>JAUNZM010000046.1:2488971-4977942 GCA_033459285.1 Clamator glandarius
AAAGAGAACGAGAATTTTGCAAGATTGCCTGACTGGATTGAACAAAACATAGAGTAAATAATATCTGTGAGTTTGTTTGGGGTTTTGTTTAAAAAAATGTCCACCAGCCTATGTGGACACTATTAATTTCTGTTGTAAATCCTGCACAGAGTAGATTATGGTCCATATACTTCTTTGGAGTTACACTGGTATAAAACTACAATAGAATATGAAATAAGCTTGGACCTTGAGTTCAGAGAAAAGGAGAATATCACAGACAAATATGGCTATAAACACTTGTTATAGGGCAGGTTAGACTGCAAGGCTTTCTCTGTGATTGTTCTGCTCTCCTTTCTGATTAGGCAGCTCCTGTTGCCTTTTCATTAAAAAATGAAGTTTCCACATCTACAGGGTATTAAGTGCCCATTAATGTTGTTTATTCCCACTTATAAGATATATGCTCAAGGGAAAGGTGTATTTATCCAAATAGAAGGCCTCATTTGTTGGAACTAAGATATAGCACATAGGGAAATATTATATATGAGGCTTATCTAGGTATCCTGTATGTCAGATTACAGTATCTCTCCTTTATGTTAACTTGATAGTTCGTCAGTTCTGCAGCAAGAGCAAGACGAAAGACTGATTAAAACCTTTTGATGTAATTACAGCTTTTTCACTGACAATAAATAGGTATTTCACTCTATTTATTTAAAGTAAATATGAGTATTTTTTCCCCTCAGAGAAGCTTTTGTGCAGTATAGCAAAGACTGTGTTGCATTATTGTGATTCAAATTAATTTATAGCCTTAAATGTTGTCGTTATCTGACTAAGAAAAGAGATTTATTGCTATCATGACCCTTCCAGACAATACAAGACACATACACCCCCAATGAGGCTACTAGGTCCTATAACAATATTTACAGAATAAATCAAGTGCCTTGACAGTTTCCCAAATATCTTTAGAGAGCTGTTTACATTGGACAGTGATTCAGACTTATTTTGTTTCTATTAGTTCTGTAAAATGTAATAAGGGTGAGTTACAGAGTGTTTTATTGCACTTACTTTGTCTAACTCCTGAAGAAAATATGAATACTATAAGGAAGAAATACAGATTATCTGCTTAAAATCTTATCTACTTGAAAAAAAAATCTGTCTTTTTAAAGTTATCATTCGACTTACATTAATTTCCATTAATATAACTCACAAAATTTGCTAGAAAACAAAGCACTACTGGCAGTAGAAAACTGAAATAGAGACATGAGCTTCAGTGTACATACCTCAGAACTGTTATTTATTTTTATGAAAGCAATAAAGAGGGAGAAACTCTAAGCTAAATCTCCTATTGTGACATCTTCACATGTATTCAAAGTTGTAAATCTGCTGTTTGGCTAAACCAATGTAATTTACGTCACTCACTAAGCAGTCATTACTTTTGTAATCCTGTGAAGTCAAAGCATTTAGCAATTTCATGTGAGAGAAAATGCCTTTGATTTTCAAGGGAGCACCAAGTATTTCTTTATTTCAATTGAGTACTTGGCCTTCAACACAATGTGAATTTTGAACTGATGAATGTGAAACATTTACTTCTTCTGTCTACCAAGGTTACTTTCAATCATATCTGCATTAAAACAGAATTTGCCCACCCAGCTCAACATTTAAGAATCAGACTAATTATTGAACTTTATATGTGGACTGCTTAATCTTCCTACTCCCAAATCTGGTCCAGACAGTGACTGCAAATAAAAAAGCCTTGGAGCAGGAAGAAAACCACTGCTTTTTGTGGCTCAAGTCTGAATTGGAAAGCCTGTTAACCTGATCCAGATTTTTTAAATTGTGTCCTTCCATCTAAAACAGCATTGTGAAGAATACCTTTAGACAAATTTTGTCTCAGTATTTGCTAGGACTGTAAAGTACAAACAAACTGGAATTTACCCAATTGTTCTGTAATTGAGTAACAGGAAGAAAATGTTTTCATAGCTTTGCAGTAGCAGCAAGAACAAAGAACAATAGTACATAGTAGTGACACAACTCAGATCACAAAGACGGGATTAATCTGAAATGCAAAACAAGCCTGGTTTTAAATAGCTACATTTTACAGCAGAATCAGGTCTAAATGCGATAGTGCATTAGTTTGCTTACTTAGCTTTTTCATTCAATGCTGGCAGTTCAAAATGCTGTCAATGTAATAAATGAGTTTACATTTCTTCTCAGCTAATTTGTATTGTAACCCATGGATTTTATTCCTTAAATATGCATTTAGTCCTTGAGCTTTTTCCGTTGTTTTGGGGTTTATTTTTAAATGCTTTCTGCAGCAAATATCTCTGAGGATATGAAAATGTCAGTGCTGCGTTTGGGGAGCAGGCAACCTCCTTGGAAGTATCTTTTAAGCAGCTGTGTGAATTCACCTAAGCTATGCTATAGAATTTAAAGTTATAATTTTAACTGGATATTAAATAAATACACAAAAAGTTACTTACTGCAGTCAGCTTCATCTGATAGGTCTTCGCAGTCTGGTTTATAGTCACAGACAAACTGAGACTCTATGCAATTCTCATTCTTACACACAAAATCAGTGAGGGCAGGGCATTCCCTGGGATTCTCTCCAGCTGAAACCAAGAGGACATTTAAATCAATACTATAATTAAATCAAATGATACTCTTTTTTATTTGCTTAGCCATTATACACTATGACTTCACTGATTTCCTGATTCTAAGAGATGTTATTTGGTCTCACTTTTTAATGATGCATTATGCATGTCTGAACTCTATTGGCCTTGCCAAATTTTCCAGGGTGCAACATTATGCCAGGAAGAAAACTCAGTTTAGTATCAACATGTCTGTTTCCCCACTGTATTGGTTATACATGTACCATTAAAAAAGGTTCTGTGAGCTGTTGAAAAATAGACAGGCTAAAGGCTTTATTCTGTTCATAGTTGTAGGACAATATTTAGACAATAAGAACATTTCAAACTGAGAAAAATTGGTTATAAAACATTTGAGTAATGCATAAACTGTTAAAGCCTCTATTTTATGTTTAACTTTTTTTGATGAGTTTAGAGGAGCTTCTGCTCTAAGTGTGTCAACTTCCCAGAATTTCCTCTTACGGTATGTAATATGAGGATCTTTGCTACCACAACTGTTTTTTTTATCATGTCTGAAAGTGAAAGTCATGTCATAAAGTGAGAGTGACTTAGTAACTTACACATAAAGTGCTAGGGCCAAAACCAAAGCTTGCCTAGATTCAGTTGTCTCTGAACTGTCAGACTATAGAGAAATGTACGTAAATTGTTTTTTAATTCAATGCATGGGTGCATGATTCTATTAGCACTGATTGAAACTGTTCTGATAATCCCAAATGCAACATTTCAGATGCACTCCTATAAATATAAAATTGTTTTTCAGTCCAGAGCTCAAAGTTGTGCAACAAGACATTTAGGATAATATATTTTGACTCTATTCATTGTAATATGTTTAATTTTTTCCTTCAAACATGACTAAAATGTAGCACGTCATTAAGAACAATCTAGACAGAACACCTTGATATTTAACTTTGTGCAGACTCATATTTGCAGTAAGGGACATTATTTTTTTCAGAGTATAAATCCTCTCAAACAGAAGTACTCACTGAATTTTCCAAACTCAGGAACTACATTCTCTTTGAAGAAATATAGGAAAGGAGAATTATTTTTTTTTGTTTAGTTTAAACATGCTCACAAGGTAATATTAAATACAGCAACAACATAGCACTGAAATGTAATTCAAATATTTAGAATGGATAGTTCAAAGAAATCTCAGTGTTAAGGTCAGTTACCTGCAGGACCTTACTAAAATTATCAGTTTTGGAATACATGTGTCCCTGAGTCTTTAAATTGATTGGTTTTAAATTGATACCTGTCTTGTTGCTTTGGTTTTTAATTTTGTACTTTCAATTTGATCGGTTTATGTGTCAGGGAATACAGAGACAACAGCATTGCTGTGACTGACTTAAAACAAAGAAAAGCTATGGCTGTGTTTTACAGAGAATCCATGTAGCAGAGGACCCTTTGCAGAGGAGTGGACTCTTAAGAAAAAAAGTGACTGACGCATTTGGTATGAGTAAGGCAGTTTTCACACCTCTCCCAAACTATGCGAGAAAACTTGACTGAAAATACTACCAAAAATAGATTAATATTGCTTATCCTAAGTACTGGAAATCCACAGAATTGCCAAATAGTTGAGGCTGGGAGGGACCTCTCAAGATCATCTAGTCTAACCCCTTGGTCACACAGCCTGGACTACAGGAGGTTGTGCAGGATCATATCACAGCATCACAGATTCACAGAATAACTAGGTTAGAAGAGACCCACCAGATCATTGAGTCCAACCATTCCTATCAAACACTAAACCATGCCCCTCAGCACCTCATCCACCCATGCCTTAAACACCTCCAGGGAAGGTGAATCAACCACCTCCCTGGGCAGCCTCTTCCAGTGCCCAATGACCCTTCCTGTGAAAAATTTTTTCCTAATGTCCAGCCTAAAACTCCCCTGGTGGAGCTTGAGACCATTTCCTCTTGTCCTGTCCCCTGTCACTTGGGAGAAGAGGCCAGCTCCCTCCTCTCTACAACCTCCCCTCAGCTAGTTATAGAGAGCAATGAGGTCTCCCCTCAGCCTCCTCTTCTCCAGGCTGAACAACCCCAGCTCTCCCAGTCGCTCCTCATAAGGTCTATTCTCCAGCCCCTTCACCAGCTTTGTTGCTCTTCTCTGGACTCACTTCAGAGCCTCAACATCACTCTTGTGGTGAGTGGCCCAGAACTGAACACAGGATTCAAGGTGCGGTCTCACCAGTGTCGTGTACAGAGGAAGAATAACCTCCCTGGACCTGTTGGTCACGCCGTTTCTGATACAAGCCAAGATGCCACTGGCCGCCTTGGCCACCTGGGCACACTGCTGGCTTATGTTCAGTTGGCTGTCAACCAACACCCCCAGGTCCCTCTCCTCCTGGCAGCTTTCTAGACAGACTTCTCCTAGTCTGTAGCACTGCATAGGGTTGTTGTGCCCCAAGGGCAGGACCCGGCATTTGGCCATGTTAAACCTCATGCCACTGGACTCAGCCCAGCGGTCCAGCCTGTTCGGATCCCTTTGCAGAGCCTCCCTACCCTCCAGCAGATCCACACTTCCACCCAGCTTAGTGTCGTCTGCAAACTTGCTAAGGGTGCACTCGATAACTTCAACCCACAGGCACTCAGTCTCCACATTGCCACAATCCATCTCAATGGTGTCCAAGTCCTCCCTTACAGGAGTCCTCCCTTAGAGGGTTACCCCGTCTCCTCTCCTTCCCTTCCTATCCCGCCTGAAGAATTTGTACCCCACCATATCTGTACTCCAATTATATGAGTCATCCCACCATATTTCTGTGATGGCAACTACACTAGTGATTCGGAGAGGGTGTACTGGTGAGGACCACCAGTACATCACCACACAGAAAATGGGGGAGAACACACCTGGGGGTGGTAAGGGTGATACGAGCACTCTGGTACAAGCTACTCCAGTTACCAGGCAATTGGGAATGAACTCTGTTCCCTCTAAGAGAGCTGAAGGCTTGGGAGCTCAGCTGAATGCTGAGTACAATGCACACAGCATGGCTAATAAGAAGGAAGAGCTGAAAGCTGTTGTAGGGCAAGGAGCCTCTGATGTTGTTGCCTTTCTCTTCTAACAACAGCTCAAGAAAAATCAAAGTAAAAATATTATCATACTGTTGGATACACTCCAAGCAAATTAGGGTAATTAATAATAATAAAAAATATATCAGTTGTACTTTTTTCACTGTGCTACTCTGAAGTTAACTCTAAGAAGATGCAACATTAAAATGGATCAGTGATCCACACCAAGCAAAAAAAAAAGAGCTGATTTTGTGTATGAAAATGTCAGACATGGAAAACAGTAAAATAACACAACGAAAATGAGAGGAATTACAGGGAATTGAAAAGCTTTTGATAAATATTTTTTTAAAAAGCTTATTTTTGAATATGCTATGGAGCATTTTAAGAAAGCTAAGATCTCCAACAGCATAAGAAAGCATTTCATTTAATGAAAAAACTGAGAGTGGTCCTTTTTTGACCTGATCTTCTTCCAAATATTTGGTTTAGCCACTAAAATGAACAATCCATTGTTTTCTCAGTTCTACACACAATTTTAAATCATGGAAAACATCCATACAGATATGGAGTGCTGGTCTACCAGTGTAGCATTTGTTCAGCCTGGAGAAGAGGAGGCTGAGGGGAGACCTCATTGCTCTCTACAACTACCAGAAGGGAGGTTACGGATAGGAGGGAGCTGGCCTCTTCTCCCAAGTGACTTGGGACAGGACGAGAGGGAATGGCCTCAAGCTCCACCAGGGGAGATTCAGGCTTGAGATAAGGAAAGAAAAAATTCTTCACGGAAAGGGTCATTAGGCATTGGAACAGGCTGCCCAGGGAGGTGGTTGCCTCATCTTCCCTGGAGGTGTTTAAGGTGAGGGTGGATGAGGTGCTTAGGGGCATGGTTTAGTGTTTGATAGGAATGGTTGGACTCAATGATCTGGTGGGTCTCTTTCAACCTGGTTATTCTATGATTCTATGATAAGGGAACTACACCACGCTATAAAAATTGGGAGGATGGGGGGTTTGATTTTTTAAAGAGAACAGGTCTCCAATACATAATTTCAAACATTCTTACGCATTTCTTGGATGGGTCACTTTTGTTTTTCATTCTCTTGGGTGGGTCACTTTTGTTTTTCATTGTCTTGCTCTTCTACTTTTTTTACTACATAAACTTGTGGGCTCTGAAGACTATGCAGATATATTGCAAGTCAAAAGACAACAATCCATTGCCTTCCCACAAAAAGAGAATACAGGTAACAAAACAACCCCATTCCCAAACAAAATAATATAGAATATAAAACATAAAAATAAATAAGAATTTAATAGTTGTGATAACAACCAAGATTTATATCAGCATAGAAATAACTAGATTAACAAGAATCAGTGGAGCAATTGAACTGCTGATTTTCTCCGAGATGAAAGTTGACAGGCCATAGCACATATCCTTGTAAGCCATCCTTTTCCCCTTCAAATAAATACTGAAGGACTAGATTCTCATGAATTAAAAAAATTAAAACCCTTATTGTGGCAAAGCAAAGTGCTAATTTTTGTTTATTGTATCCATTTATTTAGTTCACCCTTGGAACTGCAACATTTCCTGAAAACTAGAATACCACAAAAAAATATCACAGGATGTATTTTTGATTAAGTAGTAACTACTGACTACATGTTAGGCAAATCCCTACACCAAATGAAATGGCAGTACTTGAAAAGGGAAAAGTATAGTCAGGATATCAGTTTTCAATTAAGTAAAACATAGATTGATATAGTAGAGAGCCATATAATGTTCTAAGCTTTTTTTAAGAGGTTTGCTTTTGCGTCACTAAGCCCTACAAAAGAAGCATGTTAATGATAGTCACCATAGAAGTTACTCTTACATTCACTTAGTTTCGTTTCTACATATTTTGTCCTGCACAATGTAATTTTCAGAATATCAGCAAAGATAAGATCTTCCCTAGCAAGGTACACGTGTGGGTTTGTATATACACAGAAAAAAAGCAAGACATATATGCACATTGGGCATACCACAAATAAAATATGATTCTATTGGAGATATATCACAAGCTGTATGTTTATATACATCTCCAGTATATGATATCTATGGAAGACCAGCCCATGTCGTACTCACAGATTTCATAGACATAACAAGACTCATTTGGAGATATCTGATAAGTGCAACCCAGACTGCTAGTTTTAGTTACCAAGAAAAGATAAGCTATGAAAGAACTCATGAAAATGGCAGTCTTCCCTTTAAGTTTGCTACTAGAGAACAGCACTGGGCCAGTGACTGTTTCTCTGACTCTATGAGTATAATAGCTTTCTTTTACCAGTGCTGAGAAAGATGAAAATATTCCTGTTACATTCATTACACCAAAAAACACAGAAAGAATGAAATGGGAAACTATCACCTCTGTAAGCCAGAGATTTTGATTGTCTGAAAAAAATGGATAACTACAAAAAATTTTTTTAGTTTTATATATACCAGTAAGTTTTGTAGATTGGGTGTTAGGTTGACTTGTTTGAATGTTCTCCTATCTAAAATATTTATCATGAAAGAAATGATTGATTACTCAGCCAAAAAGAAGAGACACTTGCCATGTTGCATTGCAACATTTAAGACTTACATAAAATCATAGAACCATAGAAGGGTTTGAGTTGCAAGGGACCTTAAAGATCATCTAATTCCAACATCCTGACATGGGCAGGGACACCATCCACTACACCAGGCTGCTCAAGGCCCCATCCAGTCTGGCCTTGGACACCCTCAGGGATGAGGAATTCACAACTTCCCTGGGAAACCTGTTCCAATGGCTCATTGCTTTCATCATGAAGAATTTCCTCCTTATGTCTAGTCTAAATCTACCCCTCTCCAATTTACTGCCATTCCCTCTAGTCCTGTCACTACATACCTTTGTAAACAGTCACTCCCCAGCTTTCTTGCAGGCCCCCTTTAGGTTCTGCAAGATTGCTATAAGGACTCCTTGGACCTTTGCTTCTCCAGGCTGAACAACCCCAACTCTCTCAGCCTGTCCTCGTATGGAGGGTGCTATAGCCTTCTGATCACCTTTGTAGCCCTCCTCTGGACCTGTTCCAACAGCTCCATATTTTTCTTATGTTAAGGATTCCATAACTGGACACAGTACTCTAGATGAGGTCTTATAGGAGCAGAACAGCGGGGCAGAATCACCTCCCTTGACCTGCTGGCCATGCTTCATTTGATGCAGACAAAGATACTGTTGGCCTTCGGGGCTGTGAGCGTACATCACCAGTTCATGTCAAGCCTCTCATCAATCAACACCTCCAAGTCCTTCTCTACAGGGGTGATCTCAATCACATCATTCCCCATCCTGCATTGGATTGCCCTGACCCAGATGTAGGACCTTGCACTTGGCCTTTTTGAACCTCATGAGGTTCATACAGATCCACTTCTCCATCTTGTCAAGGTCCTTCTGGATGATATCTCATCCTTTCAGTGTGGCAACTGCACCACTCAGCTTGGTGTCATCTGCAAAGTTGCTGAGGGTGCACTCAGTCCCGCTGTCCCAGTGCGGACACTTGAGAGACACCACTAGTCATAGATCTCCATCTGGACACAGACATTGATCACTACTCTCTGAATATGACAATCCAGCTAAAGAGTTCACCCATCAAATCCATATCTCTCCAATATAGAGAGAAGGATGTTGTGGAGGACCATGTCAAAGGCTTTACAGAAGTCCAGATATAGATTACTTCCGTTGGTTTTCCTGCATCCACTTCTGTGCTTATCCCATCACAGAAAGCCACTAGGTTGTTTATACAGGACTTGCCCCAGGTGAAGCCATGCTAGCTGCCACTAGTCAGCTTCCTGTCCTCCCTGTTCTTTAGCACAGCTTCTAGGAAGATCTGTTTCATGATCTTCCCAGGCACAGAGTTGAGGCTGACAGGTTGGTTGGTTATTAGAGGTTATATTTTGTCGGTGCTATGATCTTGTGAAAGACATAAGGTGAATCTCAAGTTATAGTTGGTAGAGGCTATAGTGCATAAGACCTTGAGCTGTTTTGAAAAGCAACATGTTAACTCCAGGTCAAGTACACCAAGCTGTTCTTTACCAAGAGCCTCACCTTTTCTGGAATGCATGCGCTCACTCAAGAGTATATCACAACCGTGTCAACAGTATGAAATGAAACATGTAATGCATATTCAAGGGAAATGAGAATTTTTTTTTGTCCCTATTTATCCTTTTAGAAACTAAGGTTCTTTCTGAGTAACAATGTTTTCAAATTATAGTTGAAAATTCACCTCATTCTATTATTTGTTCTTTAAATTCTGTTAAATAACATAAGTACTTATATTACTCCCCTTCCATCTTCTGCAATATCCAAGATATGGGAGTAACCAAAGACAAAAAGATTAAAAGTTAAAATATTATTCAGTGAAAGGAACTTCACTTTCCAAGTTTCACCCTTTGTGCATTAAAATGCACAAAATACAAGCTCCTAGAAGATGTCGTTAGAACTGGAACTCAACTATACTTAGTACTCTGAAGTTCAGAAATTATGAAACACAATTTGCATCAAGGTTTTTATTTGCTTACCCCAATTGTTCATTACCCTTTTCTTCACGGCTTTTTATACAACATTAAAACTCTGTTAGCAAACTCATCAATAATATTTCCGTCCATGGATAACCTTGGCAATCTTTTGCAGGAAAACTGAATGAAAAGTTTATAGTCATGAAAGCAAGATATAAATCCAAATAAGGTTCTTTTGTAATTCAAAATCCATAGAGTATTCTCTTCACAGAATGTATCATTTAAAAGGCTAGATTTAATTCAAAGATATGTCTTGACTTTGGCATAAAGACCAGATCTAACAAATTATATTGGCTCTTAGAAAAGAATCTCACATGTAGATAACTAAAGTCTGCCAAAGGACTTCCTAAAGATGCTCAAAGCAAGTAACATTATCGTGCCTAAGTCCACCAAATAAACTGGATGGAAAAATACTATCTTTACTTCTGGAAATGTACAACTGGCTATGGCTCAAGCAATACAAAAGGTAAGAAAAGGTTCTCTTCAACTTCTAGTGCTGATATTATGGTGTATATAAACCCACACTAGGGAAGAACAAAAGTTTTTATATTTGAGTAAGACTAAAAGACCAGCCACAGCATAGATTTTATTAGCAGGATAAGGAGCTCATGCTCACAGTACCCTCACATATGGAGCTGCCATGTTTTGCTTAATACTAAAAAAGACATCATAGGGAAGCACTGAGGACTAAGAAATGAGTGAGGCCTTGGTGTTCTAATCCTTACCTCTTTGTAGCCTGCAAATGGAAAAAGAAAGATAAAATGGAGATAAGGTAAAAAAAAAAATCAAGTGATGCTTTTGGAGAAAATTCTATTTCCTACTAATTATGAACATGTTCAACCAGAGGAAATTATCTCCTGAAGCAGTTTGACATGTGTTCTCTAATACTAAGCTCTTTTCATCCTCCCTGTCTCCCCTCCATCCTGATTCCAGTGTAGAGGTACATTATAACTCAGAAAGTTCAGCTGAATGTATTACTTTTAGAGCTCTTCAAAGATATTTACCCTAAAAAATTACTGTCAAGCTGTTTCCACTGTGATGCAGAATCAATTCAAATCAATCAATCACAACAATTTCTCCCCTTACCACAGGTATATTAGAAGCTTTTCTTATAAATATTTTATTTTTTTAATACATATTATTGTTCTGACGCAATTCACAGGAGTTTTGACAGACCAGTGAAGTACAGCACACATGCATGTTGCAATTATCTACAACAAGGAGGTGTTTCCTCAGCTGAATGACCTCCCTGGCTCTGCAGAATCATTATTACATGTGACACATCATTAGATGTGTCATATTGCATGGAGGTGTATCATGGTTTTAATGCAGTATATTTGTATGGGAAGAAGCCTAACTTTTACAGTAATTTCATATGAAAAGGAACTCAGCCTGGGGCAGTGTTTGTTATTCTAGTACCACATTTATAGACAGTGATTGTAGGGTTAAAAAAATTAAAATCCAGATATGTCTACCCTGTACATTTTACTAGCTATGAAAAATTTTCTTTTTCATTTGAAATACATGGAGTTAAGGCATCTACAATCCTATATGAAGAGCAAGCAATATGTAAAGTGAATGTAAAAATGACAAGAACTTAATTTTATACTGAAAAGCTGGTTTTGCAGCCACCTACTACCAAGCCAAAATATCTTTGAAGTCAGTAACTTGTCTTCAGAATTTTCTCATGAAATAGACAGAAACTGAAAAAGCCACTGAGGTCTCTTCATGAAAATTTAAGTAAAAGCCAGAACTTGTTTCTCATTCAAAATCTGTGGCAAATGACCTCAAATGTTTTAATAATAACAATCTGAAAGTTGCAAAAATGAAGGAAAGATGGCAAAAAAATCTGTTGGTTAAACTCTCAGGTTTATTTTTTACATAATCTCAAACAGAAAAAGCAATACAGGAATATTTTACGTGAGTAAATGACTTCTGTACAGTGCAATAAAAAGCAGAGAGTATAGTGATTTTTAGGCTGGTGCTATGTTTCTCTTCTTCCTATTCTTTCAATCTTTTCAAAGGAGATTGTCAGATTGACTCTCTGAAGCCAGGTTATATAATATTTACTTCTTCGGTAATAACGAATTTGTATTTTTCATACATTTCTATAAAGCCTTAATATGAAATGCCATTTAAGCCATTGTCTTGTGCATAACATGACTTGTGTAGGTATTCAGATCTGCCCCCCATGTGACTCTATCAGCCCTGTCAAGCTGGGTTGAGTGAGTCTGCATTTCCTCCACATCCCTCCTCAGCTTTGCTGCCTTCCCCACAATCCTTTCTATAAGGGCATTCAGGATGTCCTGTGGAAGGCAGCTATGGGCTGACTTTCAGATTTCCAGAAGGGAAATGATTTCTTGCCTAGAACCAAATTGTGTGTCATCTGTACCCTCTGCTGAATGTAATGAGATTTCAGTTCTGTAAGATTTTGACTCAAAAATGATAAAGCACACTCATGTTAAAGTGTGTTGGTGAACAAAAATGAAGTTAAAGCTACCAAAAGTTATTAGACTTCTCAAAATAAGCTTTCTTACACTGCAGTTAAGCAGATTCAGCAGTTCATAAATCGACAGCTCACCATGAAATTAAAGAATAATTTCCTTCTAAAGGCAAACACTAAACACAAGACCCTAAATAAGAATTTTACCATTAATTTCAGTACATTTACTGAGAAGTTTTACCCAGTGTCCCAGTTTTAGCAATTCCAGTGTTTTATATCAGAATACTCTGACACTGACCTATTTAAGAAAAAGGTGAAAAATGTCATAAAACATGATAATATTTTGAAAAGGAAAAAAATAATAAAAAGATCACACTCTCCTCCAGGTAACTGGACATAAATTCTGGCCCAATAAAAATTTATATCTGGAATGACTAAATCAGCTCTGGCAGCTTTCTTTATCTAAATTCTCTTCACTGACTCACTTCAGGTCCAGGTTTGTGCTGAATATTTCTGTTACAGTAATTTGAACCTGTAAGAATTTTCTCAAGTGTCGGAGCGGAATGAGGTAAATTCTCCACTAAATGTAAAGCTTTGCATGATACACAGCTGAGGATTCAAAGGAAACACTGACTTATTTTAAAAAGAAAAAAGTTGACCTAAACACCTGAACACTAGGATGTTTTAGTTGTTTTCTCTGTGATCTGGAAAGCTAGGGTGGAATTCTAATGAGATTGGATTTCTCTGCTCAGGTTTTCAAAGCTGCTTTTTTATGGGAGCATGGAAGCCAAGCTGTTCAAAGCATTGCAGTACCTTCACCTATGGTCTTTGCTATAAACAGTAGGTGAGAAGCAATATAAATATATGAGGAGAAAGGGAAAAAAAAAGTTTACCACCAGGCAAAGCAAGCTTTATTATATTTTAAAGAAAATTTCTGTTCATGTCAATGTTGTAAAACAATTTCCTATTAATAGAAGCATTGAAGCATTTTGATTTTACTTTCTTTTAAAAAAAATCTTTATAATATCATTTAAAGTATGATTAAATGTATATTCTATTTACCCTAAATATGAGAAGGAAAGCTTGTGAAGTCTGGTCCCAAACAGGGAAGTCACAACATTGACTGCAGCTGCAATTGCTCTTTCTTCCTCCTGTGCTTTTATCACACTGAATTTCCAGACCATGGAGAAATACATAAATCAACTAAATAACCAACTATCCTAGAAATTTGTTTAATTTGGATTTAAAGTTGTTTCACTTATTTTCATCTGTCTTTCACTGTTAGTTTTACAGGTGGTGCTCCTGGATGCCAAAATTACTGTGCATGACATGGCCGAGTAAGTAATATATCCATGCTTATGATGTGTGTTTTGTATTCGGAGTAAAAGATGCCTTTTCTTTAAAACTGCAGATGTAAAACATCCAGACTTCTGGCAATAACATGTGTGATGATTTGCACTCTTGATTCACTGTTACATGGCAGTGAGCCATCAGCTGGAAAAGCAAATCAATAATGCTTGAAGTTGTCTTTAAGGTTATCAGAGCATAGCTTATTTCTGACAGGATTTTTAGATGTCATCATGACAAAGGTGTCAGAAGTCTCAAAAATAAAATTATCATAGGGGATTATTCTGTACAATACTGGTAGGCATTTTACCTTTTTATTGAGGCAAAATTGCAGGCATATTTTTGTAACCTGCAATTAACCTTATGCATGATCAAAGTCAATTATTAAAAAGCATGAGAGATGACAATTCTAAACTTCATTTAGATCACATAGAATAGTCTGTCACTAAGGTTGTAGAAAGAATTATTGTACAAGAAGGTGAAAAAAATTAAAACATAATTAGTTGAGAAATTATTTTAACATTAACAGCAATCTTTCCCTGGCTGAGATTTAACTCCACTATTTTTCACATTTTTCAATTTATTGGCAAAATAAAAATATATCAGACTCTGAATTTAAATTATTTTTGCTATCAAAACATAACTTATGCTCTCACTACCAACTCACAAGAATCTTTTATACCGTCTCTTTTTCTATCTCTCACAATATTTCCAAAGCCTCTCATATTTCCAATAAAGCCACAGTTTCTTCTTAACCATCACTCTCATAGAAATCATTGGGACCTGAAGGAAAAGACCTTCACAGGATAGGATCTCAGAAGCCCAGATCATAGTAAACAATGTTATCTATAGTATCCTGCTGATATGGAAACTTTTAACCAATTAAAGAAGTTGTGAAAAAAATACTCCCTTATTAGTGGAAAATGTATGTATTATAGAAGCTCTGTAAATCACAGCTATGTAAATGAAAAGCAAAGAAGTCTGCAGAACTAATCCATCTCTGTGCAGGTTCCATTATGATGTGCACAGCTTCATTCTGTAACACACTGTGTGAAAGCAAGCTGAAGGGAAAAATATTAACAATAAGTCTTCCAAAATACTAAACTCTCCTATAACCATTCAGTATAACTATGCTGCAAAAAAAGCGGTTCTAATATTCACATTAAAAATCCCTACACTGTCTCCCACTTCACTCTCTCCACTTGAGTACGTTATTTCTACAAAGAAGCAATTTAATAGTGTTGAGAGTAAACCACAGTCTAGGAACACCATTCTAGCTTCCAAAATGAGAGTCTGTGAGGAGCAGGCTATTCCAAACTATCTGAAAGATCCAGAATTGCTCTAAAATCCTTTCCCATCACTATTTTCCATCTGCTAGGAAGCAAGCATATTCTTTTTTTTTTCCTGTGAAATTTAAGGCTTTCTCATTTCCATTCCTTTCTTTTTATTTAAAACCTGTTACTTGAGTTTTAATTTTTTTCAGTTTCTGTACATGGTCTATACCCCTGCTTATGTAATTACTTTGGCTAGCATATCCATAATATTACATAAGATTTTAGCTTAATGTAATGTCTCAATGGAAAATACAGATGTGGCTTTCACTTCCCCAGAGGACCCTGGTCATGTTGCCTAGATCAGCAATTCTACAGCTACAAACACAGTACATGAAGAAGTGTTGTAAATCAAGTACTTTTTTTTTGAGAAGAAACCTATGACCTCTTCTGGTTTGTATGCTACTCTTCTCCTTGAGTTTAGTCACAGTAAGATTGTGTTTGCTGTTTTTTAGTTTTGTTACAACAGGCACAATAAAACTGGGAATATTGTGCTCCATAAAAAGCAATTTAGACATGACATGCTTGCTTTATCCTGAATGCCCCAGGCTTGGGTCAGGCAGGAAATGTTATTTTTGAGAATCTGGCAAAATGTATTTTGTTTGTTCTACAAAGGCAAAGAATCAATAGCAAGAATGAAAAGGTCAGACTGGGCTTCTTCACGTCAGCCAACAGGAAGGTTGACATACCGAAAGTCTTGAGAAAATTAAGCAAGCAGATCTCGACTTGTGAAGTAGAAAGCAAAAAAAATCATGCATGGAGGTGGTGTGAAAGGTGCTAAAGACAAAGTAATGATTCCCTCTTGACTTTTGTTTCAGCTTGAATATGATTTTAAAGACAAGAAAATCATGGTGGGAAGGTGGGTTGGTTTCTGGGGATTTGATTCTATTGGTTTTCTTACAGATATGCACTTGCACACATAGAATCATAGAATAACCAGGCTGGAAGAAACCCACTGGATCATTGAGTCGAACCGTTCCTATCAAACATTAAACCATGCCCCTCAGCACCTCATCCACCCATGCCTTAAACACCTCCAGGGAAGGGGACTCAACCACATCCCTGGGCAGCCTCTTCCAGTGCCCAATGACCCTTTCTGTGAAAAATTTTTTCCTAATGTCCAGCCTAAAACTCCCCTGGTGGAGCTTGAGGCCATTTCCTCTTGCCCTGTCCCCTGTCACTTGGGAGAAGAGGCCAGCTCCCTCCTCTCTACAACCTCCCCTCAGCTAGTTATAGAGAGCAATGAGGTCTCCTCTCAGCCTCCTCGAGCCTAAACAACCCCAGCTCTCTCAGCCGTTCCTCATAAGGCCTGTTCTCCAGCCCCTTCACCAGCTTTGTTGCTCTTCTCTGGACTCGCTCCAGAGCCTCAACATCCTTCTTGTGGTGAGGGGCCCAGAACTGAACACAGGATTCAAGGAGCGGTGTCACCAGTGCTGAGTACAGAGGGAGAATAACCTCCCTGGACCTGCTGGTCACGCCGTTTCTGATACAAGCCAAGATGCCATTGGCCGCCTTGGCCACCTGGGCACACTGCTGGCTTATGTTCAGTTGGCTGTCAACCAACACCCCCAGGTCCTCCTCCTCCTGGCAGCTTTCTAGACAGAATTCTCCTATTCTGTAGCACTGCACAGGGTTGTTGTGCCTAAAGTATGTGTGCACATATACACAGACAAAAAGCAAATATACGACAGAGCTATGATTCTCCTGCAGAAGAAAGAGATATGCATAAAGCCATTCTTATAAGACATACACCTAGACTTCCATGAAAACACTGCTATGCCTAGCAGACACTACCAGAGGTGCTCTAAGTGACCATTTCCTGATTATATATTGTGTTTTATTAAAGTGCAAGAACATCCACCATACAAGTGGCAGCTCTGTAAAGGATTAACATCTTGGGTTTCCAATTTTTCTAACTGAATCTTAAAAAAGAAGTTATTTTTATTGTATACATCATCCAGAGGGACCTTGACAAGCTGGAGAAGTAGGCTTATGTGAAGCTCATGAGATTCAACAAGACCAGGTGTAAGGTCGTACACCTGCATCACGTCTATCCATGATTTCAATACAGGATGGGGAATGATGTGATTGAGAGCAGCCCTGCAG
Organism: Clamator glandarius; assembly: GCA_033459285.1. Lineage (NCBI taxonomy): Eukaryota > Metazoa > Chordata > Aves > Cuculiformes > Cuculidae > Clamator > Clamator glandarius. The sequence goes on from JAUNZM010000046.1 coordinate 2,506,371, forward strand.
AGAAGGACCTGGGATTGCTGGCTGATGAGAAGCTCAACATGAGTGATGACATGCACTCGCAGCCCAGAAGGCCAACCATGTCCTGAGCTGCATCAAAGAAGTATGACCAGCAGGTTGAGGGAGGTGATTCTGCCCACCTATTCTGCTTTTCTGATGCCCCACCTGGAGTACTGTGTCCAGTTTGGGAATCCTCAACATAAGAAGATTACGGAGCTGTTGGAACAGGTCCAGAGGAGGGATACAAAGACTATCAGAGGGCTGGAACACCTCCTCTGTGAGGACAGGTTGAGAGAGCTGGAGTTGTTCAGCCTGGAGAAAAGAAGGATCCGAGGAGACCTTACAGCATCCTTCCAGTACTTGAAGGGGGCCTACAAGAAAGGTGGGGAGGGACTTTTTACAAAGGCATGTAGTGACAGGACTAGAAGGAATGGCGATATACTGGAGAAGGACAGTTTTAGGCTAGAGATAAGGAGGAAATTTTTCACAATGAGGGTGGTGAGTCACTGGAACAGGTTTCCCAGAGAAGTTGTGGATGACCCCTCCCTATCAGTGTCCAAGGCCAGACTGGATGGGGCTTTGAGCAGCCTGGTGTAGTGGGAGGTGTCCCTGCCCATGGCAGGGATGTTGGAACTAGATGACCTTTAAGGTTCCTTCCAACCCAAACTGTTCTATGATTCTATGATATTGAGCTTCGGCTGTATATTTCAAAGTTCTGTGAGAAAAGGCTCTTCTAATCATCAGACTTCATAAACAATAATTTTCTGCAAAATACTCAGGAATATTACTATGGCAAAGCTATAAGTGTGTGTGAAAGTAGTTGGAGCACATGGTGCAACAGCTTTCCCAACAGATCTTCTTGCTGGAGCAGGGCTGTAAAACACATAGATGGCTTATCATAATAAATCCAAGTTACTTTCTGAACTGTTTCATTACAAAGGTATTTTAATGCAAGAGTGGTCATAAAATACTATTAACATTCAGATTCATAGGGTCATAGAGTAAAACTAATATAAATTTCATCAATCTTAACATTTTAAGAGATTTAAGATCCTTCAAATGGCAGTTTTTCCACTACTTGTAGAAATAATTTCCTTCCTTGCAATGACAGTTCTGTGAAATATTTCTGATTATGTTTGTACAGTGTCTATTTTCTGGTTATAAAAAATGTGGAATTAAGAGTAAGCAAAATATTTTTATTACATTAAGATATGTTGATACTATCTTTATGAACTTCAGAGAATTTCTTCTTCCTTGAAAAATAAATCTCACTATTTTTATTTATTGTATATCTTCATGAATCTGTGAAATGAAGTGTGTAAGTTGTTCTAGCCCCATATAGGACAGAATCCCTGAAATATGGTTTAACTAGACTCCACCATACGAATTAATACTTCTTAGCACAACTTGGAAACAAATTGCAAGAGGGAATATCATCATCTTTGTTATTCAAGGTGACAGGAGAATATTGGCCTCCCATCTCCTACCAGGGCATCTTTATCCATCTACCCTTGTTCTTTGAAGAACTGTCAAATCCCTGGCAATGGACAATGAAAAACTTAGAAAAAGCACAAGGGAATCACTAGCATTCATGTGCCTGGAAAAGCTTTTAAAGGTAAAGATACATAGAATCATAGGATGGTTTGACTTGAAATCATAGGATGGTTTTGGTTTTGGGATCTCAAAGATTATGTAGTCCCAAACTCCCTGCCATGAGAGAGAACAGCTTCCGTTAGATCAGTTTGCTCAAAGCCTCTTCCAACCTGTCCTTGAACACATCCAGGAATGAGGCATCCACAACTCCTCTGGGCAACATGTTCTAGTGTTTCACCACCCTCACAGTGAAGAACTTTTTCCTTCTGCTTTAGAGTTTTATTTAAGTGAAGTTCTAAAGTAGATTCCAAGTTGTATCTGGTCTACATTGTTTGCTTTACACCACAGAGCAATCTCTGAATGCAAAACTGGCATTTTCTAGATGAAGTTAGATCAAAAGATGTTCTTAGGAAGTTCATTTTCTATGCTCCAGTGGACATTAAGAATATCAAAATTCACTCAAATAGCTTCCACAAAATTGATACGTGACATCAACAATGAATGCGCCTCTCAACAAATCTACTTATATTGTGTCACACTGTTTCCTACATTCTTTTTTTTTATTTTTTAAAGGCAAACTCTGTTCCTCCCATCTGAGAGAGTCAAAGGTATCCTTTACTTTGCTGACCTTAAAACTTGAAATCAGCTGGGAAAAGGAGTAGTGACAATAGTTCATCTGTGGTCTCAACTCATATTCCTGGCAAGAGTCTTTAGAATAGAACAGGGATACCATAGGTTTCACTTATGTAATCTGACATAATTTGTATAAAATTATTACATCCAACATCAGAGATTTGATTATTTACCAATGAATTAAAGAAAGAAAATGCTAGCAAAAACCAAATTAGAGAACAAAATCTCAGGCATTTCTTGGATTTATCTGCAATAATTTAGTGTGAAAACACAGCACTAATACAAGATTTTCTGGGTGAGTAGAAAATCATATAGAAAATGGCATCAAAGGCTTAAAAATGAAGATGATCTATTCATAGCAATTTTTTGAACAGTGACTTTATAATAAAAACAGTGACACCATGATACATTTAAAGCAAAAATCATCCTATGTCTCCTTTAATATCCCTCTAGAATATTTCCTCTTGAACTTACATGTGGTGCAGTTCTTGTACTCTATGTCATCTATTGCTCCTCCTCCTCCTAGGTCTCTGGTACGAATGCCTTCAAAGATAACTTCAAAATTCCTCAGACTGCCCAAGTGTAACTCAACTTTGTTCCATTCATCACCATGATCTCCTGATTCACTCCAAATTTTCACAATTCCATCATCGGTCTGAATTTTGAATAAAATATATACAGTGAGTTACATGGAAGTATATATTATCAAATACCAGTTTTGGAAAAAAATACAACAATTAAAAAAACAACAGAGAAAAGACTGGAAGACAACTCTTTGGTTCTTTCAAGAAATGGTAACCATATGCTGTTCTGGAAGAACAGGAAAAGTAGTGAAATGAGATGATTACCATACAAATCACATAAACACTGACAGTAGTCTCACTACAGGAATTACTGTGTGTATGATCGAACTCCAAAATAGACTACTTTGGTGGAGTTTTATTTAACTTTACATAACATTGGGATTCATTCTTTGTGTTTAGAATATGTTACTGGATGCAAGGTTGGTTTACCATTTTAAAATCAGTGTATTAGGTAGGTAAAATCTTTTGAAAGTTGTGAAAATTGTAGCACAAGGGAAAAACAATCCTGACAAACATAATATAATTTTATGTTTGATATCATTTATTTAAAGGCAAGTAAGAGCATTCCGATTTTCAGACATGCTAATAAATTAAGAAGCTTTTCTTTAAATGTCCAATCATATCATCTAACTGGCAAGTCAGTAGTAAACATGCTTAATTTTTTAATAGTAGTACTAGAATGCAGATGCAGCAGTTTCATTTGCTGTGAATAGATGACACATATATATGATGGCACTGAAAGTAAATATTTGTGATAGTTTTGTATATGTCTCAATTATTCTTTGTGACTATGTGACTAATCATCCCAACTGTAAATGAGATTTTTTTTTGCTAGTGTTTTTATATCAAAACCCATTAGTATTTCCACTAGGGTTAATAAAAAGACTGTGCAATCCATCAGGCAGCTAAATGTAATGAACAACAAAGGTTCTAGGAAAACAAGCAAAATCTAAGGAAAATAGAGACAAAAGTAAAAATAGGCAGATAAACAAATCAATTACATTTCTTTATACATAGTGAACATGGTAGATTAGATTTATGTTAATAAAATTCTCATACATATTTATGACGAGAAAATGAAGCTTGATGCTTTAGATATTGTATTCTGAATAGGAAAGTGCAAACAAGCATGCACAAAAATATTGTATTAGTTGTTTCTCAATCACAGAATTCACAGAATTGTTAGTATCTTCTAGGAGGAGATATTCAGCCTCAAAACATAGAGAGGCTGAAGTGTGGCTTTACAATGGTGTTCTGTAATATCATTATTAAATGTAAAGGAGTTAGTTGAAAGCTATGATGACTTTAAATTCCTAAATAGGAAAGAAAACATGGTGGAGGGTCTCCATAACTGCATGAAAAATCAGAGATATTCAACTGAACAACTCTATTGCTGCACATGACTATTCATGTTGGAGCAGTGGTGATAGCAGCCCTTTAAAAGTCACAATAACTGAGCACATAAGCACTTACTGAGACAAGTTTAGATCTTGCCTCTTCAACTATGTCTCTTTGGTTTAAAAAAATGAAACATTACGTTAAAGAGAAAATAATATAGTAGGATCTTGCTGGTGCTTTGCATCACTGATTCCACAGTCATTGGCAACAGGTTATGATTTTCTCTATGTAATTCTCCCAGTTAGACTCCTGACTCTATTTACATGCATTCATGTCAGAGATCCATTCATTTATAAAGTAGGTCAAGCCCCTTTCAGGACCATAATCAATGCAATTAAAGGGAACAGAACCAATGGGATAAACTTTCTAAAACTTCCACTTAAATTTCAACCTGGAAACAGCATGGATGACTTTATATTAACACTGAGCTAAAGATGAGTGGATACAGTAGTTGAAGATGATTTTAACAGTGGTAAAAAAGTTTTTCAAATCTAACTTAACTTTAATGATATTATTCATCAAATACATAGTCAACAATTTAACGTAATTATTTCAGTAATTCAACAGCATCTATTCCATTAATTCTGATATTTTTTAATAACTTCCAGAAGAGTGTTTTATATTATTGGGCTGATTTGTTTAGTCTGGAAGCAACTTTCATCTATCCATGATATAAATAAAATGAATGGTTATGATGAGTAACACTTGGCTTTACGGTCACTAACGTGGAATACAAAACAAAACTTGGAAGAGAAACACTTTTTAAAACTAAATCCATTTGTTTGCCATAGAGAATTTTCTATCTGCCTTTGACAACTCTTTGGAGTGGTAAAATTTCCCAAACATTATTTATATGAAATTAGTAATTAATTTTACAAAAATAGTTCGGTGCTCTGTAATAGCAGTATATTTAGGAGACTTGAAGTAGTTAGTAATGATAATACTAAACTATGAGGGAATTCCTTTTGTGCATTTACGTGTGATGGAAAAATTAAAAACTTGTATATATGACAACTTTAAACCACAAATCTGTAAAGAAATTACATGCATATAAGTTTGCAACTATGGAAGTCAGTGGAACTTCTTAAAATTCACAGAGATAGATATTTATATAAAATCTGTAAATGTTAAATGTAGCACAGTTAACCAGATTATGAGATCAATTCTACCGTTAGCCTGATTTTGATTGGTTTCACATTATATTTTATTACATTACATTTTATTCAGACTTAAGTTACATTTATCATGCTGAGTTTGGAGTGAAGGATGCTGTGAGTAGCAAGGAACATTAATCACATATTTTTTTAGATATATCCATGTAAAATGCAGCAATTAATTTGAATATAGTGTCATAACCATAAAATATCAAGCATTTATGCAGTTATAGGAAATGAGGTGTTTTTTCTCACAGTGAGACACTGAAATATGGAGAGAACTTTTTGCTAGAAAGACTTTTTTCAGATAGAAACTTTACAATAGAAATCATAGCCTTCTTGCACTTCACAAGTTCTTGAATAGGGATACACATATAAAATGCAGAAGAAAGAGACAATTCTTTTCCTGTCTGAATTTAACAAGAGAAGTTTGTATACAACAGCAGTACTTTATAAAGTAGGAAAGGCTGATTTTTCATTTGCTCTGCTACAGCTCTATATAAGAAAATGAAAAACAAGCTCATCCCCTGCATAACTACATGAAGATTGTTCTATCGCAGAGTGAAAAGTCTCTTCAAAATCACAAGCCCTGCACATTTTCTGCATGAAAGAGCCAATAAACAGGTGGGCAAGGAGAAACAAACAGGAAGCTTGGCTCTCTTCCCCTCCCCAGACCCAGACAGTGATGCTGGTTTGGCTGAGGGGTATAAGCTACACATTTCTTCTGGATACATACTTGGCATGACAGGATCGTAATTTATAAGCTTTGCAGATTCTGTTTAATGAATTATTGTTTTGTTTTTTGTAATCTGTCTGGTGCTTTGGTATTTCTTTCATATCTTTGGAATGTGTTTGCTTCTAAAACAAAACACAAATATGTCCTGAAGGGGAAAATAATCTGTCTGTACTTTGACTTGTCCATTCCATCCAGAAATCCTTTGATCTTTTTCACTCCCATAAGCATGTCTTAATATAAAAGAGAGGTATGTAGAAGAGATACATGACAATCAGAAGAAACGTGTTTTAGTGTAAAGGAGGGTGGAGGACAAAATGTTACCTTTCTTTCTGTTTTTATGAGGCTTTTCTTCTACAGACACATAGTTATACTGAGTATATAGATTGCTCTTCAGCCTGGGCTGCTGACAAAAGGCCCAGTCTAACTCTATGCTCTAAGAGATATGATTAAAATCTATGGCTTTAACAGACAGTATCAGTGCTGTCTCAGGGTGGAGGGGGTTGATCATACTGACTGCTGGTCAGGGCAGAAAACCTATATTCTGTTTAACCTGTGGGAGTCTAGCTACATGTGGTCCTTGACCAAAAAAAAAGAAAAAGTTATCTGCCTTGCTGCCACTCATCGATATCGCAAGTTTTAGCTCTCTTCTGCATTGTAAGCACCATACCCTAGATTCTGCATTTCTTTCTTTGGTACACAGGATTGCATCTAATCGTAGCCTCTCTTTTCCTCACACCAACACTTTTGTATCAAAACCTCATTATTGTCTTCCTTATGTCTCATTACATTTGCCTTGGACTTCCTTCCAGTTCAGATTTGTTTACACTCACATTCTAACTTGCATTCTTAAAATCAAGTCATTATCTATTTTCCTATTTGCATCCTCTTATTGCCTGCACTTCCACTCCAAATAAGCAGAGTGTTAGTAAAATTCTTGCATCACTTACACCACCAGCCTGTCATCCTCAGCCAAAGAGAGTGTTCCAAAGTAACATGAAAAAATAGCACTGGAAAACTAGTGTATGTGAAAGGAAAAGCCTTATCTTTACAAACAAAAATCTAAATTGCACTTCTGAACTCTGAGACTTGATTATAACTTCTGTCTGTTACATGTATAAAAGTCTTTGAAACAGGGGAGAAGGTCTGAAAGCTCACTGACACATAATGCACAGGCAAAATATTTTTGCCCAAAAAAACTCATCTACTTTTTTTTAGCAAGAGATCTCATTTGACAGCTATATCAATATCAACACATGACAACCACTATATTTTTTTTCTGTCCAGACTAAAATCTCATACTGTCTCTTCAACATATTTCTGCAGATGTCTCCCTAAATTGAGGGGAAATGTGGCTTAAATACCTTAATCATTCTTTCTTATGCCTCCTTTTACTACTTTTGTGAACAGCCCCACAATCTGCATGACACTCAAGCTTGTAATTTTATCATTGCTAAAATCCTTCTAAATCCTTATGCAGTTTATGTTAATATTTTGTAAACTCCTTCTGCATAACATCCTATAGAACATCATAAGTTAAGATTCAGAAATGCTCATCATCTCATTGAGTTAATCCAACTCTTGTTTCATGATCTACACAGCCCATTCTTTTGATTATTTTGCATCTTTGTGATTGATTTTAGCTTCTTTAGCTGAATTTTATCAGTAGTACCAAAATAAAATATTTTAAAGTGTCTTTTTTACTGTAGTACCAGGTTTATCTTTTACTCATTATCAAGAAGCTCTTTCCTTGCTGGTCTGACTCATGGTACAGGAATCCACTGTCCATTTGTTACCTATTCTGGCAAAATAACTTTGTAAATATTTCTCCTTCTTTTGCAAGTGAAGGCTAGAAAATAATTTTTTCAACAGCAAAGTCGAGGATGCACTTCTGTGACTCTCAGCCATTACTAAGAGAATTTCATGGCTTCTTTGAAAACCCAGTGTGTCCTTTCAAAACTTTTATATGCGATCTACTATGGGATCCTAGATGTTTTCCTTATGGAAATACATAGGGAACTACTAGAACATCCTAGACTGAAAAGAGTTGCAGAACATTGTCACAAGAGCAGGCAGAAGTGTCACTACACAAACACAATTGCAGCAGCCAGCATAGTCCACATGTTTCCATGGATCAGAAGTGGAATAACCATGTTGCCCAGTTATACCTCCTGAGAGACAAAAAGTTATTTTGGTATGAAACAGGCTAATCTGCTAACACACATCTCTACAAATAGCAGAAAATAAAGAAATTTAGTCAAACTAATCAATAGTATCCTCATCATAATTACAATCATCCTCATCTGGATTGCAATAAGATTATTTGTTCAGTCACAGAACAGTGGGAAGGGACAGAGCAGTATCAATAGCCTTAATAATCACCTAAACTTGTTACGGATAAGAGTTGTGAAAAAAGATTATTTGTTGGTCACATCCATAAGCTTTACAGGATGGGCCATGGGCTACAGTAGAGGAATACCTGTTAGTATTTCACAAAAATATCTACTTTGGACTTAGCTTTTTGTCGTAAGTGTTCCATTATTTATTAGTGCTGAATACTACTTGACAACACCTGTGGAAACTTCCTCAGAATATATAATCTATTTTGTAATTCTGTACTTTATAATCCTCTAAAGCCAACCTGAGAAAATATAAGTGTCCAATGTTATTGACAGATCAGCTAGCAAAATTTAATTTCTTACCAAAAACACACACTGAGACAACTAGAAACATATGTGAAAGAAAGTGCTTTTCATGGAAGGCTCAGAAAGTTTTTATTAATTGCATGTCACTGCCCTCTATGGGTTGAATATAGTCAAAGGTCAAGCTGAGTGATGAGCCCTCCTTAGGGAAATCTTAACAGTAAAAGACATGTATGTTTTTCTATTGACTTGTAGCAATGGATCCCATCATGCTAAGTAATAAATGCTCTCAGAAAATGTCAGAATTACTTCTAAGAACATGTTTAAATCTGAAGGTCTATGTGCCTAGCCATATTGGAAAATTCCTATTCAGATTCATTAATTCTGATAGTCCAAAGGGAATTATTTCTTAATGATTTCATTACATTGCAGTTTTGAATCTTCTTCATGCTTGTCTTCATCTGAATGATCTAAAATGTTTATAACATCTCTTCTGAGAACTTCAGGGGAGAACTGTATCTTACTGGGCTCAATATCTTCATTAATTCACCTGGAGATACTAAGAATTCAGAGAGAAGGATTTCTTTCTGTCTTTGAATATTTTTGGTTTGTGGCCTGGTTTTATATTTTTCCTATGCAGCAGAGACCACTATTGTTCCCAAGGTTACATTTCCAACACAGTCAATATAATATTAAGAAATGCATACAAAGAATGCAAAAGCAGTACACAATTTATCATTAAAAGATAATACAAAGAAACTTCTTGTGAATACACTCTCTGTCAGAAGAATACTCTAGGTATTCCATATGGAATTATAAAGGTTCCACTATAGGACAATTGGCCTTGCTATATCTGCAGTGAAACAGCAATGAAACCCAGATTTTGTTCCTCATGTGCACCTCTCCTTCTATTTGTGTTCTGAGGTGGGTTCAAAATATTTCCCTAGTTCATTTTCATCTGATATTTATTTCAGTGGAGCCACAGGAAATGAAATTGAGCTTATCAAATGGATGGAGGCAATAGAAACATTTGCTAAATATTCCTGGACTCTTCAAACCAAATATACTTGAAGACTTTTTAATCAGAGTCAGAATGTTTTCAAATGATTCATCAAAAAACATTAACTTTTTTTTTATTAATACCATAAAAAGGCTTTCAAGATCCAGTGTATGAAAGGCTTTTCTTACTGCAGGACTTTTGAGAGAAGTCAAATTTTTTTACATACTTTTTAAAATTAGTAGGAAAAAGGAGTTCTCTTCCCCCTTCAGGTTCCTTTGAAAACAGTGTCCTCTCAGCAAGCTGTTAACATCAAGAATTTTAAAAACAGGATATGTTTTATACAAAGCACAGAAACATAGTGTACAATGAGCATAATGTGACTACAACTGTCACTGCACATTTCTCTGGCTTCTGATGTAAGGCTTGCCCTCTGTTTTACAAGGGTATTTTCCAGAGGTCATTTTACTTTTCAGGCTGGTTGTTCTAATTTAGAATCAAGTGTATTTTCATGATGTGCAAATGAAGTTAACTAATGAGCCTGATTTGAGTGAAATTTTAATTTCTGTGATGTAGTATCATCATTGAAGCCTTTTCCTAGCTGACCAAGTCATTTACAGATTAAAGATCCCATGATGAGGTATATTCCTTCCTTACTTTCTCCTTTTACTCAATGAGAACAACTGTGCATTTCTGTACTTTTACATGTAAATCAAAGAAATAGAAGATGGAAAGAAGAAAATACACAGTTTTTCCTCATTTACCCAAGACCTCTTCTATGAAGCCACATTTCTGCAAGTCACAGAACAGTTAATATCTTTGCTGACATTTCTGATATCATCTATCTACTTATTCAGATTTCATTGCTTCAGAGTGAGTCCTATTTTCAAAATGTTCAGAGCAATTTCCTTAACAGATTTGGGCTGTTGCTTCCTCAACACTTAGTACACAGCATATTTGCTTATTTTTAAAGATCTCAGTTCCTCAGATTGTCTTTCATATGTACCTTGAAAAAAAAGCACACTAAATGCAATAAAACTGGACTGATGCTGTGTAGCAGAATCTCTTATCTTAAAAGAAAAACTGTGAATTATTGTGTCTTCTTCATCTAAAGTTATTTTCAAAGCACATGACAGATTCTATCACTTTTTTCATTTCTCACTCATTTTTTCTCAAAATTTAACTTCCTAAAATAATATTGCTTAGATTATTTGAAAACAGTAACTTAACCCTACAGAGTTAGGCCTGATATTTCATTCAAGCAGGAAAGCTTTACATCAGATAAATCCACGTACAGTAGTAAATTATTAAAATTAAGTGAGTCAAAGAATGAACCAAAGTCAAGATCTGTTCACCCACATTTTGAATATGAAGTTCACTTTTTATTTCTTTTCCTCTTTTCTCTGTTTTGTTTTTTTCTCCTTTTCTCCTTTCTCTCTTTCCTTCACAGATACATAAGAAAAATGAGAGCAGACAATATGTGAGTTGTATTAGGATCAGTGCTTTTTAGTATCTTCATCAGTGATATCGACAGCAGCATTGAGTGCACCTTCAGCAAGTCTGCAGGTGACACCAAGCTGAGTGGTGCAGTTGCCACACCAGAAGGACAAGATGTCATCCAGAGGGACCTGGACAAGATGGAGAAGTGGGCCCATGTGAATCTCATGAGGTTCAACAGGGCCAAGTGCAAGCTCCTACACCTGGGTTGGGGCAATCTGTAGTTTCAATAGAGGATGGAGGATGATGTGATCGAGACCAGCCCTGTAGGGAAGGACCTGGGGGTGCTGGTTGATGAGAAGCTTAACATGAGCTGGTGATGTGTGTTTGCAGCCCATAAGACCAACTGTATCCTGGGCTGCATCAGAAGAAATGTGGCCAACAAGTTGGAGGAGGTGATTCTGCCCCTCTACTCTGCTCTTGTGAGACCTCATCTGGAGTATATTGTCCAGTTCTGGAATCCTCAGCAAAAGAATATGTCCAGAGGAAGGCCACAGAGGTGAGCAGGGGGCTGGAACGTCTCCCATACAAGGACAGGCTGAGAGAGTTGGGGTTCTTCAGCCTGGAGAAAGAAGGATCTGGGCAGGCCTTGGAGTGGACTTCCAGTACCTGCAGGGGGCTTAAAAGAAAGATGGGGAGGGACATTTTACAAGGACATGTAGTGATATGATGAGGGGGAATGGCTTTAAATTGGAAGGCAGAAGATTTATATTAGACATTAGGAAGAGATTCTTCAAGTTAGGGTGGTGAGACACTGAAACAGATTGCCCAGGGAGGCTGTGGATGCCCCATCCCTGGAAGCATTCTAGGCCAAGTTGAATGATGCCTTGAGCAGCCTGATTTAGTGGGAGGCATCCCTGCTCATGGCAAGCAGGTTGGAACTATATGTTCTTTAAGATCCCTTCCATCCAAATCATTCTGTGATTCTGTGATTCTATGATTCTGTCTCATGTGTCCTATGGAAAACTGTCAATCACTAAGGTGATAACAATTCAGTCTAAACAGTTCAGTGGCACTTGATCACAGCACTAATTACAATACCTCATCTCAGCTTTGACAGGCTACTTTATTTTACTGAAAGATGCATACTCTATATTGTAAGTGCAAAGTTGTTAAGTGTATGCAAACAAACCAAATAAAACATTTGTACATGTTGTTAGGCATGTAGGAAAATCCAGGCACAGCAGTAGTTATTTACTATTCTGCATTAAGCTACTCTTATCTACAGCTTTGAAAATTTGTCTCTCATATTAAATAACCCTTAGACACTTGTGGTTAGATTACCGTTACATTTAGAAAATTGCTGATAATTATGTGAATGTTGAAGCTTTGCATTAAATACGTAATTCCATGATTATGAAGTCTACCTAGAATAGTTCTGAGATATAAATAGAGAAAAAATCTAAGTAAGAAAAGATTTAAAACTCAAAATTTACACTTTCCTTCACTAAGTTAAGAAATGCTGAAAGATGCATGCTGCAGGATTCTATAGTATTCCACAAATGGATGTAGCAAAAAAAAAATTTTGAAAATGACAAAAAGGGAAATGACAGAACTACAACAATCTACAGAGTAATGGTCCCAAAACACAGGTAAGTGCTACTGATGAGTAATGCTACTGGGTGAGTTTTACTTGGTGATATGCAGCTGAAAGTTAATAATTTATTCAAATTCCAGTGAATCAACAATGAAAGTTCATGATTATCAACACTGAAGAGAATATACTAAAAAGGAGGTTCTCTAATTTTTCTGAGTTCTATTTTGACAGGAACTAGAAATGCTGCTTAGTATGCATCTGCTTTCTATAAAAACACTTGAAAAAGAAACATGAATCTGATCAAATGGTATCTTTAAGAAATTATTTGATCCAGTACTGCATAAGTACATTAGTATGCATGAAAAATTGGCTTCATTTTTAAGGATAACTTAGCAAATCACATAATTGCATTTTCACAGTGCATTATAGAAAGAAGGAAAACAGTAAGATGAAACACAGATATTTCAGCCTTCAAGCCTTTTATTAGACAGTCTGCATCTATTAGTCTCAGCAGGTTTTCATAATAAGAGTTAATGACAAAGACCATCCATCCATGCCTTTCATTTCCTCCTTTGTGCAAAGCATTAAGATGATTTTCACACTCTAAAATATCTTCTCTCCAATTCCCAGAATTAACATCACTGTAATAAATGAATATGTATTTCAGCAAGAAACATTCATCTAATGAACAAATTTGATAAATAAGCTTATACCACTGATGAAATTCCTTTTTGAAAATGGACCAGTTTTGGAAGTCTGGAATCTCATAATAAATTCCTTCACAGCATCAGAAGGCATTAACTACTCATCCTGCCACGAGTGTTAGCACTTGCAATAATTCTAGGAGCTATATAGTAGACACTTGATTCTTAATTGCTGTAAGTTCTGAGTTGAGAAAAAAAGTTTCAAAAGCACTTTGATAAAAAGCTACTGGTAATTCATATAGAGACAGGATTTTATTTCTAGCAGTTAGGCATTTCAAGGAATGATAATTAAGCTGCTCATTAGCAAAGATGAAGTTCTATATAAGTTAAGCCTCTTATTTTGGAAAAGCACTACATACTGGGAAGGGAAGAATAATTTACAGATATTCTTTGTATTAGTCTGTGGGTATCACCTTCTTAAATCTTAGATTCACACTGTCACAACTATTAAATCTACTAGACTTCCTTATGGCCAGATTTCATTTATGACCAAGAAAACTATTCTATTTCTTGCTTGCATCTTTCTACATTCACATTATACTATTTCCAACAAATATACTTTTTTGTGCCTAGGCTCTTATTATACATCTTTGTCCTGTATGTTATACTTTCAAATTAGAATAGAGAAGTAGAAAAATGCATTGTGAAAGAGAATTCATTAGGCACCTTGTATTACATCATTCTGTCTTCATTTTCTACCCCTTCCAGCCTTCATTTCCCCTTAAACACTGATTTCTTCTTCATATTATAGCATAATCCACCTTCATTTTATTTTGGTTTTTTAGGTAGCTTACGGGATGCAATTGTGATCACTTGAATTTGATTTTTTTTCTTCAGTTCTGCTGCTAAGACTGAGTAACTATAAGTATCAAAGTGATTTTACAAGACCATTAGCAATTAAAGTAACTTAGTTTCATCTTGTCTTAAAACTTCTCACACCTTTGTTTTTATAATTTTTTACAATCCCCATATTGTTCCTATCTTAAAGTCAAGGCAACTGTAATTCTTGGGAAAATGAAAGCTTGAAAAGAACAGCTACAAAAACTCTTAGTAAGACTCTGGGTGACTGTTACAACTCTCCATAGGAATAAACGTAAGGACGGTGTTCTAAATATTGTGCGATGATTGATTTCTTGGATCATAAGATTAAAGTCAAAACTTTACTTATGGTGACTGTCTAAACATAAAACATATACAGTAAGAGATGAAACAAAACAGCTTATGAATCAAGATTGTAAAAAGACATAGGCAGAAATGAGAGAATCTCAGATATGTTATGCTTTTTTTCCTACAGGCAATACTCTGAATCCCATATTTGAAGATAGAAGTCAAAATTATATATCAAATTTCAGATTTTTGTTAAGCAGCTTTAACTCTTTTAACTTATCTACACATCTTTTCCCCGTTAATGTTCTCCTTTATCAATTGGATTATGGAATGAGAGGAGAATACAAATTTGTTGTCCAAATAGGAGGTGCAAGTCCCTAATAACTGTACAGCCAGTGGGGACATCCATATGTCATCCTGGCCTCAAAGCACCAGCTAGGGAGGGAGATGGCTGAGTGCTTTGGAAAGTCTGTGCATGTGACTGGCCATGGTGAAACTGGGACATGGGCAGAACTCATATCATAAGGACCACAGTTCACACCAGATACTGCCAATCTATATTTGTCCAAGATGTTGTCTAGGAAGGCGATGAAGCACTTTTATTTTTGTTTGTGTCTGTGCTTATCCATTTATGTACATTTTCTGAAATAAGTCAGATGGCACAGAGTTGCTTTGCACTTTCATTGCCTTTACTGAATGTTGACTAAAACTTTCAGATAAGGCAAGAAGTATTGCTCAGTTAAATCAAAGAAATGGCTTCTATGTGGCCACTGAAACAAGAGAAAATACATTGTTCTCTCCTAAAAATGAAAGAAATTAAGCTGGTCTAGATGTTCTCACACTGAATTGGTGTTTAACACAAACTAAATATAAAGACTGAATAATTGCTTGACTCAGATATGTATTTACTTGTTTGGATTTTTATTCGATATTTAATTGAACTATAATTTCAGATTTTTCAGGCAGAGGGTGCAAATTTGCCTTGTTCATCAACACATTTTATCTTGGAACAGCTTATGATTTTGTGTTGCCCAGTCCTGGGCAAAGACCTGCTTGGAATTGGAACACGTTACTCTAGTCAAACACGTGGATCTAAGTGCTGTTTGAGAGATAAGTGACACAGTGGGCATGTAGAAGCTGTGCTGATGGGACTAACTTTTCTTCTCTGAAAAGTTAGTATCTAAGGTTGGAAACATTTTCCTATTCACAGTTTCACATAATTTAAAAAATTAATTCCATGAAGTGGGAATCATGGAATCAGTCTGAGTGAAAATCCTTCCAGCTCTTCAAATTATGAGGATTTGCTCATGAAGATTTAAAGCATTATGACTGCCGCTGCCTTGAAGAATTCGCCTAAACATCTGGAATGTTTCAGAAATTTTGGATTTTTAAATCAATTTAACAATTCATCTGTAATATAACCTTGATTCTGTATATAAAACTGAATATAAGGAGTGGGAAAACATATCTTTACGGGGATTCTGCTAAGACAAAAGCAAAATATTTGAAAGGAAAAGGGAAAATATGTACATACATCTCCTGTAAACTAAGTCCTTTTTTTTTGTAACAAGAAAATAAGATTCTTTAAGAGTAAGACTAATAATAATAATTATTAAGATTAACATAGGTAATTTTTAATTCTTGTATGATAACATGAAAACTTTGAGATTATGTAAATATTTCATCTGTCACTCCTTCATAGTGAAAATTCTGCAGGGCAAGGATTGACAAGAATATTTCTTACTAATTGTCAAAGAGCATCTTATGCTTTTTGTGATGTATAAGGGGGTGATTACTGTCAGTCAGGTGTCATCCCTGTTATGATGTAGTGGATTGTTCACTGGGGTATATCTGTACTGCTTTCATTGTGACATTTAGTTTCACAGCCTATTTGTATTCTGTTAGAATATTCTTTTGAATTGGACTGTAGCTTGAGCTTGTAGATATATAGAGCAGGTCCTCTGGGATATTAGATGTACTGGGCTGGCTCAGGGGAATCATAACACTAAGGCTGAAAAAATGGTAAAATCTTTATGTAGTCAAAACTTGATAAAGTATTTTTAATCTTCACTGAACTGATTGTGAAGTAAGAGACGTCTTTAAGAGCAATCCTCAATCTCTGTAATATCTGATGGATACAACTATTTATTTCTTAGACAATGCCAAAGAGCCATACAATACATTTAAAATTTTAATCTGTAGTTATGAAATATATTCCCTACAAATTGAGGGATCTTATAAATGACAGATCTTGTTATATCAAAACACTTCAGATTCCCTCTCTTTCCCTACTTCTCGAGTCAGTGATTACCACTTTTGTATGTTCAAAGACATACAAAGTTATATATACATATAATACAGTATAAATGCAGAAGGTGAATGTTTGCAAACAGATTCATGAGTGCTGGTGTTTGCATTGCCAGCATAGATATGAAATATCTATATAAGTATGCAAAAATTTGTACTGAAAGACCCCAAATTCATATATTTACCCAATGACATTCCTGAGTTAACCCAATAATATTTATTGGATATTAGTATATACAGTTATTAGTATGTACAGTCTACAGGAAGCTACATGGAAAGCAATAGCCACCTTTCCTCTTACAGATGCTTATTTTGGAATGAGATAAATCATACCCAAAAATCTTTTTCACAGAGTGAGTAAAATTTCACCATCAACAAAGACAAGCTAAGGGGACTGTTGCAGTGGCTGCATAGGAGGCATCTATGACTTTAAGGAACAGGAACCCATCCACTTTGAGATAAATTGCACTCTATTAGCATGTCTGTGATATGAACTTAGATCTTAGAGAAGATATCTACAGACTAGGAAAAGTACAGAAATCTCTTTTTAAAATTACTTTCCTGTGGTCACCTTAGGTTGCCTAAGGGCAAAGTAATAGCTCTGGAAATAAACATGAGAGCAAGCATCAGACACACTTCAAATATGTAAAATAAATTCTGTAATAACTTTCAACCTATCAAAAAATTAATAAAATTAAACAAAGGTAGATCAACAAATGCAGTGACATTTTTTTTTCTTTTCTATTAATTTTTGGTTTTCAAAGAGAATCATAGAATCACCAAGTTGGAAAAGACCTCTTGGATCATCAAGTCAAATCATTCCTATCTGCCACTAAACCATGTCCCTGAGCACTTTGTCTACCTGTCTTTTAAATACCTCCAGGGAAAGTGACTCAACCACCTCCCTGGGCAGCTTGTTCCAGTGCTCAGTGATCCCTTCTGTGAAAAATTTCTTTCTGATATCTAGTCTGAACTCCCCTGGCACAGCTTGAGGCCATTCCCCCTTATCCTGACCCTTTCACTTGGGAGAAGGGGCCAGCTCCCTCCTCTCTACAAGCTCCTTTCAGGTAGTTGTGGAGAGCAATAAGGTCTCCACTCAGCCTTCTCCTCGCAAGGCTAAACAACCCCAGCTCTCTCAGTTGCTCCTTGTAAGACTTGTTCTCCAGCCCCCTCACCAGCTTCATTGCTCTGCTCTGGACACACTCCAGAGCCTCAACATCCTTCTTGTAGCAAGGGGCCCAGAACTGAACACACTAGTCGAGATGCGGTACAGGGGGAGAATAACCTCCCTGGTCTTGCCTGCCACGCCATTTCTGATAGAAGCCAAGATACTATTGACTTTCTTGGCCACCTAGTCACACTACTGCCTCATGTTCAGTTGGCTGTCAACCAACACCCCCAGGTCCTTCTCCCCTGGGCAGCTTTCTAACCACTCTTCTCCTAGTCTGTAGCACTGCACAGGGTTGTTGTGCCTCAAGTACAGGACTCGGCATTTGGCCTCGTTGAACCTCACGCCATTGGTTTCAGCCCAGCAGTCCAGCCTGTACAGATCCCTCAGATCACTCAGATATCCTTCCATTTCTTCCCAGTGCAGCCACAGTTAAATAATCCACTTCTGGTTTATAGTTTCAGTATACGTAATAACCTCAATTCCCTGTTTCAATTTCTTCAGCTGTTGTCTAGATTATGCAGACAGAGCAGAAGATCTGTCTGCATTTTCTAAATGGTTATATTCCCTACAGCCAATAACCACAGAGCTATTTATCAGAAGAATATAAATTGCTTTGTGTGAACTAAGGAACTATTTCAACATTTTAAAAGGCAAATCAAGGAAAAAATATAGCCACTGAGTGATGAAACAACTGAAAGTAATAGAACTCCAAGTGATTTATGGAAAAACGTACCTTCCCCATCCCTCCTACAGCAGAATTCATTCGGATCATGTTTGTATGGAAAATGTATATTTTAAGATGAGATCTAACAAGTTTCTATAGAAATGGCATCCTTTATACACCATTGTAAGATTTGAGGCCACCAGGTTGGCATGCTCAGAAAATGTAAACCAGACATACTTTAAAGTAATTTAGTATTGTTTACTATGATGCAATGATCATTAACATTTCAGTGTCCCAATGCAGATCAGTGACAAGTAGTGTCCCTCAAGGGTCTATACCGGGATTGGTACTGTTTAGTGTCTTCATCAATGACATAAGCAGTGGTATCAAATGCACCCACAGCAAGTTTGCAGATGACATCAAGCTTAGTGGTACAGTTGTCACACCAGAAGAACAGGATGTCATCCAGAGAGACCTGGACAAACTCAAGAAATTAATTTCAACAAGGCCAGGAGCAAGGTCTTGCACCTGGATCAGGCCGACCTCTGGTACCAATACAGGCTAAGGACTGCAAGTGCAGCCCTGCAGAGAAGGACTTGCGGGTATTGGTTGTTGAAAAGCTGGGCATGATCCAGCAATATGTACTTGCAGTTTGGAAAGCCAACTCTATCCTGGGCTACATCAAAAGAAGCATGCCCACCAGGTCGAGGGAAGTGGTTCCGCTGCTCTGCTCTGGTGAGACACCACCGGGAGTATTGTGTCCAGGTCTGGATCCCTCAGCACAAGAAAGACATGAATCTGTTGGAGTGGGTCCAGAGGGAGGACACAGAAAAGATCAGAGGGATGGAATACCTTTGCTATGAGGAAATGCTGGGAAGGTTGAGGTTGTTCAGCCTGGAGAATGAAAGACTCCTGGGAGACCTTGTGGCCTTCCAGTACTTCAAGGGGGCTTACAAAAAAGTTGGTGACAGACTTTTAGCAGGGTCTGTTGCGATAGGATGAGAAGTAATGATTTTAAACTAAGAGAGAGAGTATTTAGAATAGATATAAGGAGGCAATTTTTTACACTCAGAGTGGTGAAACACTGAAATAGGTTTCCAGCAGAGGTGCTAGATGCCCCATCCCTGGAAACATTCAAGATCAAATTGAGTGGAGCCCTGAAGAACCTGATCTAGTTGAAGATGTCCCTGCTCATTGCATGGGCTTGGACTAGAGGAACTTTACAGGTGCCTTCCAACACAAAATATTCTTTGATTCTATGTGTCTAATTTTGTCTCTATACATGGTCTCCTGTACCTTTCTTCTTCAGATGACCTCACCTTTGGATATTATCTGTAAGTTTATTCAGGTTCTTCAGCTACACAGAGTGAAACTTTCTTTTCCTCTTGAAAAGATTGGTTCTTTAACATCCTTCTCTTCAAGATGGTCAGTGTCTTTGAAGAGATTTTACTTCATCTCTGTTGTCAAGAGATTACCTTTTTCTGTTTAACAAATCTTGGTACAACTTGAAACAAGTAGACTGCAATTTGTATAGAGATTACATTCCACATATACTGACTTAAACAGAAAATAGTATTGAGTAAGGCAAAACCTAAGGTGAAAAACATGAAGCTAGTGAGTTGAGGAAATTCTCATTGCTTGTTAATTCATTTCCATAGCCTACATAATCCTAAAGCAGTTAGACTGGAATAAAAGAAGAGAACTCTCAATCTTCTAGTAACACTTGAATAATGGAGCTGGTGTATAAAGTGTTAAAGTGATGGAAATTGACCTAATTAATTTTGTGACTGCTAATAAAATTTTTGGTATCTATTCCAACTGAATTTCCATTGAAAACATTCCATTCTAAACAGAATCACTTTGTTAAAATTCTCAGAATAATGTTGTGCACAGCAGAGTCCTTCAAATATAACAGGTATTCAGGTATTTCCATGTCGTAAATAACAAAAGTTGTCTTCTGTTCACTGACCAATGAAATGAATTTGATGGCTAAAAGAGTGTAGATTTAGACTAGATATAATGAAGAAATTTTTTACACTGTGTGGTGAAACACTGGCACAGGTTTCCCAGAGTGGTGGTAGATGACCCATCTCTGGAAATATTCAAGGTCAGATTGGACGGGGCTCTGGGGAATCCAGTCTAGTCAAAGATGTCCCTGTTCATTGCATGGGGGTTGGACTAGGTGATGTTTAATGTCCCTTCCAACCCAAACCATTCTATGATTCTATGATCGCTGTTAAGAGAGGCGTACGAAATAGTTTGCATTTTAGCCTCAAAATATGTCTTCAAATAGATTGTATTCTCTTAAAACTACCGTAGAGAGGATTCAAAGTATTTCAAGATGTCATTGCAGTAGTTACATTCCAATCTCTTCTGGTAATATGTTGTTCTTGTGGTGAACTTTTAAACTGCTATTAAATACTTTGTAATTTCCATTTAGATGGATGATAGAGTTGGATATTGCTGGATATGATGAGACCATATAAGTAGCTGTTTGTCAACATCTTTCATTTGTATACATCTTGAGGAGCCTGATTTGAAGAATACTGTATTTCTACAAGTCATTCATCTACCCATAATTTTGTTGGACTATTATTCCATATACTGAGAGGTTTATATGAAATGTGTGTAATACAACTTGAGGGGAAAATACTCCAGTTCATGCTTGGCTATGGTCTCCCTTTTATGACCCTAGTGTTTTTAAGTTTCCTCAGAGTGGGCAAGAATTAAGGGAAGACACCAACACGTACCATGAACTATGATCTTTTTTTTAAAGGCTTTTAACTCTTAATTATCATTTTTCTGCCACTGTGATATTGAGAAAGAGGATAAATATCTCCCTCAGACTGCCCTCATACAATATTGCCTCATCATATTGTTCATTACTCTGCCGTGGCATGTGCAGTTTTCACATATATTTTGCTATAGTTTGCTAAGAGGTCAAACTTGAGCCATAAAATTCCTTTCCAGGTCAACTTTTCTTCCTTGCATTTTCAGCTACTCATAATCTACTGATCTACATCCACCAACATTGAGTTAACTTAAATGAGTAGATACACAAACTGGGTGGAGGTGTACTGATGCTGCAGTTTGAGCTATCAGGAGAAGCCTTAGTATATCTTTTCATGACTACATGTTGTTTAACTAAATTCTATTCGTATAGACACTGCTAAAAAGAAACTCTAATTATAGTATTGACTTCTGAATCGTTATAAGCAACATAACTGGTAAACTAGGCAGATCTGCCGAACAACCCCAGATACCATAATGAAAATATTTTTTTCTGCATCCATGTAGAATTCTTGCCTTGAATCAGGATAATAAGTCATTAATCAGATGTCTTTTATTTACAGTGCCTTTAAAAATGTTTTTGAGCTCACTGCACACAAGGATTTTAAGCATGATAAAAATGTCAGAAAAGATGATTAGCATAGTAAAATTAAGTGAATATTAGAAGACAATGTCTCGCTCTAATAAGAATGAAAGAAAGAAGAATCAAAACATATTCCCAAAACCTAGAGAAAGAAAATATTACCTATCATGTAGAAAATTCCATAAAAGTTGTATATTTGAATATTATATTTCAAACAAATATTAAGGAGAACAGTAGAAAATAATCTTTACAGGCTCTTATCAACAGGGGTAACTATCTAATAAAACTATGCTCATGTCAATTCTGTGAAAAATATTAATTAAAAATCATTTTTCCATGCTGAGGGTGGAAAAAGTCATTAAGAATTTCAACTACTGGACTTGAACCCTTCAGAAACAATATTCCAATAGAGAATAAATGTTTCTTTCAAACTCATGTTAGGTCTTGGTGTTTGTTTGATTTACTTATTTCACTTTTTCTCTTTAGCTGAAGTGTTTGCATGCATATGATTAATTTCACTGCAGATAATAAAATGAGACATAATTATTTGTCAGTTTTTAAGGCAACTGTCCATGCAGCAACATATTTAATATGATAATTACTGTACACAATCAAGAATGATGATTTAACTGCAAGCTGCTCACATATACCTGCTGCAGGTGCTATCTATTTTCCAGAAAAGTTAGCTTGCAAATTAGTTAACAATTAAAACTAAGCAATCCTAAAATGCTAATAATTGCAGTATTTGCGTGCTATGAGATACATCTTTGAGAAATGTGGTGAGAACATAATTTGGGCTTTGAGTTAATATAAACATTTATTTTTGCACCTTATTCATTGTAAGTAATAGGATCTATTTTTGTTTTAATTTTTGAATACATTATGAAGGTAAAGCTATTTTCAAACAATAAGGTTTTGTTTTCAATCTACTTGACTCCTTTATGAATTTTAACTTCTCTAGGAAAAATACCCGTATAAATATAACTCATTAGATATATAGCTACCTGATGAGTGACCTGTTGTCATTTCTACATGTTTGGACTAATCCATGAAAAAAATCTCCTAATGGTTGTCAAAGGGTTCACTGGTTTTATATTTCAAACTGACTTAGCCTAAGTTGCATCTTTAGATGTTGAAGGCTATTGAAGAGGTTATTTTGAAGGTCAAAATATATTTTATCATTAAATGTTATGGTAGTGAACTTGTGCATTGGAAATAAACCAGAAATTTTAATGCGCTTTACCAGAATAATATCTATGCTCAGATTTTATTAGAGGTATTAAAGAGAAGGTAACAGACGTGGCAAGTAAATTGCGTCACAATTTATATGTGAATAACTGGAACTCCCTGCACAAACACTGTCAAGCACAAATACACAAAATCTCATTTGCAAAGGTTTCTACTACATCTAGAAGTGGTATATTTTGTCATTGTGTTGGCACACCATTAAGATGCCTGACAGCCCTAAAACGCATAGCATCCAACAGCAGAGGGGTGTGTGAAATATGTAGTTTTTCTACACTGCTCATTAATTTCTACATTTTACTCAGAATCATATTACGATTTAAAAATTGCTATTACAACATTTAAGCCTTTTTAATGAACAATAAATGGAACATCCTGTTTTCAAGGAATGTGTTAGTTTTCACTTTTTTTTTGGTGCATGTAATTCCATCAGAACAATAGGATTGAATACTGATAGCAATAGAGATGGCAGTAAAATACAAAAATCACTCCCACATGGAGAATATCGAAGAGAAATCTACTGTATGTGAAGAGGGAAAATGGAAAGATCTTTGAAAAAGATTTTCTGTGTTTTTTCAGAGATAATTCTTTCGGAAGAGAAATGGTAAAAGAATTTTTAAGAGATCTGAATAATAAAAACCAGCACTGAACTAGGAGGTGTGTGGGAGCTCTTCCAGTCTAGAAGCTGAGTAACAGAACATCAGAGTGCCAAACCACTCTGCTAAAGAACACTCACGCTTACAGATATCAGATATTGATAAGAAAAAAAAAATTACCTTAATCAGAACCTGAATATGTCCCATGGCTTTTGATGACTTGAAGTACCAGAAGCTCATCATACAAGTCCTACTTGATTCTTTCCATCTAGAACTCTTCACGTGGGCTTTTTCATTTTTTAGGCCGATTGTAGTGGCCTCAAGATACAGGAAATGGCCTGAAATTAAATGATGTATTACTGAAAAATTCTTTTGGACTTTCAAATTAGATTCCAAAACTCAGCAAAGTAAGTGCAGAGAAATATGAAGTAAGCTTCCCATATATGCCCTATACTAAGAAACCTCTGCTTAGGATAAAAAATGACCAGATCTCATTCTTTGTGTACTTGTCATATAAGTAATATTCTAGGAATGGCTTAGGAATGGCTTATGATTTGTATAGGCCTGTGTAGCAGAGAGAGAGTACTTTGTTGTCTCCCACATACTCTGATTACCTGTCCTTGACCAACATCATTGGTTGCTATTTTGACAGTACAGCACAAAATAGACAAATTGTGATGAATTTCAAGAGGAAGTTTTCTGAAAGATAACATTCAAAACAATGAGCCGCATTAGAAAAAAACATGTGAAACAGACAAAGAAACCCCTTCATATATTTGTAAATCATTAGGTATACCGAATGATTCATATTACTTTTGGGCATCTATACTATTTAATATATTAGTATTAACTCACATTTAAATTATTTAGTCAGGAGAAACTGCAAAAATACATTCTTACAGTTACTATTTTCCAAAATTGTTGTGCTCTTAAAGATTTTCCATTTCTATTTTTAATCAGAAATATATTAAGTTCTGCATGTTTTCAAATTCATTTTTTATTTTGTATGAAGACAAATGTTTATTTCCTATAAACATGTATGCAGTGTTCTTTAACATGTAACAAAAATTTAAAAATTGAGCTGAGTTTTTTTTTGGTTCTCTCATGATGAACACAATTATTAAGTGCTGTCAGTTATAACGACATGGCAAAATACCAACATCACCTTTCAACATTTGATCACATTAAATTTGTGAAAAATAAAATGAATGATAAATTTATTTATTTATTTGAGAGCAGGCTAGAGAGTTACATCAATAGCCATTTTATTCATATTTTGAGAGGATTCAATATATATACTGGAGAGATACTTACATCTGCATTCTAACAGAACCGGTTATTTTGAAAGCCAAATAAAAGCCAGCAACATACTGAAAGGCACTTCTCTTGTACTGTATCTTACTTTGAGATCAGTTAAATGCACCCAGGCTCGAGTCTCTCCAAATTTAAAACCACATGAACATATAAACTTTGTGATTATGCCTGTTTCACCCTCATTCCACTTGGCAAGCATTTACTAGTCCCTAAGTTTCTACTTGTCTTCTAGTAAACTTTGGTTTTATATGGTTTTGTCCTTTGGTAGTTCGTGTAAATATAACAACTACTAAATACAAGTCCCATGCCTTTGTGCAACTATGCTGTGGAATACTTTAATTTAAAATCACTTCTGAGCTCAGCTTCAGTACCATCTTTGCTAGACGTATGAGAACTTCAAAGGCAAAGGATGAAGATAACTGAGTGCTTTGACCAAAACAAGCCAGGAACTGCACTGCCACTAACAAAGGAGGTTTATTTATTTGAAGTTATCTAAAAGTGGATTATGAGTTACAGGTAACATTAAAATTTTGGATCAGTTGTTCAACTCCCAAATAGTTTTTTCTGTCTTTCCTTAGGATTCACATTAGATATGATTAAGCATCCAAAAAAATCATTTTTCCTAAGATAAAAAGACATTCATGCATCCTTTCTAATATATTCCCAGAAACAGATCAAAATGTATTATTACCCTTTGCAGAAATACATTTTATATTATGTTTTGCTAAGTTTGTCCTACTCAGCTGCATTAATATTGAGCATACAAAATATTGTATACTAGCTTAGAATTTTTTTCTCCCATTCAGAACATTGCAGCATGTTCCAACATGAGCTGGAACTTCCTGGAATGAGCTCAGGCTCTAGAGGAGCAGGTCCCTTTAGATCTCAGAGCTGAGCTAACTCACCTTTGCAAGCTGCAGCTAGACCAAATACCTCTCTCCTGACAACTAACAAAATATCTTGTTTGATTCATACAGCAATACTTAAATAAGAAACAGCTGAGAATATTTTTTTACAACAGTAATTAATATTTTGATATTGTTACACATTTAATTCATTAAAAATGACAACCTTGTTAGACACATTAGAACCCCCTTATTGCCTCTGAAGGGAAATATGAGAAAGTCCATGAAGACAATTACATCTCATTTGTGAACTGACAGCATACCAGTTGTATTTCCAAGCGTGTGGTCACTGGGAGGTCTGAGACTTTGAGTAGAGCTGACCCCTAGCACCCAGTTAAAATTGTCAGCCAGGGAATTTTGCCAGCCACATCTGCCATTTTCAAAGGTGCAGGAAGTTCCACATTCACTTTCATCTGTATTATCCCCGCAGTTGTCTTCAAAATCACAGCTTTGTTCTGGTCTGTAACACTTGCCATTCTGACATTGCCAATAGCCGTGTAAGCAGGAGCCTGAAAAGAGAAGAATAGGGGTGTCCTAGTGAATCACACTGCCATGCATCCCAGCAAGGTTACTGGAAGGTTACATCTCAGAGTCTGATATTTAGGAGGCTGAGGAGGGTGGTCCAGAGAAGTTTTAGTAAAAGTCTTTAGTTCCCCTGAAGTGCCAATCCATTATCAGTTTATTTCTTTTGTACTTTGTCAAGAGATTGCCTAAATAAATGACTGTTTCCCTTTTAAAGCTTTTGAGGGCAAGTTCCAGCCAGGCATTCCTTCACTAACAAAGCTTTCTAGTCTGACTTAATTACTGACATTCTCCTTTCATGTGGTGTAGGATTAAACCATTTCATTTTAGCTGCAAAGTTGAGCTTAGTTTAGCAGCCTCAATTTGGAATAAAAAGCTTTTTCATTTTAACTACTGAGGTTTGCCTTTTAATGGATTTCTTTCCCCTTCCCCCCCTCAGATGAGTTCAGTGGGGTGATGCTGTCCTTTTTGTGCAGTATTCCCGGCATTACTGAAGGATAAATCTGCTATTGTCCAGCCTAAAAGTTGCAGGTCTCATTTCACAGGAACCATTTCCAAGCTTCATGTATTTATTTCAGATCAGTTTCTGCAGGTCTTTGGATAAAAATTAGCCCATTCGGTACATTCTTTAGTCAGGAAGGGACAAAAATTCTGAAATGGGCCCTCCTCCTTTCCTTCTTCCATTCTACTCTGACAGAAATAAAAGCACAAGTATAGTTTCATTTAAAAAAAAAAAATTATCACTGTGTCAGCTTATCAGACATAAAATTAAAATATGCACATGTATGAAGGTTGTACAAATATGGGAAGAATTTGAGTTAAATGATGCTGAAAATCAAATGGTGTTAAAAACATGTTTCCATTCCTACTGCCTTTGTTTAAAGGACCTGATGGAGCTAAATGGAACTCACACCAGACTGGATTTATTAATAGGTCAGAATAAGAGATTTATTAACGAAAAGAAAAGAAGAGATGGGGTATTCAGTTGACAAGTTCCTTCCTGAGGACTTTATTTATGCCAGACTCTAAATTACAGATATGCTAAACGAGAGAGAAAAAGCATTGCCACAGTCCTTTGCTGTAGCCTTTGGGTAAAGTGAAAATAAGACATGAATCATTAGATGTTAGCTAAAGGAAAAAAAGCATTAACCTCTCTCTTTTCTAAGGAAAAAAATCCTCATAATGCGTATTTATTTTAAACACACAAACAAACAAGCAAAAAAATAAATTAGAATACCACAGAAAGATCTAACAACTTTTCCAGGGAAATTATTATTTAATGCCTGATTACTTAGTAACATAAAAGTATGTATCATGTTTGTGCTAGAATACTGCGTATGATTTGGCTTTTAACAGTTGCTCAGAGAAAGGAAGAAAAAAATCCTGAGCAGAAAGAAACAAGACAGACTGAATCTCTGATAATGACTTAGAAAGCCAAGAATGTCAGGCAAAGGTCTCAGGACCTGAAAATGACAGAAATTAGTAGACTGGAAGAGAAAGACTTGTTTTTAGTTTACAGTTACAGCTTCATGAAAGTATCATTGTGATTTTTATTAGTACACAATCGCTGAAAATGATCCTGGCCAAAAGAATGGAGTAATTGTATTGATGTTATCAGTCAGTGTCTAATTATTGAAACCTATAAGACAGTTGGAGCCTGTCAGAAACTTCTTTATGTCAATCTGCTTTAGAATTTCAAGCATCTGTATTGTTTTCCAAAGGGGGACAGAGATATGGTATAAAATTGCTGTCTAATTGAAATAACATCTATTTTTAGGAGCTAGCTATTAGGAATCTACATTCAAGACAGCCAGAACAGCTAAACAAAGGTGAAGTCTTGTTGAACCAGCCTAGTGCTGTTCTGTGAGGAACTGACTACATCAATGCACAGGGGAAGAGCTACGAATGTTATCCGTCTCGACATTTTTAAGGACTTTGACATGGTCCCCAACAACATCCTTCTCTCTAAATTGGAAAGATATGAATTTGATGGCTGGCCTACTGAGTGGATGAGGAATCGTTTAGATGGTTGTATCTGGAGGCTTAATATTCAGATGGATGTCGGTAACAAGTGTTGTCCCTCAGAGGTCCTTGTTGGGACCAGTATTGTTTAATATCTTCATCACTGACATAGACAGCAGGATCAAGTGCATCCTCAGCAAATTTGCAGATGACTGTAACCTGAGTTTTGTAGGTACCCCATTATCAATACAGACTGAGGGATGAAGAGACAGAGAGCAGCCCTGTGGAGAAGGGCTTGGAGTACTGGTGGATGAAAAGCTGGATGTGAGCCAACAAACTGCACTTGCAGCCCAGAAGGCCAACCATATCCTGGCCTGCATCAAACGAAGCATGACCAACAGATCGAGGAAGGTGATTCTTCCCCTTTACTCTGCTCTGGTGAGACCCCACTCAGAGTACTGCGTCCAGCTCTGGAGCTTTCGGCAAAAGAAAGAAACAGATCTGTTGAAGTGAGTTCAGAGGAAGGCCACAAAAATGATCAGAGAGATGGAATATTCTCTGGAGAGATCTCTGGGGACATATTTTTGCAACCTTTCAGTACCTACATAGAGCCTATGAGAATGATGAGGACAAAATTTTTAGCAGAGCCTGTTGTGATAGGTCAGGTGGTAAAGGTTTTAAACTAAGATAAGGTAGATTTAGACTGTAAGGAAACAGTTTTTTACACTGAGAGTGGTGAAACACTGGCACAGGTTTCCCAGAGATATGGTAAATGCCCCATCCCTAGAAACATTCAAGGCTGTGTTGATTTTGAGGAACCTGATCTAGTTGAAGTTGTCCCTGCTCGTTGCATGGGACTTGTACTAGAGGACCTTTTAAAAGTCCCTTGCAACCCAAACCGTTCCATGATTCTATGATTCTGATATCTTTTATGTGATTTCACTAGGTATTTAAGCAAAAAATGATTTTGTTAGAAAACTAGGAATTTGTATTTCAGGGTGTGGTCTGTAGTTGGAAAAATTTTTTCTTGCAGTTCATCATGATTGATAATTGCAATAACTACTGTGTTTTGAAGTCCATTTGCAGCTTTGCTTCCAATTTCAGGTCAAAGAAAAAAAAAGTTGAAAAATGGAACTCCTTGTTTCTGAGGAAATTAAAAAATCCATCTTGAATCCTAGCATGAATTAATCTTTTCAAGCATGTGTAATGAATGATATTTCACTGTCTAACTGAGTCTGTAGCATGACTTGTTTCTGAATGTATTTCAATAGTATGCTTTTTCTTTAAATGACATGTAAGTTCTTGTAAGAAAACGATGAGGGTTTTTTTGAGCGCTCTTCCTTTCCTCTCTACTTTTTCTCAACCCTAACAATCCAAACATACTGTTATATAGATGCCTGTGAGTATAATAGGGATATTTAATTGAGAGGAACTTCTCCTTAATAAGGTTCAGTAACTTTTTCCTCCAAGAAGTGTTTCTTAAAGATTATTAACAAGTAAACTTTTTGCCTTATGTGGTAACTGCATCCACACACTAGGTTGCAGCGAACCCAGAGGAGCGTTTAGTGTCTTTCAGATCAATAATCTCTGAAATGAGGAGGTTTCACACAACAGAGGAAATCAGCTGCACTAGTCAATAATACCCTTGTTTCACATTGAGAAAACTCAACAGATGGAATGTTTATATTTTAAAATATGTAATTCAGAGAAGGATTAACCACTATTATTTTATATAAAGGTTCTTCTCTTAAATATATTTTGAACAAAATTTTCAAGTAGAAATAAAGAGAGGAAATAATGTTACTAGCAGAGCTGAAATGAGATTTATTTTCCACAACAATGAACTTTAAGTAATAATAAAAATAACATTGTATATATGTTGCAGCATTGAGGCAGAACAGCAATAAACTACAGAAAAGATATTCATATTAAGAAATAGCATCTATATGTGTTATTCATGTAAGCTTCAAACTTTGGCAAGAATGGTTGTGTTCTCAAAGAAGTAATTTCAGAGGAGAAAAAGCATTTCTTTAATCTCTGAAACCATAGTCTATGTCACAACAGGGCTTTTCTATGAGATAGCTAATTTTTATATCACTGTATATAGTAATAATGTTATTGCTTGTTTAGCTCCTCTCTGAAAGTAAATGACAATAAAATTATAGATTCTCTACAATAAATTAACTCCAGTAATGTATGATAAGATGATGCACAAGCACACTTTATTATTTTCTTTCACTTCAGCAGATGGAGATATTTGAGAATGACTTGATTTTTCCTACTAACACTTAACAGGTCATAAGGTCTTCAGATGATCTTCCTACAACTCTGTTTAGAAACTTCTTATGCTTAAAGCTCATTTTTCATCACCCAAATTCTTTACCAGACCTTTGTTTTCTCCAAAATATTATTTGCCTTTTATATCAGGATGAGAATCTCTCATCCTTTCCTTGATGAAGGTAATAGCTATTTTAAATTTTTTTTAATAGCACTTATTTCTTTACCATTAAAATACATTACAAGTTCTCTCAAGGTGTTTGGACTTATACCTGAGTATGCAATACTTTAATTTCCACTCAATATTAATGAAAACAAATATTGTCATATTTGCCTGCATTAGCCATGAAATATTCCTAAAGAAATTGTCTGATTACAAACTTGTATGGAGTTATGAAATGAAACCAAATTAATATAATTCATCAGAGATAAGATTAGAATTAGCTTGATCATATTCTTTAATTACTTATAAGAAGAAAAATGCTGATAGCAGAAAGCTCTAAACTATTAGTTAAAAACCTGAACATTACATACTGGCAAACTGAAGTCAGTGAAGTTCAAGTTAAAATCAAATGACTGAGTAATTAAGCATTGAACAGATAACCAGAGACTGCAATACATTCTCTATGAGTTAAGGGCTTTAAATAGAGACTTCTTTTTTTCCCCCAAGAGATATGCTTTAGTTTAACTTAAGATCATTTGTTAAATCAAAGAAAATTCTAGATGAAAACCTGATTATTGCTGTGCAGGTGGTTAATTTACTTATTAATTGTAGTGTCTTTGAGTTTTAAAAGTCAAAGTGCAGTAGCAGACCTTAATTTTCTTACATAATTATGAGAATTTATAATAGAAAAACTAGACGTTTATCCATACCTACAGCAGCTACAGAACAGAGATGAAAATCTTAAATTTATCCATTAGGTTCCAATCCCTTTGAATCTAATTTAAATGTCTTTTCTTATTGGACATAAAGTGACAAAGATAAATAAGATCAGAACTTCTAGAAAACTGCAATGTATTTGGTATTACGCTACTTATGTCTCTAGTCAAAAGCATTTAACATGAACCTCAATGTGAACTTGTTTTCTTCAGTTCTTGTTTTATATAAGCATTGCTGTAAAATCAACAAGTTAATTCATGTTTTAGAATGACAAGAAAGAGATTGCTAGTTAGGATGTTCCAAAAATTATCAAACTTTTGCTTCTCAAACTTATCACATTTAGTAGTATCATCCTCTATGTTTTCCAAACCTAACTTCAATCAAAATTAATGGGATAGTTTACAATTCTCAGAAGTATTTGAGTAATAAATCAGTAGGCTTGAAGAGCTAGATCTATTTCAAAATATTTTCAAAAGACATTATTTACATTCACTTATCTAGAAGTACATCTGTTCCTAAATCAAAGCGAGAATTCCTGTAGAACGATAGTCTGATATAGAGGCTAGAGTAATTAATCAGCTGACTCAGAGTTTGACATCCCAGGGATAGGGGGTCTGTAGATAATTTAGATCTCAGAGTTTTTCCCTGCAACAGTTACTCCATTATAATTCTTGCTCTTAGTTGACATTACTGTATAACTGAATTGTACGTCTCCTTAAAAAAAAAAAAAAGAAAGACATTGTTAACAAGAACATCTTTCCTCTAATATCTCACCAGTATAACCCAAGGAGACAGAATAAAGTGCTTTCATCATAGTTGGTAATGCATAGTAATAATGACTTGTCAGCACAGGAATGTGAAATATGCATGTCATTTCAGAAGAAAAGCTTTGGAAATTACCAGAATTTTTAAAGCCTTTCAAAAGTTGAAATACTGGAAAAAAAAGAAGACTTAAAACCTAAAAACTACTACACACTATCAATTCTTCCTTTGTAAATAGTCTATTTAAAAAAAAAAAAAAAAGAGTGCAAATAGTTGAATTTTTGGTTTTGTAAGCCTCTCAAATATATTGACATATTGATTTGCATTCTGAGCAACTGAAAGTTCAAAAAAACCCAGCTTGAGCTCATTTGCAAGAGGGACTTTGAGAAGAAACTGTTAACCTTCTAAGTTTCACTGATGAAAGCTTCTCTAGCAACAACAATCTCTTCAGCCGATTTTCTGTCTTGTTCATTTCTACATGTAAACACAAGGTAATTTCTTTCCAGTAATATTCATCCTCATAACGATTAAGAATAAAACAAATAAACAGCAAGATAAGCCTATCCTGTTCAACATTTTCATCTGTATCTATGACAAGGCATTGAAGTACCTTCTTTGTTCCATTCACTTGTACTTTATTATTTCTCATTAGAAAAAGATGGTTATTTATCAATCCACTTGAAGACAAATACAATCTGTGATGCACTCAGTGTGCCCTAACGTTGTACTTTGCTCTATTTAACGTTAACATGAATTCTGAAGGATAAGACGAGCTGAAAGCAAGGTGGGTACACAATGCCTCTTCATACTGAGTTTATTTAATATAGGCAGGACAAGGAAACTGTAAAAACAATATTATAAAAATACAATCTTCAGCCTCAAGTGCTTAGGCATATCTGAATGTGTATTCACTCAAAAGAAATAAAAAAAGCAGATTTTGACTAGAGAAGGTGTTACTGGTTCTTTTTAACTCCTCCACTATTACAGTAGTGGTATACTACCACTGTCAGCAGTAGAACCAGTGCATACCTTCCCACATTGCTGGAGTAATTCTACACTACTGAGTTTATAAAACATTCTAACAGGTCAGTTTAGAGGAAATTTTCAGTTAATCTCTTCAGATGAAAATGCTCATGGTGGACACCTACGCCTGGACTCATTGACAGATACTCCTTCTATTGAGATAACTTTAAGACTGTTTTTTTCCTTGCTAGAAAACTGAAACAAGACACAATACATATAATGATTATTCCAGTGTCAGTAAAATTGTTTAAGTCTCCAACATAAAGAGATGAAAAGATAAGGAAAACTGCTGTAACATGACTTATGGATAATGGGAACAGGGATATACTAATTCCTATACACAATCTTCCCTTCCCAAAGCCAAGCTGAAATTTAGAACCTATCTTCTTGAAGGTGGACAAAGAAATACTCAGACAAAAAGTAATCCACATTTAATTTTTAAGCAAAGCTTTTCTGGAA
Source organism: Clamator glandarius (assembly GCA_033459285.1). Lineage (NCBI taxonomy): Eukaryota > Metazoa > Chordata > Aves > Cuculiformes > Cuculidae > Clamator > Clamator glandarius. The sequence continues at coordinate 2,540,407 of JAUNZM010000046.1, forward strand.
ACAGAATTTATCATATACATTTACTATGATGAGAAAGATTAAATAGTAACTAACCTGAAAAGCTAAACTCACCTAAGTTTACTTTTAATAAGTAAAGTGAAATAAAACAAAATTTTGGTTTGCCATGTTCCATCTCAAACAAATTCAACCTAAATATTCGCTGCTTGATCTCCTTAGCAAAGGCAGAGAAAGAATGGATGTTCCTTAGATATAAAAACCACAATGTTAAAATAAGCCAACCTTTTATTATTTTTTTCTTTCATTTGTGACTTTTAGTAGTATTATGCATTTTTAGGCCAAAAGATTTAAACTCAGTCTTGCACCTCCAGCTTTCTCCAGCATGGAAGGCAACCATACAAGCCCTGTGCCATATGAGAATATCCTGGTGCAGCAGATCTGGAAGGAAACCAATTAAGCTGCCTTCTGAAGATTTCCGGGCTTAATTCCAAGTTGCAGCATGCACTTTAGAAGAACAAATCAACAGCTCATCTAAAACACATTGTATAAATATACACTGACTCCTTGACTGAGCAGCTAAATGTTGTAGTGCTTTTATCAAAGCCTAGACTGAAGTGTAACTCATGGCATCTCTATTTTATCTATCACAGAGCCAAAAGTTGTGACCTCCAGAGTAACAGTCCAATTAATATCTGATTGTTTGGAGGGTGGAAGAAGGTATGACATTTGCATTGCTTGGTGCCTAGTGTGAACTCTGGTCAGTGGCTTCACTGCTTGTGTCTCTGATGGGAGAAAAGTCTGCAGACTGAATCTAAAGATGGCTTGAAGGAATGCAGAAACCCATAAATCAGAACTATTTGAGCATTAGATGGGGTGCTCCAGCTCTGAGCAGCTGAGGTACGTCAGAAGGGAATTTCTGTGAGGAGACCAAAAGAAAACCAGGTAGACAGTAAACTAAATATTATAACTCAGGCTGAAGGAGGAGAGCTTTGCACCGGTGTCACTGGAATGTGCATTCTTTTCATGTTTTCCATTACACTCCAAGTTGTTGACCAAAGCATAGAGTGGAAGGTGGAGCTGCAGTGCAAAGATAAATCCTCTATATACAACTTGTCAGAACTGTTGGACTGCACTCAGTAAATGTGACAGGTGGAAAATACTTCCCTTAGATCCCATTTGAAGCCTGACCAACCAGCCTGCATTTACAGTCACAACCCTGACTCTGAGACCAGGAGGCAGGACACTCTCCTAGTAAAATCCAACCTAGGTGAGAGAAGGCAGTGGACATAGATACCAGAACTTGAGAAATACTAGTTCCACAGCTGGAAGTATAAATCAAAATACTTTTAGAAACCTCTCCTCTGGCAAATAAAAGCATGAAAAAACACATGGCTAAACCAATAAAAGCACAAAGTAGTTACTGAGTGATTGTATCATATACCCACAAGACCTCAGATGTCTCTTCCAGGTTGCTGGCACTTTCTTTCACAAGTTAGACACTATGAGGTGGTTTAGGAATGGCTGAAAATGGCATAAGACTGACCAATATTCAAAGAGGAAGATAAATTATGTGTATCTATTATGAGTTAGGGACTTCCATTATTTATTAATGCCAATCTATTCCCTTACATCAGTAATAATATTCAAATAACACAACTATAAATTACAAAAGAATCTGTCCTTGAATATTCTCAATTATGTACAGATGGGATGAAAGTGTGAAAGAGTTGCAATTAACATTTTACACAGAATTTGTTTGAACAGTTACAGCATTTAAACCAGCTATGTTTAAATTCTTTAACACTACTTGAATAAGAGTCAGCTGCAAGAGAAAAAAATACCTCCAAAACTGATTACATTGAATCTCATGACCCCTATGAATACTCCGTCTCTCACTACTCAGAAGGAATTAGTTTCAGAATTGCTGTATTTACCATGTGATATTACAAAACTTTCTATCATTATTAGAAAGAATGCTATAGTGAGCTGAAGATGACATGATGATTAAAAGATAGTATTGATGTCTTAAACTGCCTTCCACACACCTTTGAGCCCCCACTGGAAAGGTCGATAGGAAAATGAGAATTAAGTTTGATGGAACAGAAAAATGCCAACAAAGTCTTTAACCACTCAGTATCTCAAAGAAACATAGTTTAAAATAGTCAGTTTTCCCCTTTCTTCTGTGTTACAGGCATGTTTGCTCTCCAACAATGAAAGAAAAAGATGAAAAATATACATATAAGTCAGCATAAGTGGTGGAGGTGAGATTCTATAAGCAAAAACAATTGCATTTGAAACCTATGCCTCTAATGTAACTTGTACTGTTAATCCCTCTTAACATGATTGAGTGGTTCTGTTACTTTTTTTCTAGTCAGTATGAGAGAAAAAAGCATATTTTATTTTTTATCATCATTTGCCATTAGTCCAATCTATCACAATAATTTCTTTCCCAAGTAATAATAGTTTTATTAACTGTATATTGATTCAGTATGTATTCATGTTTAGCAGCACTTCAGTGAAGCAAATAGGAGCACAAAAGCTTAGCAAGTGACTAAACAAGGAAAGAGCAGAAAAGGCTATTGTTGGAAAGAGAGCCCTGATTAAATAATTTTATCCCAGTTCATAGGAACCTGTCTTTTAAAAGATATTGCTCAAGTCACTAGGTCTAGTGATTTTATGAAAAGTGACCACCTCAAGCAATTCTGCCTTCAGTATAACCAGTTAATTTCTCCGCTGCTGCTATTTTTCAGTTTTCAGATAAGCAACCTTTCTAGCCTAAATTTATTTCTAGCCTAAATTTATTCATGACCAGTTCAGATATACTGATTTATATGCAAGCTTTGCCATTCAGCTTTCCTCTGCTCAACAGGAAGGTAAGGGAAAACTACAAGAAAACACAATCAGAAATCTAGCCCAATAGTAGTTGAAATCTTCAAGTTTACCTCACCCAAAACTTCATCTGCAAGTCCGACAGAAAGTGAATATTTCATACCAATCATAATCTGAAGCCTAGCTACACATCATAAACAACTTCAAAATACATAGTAATAATTTCATACCTTTTGTCATCAAAAAAATAGTGAGAAAGACTTTTCCTGTGGCATTTCTGCTTTGCAATAAACTAGGTCTAACTGATTGGAAGCTGGGCACACAAATTCAAGATTTATTTTTTTAAATCTAAAATAGATCTCTGAGTCTTTCCATGTTATAGATCAGTAGATCATATTTTGCATGCACTCAAATACTGTATTATAACCTGGCTATCCAAGTTCTCCGATAAGCAATTTCAGCTCTTAGAAATCTTTATGTCCACTAAAAAGCAAATTTTCTCTCAAAACTCAGACAGAAGGAAATAATTGCAGTAGGGCTGAGTTATAGCAGCCTTACTACTTTATCTTCATGACTGGAATAGTATTTTGACCAATGTATAGCACCTACTTGGAAGTCATCCTCTTGGTCACCTACATTTAGATGCATCTGTACATCTCCTAAAAGTCACTATACAGAATCACATAATCATCCTTCACAGAAATTGATTTCAAAGGGAGTAAGTTGTAGGAGATGCATGAATCGATCTCTGTCCCTGCCTGGCACAACAGATCAGCAATAGCTCTGCTGTAGACAGGATCTTTCCCGCCTTGTATGAAGAGAGAGGCAAGATTTTGGTTTAAGACAGTTTTTATAGAGGATTTGTTATCTTACTGCAAAAATGCTAAGAATAACAATAATATTTCCCTCTTAAATAGTGAAACTTTATATGACATCAGCTACTGCTTATTACTGATCACTAGACAAACTAATTTATTATCTATTACCCTGCTTTGATTTTATATCCCACTAATACATTTTTGATAGGAATTACAAATAAGAGATAAGTAGGCTTAAAACCTTGTAATCAAAAGGAAAAGACAGAGGAGATATAACTCCTGGTCTGGTGGACAGGCTATGTCTCAAGAAATAGATAATTTTTACTTGGTAGCTGGCTATTAAATGATCATGGTTAATTTCTGCTTATGAATGACACATCTCTGTTTTCAAAAAATTCCAAGAGATATTTGCTAAATGGAAAACTATTCAGTCAAATTTAGATGCATAGATTTATTCTAAGTAAGCATTTAGTTTTCATTTTCTTCTTTCATCTAGAACTGAAGACTACAAAATTTAAAAAATTTTAATAATTATTAATTTTCAGCCTATCTCTCTGTTGTCTTTCTCCCTAGGTTAACATATCTTATTTCCATTCTTATCTTCAGTACACATGAACAGAAAAATAAATAATGCTTACAATTAAACTGTTTTAATTAACTGGCTAATTATATGAATTATGCATAGCAATAATAATTATGTGTCTCAATTTTTTTCGCTAAACATCTTGGACTAATTCATACTCTTTTTCAGAATCTAAACTTTCAATCATTTTTGTTGGTCCTTATTCTACGGTCATTTATCACAGTTGAAAACTAGCATCACAGCATCTAGTTTCACTCAGTTGTCTGTCTGGGTAGCTATTGCATACTTAGCATGGAAGTATGTTATTAGAATTCTTCAGAAAACTAGGATTATTCTTACAAGAAAAATTACATTGATATTGTGATATTCACTGAAATTGATAGCAATTTTCTTCTGACACCTCATCTTAATGTGTCTTCCCCAAATTCATTTCATGCAACAGGCTGTTTTTTGTAGAAAATAATTTTTTAAGACGTTTTTCATATTGTTAATAAAAGAATTTTTTATATCATATCTTTAAATGTTTGTGTCTTCTCTGTCTAGTTACACTATTTGCTTCAGGTGATATTCAATTAAATAAGTACTTGTAAACACCAATGTGCTACAAATGTAAGCACATACTCAATTGGAGAAAAGACACTGAATAAAAAAGAGTGTAGAATTTGAGCTGTAGAATTATGGAAACTACTTCATCTGTTTGGAAAATGATTCCATTTTTTTCTTACAACTCCATTTAATTGCAAATAGCTCCTCAAAGTCCAGATGATAAACAGAAAACCGGAAAATATCATATCCTATACAACCGCAGTAATCTGCGAGAAGACAGACATTTGACTACTGTTATGCTAGCAGCACACCTTGTAACATAATTCAGTTATGGAATGACATTTAATACAAATAGTAGTTTGGAAACCTCTCTGTCAAACAAGGCATATTCTCATCTTCAACAGAATGCGTAAACAATGCTTTGCATATGCTCAAGCTGAACTTTAAAAGCATTGAAATATAAATCTTTCTGTGGCCAATGCACAAAGAATTTTATCAAGATAAAAATCTTTAACTAGGTGTATGTTGAAAATGGCAGTCCTCCATAAACCAAGCAGAATGTTAGTCCATCATTTCAATTACACTTAAGTCATTAAAAAAACCAAAGGAACACAAACACATACACTAAAAACAAACGGATATTTGAAGGCCAGCTATTTATTTCTAATCTTTTAATTTCAAGTATTTCGAAGACATTATTCTGACCTTTCAAATTTTTTTCGTATCAGCCATCAACTTTTCAACCTCTTCTGTGAAATCTTTACGCAATAATAATGAAGATGTTAGTTTCCATAGTATTACCTATCAGAGAAGATTCAGTGTGACTCTGATGTCTTGAATCTAAATCAGTGTCTCCTTAATGCCTCACTCTTGAATATCTGCAATATCTAGGTGTACAATTGTTCTGCTGCAATTCCATATGCAAAAATGGCAATGATCTAGTCTGAGTGGAGGTGAAAAAGGGAGAGAATGAGAGACTAAGATGACACCTTGTGAAAGCAGGTGAAAGAAACAAAAGAATTTAAAATGAAGAAGATTTAGAATAGAGCAGAAAGATCTGATAAAGATCTGAAACACTCTTATCTTCCAGCACTCTGAGGCTGTCAGCCTAGCTACTGATCATTTGGCAGTTATTTCTGCTTTAGTTAGCAGCGAGACAACTAAAAAAATATTTCTGATAAAGTAAATCTAAACCTAGGAAAAGAATGACACCTATAAGATGTGACAAAAATAAAACTATATCAAAAAGAAATCAAAACTAAAAACTTAAATGGCATTTGGCTCACAAATTGACAAATACCTTTATGTTTACAGGTAGGCAAGCTAAGTGTCTAAGTTGCAATTGAAAATGATGGGAATCTTGGTAACTGTTTTTGGACTTCAAAAAGTGATCACATCGTGCTAAAATAGAACCTAGTGTTTGGTTTGGTTCACCACACACAGCTTTTCATCATTCTTTGTCACCAGCTGATAGCCCTGAAGGGCATATACTTTCCATTCATCCTGTAACCATCACCATTGTGGGGATTTCTTAGACACTTGCCTGTATCACAAATCACAATAGATGTCTTTATGTGTGCAACTCAATTTTGCTGAGTGGCTGGGTGGCAAGACAGTAATATAGAACATCTGCTATAAATGGAGTTTAGATTCCTGATACATCTTCTGTAAGATATACACCTAGATATACGTGACATCTGATTCAAGTCTTAATGTGGAGATAAAATTAGCATTTACTTTGCCTAAGGATTCACTGTGCACATTAAGATGGCTTTATTTATCTCTCTTCTCCCCTAAACTTTATTTTTTGGATACTCAAAAATGCAGCACAGAAATATTAAAGGATAAAATAATCTTTGATTTCTCCATTTCACTGATATCTTCCCTCTCAGGACTAGCTGAAGAGGAAAATCTAGTGGTTTTTCCCCTGTGCTCAGTGAAGACACTGCAGCCTCAGTCAGTAACCTCCCAACATTTTTTCTTGAGGACAGCTTCTGTCCTTGCTGGTGACACAACTTTTGCTTGTATTCTGGATAGCTGGAAGTTTCCAGAGATCAGAAAAACACTTTTTTAAAATTTCCATTTCTTCAAGCTCTTGCCCTTGTGTGAGGTGATATGACTTTTGAGCATAAACCAAATGTGGTCCTTCACTGCTTAGGAATCCTTTATACATTTTGAGAGCTAACAGTCTTTTTACCACTTGTTTGTTTAATAATTTTGTTTATCTTACCACTAAACAGCAATCCAGGCACTGCTTGTGATAGTTAGGTATCTTGTGAAAGCTACAGTATCATTCTACTTGGGAGGCATATCCTCTTGAAAAGTTTGGGAACACAATAAATCACAGAATGAAAATGGAGCTGTGCAGTAAGTTGCCTCAAATCCTCCTTGATATAAATAACAAAATTTAAACTGAGCTTTCAAATAAAATTTACAAATATGCTAAATAATATTTTTGCTTTATATAATGTACACCATATTGAAAATAGAAACACTGTAACCAGGAAATTAAAATAATGCCCAAAGTGTCTCTTGATAGGTATATGCTGAAAAGCTACTTCAAGTTCAGCTTGCATCCTATAGTCATAGAGAGAAAGTAAGCACAGAGATGCTTGCAGTCTTAACCACACATGCAAATTTTTTTCCAGGGTTTCTGGGCAATTCAGATGCTCAACAGAGAGGTACTGAGCTAGAGATAAAATAGGACTTGATAATGTGGAATATAACTTTTTTTCAGATCACTTTTGCTGTTGTGAGACTTAATTTAATATGCCACATACTGCAACATTATCACTCTACTTTTAGACATGTGAGAAAAAAGTAATAGTCCTATAGTCCTAATAGTTTTTCCAACAGTCCTAGCTACCAACAAACAAAAAGGAAGGCAGATATTTCTAATTAAACTGATAAAACACAATCATTATTATTGCACTGACTTTGAATTTAGCTGGAGTAAGCCTCTTAGAATTAGGAAGTACAACATAAAAATCCAGGCTGTATATTTTGTCTCCTTCATTGACAATAAAAGGATAATTATTTTCATAACAGCTAGGCAATATATATAGAAGTTGAACTCAAGTCACCTGTATGCATGACTGCTGTTATGTCCAGCCGCTAAATTAATCTATTTATTCTACATCATTTCCACCATTTTTCTGAAAAGTATGGAATAATTATATCTTGTACCAGAAAGGATAGAGTAAAAACTAAACTTGTCAATTTATTATTTTTACAAGTCTAGGTTATATCCATGTAACCATTTTTCCATACTATTACATAGGTGAAAATAAAATAGACACTCACACGAAATTTCATTCCAAATACATCTGAGAGTCTGTTTCTATTTAAATACTAATTTTCACCATCTGCTGTATGTGATTACAGCAACTATATAGGTGTATTTATCTTCCAAAAGTTCAGGGGCATATCAGAAATTAAAAAGACTCTTCAGAGGCATAGGGTTTTGGTTGTTTTGTTTTTTTGGTGGTTTTTTTTTTATTATCGTTAGTTTTGTCTATTTGCTTGCTTTTTCCAGAACCCGCTTAAAGTGCTTTAAACATTCTACTAAATTTGTTTCACATCCTGTTATCTCAGACAATAGTCAGTGCTGGTTGCTTCAAAGGAAGATGTATATGCTTTTTTACTCAATTGGTTGTGCATAAAGAGACATTTATTCCACTCTTCAGTAGGAGATCACATGCACTGAAGCATAAAATGTGATTGTTCTTGTAATTATTTATTAGTTAGAATAACTGCCAAGGTTGTTTTTATTTATATGTCTATAATTTTTTATATATCTAATTATATCTGCAAAAAATGATATAGGTAATATCCTTCCATCTTTACAGTACACTTCTACATTTTGAGTAATATTCCAAACAAAAACCTTCTGGTAAACCTGATTTGCTGAGTCTTCTCTTCCTTTGCTTTTATTTATTCTAATTTTAGTTATGTTGTTAAATTCTACATTTTTTTGTGAAAATGTATGCCTGTAAATAAGCCATTTGTACTAAAATTTTTCAAAAGTCAGTTTGGAGAAAAAGCAAGCAAAAAAGCAACCACAAACCAAAATATTTTCTGAGGCTTTATTATTTAATACATATTCATAAAAGACCAATGAAGTACATGACTAATGAGTTAAGAAATTCTCTTAATGATATGAAATTATTCTGGGTGATATGAGTTAGCATTAACTATGAAAAACAGGAATAGTATTTTTGTGAAAATGAAATTGCTGAAGTGACTGTACTCAGCACTTGTTACGCACTGGGAAGACTGCCTCATATCAGCCACTGTTACAGGGGGAGTTAGTGAGCAACTGCAATGTTTCTTAGCTACTCTCTGGGGTTAAACCCCAACAATATGCCATAAAAGTTACAAAGTAAGCTTTTCAGATTATGAAAAATAATGAAACTTTATTTGGATGAAGATAAGGGGAGGAAAACGTTATGACAGTTACAATTCACTGTGCTATTCTGAGTACTTGAAATGTAGGAAACATTCCATGTAAGTCCAGAGAAAAGGAAAAAAATGCCCAAATACAGTAGACTAAGTAAATTGAGTAAGCATCAGTATCAATTCTGCATAGTTATGTAATGAGAATAGACCTCAAAAGCTATGAATCTCTCTCTACCTCAGAGAAAACATTTCAACTTTCTTCTCAAATATTCTCTGTAGTTGGAGGTAAGAAAGGAGCAGATCTATGCTGCATGATGTTCTCATCCTCAGAAATGTAAAAAAAAAAAAAAAAGTGTTACACTTTTAATTAAACTCTCCTTTGTCTCTACATGTAAGCAGAGAAGTCTACGAGTCGGCAGTTTTGCAGCTGATCATCCTGGTGATTCTGGCTGACTGTAGTTTATCAAGTCACCTCATGACGGACTTTTTCCAGCCTCCAGAACACCATGATTCAGAAAATTTCTGTAGGCAGCAGTGATTTCATACTCAGGTATCCAAGCCCACATTTCAAGCAATGATCCAAAGAGATACCAATGTTAAATAATAGCTATAAATTGGAATTCTCAGTGACTAATGTAAACTCTTCAGGACAAATGAAAATGATTGATACAGAAAAGATGGTTTCACTATAAGGATGGATTCATACCATTATCTTAAAGTGCTGTGAATCTACAAAGTTCACAAAATACATCTCGGAAAAGATGCACCAAGAAATCAGTCTCTGCTGGCTTGTTCCTGAGATTTTAGTAGGTTTTTTATTACATACATCAGAAAAGTGTTTTGGAACATTGTTTACTATCAAAGCCAAAGCTTTTAAAGTTTCTAACATTTCTACAGGGACATGCATCTTCTATTACGAGTCTGAAGACATTAAAAATAAAGAAGCAGAAATCTCTGCTAGTGTTCCTCTTGGAGTAATGTTCATATAAAGTTGAACTTTAAAATACCAATCTCATTTGCAATAAATTTCTGTGACTGTTTTGACAGAAGTAGAAAGCCAATACTACACACGGTAACTGGCAACTTATCAGAGATATGTCTGGAAAACATTGCCTGTATCTTTCCTGCTTATCTCACATACAAAGCACAGTGTAATACTTTAGGTTTGATGTAGTCTCATCAGTGGTATTCCCCAGTGCCTGAGTGGTGCTTAATGATATCCTGAAGGGGAGGCTACTCATTAGTAACAGTAACAAAGCAAGGCATCTCAAAAATTAATGATCCATTCTCCCTATAGTCCTTGACATGGGGAAATATTAACTTTGTTTTATTGATCAGAAAGAGAAAGAAGTGAGATGAAATGACTTGTTGCAACCACGCAGGAAGTTTGTACTAGACCCAGGATCAAAATGCATCTCCTAAATTCCACTTTAGGGGTTTACATTTCAGTAGCTCTGGTGATAAATGTAGAAGGAGGAAAGAGATTTGTCTTGTTCTGTAACAAAGAATTTCTTCTTCACCATGTGTGCCTAAGAAGATGTTAGTAATGAACAACATCAGTGCTTTCAGGAGCAGCTCTTACCTTTGGGTTATTTGGTTTCATCCCCATCAGAACTTCATTATTTTTGGTAAAATTTGGGGAGTCTTATTTCCCTTGTGCAGTGAGAATGGTGTAAATAATAGCACCAACGCTGGCACCACGCCACACTGAAAAAAGTTAGATATGGTGCCTAAACAGCATCAGGAAGAATTCCCACTAGCTAAAAAGCATTAAAGCCTGCTGGCCCTACAACAATCTGTTTCTATTGACTCTGCCTTATTTTTAGTTCTTTTTTTTAACAATAACTATATTTTACATCTATTGATAAATAATTCCCACTGAATTAATCAGGATATTGTCTAAGCATACATGGCTGGACAATAAGTCTCACAAATTCATAAGTCTTGACTCAGTATCCAAAGAATTATTTAATAAAATAACTATCAGAATTTCAAAGACATACTTGAAAGCACATTAGCTTCATCACGTCTTTAGCAAACTATGTATTCTGTTTCTCTTTTGAAGGAGAGACAAAGATATTAAAGCAATGGTGCTATCCATTCTTTCCAGATATACAGACATAGATTGTTTTTCCATAATGAGAAAATACCTGTTGGAGGCAGAGTTGTGGATTCTCCTGGTAAAAACTCCTGGGATGGTAAGCACTCCCTGGAAAATGTGAGGTCATCAAGTGCAATGCCATCTTTAGGACCTTGTCCAGCTACCCCTTCAAAGACAACTTGGAAATCTTCATCTCCATCTTCAGCCAGAATCAATGCTTTGCGCTGCCAGAAATTTCCCTGGTTTCCAGTAAGATTAAGGAGAATTTTTTCATGATTTCCTTTAGTCCTTTGGTAGACGATCAATGATCCAATGTGAGCTCCATACATGTGGTAATAGAAAATTATCTGTAAGCAAGAACAATAGCATCAAGTATACAAGAGGGGACTTCAGAAACATTCTGCCATTGTATTTACCTTAATTATTAAATTTAGCATTGTTAGTAGCAGACAGATCAACTTTACTGATTCAAAACCAATTTAATTAAAACCTGTGCAAAAAGACTTATTAGTGAAAATTTTTAAACTATTCCATAAGCCAGACTTTGAAGCCAACGTTACAATAATATGACAGATGATCTTGCATCCTTTTGAGTAACTCATGCATATAAATATACAAGAATGAACAACAAGGAATCAGAGGAATAGAGTAGTAGTATTGACAATATGGGAAGTGACTTAAGTTTACTGAAAACTTTTCTGGTTCTAAATGTCTTCATGATAGATTGCAGGAGTCTAATTATAAAATAATTTTCTCTAATCCAATATGGCAACAAAACTTCTACGTGGACTGCAGAAATGGTGAAAAATAGTGAATATCATGATAAAAGTAAACTTATGGCCCTTTTCAAGGTTTCTATATGTATTATATAGTGGTAATATCATCTTAATTTTGGTTATGCACAAATATAACTATGAGCAAGCATCCAAGTCCTTTCAGGACTGGGGCCCTGCATTACTGAGGCTTGAATTATAATCCATATGAAGTTCTCATTCCCATACTTAATTTGCTTTGCATTAGAACATAGACTAGCTCTCTAGTCTTAGTTCTTTAAGATTCTCTGGATGATGTCATTCATCACTTGGCTACTTAATCTTTTCAGATCTATCCTGAAGAACTTAGAGATATTTGAAAACTAAAAGAATAACAACAATTGATTCTGTTTGTAACTACTTTTCTGATACTGAAATAAAATTGGAAATGTTAAAATACAATATTTGCTATAATAATCAAACAACTCCACAGCCTTCTGTCTACCATGCGAACTATAAATAAATTGCTGATATTAATGACACCTTTCTTATTTTTAAGAAAAACTCTTTTACTTAATTCTTAGATTCCCTCGAAATCCAGATGTATATCATGTGCTTTTGGTTACTTACTGCAACTAGATTTAAGATTTTTTTTCCCAACACCATCTTTTTTGGCGTCATAGTCTGCAATAAGACTGCTTCAACACTGGTCTAAGAGGCAGCTTTCAGGATGGTATAGCTACATAATATCCTGCAGTTAATATTAATCCAAATAAGGTATGTAAGATTTTTTGAAGTATTTTCAACATGATTCCTTTATTGTTCACAATAGCATACATAGATTTAATGGTTTTCTTAAGGGCTGACATTTCCAGATAGTATAACTATTTATCACTGATGAAGAATTCTCCCTTTTCATTCCCAGATTAATTTTGGCAAAGTCTCACTACCTTTCTGATTAGACTATTTCCTTTGGATTTCTATTTTTTTGGAAGAATCAACTTGTTTTGTGAAAGTCTCATATACAAAAAAGCCCCATTTTTTTTTTCATGTATCTCCCTTTGTACTCGCTGGTGCATATTTTTTGTCTTTGCATAAAACCCTTATTCCATTGATGTAAGTACACTTTTCATTGATCTGAATGGACCCAAGATCCCAAAAAAATCTGTTCTAATATACGATGTAGCATTATGAGGAACGGCTGAGAGAGCTGGAGTTGTTTAGCCTGGAGAAGAGGAGGCTGACGGGAGACCTCATTGCTCTCTACAACTACCTGAAAGGAGGTTGTAGAGAGGAAGGTGCTGGACTCTTCTCCCAAGTGACAGGGGACAGGATGAGAGGGAATGGTCTCAAGCTCCGCCAGGGGAAGATTTAGACTGAACATTAGGAAAACAAATTTCACAGAGAGGGTCATTGGGCACTGGAACAGGCTGCCCAGGGAGGTGGTTGATTCACCTTCCCTGGAGGTGTTTAAGGCACGGGTGGACGAGGTGCTAAGGGGCATGGTTTAGTATTTGATAGGAATGGTTGGACTCAATGATCTGGTGGGTCTTTTCCAACCTGGTGATTCTATGATTTTCTTCTCCAATAACCCACAAAAAGGAGTAAAATACTTTAAGGAACAACATGATGCATTAAGATGAAGTTATGGATCTTGAAGTAGTTTTTTTATTAGTCCAATTTTCTTTAGAAGAAATTTCACTTCCTTTGGTGCGTTGCCTAAATGGAAGTTTCAGAACTGGTCAAAATCTTCAAAAAGTTCATGAATATCCAACATCATGGATGTAGAAGTTTTGCCTGTAGAAGGTGCATACACCTGCTGCTTTTTGTAAATAATTTTCAATGTGGCAAAATTAGTTGTGTCCAATAGTTGTTTTTCAAGTATTGAATTGCATTTATTGTGGATATCATAAATATTCAAATGTGAACTTGCTATTCTCAGTTATTCTATATTTCTATACATATATGTTTTATTTTTCATAGATAGAAGTTAAATAATGGATATGTTATTTTTTAAAGCATCAAAACTACATAAGTTTGAGGAATAGATGTTTTTAAATATGATGCTAGAGTAAGAAGCAAATATATCCAAGCTTGTGTGAGCAGATTTTTTTAAAATATATATGTATTTTAGGCAAGATAGAAAATTAACTTAGTAAACATGAGATCATGGATCAGATTTTGCAGCTATTTTATAAGGACTTGATTAAGTTTTGCTACGGACATTGAAGTTAGTTAAGCTTTGCCTGGATCATAAAATGAAGCTATTTATGTTGAATACTTCCTGACTTTCTAATCTATAAAGAGTTTTGGGAGTTTTCAAACAGTCAGAAGAATATCAATCAAATGAATTGCTTAGAAATCCCAAGCATAAGAAAAACACTCCAAGTTTCTGACAAATCTTAATGAGTTTTGGTTTTCCTCATAAGTAGCTTGAGGCCAATGATCCTCAAAGCAAATGACACTTTGAACAGCAATGCCATCTGCCTATACAGTAAAACTTTCTAGGACTATTTCAGTTTAAGACAATCTTCATTTTGTGAGCATAATGCAGTGATCACACAATCAGTTCAAATCGAATCTTTTTTAAAAAATTACTCCACCATATTTATCCTCTTGGAATCACTAGGTAATACATAATAATATAATAAAGGTGAATTTGCAAAATGAGATTATTGAGGACAAAATATTAATGTAAAAAGATTACATATCCTGTCCAAAATATCCAATAATATTTTACATTCTCTGTAAGTGTACAGACACTGATATCATCTCTCTGGCAAGTTACTCTAGCAGGGTCTCCAAAAAAAGGATGCAGTAAGAATTCCATGAAGATAGATCTTCATGTGTTAATAGCAAAATAATTACCAAAATAATAGTCTGAATAGGCTTTTACTCACAGTAGTTCTAAAATTCTTTACTCTAGTCTCTAGGCTGGCATAAGACTTATACCACTCCTCATTTGTTTACACTTCCTTTCAGCTTTAATAACTTGCTGTAATGGTTTGGAAAATAAAAGCTTAGTGATTCCATTCTCCATTCTCTAGAGGTGAGTCGTGAGAAAGCCTTCTGCCATGCTTCCTTCTATTTGCAGTTGTACTCTTTGAAATCCAATTGTTTCTGTATTTACACCCATTTTCTCCATGAAATCACAAATCTTTTCATAATATAGAAAAGTAGAGTTATTGAATAGTTTGGATTGGAAGGGACCATAAGGGTAATCTATCCCAACAGTGAGTGGAAGTATGTTATAGTTCTACACTACTCAAGGCAAGTGTGACATAAGAGTTATTCTAAAGAAGAATTGACTCTGCATTGACTCTTAACTTCATGCAAGTCTCCTAGAGTCCTTATTTGCCTATAGAAATCTTTCTTCTCCCCCATTAAGATGTGCAGTTCCTTATGATTTCAGGGAAATAAGATCAAGGCCAAACTCTTCTACAATGTGTTAGTTTTTTCTTAGGAAATGTTTATTCAATGTTTTAATCTTTATTCATTTTAGGAATATTTTCTTGATGTAATCTTAAAATCGAATTCTTTGTTCCTGGTAGTATCACGACCCCACATACCTTGCAGTTTTTATTCCTTCTGCTTAGGACAGGACTAGAAATCCTAGCTTTCTGTCCTGGCAACTGAAGAAATGTACTCTTTATAAAAATATAATGTCCAGATGGCTCTTGCAATGTATGATCAGTAGTTGGTCCAGTGTCCATGTTTGCAATACTGCTAGTTCTGAGGTTCCAGTCAAAATCATCATTTTCATCTTGCTTCCATTCACAAAGATCAAACTCAAAATTGCAATGCCCAATAGATGTACCTGAAAAACAGTTGCACACAATGAAAAGAGATTGTTTATTTAGACTTTAAGTAGGTATATACACTACAACCTAGTATTCAAATACATTTAATAAACAATGCTTTAATAGAAAAAATATATACATTTATCTTATTAAACAGAACATTTTTTAATTCTCTAGGATAGAATAATGGGAGAGGATAAAACTGTGTATATACAAGGTAGGTCTCTGTGCTTTCACAGAATCAAAGAATCACTGGGTTGGAAGACCTCCAGGATCATTGAGTCTTTTCATTATTAGTCAACAGAATTTTTGTTATGAAAGTAACCAAATATAGCAAACTATTTTAGGTTAAGCTGAAGTGTTTTTTAGGGTCTTACAGGCAGAGGTCAACTGATGCCTTCCACAACACATCCAAGGCATCTGCAGAAAACTCCTTTAGGAGAAACATGTTAAGGTGAGGTGAAAACAATAAATTTCTCTTCTCAGGAAACAGAAATACATCCAATTGAACATACTGAGCACCATAATGACACAGCCTCCATACAGTCATATATAGGTAAAAAGTAAATGTAGGTGTGCAAATTTTTAGCTGAATAACAGTTATAGATAATTAACTCATGCATATTTGTAGAAGAATTCACACACTTATTTTCTTAGCCAATATACAAACACAGATGATTATCTAAATTTCTCCTGAAGTTGTATATAGTGTCTAAGAAAAAAGAAAGCTGTCATAATTTTGGTTGATTTTTATATGAAACAACATGCATGTGTTTTATTAGTTTTCAATCTTGAATCTCATAACAGCCAGCATGGTTGATCAGCTGCTCATATAAGCTAGGTCAATTGCACCACTCCAGAAGTATAAGTTGCACATATTTTTTCCTCTATGCATCCATAACTTCTTTATAATGATTGTGAAGTAAGACTAAACTTGCTGGAATTTCATCAGGGCCTTCAAGAGGCTTTTGAATGTGCCGTGAATATTCTTATTATTATTGCTGGAAAGGAAAGTGCTTTGAAGACAAATTTGGAAACTGTATGGATAATATGATCCGACAATATAAGAAATGTCAAAAGATTTCTTACAAAAGGTAAACAGAATCTGAACTTTTGGTGTGATGGGGTAAAATTGAGGCACTTAAAAGCAGCTTTATTTAGCCAGTGGCTGATCAGAAGCATCAGTAATGAGGCCAAGGAACTGAAATCCATGGCATCTACACATGGACCAAACAGTACGGTCAACTACCTCTAAAATTTCAGCCTTAAGTCAGAGGAAAGATTTCTTACTTTTATTTTAATTTGTGGAGGTCATAAAGTTGAAGAAGAAGCTAGAAAGTTCTTATAAAAATACAGACTATCTAGCAAAAAGATCTTCGGTATCTTTTACCTTTTTCTGCAAATATGATGCCATCTGAAACAAGAATTTAAAAAAATCCTCACCTAATGTATTAAATTATATGATTATCATTTATGCAAAACATAGATTACTTGATATTTCAGTATCCTGGGTAAAGAAATTCCTTCAATTAATTACAAATTTGTATCAATGCAACTCACCATTTTATTTTAAATGTATGTTTTCAAGAATCAGGATGTTAAGGCATGAGCATTTAATATCCCTGTTGATGCTGCACATATTGTGTGTTACCTAATCTAAATTTAGATGTCCTTGCAGGGTTTCTATAGTCAATAAAGTAAAAATAGTCATATCTACAGGACAATTTATCTAATCTAACACAAACAACCAATTTTAAATTATATGAACTTCAGCCTGGAAGTGAGTGAATCAACTGATGAAAAAGAGAAATTAGGCTGCCTGCTTAGAAGCTCAAGTTACAGAAGGTGGCTGTGTACTTGCATATTAACCCTTTGCTACTCAACATTTCTATGAATAACTGTGAAATATTAGTAATGTACAAAAGCAAAGGTAAGTCTTTAGTCTGTGGAACAGTAACACAGGGCTGCTGAATTAATGCACTAGATAAGAGATAAATAATTTAAGAAAATCACTTACAGTAGGTATAGGATCTTGTGAACACACAGGATTCAATGAATCTTTCTAATAAATCAAGTAATTAAATGGAGCAAAATTTAAACTATTTAAAATTGTATTATTCCAAACAGCTATGCCTATAAGAACAAGCAGTATAGAGCTATAGGAGCAGACCTGTAGATCTTACTATTCTCTACAACTGCCTGAGGGGAGGTTGTTGAGAGGAGGGTGCTGGCCTCTTCTCCCAGGTGACAGGGGACAGGAGAGAGGGAATGGCCTCAAGCTCTGCCAGGGGAGATTTAGGCTTGAGATTAGGAAAAAATTCTTCGTGGAGAGGGTGGTTAGGCGTTGGAACAGTCTGCCCAGGGAGGTGGTTGAGTCACCATCCCTGGAGATGTTTAAGGTGAGGGTGGATGAGGTGCTTAGGGACATGATTCAGGGATTGGTGGGAATGGTTGGACTCGACGATCCAGTGGGTCTCTTCCAACCTGGTCATTCTGTGATTCAAACGCTGATGCTGAGTACTTGCTAACATTTAGGAGGGTGACAGACGAAGGAAAAGTGAGGTGGTATAGACTGATCCTGTGAGCTGAGTAACCACTAGTGGTTAGAATACATTTGATGTCCTGCTAGAGGTCATCTTTCAACTTATTTTTTAATGAAAAGAGCCTGGTTCATAGGCTTGAGTTGCATTTTACAGAGCAAACCAAATCCTACTAAACAAGATTAACTGAGATATTTGCTTCAGAAGAACATTGGTGAGCTAAACCAAATATTAACTAAGCTCAGACAAATCCAAACATCTACCAGGTACAAGCACCTGCTCTGGCACGAATCCTTATTTCAGACAGCAAAAATATTCCTGTTTCACACCTCTTTTTTAGAAAATTTAATTTACTAGATCTCATAAAACATCATTTCTACCTCACAGAGGCATGACGAATCCAATCTAACCAGGGCTGCCTCAGAGGTCTTCTTCTGACATACTGATAACATCAAGCAACATGAGGCAAAACTCAGCAGTTTCTGAACAAGGTTGAAAGAGTGCTACCATCCGTTACCTACCTCTCCAGCTGTGTTGTGGTTTATTTTGTTCTCATATATTTTTAGCAAGAATACAGTACTAGTGACATTATACTTAACTCTGAGCATTGATCATTCATTCAGTGTCTAATGTAATCACTTCTAAACATTTGACAAATCAGTATATCTGTTAAAATGTGTACTTGGCCTATTTATGGCACTGGCATCATGCATCTGGCTAAAAAAGAGCCCTCTACAAAGCAACAAAACCAAGCCACAGATCTCTCAATAGTAATTTAAAAGCTTTATGGAAGACAGATTATATCTCAGAAGCACTGTCTTTGTCTAGATATTGCTAATTAGACTTGCTGAGTATCATCATGTGGTAGAGTCCTATTAAAGTTCTGGGCTTTCAGAACAGAGATTAGAGGCTCATTTCTTTCAACAGAAAGATTTAATTAACTAAAATGTGATGACTCTTCATGCACACAACAAACAACATCTACACCTAGAGCTAGTGATCCAGTAAGCTCTGCTGCTTAAAAGTACTTTGGATATGTCTTGAAGCTGCACAGTTTTTATGTTTTTTAAACATAATGCCTGGACAAACCTGCTCATTTCTTGTTTCCTATGCTTTGATCTATCATGCTTTGCCCTACTGAGGCCTTTCACAGACTTCTGAGTTTGAGGTTTTCATAGCTACGTCTATGATTCAGCAACAAGGAAACAACTCTTCTCTCATGGCTGCAAGGAATGAAAAAAATACTTCACAAAGAGTGGAAATATGTGCTTACTATCATTATGTTCTCTTTGCAGGCAGTCTACCTCATGAAATAGCTGTCATAACAGAACTAGTATTTTTCTGTGAGGAATATTTCCAGCGAGTGCTATATCATGTGTTTCTACTTTATTAGATATATAAGGCAGAGGCAGCACCACTAACCAAGTTCTCTAGAACATAGTGGAGATTTGAAGCAGCAGATCTATTTCAAAACTGAAAAAATAAAAGCACAAAAAAGAATAGGAAAAATTAGGCTAATTCCCGACACTGATCTTGAAAATATTATTGAATAAAGCACTCCTAGACCTAGGAAGGGAAGTCCTAATTGGTCACTAAGCATTTTACAGCTCAATTAGACATAATGAAATGGAACTATTTTTTTATCTGAGGCAAAATGCATATAAATTATATAAATAAAATTATTTGTTAAGATACTTGGCAATCCTTGAAATATCAGAGAAAGTAGGTCCCTCATATCCCAAAAGTATTGCACTTGAAGTATTTTTTTCAACATTAAACATTCTTTTCAAGTGGAAAGCAGATCTTTATTCTGCTTTTGAAGACAGCTGCTTTCTGACTTATTTTTAGAAATTCACTAACATCTTCTTTTATTTTCTTTCACATGATTTCAAAGTAAGAAATACAATATAAAATCCTTAAATGACAAAAAAATTTAAATTATTTCCTTCTTATTAGCTTTCTTAGCTGATGAGCTGCCAAAAGTATTTGAGCAGTAACAATTCACAACAGTCAGTTATTTATCAAAATTGTATTTAAAAAACTACCATACTTACTGCAAATAGTAGGGCTCTCATCTGAGTTATCTGCACAGTCATTTATAAAATCACACAGACTGTCCTTTGGAATGCAGTACTTGTTTGCACATGTGAATTCCTCTGATGTGCAAGACCTGCCTGGGTTGAGCAAAGGCGAGCAGTCTTCAAAGGTAATATCATCCACTGCCACATCTCCCATGTAACTGACACCACGTTTTACCCTGAAAATAATCTAATAAAAATTACAGAACTATTACGGTAAGACACCATTAAGATAATAAAAAGCTTATACGTGCTATACAGGCACTATGAGACTATAATAATCCTTGCAAATCTTGGAATATGAAGGGGTCAGTTCTCATTGTCATAGCACAATCCTGTGAAAGCTTCTACTATTGCTTGTACAGATCTGTCACTACAGTTATCAAAGGACCATCTTCTAACATCAACCAAATAAAAATAAAGGGAAAGAAAAAGAGCTATGCATCAGATACTAGTCCCCACTTCTCCCAAATTAATAGCATGAGTACCACCTACTTCTGTAAAGTTCGAGTCATCCATTAGCAATTCCCATTAATGCAAAAAGAATGTTAAAGTTTCATTAAAAGCCATCCAAGACAGAAGTACCAGGGAATGTAACACATTTTAAAATATTTCCTGACAATCTCTATTTATAATGATACAACAAAGCATGGCATACCCGTGACTAAGTATCTCTAAGAGTCTTAGGAATCAACTCATATTTCAAAGCAAACATCATGCTCAAGACCCTTTTTTCACAAACCATATGAAATATTGCTAGGTAGTAAGAAGAAGGCAGTGAGGCAGTTTGACCTGAGTTGGATTCAAAGATAGAAGGATTCTCCATCTTAAAAATGGATATTAGTCTGAGACTGAAATAGAGTGAGAAATTTCAAAGAAGTTGTGTCAAGCTCAGATAACTTATCAGTTAAAAAAAGATGGCTTTTGTTATTCAGAAGGGGAGGTACAGTATGCTTATGGGGCAAAAATGGGGAAATGAGGAGGTAGAGAATGCATGACATGAAAGTACCTACAGCCAGCTGTTTAGATAGCAAATAATATAGGAATACACACCTGAAAATTTGAACGAATTCCTAAGAATACTTCTGCTCTGTTCCACTGGGGACCTTGGCTGCCACTTTGAGTCCACAGTTTAAAAGTCTTATTATTGGTTTTAGATAGTACCTGAAAAGGAAGTAAGTCTAGGTCACAAAAAATCTTTCTGTTACCAGCTACTCTAGATTCCCTAGTGGTATACAAGAATATGAGGGTATCTTGTACAAATTATCTTGAAATTACCATTAAATATCATAGAATCCTAGAATTCTGGAGTTGAAAGGGATGCATATATATCATGGAGTCCAACCCCCTGCTCCTTGCAGGACTACCTAAAACTAAATTGCATGAGTAACAGTGTCACCAAGATGCTACTTGAACTCTGACAGGCATGGTGACCTGAACACTTCCCTGAGGCCCCTGTTCCAGTAAACTACCACCCTCTCAGTGAAGAAGCTTTTCCTGTTGTCCTATCTGACACAAAGGGATATGCCAGCATAAAATAATTCTCTAAAAAACAGTTCTTTAAGATTTTTCGTTCTCCTCATAAACATACTCATGCCAGCGCTCTACCTGGACTAACATCTGATTAATTTACTCAGAGAAGGTAGCTCATTAATGGGTTGGGATGAATGTCTAAAATATGGAAACAACATTAACAACAAGAGTTACTGAAAAACATATTAGTTCATGCATCCATTCAATTATTCTATTTTGAGATAGATTTTCTTTTGTTGTTTCTTCTACAAAGAAAGTCTTGTTCTTTTCTTCCAAAGACCAAATTTCATTTGCTTGAGCAACAGAAGACTTATAAATCCCCTTTCCCCTGTGAATAGTCATTGAACTGGGGAAAGCTGACACTTTTTGACATGAGCAGATAGTGCTAAATATGCTTTGCTCCAACCTCTTGGGCACCCAAATTCAACTGAGCTGACAGTAATGACAAGGTGGGTGTTTGATCAATTGTATCAAGCTGTATATCCAGCAATACTCACAGACCTAAACATTAGTTCACCAGTTGTCTGGACCACTTCTGTTTTCAAGGATTTATTGCTACTCTGTGTAATCTTCTTAGGTCAGCCCAGGCATTTTTCATCTTAATGGGGAGAAAATTGGGGTGTTTTTTTTTGAATTTATGCAGTCCCATGGTTGTATATGATATTGCATAACAGGTAAGTTCTGCCAAGCAGACATACGATCCTCACTGTCAAAAGCTTTCATTCCAGGGCAACAATAGAAACATGTGTAATACATTAAATTGAAAAGGAAAACAAAGTGACACCTGGCTTTATAGACAAGAAGAATATCCTCCAGAAGACATGAATTTTAAGGAAAAAAATGAATTGGAGAGAAAAATGAATCACAGATATTATTTGAGAGAATAAAGGGCACTGAATATGAAAATTCTTTTCTTACACCCACATACAAACTATATATTTATATGAATATAAATCTATATGTGGCTATATAGATACATATATACATGCTTTTACATACACTGTAAATTACCTAGTAAATTATAAATACAAGTCCTTCATCAGAAATCCATGACTTCTATCATACCATGATAAACACTATAATTTTAAAACATACCCATAAATCTATATGCTATTAAAATCCAGAGCTTCCCTGTACCCTAATGCACTTTGAACCTCTATGCATTTTGATTACATTGCAAGTTATTGAAAAGGTACATCTAATCCTTTGGTAGAGTTACCCATGCCAAGTCAGAGGGCAGAAACCAGGCAAAAATGGTTCCAACAAATTTTCAAACCAAGGTTGCACATAAAGTGACTGCTAATCTTTAAGACAGACAATGTTTAAGAATATCATAAAAAATATGAAGGCAGTAATTCATTCAAACAGCAGGAAAGTCCTTAGTATGTCCTGCATGACATTTAATGCTATAGATGCAGACTAACATGCAAAAATCCGAACTTGTAAATAAAAATGTGGACATCTTAGGGGAAGAGATGGGCAAAAGGCCTTTCATGATTTTTAAGCACAGAAAAGATGAATGTTTATATGAAGAAGACTATGAGAAAATACCTAAATAAATTTTGTATTTAAGTTCTTCTCAACATTCATTATTAATTATTTAATTAAACAATTGAAACCAGGTAATTATTTATAATGTTTAAAATGCAAAGGTTTAGTGATTTTCCTTTGGTACATCTTAAAATAAGTTAAGTTACATGGGGAGGGAATCAGATTAGGGAGACAGAGAAATCATTGTCTCCTCTGTTTCAACAGAGGAAAAATTTTCTATATAAATTTGCCTTTTGCAGTGGTAATACTGAGCATGGATACATAGAACTGACTGTTAATTTCCAGAGAACACTCTGTGGACCTGATTCCAACTAACATGGATTCTTACACTGCAAAAAAGCCCTAGATTCCAAAGTAAATGCAAAGAAGTCTCAATGCAAATTGATCTGTTCCGAGTATTAAAACAAGATAAACCATCTTTATACTCTGATTTGCCACTAATTATGATTAATTAAAATTTGACTAATTCCCAAGCAGCCTAGAAAGACCTTCACTTACTTGGGGGAAATTCAGTGATATTTTTAAAAATTAAAAGAATAATTCAAGAAAACACAGAACATGCTTCCTTTAAACATCTAAAAAGTCACATGCATGAGGTAAAGGGCACAATACCACAGATTTCAGTTCTAGTGTCAACATACATACTAATTTCATCTTCAGAGAGTTGAATCCTGCCAGCTTTTTAAATTATTTATTCAGAGTAACAGAGGCAATAAAAAATTATTTGTACAATTAAATCCACATGCACCGGCGACACCCAGTTTGATAGTGACTGCACAGATGACCAGGCAACTTATCCTGAGTATTTGCTTCAGTAGATTTCTGATTCTGTAGTGATTGTGTAGTATTCATGGGAAATCCTATTACAGCTAGTCAGATGTGTGGCAAAAAATTCTTGAGAACGGTGTTGCTGTTTTATTCATTCACTAAGCAGTGACTCATTTGATCTATCTACAAGTTGCTGAATGAGTTACACTTCCTTTACAGAAGTGCTTTTATTTTAAATAGAGGGAAGAAAAGGGTATGGATAACAAAGTTTCTTACTTTTATGTCCTAGAAAAATTTCAATGCTGCTTACAATAATATAATTAACCTCTGAAATGTATGTTAAACTTTCTGAGTAATAAGCTGATTCTACAAAATTTTGCAGCAAATTTTAATACAATTACTTCTTTTTTTCATGCTCCCAAATTAAGCCACAGACCTCAATGTCTAAATATCTACTGATGCATTTCAGTGTCAAATGGTATTGTACAGTACAAATTTTTTTTTTATTGTATGGAAGTTCCAACCATGAAATGTCTATAAAAGTCATAATGTTTGATTGTTGAGGAAATTTACATTTTCCCCAGCTTACTTGAGGTAATGCTTCCTTCCGATCATAACACATGAAGAGCAGTGGAGTATTAGTAGTTGTTTGTTTTCATTTATTAGCAGCCTAGGCTTTAATGAAACTAAACGACAAGATATGAATTTTCCTCACAGCAATTTCAGACAATAAAAAACCCCAAACAACCCAAACCAAAGAACAGCTCCTTACCTCCAGAGAACCTATTGTTAAACCATTCATGTAGTTCCAGAATATGATTTTGCATTTGGGCCCTGTAAGGGAGATGACTGGGGTAGAAATGTCAGTTGTGTCACCAAATTCTCCATTTGAGCTGTCTGCAAACAGATACCAGCCTTCTTCAGTGCACCTGTTCAGGCAGAAAGGTTTTTCTTTATTAAAACAAAACATTCAATCATAATTAAGTTCTAGTTAAAGTTAAAATTGAGATATTTCCTTACCCAGGATCTCTCTATTCCCTCATCACCCTCTTTCCCTAGTGAAATGGTTCGATCTTGGCTTGAAGTCAAAAAAACTCAAGATACAGGGTGAAATTCTTTCTCCTGAGCTGCAGGGAAAGATGAGACTGGCTACACAATAAGCATCAGATTCTGAGTGTATGGAGAGACCAGAAGTGCTGTTTTAGTATTTTGGGTATGTAAGATTTGGCTCCTAAAATACTTGCTTTTCAAAATGAAAAGCAGTTGTTGACCAAAGAATCTATTCTCTTCACTGGAGCTACTACATGCTCAGTGAATTTTCCTAGAAAGAGCTTACAAACTTGACAATGGGACCTGCATTTTCAAAAATATCTTGATGTTAGTTTTCCTTCCTTTTTAGTTTTCCTGTTTGGCCAAGGTCTGAGCACCCACTCCTTAAATTTGCACCACTGCAGCTGCAAGAAGGCAGCGACCGTGACCAGCAAGCATGGCAGAGAGAAACTCAGAGTGCCCAGACAATGTTTACAGACTCAGTGTCCTGCTGAAAGGGAAGAGTAGGGTTTGATGGTATAGATTAAAGAACTGTGGATTGTTTTGGTTTATTTTTGTTTTTTTTCCCACCAACCCTCTCTAAGTTTTTTTACTTAGAGAGTCTAAACAACTGAAAGACTTTGGTGCCTGTAGTATAAGAACTCAGTTTGATGCATTTTTTGCTGCAACAGCCCTGCATTATTAAACAAATATTATAAAAGCAACTTTTTCAGTAATCTAGTGAAGCGTCTTTGAAATCTCATAAGAAAATTGTTTCTTTAAAAGATGCTATAAAATTTTAAGAAATATCTTCACTATTTAACTAAACACATTTTACCTCAGATTGCAATGTCTATATTGAACTCAACAGGTAATGATCTGTATGATAATATAACTACAAATTAGCACAGTTTTATCACTGTAAAGTTACAGCAAATCTAAAAGGTTCCTTTTACTGTACAGAATGATTTAAACTCAAAAATCACAATATACTTTAATATCTGCTAATTAAGGCCTATTATGGACAGTGGAGGAAGTGATTGAATTCCATTGTCTATTCAGTCACTTCAGGAACAATACTGTAGTACATAGTATAAAGATATATCATAAGTAGGCTAGGAACAGGCAAAATTTATCTCTGTACTCATACACCAACTTCCTCAGCAGATCTGAAGTCCTTTAATTAATTCACTCATTCTTAGCATCACATATGTAGTAACTTATTTCTAATATGGTCAGTGACAGATAGATAGCAAACAGCCTGATCTTCCTTTTAACCATGACAAAGATTTTCATAGAGTATCTCTTTATCCTTCCTATTACTTGTGGTTGATCTTAAGCGTACATTTAAATGCAAATAATTTTCCAACTCTATCTCTTTCTTGATGTTTAAGACTATTACATTTTTGCTTCATAGGAAAATTGAAACCTAGTAAGAACGACTGACACAAAGCAGTCCTTCAAAAATCCTTGCAAATCAGTGGCTGGTTCATTGCATTTTATACAGAGTAGTACTTTTGTCTCCCCTGGTGTCATACCAGAAAAAAGGATCAAGAAATCAACTGCTATAGCCATTGGAAATTACAGAAAATATTTTGGTAGATGAAAATAAAGAGTCAATTCTAGTAATTATAAAACCTTTTTGTACAGAAATCCCAGGCTGTTTCCTTCAGAAGGGCTAACACCAGCACTTCTATGGATCAAAAGTGAGAGGAGTAATTTTACTAATCAGCCACAGCACAATCCTGTAATCATTACACACAGAGATTTCCCAAAACCTTAACCATCATGCAAGAATGAAAGAACAATTATTTGTACGTATTGTTAAAGATTTGTCTGTAAAATACCTGCAAATGTCAAAAGGCACATAAGATAATTATTCTCATAATTTATTTGTAGGTAAGAAAGATGACTTTTAGCTCTAAAAGCTCTAAAATTATTTTCTTTTATTTATATTTAAAGTGAAGTACTAAAATATCCCCTAAAATGAAAAAAACATGCTGAAAAAGATAACACAGTTTTGTAGATAGTTTCTTACATGTTAGTTGGAGAACATAAAGTACATATGATTCATAATTGAAAGAGAGGCTCTTATATAAAACATCAGTAATGTGTGTAAGGAATTGTTCACGAACATAGTTTTTTTTGGTAGAAATTAAATACATGCAGGAAAACAGTGGTCATGCTAAGAGTTAACATTTCTACTGCCACACATAAAATAGAAATAGCTACTCAGTAGAATTATTATTTTCCTTTCTTATAAAAGAAAATAGCAGTTTATAGTAATTTCTTTTCCTTCTTTGCTACATATAAGTAGATATTTTTGAAGGGGGAACGATATGTTCTAAAAATGCATCTTAAAATGTAGGGCAGAAGGGCAGACCTTTATTTGGTGTAAGTCAGACTTGTTAAAAGTGGTATCACTGGGGATTGCTGGTTAAGCCAAAAGGCAGTATAGTCAGCTGAGTGGGATTTTAGGGGGAAGCATAATCATCTGAGGAAACCTGAATCTTATTTTTCTTTTCATACAGAAACAGATGAGAGAAGTGTAGCTGAAGCATTTCTTTTATCACTGTATGCTGACAACTCAGACATCTTTATAATTACTGTATATATTTACATTATCCTTGAGAGAGTAGTATAAATATTTGGAAGTAACTTATTGCAGAAAATAAGCACAGAATAGAGTAACATATATGCAAGTGTTAGGACAATAAGGTAAATCTAATCCCCAAATAAAAAAGAAACACAGTTTTTTTGTTAAAACAACCTCTCCTAATAATCTGCATGTACTGTGATAATTAAAAACTTTGAAAAAATGTGTTACAGATGTCTCACACAAGCCTGCACTTGGAATATTTATTTATCTGTCTCCTTTCTAGTTAAGAATCCTATTGTTTCAATGTAGCAATATATTTTTTTTTTCCTCCAAGTTGAGTATTCTACCAGAGTGTTGCCTGGAGGTGAAAGGAAATCCAGTTCTCTTAAGGTTTGCAAAAACATTTTAAAATGAAGAATTTACTCTGCTAGTGGGAACTCATGACTTCAGACATGAATTCATGAGGTCTAAGGGTGT
Organism: Clamator glandarius; assembly: GCA_033459285.1. Lineage (NCBI taxonomy): Eukaryota > Metazoa > Chordata > Aves > Cuculiformes > Cuculidae > Clamator > Clamator glandarius. Next base: position 2,568,767 of record JAUNZM010000046.1, read on the forward strand.
CAGCACTGTATTTAGAATAAAATTCAGAATGATAAAGATCTCTGAAAAACAATAGTACTTGGAGCCCTCATACTTCCCTGAGTGTTCAGTATTTGGTACATGCCTCTCAGTGGGATTAGTTTGGAACTGTGATAGAGTAAAATCAGTACTATGATGACATTCAAACATTTCTCTCTTATTTGGTGTGTTCTGCCAAATACATCTTTTCTGGAAGACAGACCAAAATCACATCTCTGCCTAGGTACTACTGGTCCCATAATGCATCTTAAGAAGGGCATTGTTGCGAATTTTTTGCCCTTGCTTCAGTATATGCTATAATGTCACATTTAAAACTAGTAAATTAGATTAAAGTCCCCCGTATGACACACATCAAGGAACAACAGCCATTAAACCTGGTGACAGTATTTGGTTATAAGCATATTAAGGATGCATGAGAAAGTATGAATAAAAAGAAGGATCAGAAGCAGCTAGGTAAATATATGCAGAGCATCATTGTTCATCTTCAATCCTATCATGGAAATTTTTACTCTTTGAGTACAAGACTTACATGCTTGTGACCTAACCACGTAGCTATTTAAAGGGAAATCTTTCTTCTACTGTCTGCAGCTGACATTAACTTGCACAATGTTTGCTCAAAGAGCAAAGAAGTCTCTCTGTCTGGAGTTAAAATATCTCATATACAAGCCTTTGTGGAATTTACAGAGAGATGCACATCCTATTGGTGGAAGAGTATGAAGAAATTAAAAAGAAATCATTCTGTTTGCATATAGTTTACATGCTAGAGTACCTGCACCTTCTATGGATAAATCTTTTGCAGCAGAACTAGTTTATGTACATGCAATGTTCTGTTCAGTTTGTTGAGCTGGGACTCTTGAAGTACAAGATTTATTAGCTGACCTACACATATTTTAAACCAGTAAGAAATATTCAGTCACAAGGTATTCTAAAACTTTCCATAGACCTACATTATCAGTCTTACTCTGCTCAATTGTTCTCCTCCTCACCCCTCATCCTGGCTTTTTTAGTGATCTTCTGATAGTAGTTCCTTCATTGTGTGATGTAGTCATCCAAACACTTATAAAGATCTTTCTTTCATATTCCAAAAAGGTGCCTGTTCTCTTTTTTCTCTTTTTTCTTTATCTTTCTTTTTTCCTTTCCTTTTTTTTCAAATGAGACCTCAAGAAGTCAATGGGAACAAGTATAAAACAAGATATTGTTCAACATGTATAAAAGCGAATAAATCAGTCTTTCAATGTAGTTCTTGGATAAGTGCAGAAATTCAACAAAATACCTGCACTGTCATTTGCCACTAGCTGCAAGATCTCAGGCTCATTTGGAAAATTACCCCAGGAAAACCTTTTAGTTGGCAGCTATGATACATGCAATTAAAAATTTGATATTTACCCTTTGAAAATAATTAATTAAACCTCTGTATCACAATCATTCCCTATACAGACATAATCCTATGCTACTGCAGTAATTCTAATTAGTTTCAGAGGGAAATTCACAGCATATTAAAAGATGTAAAAAATTCAACATAAGCAACTGGACTACGTTGCCATACTTGTCTTTATTAATGGCTTAATATTGCAAGTATCTTTTAACATGTGGTTAGCATACAAAAAGATACTTCACTATTTCCCTTATTCAAAGCATTCAGAAGAAGAAGACAAGGAACTGAATATACTAGGTGGAAATTAGAACTGAGAGAAAGAGCACTTTTTTTAAAAAAAGTTGGAAGTCTATAAAAGAAAATTAGTCCCAGCTTAAATCTGGTAGTGTTATCAAGTAAAGCCTAATGCTATGAACTGCTCACTTAACAGTAGCAATTGTCTGTTGTTGCTACGTCTGAAAGTGGATCAAAAATTTTGTGTGCAGAAAGTTCAAGCTCTGACTTAGTTGCTGGACATCCCAAAGTTTCTTAAGTCTAAAGTTGTCTATGTATCTTCTACAAATTGTTTCAGAATCCCTGATTAAGCACATATATGGACTTACAAAATACCCTTTACCACTTAGTTTACATTTAGAGTGAAAATTAAGTCCAGTTAACAAACAAACTACTTCATATGATTAAAGAGACCTGATTTCCTTCAAAATTGCAGCAATAATGAGAAAAACAAAAAGTGGCAGGCCAGAGAGGGAAATTTTAGTTTCCTTAGAGGAATACGCATCCCAGTTATTAGGGCACCATACTAAAAATCTGAGATTTGAGAAGTAGCAGCTCCTACATTTCTTTCCATTTTTCTTGGATACATAAACACTGTGCAGTGTCTATATAGCAATCACCAAATCACAGGCCATAGATATGATGGACTTATTAAGCATTTAAACATTATTCTTCAGCTCTTCAATACCATTTGTCCAGACTCTGTCGAGTCAGTGACCTGCTGCTAATCTAGATGGTTTTCTGTACAGAGAGACATTCTAAAGTTGTGTTCAAAAAAAAAAAAGAAAACCCCACAGGGCACTGGATGCCATCCAAAAGAATTACTCTCTTCACCAAAGAGGAAGGACTGTGGGTTACTAGGCATATCAGGAAAATGTGTGGCATCACACAAGTTGTTGATTTGAATTGGACAAGATGGTAGATTCAATTTGCATTTTTCAAATCCAATGCATCCCATCAGGGTAGAAGGAGTAGAAGGGGATCAGGACCTGTTCTCTTTTCTCTAAAACATAGGTTAACATCTGACAGACGTTTTGCCAAAGTTAAGATAATTGTAGGAGAATTTTAGCTTTAGATTAGGTAGGATTTCCTAATTAGGAAACATTTCCTCAAAAGATTTCTGAGACCTTTTTTTTAGATCATTGTTTAATTAGTTATGAAGGAGTTAAATTCTCCCCTTTTTCCTACATTTATGAGAAAATATTCGTATCGGTGTCATTTTTTTCTTGCAGTATGCCATCAGAGTAGAGTATTGGTATTTTGATATCTTATATATTTCACACAAGATGGTAGTACACTGTGATACTTTGACCTTTTCATCACACTAGCTTCATTTTATGTTCACTCCTATTATTTCTTGCTTATAGTATCAACAAACAGATGATATGAAGATTCTGGTAAAAATTTAAATGGATATAAAAAAGTCTGTAAGGGTGAGATATTACAGAACATATTAAAGAAATACAGGGAAAAAGTAAACCAGGAACAAAGGAAGCAAACCCTAACAGCTCCCTCAACACTGCATCTGCCTGTAGAAATCACAAGAAAATGCTACCAAAATTCTAATCAGAACCTTAATATTCAAGAAGAAACTTTTCACTTCACTTATATGCTGGTTAACAGCAACTTAATAACTGCTGATTTTGTCCACTATTTCAGCCAACAAGCATCATGTGATAAAGAAAGGAGATGGTTGTCTCTGGAGAGCAGCTAAGGTTTTACTCAAGATGTGTAATGACTGTGAACCTGAAAGGAATGTGCCAGAGCACAATTCTCTAGGAAGTATGAGAACATTATGAGGAAAGGAGAGTGAGAAAAAAAATTTCTTGGTTTCTTTAGTATCTGTATTTGCTAGATATTCAGTGTCTGCACCAGGAATAGTTTTATTACTTGTCCTTCTATAGAGAATACAAGTTGACCTATTGTAGATCACAATATATCAATGGAACTTCTACAGTCTCTGTCTTGCATTAACTGACACAAAACATATTCTTTGGTTTCAATGGGGTTCTTACCTGAAGAAAGCATTGACACTGTGAGGATATTATTGCAGAAAATGAACATATATGCAAAATTAAAGTGCTTTAAAATGTGTAACTTTCAGTAATCTTAAAAGAGAATAGGAACTCAAATAACCTACTTTACTAGGAAAATGTCATAGGAAAATTTTCTCCACTGAACACTTCTAATCACTGAACTATCAATTGTTTTAAACAGATAGTGACTTAAATATTTATATAACACAAAAGTCAGGCTTTTCTGGCTTTTCTTGAATGAATTCTAAAGATATCTGTAAATTTTTTAAAAAATAAAAAGGAATTGAAAGCACATTGCACAAGAATACAAATATTTGCTTACAATAATATGTGATAAATTAATTTCAAACACTGATATTTCAGCAAAGAATATATTCTTTTACAATGATTTGAAAAATACTTTTTATCTAGTCACCTCCTGCCTTCATTAACATTTAACATTCATGCATAATAAACGTGGAGTATAATCGTCATGCCATAACAAAGTAAATGTAAATTTTTTGAAGACTGCTTTCTGAAAGGATGTACCAGAGCTATTTCCCATTGCAGAAGTCATATGTTAGCTGTATTTACAGACAACTACCTACAAATTACTGAATGCCGACAGAATTAGTTCTTTAAAATATTTTTGTATCAGGATTATGCTTCTGGAGCCTAGTTAAAAATTTAATATTCTGTTTACCTTATGTGTCTTTTGGACAGGTAATTAAATCCTAACTCTTCTTCCATACAGTATTTAGCATTAGTTATTATAAGAAATATTCTATGATAAGAAATTAGAGAATTACAAGAATAATAGCAATAGCCTACTATGGAATATATGAGTAAATTAATCAAGCTATTTAGACTTTAACTAACCTAAGGAGAAATTACAAGGTCATCAAATATCAGAAGTAGATTTCAGATAGTCTGGGACTACGTGGAGGCAAGATTAAGGACAACTAACCAAAGAACTAGGCTGAGTGTTATTATTTAATAAAAATAATTGTAACTTTTTCAAATTACTACTAAAATGTAAACCCATATCCAATTATTTTGAATTTTAGCTTTTCTTATTAATATGACAAAAAACATCTGCATCTCTACTGCCTTCTTTTCTCCTTGTACAAATGTTTAGAAATTTGCATCTGCAAATGACCTAGCGTTCTTGAAAACTACTTACCTAGCTAAGGTAAGTTAAGAAAATATTCTGTGTTAACAGGGACCAGAAATGTTCTTTAAATCAGTGATCTTGTCTCTTTATTACAAGTAAGACCTTCTTTTTACACTTTTTATTATCCTCTCTGTATACATAATCATTTGCATGCATATCACTGTGACATACAAATTTGCTGCTTGATATCCCTACTGCATTATTTGTTATTTACTTACTTTATTGCTTGCCAAAGTTGCGAAGAATCTTTTTCACCTATCAGTAAGAAAGTTCTGCTGCTGAAGAAGTTTGCTTGATCTACTATGATTTCCCAGCTAACATCTCCAGGTCAGCACTGTCTCCTAAATAAATTTTAAAATAGCACTAGGTATAAGGATTCTAAGGCACAGTGCTAGAGGCAAAGTTATCTAGCTTGAGCAGATAAACTTTAGAATGTGAATATAGGACTGAATTTCAAGTTAATTCAAAATTAACAGAAAGAAAGGTGTTTAACCCACCAAAGCACTAGCCATGTACAGAGATGTGTAATTGGACAGTAAAATTAGAAAGGTACTTGAAGGAAAATCACCATGAAATTGTGGAAGAATTCTTGTCTTAAATCAAAGTACTATATTTATTATCCGACTGTAAGAGTCAAAATTTCAAAAGAAACTTGCTACAGAGAAGAGCTAAATTCTTTAACCATGGTGCAAGAGTACTACATAAACTTTTGAGAACAACCTTGGCTGATGCCATGTTTACATAATAGACATTAATTCCAGAAAGAAAAGGTGCTGGTAGAGGTTTACTGTTACACAATGATTAACTTCTTTACAGTTTAATCGGTTAACCTCTGCTGGGTTAAAAACTGGCTGGATGTCCGGGCCCAAAAGGTGGTGGTAAATGTTGTTGAATTCAGTTGGAGGACAGCCACAAATGGTGTTCCCCAGGACTCAGTGCTCGGTCCAGTTCCATTCAATATCTTTATCAATGATCTGGATGAGGGGATTGATTGTACCCCTAGTGAGTTTGCAGATGACACTAAGCTTGGAGGAAGTGTTGATCTGCTTGAGGGTAGAAAGGCTCTACAGAGGGATCTAAAGAGTTTGGATTGGTGGGCTGAGACGGACAGAGTGGAGTTCAACAAGGCCAAGTGCAGAGTCCTGCACTTGGGGCACAACAACCCCGTGCAGCACTACAAGGCTGGGTAAGAGTGGCTAGAAAGCTGCCTGCTGGAAAAGAACCTGGGGGGTGTTCTTTGACAGCCATCTCAATATGAGTCAGCAGTGTGCTCATATAGCCAAGAAGGCCAATGGCATCTTGGCCCATATCAGAAACATTGTGGCCAGCAGGACCAGGGAAGCGATTGTTCTCCTGTACTTGACATTGGTGAGGCCGCGCCTTGAGTACTGTGCTCAGTTTTGGGCCCCTCACTATAAGAAAGACATTGAGGTACTGGGGTGCATCCAGAGAAAGGCAATGAAGTTCATGAAGGGGCTGGAAAACAAGTGTTATAAGGAGCGGCTGAGGGAAAAGGGGATTGTTTAGTCTGGAGAAAAGGAGGCTGAGGAGATAACGTATTACTGTCTGCAACTACCTGAGTGGAGTTGGTAGTGAGGTGGGTTGGTGGGTGTTGGTCTCTTCTCCCAAGTGATAGGTGATAGGACAAGAGGAAATGGCCACAAGTCATGCCAAGGAAGGTTCAGATTAGACATTAGGAAAAGTTTCTTCGCTGAAAGGGTTATCGAACACTGGAACAGACTGCTCAGGGAGGTGGTTGAGTAATCATCCCTGGAGGTATTTAAAGAAATGTAGATGAAAAACTTCAAGATATGATTTAGTAGTAGAGAGGTATAGTTGGAGTCAATGATCTCAAAGGTCTTTTACCAATCTGGTGATTCCATCTCAGTGGTTATTTAGTGATGTAGTGTAATCATGGCAGAGCAGAGATTAGTGAGGTGTAAACCCAAGACTTTGCTTAGCACAGCAGGGCAATTTTGTATACTGTGCTGAACGCCATACTCCTTGTATTATGCCAATCAGAACCAGTGATAGCCAAAATTGGGCTGGAGCAGCCATATCCACATTAGCTTGAATTACACCTGAACTGCAGCTCTGACACATAGTTTATAATCACAGGAAAATGCACAATTCTGGATGAACCACGAAACTGATTAAGTACTTCAAATCCCATTTTCCTTGTCTCACTAGCTGAGCAAAACAACATTTTGGAAGTAGCAACAACTGTTTCAAAAAAGCTAATAAGAGTTCTTTCTCAGATAAAATATGACCACATACTCCTGTAAATACCATTGTGTCTTTCCTGTACGGATTATACATTTGCAAATTTTGAAAATCTTTAAACCTCTGGGCTGTAGGTATGCCTTTTAAAGGTATATAGGTGTGTCTTTAGAACTGCATAAAATGCTGGGTTCTTTAAGAGGAGGAACTGTATCATTGGTTTGAGGCTACCTTAAACAAGCAGAAGGCTAAAATATCTAAAGCTTAATACACTTAGCTGCAAACAAATAGGCCTTTAGAGTTGAACAGCAGAGTACAGACTAGTGTGTTATTAACCAGTCTAATCTCCTTTTTGTTTTTTTGTTTTTCTTTGTTCTTTCAGCAGCATTGGTCTCAGAGGCTCTCTGTTCACTCTCTCAACATTTTCCAATGACACTTGAAAACATTGCAGCATACCAATGACCACACAAAGCAGATGGCATCAGAGATTAAAGAATCCATGTTTTGGTCATAACACAACAGTCAGCGGCTGTTAGTTGGATTTTCTCCATTGGAGATTTCAGTCTGATGGCTTCTGACTGACACTAAGCTGAGGCTAATTCATGGTGTTTCCATGCCTCATATGAACCTGAAACATTTCATTAACATTCTGTCATATCCCTGCAAAATCTGTGAGGTTGAAAGCAAAAGGAAACAAGAGGAATAAGTTTCTTTCTTGAATAACATATCTCAAGGTGTAAAAGTCACCAAAATTTCTAATCACAACGGGTGTTAGATTTGTGCATATAAAGCTGTCTTAATATTTCTTGCATAACAATTCCCAGGTCACGATCAGGTCTCTCTCTTATTCACAAGCTATTCCGTGACTGGGCTTAACCATTTTGGAGAACACCTAGTGTTTACCATATATTCTAAAATGTATTTCAGTGTAGATATTAATGTTCCTTTTATTGTCTCTTTGTTACAGTCAGTGGCACAGAAAAAGCGCAATTTGAACTAACAATATATTAGAAATATTTTTAGATATTTGTTGTATCAGTGAAGTGAAATGCGATACAAAAAGGAGTGCTTTCAAGTAGTTAAATTCAGCTTTCTTCTTTCCAATGTTTTAAGACTACTTTCCTGTAGGATTATAGTTGTCTTGACTTATTTTGAAGTTCTTAGACTCCCAACTTTAAAATATATCTTGACTGCTGAAAAAAATTCCTAGTCTTAGGTATATTACTTAAAACATTGAATTTTTCCTAATTTTCCAATTCAGAATTCTTATAATTGTTGTCTGAAAAGCAGACACAAAATCAAGACAACTCTGTTAAACATATGGTTATCAAGGGAGCTATTTGCACAGCAGTAACTATCATGTTATTAGTTATTAGTTCCACATCAGTTTTTGTTTATTAATTAGTTCTGAGGACAGTTTTGGATATAATTTACCATATCAATTAAGTGCCTAGAAAGTTTTCAGATAATAGTTGTACACAAATATCATTAATTTTGTCAAAGAACTTGCTAAATTACTAACCAGTTTCTGTAAAACGGAAATAAATTTATGGAGTTACCCATTTGCTGGTATCTATTCATTCACACGAGATGTACTTTTATTGTGCTGCTTCCCCTTTCTCTTTGTTTATTGGCTTATAAGGGAGAGTAGGAGCGCACTTGTTTAAGCTTACAGAAATTGATACTTTTATAGCATTTAAAAACCTAATTGCAATAGAGAAATCCCATTTTTAAAGTGTATAAAAATGCCACATGAGCTCTACATTCGTGTATGCAAAATGGTTTACTCCGTGCACAATGCTGGTGTCACCCAGTTCTTTGCAAAACATACACCAGCCTTTCTCAAGGTCGAGCCAAGGACTGTCAGGCTGCCTTAGCAAATTCCCATAGTGCCTTCTATTCCTCCAGCCTTGGCTTATATATACACATACAAGCTGTTCTGAAGTCATTACTTTCGCCTAATTAATATAATTACAGCTTCAAAGACCTCCACCTTACAATTCATCAGCTTATATGTGGCTAGCCTAAATACATATTCTCTGGGAAGCAGATGGTTTGACTTTTCAACTATTCACAGGTATTCTGCTGAAATAATTCAGTGTAAGCTGCACTGTTACCTGGTCTTGCATTAGGATGAAGCTAATAATTTTTATAAATAATCCAGTAGGTTTTATTGTAAGAAGCAAACACACAGTATTACAGCTTTTCTTATCTAACTCCATGGAAATTAGGGGAAAATGGATGAGAAAATAAAACAAAAGATTGCAAGGTTTTAATTAAATAAAAATACTGCTCTGCATTTCCTGCTGTGTCTTGGAAGTATCATGTTCCCATTCTCTTCTATAGGTTGATAAACAAAGAGAACGGGGATACAGTACAACCAAGTTACATCTCATGTGAAATATCACAGCAGCAATAGATCTCAGTGTTGTCTGAAAACCCCAATCTCTATGGATCATTTACTTTGTCTTTTCATCAGTCTTTTTCAGTGTACTCTTTAGTTCCACCAGATCCTGAAAAAATGTTGAGAAATAGTAATACAATTTCATATATCACTGTGTCAATGCAAATCCGTAGTGAAAATATTTAGTAAATACAAATACAGTGGTGGTATTGGCTAACATATAACAATTAAATAGCAATCAATGAAAGATTTGACAGCCAATTTATCATAAACAGTTACTCTTTTTTATGGAATACACTTCCTTTAAATGTCTCTGTATAATATAGAGACTTTGAAACAATTAGACAGTACTGGAAATTTTTTTGTTTTTGTTGAATAAGGAAGTTTTGCAGTTTTGTTTTGTTTTAAATAAACTTATTTTAATGGAGTGCACTGTGAAACCAATACATAGAGCCAATTCTTTTACAGTTATACATATTCTCTTGGCTAAGTAAATGCAATATAAGTCTAGTTTTAAACTAGCAGCAATATACCAAAGACTGTTGCGATGATTTTAAGTCAAAGTCCATTTTTGCACTCTGCAGAGTATTTTCACAGAAAGTAAAAATTCCTTTCACTAGAACTAGGCAAGTATTTATCTGTTCAGAGGAATGATGCTGTATACAAATTTCCTTATTAGATGAATTGAATTTGTATGACATTGAAAGTTCTTCGTACTACTGGAAAACAAATGCAAATACCAACCCAAATACATTTGGATAAACTCAATCTCCATGAAAAAAAGCTAATTTTTGTTTCTTGAGACAAATAAAAGGAACATCTTTGGGAGGAGTTAGCAACTATCATAAATATCTAAAATTAATATAGAAATCTTCACTGAGAGAAAAGGAATATTTTTCATTTTACTATGAAGTGATACTGTTTATCAGAAAAATGGTGAAATATCAATTAAACTGAATTTATCCCTAACCACAGCAATTTTGAACTGTATTATCATTACTAAAGAACAGCAGAATTAACAAGACCCATTGCTGGGGTACCTTGTACTGCCCACACTTGAGCAAAACCACCTGGAGATCTTGTAAGGCAGAAACAAAAAGACTATCTGAGAAGATGTTTGCCCCAAACTGATCAAGATGATAACAACCAGCAACTAAATTAAACAGTAGCCAATGAATTGCAAAGACAGCTTTCAAGAAAATAGGAGTAGTCAGCTTGAAGCGGGGTATAAAAATAGGATGAAAATTTGTAATAGTGTGGAGAGATTATGAAGTGGAAACAGCAGCAGCCCAAACTACTGTTGATATGCCAGAGGTCATCTTGTTGGTGTCACAACCACTGCATAGACCAGACAGATCATCAACCCCACTGGATGTTTCAAACAGCCTGCATTCAGCTGGTGGGCTGACAGTTTGGGGTTCCCCCAAAGATCTATTGATCCTTCATATCTACATCACTGATTGTCAGTTAATTGCATACCATTTGGAAATCACTGAATGGCTTCAGTACTGTGAACTGAGCAAATTTACCCCCAACAATCCATACATGGCTAAACTCACACAGTCCAAGAAAGAGTCAAGTACCTGAAAAATTGTACTCACATAGTATGATCAATTAATGGGCGGTCTTCTTCTTGCCCAGGGTAGAGATCTGCCCCTCTTCCAACTTCCCACTTGAATATGTTTGTGGTATCGATGGAATCATTTCCTGACATCTGTTCCAAGGCTAGTTGATGCCATCCACAGTGGTTTTTGTCTTCGAAGTTACAGACTTCCATAACTTTAGAGATGAACAGTGGATACTTTTAAGTGTATATAAAAATTGGAAACCATTAATTGTTGCTATGATCAAATAAACAATATGGCAATAAAAAAGATTCTATTTATAGTATCCCTGAATACTTACACAGCACTAATGTGTATAGTTTTTCCTCTATAGATAAAATATAAATTATATTTTCTATATTATTTTCTATTAGGCATATTCTAATTTTGGAAATATACCAATTAATTTGCATCTTAGTATCTAACTTCATATCTGATCTGATCAACTTTCAGGCCATTTTACTAAGCTGTCCTGTGATATACACTGAAATGCATGTAAAATTCATCAGCTATGAATCTGCCAGCTGCTGCCTGGTTCTTTCTTCAGTCCTGTAGACTGATGGCATTAGCAACTCATTGCACATTGCACACAAAATCCATGATGAAAACTCTAAAAAAAAATCAATATTTCAAATAGTCGCCACAAAACCTGAAAGGCAGATAATACATAGCTATTTGGTATTGGCTGCAAATACTGACTTATTACTTACTAAATAAATGTCCAGCTGCCTGTGCTTCAGTTTTTGATGCTTGAGCAACTAGACAAGAAAAGTGAGCTCTCCACTAGCCCTCCTTCACAATGCAGCCCTCTTTTAAAACATTTACATGAAAGAAACATACTTATTTTCCATTTCTGCTATTAATATTTGTTCTCTAATAAATCTTTCTGAATATATTCCAGAAAGATTCATTCTCTAATAGATCTTTCTGAATATATTGCAGAAATATATTGCTAGGTGATCTTATCACTTTCCAGAACTTTAAAACAGATTGTTATACTCAAGTTTAAGTGACCACTGTGAGAATTGTGCAGAAAATTGAGAATTTATTTTAACCCATGAAGCTCAAATGCTGGCATAGCTGAGGTAACCTCTACATCAAGAAATCATCGTGCATTAGCAGAACGTCCCTGATGCTTCCTTCCTTGGAGACCCAAAAAGATGGACTAAGGAGGGACTATTAATTGTATATCTCCAATAAGGAAAGAAATCACAGCTACTGTAATTTAATATATTACCCTTATAATGATTTGTGGTGTTTCTTGAGAATGATGAGTGGCATAGTATTAAGTGTTTATTCCTCTTTTTTAACATGCTTTATAAACATTATATTTCAAATGCCTCTGATAAAGAAAACATCCTGCTAAGAACATATTTCTGCCCTCAGTCAGGACATAACTAACTCCTATTCCAGCACTGTCATTCGAGTGAATATGTAAAGGTATATTCTCCACAGTATTTATCTCTCTCAGAATGAAAGGATGTTTTGCAAGGTAACGTACATTTCTGAGGGGGAAAAAAAAAAGTTCTGTCCAAAGGGCTCTCCATTAATTTTTCAGTGCAGAATTTCAATGGCTGGTGTTTTTTCAGTTTATAGGAAATTACCCAGTGATATTTATATATCAGATTAATTTCTTCAAGATTTATTGCCACATAAGAAACAGAAGGAGTCTAATGTTGCTTTTCCTCTTTGAGCTCTCAGCCCTGAGAGAGGTGATTGACTTCCCTATAAAACATATAATGAATGCAGAGTTTTGAACCTCAGTGAGAATATTTTAGTTTGCAAAGGCTGATGAGGTCACTGTCTCTAGATGTCTGCACCTCTCATTGACCAGCTTTGGCAGTATTTTCAAGAACTGTGCTTTAAGGCAAACCAAAGTTATTGACAAGGTTCTTCTAAAATTCTATGGTGTGAACTGCTGCAACTCAGAAGCAATCAACAAATGTTGGACATATGGATAACATGTGGTGACCCTGCCCATTGTCAGTTCCAGCATTCCCATCTGACCATCAGAGTTTTAAGAATTTATAGGCAGGGACATACTTCTATGTGGAGTATTTCATATTTGTTGCTGCTAATGAAAATACTTAGCATAAAAAATAACCCCAAAGCTGTACTCTATGAAGTCTCTCAGAGACCCAAGATTCCCAGATGTGCACCCCAAACATGAAACTGCAAAGCTATTCACTCTTCCAATCTGGACTAGTGAACATTTGAAAAAACTAAATATGTCATATATCATTTAATATAAGAAAATACGCTCATTTAAAAAACATCATCATGTATCACAGATCATCAGTCATTTGAGGATTCCCATCTCCCACAATTTCAGTTGTTAGTTGAATTGGAATGTCAGGTCTGAATCAGCCCATTAGAAGGCAGAAAGTGTATAACACCTCATATTCCCATTTTAAGAGCAAAATATTATTATTATGGGGAAAATTTCATTAAAAATAGCATCTAGGTATTAACACCGAGTTGCAAAGGTAAATATAGAGCAGTTAAAGCAATGTATTGAAGAGCTGGAAACTAATAAGGTAGCAAAGTATAAGATTTAGTACACTCACCACAAGATGATTCATCAGACTTATCTGAGCAGTCGGGTCTAAAATCACACTTCTGGATCAAGTGGATGCAATGGCCCGAGGCTCTGCAGACAAACTCCTCCTTTGAGCAGTTGTTCATGGGGAGTGTGGCAGGAACTGAAGTTGATGAAGTAGTTGTAGAGATTGTTGGCAAGTTTCCTTTAAAAAACAAACCAACAAAAGGTTGAATGATGGGACCGAAGCATTCTGGTTTTGTAATAATTTCTTTTCTTGCCACTCCCACCCTTTGTCAATGGTATAGCTTTATTGGAAATATTCCTGGGTGGCCAAGTTGAATGACTTAAATGCTGCCCAGCAGGAACTGAATTGAACATTACATCAGTGGAAAGCACTAGGCTGGTCATGCTAGGCAACCACCATTCATACAATCCTTGAGTCTAGTAGTTATTTGTTTGCACCTCTTACCAGTCTTTCAATTTTAGATTTAACCAGTGAGTCATTTTAAAAAACTATTGCCATGCAAATTACAGAACAATCACAATAACTTAATTCCTCTGTGAACTACGACGAAGAGGTTATTCCAATAATAATAGATATTTTTAACATGTTGGTTATTGCAAATGACTGGAAATAACTGTGTAACCCTCTTACTTTGGCATTTCAACATTGCAAAGACTAAACTTTTTCCCATTTGAAAAATTATTCTGAGGTCATCATGTTGTTCTACCCCTTCCTTTTTGTTTAAATAAAACTCATTACCACTTGTTTCAAATCAATTTTCTTTGTCTTTTCTCCTGTGTTTTACTGTGCACCTTTCTTTGGACTTACTCTCATTTCTTGAAAATCCTTGCTGAATTTTTTTCCATAAAAAATAATTGTCATTAGGTAACACCTTCTTTAAATTTAATCATTAATGGAATTATTAGCCATAGTGCACAATACACCTGAGAAACACACCTAAGTTAATTAAAAAATACATGTGAGGACATTTTTTATAAAATGTGTCTGGGACAGCAAAGAATTTTTTTTCCCCTGGGGCCTGGAGCACTAAGACTGATAATAAATTCCCTATGACCAGGAGTAATTTCTGTTCTTTTAGGTATAAAGCACGTCTATGATATCAAATTAATTATACTCTACTCAAATGAATGATACTCTCGTAACAATCTAAGACTCAAATAAAGGACTAAGGGGAAGGAACTTACAACTCATAATAGTAGCAAGGACCTCACTGGTCAGAAATTTTTGAACATAAAGACAACATTCAAGTACCTGCTTCTGATCCACTGGAACAGGAGCAGAAGTTTTGAATCATAACCTTCATGACACCTAAAAAGAAAGGAGAATCTGCTCCTTCCTCTGTTTTGAAATAATTAATTTTCTATAATTTATGATCAAGGATCCTTCAATAGCCTTTGGTTAGGGTGTTCAAATGATTCATCAGGGCAATATGTGCAAGTTTCCACATCTTTAGTATTACTTGTGAGAGACTTCACCACTAAGCTATCAAGCATGTCACTCCCTGGTCAGTATTTGGTTATTTGAAGTGGAAGAAGAGCAACTGGGTAGCTACTGCCTAATTCTAGGGTGCAGGGACATGGACCCTTACTTTGTTCCTGATACAACTTATGTTAGATATGGTGGAATATGCCATAGCTTCTGGCAATTTTGAAGACTATTCATACAGTCACTTTGACTCTTTTTTGGTTGTTGGGATTTTTTTATAGGGAAAAGGAAGTAAAATAGAGGCAGGACCCTGGTGTATCTCAAAATTTGCTGTCAATACTATAAGCATTTAAAAAATGTACAGAACACAAAATATGTTTCCTATTCAGCCCTGTCCACCATTCTACTTGAATATTTTTGTTTTCTTTTTGCAGGCAAAATGAGCTTTAATATTTAAATTATTCAACTTTTAAACTCTGACTTCCTGAGATTTCCAACTTTCTTGTTTATTTTCAAAATCTTTTTTTTACTCTCATTCGAAAACTGGCAGGGATTTTCTGATTATTTTAAAGGTTTTCTTCTTCAAATATAAAGCATTGTACTTTAACTGACTATCTAAATTATATCCAAAATGCTGTAATAGATATTGTACACTATATAAACTTGGTAACATGTGAGATAATTATCTACAGAAGTAACATGCCTTATGGCCTTCATATTCTTAGTCCTAATTATACCTACAGGAAATTTTTGGAGTAGCAGAATAAAATGCATCTGCATGAGGGTGTTTTGGCAATAGGATACAAATATTCAGATGCTGTCCTAAATTTTTATCTGTTCTACATTTGCCCTATTATGACTTTTCAGTGACTGTTACACCATATATAACAGTGTAACAGCTGCTTCAGCTAATGAAAGTCCTCTCAAAATCTCTTCCATGAGGAAGTGATAGGTCTGAATTCTGGTATCTCGAAGTACATGTATCTTGGGATATCATATTTACAATTCTGTAGACATTGAACTGCTCAAGGTAGTAATGACTTCTGAGGACAGTTTGCTCTATCATCTGTACATTTTTTGTGCTGTAATGTCAGAGCAATTGCCAAAGTAAAATCACGGAGAATTATTGGAGCTAAGTGGAAGGCTGTATCTATCAGAGTTTGCTGAAAGAAAGGTCAGTTTGTTTACACACAGTTAAGTTTGGTTTTCCTTCCTGAAATCAAGATTAGCTTAAAGTTTGGAAGCTGTGTACTTCTTACTGAGAGTCTCTTTTTGGACTTTACGTGCACAGCAGAAAATATTTTGTGCTGGTAACTGGATATGAGGGTCTGAGAAACAGAGAAACAAGTCTGGATGTCCTTGTCAGACATGAGTCATCTGGTTTCTGCTCTTCCAGTAACAATATATACAAATGACAGCAAAGAATCAGCTCACAGCTCGGAGATATACACTTTAACTCCACTCTTACCATTATAAAGCGTACAGTTTAGAAAAGACATGTCATCAAGTCCAATGTCTCCAGTGAAACCATCTCCTACAGTACCTTTCACCAAGATCTAGGGAAACAAGAATTACAAAAGTATTTTTCAATGTATAGTTGACTTCCTCTTCTCATTAAATATTTCACATCAGTTTATGAAGGAGTCATTTACCATGTTTCACATTTAAAAAAAGATTAAATTATTTTTGAAGGGATATATTTTATTTAGTGACACATTTATGATAGAGACTAATTATTATCAGGTTTTGGTGGTGGTTACATTAATCACAGTTAACCATAACAGAATAGTTGGCTTCACAACTGTGTCAATCCACTAAAACATCACTGTGATATAAAACGATAGCAAGACATTATCATAAGTGTCATATTAGGATTTGCTCCTTTGATACTTATTGTAATAACATTAATCATGATTAATTATGATAATAGTCATGTGAATAAATTATATATCCTTATACAAATCTCACTGTGATGAAAAAAGTTAAGCAGGTTAGAGATTTGCTATAGAACTTCTTAAAGAAAAATATTCTAGCATTTCATTAGAATTGCCAAAGCTGTATATGCTTACTTCCTTGTCACTGGCTACTGCTAAGGAATAGAAGACATAAGTATTTGTAAAATACTTTCTGGATGACTGAATAAGCCTCTTTTCTACTGAATGGTAAAAATGCATGCAGGTGATTAGGGAAAGATTTAGTAAGACTTTCCTTAACAGAAAAATTCATCTATACATTAAGAACCATTGTTCACATGCACACAAGGCTTTTATAAGTCATACTTTAAATTTTTTAACATGTAGTTAGAGGAAAAAACAGGTGCAAGGAATGGCTTTAATACTGTAAAGTAAGAGTAATATCAGTCTTAATATGGCAACACTAATAAATTTGTTTCTGCTATTCTAAAGCTGTGCGTCAATAGCAGATTTATTACTGAAGTTGACATCACCAGAGTAACTAAAAATTATTACACTTAATTTATAGCTTGTGTCCATTAAACAAAATAGAAGAGTAGGCTAAAAGAAGATGGATATATGCCCTTTAATATGGATATGATGAAGATGGGTTATTTTAGCATGAAATATATCCAATGTGAATGACAACTGTAAATGACAGCATTGTTTCTAACTGCTCTCATCACTGTATTGGATTCTTATTATAATGTTAAAAAAAAAAAAGATCCTTTAAAATATTATCCCAGGCTTGCATTTCCTCTTTAGGCTAAAATATAGGCAATGCTACAGTATTGGCACCACTAACATAAAAAGGCTTAGAAACAGAATAAATCAAGACTTCTATAATTTGGAAATACCCTGCAAGAAGATTTATTATTCAAAAATACCTTTCAGTGTAGTTTTGACTATTAAACATATTGCAGTTTAAATAATATTTTTACCTTGTTTGCAAAGCATAAACGATTATCTACTCAATTAATTACTCATAATTAAGCTAAAAATCAGACAAAGAGGCAGGGGGGTTGATAGCTCAACTTAGACAAACAGAAGCCCTTACAAGAGTACACTATTTTTCCATGGGATGGCGCTCTTCTCTGGCAAATGTTAATCATTAAGTCAATGGGATAATCCTCCCTGTAGTTCCCCACACCTATTTCCCCAGCCACAACATTCACAGAGTCATCCGTATTTATCATCTTCCACCAACCTTTCCCTGGAGGAGGCTGGACTCCTGCACCTTAAATAGGGTTAATTTTATTAAGGACATAAAAGTATCCAGAGACGGAAGTGGAAGGACACAGTTCTGCACGGGTAAATTGCTTCAGAACACCTCTTTGTCCTTATGATGAAAATTATGATTGCATTACTTAAAATGTCTCCACACATTTTTTTTTTTTAATTTATTTATGTATTTTCTTGGATAGTCTGACACTTTGGCATATAGCATGAACTCAGTAAGTAACACAGAAAGTGTACAGAGGTTTAGGAATAGACCAAAAATAGAACCAACTTAGAGTTAGTGTTGCAGTGTAAAACTTAGACTTTCTGCAGCTGTTGTTAAGCATTGACCATTTAAGTTAATTTGCCAGCTGAAATTCTGCAGACTTCATTATCTATTATTAAACAGCCTCCAGGGAACTCATCTACCATGAAGCCCATTTCACAACCCATTTATTATTTGAATGAGGATAAATAGTTACCAATTTCTCCAGTTTTCAGAAGTCTAGAGATCCAGTCTCAATGAAGTCTAAGAAGGTAGCGAAAGGCATACCGCAGAAAAATAAAAGGGTGAAAAATACTACAGGAAATGCAAAATGTATTGGTATGACACTCTGTATACAGAGAAGGATTGATTCCTTAAGATTTTAAATGAAATAGGTTTTGAAAAGTGACAGAACATTATAACAAATGTTAAAAAAGGAATTACAATAGGTAATACTGTTCTGTACAAATGTTCCATTTTCACAGAAATGTTCATTTCTTTCACTAGCCAATTCCCACTGAAGGTTAGCAATATAAAATCTTAATTTCTATACAAGCATAGCTTAAACTCGAAAGGAATTGCTTCAAAAGAAAGTGAGTTATTCAAAAGTCTAAATATTTCTGAATGTCTAGGAAATAGTGATACTAGTTCTGCTGTATTTGTAATATAGCCCAACAATATCTCAGACATGTAACAGGAAGGGTCAATTGTGTTGCTTAGTGATTTTGTTAGTAGATAGAACATTCTAATTTTGACTACATTTGCTATGATTATTTCTGGAAAGAAACAATGTGATTTGGTTTGAAGAGGAAAGAACAACCACGCAAGTGGATAACAGTAAAAATAACAGATGGAGCACTTTGTCAGCAAAACATTTTTTTCGTGACTTACTGAAACCAAGTTGAGGATTGAAAGTCACATACTTTTCACTGCATATCTCTGAAGTAAACTACTTCCACATTTAATGTTATATATAAATATAAGGAAAATGTCTTATAACTTTTCATCAAGAAAAGTAACATTGTTTTTTGAGGTAATGGAACTTTTATAATTACAGATAAAGGACAAGTCATAGAACCAGGAACTGAATGAAATCTATGTCAAAATTTCTTGCTTCAAAGCTCCTCCTCAAGCACTCTTCATCCAACAATCACATGAAAATAAGTCTTCATTGTAGGATGGTTTTTTCAAAAACACAATAACATATTCCTATAATGATATTTCAGGAAGTACTTAAAAAAGGGAAACCATCTAAGAAGCAAACAATATTTTTTCATTAAAATTGTGATTTAAAAAATCTGAGCAATTTTGATTTAATTTTTACTTCTTGAGTTATTAGTTCATATAAAACTTAATGACTTCTTCGATAAGTGAGTCCAAACATAGTAATTTATTCCCCCCTGATTTTGTTTCTCTGCTTCCTCAGGTGCTGCAAAAGGAGTAGGCATTGTGAGACCTGAGATCATTTCTAAAATCTCTCATTTAGGTGTCCCATAATTGCATCCTGGCTATATGGCACTGAACTTTTCCTCTGTGCCTTCCTCACCAGGGTTCCCGTTGGGGAAAAAAAACCTGGATGCACTGGCAGAAGGGTTGCCACAGCATGTTCTAGCTTTCCCTTCAGGGGATGAATGAGCAAGCAGTCAGGACTACTATCCATTGCTTAGAGAGTGCCTTTCTGCCCCCAAAAGGAAGCACAAGTAGAGACAGCCCATTAGCTGCTGGAAAAATTATCAACATTAGGTCATCACAATATTTTAACGATGCAGGTAGAAAGGCTCAAGATTCCACTGTCCATCTTCAAAACCTATTAACCCCTTCCTTTTGTCCCCATCAAAAATACATTAGAAGTTCAAGACTCAGTATTTCAAAAGTAGAAAGAAAATCCTTTCACACAGATGTCCAAATGAATTCTTACCAATGATGATAAAGACATGCACACGGAATATGAAAAATCTTGTGTCAAACATTTCATATTTTATAGGGCTTGACTTTACAAGATACTGAAAAGCAGTAGTTCTAGTTCAGTAAAGCACTTCATTACACTTCACTATAAGCTTGTGAACCCTCATGCTGATTTATGATGTTTTTCTAAGCATTCCTCTAAAGTGCGTGGAAGAATCACATTTCCATCCTCTTTCAGACTCTTTACTGATGTCAGTGGAACTGCTAGCAAGTATAATATTAATAACTGTTTACATTTTGTGGGAGTCATTACTTTTCAGTATTAAGGCCACAAAACTTCCCTCAAGAGAAATGTTCCTGTTTTCACTCCATAATATTAACGGAAGAATTATTGCTGTAGTATATCACTGCATAAAAATTTCTGACTATCTAGCTCCGTAAAACAACCTGGCTAGCTTTCCCTCTTGGGAAACATCTATCTAGTAATTTCAGTGATAAAGCTATGTTTAATCCAATTTAAGGTCATGGTTAGTTTTCACTCCTCTGTTTCACAAGATTAGGGCAGAATGAGATTATTTTCAACAGCAATCCAGATAGCAACTATGACGTGTTAAAAAAAAAAAAAAGCCAAAAAAAGTCAAAGCCCAGAAAAATACACAGAAAAATAGACAAAAATCTCTTTATATCTGAAGACATTTCTTGATCTCAAAATTAATTTCATTTCTGTTCAGTTGGCTGCAGGGGCCAGAAGACACATATATATCCTTCAGCAATTCTAGTTTTTCTAATACGAAAAACACAAATTCCTTCCCTAAACAGGATGTATCAAATGTTTTTTAAAATTACTTAAACATGACCAATTAATGTATACACTTAACAGATAAGTACATGCTCAAAGACGCTACTAAAACATTCATGGTTAATTCAGCAAGGCCAAATCTAGTCCAACCCCCTCCCCCGCCCTGCCAAAAATACTGTAAATGTTCTCCCACATATAAAATACAAATACCTTTAGTGTTCTTGGATAAATGGGGGGAAGGGGGGAGGGAGCAGGATTTGGTGTAGACCATCAGTCATTTCTGATAGCTTTGTGGTCAATCATGCAAACCGTTTAAGGATCCAAAGGCTGAATCTAACTGATAGGCTATTTAGACAAGGTTACATACAAGTGGAAATGGATGAGTTGTGGTATGGGAAAAGCAAAGCAATGGCAAGACTGATGATGCTCTTTCATGATCAACTTTTATTGACTCTAATCATATTATGTTACCCTGAATTTTCAGATGCAATCTCATCACCACTTCTTTACTCTAAGTGTGTTTTTCTTGCTAGGGTCATCTTCCATGATAGGACTACTCAGGTTCAGTACTTTATGCACATATTCACTTATAGACTACATAGATTACTTCCTTCTCCCAACCACAATTTCCCCATATTTTAAAAATACATAAACAAACAAACAAATATGAAATGAACTTAGAGTCCTAAAAGATGCATCCTCCGTTGTCCTGGATGGCTTCTTATGACCTGAGCATTTTTGTACCGGCCTCTCATACCCTGGAGCATTTCTAGATGTCAAGGGCTGCATAAAGATATCTCCACATCTCTATCCAGACAAACAAGAATAGGGTCTTCAGGAACAGACTTGTATCTGATCTAAGCAGTGCTTACTGCTAAAGCAATTCTTCACACTGAGCTGAGAAGTATCCTGAAAGAAGACATGCATCACATTCTTCTCAATTCTTATGAAAACATTTGTGCCAGCAACCAAGTCAGTTCTCTGTTTAGCAGGAAAAACTAGTGAGTAAGGGGATCACTATTAAATATATTGCCTAGAGATGTCGACCTTTCTTTATGCAAAGGATTTTGCCTGACTGTGATAGTACGTTATACAGAATTGCTGCTCCTGCATCTATGCATATGGCCTTAACCTGTCAAAGTGAGAAAATGACAGGGCTACAAAGGTGATCAGAGGGCTGAAGAACCTCCCATACGAGGACAGGCTGAGAGAGTTGAGCTTGTTCAGCCTGGAGAAGAGAAGGCTCCGAGGAGATCTTACAGTGAACTTCCAGTACCCAAAAGCGGCCTACAAGAAACCTGGAGAGGGACTGTTTACAAAGGCTTGTGGTGATAGGACAAGGGGGAACGGATATAAACTGGAGAGGGGCAGATTTAGGCTTGACATAAGGAGGAATTTCTTCACCATAAGAGCGGTGAGGCACTTGGAACCAGGGAAGCTGTGGATGCCCCATCCCTGGAGGTGCTAAAGGCCAGGTTGGATGGAGCCTTGGGCAGCCTGATCTAGTGGGATGTCCTTGCCCAAGGCAGGGGGTTTAGAACTAGTTGATCTTTAATGTCCCTTCCAACCCTAACTATTCTATAATTCTATGATAATGAGGATATCATTGGAACATATGGCTTGTCATGAAATCCCGCATTCATTAAAGACAATGAGAGTTCTGCTATGTACTTCATTGGGTGTAGAATTTCTGGATCATTTCTTAATTCTGCTTTAAGCATACTCAATAAATACAAAAAGATTACAAAAGCTAACATAACCCACCCCAAGTCTGATGTAAAGCATGGAACTATAGAAGGAGACTTAACTAAAGCTTCAGCAAAGTACAGCTTTCCTGTGATCTTCTCGTTACTTTTTCAAAGCTGGTTTCCAGATTTACTAAAGAAATGAGGAAAAAGTCACAAACGTTTTTCTTCTCTTTGCAAAGTTATCAAAGTCTTATTTTTGTTTTCAGCAATTCGTAATAGGTAATATATTAATGTCAGCAATGAATTTAAGATTAAATTGACTCAATACAATCTCCTAGTGGGTTGTGGGTTGTGAAAGGTGATGAAAACCTTTTATCACTTCAAGTTTTCCATATTTACAACCTGGATAGCACTTGACAGTTTATTGGCTTATAGAAAGGTTGTTTTCACCTTGTGAGATTTCCTTAGAGCTTCCTCCACATAAACAGGGAACAAAGTAAAACACACCCACATCTGTCCCCTTTGTCCTGCCCTCTTTCTACACAGAAAAAAAATGCAAGGGAATGACACATATGAAATTAAGAATACAATATTGACTAGAAAAGGCATTGTTAAGATAGCCTATAAATTTGTATACTTGGTCCACTTTGTGCATATGTTGTGACTTAATGACATCATGGCAAATCTTACACAGCGTACTAATACAACAATAGCATGAAGAATAAACTATTTCTCTTGCCACAAAGTATTAACTATTTTAATAGCACTGAAGAAAAGGGAAATTTCTTTAAAAAACCCAACCTTAACTAAAACTACAAAATAATCCCTGGTGGTTTGTGTGATGGACGATATATTTTCCTGGCTTCTAATATGGTCCCCTTGTTTTCACATTGTTTCCTATGCTCTGAAATGCATTTGTCAAAAACAGCAATAGTGACATTTACAAACAATTTTTTTTAAAAAATGACCATACTTTTTGCATTTCAAATACATACATTTTCAAGACAGGAAATTGTCTGTACTTACTTCATAGCACTTAATAGCCTTCACAATCAACACAAAGTTCACCATCAACCATAAAGTAATATGATTGTTTTTCTCTATTTCCCACAAATGTCCTAGTTCCTTTATCATCTACTCTACATGCATATGGTTTCTCACCTAGACTGTGTACTGGTGACAAAACCTGAGCATGAATTGTGTGAGCTAGTGTCTAGACAAGTTCTGCATGAAGAATGGACGTGAGATGTAGTTGAGATATGTTAGCTTTTGTTCCCAGCCTTCTATAGCCCTCCAAGTCAGTCCTTGATCCTGGTCATGAGAACACGACATTGTAGAAGAGTCTAGGTCATACAAGCACAGGTATTGCAGTTGTCATATCAAAAGGCATTGATACTTCCACAGTACAGATATGAAATAATACACATGATTTGTCCTGACATCAGTATCCTCTGGCACAGTCCCCAGACATCCTGTAATAATCTCTATACATCATATCCTGGCAAGATACATTTTAACATGACTTATGAGTTTGATATCAGCAGTACAGAAACTCTTTTTTTTTTAGGCTGCATTTTTTTTTAAATTAAAGATGTTGCCAGTAGGTTGACAGGAGTGACTCTACCCCTTTGTGCTCCTCATGTGTTACCCCTCCTGCAGTACTGCATCGAGCTTTGGGGCCCCCAGCATAAGAAAGATATGAACCTGTTAGATGGACTCCAGAGTAGGGCCACAAAAATGATCAGAGGGCTAGAACAACTTTCATATGAAGAAAGGCAGAATGAGCTGAATTTGTTCAGTCTGGAGAAGAAAAGTGTTTGGGGAGATGTTATTGCAGCCTTTCAGTATCTACATGGAGCCTATGAGAATGAGGAGGACAAACTTTTTAGCAAGGTCTTTTGTGACAGGTCAAGTCCACAACTGATTCTATGGCTAAAAGCAATCTTTCAACATATAAAGGGGGTTTATAAGAAACATGGAGAGAGACTTTGTACCAAGGTCTGTAGTAACAGGACAAGGAGCAAGAGTTTTAAATTGAAAGAGCATAGATTTAGATTGGACTTAAGGAACACAGTTTTTATGACCATGCTGGTAGGACACCGTAACAAGTTGCTACATCATTGAAAGTGTTCAAAGTGAGGTTGGACAGGGCTTTGAGTAACCTTGCATGTAGCACAAGACACCTGGCCCATGTCAGTGGGGTTACACTGCATCATCATTAAAGGTCTGTTCTAACTCCAACTGTTTTGTGATTCTATGACTCTGTGGGAGTATGATCAATGAAGGATTAAAAAACATGGTAGCATTTCCCTGCCAATGATAAGCTACCAGCCAAGTACTAAACAATTGTTCCAGGGGAACTGCATAACAAACTGTATAGACCAACCAGCAACCCCAGGCTTTGCTTTGCCACAGTGAAAATGAAACAGTGATGACTATAAACAGATTAAAGTTCCTTATGTGAGAAAACCTGAGATAGGTCTGGTCAGAGCTTAAGCTTTGATAACTATGATGTGCAGGCATATGATACAGGGGAAAAGTTAGAAAGACTTAGAAGCCTGCATAATACATGGAGGTATTCAGAACTTCAGAAGAAAATGAAGACACAAGTCACATTTTGCTTTAAATAAACCAGAGATCAGTTTCAGGACAGAAAGTTTTTTTCACCAAACTGTTAAAACTTTTGAATATACAAAATTGTCTTGTTTTAACTCATGAGCAATGAATGGTGAGACCACTATACCTGAAAACAGCACCTTAGAGTGTCAAAAGTACAAATAGCAATGTACAAATCAAAGGAAAGGGGGTCAACTGTGCTTCGGTTGTCTGTCTTCCCATGTTTGGTCATATTCCAGACCATTATATGTGCTTTAAAATGTTATTTAAGAGCTTGAGAAATCTAGTTTTCTCCATAATCAATATACTTGGGCATAAATGTTTCAGAATCAGGCCCTTAAAATAAAAGCAGTTTGGATTCTGCACTGAGAAGAACATAAAAATAAGACAAAAGGTACTAAAAATAGTAGCTGGAAAAAGAAGATTGCCTTGTATTTGCATTTGTAGAACACGGTGCTATTATATATTCATAGTGAATGTATCATTCTAATTTTCAGTCAATATTCCATTATTATCTAAAGTAATAGCTAGTTGATAATAAGAATAAAATTATCACAGTGGATTTGGTTGTTTGCTTTTCCTAACCAATTGTAAAATAGGAAAATAGCAAATGCATTTTATATCCACTTAATTGCAGTTTCATTTTGCATATAAGCTTTCATAAGCTAGTATTTTCCAATAAATTTTGATTGAGAGTAGCCCTGAAGAGAAGGACTTGGGAATACTGGTGAATGAGAAGCTTCTAACGCAGGGGAAGCTTCTAACAGCTTCTGACAGAAGACACTGCAGTTGCCTTCCCACTGCTGAAGCCTTGCCACACAAACTCAATACACTAGAGTGTTCCATGTCATGTTCCTATTCAGAACATTATAATAGTTTTTTAGGAGGAAAAGTAAATTACATAAAAAAGTCATACATATTTCCTCAAAAGAAACCTTCAAAGATATTGCAATGCGAATTTGATCAGATAGTTACAAATAGCTTTGATATTGCACAGTCATTTATATATTTGCAGGGCTATGCAATGTAGGAAATAAGCACTTCTCATCCCAGAAAGGATCATACCTGAAATGGCTTAGAGCTGCTGATGTAGAGTGTCTGTCTGATCCATCTGTTTCCTTGATTTCCAAACTTGTACCACAAGAGCCATCCCTTGCTGTTACTCACAGTTCTCTGGAAGACTGACAGCTTGTAAACTTGCTTTCCAAACATATGGTAATAGAAGCGGAATATGCAGGCTCTTTTAACAGAGGGCTTGAAGA
The DNA here is from genome assembly GCA_033459285.1 of Clamator glandarius. NCBI lineage: Eukaryota > Metazoa > Chordata > Aves > Cuculiformes > Cuculidae > Clamator > Clamator glandarius. Next base: position 2,595,547 of record JAUNZM010000046.1, read on the forward strand.
GAGGACTAAGCAGAACTGCTTTATCTTGGAATTGATGTGGCTTGGAGGACTCCATATAGAGATAGTGTCCCCTGGCTGTGCCTGTTGTATGATCCTTAAAAGGGCCTGTATTAAGAGTGGGGGTTGGCCCCTGTACTCTGATCCAGTCAAAGTCATCCTCAAAGTCCTGCTCCCAATTGCACAGACCATTTTCGAAGTTACATTGTAGGTCAGGATCTGAAAAGTAAACAGAATAGACTATCAAGGAAAAGCAGTATTAAGTAGTGATCATGCTTTAATGTACTTTCATTACCTTTCTGATATGAAAGTTTTTCTAATGAAAAAAATCTCTCTCTCCTTGAATAAAATTCTTTCTAATATAGAGAAAAGCACATTTCTCCTTGCAAAAACTCATCTCTGAAATAAAAATATACACTTGCCTGGGCAAAAAAAAAACCAACCAAACCCTGAGACATTTTACTTAATTACCTTCCCTTTTTATATATGTATATGGCAAATTGTACATAATTAATTTATTGAATAAAAAGAACTGTGAAGAACATTTTATTATTCACATCATCAAGTTTATGTATTTTTAGAATTAAAGCACACAATGTTCTTTAACTGACAGTTAACTGAGTAAAGGATTTAAAACTGTGGTTAATTGCATGTAATAAACAACAGGATATAGGCTGTTAAGTGTGTGTTAATAAGTGACCCAATATGTTTTTGAATGGCAGAAGCTGTCCTATATACCATTGGAGTTATAGATGTTTATTATGCTAAATGATAGTGTCTTGATAGCTTTATTAAAGCTAAATTAAAAAGAGGCATTTATAACACAACTGAAATTTATTATTTGACACCAAGGCAAAACATATTGATTAGACCAATTACTTCTAATGTAAAAAAATAAAAGGTGTACCAGTGGTGAAGAAGTTGCATTTCATCTTTTTGTCTGTTCTTCATAAACAGTTACTGACATAATAGCCAAATTCATTTTTATTAGGCTTTTAATTTTTATGATGTTTAAAACTGCAAGTCATATAGTACTCTCTTAATACAGACCTCATAATGGCTTATAAAGAAGATAGATGTTTTACAAGTGTGAAAACTGAGATAGGCTGTAAAGCCTGACACATTTTTCTTAACTACTTTCCCTTTTTTATATATGTATATGGCAAATTGTATATAATTAATTTATTGAATAAAAAGAACTGTGAAGAACATTTTATTATTTATATTGTTAAGTTTATGTATTTTTAGAATTAAAGCACACAATGTTCTTTAACTGATAGTTAACTGAGTAAAGGATTTAAAACTGTGGTTAATTGCATGTAATAAACAACAGGATGTGATAAAGCAATTTTATTTTATATTAATGTTCTTGAGTTCTTAAAATTGATGAATGTATGCTTTCAGGAGAGTATCATAGACAGCACCCTCTGGCACTGCAAGGTGACTGTTAAAAATGTGAATGACCCACATCTTTTGTCAGTTCTTACAAGTTCTTTCTTTGAAAGGGATAATTATGCGCAGCATGATAAATATCTTCGATACAGATATTTTAACATTTTCTAGATAGTAAGTGTTATAGCTCATAAAAAGAGACAGGACAACAGGACATACTCTCTTCTCAGTCCATATACACCCTGTGTTGTACTTTCGTAAGTGTAGTCAAAGTATGTTAACACAAATCAGTTGGCATATTGAATTCTCTCTTCTAAAATAAACTTGTAATGCATGTGTGTTTTACAAAAGTTAACAAAATATGACTCCCTTGAATAGAGGAGATGATTGAGTTGTATTTACCCTCAGCTGTAACTCATTATATGTATTTTAGCTAAAAATTTTCAGTCTTTCTCCAGTAACTATATTCGGTAGAATCATCACTAGCTGTAGCTTTGATAGGCTGTAATGATACTGTGTGTTTTTACTCAAGGCATGTGTTTGCCAAGTAAATTTTGGTTTAGCATAAAGCAAGCAATAATGGAAATCACTTACTACAGTTGTCTTCATCTGATCCATCCCCACAGTTATCCACAAGATCACAGACCGATAAACTGTCAATACATGCTTTTGTGTGTCTGCACCAGAAATGATTAGGACCTTCGCAACTTAATTTTGGAGGTGGAAGAGCACAGTATTCAAATGTAATATCATCAATTGCTGAGACACCATCATAAAAACCCAGACTGATTTTATCAAGTGATAAACGGAAAGGACGTGGAAGGCGTCCAAGATGAATGACTGCCTTCAGCCACTGATTTCCCTTGTTGTAATATGCCCTCCAAAGGACAGTAGGCTGTTTCAGCCCATCCACAAACAATTGCATCTCTGCTGCTCCAACTGACTCTCCGTAATTGTAATACCTAAAACGATGACAAAAAAGTAAAAGGTGTAAATTATGACAGTCAACAACATCAAGTATAATGGCCAAATCTTTTCTGTCATAGCCCTGTGAAACATAGGAAGTCCACTGTGCCAATTTCCAGTTTACTCGTAATTCAATCCACTTGCTGTATGATGATAGGGTAGGCTGCTGCATCACTCTAGAGCTGGTTTCAAGAGTTGAAGGTTATGAGAGAAATATATTTAATGAAATTATAATCCGTCACTTAAGAGAAACATTTGCTTTCATATTAAGCAACAATCACTGCTCACTTAGATGCATAATGTTTTTTATAAATTTAATTCAATACACAGTTTTAAAGTTTCAAGATGGACAAACTGAACACCCACTGAATACAAAAGCACAGCTTTTGTCTGTTAGCTATTGTTAACACATTGTGTTTTTACAGAATTACTGGAGGATCTCAAATCATTTAGCAATCATGTATACATAGGTGAGCAATCATCCAATAAAACTGGGAATAGAAGCAGGAACAGAACTAACAAGTTGTAATTTCAGACCTATACTCCAATTTCAAGTCTCGAGTCTTTGATTAAAAGGTATTTCCTCTTCCTGTGGCAAATGTACTTCACATCACTGAGAAAAACTGCATTCAATATCAAAGTCAGGCCTAAAACTTTAAACAGTAGTACCACTTTTCACCTTAGTACATAGATTATCTCAGTTTATTATTTCTGTCCCTGTTTGACAAAATTGCACAAAGACTGAGACAAAAGAGTAACTGAAAGGGAGGGGTAGGGTGTTCGCTCTGTATGTAGAAAAAGGGTTGTGAGCAATATTCCTACTCTTGCACTGGAACTTTAGCTTAAAGAACATGCAGTCTAATTTTGGATACTATAGGTGACTCAAGAAGCTACTAGTTTTTTGGATTGTTTCCTGTTACTGAACAAAATTCCATAACATTTTAAAATTTCCTCACCCGAAGTAGAAATATTAGCAAAACAACAGTGGTTTTTATCTATGTATATGCAGACACAATTCTTTAACATGATTTTGCTCAAAGTCTGGCAACAAAGTAATCCCAGGGTTTTGTTTCATTTTCTAAGTACTTCAGTTTATTTCCATGTATTTTTCACAATGGTGACTATATGAATAACGAATAAAAAGAAATAAATACTGGAGAAGAAAATATCTCTGTTGCAAACTGTAACCTCAATTTGAGTCCAAGACAAGCAATGTGAAATGATCCATGAATTTTAAATTTAAATTATTTCATACCAAAAGGTCAATGTGCAATTTGATCCAGTTTGACTGAACTTTGGGCTTTGTAGCCGAGCTACTTGCGAAATGCTGCTGCTGTTTTTCAGAATGAACATAAAATGACCTGTCAAAATAAAAGAGAAAACAAATTTTCAGTCTGAAGAAAGAAAGTGTTTCTAAAGGTTTTTAAAGCGTTCATGGCCTTCACTTTAAATCTGATTAAAAGGCAGGTACCTGTGTCACTTCTCTGGTTTTAAGCCTGGTTTGTCTTACCTTCAGATTTGTTAAAGGTGTGATCACGCAGAGGAGCTTGCTTCTGAAAAGCAGGTGTAAGAGCTCTACTGGAACTTCTTACCCAGTCAAATCCATCTGCATTTGCAGTTTCAATCCAACCACAGCTTTCTCTTTCAAAGTCACATACAGCAGCTGAAATGAGGAAAGAGACATTTCTTTTATCCTTGTACGTGACACTACTAAACAAGATTTGCAATACGAAAAGGAAATAGCAGGTTTCTAATATTTCACAGATATTCTATGAAGTCTGGGAAAGGGAGATGGGGAGACAAAGTACAAGGTAGGGTATTTGTTTCATAATAACTGGATAAAACAGCAGTCCTACAGGAAAAACCAAACCGTCATTATATGTAATGTATTCAGTAAAATAAGTGCTGCCTTCTAAAGGCACTGCAGCCAAAGCATAAAAAGCAGACGAGGAGGCACTCAAAACAGGCCTCACAATCCTCAGGTTACAGAAAAGGAACAGAAGAATGCACAAAGCAGTAAAAAGCCTTCTGCAAGATCACTTAAGAAAGTAATGTAGGAGCCAGAAATCAAGTCCCTTATTTCCTGAATCTCAGCAAGAATGCTCAGAATAACAAAAGCATTCCTCTACTTACAAAAAAAAAAAAAAAAAAAAAGAGGAAATCTCTAAAACACTAACTGCTGCAGTGAAAAAGATTTGAAGAACATATTCAGCTGCATTCTTCAATTCTTCATTTAAAAGAACAGTAATGTTTTAGGAAATGTGTATAATACAAAATAAAGGGAAGAAAGGAGTGAAAGGGTGTCATGTACGAAAGAATGTAAATTGACAAATATTATGATAAAATGAAGAAATATCAGATTTCCCTCTTGTGTACTTAAAAAAATGCTCTTAAAATCACAAAATAAGATTCTTGACCTCTGTAATTGTAGCAGGCCTTGAATGGATTCCACTGAGAAAATTATTTCAAGAATTTTTAAGAAATATTTTATTGATTGCATACATTGAACAAGTAAACAAATATTCAGTCAGGATTCTATGATTATTTTATCTCTTATTGCAAGTTCCAGTGGCCTAGCTATTATATTACAGAAAATGTAAATTTCAGAATGAAATTAATTCTTCTGGAAACAGGAACTACATAAATGTTTATTTTCATACAGTAGTTTCTTCACTTGTTTTTTTTTTTTCTTTTTGTTCTGCTTTAAGAATTGTATCACATTAAAGTATATATCATTTTTCAAAAAGAATGAAAACTTATTAACCACATAATTTAATATTATTGTTGGTTAGGGCTTGTAAAAATATAAGCTTTTGTGGATTATTAAGCAACACTCATAGAAATGCACAGTTATTAATGCTACTTAACAAAAAAAACCGTAAATAATTCCACAAATACAGAATAAAACGTAAGTTTCCTATAGATATGGTGTATGTAGGTCAGAAATGTCAGTGTTAAAATTATGTAGATCAAATGGGACAAACAAAAAAATAGAAAGAAGACATTTTTAGTAGGATATTTTGGTTGAATAAAATTACATATTAAAAATATGTACAAATATTCAAGGACCTAGGCATGATGGAAATGAATGAGAATCCACCAACTGAACATAATGACAAGGGAATATGGAGAGTTATTTCTGATTTGCTTTTTGCTCAGCCGAAGAAATTGTCCCATATTCCCAGGAGTACAACAGTAAACAATATGACAAACCTTGGACACAGATCGTTACACAAAAAGAGGCAAATAAACAAATAAAATTGTAAATCTGAGCTCACACTTCCTGCATCTGTAATTGTAGTGGAAACCGAACATTAAAGAAAGCATGCATCAAACCACACATTTAACTTAAGCACGGATAAATACATTGGGATAAACACACACACACTGATCTGTCTTATTTACTAGTACTCTGTTTTCTACCTTTTTCCTATTTCTTATTTACTTACATGCTCTCTTTAACCCTCAAGTGGCCCTACAGACTCTGCCAGGCTTTATGCTCCTCATGTGTTTGAAAAATTTATTACTAGTTTTTCTTAATCTTTTTTGGTCATCCTTATTGTGTAAGGGTTTGGCTTTCTACATCCAATGGAATGCTCCTTCTATATAACTGAAGGGGAAAATTCAGTAAAGACGAAATCCAAGATGTACAATCTCCCTCTATTTTCCCACATGTTAGTTTCCGGGTAGAGAAAATGCAGGACATAGCCCAGACAAAAGTCATGGCACATCTGAGCAAATGATGTTGGCACAGCATAAACTATATCTTTCACCACGCTTGCACACGAGTGTTTTATTCACTAGACCAGCTGTGGTATCTTCACATCAAAATGTAGTATACAAAACATGCGATTTGAACATGAGTGTGTGACCACCACCTTTTTAATATTTTCTGTCTCACTGTTTCTCAGGTCTAATTTTACAACCATTCACCATTTAAGAAGAGGCGTCTTACACAGTGGTGCCACAGTATTTCTGAATTTGTACAAGTGTAAGACATTTTCCTCACATTTCTTATTGTAATTTTGTATATGTAAGAACATGGGTCCAAAAGCATGTGCATATGTTCTGTCTGATTTACTTTACAATGGCTTCCTGAATCAGTTTCTGATATCTTAGATTAATATTTTATTCAGTGTAACACTCTATCTGATATTTAGCATCCTAGGAGTTATAAACTAAAATACCGCATTTTAAGCAATATTTTCTAATGAACAATTATTCAAAAACCTTTTTTTCTGGTTTTAATGCTAAGAGAGAAATATGTACTACAGAAAGTAAAAGGGAAAAAATCAGAATAGAATCAAAATGAAGTAAATATATTTTATTGTTAGTTAAATAACATAAAATCATTACTTCAGAAACTTATTAAGTCATGGCAAATGGGACAAACAAGCATAATTAAAGGAGCCTAGCAACCTATTTTTTTAAATTTTCACTTACGGCACTTGGCTTCATCATGGTTGTTTGAACAGTCAGGAGTAAAATCACAAAATTTGTCAGATGAAATACATTGTCCATCCCCACATGAAAGAAGTCCAGGTGGACAGTAAAAAGATAAAGCTTTAACATCTGAAAATTCTGCTTCCCCTTAAAAATCAGAAAGGAAAATATAAGTAAAAGCACATACACGTAAAATTCTAAGAAGCACTTTTTGTCCTCCTTGAATTTAATAATGTACACAGCATATGGAATAGTATCACCTATGAAGTGAGATAAATTAGACCATAACTGATAAGAAACACAGCTGTAATTAGTGTCTAGTGCTCCTCAGTTATGTATTATTCTCCACAATATTCTAACACTTCTGTGGAAAATTATCTAACTCCTCTTAATGTTTCACAGCCAAGTTCCAGTTCAGAGGTAAGGTACTGTGTACAGCAGCCTGCTGCTTGCTCCACAGTTGGGACCAGGTCTTTCACAAAAAATCCTGCAGCACTTTCTCTATGTTCAGCTCACAATGTATTTTCCAAGAAGCCAGAAGTTTAATGTTCTACCACATACACCTCAAAATACACATTAGAAAACACCCCAAATTTCAGTGAATGGGGAGATGAAAAGCCAAGAACTACTGCTTTTCTTCTTCAGTAGATACCTGGAAAGAGCACAAGGGAGAAGAATGTCATGCAACTTTTCATTTTTTTGTTAAACTTAGCTTATTTCAATACTCATGCTGTTTTTTTTAAAAAGCCCTCTCTTCTAAAAATAATGTCTCCAGGACAAATGGGTAGATAGGGGACTTGTAGGGACAATAATTAAAGCATGCTTATGATTCTACAAATATCTGGCTACCATCAGTCAGACTGTATGTAGAGGTCAGAGTAACCTTAAAGGCACAACACTTGAAGTTTTCTGTTATGCCTTTAAATTTTCCAGTAAAGAAGAAATTCAGATATGTGGTGGATACAACCCATCAGTATTCACAGTGTCTGCATACCAGCCCGTGCAATTTTAGAAAAGTAGTTATTAATTTTTAAGTGGACCAGAAGTAGCAGTTTGACTGAAAGTTACAGGTATTTTATATTTCCATCCATTTGCACTTCAAGATTACAGAGTGCATGCATGCAGATAAGTTGGTGGGCACTTACTGTGTGTTAGATATTAGACAGTAAAGACGAAAGCACTGTCTTGCCTCAAATATAGTGCAGAGAAATTTGCTCTTCAGTGGAAAGTGTAAGGTGCTTTGTTTCTGTCTCTGCCTCCAAGTGTGAATGTGAGGAGGCAGTGCCTAATAAGTGGTACCTGGAAACTTCCACCACATCTTTGTTCACAGAGCTAGTGCAAACTACTGGTAGCAGCTAGTGTGTAACATAAGATGAGAGGATTTATTACAGATAATTGGTTACAGCAGACAATTCTCCTCAGAATATCCCCTACTTTCTTCATACTGTCTTTAAGTTGTCAGTTGACTCGCAGTTATACATAACAGACATTGGGGAAAATGTAAAGAAAACAATGGAACTTGCCTTCAATTTTTTGGTTGACAGCGGGAATTGATTGATTCACAAATCCACATTCCTCTGTAATACTGATGTCATCAACAGCAACTGTAGCATTTGTTGTAAGAACAGTAGCTCGTAGAATAATCTGTAAGGACAAAGAAATAAATCAGCTCATTAAAGATGACATGATAAAAAGAATATATATATGATATGAAGGAATATTTAGAGTCCTACCACATTACCTGTGGTACTGTAAATGTAGGAATTGTAAGGATGCATTTTTAAATGGAAGGAAATGTTTAGGAGCTCATAAAAGGATAGAAAGTTCAGTCATGACATACCAATAAGGAGAATTGAGTGCCCTTCCCTCTAGACTATTCTAGAGATGAGGCACAAAACAAAAAGTTAAAAACTAACACTGACTTTATTTACTGAATCCTCATATTTGAGTTGGTTGTTCCCCTGACATTTCTTTTCTCAGTTATAGTAAAGCATAGCAGCCTGAGATTATGCAAAAAGAAAATTAAGTTCAAAACCTGCTGTTTTCTGTGATCAATGCTGCAAACTGAAGTATCTGCACTTCTCCTGCCTTTAACCAGGACAATTAGTCCTTCACTCTCTTCAGCAGTTTTTATAGTAAGTTCATTTTCTTAAAAGCTACTGCACTATCGCTACTTGATTACAAAAAAGTGATTCTGATGTATAGAATACTGAAACAATGGTGATATTCTTTAATAGCTACATCCATTGAAAGAGCTAAATGGAAATCTTTTTATGTGAGCATTAAAGAATAGTTCTCTTTTTATATTTTGTTATGAAACTAAATTAAGGTTCAATTAGAGTAAAGTTTTGAAAGAAATGTAAATGTAATTTCTAATTACCTGAAAAGATAAGTCCTCAGCTGCCGTTTCTACAAGTATTTCCACTTTTGTCCACTGCATTTCAGGCAATCCTGAAATGTCAAGCAATTTTTCCAGACTTCCATCCAATGCAGTTCTCTTAAAGACAGAAAGCTGGGAATCCTGAGATAACCAGTACCAAAATCTTACCTGTTGAAAGGGTTTCTGATTAAACACTTTAAAATCTATATCACCAATCTACAATAAAATCATTACCAACTCATTTTATGTTTAATAAAAATTATAACAGAGAATGACACCACATGTCTAAACACAGCCTTGGCATAAAAGAAAATGATGTATGAAATTATGGCATGTTGAGGATCAGTATTATGGCCAAAGATAAAATCACAGTTAACAGCAAAGCTTATTTTTAAAACTTATTTTTAACTTGTATGTTTCAACTGATGCAGGCCAACTGATATGACCTCTTTAGCTCTTTTAAACTTAGTAAGGATTTAGAAAATTCTCAAAGATTATTTTTCTTTGCAAATGCTGAATATAGAACAACTTCATAGGTATTTCAGTCTCAGAAGTGCAAGAGTAGAGGTGCTTATATAGAAGAAACTTCACGATCTTCCACAAGCTACACAAATTAAAGTTATCTGAAGACATATGTTTAAGATAACCTATTGATCGCTTGAAATAAATTTATTGACTAACATATAAGAAGGAAAAATAACAGCTGTAGATGGATGAGGCTACAAAAATAATGCTTGCCAGGCAGCAAAGATCAGAAAACAGTGAGAAATCCAGTTCACTATGCCTCCTCTGAAATACAGAGTAAACTTGATGCACTTATTTTTTTTTTTTTAAATAATGTCAAAAAAAAAAATTCAGCTGAGAACTGAAGGGGAGATTTTAAGATCTTCAAAGGCTATTTTTTTTTTAATTATTTCCCCTGAGTTCTTTCTGCTTCTTCACATAGTGAAAGACTAAAATTTCTTCAACTGCAGACTCTCTAACTCCCTGCAACAGTTTTAAATAATGGTTGAGTTTTCATCAAGATAAAACAAGAGTTGTAAAAACAGCTCTTCCCACACAGTTCTCTGGCCATCTTCATATGATCTTACACTGTAAATCTTGGATCACCACACTACAGTGAGAAAGTTATTTTGTTAATATAGATCATTTTGGGTTGAAAGTGAAATGAAATTTATGTATTCTTTTGCAGGACAGTAAAAAATACAAAAAAACCTGTCTTTAGCCCCAGGACAGAGATGCATGTGTGAACCAGCTTTCTGGAAAACATTAAACAAATTCTTTTATTTGGGAAAAATAACTGACATAATGGACTTTACAGGTTGTAGAAAGGCATTGTATTAGGGACTGTAAGAGGCAAAAGTGTCTTAGGGTGGTGGTGTCATTTTTACATAATTTAATTCATTGTTAATTAGCATGAACTTCTAATCACTGTTTGGGTTACTGAGAAAGAACAAAACAAACATTTAAGCACACACTTGAGCACACATCTTTCTTCACCTTTGTCAGGTCATTTTAATTCAAATGCTTGGCCTGTCCCCCTCCTATTCTTAATTTCCTTAAATTTTGCTGCAGATTGCCCTCAATATGGTCCAATTCCTTTAGTGAGGCAACAGGTGAAGTAGGAGTTGGGCAACTGAGCAATGGATTCTGTCTTGTGCTCCCTACGAGCTCCGCTCCTCTACTCACAGCTCTTACCTTTCTTCCACTGTTTCAACTCAGAGCTTTGATAGGCCACAGTCCCTCTGAGGTGTCCCCACCCCAGTGTGTGTCACCCACAGCCACAGTCCCTTGGAGGTGTCTCTGTTCCAGCAAAGTTCACTTGCAGCTGCAGTCTTCTCAGAATCGTACCTCCTCTAGCACAGATCACCTCCTTCCATAAGTGCCTCTCCAGCTGTGTCCCCAATGTCTCCTCCTTGTGTGTCCTCAAGACATCTTGTTTCATTACATATATTATTTATTTATTTATCTGTTTATTTATTTATTTATTAGTTTCAGGTGGTTTAAGAGTAGCCAGACTCTGAGAGAAGTCTTTACTTCAATAAATTATTATATTAACATCTCAGTTCAAGCTGTAGACTCTTATTGGGCCAAGGAAGTTGAAGAATAGGACTGATGTATTTAAGAACTCCTGTTCAAATAAATGACTGATCTGAAAATTATCATATATATGGATTCATTATTTTTCAGTTCTGGCACTAAATTTCATTGGTAAAATTGGCAAATACATCAAAGAATCAACACCTTCTATGTCTGAAGGGAGAGTTTCCTTTTTGCTTATGTTACAGAGCACATGGCAAATCTGTTGTTATTGGTGGAAATATTCTTATTATAACACACTGTTACTTTTTAATATCTTATGGCTTCATAGCTAGAGGACTTAGTCGTTAAATTTCCTATAGTGTTTCTTTTATTTCCCACTCAAAATACATGTATTATACAAAAAAAATCCCTCTTGATGAATTAATTAATTGGAATACTTTCATGTAATTTGTTTTTTTTTCTGCAATGGAAACCATGAGGAATACAAACACTTTCCAAAATGAGTTTGAAGAACTATAGATTAAATGACCTAGATGTAAGTTTTATGTTTATAAAATAGCTTTTCAAACAAAAATACATTGCCATTACATAAGAAATTAAATTACCCTCCCTCTCTGTGTCTTCATGTTTTACTTTACAGTTACTATTCTTTTGATTAAAGAACCATAAACAGACAGCTGGGAGTAGAAATTTACTTCTACAACTCCAAAAACTTGAGCTTCAATTAGCCAGTAAGGCATGATATAAAAATGTTATCCCTCAACTCTAATTTTCTTTTCTTTTTTTCCTCACATAACTGGAGCCAAAGAACTTGTAAAGCTATTAATAAACACAGCTCTCATTATGTGGATCCTTTTATCCCCTCTGTGGGACATCCAACAAAGGGCAACATCTCACATCTACACACAGAATGGATAATAAACCGATACAAGCCCTAACGAGCAACTCAAACTCATGCTTTTTCCAAAAATAAAAGTCTGTGGGGAAAATGTGGCAGATAGCCAGGCTTCCAGTCTTCGAAAAAATCTCTTTTCAAACATGTATAGTTGGATAAGAACTTGCCCTGGGAAACTTAAATACATTCAGTATATGCACAGTCAAAATTAAAAAGAGTTTATTTTCTGGCTTTAAACTGGAGAAATGCATGTGCATTGCTGCTGCATTTATTTTTATTTTGAATGCAGACCACACTCTACAACAGATCTAAACAGAATTATTAGTTGCTTTGCATAGCAGTTCTGCCCAGTTCACCTCAAGAGATTCTGAAATAAACTAATCTGAACTTGAAAGGTTCTTATTTACTCAATATTAAAGTCTACAAAAGAGGCATGGAATTGCCTGAACAAATTCATTGTGAGAAAAAAGGTTGTTGGTATCCTGAGTGTAATGCAACATACAGGGCTCTGATGGGATGCTGAGAGGCCTTCTGTGTTTCCTGCAGCAGCATTTTGCTTGATTTCATTCTGCACCTATTTATTTCTGAATCTTTACAATGCTAAGAAGATATGCAAATATAAAGAACTGGCAGAGTACATAAAATAGCAACAAGGTGCTATTCTTAAATAATTTAAGATCCTTCTACTCCTCAGCTGCAAGTTGCAACTATTCAGCTGAGTTCTGGTAACTTATTGATGCACACAGTCCAAGACAGCTACAGTCTTAAGTAAAACAGATTTATCTAAACCAATACTTGTTTTAAGAAAATAACCAAACAACTAAGAAGTCTAGATGCTGCTGGAATAAAATTCATCTGCTTGTTGGGCTTTTTAAGTGCAGTTCCTTCACGCACATTTTCTGAGATTTTTATTTTTGAAAAAGAGTTTTCCTAAGTGAAATCAAAGTTTGTGTTCTACATTGAGTCTGACAAATTAAGAAAACAGTATAAACTTTATTTTGTTTCTCTAAAGTCTCTTTTTGCCACTGAGCACAATAGAATTGTTTCCGTAAGCTCTCCTTATCTTTCCCATTTCTTCTCTGTTACTTCTTAAATCAGGAGGCATTACACATTAGCAGAAAAAACATAACATCATAACTACACAACTTAGCTGCCTCCCAGTATGGCTTAAGCTTTGAAAAGTTACAGAATACGGAAAAATAAAGCCACATAATAAAAATGAAATACCTATAAAACTGTACAGCATCTATTAATTTTCTTCAGAGGCCAAAAAGACTAACAAAGAACCCATCAGGACTGTTTTCTTGTATTATGTTCTTTAATATTAATTATATATATTCAATATATTCTATATAGTTGTTCAAGTTCTGATTTAAATTTACATATTTTGTGGAAAATTATAAGTTTCTGGTTCTAAAACTGTCTTTTCATTTTTCATGTAAGACTTTTCTATTTTTTAGCCCTCCTGACCCATTTTAATCCAGGTAGTGTTCTAGTTTTTCAGATCAACCATCATCTTGACTGGTTGCTTTTGTCACAGATATTTGACACAAAAAAAAATCAAGACACTTCAGGGTAAAGTCTCACGTACTGTGCTTTCAGCTTAGAAAGCATCCTCCTTCAACCATCATTAAAATATAATGTGTCTGGTCACATCAGTGTAGTAAAACTGTACAGCAGCTACAGACCACAGGTGCCCTATTAAGTATTACTTGACTACAGATGAAAGAATGACTCTTTGCCAACTTACACTCGAAAGGCAGACTGTGTGTTCATATGGCCATAATGTTATTGTCCAGCTAAGTTTGTCATACCATACAAAATCCTGAAGCACAGTCTTACATTTGAATCACCATGTGGATGCTTTAGACAGAATAATAACTTGAAATTTGGCAGTAAAGCAGTTGGGAGCTTGCTGTGCCTCCCTCCCCCCAAAGAATTAGTCTGTAACTCCTTCCACTGGCAGCAAAATGGAGTTATTTTTTTCTGCAGCAGCACTTACAGCATGAAGAGTCCATATCTGCCCACTAGGTTACTGATAGCTTACAAAGGTGGGGACAGTTAATATCAAACTGTTACCTGACAGCAGGAAAGCCCAGGGGACAGCTTGGTAAGGAAAGGGCTCCCTAGATGAGATATGGACACCTTTGTGTTCACCTGAGCTGATCCACTGAAGTAAATGAATGCTCCTGTAAATAAAAACCAAAGAAATATGAGAAATATGTCATGTTCCAATGGAATAAAGTTACCTCAGAGAGCTAACTATGACCTCCATGAGGTAAGTAAAACTTATTCATAAATGAAGCAGCTTTGCTGTCAGTTCAGTCTTTGCAGATAACGAAGAAGGTGTTGTAATAGGCTATGACAGCCAATGTCTATGGGCACAAAGGAAAGACAGAATTGCTAAATGCTCCTCCCTCTTTCTTCCACAGAAAAATTAACGTGACTTAGTTCAAAGATGAAGAAAGAGAAAGAAGGGAAAAAGGGTATTTAGGCAGCAATGGCCATCCTGTCATGGAACCTGTAAGCACTTAGACCTGAGGAAGTGAATACCAAGCACTGCAAAGGACATTCAGTTGCTCCCTCTGTGAGTGCAGATCCACTGGGCTTATTTTTTCACCTGTCCTCTTTAGGTAAAAACCTTAAAACCTCAATCCTCCAAACACTACAACTACTTCCCATCACCTTTGCATAGTGCCCTTAAGCTCTCTGCACAGGCTGGTAGATTGAAGGGACTGCAGGAGCTGCAACATGGAGCACCCTGTAGATGAAACACCATAGAACTCAGCTGGGATCCCCAAAGGGCGTATTTTGGTTGGCTTATATGATGTTTCAAACAGAATTTAGACCAAAAATTAATTTCCTTTAGGGTACAGTGTTCACTGTCAGTGCAGACCAGCCAGCTTTAAGCATGCTAACAATGTTGCAGACCATGGGAGCCAATGGAATAAGCTATATTTTCTCATGGGGTCCACAGACTTGACATTGTTGTCTGTGCTAGTGGGGATGAAAGCTTAATTAAAGATCTAATCTGAACTCTGGCAAACAAACTGCCTTTGGATTTGAACTATAGCAGATGTG
Source organism: Clamator glandarius (assembly GCA_033459285.1). NCBI lineage: Eukaryota > Metazoa > Chordata > Aves > Cuculiformes > Cuculidae > Clamator > Clamator glandarius. Next base: position 2,610,744 of record JAUNZM010000046.1, read on the forward strand.
TTTCAGACAAAGGTAGGGAAGGATAAACATCTTCAAGGGGCCCTAAAGCAGCATATTTTGAATGCCGTCAGTGCTGCCTTCACTGAATACTGAGACTTTTTCTTTAAAGTCTATGCAAAACACCATTAAAGGCTCATTCTTGTTTGCACATGGATATTACACATATTGCCTTGCATCTTGGAAAATCAGCTATTGTGTTGCCACAGTCACACTCCTTAGCCATTTATTTCCCATGGATAAATAATGAAGCAGGGGGTTAAGTCGAGCCCCACGTGAGTAATCACATCACTTTAGCAAGAGTGGCACAAAGAGGTGACCGTTACAGGTCCTTGTACAAACAGGCATACTGCTCTCTGTGATGTGAGGGAAGTTCCCCTCATTGGAATGCAAGGGTACTTTAAAGGATTCTCTTTTAATTTGCAGCTAAGGTTTTACAGTAATCTCATTAAGATCTTCATTAATCAAAATTCGCTGCTGCCCTCCCCAGGAGAGAAGAGAGACAAGCAGTGTGTGGTATCGCGAGAAACTGTCACATCCTGAAGAGAAGTTGAAATTGTTACATAGCATGCACACACAGACTCACATGCCCCTAGCATTTGCTCAGGTGAATTTTAATCCTTGAATTCCTCTACCTTTGAATACTCAAGGTGGAGTTCTTAGTATTTCAAATTCCTTTAACATGAACATGAGAGAGAAGAGTGGAAGTCCAGCTGTAAGAGACTACACATAATTAAAAAAAACTTAAAGGAGTATGGGACTGTAATTCAGATTTTAAAGTAACCTAACCTCCACTAGGCTCAGTGTAATAGAGAAATTTTAATAAAATTAAAGGCACAGAATAATTGCCAATATTATTTGACAAGGGCTGATATGCTAGACAGTTTTCGTTTTGTATGTTGCAGTATAATAACATTTTCATTTTGGAAAAATACTTTAAAGTAACCCTCTACTGGAATAAACACATTCCAGCTGAATATATTGTGTAGCAACTATGGGTGCAAGAAGAACAACGGTTTGTTCTATTTTCCAGACAAAAATGATTAATTTACCTGTACTCTACAAAAAGCTACAGTGATATTTTGTCCAAATAATACTTCTAAGAATGGCACCTTTGTGAATATTGAGTAGAAAGGTGCTTATAATATGCATGAATAAAGTTAGCTGTCAGTTCAAATGCTACTATCTCAAAAAACTGAAGGCTGCATCAAGTCTCATGCCTCATTGATTGTTCCAGCAGAAAATGAAGGTTACAAATGCATAGAAACTAAATCACATTTAAGAAAGTACATCACTGAAAGACTAATTTTCTTTAGTAGAACCTATGTTGTATACATTCTACATAGCATCCAAATTTCAAATATTTCATTATTATCAGTCTGTCACCATTTAAATGTACAAATAATGATCACAGAGATAGGAAAATAATAATAATAAAATAAATCTCACCATGTCCAATATTAGTTGTAAGACCTCTACTCTGGAGTCTCCTGTCAAGGGGAGCCTGTTCTTTCATTATGTTCCAGTTAGCATCACCTAAGCTTAGTGGCTTCCATCCACAAAGGTCAGTCTCAAAATCCCATATAGTGTAATTAGCTGTTATAAGAAAATCAGCAATAAAATATCATTAATCTGAATTTAATGAAACAATTTAACACCAGGGCTGTCTATTTAGTACAAGGATGTAAAAAGAGTCTTAATGAAGTGCTTTTATATTTCACTGAAATACACATTATTCAGGTGGACAAAAAGTTCTAGAATGCAGGCAACAGGTCAGGTAGGGCCCTTTTCTTCTTAATTAAACTGAACTATGAAGTAAACCATCTATATGAGAATAAACTGTATCATATTAAAGATGAGACCTGTGCATAGGCTGCTGACAGATTATGAAAGTAATATTACATATTTTCAAAAGATTAATTTTACCAGAAAGTTTATTATTAACAAATGGAAAAAATATATATATATTTAGTGCCTTAAATACAATGAAAGCAAAGATGCATTAAGTTTCTGCTTAATTTATTTTTGAAAATGAAATTTAAATTTATGGATTATTTAGGTCTCCTGGAAATTTTTACTGCAAAGTAAAGGACCATTTTCTCAGTTGGCATGGATTAGACCAACTTAACCTGCATAACAGCCTCACATACTCTTTCATTTCAATTACTTATTTTGATAAGAAAGTAGTATAATTTAAGAGTTTTCTTTCCAAGTCCAGAACATCTTCACAAAGAGCTACGCTTAACTCTTTGGGTCACTTATTGCAGTTGTAAAAATTGTTTTTGAACTCTACTTAGCACTTTCCAGATTTCATAGCACATTCATCTTGTCCTATTAGCCTCAGAAATGATTATACATATTGTTCCCATTTTTGGATTGCACAAAACCAAAATTAAATGCATTTTTGTTGAAGCACCATGGTAGAAAAGTCCCATAGTAATTGTCTTCCAGATATAAAAAGATTATTTGAATAGTTAAATCCTAAGGCACAAAATAAATAACAGATATTAATATCTATTATCTGGATTCACTGTATATGTTAAAATTGAATGGAGCATGCCTTTCTGTTTAGTGTGGTACATTAGTTAAACATGAAACTTGTTTAACTTAATTAATTACAGAATTCTCATGCTTTTTACAAGGTATCTTATTAATTAAACTTCAGTTCCTAATACATTGAGGTAGAATATGCAAATTGATATCCAAGACAACATTGTTTTACTGTACAGTAATTAATACTATGTCTAGTCATTGTGCCTCCCTTAACTAACGAGTCTTGAGATAACCTATGTCACACAAAATAGTGATCGTTCTTTGCTTAAGCATGTCTTTCATGAAGCTTCCCTAAGCCCTGCAAATGGTCTTCTGCATTAGATGACGATTACAGTGGCTGCAGAGTAATATCCAAAAAGACATCAATAAATGACTATGTAGACACAAAGAACTTACTCTGTTGTATACTAAGTAACCAAAGACATGTTCTTCAAAGGAAAATACCCGGATGAAGATAAAATAATGGTTTAAAACCAAAAGAGAAACGAATATGGTAATAATGATTGTTATTTTACAGCTCAACAGTAGGGGTACTCCTCTTTTAAATAGGGGTACTTAGACCACGAGAAGACTTGTTATCACAATATGAAGAGCAAGGTCTTTCATGTGCTCATGACACCAATTCCGTTGCCATTTAATTGGACTCAGTTTTTAATGTGACTCAGGGTTTTCCCCTGGTTCGTGGTGAAATGCTGACTGTTGAAGCTACACTTGGAAATCGTATATGAAAAGAATTGATGAGGCAATAAGGCTATGATCAGAACAAGCCCATCACTGCCCTTGATAGACAACAGAAAGACAGAAGTCTTGTGAAATCACAATTTCTTACATTGGAGCCACTACCATTTCTTCTAACACTACGTATCTAGAAAGAAATGTGTAAGCATCATCATTTAAGTTGAATAGACAAGCAGTGGGAAAAAAAGGACATGCACACACAAAAAGACACAATTTCAAAACAAATTATTTTTCCCAGTTTTTTTTTATACTTTATTCAAGTTTGAACACAATTATAAAAGAAGGAAGATCATACATATTACAGTTTTGGTTTTAGGGTTTGGGGTCCTTTTTTAGGGGGAAGCAATGGAGTGAAAAAAAATGTGGCTACAGATCACTAAATGTGAGAATTTTAACTATGTTTTACATGCAACTATTTTCTTTTTTTCACCACAGTTGTGTTTTTAAAATGACAAACTCTATACAAACATCTGATTGTGCAGAGACACTCAGCCAGAGTCATTTACTGAGGTCAAATATTCTACCATAGATAGATTCCTGAAGTGATATTTCATTTTCAGAAGTATTCATATGTTAGGGAAACACTAGGCTATAAAGGTGAATGAAACCCAATTGTCTGAGTTGAGAGTTTGAATTAAATTTTACCCTACTTAATTCTAAAAACTTAAGGAGTGCTAGTAAATGTTTAATCAAAAAACAGTTCTGTGCTTTGGCTGAAACCCAAATCTTAATGAGACACTATCTAGTGCATGTTTTCATTGCTTAAACATTAATAATCTTTGAGAAATGCTCCTTTCCCATCAAAACAGTGCGTAATTTTTATTATTCACAGCTTTTTTCTATATTTTTCTTTCAACTTTCAAAAGGTTATAGAAAATGTTTCAGTATCCATGGTTGGAAAATAAGTGACAGCTGAAAGCAAAACTAGATAACCCTCTTCTTTGGGCATTCATATATTTATAATTCAGCAAACCAGAAATGAAATTAAAAAAGAACAACAACTTGAATTAATTTTAACAACAAGCCAAACTTGAAACATAATCCTCTTTCTTTTTCTTATATCAATATATCACTATATGTCAACTAGTCAGGGACTAAATTATTAGACCAGTTCTGCAAAAGCAACGATTTGGAGATATAACCCTGAGGAAAAGAAATGGTCCAAAAAATCATGTCCTTGCATTTCAAGAAATAAGTGGAGCACACTAAAGCCATAAAATACATTGGAAAGATTTTTCAATCAATATGAGCCTTTTTTTCTTTTTTTCTTTTTTTTAAAGATACAAGAAACAAAGCACATATTCCAAGAGCATAGGGAGGTTAAATGGAAATGGTTTTGTTTGACTAGCTTGCTTTGCCACTTTGTCTAGCCTCACTCCTCTTAATCTTCCTGGACTGAAAACAAAGCATTCCTGTTAGCCACACTGGGTTACCAGCCAATTAACATTGCTTCAGCTTTGCTGGCTTGGATGAAGCTTCTCAATCCTACTGTGGAAGCTCAATCAAATGGACATAAGTGGGAACAAACAGCTTGTCTCTCCATCAGGTAGATGTTTCCCTGACCAACAGTATTGAATGAGGAGGGCTGCTACCCACATTCAGTGTGGCAGCATCCAAGGTCCTATGGAATTTGAGTTATAAACTATCAGTATGATTAGTGACCAAAACACCTCTGTATGATTACTTTGCTATTAATATTTTGCCATTTCTGACTGACATTTAATGTCATTTGGGGAAAGGGAAGGCTTACGCATGTACCTTCTTGCTGATTCTTTGTGTACGTTCCCTATCAGTTTGTGATTAAATTTCCTTCTCTAGAATTTGTTAAAGGATTCATGCAGCAAGATCACAGAGAAACTATTAGGCAGATCTCTTATAACACCCTAGTCCCTTAGGTGAGATGCCCTCTTCTCCTTGCTTAGGGTTAAGAGGCTGGTAGTATTACCAGAATCTCATGTCAATCCTGGGTCTGCAGAGGGAAAACTTTGAGTTAACAGTTCTGGTGAAACACAAAGGCAATGCAATACAGTGTTCATAAGCAAAGAAGAAATCTGAAAATAATACAGGAGTAACTTCTTTTCTTCAAAAATACACATACAAGATTGATAGACGCATCCTGACAATTCCAGGCAATTAATGTGTCACAGGAAGCACATAAATGTGTAGCAAAACAGTTGTTTCAGACTAAAAAAATCTTTTCTTCTACTTTGAAGCTGAATGGTAATAAAAGGATTTCCATCCGCTATAGAAGGTTTCAAGGATTTTTAATTGTAAATTGCTGTATTGTAGAAGGTACATGATTTTAGTACTATACAAGTTTCCTTCTTTCTTCACATTTTCTATTCATAAATTATACAAATCCCTTGAAAGGCTGAGAATATTTAGCTAATATCAGAGATGCAAAACTAAAACTAGAGGAGTTGGAAAGGTGTTTTAAGGAAGCTTCTAATTAAGCTAAATGGAAGGTGACATTCTTTCAGAAACAGCTGTAGGATGACCCACCCAGCATCATTTTGAATCTGCACGAATGCTGATTAGAATCATAGAATCATAGAACAACCAGGTTGGAAGAGAACCAACGGATCATCGAGTCCAACCACTCCTATCAAACACTAAACCATGCCCCTTAGCACCTCGTCCACTCATGCCTTAAACACCTCCAGGGAAGGTGAATCAACCACCCCCCTGGGCAGCCTGTTCCAGTGCCCAATGACCCTTTCTGTGAAAAATTTTTTCCTAATGTCCAGCCTAAATCTCCCCTGGTGGAGCTTGAGGCCATTTCCTCTTGTCCTGTCCCCTGTCACTTGGGAGAAAAGGCCAGCTCCCCCTTCTCTACAACCTCCTTTCAGGTAGTTATAGAGAGCAATGAGGTCTCCTCTCAGCCTCCTCTTCTCCAGGCTAAACAACCTCAGCTCTCTCAGCCGCTCCTCATAAGGCCTGTTCTCCAGCCCCTTCACCAGCTTCGTTGCTCTTCTCTGGACTCGCTCCAGAGCCTCAACGTCCTTCTTGGGGTGAGGGTGTGGTAGGCAATTTCCAGAAACACTACAGCATCAACGTGTGAAACCACTTGAAAATAGTAAGCACTTTGTAGGGTTCTTGCCAAGTTGCTAGGGTTGCTAAGCTACTGATTCATTTGTGATGTTTTTTGCATGTCTTGTGTATGATACATATAAATAATATGTAAGAATAGTAAGTATAGTGTTTGAAATATTTGTTCTTTGGCACAGCATTTAGTGCAAAACTTCTGTTACTTTATGTGGGAAATAGAGAAAAGGCATCAGTGTGAAAAGGGTCTTTTTAATCTTTCAGATGATCTGAGTACTGCATCTCACTTTCTCCATTTTGAATTTATTTACTGGGTTTTGATAATTTATTATAATAAGAAATATATATATAAATAATATATATAAATAAGAAATTTATAAGTGATGTCACATAAGTTGTGTCAAATAACACATAGTGAAAATCTAGAATTTAATATTAAAAATATTAATTTAATGATTTGTCACTCCATTAGATGTATGGATTGCAAGCTAAGCAGTCAAATAAAGGTGGTTACTCATATGACTCAGTGTTTCCTAGACAAGTTCCTAATTCTTTGGAGCTTTTAAGTCTCATACACTTAAATTTATATTATAGTTATATAAATGGGCAGAGATCAAACAGAAACTTTAAAAGCATTGTAAGACATCTACTGTTTTGTTCTTGTAAAAAATGGTGTCATTGTAAGATCACTCATGCCAAGTTATCATAAGGAAGGAGAAACATTACTTTCCCTTCCCCATTAAAACAAAACAAAGAAAATCCTCAAATGAGAGAGAAATCCTTCACATTGCTAAGTAACAGCTGCCTGCCTTTGTTTTCATTCAGTATGGAGATCTGTCAGCTCTCTCAGTACATGAGAGCACTTCATCAAAGGAAACTACTGAGGATGTGTCCAAGGATAAATGCTAAAATACCTTAAAGAATAGAAGCTAAAGTATGCATCATTGTACCATATAGAATTTTTTACTGGAAATTAGTGTTAATAAATATCGTTCACTCTAAGTATCACAGAGGACAATTTCAAGATCATGTGGAAAATGTACATAATATGAGGAAAAGAACAAAAGATAGAAATAAAGAATTGTTTTTCCCTTAAGCCTCTTTTGTTCAAGACTACTAGAAGTGTCAGAAAGATGAATTCTTTGTGCTGAATATACTGCTGAAGAGCTAAATTCCATCTTTATGGTTCTCTTTCCTGAAAAGGACTGTGTGAAGTATCCAAGACAATATTAGCCAGTAAAATGAGCCAGCTTCAAAAATAGTTATTGTTAATTTAAAGATGGTTACTTTTTTATTTTCCTTCTTCTCAGTAGTAAGAGCAATATGCAACTGCTATGAGTTTCTTATTTTTTAAAAAATACCTTTTTTCACCCTTATTTGAGAGCATGAGTATAGTTTTAGTACATTGCTCCAACAAAAATGATACATTTTCAACCTGTGAATGCCTCAACACAGAGTGCAGTACATAATCCCTATGTCTCATGTTCAACTGAGTGTGTTTTGGTTTTGTTGGTTTGGGGTTTTTTTAATTGAAATATGCTAGGAATTAGCAGAGAATCAGTGCTAGGCAGCTGAGCACTAGGCAAAAATATGGAAGAAGGCTTCGCATTGTCTCGGCCTACCATTGGTCCTTGTCCCAGCATCTTAACTCCAGAGATGCCACAAAGCTGAGGCAGGCCATTCTGATTTTTCTTTCCTCTGTCCACTCTTCATTTTTTCTGACCCATTAACATGAGCATGACATAAGCAATATTCTCAAGAGTAAGAGCCACTGTGATATTCCTTTAACTCTAAAATGCTGACTGTATCTAGGTTAATCATCAGTCTTTGGATTCCTCGGTGCTGATGTCCAGTGTCTGAGGCACGGGAGTAAAAATAAAATCAGAAAGTGTAATGCACTGCACAAAATATAATTGCCTGTAATGTTTAGAGTTATCTTTATTTTCACTTTGTACACTATTAACAATTACGTTTTCTACTGGGGCAATGATTTTTTATTCTCCTTTTAAACCTTAAAATTATTCCTCTGTATGCGTAGTAATTATTCACCACAATTTTCTCACATTGTTCCTGAAGTGGGAACACTAAATCACTGAAAAATAAAAGTCCAGTTCATAAAGTATTGTTCTTCTTCTTACTATTCCTCCTCCTGGGAAGCATGAGAAGACTCTGTACACTCTTACCAGCAAATACACAGAGCTAGCATAATAGGGTCAAGTCTTGTAAAAAAAAGAAAATATATGTCAGAGAGAGAGCCACTATAGACTAGAATGTTGGCTTACTTTCCACTCATACATAAAACTCTATAAACCTTCCTGTATAAAGTGCTATTTCAACATTTGCATATATGAGATGGCTTTTCATGGTTACTTAAGTAACTGAAGAAATTAAAGGTTCAGACTGTGAGTTAAAAAAATAAATCTAGTCACAAATAGTTCCTAAAGTCTTCTCAAGAAATTTGGAATAAAACATTTTCAGTGTTCTTCATCCTGCTATCTAGAGACATACAAAATTTAATTTGCACCTCTCAGCAGCAATATATATCACCGCCAATATGTTAAATATGTGCATAGTTTTAATCTGTAACACATATTTAAGTGTTAGTATCACAGGCAAAAATACACACAGATGTACACTGTAGAATACTGATTTCAGAAGTGAGATGATCTCTAAAGCTACTTTCAAAGATATTTTAGAATTATTATAGAAACCTTCCAGTAATTTCAATTACTTACTTTTACTTTTGTTTATAAGTAGAAGCTGTGGCTTCCAAGCAGTTACTTTCAATCAAAAATACCATGAATGGTATTTTTTAAGATGGAGCTTCTGAACTGTAGTAAATTTGTATGGTAATTTGTATCACAATGCAAATATCATGTCATCTAACATATTTTCTGACAATAACTCACCAACTGCCTAAATTATAAAAGTGTTTAAACAATAAATCCTGAGGCAGATTTCCATCCCTCTCAAATTTGGAAAAATATGCCAAAAGTTGCATTTCTGCAGATACATTAAAATTACTATCAGGATCCAAAATATATGTCTGAGGACAGAAAAAAAAATAGAAAGCAATGAGAAGAAGAAAAATGTGTGACAGAAAATGCTATGCACATTGTCACTAGCCTGTATATCATTAAATACTCTGAGGAAAAGAAACCTTATATAAAGATTTCCTAGCCATTTGTTGGATTGACCTGTTTAGGTTCTGCAATTTACTTAAGCACTTTGCTCTTCCAAAGCATTGCAATTCACATACCGCAGGCTGCTGGATCCTCATCACTGTGATCAGAACAATCAGGGTGAGAGTCACAGGCTGATCCAGGCTTTGTGGTCTGCCCATCACTGCAGGTGAATTCTTCTGAGGAGCAGAAACCTGGTGGCTCTGATGATGTAGTGTCCAAGAGCTGAATACTATTCAGACAAATGAAACCTTCCCTGCTCTGGAATGTTCCTTTAAACATAAGCTGTGGATTGTTAGAGTCAAAATATTTCCATTAACAGATAACAGAGATAAACTGATTTTTATTTATATAAAACAGTGATATCCTGCCTGCATACTTTCCATTACAAAACCATGGCAAATTTCAAATCAGCAGCTGAAATTTTTATGACTATCTCAGGTTGAAATTTCTACAAATTTTCAGCTAAAATGGTTTGATTAGTTCCAATACTGAAATCAAGTAAAAGTTTACTTTAAAGAAAAACTCCTTGTTTCAAAATCGTTTGGCAAAAAATTGCAGTTCCCCTGTGCTTTAGAAGAGTGACCTAAAATATAAAATCCTAAAGACTATCTTCTGCTCTGAGTTCTCTTCAGGATTGTCATTTTGCAGTTGCCCAAGAGAAGAATTTTTAGATACACTCACAGGTGAATAAAATGAGTTAGGAGATGTTCTTGGACACCAACTGCATATCATAGCTTAACAGCCAATATCTGTTTCATCACTTAAGATAAAATGGCTACATGTAGTCTATGCAGTGGGTTTGGTCTCTGTCTGCTGGCTGTCAACACCTAAACAGTTCTAGGCACTGTCTAGGAGATAGTAAATTTGCTTGGGTCAAAACCTTTCTAGGGACCATGCTAATGTCTTAATTATATGGACTATTACAGCCTAATCTTGGCCTGTGTCCTGGCCCTGGTTATTTTACTGCTATTGGCACAGATATAGAGATAAAAGGATAATCTCCTCTGACAGAGCTCCCTTGCAATGACCAGATGTTACACAAGATATAGGTAGTCTTACTACATATCTTACTGTTTATTCACCCCTCTCCTTGTGGAAAAAGGAGAGACATACAAGAGTGGATACTTATAACATACTAGCTAGCTGAAATACTTTAAGACATGCCAAAATATCAGTTCCTGCAAAAGGCTTAGTCTTCATCCCTACATAAAGATTATATTTTCAAGTGATTGTTGAGGCAATAAAATATAATGAGGAATTACAGAACTATGAAAAGTACACGTAAATGTAAAATTACTTAAAATAGAAATTTATAAATTCATTTAAGAATTAAATATTTGCAACTTTGTGTTCTTCTCTCTGCCTGAAAATTCAAGGAGGAGATATTCTCTCAAAATTACTGGTTTACCTGACTTCACTGAAGTCCCACAAATAGCATTCACATCATCTCAATTAATAACATTTGTATTTAAATGGATGGAGTTACCTGAGTAATTAAAATATGGTGAGATTTGTATTCACTTTCTGTCATGTTAATAAAGTTCAGCACCTGATGTTTGTGTAGATGTTTTGTTGAGGTATAACCAAAGCTTTATGCGCATTGAGAAATGAATACTAGCAAGACATTCAGCATTCATGTAATTTTAACAATTTTTTAAGTTTCCTAGAATCTTTATAAACAATAAGGTAAAGCATCTTAAAAATTTGAGTATGTGTCTTTTTTTATTTATACCTTTAGTTTTTCTAGCCCTGTTGGTAGCTGTATATCCACTTTGACCCATTCCTTCTTAGTCATGAAGTTAGTTTCCCACAAGACATGTTCCTCCTGTAAAATATAGGATACTATATCATAAAGCTAATTTTTATTCCTTTATAAGTCATTGAGATAATTTTTTTTTGTCCTTGATCTCTTCATATCCTGGCCAAATGACCACTATATACAGAGTTGCTCTATGTAAAGTAATAGAGCTTCAAATATTCATTTGCAATCATTTCACTGAACTCAATGGGAGAGCAAGTGAACAAAACATGTTTGCTGTGATTAAACAAGCTAATAATATAATTATCAGGAGTCAACTTGATAGAATTGAAGCAAATTAATATGTAAACTAAGTTGTGTTATTGTTGAATTTGACAATATGTTTCCATGGTGCTCTCTACATTAGCTTCTTTTTCATAAATAAGTGTTCATAATTTGTTGTGTTATAATTACATTTAGTTTTCTTAGAACTGAATTTGGGGTCTGTCAAATTTACCCAATATCAACTCTGTTAAAAATGTATATTTTTTTAATCTGTAAGGCAAATAGGCAAACCTAACAAGTCTTAGTCATGTTCAGAGCTACCTCAATTCCCATTTTCTTTCCACCTCCTAAGGATAAAAGCAAGAGTGCCAACTATAGAAAGGATCCTTTTATGCAAGCCCTCCAAGACTTTTGATTCAATAATCTGACAAGAACAGCTCATGCTCATTCTGCTTCTAGTTATGATCCTAAATGGAACATGCTAAGGTTAGTATAAATAAAAGAAATGTAGCAATGTGAACTTCATATCGCTAAATAAAATATTTAAAAAATTCAGCTTCAAAATAGAGCAATACTAGAAAGAAAGGAAAAAAACATAGGAAAAGTTAATGTACATATAAACATTTACCACTGCATTTATGAACACTGAGACTTCTTTTGGGACACTTTGCAAAGTACTGGTCATACCTTTTCAATAAAGAATATTATAGAATTACAGGCAGTTCAGAAAAAGATGCAAAGCAGTACAAAATAAAAGGAAAGTCTCCTGTATGGAGAGGAATTGGAAAAGTAAACACAGTTTACCTTACAGGAGATTAATAAAAGGGGACACAATAGGTGTGTGAAATGTTAGCAATACTATAGACAAAGAGTTATCTTTTTTCCTGTCTTGTAATATATGAGAAATAGAAGGAAGATGCTGCCTACTGTTTGACTGACTGAGAGGTCTGACCCAGCAGAAAAACAAAGATATGATTCGTGATAAGCAGCCAATTGCTTGTGCTCTTTTTCTACCAAGGCTTCAGCTGTTATGGTGTATTAACAAAGATGGAAGACTAAATTGTTATTGAATATGTGTTCAAAAATCAGTTTTGGAAAACTGCAAGGTGGGGCCAAGTCAATAGCCTAATTTCAAACACTAAAAGACATGAGAGATCAGATTTGGATAAACCACATGATACACTTGATTTCAGAAATACAAGTCAGCTGTTAGTTTCCACACCAGTGCAGGGTATGAGTATTTGACAACTTGTTCATGTGATAGATATTCAGAAAAAGTCTTTCAGTGTCGAGGACACTTCCTGCTGCTTAAAATTTGCTTCATTTTGCTGAATAATTCAGTTTCCAAAGAAAATCTGTTAAATCTAGTATTCTGCAGTAGCCACATATCAGACATGGAAATGGATGATGTACTAGGAGCAATACTGCATAGCAGATTAAAATCATAGCCTGTGGTTAAGGCCTGCTTTTAGAAATATTTCAGTTAACGTATTGCCTAACATGTACCTATACAAACCTTTCAAACACATATGTATGCCTTGAGGGAACACTCTACATTTTCTATTTATTTTATTGGACGCATCTGGATACTATAATTTTGTTCACATTCAATTAGCAGCTTAGATACCCATCCTCATGACCATTTTTCTCCCAAATTTATTTTAATCAAAACAGCTTGTAGCAGTGAACTTGAGTTTCTGTGCATGAGCCAGTATCCAGATTTTCTAGTGCTATTCTTCATACTAAAATCTGTAAAACAACTCAAACGCAACAACTTTTTTTAACTGGTTGTTGTTCTATGCAAATAATACTACCTTCTCATTTTATACAGTTCTAATAAGCTATTATTATTTCCTTTCCTCACAATGTTTTCTCTATAGTATTCATTCTGCTTGTTAGATTCTTCTGTTTCTTTGGTACAAATGAGATAATCCCTCTAGCACATTTCTTGCATCTCTAGTCTTTTTTTAAAAATGTTGACTGTACTGCTTTTCTAGTACTTTCCCTCTAGATTTATTTTGGTGATGCAGGGAAGAGGTTGCTCAAAATACCTTCACTTTGTTCCCCTTATTACGATACATTAGTATCTGTAAACAATTTTTTGTAAAGCTAAAATGGGCAAGACTTGTTTCTTTTATTTGAGATAATGCTACTAAGATTTGAAAGATGGAAGAGAAAATCATGATTTTTCCTTATCAACTGTATTTATAGAATACCACAATATTTTTTTCCATTTCACTACACATTCACTGCTGTGTAACAGCACTGCTGTGTAACTCAGCTTCTCTCATTTCAGAGAATAATGTAGAAAAAATGCTTATTTGTTCCCCCTCACAATGACTAATGGCTTACCTTTAACTTCTGCAGGGGAGAGTCTTTGGATATTTTTTGCAAGTGTTGCCAAACACTTACAGAAATTTTACTGTGTTAGGGTACAAATATGCTTGCATATATAAACATCAGCTAAAATTATCTTTTATTGTTTAATTTCTGTTTGTTTTGTAAACCATGCAAGATATAAAGATTAAGAAGATAAAAGGAAGAATTATAAGTGTATTACTTGCCTCTGGCCTGGACAGGCGCACACTCTCCTGGGTGGAAAACTGGTTGGATGTCCAGGCCCAGAGAGTGGTGGGAAATGGAGTTAAATCCAGCTGGAGGCCAGTTACAAGTGGGGTTCCCCAGGGCTCAGTCCTGAGTCCAGCCCTGTTCAATGTCTTTATCAACGACCTGGATGAAGGCATTGAGTCCTCCCTTAGCAAGTTTGTGGATGACACTAAGCTGGATAGAAGTGTTTATCTGCTGGAGGGTTGAGAGGTTCTGAACAGGCTGGACAGCTGGGCTGACACCAATGGCATGAGGTTTAACATGGCTAAATACTGGGTCCTGCACTTGGGGCACAACAACCCTAAGCAGAGCTACAGACTAGGAGAAGTCTGTCTGGAAACCTGCCAGGAGGAGAACGACCTGGGGTGCTGGTTGACAGCCGACTGAACATGAGCCAGCAGTGTGCCCAGGTGGCCAAAAAGGGCAATGGCATCTTGGCTTGTATCAGGAACGGCGTGACCAGCAGGTCCAGGGAGGTTATTCTCCTCCTGTACTCGGCACTGGTGAGACCGCACCTCGAGTACTGTGTTCAGTTCTGGGCCCCTGACCACAAGGGGGATGTTGTGGCTCTGGAGCGAGTCCAGAGAAGAGCAACAAAGCTGGTGAAGGGGCTGGAGAACAAATCTTATGAGGAGCGACTGGGAGAGCTGGGGTTGTCTAGCCTGGAGAAGAGGAGGCTGAGGGGAGACCTTATTACTCTCTACAACTACCTGAAGGGAGGTTGTGGAGAGGAGGGAGCTGGCCTCTTCTCCCAAGTGACAGGGGACAGGACGAGAGGGAATGGCCTCAAGCTCCGCCAGGGGAGATTTAGGCTTGAGATTAGAAAAAAATTCTTCACGGAGAGGGTGGTTAGGCATTGGAACAGTCTGCCCAGGGAGGTGGTTGAGTCACCGTCCCTGGAGGTGTTTAAGGTTAGGGTGGATGAGGTACTTAGGAGAATGATTTAGGGATCGGTGGGAATGGTTGGACTTGACGATCCGGTGGGTCTCTTCCAACCTGGTTATTCTGTGATTCTGTGATTCTGTGATTCTGTGATTCTGTGACCAGCAGGTCCAGGGAGGTTATTCTCCCTCTGTACTCGGCACTGGTGAGAACGCAACAGTCACCTTCCCTGGAGGTGTTTAAAAGATGGGTGGATGAGGTGCTCAGGGATATGGTTTAGTGATTGATGGGAATGGTTGGACTTGATGATCCAGTGAGTCATTTCCAACCTAGTGATTCTATGATTCTATGATACTTAGTGTGAGAAATGAGCAAATAATGAATGGCAAATGATAAACTGAAATCAATATTATCTTCTTTCATTTTAATTTTCACAGAAAAGTTTCAAAATTATTGGAAAGTTAATGTACATTTTACAGTTTATAGTTTATGTTACTAAGACACTTAATATTGCCAAATGCAAGCACAGTCTGGAACAGAAGAACTGTATGGCAAATAAATATAAGCCAGAAGTATGGAAACTTGAAGTGGATCAAGAAGTTTTAAGTAAAGATTACATAAAGGAATGAAAATCTTACTAACTCTGAGAACATGAGGAGAATATGTAGGAAAATAGAGAAGTGGGAGAACAAAGAATTTATTTTGTAGTTAAAGAAAAAACACAGAACATGCTATTATAGCAAATCTCCTGAAAGCTGACAACTCATAAGACAATGGAACAAATTGCTAACAATAATATTGTAAGCAGTAAGAGAACTAGAAAGTGAAAAAAACAACATTAGATGCTTCTGATGAGAAGCAAGACACATTCAGCCAGTTTAATTTTTATCATAAATAGACTTGAAAAAGTAAAAGTTAATTTACTTCTTTAATGCTTTTAACATAATCTCGTAGGATATCCTTTAAACAAATTAAGGAGACTTGGTGCAGATGGAATTACTGTAAACTGTAAGTACAAATGAGTATACAAATAGCAGTGCAATTTTATTTAACACAGGACCTGTCAATATTTCTCTCTCAAACTAGAAGGAAATTATAATCTGGCTTACATAGGTCTGTTACAAGGTCCGATATAATTATAGTACTGACTAACTGCTCAGAGAGTGGAGTAAAAAAAAAATTGTTTAAAAAAAGTGAGTAGAACTTAATTTAGAGGAATTACAAGCACTCTGTAGGATATCATTAAAATTCAAAATCATCTCACTACACAAAAACTAATTTCAAACCTATAACACCAAGTTCAAAGTCATATGTACCGCAGTTAGGAAACAAAAATCAAATGATAAGCTGCAGTACTATTGAATGAAAAGCGACTTTGCTAAGCCAGAAAAAAAGCATGAAAAGTTCTGCAGATTATCATGGACTGCAAGAGAAACATAAGTCAACAATAGACCACTGTTGACAAAAAGAATCCATTTTCCCTATCTTTCTTGATATCCAAGAACAATTTAAATTCCCCATCTTCACTCATCTTTGGTTTCCCTGTTGAAAGGGTGAGGTAGACTAGGGATACTTTTTCAACATGTGTGGTACTTTTCCTCTAAGAACTTAACTGAGAACTGTAAACTAAATGTAATCCAGTCTTTTTTTGCAGCAGGCCTGTTGGCACTGGAATACAGCAAGAGTTGTTCAGAGACAAGAGGTTCTGACCAATAAGAATAGTAAAAAGGGGCATAGGGAAACCGCATGGAACTGGACTGTGCAATTAAGAGGTTATTTTGAATTAAAGTCTCCAGGACAGCAGCTCTGCTGTCTTCCAGGGCCAATAGCAGCACTTCTGTTTCTCAGTCTTTGGTTACTTTTGAAGATTCATTTGTTTTCCATAAACAACACAAAAAATTAGTTGCAAAATGTGTAAAATTTACCACTCTATTTCAGTTTAAGTATTAAATATTAGCGTGTAGGGTTTTATATTTGTATCTTCCAGCAAAAGCTTATGTTTCTGAAGGTTTTTCTGACAAATTTTGCAGTATGAGTAACTCATATCAGTTTGATATATGCCTATGAGCAACAAATGCACTTCTGACTGAAGAAGATATTCAATAACAAAAACATCAAAGAGCTAAGAGTAGCTGTGGAAACAGTAGACTGAACAGATATAATAACTGCCAAAAACATTCTTCTATGTATATGTAAGGAATTGATTAACAATTAATTCCATTTATTCCCCTAGAACTATGGAAATTCAAATGCCATTTTTCTCATATTTTTGGCAAACATATTTGCTCTATTTTCAGGGAAAGAAAACTCTTAAATCAGATCCATTGATGGTACTTAGGTGAACCATAGAAATCAGTAATATTACTCTCTCAAGGCTGCTGTGTGCACTATACTTAGGGATTTTTTGGCAAGTACTATACCACAAATCTCCATGCATTCTAATCAGAACACTGATTATCCTACAATTTCCTGATACAGTAACCAGTCACAGAAAAATGCACCTATAGCCTTTTATAAATGAAAAATGAGCAAGACCTGAGGCTGTTTTCGTGAACAGTTGAAGAAACGAAGAAAAAGAAATAAGTCATTTCCATTACCTGTTCCTGTATTTAGACCCTTGACAGTGTTACACAGGTTTTCTTTGCATCTTGTCTTTGTGAATAAAATAGATCTGTCTTTTTAAATACTAGTATTGTTGGAGATAACAATTCAACTCCAGCATAAAGATATGAGAGCCATTAACTTAATGAGACCAGCTGTACTGTTCTTGCTTTCATTAAGTAGCAATGCAGTATCATTGTTATTAAGTTATTAAATACGATTTTCAAAAGGGAACAATCTAACAGCAGGAAGCCTCCACAAGGCGAGGGAGGTAGAAAAGATGGAAGTTACTATTGCTCAACTGGCATTTTTATTTCAGTTTGACATGGCTATTTTATCTACTTATAGGAAGAAGAATAGGAAAATAACTGCTCTAGAACATGGGCAAAGCATATCAGGTGGCTAAGCAATGGATTTCCAGACATCCTGAGGCAGCTCCTTTCTTTTTTTCTGTGCCTCCACAAAGGCACTTATTTTCCTATTTTCAGATCAAGAAGGCTAGAAAAGCTATTACTATACATTTTTCCCATGAAATCCCCAGATTATTCAACTCTGTAATAGCTGGAGTTTGTCCTTAAAGTCTTATTGCAGACCCACCCATCAAATCAGTTTATAGCTGAGATGGCATACCAGGTTTTACAATTGCATAATCAGTGGAATGATACCAAGTTACTGTTTTGCACAAAACAACAGAGGGGGCAGACATGTGCTAGCAGGCGTATTTTCTGTATCTTGGCTGGTAACACCTGGGCTGCTGTATCTTTACTCTTTGAAAGTAAATGTATGTTTTATCTTACCTGATTAGTAAACAGTACCACCTTGAGAACACTGCTCTCTGTCATGGAGTAATGAAACTGAAAACGGCAATTCTTGCTGGAGCAATGACATGCGGAGCTGTTAAGATATGCACTTCTATACAATGTGCTGTCATCAGCTTCTAGGCAATCAAAATGGCCTGGAAGAAAAGAATAATCACTTTTTCACTAAACATTTTTCTTTTCTCAGTCTACGAAAATAAGGACTGCTTTCCTTTAGTTAAACCACAGACTCGTCCCTGAAACAACAGAATCTGATTGTCATGTTGATGATATGACTTGGATATTTCCTATTAAAAAAAAAGATACATATCTTCATTTGTTTCACAGATATACCCAGCAACTAAGAATTGTATCAGTCAACAGTATCTTGAACTTGTTACTTTGCATGTTTAAAGATGTAAGCAGTCCCAGAATCACAGAATCATAGAAATGACCCACTGGATCACGGAGTCCAACTATTCCAATCAAACACTAAACCATGCCTCTCAGCAACTTATCTACCAGTGTTTTAAACACCTCACCTTCTTGTGGTGAGGGGCCCAGAACTGAACACAGTATTCAAGGTGCGGTCTAACTAATGCCGAGTACAGAGGGAGAATAACCTCCCTGAACCTGCTGGTCATGCCATTTCTGATACAGGCCAAGATGCCATTGGTCTTCTTGGCCACCTGCTTTTCTCTCTCTTTTTTTTTTCATTCTCTTCAAGATTTCATCTGTGACTTGTGAGTTCATTAAAATTCATATACAAATGATGACAGTTCATAACTGACTTCTTACCTCAAAATAGTTGAGTGGGAAGGTTGCAAAGGACTAGTTTAGAGAAAGAACAGTTCTTAGATGGGGAAGAGAACTTGCCAGAAAAGGGAAATTTCCACACCGTGGCTCAGTTTTAACTAAAGGCTCAGTCATTAGTTGAAAATTAATAGCATGGATTCAAAATCATGTAGTTTGTGAAATAAGAAAATCATGGAGTGACAGGAGATTTGGGTCAGAAACTGGTTAAGATGGATCCAAGAAGCTAAATATTTACAGACTTTGAGTTTTCAGTGCAGCAGAGTACAGACAGGTTCACTAGCCCACCCACTCTAAGAATACACCGGTCACCTCAACAATGAGTTTTAAACTCGGCTTCTAGTTGGGCTCCCTTGCAGTCAGTGACTGATCTTTCCACAGGACCCCTAGATTTTGCTTACAAAACACAAAATTTTTCTCTAAAATTGAAAGCAACAAAACTATCCATCTAAAACCTGATTACACAGCCACATAATGAAAATAAAAGGCTTTAAGGAAATATATTAAATTTTTCACTCTTTATCCTGGAAACAATCCCAGCATCTCTTGCCAGCAACACACATATCTCTGTGATTCAACAACCCTACTACCACATCGGCAGGAATGAAGTAGCTTTTCTGGAGTTCCTGTTCTACTTATAAAAACATGGGGAAGTTTGGCACTTCAGAAATGGAAAGTCATGAAAATTCAAGAGAACAGGACATAAATATCAGAGAATAAACACAGTAATATGCTATGCAATGTATTGGACTGAGGGAAATCCAGACTTCAAAGAAGAGCTGGAAAGTCTGTAATAAATGGAAGAAAAATATTTCTAATACTGTTAATCTTTAGAAAGCTACTTGATAGATGTTGGCTAAAACTAATAACAACAAAAATATCCCTCAAAGAGTGGAAAAAAATTAGTATTTTAGTAGAGCATAGTTTATTGCCTGTCCAGTTAAACTGACATGGTTCGACTTTTACAAGCTCTGGAGAAGAGGGAAATGATGCTGTTGTTGTGGTTTGTTGTTATTAATGATAATAATAATAATAAATTTTGTGGCATATGGAGGCACAGACTCTGGGTGTTGATAGAAGACCTTTATTAAGCAAAAGCAATCCCTTTTATACCCCTGCCTCATTGAGGCAGTGCTTTTCCACTTGCCCAAATAGCTCAGTGATGCTTTCTTGTTTTCCAGCCTTGCAAGATATGTTTTTTAGCACAATTATCTACAGCTCTCAGCAACAACTGGGGACCTGTGGTCTCCGCCCTTCTGTATCCCACGGTCTCTTGCCTGCTAAAGTAATTATATATTTATTGGTTTTGGTTAACAAATCACCACCTGGCCCTACAAAATACCACCTTGTATTTTCAGGACAGAGTTTCTGGAGTCTTTGTTTCTGAAAGTAGGCTTCAATTTGTTTCTGAAGCATTCACAATACTTGCATAAAACTTATTTCCTGAAAAACAGTCTCTAACCCTTTAGGACACACCATAACTCTGAATGTTTCATAGAACTTGTTTTGTTATCTAGTGCTGTTCATTTCCTTTCTTATTGAAAAATCATGTCAGCTCCATTTTGCCCTGTTTTTAGAGTTTCAGGAACTTAAACTGAAAGAGGGAAAAGAATGTTAATTATCATTAGACTAAGAGAATAAAATTGGTTGGTTTTATAATGGTATCAGAGAATTCTGAATTTGAATAAAGGATGACTTTTCTAAATTCTAATCTTTATGTATATTTCTCTTTTGCACAAGGCAGAGAAGCACAGGTGCTTTGTTGATCTCTGTCAAACAGAATGAAAGGTTAAATCTATAATGTTTTCTTATATCAAGGTTAGCTGCTGTGGCATGAAATTAGAAACCTAATTCAAATGAAATTGCATCCATATATTTCACTGTAAAATGTTGCATAACACAAGTAATAAACGGGCCACAAAAGGAAAAGAATGTGATCCCTTATAAAAATGATCATTTTCCTTTTGAAGTGATACTTTTTCTTTTCAGCTTAAAATAAACTCTGTAACATCTGGATTTGAGATAAGTTGTATTTAGAGACATGAAAACAGAAATAGCAGACTTAAAACAAATCAGTCCTTGTTTATTATTTCAGTAGCTGCTTCAGAAGGCAGCAAAACATTCAGTGATTCCAGAGAGGGAAAAAAACCCTCATATATTGGGTAAAAAAGTATTTAGCTTTTTTATTTCTGATAAATAAAAGACACTCTTGAGGGGATGGAGTATCTTAGATCTCTGTAGGAAAGCTTTTATAAGGGGCAGTAGGTCAAGAAGAGCACAAATTGCTTTCTACTTCAGATGGAAAGACAATATACTTCCAACATTTTGTTGCAGAAATTCTGGCTGTGAAATAAAGACCTTAATCACATGGTGCAGACACTACTGCCTCTTGTAGCAGTGCAGCAGAATACTTTCCACTTTCTTTCACTTTCATATTCCTCTTTTGTTTGGGTTTTTTACTGTAAAATTGCTGTAAAATGCATATTTTTTGGAAGCTATAGTGAGTGCAGGAAAAAAGCCCAGTTTCCAATTATTTTTGGAATTTAATTCAATTCTTTATTGAATAGTTGCAAATATAAGGAGGCTGAGCTGAATGTTGGGGAGGCTGGTTAAAAGTGGTGTTCCCCAGGTCTCAGTGCTGGGTCCAGCCCTGTTTAATGTCTTTATCAATGACCTGGATGAAGGCATCGAGTGCACCCTTAGCAAGTTTGCAGATGACACCAAGCTGGGTGGAAGTGTGGATCTGCTGGAGGGTCGGGAGGCTCTGCAAAGGGATCTGAACAGGCTGGACCACTGGGTAGAGTCCAATGGCATGAGGTTTAACACGGCCAAATGCCGGGTCCTGCACTTGGGGCACAACAACCCTAACCAGAGGTACAGACTAGGAGAAGTCTGTCTAGAAAGCTGCCAGGAGGAGAAGGACCTGGGGGTGTTGGTCGACAGCTGACTGAACATGAGCCAGCAGTGTGCCCAGGTGGCCAAGAAGGCCAATGGCATCTTGGCCTGTATCAGAAACAGTGTGACCAGCAGGTTCAAGTGAGGTTATTCTCCCTCTGTACTCAGCACTGGTGAGACCGCACCTCAAAAACTGTGTTCAATTCTGGGCACCTCGCTGCAAAAAAGGATGTTGAGGCTCTGGAGCGAGTCCAGAGAAGAGCAACAAAGCTGGTGAAGGGGCTGGAGAACAGGCCTTATGAGGAGTGGCTGAGAGAACTGGGGTTGTTTAGCTTGGGGAAGAGGAGGCTGAGAGGAGACCTCATTGCTCTCTACAACTACCTGAAAGGAGGTTGTAGAGAGGAGGGTGCTGTACTCTTCTCCCAAGTGACAGGGGACAGGATGAGAGGGAATGGCCTCAAGCTCCACCAGGGGAGGTTTAGGCTGAACGTTAGGAAAAAAATTTTCACAGAAAGGGTCATTGGGCACTGGAACAGTCTGCCTAGGGAGGTGGTTGATTCACGTTCCCTGGAGGTGTTTAAGGCATGAGTGGACGAGGTGCTAAGGGGCATGGTTTAGTGTTTGATAGGAATGGTTGGACCCGATAATCCAGTGGGTCTCTTCCAACCTGGTGATTCTATGATTCTATGAAGCACAATGTAATTGAATCTCATAATCTAATGATTACTAATGTTACCACAGGTTTAGGAAACTAGATTTATCCAATATAAGAAGAATGAACTACAGAAACTATGTAACATGCTGGAAATGTCAATAAAGGAAATGACAACAACAGCAAAGTATTTTCCGAACAGTATTACAGGGAAATATAAAACCTCTGTAAGAACTTTTGACACCAGATAAATTAAGAGGAAAAGTCACAGAGAAAGTGCTTACAATACAACACTGAAGGAAAGAAGCAATAAAAGAACAAAGAAGAATATCCACCAAGGACAGAAAGTACCTTACTAAATTTAAGAACACTAGGAAAGGAGGATTAGTCAAAACCTACAAGCAATCCTTTCTTTATAAACAGAGTTGTCTAGACCTCTGTTTTATAATTTAGCTTCTTACCCCTCTTCTATTTATAGTAGTGAAAGCTTTATTCAAAACTAGAAACTAAAGCTTAGACAAGCATTTGCATTGCAATTTTGAGCCCTTAAGCATGGCATTTCTTCAATTTGCATATAATTTCTTTAGCTTTAGAATTTTAGTTAATATTCAACCACTTCATTTATGCCTCAGCAAATCTGTATGAATAGAAATACTGAAAGTATTGAGAGGTGAACAATCATAGTTCAGATTTTTCAATATTTTCCAATATAATGATATTTTTCAATGATAATGATGAATTAAATTATGTGTGTTGTTTTGACACTCATTTCTTCTCACACTTACTTTTCTCTTTTATGATGTGGAGGCACAGGAAATGCCCACAGGCAGTTGTTTACATTTTATGTTCAGGCCACTCAGCTACCTGTGCATATTTATGCAATAATGCCCAAGCACCTTTACGACAGACATTTCAAAATGTCTTCTTTTTCAATACACATTGCTTGTGACCTGGCCCTGTAGTTCCACTAAGCCACTTATAAAATTTCAGTATCTTTTCTAATAGGACAATATTGCTGTAAAAGGGGAATCCATATAACTAGCCCTTGAGGCAACATGTTAAGGAATGGCACTGATACCACACTGTTCAGGGAGGTGTTTAAAATAAAAACAAATGAAAAGTTTTATCTTTGTTAGACAACCTAGTGGAAAAAAAAAATCTTCTTTATTAGTCTATATGCTCTCTGTTGTACATAAATGTTATCACACAAAAATTCATCTTGACAGTGTATCCGTTCAAGTATTTTTGCTTGCTATTCCATTATAACTTGACTTCTATTTAGTAGAGTATGTTGAAATGCACTTAAAATATGGTTTAAAATTTTTCCTGAAAGGAAAACAATATCTAAGCGTCCATTCTGCTACTATCGATGAGATATACTCCATTTTGGGGGGCTCAGAGTTCAAGCAGTCATCTAGATGCTCTAAGTTCTTAGAAGCTACATCACAAATTATACCAATACAACTAATGCTACTTAAAAGCCCTTTGAAGGTGGTCAAATATGTAGCTGGCATGACTACTACTACATTTAATTCAAATTAAAATGCTTAGACATTTATATCCATTAAACTTTCAAAAACCTTTCCCATAAATCCATGGACAAGCACTATACTGTGACTACAAAATCACGTGGTGCTACTCTGAAAATTGCAACTTGAATTATTTTATTGTTTCTAAGAGTAATAAACTATTTTGCATAATAAGTGTTTGTCTACTTAATTAAAGGTATGAAGTGGAATTCCTAACTCTATGCTCAAACATACCAGTACCACACAAAAAGAAAAACTGCTAAGGGTCAAAATCAAAACAAACCAGAAAAAAAACACAAACAAGAGCTGTAAGCTTAGATGGTTTTAATTTAATTTCACCAAATAATTTCACAGGTGTTGTACAAAATATTAACTGGAGAATAAATCAATTACTAGCTTATCTGGGATTTCTTACATTAAAATCTTTCATGTTTTAGCAGCATGTGTATTTACAGAACTGTTATTAAATTGTTAAAGTAAAAGCTAATTTAAGTACAAAATACAGAATTACAGAATCACAGAATGACCAGGTTGGAAGAGACCCACTGGATCGCCGAGTCCAACCATTCCCACCAATCCCTAAATCATGCTCCTAAGCACCTCATCTACCCCAACCTTAAACACCTCCAGGGACAGTGACGCAACAGCCTCTCTTGGCAGACCGTTCCAATGCCTAACCACCCTGTCTGTGAAGAATTTCTTCCTAATCTCAAGCCTAAATCTCCCCTGGTGGAGCTTGAGACCATTCCCTCTCATCCTGTCCCCTGTCACTTGGGAGAAGAGGCCAGCACCCTCCTCTCCACAACCTCCCTTCAGGTAGTTGTAGAGAGTAATAAGGTCTCCCCTCAGCCTCCTCTTCTCCAGGCTGAACAACCCCAGCTCTCTCAGCCACTCCTCGTAAGATTTGTTCTCCAGCCCCTTCACCAGCTTTGTTGCTCTTCTCTGGACTCGCTCCAGAGCCTCAGCATCCTTCTTGTGGTGAGGGGCCTAGAACTGAACACAGTACTCGAGGTGCGGTCTCACCAGTGCCGAGTACAGGGGGAGAATAACCTCCCTGGACCTGCTGGTAACGCCATTCCTGATACAAGCCAAGATGCCATTGCCCTTCTTGGCCACCTGGGCACACTGCTGGCTCATGTTCAGTCGGTTGTCAACCAACACCCCCAGGTCCTTCTCCTCCTGGCAGCTTTCCAGCCAGGTTTCTCCTAGTCTGTACCTCTGGTTAGGGTTGTTGTGCCCCAAGTGCAGGACCCGGCATTTGGCCCTGTTAAACCTCACGCCGCTGGTCTCAGCCCAGCAGTCCAGCCTGTTCAGATCCCTTTGCAGAGCTTCCCGACCCTCCAGCAGATCCACACTTCCACCCAGCTTGGTGTCATCTGCAAACTTGCTAAGGGTGCACTCGATGCCTTCATCCAGGTCGTTGATAAAGACATTAAACAGGGCTGGACCCAGCACTGAGCCCTGGGGAATCCCACTTGTCACTGGCCTCCAGCTGGATTTAACTCCATTTACCACCACCTTCTGGGCCCGGTCATTCAACCAGTTTTTCACCCAGGAGAGTGTGCGCCCGTCCAGGCCAGAGGCCGACAGTTTCCGAAGCAGAATGCTATGAGAAACTGTATCAAAGGCTTTACTGAAGTTCATGAAAACCACATCCACAGCCTTTCCCTCGTCCAAGAGTTTAGTCACTTGGTCATAGAAGGTGATCAGATTAGTCTGGCAAGACCTGCCTTTCATGAACCCGTGTTGACGGGGCCTGATCACCCGGTTCTCTTGCAAGTGCTTCACGATCGCACTCAAGATCACCCACTCATACATACAATACATACAATTACTTTTCACATATTTGTTCTGTTTCTGCACTGGGTCCCCACACTGTCATAATAAGCACCATATTCTTCATGACAGCTCGTAATTGTGCATTAACTTAAATTTCCCACCTTCAGTATTGTTGATCCAGTCTTCCAGGAAGGAATAGGGGGCAATCCTATGCTCAGCTTGCAGGTTTGCCCACACAACAGGCTCAGCAGGCAGATCTGAATGTGACACACAAATGCCAAGCTCAAAACTGGAAGTCTGCAGTGCTAAAAGACAAAGAAAACAATCACTTAACTTCTTAAGAAGTTACTATTTATGAGACTGCTTCCCATTAGAATTATACTTATTAAACTACTTGAAAATTTTCCTTTGAGGACTGGCCCATGTAAACATCATGAAGTTCAGCAAGGCCGAGTTCAAGATCCTGCACCAGGGTCAGGGCAACCCCCAGTATCAATATAAGCTGAGGAATTACTTGATTGAGAACAGCCCTGCAGAGAAGGATGTGGGGATATTGGTAGATGAAAACCTGGATATTAGTCAGCAATGTGCACCTGCGGCCCAGAAGGCCAATGACATCCTTGACTGTAAAGAGAATTGTGGCCAGCAGGACTATGGCGGTGATTCCTCCCCTCTACTCTGCTCTCAGGAGAAACCACCTGCAGTATTTCCTCCAGCTCCGGGTTCCCAAGCATAAGAAAGACATGGACTAGAGTGCGTCCAGAGGAAGGCCGCAAAAATGATCAGAGGGCTGGAACACCACTCTTATGAAGAATGTCTGAACAAGTTGAATTTGTTCAGCCTGGAGAAGAGAAGGGTCAGGGGAGATGTTCTTGCAGAGTTTCAACACTTGAAAGGGCTTATAAGAAAAATGGAGAAAGACAATTTACCAAGGCCTGTAGGGGAAACTGAGAGAGCAGATTTATATTTGATATAAGGAATATTTTTTTCACGATGATGGTGACAAGACACTGAAACAGGTTGTCAAGAGAAGTTTTGGATGCCCTGTCATCAGAAATATTCAAGGCCAGGTTGCATGGGGCTTTTAGCAACCTTGCACCTAGTGCAGGTTGTCTCTGTCCATGTCAGTGGGGTTGGAGTGATGGTCTTTAAAGGTCTTGTTCAATGCAATCCTTTTTGTGATTCTATGAAGTTTGAGATGCCAAATTGTAGCTCCAAATTTTTGTATAATTAATCATGGCTACAGAAAGAAAGTCATGATTTTAAGCAGGATTGTACTATGACAATGGAAGTTCCACTTCTTAAAATTAATGCAGGGGATAGGCAATTTTCTGGTTAAGACAGACTTTTAAATAGAGGTCAAGGTAAATCAGAAAAACATGAAGATTTCTAAATGTAGAGAAGAAATATTTTTAAGTCATTATACATAGATATTAGTTTACTGCGTCTTAGTGTTATTGAGTCATTCACAGTGCTGACATCTCTGTAAAAGATCTTGTCCAGCTAATGCTAAGAATCTCTCATTTCTTCCTTGTTCCCATGTTGCATAAAAATCTGCACTTTTTCTAAACCACATATATTAAGACAGAAGAGATTGTGGAAAACTTATTTCTCAGGGAAAATTCAGCATTCTATAATGGTCTAGAAAAGGATGTATTTTATCAAATTTCAGTATTTGAAAAAATTTGCAAGTACACAGAAAGGAGTCAATCGCTTCTTTAAAGACTCTTTAACTGTTTAAATATATTTTTATTAATTCTATGTATTTTTAATTTAGTTGTAATTACTGTTTGTATGTTTTAATAATAATCTCAACCTTTTGGAACAAAATACCCATTTTCCAGCTCTTAATTCTGCAGCATGTCAGACAGCAGCAAGACTAGTATTTTGGGTTTTCTGACTCCCATCCTTGCAGTAGCTCATCTGAAAGACTCTCCCTCTGATTTTGCACCTTTGATATTAAAAGCTACATCTTTGCATAATTAGAAGTATCTAAGTCATTAAGAATGAGATGTTTCCAGATGAAGTATTCATACTGAATTTTGTCACAATTTATACAATATAAGTAATTACTCCAATTTTCCAGAAAAAACAAATACCAAACAAACAAAAAAAAAAACACCTTAGCTTTGCAGAAAAGTTATATCACTTTTGCATTACAAGTTATTTAAGGAGGACAAACCCCTAATTTTCCCTTATAGCACTCTGCTTTCATGCCTTGTGTCTCTCTGCATTCATCTCTATGGCAAGATCAGAACAACAATCCTGATAAAGGAACTCTTTGTGTATGTAATTTGTCAGGAGTCAACAGGGAGTTCTGCAGGGCAATTAAACAGTTGTTTAAGAGTGTGAATCCTTTTAATAGAAAGCCTACCAAAGGTATAATTAAAGGAGATTTGTATTACATATGTTTTAGAACATAACTTCTATATATTCTATTTTACAGATAAAATATATTTTCTGCTGCGCATATGCAATTGTATACTAAAAAGCTGTGGTGTTCTTGAGTGATAGTTGAAACAATTTGGCAGTTGTTGGAAATAATAAACTGTGAAGTATCTTAAATTGCTATTAAAATAGGATTTTGGTTGGGTTTTTTTGTAAAAGCACAAAGTTTACTGCTTCACAGAACTGGACAAGAGACTAAAGGGGGACAGTTTGGGAAACAGGGAATGGGAAGAAAGAAAGAAAAAGCTGAAAAATTAATGAAATTAATTTTATATTTTGTTATCTCTGTTTGTATCAAGAAATTCCTAAAAGCACATATACCTTTTTGCTCATGATCCTAAAAGCACAATCATAATAATGAACACAAACACACAGGTCATTTCCTATGTGTGTTTACACTGGGATTGATAATCATGATGGATACATTAAAAACGCAAATTTTAACTACAAATTTCATGCAGTTAATGTGGTCTTCACTTAGTCTGGCTGACTTCATTATTATTATTTTTGTTTGCTTTAAAAGCACTTTGTTTATTAAAAAATCCGATGTATTTGTACCAAGGGATTTATACCCTCCTGTGGAAACTGGTTAAGCAATCATGCAGGTTGCTAGAATCTAGCAATACATTTTTTTTCCCCCACTTCAAACCTGCTCTTTCATCTGCAGAAATCCTCCAGGAAACACAGGAGTTAAGAGTATCACATATCTGTCCTATTTTCATTGTGAGTTAAAAATTCATTTTTTCTTAGAAAGCACATTATAAATTTACTTGAGTTCATAGATAAGTATGCCCGAAGTTTTAAATTAGCATCCTTGCTCATTAAAGTAGTACTGCTAGAAAATCTCTAGAAAACAGAAAAACAAGATGGGCCATGGCAAGAAAATCTTCATATCACTTTTTCTTCTATAATTCTCCACTGTAAGACTGAAACATGGAAAGTCTTTTAGAACTAAGTTTATTTAAATGAAATTTTGTTCCCCCAGTGCAGATTCCCTTTAAAATATGTAGCCCTGCCTGAATTTGCCTCTTACTGTGATCTCCATACAATTATTCAGACTCAAATATGTTGATAAACATGCATTTATTTTCAATAGTTTTTCCTACTGGGAAATCTAAAAAGCTTTATTTTATACCACAGTACACAAAACCAATCAAGTAACCTAGCTCATTCTGTGACAAACAGTGCATTCCATACTCAAAGTTAATTTTAAAGACTGAACTCTCAGTCCTGTGCTATGATTCAGGCAGGAAAACAAAGAGGTGTCCTTTGAATCAGGACTGTGATAACCTGAGGATGTGATGTAGATGCCACACTGCGATCTACTTGTGTAACACAAAGCAGCAAGTAATCTATACTAGGGTGGGTAGTATTCCTTTCCCATGAAAATATGTTGGATTGAAAAGAGAAGTAGGAAATATTTAGCTAAAGAATCTCAACATTCATGGATGGTCTGGCTTCTGACGTAAATTAGCCTGATATTTCAGCTCTTGAATATAACAGAGCAGAACAAAAAATACAGCTAAGGATCAGGACCTTCGTGTATTTAACGTTACACACAAGTGCCTTAGGTATCCTCTAAAGATCCTCCAAAGCATTTCCTGTAGTGGTTGAACACATAAATTCTTTGGCCAAAACCAGTAGCTCTTTTCTGCCCAGTGAGGCTTAAGTGCTCTGCAGGAAGCTACATTTGTACTGTACCAGATTTCTTAAGGAATTTATTATCAATCTTTGTATCTAGATGTAATATGACAGATGATAGTTTAGGGGAATTAACTAAGCCACATGAAAACACCTAAGTGGATAACAAAGCCTTTGTATACCAAAAGACTTTCCTTTGTGTTTTCTGTTCTAATCCCAGGGAAAGACAACGTAAAATGATCTGTCCCCTGAAAAACAGGTATTCTTACCACTTGCCAGAGAACATCCTTCACTGAAAGTAATATCATCAATGGCAACAGTCTCATCTTGTCTCTGGGTCTCCACCATTCCCCAAAAGATGACCTGCGGATATTAACAGCAAATCAACAAGAAATGTCATTAACCAGCATCACAGAAAAGAGAAAAAAAACTTCCAAGAAATTTCAGTCTAGTTTGTAGAGTTTCTATCAGAAATATGAGAACTCAAATCATGCATTTAATTTTGGAGGACTACCATCCTTTGTTTATTCACATATCTGTGGCTTGTGAGCTCAGATATATAGTCTAATAATGTGGCTCAAGAATAAAGTAGCATTTAACAGGTAGAATATGAAAACTACAATAAAATACATTAAAATCTAAACAAGGATCACTACAGATAAGAAATAGAAATGATATTGTGTTTTATCAAGCCATTATTCCACCAGAGACTGGAAATGTGAATCTTTTCTGATTGTTTTGAAAATTTATCAGACAATTGGAACAAAGTCAGGGCAACAAACACCATTAGGGTCAGAAGATTTTCATCATGTTTTTAACCAAAGCAAACCTTGAGGGGTACTTGGTCAACTACTATTCTGTTCTAATATTACAAAAGTGTTCTGATAAATTTTTTCCTAAGGAATTCTATATACAAGATGCTACAAATATTTTACATTTCCATCATAGAGGCCAATTTCAATTTACGTTTGTAAATGTAGAGCCTACCACAGTTTCTCTTCAGTGGTGTAATCAATCACAGTCATTGGGAAAACCAGAAAAACCCATATCAATCAAAACAAGCCAAGAAATCACTATTTTGAACATCCCTTAAACTATAGGATGTTATAGCTCGAGGCTTTTCCAGAGTCCTGGAGGCACAATCTACATATAATCGTTTAATTTAGTTTAATTTTATTTTTTAATAGAATATATGGTGTTAGCTAAATAATAAGTTTTCAAACATTGACTTTAGAGTTCAAGGGCAATTTTGCACTTAGTTTAAGAGTTTGTAGCAGAAAACCTGTATGTATCCTATAAATTAACATCAAGAATATGGTATTCCACTGTACAAGATGACACAACTCAGCTAAGAGCATGACCACAATATTACAAGTTTGGGGTTTGGGGAGGATGAGATTTTGGGGGTTGCTTGTTTATTTCTTTTATTTAAACCGTTTTTGACCTGCAAAAAAAATGTGTGGCAAACTGTAATGTCAAATCTGCTTAGGGGCACAACAACCCTAAGCAGAGGTACAAACTAGGAGAAACCTGGCTGGAAAGCTGCCAAGAGGAGAAGGACCTGGGGGTTCTGGTTGACAACCGACTGAACATGAGCCAGCAGTGTGCCCTGGTGGCCAAGAAGGCCAATGGCATCTTGGCTTGCATCAGGAATGGCGTGACCAGCAGGTCCAGGGAGGTTATTCTCCCCCTGTACTCGGCACTGGTGAGACCGCACCTCGAGTACTGTGTTCAGTTCTGGGCCCCTCACCACAAGAGGGATGTTGTGGCTCTGGAGCGAGTCCAGAGAAGGGCAACAAAGCTGGTGAAGGGGCTGGAAAACAAATCTTATGAGGAGTGGCTGAGAGAGCTGGGGTTGTTCAGCCTGGAGAAGAGGAGGCTGAGGGGAGACCTTATTACTCTCTACAACTACCTGAAGGGAGGTTGTGGAGAGGAGGGTGCTGGCCTCTTCTCCCAAGTGACAGGGGACAGGATGAGAGGGAATGGCCTCAAGCTCCGCCAGGGGAGATTTAGGCTTGAGATTAGAAAAAAATTCTTCACGGAGAGGGTGGTTAGTCTGCCAAGGGATGTGGTTGATTCACCGTCCCTGGAGGTGTTTAAGGTTAGGGTAGATGAGGTGCTTAGGAACATGATTTAGGGATTGGTGGGAATGGTTGGACTCGACGATCCGGTGGGTCTCTTCCAACCTGGTTATTCTGTGATTCTGTGATTATCCTAGCATTATACAACCAGAGGGAGGTGTAATGTTAACTGCAATATTACCAGTTAGAAATCCATGTCTTGTTTATTTATATATATATATATATATATATATAATTATTTCTAACACAGCAGCAAGAAGCTTGGACAGTAACCACTTTCTCTGACCACAAGGATCACTGTTAGCAGATACATGGATCACTGCATCTTTCCAAAGTGGTATTGTTAAGAAATGAAGTCTCATTATGTGTTCATACTAGTTAGATCTGCTGCAGCATAATGGAAAGAAAGCAGTTTGTTGAAATACAGAAGTTTTGGAGAAATAGGGTTAGTACTGACATAAGTTTCTGTTTGAATGATAGGAATGGTTGGACTCGATGATCCAGTTGGTCTTTTCCAGTCTAGTGATTCTATGATTCTATGAAATTATTTCATTATAATGATTTTTGTTCATTTCATGTTGATGCCTTTTTGGAAAGAATAACTGTGTCACACTAACTGTTAATGAAATCACATCACATTCAATAGTAACTTTATGTGACTGAAAAGCAATTCCTGGGAAATTTGTTCCTTTGATTTGTTTTAGAAAACAATATTTTGAATGGCTGAATGTTGCTGCAACAATATATATAGTTAATATGTACTTTGATGACATCACCAGTAGAAGGACAAATAGTATATACATATTGACTGTTTCCACGATTGTGTCTGCAGATAAGCTTCTAAAGCAGTCCAGTGCACTGCTTCATGATTAGAAATCAAAGAAATATTATTTCATATCAAGGATGTAACAAGTATTTGAACTTTTCACAATGATTTTTCATTGTGAAATCAGAATCTTATTAATAACTTCATTTATATTATATAGTTATATATAGCTTTCAGTAAGGGCTTCAGAGTCAGACTTTATTTTTAAGTGAGGCAGTGTAAAGAGGTGCTATCTCACTTAGCAAGCACAATCAGAGGTGGCATGGAGATCATAACCCATTGGAGCACACAAAATATTTAACATCTATTGTTTCTTCATAAACATTTGCTTACTTGGTCAATATAGTAAAAATCATTGATATAAGAGGCTTGCTTTAAATGTATGTCTTATCAATGTCTCTACAAAGAGCTCCCTGCTGACTGATGTTGTAGACGTTCAACACGTCCTCATATTATAAACATGCAGAGAAGTTTCTCAATTATTCAAGAAAACTGAGTGACTTCATGATGTTTCCTCTCATCCTATTGCTTGCTACTTGGGAAAGGAGACTGACAACCACCTCCCTACAACCTCCTTTCAGGTAGTTGTAGAGAGGGATAAGTTGTCCCCTTAATGATATGGAGAGTTGTAGTGCCAGTGAGGTGAAGGTCTAATATAGACTGGGCTTCCCATGAAAGTGCAGCTATGGGAACAGATTCCCCATGCAGCAGTGAAGCCCAAGGTAAAACATGGGAATCAAGCATGAAGATAAAAGAAAACCGCAAGCCTAGAAAGATTTCCCTTAGTGAATGCTGGGAGGTAGAATTTTTTTTCTTAACAGAAATGGCGAAAAGTAGTTTAGGAGAGCAAACCGTTATACAGTTCTCCAAAAATCAGCCAAAGCAGACATCTGACCTTGAGGTGTTTTGAGTAACTAAAGTAGTGGTAATCTTTTCATTTCAGAATTCCTGCAGGTGGAGATTTTTAAAAGCCAAAGCCAAATCCCCTTTCCCATAAAGATAATTAAGACTTTTTTTGTTTCTTTTTCAGCAGGAACAGACAAAACTGTTATATAGACAACATTAAAATGGGCAAAGAAAACAAACAGTGGAGGTTGATTTTAATTAAAATCTCACTCCAAATGCACTTGCAAAAATGACAAAAATATTCAAGAAGCCTGTTTCAAAGAGATTTCTACACCCAAATAAAAGGGGCTCTTTTCCAACATTTTTTCCCATATAGACTCTAATTATTACTAAGAAATCTTATAACTATGAAATATAATTATAAAATGTGAATAGAAGATTAAAATATTCAATGAACATAACAATTTCTTACGAAAACTTGGATGTCATTTCACGATAAGTTTAAGTATTACTATTTTGCACATTTAGAACAGGAAAAATCCCTTCTATTTCTATTAGTTTCATTGCAATGGGAATTTTCCATGCTGCTGCAATAACCATTGTGATTACTAGTTATTTCACTAGTGAATGGCTTGACATTTAATCTTGAAAAATGCTACAGGTACCCCTGTAGGCTATAGACCTTCTCACAGCAAAAGAACAAGTGCAAAAGGGCAAGTGAATCACATTCACTTGTGTAACCAGCTTCTTGCAAGATGCCACTTGAGGAAAAATGTGATACAAAAGAAGAAAGTTTTCTTGGCTTCAGTCTCCAGGCTTGGTGAGGTGTGCAGCTACATTTACCTATCCAATTGTAATGATAACTGCAGCAATTCTGACACATACCTCTCTAAACTTGGACTGCGCCCATCATTTCACTTGATAGAGGCCAAAGGATAACAAGGTTTGCAAGCAATAATATAATTAGGATTTAATCTGGCAGTTTAGAGGAAGAAGATGTCATATTCTATTAACTGTTGTCAGACTCAATCAAGTTTCTAAACAATATGAAGGATGGCAAAGTAAATGTAGAAGTAAACCCTTACAGTACCATCTCACATTGCTATATGTATATCAGGTAAAGGTAAGTTATTGACAAGTAACATCAATGGTACTTGTGTTGAATTAGGTATAGGTATTTTGTGACACACATTCCCATTCAGGGTTAAGTAGGCAAGTATTACTTCAAAAATCCAGATTCTGTTGGATGCTTTAGCATGTTACCTCTGCAAGGCAAGTAATTACGTTATTTATATGGTTTATTAAAAAGAGGTTGTGCTTTCTTGCCTTGAGGTCTTTATGCTGACCAAATTTTCATAGGAACTACTATAGGAAGAAATGCCTCTTATTTTCTTCTCTGTTCCCCACTTTCCCTCCAATATTATGCAAAACATTGAGCAAATATCATCCATGATATCATAGCCCTAGGTAACATTTACTGTGCTAATGTTTTCTTTAAATGCACATGTAAAAACATTTAGTCTCATATCCAATGAGACTTATGCTGCTTTTCAACAGTTTTGAGCAAAATAAAACTATATACGTGTGCTCTGTGACAAAGGCTCAAAGATGTAATGACAATGCACAGCATTTTTCACCTGAGGTGTCCCTACAGAACAGTATCTCTAATGGTACTTCCAATACATATTCCTTGTGAGTTAAACCTTGAGTTTATTGCTACAGTTAGATTGAGGCTTAAGGGAATATATACTGAAAATTAAGATCCTCAGTATATTACCCCTATAAGAATGTTGACAGTTTATGGTGTAAGGGGACTGTTTTACTTAAGAAACACGCACAGTTTAAGTAAGATTTTTGCATTATTTTTAACATCAACAGGAGATAAGGATATGCAGTATTTGTTAATGCTGACCATGAGCTTCAAAATTTCTTCTCTCTTTTACCTCATGATAATACTTCCTATTTACTTTTTATTTATTAAAAATACCCATCACATATAAACAATTTTAACAAGCACAATTTACAGTTACCTCAATTTACCAACCTTATACTTTTCAGTGCTATTGATTGTGATGGTATTTGCTCTCCACTGATTTTGCAGCTCTCCTGAATCTTGCCAGATGTTTGTAATAGTATCTTCAGAGTGCTTTTGAAGCCCCACCATCAATGTTCCACTCATTTGACTGACCCAATAATGAAATGTAATCTAGGAAAAAATAGGTCTGATTATTGCAGAGAAGCACCATGACAGAAAATTTTATTCAAAGACAACGCATAAAAATACCTGACACTTGTGTTCTTCATCAGTTGGAAGGAAGACATTGGTCCTTAAAATTGCAGAAAATGATTGTATTTCGGAGGACAATGAGAGGAAGTATGCTATTAAAAGGAGTAAAAAAAAAGAAATCTTAGAAGCTTGGAGAAAAGTTATATAAAATAAAACAGTTAAACAGGAAGAGGCACATATACAGGCATGAATTAATAAATAAAAGTGAATTAGAAGTTTTTACCCTGAAAACATACATATCATATTGTAGTTGTTGTATGACAAGATTTCTTTCATATTAAATATTGCCATAGTATGCTCCATGTTCCCACTTAAATGTCAAATAACGTTCCAAAATGTTTAACGTGCTGATGGTTTAAATATTCAATAAATGCAAAATTTTGGTTCAAAAATAAGACTAACTCAGCAAACTGACCTAAGAGCTTAATCTACAATTATTGAACGCATTGCGTATTTCATGACTCTACAACAAAACTGTGACCAACAATAGAGATTTATCACAGCAATTCAAGTCTTTAACGAGGTGGTGGAAGATGGGAGAGGAGGATATTGTGTTCCTCTCTTCCACTGGACATGGGTCTGATTTTTGGCTGTTCGGAAAACTGCCTCACTGCCTCAGAGAAGAAATTGCATTATCCCTGTATGCACTCCCAATATGAAAAGTTGTCCTCAGAATCCAACATCAGGGACACCAATATTTTTCCATTTACCAAACAAGTGCAAATTAAAGCTTAGCTTTACTTGGAAGTATAACAGCTCAACAGAAGTCAGTGAAACATGATTGTTATAATGCTTTTTTACTGATTACTCTTCCTAACAGTATTGTTTCACATCTTCTAAAAGAAGGAAGGCATCCTATGTTAGGATATCAAGTACTACTGGTCAAAATTTGGCTTCCCTTGAACATGAAAACTTAAGAGCTGTTACACGCTACAGGATGCAAGAGGAAAAAAAGCAAACCAATCAACCAACTAACCTTTTGTTTTTCTTTCCCTTGTTTACCCTTTCTCAAACTCTAAACAATGTTAGGTAAACTGTTCCCCTTTGACATTACCAGGTAAATGAAAGGAGAAAGATGAAGAAAGAAAAAAAAAAACAAAACCAAAACCAAGCAGGACTGAAGAGGAAAATAATTCCTAAAAATAAAGATTACTACAGAAACTAAATATCAGCAGATATGTAGGCATGTTAAATATTTCTTTTACAAAACTCCCATATAGGACAGTGACTAGCTCAGTTCTGGAGCCAGCTGAGTATTCCTCACAGAGAAACATTTTACATTCTACTACCAGAGAAGCAGCTATGCTCCCCCTAGTCTTTACGCCTTTCATGACTGCTCAGACAGCACTTTCAGACCCTGCCAGGTGCAAAGAGATTCTTTCTACCCACAACAGATGGCTTGATACCCCAGAAAAGCCCTGTCCCTGACTCCACTGGCTTTTAACTTCTATAAAATTTTGAATATTTTCTTTTATTACCCTAAAGATAAATGTATCCAAGACCCATAAACAAGGTTAGATTTCACCTGTGCAGGAATTTTCCTTCTTACACAGATCAGGCAAAATGGTAATTTTAATAATTTATTTGAACAGTGATTTTACATTAAACTTCTGCATAGGTAACATGTTTCAACTAACAAAACCAGGTTTCTTTGAGGCTTTTCTTTAGTGGCTGTCACTGGTCTGTTTAACTGCATTTTCAGTGAAAATAAGAATCATGAGGAGAGACAGAGCTAAACAAAACTTGCTACACTCCAGTAAATGATTACATAAATCTTCAAAGGAGTTACATCTACCAAGTGATCTTTGCTCCTCTACTAATGTGTGTGCAATTACTTATACTGATTGCAGGAACTCTTTCCTTTAGTACTCTGCAATGAATCAAACTCCATTCAGTTTTCACAATACAATATATTTTCTAGTCTTTAAGCAGAAATTAACATACTGACTACACTGTCTGCTGAGTCACCACCAATGGGGAAACCTGAATAGCTGCCATAAGGAGATAAATATGTCTTAACTATTAAAACCAACAGTCAGAAGAAGAAAGTACAGTTTAGCCATTTTCCAAGTAAAAAACTGAACTAATCAAACATGCTTATCTCACCTTAGCCATTCAGTTCACAGACCTGAGTACTTTCATCAAGTTGAATAAGTACGAGTATTCAAGCTTTCTTTCATCTGATCAAAATAACATAGATTAATAAGGCTACCCCACAGCACAGATCTGGCAGATACGATGGAGACTGAGCACTGAAAAAAGTCAATGGTTATATATAGCTGAAGGAACACCTGTAACAAACAGACTTTTGTCTTTCTCTATAACAAACACTTGAAGTTGATGCTTCTCAATCTATTGCTGGCTTTGGCTGTGTGCTTAAGTTAAATTTCCCCCTCCTCACAAGTTCTTCACAAGATAAAGCTAAACTTTTTTATTTCATACAGGTAATGCAACATCCTAATGTGGTGTACACCACCAATCAAGCTCAAATCCTAGAAATTTCAGCTAGAACAAGATTCTATTGCCTGATTAATTAGTAATTATTCTAGCCAAGACTTTGCTATATTTTTATTCCACTGTGTTTGTCTTCTATCTGCTTTTCAATGAGAAAATACGTTATTATTCTGAAGTGTTTAACAACTTACATATTTGAAATAAAAATTATATAAATGAAGAAAGTTTGGTAGTTACTCTATTATTTGTGCTAAAGTTAGTTTAAACCAACATTTATTTAAAAAGAGACTTATTTTCAGAAGTGAAGTACAGTGTACTGGCTGGGGCTGGGAAAGAATTAAATTTCTTCATAGTAGCTGGTAGGGGACTATGTTCGGGTTTTGTGCTAGAAATAGTGTTGATAATACAGTGGTGTTTTAGTTGTTGATGAGCAGTGCTTACACAGAGGCAAGAGCCTTTCTGCTTGTAACATGAGCCCACCAGCTAGGAGGCTAAATATGCACAATAAAATGGAAGGGGACACAGCCAGGCTGGCAGACCTCCGGTGACCAGCAGGGTATTCCACAACACATAACATCATTGTTTGTGGTAAAACATGGTGGAAGGGGGGCAGAGGGGCCATTGCTTGGAGCATGCCTGGGCTTTTGTCAGTTGGTAGTGAGCAATTATTTTTACTTGCAATATTTATCTTTCTGGGGTTTTATTTTGCTCTCTCTGTTATTTTTTTCTCTTTTCCTTGATTTTTTTTTAAATTATTATTTAAATTTAATTATTAAACAGTTTTGTCTCAACCCATGAGTTTTCTACTTTTACCCTTCTAATTCTCTCCCCCATCCCACTAGGTGGGAGTGAGCACATTGCTGTGTGCTGCTTAGTTGACGGCTGTAGATAAAGTGCAACAGTTCAACATGAGGCATGAAGGGTTTCAGAGGACAGATTTGACCAGAGTGTAATAGAAGGGATTTATATCTGTTAAGAGTTGCAGGTCATGGTATCAGTTCATCTGGTCTTGATATTAGTATGTCTGATCTGTGCCATGCTCTATTTTTTTTTTGCTGGACATATTAAAGATTGATTTTGGCTTTTCAGGACATGCTTTTATGCTACACTCAGGCAAAAAAAAGAAGTTTTTAGCACACTTCATGGGTAAGGTTTCCTAATTACAGAGCATCATGAAAATTGTCATTTGAGGAGTGAGAATTTGCAGTAAAATACTGGGGGGTTGTTGATGGTTTTTTGATTTTGCTGATTTCTAAGCTATTTTTCTATGTATACAACTCTAAATTACCAATTCACATCAATAATTATATGGAACATCTACCTGTCTGGTAGCTTATGCAACATGTAGGAGGTGACACTTGCTTCAGAACAGTACAGATTTTCACATCCCCAGAAAGTCACAGTTCAGAAATAAGATGCAAAACACCTAGGCTAATCAGCCTCACAACAACATTTCAGTCCCACATAAGGTTATACTCTCGTACATGCTTCAACTCTGCATTCTTGCCTTCAGGTGTTTGCTTTGAGTGCTGCTGCACTTCTGCTTGTGCACAGAAGAGGTGAGAAGGGGTGGGTGGAAAAAGGGGAAAGAGAACAGAAAATATTGAGAAGAGAATAAAATAGGTTAGGGCTTCAAGTAGCTCAGAATTACTGTGAGATTAAGGGTTCAATAAATTATTTCCCATGTTCCTTGCTTTCTTACAAACAAGCTTTCTAACAGCTTTGGAAAGCAGGAGAATGCTTACTGCAGCTAAAGATGGTGGCACCAATTAACTGACAAGATATGAAGAAAATCACATATTACAAAAAGTTGAAGAATAGTTTCAGAAAGCAGGGTTAACATGACAATTGGACAAGCATAAGGAACATATTTTATCTGAGGACAGGGACAATGAATTACTTAGTTGAGGGACAGTTTATGATGAAAAGTGGAATTGTAATAAAATTTAGACAGGAACTGTCTCAAACCGACTATCAAAGCTCTTACTATCCCCAGATGCAAAGTCACATTCTCTTGAAATGTTTCGAGCAGTAATATTAGTCAGACATAACAGATGCACAAAGTATGAGCATTTACTAGTCCAAGAAGTGATGAAAATAAATTTCAGAATGGGGGACTCGACACTCATTTCTAAATTTTGCAACCACCAAGACTGAAATTATCACCTGATGTGTCCAAAATTATCACCTGATGTGTCCAAAAGGTCACTCCTATAGATAAGCACAACTCTTGATAACAGATTATTTGTTTCTCTGTGACAATAATATTGCTTTCTGGATTTTTTCCTTTTTTTCTAGAATCCTCACTTATTATAATTAAAATCATTTAAGAACCTGGACAAAAGTGCTCAGAAAAAGTGGCAGAATGCCACTGAACTTCAAGAAAAAAAAATTAACCAAAAAAAAGAGAAATTAACCAAATTAAAATTAACCAAATAAAAGAGAAAACAACATGATTTGTAAAAGCCCATGGCTCCTTCAAAGAACATAAGATTTCTTACCACTGTCGTTCCCATTGTGGTCAGAATATGGTGGTCCCATGCCAGATTGCCCATTTCTTCTTATCCATCCATGTTGTAAATTCAATTCATGAAGAGCTTTGCATAGATCAGTTTCAAAATCACACTTGTCAGAGAAGAAATCTTAATTGAACCAATAAAAAAAATAAATTAAAACCTCAAAACCAGAAGCAAAGGAATATGTTCTCACCGTCACTTTCTATTTAATTAGTACACAGAAACACTCTGAACTGCCTTCTAGAAAAGTAAGAAACACTAGAAATTTTAAATCATGAAGAAAGGGAAAGAGGGAAGTGGAAAAGAGAGAATGAACATTGGAAAAAAAAACCGCAAAACAAACCACCAAGACCTTCCCTTGCAAAACTGAACTCAAACTAGTCCATTTAAATTATATCATTATGTCTTATGCTTTTCTCTTTACAAATATTTTTGTAGCTTGTAGGAAACAGTCCAATTTATCATAGCTTATATGCAGCTGCTGTTCTTAAAATCTAATGCAGGTACTGACTGATAAATTTCAGTATACCCTGTTTATCCAGGGTTCATGCATGGAAAAATGTAGACTTAACACCAGGAAAGAAACAGATAGCAATTTATTATTTTTTTTATTCCACTGCTCTTTATTTCACCATTTTTGCCGCCTGCATTTTTTGGCAACTTAGAGTATAAACCCATTCCCAGAAACTCCCCAGGGCCTAATAATAACAGAAAGGCAAGGCTTTTATCGTCTGACATACTCCAAAGTTTAACAGTTCTCATTGACTTTACTAAGCTGCTGCATTCAAGCAGAAACCACATCACTCAGAGAACAGCTGAAACAAGTCCTTGGAATGACAGTTACCCCATTGGCCTTTCCTCTGACCTTGAAAGCTGACAGTGGGGTGGAGAAGGACTACTTCTACCCCTTCCACATTCCCCTGCAAGGAAGCATGGGTCAGAAAAGAGAGGCAGAACATGCCTTTCTGTCACAGGACCTGGTTCAATGTACCAAGTCATTCAGGAATTTGAGGTTGGTCTGCAACCAGATAAATAATTGCTTACTGGGAGGCAGGAACAGACGTTTGTTTCTGCTTTGGTGTCAGGCAGCTCTTTTTCTATTGCATCAAAGCTGAATGAAAGAGCTTACATAAGGCTGAAGCTGGAAAGCTCTGTTCCTTGAACCACTTAGTGTAGTGGTGGATGGATTTCTAAAAACTGTCTGATCAGATGCATCTGTGAAGAGCAAATTTATTGCAACTTCCCCCTAGGCAGAAAGGTAGATATGTGGGACTGTCTGCAAATTTCATGCACAGTGTGGAAACTTCCAGTTCACTTGCATTTTCTCTTAAACAGCAGAGTAGCATAGGTTAAGATTCTGCCTTCTAATAGAGATTCTGGCTAGACATGAGAGCTACAATGCGTTCAAGCTCCCTCTGAAATTGGTGCTCATTCCAGGCCCTTGCTAATGCTTTCAGTCAATTCTGTAGTATCACAGTTCACACATCATTTTAAATAAACTTGCAACTGCAGCATTTATAGTCACACCATGATGTACAATTTTATGGTTTTCATATTCACATCAACTTACTGCAACAATTAATTATAATGCAAGAGAGGGGAAAATAGGTATAATTCATACAAGGATTCCAGGCTTAAGTTAATGTGCAGGTTGGCTGATTCATTAACCAAATTTATTGCTGTACTTATTCCTTAGCTCTTTAAAGGGCTGAAAAGCATGTCAGTGGTTCATCAAAAGCACAGACATTGCTGAGGCATATCTGTTTCACACTACATGAAATGCACCAAATCATGTTCAATATTTCCTCAGGAATATCTTCATAGCTGAAAAATACAATTTAAAAGTCAATACATACAAAATAGCAAGAACTGTACCTTTTAAAATTAAATATATATATATATATATCTCCTTGATCATTCATGATTATTTTCCAAGACAGTATTAATTTTCACTGAAAATATGACTTGAAAGCAAAGCACTATAAATCTTCTAGAAGATAGATTTATAAAGATAAAGTCATTTCTTAGAGAAGAAAAGACCAGAAGGAAGAAGGTGTGGGATGTTTTAGATATTTATTTGCAGACTATCCTGTGAACAAAACAAATATTTGAAATAAGCTCTATGGAAAAACTCCAAGTGTCACAGAAACTAACTGCAGTTTAAGTTTCTATTTTAAGTCTGTATGTGTGTAAAATCTCAGTTTAGGGTACTCTGGGAGCAAAATATTTTTAAAAGTAGTTACTTATCATTCATCCCCTAGTGAATATTTTGCAATAGTAATTCAGAGGTACTAAATGCCTGTAGGCTTTATTTGCTCCTTTTTCAATGCTGTGGAAAAGCACAAATCAGGCACATATGAAGTTCAAAATGGCAATAAAAATACATCATCTTAAATTACAATCCTGATATACTTTCAACAGAGAAACACCCTTAAATCTGAATACAATTTAGAGAAAACAGTGGAAGCCTGACATGAACATGAGATTGGAGTGCTGAAACCCAAAAAATAATTTTGCAATAATCCCTGGGTGGCAACAGGATGAATTTTGGCTGACACCTTCAACTGTATCTTTACATCAAGACAGCTAACTTCTCCCCTGCAGTCATCCTGAGCATTATCCAAGCAGCCCCAGCATCCACATGCTGTCACTCAGAGCCTGGTTCCACATCTTGCTCATCCGTACTTTAAATATATTTAAATGAGCCTATAGGCTCATTTTCCTAAACTACTCTTTGTAGCAACTTTGATTTTTCAACTTTCCAATAAGCTTTTGTCTATAATTGTATTCACTCAACAAAAAAGTGTAAAAGGCTCCATAAAAATTAATGGAAGAATGCATCTCTTCTAGCATATTCTGCAATCATAATGGAAAGTGCTGCTTGGAGGAAATTTTCTTTTCTGGCAAAGCCAAGACCAAGCACAATGAGGACTTCAAGGCTATGCAGTGAAATGTAGCATAACCATCTCTTGTGCAAATGATAAAAATATGTGCTAACTTGGGATGTGTTAGTCACACATCATGGGATTCCACAGGAATAATTTCCAGCCATTGGCATTTAATACATTTCAGTACAGCACTGAAAGGTATTTATATCCAATACAGTCTTAGCAACAGTCTTATTTTCAGAGGAAAAAGAATTAATATCCTAGAGGAGGTTCTAGACTACTGTTCCAAACACATATCTGAATTGTATTTGGATAAAACAGGGAGCTGTACTGAGAGAAAAAAAGTCCACGTAACTGCATACACAACTCTAAATAAAGGAATCTGGTGTTGTACTGTTCTTTCTCCCAGATTTCATCTGAATGCAATGATCACTAACATGCTCTAATTACACTTTCTCAGTGTGCACAGAAACACACAGGATCATTTAAAGACCATCAACTTTAAATTTAAACCTAGACCCCTAAAACACAATAAATACAGTAACTTCTTTGTTATATGAAGAATGGAAGAACTTAAATAAGCTCTTAATTAAAATTAATATTTTTTATAAATCCAAGCTCTTCTTCACACTCCAGAAAAAAAAAAAAGATCCTCAAAGAGCAGGACTATGTTATGTATTGTATGAAATTATTTGCACCATGATTTGGTGTTACAGTATTCTGGAAATACTGTAGATCTCTGACTTAAACGTACTCAGACAGTAGCGGGTAAAATTCACTTA
Organism: Clamator glandarius; assembly: GCA_033459285.1. NCBI lineage: Eukaryota > Metazoa > Chordata > Aves > Cuculiformes > Cuculidae > Clamator > Clamator glandarius. The sequence goes on from JAUNZM010000046.1 coordinate 2,655,609, forward strand.
TTTTCACTAAAATTCACTAATTAAAATTCCTTAGATGTTTCCACCTAGTGAAACAGCAACAAGCATATTCATAGTCTCTGAAGCTGACAAAGAATAAGCTAGGGCTATCAGTTCATGAATTCAGGAAAATTTTCCCCCTTACCTGACTGGAGGGGAAAAAAAAAAGCTGTTGTTGCTTGAGTTATGTATTTTGGATGAAATCTGACTTTCAGCAAAAACTTCTACCATGAACTAAGAAAAAAAGTAATACTAGTTAAATTGCCAGTGAATTTTAAGTGGATGAAGAAACACTTGCTTTGCTACTTAATATCCGTATGAAAATTCATAAAAGAGGTGTACTGTACAGAGGCTGAAAATTAAGCAGGAAAAATCAAATCAAAGCAGAAAGAATCTGTCTTAGAAAATCGGATGAAGAAGAGGGTGGGAAAAAACCAAAATAACTCCAGAACATTTTCATAACAGTAAAAAAATTCAGTTCTTTCTGCTGCTGTGTTCCGTTATCACACTGTATCACACTTACGATGAAGCCCACTGAGACTTACCTTGTTTCTCATCACTGCTTCCTCCACACTGGTTGGTGAAAATGCACAGATCCCCAGATGTAGAAGAGGAGCCATCATCACACTGACATTCACTTCCTGTAGATAACTGAATATTTGCCAGAGTAAAGCCACATAATCCACAGAAAAATATGAATATGTTCATGGGCTATGCTACTATCTAAGCTTTCACTTGGAAAAATGAAAAGTCTCTTTAAATGTCTAGCACTGGTCATGAAGCATCTTTGAAAAAGCTATTTTTACACAGAACCTTAATATTCTGAATCTGAAGCTTGAGGGAAATATGGCTTCTGCAAAGCAGTGACTTTCAAACTGGTGTGTCTTTGGATAATATTTAACTAAATTATAACATTGTTTTATGACTAAAAAAAATTTGGACCATGCTATGCAAGTCAAATGTGTAACATTAACTTATTGACTGGATTTATTGCCTGATAGTTTGCAAGTATATTAGACAAGGAAATAACAGGAACACAGGGTAGAATTATTAAGTGACCAACATTCATAAAGATCTCTCTTTCCTCAGTGGGAGTTGGCAAATACTTATAAAATTTATGAAGAGTTTGTGCACTGAATTTAGAAAACAGTTGAGAAATTCTAAGTTGATTTTATATCAAAGAGATTATAAGTGACTTATCTAGGGAAAGAATTTTCAGAGCCTGTAGATGTATGATGCTGAGAGTTGAAAATGGTATCTATTATTGACTTGGGCTACAATTGGAAATAACAACTGCATTACTTTAGAGTCCCTAGTTGTTAACGGAATCATAACAGCAAACACAATTTGCATAAATCCATTAATGGTCTTCCTATTAATGAATACTTTAGAAAATATTAGATGCCTGTATTTTCTGGAAAAAATCATATTTTGTGTGATACTACTAGTAGTTTCCAAGTTAGGAAAAAATTAGAGGTACTTAGGACCACGTATCTGAATTCTTATGACCAGCAAACTATATCATCATACAAACAAGCACAGTCAGAAAGTTTCAAACAACAATAGCAATAATAATAACAACAACAATAATAATTTGCCACCCATTGCAGGAATCCCTTGTTAAGGGAAACCAACATTAATACCAACCCCAGATATATTACCCTGCCAAAATATTCAGTCTCTGTCCAGGGTTATGTAGAATTAGATATAAACCTCCCCCTGCCTTAATGTGTATGGCTAGTTCTGAAATACTCCATTTGGATAGAAGAAGTGTATAGTCAGAGGTAACACACCAGCTCCTCATTAAGCTGCCCTAAAGACTGTTTGCATTGTGTAAATAGGTTTACAATGCATTATATGGTAAGCCAATCAGTGCTTCCACAGCAGAGACTGTCAGTAAAGTATCCTTGTACAAAAGGACTCAGTAGAGGAGACAAAAGTCAGTGCACTGACTTACAATCCCTTTGATGCAAAATCAACTTTGAATGTCTCAACTGTATTTCACTGAAAAACTGTTCTGATAAAGCTTTTACATGGATGGACTGAGAATCTTCAGACTCAGGAGATTGTGACGAGATGACCAGCCCGTGCAAAAATCCTGCCTTGTGTGAGAAGATTAAATCAACTTGTTTTGTTCAGCGTAGCAACACAAGGCAACACAGAATTTTTTTTCATGAGGTATCTTAAGCATTTTAGATGCTCCAAACCCAGAGGAAGGAGAGATAGTAGGATGATTACAATAGTTAAAGGACAGTATTAACCCAAGGCAAATGACTGTGAAAACTGGACACAATTAGGATGACAATCACATAAGCCTGATCCTCTCTTAGATATTTTCATCCCCCTATTCCTATAAACAGTTTTTATGATGTAGTTGTATTACATACTAAAAGGATCATACAATTGTCCAAGTGCAGTAGGCAGCTTGTAGTAAGAAAACGATGCCTGCAACTCTGGAGATTTCTGTACCTGTAAATTCCCAAGATCAAATTACACACGCATTGTGCATACTCTCAATTTGCCCTTTAGTTCTGGTGAACAGAACTGAGACAAGGTATATGTCTGTAAGTAAAGTATGCTGGTTAGGAAACACAAGTGCTATAGTAGCTACAAAGTAAAACAGACATCTCTTTCTGGAGGGATATGAATCACTGCAGATCTGTATTTTCATAATGTCAGAAATCCTTTTTCAGGGTACAAAGACTTTTTTTCCATCATTGCCTGAAGGCTAACAGTCCAAGGTCTTACACAACTTCCTATTATCTCCAGCACCAGAGGCAGACATATGTTTATTGTAATAAAGGTTTCAGTTCTGCCTAAAAGCATTTTCCAGCTGATTGGATTCATCTCCACCCTTTTCATCACTATCCTTCTACGGGTATCACTTTATGAGCTTCATTTTAACACTTTGTCCTCAGACCATAGAGCTGACTGGAAAACATCCTGAAGAAAAGTAGAGCTAATAATAAATGAGTTAAGAGTTCATAGATATAAATAAATATTAGTGTCCATCAAGAATGTGTATCATTAAGTTGTATGCTTCCCTTACATACAGCTTAGATTAGAAGCTTACATTAAAGAACTGTTCCATATAATGTCATACTAACACATTTTTAAAGGCTTAGATATTTTGTTATTCAGCTGTTTTATTTTCCAAACTACTTTCTCCAACATACAGTATTTCATCTAATTCCTTCTTTTTCCCTCCATCTTCTAAAACTCCCTCTCACACTGTCATACTTCATAATGACAGGGTTTCCTGGTCTTTCAGACCTCTCCCATTTTATTAAAATTTCTCCTGCAATATTCTAAGCTGTTCTTCTACTCTGTCTGTAGCATAAAATCTGTATACAAGCTTTGTGACTAAGAGGGTAATTTATAGCAGAGAGTCTTAGCCATTTCTATTTTTTATGGTCTAAAACATTGATAAGAAGAAAAATCGCATAACCCAAAAAAAGTCTGAATCAACATAAGATCTGTTATGAGTGGAAAGAGAAGAAAAACTTATCCAATATTCAGAAAGCATTTAGGATGTTGTCCAAGGATTTTTAGTGAAGAAGAAAAAGTTGTATTTCAGTGAAGATCAAACGAAAAGTGCAAGACCAAAGAAAGGATGACTTTTTTGCAAGTGTGTGGCTATGTAGAAGTAAGAAGAGTTTCTTGACAAATGCAACAAGTCAGCCCTCTTGTCAGCTAGCAATAAGAACAATACAGTTTTTTGATGGTTCTGGGAAACATAAAAAGGAATAAAAAGATAACTTATTGTAAAAGACTCTCAAGGAAAGTCAAAAGGAAAAGCATTTCAAGTACTGAACTGCAAGATCCCTGAAAGCCAAAAGAAGAATCAAGATCCAGACAAAAGAGAAGCAGAGAGAGAATGAAGATATATAAGTCAGTAAAAATATTCTGGATGTCAGAAAAGCAGAAGAATGGGCATTAATCAAGTTGTTTCTTTCTGAAAACACAAGAAAAAGAGAAATTAAAAACTAAAAGAAGAAAAAGAATAAGGTACTATGTCTATATTCAAACTTACTTTAGCAAACAAGCAGTACTTGAAAATGAAAAAAAGAAGTTAAAGTAAAAAAACTGCTTGAATTTACATCATAACTAGATTTATCTTGCTTAGCCTAACTCTTCACTTAAACAAAGAAAAAATTCATTTGTTATAAGCGAAAAAAATATGGCACTCTCAGCTTTTCCATTTGTTTAAGCAAGTCTTTTGAAAAAAAACTGTAGATATTTAATCTAAGATTTTTAGATAAGTTTTATAAAGAGGTCCAAACAGGCTCTGAAGCAAGGATAGAAAATTTTTGCATTTTAAGTCTATTTTTCATGTCAACAGAAAGTTATCTGCTTATGCAGAAAATGTGATGCAGTTAGTAATTCCCCATTAAGTTTTTGTAGAGCCAGTTATCAACACATGAAACAGAAGAAAGAACTCAAAAATGGGATATTAATTTCATCATCTGAAAATAGTGTTCAAATTTAGCAGCCATCGTTAACTTTCTTTCAGGAAAATGTCTTACAGAAAGCATAGTCACATCTTCAGAGAAATCAAAATTTCATTAAATTTAATACAACCTTTTAATGGCAAGATTATAAAATTTTTATACGTGAACAGGGTGGAGAACACTACGGCACCAGTATATATACCTTTAACATCTATCTCATTTTCTTCTAATGTGTAGTTTTATTAACTATTATTAACTTTAATGCAAACGATTATCTGATTGCTTATGCATGAAAAATTCTACCCAGTCATTAAGAAAACCACTGAAATCATATTTTTAAGTAATTCACAACTATTTACCCAAGTTTTTGTTGTGAGAACCCCCTCTCAAAGATATGCTATTCGTATTGTCAAATGACTGCTCTAGTTAATTGTAAAATTGGAACTGAAAGACATCTACAAAGCAGAAGTAAGTCAAGCAATCACAGTAACTCCAAATTGATCAGTTCTTAACAAGAATTGACAGGCAATAATTGCATACCATCTGCTTCCACTTAAGTGGCACTAATTCAATAGTTAATTTGAAAGAGGACTGAGATATTAATACATTTGATTAAAAAGGAGTCTGAGTAAGTGTTCTTGCCATCCATCTCCATTTACTGAAAGAAATTAGTAAAATCAATTGAAAGGTTAAAAACAAACTTAATGTGTTGATCAGTTTACAGCACAAACACTGAAGTTACAATTGGTGAAGGAAAAAACCCACAGTATTTATGCAAGGCGTGGTGAGGTAGATAAAATCAGGTCAATCAAAGTCCTAGATCATTAAAGAGTGAAATAAGATAATACTTCAGGAAACATTTTGTTAGCATAATTTCTATCTTTGTAATGACAGACCATATCACATTCAAGAAGAGCTGACAGGTGCCAATAGAATGGAAAGTGAAAAAATAATCAGTGGGAGACCCAAAAGACTAATATGATCCTTATGTGTATCATGTGTTGTCAAAAGCTCAGCACAGCTGCCCTTCTCTCAGCTCCAAAGTAAAAGGGGAAAAAACGTACCAAAAGTCTTTCTAATCCATAAAGCAATATTCTGTTAGAAGACAAAATTCTAAATTGACATAAAGTAACTTTGATAAGGCAACCCCCCCCCCCATTTCTATCTCCTATCTACTATCTATTTCAAAGAAACTGGAGCAAGAACCAAATAATTATTTTCATAGCATTTGCTTTCCAGTTCAAAAACTTTGAACAAATTTCAGCATATGCTGCTCCCACATGCTCTTCTTCAATTCAGTCATAGAATCATTAAGTTGGAAAAGACCTTTGAGATCATTAAGCATAACCATACCTGTCTACTACTACATTATGTCCCCAAGCACCTCATCCCCCCACCTTTTAAACATCTCCAGGGACAGTGACTCAACCACCTCCCTGTGCAGCCTGTTCCAGTGCTTGATAATCTTTTCTGTGCAGAAATTTTTCCTAATGTCCAATCCAAACTTCCCCTGATGCAGCCTAAGGCCATTCACTCTTGTCCTATCACCTGTCACTTGGGAGAACAGCACCCACCTCTCTACAACCTCCTTTTAGGTAGTTGTAGAGAGTAATAAGGTCTTCCCTCAGCCTCCTCTTCTTCAGGTTAAACAACCCCAGTTTCCTCAGCTGCTCCTTGTGAGACTTGTTCTCCACTCAGCCACTCCTCGTAAGACTTGTTCTCCAGATAGGAAAGTCTTTGTTCTATCACATCATTCCAACAAGCATTTTAGTTCTGTTTTCTACTATAAGCAGCTCCCCAGCCCTCTAAGCTCTCTTCAGCTGTAACTAATTTATCAAGTAGCACTGTCTCACAAGAACAGAGCTGTAAACTGAAACCCACGGTGATGAGGACCTGATGTGTGATGTAACATGAAGTACTACATCGTATGACTAAATGCATTTCACAAGGTGTTTAACTCAAATTAGCTCGGGTCTGGTTTCATGGACCATATATGAGACCAAGGTGTATTAAGTGTGCTCCTGCAACTCATCTTCCTCTCTAGTCTCATAGACCAGATCTGTGAGTACAGCAATATTCATATTTAGTCCCGAAACACGTCCTTGTGCCCAAGAGCTGGAAATTAGGCTGTTAAGACCTAGAGAGAGTCTCAACAGAGCTCAAAAAAAAAAAAAAAAAGACTAACACTATAGTTCAGGAAATAAGAGTGAGAGGAGAGAGACAAAGAGATGGTTATAGAATCTGTTCTAACCTGTCACAGTGAGACAAGATTCAGCTCAATTGCTTCACTCAAAATGAGTGGATGCATGTTCAAATATAGACATTTCCTTGGTTGGAAAATGTCAGTGTGCAAGAATGAACAGAGTTTACAGAAAATGTCTCGTGAAACTGAAGAAGCCCAAGATGGAAAGTTTGTCATTATTGACCGAGTCTTCCATTGAAGAGATCCCAAAGATCAATTTGGTGCTCAAAGGAATCTGTTTTATATCATTAGAAGATGGGGAAAAAAAACCCAACAAAAGAGATCTTCAAGAGCCTTTCAGAAAATTATCTGTGGGTTTACTTCGAATATTGGCAGCATTGTGTGCAGCTATGTGCCAGCTGATAAGGGAACTATTTTGAAGGTGATCATCATTGATTTTCTTAATTTGTTAAATGAAGAGTTACAAGTACAGTCTCTTCTTTTTGTGTGTGTGTACCTTAGTAACAAGATTTAAAATAAATAAATGTATTCACTAAGTTTTCCTGTGTTATTGATATTTGCTTTTAGACATCTCTGGCACAGCACTGGTCCTGACGGTTTCTCAGGAGTCATGCTTGCTCCACTTATTCCTAGAAGTTATCCCCTCAAAAAATACAGGAACTACATTTTTACAAAACTTTCTTGATCAAAATACACATTTATGTCAATTTCCTCATCTGGAAACAGATAAGTTGTCTGAAAATTTCTTAATTGCTCTGATATCTCCTGACAAGTAAGACTAAATGGAAACTAATAGTCCCAAACAACCTTTCTCTACCAGTTTTAAGTAAACTTAATATAAGGGGATATCTTGGTATACAAAGAAATATTATTTCTCTAAAAATAACAGATAATTTCCAGCTATGATTTTCAGAGAGATTTAATGAAAAGAACACTTTCAGTGCTATTAATACAAAGTTGAACTTTATGTAATAAAGGTACATGAAAGGTTTGGGAAAAGTCCTAGGAATTAAAGCATATGGGAGAGGAATGATCTTCCTGATTTCCTAACCTCTCTTTATAGTCCTTAACCACCCTGCTGCTTCTCCTCATCTGATTCATCAGAATCACAGAATCACAGAATCACTAGGTTGGAAAAAAAACCACTGGATCATCAAGTCCAACCATTCTTATCAGTCACTAAACCATGCTCCTCAGCACCTCATTCACCCATCTTTTAAATGCCTCCAGGGAAAGTGACTCAACCCTCTCACTGGGCAGCCTGTGCCAGTGCCTAGTGACCCCTTCTGTGAAATTTTTTTCCTTATGGCAATCCTGAACCTCCCCTGGTGGAGCTTGTGGCAATTCCCTCTTGTTCTGTCCCCTGTCACTTGGGAGAAGAAGCCAGCTCCCTCCTCTCTGCAACCTCCTTTCGGGTAGTTAAAGAGAGCAATAAGGTCTCCCCTCAGCTCCAGGCTAAACAACCCTGGCTCAACCAACACTCCCAGGTCCCTCTCCTCCAGGCAGCTTTCTAGACAGGCTTCTCCTAGTCTGTAGCTCTGCTTAGGGTTGTTGTGCCCCAAGTGCAGGACCCGGCATTTGGCCTTGTTAAACCTCATGCCATTGGACTCTGCCCAGCGGTACAGCCTGTTCAGATCCCTTTGCAGAGCCTCCCGACCCTCCAGCAGATCCACACTTCCTCCCAGCTTGGTGTCATCTGCAAAATTGCTAAGGGTGCGCTCGATGCCTTCATCCAGGTCATTGATAAAGACATTGAACAGGGTTGGACCCAGCACTGAGCCCTGGGGAACCCCACTTGTCACTGGCCCCCAGCTGGATTTAACTCCATTTCCCACCACTCTCTGGGCCCGGCCAGCCAACCAGTTTTCCACCCAGGAGAGTGTGCGCTTGTCCAGGCCAGAGGCTGACAGTTTCCATAGCAGAATGCTGTGAGAAACTGTGTCAAAGGCTTTACTGAGGTCCAGGAAGATACATCCACAGCCTTTCCCTCGTCCAGCAGCTGGGTCACTTGGTCATAGAAAGCGATCAGGTTAGTTTGGCAAGACCTGCCTTTTGTAAATCCGTGTTGACTGGGCCTGATCACCCGGTTCTCTTGCATGTGCTTCATGATAGCACTCAAGATCACCTGTTCCATGACTTTCCCTGGCACTGAGGTCAGACTGACAGGCCTGTAGTTCCCTGGATCCTCCCTGTGACCCTTCTTGTAGATGGGCACAACATCAGCCAGCCTCCAGTCCAATGGAACTTCCCCAGTCTTCCAGGACTGTTGGAAGATGATGGAAAGGGTTTTGGCCAGCACATCCCCCAGCTCCCTCAATCCTCTTGGATGGATCCCATCTGGCCCCACAGACTTTCTCAGACCTTTTCTGTTCTTCACTGACCTTAGGCTAAAATGGGGTAAGGCTACAGTGAATTGGTCAGTAGAAAATTGTTACAACAAGCACAAATAGGACAAAAAAAGAAGTTCTGATGAGTCCTGGGATTCTGCACTGTCAAATTGACATGAGGGCTATGGCCTCTGAATTGTAATAGCAAATAACTTCTATACTCTACTGTGCAAAAGAGTGAAGAACAATAGAATATTTCGACATTTTTATCCTTGATCAATCCCAGATAAGAAATGCACACCTATTCTGTTAGGTCTTTCAACAAAAAAAAACAAATGGTGCTTTCCACTAGCGGCTTAAAATTTCAAATCTACAATTTCAAAATCTTCAAGATGCAGTACCTAACACTGAAACTCACTGTGTACCAATACCCAGTAAAACCTACTGATTTATGAGCCTCTGCTTGTCCTTTCAAGGCCAAAAGGCTCACTGATTGCAATCAAGGAAATCTTTGGACTCCAGATAATACTGAAGAAATTTCAGCATAATCTTCATAGAAGACAAAGCCAGAAATCACATAGTAATCAACATCAGAAAATGGTTTCTTGACAGTATTCAGAGTTCTACCCTATATAGTTAAACTTGTAAGATTGGTAAATGGACATTAATTGATTTAATGTTTACTAAAATTCTGTTTTGGAAAGCAAATTCCCAAGACACAATCAATAAATGATTGAACATTCATAACTGCAAGAAAAATAGAGTTTAAGCATGAATTAACTAGAAATGAGGTAACTCATCAGAGAATACTTACATAACTTAACATCAGGTAGTGTCACAGTTGTGGAGGAGTTAGAAGTCCAGTACAATGTTTCACAAGCAAATAGAAATTACTTTATAACAAATGGTTAATTATTTTTTATGTACATGGTAAATACAGACCACACATCGTAGTCCATCTTTAATATTCTACTAAGATTAGAAGAAACAAGTATTAATGGCAATTCAATTTAAAAAAGTCTAATTACAAGATCATTAAAAAATCAACAAAAATGTCTGGTAAATTCAAATAGGTCTGTAAATATGTACCTACACTAGCTTTCTTTAAAATTAAGTTTTATTAATGGAAATTTTCACTTAAGAAAAAGAGTTAGAAAAAGTATTATCACTTTTCTGAAGAAATAGAATATACCTAAGTACCATGGTGAACATTTACCTAACCAATTGCCACTTCACACGTGAGAAAAAAAGTTAGAAATTTGTCTGAAGCATATTCTTTTTCTTTCCAGCATGGAAAGAAGCTCCAGCAGAAAAGGAAACCAATCTGCCAAATGGTTCAGTAATCCTTCTCACCCTACCAGCACGATGGAAGGGATGAAGGGCAGTGCTGAACTCCCTGCTAGACACACACTCCCCACCAGCCAGCACAGAGCTGAGGTTCAGCCAATGCTGCACCTGAGCTTTGGACAGTGTTCCCTTAATAATCTCTGTAACCTTCATAGAGAAATGGTAAAGAAACTGGTCAAGAGCTGTTTCCTTCAGTCATGCATTCACCTTTCCTGAAGACATAAACTTTTTACATTAGAATATATCTCCCTCCTATATAATTTTAATGGAATCTATGGACTTACAAAAAAATGCTTGTGAACATTAGTGAAGCCTTTAGAATTATGAAGACAATATTTGTATAATGAATTTTATTTTACTGCTCAGATGCCTGTGCTGCTGATGTGGTAGAACTGCATTTGAATTACACATACAATAAAAAAAATATCCAAATACACTCCTACTGAAAACTCAAAGATCTGTGTTACAAGAAAATGCAGTTTGGTATGTGTTTGCTCATTTCTGGCTATTTCACATCAAAATGAGTAGCAGTTAGTTTTCTTGCTCTTTTCCTTACTAATTAAGTTAGTCATTTTGGACTTTGGTTAATGGACACTGCACTAAATTGTCTGGTTTTGTACATTTTCATCTTTACCTGCACTCTTTCCACAACAGTTACGGGGGGGTCATCTGAACGAGAAACTATGAGTAAAAGGAGTCAGTAGTACAGAATATAGGGGATACACAGGGACAATCAAAATGACAAACCCCCTGAAAAGTGATAGGAGCAGAGCATCACCATTGAGGTTCAGCCTACATGTGACAGACATGAAATTTTTCAATGAATAGCTTTAAAAGACTTGTGATTTTTAAGTCCTAGTAAGACTGAAAACAGTGAGCAAAAACCTATTCATCCTAAAGGAAGATAAAAAAAAACCCCTGGTGGTTTGCATCAGATATACCTCCCATTCCAGTATATGAAGTCAGGGGGGTCTGGAGATGGGAATTTAAGTGGAAACTTTCCTTTTACTCTCTGGTGTTCTGAATAGTGTTCTGACAGCGTAATCAACAGCAATAGCAATAAATTTTCCCTTGAATTTTTAGGAACAAAAGCAAGTCAAAACCTGCTAGCAGCATAAAGCATGGCCACTTTAAAGATCGGTTGTGACTTTTAAGAAACTGAAATCGTCAGTATCCCCATATGCCAAAGGAACATACTGATATTCACTCCTGAGGTACAACTGCTGGATTAAATTGAACAGTCAGACCAGATGATCAGAGCAACCTGCTTTTGTCTTAAGTTCTATCCACTCTTAAGTTACTGCTATCACGCAAAACTAGATTTATTTATGTTTTGATGCATCTTTAAGTCTCTTGGAAAGGCACTACTAAAACTTATTTGAGTCATGGCTTTTTTATAGTCAATCAAGCATAAACGGCAATATCTGATGACAGATGACAATGTTACTGACAGAGACCCAATGATAGAAGAGTGGAAGAGATATAAGAAAGGAAGAGAGAGGTGATTTAAAAATCAGAGATTTTTTAAAAAAAAGAAAAGAAAGCTAAGACTGGAAAACCAGCCTCAGAACAAAATCTCCTTAAATAAACAGTAAAATGGATCAGAAATATACTAGAATGGACAAGACAGGTTGGGTAAGAGTTGCTACATTTGAGTTCAGTACAAATGTCTAAACAAATTAATTAAAACCAGTTATCTAGGTGACAAGAAAATACATCTCTGCTAGCAGATCCACAAATTAAGGGCACAATGTCAGAATTCTGTGTGCTGCAATCTGCAGTTAATTTAATTGGTTAGCAGAACTACTTTCTGGAATTTTAAATAATACGGTTACATGCCTCCTACAGTCACTCGCAGCTGAAAGCGCTTAGAGAATGAAAGCACCATGCAGAAAAATGAAAACAAATCTGTCACCCACATAAAAGTTTATACATCTACAAACCAACAGAAATGGATCTTTTGTCCCAATAGTTTGCTAGCAGCACAACGCTAAGTCAATCTTTTGTTTGATTCACTTTTGAAAATATAATTGGGATTGTTGTTGAGCTGAACTTTCCTAAATTTAAATCCCACCAGGTTTTGGTGGCAGAAAAGCAGGGACAGCAAGCTGTTGCACAGCAGCTTCTGCTAGTAAAAGCAATCCTTTCTCTTTTGCTTTCTTAAATCTGCATGAAAGAATGTGGCTAAGAAAGCGTAATATTCTTCTTTATACTTCGCAAATTAAGTGAGCCTCTAAGATTTTCAGCTATTTTTTTCATAGGCTGACATCTATTTTAAAGGCTACCTTTTCCAGATTTTTGTCCAGGTCTGGTAATAGAACATTCAAACAGAGAACGCAAGGGCAAACTTGAAAAGAGAACTACACAACTCAGAGCCTTCACCTCTTATGCCACCTTGAGCACAAACAAGGCTATAATCAAGAATATATGGCATATGCCCACAAGAGGCAAGATTTGGCAAACATGAGGTGGAGGATGGAATGGGTGTTAGCTAGAAACAAAGTACCTGTGCATATGCATGTATATATCATATGTGTTCATACAGTGTGACACTGGAAACACCAATGTTCCCAGACTTGGTCCTAAATGTGAACTTTCTTTGAAGTTAAGGCTGCTAGTGGAAGAAGTCCTACTTAGTGGGCAGGCTTTCAGATCAAAACAGAAGATATAAAATACATGCAGTTAAAGAACGTTTCTCATGATTCTGTTGAAAATTGAGGTCATCCACTTCCATCTGAGTTTAATGCTGAGAAGATTGAACCAACACCTCTCCCATCTACAGAATTAAAATTTCTATACAATTAAGTGGAATTAAGATCTAAACTTAATTATAACAATAGAAATTAAGCTTTAAAGACAAAACATGTGTTCTTTTAATTACTGACAGTGAGTAAAATATGAATGAATGCGACATAAATTAGAAAACCTTTCACTATGTAATAGAAGCTCCAAATAAGCTTAGAGATGGAAAGTAAATGTGCTGGAAAAGAAATAGTGAATGTGCTGGAAATGCTGTTTTTCATATCATACACTGTGAATCTGAAGCGATCTCACTATACTGGCTTTTTCACTTATGTTTAGATGGAAATGTACTGGCTTAATAGAGAAAAAATTTGCATTTAATTTCTTAACTTTTCTAAGTGTTTAAGAATCTGGAATATATTTCCTTGCCAGAAGTACCAAAAAACCCCCATATTTCATTGCAAAAACCATATACTCAGGATTATAATAATAATTTTTCCCAGGATCATTTATCTCCAGGTACAGAAGATAAATTCATTTTAAATATTAAATAATTTGCCTTATTTTACAAAAACGAATGTGAAAGTATAAACATGCAAAGGAAATTAAATCCTGGTTGGATCTGTCTCTAAAAACATATTAAATTTTAACTTTCTATAAAATCAAAGCATTTTTAAGAGTAATAAGAAACCCAAAATGAATTCATGTGGCAGAATACTGCTAGTATCCTCTATGTCCTCAGCCAATAGTTAAGACAGGCTTTAAGGCCCATGCAGTGAAAGGAAATCCTGCAAATTATCTCCAAAAAAACCACTCTGGATCAAGCCTTTAAGGACTATTCATGGATATAGTGTTAAACTGTCGTCCCGTGGTTAACTACCTTGCTAAGTCACTGTACCATTCTGTTACGGATTGCAATCTCTAAACAGCTTTTGCCATAGCATGAAAAATGTTGATCATCAGCTCATATCTCTTAGTATTGTATTTAACTGGGGTAATAAATACTTTATCTTTCCTATTTTTCTTCCTCCATTCATCTTTCTTCTTCAGGCAAGCAATTCCAAGATTTGCTTCTAAATTTGTTTAAACTATGTTGTTTATTTTTCATTGAGTATCTCTGCTTTCTTCTTATAATGCAAATATAACTGTGTAACTAATGCAGGAATGTATATTTGAACATGCTCCCTCCAGTTTCTCTAATGCTTTTGGTTACATGAAGCTGACAATGTTTTCAGATTGACATGCTTAAGATAAATGAGATTTTTATTATGATCAGTGAAGACAGTTGACTCGTCTTCCTTCCACTGTTCAATGAGTAAATTAAGATTGTTTACAGCCTATTTTTATCATACTCATAATTACTGTTTTTTTACCATCATCCTCGGATTTTCTACCCAAGTGAGCATTGGATGAACATAAAATGTAGATAAAAAGTGAAAGGCATTAATGAAGAAGTTGTCAAAGAACAGTGTTGCCTGAAACATTACAAAATATTTACTGATCAGGAAGCTTAATTTTGTGTGTCTTTTTATTTTTTTTTCCCATTTAACTTAGTTCTTCTTACCAGGCCTTTTAAATCAAATGAAGTCTGATGGGTTGCCCTATGGGGCACAAATGCTACCAGTCAAATGACACTGGTGATTACCAGTCTTCATATTTCTGAAAAAAATGAGGAGTCTTGTCTCTCTGAATACACTCTGATTCAAGTACATAAGGATTGTTTGATAACATCCAGTTAAAGACTCCTTCATCCAGGACTTTATCTAAAACTTCTCTACTGGTTTCTTGCAGGCCTGTGTTCCCAATGTTTGTTCTTACTGTGGCTTTGATTTTCACTGCCATATCCTCAGTTTTCCTCCTCTTTCTCTAAGACACATACACATTAATTCATCAGCCGGGAGGTAGGTGAGGGACAGCCAGCTGCTTTCTTGGCACATATCTTGTTTAGTTTGTCTGAGTTTTGGATAGTGCCAAGTACAAGTATTTTAGATGAAGCCTTTGGTTTATCTACCTGATTACATTAAATAGCTAATGTTTTGTTTCATTTACTCTAACATGATATTTCATTCACAATGTGAACGAATTTTAATTCAACACCCGTAATTCATAAAACTCACGCAAGTGGAAGAGCTAACTTTAAATTGCTCTACCCACCTGCTTTGACTGCCAGTGGTGGTGGAAGAGCTTAATCAACTTGAGTATGGCTTATGTCATTGTGTCCTTCAAGGCATAATATAGATAGTCATGTTATTGTAGGTTTAATACAGGTGATTTCAGCTTTTTGAGGTTTTCGTGAGTGTATTCATTATCAGGATATTGACAGGCATATAAAATTTTATAAAATAAAATAAAATAAAGTCTTCTTTGATCTTCTTAGAGTTTTGCTAACAAAGTGCTAAATTTTGAACTTTGTGTGTTATTATGTTCTTGACTTTTTAGGAGTGCATTTTACATTTATATTGTTTTCTGGCATGAAACATAACACTCAATAATCACTTGATGTGTTGTTATTGTGTGTCATCTGTATGGATATTTTTACAGCATGGCTATATCATTTCTGGACCTAGAATCAATACATGCTCAGGACAGGATGAATACAGCAAGAAAAATGGTTATTAGTTTCTTGGTGCTTTGCTTCAATTAGTTAATTTGTCTCATGCAAGAAGATTACTGAAAAAAAGCCAAGATAAAGGAATGGATCTGAGGTTTTTTTGTCCTGAAAATCCTTAAATCCTGGCTTAACTTTCTTCCTACGCTCCTTCTGAAAGACATAAAACAATTTTCTGAGCAAAACTGAAAAAAATCAAATCTTTCACACTTTTTAGTTAGTGATTTTACTGCTATTGAGTATATGAAAAGCTCACATTCACTTGGTGCCTTCATTGTCACACTACAGGAGCACATTGGCCCAAGGGGAATTTTATTCTGATACACTGATGCAGCTTTAAATTTTATAGTAGCAATGGGCAAATTATGGAGAAAGGAGCTGACTTTTTTTTTAAAAATGTAAATTTTTTATTGCTGGATATCAAACTATGCTGGCAAACAATAATTTATGCCTTTAATAACCATAAACATTAAATCATAAGTATTAAACCTTCAGAATCAAAATACCATGTCCTCAAACACAACACCTTATAAAGAGCGTCTTTCCTAATAGTTGTACATACTGCACCTCTGAATCATCCTCCAAAACAGGGGGTAGCAAATCCTGGCCTGGTTTACAACAAAATAAAGTAAATTTAGGCAGTATAGCAAAACAATTCTGATGTCATTTACAATTTTGAAAGAATGACAGTCGCTCCTCTGCTGCATAACATTCTTGAAAATTCATTAATTAGTAAATTAGATTTGCTATTTTGTTACATAATGTGACAAGCTTGCCACTGATTGTGATGTAATTGTGGATTTTATTTAAGAAATACAGATGGGAAACCAACTGTTTTCCACTTCTTTATAGGGAACAAAAAATCTATTCTACTTACATCCCACTAAATAAACAGATTTGTAGAACTAGCAGCAGTGAACTATGAGCCTCTATCATCAGGTTATGCACTAGTTAAACTATTAACATTATTAGCATCATCAAAATAACACTGCAGATGGTCTTGCTAATATCATTAAACTCAACAAACAGCAGAAATTATTATGCATTTTGTGAGAATTCTTTTCCGAATGCCACAGTTTGCCAGTAAAAACTGCATTTGCTGCCTTTATCTCTATAATAATTAATTATGGGAGCATTCGCCATTAGTCCATAATATGCACAAACATTATATGACATTAAAACCATTAAAGATTTTCTGGTGAACAGATTGTTGCTCTTATTGCTATACTCAGGTAGAAAAAACAATATTGTAATAAGTGCTTATTTATTAGTCACTGTACCTTTGTTGAGTGCTTAGTTATGATTTCTTTATCTGACATCAGAGTATGAACAAAGTCTGTGAAAGAGAAAGCTTCTTTCCGTGGATGTGTCCAAGTTCGTGTGTGTGTATGCTCTTCGAGTAAGTTTCATTAGCCATAGGGTATAGAATCAATTTCAAATCATCATATATTACCTACAAATAATTTTTTATGCACTGGAAGACTATTCAATGAAATTATGAAAAAAGAACATTTGTTTTATTAGCAAAGAAAATATTACTGGCACTATTTTTTACAATTTAACCAGAGAAAGTAGTTTTGCGATTAAATGGCTGATGAAAGACATGCATGTGTGTAAAACTAATTATTTTAAAAGCACAAAATGAAACACTTGCAATAATGTAACTCAGATACAATGAAGACTAGGGTGGATATTTCTGTTTAAATTTTTACTATATTTTATTCATTCTACTTACAATAATGGTCTTTTCCCTTTGTGTTAACTCAACATGCTTAAAATGATAAGGTCATCTCCAGCAGCTTGGATTCAGCATGCCAGCTTCATGGATAGGAAGAAGACTCCAAATGCAGTATTGAAAACCACAAATATCTCTCATCAGCATGTCAAACTAGGATACAGAAGTAACTAGCTGTGTCAGAAGAATGAGCATTCCGCCTTCAATAAAATAAGAGAAGTTGCATAGTATTTGCATACAATATGGTGATTTCTCTGTAAACTGATGTATTTTCCACTTTGATTTACTGTTATCATGAAATAATGAGGATGTCCATGAATATTAATATAATGGTGTTAAATTATTCACTGACTAGAGAAAGGTAAAAGAGACAGAGACAAAGGAGATGGTCTCACATCTTTTGAAACAACTCTTTCATGAAGGGTTTAGTAGATATATTAATTAATCAAATTTATGTAATAAAAGAAGGTAAGCAGTATCTAAAGCAAATTTTGAAATTATGTGGACATGAGTGCTGGCAAAACCAGATGATTCTGATTGAAAACTGAAAAGAAGACTGCTCATGATTTCAGAAGCGATATACAGAGAGTTCAGCTTCTTTTTGCACCCTTTTTTAATACGCTTCTTATTGCTAACAAATTTTCAAACACTTTGCTACACCTAAGAATGTTATTTCCTGAGCAAGTAAAAATACTGTGCATTCCCTATATCTTAAGCTCAGAGAGAGTTAAGGATGAATTATATCTGAGCAAACCTTTGTGCCTACATCCATGGCCAGACATGTAAGTCATAGGAGACTGATTTCCATGAATGTCAATTGACCTCATATGCATTATAGTTAGGCAGAACTGGAAGTATTTAAGACTGCTGACATCAATTTATTGATATTTCTGTGCCTAAAGGCAGAGTACTTATATTATATCCAAAATACAACAGAATAACTGAATGCCAGGTTGGAAGGCACCTCAGGGATTATTTGGTCTAGCATTTTAGGTAATGTGTAGTTTAAATGAGATGGCCCAGAACCCTGTTAATGAATTTCTTGTGATGCAAAACAGCAGCAAATTGATGAATTTCAAGACCCCATGATGAGTGGACTGTCTGGAGATCCATTTTAAACATTTTCATTTTCTTATATTCTTTTGTTACTTCATGAAATACAAGGACTGTTGATAGAAACTAGGGTACTGTCCTTCCTGACAGATTTTTTTATATTACGTTATTTTGCAGTTGTTTGCATTTGATAACTCTGATCCCACCAATGTTGAAGACAAATATCCCATATAGTTCACCAGAGTTTCAGCCTTTTCATTAAGAAAACTGTTTCTGGAAGGGAAGAGGGAATCAAATGAGATTCCATTATAAAAGTGAACGATTAAAAAATTCTAATGTGAACTTTATTCTTTTTCTCATGACTCTTAAAAATTATTTTTCAGCCCTAGAAAGATATTTATGTGGTCAAATCTGAACATGAAAACCCACCAATATAAAAAAAGAAAATTAAGCTTGAATTTTTAAAATTGTAAAAAAACATAATTAGTTCCAAGGGATGTTAAGGAAAACTTCAAAGAAGAAATGGCCCTATGCTTTACTTTTACTTTATATACATTCTTGTATGCAGTCATAAGCACTGAAATAGGAAGGTTCTTTCTGTACATCAACATAAATTTTGATATTGGATTAGTAATAATTTTAGCTGAATTTCAGTATTGAAGCTTTTGTGGATCATTGTTGCAAAATAATACATTTTTGTTACATGGTTGAAATTTGAAGAAAAAAAAATTGGTGTCTATGCACTTAAAATATAGATCTGTACTTTTTCTATGATAGAAATTTCCATGTGTTCTTTTCAAATTTTTTGAAGATATGACAATAGGAAATAATCTGAACCTATGTGAGCTTTATATAATCTAGTTTGACTGATCAGTTTGAATTTTAAGAAACTGTTGAATGTCCAATTTTGTCTTTACCCTAAGAAAGTAGATTTCAAGATACTACTTAAATGGTGTGAAATTCTAACAAATGTTGATAACGTTCACAACCCATTGCAAAAAGTAATGAGAAAATAAAATATGAATGGACAATTCAAAATAATTAAAAGGATCTTAAACAATAATTTACACTGGATTTGTTAAATAGCTCTGCTACAAAGTTATGACCATTTACATTGCATGTGTTTTATTCCACTTTCCTATTTTGACAGTTTTGATACTAGTCAAAGCCACTACTGTTCAGTCAACTTCACAACTTTCTTGTATCCCATATGAAGTCTTTCAATGACTGTACAACAAGGTCACTCTGAGCATGGTTAAGGAGAAAAGAATGGATAGTAACATGCTGTATGGGCAATTTTCTATTCTAGAAACCTAAACACTACTGGAAGCTGTTCTTAGAATCACAGAATCACTCATAGAAGAGTTTTGGTTGGAAGGGACCTTAAAGGTCTTGTAGGTTCCAACCCTCCCACTAGATTAGGCCACTCAAGGCTCCATCTAACCTGGTCTTCAACACTTCCAGGGCATTCACAACTTCAGTGAGCAACCTGTTCCAGTGTCTTGCCATCCTCTTTGTGAAGAATTTCTTCCTAATGTCTAGTCTAAATCTTCTCCCTTCCACTATTCAGCCATTCCTCCTCATCCTTTCACTACATGCTCTTGTAAAAAGTCCTTCCCCAGCTTTCTTGTATGCCCACTGTGACTTACCAATTTATACTTCAATTAAAATCCCATAAATTGTGACTGAAGTCTTTAGATATCTTGGTTTCTTATTCCTAGGGTAATTTAAAATTCTTAAACCTGTCACCAGAAGTTATTGTAAACAGCACTATTTTTATATTCACTTAGCTGTGTATGTAAGGTTTGACCTTGTCAGCCCTGACTCAGCAAGTAAAACAAGAAAATCAGAGCGTCTGTCTTGATTCTATACCAGATTTCAGCTGATGGCTTACATTTCATTCTCGAATTCTCGAATTTATCTAGCCACCATTGGCTTATGAATCAGCAGACACATTATGGGCATTTCAAAGCAAGCCACATATGTTTAATAACAAAAATATTTAGGTGCTCCAATATAAAGCCTGAAGAACTCAAGGATGCCAATTAATAACAGAAGTTGATCTCCAGAGACAGGTGGTACGCAGTCAATTTAAATCAAGAAATATTTTAAAGATTATTTCGTTGCTGATTCGGTTTTATCTCCGAAATTCATTTGAACTTTTAGGTAAATTTTTAGAAAGCATTTGAAATGTACATCTTGTACATAAGAGAATATCACTGATTCATCATTGCTATATATTCTTTGGCCACATAATTGTTTTCTTTCTTTCAAAAGCACTGAAGGAAGAAAACCATGCATATTAAAAAGCAGAAACTGTAACCCAGAAAGCTATAATGTACTGTAGTCTTTTCAATTAATGATATCACAGGCAGTTGAGCACTGTGGAATTAGAAACTTCACAATGTGTTACTCCACATTTTGCAAGCAAAAAAAGTATGACATAGAGTCTTATTACTTAGAAGAATAGTGGAACTTGCTGCCTCTGCATTAAGTTTGAGCAGCCTTGGTGAAAATGAGATCTCATTCCCTCATTAGGCAATTCAATATCCTTCATCTAAAACCAAATGAGATAATAAAATAAGAGAGATGAGATGTATTTTCTGCATAAAGAACCATATAATCCTTTATATCATTTAAATAATACATTCATAAAATCTTTTTCTTAAATATTCAACAAATGATGCAGTGAAATATTAATAAATTTGCATATTTAATAAAACTAATAATGCTAATTTATATCCAGATTATGTCTCTAGAAATAAACCAAACAATGGTAACATGGTTGTGGTTGGCTTTTGGATCTGAAGTTTGCACGGGATTTTATGCAGCAACAGGTCTCAGTATTGTGTAAATTCTATGGAGTGCTGAGTATCAGCACAGCATTAAAATACTGGATTTATTTTATGCTTTTGCTGAAGAGGGGACTGTGCTGATATTTGAGACTGAGTGCTCAGAAGCAACATCTTTAGTGTTTACAAGGCAATTCCTTCACTTCTTATCAGAAAGGAACATCAGCTGTTGTTGATCATCCATGTCTGTGGTGGGTTTGGGTATATTGGAGGCATTTACCTCATACTTGTATTAGGAGTGGGTCCTAACAGGCCCTTTTCTCTCCTCTGACCGTTGCATTAAGCATAAATTTCTGGTAAAAGCTAAAATGTCAGATAAGAATATTGACTAGGAAGCAATGAGATACTAAAGGCTAATCAAAATTATCCTGACTTTCCCTGGAGAGGACTAGGGAAATGAAGAACCAAACCCAGTACAGGACAAATGCCTTACAGACTAAGTGTTTGGAAGTAACAGTAACAATAGCAGGAAAATGTTTCCTATTCACTTCTGGCTGTAATTTTCAAATATCGGATAGCCAGGAATTAATTTCTCTCCCTATCAACTCTGCTACATAAAGGAGGATCCTCAGGCTTTTAAGAATGAAGAACCAAGACATAGAATTCAAGGTTCAAATCCAAAATAGGCTATATAAAAAAAAATCTGTAATAAAAATTAAGCAGAACGCAGGCATGTAGTTTCAAATAAGAAACCATTTAAACCCTGGTCATTCATTACCTGTTTCTGGAGACCCCCTAAAGCATTTCATTCATCAATATTAATTGCTCCTGTTTCTCGAAGGTATTTGTAGTCTCTCAGAAGTACCCTACAGTTCATAGTGCAAAGTAATGTAAGCTAACTAGTAAGCTAACTAGTCCCTAATCCCAGTCACAGTCTTTAATCCATTTTATTCCTGTGTATTGAGATTGGCAAGGGGAGCATCATCTAATAGGTCAATGGGCTTTCTGCAGAATTTAACAACAGATACCACAAGCTTCAAAAAGGCTAGTGGAAGACAACTGAAATGTATAAATGCTCTTTGGAAAAAGGACTTGATCTAGGAGTCTGTGTTAACACCTACAATAACATCCTAGCAAAATGCGTTTTTAGCTTCCAGTTCCAGAAAACAACAAAAAGTAGTAACTCTGAAAAGAGAGGCATTACAATAGGGTAAAATAACAGCTCAACAGATGGGTCCATATGAGTTTCTCTGACATCTAAAATACAAGTTTAGTAGCACTGACAGAGGAAGAGAAAGGCTCATCTGCTAACAATGTCCCGTAGCCACAAAAGATGAAAGGATGGGTCCATATGAGTTTCTCTGACATCTAAAACACAAGTTTAGTAGAAATGACAGAGGAGGAGAAAGGCTCGTCAGCTAACAATGTCATATAGCCACAAAAGACGTACGGTGAAACAGAGCTAAGGGAGTGCAATCCCATTGTCCAAAGTGCTAGTGACTGCGCACAGCAAATAATTTGCAGAATACTTCATTTACAAAAAATGTTTAATTACATCAATAAGCATAAATTACCTAGAAGATGCTAAAATAGGCTGAAATAGCAAACCAAAGCAAGTGAGGATATAATAATTTTCAAGGATACATCAGCAGGCAGGAAGGTAAACACAGCTCATTGAAAGGACTTGAGATAAAAGGGTGTTAGAAAAATAAACAGGCATAAGCTATCCATGACTAAAAAGCAGGCCAAGATGATGATGAACAGAATGAAGTAAACAAAGTCAAAATACAGTGTAGGTGCAGTTTTAATCTCTCCTTTTTGTATCCTGATATCGCAAAGAAATACAGATTTGTTATTATCCTAGGTAAAATTAGAGCATTTTTAATGAGGCATCACAGTCTGATGGGTCCTAATTGGATTTGTTATCTAAGCTGGAAGATAATTTTAATTTAGTGCTTACAGTGAATTTGCAGGTACAGTAGTTCTAAAGTTTAATGGGGAAATAAGGTGATTTATTACAGTATCAGTGAAAATCCAGGAGTTTTCAAGTGTCAGCATTGCTCTCACTTTTTCAAAATCTATACACTCTTCAGTCTGACCCCTTACACTTGACACTACCACAAAACACAGAGATGCTTTATTATTATATATTTTACTTATTTAATGGCTCTCCTTCCCTCTAGAAATACATTCTTTCAAAGGTGTGTTACATATTGTATACGGCATGCCAAGGAGTGACAGAATAGTTTTTTACTCAGAAGGACTTCCTTTTGCTAAAAGGTGATATATGTCCATGTATGCAGCCCCCTATCACGTTCTGTGGTACAACTGCTTATTTATATAGGGATAGTTACACATTAAATGAACATCAAATGAAACATCTTACTTGAATACAGTCTGAGCAATGGTTAAAGCATTAATTGGATTTGAAATGCATGCTTTTCTTTTGTTAGCATTTGTTTTGTGCTAAACTGTGAAAACGCCAGGATATTTGTCTCAGGTCGTTATCAAATTCAAAGTGATTTGTTGGGTCCTACAAGCCAAAATATGGATATGTGTACATACATGCTGTGTGCCCATAAGCAAGCTGAGATCCATACCCCTTTTGCTGTTCTTTGTATCACTTTAGACTGAGGAAATCAGAAAGGTCCTCACATCCGAAACTTTCATGGAATCAGATATAGACTCAATTTAAGTCACTAGAAGGTGGGTTTTTTTGAAAAAAAATAAATACCTGTCACTATTAGTTAACAAATCTGTTAACATTGTTCCTTATGAAAAATTCAAATTTTAAACTAAGTTAAATAACCTAAATACTAGTTAACTGATCTTCATAAGTAATGATCAGACAACTCGAAAAAACAAGACTTGTCCATATGCAAAAATAGAAGACTAAAAATAGTAATTTTTTGCCTGCTAAGAACAGCTCCGACATCTTTTTTCAGTACCAAGTCAAAGCATTTATACCCTTGCTATTCACAATGAAATACTGGTACACTACTACATGCTTATTTTCAGTAGATGGAATGATTCTAAACCTAAATATCTTCAGGGGACTTGCGAGCTCATATTTACCAAGACACATACATTATCTGTAAAATACTTCCCACAAACAAAAAATGTCCTTTTTATGAAAAATGTAATAATTTTCGTTCCTTCACATGCTCCACCTAAAACAAATGCCATTTTCTTTCATCACATAACATCCCTATGAAGATTTATCTTCATCTTTTCAAATAAAACAGTCACTGTAATAGCAACTTGATTGCAAAAACAATAGTGGCTATCCAGATATACTATCATTACACAACTTGCACCTAAAATGAGGTAAATTTAAAACAATGTTAGACAATTTCATTACTATGACAAATGAAGACTAAATAATTTTACCCTGACATTCTCTTATATAACTTCTGGAAGGCCTCAAACTGTATAGCAATTAGCACTACTTTAGAAAGATCATTCCATTTGAGGAAAGTATTGCCTGCCTGAACTGCATCGCTCTTGATTACTTTAAAAGAAGCATATCTGCATTTTCAGTAGATCAATTCACATGATAGTGAGAGCAATAATACACATGCTAGCTAAATTAACATTTCTCGTCTTTGCACAACATGATGGGATAATTTTTGTTGTCATGATTAGCAAGTAATAGTTTTCAACAAAATTTGAGAAGAATCTAGTCTGAAATATGCTGCAATCTGGAACAAGTGTGTAACAAAATGTTACTGATGTAAAGAATAAGACAGAAACTGAATTGCTGAGCTAAATACTCCACTCATGGGCCTTGTAACATCCTTATTAAATGCTTAGATCCTTCAGCCTTTTTAAAAAGTAAATTTTAGAAAAGGTTACGGAAGTCTTTGTCAAAGCCTAAACACTACACTGAAAACTGTTTGCAACCCATTCATTTCAAAGTATACTATTTCTGGGAAAAAATATTTTTTTATACAAACCATAGACACAATTCTGCCATTTTAAAAAAGGGTTGTATCTTTATAGCTGCATAAAGTGAACAGTGAAGTGGTTTGGGAACTGGCTGGATGGCAGAGCTTAAAGGGCTGTGATCAGCTCTGCAGGGTCTAGTTGGAAGTCTGTAACTATCAATGTTCCTGAGGGGTCAGTGCCGGTCTTGTTCAACATATTCCTCACTGAACAGGACAGAGCATCCCCTTGGCAAGTCTGATGATGACACAAAACTGGGAGAAGTGGCTGATACACCAGAAGGCTGTGGCTCACTCAGTGAGGTCTAAGCTGGTGAGTAAGTTGTGTAGGAAAGAATTACTGAAGATCAACAAAGGCAAGTGTACGGTTCTGCACCTAGGGAGGAATAACCCCATGCACTAGTACAAGCTAGGAGTTGACCTGCTGGAAAGCAGCTTTACAGAGAAGGACGAGGAAATCTTGGTGGACAATAAGTTAACCATGAGCCAGCAATGTGTGCTCATGGCCAAGGAAGGCTGATGGTATCCTGAGGAGTATCAAGAAGAGTGTAGTAAGCTCGTTGAGGAAGTTTATCATCCCCCTTCGCTTTGCCCTAGTGAGACCAGCAGAAGACAATAAGGATGACTAGGGTACAATTCTGCCTTCAGTGGAAAAGTTAAGGAAGCCATTGGAAATAAGAAAGCAATTAGAAATAAAAGACTAAGGGAAGGAGAAATAGAAATGGAAGTAAATTAGAAGTTTTAAGGCACAGAGAATAAACAAGACACAATGAATACACTGGGGGAAAAAAAATTGTTGGCAGACCAAAAGGCCAAAAAAGTAGTTTTAAGCATATTGGAAAAAAATAAAACGAGGAGCATTTTATAACTCTTATCAAATGGAGATGGCAATGATAACAGCAACAAGCAATGAAAAGGCTGAAGTGCTCAATAAATATTTCTATTTTACATTCCACAAATATGGAAGATTTCATAACTAGCAATAGCTAAATAGACTGTTAATCAGCACTTAGTTGTGCTGGTTACTTTCAAACCATTGGACAATCTCTGGTCTGTGTACATTCCTTCCAATAATTATGGGCCTCCAAGAAAAAGCAAAAATATTGTTAAAGAATTAACATTTGCTAAGGTCATAAAGGACAAAGAGGATGACAGGACTAACTACAGACATTAAATGAGGCAATCTCTTAGGAATCTTATTACATGAATCAAATAACTTAATGTTTTACAGAAAACTGACTTAATTATTGGATGAAATACCAAATCTGCTTAAGTATAGTTACTGTAGAAGTATTAGACTACAGGAATAATATAAGCATCTGAATTAACACTTACCAATATGTAAGGAGAAGATTACAAACTGTCCTTGTAGCAAAGCTTGAAAAGAGTGTGAGACTCATCAAATGGGGATTTTCTAAAAGCATCTAGATTTAATAGTATTCAACTCTCAGTGAACATACAGGAATGTAAAGGTACTGCTAACAAGGTTACATACAAAATTATATAGATACCTTGGTTAAGCAGGTCTTTATAAAATCTTTGCTTTAATGCAGGTAGCAAGAAACAAGATATGCAGGCCTCACGTGGAAACAGAAACTACAGAAATTGTGTAGGAGTTAAATAGTCAATTCCCAAGTAACAACTATGAGGCAAAAAGGGTTTAATACAACTGTTACTTGCAAAAACAAATGCCAACAAAAAGGAACAGAAATTATTTTACTTCTGTTTAATGAGTGCAAAGTTAGAATATTCTGAAAGGAGCCTACCTACTCAGAACTGTGTCACGAACCAGAAAACAAATCATAATAAAGAAATGACAAAACAACTTCTCACCTGGTGGGCACATGACTAACAGGGTACAAGGCTCCTAGTCAGCAGTCTATCAGATAAGATATTGGGGTTTTCTGTACAATCTGATATATTTCATTAGGAAATAATTTGTGGAAAGTTTTAGTCTTACAAAAAGGAATATTTTTCCATTAGAAAGTTTCCATCTATATCTGATGGTTTAGAATAAATATTTTAAAATGGAAAGTTTTTAAAATAATTAAAATAAATATCCATAAATATGTTCAAGTACTCAGAACCTCACTTGAGAGAAAGCACCAGACCTGAAGGGGCCACTTATGTTAGTGAAAGAAACAAACTACTGCAGCTGAGAATGACAGAAACAAGATAGCAGGATTTTTTTTATAATCAGTGTGATTAAACTTTAAATGGTATTTGCCCAAAACAACAGCATATACTGCAGTTCAGGTTTTTATATCTTCTAATCTGTAATGTTGAGTTTCCTGGGAGACAAGTTATAACAAACACTTCAATGTCAGGTGAGTCCTTGTTCAGCATCTATGAATAGTGTGATCTAGTTTTAGTTCGTCTTCCTTGAAGGGCAGCCTTTGGTATTTCCATACTAGATTAAGGCAAAAAGAAAATGAAGAAAACTATGTTCCCTGCTCAGATTAGAGTTTGCAGTACTATACACCATGCGTACTTAAGAACACAGTCACAATGGATTTGCCACCTCAGAGAGGATTTCTGGAACTACAGGCCAAGAATTCTAAGCCAGGTAGCTACTGGCTCAATAAACATATCATGGCGAATGCAATGTGGTATAAAGGAGCCTGACTGGTCTACTATGATCTAGTAAACTATTCCAGCATTGTATGTTCAGGAAATCTGCAGCCTTTCCTTTATACTGGTCTTTACTGCGTGCAGTTTTAACTACGCTTGTGGGTTGGTTCTGCATAGTACGCTATAGCTGTGGTGTGTGATAGAGGTGTCCTTCCTGACATTGGCAGCGCTTTCCAGTTGTATGTGACAGTATGGAAAGTAGTACTTAAGATCCTCATGGAACTTAATTGCACCTAGATTCCATGCATGCAATTCTATATTGCATCTACGCAAGATCCTCATAGATCTAAATTACCCAAGTTGGTTTAGTAGCTGTAGAAACCTGCGCAACATAAATAGAGAGTGCTATAAATAGACATTTGAATTCAACAGATTTGTGCCGTAATTCTCAAAGATTATAATTATGACAAAGATCACTCTCCACAGGAGAACTGGAGCAAATAATTACGTGTACTAGTTCAGCACAAGGAGACATTTTTCTTTACTTTTAATACATAATTACATTAATGGAGCTGCTTTTAATAACAAAGCTATGCTATTCTATATGGGTTATCTTCAGAGCCTTTTACTATCCTTTGCTAGAGAGCAGAGAAGTTCATAACTCAACAATCAAAACATTGTTTGCTTGCTTATTATATTTGATTAACATTACACCAAACAAAACTCAGTATTGCATACAAGGAAAGCATCTTTATTTCACTTGAAAAAGGTAATCTATTTGATCAAAAAGGCATAAAACCACAACATTGTCGTTCTGTCATGCAACTGTTTGCTTCACACTGTGTCTAAGAAAAAGAAAGTAAATCTCACTTTGATTAGTTATCTTGCTTTAGGTTAAATCCTCATTTCTCTTTCTACCCATTGTCATATATATTCACTTGATCATCTCCCATTTCTGCCTCATGGAGCAAAGCAACCTTTCTGCCACCATAAAACAGAAAAAATAGGATTGATTTACATCTGCGTTACAATTTTCATCAAATTACCATACCTAGTAGACATCATCTTGCACTTAAACAAATTATACTATTTTATAAACCTTTTATCAAAGTATCAAACCCATTAAAATAGCAGAGAAAATAGTGCTTTGTCCAATGCTTACTACAAGTGCTCCTATAGTGTTTTAAAAGCATTACATTAAGAATCAACATTCCCTCAGGAAATAAATGAAGGAGAGACTATGTAAGTAGATCACTCACCCACCGCAACACTGCCTATAGACAGCAACTACTCACAATGGCTAAGAATAGATAGTGAGAAAAGAATCTCATATCCAGCTGAAATGGCATAGGGAATTTGAGAAGGCAAAACACAATTATCTCAGATGGAATTTCATCAGAATACTAAGGATATACAAAGGGAACATTAATGATCGCTGTAGAGCCTCCTTTGAAGTGAAAAAAAAAACCAAACAGGACTTGAGTATAATAAATACACTCAAATTCACAGAGAGATTTCAGTTTTCCTGCATCCCCTAGTTTGCACACTGGAATACACCTTGTCTCTTTGGAAACTCTTTTTCCCTTCCAAGAGACCATCATTATAGTACCTGAGAGCCAGACCTAAGATGCTCAGAAGTATATAAGCAGAATTATACATAAAGTGAAGCTGAAACTGCAAGTCTGAAAGTGTCCTAAGTGCAGTAGAAGACACAGTCAAAATCCAGAAGGGATTAGAGAACTTTCAGAACATATTCATGTGCTGTGGAGTGTACATTGCTCTCTTGTGTCACATAGACCTTGCAACAGATGACATTACAAAATCTTCCCAAGACTCCTCCTTTATCTTTCTGCAACTCTTAACAGTCATGAAGGGGGAGATGGTACACAGCAACAAGAACCTAAAAAAAGCTCTCAATTATAACATAGCTTTTAATATCTCTGATAAATTTAATTGGACTGTTCTTAACTATAGATTATTCCTGTTGCAAAAGTTTGATCTAATGTCTTGTCAGATGTAATAAAAAGAAGTTGCAGCACAACACATCACCACCTCACTAAGGTGATAAGAAGCACATAAAGTGGATAAATTATTTACTTGACATCTTAGACTGAAACATTATTTTTTTCTTGGCACTCTTAGGAACTGGTATATAATGAAGTTTTGATGAATTGGAATATGGTCTGTTGCTTCTAACACATTACTGTGACCAAAGTTGAATTTAAACAGCAGTTTCTTTATAAAGACAAACATAATATTGAATGGGGTGGGGAAATAAAAAGAAGGTTTATTACAGATTAATATTCAGTTCTTAGAACACCTTGCCAGACAAGCAGAAAATAAACTCTCTATATTCTCAAAAAATATACAACTATCCATCATTTTCAGTCAATAATAAAGCAGCAAATTATATCTGCTGATTTCTATAATTCCAGAATTCCAGGTATATCAGGAATTTTGTATACTACCTTTCACTTCTGCTCAATTGGAGTACTTCTGTTTTTATTTGATTACTTGATCCCAACACTATTTGCTGGTTTATAGGCAAGACTGTTGCCCATATGCTTATAAAAATTAACCCAGACTTAATTCACAGTGCATACTGAATGAGAGAAGTGTTGATCTTAAATCTGATATACAGAGAGGTTCATAGAATTACTATCCCAAAATAATGTGGAAGAAAACCTTTATAATACACTCAGCTTAGTGTGATATATTGTCACATATTCCAGTTTCTCTTCATCTGTACAATCATGTCTGGGCTCTTTTCCTTAGGATTCAGTGTGTTAGCTTTAATCTGCGAGAGTCTGTACAATTAAGAGCCATGTTTCGTGGAACTCATTTCCCATACACTAATGCAGGGGGAAAAATCAGCCATCCTCTGAACCATTTCCTTTTTCGAGACTCATTTCTTATCCTTAGGAATAAAATAATTGGGTTTTAGATTTTAATATAAAACATTATTTTGATCAAAATTCTGTATCAACAGTGTAGCATAATGTGTACCCAACCAAATTTTTTGAGACAAAGTGTTTCAAAAAACAAAGTGTTTGAAGTTTCCAACTTCAAAGTTCTTCCTACGTGATGAAAAGGTGAACCTATGTATGGTTATTGATCCATAAACTCTTCTTTAGCAAAGACTAGCAGTAGCTGGCAGTGACTTTGCATTTATCATGAGTCAGAAAGACAGAAGTTCTAAAGTAGACATGGTTTTGTTCAGCAACTTTTGTGATGTCACATTATTTTCCAAGCAATCTTTTTTCTACAGCCCTTAATTTTGGCTCACATATGGAGCTACTTGGTGAAAAAAACATTCTCTCTCTTGGACACCAAAACCCTTTCACAGTAGCAGATTAATCTGATGGGTATTAATACAAGCAAGCAGTCTGAATTCACATAGTACGTTATCTATATTCCACATAAGACTAAATAAATTATACAAAATATGCTCCTTTAAAGTAGATAATATCCCACAGGAGTTAACAACCTCATCTTTGAATTGATGAAAAAAATATAGTATGGTTTGTGAGCAAATGAACTTCTGGCAAATACTATTCAATGAAATACTGATGTTCTTAATATATCTGGTCTGTATGTATGCTTCT
The DNA here is from genome assembly GCA_033459285.1 of Clamator glandarius. Lineage (NCBI taxonomy): Eukaryota > Metazoa > Chordata > Aves > Cuculiformes > Cuculidae > Clamator > Clamator glandarius. The sequence goes on from JAUNZM010000046.1 coordinate 2,686,984, forward strand.
ATTAGACTTCATTAAATACTCACAGAAATTAATTTGTAAGTGCCAAAATTTTTCCATCCAGGTCATTTTGAACTTCATTCATTAGCGAAGTTGCTTTTTCCAGTTTGATCCGATACTGAGTAACGATATGCTGTCTTACATTATTTCATGTTTTCTTATTCCTTTGGTCATCACTATATTGAGGGGAAAATACATTTTAAAAAATGCAAAAATTAAATTTTCTAGTGCAATATTGAGGATACTCAGTCTTGATATATGCACATCATAATGGTTCCAGTAAGTAATGCTTATGAGACTATAAATGCATCAAATAATGCAAACATATCCACAAACATATATGTATGTATATAAAGAGAAAATGTAGTTTTCAAAGAATGACAACTCTGATGAAGTGACATTGAACAGATAATAAAAATAATAGTTTGCACAAAAAGGTCCTAATGAGATAAAGAAGGTAAGACAAATATTACTGAGAAGAAAATTTATAGCTGTAACCAGGACAGAGACTGTCCAAAAGTTGCAGCTGTGTTCATTAAAATTCCATATCACTGCACTGCTGTCTAGCTATGTCCTTAAAAATCTTTAGTTTTATCCCCTAAAGACTTTTTGGAAATTGAACTTCCTGACCCCACACAGTCTTCTCCAGGCATACACATATTTCTGGTTATCTGCTACTTGAAAAGGTCCTGACAGGGTCAAAGTCATTATCTATAAATTCTGAACACTGTAGAGAGAAAAAAATGATACAACCTTTTCATATCCCTACAACATAGTTTTGGATGGAGAGTATTTTTTCTCAGTATGAATAAACACGATACACAGCTGATGCATAGTTTTAAACACAAAGTAGTCTATGGACTACAGTACCTAATTGAACATATAAGAGCTAATAATAAATGTATAATAAATATGACAAAAATCAGAGATGTACCATCTGTGGGGACAGAAAATGAAAGTACAGAAGACATTCTTAAAGAAGAGAGGTCTTCAAATCATTCATACCCATAGCCGCTGTAGGTATTAGAAAAGTTCTCATGACTGAAACTTTCTTTACTTGGAATAGACTGAAGAATTTGTCTCTGATAGAAATGTTGGCAGAAGAGCCTTTAGAAAAATACAGAAAATGAAAGACAGAATTACAATATCAGAAAAAGTTTTGAAAAAATATAGATTGTTAACTGTGCTGCTAAATTATATTACTTAAAAATTATTGGTAGCAAGTGAAAGAAACAGCAAAAAAGAAATTGGTTTTTGAAAGGCTCTGATGGTAAAATATTGACAACTGTTTCTGAAATCTGACTAAGGAAACTTGTAGAAACTATAACAATCATGGAAACATAGAAACACAGAATCCTGAGGTTAAAGGGAATCTCTAGGGAACTTCACAGGTAGTCTAAGTCCCTACTCAAAGCAGGACAACAAGCTGATTGTTTATATCAATGCCTAGTCAACTTTTTAATGTGTTCAGGGATGGAGACTCCACACCTCTCTGGGAAACATGTTTGTTGTCAAATTGCCCTTACAGTAAGAAAGTTTTACTTTCTTGTATGAATTCCAGCATGTCCATGTCTTGCTCGCCTTGGGGAGCTCAGCAGAGGACACAGCATTTCAGATGAGTCCCATCAGGGCTGAGCAGAGGGAAAGGATCATCTCCCTTGACCTGCTGGCAATGCTGTTCCTAACACAAACCAGGAAGCTGATCTACAAACTTACTGAGGGTGTTTTCTTCCAGTCCTCAGGAAGCTTCCCCACTCACTGTGGCCTTTCACAGAAAATCATGAGTGGCCTTACAATGACATCAGCCAACTCCCTCAGAACTTGGGGGAGTCTTCAGGTCTTCTTCAGGTCCCATGGACTAGAATATGTCAAATTTGTTTAAATATCTCCTAACATGACCCTCCTTTATCAAGGTTAAAATGCCCTTTCTCTGAACTTTATTTGTCTCAGGGACCTGGGATTACTGGAGACCTTACTAGTAGAGATGGGGGTGAAGATGAACCTCTTCTGTGTCCTCTGGGAACTGGCGGATGTGCTGGCCAAACCCCTTTCCATCATCTTCCAGCAGTCCTGGATGACTGGGGAGGTTCCACTGGACTGGAGGCTGGCTGATGTCATGCCCATCTATAAGAAGGGGCGCAGGGAGGATCCGGGGAACTACAGGCCTGTCAGCCTGACCTCGGTACCGGGGAAAGTCATGGAGCGGGTGATCTTGAGTGCGATCATTAAGCACTTGCAAGAGAACCGGGTGATCAGGCCCAGTCAACATGGGTTCATGAAAGGCAGGTCCTGCCAGAGTAATCTGATCACCTTCTATGACCAAGTGGCTAAACTCTTGGACGAGGGAAAGGCTGTGGATGTGGTTTTCCTGGACTTCAGTAAAGCCTTTGATACAGTTTCTCATAGCATTCTGCTTCGGAAACCGTTGGCCTCTGGCCTGGACGGGCGCACACTCTGCTGGGTGAAAAACTGGTTGAATGACCGGGCCCAGAAGGTGGTGGTAAATGGAGTTAAATCCAGCTGGAGGCCAGTGACAAGTGGGGTTCCCCAGGGCTCAGTCCTGGGTCCAGTCCTCTTTAATGTCTTTCTCAACGACCTGGATGAAGGCATTGAGTCCTCCCTTAGCAAGTTTGCAGATGACACCAAGCTGGGAGGAAGTGTGGATCTGCTGGAGGGTCGGGAGGCTCTGCAAAGGGATCTGAACAGGCTGGACCACTGGGCTGAGACCAACGGCATGAGGTTTAACAAGGCCAAATGCCGGGTCCTGCACTTGGGGCACAACAACCCTAAGCAGAGGTACAAACTAGGAGAAGCCTGGCTGGAAAGCTGCCAGGAGGAGAAGGACCTGGGAGTGTTGATTGACAACCGACTGAACATGAGCCAGCAGTGTGCCCAGGTGGCCAAGAAGGCCAATGGCATCCTGGCTTGTATCAGGAACGGAGTGACCAGCAGGTCCAGGGAGGTTATTCTCCCCCTGTACTCGGCACTGGTGAGACCGCACCTCGAGTACTGTGTTCAGTTCTGGGCCCCTCACCACAAGAGGGATGTTGTGGCTCTGGAGCGAGTCCAGAGAAGGGCAACAAAGCTGGTGAAGGGGCTGGAGAACAAGTCTTACGAGGAGCGGCTGAGAGAGCTGGGGTTGTTCAGCCTGGAGAAGAGGAGGCTGAGGGGAGACCTTATTACTCTCTACAACTACCTGAAGGGAGGTTGTGGAGAGGAGGGAGCTGGCCTCTTCTGCCAAGTGACAGGGGACAGGACGAGAGGGAATGGCCTCAAGCTCCGCCAGGGGAGATTTAGGCTTGAGATTAGGAAGAAATTCTTCACGGAGAGGGTGGTTAGGCATTGGAACGGTCTGCCCAGGGAGGTGGTTGAGTCACCGTCCCTGGAGGTGTTTAAGGTTAGGGTAGATGAGGTGCTTAGGAGCATGATTTAGGGAATGGTGGGAATGGTTGGACTTGACGATCCAGTGGGTCTCTTCCAACCTGATCATTCTGTGATTCTGTGATTCTGTGATTCTGTGATTCTCTGCCACCAAGTTCCCTGACTCATGGGCAAAACAGCCTCAACTTAGAAAAATTAATTTAATTTCTTACCAATCAAACCAGAGTATGGTGATGATGAAATGAAACCTAAACCACAGAATCACAGAATCAATAGGTTGGAAAAGATCCCCAGGATCATGGAGTCCAACCATTCCTATCAACCATTAAACCATGCCCTGCAGCACCTCACCCACCCGTCTTTTAAATACCTCCAGGGATGGTGACTCAACCACCTCCCTGGACAGACTGTTCCAGTGCAAATGCATATTCTGTAGTGGAAAGTCATGGCCCCATGTTCCACTGGAGTTCCCAAAATAAATCATAATTATTTTTTAGAGTCATTCTGTTAATATATTATTTACTTGGAATTTTCTGTGAGCTTTTTAACATGATCCCTGTCAAAGTGCTTAAATACAAATGTCATGGGGTAAGAAAGTTCGTTCTCTTGTAGATTCCTAGATGCAAAATAGGAAGCAGAATAAGAATAAACTCAAAAGGTTAAAGAGACAGACATTTGCATACCAGAGCTGAATCTGATACTCCTCGATATACTCATAAATGGTAAACTATGACAAGCTTTCATAAACTTATAGAAGGTAATAAAGGTAAGATGACAACATCTTATCAGGATTATAAGATCAGGATAGTAAATACAAAAGCCTGAAGCAAATGGCTGATGAAGGACTTGCCAGAGGTAAGTCACTTGACAATGCGCTGAAAGGTAAATTACTCATCAAGATAAGGTAACACATATAGGAAAAACAACACTGCCTGGACATATACACACTCATGCAGTTTGAACTAGCTCTTACCCCTCCTGGAAAAGATATTGGAGATTTTTAAGAGTTTATACATAATACTTTCAGAAAAACAACTGTGATGTTAGGAATTTTTAGGGAAGGAGTATTGACCATAGCAAAAAATATCTCTATACCATAGGATAAATCCACAATACACCTCAAATAGGTATTCCACTTTTGTCACTGAAAAGCTAGAGTAGAACTAGAATAGCTGCAAAGAAAGGCGACAGAAGTATAAAGTAGCTCACAATGAAAAGGTAGTTCAGTAGATTTTGACTCTGAAGCCTGGAAAAGAAGTGCCTGTTGGGAAATACAATAAAACTTTATAAAAACATGACTTAAGAGAAATAAGGAACAGTGATTCATCATCCCTCATTATACAAAAAAACAGAAGGCATCAAATGCAAGTAGCAGATGGCAATTCAGAATAAAATACAGTATACTTTTTCCGCGTAAATCAGAAGTAAATTTTGCAATTCATTGTCCCAAAACGCTGAGAATGCTAGACGTTTGACTTCAGAAGTGACTACACTCATTCAGTGAACAGAAATCCTGTTTGACCTGTCTATTCATGAGGCACCGTCTTCAATAATTTCTCAAAAGTTTTAGAACCCTCAGAAAGTAGAGAACCGTACATAGATGTTTGATGTGTTTGAATCATCTACCTCATTGAGTGATTTACTATCAGTAGATCTGAAACACTTTTCTGTAAGATTTTTGAGGTGAAGAGTTTACATTCTCAAGGAAATAGCACAATGTAATGTAGTTCCCTTATCTTTTTCTTTAAGGCCTAGCAAAATACACAATGTCTTGTAATATTGAATAGCTTCATAGTTCACAATAAAGCATCCTATTATCATCTCATTTTGCAACATTTACTACCTTATTCACACCAAATCTGATTTAAATCATATCAAGGACATTCAGTCTACTCAACATGAGGAATATAACTTAGACAACCTAATAAGGGAGGTAGTTAACATGAAGTTACAGGACTCCTAGGTTCTTTAAGAGAGCAGTTAAGTTCCCATTATATTGAATCCCTTGATATTTTTGAAAGTCAAACAAAAATGGCTCCCTTTAATTAAATGCCTGAAGTGAGATGGGATGAACAGACCTTTGCAATGACAGGCATCAGTTCAGCTGGCTGAATATGCATCTTGCCCTGAGCATGCAAAAAGAAAAACAACTTCTCAAAAAGATGTTTTTATTTTTGCTCCCTGTTTCACTTGGGGGGGGGGTGGGGGTGACTATTTCCATTCTCCAGTGCTAGCTTTCAAATCTGAAAGTGCCATCATTTCAATGCTCTCCTATAAAGAAAATCATTCATACAAGAATAATAAGAACATGTTCATCTAACTTTCTAAGCTTTAAAAAAATTATTTTTATGTTATTTCAAATACTTTCAGTAAAAAATAAAATAAAAGAGATTTTTTCTTTTCCGTAGACATTTTTCAGAAACAAATCTTGAAGTGATGGATGGATTTAACACAGGAACAATGTGGGGGAAAGGGTAGTAGCACTACTGAAACAATCTGACATCTAAATGCCCTGTATTCTCTACTTCACCTGTTATCTCACCTGTCTTTGGGAGCAAAGGGGATACAGGAAGAAGAGACAAAACTAAAGAACAGACATAACATAGGATATGTTATGTGTTTGAAGATGGTGGATGCATTGTTTGGCCCTGAAAGAGATGTATTGAGATGTCTGTAATGGTAAGGATAGGAAAAGGAGAAAGGCCACTTTCTGTACTGGAAATACACCTTGAATATGAGTAATGATGATGGAGATACTGAAGTAAAGCTACCAGGAGACATTGTATGGAGATTTTTACAAGTTGGCTGGGGTTTTGTTTTCCTCTAAAAGAATTCCAAAGACCTTTTTTTTTTCAACTGTCTGATTCAGTGTTCCATTTGTCTGTCTTGCCTCTGATTTCCTTCATACCACTGAGTCTGACGGGATCTTTTGAGAAAGTCTGATATGTTCTCTGAGAGGAGAGAATAACAACACTTTTTCTCCTTCTTTTTCTCTTATATTTTGCAGCTTGACGATCAGAGTACCTCTTCATCTCCATCAGTAAGTAAATGAAAGTCACATCTTTCTTTGTCTTACTGAAAGCAGTAGAATCTTTACCTTTTGCACTTTTCTTCAAGCATGGACTGCTCCACAGTCCAGGAAGACACTTTTTTCCTTGCTCTGGGAAGAGCTCAAAAAGGCAAGAAAAGCTGAGCAGCTTCGCAAAGCTGTTTGAAGCATGCCTTGCACATAGAATGCATGTTCCTTGGAGGTACACAGGAGAGAGTACTGCAATTCACAGGATACAATGGACTCTCATGAACCAGATATTTTAATATATCTGCCTGAACCCAAGAAACATGGCCTTCACTTTTTGTTATCATTGTTCCATTGTTTCTCAGAGTACTTATCTTTCAGGATAACATGCTCTCTGTGGAAATAAGCAAACAAGAATGTCCTTAAATGTTCAAGGTATAAGCTTACTAGGAGAGCTAAAGTGGCTGGACACTGTCTTTGTAGTATGGGTCAGTCAGAGAGAGGGCTGCTTTTGGATGGGTCTGCCATAGGCATGGCAGTTCCTAATCAGACATGATTTAGATTGTGAGAGAGTCAAATCAGCAAATTATTCAAGTCTATAATAGACAGGGCACAAAAGTCTTTTGAGCAAATTCATACAACACCGTTGCTAGGTGATAAATCCAAATAGAAGAGAGAAATCAAAGCAAGTGACACACGAGTATTATCATTACTACTCAAACTGTGTCCATGTAGCAAAGCCTAAAGGTAGATAGAACAAGCTTTTCTGGTTCCTCTTTCACTTCTCCAATTTGAAGGAAGTTATTTTGTTACTTTCTAGGGTTTAGAGCTCTCTCAGGCATGCCATAAATGTATAAACACAAATTAGAAAATAAAAATAAAAACGACACTATTTCCTTTGCTTGGTTACCAGACATCACTGGAGCAGAAATGACTAATTTTGCTCGGGCCACCTCCTTATTCACATGCTTATTTTAGTGCTGACAGTACAGATGCATCTCAGTTATGACAAAGCAACTGCAAGAACAACGCTGAGTAGCTTGTGCTTATTTCATCTTCTGCCTGACAACCTGTTTCAGTCTAAGCAGTACTAAATCACCAACTCCATAAAAAACAATTTCTGTCTCTATAAAGCTCAGACATGCTTGGCTTTGAGATTAAAGACCTTGGTATTTCTAAGGTTTTTTTATTCCTTTATTAGAGTTGTAGAATTTGTTTGTTTGGGTTTTTTTTAAAGAAAGAAATAAATGAAGACTTTCAGTCAAGATAATGTTGTCTCATCCTGAAACTGTTAGAATTTTCATCCTGGATCTAATAAAGGCATGTGCTTAACGCAAAGCACACAAGTAATGCCACTGAGTTCTCAGACAATGGAGGCTACTATAGTCCGTTTTAATCCTTTTATATAATTTTCTAGAAGCAGCAAGTGCAAGATACTACAAAGTAAAATATAATATTCAGAGCACAACTTCAGAGCACCAAATCTTGCTTTATCTTGAAAGCAGTGTCACTGATGTCAGAGAAAATGCTCAAGTGAGATGGCTGAACAGACCTATCAAGACTTATCTTTCCAAACTAGCATATGTACTTTCACTGGACAAATGATAAAGCTTTCTGTATCCACACAGCATTATTTTTTCTAAAACTGCAATCTTTATACAAGCCCTCTATAGGTAACATTAACAACAATATGTTTTCTCTTGTAACATAAAAAAAAATTCACACAAAAAAAATCAGCCCTTGTTTTTATTTTTTTCCATCTTTATTACCAAAAAAAGACATTTCAAAGGCATTTAAGAAATTCCTTGCATGTGTGGGTGTGCTTCGTTTATACTTCTTTCTTTTTTTAAACATTTAAAACTTCAGGAAGATTCTGGGTCTCATCCAAGATCGAGACTAACCTATTATAGGTAAGGACCTATGCATAGCAATAAGAAATCCACAGGATTTCTACATCTTCTGTAAAAACTATAAGTTATCTTTTCTTCTGCAATATGTAGCCCTAATGATTGTTCGAATTATCACTTGTATTATGGTATGCTAAATTAACTGCCAGACCTCTTAAATAACACTAGATCATATCTCAGTTATGTATTATGTGGATGCTCACAAAACATGCCCAGGAAGAAACATTCATGGACGATGTTAGATGGTTCAGTCATGCGAATTAAATATTATAACTTATTGACTATCCATTACTTCAAGCTGCTGCAAATTTCTGACAAAGCCATATACCTTGGCTAAGTAAGGAATTTCAGGGCTCTTTTACCCTCATTTATTTGTTGCCTAAGGCCAAAACAGGTCTTCTTTCCAGATCCAGATGTGCCATGAAGACATTACCATTCTCAGCTGCTTGTTTCTGACAACTGGAAAAGTGTTGCTGCTTTCATCTCTCTGTGTGCAAGAGCAACCTTCCCCCAGTAACTCCAGTCTGCTTAAACCTGGTTTTGCCTGATCTATACAGGAAACTGTCCATGTAGTCCCTTCTATTAAGTGAGCTGTGGGATGATAACCCTTAGCAAAGTGAAGGGAACAAAGAGGAGACCAATATCTCCCACCAGCACAGCCGTTTGCTGCCTGCAAAACCATAGAATGGTTTGGGTTGGAAGTGATCTTAAAGCCCATCTAATTCCAACTGCCCTGCCATGGGCAGTTGGACACATTCCATTAGATCAGGCTGCCCAAGGAGCAATCAAACCTGGCCTTGAACACTCCCAGGGAGGAAGCATCCACAGCTTCCCTGGGCAACCTCTTCCAGTGTCTCATCACCCTCACTGTGAAACTGTGCCATTATAATTAAAGGTCTTTAGTGATTAAACTGGAACAAAAAACCCCCAAATTGACCAGTTTTTGACTTTCAAGTCTGAAAAGTAAGATCGGTAAAAGTGAAGTTAGATTACTCATCAAGGGAACTGGTTGCTCCAGTATAACTACATTGAAATGGTACAACCTTCCCTTAGACAAACTTGATTTTTGATGGTCAAATCAATATTTTTCAGAAATGCCACATTTTTTTTAATCATTCTCCCCTCTTCTAGAAAAGCAGATCTGTAGGAATAAATATCAGTGATGAGTAGATTAGTGTAGTTGGTAGGTTTGGTTTTGATTTATGGTATTCCATCTCAAAATTCTATCTTCAAGTGTTAAAATCAACCACATGGGCAAAGTCACAATACAGCAATTTCTGTATCTTCTCCACTTCATGCCCAATTATTTCTGATTCACCCAACCTGCTGACTTTAGCGTGCCAGCTTTGGCTATAGCAGCTGCTTGCCCCACTGTTATCTGGAACACATCCCTCAAATGACAGGCAGTGGTCATAAAGAAGCAACACAAAACCAATAAAAAAATGCTAAATCACTGTTCTCTTCTCACTAATTCTTTGTTTCATTCTTTTTCTTCAGATTATAATAATCTATCAACAGGAGTCTTCTCAGACCACTGGAGACAAGAAGGCTTGATCAAAAGGTACTTATCCCCATATAAAATCCTTTAGAATGTGCCACAAGCTATAAATCAATAATTCCTCAATTTCTAAGATAAAACCAAAACAGTTACTGGATATGTTTCTAATGATATCTGCAATACTGCACAGCTGTGGTTTCCAACATTGTCATGAGTGGAGGGTCGATCAGAGCAAACTATGGTTTCTTTCTGATTGTTTCCAAAATAACTTCTCCCTTCTACAAAGATATAGGGAAAAAAGCTGATGATCATTTGGGTGTCAGAAGATACAGACAGATCACTCAGAAGGCCCTTATGCACTCAGGAGGTGGGCAGCATTCCTGCAGGACCAGCACAGACTTAACTATCATGTTGTGTTGAATAAAAGAATGTGGTGGCAAGGAAAGGAGAAGCATGCCCTTTTATTACCTGAAGTCCAGCTGCACACATTACAGTGACCTTCTTGGGTTTTCTTTATTTTGATTGCTTGCTGTCCCATCCACCTCATTCCTGAAAGGTTAATGAGGCTAAACAAGAGAGAAGTAAAAAGGTCAGTCAACTAAATGCTGCTCTATTGACAAAACCTAAGGAATGCAAAAGTAATTCAGAACTCAAATACTTTTGTCCCTACTTTAATCATATCATGCTAGAGCAAACAGATGTACACATCATCTTCAGAGAGTTTTGCTGTGCATGAAGTAGAGAAGTGATCCCCTCTATCAAGTCCAAAAAGCATGAAGTGTTATTGAACCTAGGCTATTACAGCCCTAAGGCTGAAGTTTCTATTTCATTATATCTATGTGTGGTGACAGAGTTTCTTCCCACCCTGCAAGCCACATAGACCACTTTGTGCTGCTTTATATTACCATTTTGATACATCTGCAAAAACACCTTCTCTCCCTTATCTAGACTATTATCTGATCCAGTGGAATACAGCTTTCACAGTGAAAAGAATTCTCATTGTGCAGAAGCAGTCACCAAGGACACCAAGAGAGCCCCTTAGCCTACCTGAAACTACCATGGTTGGGAAAGAAAACTCCCTAGTTGTCTGAAGACAGGGAGTAATAATCATTTATTTTGACCAGGCACATTAGGGAAAGATACCTGCTGTTCCAACACAGTGATCCAGAGCCCTCCCTAGTCTTCTTGGGGTCATCTTGTGTCCCTAGGAAGAGGTCCAGTCATTGCCTGAGAAAGAGATTAACCATCAGTCACACCATCCTGGACATCTGATACCTGGATTGTGGCCCAAGTAAGGTGGTCCAGTACATTTAGGGGAAGTTCCACTAGTCTGACAACTTCCAAGTGCAGCCAAAATGAATACTAAAACATCAAAACAAATGTTCAAATGTCTAACAAAAGGTGATTATTTTGAAACCCTATATGTGATTACATAGAAGGTCCTTTGAGTTCTCCTTAATCACAGCAGGCTGAGACCAGCAAACTCCCTCTGAGCTGGGAGGCGTCTCAGTGTGTAGTCTCATTTACTAACACAGCAAATGAAAAGGCCTTTGGTGAGGTCATCTCCCCTTGACAGATGTCCATTGCCTGTCAGGAATGTTAGTGTGTTAAATGTGAGTATTCTGACCTATGTCAAGAAAACTTCCAGATTCCTTGAGATTCAACCACTGCCTGTCAGAAATGCTAATGCATTATATGTAAGTATTCTCACAATATCTCAAGATGGAAGTTTTCAGACCAGTAGCTCTCTTTCTCTCTCTCTTTCTCTCTGTCATGACCTGTACTTCTTTCATGCTTAAATGTTGATATATCTTTGTATGCATACTTGTCTCTATATCTGTGTCTGACTTATCCCACTGTGTAGTAAACTGGACTAAACCTCACAATTTTAGAATCTGATTAATTCATTGATTAATTTGATTATAACACATATAATGAATATGTTAATTACTTTAGTAATCAATAAATAGTTAAGCGTTAATAGGAATTTTACAATTTTACCCTAATAAATTCTGAATTCCTGATAAATCAAACTTTTGTGACTTCCTACCCACAACACCTTGGCCTGGTGAAGAAGGAGAAAGAGAGAAACAGATATGAAGTCAGGGAAATTCCTCTAGTAATTGTCCACTCACTGGAACAAATACATAGAATCATAGAATCATTCAAGTTGAAAAGGACCTTTTACATCAGTGAGTGCAGCAGTAAATCTAGCCCTGTCAATTCAACTCTAAACCATGTCCATAAATACCACATCTATATGTCTTTTAAATATCTCCAGGGATGGTGTCTCCACCATTTCCCTGGGCAGTCTGTTCCAGTGCTTGAAACCCCTTTAGGGGAAGAATTGTTTCCTAATATACAATATAAATCTCCCTTTGTGCAACCTGAGACCATTTCCTCTTGTCCTATCACTTGTTACTTCGGGAGAAGGGACCGACACTCACCTCACTACAACTTCCTCTCAGGTAGTTGCAAGAAGCAATAAGTTCTCCCATCAGCCTCCTTTTCTCCAGACTGAACAATACTACTCCTAATAAGAACTGTGTTTCAGACCCTTCACCAGCTTCATTGCCCTTCTTTGCGTACACTCTAGCACTTCTTTCTTGTAGTGAGAGGCCCAAAACTGAACACAGGATTTGAGGTGAAGCTTCACCAATGTTGAGTAGAGAAGGACAATCACTTCCCTAGTCCTTCTGTCCATACTATTTCTGGTACAGGCCAGGAAGCTGTTGGACTTCTTGGCCACCCAAATACTCCGCCACCAGGCTACTCTCCAGCCACTTCTTCCCAAGTCTCACTGCATGAGGTGGTTGTGGCCCAAGTGCAGGACCAGCACTTAGTCTTGTTGAATCTCATGCAGTTGGCCTTGGTCCGTCAATCTGGCCTGTCTAGATCCCTCTGTAGAGCCTTCCTAATTTCAAGCAGACCAACACTCCCACAAAATTTGGTGTCATCTGCAAACTTACTAACAGTGTACTCAATCCCTTTGTCTAGATCATTCATAAAGATATTAAACAGAGCCAACCCCAATACTGAGCCCTAGGGAACACCTCTTCTGACCAGCAATTGGCTGGTTGTAATTTCATTAACATAAACTCTTTGGGCTTGACCATCTATCATGATTTGTATCCAGCAAAGTGTACGCTCATCCAAGCTATTAGTAGCCAGTTTCTCCAGGAGAATGCTCTAAGAAAGGGTGTGAAAGGCATTACTAAAATCCAGGTAAACAACATCCACAGGCTCATTCACTAAAGTCACCTTGTCATTGAAGGAGGTTCTCAGGAAGGACTTGCCTTTCATAAACCCATGCTAAGTGGACCTGATCACCTGTTTATTCTGTACATGCCACATGATAACACTCAAGATGATCTGCTCCTTAACCTTCCCCAGCACTGGGGTCAGAATGACAGGCCTGTAGTGTGGGAGAAGACTAAGGTTTGCCTCCAAGCTGACCATGTCACCTTTGTTCCTCATCTCCAGATTCAGGTGTTTCATCAAGACCACGTAAGTGCCAGTTGTCACAGAAACTCTGCTGCTGTCAGAGGTGGTACAAACAAATGCATTATAGCTAGAGACTTTTCTCTTTCTGTCACCAAGGCTGAGAGTAAAACAGGGCAGAGAATCCATCCCTCAATCTAAGTGACAACTAAGAGTAATATCTAAAGAGCAATTTATGATGAGAATATTTTTCCTTTGTAAAAATTCAATCACTCAGGATCACAACTTTTCTTTGCAAAAGGTACTTCTGTCAATAGGAAAAATATCTTGCCAAAATGAGCAAGGACAAAAACATCCATTCCTTTCTATCATAGTCTGTCTGAGCAGGGACTTAAAACTGTTCATTTTAATAGGATAAGGAGGTAGAATTTGTTTCTGATTCATAAGTCAAGATTCCTGATGTTCAGATTTGTTTCAGAAAAATGCAAATTTGTAACTACCATAAAATTTTTAAAAGTTTGTTCCTAGTGTTGGAAGTTGAGTGAATATTTTTTTAAAACACTCTTCTTTGTTTACCTATCACAGGCCTCTCTCTATTTAAAAACATAAATTGTTTCTTTAATTGCATTTCTTTGACAAGCAACTATTTAAATAAATAATTTGTAAAGCCCTTCTTGGACTCCTTCTCTATTTAACAGTGATACTGAAGAAACTACTACTACTGACAACTACAAACAATTTGTATGAAACAAGTTGTATAGAATTAAATCAAAATGGCTAGGGCATCAGATTTGAAAAACAGTCTACAAACAATGCACCTATCTACAAGAACAATATGGGGATCTGACACAGAGAAACACTGTACTTTTTACACTTGGAAACTTGCTCTTTATAGTTAAACTAAGGAATTTTAAAAGTTACCTCAGTGGATGTCTTCAGCAGTAAAGCTAAAGAGTGAAGGAAAATGGGGGAAAAGGGAGGACTGGAAATATGTTTTCTTAGCGAAGTGAACTTCCTTCATTCTTTGATGAAATAAAAGGATAAATTTCATTATCCAGAAAATGTTACATGTGGCACAGTTGAAAATAAGAATAAAAATGAATGACTGATCTAATATAGTTGATTCCAGTAATTACAGAACATAAAATTGTACTAACGATTTCAAAACACTGTCTCATGATTTATCACTCTCCCCAATCTTTCTGTTTTGTTGCCTTTTCTAGGGATGGTGAGGCAGCAGCACCTGTCACTAGAGTGCTAAACAAATAATGTGTCTTCCTTTTACATGGACCACTGGAAGGAAATTGCTGTCTGGTGCTCCTATTACTTCTCCCTTGACATAAATTATGAGCCACTTACAATGATATAAAAGGATAGATTTTTTTCTTTGACAGGAAATTTACCTGCTGCATACTCTGGAGCTTTGATGAATGTTTCTGCCACATTGTTTATGAGATCTAGGAAACTAAATATAATTGGTACTCAGTAATTGCATCAATATAGTGGACAATAATGTGCTATGGCTGGGAGCAACTCAAGGTTTACAGTTGCTAGTGGCATAAATGAGACCTGTTACAGATCTGGAGGCTGACTTAGAAAGGGAAATCCTCCATCCTCAGTCATGACGCTGATATAATAAGCTACTATATATTCAGAAATTTTAAGTATGGAGTACTAAATACAGCACTGCATCAGCAGTTGGGGAGCTGTCTCCTACCTTGGGGAAGAACTTTACTGAGGCATTTCTTCTGTGCTATATTTTCAATGGCACTTATATTGCCTTGAGGGGGAAAAAAAAAAAACAACAGGTACTTGAGGTAGTCAGTACCTCAGAGCCAAAAGCCAATATTGACCTTTGTATTTGGGGACACCAGGCAGGGCAAATGTGGCCAGCCTCCACAAGAAGGTTTAAGCTTAAGGAATTTCTTGCAGCATTCTGCACAACAATGCAGAGACATCAGTTTCCATACAGAAGCTGGGTTTGACAGCAGGGGGAACACAGCATAGAAAGAGAGGTTAATCTTCTGTTGTTTTGATCACTTGTAAACACAAAAGCTAAATTCAGAGTCAATTACTGCAGTTGCAAATTCCTCTTTAGAAGAAAAAGCTTAAAAATACAATAACAGCTATTCAAATATAGTGATATTACTGATACATTATTAAACTTGTTGGAAGTAAACTTCCTTGCATTTCTCCAAGCCAACAGTTAAGCACCACACAGCTTCTCGCTCACCGCCACCCTTCCTGCCCAATGGGATGGGAAGGAGAATGGAAAAACATAAAGCTTTGGGTTCAGAGAAAGACAGTTTAATAAGGCAGCATAATAATGACAATAAAAGACAAAATGATGCATAATACCATTTCTCATCACCTGCTGAAGAGTGCCCATCCCATCCCCATGCAGCAATTACAATCCCCTGGACAAATGCCCTCAGTTTATGCACTGAGCATGACTTCATATCCTATGGAGTATTCCTTTGGCCAGTTTCTGTCAGCTGCCTGGCACTGCTCCTTCTCAGCTTGTGCACCTGCTCACTATCAAAGCATGGGAAACTAAAATGCCCCAGACTTAGCAGAAGCACTACTTAAAAACATTTAAAAGTATCAGTGCCTTATCAATGTTATTCTCCTACTAAATCCAAAATACAGTACTATACCAACTACTAAGAAAATCTACTCTACTCTAGCCAAGGTCAGGACAGTAAGCCAAAAAACCATACTCAAAATCTAAATAAAAGCATACTCCTTACAGGGACACTCAGAAACCTTAAAATATATTCACATATAAACATATAAAATAATTGTTAATGAAAGACTTAGTGTCTTTCTTCATCATTCTAAATTTCTCTTTTGATAATCAAATGGTGTTTCAACTGAGCTATGGAGAATCCAGTTGAAGGACTGGTTTGCTAAATCAATTCTAAGCTCCATTAAGCTCATGGGGCTGCAGTCCTCTCCTGCAAAGCTTGAAGTATGTGCAGCATTTCCTCCTCAAATTATGTACACTAGAACTGGGATCATTTCACATACCAGAGGACTGAGCTTACCCTTGTTTTGCAAGACCAAAGTAGATTTTCTTACAAAGCTTTAATTTTAATTTGATTTAAGCTCCCATTAGGTTAAGGCAGTACAAATGCAATTAAGGAATCTATATTAGTTTCAAGTGTACGCAAAGAGTATTTAAATTCAGTTTAAACTATGTCTCAATCTACTAAAGACTCAGATACCTGATCCAGATGACATTTGTTACAAAGTCATTAGTAAAAAAAAACTAGACTGTGGCAATTTGTCCACTCCAAACCTATAGCAAAAGGAAGCAGCGCCACTTACTTCAATCGTGTTTAACTGTGACTTAAATAGTCTTAACTCGTGACTTGTCATGTCTGAAGAGTGCATGAATGAGGAGTTATCATGGTTGATTTGACACATATCAGGCAAACTTGTATGTTTATTGCTTAAATTAATATAAAATCTTCATTTTTGTTTGCTTTAATTAAATTTATTTTAAAATTATTCCACTATTTAAGGAAAACATCTACTTTTTTGTGCTTCCATTGCAATGGGCTAATCAACTTTTCTCCAAAGGGGGAAACATAATGTACATATTGATTTGATAAAAAATTGAATCATGAAAAGAGAGTGTGGTCTATCATTCGTAAAAAATGCTGGTTTTCTTTGCAGTACAACAGTTTCAAATAGTTTCTTCCTTTTTGAAATAAAATCTGTCATTGGAACAAGATGCAACCAAATAATTTTTTTTCATTAAGCAGCTATTTAATTTTGGCCTGCTGCTCTGTTAAATTTGGGATTGTAAAACTGGCATAGCTCTGTGGACTTTGAAAAAAGTACTAATCATAACTGATACAAAGCCAAGCAATTTCTATTCATCACTTTTGATAGTGTTTTTTATTTTCTTGCCACTTTCTATCATCTAATTCCTTTTTCTTTCTAGTTCTCAGAAATAATTATTTTTCTTACTGAAAAAGAAGTCCTTCAAGAGATAAGAAGCTATCTGTTACACTTAATTAATATCAAACAAGAGAACACAGAAAATGGTACCAGTCCCAAACACAAAAAAAGGACTATTGTAGGTCAGTACAGCAAGAAGGACAATGCAAAACTTTAAAACAAATGTAATAAAGAAAAATCACAGCAGATTAAGATCTATAAATACGCTAACTTAATTTCCCCCAAACAATGTTCTCTCTTTTTTCTTCTCCACCTCTCAGCAGTTATTCCCAATTTCTCTTTTAAGCAACTGCAATGCAAATTTTGTGCACTAATTCAGGAAGCAAAATAGTTTACGCTGCTGCAGCCCATTAAAAAATATATGTACAACAGAATTATTAGAAAAAAACTTCAAGCTACTGCTGTGTAGTGAGAATATCAAAAACTATAAAAGCCTGTATGTTACGTGTCAGGTGATTTGTCTCCAGGACAGCAATCTCTACCAGGCTCAGTACTTTCAGGACTGCTTTTAGAGGAGTCAGGGTTCTTAATAACTCAAAAGAACAACTGAATCAAAACACAGCTTCAAGGCTCTTCCAATGCATTTATGAAAGAGCTCTTGTCTCCATGTAGCTTTATAATATATGTAGGGAAGTTTTTGGATTAAATATTTCATCTACCTCATCATGTTTACTAGAAACTAATTAAAACATATATGTCATTAGTCAAATTTCTAGCAGAAATTTGCTTTGCCAAATTATCATCAGAGACATTTGGATGGATGCTCCTTATTGCACACCTTGATACTTGGGGAGATTCTTGTACAGTAAAACCTATGTCATTAGTTAATTAATGGAAGTAGTTTATCTGTAGGTATTTGGATAAGCTTATTCAATGAAATAAATATATATATATAAAAGAAAAATCAAAAATTTAAGGTGCATTTAATGAAAGTTATTGAAATGACAGATGGTGGAACAACCGGGTAGTGGGAGGGTCACATTATTTTTGAATTATTCACATTAATGAGTTTCAGATAAACTGGTGTTTCATGCATGCGTGCACTCACTTTGACTTTTTGAGGTCATTAAATGGTGAGAACATTATAGTCTTCTTTGTAAATAACAGTTTAAATATGATTACTAAGGAAACTTCACAGGTGATTTTAGTATTTCAGCAAAGAATTTAGTTCCAGATGAGCACTTCTATGTTCAAGGAGAATTTATGTCATTATTGACATTTATAAGTACTTTGAACAAAACTCTTATAGATTCCTACATACCAATATTAGTGGAGTGACTAATTCCTGCCACTACCAGTCTTAAAAGTTGGAATATTCATGAGAGAAGATGCAGTTAAGCAAAACACAAACTTAATTAGAGAGTGGCCAAGGTAGGGTAATAAAGAGTTGTTGTGTGCCCCAAAAATCTCTCTGTAAGAAAGGCTACTAGTAAATGCAAAGTTACGAATAATAAATAGAAATTCCATGCAATACTATAGTGCCCTGCTGCATTTTATTAACTGTGGGAATCAGTCCTTTTGTACCAATGGGAAAGCTGATCAAGAAAGATATGCTGAACAAGCCAGAAATTTAATCATTTATTTTTGTCCCTTGAGGACATGACTAAAATAACAGAAACTTAAATAAACAAATTTATAACCACAAAGGCACAAGCGTACATTCACACTGATTTTATCTACATTCACAGATATGCACACAAAGCGATGAAGGGGCAGTCAGACTTTCTGGTGCAATTATATGGAGTTACTTGTTAATGAGAAGTACCAGACTATTCTCCTTCATGAAGTGTAGTCATAGCATTACTTCATCCTTCTGCCACACAGTGCTGTGTGATCTGCGTGATCTGTAGCAACCTGTGCAAAATGAAATTTACTGTTTCCTAGTTTACACCCAGTTGTTGGACTCCCCTCATCTCAATAAACATTTTTACAGTCCAACTGGACCTATTCCTTTGGACGACACCTGATGATGCTAAAGTGGAAGTGCTGCTGAGATTAGCTTTTTTTGTGGGGGCATCAGGTGCACCAGATAGATTTTTTATTCCCTTCAGCAGTACTCATCTTACATGCAAGAGAAGGAATAACCCAGTTAAAGATCTGCCAAAGAGCCACGGGCTGCAGATAACTGCAGTTCAGTAACTCCATCAATTTCTCTGTCAGAAAACACATTGTGAATTTAACAGGAGAGACTATCTGCCAAAATAGTTACTCAAACCAAAGCAGGAAAGTAAATTAGCTAGCATTGCTGAGCAAAATGATACAGGAAAAACTGGAACTGCAAACTCAGTAATATTATTTAGCAGTCCAGAAGAGAAGTATGCACATCTTTTAAACATTAATGACTGAACCACACAATTCACGATGAGAGTCATTGTCTTCAGTTGAGGGATGGAGGTATACCCTCTGCATTGTGAAATGAGAAAGTGGCAGTTTCAGATGGAAGGCAGAATTGGGCCATGAGTCTGGTGCTACTTAATGAGAGTCAGTGGGTCTAAGAAAGTACATAAAAGACAGAGAAGAAAATTATGAATTTATCCGGCCAGAACAGCCAGGACAAAGGCAACAGAAGAGAAAGAAAAAGGAGAAGGGGAAAAAAAAAAAAGGAAAAAAAAAAGATTAGAAAAAATTGAAGCAAAATTGAGTGAAATGAAAGAAAAAGCATGAAAATCCAGATGATGCAAAAAGAAATGTGAGAAAAATGTAAGAAAAAAGGCAAAGAGTAGTTGGACTGTTAGGTCATCTTGTCAACTTTGAGATGTAATATGACTGGGAGTATGATTTTCCCCAAAGGAAAAAAAATTCAATAGTAATAACTATATTAATTCATATTTTGTCAAAGAGTAAGCCAGCCACCATAAAGTGAAAGCCAAACAAATTAAGAATAACAGGGAAAACTGAATGAAGCTTTTCAAGTTATATTTGACACCTGCTTTACACAGTTTATTGTGAAGGTCTCAGAATATCTTATATTAATGACATGCAAAGCACAAATTAAAGTTTCTTCCACAGGAGTAGTTCAGACACCCAGGAGTATTTTTGCTATGCATATGATTGTTGCACCATATTAAGATTACAACAAATTTTTCTTTATTAGTACTTTGAAAGATTTTACAAGCTACTCTATAAGCACAAGTTCATTAATAGAGGTGATTTCAGTAGCAGGCATCAGTACTTTGATCAGTGTATCATAACAGAAGATGAATATGCTGAGATTTGTATAGTACTTAATAATGTTTCTGAATGAAGTCTCTTGTGGTTCTTCATTCAAGTACTAGTGAGTCCAATTATCCTTCTATTATATCAAGCTCCACTCCTACACAATGTCAATGTCCTTTGCTAGGGTATCTTGTTGTTCAATTAAACTTCTGTTTAGCAACAGTTACTGAAATATCCAATTTTAAAAATGTCTTAAAAGCTATCTTTTGTAGACACTGCACCAATTTTCTACTCTGCAGCTCTCAGGTGGATATTTTTTACAGATATAACTTCATTAATTCCCAGTAAGTTTTGCTGAGGCTAGCTCAGAGCAAATCTCAGCTGGTTTATGTTTTCACACAAATGACCAGAACAAGCTAGAAAATTTATGTTAATTTGTCTTGGAGTAACAGGTTCAAACTTGGTTAAATTGATATTGGAAGAAAAGGATCTTCAAATGACTCTTGAAAGATAAAATGTTCAAACTGAATACACCTCTGCTGTAACATCACGTTGGTATAGATGTGCCTGACACAGTAAATTATAATGTGTCAAGCAAATTTGCCATGGAAAAGCAATTTGTACACTTTATATCTGCCTAATAAAAAGGTATGGGATATGAGGGGTTTCAGATGAATTTTAACTGGACCATTACAAACAATAACATCTCCCAGGGTGATTTAAAAAAATAAAAAATATATATAAATGGCAAGATAAAAAACAAAGCAGGGCTAAAATGTAGGAAATATAATACTGGAGACTTAAAGGAGAGAGGCAATGAAGATAAAAACAGTACCACTCTGAAGACCATGTTCTATCCAGTTTGAGCTGGTTACCAAAAAGATGATGGAGAGAAAATGTCTGCAGATTTAACTGTAAGGTGACAAAATAAACAGAAGAGTTGATTGCTGCTTTGAGAAGTAACACTACAAGTGTTTTTGGGGGGATCCCATCTTCCTTGCATCACCATTTTCCTGTTTCATATTTGAGGAGCTTTCAACCAAAAAGAAAAATATTCTAGTCACCAGCAGCACAAATTTCCCTTTGCTGGTTTATCCACATCAGTCCCACTAGTAAAGGCTCATCTCTACTCATGGTAAGACTTCCATGGAGAGTTTTCTCTTTGCATAACAAGAGAACAAAAATGAGAGTAGAACTGTTATAGGAGACGAGGACATTAATTTTTCAATAGCATACAGCCTTGCCAAGTTAAACAAGTGTGGAAGTGTGTTTACTTTCAGGCTAGTATTTCTCCACTATAGTGCTTCTTGTAGTACTTCCAATTCTATGAATACAACAACCACCTCCTTTACAGAATACTGAGCATTAACTTGATTTGAAGGTGTTTGTTTGAAAACATTTTTATCTGTTTATAGCATCAGATTATCAGAGTAAATATCACACAGACTCATGAAACCATAGTTTTTCACCAAAGTACAATATTTGTCTATGAAGGCTGCAAAATTCTGAAGTCTACAGCAACTATCAGAGATAGTTTGTGAAAAAGGAGTGTCATCATGGCTCTACAGACAGAAAAGATTCAAAGTAAGCTTCAGAACTTCCAGTAAATTTATCAGCAGAGCAGCATAGATTATGGAGTAGAGATTTTCTTATTTTTTTTTCCATATGCATGGAAAAATTTACTGAATTAGAAGGAAAATGTTCTGGATCACTTTTTGACAGGTATATGTTGCTTATCTAAATAAAATCTCTGTTTGGGACAGGTTAATAAACAAAAAAAAGCAATGCACAGAACAGATAGAAGCACTGAAATGAGAATGAGCATTTTTCTAGGTTGTTTTTCATAGGCTGTAAGATAGATTTTTCCTGGTTTTAACAAGACTTTATTTACAGTTCCCAAGATTAGCTTCTAAGCAACCAATCAAGTAGCCCTCTATCACCCTGACACAAAAAGATTTGGGAATAGTAATCCTTTGAATAAGAAGATATCAGGATTCCGAAGCATGCAGAGTTATAATAAAAATTTCCACTTGACTTAGTGCATTTCTAATTGTTTGCCTGCAAATCCCTTTCCACTGCAGAAGTGACAATAATGTCAAGACTTAGTAGGCTCAGTCTACCTCTGGTGCTAAGCAGTGTTATCCCCAAAATTTCAACAGACACAAACAATTTACAGTAGCTGAATGTTTGGCTGAGTTTTTGTAGCTGTGTTTACAGGCAAAGAAACTATGTATATTCCTAACTACATGCTCCTAGTAGCTTATACAATCAGTCCAGTTGCATTGTTTTATAGCCTGACAAGTACTATATGGATTTTTCAACAGACATTATAAAAGAAGATTTCTGGCACCTCATGTGCACCACATATCAATGTACAGTGCAGCCCTACATTTGCATTTTATGATCATCCTTTCCTCTGTGGGCTACAAGAGCAGCAGGTATTACAGAAGACACGGTTGTCACTGGTTCTAGATGGGAAGATCACATTTCCAAATACTTTTGTTCATCTTGAAAGTCCTATAATCAAGCTTCTTTTCATTAAATTTGCTTTTCCTAGTTGAGGCCAGGTAGGGATGCTGCAGGAGGTTCAGAGCTGAATCAAACTTTGTAGAACCTCATCAAAAGCTTAAAGCTTTTGGAGTATTCATTTACAAATTTAAAGAAGTACATTAAATATATACCTAAAATAGGATAGTTAAAAGATCCTATTAACATTACAGCATAATAATACATCTATATTTTTAAAGTCAATTTCTAATACTTACACACTATTAATGCATTTACTTAAAGCATTTTTAAATACATTGAATGCCACTGAAGTTCTCAATTCTCAAAGCACATTATCTTAGAGCTAAACAGAAAATCCACACTCAGTTCTCACCTAAAACTCTACCTTTTAGTCCTACTAATAGACACATAGAAAATAAATTCCTCACTTCAAATACACAATTACCTTACTCTTTTCAAAAGCCATTTTCTTCTAAATCAGAGTTTTAAATTTTAGGAAATTTCAAGAACTGGCAACCAAAATAATGCTTAAGCCATATAACAGCAGCCATTCAGTAAAAGATATTCAGAAGAATTCTTCTAACATCTTAAATGTTTTTCGTGCTAGTCAGGTTTAGGGTTGTCTTGATCTAGATCAGAAGATGTGTACAATCCAGTAGAAGAGATGCAGCTACCACTGATGTGTGCAACATCTATCAGTACTCACTCTTAAAATTCAGGCAACTATCATCTCTTCCAACACAGATCTGAACTAGAAATGTATTTGGTATATCAGATATGGAAAATCCCCTGCACAGGGATCTTCTGTGGAACTATTTGTTACGAAGTTTACCTTAGACACCATGACTAAGATTACAGTTGTTTGTCTGATGGAGAGCAATTTGACATAATTGACAGATAATAGGTCTGAAAGTCTTAACATTCAAAGACATAAGGTTTGACACACAGTTTTAGAGCAGTTTGAGGTCTGTTCTTACTTTCCCCAATTATGGAACTTGTACTATTCTTTAAGGTTTACAGTTGTCCAGAAACTTATTTCAAACTGTTAAATATATGTATCTTTATGTCACAAACAATAGTATATATTGTACAGAATATAATATGTAATATAACAATAGTTGTATGTAATTTGGGCCTATTATATATATACATTTTATATGTTATAGATGAAAATTCTTTTAAAATAAATATTTTTATTTGTTTTTATCAATATAATTCACTCTTCCAGGTATTAGAAGCTATAACACACAGAGCAGAAACCAAGGAACTAAAGGAAGCAGAGCTTCTTCTGCAGCCATTAAGAGTGCTCTATTACATGCTCATTTTTCCTACTGGTACTATACCTCAAATTAAACTATCAATTTGCAGGACAAAAAAACCCACATTCCATTTGTAGAAAATGTTTCTCCTAGGAAAACAAAAGAAGGCAAATCCTGCAGCTATCAAATTTACATGACAGCTTGAATATAACTTGCAAAAGCACAATTATCAAGCAATTATTACAAGTGATGAGTAGCTAGAGCTTTGATTGAAACTGGAGTTCCAGGTGCCCTAAAGCTTTGAGAGCCATCCAAATTGTATCCAGTTGCTTGAAAAGGTACTTGTACAATTGATGGCATCAAATCTTAACACCATACTGTAGTACAAAGTCAAAATCACTGTCTATCAACTTCCATGGTTTCTCTTAAATGTCAGGGGAAAAATAAAAAAGGATTCAAGGCTCATGTTGTGACTATTGAAATGAAAAATAAAGGAAAAAGTATGTTGAGCACAACCCCAAACTGCTAACAGCTGCAGCAAGCTACTATCCAATGAGGAAAAACAGTGATGGAAAAACAACACGCCTGTGCTACAGAGGTGAATTGACTAGATTCTAGAAAACACTGGAGAATGGAAAATATGAACATGTGATGACACCGGAAAAAAAAGTATGAAAGGAACAGACAAATTTTACGAAGCTAATGTTATTGTACTCATTTTATTAACTTCTTCATAATTATAAATAATGTCAATTTAATTATTGCACTAAATTGCACTCAGTACTTTAAAAATTGCTATTACATGGAGTGGAAAACTCTGAGTAACATACTGTTACACTAACAGCTCTTACAATGCAGGGATTTAGATCTCTGCTGATGAAAAAAATAAGATAATAAAACAAGCAGCTGCTTCCATCTTTACACAACAATGTTGAACGGTTTATTTCTTATGGACAGTCTACGCAGAAATCACAACTGAATTTTATAAAATTATAAGCTGTGAGACATCTCAGGTATTTGGATCACAAAATTTATGAATTATTATGGAGAACACATCCAACAAAGCTGGATGATTAATTTATAGAATTTCTATCTTCCATGTCAAATAAAATGAAATGTTCTGTATTATACAAAACAGATATCTAAGTCCAAACTGCTATGTCGCTGATTACAATTGTTTGCCAAAAGCAAAAAATATGGCAGTAAAGGCAAAAGCATACTAAACCAAGACAAAAAAGTAAAAAGTGCCATGTATATACAATGGAAACAAAAGATTTAAGTCCATGCAAAATAACACATGTGAATGAAAGCTCCATTTTCACAATGAAGAAGTGATCAGAAAGGGGCTACTAGAAAGCCCTGCCAGGGAGATTTTTTCATTGTGATTCCCTTTGATCTTGAGTGGTTTAGTGTTTGATAGGAATGGTTGGACTCGATGATCTGGTGAGTCTCTTCCAACCTGGTTATTCTATGATTCTATGAAATGCATATAAATCATGCAGTGCACTGTTTGTGACCTGTGCACTGTCTTCTCATATAGCAATGACAGGCTGAAGAGAAAATGATAGGTTTGTGTTAGTTTCTGTTGTGTGGCTTCTGACCTACTCTTTTCTTCTGAGAGGCTGGTAGCAGCAAAGTAAAAGAGAGAAGTTTCAAAGAGCCAAGTATCTATAAATGGAAGGAGCTATAACCTGTGGAGCACTAGAGAGCTCTGTGTGTTGCCAGTCTCTTCTTCATGTCTGCTTCAATTCCTTGGTGGTATCTCTCATAACAGATGAAGTCTGTCTTAGTGGATCCTAAGTATTATAGGTTTTCTTTACTGCTAACTGTGACGGGGAACCAGATGCAACCTGATAGACTGGCACAGGCTTCCAGTGTGACAGCCAGACAATGTCAGACTTGAGGAAGATGCCTTGCAAAGCCAGCATATTTATTTTGCAAATAACGAATGAAACAAAAGCCATGGCATCCTCTGTAGTGACAGTGCAATATACAGATCAAGGAAACTGAGGAATCTGCAGGATTTTGCTGAGAACAGCCAGTCTGAGAGGACAATCCTTGAGCCTCAGCTATAAAATTGCTGTTACCAATTGCTGGTTTGTGAGCATTATAATTTATAAGAAATTAATAGAGACATTCTCAGCTACTCATTTTTGCTTAAAACTAACCACAAATTGAATAGAACATGTAAACAAATAATTCCGGTGTAAAACAATATCACCTCTCTCTAACCTCAGTTCTCAGTGCTCCTTGTTGCCTATCTAGTTGGGCACAGAAGTAAGTAATTTAAATTGTGTCGTGATGCTTTCACTCTATTATCTCAGAGAGATAAACTGTGTTTCCAGTTACTGAAGGATATATGAGGATATATGAAATCCAGAGTGAATACTCCATCTTGTGGCAGATCATTATGTTCCCTGTTGACAAAAACACAGAACTACTATTGTATAATTCTGTTAAGACTACTGTATAAGTCTGTTAAGGCTGAAAATGTAAAAATAGATATCATTTCCCAGAATTACAGAAGAATTGTCTGCACATATGTATGTGGTGTTAGAAAGTAATTATATTTTGAAATTCTTAATTTGCAGAAACATTTCTTTCCACCAAAAATAAAACCAAAACCCACAATAAACCAAAAAAACCAACAACTAATGAAGTAACAATAAAATCAAATTCCTCGAATACAAAAACAATCCAGCAATTTGAATTCTGATATGAATTCTTCACAGCTTTCATAGAAAATACAGCAAAATGGAATCACTGGATTAGTTAATCTGACTTTTTTATATTATAGGTCTTTAAGTAATGATTAATTACTCTAATACATACACAAAATATTGTAGCCTTCCACAACTAAAATCTACGCTCCAAGGAAAGAATGTCTGGTGCCACCTTAATTCTTCATGATACACTGAGCTAGCTAACTCCTGATCCACACATAAACAAAAAGAAAAATCAATTATCCAACCATTCTCTGGTTCATTTGCAAAACCAGCATTGCCTCTTATTCTAAAGATGATGCTAGAAACCCTTGAAAATTCTTGAATTATATAAATATTAAATTCTACTGAATCACCGTAACTAATCAGAAAGTCAAAGAACTCTTAATATCTAGCACTAGCTCTTTGATCTTTGGGAACACAGCATCAAAGTATTCTTTTTCTGACAACCACATGAAAAGACTAAAGCAGATCTGTGAAGTCCATGAAAAAAATCAATAATAGAAAGAAAAATACTAGGCTGAAACTATTTCATATACAAGGTTACATAAAAATACCCTAGACTAGCCCTACAGCTCAGGAACCAAGAATGGAAGGGGAGAGACAAAGAGATGGTTACAGAACATGTTCTAACCTGTTATAGTGAGACAAGGCTTAACTCAATCTCTTCACTGGGTATGAGTGGACACATGTTCAAATATAGCTGTTTTCTTACCCTTGGTCATAACATGCCTGAGTGCAAGAGTGAACAGTGAGTTAACATCAAGTTTCTTGTGAAACTAAAGCAATCCATGATGGAAAATTTTCAGTTATTGACTGAGAATTACAGGGCAGACATCCCAAAGATCAAGTTGGTACTCAAAGGAACCCATTTTTTGTCAGTATAAAATGCGAAAGCAAAAACTACAGAGATCTTCAACAGCCTTTCAGAAAAAGATCTGTGGAACTGCTTTGAACATTGACAGATGCAGGTGTGTGTCAACTCAGAAGGGAGCTGTTTTGGAGGTGATCATAGTTATTTATTTAATCTTTTAAATAAAAAGGTTTACAGGCACAGTCTTGCCTTTTTTGCATTAGACTGCATACATAGTTTGCTAAAATTTAGAGGCTCAGAGATTGTTTTAATTTCTTAGTTCTCTAAGAAATCATAATTTTCCTTCACAAACTTTTTCTTCATCTCCACGAAGTACTTTAGAAGATATCACTGTTAATATAGATGAAAAATAATTTAGTTTATTCTCCATGATATCCACTGTGGGAGCACATCAGGCTACATCTGTATTATTGGAGCCTTATCTGCATTATCAGGCTCAAGCATGTTTTCGGGTTCTCTGCAGTTTGTTCTAGCCATATATCAGCCCCATATCAGGCTAAGATTAATAAACACTAGTTCTTCACCCATATGCTTGTTTCCATGGAAAGAAAACACAAATTTGCAGATCAAATGGAAGCATCAGCATACTGGGAAAACTGACTTTGCAGGAAGCCTGAATGTTTGTAAGCATTCTGCCTCTGCTTCTGGCCACAGCTAAGACCTTTATCAAAGAAAACATCCATGCTTCAAAGGGACAAATCTGCTCTTACACACTTGCACTGACAAGCAACTCTAAAGAAGCCATCACACTATCAAAACCAGTAGTTAACATCTCACAATCTAAGTTCATTTTCAGAATAATAAAAATCTGAGAACTTTATAGGAAGTCTGTCACATTATGTGGACAGTCATTTTCCTGAAGCACACTCTGTCAGTGTATCAAATGAGATACATAGGGTACAGCATTGTGCTCACAGATTATCTTTTCTTTAACCATGGTAGAACACACAACAAGAATTCACCATTATTTCAAGTAGAAGAGAACTGGCTAAACTTGTTTTAGAGGTAAAAAGTAAGGGTGAATAACTATTGCAAAATTAATCTAAACCTTAACTTTCTTGTATTTAATTTTCAAGATAGTCTTTAAGGAAAGTACTGAGTCAACAGAAATGCACATGAAAATCATCCAGATATCTGGTCATATTAATTTGAGGGACAGCATATCCTCACCCATGCCTATCTGAAGCTTTGCTGTTTAACATCTGATTGAAAATGAAATATCAAGACAGGCAGGCAGAAATAAAAGGAATGTCTTTCTTTTCCTTCTTCTTCTTCTTTTTTTTTTTTAATCCTTAATATCACAAAATACAGAACTTCAAACCTGGGGTTCATTCTAAGTACTTTTCATTCCCATTATAGCTATGGCCATCTATTGCTGCGTAGGAAACTGTCCCCATCATTTTAGATACGTACAACTTTGTTTCAGACACTCATGACCTTCAGTTGTAGTAATCATGACTGTGGCTCATAGTTAAGAATGTCCAAAAATAGCTGCAGACAATCTTAACTACTGCAGTTGTCTACTAAGTGTCAGAGATCACCAAAAATACACTGGACTAGTACTCCACTGTCCACACTGACTCTTCAAAGAACAGTGTGACTCAAAAGCCCTTCTCTGATAGGCACCGCCTTCATTGATTTCAGAACCACTTGAATGATCCTCCAGAATGGGCACTGAAACTTAGATTAAAAATTTTGAGAAAAGCCATCAGGACCCAGTTTCATCTTTAACACTATACTTATCTCCAGGATATCACATGAAAGGTATGACAAGGACATTTATAACAGAAACAAGGAAAATGCCATAGAATTTATTTTTAAGAAAGCCTCTCAGATATCCAATACATGGACAAAACTATAAAGTAATATACAAATTAGAACTCAGCCAGGATTTTGCAATCAGCATTAGCACATTCACATTAACACATAGTCAACAGTCAGTTTATCACATTCTTTCTCTTGTGGAAAAGAGTATTGTTGATTTTTAATAAACTATATATTTTTGCCATTAAATACCATTCTAAGACATGAGTAAAAAAAGAAACAAGTGGTTAACAATCATTTATCTCGAACTCATTATTACCTATTACTAAACCTGTTAACCTCAGCTGAATTATTGAAGGTTACCGAAAACTAAAGTACAAACAAAAAGTCAAATAACAAACAGAACCTTAAATTCAGTGGTACCTAAGAAAATCAGTGCTATGATTGTGTAAAAAAGTTCGAGGACACACATAGAGACACACATAATTTCGAATTAAGAAAGAGAGCATTTCTAAATTTCGGGGAAGAAAGTTTAACTTACTAAGTGTTAAAACCATCAGCATCAAGTTGTACAGGTAAACTAATATAAACAGATTTGCTACAGAATACAATATTACTTTTTCTGATAAAATCTGATTAAAGATAACCATAGAAACATTTTCAGTAATGTAAGCAATCTATCACTACTGTTTTATCTGCTATGATCTTGCTTCTACGGACAGGACAATTTTTAACCTAACTGAAACAAAATTAAAACAGCTTCAAGTTACATTCTGACTGAGTCTCCCTTCTTTTTTCAATTAGACGTAATGTTATTCATTTCATTCTCCCTTACTATACTGCTGACATTTACAGCCCTAGAGTATGTCATGTATCAGTGCAGGTGAGCTAGTTTTTATGTACATAGTCTGCAACAGAGCTGGGATGAAGAAGATGTCATATGAATAAAATTACTATGGATGTATAGCTCTCATTTGTATAAATTATTGTCTCTGGGTTTCGTAAAATTCTCCTCTATATATGTTTAAGCCTTATGCACATTTCCCTTCAGTGGCATCATCTGTAAACTTCCTGCTGAAGGCAATACAAGTAACAATGTATGTAACAAAGTACAATGAAAAATAACATCAAATATAAAAAAAAAAAAAAAAGAAAAGTAAAAGCCTTTGATACAGTTTCTCACAGCGTTCTGCTACGGAAACTGTCGGCCTCTGGCCTGGACAGGCGCACACTCTCCTGGGTGGAAAACTGGTTGGATGGCCGGGCCCAGAGAGTGGTGGGAAATGGAGTTAAATCCAGCTGGAGGCCAGTGACAAGTGGGGTTCCCCAGGGCTCAGTGCTGGGTCCAGCCCTGTTCAATGTCTTTATCAATGACCTGGATGAAGGTATTGAGTGCTCCCTAAGCAAGTTTGCAAATAAGACTAAGCTAGGTGGAAGCGTGGATCTGCTACACGGCCAGATGCCGGGTCCTGCACTTGGGACACAACAACCCTAAGCAGAGCTACAGACTAGGAGAAGTCTGTCTAGAAAGCTGCCTGGAGGAGAAAGACCTGGGGGTGTTGGTTGACAGCCGACTGAATATGAGCCAGCAGTGTGCCCAGGTGGCCAAGAAGGCCAATGGCATCTTGGCTTGTATCAGAAACGGTGTGACCAGCAGGTCCAGGGAGGTTATTCTCCCCCTGTACTTGGCCCTGGTGAGACCGCACCTTGAATCCTGTGTTCAGTTGTGGGCCCCTCACCACAAGAAGGATGTTGAGGCTCTGGAGCGAGTCCAGAGAAGAGCAACGAAGCTGGTGAAGGGGCTGGAGAACCAGTCTACTGAGAGAGCTGGGGTTGTTTAGCCTGGAGAAGAGGAGACTGAGGGGAGACCTCATTGCTCTCTAGAACTACCTGAAAGGAAGTTGTAGAGAGGAGGGTGCTGGCCTCTTCTCCCAAGTGACAGGGGACATGACGAGAGGGAATGGCCTCAAGCTCCACCAGGGGAGATTTAGGCTGAATATTAGGAAAAATTTTTTTACAGAAAATTTCGTTGGGCCCTGGAACAGGCTGCCTAGGGAGGTGGTTGATTCACCTTCTCTGGAGGTGTTTAAGGGACGAGTGGATGAGGCACTGAGAGGCATGGTTTAGTGTTTGATAGGAATGGTTGGACTCGATGATCTGGTTGGTCTTTTCCTACCTGGTGATTCAACGATTCTATGATTGCATGAAATATGAATACTTAGAGATGTCAGAGGGAACTAATTTCCCGCTTACATGTAGAATAAAGTAATTTCTAGGGGGCTCACCAACTGCTGTCAGTTATGTAAAACTTAGTTCCAATATAGTAATTGACTATGCATATTTTGCCGTCTTGTTGTCCAAAACATTTTAAGTGAGAAGTATTTAAGGTCTTAATCTGCATTTTTTATTCCACTATGCCATAACTCTCTATAAAGAGGGGTAAGATAAGATAAGATAAGATAAGATAAGATAAGATAAGATAAGATAAGATAAGATAAGATAAGATAAGATAAGATATCATTTCCTTTAATACAATTTTCTGTTCTCTGACATTGCTATTAAAATGTTTCCTCCCTAACTAGCCCATAAGTTCATAAATGGTGTACAATAAAATATAGAAAATAATTTTTTATGTACATTTTAACATGTTTTACTTTTCTCAGCTATTCACATCTGGAGCTATCAGCAAACTTTCCAAACCAGCCGGATGTTTCAGTGGTGGTCACTACATGTTATTCCTCCTATTCACATGCCATTGCTGCTACAGGCTTGCTCAGCACTATCTGTCCATCATGTGAACACTTATTGTAAATTAACCTGACCTGATGTTACACTTCTTGAAGCCAATAAGAAAAACCAAAAAAACCCTATAGTCTAGATTTTATAAATTTATGAACTAATGAGATCTGAAAGAGTCCTAGTCCTTTGAACACATTCTGTACAAAAAAATCTTGCATTACATATTCATCACAATAAATGTTAAGTTTTATACTAGTGAGTCAAATCAGTAGAGTGCCTTGGCAGAGATACAGCTGATCTGGATATCTGATAGAGTTTTAATTACATCTACCACTAAGACAAGCAAGGTCAGAAGTTTTTTTAAAAGTTCCAAATCATGAACATGTCTTCCCTCTTTCAAGTACAGAATGCTCACTTCGTGTAGAAAAGAGAAGACTCCTTGTAACTGCATCAAGACCTAAAGCTTTTTTAACCTACTCTTCAGGAAAACTTCTGGATTTCCATCACGAAATACACAAAGGATTTCTTGTGTTTGTTTTTTTTATCATTACTGTTATTCTATACTAACACCTGCAACCATTCTGTAGAACTTCAGCTATTCCCTGCATGTTTATGCTGTAAATTGGGAAGAATGAAAGAGGAAGAAGCTTAAACTACCATCTGAAGCACTAATGAACCTTTCCTTCATGATACCACATCCCATTTCTGATGACACTTCAAAACAGACATTGACAAATTGGAAAACAATCAGAAAAGAGTTGCAAAATCTAGTCCAGATTTGGGAAAGCTATTTTAGATAAAGATTTTTTTTAATACCCTGTTTAATCGAATTTAAGGAAATGTACAGTACAGAGTAAACTATCTAATTAGACAATGTCTGACAGCAGAAAGCTTTCTGTGTTGGTCAAACACCCAATTCCCCCCAAAAAGTCTACTAAGAAGACAAGGATGTCAGCAATTCCTCAGTCCTTTTCTTGAAATATGATTTTACAAAAAAGGAAAGATGCAGGGTAGAGAGTGCAGTAGGAATTTGAAAAGAAGGGGAAGATGAGCAATGGATCATTGTTTTTAATATGCTAATAAAGAATTACAGAATCACTAGGTTGGAAAAGACCCACTGGTTCATCGAATCCAACCATTCCTATCAAACACTAAACCATGCCCCTCAGCACCTCATCCACCTGCCTTTTAAACACCTCCAGGGATGGTGACTCAACCACCTCCCTAGGTAGCCTGTGCCAGTGCTCAATGATGAATAACTATTAATTTGATACTAAAATTCTACTTCTTTTATTAAAATAATCCTAGTATTGACACAAGAGAGAATATAATTACTTATTATCTCCAATATTCTTAAACCTTCATCATTTCTTAAACTGCAGTAAAATTGCTAATCCAACCGATTTTCTTCAAAAATTATTGTGCAAGTTACCCCATGTAACACAAGACATGGGAACTTTTATCCCTTCTCTCTGACCTTCCTGCAGCTTCTTTTTCCCAGTAAGCTTATTTTTCTCCTGTTTATTAAAAAAATTGTCTGTACTTTATCCTTCTGTTTCTTCCAGTCCTACATGGGTCCTGTAGCTCATTCCAGCTCTTGTGCTGGTGAGAACTGCAACTGAGGAGCACCAAAGACACTGAAGTCTGTAGAAAAGGAGGGTAGTAGACACTATTTGCAAAATGTAAGAATGAAGTCCAGACAGTCAAACACATTGTTGGGCAACATTTGCTTTTTGTATGTCAGTTCATGGAAAGTTTAATAATCTTGGTGGAAATACACTGGAAAGCAGGATAACTTTTGAATACTTGAAGGCTGCTGGAAACTGGAGAAGCATAGGAGGGAAAAGCCACTTTATACTTGCTGAGGTCTCCATCTCCTTTGTGGGTATCTATTACTGTTCCTTAAGACAAAGAGAACACTTGGGTGCAATTTTTGGTCTAATTTAATGCAGCCAGTCAGAGGCAGGATCAAGGAAAATACAAAATAATGAATAGGAGAGAGGTTAAAATAAAATTCATAGATATGTCTGCATAAATTTGACATACATTTCTCATCAGTTTTATTTGCATCCTTAATGTTGAAAGAGTTCCATACCAGTGAATTTATTCCTTTTTTGATTCCTAAATGCTTTCATGAACACTGTCTTCAGAGAACTGCACAGCATGTGGCTGAAGTGAACCGACTATTGCTGTCCTCAGAGAGAACTGACGTAGGCCAAGCTACAGCAGTTGTGTTGAGCCCACACCATGACACATTGATCATTTTCACTTGGAAAAAACGGGAACAGAGAATCAGTACCTGCATTTAGCCAAACTGGCCATATTCTTGTTCTATTGAATACATTCTCA
This sequence comes from Clamator glandarius, assembly GCA_033459285.1. Classification (NCBI taxonomy): domain Eukaryota; kingdom Metazoa; phylum Chordata; class Aves; order Cuculiformes; family Cuculidae; genus Clamator; species Clamator glandarius. The sequence goes on from JAUNZM010000046.1 coordinate 2,721,565, forward strand.
TCCCTTTTGGTTCTCATTAAAGATTAAGACAAGTTTATGCAAAATAACTGCACACAACTGAGGATCAACAACAGTGTGTGTCGTGAGGTGAAAGAGTATTTTTGTGCCACTATAGTTATGTAGTTACACAAAGGAGAAAATAGGAGTGGTGCCTAATCAGCTCCTCATCTCTTCCTAAATAGAAGAGCATGCCTTTATGCAAAACATGTTGTAATTCTGAACTTCATAGTTAAAGGAATGCAGTATGTGAAAGTCGTGGTAGAAAACTTGATTCTCAGAAGTGACATTCTAGGTGCTGCTGTGCACACCACTGTAGGAAATTCACACAGAATCACAGAATCACACAGAATCACAGAATGACCAGGTTGGAAGAGACCCACTGGATCGTCGAGTCCAACCATTCCCACCATTCCCTAAATCATGCTCCTAAGCACCTCATCTACCCTAACCTTAAACACCTCCAGGGACGGTGACTCAACCACCTCCCTGGGCAGACTGTTCCAATGCCTAACCACCCTGTCTGTGAAGAACTTCTTCCTAATCTCAAGCCTAAATCTCCCCTGGCGGAGCTTGAGGCCATTCCCTCTCGTCCTGTCCCCTGTCACTTGGGAGAAGAGGCGAGCTCCCTCCTCTCCACAACCTCCCTTCAGGTAGTTGTAGAGAGTAATAAGGTCTCCCCTCAGTCTCCTCTTCTCCAGGCTGAACAACCCCAGCTCTCTCAGCCGCTCCTCGTAAGATTTGTTCTCCAGCCCCTTCACCAGCTTTGTTGCTCTTCTCTGGACTCGCTCCAGAGCCCCAACATCCTTCTTGTGGTGAGGGGCCCAGAACTGAACACAGTACTCGAGGTGCGGTCTCACCAGTGCCGAGTACAGAGGGAGAATAATCTCCCTGGACCTGCTGGTCACGCCGTTCCTGATACAAGCCAGGATGCCATTGGCCTTTTTGGCCACCTGGGCACACTGCTGGCTCATGTTCAGTCGGTTGTCAACCAACACTCCCAGGTCCTTCTCCTCCTGGCAGCTTTCCAGCCAGGCTTCTCCTAGTCTGTACCTCTGCTTAGGGTTGTTGTGCCCCAAGTGCAGGACCCTGGAGGTCTCCATCACAAGACATTTCAAAATTCAGCATTTAGGATTATTCTTATGCTACAATGGTATTTAATAAAGCTAATTTTATATATAAGCAATGAAATAATTAATCATAAATTTATACAACAGAAATTCCTTACAGAGTTTTTGCTTCATCATTTATTCTCTACTAAGTATTGTCATATGCCATTCTCTGACATAACAGGATATAAATGGCCCAGAGGCTGACTCTTGAAGGATTGTTTTCTTATATTTTCTTGGAATAAAACCCAAATAAACAAACAAACATTTCTTCTTTTGTCATCTTCAAAATTGACATCGACATTCTGCACACAAATGTTTCACCAAGATTTACACAAACCCAGGGTTTGAGTAAATGCCATTAAAATCCTTTTTTAAAAGTCCTTTTAAAATTCCTCCTTCATTTTTACTGCTTAAGATAATATCCTGAGACTGTTAATTGATAATGGGAAGCCCTTGATCGAAATGGCAGATGTGCAGGGAAATAGGTAAACAGGATTAGTGACAGAATGCTAACATTACTGTCTGGAAAAACTGTAAACAAATAAATTATTGTTTCATTACCTAATTAGTAAAAAGCTTTTTGGCTAATAACTTCAACAATGAAACATAGAAACCAGCTATACCAAAGCTAAAAATGCAAAAGGTTGTGTCTTTTTTTTGTATGTTTCTGTATGAGATTTTATCTAGGAAAGTAACGCAAATATCTATCAAGCATTTAGTTTTTCATAAAGTAAAAACTACCTGCAATAAGTTTAAAATTATTCAATAAGTTCAGATGTCAGAGACTTATACTATGACAGAAACTATATGCCTTAAACCAAGTGTTTCTGGCCCTTTTCTGTTTGCAACAGTAAGCCAAATTAATCCACTCACTAATAGTTACATAACCCCTTTGAGTTTCAGCAAATTTTCGAGAAATCTTAACTGGTTGATCAAACTGGTTCCTGTATATTGCCCTTTACATTTCCAGTATCATTACATAAATCAGTTTTATTTTATTAGTGCATTAATCCTCATATTTTCTAAGATAAAAAGTATCTTTCTTGATAGAGAGAAACTATTTAAGGAATGAATAAATGCATGCATACAGAATGTTGCCCAACTCCCATTAAATCCAACACAAATGTCTGTAGATTCTCTTGTAGATTTTAAAAGAACCATATTCAGGAATTTTAAATCTGTAAAAGCTTGCAATCAAACACCTAAAATTAATCTTCTGGTTTACTAGCAGCCAATGAAATACAATATATGGACAAGTTAGAGCTGATAGGGTGCTGCCAGTCAATCCCATGCATACGCGCTGACTGAAGCTGACCCTTGAGGTTTGCTTTCCCTTGGCAAGGAGAACTTTCCTCTACCTGGATGACACTTTTCACAGAAGTTATACAAAAGGTGGTACCTATGAGGTTTTCATCACTCTGCCAAACTGCTGGGGAAAAAAAAAGCTCTGAAGGAATGAGGCAAGAATTGACAGGTGAACAGACAGCAGCTTAAATATTGATGCTGAGCACCTTTCTTACATCCTGAGTACCCATGACAGCCACACAGGACCAGCAGATGTGAACCAGGACCTATTGGACTCCATTTCCTTTTGGAGTGGCAGCTAGAAGACAAATGGGAAGTGTTACAGTATTGAAAATTACACTGACTGCTCTGACAACTGAACTTAGATGTCAGTGTGAATGTGTGTCTTATTTCTATGCAAATGAGGCTTAGAAAAAGAAGAAATACTTAATACATCAAGGAAGGAAAAAATCTGAGGAGCACTAAACATTTCTCATCAGAATGTGGGCATAAGCAAGATATTCTTGTATGGACCGTCAGATTTTTTTTTAAATGAACTTTGGAAAAATAACAGGACAATTATTAATTTTTCTTTATCTTATTGAAAAACTGTTTCACATTTCTGAATGCATTTCCAAGTATCAAGCATTGTTCTATGTAGGTTTCAGCTCACTTTCTTTTTATAAGTACATTTATATGGAGAACAATCATTATTTATACTTCTTCAGACCTCTAAGATGCAATATCATCAAATGAAAAACTGAGCTATAATTCTCTGCCCACTATCCCATTCAGTGATTAAATTCAAGAACAAGATAACCAAATGTTATATGTGAGAAAATATGGAAAGGACAGATCGCTTATAAGATAAGAAGAAGAAACTATGATCAGTTAATCATGAGCACAGGAGATGAGTTATAACAGAAATTGTTGTGATGAAGACTAATGTGTGCATTTTGAAAGTGGAATAATTTTTAGCAGTAAAAAGATTAAGCATGATGGCATGAAATAAAAAAAAAATTACTAGACTTTTTAGAACATGGAAGTTCAGGGCCTTTAGAAGGATTATTAAAATCTACTGTGAACAGAAGCCTTCATGAATAAAAAGAATCAGAGAGATTATGTTAACCCTTAACATAAGAAAAACATTACTAATTTCTCTCTTCTACACCCATGCAAACTATGGAGAAAGGATTTATAGGTAACAAGTAGTAAAAGAAGGCGTGGAAAAGAATAGTAAGCTGCAAACCATGGCAGAAGAATATTACCAAACCAGAAGAAAATTGCTAGGCATATACAAACTTCTGTATTGCCAATTAGCTATCTAGAACTTGAGGGAGATTCAGTCACAGATCTACCAGGTACTAATTTATTGGGCAGTATTTCAAGGAGATGTTAATCTGCTGATCATTTTATCAGAAGCTGCAACAGGTATTATTTTGCTGTAGGCTCCGCATTGTCCTTATTTATGTTGAAGGACATAGGGAGCAGCTCGTCCTTTATCTTCAGAGCAGCACTTGAGTCCCCAGAAAACAAACAACACAGTCTCTTCTGCACAGATTACCACAGCACTGTGGCTTTGAAAGATTTAGTGAGCCACACATCAGTAGTTGGAGGCAACTAAGGGCTTAATTCAGCTTTAGAGATGCAGCCAAAATGAATATTTACCATTTTGTTCATTTCCATTCATACACTGAAGATAACAGAGCTGGACTACTGCATGAAATACCACAAAACTTACACCACACAGATGTTTTATACCATTCTGGGTTCAGACCTTTCATTCCTCTTTTCAGGTTTTATAGTTTTCCTTTAGGTTTTGCTGGACTTAGCAGCCTTTTGGCTTAATATCAAAGCAAGCCATCAGGAGAAATGTTTTCTTCACTCTTATCTTCATGCTTTTAATTGTCACTATGGGCTTCTGTTAGAAACAATCTTACAAAGCTCAACCAGAGACGTAGATCTTTTTAGTATGTGCACCTTACCATTGTGCATTCATGCACCTTTTTTTCAGGCGCATTTGAAAGGTAGATCATAGAAGTAGAGATTATATAAATGGTGATGAATAGATCTTTGATTTAATTTCAGGGGCTTTATTTTAAGTGTGGGTAGGAGCAGTAAAGAAATTAAAGAAAAATTGAACTTGAGAATTCTAGATTAATTCCCTTTCTAGCTTTCATTGACATAAGAAGATACTCTGGAGAAGTGATGTGTAGAATTAATGACTGTTTGATTTGATAATTATAGTAATTACATCATAAAATCTCAAAAGTATTGACTAAATTATTATTGAAGATTTAGGGAATGTTTGCAATGCTATTTTGAATTGACAGCCATCTAATATGGTGTTATTTATATCTACAGTGACAAAGGTAGAAGAGAGGATAATTCAGTTTTGAATACTTCTACTTTATTTTTCCTCTTAGGTATGAAAGGACGCCTGTTAAATGTATCACCTAATGGTACCAGAGCAGATTCACAGAACAATTATCAAATTTTCTGGTTTACTATCAACATCTTGCACTGTGAAGAGAATATTTAGTATGTAGTACTAAATCTGTATTTGGATATACAGAAATGCTGTTTGCATTGATTTGCAGTTGTGGACTCGCAGGCTTGCATTTCAAATCGTAGCCTTTCAGTACATTAATTTACTTTGCTGAATTTTCTCTAGTATGTATTAATACAGTACAAGTACTTCAAGATGGCATAAGAATCCTCACTTAACTTAGGGAAATATTGTTCCCTGTAAAAAAATCATTATTTCCCCCTTTAGAAAAACAATCTTCAAATACTTATGAATTGCACACAAATGGAGTAAACAAAGCATCCTTTTAAGCCTACCTATTGATAAACTAAAACAAAAGCACCAAAAATAGAAAATATATGCATCACTTGTAATGGGATATTGACTTCAAAAACCTAATGATGATATAGGATGGGATTAATCTGATTTAGCATAAAATCCTACACCTGAGCTAATCACCCAAGATCACCTTCAAGTGACAGCTAATAGATAAAGTCAGAGGAGGACAAGGTAATAATCATATCATTCTAACTTTGACAGCTAACACAGGCCATGAGAATCCCATGCTAGTTCTTTAAGTCAGCTGTAGAAGGAGCAAAACATAACTAGCTTAACTATTAACCACAATTTTAAAATATCTAAATTTACGATTGACTAATCTCATCCACAATGTCTATGAAGTGTTTTTTTCCATTTTTGCACATTCATTTATCCATTGTCTCTTGCAGAGCTGTTAATACTCAAAGAGTGTGGTTGCAACTAAAGAATGATGGAATAAGAGTGAAACTTCTAGATGTTCTGAAACTCTTGCTAGACCCAGATCATTACCGCTTGATGTTTCCCATCTCTGCAGAAGTTTGCTACACCGTCATGCCTAAGTCTTTAAGTTTAAAAGTGTGGGCTAAGGGATAGATAAAAATGCAGAGATATAGCTCTCTGGATTTCAGACAGGACATAACTACTACCTGCAGAAAGAACTTCATGTTTTGTTGAAACAGGTGATTAAACTATTTTATGAATTAGTGTTCTGAAGATATCTTAAAAACTGAGATCTGCTTCAAGCAATCGTTGTTAGAAACCAGAGAACTAAAATATAAAATGGAAAAAATAATCTTACATATTACCATAAGAATTATCCTTTCTATGAGGTCATTTTCTTTTCACTGAAGAACCAATAGCAAACTTCAGATTATATTAGTATTATCAAATAAGAAGGTAAACCTTCAAACTGATGAAAATCTCTGAGGAAAAAAAAAAATCAGTTACCAGAAGGACATAGTTTCAGCGACTGAAACTGTCCACTTGTTTTTTAACTGTCAAGTTTTCAGTTGTGATTATTCTATGATTTGTTTGTGTGTGTCTGTGTTTGGTAATTGTGGATTTGATGACCACAGTTGCCTTAAGCATGTTCCTTCTCCCACTAAAAAGAGGCTGAAACAAACAATAGCAAATACTTAGGCGAAACACTATATTCTCTCTCATTTTTAAAGCTTCTGAATGAAGAAACATATTTCATTGTGCAGGGTTTTTTTAAATAATATCAGGGACACCTTCTCTCCAGTCACTGCAAACACCAGCTTTCCAGTGACCCATCAGTAGCACACTGCAGAGAACACTGCCTTAACTAGCACAGTGGAAGTGGTTTGGAATAGTTCTCTTAGGAAAAAAGATACGTCTAAAAAATGTAAGAAGCAATTTAAGCTTGACTGCATGAATGTAGTCCATTACTATTAAAAAGTTCACTCATTTTCCCAGAAGGGGATCTAATGCCCTGAGCCTGCTCTGAGCAGGGGTTCCCTTCCTCTTCCACATCAGCCTGTACTCACTCAAAGGATTATTTCAATCCGATGAAGCAAGTACAGCCACACACACAATAAATATGTTACCCTTAGTAAAGACAAATAATACTCTATTTGAATAGGCAAAAATAATTTTCCAGGACTCTCTCATAAATATTGGTTCACCAAGATAAGATCTGGGCTTTAGTTGTCACAGCATATATTATTGCCTCATGCTCCCTGCTGCATGACATAAAACAGGGTAAGGCTAAACCTCTCTATTTTAGGAAAGGTGTGATCTAAGAAGGCATCAGAAGAAACAGGTATAATTTTTTATCTTTACATATTGTATGTAATGAGAGGAAGAAAGCCCAGCTTCATTGTTTGCAAATGAGACATTTTTATTCATATGGGAGAGATAATTCAGATCTATAGCATACCAAGCACACACTTCTTTTTCCATAATTTATTACTTTAAGAAATAACAAGATAGATGTTAGTCAAAGAACTGTAGTCAAAGACGAGCAGCTAACATGTGTTTCCTGATTAAGTCCACAACTGAGAAGTATAATTAGTTTCCTTGTATTCACAGTAATTTTCCTACTAATTAAAGAAACAAGAGTATTAATCTAATTTGAACTATATAATGGAAGACAATATCAGCTACAGTTAATTTTTGTTGACGTTTCCTGTTATCTAGGTAACATGCATTAACATTAGGTGTTAATATGTTTAATAAACAGCCTTTATCTGTTTTTCTTTCCCTATTTTTCCCCGTGTGTTTTCAGCAAGGTTCTCAAGCTTAGATTTTTCTCCTTGGTTGTTACAGAAACAAGAGTATAAAATCTTCTTCATGGTCTAATAAGGGTATTTGAAAATTCTTTCAGTTCTTGTGCCTTCCTGTGATGCCTTTGGCTGATATCATGCAATAGTGTCTATTAAAAATACACAAGAAAGCTGAAACTTGAGAAGTACATGAAAGTTGTTCTCGTAAGCCAACTTGGGTTTCTCTTTTTCCCATACATAGCTGATGTCATTTTGGGACAAATACCTGTAGTGTAAGTTCAAGATGCAAGCAGATATAGCAGCAGCATGCTATTCAAAATAACTTTTTCCTATCATCATGAAGAAAAAGTAATTTTTGTGTTATGTTGGTTGAAACTTTTCAGCAGTTCATTAAGCCAAGACGAATCCTCACAGGGACCTCTCTCTTTGTGAGAGAGAAAAAACCCAAAACAACAAAAGTAAATTTTAACAGCACTAGCTTTGCAATCAGTCCTCTCATTGATTTTGCATCATGATCTGAAGACTGAAATGAGAGAGGCGTTATGCTACAGAATTATGTTACTGGATGTCCTGAACATCTCAGGACCAGGATAGCATTCAACCTGAAAAGATGAGGGACACTTCTGTTGTGTTAGCTCTTCCTCTGGCTCTAAGAGAAGACGACTGTGTGGCTGAAGCATCTATCTGGTTTATTCAGGCTGCCGCATCCTATCCATGATCAGACTTGGATACCAAAGGAAGCAGGTCAAACCTTTCACTGATCCCTAGGCAGGTTCAGGCAGGAAGGGTGCTAAGCTGGTGTGACTGTGAAGGCAGGGAACAAAGTTTGTTATTTTATATCTTATCTAGTGTCTCATTTCACAGTAAAATAAACCTGTTCTGTTCACATTAAGGCAGAGGAAGAAAGATATAAAGAACTTTTAAGGATTTTTCCTTTTGACTGTGAGATGTCCAGGAAATCCTTGGGATAAGCATCTTCTCAAGTCAGTAAAAGCCCCCATATCAAGCTTTGGGGAACTTCCCTTGGACAAAAGGGAATACCTAAACTATTTGAGATTCAACCAACATTACATCTTCAATTAGAAACAGCAGGACTAAGAATTCATTTCCTTATAAATGAACAGAAAGAAAATTAAAAGCCTATTCACTGCCCAACAAAATGATGACAGCAGAAATGATATAGGGGTTTCAACAATTGATTCTGAGAAGAAAAAAAGCAACTGTAGCCTGGGGAAGACTGAATGTATAAATGTAATAATTATTTTTTTCCCCAAACGTTTTTAATGCAGACTTGAGTAATAAGAGTCAGATTTCTCTTCAGTAGAGAATATGACAACTGCTGTTTTAATGATAACATTTTTATTCAGGCAGATCACTGAATCTGGAACAGGTCACAAGATACACAGGGTAATTTGTAATCACTTTCTACCCATACACAGGTCAAAGCCCAATAAAAAATAATTCTACAACCGTGGTGCATCATGGACTAGTGTGATCTTAAGGAAAGGGCTGTGAGGAAAGATTAAAGTTGTTGGAAATACTGATCAAAAGCAAAAGAAAAGAGTAACAGAAAGTAGCATGGAAACTATACCAGCACACAGGATCTGGTCCTCAAACACCTTCTTTAGCTGGCAAGATTTCACAGTTTCACTTAGTTTACGAATGTCATGGTTTCATTAAACAGGTCCCACAAGTTACCTGGAGTTTTGTCAGGGCTACTAAGATAGCTTACATTTGTCCATGGTTTCTGGGACATCCCAACAGCCTTTCACAGACAGAGCAACTATGCAATAGATTAAACTAAAGTCTTGTTTGTAATACAAGGCTTTCTTTCTTAATTTTTTTTTCAGAAATTTGCAGTCCTAACACATACGTGCTAATAGGAGAACAGAGATAGCAAGAGAAGGAGAGAGCAATTTCATTAGGAAAGTATCCCACCCTGCTTCCCTAAGGATTACAATATAATGCACTGCTCCTGCCTGAGATATCAATAAATCCAATGGAAAAAAAAAGTTATTTTGAATGAGCTTTGACTACATCTGTTTCAAGGAACCAAATAAGTATCAGAAAGTCTGTATCATAAAACATTTACATTTTAAAATATGTCAAGTCCAATTAATGGGTCTTTTTTCCCTTTGAACAATTGTACCTTTCTGCTTCTTTTCTTTTTAGAAAGATATAACTAATTCATTTATTAATAGTTTTCTACCCTCAGTTCCCCATATAGTTATCTTTACTTTTACTAATCCCTACAACCTATATTCAGAAACTTCTGTCACCTGCTAATGAGGGAAAATTTAATCAGCTGAAAGTCTGCTTGCTTAGCATATCCATTCTATAGCACCTCTGTACTCTTAAACAAATAACAGCTTAAAAAATATATCCCTGTCTCCTTTGGTACATAAGGATTACCTATATCGCAAGTAACATTTAGGAAAAAAAATTAGTAGCTTTAAAAAGTATCCCCAAGCAATGATTTCCCAGTAGTAATAAGGGCAACTTAAAAAGTGTTGGTGAAATTAATCTTTTGGAAAATGGCATGTCCCACATGCTTCCATTCTCCTATTTTCATTCACCTAAGAGCAGTGAAAAAGCCAAAATAAAATAAAAAACTTCAACCCAACACACAGCTGGCTTCAAGATGTATTCCATTGTGTGCAATGCAACAGCATGGAGACACTGCAGAAAACCAGGGTTGTTTGAAATTGTAGGTAATGATGAAAAGCTGGATAATCTGGGAAAAAAAAAATAAAGGAAGTTACATTTGCAGTCCAGGAGTCAATTGCACAGGCTTAGGCTGTGGGAAGATTCAGGATGATGAAAATTTGTTATGTAGGAACTTCGCTATAGGTGTTCTGCTCTACTGCACTTGTAATTGGCCTGTCTCTTCCTCGGCTGACCAATGCTCAGGCAATATCCTTGGCAGCAGATCTTTCATTCTAGGCTGCATTTGCATTTTTCTGGGCTTCCTGAGCAGTGAGGTAAGGGCTGTTTCACAGGCAAGGCAGAAATGGGCACCTGTGAAGGAGTCTGGAGCCAGTAGCAGGAAAAATGACAAAGCATGGGCAGTGAGATACTGAATTCTGCAGAATTTATGGCCATGTTGCAGAGGTGTCAGCATGGCTGAATCTCTCCAGGCTAGGTATCTAGGATCCACCACACTTGCTTTGGTGAACGAAAGCAGTTTTCTGGTCTGAAGCAACTGCATTGTGACCACATGCAGATACTTCACTTAGAGAAAGCGTAAGAATCTGTTCCTCTGCTGGACATTGGAGATATTCCAGCCACAGCGGCTACTTCTACATAATATAGCACCAGCTGCTGTTATTTTCTTTCATGTTACTTTGCTTCTGAAATTCATCTGGCTGACAAAGATAACAACCTAAGTAATATTTGAAGAGAGTTTATGAAGCACTGTAGAGCTAGTTAAAGGGACATTTTAAATGATGCCTTTCAAGTATCTGTCCTAGTTATGCAAAGAAATCTATGAAATGGTTGGCTTTGGATTATATCTGAAATAAAAGCCTACCCTCAAGAGGAATCTGATTGCTACTCCCTAATTTTACATGACATTTTGAAGGATATTTAATGTACAAAAGTAAGATAACATGCAATGAACAGATAAAACACTTCTGTTTCACTATTTTTTTCTTGAGTGGTATTCCAAGCTATGTGCTTAATAAAGATAAAAAGGAAGACAAAAATAACATAATCTATGTGTATAATCTCTGCACAAAAAGTTACAATTCCTCTCAGGCAACACTTTTTCACTTCTTTCCTTTTTTTTTTTTTTTAATAATATTTAATTCTGATGATGAATGAGACTGATTTTCACAGAACTGATTTCATGGCAGTATAAGCACTTTCAGGGCAGGCAGCCACTGCCACTGAGAAAGCTTTTTCACACCACTATGGTGCCAGACTGCAAGACGGCATTAGTGTACAGATAAATAGCCCCTAGGGACTAGTGTGCAAACTCATTTTAACTTGTGACCCAAACCAGATTTAAACCCAAGCTGGTGTGCAAACTCACCAAGCAGGGAAAGCTCTTTACGTGCGTTTCTGCCCTACCCCTCTGAGCAGCTACTTTCTGTCACATCAGTGAAGTCTTTTAAGCCTCAGTTGCACCTGCATACCACTCCTAACTGCTCTAAAACCTTCAGATGCAGAAGTTACATCTTCAGCCCTTTCACATGACACTTTCATTACATGTTTTAGAGACATTTCAGTACAGTACTTTCACTATCACTAGACCTACTAGCTTCCCTTAAGCCAAAACGCTTATTTTAAATGTTTTGGGCTAGGTCACATGTTTTTGGTTGGGGTAGACAAGGACAGAAAGTCTTAGTTTGCTCACAGAAAGGAATGGAACTGTTAATGCAAACACAGCTGTTTTTAAAGCACAATTTAAATCTTACGTATTATGCATTTTTAAGGAGATATTGTTCCTACAGAGAACAAAATCTGTAATCTCAAGATCAGCACAGCTGCACATAGTTAGTTCAAGCCAGTACACATTTCAGATGAAGGGGTTTTTGTTTACAGAATGTATCGCACGTCAAGCAAACTCACTAAAGAGCATCCCTTAAAGCTATTCATTATACATTATGTGGTATACACAAGGAAAATAAGACAGGTTTTATTATTATCTACTTAGTGTTTAAAAGTGAATGGTAGATGTTTAGACAGTTAAATGGCACTCAAATATCATACACGAAGTCTAATGCAGTACTTTTGCTAACTCTCAATGCCAAAACATAAAAGCAATATTATTTGGCTCCAATCTATGTTTAGCAGAACCCTGAGAGTTTTAAGAGCGTTGCTAACTCCTCATAAACTCACTTTCTGGCTCAATAAACCATATTTAAGATACTGGAAGTAATAACGCATATTTAAGTGTCACAGGTTATTTATCTCACTAATGTGACCTACTTTTTTTTCAAGTGATAAAAAACTACATTGTACTTCCTTCATTAATTTTACTTCATGTTATTATTTCCTTTTCATTGTTGTTTCTTTAAATTCATAGTAATACAATGACCATCATGTATGAGACCTTTGCAGTTTGAATAATCCAGTCTACAGGACAAAATAAGATTAGCTGACGAAGTAAGTCACTGATTGGTAACAGGAGTAAAAAGCCACAGCTTTTGTGGAAGGGTCATCAGAACTGTATGAATTTTGACTTATTAATTAGAAAAATTACATGCATACAGAATAAAATATACAAATTCTCTCAGAAAACTCATTAAACAAGTGCAGATGTTGTCAGGGTATCTGCTGAATGATGAATTCATTCTCCACTCAAAGAGGAGCTGACTCAGTTTATCAATCACTCCTGCAATTCTTGCTCGACAGTGGTGTGAATGTTTTTTTATGGATACTTGACATATGTAATTTTCACAGTTTGTAGCAGGTAATATGTTGTTTTTCAGCTTTTAACTTTTATTGCTTCCAAGATATTAAATCCCAAAGTCTGCCAGCTTCCAATGTGAAGACCTGATGTCACATATTGAGTCTAAATTACTGGTCATTTAAAAGGTCCTCCTTTAATATTTTTGTAGGACCTATGTTGTGTCTTATATTTTCAACACATATTTTGCTGTCATACGAATATGCATCTAACATAAACTTCATTTTGACCTACGTTTCCAATGGCACTGATATCTTTCATCTTCTTAAAGTCATGACTGAGAATAGAAACCTGAGGCTTTTTTTTTACCATTTACTATTTACAGCACTATAATGTTTCACAAGTCTGAAATAAAAATATCTGGTTTACTGTACTCATTTGTAACCAGATATTTATGCACAGAAAATAGTTTGAACTAATCTACATGAGAGGCCTCTTCTTCCAGGGTAACAGTTTATAATACATGTTAACACTTCTTACATTTTGAGGGCAAATGGAAAGATCAAAGAAAGTCATGAATAATACCACTGAATAAACTCATTTAAATTTTCATAAAAACATATTTTATGTCACAAGTCCATCTCTTTCAGTCTTCATCTACTATATGATGGTGGAAGAACAAAGCACAGGTTTCAGGTTACTAAGCATCATTTTATGCTGAGGAAACTGTTCACATGAAAAAAGCACACAATACACAGAAAATATGTGTTACTTAGATGAAAATGGCATTTATAGTTATAATACAATGTTATTTAGATAGCCCAATTTATTAAATTTATTTTTATTTGCATTGTAATATAGAAATTTTGACAAGAAAACTCTATATCTTCCAAGTTGATGCTTCAATTTGAAGCTTGGGAAAGAAAGGACAGAAATAAAGAAACCATAGAAAAGACTTTTAAAGAATGAGAAAGAAAAGAAAAAAAGTAAGGGTTCAGTTCCTGTTTCTTTTTTTTTGCATATGATCCATAGAATATTACCTTGCATAACTTTACCTAAAGCTTCTCTTTTTGCTACATAGTCCCCCAGCTCTGCTCCCATCTCCATTTTATTTGACTAAACTGTCATTGTTGAGATTAAAAAACCCAAGGATTTAAATAACAGAAATGTGAGATCTCTGAACTAGAGCTGGTTGTTAAATTCAGATTCAAAGTACTACTGCTAAAACTTGATCTCCATGACATTTGATTGTCCTGTTATCATGCTATGCACTTCAAAAACCTGATGTAGTGCAGCAGACATCATTCTAATGTTATTTATAAACAGTATAAAGCAATGAATGGCTGTGAGAGTTGTTAGATTTGCATGTAGATTTAGAATGAATGTGACAGCCCTCCATTGCAGGTTCAAATCTCCTAAGAGGCTAAATTAAAGGTTTTTCTACAACAAAGGACAAAGCAGAGTGAATAATTTAGCTGTCATTGAGTTTAATATTAGGCTATGGAAAATCTGAGCAAGATTTGGGCTAGGAAGGTTTTGTGAGGCTTTTGTTTCATTAGTAAAAACCAGGGTCTAGATTTTGCATATATTTGTCATACTTCCAAACTATATTTTTCATACCATTTCCAAACTGTATTTGAATTGCACTGTAGCTTTCAGTGAGCGTTGAGAAAATTACAGCAAATGCTTGTTTTTCCACCATGTTTTCACATAGAGCCTAAATTCAAGATATTGCTGAGAAATGTACTTATGCTTCTTTAAATGTTATTTTGGTGGTCATTTCAGGAAGTAAAAAGAATATAATAGCTTCTGATTGTGTTGTCCATTCTTCCAAAGCACAACTAATATCAATGAAATTTCTCAGATGCTTAAATGCAAGAAGTTTCCTACATCACTCAGCTGTGTGTGCATCATGGGGGAAGGAAGATGGGACATTTTTTACATTTGTAAAGGGGTTGCTTTTTTCTTGCATCTCTCCACTTTACTTCCTTCAGGAAGAACCAGAGAGGGTGTTATTAACACTAATGTTGTAATTAATTGTCTTGAAGGCGCTTACTGGTTGATTTTTAGCCAGATTGGCTCCCTGGCTCATTGTGGTCACCTGAATGTTCAAACTATACTCTGGAGACAGACCACAACTGGAGTGGCTAGCACAGGCAAGTACTGGCACTCGGTGCCCAGAGAGCTTCAGACCAAGACAACTGGATAAGGCTCTAAGCCTCAGTTTAAAGTTGGCCCTGCTTTTGGCAAAGCACTGAACTAAATGAGCTCTAAATGTATCTTCCAGCCTCAGATATCCAACTCCAGTTAATACAGAGCAGTGCCCTCCAACTCAAGCAGACTCCCAAGTTTCCTCACCTTGGCAGACTCAAGGCACTTCACTTCCACTTCCAAGGCCTTTTTCCTCCTCTTTTTTCCCCTATTCATTTCACCACATAGGCGGCATTGTTTTGCAATCCTACTCAAACACCCTATAAGATAGCCAGCAAAGCAGGCACCTGCATTTGAACAATTACTGAATAAGGTACTGGGGAACACATGAAGCTAAGAAAATACTCTGGATATCTGTTAACAGCTGAAATGCTCTGGAAGCATGAATGACAACAAAAAGGGTTTAAAACAGAACTTCTGTTTGTGACTATGAGAAGTAGATTCAGTGAAGAAAGGAAGACAGCCACAGGACAAAAAATTAGCTCTGAAATAGCTGAGGCACGCTTTATTTAGACATAAATAATCAATAAGAAGAATAAGTGAAGGGAGAAGGAGTCTGCAACTAAAGACTGAAAAGATAAACATGGTTTTTAAACATAATCTAGAAGGGAACAGGTTAAAAAGACTGAGTATAAGACAAAATGTTAAAGACCTAGACCCAGAATTACTGTTTAAGGAAAAAATAAATTTCCCAGTCAAATATCACTCAACTAGAGATGAAGCTTACAATGTGCAGAGTAAACTATAACACTTCAAACATGAAAAAAACACACACACACAAAAGAGATAAGTGATGCAGAAGGACTTGCAGATGTTAATACTGGAGTCAAAACAAGACAAAAAGTTGCACAGAACATCATATTGTAGAGTAGAATCACAAATCAAGAATATGTCCATCACTTAAAAATAAAACAATAAATAGTATCCCATCATTTCACAAGCAAATGCAAACATCAGCAGAGTATAAAGAGCACAAAAGCAAGGCTGTAAAAAGCATTATTAATGTATTGGAAGGAGCAAACAATATTGCGGTAAAAAAAAAAGGAACGGGCTATCCATTTTAAAGGCAGCAAAACATTCATTTAATATTGGACATAGGTGAACAGTCTAGTGTTACCAGGGCATGGTAATTGACGCTTTTGAGAGAAAAGCTGCAGGAAAACAGGTGAAACTCAAATGTTTTAACAAAGATTTAATTCCCAACCAAAGAGGTTTGTGAAGTAACTGAACAGTAAACCAAGGAAAGGGAAAAGGTACAATGTATATGCAGTATTACCAAAGTGGGGGAAGTCTCAAATAGAGCAAAAGATGTGTCTTGGTCTGCATTTCACCACTGGGAAGCCCATAAGAGGTGCATCAAGCAAAAACAGTTCTAGGAAGAGTTTGAGAATGTTCTTCAGGAAATATTCTGAGAAAGGGCCTGAAAGAGCCCATCTACTCAATACTCCTTGGGCATGGAGAGCAGGTGAGGCTTTTCTGGCTTTTCTTTCTCATCAGCTGAACTTGGACAAAACAGACATCTGCCTGTCCTCTTGCTGCCTAATGGCTTCTGAAACAGTGGACTAACCATTTACCAATTGTCTGTTTGGTTCATTAGTCTCTGATCTGGCCCACGTGCATTCGATTAGTTTCTACTTCATCAGGATTCTGCCCATGACAGAAATAAACTTACAGGGATGTCCAAATACAAAAATTGTACACCAGCCTTAAACTACTCCATTTATTACACGATGCCATTTTACAGTCAGTGGTTTTTAAAAAAACACACTGCAAGAATCCCACGGTAAGAGTCCACCCAATCACAAGCAATGACAGGTACAGGGACTACTTGGAAGTGAAGTGTATATGTGCATTGAATTAGTACTATTTCCATGCACCAGTCCAATGGAAATTTCCTTAATGTCTTTGTTTTTTTAAATTAGTTAATAGGAATTTTAATTAAAAGTAAACATTTTTCTGCTCTTAAAAGTTTGATTTAACAATTTTGCATGTGTTCAGGACTACCGGAAAAGGACACAGCAAGGGGATAATTGACCTTGTCAGCTATAAGCAGTCTTCTCCTTGGAACATTTAACTCAGAGATGCAGTCGATTACCTTCAGGTAATGCCCGCTTCAAGAGTTTTATTGCTGTCGTTCTTTGAAATGAAATAGATTTACTAGCCTAAGTTATATCTGGTTTGCCTAAAGTTCCAATGGCATTTTAGCATAATTTTAGCAATATTAAAATATTCTCTAGTTCTAGTATTAGGCTTTAAAAGTAAAGCCACTGACATCTGTGTTTCAAAGCAATTGAATATTTATGAATCTTGCAAGTAATTTTTCCATAACCTGAATTCATTAGCATGCATATTAAAGTAGATATGTAGGTTCAATAGCTTATTTTTACTTGTCACATTGTAAGTCTACTAGACAACTTTTAATCTAAAACTGTGTCTATACCTTTTAATTGTCTGGGAGAGTTTGTGGGTCTTTGGCTTAAACTAGAAATCCTGGCAAAGTGAAAACAGGGCACAGTGGTATGCCATAGTTTTAATATTCTGACATTACTCTCTGGCCAGGAATCTTAGGGAATTTGTGTTCAGTGTCAAGAAATCCCAGCTGAGAAGTAGTAAATAGAACAACAACTGAAAAGAGAAATGTTGGAACGAAGTTCATGGCTCACACATGGGCCCCTTGTCTAGTACTTGTTCAGCACAATTGAAAAACTCAAACTCCTTTCTCTCCTAAAAAAACTTCAAAATCAGTCACACAGCAGAAAGCTTACACAGATTCACATGAGGCAAAATGATATGACCTTAGATGAAAGTAATTTTGCCCTCTCCTTATTCCAGTACAAATATAGTTAGCCTTATTTTCTTCTTTTTTTCTTTTTTTTAATGAAACATTTATAAATCAATATATTGGTTAGCAGAAATGTTCTTGACTGCACAGAATAGACAATCAAACCAGCAACCAAATTAAGCAGTACTGAATTTAATTGCTTATTATCCAGATATTCACAATTTGAGATAATGTAAGATCCCATTTTCTTTACAGCTAAAGAGCACAGCAAAAAGATAAAACGATTCATAGGAAGCAAAACAAACTTCTATAATGCTTGCAGAGAATCAGTGTATGGAATTGCAAGCAGTCCAATATTTTGTTCATTAACTCCTGATTAGATAGTTCTATAAAGAAGAACTAGCACTGTCGGATTACATAGCCCACTGCAAGTCCCCAGACACTTCCCGTATTGTGTTTATTTTCACAGAAGCAATAGGATTTAATTCTACAGTAATTACTTCCCAATTTTCCTCCAGAACAGAAGTATATTACATTTCCTACTAAAATGAAAACTGATTCTATCAAGTAGCTGTTGTCTTGCAACTTACTGATAAAAGTGCAAAATGAGAATATTTTAAGAGCCTGCTTTCATCTTTGAAAGGTGCCAAGTCCAACGGCAACTGTTGGATGGGAAAAGCAGGTCTAAAAGCAGAGTGTTTGAGCCTTTGTCTGATCAATATTAGTTTTGTTCAATATTCACTGGATAGACTAGAATATGTATCTGCATCAACTTCCTGTACATGCAAGACATATATCTCTTTAAAAAACCCTCAGTTATTCATATTTTCCTACATTTCTGAAAATTTTTCTTTCAATTGGCTTCTTCAGCTCTAACTGTACTGTACTCAGCTGAAATCTGTCCCAAATTTCTCTCTTTAAAAAATACATTCAAAGTTTTTCCCAACACTGGAGTTTGAATATTGGTGATAGCTGCAGATATAATGTTGTTACTCATTAAACGTTGACCAAACCCTATTTTTCCTGACATGGCATTTAAATGACTTGGTACATGACAGCAACTTCCTTTTTTAATCTGGTCAAACTAGTTAACTTTCTGGTCTAGTTCTGTTGTCTCTAGAATGGAATAAAACCTCCAAGGCAATACAGGAGAATCATAGAATGGTTTGAGTGGGAGGGGATCTTTAACAGTCATCTAGTCCAGCCTCCCTTGAACTAGATTAGATTGCTCAGAGCCCTACCTAACCTGACCTTGGTTGAAGCTGACAGAAGAATGATAAGCACTCAAATGATTCATTGAAAATACTACTCAAAAAGTGAAATTTTGAAAATTTTGAAAATTATTTTTCAAGGCCAGAAACCAGAGTTTTGTTCTGTAAAGAAAACGGTCATATTTGCTTTAAAACTTTCATAGAAGATTCTGACCAGTGTTAGCCAGTTACCAAGATTTTCTGAAGTACCATCATTTAGCAGCAGTATTTGTGAAACACATTTTCTGAGAGTCTTTGAAAGAACTATGTAAACCTTTTTCTGACCAATAGTGACTTTTATTCATTCAATTCCAAAAAGGTCAATGGATACATGACTCCACTTTATCTTCATACCTTTCATTTCATCTTCCACTGCCTTCAATCACAACTAGTTCTGGACAACAGGGCAGTGCGATCAAAGGCAACTCTGGACACAAATGCAGCTCATTTTTTGTGGATGCAGTGCGTGCACCATGTGTCACTGTACAGCACAGAAGGCACTGTATAGGGCTTTGGAGACAGCATCTGAGGGCTGGACAATCCAGCTACAGAAAGGGTTTACCTACACAGTCAGAGTGTGGAGATCCACAGGTCAGCATTCTTACAAAGCATATTCAACTCTTGATGTGTGTGGTTTTGACACAATCTTGTACATCTGTCTGAACAGCTTTGGGAACAGAATGGAATCTCACCCTACAGACTGAGCACAGCCAAGCTAGGTCCTGCCTTCTCCCACCCAGGCTAACAGATGTCTAAAATTATACCTATTAAACACTCTTTGGTACAACTTGTACATCGAAGTTACTTCTGCAACTAGCTATGAAAGATGTGCTGCAGAAACAGACATAAAGTTTCAAGACATCCTTGCACACCAATTCATCAAAGAACAGTCTTAGAGAAAAGCGGAAAGAAACTATAGTCTTATAGACTTCACTCCCTCCCCAAGTGCCCCGCACGGTTCACCACTTCATTTCATTTTAGTACAGAAGATAAGCCCTTTTAGAGCATAAAATTCAATTCTATCTGTACTGAAGACTGGCCAGCAATAACTTTCACTGTGAAGATAAAAAGGAAGTGCTAATTATTAGGCAATACTTTTGTCAACAGCAATAACATAGAGAGGTTTTTAAAAAATCATACAGATAAACGCAAATACACAAAATATAAGTCCATGAAACATAAAGACAGAATTACAGCTTTCTATTTGCATTTATATAAGATTGCTTTTTACACTTGTGCATATTTCAAAGTATTTTACAGTAAAACTTTTAAAATTATGTCCACGTGCTGCCCAGCTGAGGAATGACTACTGTTCCATGATTAAATAAGACAACACTGGGCTTTGCAAAGTCATGGAGGAAAGATCCACCAGAGATAGAAGACATGTTTTGCTCTCTTGTCAAAATTAACGTTGCATCTATCTGTGAACAGAGTATTAACTCCTGTCCGCTTTTTCAATTGCAAGGTCTTTGGTTACACCTCCACAGCCTTGTGCTAGGTTTCCTGCCTCCAGACTCATTCCATCTGGCAGAAACTCCAGGTTTTAATCAAAGAGAATGAAACAGAATCAACTAGCCTAAATTCTGCTGGGCATTGGAAAAAGAAGAACTGAGGAAATATAAAGCAAGAAGCAATGGAAGAGACAGACGAGTACCAAAGAATGTTCTTTTCTTCATGTGCAGCACTGCTTGTCATTGAGTAACTGCATCCTATGACTGCTGTTGCTTCCCTGCACTTCCTTCCACCTTTGTCTCTGTCCTCACTGCATACTATTCAACTTCAAACTCCTTTGACACTGCACAACAGTTTAATCGTTTTGGAAGTGCCAACCATGTGAGAGGATATTGACATTACATATACACAATAAATTAATGCATTCATACATGAAGCTTGTGTCTTTCTAAAAATAGATGAAAAAAAATTCCAAATAATTTCACATTTGGAACAGAGTGGCAATGTTTTGTCTAAATCTTTCTTCAAGTCTGAAAAAGTAACTTGTAAACTATAAGTAAGCCAGGAACAATTGGTTTGAGATTAGTTTGATTTAACATCAACAGTTAGAGAAAAGGCAGCTCTGAGCAGCAGGTGGGTGGATGCTAGAGGAGTGGATGTGGTGTAGTACCTCTTCTGGGTTAGACTGAGAAAATCAGCATCCTTTCTGGGTCACACTCATTTCACCACCATAAGGTTATAGTGAACACTTGTCAAGAATTCACACTAGCAACCAAGCCTCAGGTACAATCCAGGATTGCCCAAATTGTACTGTCTTCAAAATCATCAATAAGATGACTTAGTAGAAGCTGGCATCCTACTCTGTCAAACAGCACCACGCTTTTTTTTTTTCTTATTATGAGTTATCAAGTCTAAAACAAATGTGTAGAGCTTTCTGAATTACATAAATACTGAAAAAGCAGGCATGACATGTCACCATATTGCCCTTCCTTGCCCCATTCCAGCCCTTCCTTGGCAAGAAGCAGCATTTCACCACTGCAGTTTAATCTTTGTTCTACTTGCTCCTATCCAAATTTCAGAGAAAGAAAAACCTTGCAGCATTTGATAGCACTATACATTACTCAACTCTCTGATTTCATATATTCTTGATAAATACCAAAATACTTAGCATCAACAGTACACAACAGCAATAATTACCACTCTTTCAGAGGAGACATGCATTACATCAGCTGTAACAGAATTTAGGTAAACAATGAAAGATTGTTGGTGGTACTGCACACTGGGACCATTGCTATTTTGAGCAGTGCTTACCATTAAAGATTATCTGAACCTTGCAATGAAACTGCCATCTTACTTGAATTTAGCCTACATATGCAATAAGTATATGAGAAAGACTACAAACACGCAAGATACATTTCAGCAGTACAGCTCATAGTTCACAGATACCAAATGTTATAGACATTTGCCTTACAGTTTCTGATGAGAAGTAGTACAAATTTGCATAACCATAAGAGGAACAACTGCAAATCAATCAAAGCTCAAAGAAGATAAGGTATGTCACTGACAGCAGACAGAGGTTATTATAAAAATGAAACATGTCAGGAACTGTATTCACTTTTTTGTTGTCTCCATACTCAGATGGAGCAACAATAAAATGTTTGGAATATAAGTCTAAACATAAAGGATGAAGACAAAATGTTCTTAAGCTACAGAACCAAGTTTCAGGTTTATTCAACACTCATTGTTAACTTGCCACACACAGAAGTAGTAATTCAACTTTCCTTTCTTGGGTGCTTTCTGCATTGTATCCAAGTATGGTCCCCACAATTTAGCTAGTGATACGAAACCACTTCATTTTATGTAGGTATTTTTAAAATCCCTCATGTTGATGCTGAAAGCACATAAGCTAAAATGCAGGGTTGGCACTGTTAAAGTGATCCTTTCCTGCCATCTAGGGGACACATACCAGCGTGCAAACGCAGGACTGTCATCACAGTTCTATATAGGAAAACTTGCTATATGAAATGCTTTTCTCTACCCCATAAAAAATCAACTTAAATGAATAGCAGCAAAACTACCAAGAAACAAATCTAATTGAAGAACAGAACAACTATTTTACTATAGACCATATGCGTAACAATTTAATTCTGACAGAACACTAAAATTTTCTACAGCAATTCAGTTAAATGCCCAGCAGCAATATTGATTTGATAATTTAAACCTCGCGTTTACATTGTGCAGCCATATATTCTGAGCTACTCAGATACATGAAAAGCCTTTTGACTTTTCTGGATACCTCAAGAGAGCAAGATCTATGCTGCTATTAACAACATGTAACTGTCAACTGCAAACAGACTCAAAAAGGATTGAGATGTCTGTGGTCCAAGAAAGTGAGGAAGTTGTAAAAAGCTAGTCTTATGAAAATTTAGCTCAGTATCAGAACTTGGTTTCCAATATATCATTTACCTGTAGCACTAAATTTCTTGAAGTCTTATTCTCCTACATGGTAGGCACATACACTGTGGAGACAGTATGCACGTTTCTATTTGTCTATCATAAGAAGCAACATATGGGAACACTCAATTTCAAAAGATCATCAAAGTTAATTTTAGAAAAATGTGAAGGTTGTTCTCTTCATTGTTGTCTTCCAGGCTCTTTCAAATGGCAGACTCTACAGAAGGAAAGACCAAACTCAGCTAAAAGCTAAGCATAGTTAAACGGACACACAAAAATACAAACAATATTTTTTCCTGCTCTTCTGTTTGGATTTGTTTTGCTCTTACTTTGAATGGCAATAGTCCACTAAAACAAACACTCTTCACTAAAACAAACAAAGATCCATGCTTCCCATGGCTGAAACGATGTGAAAGTCTCTTTAGAATAAAAATTGGAGCTTCTCCTGGGATTGAAGGAAGCAGGTGCCCAACCGAGATGTTTTGTGAACTGATTCCAGCTGCAAAAGATGCAAGCCAGGAGTCTGCCCCAGTGAAGGGAAAAGCAAATGATTTCCCAAGCCCCTACACTTAAAGTGACTATGTTATGCTACTTTTAACCTCTACAACAAAGAACAACCCCACCCTCCAAATTTAACAAAGCAACTCTCTGATTAATTTTATTTTGATAAAAAAGTTTTGAGTAGCTATGCTCAAGTCCTTTTCCCATTAGTGTGTGCAGCGTGTTTAACTACCTGTAAAAAATCGTTGGCTTGGGAATAGTGAAGCTCCTCACGATCTAAGCAAGAAATTAAAAATAATAAAAAGCCACATGCCAAACCATTTACAGTAGTATAACATAAATCTGTGTAAGACACTTTTATTTCTTGAACTAGAACACAGTACATGTTTGCACAGCACAAACAGAAGACTGACACTAGATCAACACTGCTGCTGGGGAAAAAAAAATCTCTTTCTTGGTATTATATTGATGGAATTTGTTATTCGCAGAAAAAAAAAAGGAATGTCTCCTGTAAGAACAGGGTAACAGCACACATTTCAGAATAGGAATCCCAATCACTAATAGCAAGTCTTAAATTTAATACAGAAAAACACACAAAGACTAAAACTAGAAAACTTCCAGTGCCCAAAGCAAATTGGAAGAAGCTGTGATTTGGATTCTGAATGTTAGCACTGCCTGCCTGGCTACATTTCAGGAATTCTGTGCCTCTGTACCAGAAACTGTTGTCCAGGTTCTGTAGAACATCCAGCTAGGGGAATATTTAGATGCCCAGATAAGACATCAGCAATTTCTTGGAAATGGAGACTGTTCAGAGCTAGAATGTAAAAATGAACATAGACAAACCAAGAGAAGGTACATAAGCTGTGTAAAAAATAAAAAAACCAACCAAAAAACCCCACAAACAACCTATATTTAAAAAAAGGAGATGACATTGATAAGAGATTGGATTTAGCAAGACATTTGTATGAGGAAAACACAGCTTACATAGTAAAACCTATGGTGCAAGACCACTTTATTTTCTGCGCAGTACCTCACATACCTTTATTAGTATCTTTAGACAAGACACTAAAAAGAACTGATACCTCAGGGGGAAGGAATAACAACAACAAAAAAAATATATAAGGGAAAAAGAAGAAGGATTGCAATTACAGATAGGATGGAAATGTAGTAAGGCACTATCAAGAAATCAAGACAGCTTGTTTCCTAAGCCTGACCTCCAGTGGTGAGTACAGAAACTAAGGTACATCCTTAATGCAAACTACCATGAACATACTTGTAAACAGTAAAAAAAAAACCCATCATACACATTCAGCAGCTCTCAAACAGATTGAATATTGAAAATTACCTCAGGTGAGACTGGATTTAGTAATCAAGCTATAGATTCAGGGATTTACAAATGGTTTGACTTGGAAAGCGTACAATACAAAATCATGCCATTTTTTTTTTTACACTCAAAGGGCCATACATCCAGACTGTACTTTTTATAAATATGCAGAACTACAACCTAAATTATATAAAAATAAACATGAAAATAAGTCAACAAACGAGAAACTTCATTTGCAGTATTTTATTATTTTCATTTATAATTTGCTTCCATAACAAATAAATCTTACTTTCACACATTAGAACTCTTGTTAGCATGAACATTGGAGCACAAAGCTCCAGTATCAGATTTTAACTTTGCCTTGCATTCCTCTTTTTTCTTTAAGCACTGCTTCTCAGTGATTTAAATTACCTTCTGAGCACTTTGACTTAAAACTAGATATTGTGTCTCCTAAATGACTTTTGCTAACCAGCATTAATATACAACTCCATTCAAACAATCAGTTTCCACATGTATTCAAAATCATCTTTTTAACACGACAACATATATACTGACACTTTTAAAATTCCATTAAGCTTTGTTCAAATAAAAAAGGAACCAAACTGAAATTAACAGAACTTTAATTTTTATTAAAGAAACCTCACTGTGCATGAATGGTCAGAATAAGATTTAACAAAACCGTTTTGTCCATCAGCAAAATGGTTTTAGTAACCAGAAACCATGTAGTTTTCAGGCATGCAAAAGTGCAGAACAGTGCTTTTGGAAAGCCGGCCAAGCATTCACGTAGGTTGAGACACCTGACTCCTTCTGTGATTTCACTATGAACTGGGTGTCTGCTATTGGTTTTGCTTTCTTCCTGTCCCACAAAGATGGTTTTTTTAGCCTTTGGTGGTTGAGGTTTGTCTTAGTGGCTAATGTTCTCAAGTAACTTCAACTATAGCTTTACAGTCTCTTTGCAAATCTAACCATCCCCTTCAAACTGAATTAAGAGTTACAAGGCCCAAGCTTTCATCATCTGCTTTTCAAACAGAAACTCTATTTTTTCACCTAAATTTCAGGTGACTGAATCTAACCCAAACACCATCAAAAGGTCTCTGCTCGTGCAAATAAAACTAAAAACAAAAATTAAGGCAAAATATTTTCTCTGCAATAAAATTTGAAAATATATTTGATGGCAAGTAGGTAAATGTCAAGTTAAGCTTCACGCTGAAGACTACAGGTACAGCACCATGATTTTGATCTGTTAAGAAACCTGGCTTTTCCCTTTTGATTTTGCATTTATTTAAATATCAGCACTCTCACTAGAAGGTGAGGAAGGCTCGTGTATACAATATTTAAAATTTTAACAGGTTACAGCAAGTCTACATATAACACTGGTTGCTGTGATTCCAAATTTAATTATCAAGAGGTTTACTTTTTAAAAGGCATTCAAGTCCTAAATGACTAAATCAGCACTTAATACAATTTTTATCCACTAAACAGATGCATTTTCAAGTAAAAGACTCTTATTGTAGAACTACTAACAAGAAAAACCGAGAATTAACTTCTTTTAAGGCAGATATTCAATTATGTACCAGATTAAAAGCCATCACACTATTAACTATTATTAACTCATTCAGCATTTAAAAATTTGCAGTCATAACTATTAATTCCCATGCTGGCTAGAACTCTACTGAAGCCCAGCTGGAGATATGGCTACCCTTAGAGGCTGAGGTTATGCCAGAATAAAGTCAAACTACTTGCTACTTATTTTTTATTATTAAACAATCTGCAGTCAATGTTAGTAAGTTATATAAACTATTTAAAAGAGGAAGTATGAAATATTGACGATGACAAAACACATTTTAAAAAGCTATAATTGGAAAAGTTAGGATACATATTCAGAAGTGTTTCAATGCTTGAAAACAGATCCACATATGTTTATCCAGTTGAAGATTAGTGTATTAAAAACATTAAGAAAATACTTTGTGTATCAGTTCAACTGCACTTGATTCAAGTACAGCTCAGGGCTTGGCTGATATAAATTAAACATGGTTACTGCCTCGGCAGCCAAAGTACAGAAATGTACATGTTCACAGGATAAATAGAAGTCTTTCCGTTTGGGGGAAAAAAAAAAACAAAACCAAAAAACTATCTCACTCCAATACGCGAGGTCATCCACTCCAAGCCTTGACATAATCTGAAAGATAAGAGAAGTTATATTGGTACTAATTCTATTCCAACATCTCTGAAGTATTTTCTACTTGTTTTTATGTTTGAAAACATCCACTTAAAAGAAATATAAAGAGCTGGAATTGGGAGTGAAATTTGAGCAGAGTAAATGCTTTAAAAATGAGTCTTCTTAGGCATTACCACAAGAAGATGGTAAAGCATGCTATTTTATTGAAGCTTGACACTGCTTCAGGTTGTTTTTTTTCTTGTAAATCTGAAACACATAATTCTTACTATACTTCCTCACAAGTGCATGGAATGAAATATTTTTTTCTTTTCCTACAGGTTTCCCATGAAAAAGTGCTTACTTGAAAGCTAGACGTTTACACAGTAACACTAAAAGCAAAGGACAGGTTGCTCAGATTGAACTAGCTCATGAAAAGGCAATGGATCAAGAATTACAAAATCCCATTACAAATTAAAGATGTTTACATAGAACATCAAGATCACATGGGATCTAATCTGCTTACTCAATTTGCATCTCTATTTTAATAGAGTTCTTTCATTTCAGAAAACAGGCTTTCCTTTGATCCTCTAGAGATCTAGTTTCCTAGTTTATGCCATCTTTAAGTTTCACTTTTGTGAAGTAAATCATAACTTAACTATCCAAGCAGACTAACTTCATACATATAGGGCTAATCACCCTAGACTTCTGTCAGATGTTCCCAAGGAAGATTCAGCTCAGCGATCTAACGCCGGCCTCAGTACTGTCACAGTTTTATACTCTAATTATTCATATTTTTTAATTTTCTAAATAAGAAAGAAGCAGCCTAGGATGGCCAATGTTTCATAAACCAAAGTTCATATTAGTTAATTTCTACCTTCCTCCAAATGCTAACTTGTTTCATACACTAACTGAATACTCAAAAGTGACTTTGGCAAAATTAGTAGGAGGAAAGCAGAGTTAACTCTTAATACAAAACAATACAATCCAAAGACTCAATCAAAACAACAGTTTGCTTGCACTAACACATTCCACCCTAACGAAGTGAATGCTACCAATCACTCTACAAGGCATCTCTATTACATTAGAAAATAATTTATTACCAGAAATGCGGAAGATGCTCTCACTTCCCAAACGCTATTCACTATTTTTATGTTAAGAGACCACATTATTGTAGAGGTTATACAACATAGCCAGAAAAAAACCTCTATTACATACTAGAAGACTGCTTTAGGAATCAAGATAAAAGATTAGCACACTTCAAATCAGGTAAGCAAGATACTACTCAACTTGTTACAGGATTTGACCTTCATAGATAAAAGATCTATGGAAAGCTCAGCTTTCCATTTCAGTAATAGCTGGCTTAAGGTATACACATTTCAAAATCACTTACATCCGTCAGATATAAACAACAGATTTAATATTGGTAATAAGCTTGTTTTTTACCGGATCCACACATCATTTAATCAAATCTACATTTGAATGCTTATCCAAAAAAGTCAACCAACACCCCTCCTTAGAAGTTTACAATAGCTCAGAACGCAAAGGAAGAAGACAGTATTTTTGTTTAACTACACAGACATGCAGAATTGGAGGGTAGAGCACAGAGAGTAAATAATTATGCCAAAATCTACATATTAGGGGGGACAGTGTTGGGGTTTGGATTTTTTTTTTTTATTGTCTGGGGTTTGGCTTGGGTTTTTCTTAACAATAACCTGAAAGACTTTCATACAAATTTGGAGTTTGAGCTCTGAAAAAGACCCACCAGGTTCAATAAAGAAAAGGAAAAATTTTAAAAAAGCCCCTCTGACTAAAAAGATCAGAAAACATATTTGTTCAGGAAATCCACACTGGTGTAAATAGGCTTCCAACTCAGTACACTCATTTACAATATATCACTACATTAAGAAGCATTTACCCTTCTCCTGTCAAAGCACAACAGGATTGAATGTGCCACGGATGATCCTTTATGGAGCTAAGTGTGAGGTATGTAGATATCTCGGCAGCTGTCATGCAACCTTTCATGTCCTGCTTGTTTGCAAAGATGAGAACTGCAGCCTTCCGTAAATCCTAGAAGTAATTTAGAGCATTCATAATAGTTATTATTAAGACCTAAAAGGCTATTGCATTAACTGAATTTCTTAGAAGAACTGGATTCAAGCTATTCTACAATTACACAGCAGCATGGAGTTTTAACAGATTTAGTGCATTAAAACTTAATTACATTAAGACTGAAAAAACCAATTTATTCAGAAACGTTCTCCACCACAGAGAATCAAATTATACTGCACTATAAGACTATCCTTTTGGTGTGGACCACATGTTCCTACATTAACTAATGAAAGCCTTGCTAAAATATATTTCATAAAGCTCCAAATCATCCAGCTAGCAGAATTATTATTGGATAAACATTCCAAACTCTGCATTAGATACTATTCATATGTGAAAGCCTGTTAGATATCACTCCCTTGAAACTACTTTTAACTTCATTAAACAAGTTCTGTAGTGATTAAAGCAGTAACGATTTAAGAAAGCTATTTAAATTTTTGTACATTTTATCCTATTTTTCCAAAAAGGGACTTCTGTTAATACTGCAGCAGTTTTAAAAACAGAAACCAATAAAAAATTGTTTTGTTTCTGTATGGAAATTAAGATTCCACATAGCTATGAGACAAGAACTTGTATGTACAGTTTTAGGAATGCAGAAGTGTAAACAAATGCAATACACAGGAAGCTAATAGTTATAATTAAAAGCACTCAACACCTTTCAACATATACTAAATTTAGAGACTTCCTCCATCAAGGGAAGAAATCCCCAAACCTTTATGGTCCAGAGTTGAAAATTCTCTCCCACAAGTAGGCCAGTCTAGGCCTACTGACTGTTTTCAGGAGATGGTAGATGACAATCTCCTAAGAGCTTATAGCACCAGAAATTAATAAGCCACAAGAAAAATCCACTACAAAGTCATCTTTCAACCTATTTTTGGTTTATATTTTCTCCTTACTACCAGACCCAAACTACATTAATATGAACTGTAAAGTGAAAATTCACTCATCTGAAACAATGTGAATCTCTCAGAGAAATGAACTCAACAGAATTACTTGCATTGTACTAAATAATTTCTCTTCAAAAATGAGGATATTTAGATTTAGAAGAACCTTAATTTAGCTTGAGAGTGATCACAGAAGTTTTTAATGTACTTTAGCTAATTCAACATCAATTTAGTATGCTTCAAGGAGTTGACCTGGTGTTGAGTAGTCCTATAAACAAAATAATTCAGAAGTAATCTGCACTGGAACCGATTTATACATAATATTATGCTCCTACATTTTAAGACACAGCACTAAAACAAACAAGAAGGGTAAACAGAATTGCCTACCTTCTGAAATAAAATTAATTAAAAAAACAGTTTCTTGAAATTTTGCTAAAAGAAGAGAGCTAGCAGTGGAGAAAATACGCAGTTACATTTATATGAAGTTTAAGATACTTAACAAGTTCAAGATTTGCCAGGTAAAGAGTGATTTGACTACAATCAAACAAGTCCTGTTAGAAAAGCGCTTCATAGCAATTTTCCTGATTATTTATAATTTACACTATTTTTAAAATATGAACTGCATGCATGCACGTTTAGGCTCAGAATTTTTTTTGTGAGAGTATTTTTGTTAATGTTGGAAGCAAGTAATGTTATTTGACTGTTCGCAACAAAAGAAAACTAGTACCCCCACCATACCTCATGAGCCAGCATTCTGTAAAGTTCTTCTTTTGTAATAGAAAGTCGCTCTCTATCAATGCTGTCAACAACAAGAATGATGAACTAGGGGAAAACACAATAGTGCAGCATGTAAGTATAAAGTAGAAACTACAGAAATCATGTTTTCAAGAGACCACTACCACAAGCCTTCCTACAAGAGACAGACTTTCAGCACACAGTAGACAACGTAGCAAGAATTTTACTGTTATGGTTCTGGGAATCATACATGAAGATTGCTAAAAAAAAGAAAAAAGATTATGCTTGTACATTTCAGTACTGCTACTAATATCTGCTTTCACATATGGTTAAATCTTCTTCATGGGTTTTCAGGCCCTACATCATAAGCAAAATAGTGACATAGGTGTCAAAAAGTATCCACAGACAATAGATTACATTTAAAATGTGGATGACAATTGCAACATAGTTATTAATGAAAACAGCTACTGTCCACTACTGCTTGAATACTCAGAAAACTACACAAACTGAAGCTGAAATTCCATATTTTGAAGGAAGAATTTTAGCAGTTCAGGATCCTCTTACAAGGGTTAAGAAATGTTATTTCAAAATAGCACATCAGACCTCAGAAAGCTATGGACATGCAGGGCTTAGCATTATGTTGTTAACCTTCTGAAACGCAAGGGGCCCATGCAGTTAGTCTCTCTCTCTCTCACACAACTTTGCATTCTCCACTTGGAGACACCTAGAGCTGTGATTTTACCTTGCCAGGCACATTATTCTCATGGCGATGCAACTGTGAATCCTGAGACCTTGCTAGGTCTGGCACATCAGGTGTCCCATGAGAAGTGACTGTCACTAGTACAAAAAATACTCTTTTACCCACCTCTTCCACCCCTTCTTTCCTACCTTCTATTTTATAGCCTTACATTAGAGGGGCAAAAAGACAAGGCATTACATAGCAGGTAAGACTCAAGACAATCCATTTAAGCATTACACATCAGCATTTGATAGCAAATCATAACAACTGATCAGTGTTCAATAGTTGCCCTGCCCAGAGTGTGCTCCAAGAAGTTTTAACAGCATCATAGGTGGGAACATTGTGATGAAAATTATATATACACTATAAAAAAAAATTAAAAGAAAAGAATTGCAGAGAACACATGATACACAAGGAGATGACATTTACCCAAGAGATTCCATCAGTTCTCTGCCTTGATGAGTTATCCATACCTTCTCTCTTTTACTCTAACTCTTTGCCTCTATAGCCAGTAACTCAGCCATGAGAGCTCCCTCCCCTTTCCTCTCCCCACAGATCTTGTCTATGCGAGGCTGTCTCAACATCTTTGCTGTAAGAATACGATCTGACTCTTGAAACAGAACTGCAGGATTATCCAAATTAAGTTAAAACTAATTAGAATCATAGAATCATAGAATAACCAGGTTGGAAAAGACCCACCGGATCATCGAGTCCAATCACTACTATCAAACACTAAACCATGCCCCTTAGCACCTCGTCCACCCCTACCTTAAATGCCTCCAGGGAAGGTGAATCAACCACATCCCTGGGCAGCCTCTTCCAGTGCCCAATGACCCTTTCTGTGAGAGTTTTTTTCCTAATGTCCAGCCTAAAGCTCCCCTGAAAGACCTTGTGGCCATTTCCTCTCATCCAGTCTACTGTCACTTGGGAGAAGAGGCCAGCTCCCTCCTCTCTACAACTTCCTTTCAGGTAGTTCTAGAGAGCAATGAGGTCTCTTCTCAGCCTCCTATTCTCCAGGCTAAACAACCCCAGCTCTCTCAGCCGCTCCTCATAAGGCCTGTTCTCCAGCCTCCTCACCAGCTTTGTTGCTCCTCTCTGGACTCGCTCCAGAGCCTCAACATCCTTCTTGTGGTGAGGGGCCCACAACTAAACACAGGATTCAAGGAGCGGTCTCACCAGTGCCCAGTACAGAGGGAGAATAACCTCCCTGGACCTGCTGGTCACACAGTTTCTGATACAGGCCAAGATGCCATTGGCCTTCTTGGCCACCTGGGCACACTGCTGTCTCATGTTCAGTCAGCTGTCAACCAACACCCCCAGGTCCCTCCCCTCCAGGCAACTTTCTAGACAGACTTCTCCTAGTCTGTAGCACTGCACAGGGTTGTTGTGCCCCAAATGCAGGACCCAGCATTTGGCCGTGTTAAACCTCATGCCATTGGACTCTGCCCAGCGGTTCAGCCTGTTCAGATCCCTCTGCAGAGCCTCTCTGCCCTCCAGCAGATTGACACTTCCACCCAGCTTAGTGTCATCCGCAAACTTGCTAAGGGTGCACTCGATGCATTGATATAGACACTGAACAGGGCTGGATGCAGAATTGAGCCCTGGGGAACCCCACTTGTAACTGGCCTCCAGCTGGATTTAACACCATTTCCCACCACTCTCTAGGCCCGGCCAGCCAACCAGTTTTCCACCCAGGAGAGTTTGCACCTGTCCAGGCCACAGGCTGACAGTTTCCTTAGCAGAATGCTGTGAGAAACTGTGTCAAAGGCTTTACTGAGGTCCAGGAAGACCACATCCACAGCCTTTCCCTCGTCCAGCATCTAAGTCACTTGGTCATAGAAGGCGATCAGGTTAGTTTGGCAAGACCTGCCTTTTGTAAACCTGTGTTGACTGGGCCTGTTCACCCGCTTCTCTTGCATGTGCTTCATGATAGCACTCAAGATCACCTGTTCCATGACTTTCCCTGGCACTGAGGTCAGACTGACAGGCCTAAATTAGGAAATGCATGTGCTGAAAAGATCATTTATGGGATTTTTATATTACTCCAAAGATTTTGTTTAGATTGCTTCAGTTTAGAGAGGGAAAGAGAGAAAAGAAAGACTATAACAAAAAAAAAAAAAGGAGGATTAAAGGAGGATTAGAGGTCACAGCTATAATTCTCCAACATATGCTCCAAATCACTTTGCCTTATAAAATTAAGGAGATTCATTACCCATTGAAAATGGCCACAAAGTATGAAAAATTAAGTCAATTTAATGCTGCTGTGACTTTGAGATGCCTAGCAGATGAGTAGGAACAGTAAAGGAATAATTCATATCAGGGCGGCTAGGATTAGCATACTAAGTAGATTCCATTTTTTTTCCTCAACTATTTCCAGCAGCAAAGCTTCTAAGTAAGGGAAAGTTCTTCTTTCCAAGTGCTAGAAAGCACTGGATTTCACACACTTACTAGCCAGAATATGATGAAAAACATCTCCCCAACTTCCAGAATCAAGGACAAATTTCAACAACTTATTGCTATTGTAGCAGATAATGCTGGCAGAATCCTCTTCACCCTCATGTGTATGTATCATAGATATAGCCATACTTTTCTAGGTATAATTCATTTTAGAATAAAGGCTGATGTGTTATCATCAGGATTTCAGTAGATAAAAAGCTTCTGAAGATCTGGGGTGGGTCACTCCGATCTCTCCTCTCTCAGAGGGGCATAGGGCAGAAAAGCTCATTTCACAGGAGGACAGAACGCTTTTACAATGATTATATCTACAAGAGATCTCTACTTTTAGTAGAAAAGGCAAGAAATAAAGTCTAAAATTCTTTTACCTCAATATAGAAGTCTCAAAGTAAGGCTACAGATTTTATATGCACATTGCACTGATAGCTTGTTGGCATCAAAAACAGAAGCATAAAAACCAAACCCCCTAAAGACAACTGTTGGTGAGTGCTACTCCAACCTTTCCAGCAATTGCAGCTTTACCAGTTACCTCATGAGTAGTGTACAGGTAGCCTTTCCTTTATCCTTTGGATAAAAGCCACACAATAACAAGCTTTTTTAAGTATTGCTGCCTTAATTACTCTTATCTCAAAACCACTTCAGGCTAGGTATACAAAAGTTAGGTTAA
The DNA here is from genome assembly GCA_033459285.1 of Clamator glandarius. Classification (NCBI taxonomy): domain Eukaryota; kingdom Metazoa; phylum Chordata; class Aves; order Cuculiformes; family Cuculidae; genus Clamator; species Clamator glandarius. The sequence continues at coordinate 2,756,119 of JAUNZM010000046.1, forward strand.
CCACTGCAAACCCATGACATTTTGAAAGTTCAAGGCAAAATTTTCTTTTTAATCTACTTGAAAAAACTTGCAAAAAAACCTGTTTGATCAGAAATGTATTTCAATATGATCTGATTTTCTATGAGAAAAGGTCTAAATTCCCAGTTTATATGACAAATCAAACAAACCACTGCAAAGTATACAAGAAATATACTTCAAATATTACCATAAAATTCACTACACACCAGAGACACTTCACACTTTTGGGTTGGTTCTTCCTCAAAAAGACTTACGCCAAATACAGCTGCAATCTTTATAAAAATCTACAAATATTGCTAATAAATAAAGAGAATTTCAAACTTATTGGGTTTGCAGATTTCAAAGCAGCTTCTCATACCTCTGTGTTTGAATAATAGGTATTCCATGATGATCGCAGTGATTCTTGTCCTCCAATATCCCACATTAAGAAATGAGTGTTTTTCACAACTATTTCTTCTACATTGCTTCCTATGGTTGGAGAAGTATGAACCACTTCATTCATTAAGCTAAAGGAAACAATATCACACCATAAGGAACAGCCAGTAAAATCCACAAGGCTTATCACAGCTCAGTTACAACAAATCTGTTGTAAAGAGAGAAATATGTGTAACTGTTAAAAAAACACTTAAAAACTAGGCATATTTCAAAACGCTATAAATTTGGATTTTTACAGAAATAAAGCAAATGTTTAAGAGAAATTATTTAGCAAAAAGATTAGTTCAATCTGAATTTGGACTAAAAACTGTGGTTGACTAAGTTCTAGAGTGCTTTCCTATCAGCTATTCTAAATATGCTTAAAGACTTCAGCAACCAAAAAAAAGCATGTAAAAGGCTTATAACAATTCGATAAGCATCTGTATTTTAAAAGGCTTTTCTTTTTAAAGGACACTCTGCAACAGACACTTAAAATACACCTGTTTTAAAGTAGAAGCTGCAATTCTAAAGATCCCAAACAAGGGGATCACTAAATTGTGTAAAACATAAATCAGAACATGATTTTATTACAGAACTCAACTTAGTAACACAGTATTAAAACATATTGCTAAGAAATAGCTGTTTACATAGCTGACAATTTCTCAGTTCTACATTTAAGCTTTGAAAAAAGTGCTTAGGGAAAAGTTTGTTAGGAAAACATCCCCTGTTGCCTTAGTATCCAAATATATGCATAGTGATCTATGATACACCCTCTCCGTTTTTCACAATTACAATAGTAATTCTGTTTCTGCCAATATTCTTGAATTTATACAATCTTTAAATGCTGGCAAGATACAGGTGCAAAGGCACTACTGAAAATGCTTAAGGTAGGACCTAGGCAAGATGAAATACTATTCTGAGGAATCACAAGTGTTAGACACCAGAATAAGGCAACATTTGGAAACATTTATGGATTTTTGCTGAGTGGCTAGAAATGCCATTAATTTAGAAATCATTTTCTTCTCTGCAGTTCTTGGAAGCAAGATTATTTCTATGGTTACAAATAAAGATAAGCTCTGAGTGCAAAAGAATTTGCAGTTCAGTTAATGCTTGTATGTACAATTCTGTATTTCAATTTACAGTTCAGTTTTAAAACATGGCAATTCCTTCATATACCTTTTAAATGTTTACTCTGTTTAGAAAACTATAATCATCAATGTGCACTGTAATCTGGAACCCTATAGATTCCATTAGGTTGCAAAGCTGAATTTTCAATGATGAAACAGTGATAAATACTAAAATGTAAACAGAAAAACAAAAAAGTAGTTCATATACTTACAATTGGTAAAGAATAGTAGTCTTTCCAGCATTATCAAGCCCCACTATGATTACTTTGTGCTCTGCATACACACACAAAAAAAGTCAAGAGTAAATTAGTGGGAAAGCAATAATTATAATTCTCGTTAATCGCTTTCCCTTACTGAAGAAAGTAACTGCTTGTTTGTCTCATTTCAATAGCTTACAAAGACTACTGGTGACTTCAGGGAAGAAAGATAATCCACCAAGACTCATTTTCTCTTGAGGTTACAGTTTTAGGAAAAGTCAGTACTGGAAAACTTCATAAAGGAATGGTTATTAGTATGATAACTTCACTTTAAAAGAATGTAGTTTTAGAAAGAAAAGTACAATGAAACAATATAACTAATAGTAGTGTATCATCTTAAGACAATCCCAAACACTGGAAGACTGTACAAAATACTAACGTAACATTCACGCCTCAATAATAACCACTTATTACAGGAACACGGTCATTCACACAGCAAAAACTAAGAGGAAGCTGTATTTTGAATAGATCACAAACTCCAGCATTGCAATTTCTGAAACTGAAAAGTCACAGAATGACAGAATGGTTGAGGTTGGAAAATATTTCCAGAGGTCATCTGGTTCAACCCCCCTCATATGTGAGATGCTCTGGTCCCTTAATCATCTTTGTATCCTGTCACTGGACTCCCTGTCCAGTATGTCCGTGTCTCTCTTGTACTGAGAAGCCTGGAACTGAACTACTCCAAGTGAGTCCTCATCAGTGCCGAGTAGAAAGGAATGATCCCCTCCCTCAACCTGCTGGAAAATCCAGCTTATAGAATAGTCACCTTCCAAACACTGCAATGTTATTTTTCCAGGTGCAAGGGGAAACAAAACCAACAATCCCTTCCCCCCTGCCGTGAACTTATATATGTTTCTCTGTAGTTAATCCTTCTTAGAATTTCAAATACAGAACCACAGCCAATTAAAATGGTTGTCCTTTTGATACACCTGTGAAGCAAGAAGACAGTGATATGCTTACTGATACAAGAGGCAAATCACTCAAGAGCAAGGAATTTACAAACAGATACTAGAACTAAAACTTGCATAAAAAGTCTGTGAACAGGCTCACTTTTGAAGGGGCATCATTTAAAATTCTAGCACTCTTATTCCAAACCAAAACACAGTTCACAGCTTAAAAGATTTTCTCCAAAATACCACAATCCATCTACATGACTTATAAGAAACTACTACAAGGTGAAGAAATCTACGATAAGTATCAAATTGGTGTTGTCTTGGCCAGCTAGTGGGTGGTCAGAGGAAGAATCGAAGTAGTTTTGGCTTTGTTTTTTTTAATTTATTTATATACATAAATCCAGGTCTTCTCATGTTGAAATTGATTTTTATAGAACAGTTTCCTGCTTGGGACTTTTTTTTTGCTGCATCCAGCGACAGGACGGTGAGTTCTGTGGTGGGGTGGCCATTAAAGGCGCTGGGGCGCTTCCTTGAGCTGGGAAAAGCCTAAAACACTCGATCAGGGGTCGGGCTCTCGGCTCAACGGCCCTTCCCGCGCGGTGCCTGACGGGACGGGGCGGCCCCGGAAGCTACCGCGGGGGGTTTAAACGGCCCTTAGGGAGCACAGGGGAAGAGTAGCAGGACACGTTAAAACAGGGCAGTTTGAGTGGCAGGGCGAGCAGCGAGGGGCTGGAGCACGGGCAGAAGGGACTGAGAACCATAGTGGCTACCTGTCAGAAGATTAAGGCTGCACCAAGCATGATGGAAGCTGCCAACCAGACAGAGCCCCAGTGGGCGCATGCAGCTACCCAGACCCTGGGCTGCAGACAGTGCCCCCCTCGAACACCAGCTCGTGCCTCAGTCACTGGCTCCACTTGTGAAAGCTGCACTCGAGTGGGGGAACTCCATTGTATGGTGGAGGAGTTAAGGGAGGAGGTGAAGAGGCTGAGGACCATCAGAGAGCGTGAGGGGGAGATAGACCAGTGGAGCAAGGGTCTCTCACTCACTCAGCAGCCTGCTGGAGCTGGTATGTGCAAACACCACCCACCTGCAAGCTGCAAGGTTGGGGGAACAAGAGATGGGGAATGGCAGCAAGTTCCTACCAGACGAAGGAAACCTGCTCCCCTCAACCAGACAACAAAACTCCAGATCCCCCTGGTAAACAAGTACCATGTGCTGCAGGTGGAATCCAAGCCTGAGGATGATGGCTCCCACAGCCTAGAATCTTTCTCTAGGCATCACCATCCTCAGAAAAAGATAAAAACATCCTCCATTAAGAGGAAGAGGAGGGTGATTGTTGTAGGGGACTCCCTCCTAAAAGGAATGGAGGGACCCATTTGCAGACTGGACCCACTCCACAGAGAGGTCTGCTGCTTACCAGGGGCATCAGTGAAGGAGGTAGCTAGAAAACTTCCTTCCCTGGTCCATGAGACAGACTACTATCCTCTGACAGTAGTCCAAACCGGTAATGATGATTTAGTTAACAGGAAGACCAAAGCCATCAAGAAAGACTTCAGGGCCATTGGGAAAATGATGGAGGGCTCTGGGGCTCAGACAGTATTCTGCTCCATCCGCAGGCTAATCAGAGAGGAGCAAGAAGTCAGGAAGAAGAATTCGATTAATGCCTGCCTCTGAGCCTGGTGCAAGGAGAGGGGCTTTGGCTTCTTTGATCATGGGGTGGCTCACATACCTCCAAACTCTGCTGCTAAGGTTGGGACATGTGGGTCTTCTAGAGGGGCTAAAGCCCTTGCTAAGAACTTAGCTAAGATCATAGATCAAGCTTTAAACTAGATGTGAAGGGGGAGGGGATTGAGACCAGGCTAGACAGGAGCGAGCCTGGATGTGGGGCACTGGCGATTCAGAGAGGGTGTGCTGGAGAGGACCGCCAGTACAGCACCACACACAAAGTTGGGGTGAACACACTTGGGGGTGGTAAGGGAGATACAGGCACTCTGGTGCTAGCTAATCCAGTTACCAGGTAATTGGGAATGAACTCTGTTCCCTCTAAGAGGGCTGAAGGCTCAGCAGCTCAGCTGAAGTGCATTTACACCAATGCACACAGCATGGGTAATAAGAAGGAAGAGCTGGAAGCTGTTGTAAGGCAAGGAGCCTATGATGTCGTTGCCATCATGGAAACATGGTGGGATGACTCATATAACTGGAGTACAGATATGGTGGGGTACAAACTCTTCAGGTGGGATAGGAAGGGAAAGAGAGGAGGCGGAGTTGCCCTCTTTGTAAGGGAGGACTTGAACACTGTTGAAATGGATTGTGGTAATGAGGAGATTGAGTGCCTATGGGTTAGAATCAGAGGAGCCCATAAGAAGGTAGATTTTGTGATGGGAGTCTGTTACAGATCACCCAGCCAAGAAGAAGCAGCTGATCAGCTCCTCTATAAACAGCTGGGGTTAATCTCTAGATCAGTGCCTCTTGTTCTTGTGGGAGACTTCAATCTTCCTGATATCTGCTGGAAGTACAATAGAGCAGAAAGGAAGCAGTCCAGGAGGCTCCTGGAGGGCGTGGAAGACAACTTCCTTGCACAGCTGGTGAACGAACCAACAAGGGAAGGTGCCCTCCTGGACCTGCTGTTTGTGAACAGGGAAGGCCTTGTGGGGGATGTGGCAGTAGGAGGACACCTAGGACTAAGTGATCATGAGGTGATAGGGTTTTCTGTTCTAGGTGAAGTGAAGAAGGTGGTTAGCAGGACAGAAGCATTAAAATTCCAGAGGGCAGACTCTGAACTCTTCAGAAGGCTGGTTGGCAAAGTCTCATGAGAGACAGTGCTTAAGGGCAAGGGAGCCCATGAGGGCTGGGAGATCTTCAGAAAGGAGATCCTAGCAGCTCAGGAGAAAGCCACCCCCACATTCTGAACAAAAGCCAGCAGGGGAAAAAAACAGCTTGGCTGAACAGGGAGATCTTGAGTGACATAAAGAAGAAGAGGAATGTTTATGGGCTCTGGAAGAGGGGCCCTCTTGGGTGGACTACAGGAGGGAAGTGAGATTGCGTAGAGAAAAAATCAGAAGGGCTAAGGCTCAATTAGAAATCAGATTGGCAAAGTCTGTGAAAGATAACAAAAAATCTTTCTATAAATATATAAATAATAAAAAGAGGACTAGGGAGACCATACAGTCCCTGTTGGATGCAGAAGGAACAACAGTAACAGAGGATGAGGAAAAGGCTGAGGTACTTAATGCCTTCTTTGCCTCAGTCTTTAATTGTAAAGAAAGTTGTTCCCTCTGTGTACAAACCCAGGAGCTAGAGGAGCAAAATGAGGCTCCCATGGTCCAAGAGGAGGTGGTCAGAGCCCTGATAGCCTGACTAGAAACCCACAAGTCTATGGGGCCGGATGGGATTCATCCGAGGGTACTGAAGGAGGTGGCGGATGTGCTGGCCAAACCCCTTTCGATCATCTTCCAACAGTCCTGGAAGACTGAGGAAGTTCCACTGGACTGGAGGCTGGCTGATGTTGTGCCCATCTACAAGAAGGGTCACAGGGGGGATCCAGGGAACTACAGGCCTGTCAGTCTGACCTCAGTGCCAGGGAAAGTCATGGAACAGGTGATCTTGAGTGCTATCATGAAGCACATGCAAGAGAACCAGGTGATCACGACCAGTCAACATGGGTTCACAAAAGGCAGGTCTTGCCAAACTAACCTGATCGCCTTCTATGACCAAGTGACTCGGATGCTGGACGAGGGAAAGGGTGTGGGTGTATCTTCCTGGACCTCAGTAAAGCCTTTGACACAGTTTCTCACAGCATTCTGCTAAGGAAACTGTCAGCCTGTGGCCTGGACAGGTGCAAACTCTCCTGGCTGGAAAAATGGTTCGATGGCCAGGCCCAGAGAGTGGTGCTTAATGGTGTTAAACCCAGCTGGAGGCCAGTTACAAGTGGGGTTCCCCAGGGCTCAGTTCTGCATCCAGCCCTATTCAATGCCTATATCAATGCATCGAGTGCACCCTTAGCAAGTTTGCAGACGACACTAAGCTGGGTGGAAGTGTCGATCTGCTGGAAGGTAGGGAGGCTCTGCAGAGGGATCTGAACAGGCTGGACTGCTGGGCTGAGACCAACGGCATGAGGTTTAACAAGGCCAAATGCCGGGTCCTGCACTTGGGGCACAACAACCCTAAGCAGTGCTACAGACTAGGAGAAGTCTGTCTAGAAAGCTGCCAGGAGGAGAAGGACCTGGGGGTGTTGGTTGACAGCCAACTGAACATAAGCCAGCAGTGTGCCCAGGTGGCCAAGAAGGCCAATGGGATCTTGGCTTGTATCAGAAACAGCATGACCAGCAGGTCCAGGGAGGTTATTCTCCCTCTGTACTCGGCACTGGTGAGACCGCACCTTGAATCCTGTGTTTAGTTGTGGGCCCCTCACCACAAGAAGGATGTTGAGGCTCTGGAATGAGTACAGAGAGGAGCAACAAAGCTGGTGAAGGGGCTGGAGAACAGGCTTTATGAGGAGCAGCTGAGAGAGCTGGGGTTGTTCAGCCTGGAGAAGAGGAGGCTGAGGGGAGACCTCATTGCTCTCTAGAACTACCTGAAAGGAGGTTGTAGAGAGGAGGGAGCTGGCCTCTTCTCCCAAGTGACAGGAGACAGGACGAGAGGGAATGGCCACAAGCTCTTTCAGGGGAGCTTTAGAATGGATATTAGGAAAAAATTTTTCACAGAGGGGTCATTGGGCACTGGAACAGGCTGCCCAGGGAGGTGGTTGATTCACCTTCCCTGAAGGTGTTTGAGGCACAGGTGCATGAGGTGTTAAGGGGCATGGTTTAGTGTTTGATAGGAGTGGTTGGACTTGATAATCCGGTGGGTGTCTTCCAACCTGGTTTTTCTATGATTCTATGATTCCAGAGAACAGTCTCTGCTAACGTGACTGTATAGTCTAGGAACTGTCAGCAAGCCTAAGTGAAGTGAACTGTGACATGACAAAAAATTCAACCACCTTGACTCAGAGCTTAACATAATTTTTCTTATGGTACTTTAATACCATATGGTTACAGGATTAATTCAGAGCAACCTGGAAGACTCTGAGTGACTATCATTCCAAAAAAATTAAAATACAGATTTGTGAACTTTAAGTAAAGAACACTATCGGCCACACATACACACAAAATAATAAGGTATTGACAACTATCTGAGCTGCCTTTATTAGGGTTGCTGGCATTCACTTCTGTTTTTTTCTTATCATTTCATTGAGAGCAATCTTGATAGTATTGATGGAACAATAAGTCAAGTAATTTTTTTAGCTTTTGCTAGCACAGGCAATAAGTTCGTTGCTCCACCATTTATTTCAATTATTACATGTTGCTTAGAAAACTGTGCCATTTGAGTATTGAACAATACCTTAAGTCTGATTTTTTTAAAATACTTTTAAAAGTTATTTTCAAAATAAGTGTAAGTTCAGTTTGAACTTATGACATTTTATAAGTAGACTTTAAATGGCTGCAGGGCACAATATTTTAAATGAAAACAATAGCCAGGCAATGCTTTTTCTTAATTTCAAAAGTAAGGAAAAAGAATTAGGAAGTCATCAGTGAATCACCCAGAAAAAGAGACTAAAGTCTATTTTTAAGCCAATTGTTTCTCTTATAAGAAAAGTATTTCTGTTTCAGTTCACATCATTCAATTACTGCTTAAGTAGGGGACAATATATCTTGAGAGCTTTTTGACACAGAAATGCTTATTGTCCTCCCTCTTTCAGGCTTTAACCTCTACACTGAAAAGGCATGGAGACCGGAAAACAAGAAATTAAATAAGGGCCTAGAACAGTTTTGTCCATTACTACTACCACCCCAAACAACATCAGCCACTGTTTAAAGACTGCTGCCGAAGTCAAACTGGAAATTAATGCTTCCAAACACATCCACAGAACTAAACAGATATTCCCTGATGGACCATGCTTGAGGCAGAGACTGTTAGCCTTCTCGTCTTTCTTCAGTTATCAATCTGAAGATCAGCAAAGGCACTACCCAGTTCCCATAAACTCTGTGCTACAGCTTTTCTAGTTCCGTAACACCACACAGCAGCTGAGGAGAGTAGATGATGCACTGCAATGGAAAAGCAGATACATTCTGCCAGGGGAGCAGGAAAAAGAGCTAAAGGCTTTCCCCTTCTAAAAGTTCCTATTACAGGTCAATGCCACACAATACTATTTTAACCATGACAGTTTTCACCATGAGCCAGTCTGGGCTTGCCAAAATGGGTTAACAATCATCAAAATAAGCTGAACCAACTGGAAGAATTTATGATGCACATACAAGTGAGCTGAAATAGGATGACAGATTCAACTCCCAAACGCCACCAAAATCATAGGGCTAAAACAATAGAATACAAATATTAAGAAATGCTGTGGAAACAGGTCAAGAAACATTAGTCAACAGAGGCTTATCACTGAATGTCTTTAGAAACAGAGTAGGTCAAGCCTCTCAACCTTCCTTCCAGTACCTCACCCTTACCACTGGAAAGGATGGTAAAACAACCAAATTGCAAAGTAGTAAAGATGATGTGCAAATTAATAAAATGGCATTCAGTGCCTTAGTAGGACCTAAGGTACCTTCATTACAAGATTTTCCTGGCAGGCAGAAGTCACTTTGAATGAACCCAATTTTCCGTACATCATGCATTTACACTAACTGCACTGAACCCTGAGGGACAAAACATATTTGGCTTATTTTAAGATGTTAGTTATCTTCAGTTGTGCATTTTTCAGAGAGATAGAAACACACTATCTTCCTGTGAGTTACAGGTATTAGCTCATCAGTAGTTATTTGTTTAATGTTGTCCAGACATTACTGATGAAATACCTTTCAAATTTGACATTTTAAGCACACCTATTATTCATGTTAATGTAAAACAAAACTTCAATGTATAATTAATACTCAAGTGGAATTCCAATGACTTTGTGTTCTGTACCTTCTAACACTCAGGCACACCTCCTCCCCCATGCTTTGTTTGATGGCAGACAGATGGCACTTTTTAAATTTTCGCTTGGCTTAACCTTTCATTTTGCCAGCATCAAATGCCTCAGACTATTAGCATAAACCCACAACCCTCACTAGCCATGATGAGCTGATGGTACGGACCACACACATGGGGGTTTATTTGCAACACTGGAAGATTCCCTCTAGTCAAAACCTTTGTGTAAGCTACTGTGCAAGTCTGTTCAATAAGCAGTTTCATGGGACAGTGTATTAATTCTCCAAGAAATTTTCTAGATTTTCTTTAACTATAAGAGCCACCAATACCAACTCAATAATTACTATACTTCATTATTATTAATAATGTTAATTATATATTATCATATCAGATAACAGGAAATGGCCATAAGTTGCACCAGAGGAGGTTCGGCTTAGATATCAGGAAAAAATTCTTCACTGGAGGCATTATCAGGCACCGGAACAGGCTACCCGGGGAAGTGGCTCGGTCACCGTCCCTGGAGGTATTTAAAAGACGGGTAGATGAAGTGCTTAGGGATATGGTTTAGTAGTGGACAGATACAGTTGGACTCCATGATCGCAAAGGTCTTTTCCGACCAAACAATTCTATGATTATTTAGAGGAAAATAGTCACGTAACTAGAGACTATTTTCCCATTAGATGGGTCAAAAAATTACGTTTGAAGAGAATTTTCTATGGTGGCATTTCAATTTTGGCCATGAAAAGAAACTCACTTTCTTCTCTATGGTCACCACAAGAAGATAGGAGCAAAAATACCTCAACAAATCAAACTGAAATAGCAACAAAATAAGATCAGAACATGCCACAGAAGCCTGTCACTGGGATAAAAGCCAAATGTGGTTTTTTTGGTACTGCCTCACTTATCTTCACTGCAAAACTAGTTTTCATTAACATTTCAAATATATGAAAAATAACTTTCCTTTTATGAATTAATAGGCAGTAACAAAGATGTGTTTTCCACTAATGAAATGGAATCAAGGTAATCTAATGTCATTATGTATTAACAAAATAAACCAAGGCAACACAACTTCACCTCTTCCATCTTGAGGATAAATACTGACGTCATAAGGCACCACACAGATCAATGCCAAAAGCCATCATAAGTTATCTCCTGATTAGCTCTCTGCTCATAGGCATCTCTTTGGAGTCCTTCACTGAAGGAAAGGAATTGCAGATTGCAATATCTGATGAAAACCCAAGACTGCACTTAATAGTTTTCTGGACAACAGGAGAAACTTTTAATCTTATTAAACAGACTTTCCAGTTCAGACAAATAAGAATCTTCAAATCAACAACAACAACAAATTCAGAAAACTCTGCTAGAAGACTTCCGGAACAACGCAGCGGAATTGTGTATGCAGAGAAAAGATAGATGGTCTGGATCTGCCTCCCACTCCCATTCCGCAAAAAGACAGCTCAATACATAGGCGTTAGAGGTACACATACCCCGAGAGTTTGCTCTGCTGTTTACAGAATTACAATGGCTTATGTGCACCGACAGTGATGGGACCATTAAAGGGACACCACGTATCACTGCCTCCCAAAACTTGCAAAATTCTTTTGGCAACAAAGCTTTACACAAAAAAAGCTTAACTACATTTTTAGTAACTTTAAGGTGGGAATGAAGCGTGCACTTGAAAACCTAATGAGAGAACAACGCCATTAACATCAGTCTGCCTGCTCCAAAGTCAGGGCCTCTAGTAAAAACAAAATTTCTCTAGTAAAAGCAAATTCCTCGACTATTTAATTTTCTAAGCAGAAACGACTAGGCAAAACAAGACTCATTAAAATAAATAAACGGATAGCCAAAACATAATTTTCTATTGTTACGATAACTGTCTGAGCTAAAGGTGGTGGCAGCCACAAGTTTTGAACCCCGGGCTGGAGCCTGAGCCACTACTGTGGTGGCTGGGTGCGCTAGGCAGGAGGGAAGGGAAGGCTATCCTCTTACGACCTTTTTTATTCTTGGCTCGAGAAGTGATTTTCTTGGGTCACTAACCATATTTAACTAGTATCTTTGCCAAAACACAAACAGATCTTTACCTCAAAGGCCCCGACACGAGTTTGGTGGTTTAGACTCGATACCAAAGATAAAAATGGCAAGATTTTAAAAGCAGATCTCGACTTAGAAACGAAGGTCTGCAAAATCAAACCAAGAACTTCATCGCCCATCACATCTCCTGCTACAGGGGCGAAAATACCTCCGAGCGGCGGCAGCGCTCACGCTACGGCAGCTCCAGAGCCGCCGCTGGAAGGGCCGCTCTGAGCGGGCAGCAAGGGCGGGGAGAGCCGGGGACCTCCCGCTAAGGGAACAAAGCGCCGCGCCGAGCCCAGACCGACCGCCGCCCGGGCGATCCCCGAGGGGGAACCGGACGACCCCCCCCCCCGCCCCCGCGGGCTCCCCGCGTCCCCGCAGGCGGCTCGGGCCCCCACCTTGGTTCCCGAAGAGACTCCACAACTTGGCGAAGATGAGGCCCATGCCCGGCGCCGGTGCCCGCCGAGCCCCCTGGGCTCAGCCAGGCGGCGCTTCCCGCGCTCCCCTCCGCGCGGCCGCCAGGGGGCGGGGGGGGCGGCGCTGCCCCGCCTCACCGCGCGTCACGGGGCGGCACCGGGGCTGCTCCCCGGGCTCCATCACGGCTGGCGGCGAAAACCTCGGCAAATCAGTTCTCCGGGGCTCGTTGTGGAGTTCTGGGAAGCAAGAGACGTTTATCGGGCCTGGCCAACGCGAGGAAGCGATCTCCATCGATCGTGCAGCGAGACAAGAGCTGCTTACAGAACGTAGTTCCCACTTGCCATGCACGTGGATAAATTTTCCCAGAAATCTTATGTATATTCTGTTACTTGCCAAGGACTAATTTTAACGTTATTATGAACTTCACAACAGATCTAATTTGGAGGTTTGGAAACGGCCCTGCCAGACCTTGCATTTGAGATAAGGAAACAACGCAAACGGGTGATTACGCATCTGTTCAGCACAGATTGTACCTCACACAAAACGTTATCATCTCCCAAGAACGATCGGTGTTTGCAAAAAACACTGAAAGGACAACAGGCTATCGGAGGGACGTCCTATCTAACTTTCAAAACTAACATTGCTTAGAGCAAACTTAACCCCACTTTAGCTTAAATCAAAAATCACAGAATCACCAGGTTGGAAGAGACCCACCGGATCGTCGAGTCCAACCATTCCCACCAATCCCTAAATCATGCCCCTAAGTACCTCATCCACCCTCACCATAAACACCTCCAGGGACGGTGAGTCAACCACCTCCCTGGGCAGACTGTTCCAATGCCTAACCACCCTCTCCGTGAAGAATTTTTTGCTTATCTCAAGCCTAAATCTCCCCTGGCGGAGCTTGAGGCCATTCCCTCTCGTCCTGTTCCCTGCCACCTGGGAGAAGAGGCCAGCACCCTCCTCTCCACAACCTCCCTTCAGGTAGTTGTAAATTATTCCACTTTTGGTAATAGTAACCAGTTCTTGTATCGGGAAGGCCCCGTGGCTATGCGGGCACGCCGTGGTTTCCCGAAAAATAAAGCATTTTAAAATGGCAGGCTCGTTAGGAGTCACTGCACGTGGAACTCGAGCGTGAGTCTCCCCTTTTCTCCCTCGGCAGCACCTGGGGGGGCTGGTAGAAAAGCAAGGGGGAAGGAACCCTCAGGCACTTCCAGGAGAAGTAGAAAATACAAAACCTGTTAATTTAATCACCTCCGCAGCAAAGGGCGACTGGGGCGGTGAAGGCGCCGCCCAACCCCGCCGCGGCGTGTCTGTCTCCCATAGCAACAGGCGGCCGAGGGGGCGGGACTTCCGGCCGCGGGGGAGGCGGGGCGGGCCCGGGCGCGGCGGCAGGTGGGGGCGGCGGTAGGTGGGGGCCGCGCGCCGGGGCTGCTGGTTGCCGGGGCGGCTGCAGCCCTGCCCGGCTTTTTGGGGCGTCTCGGGATGGGACCGGGCCTGTGCCCTCCGTGTCTGCCGGCGCTGAGAGCGCGCCCTGCAGGGCCTGGCCTGAGGTGCCGCGCGGGGCCTCGGGGCGCTGCCGAGAGCTGCGCGCTCTCCTGCTCCCTTTAGCGTGGCGTTTTCAGTAATGGGGCGGGTGGGGTAGTGAAGGTGGGAGCCCCGGATTCCGCTCCCCACAGCAATAAGCCAGCGGACTGTTTTCCACGTGAGGGCGGGAGGTTTGAAAGTTAGATCGTGTTCGGCATCTTTGGATGCTGGCTGTTTGATAGCCCGCGGCGCTTATGCGTGGAATTAGATCAAAGCCCTGGTCCAGCACCGGTCCCAGCGGAGGTAAAGGGAAATCCTGAGGAGATCAACAGGGGGATGCTCCCTCACGGGCTCTCTTCTGAAGTCCGTCAAGTTATTCCTGGGGCAAGATGGAAAAATGTCTCTCTTTGGTTTCAAACTTAGAATCATAGAATCATAGAATAACCAGGTTGGGAGAGACCCACTGGGTCATTAAGTCCGACCATTCCTATCAAATTCCTTACTTCCTGCTGGTTCTGTTTGAAGTTTAATTCTTATGTTTGGAGAGGCATCAGATGCTCCCTCGTCATTGTTTCTTGCTCACATCTGAATCTATAAGCTTTTTTTCTGTTCCACCTTAGCTGTGTTCCCCAGCCTGCAAGATTACAAACTGTTTAGTCTTTGCTTATTTGAAAACCATTCTTTGTCTGTTAATCGTTTCCTTTCCTTGAACATTTAGAAGCTGCATTGTATCTTTTCTGAGATAATAGTCACTGCAAGGACATCTTACAGTCCCAGAGCTGCAGGTTGTGTAGTTGTGGGCCGAACCTCCAGTTGAATGGTTTTAAAATTTCCAGGCTGCTTACAGTGGTTTTATTCTTTTGATAGCTCTTTTTAACAGAGAAATTACTTTTCATTTGTGCATTGTTCCTCTCCCTGAACTAAGCACAATGATAGCTGGTTTCTTGTATTTGTTGTATGAATTCATGTGTTGAGTTCACATGCCTTGCAGCTGCTGTGACAGAGCAGCTCTTCTGTAGTAACATTTTGTACCAGGACCTATGTAATGGTGCCAAACTAACCTGATCACCTTCTATGACCAAGTGACTTGGATGCTGGACGAGGGAAAGGCTGTGGATGTGGTCTTCCTGGACTTCAGTAAAGCCTCTGACGCAGTTTCTCACAGCATTCTGCTTCGGAAACTGTCAGCCTCTGGCCTGGACACTCTCCTGAGGGGAAAACTAGTTGGATGGCCGGGCCCAGAGAGTGGTGCTAAATGGTGTTAAACCCAGCTGGAGGCCAGTTACAAGTGGGGTTCCCCAGGGCTCAGTTCTGCATCCAGCCCTATTCAATGCCTATATCAATGCATCGAGTGCACCCTTAGCAAGTTTGCAGACGACACTAAGCTGGGTGGAAGTGTCAATCTGCTGGAGGGCAGAGAGGCTCTGCAGAGGGATCTGAACAGGCTGGACCGCTGGGCAGAGTCCAGTGGCATGAGATTAAACAAGGCCAAATGCTGGGTCCTGCATTTGGGGCACAACAACCCTGTGCAGTGCTACAGACTAGGAGAAGTCTGTCTAGAAAGTTGCCTGGAGGGGAGGGACCTGGGGGTGTTGGTTGACAGCTGACTGAACATGAGACAGCAGTGTGCCCAGGTGGCCAAGAAGGCCAATGGCATCTTGGCCTGTATCAGAAACTGTGTGACCAGCAGGTCCAGGGAGGTTATTCTCCCTCTGTACTGGGCACTGGTGAGACCGCTCCTTGAATCCTGTGTTTAGTTGTGGGCCCCTCACCACAAGAAGGATGTTGAGGCTCTGGAGCGAGTCCAGAGAGGAGCAACAAAGCTGGTGAGGAGGCTGGAGAACAGGCCTTATGAGGAGCGGCTGAGAGAGCTGGGGTTGTTTAGCCTGGAGAATAGGAGGCTGAGAAGAGACCTCATTGCACTCTATAATGAGAGCAATGAGGATGAGAGGGAATGGCCTCAAGCTCTACCAGGGGACATTAGGCTGGACATTAGGAAAAAATTTTTCATGGAAAGGGTCATTGGGCCCTGTAAGAGGCTGCCCAGGGAGGTGGTTGAGTCACCTTCCCTGAAGGTGTTTGAGGCAAGGGTGGACGAGGTGCTAAGGGGCATGGTTTAGTGTTTGATGGGAATGGTTGGACTCGATGATCTGGTGGGTTTCTTTAGTATTTTAGTGTTTTAATCTCCTTTGTATGGATGCAGTAGACCTCACTGATAGGGGGAGGATCTTGCTTCTCTCCTTCTGTCCTTTCAAGTTAGTGTGAACAAACTATTAAATATTTAGGACATTTCAGACTGAACTATATGTAATCTTTCAAAATACAGACAGTATAAGAATAAGCAGTTTGGGAAGATTTCTAGGTAATAAAATACAGTTAAAAGTAAATGGAGAATAATTGCAAAGAATAAAATCTGCATCAAGGCTCATCTACAATAGGGACTTTGTAGCTGGGTTTTGCAGAAGAAATTGAAGCAGTATCTGGAAATTTCCTGTACCTTTTAACCATGTGATCTTTCACTAGACAGCTTGAAGATTTTCAGTAAGGGCCAGCAGAGCTTCTGTTGCATTAATGCTTCAGTAGTCCTAATGTGAAGCAAACACTTTTAAGAAAGGTGTTACTTACAGTCCTTTCATTTTTTAAGTATGTATGAAAAAAATAAAAATCATTATCCATGGTCACGTGTATGTCCCTCCATTATGAAGTTTGCCTAATTTGCCTTGTAGAGGAAACCTAAAACATTGAGCTTGAGAAAAAGAAATCTGACAGGGAATAATTAGAATATGATCTCAAAAAATGGACAGATCTGATGATGTAGAATAAGAATTTGAAAGATGGGATCTTGAAGCGTCAAAGCTAAAATCTCTGAGGAGGCTTTGTGAGTGAATTCTAGGACTAAATGGCAAGTTATCCCCAAGGATAGCTCAGGGACCTTTAATGGGACAGGATTGAGAGGTGTTGACAAACTAGTCATGTTTCAAACACTGATACAGTAGCGTTGGAAGGTATGACTGGGAAGTTTGTGGCAGCAAGGAAACCAGTAACCTCATTGTAAGGTGATTGCAAATGCTATACACGTTAATAAGTGTATTTTGAAATGTAATTAACAGAAGTGTTACAGTCATATCCTGAGCATTATTTGGAATTTTGAGGACAGTGAAATTATAAGTATTAAAACAGAGGAATCAGAAACTGCGGCTTAGTTAGTGGATGCATCCTATGTTGCACTTTACAGAATTGGATAAAAACTGCTAAGAAAATATTTTGCTTATTTTAATTCTTTACCAACAGATTTTTTAAACTAAAGGAAGATGTCATTTTTCCCAAGAATCTCTTTCCAACGTGAAGTTGAAGAGTATCTTACCACAGTGTTCAGAAATAATGAGGTATGTGAAGTAGATACAATTCATCACCAAGAAATATTCAATAGTTGAATGTTATTAATGTTCCTTTGATTTAATATTTTGTGTGAGTTCAGTACCTTACAATGAGATATTGTCTTTACATTAGAGACAGATTTATGTATATAGTTCTATTTAAAGTATAATATTACTCTTTAGGCTTATTGGATCAAAGTAAAATAAAAATATTTAAACAAAACTTATCATAAATCTGAGACTTCAGATTTCAGTCCCTCTAAAGACTGATTACATAGAAAATTACCAATTATTAACCTCATATTATTGACAAGAAATACCCCATTACCCCAGTGCAGAACCGAAAATACTGTAGACAATTTATGTCAAATGACACTAACTCTTACTCTGATATATGTAAAAGTAATTTCTTTAATTCATAGTTTTGATGCTACTCTTCCATCTCCTTAGGAATGTTCTTTGTTCAGTATCACAGAGCTTGCTCACAACTACTTTTGGTACTTGCTGCAGCCTGTTTACAATGATCTTGCCAATATGAGTGTTTTACCAACAAGTCCTTCTCAAGAAATGTGTGAGGTTTTGACTCGAATTAGGTCTCCACATGCAGACATTCCTCACTCTTGCACACCACAAAACCGTATTCATTCATTTCTACAGAATGTTTATTTAGTGCTTTTTTGCACTGAACAAGATGCTGCTATGTGAATCTCTAATACTTACTTTAAAATCCCTTTTTTTCACTTTCAGGTTATCGCTGCTTTAGGAACACAGGAGGTGGAGACTAAATATCAATCTCTGTTAAGTCATCTGTCTCATCCACCAGCTTTTACAACTGTTAGAGTTAATACGCACTTGGCCACAGTGAAACATGTGAAAAAGTTGCTGTTCAAAGAGATACAGAAGGTTTGTGCAATTTTTTTGTTACGGCAAAAATAACAGGGTATATAATTTGTTTACTGTTTATGAAAGCTTATCTTCACTGGAAGCTATTCTTTAACTTAATACACGTCCACTAGTATTAACGTTATGAATATTATTGTTTTCCTGTCAGCATTAAATGTTAAATGAAAATTCATTGTCTAGCAGTATTCGTCATCTAATAGGTCCAGGAAAGGCAACAACAAAAGGGAAGAGGCACCTGACCCTTTTTCAGATAGCAGATCCAGACCTTAGATGGGATTGGAGTACTAATCTAGTAAATACCATACAGGTATCGTAAGTCTAGAGAAGACGGTAGAAACAGATAAAAAATGTAGTCCAGTATGCTGTATTCAGCATGTTTAGAACATTTTTATTTAAGATTAAAGGAGACTAGCTGTGTGTCTCATTGTACTGTCTAGGAATGTGAGAAAAATCTGTGTGTTTTAGAAACTGGAGCCAGAGTGATGCCCTGCAGCTATTGTATTTTCTTTATTTTAACCTGGTTTTAATCTTTATATAATTTACTAGATTTTTATTTACCTTAGTTGAACATTTATTTATTTGATAATATGTAAGATGTATTTAAGAAGTAGTTTTTTTGAAACTTTATCCTAGATTGTCACTCTGTTTAAAGACAGACTGTAAAAATCATAGAATCTTATAATCACCAGGTTGGAAAAGACATCTTTGATCATCAAGTCCAACCATTCTTTTCTGCCACTAAACCGTGTCCCTGAGCACCTCATCCACCAGTCTTTTAAATACCTCCAGGGATGGTGACTCCACCACCTCCCTGGGCAGCCTCTGCCAGTGCCCAACAACCCCTTCTGTGAAATTTTTTTTCCTGAACCTCCCCTGGCAGAGCTTGAGGTCATTGCCCCTTGTCCTGTCCCCTGTCACTTGGGGGAAGAGGCCAGTACACTCCTCTCTACAACCTCCTTTCAGGTAGCTGTAGAGAGCAATAAGGTCTCCCCTCAGCCTCCTCTTCTCCAGGCTAAAAAATCCCAGCTCCCTCAGCTGCTCCTCATAAGGCATGTTCTCCAGCCCCTTCACCAGCTTCGTTGCTTTTCTCTGGGCACACTCCAGAGCCTCAACATCCTTCTTGTAGCAAGGGGCTTGTGCTTTATCTTATTCACCAGTTGCTTCTTTAAGAAAATTATTAATGCTTGTGGGTGTACAGGGAGCTATTGCATGACAGGAGGCAAGACGTTTCAGTGATGCAGAGACAGTAGATGGTATTCTGTTGGCTGGAATGGTAATGAATTATGCTAATTTTAGCTTGATTGTAGAAATCTGGGACTGTATACTGCAGTATGATATTTTGCTTCAAGGGAAAATGCTTTGCTGAAACTGAATTAAGACGGTCTTTTCATCCACTTTGTATTTCTAATTGTATTAGAAAAAGAAACTACATAACAGTTTTTAACAAAAGTATGCTCATAGATTGTTTTCCTAAGAGAAAATACTTTTTGGATGCACACTGATTTATGGGTTTGCATGGTTTAGGGTCATGTTTTAGAAGGCCTGGGCAAGAAGTCATTATCTTTTTAAAGTCCAGGACAGTTCTAAAATGGCAAGCTGTCATTTTTTTTTTTTTTCAACTATCTGTATAGCTCGGCTCTCAGTACCCAATCAAAGTTCAGCTGACAAGAAAAATAAAATGTATTTTCAACCTGGCATCCTAAGTACAACAGGCAGTATGTGAGTACGTAGAGTTAACCAGTGGATTATAATCAGTAACTCAAAAATGATAACATAGATTAGACCGAGGCTTCTCTGGTGGCATTACTGTGATGTGATGACAACTTGACACAACCTTCTTCCTCAAGAAAGCATAACCACAGGTAGGGTTATGAGTGTCAGAACACTGTTCCAGTCCCTAAAGTTAGTTCTCTGTGTATCACTTTATGGCTTTGTTATTGCTCAATGTATTAAATGTTTAATCTTTTACATTAGTATTTACAGACTATTTTACAGACTATTTTACAGACTATTTCCAAACATCTTTTAATTGCTTTCACTGCATTTGCTTTTTGTACTCCACAGCTGTAAATTATGAATGGGAAAATAGTTTTCAAACTAATCAAGTTCTTAAATTTTGGGGGGTTTCAGTATTGCATAATAATGTTGTTTTTTAATGAAACAGCAATTTCAAGGACTATGTGTTCCAGTTCTTGAGCACCCGAAACTCCAAGACATCTTATTAATTCCTGTCATTGGACCCAGGTTTGAAATTTTGAGTCTTTGACCTTAAAATGTCATCATACATATTATAAATTTCTTGTTACACAGTTGTGATAACTAACTCACTATAAATGAAGCACAACTTGATTTATATTAAGACCTAGTGGGTAGTCCTTATCCTAACCAAACCCTGGCCTAGGAAGGGATAGAGGATTATTTCTCTATCGCAGTATAATTTATTTGTAATCCTGTGTCAGGTTTGCAGTAGTGGCAGAACGTACCCGAATCTGCTTTGTTTTGAGGACTTGTTTCCTTTTTAGGTCTTTGTTTTGATTCCTTTGAGACTAAAAGACATTTATAAATGTTATACATGATAGTTAATTATTTTTTCTATTATATTGTGACAAGTATAGTATTTATGAACAGAGTTTACATGTGAAGTTTTTTTTCTTTTTTTGCGTGCCTTTTCTTTTTCTTTCACTGAACTACGTTTTGTATTTTTAGGCGAGATTTGAAGAAACATGCATCTGAAGTCATTGTTGGAGCCCAATGTGGATATGCAGTACTTAGAGGAGCACATGTTTATGTGCCTGGAATTGTGTCTACCTCAAAATGTAAGAGTTCCCTAATTACACCCAGTTAGGTTGTAAAGAGGAGAAAAAATGCCAGCCTTTGATGACAATTTCCTCTAAATAGCAACATTTTCTTTTTCTTCTATTCACAGCTGAAATTGATCTTGTAATTTATGGAAAACATTTTATAGATTTATTTTTTTTCTGCGTTTCAGGGGGAGAGATTAATTTTTTTTGTATTACACTTGTAATTAATTATATATAATTTTCTCACCTGGCCTGTTTTAAGTTCCTTTTTCCATATGTAATCCCTAGATAAATTCTTAAGGAATTCAGTTTCTTTTGATTTGAAAGTCTTTTTAAAGTGCATGTTTAAAGTAAAACCTGGCTTTTTAAGAGCTTTTTTTTTATTACTGAATACTGTAAGTCTTAATATGTAGAATAAACTCACAGGACTCTGCTGCTTTCCAATCTTGTCAGAAAAATAGAAAAAGAAGTACCATAACAAATACATCTGGATGGTAACTGGATGTATATTGTTGTTTTAATAAATACTGTTCCCAGATATGTTGTTTCTTCATGAAGTTACAAAGGCACCTGCCTTCATGATCCTGTCAGATTCTAAGTTATAGATCTAAAAAAAATGGATTTTAGTTTTTTTATCCTTTGGTGATTCATTTTATATTGTTTCAGTGAGATCTCTAGTAAATTTTTTTTCTATTGATGAGAAGTTTTCTATTTTAATGTCAGATTCTTAATAAATGGATTTTTCTTTTCATCTTACAATGCCTGTGACAAGATAAAAAATTTACATGTACATGCTTAGTGTTTAGCAGCCTATTTGTTTTTTATTTAAAGGTCAAATTAGCTTTATAAACCAGCATCATTTTGGATGATTCATCTCATTGTTTTAATGTGATGAGATCTACTAATCGTCATGGTGGTTCTTGTTAAACCAAGTGAGTCACGAAGGCATTTTATCTGGCCAGTTGTCTTCATTCCCTTTTAGGAAAAGCCTTCAAGAAGTTCTAAGCATGTGCTTAAGTCCAATTCACTGAACAGGAACGTTTTTCAATCTAGGACTTTATAATGCAATAAGTATATTGCTGTAGCAGTTGTTGAAACTGCTTATTTAGACAACCTCATAAACATTCCAATCCCTCTTTGAGTCAACTAGTGATTTATCATAATTGGTGCATGTAATTATGCATGCAACATCAGTTCTAAGAAATGGAAAGATACTATAAAACTTTAGGAACATTTCAGGGGAATTGCAGATGGGGATGTAAAATAAACCGGCATGCTACCCACTTGAGGCCAAATATAATAAGGCTATATTAAGCGCAGATGGTCTACCTAGGGAGAAGAAGAGCACAGCAAAACCAGACATTTAATCACTGAACTTGTGGCCCAAATGAGGGCAAACTAATTATCAGAGGGTTTTGTGTTTAATTTAACTAATCGAACTCTGTGCTTTCTTTATGGAATGCCAATATAAGCTACAAAAACTTAAGAACTGTACAGAGTGCTGATGCATTTTGACAGGGTAATTGTCAGAGGGTGAAATACAATCCTTTTTGTTTGAATACAGCAAAAAATCATTTGCAAATATGCTTGATGGAAGAGTTAAATTGCTGCAAGTTTTGTTCAGTGATGTTTAAGCAGAAAACAGTAGGCGATCAGGTGTTTTGCATAATATTTTGTGAAAAGAAGCTATGCAAAAAAAGAAACAGTTAGTGGCTACTCAACAAATATTACCATTTAAGAATTCTGGGGCACTTTTGTGTATTCGGAAGGCCTCTTGAAAATGGAAGAAAAGATTCCTAAACACAATTCAAAGAATTCCTGGGAAGCCAAACTGTCATTAGTCTTATTTGTTTTATCTTCTGTTTGTTCCAGTCAGTCTGACAGCTCAGAAACATAATTTTGGAAAATTGTTTACTGCTGTCAGTGGAAACCTAATTTTTAAGCATGTTTTCTGCCAGTCATTGCATAGTTGTTCACTGTTCTGCAGAATCACCTAAACCATCCCCTTTTTCCATCTGTTTTTTTGTTCTGGCTCAAAAAGTTTACAAAGTCCCTAGGACTACAGTTCTGGAGTTTAGTGTACCCCAACATGCTTTACTGATGTGGAGGGTTTTAACTGGAGAGGTAAAACATTTTGAGGATTACTGAGAACAGCATTTGCCATAGTGGGAAGAGTGCCACACCAGAACAGTTGTTGCAACAGGAATACACCATCATTCTTATCCAAGCAGTAGATACAGAAAAAGGAGTTATAGCCATGTTCTAACTAGCTATTGAGAATTCATTAGACAAATTTAGTATTACTGTCTTTGTATAATAAGTGTGAACCAGTGTTGTTTGATGTACTTGCATGCTTGGAGCACACACAGAGGACTTCATCTTGAAGAATGTGCTTAAAACTCAAGGTTGACCATGTGATGATTAAGTAAACAAAGTGAAGATACATCTTGCCTCCTGAATAAAGAAGACACACTGTCTGATTTGTAACACTGTCTTTCTCAGTGGCTCTAGTCATTTCGTAGCTATTGTTCACTGTGTACACTTTCAAGCCTATTATCTGTTAATCTTATTTCTTGATTGCGTAAAGAAAATTTAAATTTTGCTATGATATAGGAGTTGCAGTAATTAGCCTACTGAAAATCCTAAGTTGTTTAGTTGCTGCTGTCTTCTCAAGTGTAATATTAATCTCAAACTTTCTGCTGTTCTGTGCCCAGTTATGAAAGCTGGAGATCTGGTCTCAGTGTATTCAGATATTGAAGGAAAATGTAAAAGGGGAGCCAAAGAATTTGAAGGAGTCAAAGTTTTCCTTGGAAATGGGGTTTCAGAACTGAGTCGCAGTGAAATCTTTTGTTCAAGTGGCCCACTGAAGTAAGTCTATACTAACTGCAATCTACGCCTGCAGTTTTTGCAAAGGGAAGAAAGAAGATGGGAAGGCATTTTGAAATGTTCTGTACTCTATGTGAAACTACTAGATAATTTTGACTAAGACCTATGTTGCTTGTTGGGATTTCCAGTAATTTGTGGGAAGTATTAGTTTCTGGGAATGTACTAGAATTGTGCTTCCTGCTGTCTTCTGTAACTTCACAACTACAGCAGGGGCTAATGTGATGGCAGTTATTGTGGTATTAGACTCAACGTTTAGTTTCTTAGTGGTGTCCAGATACCAGTTTAATTAGAGGTAGGAGGATACAAATGGGAGCCTTTTCAGAATGTATATTTAGTATGTGATTTCAGTAATATAGAGCAAAAAGAAGTGACAAATACTCCTGCTGTGACAAAATTGTATTTTAATAAATTGTTCTGTACCACTTTCCTAGTTGGATGGAACTGAAATGCAGCTTTGCTGATATCTCCATCTCCTAAAAATATTTGTAGGAGCTTTTTTTGGTGGGGCAGAGGACAGAACGTAAGGTCAGATATCCTAAAAACATTAATAGCATTTGCCAAGGTAGTTATCTATTTCAAGATTATTTGCTTGTCTATTTTGTTGCCAGAGCATATGGTTTGTTCCTCCTCTATCATCTAAAACGTGCATATAGAGCAGTGTAGAGGAGCATGGACATCAGATGAATGAAATTTTACATCTTGAGAACAAGCTACAAAAGATCTAGTAAAGAACATTACATTGTTAGCAGATTTCTTATTTATTAGAGCTCAAATGTAGTAGATGTAGTGGGAGGATATACGAGTCCAACAAGAAGGATGGAATGTCAGTCTATAACACCAAATCTGGTGTCTGCAAGTTTGCTTTCTCATATCCTTCCTTCCTTCTTGTTGGACTGTGCAGTACATATGCAGAATAATGGTCATTCTTATTATCTTTTGTAACCTATTGTTTTCAGGCTCAGTAATTCTTTTCTTGTTTTTCTTTTTATTGTTCTCCATTTCCCTGTACATTTGTCTTAACTTTATGAAACTTAATGAATGAACTTCATATTTAAAACCTGGAAGTTACTTATAAGTTAAAACCTTCACTTTGCAGGCAAATCAATGTTCCTATAAGGCTTTTGGAATAGATTTCCTTGATTTATTTCATTGAAATTGCAGGCTATCTAGAAAAATGGAGGGAGACTTAAGTAGGAAATCATACAGCAGTGCCCTAGTGCATACGTGGCTAGGCAAAAGCAGTTATGGATTAAAATTAACATATTTAAATCTGGTTTTGTGCATTTCCTTACATTACTTTGGTTTGTCTTATGTACTAAGAAGAGAAATTTGCTTGATAGTTGCAAGTAATAATTTTTTTGTTGCGTTTTACCCAACTTAATGATGTACTTTTAAAGAATATCAGATTCAAAATTGTAAAAGTATTTTTCTTCTATAAGGTTATTGTTTCAAGTTTCTGTTTGTAAGCATAAAGATTTTAATTTAAGGCTGTTAAAATTATAAATCTGAGTAGTTGAAATAGATTTTTTTCTTGTTTTTCAGTGGCATGGGCATAAGAATGACAGAGCCAGTCTACCTTAGTCCTTCATTTGACAATGTGCTCCCTAGTCATTTGTTTTTACAGGTATGATTTTTTACAGAAATGTAAGTCTGTACTATTTGCAGAATAATGAACATCCTCCAAGCACACAGTTATACTTCATCTATTCATTGTGTATTGTGATACCTACTTCATTCTTTGGATTTAAAGAAAATGAAACATTTAGAATGAAGTCAGTATCTATGTGTTGGTGGTACTGCATCTGAGGTACTGTAAGGAACTTCAAAGTGACTTTAGAGATATTCACTCAAAAACTTAAATTGTTTTTGCACATATGTTCTTCATAAAACTTCTAGGTTTTGGAATCTGCCTATGAGCTCTGTATTACGACCCTCTTTCAGGGTACATCCTTCTGTAGATAACCAGGAAAATCTCCAAATATCAAGTTGGGTTTAAGTTGAAGCGAAAATCCATGTCTTCTTAGCCCTAATGAAAAAAATCTACCTAAGCATAATAACCATGAAAAATCTACAGTGCAGAGTTTTCAGTACCTCTTACGTGAGTTGCACAGCTTCCAAAGAATGACAAAATTTTGTATAGTTTTTATTGTAAAATTTAAGATCTAATTTCAAGTTAGTGTTTCCTTTCTCACATTTAATATTTGTGGTACCTAGATTCCTTTCCCCTGCGATAAATCTAATTAAAAGCAGTCTTGGACATGACAGTTGGCCAGTTATGCTATGTTGAAAGTCCTTTCTTACAGTGAATTGTCGTAGTCGTTATTTCTTTTGTCAGAAGAGTCAGTCCAGCAGATGAATTATTTTTATGCATAAATTCTGTTTATAATTCATCTTAATGTTTTTAAATCAGGATCAATTCTGTCTTCTGGTGTAGGCAAAGGGTATTTTACCAAGCAATGTATTGTTTTGTGGCCTGCAGTAAATGAGAGGCCTTTTCTTCCCTGATTCAGCTTATCAAGAGATAAGCTTCAAGGAACAGAGTCGTTAGAGACACAGGGTGTTTAAGAGACTGGTACACATGAGAATTTAGCTTCTATACACCAAGATCTGTGTCTTAATAGAAGGATTTAGATCTAGATGCCAACCTTAGACGCTCAAATTCAGAATTGTTTAGTAGTTCAAAATTCTTTTGATTTATATTTGAAGTGTAGGTTGTTGGGGGTTTGAGGGGTTTGGGTTTTTTTGTTTTGTTTTTCAATATCACAGAGTAGTTGGGTTTGAACAAACCTCTGGAGGTCATCTAGTCCAACCCCCTCTTCTCAAAGGACGGTCAGCTGGAAGAGGTTGCTCAGGGCCATATCCAGTTGGGTCTGAATGTCTTCAGGAAAGGACATGCTCTAAGCAACCTTTTCTAGTGTTTGATTGTACTCACAGTAAAATAAAAAAGCTTTACTTTATGTGTAAATGGAGTTTCCTGTTTTTCAATCTGTGCCTATTGCTTCTAGTCCTGTCACTGGATACCACATAGAACAATCCAGCTCTGTTTTTTACTCTCTTCCATCATGACTTTATATGCACATGGATAAGACCCCTCTGAGCTTTTTCTTCTTCAGCCTGAATGGCTCCTGCTCTCTTAGCTTCTTTGCCAGGCTCCAATCCCTTAATCGTCTTATAGCCCTTTCTGGACACACTCCACCTATGTTCATGTATTGGGAAGCCCAGCAGTGGACACAGCACTCAAAATGTGTCTCATCAGGAATGAGAAGAGGGAAAGTATGACTTCCCTTGACCCGTTGGCAACACTTTTGCTAACATAGCCCAGGGGGGCTGTTGATCTTCTTTGCCAGAAAGACATGTTGCTGGATTATATTCAGCTTTTTGTCTACCAGAATCCCTCAGGACCTTCTCTACAAAGCTGCCTTCCAGCCAGTCAGCCCCAGCCTGTACCGGTGCATGGGGTACACCAAGTGTAGGAGTTAGCACTTCTGTTCGCTGAGCTTCATGAGATGCCCGTTTCTGCATTTCTCCAGCTTGTCAAAGTCCCTCTGAATGGCAGCACAAACCTCCATTTATCAACCACTCTTTCCAGTTTTGTATCGTCTGTTAACTTGTTTAGGGTGCACTCTGTTCTATTATCCAGCTCCCTAAGGAAGAAGTTAGACATCCTTGGCACTACTGTCCACCCCTGGGCTATAGAATCATAGAATCACCAGGTTGGAGAAGACCCACTGGATCATCGAGTCCAACCGTTCCCATCATACCACTATTGACCAGCCTCCAGCTCAACTTTGTGCCACTGATAAAAACCTTTTGAGCTTGGCTTTATCAACTTGGAATTTGCCATGTGTGAGATTAAGACCTGTACACGATTGTGTTAGCATCTAATTATTGTTTATTTTTTTAGCACTGTGTCACGGAACTTACTCTTGTACTGATCAATATTTAGTAAAGACAACTTTAAAAGAGTTTTACGCCTTTGTGTTGAACCAAGTTAGGAGAGAGTCTTACAGAATTTTTCCATGCTGTGTAAGATGCAGTACTTTGAACAATTACTGTGTATTATTTTTCTTCTATTTCACTGCATATGTTCTGTTTATACAATTAATAACACAGTTCAGCTTCTTGGTACCTTACTTCAGCAAGTTTAAAGCGCCTATTCATCTTGCCCATTGTTATACTACACCAGATAGTAAATGTTGCATTGAAAAGGTCAATATTAAATATTTGTAATATACAGAGCTGCTTTATGCCTATGATAGTATCAGCTTGTTTGACTTTTAGCATTGTAGTCTCCCTAGTCATGAACCCTTAAACTTCCGTCATAGGTACACATGTATAGCTTTAAATAAAATCGGAGCCACTATCTCTTATGTATAATCCCAGTATTTAATTTTCTGTTAAGGAACTGACAGCAATATCATAGGCATATTCATTGCTGAATGAATTTTTGTTCTGAAGAGTTTATCATTCCATAATACAGGACTTAAAACAGGACATAAGTTTGGAATTTTACTTTATTTGTTTTTATGACAGAACTTGCCTTCTGTGGTTGTGAGCCATATTTTAAACCCTCAGCCAGGAGAGAGAATTTTGGACATGTGTGCAGCACCTGGAGGAAAAACAACCCATCTTGCAGCATTGATGCATGACCAGGTAAGGGAAGTCATTGAACATTTTCTGTCTCGGTGAAGAAGGTCTGACCGCTGTTGATTTGCACAGCTTACTTCACTTATCTGTAAGAGTCCCAAGATAATTTAGAACAGCAAAGTATTAATATTTGAACATTCTGCTTACCAATATATTTTATTACACGTTGAAGTTATTGAAATGGACACACACTATCATTATCAATAGACACCATAACATTTAAAACCTTAATTGCTGCAAACTACCCGTTGAACTGAGTTTGATTTCTCTCTTGAAATCATGTTACTGATTTGTCTATAATGCAAGAATTCACAGTGCACAAGGCAAAGTTACACAGGAATACGTTGGATTAATGAAATGGAGGATACCTGGAAATCAGGGGTTACTACTGTGTGCCAGAAGAATGCACAACTCTCTAGAAAAACATATTTAAAAGTTCCTAAACCGTTGAATTTTCTATTCAGTAAAAATTATCAAGTGAGCAGTGGAGACGTGATCTTAGACTGAATTTCTGGCCTGAATTTGTTATTCTAAGGTATAAGGTCACAAACCCAAAAATATATTGAGAAAGTAACAATCTGAGAAGAGACAAAGAAATAATAGTTAAAGAAAGATGAAGGAATATAACACACAATTCAAAAATAATTTGGATGTAGGAATAATGGTTTGCATATATCAGATTGGTATATGCAAAAAGAAAGACAGAAATGCAGACTACTCTTTTCTCTGTTTCCTCTAAGTTTTTGTAACATGCTATTATTATTTTTATTATTATGTTATTATTTTCATTGGAACAGAGTTATTGAAATATATCAGATACATTTAGAAGTCTTGCAGTTGCACTGCGCAGTACTTCTGCAGTGTTCTGTGTACTAATGGGAAGGTGCAGTGGCTTAACAGTGGGTGTGTATTTAGAAAAGCTGGTAGTCAGTTCTGTGAGATCTTGCTTATTGTAGCATTGGTTCCCTCAGTATGGAACATTTGCAAACATGCATTAAACATGCATTAGACAGTCATTCAATATTTATTAGATAAATTTATGGAGTAGTAGAGAATTTCAGTGTCATAATTAAAAGAAGTCTTTAAAAGCATATATGTTTCTGTCATGGATTTGTTTACATCTATACTTTTTCCATTCATGTATGTACATTTAATATAACTGCTTATTTCCCTTAGTCTTTTTAGATATCTTGATTATGCTTACTTCCAGTTCTGTGGTACAGATTAAGAATATAGATGTAGAAATTTAACTGCATTTGTCTTCCTTTTCCAAGTATATGTTATAATTTTAATGTTAGGTATTACAGAAATACATGCTCCTTTAGTAAATTTTTGCATTGCTTTTTAATTCTTATGTTCCATTCGTAGATTTTCTTTACTAAATTTTCGTATATGGTGTATTAAATCGTTAACATTCCAGAAAATCTTGAGTCAACCTTGTATTTTTTGTAATTTAATTGCAAAAATTAATATATTGTTTTTAGATGAGATAATTGAAATGTAAAATTACTTTGTATTGTTAAGAGTTCTTAAACAGGAATTGGGAACAATTAAAGCTTCAGTCTCATAAACCTCACCTGGAATACTGCATTCAGTTCTGGAGTCCTCAGTACATGAAGGACATGAATCTATTAGAGTGAGTCCTGAGGAGGGCCACAAAGACAACCAGAGGGCTGGAGGACCTCCTATTTGAGGACAGACTTGAGAGAATCATGTTTGTTTAGCCTAGAGAAGAGAAGGCTCTGAGGAGACCTTATAGCATCCTTCCAGAATTTAAAGGGGGCCTAGAAGAAAGCTGAGGAGGGGCTTTTTATCAGGGAGTGCAGGGACAGGATGGGGGAAAATGGTTTCAAAGTGAAAGAGGGTGGATATAGGTTAGTTAATAGGAAGAAATTTTTTACTAGCAGAGTGCTGAGGCACCTGAACACGTTACCCAGAGGAGTTGTGGGTGTCCCATCCCTGGAGGTGTTCAAGGCCAGATTGGATAAGGCTTTGAGCAATCACTGGAAGGTTTCCCTGTCCATGGCAGGGGGTTTGGCACTAGACGATCTTTAAGGTCCCTTCCAACACAAAACATTCTTATTCTATGAATGTATTATTATCTGGATCCCAGTCCAGACCACTGTTTTTTTCAGATGTTTTTCAGGATTTGGTTCTGGCAGTGGCTGGCATGGGCCAAATGGGGAAGAACTGTTGTCCTCCAGTTTGTTGTTTTTCATCAGAGTGTCTTAGGAGAAGGACATAAGCACACAATACAGTACATCTGCTGCAAATCAGCTGCGTTAGTTACAAATCTAACTTTCAAGCACAATCATTTGTTAGTGTGCACGTGCTAGTGGTTGGAAAGCTTCCTGGCAGAAAAGGACCAGGGCATATTGGTCAACAGTTGGCTGCACATGAGCTGGCAGTATGTCCAGGAGGCTGAGAAGGCCAACAGTATCCTGGCTTGTGTCAGGAATGGTGTGGCCTGTATTTGGAGCTGGTGAGGCTGCACTTCAAATACTATGTTCAGTTTTGGGCTCCTTGTTACAAGAAAGATATTAAGCTGCAGGAGCGTTTCCAGAGAAAGACAATAAAGCTGGGGAAAGGTCCAGAGCACAAGTCTCTGGAGAAGAGGAGGAAAAGAGAAGTCTTTTTTTCTTTCATTAAAGGAACAATGTGTAACTCGGATTCCCCTGACATGTCTAAATTTATTGTAGTATTTACAGTATTTCCCAAAAGAACTTGAGAGACAACTACTGCAAGTATTGTACTATGTTTTGAGTCTGAGCAAAGCAGAGGTGTTGTGGGCTTCATTTCCTCAGGACTGAGTGGCATGTGATCATGTTTCCTACTATCTCTATGCCAATTTAAAACCTGCTGACCTATTTTGACATGTATTTGAGACATCTATCCTCATTCAAATAATTACATTTTACCTAAATTAGTGTCTAATAACACAGTACAAACCAAACAAAAATAAACAAAGAAAAGACCCCACTTGCCAGAAGTCAGGTGTTCTAGGTCCCCTTAAGAGAGTGACTGTGCCAGGCAGCTAGTGTCAGTTAGAATGCACATAGATTCAGACTAATATCTAGCCTAATGCAGTTATCACGGAAAATATGGGATAAAAATTACTCCTGGAGTGTGGGTTTAAGAATAACAAAATTCTGTAGGGAAAACTAAGCTTCATTCATTACACTGCTCTTGGGTAGGATGGGGTGTAGTAGAAATCAGGAACAGCAGATCCATTTAATCTCTATGCTTCTGATAAAAACCTCTTTTCTTTCCAGGGTGAAGTAATAGCCCTGGACAAAATAGCTAACAAGGTCAAAAAAATTAAGCAGAATGCTGAATTGCTACAGCTGAATTGCATTAAGGCATTTTGCTATGATGGAACAAGGGCACTTTCAGTTGAGAAGAGAGAGGATGAACAAGGTAAACAACTTGAGTAGTAGTAGCTTTTAAAAGGAAATTGTAATCAGTTTTGCATTAATAATATTAAACCAGCCACAGGTCTACAAGTCCTTGAAGTCTTGGCAGATATGTAGGTTGCTTCAGCACTGTGAATGCTTTTTTATTTTCCATTCTTTTATGATTATCAGCTTCTCCGTGAAGCAAATACAAAACTCAAACTATCTGCCCTTATCACAACCTAATGTACTCAAAGGAAATGCATTCCTCTCCTAGATAATATCAAAGACTGAAGAAGCCTTAAAGCTTCTTTCATGATAATGTTTAACCCCATATTCTCAATTGTTAGACCTAGTCTATGAAAAAAATATTTTTGCAGGGTTGCTTGGCTTTTCTGCCTCATAATCCTCATCTGTAAAATGGGGTTATTAATACCTAACTCCCAGGAGTGCAGCAAGGTTTAATTCATTGATGTTTGTTCAGCTGTTCAGGGGAAAGTTCTATAGAAGCACAGCGTACTATTTTAAGTACATTTAATTTGCTTTTCTGAAGTGCTGTATTTATTATACTGGTTCTGTTCCCATGATGGAATGATTTAAATGGTATCTGCTATCTTGATTATTTTTAGTTTGTTGTGCAATGTATGCTGTTCTTTCTCACTCTTTCATCCCAGTCACTGGGTAGCCTAAGTAGGAATCGGATTGCATAATTCATCTTCCTTGTCCTTATTCTTTACAGTTATTCCTGCTTTGCAGGAATAAAGGTACTTCCCTAATAGCCTTTCTATGAACCTGATATGTTGTAGGAGGTATGTAGCACTCAAATGGATAATCATGAGCTAGCTGTAATACTGAGATACCATGAAAGCTTTTCTGTAGCTGCCTGCAAGTAAGACATGACATATTTCAAATGTAGTAATGGATCAGAGGTAGATACTCCAATAATGCCAAACCAGACTAATTTTGTAGTGCTGTAACTAGCTAGGTAGCAGTAGTATGAAGTCACTTTCTTGCTTTTACTTTTGACCTAAATTGAATATTTGGGGAACAGAAGGAGAAAAAGGAGGTAAAGCCTTTCTTCCTAATGTGCCTTTCTTCCTAATGGGTTACTCACAAATACACATATGGAGCTGCTTTTGCCTTGGTGATGCTGAACTGAAGAGTCTCTCTAGCACTAAGGCAATAGAAACATTTGGGCTGTTGAGTCAGTGGGATTCAGACTCTGTATATAGAAGTTATGTATCTGTCCAGGTAAAATATTCAGAAACTATTCTTGTTTTCACAGTCTTTGTTTACTGAATCATTCTGCTATGGAGACAGCATATGTCATGCATCAGAACTTGTAATATTTCATGTTATTATGAAGTGCTTTATTTTCTACAGATATGTATATGTTGCAAGAAATGGTTATTATATAGACAATCCAATTATTATCATTTAAGACAGCCATAATCATTAACTACAGGCTTCTCTTAGTAAAGATTTACATACTTGTTTCATTTATGAGCTAATTGTGGTTCATTACTGTCTGTATATACAACTCTGTGCCCAGCACCTCTGATCAATTATCTGTCAACATTTTTGTTTGATTACTTTTAGATTTTACTTTCAAATTATTGAATTGAGGTTAAAAAATATTATTGCCTAAAAGGATCATGCATTGTTTGAGCTCACAGAACTAAGACTTTTTTTTTCTGAGAGGTGAAATCTTCCACCGGCAGTGCTGAGACTTGTCCCTAGCTGAGATCACTTTTGCAGACACTGTCTATAGAACACATACGTTTTATGTCACGGAAATGGTAGCAGCTTGTCCTTATCTATGGTGAAATAAGGAAAGAAAAAAACACATTTTACATTACTAAATGCTTTTTACAGAAGGACCTCCATTCTTACCAGAGTCATTTGATCGAATTCTTCTTGATGCTCCATGTAGTGGAATGGGACAGAGACCAAACATGGCTTATTCCTTGACTTTAAAAGAGGTGACCTCTTATCAGCCACTGCAGCGCAAGCTTTTCACTGTGGTATGTATTGACCATTGAGTAGATAAGCAAAATTGAACATAAATGCTTTCACAGCATTAAACTTCTTCATACCAAAAAATGGTGCCTTGTTTTCCCTGCTTTTTTCAGCAGTTAAGTAAAGAAGAGAGTGTTAGGAGTCAGTTAACATTTCAGCTCTACTATATCTGTCAATTCACTGAGGCATAGGAAAGGTATATGTAAGCCATACTAAATAAAAACTTTGTGATTTTTTTATTCCTTCATTTTCATCAGTTCTAGTTTATAATAATCACAAAGGTCTAGGTCACAGAGCAGGTTAATGTCTTTTCTCTGCAGCAGCACACTTCTGAAAGTTCACTGCATAGAGCTCGCAGTGGTGCTATGAAGTACTATGAAATGGAGTACAAATCCAAGGAATTCATATTAAAACTTTAGTGCTAGTAGGAGTGTGCTTGGGGTTGATGCTGAAAGATAAGAATTATATTTATTCAAAATGAATGACAGCTCAAAAAGCTGAATAGATACAGCTTCCATGCCAAATATGTGGAAGCAGTTGACATCCACTATCACTGATGTGCAGCCATGGTTGGTAAGAATAGATGAAAACAAAACTAATCTGTCTGGGATATGCAGAGCTGTACAAATAAATCTTACAAGATTAATCATCTCAATTAATTAATAAATTGCATGAGCTATAATTCTGATTTGAAAGAAGAACCTTTCTAATCCATGGGATCCTTAGCTGTATTACCTGAGAAGAATTAGTATCCTAATGCCTGTTGTTGAGAGAAAGATTTGAATTTAAGTACTAACTTTTTAATATAGCTTAATATTCAAGTTTCTGCATTTCAAAATGAGCTGAACTATCATTTATTTCTCCCTGCAGGCAGTGAAATTGCTGAAGCCAGGAGGCGTTTTAGTGTATAGTACATGTACAATTACACTCTCTGAAAATGAGGAGCAAGTTGCTTGGGCTCTGAAAACTTTTCCATGTCTCCAACTTCAGCGACAGGTAATAGTATTTTCAGGTACTTTGCTTAATCCAGTGAGCTTGTTTTGGCACTGTGAAGTTACACAGTATATCTACTACCAATAAATCTCTTTTCCACTGCAGACAGTTTTAACTACTGTGTATAGAAATGACACAAGGGTTTCTGTGGCTCTTTTAAATCTATTTTCATGCTTAACTGAGTTTCATTTTGGGAACGTTAAGTAGTTTCACACTGTGTACTGTGGTTGTTTTGATTTGTAAACAGTAATTTAAAACACAGGGAGAAAAGATAGTTCAGACAGGTTAAAATTTATCTTGCAATTTTTCTTTAGTGCATACATTATATTTTGCTTTACACAGTCACAGGAAATGCTACTGAAATAGTGAAGACTTGCGTATAGGCTGGGAAATAAATGGAAAGAACTCTGTGTTTTGCAGAAGGTGGATTTTATATGTACGGGAGATATTTTTTGTATTATTTAAAGAACTGAGGGAATACATTTATTTTAAGCTCAGTGTCCTAGGAATGTATCTAGTCCTTTTTGGTCTCTCTGTTTACCATTAAGACGTCAGGGAGGAGGTAATATATAGGGAGATACTAGAATTTTTGTATTTGTACCACATATATTTCAAAAATATCTGTTACCTTTATTAGTACCTTGAGAGAGTTAATCATCAGATCATATATGTTTCAATTCATCTTTTGTTGATGTGATAAGTTGGATGGGCTAGTTTTTCATCATGATGGCTTTCAGGAAAAGTCTAACTCTGGTATCTGTTTAGCTTACACATTCTGTGATGACTTGTATCTACCTAAAGAAGTTTAAATGCATCTTCTAACCAAGTTTAAAAAATATATACAATAGCTGTATGATGAGAAATTATATGAAGACTGGTAAGTAT
This sequence comes from Clamator glandarius, assembly GCA_033459285.1. NCBI lineage: Eukaryota > Metazoa > Chordata > Aves > Cuculiformes > Cuculidae > Clamator > Clamator glandarius. Next base: position 2,791,702 of record JAUNZM010000046.1, read on the forward strand.
TTAATAGAACTGAAGTTTTGTATTTTAGGGTTCTGCTTGCTTTCTCACCATCCTTTTACTAGAAATTTTTCAGTTCCATCTTTTTCAACTGAGATTATACATTTTACCTAGCAGCATAAAAAATTATCCTCAATAGAATGACAAAGCAAAACATGAGCCCTGTTAACTCAAATGCAAGATTAATTTTTGTTTAATAGACTTTCACTTACCAGTACTACTAGTCTTGAATAAAGCACTAGTATTCACACACAATTGCCGTATCTGTTAAAACTAAGCTTTTGTCTATAGTATATTTTAAGTGAAATGACACTGAATTGTTTATCCACAGCTAGTTTATAGTACCTTATGACCAATTGCCCAGCAATCTAAACTAAGGCAATCTTTTGTGATGAACAAGAAACTGGAGTCTAGTCTACCTCATGCTCCTTTATACATTTTCCACGTTCTTTAGTCTCTCAGTGGACACTTGCTTTATATCCAGTCCACGCTTTCCCACTTTCTCACTTCGACAACAGGTCTTGCAGTCATGTTGGGTAAGGAGATGGAGCTATAGGTGTTGATCTCATAGGTGGAGTTTACTGCCTAGCAGCTGATTCTTTGTGCAGACTTAACTTTCTCTTAGGGATTTACATACAGGAGATACTGTATATCAGCTTAAGTGCAGTAACTTAACTGTAAGGAAAAAGGAAAAGGTAGAGGAAAAGATTGGTCTGTCTTTGAACAGTCACTTGACCGTGCGTAATGCTGTTTTCCCATGATTTTTACTTTTCCATCCTCCTGTTAAATTACTTCAAGTTGCTAATGCTGTCTCCCTTTGTATGTCACTGTTTTTCCCGTTTCAGTGGACACCTCTTTCTGTCTTTTACCTGGAAAGCACTGAAATCTTTGTAAGGGAAAGGAAAAGAAAAATCACGCTGCAGTCTCTTGACCAGCCAGCTTTACAGCACACAATAATACATGATTAAGCAACTAACTCACATCATGTGCTGGCTGGGTGAACTCATGTGTTAGCAAAGTGTGGTGGCTTAAAAAATGCTCAGTGTTAGGCTGCATTATAGACTCCACTAGACCTATTTTTGATATTGCAGTGTCAGCTCTTAGACATCCTTTTCTGTCTCAATACTGAAGGCCTTGGAAGAACAGTCCAGCAAAGTATTAGATTTTTTGGTGTATCGAACCAAAAATAGTCAAGGCTACTCACAAGAAATGCTGAGAAAAAGGCTGTGACTTTAGGTGCTTCTTCTCTACAGGATTCTGATGCCAGATGTCATCTCCTGAATTCAGATGCCTAAGCTGCTCCTTTCATTCTTTCCCTGCCTCATATACATACACGTTAGGAGTGGTCACAGTATTCCTGTTTACCTGTTAGTGTAATTGTATGACATAGAAAATCCAAGGCTCAGATTTTTCTGCTGCATCACCTTCCAAAATGATGCCTCTTCAGGCAGTAAAGTATTCTGGATTGTGGCTTTCAGTCTACCCAGTTGAGGATTTTAGTGTGAAGAAACCACATATTCCTACTACTGGTAACTCAGTGTATTAGTATTTTTTATGTGACTCATAGCAGTTAGTGAGTACATAGAAGCACTGCATCATTTATAAGTGAAAATGTAAAACTTCTAGAGCTTCTTACTGTCTGGTGATAACACCTTTCGTGTGATATTTCAGTTCTTTGAGTAATGAATTGATTTAGACCTGTGTACTTGTCCACAGCAAGTGCTCTAAACTACTGGGCTACAGTAGCTTAGGTGCACCACCATCTTCTCAGAGTACTTTGGACATTGTATTTGTGTTTTAACACGCACTGGTCAGGTGCAGGCCAGAAAAGAAGGGTGACGTCACTTCTAAGTGCACGTCGATGTGAATGATACAAATCTCACTTGTCCATGTGAAGAGTTAGGCATCTCTGCTAATACTCAGTGGACTCATTTAGGACAATAGGAACTTTACTGATGCAATCTTTTGCTTTTCTTTGTTATTTAAAAAGGAACCTCATATTGGAGGAGAAGGCATGAGGGGTGCCGGACTATCACTTGATCAGTTGAAGCTGCTGCAGAGATTTGATCCATCTGCTGTGACATTGCAAGGAATGGATATTAATTCTTTGCAAGATTCCAAGGAAGATGATCTGATTTCACTGGCAAATAAGGACTGTATAGGATTTTTTATTGCAAAATTTATTAAATGGAACAGTAAATAAGCATTTAGGAACGCAACCTGAAAAAATACCTCTTGAGTCTGAGAACAGTTCAGACGCGAAGTGTGTTTCCTTCTGCTGCAGTGTTTCCAAGCCAACAGCCTGACAGCAGGGTTGCTATGGCAGCAGTAAAATCTGCCAGCTGTTCTGATGGGAAAGAGCCACAGGTTGCAGAAAGAAGTCATGGTTGGGGGAAGGGTAGTATCATTTTTAAGTCTACATTTGCTTTTGTATTTACAGCAGGTCAGTGCATGAAGGACAAGTTTGTTCGCTCATAACTGCTGTCTTTTCTGTCTTTCCCCATGTGAGATGCCTGTCTAGTGCAAGTGTAGGAACAGGGTTTCTCTGGGAGAGGAAGTTATCTATTTTATGAAATGCAAACATAAATAAAACAGGTGGGAACTATTTTTGTGAATTTTGGAGAAGGTTTACCAATAGGTAATGCTGCATGAAATACTGCTTCACGAAACACTGCGACATTTTACAAAGAACTGGTTTATAAATTGATACTTAGAACCTCTTTTTTATTTTAACACAAGCAAGATTCTCTGTACACATAGTATATACACAAAATACGATTAGGCTTTGTAGCATGTCTTTTATAGCAGCATGAATATATTAAACCATCTCACTCTGGGAATGTAAATAAATATTGTTTCAACATCAAACTTCCCATGCATAAACTGTATTGGTTCTGAAGTAGCCTATTGGACTGGCTGACAAGTGACAATTTTAAAATAAAACATTTGCAACAGAAGGGGCTACAGTTGTGATTAATATATCAAATGACAGAAAACAATGCATAATACTATCTGAAATGTTGCAAATCACCTTTCAAACAACTGTTAACTCTTTATTGGTTAGAAAGCATCACCAGCTAAAATCATATGAAAACTGAAACTGGGGAAGCATGCTAATGAGAACAGACTTAATACACTCCTCAATGTTTTAATAATCTGAATTTTTTAAACGTGTTAGATGTATTTCAAAATTCTGCTTCAGTTCCAGAGATGTTCTCCATTTGAACAATATTCCCTATTCTCAGTACTGCTGGAACTGACAATAGCACTGAAATTAGAGGGAAGAGGTAAGTACAATTCAAAAATGTCAGCGGACATCTGTGTATATTTGTTTTTTTCCTCTCACTGATCAATTTCCAGTTTCCAAAAGCATTTACCTGAAAAGAGTCTCTTTTCATACATAACTGCTTAGTTGGATTTAAAAGAGCGATACTTCTTTTAGAATTTGTCTTTACACTGTCAAAAGTGCTTTTCATTTACTCATAATCAAACGAATTTATTATTTTGTTTCTCAGTAGTCTTGTTTACTTATATTTGCTATAAATGGTTTGATACCATGTTTCCTACCATTCATAAATAAAACAAATGCCCTTTCTTCTACTTTGCCAAGGTTGACTAGTACATTCTCTGTACGGCCTATCCTAACAGGATGGGAGGATGGATCTTGTCTACTACTTGTGTACTTCTGATGTTCACTACTTGCCATTAACTACATGTCTAAAGAAGACTTAAAGTAATTTTGTTTCATCAGTAGTAGGTGAGATATTCCATTTAGAATCATCATAGCTTATGCTTATTACAGATTTTTAAATCTGTAATGAGGTTAAAATAATTACTTGGTAACAAAAGGAGTTGGTCTTTAAGTACTTGTTGAAATCTGTAATTCAGTGCTAGTAAAAAAGCATTTTTTTTTCAGAATATATAAATTCTGTAAACATTAATTCACATAGACTATCTACTGAAATTTGCATAAGCATATAAAGTAGGGAACTTTGCCTCCAGTTTCAGTAGCAGGGGTTCGTGCAGTGCTGAATTTGAAAAAATTAAGACTGCTGAGTTTTTACTGGAAGATTTGTTGAGACTTTCCGAGATTTCTTTAGTTTTGAATAATAAGTGGGCTTTTCAAGAAGGCGATTTCATGTGATTTTATATGGGGAAGGGGAACAATTGACTTGTACTTGATTCTAGTGCAACTGCAGACCAGACTTCACCTGAAAAAAATTACTGATACCTGAAATTTAACTGCTAGAGTTTTTTCTGCAAAAATCAACTGCTAGACTTAAAAGTTAGCATATTAAAGGGCTAAGCCTCAGCTCTTTCCCCTACGCCCCTCTCTGCTTATAGCTGGGGTGCAGGGCAGGATTTCGCCATCAGGCAGTTCGTGGCAGAAACTCAGTTAAGATGCTCTGTATTGTCTCTTGAAGGAGCCAGCATCCTTTCTTTGGCTACAGGCTTGGCTAAATTAGATGACTAAAGTTAAATGGATGTCCTTCTTTTTTGTCTTCCTTTTTGAATATTACTGTGACTTTAACTAGAAGTGCAGAAATACTTTCTTGTTGCCATAATTTTGATATATGGTGTCTATATATTTTTAATACATAATAGCATTACTTTTCTGATAAGAATGCTTTACACACTGTATCAATATGCTTCAGTGTTTCATGCTGAAGCACAACTGACTATATAAGATATAAATATATATTATATATAAATTTTAAAAGTTATTATTGTAGTGAAAGATTAACCCTACAAAACAGATAGATTAGGCATGCAATCAGATCCTGTCTTTAAGAAAGTCTGAAAAGTCATTTTCTCTGTTTGCAGAAATAGTGATCAGTAATAGTGCCAAATCTAAATATTTATTTTTGTCAATATAAATATATTAAAATAGCCTAATATAGTATGAAATTATTATACAGCTTTTTCCTGTTTCAGTGTCGTGGAATCCATAGTTTTAGACTACAGACTTTCAGAAGTTTTTCAAGGAAAAGGGAATATTTTAGTAAGAAATAGGCTGTTAATGGTGATCAACAATAAATTACTTTAGAGTGGGTAGTTCAAAATATAAAGAATTTTCTTTTTATGTTTAATTTTTCACGAGTAAAAAAATACAAGAAATTCAGTTTTGTACTGCCAGAAGTCACTGCAGAGCAGACAGGCATGATATATAAAAGCAGTAAGAATAAAGTAAGAAAAGAGAACATGGATGAGTTACAAGAAGCAGCTTAATCTCTATTATATCTGATATAAATCTTTTTTGGGGCTGCGTAGGAACACATCTCTAGGGTGGTAAGTTATAAAAAGAAACCATCTATAAAACTACTGTAAGCTCATATGAAACTGTTATGTAAAACTGGGGAAATAAATTATAGACAAATTGCCAAGCAATAAATTTGATTCAATAACATTTGAATAAAAACATTACCAGAAAAAAAGGCATCTGCATATTTTACAGATGGCAGAAGAATTAAAGTTTTGGTGAAAGATCCACAGTAAAGTAATAAATATAAGTAAATTTACACCATAAATGATGTATTACATTCTGAAAAATAACTTCTCTGTTCTTCCTCTAGACTATGTCAATGTTTTTTGCAATGTGTTTTATTATCATGGAGGGAATAACATTCAAGCCAAAAGCATTTGGGAAATGGCTTTCAGCCTGACGTGTTAAAGCAATTAGAGGTCAAATGTAACCACAAAGCAAAATAGATCTTGAAGAGGCTTTGGTAACCAACACAGAAGGTGCTTTACACTAACCTTTTCACTTTGGACAGACATTGATTAAAAGCAGTAAGACTACTCACTGTATTCCAGCGAAGGGAATGATAATGGTCCATATTAAAACACTCATCACAGAATGTTAATGACTTCATAAACAAAACGAGCTTAAAAATGATAGTAATACTAAAAATTCATAAGAGACATAAGTATTATGGGACAGAGCATTTGACCTGGGTAGGAACTGCATGTGTAAGATGAGCAACCAGATATGCAGAGAGAAGTGAAAACAGGTCTCTACTTATATTCAGGGTTTGATGAATGGGATTTCATTTCCTTATCTTGCACTTATAGTAAAGGACTTTACAGATTTCCGTGAAAACAGATACAAGCTCACTGTAGTTTTAAACCTTTAAACGTGTAGCTTTAAACCTGTAGCTTTATTAATCAGGGCCAAATCCTTAGGAGAAGCAAAAATTGTGGAACTCCTCTCAAATCCTGAACTCTTGATGCCAAACAGAGTATGAATTCATGAGCATTCTAGAAGAAGGGGTTTATGGATCTATATAGATTTTTTTTTCATTTCTATACAGTAATTTATTGACCAATTTAAAAATAGTTTCTTTCATCTCTTAACTCATGCACCCTTTGTGCATGAACCTGTTGGTTTATTCATCCTGTCCCTTAACAGGTCTGGAGACTATTACTCTCACCTCCTTCCAGTCCCTCCTCGAGAATCCTTTCTCCCATGATGTCTGCGTGACGCCACACAACTGATAAAGGATACACTTGGGCTTATGAACAGCACTGTTGTGTATTAATTTAAAAAGACATATAAAAATAAGGTTAACATCTAACACACTACACATAAATGTTAAAATGAACCTATTCTTTCCATGTACTGAAATTCTTTAGAAAAATATACAGTGAGAGCTGATGAGACCTATGTATCACTTAACCATTTTATCTTTCTCCCTTTTCTTCTGTCTCACTGTTTTTATTTTCCTTTTAGCTCATTTGAATAGAAATTTTACAGGTTGGTTGTACCATGCAGACATAAGAAGGTTCTGGAGCTCACTGGGACCTCTACCATTCCTCAGATTCAAGGCTCCTGAAACCAGGTACAGAAAAATGAACTCAGTATCCTAATGCAAACAACAATATTAAACTTCCTATTGGCAAAACTTTGCAAAGACATTTCTTCACAATAACCTTTTATATGTCCTCCAGTAGGAGTATTTTTTAAAGCTTCTTATTGAAATAATTCTGTTTAAAGTGCTTTTCAAAGTAGTGCTCAGCAGGCAGGTGGTATTGTGCAATATATGTAGTACAAGCCCCCATGACAAATGATTTGTCACTCTTAAAACAATAATTGAGGAAAGTATCTTAGCAAGGCTAATAAAAACCTACTGAGTGAGTCTGCCTAAAAAACGTGTGTTAGTAAGCTGCCTGTATGTAACTAGCAGCACTATACAAAACATAATTCTTTCATTAGTTTCTTTGAGATGTGCCTTTTTATGGTAAGGTATTTATATTCCCTAAATCAATATATGGGCCATACTTAAATACTAGGGCTTGGACTACGCCTTTTATTTTCTCACGTATTTGTTTATACATGGCTACCTGTTCCATGGTTTTCATGCACTACTACTCGGTGCTTTGAAACCCTGCCAAGCATTCATTAAAAAATACTTTAAGAAAGGTGGAAAATAATCACTCTTTGGAGCAAACATTAGAAAAAAAAAAGAAAGAACAAAAAAAATCAAGCTATTGAAGGAGCATTCACAGATCACTGAGGATGTAGTTGTCATGTAACAATTGAAGGGAGCAACAGCATTTCCTGAAGCTGGTAAAATAGCGAAAGCCAGGCTATATAGAGCAAGAGAAAATAACTTCTATTCCCATGTACACGTGATCTGATATTACTGGAACAACAAAGTCTTTCAATTTGTTTTCCACTTGAAAATCCTCTAATACCAAAAGCCACTGTTTACAAATACTCTTACAAATCCACTTAGTAATACAACAGGTCTACTTACCTATGCTTCCTTTGTCTACAAAGTCATTTAGTGGTGTTTAGAAAAACTGAGGATTTTATTTCTAGAAAAATATCCTTTTCCTTGTGTTCCCAACAGTTCATGCTTTGAGCCAAATACTATCTTTGAGTAACCACAACAGTCAGCAGCACTGGGAGGAATGGCCAGAATTTCAAACTCTTATGTTGTAGTAAAAAATGCATATAAAGCATCAAGGAGAAGAATGGAGGACAGAGGGGAGTTGAACTGAATTGCTTAGATGCTGAAATAGGAGATTGGAGAAAACATGCATCTGCCATATATCTTATCCATTTCACTAAAATGATATTCAAAATCAGGCAATGCTGATATTCCCAGAATTAAAACAATAAATAAAAAGAAATTCCAGCTAAATTATTATCTCACCTACAGTCTTTACATATTGTGCTATTTACAGTGAAATACAAAAAAGTATTTCGTTCATACAATTACTACAAAGACTATATGTGATGCAGAACAGCTTTTACACTAGGCAAGGGTACAGAACCTGTAGTTGAAAATAACAGCGAATTCCCCCCACTTACCAGTGCAACAGGTGTTCAATGCAAAACAAACTTGTGCCCACTCTCTTTGATTTCAATGCATTTTCTCTAGTAAGCTCGTAACAGAGTATTTTGTCACAGTCATTTTTATAAGTTCTTGCCAGCAGCACGATAGTTAAGGTGAAGGAAAAACTGTGAGCTGGGAATGCAGAGTAAGTGGCAAGTGGAGAAAAAATGGAGAAGCTACAAAAATTTATTTTCCAACAAAATAACTCCCCACAAGCTGTGTAAACTTTTCTTACTAAAACAAATACTCTTAAACACCAAGAATTTACATTTCCAGTGAAACACTCACAGTAACATTTGCCTGTTTTTACTCTCCTGAAGTCTCAACAAAGAGCCAGCAGATTTATGTTTTCTCAATTGCCTTGGTCAGTAAACTCCCTCATTCCCTGACTGCAATTGGGATTTTAGTAGTAGTAGAGAGAATGAAGAAATAGATTTGTTGGGCTTTTGAGTAACCTTTGTTTTCTTCAGTAGATTCTCACACGCGGCTGCCTAACTTGCACATGCACACGTACGACGATCCACCACCCACCCACTCACATACACACCTCTGCCATGTGTGCTCGATTATTCTGACAATAGAACAAAAATTAAGCTGTGCCCATTGCAACTTTGTGATCTGTACAGAGAAGGGTAATTTATAGTGGTAAATTCATTATCTTATCATCATAATTTAAAATGCAAAATTTGGTTTGCAAGGACAGCATAAGGTATAAGAGTTAGACCCTTTATCTCAAGCGCTCATTTGTATTTACAATAAGTATAAGCTTTCTGCTACAGAAGAAAAAGTATTTAGGTTGAACACTGTTACAGATTTCCTAATTGAGGCTAGTTCCAGTTGCCAGTAATTCAAAAGCAAATCTGCTGACTTGGCATTAGGACTCTAAAACAGTGTGGTCAAACTTCTATAGTAAGAAGGTGTTTGCAGAAATAACATTTATAAACTGTATATACAGTACACAGTACCAGTACATAGAAAATAGATTTTGACTTGATGATCCCCTGTGTGTAAGGCAAGACTGAATTCTGTCTTCAAATGGAGACCACCAGAGGTACAAGCAACAGAAAGTGGCTCTTAACTCAATATGCAAATCAAGTGCATACAAATTAAAAATCAGAGCAGACAAAAAGTTTTAAATTTTTTATGTGCTGATTCCGGCTTGCTGAATACATGGGAAGTTATTAAACATCAAATGTATCTTTTTTTATAAAACACTAACAACACCTTGATGGCAACAGATATTGTTCAAGTGGCAGCTACCAAAAAACAGCTTGAAAATGACATAGTACAACATCAGGATCTTTGCAGTTGTACTATGCTAATTCATATAGCACTAACCAAAAAAATAAGTATATGAATATTCTATTCCATGCTATTGCTATGCAAGCAACAGCAATACAAATCAGCATACAGAAGGATACCATATGTTCTGCAATGAAGAACCCAAAGATATTTTCAAGGGGCATTGTTACAAGACTTCAAAGAAACACAAGACTGCTGGAGGCAAAAGTTACTGACGGATGTAAACATCCCTGTTCCATTCTCCTGTGTCGTTACGTTTTTTTGATATCACTTCCCCATCCTTGTCACAATATTGGTCCCTTGATTTATGACGACTACGCTGTTTGTTGCATTCATTGTGGTCCTGCTCGCGGTCCCTCTCCTTTGAGCGATGCCTCAATTCTCTGTGTCTGTGATCACTGCTCCCGTGGGACTCGTCTCTATGATTGTGATCCCTGTGGGAATCATAGTGGTCACCCTGCTCATGTGAGTAGTCCTCCTTTGGCTCCACGTAAGCTGAATCTCTGCTGTCTTGTGTTTCTGAGTCAAAAGTTTCTTGCCTAGAAAGGCCTCTGCCACCACTGCGATGGTTGTGGTGTTGGTTTGAGGAAGAGCGATGCTGGGATTTCTTGATGGGTTCAACCCGTGCTTCCTCATCAATTTGTGAACTGCTGCGTTCAGGGACTGCATGGTCATTCCTCTGGTCTCCTTGAGATCCCTGCTATGACAATGAGTAGTGAGTTCACGTACAAGAAGTACGCATTTAAAAACTTTCCTCAATATCAAATTCAACTACAAGGTATCTTGAAACCAGTAAAATTTAAGTACACAACAATCCACTTTGAATCTAAACTAGGAATAAACTTTAGAATTCAACTTTTACTGAAAATTGAGTATTATAATACAAACAATTCCTTTCATTTGTATCAGAATGGAGGGTGGCACTTGGGTTATTCTGTGACAGTTTCTCATTACTATTCCAGTCAGCAACAATTGCCTGTCACAGTCCAGCCACAGAGAAAGCATCCAGAAGCAGGACAAACTGCAGAAAATTTAAAGAGGAGATATCATGCCGGGAGAGGGCAGGTATCATTTGAGAGTTTACAGATGCCTGTTTGGAAGAAACCACTATGGGAAAGTAATTTCAGAGGGCTGAGAAGCTGGAATCCAGCAGAGAACCAAAGTACAAAAACTTGCATTTTTTAGAGTAGTTTGGTTTGGGTTTTTTAAAGACAAAAATGCAATTGATTCTGGTATGAATGATGTTTGTATTATGATACTAACAGTATGACTGTCCTTCTGTTTTTCTCAGCAATTATACTATTTCTTCATGGTAATGAAAAAATAAATTTTGACCTCATAATTTGAACAGCTCCAGAATATAGACTACTGCTAAGTAAAGCAGGAGGAGAGTGATATTATCACTTACAGAATTTCCTAACACGCCACTACTATTAAAAGACTGAAATAAAAATTACCAGGTAATAAGAAACCTACTCTTCACCAGCATAATGCTTTGAAATCACTGCAAAATGAACAAGTGACATTATTTATGTCATTTGGATTTCAATGCATTAACCTGCTTTTATTCCCAAACCACAGCAAAAGACTTCTCAAGCTGAATTGCAAATTTTTAAGGAACAGTTTATGGTGAAATTTAATTATCCTTCTCACATAAGGTGAGGAACATCAAGACAAAATCACCTCTACTGGCACAAAATAAAGTAGGTTTTAACAGAGTTAATAATGGCATTTGCTTGCACGACTGCTCTGAATTTACAAAAGTTAGTTTTGAGTTTGCCCTCCTATGTTTGGAGTTGTCCAAAATTAAGGATTGGCTCCAGGGCACTTCATGGATGTATCTTCTTTCTATCTTTTTATTTTGTGGAAAAGAACTAGAGGGAAGAGGAAATGTCCTTCAGTAACAGATCCTGGCAGGTGGGTTTCCTAGCAACCCAAAATGTAAAATGATAGGAAATTGGACAAGAAAAAAACTGTATTTTATCAGAAACACATAAAACCCAACACATTTCAAATCAGCAATTTGATAAGTTTGACAAATGTTCATTTTCTATGACAACATTTTTTTCCTGTAAACTTCCCAGTGACTTGCTAGGTTGCTTCATGTTTTCCCAATTTGAAACATGTAGCATAGATGAGAACAAGGTAACAGAGATGGTGGTCAAACTGCTGTTTTGATTTTGCTTTTATGATCCTCAAGATGATACTGATTTGCCATAAAAGGAATCTAGTGATTGTAAGCATAAAAAGTTGTTTTCAAGGTGAACAGAAATGACTCAATGAGGTGAATTATAGCTGAAATCAAGTGAAAAGCTAAAGAGTTTAAAACAATGCCTGGTTTGGATATGTAAACATGTTTTTATTACTTCACAAATATGACTGTTTTTAAGGCACTAAAAGTGGGTCCATACATTAATCCCTTTCATTCTCGTTTGGTCAAATGCCAAATATCTGTGTACTTATCTATATAATTTTGACTAATTAGTAAAATCTTGCATTGCTGTGGTTTGAGAACAAATGCTAAATTTGAACCTGCTTTGAACAGAACGCTACTTTTACAAACTCAGGTGTCTTCACTTCTATGATGAGTACGTGTGGAGGAGCACAATGAATAAATTTAGAACCAATACCTGCAATTTCAGAGTAGTGTTAGGGCTATTGGGATTTATGGGCAAATTCATCGATTGTAACTCTCTATAAATATTACAGGGACACTGAGGAGGTAATGCTTGAATCTTGATTAGGGTCTGGCTTTGTGATTCATAACCAAATTAGGGCTCTGATTGGATTAGATTCCACAGTGCAGGAATTTAATGGCCCAATATCATCAGTTCTTCTGCCTTAAATGGAATAAGTTAGAGAGATACCCATTTCATTATTCAGGTTCTAATTTCAAAGAAGTAGGAGTTCTTGGATAAAAAGTTTAAGCAGTGTTGAAAGAGGAGACAGAAATCTGTGTCCAAGCGAGTCAATTTGGCTTGCTCCCTGTTTCCATCCAGTCGTCCCTAATCACCTGCACCATATGTGTGTGAAGTTGCTCTACTCATCTTTTTGAAATTAGCCAACTATTTCCCTGCAAGAGGAAGCCTGAGAACAGTTGTCAGGACAGTTTGCTCCAAAGCTCTCCATCAGATAGACCAGAGGTGTATGGTCTTCACTGACTTCATTTCAAACAGTCCCAGGAGGCCCCACACCTTCAAGCACCTTGTGCCATGCAGTGCACACAGTTAGCATCATGCTATAAAAACACCACTCTGGCAGCTGGCAATACAAATTTCTCATTACAATGAATACTCGGGACTGAAAAACCACAAAACACAATTATATCTCCTGGCAAAGGGGTGCTGCATTTGAGCCAGAGAATGACTCAAATGCTTTGCAGTGTGGATGTGGCCCCTCCAGGCCAAAGACCTGGTGGCATGGTTTTTCTTGGCAGAGCAGTCCACAAAACCAGCACAGACACACACTTCAAGTTCTTCAAAAAGAATGTCTTAACACTATTGAGAGAATATGATGAGAAAATAAACCCACTCTATTCCAAGACCGCGATAGGCTGAGGTTTGAAATACCAACTGAAAATATATCACCAGAAAACAAACCAAAAGGAATGTAAAAGTTCTATGTCCCATAAAGGATTAGTAGACCTACAAACAAACTGTGAAAGTGCAAATACATTCTCATTTTTAGTCCTTAAAATAAAAACTGGTTAATTTGTAAGAAGATAGCACAACATTCAAAGAAAGTTATTATAACTCTGTATAGTTCCTCCACAAAATGCAGTTAATAAAATGACCTACAAAGCCACACCCAAAAGGCATAAAAACAGCTTAAGCAAAATAATAAATGCATCTACAAAGCTAAGAAAGTTTATCTAGCAAGTCTGCACACAACAATACTGTTTTCCATACTCAGAAATTCGTCCAGCTCACATTTTTTTCAGGGTGTTTCAGCTCTGAGAACAGAAAAAAGGCAGAAATGAGCTATTGCTTACAGTCTCTTTTCCTGCAACTGCTTTTAAGCAAGAAGAGATAATCTTCAAGGTGGCTCAAGCAAATTTTTCTTCTTGCCAAGTCTGTAGTCTTCTAATATGAAATAAATTCTTTGACACAAAAAAAAATGTTTTGCAAGACCATGAAAACAAAAAGAAACTCTTCAGCATTTTACTTTGGATGCTGATATATATTTTCTTTGATTTTCTAAAAGGAGGCATTTTTCTTAGCAAAAGATACGAATTTTAACTGAGGTAAGTATGAAACTTATGGTCACATATAGAACCTGGATAGAAATTTCGATGTAGTAAGCCATTATTTGAGCTGGGACAAATGAATCTTAAACTCCACCATATTCTTCTTGGCCTCAAGACATCATTAACTCTTTTTTTATAAAAAAGTAGAATCTTTGAAGACATTATTCCATGCCATGCAACATCTATACAAAGGAGAGGATCTCCTTATGCTGAAAACCTTAATACAATTATATAAAAACAAGAGTTGAAGGAGAAAAGAGAAGACAAAATATGCTCAAAGTCACCAGGCAGGTCAGTGCGTAGGTGGGAATAAAGCCTGTTTTTCTCAGCTTGCTAGACAGTGCCCTTGCTGCTCAGGACGTACTGCCTCTCAAGGTCTTCCTGCACAACGTGCTGCAGGACTCGGGTTTCATGTAAGAGTTTGGATTGAAGGAAGTATTTACTTTTTACAGCAATGGCCAATGACTAGAAGAACAAAGGAAACACTGGACAAGCCACTTGGACCTTGAGACTTCACTAACACAGTCAGTCATTTTCAGCATTTACAGTTCTATAGCCTGTGGGAAGACTGAAACAGATTCCCTTCAACGTTTGTGGATCTGCTTTGTATGTAACCCAATTTGTCATGCAGGGCTGGGATTTGCCTATTAGGGATAGATACAGTAACGTGCATAGTATTAACTCAGTTTTATTCCTCTTATTGGACTACATATGGCCAGCTATAAAAATGCTCGTAGCTCGTACACATATTACTGGCACAGCAGTGTCCTGAGCACAATGAAATCTTAAGTATTCCATTTCACATCACCATATGTTTTCAGTCAGGCTGGCTTAGTCCTTGGAATCAAAACTAGCCCCATACTCAATAACAGAAACACATGCTACTCCGAATACAATAGCAATAACAATAGTGTGCCTGTATTTGCTTTTTATACTGAAAATGAGTGAATGCCTACTAAAAAAGCTCTTACTCTATCAATAACAGTAAGATATATTCAGCAAATTCTCGTATCAGACTACCACTGTGCTTTGGAAGAGGAAAAAGTTGGTTAGAAAAAGAAGAAATGACAAAAAAATGTACCTGTAAATTTATATTTGGACCTGGGCTAATAGGAAGAGTGGCTGTTGCAAGTGTGCGAGTGAGAAGCTGGTTAGGAGGATTGCTGCTAGGTGGGTGTGTGGCCTTCCAGTAGGCTTCCAGATAGTCAGCAAGGTGCTCACAAGCATCTTCAAGCTGGTTCTCATCAAGAATTACATCAAACATTTCCTGATAAAGGGAAGGTTTTAGTGAGAATAACCACCAGCTCAAAGGAAATAATCAGAGACACTGACAACCATACTTTGCATTCATCAAAAATGAGTATTTCTAATAGTTTGTGTTAAGACCACTCTTTCTGGTTTGGTGTTTGTTTCTTTTATTTTCAGGTTTGGTTTTTGGTTTTGGTTTTGTTTTTAATGCAGCTGATGCAAAAGACAGGAATCATAATTAGCACTAATCATAATTAGCACAATTGCTGAAGCAAGTCTTTATGATTTCCACTTAGTAATGTGCAAAGTCATTGAGGATAAAAAGAAGCACCTTGGATAAATATTTGAATAAATCTTAAAACTCAAATATCCAGAAAGAAAGGTTATATATTGAAGTTTTTAGCTACTGGAACAAAATGGAATGATAATTCCAGGGATTCACTCCCATATCTAGAATAACTAAGACAAACTAAGACCGATTAATAACAGTAAGAAACACGAGTAATACAGATCATTTAGTTTCCAAGCGTTGTACAAGTATTAGGTAAGAGATTAATCACACAGTCTAATTTTAGGCATCTAAAGTTAGGAGGCAAGTTTCCTCCGTTCCCTCCCTGGTCAGGGAGGCAGAAGTCTTCCTGAAGGCAGCTTTGTGAGCCCACACAGGTCTCTAGCATTCTTCACTGACATCTTGAGGACCTGAAGAGGCTGGTCTATTAACTGAGATGCTTGAAGTTGAATGATGAAAACATCCCACTCTCTCAGTTCTGTAACTATAGCAAATTCCCATATCTACAACTGAACTGAACCTGCATTTTCTGGTCTCTTATCCATATACTTGACAGTTGAATATGCAGGTAATAATGTTGTAATAATGCTTAAAACACAGCTGGGGTCCCATCATGTCTACTTTATAGTTGGAAGTTGAAAAAATTTGTTTCAGTGCACAACAGAGAACTGCAGAGCTCTCAGCTACACAGGACCGCACAGGTCTTTGCCAAAACTGTGACCAAGAACACCAGCAGTGACAGGCTGTGGTGACGTATGTCCAAGGGGAGCTACCCAAGCCACTGACCTAGCCTTAAATTGCCAGAGACAAAACACAGTCACCAAATGGGTTCATTCTTAGACCAACAATCCCAGAAGATTTATCGAGTAAAATCAATGCTCAGCTTGTTTGAGTAGTGAATGTATTCATCACACATCTTAATAAATGCTTGTGACTAGAACTGTTTTTCCATGCAAACTTGTGCAGAGCCCTGAAACCTCAGGAGGTGTTCTGCAAAGAAGCAATAGTGAAATATGGCCAGAAGAGGGCGAACATTCCCAGAAATCACGTAATCGACCTCGTGCTTGAAAAGAAAGGCACTTAAAAGACAAGATATAAATTAACAGTTACTCACCGGAGGACACTGTGCCAGTTTATCAGCTGCCACCATCTGAACATTAAGGTGTTTGGCCTGAGATTTCCCTCGAGATTTTATTAACCTCTGTAAAACCTGTGAAAAATAAGACATTAATAAAAGTGAACAGGTTTGGACTTAATATATTTATACATACACTTAAAATGTTTTCAATTTTAACTGTCCACTTGAGCAAATCAAATTCTTCATTTGCTGGCTTCAGGAGCACTTCCCATGCTGTTTACAACCTGAACAAGCTAATTTTCATTTACTTTCCAACGTCTCCTTTCAAGTTATGAGCACTAAAAAAGTTCTTTTCCTGTTTTCCTCTGTTGCTTCTGGATTTGTTTGTTTCTAGGTTGAAATACTTTACTTGATCTCCTGGGCTCTCTTCCAATAATTTGTTCTTCTCTTTCAAATGCCTCTCCACAGGGTCTGTGCAGGTTTTTTTCACAGAATGAAAGACTACACTATCAGTAGATGCTGCAGCTTACTAATCAGGCTAATAGTCATTCTGGGAAAGTTTTCCCTTCATTTCTGTATTATTTTGACTTAACAGTTACTTATGTGATTGGTACTAAATGTGCAATCCCAATTAATAAAAACATTGGAGCTACAGCACCTTTTCCAAAATGGGTTTTATTAACACCAAACCTAAAATAATTTTAAATTAATACATTTCACCATCCAAAGGGAAGCAAGAACAATATATAGCTTCAAACTTTAATGAGGACACACGATTATTTACATTTAAGACTAAAAAAAAAGTCAAGGGAGGGGGAAGGGAAAGAACAGAGTGTAACAACATGAATATCAGGAAATATTTACCTTAGGAGAAGAAATCTTTACATATACTATAATAGGAGCCAGGGAGGTTTTGCTTAGTTGTGCTGGGTGGTTAATGGTATCAGCATCAAGCACAACTAGCTGCAGTGTCCTTGCTAATTCAAAAATCCGTTCAATTTCACTTTGAACTTCAGCTGCAGATAAGTAGAAAATCAGAGTTATGAAAATATTAAAAAACAATTAGTTTTGAGAAATGTAAAAAAAGTGGTAGTCTGGCATGTTGCTCCTTTTCAGGCTGGCAGAAGTTGTCAGCTGTGCAAGGCCCTGGGACACTAGAGAAATGAATGCAACATTAAGGAGAGCTTTTTGCCCTCACTTTGCTGCCCTTGGAGGCAACAACTGCCTGCCTCTCCCATCTCCACTGCTTCGTGCAATCTCAGCCTGGAGAGATACTTTCTTACAAACCAGAGTCCATGTATGTAAGAAAAAAAAAAAAAAAAAAGAGGTAAGAATGCCTGCTGCATCACATAGTAATTTTACTATGTCATTAATTTTCTACATGTAAATCATTTCAGCTCAGACTTCAAACTTATGTAGTAATCAATCTGCTCAAACTGGATTGCCCCAGATAGTCATTAAGATGTGCTGAGGTGCCTATATTAGCAGAAGCTCCTGTTTTTCCACTTACTTCAACTTATCAAAGCTCTGAAAGAGTTTCCTGTACATGCTGACTTCAGTAGAGTACCACATTAAAAATTTGATGATGTGTAAAACCCTTTTAAGAAAAGAAAAGTCCAAATAATGCTATGGTATCCTCCTCACAAGCCCGGGAGTTCTGGAAAGGTGATTTTCTCAGAAAAAATCATCCTGTCTTCTATTAATTTGTGCTCCCAGGTCTTCAGCAGCCTGCCTGATGGCAGTAGTTTCTAGGGCAAACCTCTCCAAAACCAGATGAACTGCATCCACTTTCATAAGTGATGTACAAATTGTCTCCATTCCCAAATGAATCAAGACTAAATCTTATAATGTCAAAATTGTCCTTGAAACGGAATCACATCTTCCTGCTCAAATCTTGCTATAGGCTGACTTCAAAGAGAAATTACATAAGTTGGCTGATTTGTGAAAGTCTATAAAAAAAGTTATAGTCAGACAAGATTGTAATTCATACAGGCTTCTCTTTAAAGGTTGCACACGATGCATTAGCAAAAAACCAGATTAATATCTAGCCCATTCCAAGTATATATTAAAAGATAACCAACAGAAACTTAAGTTTCAATGAGGTACCAAAAAAATTATTTATTAGAGAATTTCTTGAAATTGCATTGCTGACATTTTATCTGTTATGCTGGCACAAGCATTAGGTTTGCCTGAAAGCATGGTCTATTTGATCTGGCTAGAGAGAGTTTTATATAGTGAATTATCTCTTTCAAGAGGTGTGAAGAGAATGATTTTTCTTATCTTAGGGTGGCAAATGAAAAAATTAGGCACCATTATAAGGTTGCAAAATTTCCAAGAGAGAGCAAAGCATCACAGCTAAGTCTCCATTTAGCTCAAAAGTGTTTCAGTTTCAAATTAATAGTCAACTACTACAATCATTTTAGACATGAACTAACATCTTAAACCACCATCAGAAAATCTATGTATGGTGGTCTCTCTTAAAGGATGTTGACATTGCTTTGGAACTCTTGGAGATCACCTCTACTTGTTTGTAGTTATCTCCAATTTTGGCTGAGTAAATGCTAGTCAGTTTTCTACAGCAGACAACACTGAGAGATGTGCATGCTGGGGTGGTATGGGAAGCATTGGTACATGCTTTCCTGCTTTTCAGTAAATGCACTACGGCCCAGCTGCTGTCTGAATTAGGACCATATTTTTGAAGAAGGAACTTCTGATGGTTCTTGGCACAGTAACGATTACATTTTCTGTAACTTTGTTACAGAGATATTGTTGGAATGACTGAATACCATTGTCTCAGTCATTTAGTCGAAGACAGTCAACAGTCTATCCTTAATTTAAGTCCAAATAACAACTAGAATAAACATATCAGATATAATTTGTCATACTCTTCAGATGATGAGTTTGGATTGCAATTTCAAACCAGGCTCAACACTTCAATTAGTGTAACAATAGCAGTTAATATATCATTTTAAGACGATTCCAGACTGCTAAACCTCCTTGTTCAAGACAATTTATAACCAGCAAAGTCTGTCTTTTTGCCAGGGTATCATAATTTTGTCTGGAGAGTCAGCATTTGCTACACTCCTGGAAGCACTTTTCTGCCAGTACAGAATACATCTCTGTGAACTACATTTCCTGCTATACATTTTGAAACAACCTTTTCCCAGGGTGGAGTATGCCTCAGGGTATCTTCTATTATGAAACATACCCAGGGCAATAATTGCAGGTAACTATGGTCCTGTGAATTAATAGTTTCCACCCGAGTCCAAAGATGGAGTGAGATCTTTTCATCAATTAAAAAAGTATTTCAGTATTTATTTTTCTTAACTTAGGCAGAGGAGAAAAGTTCCTTGAACTACACTGGATGGTTAATGAACTATTATGTTCTAACTCTCCATCCAAGAATGGATGGAAAAAATGCCACAGAGGTTGCTGAAGAGGTCCTGAACTCCTGTCCTTTAGTGCACTCCTTCAGCTTCTGGAAAAGCCTACATTTTGCTTGAAATCTTCCTTCTATTCTATTTTTTTATTACACATAAGATTGTTGCAATTACTTAATAGCTTCTCTTGTTAGAGGGCAAGGGCTTTCTCTGCTGCTGCAGCTTTTGTTTTAATCTTTATTTAACAACACCTTTCAAAAAAACAATCCTACACCTTTAAAATTATTTCTGAACAGGATACTCAACACAAATTTTCTCTCAGGCTTTCGACCAAAGCAAACAAAGAACCCTAAATGTTATGTGGGGATACTAAGACAAATGTCACTGGTAGTCAAAATAGGGAGCTAAGAACAAAGACTGTGTGGGATCTTCAATGCAGCACAGTAATGGCGTAACAATCTTCCCACCTCCATGAATATAATCTATTTATAATAATGTCCCTTCTGATGTACTGGAGAGGCATAACACCAAAGCTATAGCTGTTAACTCCAATAAATTATATTTGCCAATCATAATGAGAGGCATAAAAATAATTAGATCTACCAAGAAAATCTACACTACATGCTGGTAGCCCA
Organism: Clamator glandarius; assembly: GCA_033459285.1. Lineage (NCBI taxonomy): Eukaryota > Metazoa > Chordata > Aves > Cuculiformes > Cuculidae > Clamator > Clamator glandarius. Next base: position 2,812,219 of record JAUNZM010000046.1, read on the forward strand.
GCTACAATACTCCAAACCAAAAATAAGCTACCATGTTTTAAAGTGACCCTTATAATCTACTAGACATAGCATCCTTGGTAAACAAAAAGGGAAAATATGTGGGTAAAAATCAAAGGAGCCCACAAGAAGGTAGATGTTGTGATGTGCGTCTGTTACAGACCACTTAGCCAAGAAGAAGCAGCTAATTAGCTCTTCTACAAACAACTGGGAGAAGTCTCAAGATCACTAGCTCTTGTCCTTGTGGGAGCCTTTAATCTACCAGATGTCTGCTGGAAGTACAATACAGCAGAGAGAAAGCAGTCTAGGGCGTTCCTGGAGTGTGGAGAAGACGACTTTCTCACGCAACTGGTGAATGAGCCGACAAGGGAAGGCGCTTTCCTGGACCTGCTGTTTATGAATCAAGAAGGCCTTGTGGGGGATGTGATGGTTGGAGGATGACTAGGAGAAAGCAATTATGAGACGGTAGAATTCTCAGTTCTAGATGAGGTGAGGAGGGAGGTTAGTAGAATGGCCACCTTAAACTTCCAGAGGGCAGACTTTGGACTGCTCAGAAGGCTGCTTGTTAAAGTCTCATGGGAGACAGTCCATAAGGGCAAGGGAGCCCAAGAGGGCTGGGTGCTCTTCAAGAAGGAAATCCTGGCAGCGCAGGAGCAAACTGTCCCCATGTGTGGGAAAAGGAGCTGGCAGGGAAAAAAAACAGCTTGGTTGAACAGGGAGATATGGATAGACATCAAAAAGAAGAGGCACGTCTATGAACTGTGGAAGAAGGGACAGGCATCTTGGGTGGACTAGAGGGAGGAAGTGAGATCATGCAGAGGAAAAATCAGGAGGGCTAAAGCCAAACTAGAGCTTAGACTGGCCAATTCAGTGAAAGATAATGAAGGTAGTTATAGACAGTTATTAGATCTTGCCTCAGTCTCCTTTTCTCCAGGCTAAACCACCTCAGTTCCTTCAGTCACTCCTTGTAAGACTTGTTCTCGAGCCCCTTTACCACCTTCGTTGCTCTTCACTGGACATTCTCCAAGTCGTAAATGTGTTTCTTATAGTGAGGGGCCTAAAACTGAACCCAGTATTCGAGGTGCAGCCTTACCAATGCCACATAGAGGGGCAGAATCACTTCCCCGGTCCTGCTGGCCATGCTATTTCTGACACAGGCCAAGATGCCATTGGCCTTCTTGGCCACTTGGGCACATTGCTGACTCATATTCAGCTAGCTGTCAACCAACAAGATGAACTGCAGTGGAATTTAAGGTCAATTTATGGTCACAACGCCATAGTAAAAGGACATTCTCTACTTTACATAGTTGGAAAAACACAATCCTCATTCAAACCTAGGCAGAAAATATCCATAGCAGCCAGGAGTCACTAGGACACTCAGCTTGACAGAACAGTGGCTACATCAGCACTATGTTTTAGTAAGACCCTGATGAGATGGCAGTTTTGTGATGGCGATCTGACACAAAATACCCATGCTACTGGCTTGCAAAGGCCAAATTAGAACTACAAAATATTGCTTATATGTAGCAAAGAGTTTTTGATCTCCAGCAAGAACAGTGAAGTTCACATACTGTCAGTTGAATACAGTATGATGTTAATATCCCATTCAATTTGACCTCATCTACTTCTCTGTGGTATGGGTTGCAGTGTTTCATTCGTGGAAAGAGATTTGTCAATTATTACTTAAACTGCAACAGTCACAGAGACAAAGCATTCTATTTTCCTAATCAGAGCTCCTGACATTACAGACGTATGGCATGAAAAGAAGATATATATGTCAATGCATGTCATATAAAAATTACTAGCAACACCATGTATCAAATAACTTCATAAATTAAGTAGAATAAACATTAGTCACTATGATTTTTCTTACACTACTTCTTTTATACAACCACACTTACTTAAAATTAATTAATTACTAAATTCCATGAACATAAATAAAGAGATGAGAAGTTTAAGGTAACCTCAAGAATTTCAAAACAAAAGAAAAAAAAATGTGATATATTCCCAGTGCATTAAAAGCACATAGAAAGTATTGCACTAAAAAACCTGCTGACACATGGATAAAGGTCATATCTGAAGTCCACGAAAATGAGAAAAGAAAAACAAACAAGAAGCAATGACTATTAAGTGTGCCCACACACCTCTTGATTAAAAAGTATGTAATGAGCTTGACTGACAGAATTAAAATTTAAAATTTTAATTTGTGAGCATGTATGTATACACAGGCTTATATTGTGGGCAAAATCACCAGTGTGTCTACATTAGGTATTCCAGTAACCAGAATGGAGGTACTTGGCCACAGCAGGCTATCCCAGACTACACTGGATGCCTGTGCTCACTGTATATGAAATGGAGAGACTGAGATGCTACCAAGAGTGATCCAGAAAGCTACATGGTGTGTAAGCAGCCTGGAGCAAGCCAGTAAGAATCTCAACACATATGTAAGTGCTTGGCCTCTTTTTCCTGATCTCCTTTTCTCCCCTCAAGCACCAAGGTTGCTCTGCAAAGGGGTAAAACTGAATAGGGGACAGTTGGCTCCAACCCCTCCCCAGCAAGGGAGGTTCAGCTCTGTGGTGTCCTGGTAGGATTCAGTGTCCATCCCACACCAGTGGCAATGCTACAGAGCAGAAGACTGTGCCTCCCCTCCAGTGTACCCAGCTAAGAAGGAAAAAGTCTTGGAGGAGAACACAATCAAGTAAGAGGGAGTAAATGCTCTAGCTTAGTCTTCAGGCAGTGGGCCAGAAGACACATTTATTACAAGTGTTTTAATCAAATTTATAACATAAATGTAGTTCTTTGAATATAATTACATTTCCCTGGTCTCAACCCAGTCCTCTAGCCACTAGCTTGTTACATAAAAAGGGGAGGGTGGGAGTGGGAGGATGACAATATTTTCCAGGGAAAGTGGCTGCATGTGTTACTCATGCTTAACAGATGGAGCTCCTGCGAGGGATAAGGCAGAAAGGAGAGGAGCACGTCTGCTGCTCTGCCTGGCATTCCTGTCTGAGCTCTGCTGAAGGGGAGCTGTGAGGTGAAGTGCTGCAGGAAAATAGGGTTTTCCTCTTCCTGCCTTACGAGGATCAGTTTAGACAATTCAGATGGCCTTTAATGCACACACACATCCAAGTGTACTTGCAGATGCAGTGTGACAATTGGAAACCTCAACATAACCAAGATCTATTTATAATGAACTAACATCTTCTGAAATGCAATACTGTAATTATGTGAAAACATAAAAAAGATAGTGGAATTTAAAAATACTAAACAGTAGATGAAAATATCTACTTGTCCCCTATTTCTATGAGCTAGAAAAAGAGTAGCATTCAGGGAATGGTGCTTAAATGCCAGGTTTAAACTGAAAGTAAATTTTCATGGCCTATAAATGGAAAAGTTTGAAATCAGTGGATTGCAGCAGAAATACAAGTGGATGAGCCCTGCACAGGGGACAGCTGCACTGAGATGACTGCACCAGGTGAAAACGCAGCTGTTCCAGAAAGCGCCATGCAGCAGCATAGTGCTGCTTCCATCATTAAGCTCCCCTATACTCTGCTGGAGAGTATTTGAGATAGCAAGATAGCGCAAAGAAGCAATCAAATGTTTATTTTGCACAAGGGACCAAGCAAGTGTCTCTGCATAATTCAGAAAGGATATCATCGTGTCAGACTGGTACTAACTTGGATATTTTTGCAGGGTGCCTTATTACTCAGTGCAGTGCTATAGGCTTTTACAGCTCTGGTCCATATAGAGACACTACGAAAGTGCTCCCTGGGTCTGTTGTTTTATTCAGAACAAACACAAATAAAAATGCTCAGCCTTTCTCACAGATAAGATGTGGAACTACTCCATCGCTGGCTATTCAACTCCGTTTGCTGATGGTGTGCCACTTGCAAAATGTTTGTGTATTCACTGAGTGGGAGAGATACTGATTCTGTAGCCTGCTGCTTAGAGTAGGAGGCAACACACGTGGACTCCAGTTCTTTCTCTAGGGAAAGTTTAGTTATTATGCAAAGTACATAACTGACACCCACCATAAAGGTGATCATAGCCCTGCCATGACAATGGAAATTATCTGCTAACAGAGAAAATAAATTAACCCATAGTACTTTGTATTCTGGTTAAACAATCCAAATCCTTAGTCTTGGATAAAATAAGGACACAGACTCCAACTTTTTATCAGTTTCATGAACCTAGGAGAAAGTAAAAAGTACTGGATCAACTAAGCCCACAGCTGTGAATAACTCTAAGGGAAGCAAACTATATTTTAAAGCAAATAGTTAACTCGCTGAAAATATTTCATTCACCTGTCCAGGTATCTGAGTTATTATACAGATATCCATAACCTTAAAAATTATACATATTAACATTGCTATATTGCTTTGTTTCTAGCACATGTTTACTTTCAGTACAGCTCTCATACATACTCCAGTGCAGTACCATGAGAAAATATAGTGACATCTTGCTGAGAGCCACCCGTGTTTTACAGGAACCAAGAATTATTCCCCTCTCCCCAATAAATACTTTAGAAACATTCAGGAAATTTCATTAAAATACTTGGCCAATATTGCATCAAAATTTTTTTTGTGAGATAGACTATGGGAAAGTTCATGCTAAACTTCTAACACAGAATACCCCGGAGAATTAATTAGAGACTCTGACCTTATCTGTCAATAAAATCAAGGCTGGCCCAGCAGGATAAAAGAATACTTTCAAGAAATATAGGCTGATAAATTATAACATGTTCAGCATCTTCATGCTACTCCTTCCCCATGTGCAAAAAAATTGTAGCCACATCCTCATGTAGCACATGCAAGAGTATAAAAAGCACATGCAAGAGAACTGGGTGATCAGGCCCAGTCAGCGTGGGCTCATGAAAGGCAGGTCCTGACAAACTAACCTGATCATCTTCTATTACAAAGTGACCCGCCTACTGGACGAGGGAAAGGCTGTGGATGTCTCTTCTTGGAATTCAGCAAAGACATTGACACAGTTTCTCACAGCTAGTGTCAGGTGCTGTTCCCCAGGGCTCAGTGCTGGGTCCAACCCTTTTCAATGACCTGGATGAGGGGATTGAATGCACCCTAAGTAAGTTTACAGATGACACTAAGCTGGGTGGAAGTGTTGATCTGCTGAAGGGTAGGGAGGCTCTCCAAAAGGATCTGAACAGGCTGGACCGCTGGGCTGAGACCAATGGCATGACGTTTAAGAAGGCCAAATGTCGGGTCCTGCACTTGGGGCACAACAACCCTAAGCAGAGGTACAGACTGGGAGAAGAGTGGCTAGAAAGCTGCCTGGAGGAGAAGGACGTGGGGGTGCTGACTGACAGCCAACTGAACATGAGCCAGCAGTGGCTCAGGTGGCCAGGAAGGCCAATGGCATTTTGGTTTCTATCAGAAAGCACGTGGCCAGCGGGTCCAGGGAGGTTATTTTGCCTCTGTACTCGGCACTGGTGAGACCGCACCTCGAATCCTGTGTTCAGTTCTGGGCCCCTCACCACAAGAAGGATGTTGAGGCTCTGGAGCGAGTCCAGAGAAGAGCAACGAAGCTGGTGAAGGGGCTGGAGAACAAGTCTTACGAGGAGCAGCTTAGGGAGCTGGGGTTGTTTAGCTTGGAGAAGAGGAGGCTGAGTGGAGACCTAATTGCTTTCTACAACTACCTAAAAGGAGGTTGTGAAGAGGAGGGAGCTGGCCTCTTCTCCCAAGTGACAGGGGACAGGACAAAGGGGAATGGTCTCAAGCTCTGTCAGAGAAGGTTCAGGCTGGACATCAGAAAAAAAATTTTCACAGGAAGGGTCATTGGGCACTGGAACAAGCTGTCCAGGGAGGTGGTTGAGGTGTTTAAAAGTTGGGTAGATGAGGTGCTCATTTACACGATTTAGTGGCAGATATGAACGGTTGGACCCGATGACCTTAGAGGTCTTTTCCAACTTAGCAATTCTATGCCTCTATGATTCATGATAACCCAAAAGCTCTTGGCTGCTATAATACAGTATTCTGGTTCAAGACAGCATCGGGTTTAGATTACTTTGCCATATTGGAAGATTTAATGTCTGCAAGTCCTAATTTTGGACATTTTTCCCCAGGTATCTTGAAGATAACATTATAAAGTGACAATCAAGATTTTCCGTAACATTGAACTCTTTTTTTTTCGTATCTTTGAACTATATTAGATTCTTGAGACTTTGGAACAGAAATATACTCTTTGTTAAATCCCAAATTTGTGTTCCTGTTCCATGGTCTCTGTAAGAAGGGGAGGATTTTTATGAGGCTTAGCACTCTTTTAAATTTATTTTTCATTTACAGTTGAGGAAACATTTACTTGAAACTTGAAATATACAACAACTGTCATTAAATTACCAAATATGGAGAATACATAATAACTATCATAAATACATAATGTGTATATATAATAAATTGTTAGCATAGTTTCAAGCATTCAATTGGCTTTGCACACAGATATCAAGAAGATAAAAATGCAAGGCTGAAATTATCACTGATAATACACTATTATTTCTTCAAGCATTTGTTTCATTTCCAGAAAACAAAACTCTGGGATATCTACCTAATGATATGAATGGGAGCTCTACACATTTTCTAGGGATAACCTTCCAAAGATAGGCACTCAATTGCACAGATTCCCAGCTATTAATCAGATTCCCAGCTATTTAACTGCAATCGATTTACTACAGACATGATGACATATTTTACATCAGCATTCCCATGTTTGTGTTAGCATATGCAGATTAGGTGCACACTCCACAGGAATCTGCAGTGGAAAACCTAATCTTTAGTGTTTACTTGTCAATCCTAACTTTATTTATAGGGTTACTTGAAAATAAATAGAAAAACCAGCAAGATTTTCTAAAAGAAATACTGAACAACACAGTACAGGATTGGCTTTTGTTTATCAGTGAGCCAGTTACAAGAAACACACAGTGGTTCTGCGAGGCACAATAAAGCACTGAACACAAAACAGCAGGAAAAGCAATTTGCAAGCTTGTATACATACCCAAAACATCTGGAAAGGGAGAGCATTAATGAAGCAAAGAATGGAAAAAGCCAAGACAATCAGGTTCTTGTACAAAGCTTACGGCATGAGGTAAGGTTATAACAAGTGTAACATACACAGAAACAACAAAAAAAAGGTTTGGGTCCTTTTGACAAAGAAATGCAGCAAAAGCACAAAGCTGGTTCAGCAGTTTCTGCAAATGCCATGTGTACTTGCAGAAATTTAACTAGGCCAATTTGGACTGATTTTCAGGTGAATGAGTTTTAACACTGTGCTGTACCTTCTTGGAGAGAAAAGTCTTCGAAATTATGGATTTCTTCTACACTTTTAAAGAAAAGAATCAATTCCCCTTTCCATAAATTTAGTTCTAGCATTTCACATATCAAACATATAACAGTATTGACAAGCAAACATTTCTCTTTATATACAAAACCATCTTTCATACAGGAGAGGAATAAGACAGTACTGTCCTTAAATCTTTATGAGCCAGACACTATTTTTATAAAATTTTGGGATATATTAATTTTACACCCAAATATTCAGTGAATGATAAATATTCAGTGGCAGCATTAGCTTCCAATGAGTCAAATCCCATGCCTATTTTTAACTGACTCCTTTGCAGAAGTAAACTTTCAGTTGCTAAGTGTGTACCATTAAGCCCATTGAGAATTCCCTAGAGCCCTGTAAAGCCAGGTCCATATGGGAATTCCCACTCCTACTTTTCAAACTGTTTGTCTATGCCTCCTTGAAATTAATTCTGGGCTATCTATTAAATCAGTTTCAAATAATGGCACTCACCTCACTGTTTACTGTGCTATGTACAAGTATGAATAAAATGTACAATACTGCAAACCTCTATAGGGTGACAAGGTAAGAGTTCTCAAAAAAAGGTTCATTCAACTCCCAGAAAAAAAGTACTTGGTATTAATATATCAAGTACCTTGTGCTACATGAACTCATTGACAGAATACATTAAAAATACATAAACCTCAAAAATATATTTTCAAAAGTCTAAGAAATAGCCTTCTCTGCTGCAGTTACAGCCGCTGCTCACAAATGTGAGCGTAACTGAGGGACAAATCAGTAGGTTGACTGTCAACTTGCACAAGGTACCACTATACAAAGGTAGGTGAGTAAAGGAAGAGCTTCCCATTGAACCTGGAAGGTTGTAGGGATGTGGATGAACACAGAGCAGTTCCAGTGAGGTATATTTGCTACAATAAAAAGCCATTTAAAAATTATACTGGATATAGAAATAAACACATGGGTCTGCATCCAAGGAGGAGAGATACAAACACAAACTCATCTCACCCATGTCCAACAGCTATGCAGCCAAGAGACCCATTCGGAGGAAACCAAAGCCTGTTTTTCATTAGCAAGATAAAATTTTATTTCAGTAAATAATATTTTTAAATACTTGGACCAGAAATAAGTCAATGAAGACAGCCTGGACAAAAAGAAAATCCATGTCCCCCTCACCTCGCCTTTAATGTTTGCTGAAATTCTGCTTTTTTTTTTTTTTACAGTGATTTGGAGAAAAGGCCCTATTATTATTGTTGTTTCATACAAGGGAAAATGTAGGCAAGAGAAAGAATTCATTTCCTAAGACCCCTCAGCAGACCTGCAACAGATTCTAGTCCTGCCTCAATAGTTTATCTATGAATGAAACTTGTATTAGAAGATAATACTGTTTGGCTGCAAAGCTAATGCTCATAAAGTAGGAAATACCAAGACAGACCTTCTAAACCTTTTGTGGTCTTCATTATAAGACAGCATGCACACAAACATATAATAAAGTTGTTTCTGTCAAGCTGTTGTCTCAATCAGTACGCAACTCCATACACTGTCAACTGATAAGCTGCTATTGAATCATTTACTTTCTCCTAATTGTGAAATGAATTTCACCTCTCATTTACAGTATATCGTTCTAATATTGCTCTGAAAATCAAATGAATAAATTATTTCTGAGCTATTTGATGGAACTTACTGTGGTGGTATTTCACTGATGCAATAAAATGATTTTTCACTTTGAAACATCCTGTTTAGGTGAGAAGATGGAATTATTTGCATTTTCCAGGAAGAAAGTTGAATCACAAAGAAGATTCATAAATTATAATTAACTTGAAGGGGTTCAATTTCAGGAATGTAGTGTCTGATTCTTCAGAGTAATTACCATAGTCAAAATTACATTAAATCTAGAAAAATGGAAGCCACTCTACAGGAAAACCTGATTTCTGGGCATTCTTTCTTCCAAAAAGGAGCAAAACCTCAAAGATTCTTTTAGAAGTCAGTACTAAGACTCAAGACATTCCTGATGCTGCTCAGTACTGTCAGTAGATGACAGCAGTACTGATCTGAAAGAAAGTAAAAATTCTTTGAGCTAGGCTGGGAATGAAAAGAATAGCTCCCTAGTGAAATGTCTGCAAGGAGTAGAGCCTAAAATAAGAGAACTTCTGGGGAATGACGTGCCATAAGACTGGTACTTCACAAGGTAAACAACAGTAGCTCCAGTGGCCCATGAAGCAGTCTGGTTTCCCTCTGTGTTCTCCAAAACAGTGCATTGCCATGCAGCGTGCTGATTTAGATGACATACATTATTGTTTGATAGGTTCAAAGCCTAAATCTCAGTTTCAGCCACAATACTTAGTACAAGACATGCTTGAGGCATGCAGAAAACACTGGGGAAAGAATACTCGTCTTTATAAAGCCTGTAAATAACTGGTCCAATACTACACAGGAATTACATTTCAGAAGCAACAAAAGCCACTGTTGCATTCGGCTCTTCAGATAACTCAGTAAAAAGACAGTTTCCCCTTCCATCCCTCAACACTGCACCTCACCTCTGATGGCATGAGCCAGAACTGCCAGCAGTAGGGTGAGAAAGAGTGCAGAAAGGCCTGGCAGGAAGGGGAGCAAGGGGATGTCCCTTCCCTCTGTGCCTCCAGACTCCACTGGCACGGTCCCCGGCTCCAGGTGTGGGCAGTCACTATACCACAGCCATGACGTGCTCCACACTGCCTTGGTGAGCTTTATGGGGTATCATCTCTGGCACTTCACTCTGGGTGAGGTGTGCAGGCTGCTGTGATTCAGAGAGTCCAATGGCACGTCATGCTGCAGTACTGTAGCTCACAAAATATAGGGCCATAGGCAGCACGACCCACTGGGCCAGTGGGGCTACCCCTTTTTTCAATAAAGAATCGACATCTACTGAGCCAACAGAGACAGAATAGTGCTCAGTATGCCTAAGACTGCAATTCAGATTTCTGTTCCAAACTAGACAGACAGAAGATTGACTCTGCATGTCCTGCGTTCCAAATTTACGTTTTAATTACTGGATTATGAGCTCCTTGGAGGGTAGACTATGGGTGAAGAAGCTTCCACTTTATGATCAGGAGTTCAATCTTAAAGAAATCTTTTATATTAAAACTGATTGATTTAATGCCATAAAATATTTTGCTAAAATCACCATTTCCTTTCCTGCTCCACCAAATTTAAATTGAAAATGCCCTGTTGTGCTTTTAGAAAACTATATTTGCCTTCCTTAAGTTTCTTGCCTCATATATCGTGTAAGTTTCACAGCAAACAAAACAGTAATTAACCAAGCAATTCCAGTTCCCCACAATAAGTTTGTACTTATTTTTTTTAAATAGGGCATAGGAGCACTAGAAAAGTAGTATGCAAACACATAACTGAAGACTGAAACAGAGCATACATAAAGATACTATGAAGTTGCAGTTAGCCTTCTTACTATTACTTCCTAACCTTTGTTTTGCACAACTTGAGTTTGTAAGTCCAATAATATTCTTTCAATAGCATTTTAGTTTAGTTATAACAAATTCACCACATAAAATGAAAAGCAAAAATTCCACTATATGGTGTGATATCACTACTCACCTCTACTACCTGAGCCAACTAAGTACTTACAGCAGCATTGCGCTGTCATCTTCTTTCTGAACCAGGACTAGAAGAGGCCACCTACTCGCAAGCTATAATGTTATTTCCCTTATGGATGGCTACTTCTCCCCACTGAGGCAAACAGTCAAAACTTGAAAAGTGAACGTAAGCAGGATAAGCCAAAATCAGCATTAAATGAAGTTTATCTGTTGGGGATTTAAAAATTATTCCTAGTGCTAGGATTTCTGAACTATGGGAATCATGAATTTCTCACAGCAGAGAGAAGGCTATTTTTAGCTTACAGATATGATTTGAGAGTAGCATACTTTACAGCCAATTTGTAGATAGCATCATTATAGGTACTTACCTAAGCTTGATCTTGTGTTAGAACGCTCTATTATCGCATGCTTACTGGGGTTGTTTAATACTGAGCGTTTGGCAAGCGAGATGTCTGCTGTGACTCGTGTAATTGATATACTGCAAAAATAAAATACAGTAAAATAGAACAGAATATTATTTATCTTGCATGGAGATAGGGAGAAAAAAAGACTCATTTAACACTAGAAGATGGAGAAGTCTACAGATCAACAAAACCTCCTCAGCAGCACAGTATGTTTTGCACAATGTGAACAGAGAAGAAACTTTACCTAACTAACCTACTGTTACTTGAACTACAGCTAAGACATCGCCCTTTGTGCACAGTACTGAAATGCAGTACGACAACAGACTGCAATGCTGCATGTGTCTGTGGACAAGGGAGAGAGGAGGAGGTCAGATACGTACTGCAGAAGGTGGGACTTCCCTGAGGGTTCCAGGCCTGTTGCGATTAGGCCTTGCAAAAGTATCCACAGTGTGAGTAGGCTGGATTATCCTTTCCCTAATTCTGATTAATTTGTTGAAGGGTACATAATTACAACCTGACTTACTTGAACCATATGTATAAGACATACAAGGATACGCAGAATTAACAGGTTAAAAGGTAAGGCTTAGCAGAGAAATTAGTACAGTCATATACTCTTATTTTTCAGTTTACTAGCATATGTTTTTTAAAAGAGTGCAAGAGTTACCTATTATTTTCCAGAAAGATCCAGCAATATGCTGGCCACCTGAAAATGGGACTGCAACACAGAGAAGCGTGCAAATGAAAACTCCAGGCTGAGCACCTGGCAGGATCAGTTTTGTGTTTATGAGAAAAGATGTGCTAAGAAAGAAGTGATTACTTTCAGTTGTTTGCACTGACCTGCTACATAACCTTCTGCATATTCTTCTTCCTAGGAAAACAGTTACTTGGTGTTTTATTTTACAGGGTCAAAATGCACCATTTGAATAAATTCCCTTTCAAACTCTCTGGTCTAATGAGATTTAGGGGTCACATTTTTCCAGTGCTAAGTTAAATCAGACTGATAACATGCTCTTGTTTTCCCTTGGATGATTTTACTTGCAATTAAAATGGAGGAAAAGGATTTGCTATGAACAGGGAGGCCTCCTCTCTAGCAAGCACAGTCAGATGCTGTTCATCTGAAATGTAACCAAATAGGTCATTTCCTAATGAGCTCAAAGTGTATTTATTTATCTAAACCCCTAAAAAATGTAACAAAACCAGAAGTTAATATGATAAAACAGAATTATTCATGCAATACTGATTAGTAACATCATTTTGGAAATTTAGACATGATTTAACTTAAGCTAAAAACATAGCCAAAGACTGTGATTTCTGGTGCAGGTCCTCACAGAGAATGCCATTAGCCTTCAAATGAAATCCAACATGTAATTTGGAGTACTCATTAGTTAGCTTTACTTGCTAAATGATGAATGCTAAAAACTTTTTGGGGTTTTGTTTCATCTTCCTGCCAGTCTTTCTTCCCACATGGAACAGAAAAATAATTTTCCCTTTTTCAAATCAATTATGGTATATTGATCAATGTTAGATTTTTCAGTCTAAAAAATGCTATTTTTCATCTAACATCTCTTAAAGGCCATTTCAATGTCTTTTGAGATACGCAACAGAGAGAACAAGTCTTCTCTCAAAGCAAAGGGTATCTATGTTCATATAGTGAAGAAACTGCAAAGACAATGGAGACAGCTTGACAGCAGAGTGACTGTGAAAGCAGTAGCATGAATCTAAGAACCTCCTGTATAAATTTGTTGAGGACTTTGGGTACCAATTCAGATGGCTACTGAAGTCCAGGATGCTTCAAATTGCTATCATGGAGCAGGTCAACTTGAGTGCTAGCACATAGCCTGTGCAAGACAACCAGGTGATCAAGCCTAGTCAACATGGGCTTATGAAAGGCAGGTCTTGCCAAATCAACCTGATCTCCTTCTATGACAAGGTTACCCACTTAATGGATGAGGGAAAGGCTGTGGATATAGTATGCCTGGACTTCAGGGCAGCCTTTGACATTGTTTCTCACAGTATTTTGCTTGAGAAACTGTCTGCCACTGGTCTGAACAGGCACACCCTCTGCTGGATTAAAAACTGGCTGGATGACCCGCCCCAAAGGAGTCATGGTACATAGAGTTAAATCCAGTTGGAGGCTGGTCACAAGTGGTGTTCCCCAGGGCTTGGTGCTGGGTCCAGTTATGTTTAGTATCTTTAGGAGTGATCTAGATGAGGGGATTGAATGTATCCTTAGTAAGTTCACAGAGGACGCTAAGCTGGGAGGAAGTGTTCATGTGCTTGAGGTTAAGGAGGACCTACAGGGGGACCTTTACAGGCTGGGTCGATGGCCTGAGAGCAGAGCTATGAGGTTCAACGTAGCCAAGTGCAGAGTCCTGCACTTGGGACACAACAACCCCGGGCAGTGCTACAAGCTTGGGGAAGAGTGGCAGGAAAGCTGCCTGGAGGAGAAAGACCTGGAGGTGTTGGTTGACAGCTGACATACAGTCAGCAGTGTGCTCAAGTGGCCAAGAAGGACAGTAGCATCTTGGTCTGTATCAGAAACAGTGTGACCAGTAGGTCCATGGAGGTTATTCTACCCCTCTACGCAGCACTGGTGAGGCAGCACCCCAAATACTGTGTTCAGTTTTGGGCCCCTCGCTACAAGAAAGACATTTTGGTCCTGGAGCGTTTCCAGAGAAGGGCAATGAAGCTGGTGAAGGGGCAGGAGAACAAGTCTTATGAGGACTGGCTGAAGGATCTGGGGTTGTTTAGCCTAAAGGAAAGGAGGCAGAGGTGAGACCTTATCACTGTCTACAACTACCTGAAAGGAGGTTGCAGAGATGAGTGTTGCTCTCTTCTCCCAAGTGATAGTCCATAGAATGAGAGAAAATGGCCTCACGTTGTGCAATGGGAGTTTCTGATTGGACATTAGGAAAAAATTCTTCACCAAAAGGGTTATCAGGCACTGGAACAGGCTACTCAGGGAGGTGGTTGAGTCACTAACCCTGGAGGCATTTAACAGATGGATAGATGAAGTACTAAGGGATATCATTTGGTAGTGGACAGGTACAGTTGGACTGTATGATTTCAAGGGTCTTTTCCAACCTAGCGATTCTATGATTCTATACTACAGACATCACATAGTATTTGTGAATTTACCCTGGCACAATTGGATCTACAACTTAAAATTACATATGCTCTGGAAAACTTTAAGACATAACTTTTTTTTTCTTCTTGCAACACTCATTATTTTTTTAACGTCCAGTTCTGAAGGTACATCTCTAAGATTTGGCAAACTTAACTAATATAGAGAGGGACTACAAAGTGTTTAAGTATTGACATTATTCAACTGAGAAAATCCAACAGCTTAAACCACTATGTTCAGTATTTTAATGAGCTGAAGATACTGACAGAAAACCTCAAGCTCCCTCTGGAACATTTGACAGCACCAGGACAGACAGAGCAGTCTTACTGCTCTGCCCACTTCCAAGTAAAATGTAACATGCATTCAAGTTACAGATATCATAACAAGGAACTAGAGCTGAGGGCAATATTGACCCTTAGCAGCTCATACAGAACCCATAAATCACTAATATCACTTCAAAAACACCTAAGTAAAATAATTATTTAAAAGTACACATTTATTAAATCTGTAGATTTGAGTAATTTGGAGTGTGAACATCGCAGTCAACAAGAAGCCATCCATTTTTCTATACTCAACAAATACCCCTGAATATTTCCAACTGCAACACAGAATCAGTGTGCTCTTCTGAAGAAACTTCCAGACTACACAATACAGTCCATTGCACAAGGAATTAGCTGTCATTCCTAATTTTCCAAAGTATTTTGCCAAGAATATCTTCATTTCTTAAAAACATGGTAGTACCTAAACAAGACCTGAACTCAAGTAGATTTGCACTGCAAAGTACTTACCGCCCTTCGAATCTATGTTTTAAAAAATCAAATAATGCTTTTTGCATCATATCTGTTACCTAGAAGCAAACAAAAAATCAGATTAATAATCACATAGGGAACTTATAATATGCCATGCTAATACTTCTATGTAATAAAATTGACAGTAAATCTTATGATTGGAATGTGAGTACTTTATTCTTAGCGTGAATTCTGATATGAAATAAAATACATGTAAGCAGGTATCTGTCTATATTTTTGTCTAAGATACAAATCATGTTATTCAGCTTTACTACCTTTGAACATTCAAATACAAATTAAGCACAATATCTTTTGCAAAATAAAATGATTCCCAGTTATCACTTACCTCATAACCCTTCAGAGAAGGTCCCACTAAAACTACTGGTCGCATAGAAGGCACTACATCATAGGGAGGGATGTGCTCTGTCTGCAAAACAGGAAAAAGCTATTAGCATCGCAGCACCTACAGAAAGTGTTACACATTACTTACAGTATTAGGAACTCTGAATTTCCAGTGATGTCACCAACACAGGAATCAAGGAACCACTAACACTTCCCCAATACTGGCAGTACAAGTTAAGGATATAAAAGGTTCAAGGACTTCTTTCGAAAAAGATTTTCTTTGACCTTTGGTTTTCTTACTGATTTCACATCTGCTCTGGGTACATACAAAACAATTATTCTGGAGATATTCTTATGTCCAACTCCATAATTGCTAACTGGTTAATTTAAACTAGTTCCAATTCTAACAGTTAATGATTTGAAATGATTGACAGTGACATTTGTTTCCCAACAAAACCTGATGTAGGCAAATTATGAAGGAGAAAAATGAAACAAAGAGGAAGAGGAAAAGCTCAACACATCGCTCTTAATGTTCGGATCTGCCCGCTACTTGACAAAACATTGTGACACCACTGCAAATTCCCATGGGAGGACTCATTGTGTGACTTCCACATTTGCATCCACAATTCAATGGCAAATGAAATCAAAATGACTGGTCAAGTTAGTATTTATAGAAAATTTTCATAAACAGAGCTTGGGATAACGATCCTTCCACTTTGGGAAGTTCCCATCACCACCCAAAAATGGATTCTGTTAGTATGTTATTTACCAAAATACTTACTGATGTATTTTGCACAATTTATAAATAATATTTAATACACAAAGATAAAAGGATTGCCTGCTTCCAAAGATTAAAATATGCATGTGTATATTGTTATCAAAATAAAATATAAAAAATAAGCTGTTTCTTTACTTTAATAATAAATAGTTATTCAATATATATTATGAAGAATGAGTCTTATCAGAAAGAGGGTTTTGATTGTAAGGGAGAATTTAGTTTATACTCGTATCAGGAAAAAAACCAAATGAAATCCAAACCAAGGAATGTGTGGGTGATATGGAAAAAAATATGCCAGATCTGTTTCTCAAATGCTTACATAGTACAAATACATCAGTCAAAATCACAGAATACAGTTATTGTTCACTGTTTCAGAACTCAAGGTATCCCAAGGTGTTTCAAAATAACATTAAAATAAATACATTCCAAAACACGAAAAACACAAAAGACAGACATTAATACAGTAGGAGCACAAAATGCTACACAAGCAGCAGTCTAAAGCAGTCTAAAACATGGAAGACGTTTTTTGTGAATGTATTTCAACATAATTAATCTTATTTTTTGTTACCTGTAGCTTCATCAGAAAATTAGTAATGTAAGAATGAATACCAGTGCCCAAGGCATCATAAGCATGTGAAATTAATTTATTTTCCACAGTGCAAAATCTGACTCAACACATTTCAAAGCAAACCCCTGCAATTATGCTGTGCTGGTAACAAAATGCAGCCCTCTACTGTTCTTGCTAATATTACTAATATTCTAATAAGTGTATTAGAGACAGATCCAAAGAAAAACTCATTACAGATGTTTAAGTGCTTATAGAATGAGTGCCTTGATGCAACAGATCTTAGTTTTAATGTGGCTGACTCAATCAAGGGTACTCATGCTAGGAGTTAACCAGCTTTTCAAAATTAGAGAAAGTACAGAAATTACCTTATTTGATGGAATATGGGGTATTTTTAAAATCTGTTCTGTCGAAACAGGCACTTTTTCCCCCCTCTAATCTTTACAGCTTGAAGTAACAACGCTGTCAGCAGAAAACTGAGTAAAAGTTATCTAATGGAAGCATTAAAGTTCTTTAATTTAGCACTGGAGAATCTAGTATTTTCTAAAGGACTGTCACTGAACTATACAGCGTTCACTTGCAGATTCAAGTTCAAGTACGGAATAAAAAATAGCACAGTTTTGACCATATGGCTTTTGCTCAGTGGCTTGACTATGTAGGCTAGTCTGGGATGCCAATGCCATATTTACTATAAGTATCAATATTACAAACCCCACTATAACCCATAAAAATTCTGATATAGAAGAAAAGAAGCACATTATAATGAAGTGAGAGATGGGACTAGCCACCACCCAGGTCCAAGGTGGTTCATCTACAACTGCTTCTTTGAAAGATGCTGATGCAGATAGCATCCAATACATGTCAACATGCATTATTCTTCCTTAGCATTTACATTTGGATATAAATATGATTAAATAAGAAACTACTCAGAAGCAAGAAACTGCTGTTGATTTCCATAGTGGGCTGTGAATGACAGAGTACTTAACAGATCTTACTGAAGCAAATACTAGTGTATTTGGAAATGAGAAGGATCAAATACTATTTTAAAGAGGTTAAGTAGAGAGAGATAAAAAAGTTTTATTTACTAAACATGAAAGTGTCCACAGCACTGTCAATAGTGTCACACTGTAACAGTGTGACCTCTAGATATGAGTGGTTAAAAAGGAATGAATATAAAATTTATGAAGACTAAGATTTAAAACAACAACAACAAAGTAGAAATGTGGTATTCCATTTCACAGTTTGGCTGTTACCTAGTGTCTTGATAACTTACTCCAGCAAAGATACTAGAAACTTACTGCAGTTTGCTGTAACAGGTTGCCAGTTGCATAATTCTGTAGTTATCTGGGTTGTTACGGAGAGATACTGGCTCTCATGGGAACCATAAGTACCATTTCTAATAGCTGAGATACTAAAAAAGTCTGACTGATGGATGGCAAGAACATTTGGCTGATAATTTATACATGACAACAGGAAAAAAATCAAACTGAACTGTCAAAACAAGTCTGCAATTTTCCACTGGTCTTTTTCACCTGCAGATTTTGCACCTAGTAAATTAAAAGTTTAAACAGTGAATTAATTAAAAATACAATGGTCTTGACTATTTGTTTTCTAGGTACAATGTGAGTACTTAATTAGATTTCCACAGACCGAGTTATAAGGGGGAAAAATTGAGAAGGATAGAGATAGAAAAAATAAGCATGCACCAGAGACATGCATTGTATGGATTTGTTAGAAATAAATTTCTCAAACTTTTAGAAGGCCTTCTAAGTGTGTCCTACTATTCCATCAAAAAGGATAAGTACTGTAGCAGAGTTTCATAGATGGACTGAACATTGGACTATTTGTTTTCACATACTAGATCCACTAACAACTCGATACATTCCTTCCTTAATTCTAGAATAGCTGCATTGTTAATCTGAGGTAATAATGCTAATGATGCCAGGCAGGATAAATACAGGTAATGTCAATATAAACTTACCGATTTCTGCTTCTGCTTAGCTACAGCAGCATGGAAAAGAAACAAAGAACAACAAAGCATGCATGTTATTGGCTTGTCAAAGGACGCAGACAGTTAACAGGACTAGAAATGTGACGCAGTGCAGGTGAGCAGGTGGACAGATGGGAGCTTGGAAGTTGGTGTTACCTTCTTAAAGAAGGGCATTCTTTTCTCTTTGGAGTGGGGTGATGTTACACTGTTTGCACTGGGTTTAGGGGAGCGATGGTTTGCTGGAATATCATTTTCTTCTGCATCTAAGCCAGTGGCATCTATGTCTATAGCTATATACAGACAAACAATTCAGAATTATCAGATGACAGGGAAAGTAAAGATAGGTTAAAAAGGAAATAACAGGTAAAGAAAAATAAAATTGTCCAGAGTAATAAATAAATAAATAAATAAATAAATAAAAATTAAATAAAATCAACCATGAGTACAAAACACAATAAAACAAAAGGAAAAATTTAAAGGCGCAGTACATTAGGATTAGAAGACAGAAGGCAATCTGTAACAGCTAGTATAACACTTTCCTCTGATCCCCTTTTAAAAAGCTACATCAGACATACACAAAATTACTCTTACAAAACAGAGCAATTTTCTTTCTTATTACACTGGTGTAACGCTAAACTAGTTCAATGGAACAGATAAGACTTTCACCAATGTAAACAAGAGAACTTGGCCAACAACTTCTGAATTCTTTTATAGCAATGAACACTAATTCAAAATGAGTATCATCAAGTGAAATTTGAAATGTTAGTAGCATGCCTACAGGAAATTAAGAAACAGAAGAAAAATCATTTCTGAAGACAAAATCAGCCTGGTACTGGTACAATAATATTTACATTTATCTCAGGGTGGACTGCAATTGGCATTTTTAACCACTTTAACTGAAAATGCACACGAGTCATACCATACTTTTATTAGAAATAATAAAAGCCAGACCTATTAATAGTGAAAACTAAAACGAATGGGTAGCAGAAGAAAGAAAATTGATCCCAGCTCATGTCAGAGACTTGGAACCTGTTACAAAGAGTGAGGGCAGGGCAAAATGGAAGCGAATACAAGAAACCACTGCTGTTCAACCTTTACCCACGAAGAACAAACAGCACAAAACATTTATACCATGCATAAAAATACGCTTTTTAGCAAGTAAGTAACAACAGTTCAAGCAAAAATCATCATGGACTCAGAAATAAATTTTCAAAATGCAAAGCCATGTTATCTTATATGCTGACAGATACCTACTAAGTACATCCAAACCAACCCAAAACAACCAGAAAGATAAGCTTTCTTGTTTACAATGCTCAATCTTGATCTTAAGTAATGTATTAAATTTGTCTAAAGAAAGGAAATACAGACACAAAAATGATCCACAAATATGCTATATAACATTACCCTTGCGTGTAAAGATCATTTTCATCTCTTGACACACGCTGATAACACATGCTTATCTTGGTGTACCATTATGTCAAACTGACTCTAAATAGATGTGTAAGTGGTATCATTTGCATTGACTTTATCCAAACCCATAATTAATCATTGCAAACTATTATGAAGCCACCTTAGTGACCTGCTTTCCGCTGCTTGATGAGTGGGATGTCGAATAATACAGCAGCATGTGCTATTAAATTATGCAACAAGTAAATATTTCTGCCAAGCCTATGTGCAGCTACTGATTTAAGAGGCACTTGGGATAGAGATCTCTCCTGTTTGAGTAAAGTATATTTTCCTATTTGAATTAACTGCAGATATGATTGCATGATGCCTGACAAATGTTGCATTACAGAACTGTGCCTTTGAGGCTGCCCTTGCCAGGAAGCCTGTGAGTAGATCTGTTTCTGTAGTACTGTTCCTAAAAACAGCCTCAAGAATCACATAACATTATCTTCTAGCAACACTGTTCCTTCATCTCCTTCACAAGCATAAGAAGAATATATTATATTTTTCTTGGATACAAGCCAGTACAGATGCTATAAATCACTCATAATAAGGCATATTAAAACTCTTTCAGTTCTATGTTCAACTAAAATCATCAGTAAAGGAAAAAGGTTGTTAGGTTTTTTTCTGTAAAACAGAAACGCAGCATTTGATCAGTTCTATATCAATATTCCCTTTTATCATTCTCCATCTTCACACTACGCAAGATCTTTTGCTGTTAATTATCTTTAGTTCGCTGGGCTTTTTTCAAAGTAATTTTCAATGTCATCATCATCCTGTTTGGTGTCCATGAGTACTGTATGGACTGATTACTATATCAATATAGTATTAATGATTTAAATGGTTATGAGCCTCCTTTTCATTTGCTTCTCACTGTTTTTTCACCTTTCTTTCTGTTGCTTTTGCGGCACTAGTTTATATTGAAAAAAATCCCCCACTCAAAGTCAAAAAAAATGAAGTTAACTTATTCAGTTATAACCTCTTTAACTTATTAAGTAATTTATGATTTGTCATTTATTATACTTTCAAAAAGGGGAGGCCTGAGAATAATAACTGAACTGTACTTCAAAGTCACTTGAGTTCTTGAGCTAGTCACAAACTATGCCTCTCATTGGGATTTCTTATGGTAAGTAAAAAAAAAAAAATACTGAAGACACAAAAATCTTATGATCACAAAGTAAGCTATTCATAAATATTATCCAAATCTTCAATGTAACTAAATAAATTTAAACAGATTTTCTTCTTTCTCCAGAAAAACAGGTTTTCAAACTAGCTAATGAAGAAATGACTCAAGGCAATTAAAATCCCAGCACCGCTAGCAATCAGTCAGTTGGTAAGGAAAGCATGCTGATCTTTCTCTTATCTCTAAATTCTCTGCAATATTCTGAAAATTTTATATGTTGTAGCATTCAGATGCTTTAGCTATAAAATTACTACACTTGTCCATGGACGCTTTCAATCCCAAAAATGCAGTTGTTGAAAAAGTGGGCCTTAACAGTAAATAAGGCAGTTTAAAACCATTGTAAAACAAAAAATTAAGACACCTGCTACCAAGTTGCGACGGACACATATTAGTAAACTAAAATGCATTTTCAAAAGAAAAGGAAAGTAGATAACTTAAGCAGAATTTTAATAAACAAAATGCAGTTGTAAAAAATTTGGTTGTTACAAACATATTTATGGTCTCACAAGACAGACAGATACATTTTTCAGTTAATTTAATAAAATGAAGTTATTAGCACAACTAGATTGAATTCCTCTGTCTCTCTCTCAATGTCCATGTAAACACTTTAAAATCCTGAGGATCATTTTAAGATGCCTGCTCTGTAGACAAAGTTCCATATAAACTAATATTAATGCAAAACATACATCCTTGCCTCAGCAGACAAGGCACTAACAAGATTCATTAATATTTTCCAACTTCTGGTACTCAAGATGTAATTTTTCTCTCTCAGAAGACAATAATACTTCCCACAATGCAGCAGCTGAATTCAGTAGATTTTTTTTTAATCTTCTGCTACGCTTTTTTCAAGGAGTTAATGCCAATTTCCTCCATCAACTTGCCATGTATTTGCTTCATATCTATTCAATCCAAATTAACTAAAGTTAAATCTGTTTGCTGATGTTCTAAATACAAAAGAGTACTTACAAAAAATTTGTCACAAACCACAAAAATATACAGTTTTCTAGAACTATGTGAAGTGCATCTTCATCAGAATTGTGAAAGTAGAAGTTCCTGTATTATAAAACAATGCTGCTCTTGATGCTACTGCAGAAACCTCTTGGACTATTTATTCTTATTGCTGCTTTCTCTCCTGTACCATAAGGTATTTTTTGTTCAGTGTGAGTGCTCAGACCAGACTAAACCTCTAACTATCCTACTGCAATGCAGTCTCATCATTTTATTATGTCTCTGCTATAGAACACCATGATAAAAGCAAAGAAGGATTTTTGTGGATTGTTAACAGCCTCAACTTGCTCGCACTGACTTCATTACTTCAAACCTACCCAAACCAGCCTTAAAGGGCAATGCAGCTACCCAAACTTATATCTCTGAAGTACAGGGAGTAAGAAAAGTAGGACTAAATGTACACACTTTTAACAGATTAGGTGCATGCATCCACAAACTGAAGGGTTTATAACCTACTCACCAGACGATGGAGGTGTCGATTTTCTGGAACTAGGAACAATGTCACCCAAACTGGATGAAGAGTTTCCTCCCGATTTACTGGAGTAAAGCAACAGATTAGTTTGAAGTTTCATAGTTTTCTTAGTATTTATTCTGGTTTATTTATTATCTGTCTTCTAAATTAGCTGCTAGCTGAGAGGCAACCAATATTTCTAGCAGTGGTGTCAAATATACATCTTACACAAAATATGTGTACATTTTGAGGTCTGAGGAACAGCAAACATCAGTTGTGCTCCCTTGTTCGGCTGTGCAACTTTATTCTGCTGCACACACTTGTGATCTTAATATGATCCAACTATTAATATGTATATTGATATATAGTTAATTAATATTACTACTAATTGCTAAGACTAATTCTTAAGCCAATGAGCATATCTGTTTTCTTTAGCAGAAAATTAATTGATAGCTCCCTAGTGATCCTGGAAGTGCATTTGCTTTCCATCTTTTGAATTTAATTAGAATACATATTCTTTTGCTGTCTCAATACAAAGTAGTATTTAGGAAAAAAAGTCTGTCAAACAAAGATAAAACAGTCTAGGGTTTTGTCAAGTTATGCTTTGTGAAAACCTATCCAAGTTATGAATATGAAACAATACTTTTAGTAATTTTATTTCAGTTACTACAAAGAGAAAAGCACTGAAAAGAATGTAAGAAAGGTTATTCTACTCTTCAAATAATTAATGTGATGATACTAGTTGCCAGTTACTTCATCTTAAAATACTAAAAAGCACTAAGTAAATGCATTTGTCGCGTAGATCAGTATTATCTCCAGTGATTAGTTCTGGACAACGGAACCCTTTACAGTTTAGAAAGAGATCAAATAACTGGGCCAGATTTGGCTGTATCAGACCTGTCACATGAGGAATAAGGAAACTGACATCCTCCTGCTGAGGACAACACACTCATTTTACAGCTGGTGAATGTGGTGAGCACTGCAGCACCCTCCTAACACAGACATGCACTTGAAACATTGCTGCCCTTCCTGTTGAACTAGGAAAGTCTTTCTGTCTTTACAGAATCATAGAATGGGTTGGGTTGGAAGGGACCTTGGAGATCATCTAGTTCAACCCCCATGCCATGGGCAAGGAACACCTCGCACTAGGCCTGCTCAAGGCCTCACTGAACTTGGCCTCTAACACTTCCAGCAAGGGGGCATCCACAGCTTCCTGGGCAACCTTTGCCAGTGTCTTACCACCCTCATCATGAAGAATTTCTTCCTAATACCTAATCTAACTCTTCCCTCCCTTTCCAATTTAAAGCAATTGCCCCTCATGCTATCACTACATGTCCTTGTAAAAAGTCCCTCTCCTGCTTTCTTGTAGCCCCTTCAGGTATTGGAAGGTCACTATAAGCTCTCCTCGGAGCCTTCTCTTTTCCAGGCTGAACAACCCAACTCTCTCAGCCTGTCCTCATAGCAGATGCACTCCAGCCCTATGATCATCTTCACAGCCCTCTTCTGAACCTGTTCCAACAGTTCCATATGCTTCTTATGTTGGGAATTCCAGAAGAAGATAAAGTACTCTAGGTGGGGTCTCACAAAAGCGGAGCAGAGGGGGAGAATCATCTCCCCCAATCTGCTGGTCACTCTTCTTTTGATGCAGCCCAGGATACGGTTGTCCTCTTGGGCTGCAAGTATACACTGCCAGCTCAGGTCAAGCTTCTCATCGACCAGCACCTCCAGGTCCCTCTCTGGAGGGCTGCTTTCAATCACATCGTCTCCCATCCTACACTGAAACCGTGGATTGCCCTGACCCAGGCGTAGGACCTTACACTTGGGCTTTTTGAACCTCCTGAGGTTCACACAGGCCCACTTCTACAGCTTGTCCTGGTCCCTTCCCAAGTGTTTCCCAGACATCTTCTCAATTCCAGCTCTATCCTGCTCAGATATAGTGGAAATATTTGTTTCCTATATACTTAATGGGAAGCTAGTGGTATTTGCTTCCACATGTCTTAATGTTGGCTGGAAAACTACTTTATTAAGAATTCTACAATAAACATGACATAATTACCATCTCATAGTATTGTTCAATAAAGTTAGATACTGAATCTTTATTTAACGATGGCAGCAGTCAGAGACAAACAAATGACCTGACATGAAAATTCCATCGTAAAATGCAGTACTCTTAAAAGCTGTAATTCTAGGTAGTGACAAAACCAAAACTTTTTTTACCTAAGAGCCAATTAACAGGTACTGGCTTCAACTTACAATTTCTAAAATCAACTTTAAAGTTGTTCAGAAATTGCAAGATCATGAAAACAAGTAACATATGCTAAAGCATTCAGGGAGATCCATTTTCAAGTGAAAAATTGTGCTTGTGGAAGAACTGCAATGTAGATTTGCAAATATTTCATGAAAAGAAAATTGACAATTGTAGACAACCATGACCACTAATCTAAATATCTACTTTCTCTCTCAAATGGTGGTGACATTAATCCTATAAATAAATATTACTTCCTTCACTGATTAAAAATGTTTGTAGCTGCCAATTAGAATACTTGAACTATAGCAAACACAGCATTAACTTCCAAGTCATGTAGTCAGAGTCAATCCTACTATTTGTAATGATTTTTTGTTTTTACCTGGAGTAGAATTTCCCTTGTTTTGCCTTTTGTTCATGCTGCAGACGCATGTTTTCTAGTTTGACTGGGCTTGGTATGAATCCTATTTCACAGCCTTCTTTTACCAACCGTCCTATCCACCAGTCATTATTAAATTTCTACAAATAAAAAAAAAAGTCACATACTAAGAAATTAACATATTTGTGATAATTTTGTTATTATTTCTAATTTGCAGCTAAGCCATTTTATGTAATTCTTCCCTGCAGTTAATCACTGTAGTACATTATTACAGCAATAAAGAATTGTGGTAATATTCAGAAATACATTATAACAATTATACGTTGTAAATTATTACAATGCTACAGTACTTAGAAAGAAACATTCCTTCACAAACTTCATGACTCTCTCTGGCTGTTACTTCCACCCATTTCACCATCTTTATTTTTTCCTGCTTCTCAGTTTTTTTCTCCTCATATATTAGAGCTGCTTTTATTGTCCTTTGATGTTTCTCCTTGATGGACACCAGAGATTTCTTCTGATGTGCTCCTACACACTTCAGCATTTTCTACAGCTCTGTAATAATCTGTATTTTTTATTCCATTAATTAATTTCTCTATTGAAAATAAAAAATACTACTTGTCAAACTCCTCCACTTCTCTGAACTCACTAAAATCTTCTGAAAAATTACTACATTCCACTGCTTATATATGCTCTACTGCATACAGCTCATGTGATCTGTAGCTTAATCATGCAATGACGGATCCGTAAGGAAGGGTTATCTTTGGATAAATGAAAAACCTTTCGATTCTACAAATGCAAAAGATACTCCCATTAACTCAATTTCAGCTATATGAAATATGAGATCATTATTAGTCTAATTTAATAATATTTATTCATACACACAGGGAGGGATTTGTCTGTAGAGAAGAACTATTTGCTATTTCTTTAATTATTTCTTCACCATTTTTGAATGAGAATAGGTCACTGTTATGTATGTCCCCCACATGCAATACTCTAGGAGTTCTATGGGAGTAAATACTGTTAAATATGAATTTTGGATAATTTGGATTATTAATGAAACAGTAAGTGAACATCTGAGTGGGAAGAGAAGGTGCCTTCTTGAATCTGAAGCAATCAATGTAGATATTATACTGTATGTTTAATTATTTAATAAGTAGTTTTAACAAGTGTACAGTTAATTGTAGAACACGTAAAATGTGCAGGCTCACATAAAAAGCAATTAATTTTATTGAGAATGCAACATTGGTGGATCAATGATACACAACCTAAACTGCATATCTTTCATTTTGGCTGCTATAGAAATGTTGTGATGTTTGAAGGCAACTTGAAGATATTTAGCTGACAAAAATAAAGATTAAATTAAAGACATTTTTAAGCTAATAAAATATAATGAGACCTATAACATCTTATTCCTGCAATGGGATGCCTTTCTGAGTAAATATACAAATGCTTAGAGGTAATCTGAATAGTAATTTCTCAAGACCATATTAGACTGAAACATATTATTAAAATCATAACCTTTTATTGCAAAATGCTAACTGAAGATATGCATTTGCATTTAAGATATGTTGTAGAAAATCTAAGTGGAGGAAGACTAGCAACTGAGCCAATGGTGGTTGGATTATATAGTTCTGCTCAATGGTATATGTAAATTCTGCAAAAGTGGTATCACTAACTTGGTAAAAGGAAGATATTGATAATTAAAAATGCCATTAAATTAAAAACTGAACAGCCACTACATTTTTATACTGTTCTATAATACAACAGACTACTAAACAACAACACTAATTTTATTCTAATTGATAGAAATGCTAAATCTATAGCAATTTTTTCTTCATACAAAGTACAAGTATCTGGAATCACTCCTGCAAAGCCTCAAATCTAAAAGCTGTGTCAGTGTATGAGAAGGAGGATAAGATACTTATATAAGTAAATAATACCTCACATAATACTTTCTGATTTTAAAAAGCAACAGCAGAAATCTTGGTAGTGAGGTGATGAGTTCTCAGGGTGCTGGCTGAGGTGAGGATTCTCTGTATTTCACCTGTGCTTGCAGTGCCAAGGGAAACACAAAGACGAATTAAATGTAAAGTAGAATTATAGCCATGTATTAAAGCCCCAAGAGTTTCAGGAGTGACTATGACACAATGCGTGATTCTCAGTGCAGGAAGGAAACCTTCACTTCTATATGTGCTAAGTTTTAATGAATGTAACTTAATAATGTAAATGAATCTCCCTCATACTCAATCACTGCAGCACTTTTCATCATTGCCCACGTACATTTTGAAATAATTTTTTTGCTGTTTGCACCCTCACAGCTGCACAACTTGGAGAATGCTCCTCGCAGACAAGATGACAACAGCATTGATCCAATACAGAATTACTATGCAGTAAAAGATTATCCAAGATTAACTTAGATTTCTTTATTTCTAGCAACCAGTTAGGTATAAAACATTAAAGCAACGCTGCATTTTATAGAAGAATATATTTTCTTATACTTCCCATCTGCATAAATAATTAAATTTTGGACATTTCAGTTCTCCCAGTATTAATTATAGTGAGCACTCAAATTACCAAGGAGCAATATGTGGTGGAGACCTGGAGAGGGTCTATCAACCCCCAATGGACAATGGACGAGGAAGCTGCTGTGCAGGGAAGGGTGGCTGCTTGGAGTACCCTCCTGAAGAGGTGAAACCCACCCAGAATCAACAGCCACTGTCAAACACAGGATCAGAGAGTACAAGTCTAAATCCTTCTGGGGCCTTCTACACCTCTCCACCTCAGTGGTGCACCTGGTACAGTCATAGCATCCCTTCCCATACCCAGCTCTGGCCTAGAACAGCTACATAGTTAACTTTCCTTAACTGCTTAGAAAGAAAATCAGGTATTTTAAAGGTAATTAGCACAGAGTCCCTGTTCTACTACACCCGAAGCTGCAAGAACCACTGGATTTTAGTCTGTATTTCCACACCTCAGTGCTACATTCAGTCATGAAAATATAACAACTCAGCTGAGCTAGGCTTCATTTCAAGGCTTTTCTGGAGATCCAGAAAAATCCAGGAAATATTTTCTTCCTCATTATCTTCCATGCCTATTTACATCTGAGTCTAAATTGTGCTCTGAGGAAAAGAACCATAAATTATAACAGAAATTCTGCTAGCACTGTTCCTGGCTCATATGGAAACAGGGAAAGACTTAACGTGAAGTCTGAGATAACCAGCTCATTTGAAATGCTGGTGGAATAGATGATCATACAAAATATTTATTCTAACCAATTATTTTGCACTATCATCAGACAGAAAACATATTTTCTTCCCTATATACAGTTTCATTCAAATTATCCCCTTCTGCTTTTTGTGCTTCACGTAAGAAAAATTATGATCATCAGTCACCAGCATAAAGGCACAAAAAGTCAATTTATTGTGTTTCCTTAGCTTCTGTCTACCTGTATTTCCACCTGTGCATTAGGAACGTTTTTAGCTTCTGCAAAGGACCTGCACTAGCAGAACTGTGCATCATCAACCACAAGGACCAAGATGTAATTTCAAATGCACAGCTAAGTTGCTCTCATCCTTAAGCTAACTTTCTAGTTCTTGCGCTATAAATGTCCATGTCTAGATGAACCATTTTGTGACGAAACACGAGGGAAAATGATGAGAAGCTGGGAAATCTTGTAAAATGAGGGAATAATTCAAAAGGGAGCAGTGGACTGCTAAGGAATTTGTGTGACTGCTTTTATAAGAATAGCATTTCAAAGAACATTCAGTTTCTTATATAAAGCTACCTTATATATATAACTTTTGTACTGTGCTTTGACAATGTGAAGCATAATCTTAAGAAACAGTAGCATTATTACTCAGATAGATCCTTAAAGTGAGATTAATTTACTCCTTTAGTTTTACTTACTTCTTTAACATGAAGAAAATCTTTAGCCTCAAACGAGATGGCCATGCCTGGGACTGGAACATCATCATCGTGAGCTGCACTGTACCCAACATTTGTCCGAACTGCAAATGCAACAGGTTTTGTCTGCAGAACGAAAGACAAAAAAACATGAAGATTTCCCTTGCAAACATGTGCAGACATACAAACATACACACAGAGGACGATTTACGTAAATTATCTTTTTAAAATCATAATATTACAACGAATACTCAAAATAGCCACGTAAAACATCATGAAACATCACATTTACTTACCTCAGTTATTCAGTATTAGCACATTTGACAGAATATGAGATTTTTATATAGCTATGTTCTGAATTTTTAAGAATTATGCTTGAATTAGCATGGAATATTTTATCCTGCTTGCACAGCAATTGCTGGGCCCCTGTCAAATTCAGCAGGGAATGAGAACAAGAGAATCAGATTCCAGATTACTAGTACCTGAAGATTACATTGCAATTGTTTACTATGCTTTGGTAATAAACAGAGAGATATAATAGAAATTTGCAAAATAATCAGAAATTAAGTATACCATTTGAAAGTAAAAGTCATGAAATTCAAACATGGTATAACAGCCAAACCTGTTGTAATTTGTTTCCACTTCCTGTGGAAGTAAGAATTATAAGAAGGATGCGGCACCTTTTAGGCATTCATATCCAAACCTGAGATTTCAGCATTGGCACTAAGCAGTCACCTAACCCTGGATGCATATAAAAATTAAGCACAACCTCTCTAGCTGAACTGAAAGTTCCTTTGCACTTGCAGTTCAGCTGCTGTACTTGCCCAAAGCTGCCTCACACCAAGGAGGAGCCACATGCCAAGCTCTCATCAGGTCTTCAGGGAAAAGATAAATAAGGAGAAGTGGTGCCAGCAGCTGCCGTTGACCAAGACATCCTACTGCAGAGCTATTATGAGAGCACAGTAATGGGCCCCGAGATCTCAGGCTGTTACTGAATAACAGCCACAAAGAGATTTGCTGGTTCCCATAATTCATACTACAACCTGTACCAGTAGTTCGTATCACTGAAAATAGGATTTTCACAATTTTTATTTTCAAGAGGCAGTTGCAGAGTGAGTCAGTGTGCCACTCCCCGGCCCCAGCCTCACAGCTGCTGTCCAGCCTCCTGCACAGCTTTTCCTTACAAGACCTACTGATGCTGAACAGCTTTCTGCGCAGGCACAGTAAAGCAGGTAGCAAAGGCTTATCCAGGATATGTAATTATAGAAGCCTTTCTCTTCTCCACGGAGTTACAAACAGACTACAGGAGAACAAGCTTTATTCTTGTTTAGTCTACACCAAACAACATCCTGGTCTTGCTCTCCTGAAAAAGGATATGAAGCACAGCATTCCTGGGACTCACCATCATCCTATCCCAGACTATAATTTTAACCCACTCCAGAATCCTTCAAACTGCTCTTGCAATCTGAAGTGTCTCTATATCATGTCCAGTAAAATATTTTTAAATATATAAACTGAATCTCAAAGGTGTTCACAACTGACTGAGGAAGCTATAATGTAATCTTTCATCTCAAAATACACTACAAAATTGTACTAGACAACTATTTTAGCTTTACAGGTTGGTATCCACCATCACTTTCGCTTTGCTAAAAATATGGCATTTTGCTGAGATGATAAGCAGAAAAAATATATCTCATTTCCTATGTAAGGAATTGCTTCCATTTATTCTCAAAAATATTACATGAAAATGCATCCCTTACTTCATGATAGCAAAACACAAACGCCTGAATCCCAAAATAGTGATTTTACTTTTCTGTTTAAAAAAAACCCAAACATCACTGCCCGCTCCATCCAAGATTACTCTGACAACCTGAATAGTGCTAGAGGACAGCAATCTGTCAGATTATTTACATGATAAAATAATGAGGGAGATACATAAATAATTCTAAAGACAATATTGTGCCACCTGTCTGAGAAAGGACAATGGAGGATAAAGGGAGAGAAGGCTCTTTGTTGCTTAATTTAGGTCTAATGTGTTGTAAAAGTCACAGGGTTCCAATAAAGCAGATTTTAAAACTCCTTAAATAGGCTAGTATTTGAATTAACTACCATAGTCAAACAACTTATATCTAAGCACAGTCTAGGAAGGATATTAATTGAGAAGGAGAAACAGTAAGCTCTTTTTTAACAGTGGGGTCAAGGGAATTTCTGTGTCCGGAAGCCAAATTGGCAGCTTCAGCTGAAATAAATTTCGCAAGGGGACTGCAGAACGGGCTTCATGTTTATGTGGTATTAGGGATCTAAATATGTACTTGCACAAAGACATCATCATGAAGTTACTGGAAAATTACTTTTCACTATCCCATCTGTTCTTTCTTGTGGAATTAGTAGAAATATCTTAAGAAAGGCTGGGTAGAAGGGCTCTAATGATTGAAACTGGTACCACTTAAACAGGCACCTAGTTAAACTGGAAAGCCTGTGGCAGACTAAAAAAATAAATACAGATGAATATATTTATAGATTGAAAAACTGGACTATAATATGCCATTGTGCATAGCTCTCCTCCCCATCACAGTGTCTGCCAGTAGTGTCTTAGTGATTCTGTGATTCCAAAAAGCAGTTCTTTCTTTTTTAGTTTGGTTTTCTTTACCTATGCATTTACACATGCATGCCTCACTAATTTCTTTCTTGGTACCCTCTTCTAACAATGACATAAATAGTGTGGCTACAATTCATTCACTGCCTGTTTTTAATATCTGTCTCCCAACTTTTATACCTGTTTCCCAGCTTTTAAAATAACACATCCCAGGAGTTCAATGTCTTTCTTGGTGTTCAGCCCCAGTTAGAATACTGCAAATAGCTGACAGCTTTCCTTGCCAGGTCACTTGTAGAAAAAGCAACAAAACCAAATTAGTGTATAATGTGAAATGCAATGATTAAGTAAATAGACAGAAAATTTTAAAATGCCTGTTTTCTTTCAATAAGCAAAATCCTATTGATGTTGGAACATACTGCAGTTGTAAATAGACACAAGTTAAAAAACCAACTTGATTGTACTTGCACCATGCAACAGAATAAAGTTCAGATTAAAAACATTTAAAAATACACAGACGCAAGTGAAAAGTAGATCAAATAAACCCATTAACAGGAAAAATATGTAGAAAAGTATGACTAACAAGAGTTTACTAGATACTCTTATTGGCTACCATGCTATGTTAGAAAATGATAGTAACTTTATATATATAAACCAAATTAAAAAAGCAGTAGCTGGCTTAGCTCATTGTGTTGGGCATCTTTCTCATACCCCAGACTCTTCCAGTGCACTGCAAAAGGAGTTCAGGCACCTAACACAAACTTCTGAATGCTAGAATGAGAGAAAGGTATGTAAATGCCAGGCAAATGCACCTTAAAATCCCTAAAGAAGTTCGCCATGTCAGTACACAGATCAGCCATTGGAAGGACATCAAGATATGATTACATGATTACATTTCTGAAAATGGTCACTTACAAGTATGGTCATCCAAAATAGAAAATTTAGTTATTTATCCTCATCAATTAAAAAATCTTGTAGTGTTGAGGCAACTCAGGTGTGTACACTTCCTAACAGCTCAAACTCATATCTGATTCACCTCCTCTACAACTCTCTCAGTTGTTACTAGTAATCAGTTATCCTACAGAAAAGACAGCTAACTATTACAGAACTAGGCACACCACCAAGAAAAAAGTCACACAGGCACTGAAGTCAGTGATATCATGTATCTTCCCTAAAAATAAGAGATAACATAAATTATTGGGTTTTAAAATTCATACAAAACCTTGCCACCTTCCTGAACTTAAAAATTACAGACTAACAAGAGCTGAGGCTTTCTATGCTATTACTCATTTAATTACTGAAAATACAGACATGAATAAGCATTAAACTGCCCTATCTCCTAAGTAGTACTTCATCCTTAAATAGTACAGCATCGAATAAATCATTTGTTGTTATTAAGAATGATCTGTTTGTAGAGCACAGTAGAAATGCATTTCAGAACATGAATGGAAATATTAAGGAAAAATCTCTGCCAACTACAGATAGGGGGATACTTTGCTTGCTTATACATTCTTATATTTTCATATCATCTAGCAAATATAAAAAAATGCTGAGCAGAATATTGTGACTTACTCCTAATAGTATCAGTGGATGCAAAACTAGACTGACAAAAGACTTGAAAATCTCCGTGGAATTGCAACAGACAGACATCTTCAGCAAGTTAATGTCCTTGACTTACTTCTCAGAAGTGATCTAAAATTTCCTATTAGAGGGCAATACCTGACTAACCAAGAAAAGAAGAGAAAAATGGAAACTACTCTGGAACTATCTTAACATGAAAGATAAGTAGCAGGTAAAAAATTCTGTCATTTTTGGCTTTTGAAAAATTTAATGTAAAACTGTGAGTAGAAAACCAGAGCAGAACATTGAGCTACATTCACAGAAACGCGATGTTCCATTTTAGATACTTGTCATACTGGTAGAAAGGGAGACTGAATTACCATGGGATTAGACTACAATAATACATCTAATTGAATATTTAAAACTCATTAATTTATAAAAGTTAAATGCTAGCCTTTTTACATAAATAAGTAATTCTGAAGGTATCATAGAACTATCAAAGTAACTACTTTTACTTTTCTCTAACTACATTGTCTTGAACTAAAAAAGATCCAGTTATTATGTAATTAGGACTTTATGTAAAAAAAAACTTTTTTAACATATGCATATGTATATTTTAAAATATATCTAGCATTCACTTACATATTATACAGTTCTAAAATTAGACTGAGTCAAACCAGTTAAGCACTTTCTGTTCATTCTCTAAATCTCCATGAAAATATGATGACAGTTTAGCACTCAGTTAATCCTCAGGATGGACTACAAGGACAGATGCTCCCAGATGTTAAAACAGTTTAACATTTCATCTCTCTCAAGAGAAACAACATAGCCTGAAAAAGGTCACTTATCTTCAGAATGAACATTTCCACCTTGTTTTCCTTTCCACCCCCCACTGTAAAAATGTAATGTTTGACAAAATAAATAAGCCCTTAAAGAGAACAAAAATCAGACCATGACAATTACCATCATCAGTACCGCTAGGGCAGTTGGAAACACTCTGGAGTAGGGTTCTTCATGAACCAATTTCAGTTTCTTATTTAACCGGAGAATATAAATCAATGAAAACATATTCACCAACTGTTAAGCCAAGTTTGGCTGTAGACTTTTGGTAACAAATTAAAGTGGGACTAGGGAGACATTACTTAATTTTCTCTTTTTCCATCTGGATCTCATTTTTTGGGGGGTCATTTCTTTTTGCTATATTCACTTTATACAACTTCATGGTGACCCTCATTACTAAGTCAATCCTATTTATAGTATTGTTATACTCCACTACTTCTATTTCCTCAGTCTTTTTTTTTATGACTAACTTGTATTCCATGCATACAGAAGCATTTGCACATTGGATCTGTTGTCAGTTTAAAAGAGTTTGCTCTTGCTTGACTAAATTCGTATTCAAGAAAATAATACAATCTGTTTTCTACTAATGTAGTTAAAACATGACAAGACCCATCTTTTCCCCATAACTCATTTCATATTTTTAATGCCGTGCCATAAACCCAGTGGATGCAGCCAAGGAGGCAAATTTTCTGACACAGAATTTGCTCACAGAACAGGTTATGTCCCTCATGGCCACTAATTTTGGGAATGTTGCCTGATAATAAAGGTAGCTCTATTCCCCATCCACTATCAGAACATAGAAAAACAAATTAGATAATTCTACAAACCACTTTTACTTAAACCTAAGGCTGTCCTATGTGAAGCAATGACTCCAGGGCTACATAAATACAACCAAGGCCTAAGGTTGCCTTTAATTTCTTCAGGAGCAGGTGATGAGGATTCAGGGTCTCTGATCCATCTCATTTCTCATTTGATCACATCATTCCCACAGCAGAGGTACGTTGCACTTACATCCACTTACATGAAACCAGAATGCTGATCAGAATGCATCTTTTATGAAGCAAAGCTAGCTAAGTCAAGAACTGACTCAGAAAACAACTCCAGTTATCTTTTTGTCAAAATGCTTATTGAAGGTGGCATCTGTGTTAAAGTTCAGAAAATATGTCTCAAAACGTCTCCTCTCTTATCTTTCAGACGTAATGCTATATATCCTTCATCATATCCACTTTTCACAGATGCCTGTAACTTCATCATGAAAACAGGGAATTATTTTACTCTTGGATCATGAACATAATGGGTCTCTCTCCAAACACTACCAGGTTTGCACTCATGAAAATTTAAAACACCACACAATTGTTTTTCAGCTGAGGAAAGATTATACTACTTCTGAACTTTTAATTAGTAGTCTTGGTAAGGAGTAAATATGTCAAACAATGACCGAGGTTTGGCACCATTTCCACAGAGTAGCTCTGTACATAGTGCTTGGGCCATAAGAAATATTAATATCCCACACTGGACAAAGATCAACAGTGATGTGATGGCCTGATAGCTGCGGTCTTAAAATATTTCACTTTATCTTGCCCTGCTCTTGACTAAAAGTCAAATATAAAGCAAAAGCAGTTAAAAACCTAGATTTTTAAAGAAGTACAAGGTTTTCATGGTTATTTTAAAGTTTACAATGTTATAAAATAATACTGTCAAAAAAAAGCAGCTCAATAATGGAAAAAATAACCAAAAATAATAAAAGAATAATTTATTTAGCACATTAATTTATATCTCTGTTACAAAAGAAACAAAAATAAATTCCTGATGAGCACACAAACAATTCGCAGGAAATTTACATCTTAAATGCTGATTATGGCTGGAGCCTCATTACAGATAAGTAATTGTCAAATCTCTAAAAATAGCACCTGCTCAGAAGTCTCATTACTAAGGAAGCAAAGACAATTCATTAATATCTCCGTAGAAAATTAGAGTGTACCTGCCGTCACTAAAAGTAGCAATCAATAACATGATTTCCCTGAAAAGATGATGTCTTCTTTTGTTGCTTCGGGTGTACAAATCAAACAAGTCTGGAAGCAAGACAGAATGACAGAATATTGAGGTTGGAAAGGGTCCCCGGAGTCACCCAGTCCAACCCCTGCCCAGAACAGGCCTGATTAGATCAGGCTGCCCAGGACTGTGGTGGGGTGAGTAGACACCACAAGCTTTCTGTGCATCCTGCTACCAGCACTTGAACACCCTCACTGTAAAAAAAAAACTATGGTTTACTCATGTATCTGTGAGTGACTTAAAAATCTGTAACAGGCAACAATACTGTTTTTATATTCTAGTACAAGGAAAAGGAAGTGTTATTGGAAACCACCGGCTTCAATTCTAAGTGGTGTTAAAAGAGGGGCTTTTTAATCACTAGCTTGAGGGTTTTGTGTGTGTGCACGTGTCTGCAGCATATACTGTTAATTCAGGTCAAGACAGCAGTTGTATTACTTTCCAACAGTGCATAGCACTGCCCTCAAAACTATCTGTGTGAGATGCTGTACTCAGCACTTCCAACAAAATTAAGGAGCTGAAAACCACAATAAAATTGTAGTTAGCAAGTTGTAGCCTGAGAACAACAATGATACAATGAGATTCAAACTCTTATGGATTATCAAGGCTTTTGATAGTGAGGACCTCTCCTGAGGAATTTGGAAGACAAGTGGTCAGCCAGAACATGTAGTTCAGGACTCAAATTTCATAATTTCTCAGAGCCTGAGCCAGTAGTTTGATCCGAGTACATTTTACCATCTATTTCCAAAAGCAGGGCAACGTGAACTATGCCCAGCCATTACCATGGCTTGCACTGCTGTTTTACAAAGGGTTGGCTCACTAAATCCATGCCTAGGAAACATCGAACCAAATGCTTTCCAGTGCCTGACACCAATCTCCTGCAAGAGCAGCCATCGGGGAGATATCCCCATTACACAAGCCACTGCCACAATCAGCCCACTTCTTGGACTCTATAAGTGGTCTGTAAGGGTCATTGCATAGAAACTCAGCTTTTAAAGAATAAGTGTGATTTTCCTTAGGACCGAGACCCATTGGTGAAATTTGATAAAGAAATCTCTGAATCCTTCCAGTTCCTTGATATCCCTGTTCCAGCAATGCCTGCTCTCGATGTTAAAGAAAAGAAGGAAAACTTAACACATCCAGCTGATACAAAAGTATCTGCCAGATTCATTTTTTTTCTTATCAACAGGTAGGCTTTTTTCTGGTTTTTTTTTTTTATTTTTTTTGTCCTCTCGTACTCTCTAGAGGTACTTTTGCTACTATTTTAGCTCATCTTCACACACAGCTTGAAAGTCATGCTTCCTACTTCCTTTTACGAAATCATATTTGAATAGAGAGTCACTGATGTCGGTTTACATTCAGCTCAGGAGGCAGCAAAGACTGAAATAGCTTTAATGACGCACACGGAGCTTTCTCATATGAGTGGGGTCTTTTTTGATCAGAGCACAATGCCAAAACTCATCGGTGGCCAATGATGTCTGCATGCAAGTGTGCCAGAGAAGTGGCTCTTTGGTACCACCCACTTGGGGAGTTAATGAGACCAACTGGAAACAGATACAGCTGAAGAAGTCTGTTTGTACTTACTGAAAACATGCTTATTCTGGCAGCAAAACCCAGCAGATGAAAACTGTCTTTTGCAATAAAAATACTGTGCTGGAATTTCAAGGTTTTTTTTAAAATGTCACTAGTGAGGACATTTTATGCTTATGAGACATTTTGAGCTTATGAGACAGCATTTTAGTAGATCTATTGTTTTGGCTAAATTGAGGTTCACATAGAGAAAAGATCTGCAGTAACATTTTCAGGCTAGACACAAACAAAAATTCTCCAGGAAAAGGTAAAGTAAACAGTAAATAAAACAGTGCAATGGTTGGTTAAAAATGTAGATACTGGTATCAAAAGTTCCTGAAAAAAAACCACCTAATCACTGAAAACATGTCTTAATTCAGTATTATGCATGTACGTTTTATTGCTATTTCCATTATTTAAATAACAGCACTTAGTCTTTTTCAATTGGATGAGAAAGTCTATAGGACTGCTAGAGCCAAAGGTTAATGTCTCACTTTCCTGTGACAGATTAAGGTTGTGTTTTCTAAGAAACTACACCGAAAAATTATTCATTTATTAGAAACTTAGTTTTGTAGCTAGTCTGCTCTATTTCCAGGAGTTACATGAATATATGTTTCAAGGATGAGTTTGAAAAGACAAATGTTATATTAGATCTTAATTAATGTGCTGAATCAAAACTGTGAAGTTATATTGGCAAATGATAAACACTGCAGTTGACTCAATGCTCCTGCCCTTTTCACATGATTACAGCTTATGCTCTTCTGCTCTTCAGTTGTGGGCATATTGTTTCTGTAGGGCTGCACTATCCATGATACTTATTATAGATAAGTTCAAAGTTCAATGTCCCCGACAGCCAAGATACATAAGTTATAATACACAGGACTTTAATATTTAAAGTGCTAAAAGAACATTTATTAAAGTTGAAAGTTAAACATCCCAGATTTAGAAAAAGTGAAAAACGAGGTACCTTCAGCTTAGGGGAATGGTGGTTACAATGGAGTTTATGGGATGTTTAGCACCAGCAGTGCTGCTGCTGCACGACAGTTCTCCTGCCCCATTATAAGCAGAGTCACAGGCTTGCCTATATGTTCTAGAGACCTCTCTTTTTGCCAGAAAACCCTCCAAATATTTAGAATTAAGTTAGAGGAGCACTAAGGCTTCTCTGACATAAGCCAGGAACCAGGCAGAATCATGCAGGGGAGAAGCTAACAGAAGAGTGGCTAAAAGCCAGGCTTCGGACCATCCTTTGTCTGAGCTGTGCCAAGAGCAGCCCATAATAAAGGCCGAAAGATTTATGACAGTTCTCATCCCATGCCTGTCCAAAACCACACTCTCACAGTATCACACTAGAAACAGAATTGCTTCTCTTTGGTATTTCCTAATATTCTTATTTATTTTTCGTTAAGACATCTATCTCATTTCCATTCCTTGCTTGGAGGACAAGATAAAATAGGTTTCCTGGTGGGTGTATGAGATGCAAGAGTGAAGTGCTGTGACGACGATATCCTTACAGAATATATTATACAGCTGGTGCACAGCTAGTCATCTAGCCAGCAGATGAAACACTAGCTAGCAATAAACTCTACTCTTATTACAGACATAGAACTGTTGAGGTTTTATTCCAGGTTGGACACTGCAAGAATTATTACAAAAGCATGACATAAAATGACAAAATTGTAACAATTTTCATCAGAAAAATAGACACAGTATCAAAATGCAAAGTGGAAGTAAGAATTCTATTTTGGGCTTCTAGACTTTTTTCATTTACTCCACTTTTTTTGACTCAGTGAACTGAATTTTCTGTGGGTATGCAGGGATGTAGTTCCTTAGGCAAGTGGAGCAGCCCATGCTCAGTCTTACCAGGGAATCAACCTGAGCAAAACATCCTTGCATGGTACAGCTGCCTATCTATACACAGCTGGTTTATCTACAGACAGCAGGCATTACACTTATTAGCATCTTATTCATAAGTATTGTCATTTACACACTCAGCATTACACATAAGTATTGTTATTTACACACTCAGCATTACACAGGTTTTTACATGCCTCCACCTGTTGTTGCAACAGGTTTTCCTGGGAATCGACTGCCACTAGTGTCAAAATCAGCTCTTCTCCCCTCCAGCCTCCAAACTGTCTTGCCCTTTATTTTGTAGGGCTGACTTTATATCAGACAGACCCAAACCCCAGTTTATTTGTCAACATCATACACTGTAGAGGGAAGAACACCCAGAGGAGGATGAGAATGCTCATCAGTGGACTGCATCAGTTGATTCTCCATCTAGCCAAGGAGAGTCTCTTCTCACCTTTTTTTTCCTCTCTTTCTTTCCTCTGTTGTTTTTTTTTTTTTGACTTGTTTTGTTTTGTTTTTAATTATTCCCATTATTCCCTCAAAGTACCCTTCACTAGAGCCAATGTATGGCATCAACTACGGATCTGGTGATAAAAGTTTTGTGCATGCAAGTATACATTAACGCACTTTGTGTGGTATTTACATACAATACAAAGAATTAGTGGACAGTAAATATGGTTTGCCAATAAGCAACTAAAACTGTGCAAAATTTAAAGTTTCTAGAAGAACAATTTTAAAATTCTATATCTTTCATAATTTCAAAATGATATAAAATCCATGGCTATATTCCAAGGAGATCTGTAATCTTTTTAGAATTGCTGGTAGTCCACCAGAAGGTTGTAAATGGTCATAACTCATGTACAAAGTGATACTGGGGATATAGTAAAAACGATGGTAACATTCTGGTCTGTAAAATTAATTTAAACTTAAAAAAACACCATTAATAGCCATATTTTATTTCCGTATTTACTTAAAGAAATTAAGGTACTGGAGTGAAGCTTTAAAGTAGAATATTAAGATGCAATGCTGTTAAAATGTTCTGGTTTTGTGAATAAAACCTTTTTACACGACATGGAGAATGGAGAGGCAAAATAAAATTAGTAGGTATTAAATTAAATGATGTCTTTTAATCTTATTTTTGTATTTCATCCCAAAGAAATTCTCTTCTCTGCTACTGTGAGTAACTGTTTAAAACTGATTGATTGGTATAAAATTCAAGATTACTAACACTTGTTTTTACGGCTTTCTTAATTTTTTGAGTCAGATAGTGGAAGACAAAAGCACATTTTACTGGTTTTCATCTAAAATTAATCCTTTTCTACGCAATGGGAATAAAAACTACTTGAATTAATAAAAATAAACACCATATTAACTTTATACAGCTTTGTAATTTTTATATTTAATGTTATATTACCTTAAGTTTTAAAACATTCATTGTAAAATATCACTAATTTAATGCAGTGCATGATATCATGATGCATTTATAAAAGGTGGTTTCACGTGAAACAATACAGTTTCTACACCTTTTATTTGTTTAAAAACTGAAGACAACTAATTCATCTGTTTACAGATCACTAAACAATTTACACATTTTTTTTTGTTGTCACTTTGCATTCTCACCAGTACGGTGACTGAAAGGAACTGGAAGTCCACTGCATAACAAAAATCGCACCTTAATTAATGAAACAGAGTTGTGCGATAATTTGCATAATTAGAATATACATGCAGGAGATTGTGTTTTCAGGAAAGGAAAAGAAATATGTTGCTTAGCATAATAAATATATGGACCTTCTCTAAGTTTCAGTCTCCAATTTAAGGATAAAAGTAAGGGGGTGAGAGGAAGCCAAGTAAGGGAAACGGAAGAGACATGTTAGAAGCAATCAAGCCTGGAGATGATGATAAGGCACTATTCATAGGAATATGAATAAGGGACTACTATATAAGGGATATGATAAGGAACTGTTGGAGGGACTATTCATAAAGGCTTGTGGTGGCAGGACAAGGGGGAACTGGTATAAACTGAAGAGAGAGATGCAGATTTAGGTTAGACATTAGGAAGAATTTCTTCACCATGAGAGTGATGAGACACTGGAATAGGTTACCAAGGAAGGTTGTGGGTTCCCCATCCCTGGAGGTTTTTAAGGCCATGTTGGATGGGCCTTGGGTACCCTGATATAGTTGGGTGTCCCTCAGGGTTGGAACTAGATGATCTTTAAGGTCCCTTCCAACCCTAACTATTCTATGATTTTATAATTCTATGATAAGGTCTTTATTTGAATAATTACCCACCACATTAACATATGTCATTGTCTTAATGGCATATTTAAACTACAAAGATATTTACTGTGAATGGAGACAAGAAGGATAAGAGTAATGCCTTTGAATGTGCTGGAAACCACAAGTAGGTAAAACAAAATAGAAGGAGCTCTTCTAGGTTTGTTTCTAACCAATTGGTAGAAATTGTTTAAGAACATGAAAGGGGAAAGAAACAAGAGCTCATCAAAATGAAAAACTAACCAACAGTGAGGAAAGACTGGTAACAGCAGCATGAATGCAGTGGTCTCTGGGAAAGCAGATTTTAATATACTTTCAGTGTTTTCTCAAGTATAACTGCTTCTCAAGGGAAGAAGTTCTCAGGAAAAAATTAGTTCAGGGAAGTGGCAGGTCCTCAGTGAAATAATATTAAGGGCACAAGCACAAACTAACCTATATTAAAAAATATAGGAGGTACCTAACCTGAAACATAGGAAAGAATACTGAAGGGAAAATTCTTCTGAATAAAAAAGAACCAGCAAATACAGGAAAAAAAAATCCTGTAATAAATATAAAATTTATACTATTGGTCAACAATATCAAAACTATTTTTTCTTCCTGTGTTTAATGTATATTAATAGTAAAAACCAAAACAAATAAAGAGTTATCTTACCCAAAGGAAAAATCTAAAACTCTATGTTCCTGACCAAACAGAAATATTGTGTATATGTGGTTCAGTCTTTAATTTTTAACAAGGTCACTACTACTGCACATTTAAAGGGGAAAAAAACCATCAAAACCCTCAGAAATAAACAAAAGACAACTCCCTCTCCCAAAAAAAAAAACCAACCAAAAAACCACAAAACATCCTGATGACAGAGGAGCAAAAATTAAGAGTAGACAAAGAAAAGTACAGGGGAGACAGAGGTGTAATAAAACTTCAGCTATAGCATATTTTGCTCTGGTGATCTTTGAGCCATAGTACATAGGAGTAAAGGACTATAAGAAATGGAAGACCAGTTCAGCTAACTTCAGTTTGTAGAAAAACATAGTTAACATAAAAAGCTTATGCAGAGAAAGCACAAGATTAAAAGGAAAATCTCTGTAACAAAATTGGTCACACAGCCCTAACTTCTTTCTACAGGAGCCTATGCAGACAGCAGAGAACCCTCTCTCTGCTGGACTGACTGATGCTCTGAACTTTGCTACTTTAATAGTCTTACAAGCAAGCTTTGAAAGAATTCCTGAACTAAGGGGATTGCACAATGCATTAGAAAAGTTAATGGTAAGTTGCTATCAAAAATGGAAGACAGATTAATTGATTTTCTGGAGCTTTGCATCCCTTGTCTATTACTACTCAGTATTTCCACTAACTATTTGAATGATGGGATACAACGCATCTGTCTTAAACTTACAAATGATACTGAACTGGGAGAAACTAAAAGAACTGTGAAAGAAAGTAGGAAGACTTCAAAGGTGTCTTTTGAGATTGGAAGAATGACCCAAATGAAAAACAAGACCACAATTTGACCAGGAAGGTTGCAGATGACCAGGCAGCATTTGTTAACTCCATCATTAAGAAATGTTTAACTTACTCAGTGGTTGTCCTAATAACAAGATTTAAAAACTGAAATGCAATTAGAAGTGAATGTCATACATGTCTCAAAGACCGCACCCCATGGAGAATGGCCAGGCAAGAATACAGCCCTCAAGGCCCAAATCAGTCTTTCCACACAATTTGAGAGTGGCTGGGGCCTTATCTTTCTGCATCACCTCAGGCATGGCACTTCAAGAAGGCATAAGAAGAGAAGTGGTTTGGACAGGAGCAGCAATGATGGTCAGAGGTGTAGAAAAAAGCAGGGACAACATAGAAACATTTCTTATTTTCTAACTGCCAGGGGTTTTAAGATTAAGTTACACAAATATCTATACGGAATTGCATAAGTGCAACTCCTTGTGAGTTCATGTAGAACAGTCTTCTTGGAAATTCCTCAAAATCTCTTTAAGTCTTAATTTTATTTTGCTGTGTGAGCTCTTTCACATCACAATAAGTTTATTTTAAAAAAATAAAATATGTAAATCCTATGAAATGTATTTAATTTCAGCCTTTATCTCCAGTCCTTGCCAGCTCTTATGTCAAAAGTGTGATCATTTAACAGTATTTAAATATTAAAAATAAAATAATAATAAAGAACAAGGAAAACAATCCAGAAAGATTACATCAACCTCCAGACAACAGACTGTACAATATAATATTCACAAAACACTCAAACTCTCTGTCTCATTACTTCCACTTGGTTGGTCAAACTCATACTGGACTTCACAGAGTTAATAGCACAGCTATCTCTTCTCTCTTGCATATCCCATACTAATTTTCTATGAACAGCCTTTTTACAAGTGATGGGATAACTAAAGAGCTCAACTCAACAGC
The DNA here is from genome assembly GCA_033459285.1 of Clamator glandarius. NCBI lineage: Eukaryota > Metazoa > Chordata > Aves > Cuculiformes > Cuculidae > Clamator > Clamator glandarius. The sequence goes on from JAUNZM010000046.1 coordinate 2,856,872, forward strand.
AAAAGCACAGCGGCCAGTGAAGTAAAGACAGAGACTGTTGTTCAAAAGGTATTTTAAAATAAATTCTCCCCTTCTCCTTCAAAAAATGTTTTTGTTGTTCCCTCCATCCTCCCCAGGTGCAGCACTGCAGTCAGGTGGGCATGAAACAACTGAACCCCAGCAAGTGCAGCCGTAGGTAGCCAGAGTGGTCCTGGCTATGCTCCCAGGGCAAGAAGCAGCTGCTGGTCAGGCAGCAAGTCTGCCACCCTATGTATCGATTTGGGGGGTTTTGTTGTATAAAACTAATAAAAAATTATTTTCCAGTAAAAATTCTACCTTTTCCAGTTGTTTTCACTTTTGCAATTGGAGGTACAAAACAAGCACCATGTAATTTTTCTCAGCAGTAACAATGGTAAATTGATTCCTTCTATTTATTCTCACTTTATGTAACAAGTCACAAGCAAAAAGTATAAACAGAACAGTTGGAAGTAAAAATTTTATTCATCTTTTTTTTACACTCCAGATTGGTATAACGTGTTCTGGCCATGTAGCTCAATGTTCTCATAAATCCCCCAAAGCTCAATCCTTTCTGATTTACCAGCACCAGTACCATTTACTCACACTTTTTCTTTTTTTTTTCCTGCAGAGGATAAAATTAGCCATTTCTGAATTCAGAAGAAGTAAGCTGATATTGATTTTATATTGGTCTTTATATTTAGACTGTATTTTTAATTTGCTTTTGATATTCAGAAGCACTGATGTAATAGGAAACTAGTAGACGAAAGGAAAAGTGTTTTTGAGACTTAGACTAGGTGCCCAAGGGAATGATGCTCACAGCATAGTACTCAGAGGCTGCATGTGACTGTGCTCTCGTGCTTGCCTTGTGCAGACATTCTACACACCATGACCTCTTCACCCAGTGAGTTTTCAGTCTTTCACATACAATTGACAGAGGGAGTAGAAGACTATAGACAGCAATTTCTCTTAACTTTTGTGTTGGTAGGTAAGAAAGTAAAAGTAAAAAAAAAAAGAAGTGTAAACAGTGCTCTTAAAGCATGAATGTCAACTGCACTTTGCAAATAATCAAAAGTCAAAAGTCACAGCAAAAGAGTTTTTAATGGTAGTACTGGAGAACTCCTTTGTCTTGACAGTAAAATGACAACCTCAACAAAGATAAATTCAGTATGAAAAAGAATTGGGAGCCTACAAGCTACCTTTATTATCCTAAATATCAAATTAAGTTCAGTATTAAACTCAACAAAAGGTAACACCAAGACATTACGTGAAAAAGCTATGTATTTTCAAGCAACCTGTGAGAATGTTTTTCTGCTCTGTGTCAACAAGGAAGCAGTGAAGAGCACACTGCCTTTCACCGGCTTAGTACATTATACCAGATTTGAACCACTAGCATTGAAACCAACCAATGAATTCCTCGGGAAGCAGAAGCTGTAGCTGACCCAGTAACCCCTGAGAGGCTTAGGAAAAGCTGTAAAGCCTTTAAAAGCATAGCAGACACAAGCACCCGGCAGATCCTCCATCATAAATATTGCTTCCTCACAGCAACAAGAAAATCATACCATCCCAGTGAAAAGACCTTGGAAGCCACATCTTTATTTTCAGAGGGGGATATTTAGTCAGACTGCTGAGAGAAGCACCATCCCATGGGATACAGGAAGGCAGGGAACAGAAGGAGGGGACGTTAATTCCTGGGAAAATGCCTCTTAAGGTCAGGGGGGCACTACTGATCAAGCCAAGAAAAGGGATGCAACTGTTCCCAGAAGGAAGAGGGAATGAGCAAACAACAAGAAACCTTTAACCTTTCTGTTCACCATATCAAAGTATAATAGTAGCCAAGAGGTTTTCACATCCCATAACCTTGCAAACCACTAGATCCCCCGGCCTTGTCAGTTACCTCCCACCAGCATTTCATAGATGTTTCAACTATTTTGAAGATTTTACCTTCCTTGTTCCTTTTTTTTTTTTTCAAATTATAAAGGAACTCTTCTATTAGATCACCCTGGCAAAGGTCTGTTGACTTTTTTCCTTCTTCATCTTATACATAAATCACTGGGTTAATGAAGTCCAAGCTATTGATGTCTGACTTTTAAAAAAAATAAAACAATTCAGTTCATTATAATAAAACTTGTACTTAGTGCCAAGAAGAGAAAAGTGCCAAAAGGCCAGGAAGGTAAAGCCCTGCGCTAAACCAAACCTGGCATTTCTGTAAATGGGCAGTAACTGCAGCCTTTGAGGGGCAAGCTACAGGTTATTATCTGAATAAACAATCCAACAATACCTTGACATTATAGTAAGACAACTGTGACTTATCTACCTTTTCTATTTTAATAAATACTACAGAAGATGTGATTTTTGTGTTCACTTTTACAGGCAACTTACATACAAGGTAACTGTGCTCCCAGACAGAAGTCAGAAATGAAGATAGCAATGAAGATGCTGTCTTTGCCTCTGGCAGTCCTATTCCTCAGAAATCTCACTAACAACTATAGCACTCCCACGGACTGCCATCTCCCATGCAGTATCATATCCACGTTCCTTTCTGGCTCTGATTTCAGAGAGGATGGAAATTAAAAACAATTTTTTAGCTAAATTTTGTGGTTGCAGTGCTAGAACATCTTGCCAAAACTAAAAAAAAACCTTACTGAACTCTGTTTGCTACCTTTGCAGGGAAACAAAACTTAATGCAATTCCCTGACAAGTTAAAATGAGCAGAGTAAGTCTTGGTTTTATGCCATGCTTTCAGCATGTTCGCACCTGAAAAAAACTTAATAAGGTATATTGAAGCACCTTCCACATGCATATCCAAAGAACACTGAATGTCATAGCAAACCACGACAACAAATTACTCAAGTGAAAAATGCAAGTATGAACTTTGAAAACAACTACGAAACTACTCTATTTGTTTTGACCAAAATGAAGGCTATAAAATCCTTATGGAACTTAATGGTTTTCATTAACTGGGAAATTGCAAGGTAGATAAGTTCCATAAGTTTCCTCTAAGAAAATGATCCTCTTGTGGAGACAAAGACAGGAAGCCCAGATCCTTAGAGCATGGCTTGCTCCTGCCTGAAGGGACAGGGTGGCACAAATGTCAGCTGGTGCTACTCTGCAAACATGCCATCATGACAGCGGCTCCCAGAGGGTGCAACCTGCTCAGCCTCTAGGGAGGCTCATGCCTCTGCCAGGGGCACAAAACTCCTCAACCTCTTGTAAAACTCAACTAAAACACAAAATTGAACAGATAGTAGGTGCTTTATTTAATAATTTATTATTTAACTATTTAAGAAAATACTGTACAGGATCTTCAGTCAACCAGAGTGTTAAGACTTAAGGGTTAAGACTAAGCAGATATTCTGTTAGAACTGTTAGAAGAGATGCTACTCTGCTACCTTGGTTATGACATGGGAAAGACTGCACTGAAAAACTAGCTAAGGGACAGCAATTCAATACCTTTGTAATCAGTCCATGAATGACAGACCCCCAGCCTCTCCACTTCAGCCTTTTTACCAATTTACTATTCTCAATTTTCTATTTCTACATAAAATTGAAATTTTGCTACACATTGTGATGTTTTATTCAATTTATTTGTTCCAATACGTAACTAAGCTGTACTGATCAAAAGTTATAGTCTTCTTGCCTCAAATGACATTTAAAAAAATGCATTTGTATTAGAGAGTAGTGAGTTTTACTCAAATTACTAGCATATTGCTTTTAGAAAAGTGTAAGAATGGTTTAACTCAAGTTACATAAGCATAAGAATAACAACAACCACTTTTCATAAGTTATTTAGTTTCAGGGAAAGTTAATCTTCACATCCTTTTTTTTTTTTTTCTTGTGGGGGGGTGGGGGGCAAGGGGCCCTAAAAACAAATGTAATTTGAACTCATCAAGTAGTTTCACCAAAACCTGTAAGGATTCAGACACTCAGTTTTGCTTCTGTCATATCCTGAGAGACAACTTCTGTATCTGTAAGAAAGTTCCAGGACAACTACAAGTACAATTCATTAAGAAGCAATAATCTATAGAGGAAAAATCAATAGTAAAGTATCCTCTAATGCACTGTCACAGCAGGAGAACATAAGCAACTAATTGACTATTTTCAAACTATGATACACCAGCTGCTTTGAAATCATATCTATTGCTAAGTTAAAGTAAAAATGTGCTTTATAAAGATCTGATAATCAAATGAGGGTGCTTAAACCAGAAGTCTCTTTTTTATTGCATAAATTCACAAGTTACAATCTTGCATTTAACACGAGGTTCTTTATTTACAATTAACTATCCAAGTACACCACTATATAATCAATTCCAATTTAGCAGGGTTACTGTCCTCCATTTAATGTTAATATTTCCATTAGTAACCTTTGCAATTAATATGCTAGAACATATAAATTGCTAAGACCATTACTTTAATGCAATAATTATAAAATACCTTTCATTGACATCAGTCCTCGACAATGAAAAATGACTAAGCATCACAAAGGGGAATTAAGAAATCACATATATATACCTTCAGGTGCAAAGAACATAACATTGAAGAACTAGTCTCTATGAAGTTGGTAAGATGAGTATCATGAATAATACATTTTCAAGGAGGGAAAGGTAAGTCTCTTCTTTAAAAATACAAAATTGCTAATATACCAATTCCTTACCATAATTGTACAAACCAGAGACAACTAGTGAGCATGCATAGACTGAGACCCTGGTAAACAATTTTGTCTTTAGTGTCCCTCTGATGTATAACCAGCTCAAACAATGGGAGCATTTGTTGCAAAAGTCTAAAAGGACACAATAAAGAAGCTTATACTGGTACTTGCATGCATTCATCATTGTCTAAACCTTAAAGTTCACAGCAGAAACTGTGAAGTCACAGGTATTTGTGATGTGCTCTAAATATAGATAATTTAGGTCATAACCATAAGAGATACAAGCAGTTCTCTGAGATAACCCTCATGTGACATTGGTATTACTTTAAAAGGAGTATTTCTATAATAATACTTGATTAAATATAGAAATGTGACAGCAGTGACTAAATCTAGATGCTGTATGGGTTTTTGTAAGGCTCTTCAAACAAATCTGGCTGTGCAGTCAATGAATTGACAGCACTAATGCTGGTCACAACAAAACTAGTTTCTTCCTTGGTAAATTAAAGCCGCTTTTCAGGGCATTTGTATGTTTTCAAGATGTTTTCTAAAACGTTTTCAGAGATATAAACTCACTTCAGAAAGAAAAAAAAAATGGGAGGGTACCTATAGACTTTGCCAAAACCTAGAAATAGATATTATCATCTTTCTAAATGTCACTAATCGCTTAACATTTCACCCATTTTCTCCGCCATCTCCATTAATTCCCACAAAGTCAGTGTGCTGGAGTATCAAAGTTACTTGCTAAAGTTATTCAGATAAGAATATCTGAAACACAGAAGGAGAGATTAACAGAAGCATGCACTAGGAGACAAGTTTTCAAGGGTGAACCTCCCCTTCCTGTTAGATAGCCACTTTGTGAAAGCAAGGGAGTAGTGTTGCCAATAGGCACCATTCTTTAGTACTGGATTATATAGTCCTCATGGTCTTAAATTTTTATGATTTAGCTACAATCTCAGCCTTCATTTAAAAAAAGATTAAATTAGAAAATTAAAGATAATGTCCTAGTCTTTACAATTGTAAAGACCCAAACATTGTCTAAATGCTCAGAAATCTGGTTTTAGTGTTCAGCTCATGACTTCTTTGGGTCTGCAACTAGGGAAATTCCATTTACTTTTATGGTCTTTTCCTGTTATTTATTGCCTCTTCATCAAAAACTATACTCCTCAGTTCTCTTACATTTTGCTTTTTAAAATTTTTGTGGAGTTTTCTCCTTCCTCTCTCTCAAAGGGCACCTGCCACACCCTCTCTCCCTTTCTCCCATTAACTCTGTCAGCATTAACTGGATAAAACTCTCTGTCCCCTTAGACCTATGCACTATGACACCTGCTTGGTACCTGTGCAAATCCTCTCCTTCGAAAGGGTCACTGGAAAGGTGAGAGAAATTCCACCTGTGAAGAAGTATATAAACACCAACCTTCTACAGGCCTTGGGGACAGAAATAAAGTGCTGCTGTTTCTTGTGACAGGCCACAGGCTTATTGTTAAATTAATGCCACAGGCCTAGAAGTCTTGTCTTCCCTTGCCTGGAAACTTGCTTTAGCTCCTAACAGAAATTATCTAAAGTCTGAGTAACTGCTACATACCTTGCCTTACCTTTTGCTTAACTTTGTATAATTGTGTTACATAACACCTATTAAATACTTTTTCTTCCAACTAACAGACAGTAATAATAAATAATTAAACTATGCAGAGTGGACTGTCTTTGACCCTACAATAAAATGCAGCAGAGAGTACAGGCATGGGATGAAAGTAGAGGACCTGACTTGACCCTGGTGGCCCAAAGGCTAGAAGCAACCTGTCTAGTAGTCTATCACTGGCCATGAAACAAAAGCAGCTTTGGTTATTATAATGTGTGTAAAGCCAGTTTCAGGGATAAAAAGAGAACAAAGAACCTGTATCAGCACACATAAAGCACGCCACATACAACCCCATTGGTTATAATGTAGAATTACAGCCCAACGTGACCCCAAAGCATGCCAGCAAACAGTTAAGTACAACCCAAGATAGTCCCTATATGGAAAAAGCAGGAAACAATGGTATCAGCACTAAGCTCTTCCTAGTAAAAGATGCTGGCAACTCACTGCACCCTTGTCTTAATCCCAGCAGCTGCCGCTGACCTTAGGACCCAGTGTTGCAGCAGGAAAAAAAGGAAGTTAGAAATTTTGCCTGTATATCTTTTTAACTGCATGTTATTTTAAACTATTGAAATTGAATAATAATACTTCTTCAATTAAACTAACAATAAATTCATGGCTTTCCATATGAAGTGCTTTTTTTTGCCCATAATGACCTTACAAGTCAAAACCTGGTAGTAATTCAACTAACCTCTTCCCAACATGTTAATCCCTCCAAATCAAAGACTTTGGTGTCTAGATCTGAAAAATAAAATTAGGCTTATTTTCCCTAAAGGTTACAACAGAGAAAGCTCAAAGGTTTTTGCCTCCTCAAAATCCCACATGTTGTTAGTTAAACTTAGCTGAACAAATGGATGGCATTAAAACACTTCTTCTCCACATCACTCGAACTATTTGCTTTGAAGTTTTCCAAAGAGCACCCGGTCAAATCTTTTCAGTACCATATTTCTCAGATCTTCATTCTACTCTTTTCCAACATTCAAGACTCACAAATGTACTAATTTTTTATTATTGTAACTAATAAATAAAAATCAAAGTTCACTGAAGTTGTACTCACTTTTTTTTGTTGTATGGTGAAAACTCCATTTGTACAAATGCCAGCTAATTATTGAAAAAGCTATACTTTTAAAAGTAAACTACTAAATGAAAAGATAAAGCAAATGCATCAAGAAAAGACCTAACCATCCACATGTCTCTCAAGCTGTACTTGTACCTTGTTTTCTTTTTTAAAAAGTTAAGTTTGAAATACTGTTTTTCCAAGCACATGTGACATTGCAGTAAAACTTCTCTTTGGTCACCTGAAATTTCAAACCAAGCACCATCATAAAAATAAGGGGAAACTTGAAATAAAGTCTGCCTGTGCAGGAATATAAAGCAGATTTTCCACTGGGATTTTCTTCTCCCTTTTATGTTCATATATCTAGAAAGGAAAAAAAAACACAAGAGGAATCTTTTGTGTGACTGTTCAGTTTTATACTGCCAAGAGCTATTTTTAACTCTTGAAATACCAAACATTTCTACACAGAAGAATAAAGACAGAGCCACAACCAGAATTCAAGAGGTAAATACTGTCTATCTTTATCCTTTCCATGTATAATGTCAGAGACTACAAAATTAGAGTCCCTCAAAAATTAATGTTTCCAAACTGTCTACCTCAGCATAGAAAATAGTCCTTTGCTGCTCCAGATCTGCAAGCTAGTGCTGATTACTATGTGTACTTACAGGACAAGTTTGCTAGGTTGAGTGAAGGAAGGAAGTAGTACCTTTGCAAGCTCATGTCTATAAATCAGACATGAAACATGTTTCTTACTGTTATTTAGTCATGGTGAAAGGGTTATATAAAAATACACTTGACATATGAAATGTTTAATACCTCCTATGCCACTAGATACGCAACCACTGCATCTATTTCTCTACGGAAAGACAACATTCCTCAGGAAAGTAAATGCAATGGAGATAGCTGAGGTGTTATTATTTACAGTGGTAAACTGCACTTCATAATATTAGAAATGTAAACTTATTGTGATTTTTCATCAATCCAAAAGAGCACTGTCATTTGAAACTTACCAACAACAGAGATGTCCTTTTCCATTTAACAGACATGCTCACTACTGCATTTATGAATACTGTACATACCTCACAGTCTTTGTTATCATAACACACAAACTGGACAGGAAACAATGTGTCTTCAAGCAAGAAAGTTAGCAAATAAAGAACCAAGCAGGAATAGCAGTAGTACTCTCATGCTGTGAATCAGTGGTCATCTTTAATGAAAGGAAAAGTGTCTGACACACTGGATTAACTGCCAAAAATATGAAAGTAAATAATACCAGTAGAAATCTATAAACAGCCTCTAAACCGTGAAGAAACTACCAGCTTTTTAAGAAACATCTACAGCTGATTTTGAACACACAATCAACAATCACAGAATCACAGAATCACAGAATAACCAGGTTGGAAGAGACCCACTGGATCATCTAGTCCAACCATTCTCACCAGTCCCTAAATCATGCTCCTAAGCACCTCATCTACCCTAACCTTAAACACCTCCAGGGATGGTGACTCAACCACCCCCCTTGGCAGACTGTTCCAATGCCTAACCACCCTCTCCGTGAAGAACATTTTCCTCATCTCAAGCCTGAATCTCCCCTGGCGGAGCTTGAGGCCATTCCCTCTCATCCTGTCCCCTGTCACTTGGGAGAAGAGGCCAGCTCCCTTCTCTCCGCATCCTCCCTTCAGGTAGTTGTAGAGAGCAATAAGGTCTCCCCTCAGCCTCCTCTTCTCCAGGCTGAACAACCCCACCTCTCTCAGCCGCTCCTCATAGGATTTGTTCTCCAGCCCCTTCACCAGCTTTGTTGCTCTTCTCTGGACTCGCTCCAGAGCCACAACATCCCTCTTGTGGTGAGGGGCCCAGAACTGTACACAGTACTCGAGGTGCGGTCTCACCAGTGCCGAGTACAGGGGAAGAATAACCTCCCTGGACCTGATGGTCACACCGTTCCTGATACAAGCCAAGATGCCATTGGCCTTTTTGGCCACCTGGGCCACTGCTGGCTCATGTTCAGTTGGAGGTCCCAAAAATGAAGACCACAGGGATCTCATGGTTTCAGTGCTTCAGTGCTTTAGTATGAGAGATTAACTTCACCTAAACTGCAAGCAACATCATCAGAGTCATGACCAACTCACTAAATTAAAGATGCATAATGCATAGAACAGCTGCAAGAGTGTGTGTGTGTGTGTGTGTGGTAACTCATATCTTATCAAGCAAGAGATTTTCTTATCTTGAAAATCAGGTTTAGTAGAAAAGACACCCGCCACAACTCAGTATGTTTACATAACAGATTGAGATAAAACATGCAGGATGACCAGAAAAATGGCATCCAAGAAATCAGCAGTTTTCAGACTGCATTTCCAGAGGCTCAAACAACGAAGAGCACTGAACATAGCAAAAAAACAAATACTACAGCATTTTCTAAATCAGTAAGGGATGAGATAACTATGAAAAGTTTGCAAATGAAATAGAAGAGAAACAAATCTTTAAAGAGCAGGAGGCAGAGTTCTTGTGCAGTGGATGTGCAGGAATTAAGAGCACTAGTCACCCTGACTCTACCAAAGTTTCAAGTTTACCAAAAAGTCTCCACTGAATCAATCACATGTGTTATGGTACACCAGACCATTCATGCAAACTAGCTAAGATACCTTATCTGGGATGAATAAATCAAAACAAATCACATAGAAACCCCAACAAACAAACAAAACCAGAAAAGAACTCCAGATACATTAAAAAAAGGAACATGAAATCAGAGACTGTAGCATATGCTCGTGTTACCTGTTCAGCAGTGGCAAGCTACGCATATTAAAGAAGGAGTACCATGTAGCCAGAGAGATTTAGGTAGTAAAGGAAGATGTAAAAAATAACCTAGTTTAAAAAAACATCTGAACAAGACAATGAAAGAATCAGCAATCATTACAAAGCCTAAGCCCAAAAGGCTGCTTCACTGACTTTGGTCAGCATACAGTATCCAGAGCCCACAGTCTTATAAATGTTTTGACTAAATAAAATCAAGTACGTTTTCCCCAGTTTATTTTAATGGATTATTCAGTAAGAAAAAGTCTGTATCCTAAAATACAGGTGAGTGCATGTTTTATAAAGTTATTGAAACAGATCCTAATTGTGATATATAAAACATTATGAAACTGGTGGGAAAACATTTACTGCATGCAGACAACTCAGCACTGAACCAAGTTAGAGCCATCTTGGGAGGGGGGATGGGGAGGTTCATGCCTTGAGAGGGAATCAAGACAAGTGAAAAAAGTTGTATTATATCTGAGATATTTACTGACTATATTTACAGTCTGTTTTTCTCTTATGCTATAAAATGGAACTTGTCATTTATTCCATGTGAATTCAGCTCCTTTTTCACACAGGACAACACACAGGTGCGATTTGACAATCTGCTAGTTGACACATGAGTGGCCACTTTTCAAAGTTCTAAGACTCAATACTTGAAAATAACCTAACTTTAGGTATATACAGGCACAATTTTAACTCTGGAGGCATGTGACCCTCTTTCTGAAAAATGAGCCATATATTAAGTACAACTACCTTTTACAGATTAAAGTGCCAAATTTATGATAAGAATATTAAAAAAATCCCATCAAAGAACTGTAAGGAATCATGTAAGTATGCATCTGGAAAGAATTCACACATTTGATCATCTCTTCTCTCACTGCTGTCAAAAAGAAAAAAGTTCCCGCTTTGTCTCAAGGCAGCTAAATACATTCATTGTGAATATTACCCAACTTTCTGACTGATTGGCAACCACATGAATGAAGGCCATTAAGAAAGACGCCAGCAATAAGATTAGACATGAAGAGTAGAGTGTGTGTGGAGTCCACACAATTGGTTTTATTTCCGCTGAAAAGTCAAATACTGGTGATGAAGGAATTTCTGCACAGGGGGTCATACCTTCCCTTCATAACTTTCTCTTTCATCTTTAAACTGAACACAAGAAGCAGTGCCCAAGATTTGCAAATATGACATTTTCGTACTGTGGCGATTGTTGTTTCTTTTTCGCACGTTGTAGGCATCAGCTCTCAGCCCCTCCTCATTCCCTGTATCACTACCAGCCTGTCTGTGGAGGTGCTCCAGCTGGGAATGAAGCAAGGGAGCAGGTTGCCTGGGTCTTAATGGACTTTATCACCACGACTAACAAGGACAAACTGAGGAAAAAGAATTAGAAATCTGAAGAAAGTAACAGGCCAGGTAAAATATATGATGAGATGGAGAAAATTAGGGTAAACCCATCACTAAACAGTGCTACTGTAGTTGTCCTACAAACAAGACATCAATTTGGATGCATTCCTCCATCATAATGAAATATAGATATATCTTATATTTTAGAAAATTAGGACTAGTAAGCTTATGTCTACATATAAATTAGCTATCCCCTCTATAAGGTACCTATTTGAGAAATACAGAGGTGAGAGGACTGACCCTGGATCAGATGTCACGTACTGATTATTTATAAAGTGAAGCAGAAGACTGTACTTTCAAGGGTATTTTAATAATGAAATTGAATTCTAATTTGGAATGTCCTTCGGGCCACAGTTTAAAGCATACTTTCAACCTTTTTCAGCCAACATTCTCACCAAAATTAAATACTGTCTTCCCATGACCTCCAAATCACATCTTACTCCTGTGCAACCCCTCTCCTGGTCCCGAACACCACAATTTGGATGTCAACAGGCAGATCACAAAAACAATACAACCTGCACTTAATTTTTCTCATTACTTTACATTTAACTCTAATGTTTCTCTGTATTATTCCACCATGTATGTAAAAGCTTTCCCAGCAAGAGGGGTGGACTCCATGCCACAGTATTCATCGATAGAAAACACTGCATAAAGTTTACAGAATTAACTGATTATTTCAGTCCAATAAAAAAAACCCAAAACTGTGAACTGCTTCTGCATAAAAACATGTATAAACATAGTGTATTTTGAATACACTTCTTTTTCAAATGAACACTTTATTTGGTTGTTGATTTCATGCCTCTTTTAAAGTAACTGTAGGATAAGAGCAATTTGCCTGACAGACTACATTTTGACTTAAATTTAAAAGAATTTCTTTCACTATTTAATGTGCACAAATTCACTGTAGCCTACTAACAGACAGATTTCTTTCACAGTCAGTGCAGGCTCATTTCTTTACCAGTATCTATTATTTGCATATATACATTATACATGTAATAAAAGCCTGCCTTGAGAGACATTCTAAACTGATCAGAGTAATTTAAAAAATTGCAAAGGCCTATCTGCTAAATTCTACTTTAACTAGGCTAAATATAATGACTAAGCTCCGACTTAAATACAGAATTAATATTATAATTTAACCATTCAACAGTAAACAAAATATGTTACTCGAAACTGGTTTTCTGCATATACAGCCTACCACCTTGCAACTTGAGTGAAAGCAGGAGTGACTTAGGACCCATTTAATATGTGACAGATTTTTTTCTTTTAAGTTCCAGAATGACACTAAAATATAATTTTCCCATTCCCCTGAATTTGACTCTGAGATGAAATAGTAATTTAAACACAATATAGGTATTACTAAGTAGATCTGCTGACCATGCTTGGCTTTTTGCATGCCAGTCTGAGTTGGCTTTTAGCAAGGTTGTTAGATCTTTGAGCTGCTGGTCAAGGACTGGAAGCAGTTTAGATCTCTTCCATCTGTAAAAGCAGACTTCAGGAGAATCTGATGTTAAAGATTCTGATGATCATCCCAGAGGAGAGACACTGAGGAATCGAGTGTTGGGACAAAGAAGTGAACAAAATGGCCTCAAGCTCTGCCAGGGGAGGTTTAGGCTGAACATTTGGATAACATTTTTCACGGAATGGGTCATTGGGCACTGGAACAGGCTGCCCAGAGAGGTGGTGGAGTCACCTTCCCTGGAGGTGTTTAAGGGATGGGTGGACGAGGTGCTGAGGGGCATGGTTTAGTGTTTGATAGGAATGGTTGGACTCAATGATCTGGTGGGTCTTTTCCAACCTGGTGATTCTATGATTCTATGAAAAGACAAGCAAAAGATCAGAAACATCTGCAGAAAGTTCCGTAAAGGTGTGTGAGATCTTATCCCCTTTGTCCCATCCAAACCGAAACAACCTTCTGTAAACAGAGTGCCTTAGCCAATGTGCAGTAATCCACATATATCCGGTACACCAACAGACATTAAACAAGAATTTGGTATTGAAAGACACCTTCGGTACAACTCCACAAAAACTATCTTACAATATAGCTGAGCCTACAGTCATACAAGCAAGTTCACTTGCTCTAAAAAACTGAGCAAAGCAAGCATGTAAAGAAAATGTTTGCAAAGGAGGAGCAAGGCACAAATCGTTAATACCTTCCATTACAAGTGCATTTTATGCAACACAGACATGACAGAGGTGGTAGTTGTGTTACTATAATTATTTTAACTATGTGTTCAGTTTCTATTGTCCTCTCTTTTTTATGAAGGTCACCCAAAATCAGTATATGTTTCAGTCTGACTGGAGACAGCTGATATTCAAAGGGCTGTGAAACAGTCAAAGAAATGCAAAAACAGTCTGAGCTTCAACAGAGCTCTGTGACACTCTGAAAAACCATCAACCACCATACACAGTAATCTCTTTAATATGAGAGAGTGATCAATTTGATGTCGCAGAGATGCTTACTGCTATAATACAGTGTTTAGTACCCATCATCTGGCGTTTTACAGCTAATTAGAGAAGCCTTACCCTCCACACATGAAATTTCTTTGGGTGTTACTCAACTCTCAGCTAAATTTGACAGTGTTATGCAAGAACATGCACGTCCCCCACCTCTGCAAAAGGTTTCTCTTATGTGCATACTCAATACTGATTTCACACACGGCCTAGCATTTGCTAAAGCTATTTCTGTCCTTAATATAGCTAAAGCAACATGTAGCAGCTACTCATTGGTTGCTTCAATAAATCATGCACTTAATTTGCTGAGTCTTCTACAGTTTACCTTCCTTTTACTGCACTAAAGACCCAATACTTTACTTAAGAGCTGAAACCTTATATAAAATGCGAAGAACCTAAATCACAAGGAATACAGAATGCACTGAAATGCTAACAAAACAACTAGCTTCTTTATTTGAGCAAAAATCTACTCCAATAATGAGTAGCTGCTTAATTTCCTATTTAAATTCAAGCACTATGATCAAAACCACTCCAAGACGTTATAAGACGTTACCATCTATTTCCGTTCACAGATCTTCCACTGAAAAAAGAGCATCAGCAATTTGATAAGACCTCCTATCTCCACCTAAACTTTCGGTTTCTTGGAAAATGTGTTAAACAAGCTAAAGAAAGAAAAAGGTCAAGACATTCAAAGCAGACAGCTTGTTTCTGCCAACATATTCAATAGATAATACTCTATTTTATCCAAGCAGAATGACTGCCTAAGACAACTGAAAAAAACTGGAACCAGAGAAACTTGCTATAAATCAATAGAAATGGTGTTCAACATAGGTCTCCCATATTTCTCATAAATGCTTCAATAATTCTTAGCTCTGAATTGGTTGAGTACCAGCTCAATAATGACAGACAAATCCTTGTGTATACTTTGTCACTCAATTTCTTTTACTTCTGCTATTCAAAACAAAACCACTACTTTCAACAGGAAAAAAAATGTAAGTTTTGACATGGAAGTTCTTGAGTAAATTGTGGTTTATAGAAATTTCTGAAAAAAAAGAGTTTATCAATGACAATCAAACCTTCTTTTTTACAGCTCTTAATAAGAACTGGCACAGTGTTTTTCATCATGTTTAAGGCTTGATATTATGAGTATACGGACAAACAGAATCTGAACAGACAGTATCATAGCAGTAGTGCCATTAAGTACTCTATATAAATGAACCACCTCACAAAACAACATTATGCTTTCTGCAATATCTCAAAGAAATGGATTTAGGACTTGAAGTTATTTGGTTCTGTATACATGCATAAGAAACTTGAAAATATCAATAAGGCAATAATTTTGTACAGCTTTTAAAAAAGTATCTTTGAGTTCACAATTAATAAAATTTCTACTATTAATACATACAATGAATTTTAGTCTCATACAAATGCTTGAGAAAAAGATGTAGTTATGATATGTTTAGCAGCCTTTCATCATTGCAATTCCCGGCTCTCATAAAGGAGTTTGCTTTAGTGGCCATGTTTTATTACATGTAGTGTGTTTTTTTCTGACTGAAGACTACTGTGGAGAGAACTTCAAATCAGGATTGAAATACAGGGAGAACCTATGGGTAGTCATGTACAAGGACAGACATTCACAGTGCCTAGAATTAATGATCATAGCTTCGAGAACCCAGTGATGAATAAAACACAGAAGAAGGTATAAAAAAAAAGTCTCTGTGATGACATGAAAGATGCATGCAGGACAGAATCAACGTTATATATTCCGGCTGTTGAATTATGCTTGTCTTTGTTCCTGTCTGAGTATGCAACAGTCCTGCAATAACAGCAGGGAAAGTTATAGTTCACTAATACAGGAAAGCTGCTGAAACACACACTAATATTCACAGAGAAAATGCAAATTTACTTCTGACTCTGGGAACACAACTGTCCACCAGATTTCACCAGGCAAAATGTGCAGTCCAGATTTGTCAGGGTCATTCAAGAGGAAATATCGATACATGTCATTTTTGAGACAAAAATAAGATTTTCCCAATTCATGACATACTGAAGCAGATAAAGAAGGTACATTGTTTTATGCCCTTTTATGTCTTGCTCTTTTTCTTGTGATTAAGTGAGAGAAGCGTAGACGTGTCCCTGTTCTCATCAAACAGCTTTTGAAGGGAAGTCTTGAAGAGCAATCAAATTCTCTTGCAACAACTAACAGCAGGTGCTAGTGCATGAGAAAATAGGATCAGCATGCAAGATCCTACCCCAGACAGGGGAAGATGGATTTCTCAGCTGAAAAGGGTATATTTACTTTTTCAGTCTTGCAGTATGGAGCACTAAAGTCTCCATCCATGTCCTCATGCCACAGCACACTGCTGCCTATGCAGCTGCACCGCGCTCACTGTGCTTAACTGACTTTGGTTAGAACTAACCCTAACAAAATAAATGAAACAAGCAGCTGCAAATGGAAACTTCTTAAATCAATGCTTTGAGGCCAAAGCCACTGCCATGAAACCACACTGACAAACAGATGCAGCAAAATCAAAAGGTGTGAAAGAATGTAGAGTCTGAGAAACGCAAAGTAAAACCTACCCAAGAATGTCAACATTCAACTTCCTGTATCTCCTCTTTCCCACCAGAATTTCTTCATGCTGAATCACAGAACAAGGCTATATGAATCAATACACATTATCTCTGCTGCTTTCCAAGATTATTTTGCCCTGTTTACCCTCCCCTGACTTCCCGTCATCATCAGGTATGCACCTCCCTGACAGGCTTTCAGGAGAAACTCTTGGTTTCAGAGCTTCCTTTGGAGATTTCACCCAGCACCTGGTCTAAGGCCAAGATGAGAACTTGATCTGGAAGGCAAACAGCCAGGATACAGTTAGACGCTGAGTGATTTAATCTGGTGATTTTACACTGAGAAGAGTTTAAAAGTAGGAGTAAGGACTCTTTCCTTTTTTGAGTACCAAGTAGCGTTTTCAACTGCATTTGAGTTCACACAGACATAGCACAGGTACACGAGCACAGCTCCACAGCTTCATCCTCATGAGAAGAAAGCATTCATCTCCTTTGTCAGAAGATGCTGGAGCTACCTGAGTTCCCAGGTCACTGCTAGCAGAGATGAGAAACATTCTTCTTCCTAACCTTCCTGTCAGAGAACCTAATGTCGCATCACTGTGCCTCCAGCAGACAGCCTGAGCTCCAGGAAAGGCAGCAAGGGAAGGCAGGTTCACATTTAGCCCTCACCAGACCGAGTTCACTGAACATGCTAGGGCTGCTACAACAGCAGAAAATCACAGAATCATTTAGGCTAGAAAAGACCTTCAAGATCATTGAGTCCAACAGTAAATCTAACATTGCCAAGCTCACCACTGAATCATGTCTACACATCTTCTAAACACCTCCAGGGATGGTAACCCTACCATGTCACTGGGCAGCCTATTCCAATGGTTGACAATCGTTTCAGTGAAGCAGTTTTTCCTAATATCCAATCAAAAACTCCTCTGGTGCTACTTGAGGCCGTTCCCTCTCATCCTATCACTTGTTACTTGGGAGAAGAGACCAACACCCACCTCCCTGCAACCTCCTTTCAGGTAGTTCTAGAGAGCAATAAGGTCTCCCCTCAGCCTTCTTTTCTATAGGCTAAACAAACCCAGTTCCTTCAGCCACTCCTTATAATAGTTATTCTCCAGCTCCTTCACCAGCTTTGCTGCCCTTCTCTGAACACACTCCAGCACCTCAATGCCTCCTTTGTTGTGAGGGGCCCAAAACTGAACACAGTATTTGAGATGTTGGCCCCACCAGTGCTGAGTACAGGGGGACAATCACTTCCCTGGTCCTGCTGGCCATACTGTTTCTGATACAAGCCAGGATGCCACTGGCCTTCTTGGCCAACTGGGCACACTGACAGCTGATATTCTGTTGGCTATCAAGCAACAGCACTGGGTTCTTTTCTGCCAAGCAGCTTTCCAGCCATTTATCCCCAAACCTGTAGCACTGCATCTGTTTATTGCACCTCAATTACAGGATCTGACACTTGTCCTTGTTTAACCCCACAGAGTTTGCCTCAGTCCATCAATCCAGCCTGTCCAGATCCCTCTGTAGAGCTTTCCTTGCCTCAAGCAGATTGACACTCCCACCCAACCTGGTGTTGCCTGCAAGCTTCCTGATGGAGTGCTTGAGCCCCTTGTCCAGATCACTGATAAGAGATATTAAACAGAATTACCCCAACACTGGGCAGTAGAGTACTTCCATGGTGGTACTGTGTTACATCTCAACTGGATTAAAATACCAGGGAACACCAGGAGAGAAGGCAAGGAAGTTTATACTCTACGGGTGAGTCACTTGCCTCATTGCAAAACTGGAATAAAGGGTCAAACAATGAAAGAGCTGGGATACCTGTAGTAAGTTCCCTTACAGCTCCTCTGGGAAGAATACTTACAGCTGTAATTTGACTGCTGCTAAAAGTCAGAAATACATTTGCCTTTCCAATTACTGCCATTTATTACTGCTGATTATTAAAAGCAATGTGCACAGCTGAATCACAAGGCAACAAGTATTTAGCATTTCTTCTCATTTTTATTTCAGTTAGGAAGTATTTTTCTTATGACAGACAGAGGAGATTTGAGTTATAGTAACCCCAACTGCTTTGTGTTCATCTATTTTACTGCAAGTAAAAATATTAGAATCCACCAACATTTTAAAACTCAATTTTCAAATAATTGGCAGAACGGATGGAGTCAAAAAGCAGCAGATCCATCTCTTCTCTTACTTCAACAATCTGACACCTCCAGTCAAAATAATCAAAGCAGCTGCAGTTTGATCCTTCATCTTCCCTTTCAAGATATTTTTCTCTTCGCTTTTCCTCCAGTCACTGAAAAAGGATGGCTTGTAGATCAATAACACAAGTATATTTGCACAATAAAAAACAAAACCACAGGGTGCATCCCTCCTTTCCACAGCTGTCAAATGTAGAACTGTTAAAAAACCTGAAAATAACGCATTAGTTTTCAAATTAGATTTTGGATTCTAGATATAATAAACAACAAATCACCTTGAAAATAGATATCTACCTGCAGGATTCTCAAAATAAGAATAAAGGACAGTTTTGTTGGTATGTATTTTAGTCATATACATATCTTACATATTTTATTTTACTATCAATATACTATTATAATTTTATAAGAACAAAAAAAGTACAAATTTGACACTCAGGAGCCAAAAAAGGTTAAGCTGTTAGCACAGAAAGATCATTTTATGAGTCAGAAAGCTGGGAAAAATTTATTTCACCAAACAGTTGGACAAGCAAAAAGGGAGTCTTACTTCTAAGACTAGTCAAATAAGAATATAGTATTTTAATGTCAATTATTGCAAAAACCCAAAAGAACAAAGAAGTAATAAAACAACCACACTATGCTGAAATTACCCAAACATTGACAGGGAGGGGACTAAGTACTGTAAAGCTGTTGATAGTAAAAAAAAAGAAAATGGGAGAAACCCTTAGATTCTTTAAATCAGTATTAATCTGAATTGTCTGCACAGCTGTATCGCTTGATATTTTTACCATTTGTATATGTCTTGCTACCAATAAACTTGGATTTAAGTAAAAAATGAAACCATGATCCGCTTGACCTATTTAGCAAGGAGGGGAAGGGCTTTTAAGAAAAATAACTGCACGAAATAATATTGCAGCGGGTACTATCTCACCTAAAGTTAGAGAATGCCACCTGAAACTTACACGTTCAGCTTTCACATCAGAACAAATAAAAGGTTTTATTGCTTACTTACTATTTAAGCTGTATTTCTTCAAGTAAGTAAATTAAAAATAAAATTTTAAAAATAAAACTTTAAAAAAGCTTTTCTAAAAAAGCTTATTTTTAAAAAAACAATTAAGTAAAAAAATACAGTGGTAATTGTAAAAGTTATATGACTAAACTCCATTGTTTACATTTACATCATAAAATTGGAAGGAGAAGGGTAAATAGTTATTACTACTTTCGCAAGGGATAAATGTCTCATTAATCTAGATATTTTGTGGCAGCCTAAAATCTATCTTAGCATATACATTTTGCCACAGGACTGATTATTTCAGAGGTATAAACCAGAAGGTTTATTCACTGCATATTCTCTATCATAATGAATTTGGGAACACAACCCAGCTGACTATGAAATGCTAGAGGAAAATGTCAGTGCAGGATTGGAGGTTAAATGTACACAGGAGGTGTTCAGAGGTTTCTTTAGGCTCCACAGATGAATGTTAGAGGAAATTCTGCTACGTTTTTTGCTCTAGAATGTTCACTGGCTTTACACAGCATAGAGATGAAAAGATGGCAGGAACAGAACCAGAAAAGCATCAGTAAAGGCCTCTCTGAGTCTTCATTTTTAATTAATTTCTCTCATACTATGAATTATGCAGGATCCAGACACTCTTCATAGTTCAAGCCAAGTTTTGTACTTAAAATGTTCCTAACCTGAAAACACAGAGTATCTTTCGCCCAGGTATCACTGATTCACTTTGGCCTCCTACTGATTTCTCCGAAGGTTTATACAGCCAATGACTAGTTTATGTAACTAACATTAAATTTGCCAAAGGAAACACTTTCAAATTGGTATCTAATGTCAGTTTAATTTTGTACCAAAGCACACCACTGCTACCTATAGTTAGAACTTACTGTTATCTTTCATGTAATGTTATAAACCAAGCCGCAATTTGGGAAAAAAAAAAACAACCACTTCCTTCCATTATTTTTGTTTCCTTATTATGTATAACCAAAAACCTACAGATACCTGGTGGTTTTTTATTTTTTGTTTCTTCCTGTTTTTCTGGGAGAGTGGATTTGTGAGGAGGTAGGGGATTCAGATCTTTGCCATGGACTCAAGTACTGTGTCTGGATGGGTTTTTTTCATTGCAGATGACAAGTACCTGCCTGCATAGTAACACACATCAGCTAAGAGCCCACTCTAACAGAAATCAGGTTAGTTCCTGAACTGGTTGGAAAACAGCCACTTCAGTACAACAGCAAAAAGCATAATCCTTTTGTTGTCCAAACTAGTCTTTTTCCAAGCCACTGCACCACATCATGTGGGTCAGTGTTAGCTAGGGCCCCTCTGCAAGGTGGGTCACTGTTGCCTGCACTGAAGTCATTACACTGTCTCATTTCTGCTTCCAAGTCCCTCCTGGTAGTCCACTACCAGTTCTGAGCATGGGACAACTGTGTTCTCTGGTAAAACCCTGCTGTTTCCTCACAAGTTAATCCTTTGACTCAAAAGTTCTCCTTGTACACAAAACACTTTACAACAAGAAGCTTCCAGCTGTAGAACATAAATGGCCAGTTCAAGTCACCAGTGCTACTTGGCACAGACAAGATGCAGACATATACACAAATGAATATTCATGTATACCTGTGAATGTATTTATGGATATGTATATAACGCATATATACGTGTATAAGCACACACAGTTATAAACACAGGTCCCAATACACAGACATTTAAAATTCTGTATCTTAGTGAACTCAAGAATAACTAAGAGCCCTAATGCCTGTACAAACCTGCATCAGTAGTGCAAACCTTGAAAACATTTTATAAGCACCTGTTTAATTTTATGAAAACAAAAGATTCAAAAAAAAATAATTACACCCCCCCAAACATCTCCCGTCTACATTGAGCTGAACTGAAATGCAAAATGTACTTCAATCGTTTAGACTAGAAAAGATAAAATAATGTACATTATCTCCAAAATAGATATTACAAATACAAAAAGCTCAGAATTTACCTTAAGGTGATTACAAACATTTCAGCGACCTTTAACAACAGTCTGTGCCCTGAAATCCTGTTTCTGTATTTGTTTTTGAATCTGTACTCTCTTTTAAGTAAAAAGACATATGTAAACTATTTAAAATCATGGCCTTCAGATAGCCTAGCTGCCAAGAAAAGTGAAGTTCTGGATTACAGCATACTGCCTCAGATGTTGGCAAAAGTAAACCAGACCCTATAAACCTCAAGAAATTTAATGAACTAGGTCACTCATGTCTTAACTGGAAATTACCTTACTTAGAGCATCTTGTAGCATCTACCTCTACCTAACATCAGTGAAAGCATCCACCTTGGTGACAGCCTGAGCAGCCTGCAAATGTATACTTCTATTCCACTTTTCCCAAGGTCCATCAACGATATATAGTCCTTACCAATCACAGACAGCACCCTCAAAGCCCTTTCTTATCCTCTCGTATGATTCACACAAACCTCTACAGCCGCTGCTGACCCTCACACCAGCACCTGGCCCAACTTCTGGAGCCATCAGTCCCCGCCACCCGAGCAACAGAGAGGTCTGGCCTGAGCACACTTACTCTGCAGCTCAGCTCAGCAGCCACAGGTAGGAGGTAGCATGTGGCAGTCATCATTTACAGCTGGCTAGCAACAGGCACATCACAGTTTGGGAACCTCTGCTGTAACCTCTGCAGTGTCAATCACATGGCAGAGGCTGACAGCTAACAGGTTGTGCCTGCCATGGAGATTAGAGGAAAGAGGAGGAGGAAATGTCTGGACGAGGAGGTGTTTGTACCTAACTTACAACACTTACTTTGGTCAAAATATTTCTTCAACATTTCTTCTTTCAATAAAAAATGTATTTAGTTTTATATACAATAAAAAGAACATTCGTATTACTGCCCTTCATACAGGAATTTGAACACAGTTTAAGTGAGAGCAAAGACACCTTAACAAGGAAGTGAGCAGGTGCATGTGAGAGCAGGCAGAAGAGCTGTTTGTTCTCAGGACTTTTTTCAGTATTGTCTCTATTCCTGCTGATTGTTTGAACAATGTCAGGATACTAAAGGACCTATCTACAATCAGGTATCTAGATTTAGGCTGCGTTAATATGCCTTCAATCATTTTTTTTTCTTCTACTCACACCCAAGAAGCAGAAGAGGAAAGGATACCTGTGAAACAGATTTGATCACTCTGCAACCAAGTATAGATGGGAGACGACATTTTTTTTTTAATTAGACAGGGCACTATTTCTGGAGCCTTTCATTTCAGGTTACATGAGACTCCACCGGAAGAAACCATTTCAGCCTTTGAATGATGCAGCCAAACAGTGAGAACAGATAAACTGTTCAGGGAAACAACCAACATAATGACAGCCACCAGTGTAGAATAAGTCTATACGCTTAAACTGAAGATAACACAGACAATGAATACAAACAAGAAAAGAATCTATCGGCCACAGACAGCATTATATAGGGAGATGGTTTACATCCTAATGTTACAGTCCTAAGAAAAAGTAACAGAAATGAAGAAAATAAAAAGTATCTGTAACCTGATTTGAGCAGATCCAGCAATGCAGAACTCTCCTGCAGCTAAGCAACAACCTATTTGTGATTGTACTTTTGGATCAACAACTCATTTATTTCTAGCTAGAACACTGTGCCAGCTCCAAGGCAATCCCAGTAACTCCAACCCGTGACATTAGCTATCTAAAAGATAACATGCAATGAAAGTATTCTGAAACAAAGGGGCAAATGAGAAGAACTCAATGAAAAAAAATCCATTTGCAACAGCTAACACAAAGTACTACCCTATGTTGCTATGGTTTTGGGTGCTGTACAGCACCACAACGTTCTCGTAATTGAGAGAAAATAGAAAGAATTTCCATGATGGAACAAGCTGACATAATATAAAGACACACATCAAGGTGATGGGCACTTCTGGTCTGTCAGAAATGCTACCGCAGCTTAAGCAGACTTACCTTAACTAGCTTTGCAGCTGCCGGCTAACAGCATGGGGTCATTCAGAGGCTGAGAAACCATTCTGAGAATGAATAAATACTTAAATAACTAGTCTTGGCACACTGCACTGGATAATTATATCTGACAATCTTTTTCAAGCCTTCAGCCTTGCAGGGTTATGTAGGCATTATCCCAGCCTGCTACACTTTTCAAAGCTGTGGTTCCCAACCCATGCATGGAGGCAATGCATTACACTCAAGACACTGCATTATTACTCAGTCACAAGCCATCATCACCACTACAGTGCACATAAGAAAGTAAAACACAACAACTTACATTATTTCCAAAGAGCCAGCAAAGGGATGTCTGGTATCAAACTTTCAGTGGTTCACCACCTTAATGATTTAAATGGCATTTTAAACTAGGACTATGGATATTTCAGGTTTTAAGAAACTCCTAAAAGGATGCTAGTAGTAGAATAAACTCCTAAAAGGATGCTAGTAGTAGAATATTAGGTGAAATGCAAACAAAGCAGAGCTGAAAGGAATTGCTATTTCCTATTACAGATACAACTACTGACATCTGGAAGGCCACAATCTGACTTTTACAGCCATTTAAGAAGTTTCACAACCAAAGGATATTGAGAATAATCCTTAACACAGAACAAAGAGCATAGGGCTGTCATTTAGTCCAAGGTGAGAAATAGAACCTGGAAATCTAACTGGCACTTTCAATACCCAATATACTAGAAATAACGGGAAAAAATGTTTGTTTTCCAAAATGATGTAATTATTGTATAGAACTAATTTGAAAATTGTCTCTGCATAAGAAACTCTAAAGACATGGGAGGAAAAGGAAAAAAAAAAAAAAATAAAAGGCAATACCTAAAAATCTCAAGAAAAGAAGCTAAAGAGAAGAAAGAAGTTACTTTTGCAGAAGAGAAGAGGTTTACAGGACACCTGACTTATTGTGTCTCAGTCAAAAAATATTTTATAACATATGACGCTCTTCAGGCAAACAAATCAACAGAATATTTGTACTGATTTTACCAGTTTGGAGAGGTCCAAAAATAATTGCTGAAGTCCCCTTTCTTATGCACAAACTCTAGCTCCTTTAGTACTGAATTTAAAGGTTTCACTAATATTTGCAACTCACAGTCTTCCTTTGATTCCCACTTTCTCACTAACAGCAATTATTTAAGGAATAATTAATTGAATACTTGCATGGAATGCACAAAAAATATCACTTATTTTTAATCCTCGTTCTTCAAAACTAAAAACCTTTTTTCAGTACAAATTCCTATTCTTATAATTTTAACACTAAAAGCAACTTATGTATTAGTCTTCTTATTTTTTCTTTTTTTTTTTGGCTTCTGAATGTTTAAGAGTCATGTTTTTCTGGAAACAGGTAATTCAGTAAAATATCAATACAAGCCCTAAGATTTAAGCATCATTAGCATGCCCTACTCAGCCACAACATAGGTGTCTCTATCACAGAATCACAGACATAGAATCACAGAATGATTTGGATTGGGAGAGACCCTAAAGATCATCTTTTTTCAAATCACCTGCTATGGGCAGGGATACCTCCCACTAGGTCAGGTTGCTCAAGGCCACATCCAGGCTTGCCTTGAACACTTCCAGGAAGGGGGCATCCATGGCTTCCCTAGGCAGCCTGTGCTATTATCATGAAGATTTTATTCCTCATGTCGCATCTAAACATTCCCCCCTTCAATTTATAGTCATTTCCCTATCACTACATGTTCTTGTAAAAAGTCCCTCCCCAGCTTTCTTGTACGCCCCCTTCGGGTACTGGAAGGCTACTATGAGGTCTCCTCAGAGCCTTCTCTTCTCTCAGCCTTTCCTAACAGCAGAGGTGTTCCATTCCTCTACTCATCTTTGTAGCCCTCCTCTGGACCTGTTCCAACAGTTCCATATCCTTCTTATTTTGGGGATTCCACAACTGGACACAGTACTCTATGTGGGGTCTCTCAACCGTGGAATAGAGGGAGAAAAGCACCTCTCTCACACTGATGGCCACACTTATTTTGATGCAGCCCTGAACACGGTTGGCTTTCTGGATGGCAAGCACATGTTGCCGGCTCATGTTGAGCTTCTCATCAATTAGCATCCCTAGGTCCTTCCCTGCAGGGCTTTTTTCAATCATGCTGTCCCCTATCCTATACTGAATGCAGATTGCCCCAACCAAGGTGTAAGACCTTGCACTTGGCCCTTTTGAAACTCATGAGGTTCTCGCAGGCCTGCTTCTCCAGTTTGTCCAGGTCTCTCCGGATGACATCCCATCCTTCTGGTCTGACAACTGCACCACTCAGCTTGGTGTCACCTGCAAACTTGCTGAGGGTGTACTCAGTCCCGCTGTCTGTATCATTGATGAAGATATTAAACTGCACTGATCCCAGTACGGACCCTCGAGGGATATCACTTGTCACAGATCTCCATCTGGACGTGCTGCCATCACCCAGCCAATTTCTCATCCACTGAACAGTCTACCCATCAAATCCATGTTTCTCCAATTTAGAGAGAAGGACGTTGCAGGGGACTGTGTCAAAGGCTTTATAGAAGTCCAGATAGATCACATCCATCAGTTTACCCACGTCCACTGACACGGTTACCCCATCATAGAAAGCCACTAAGTTGGTCAGGCAGGACTTGCCCCTAGTAAAGCCACGTTGGCTGTCTCGAATCACCTCCCTTTCTCATAGAGATAGCCACATACTATGGACTATGAGGAGGATTTGTAGGAAATTCTCAATGCCTTGAAGGTTGGTTTTTTTCCCCCTTTTTTAAAAAAAACAAATAAGCAAAACCCCCTTCTGCATTTGCATTGCTAAACTGTTCTAACCAAGATAAAATTATCTCAGCTACAAGTTTAACAGCTTCATCTGAAGATTCCTTTCCCCTGGGAATAGTTGCTGGCCTGCAGGTAGCCTCATGAGTTGCCTCTCCCTGTCCCTGGACGACTGGAACATGTGCCCATGGCTCCACCTCCCTTACAGTAAGTCACATGCCAAAGTGAGTCAGCAAAATCCGCTTAACCATTTTCCAGAGAATCAATGCTTGTATAAAATTAATAAATAAAGAAAGCCAGAATGAGTATTTTCTTACAAGATTTTTTGGCTTTATTGTCCCTGTTTTGATACCTATCAGATTTGTATATCATATTTTGGCTTCATGTTACACAAACATCTTGAAACTATAAAAATCCAGATTTAAAAATCTTAAAATACTCCTTACATTTTGCCATTATGTGCTCTATTACTTTATTTTTCTGTTCAGTTTAAGGTGTTTTCCCTAGCTGTAAGGAAGGAAAATGGATGTCATTAAACTCTTTTCATTAAGAGCATGACACAGTTCAACAGTTTTTTATCTACCCTTAATTCACTATCATTTTCCCTCCACTGCTGCATTATTCATGCATGTCATCCTCTTCTAATTCCTGTGACAAACACAATTGCAATGACTTTATTTAGGATCAACACTTCCACTCACATTAGTAAAAGGCGAAAAGTTAAAGCAGCTGCGTCACTTGGCTCTGTCTGATAGCAGGTCGGGGCGAAGGCAGGGCAGCCATGCAGAGCAGGCAGCAAAACCATCTGCCTGTGGGAAACAGGTCTGGGTGCACACACAGGAGCCAGGCAGCACCAACAGAAGTTACTGCTTCATTACTTTTACTGTGTTTCAGGGAGTTGAAGGACTGAATCACCAATAAAGGCAGCAAAGCACACACTGTCATATTTTAGATCTACTGGATTAGGTTTAAGTTATGCCTTTTTAAACATTTATTTCAAACATAAGGACCAAATACATATAATATTTAGTATTATTAATTTTGAACATTACACTAGACTACATATCACATTACCATAGCCACCACATAAAATTATTTCCATATATTACAGCCTACAATGATTTTTAACATTTGACTCGAGAAACAAAACTGCTAATATACTTCCAGTTATAATCCACTTTAAAGCACAAATTGTTTAAACAACTCATTTTATGTTTTCTATATGACTGGAATTACCCATTGTTATAGCAGGTTGATTTTGGCAGTGCCTTTGCTACTTTGACTGTTCGCAAGCTGTCTTGCAGTCTCAGACGGTGTCAGACCTAGAGACTATATCTTATGCCAGCTGGAGTGAGAACATTGCTTTGATGTATAGAAACACAGTTTTAAGGAGTCAGGGTCTGTTAGCAGTTTCTCTACAAACTACAATGGCAGCTGTGCTAGAGGTCATGAATATTACATAAGGGCAGTCCATGCATTCAAGCCAGCATCAGTAAGCCAAATTCCCATAGCAACACTTGCATAGATTTACTCATTGCTAAGAGATGCATCAGTTCAGCAGCAAGTGTTCTACTGCTACCCTGATTAGTCTTCAAAATATTACTTCAACTCTTCTTTTAAATATTATGCATTTACTGATAAAATGTGATACTTCACCTGAATTTCAGCTCAGCCATTATTTTCTAAGAGCAAAGAAATCTCAAACTAGCAAAAATCAACCCTGTTAAAACTGAAACGTCTGATTACAACCAGCAACATCTGTGAGATTCAAGGTGGAAAGGAATAAGTGGTCTGCCTCTGTGGTTTTTCTCTTACACTGATCCCAGGGCGGCAGGACCCAACTTCAAAGAGATGTTCAGCATCTCTTACAGTCAGGAAGTTCCAGCAGCTCATTAAAAAGCTGCTTTAGGAGCTCTTATTAATTTTTAGCCAACAATTACATTTATTAAAAACACATATTTGGCTTCTGTGTTGAAGTTTTCTGACTCAATGAAGCTGTCTGCTTGTGCACTATAGTACTGTATTATTTATGGAGTTGGTCCTTGCCATACAACCAAGTGCATAGCTTTATGATCTGGACTCCTAAATTTCTGAAGAACCCTTGTAAAACAGGTGGCATAAATGGACAGAGGCAAAGCTGGCAGCAGAAAAAGAAACACAACTGGAGATGAAAGGGAGGTAAGGAAATAAAAAAAGAAGGCAAGATGGAGGAGGGGACTTGGAGAGAAAGTGAGAGAGAAATGCAGATTGGGAGGGATCTCAATACTATATTTAAATATAAGATGAAAATGGAAAACAGATCATGGAAAACAGTAAGACACTGAGATCTGGCACGCAGCACACAAAAAAAGAAAAACTGGAGCAAAGCGATAAATTTATTCTAACAAATCAGATAAGCATGTTTTTTACAGGTGCAATAGTATTTAAAGATACAGCATGGATGAAAGAAAACAAGCCCATACCCTTTCACTGCTAAACCCCTCACAGTCCTAAATGCAACTCATGGAAAATACATAAACACACAGCAAGAATCTAAAGCTCATTTAGTATTTCCTTGTAGATTGTCACTGTCTGCCAGGAGTATGGAGATAGAAGGAGAAATCTTAACAAGTCATAGAACATATTACTCACAGGGTCATTCAACACATAAACTGTAAACAAAGTAATGAAGTCAGTGAAATCTTCAGGAGAAAACGACCTTTGTACAGATGCTCCCTATTTAAATACGGCACGCAAGGAGTGATCCTTCATTGAAGAAAGATGAGTAAAATGTTTGAGGGTTGATTTCTATACCTCTTAAGTTTTGAGTGCCAGAGCAATCCACCCCAAACTTTCACAAACATCTTCAGAAAGAACTCTAGGTTTTGACACTATAATAAATGCATATATTTAATGAAAGAAGAAATGCACACATTTAAATGAGACCACTCTGAAATACACAGGCCAATCAAGTGCGTTTTATGGAAAACTGATTCTAACTGATTTTTCCTGGAAAATACATTTTTTTACTGCTGTCTGTTAAACCTTTATAAGGGCACTCGTGCTATATGTTAGCACATTAAAAAATATTTGAATCAGTAATGGATGACAGTCCTTTAAACTCAAATATTTTATTAGTGCATGACATGAAACAACATCTTACCTTTGCTTTTTCCAGCTGTGCCTGGGCCTGTCGCTCTGCCTCTCGCCGCACTGCTTCCCTGTCTTCTTCCAGAGATACATCTGAATCAGATGGACGGCTGGTGTAGGAGTCCGCCGAACCCTGCACAAGAAAGGAAAACTAATGTCACAAGTTGTTTTGATGTTAAGAAAGAAAAGAAGAGGAAATGATTATACACCTTGCCTTTTCTCTACCTTCTGTATCCCTGAAAAGAAAATAACTAGGATATAAAAGGAAAGCCGCTTAGAAAAATCAATGATGGGCAAATGCTTTCTTTTGGAGACTTTCCAAAAGTGCAGGTGTCTTCCCTATATTTCCTGCACTATCCCCATGCTCTTATTTGTGTGCTTTTCATCTGGCAGAGCCAGCTGTTCTGTAGAGTTACAGCAGTGGTGCAGTGCAGGGCTGAAGGACACACAGGGCTGAAGGAAGCAGCTTCAAGGATGGCTCCATGAAACTTAAAACTCTGAACAGTGACGGCATTAGCAACAGACGTTTTTAAACCCAAATGCAAATTCAGTATCAATAATTACCATTACACAATATGACTGCTAACAGATTTAATCTCTGCTATCCATTTTTATTTTAGGGCAACCTCTTTACCTGACACACTTTCCCCATCAGAACCACAAAGGGCTCATATCCATATCTGCCCCTCAGCAAAACATGCAAATGACCAAAAATCAACTTCCAACTAATAAAAACCGTCTGGACTCAACACATGTCCCCATATTGCCACAATGGAAACAGCCACAATGCCAGAACAGCTCTATAAATAATGACAGCTCTGCTTTCCTTCTGCATCTCCCTGCATACAAAATAGAGTTCTGCTAATTCAATCAGAATGAAAACAACCCTGCTCTTCTCACTGTTTTTTTTTTTTCCCCCTCCCTCTCTGCCATATATATAATATATGCCATTAATGAAAACGCAGGGCTTACACAGATATCAGAATTCTTCAGACGTCCTCCTTTGGCTCTTTTCAGAAGCCTGATCCAGGTGGCCTTCATTAGCCAGACAGCTCAGTTATTGTCCGCAGCTGCAGCGCCCGGCACTGATCTCATAAAACATGTGCACACTGAGCACTGCAGAATCACTGCTCCTTTCCTATCCATGCTCTGCTGCGAGAGCCTTCCTTTTCTTCCCTCTGCCTTTCAAGCTTGCAACCGTGCTGTTTCCAAGTATTCTACTGCAATTAAACTCTCAAATTTTCTCATGCCAGTAAAAAATAAAAGAGACCACCGAGAAAAAAAACCAAAAAACAACCAAAAACTCCACACCACCACCAAATATCTCAGCTTGAATGATAAAAAGGTAAAATAAAACAGGCTTCAGGTAAATGTGAGAGATGCTTCAGTCAATCGTAAACAGATCGATCACAGAAAAATACCTAGCGCTTTTTCCTTTCTGGTTTTGGGGGGCGGATTCAGCTGTTAAAAATAGTGCTTATAAGAGAACCTTTTAAAATCCTCTGCAAAATGTATTCAGTGACATTTGCAAGTGCAAAGTTCATTTCATCTCCTCCTAGATTGGCTGGGGGTGGGGTAACAGGCTGTTCATATCACTGGGCATGCTCCATATGTGCTGCCTTTTACGCAGATGCTCACATCACACTTGCTTGTTAGCCTATGCCAAATTGCCATTTTACATCTCAGGGGTAAACAGCTGGAAAATGCAAGGTCCCTACAAAACTGGAAGAGCTGGTGCAGCACCTCGTTCCTGTTACGAATGCCTGCTGCAAGCCACAGTTCCCTCAGATGCTCGTTCTGTCATGCAGTGCTTCTCTCAGCTGCAAAGCATTGAGCTCCGCTCTGTGCTCTCTTACAAAAAATGTAAATCCAAAAAAATGCCTGTTGGGCAGGAATTTAACCCCATGTTTACTGCTTACATTATTCTGAGATTAGCAGAAGAGGCAAAGAATAGCTGCAACATACTACTTAATACATAAATATTAGGTACTAGTATGGCAAAACCCAAACAAAACATTGAATTTCTATATTGTGCTTTTCAGCTACTTTATCCTTTCATAAACCGACACAGGAATAACATGCTAAGACATGGTTATCTAGGGCATTTACGATTCACAGGCATGGAAGACTCCAGTTGAAAAAAGATCACTGTAGCTGACTGCAGCACCGCCTTTGATATATATTCACAATTATAAGAAAAGTAGAGACTAGAGATTACAGCTGGGAACCGTGGTCATGCACATGTCACAGTATACTAGCATGTCCCAAGAAGGACAGAATCCCACCACAGCTTCTGTCTGTATAACAACAAAATTGCCTCATCACAAGTGATGCAGCAACCTACATTTAACCAATATTAGAGCAAACAATAGTTGTTACTCAATTGACAATTTAAAATAAAGGTAAATTCTAACTTCCAAAATCTTTTATTTTTTCCTTTCCTGAAGCCCACAATAGTTACAGCATAATATTTAATAAGCTATATTTGAACTGACGTAAACAATATTACTCTCTGAGAGATATTTTTCTTGCTGGAGCCCAATACCGCCACTGTGTTATAGTTATCTTCCAAAACTAAACTGCCTACAGAGCTAAAACAAAAGGAGCAGAAAATAAATTATACTCCAAGTTTTCTTTAATTTTTTAAAAAATATTTTCCATTAGGGTCACACCCAGAGACCTTGTAACCTCACAGCCTTTCAAATTTGACTGTTTGTTAAAATTTCCCTTTGCCACAACTTCTAAAACAGCTCCCCAAGGAAAAGAGAGGCAAAAGACAGTCAGCAACAAGTGAACCTAAGTTTAGTGTCCACTTTAAACCCCATTATGTTGACTCAAGAGTGGCCTGCAGTTGAAACAAGTGATGTTGTGATATCAATAAGAAAAGCTGAAACTGTGATGAATGCCCCCATAGAGCCCCATCCCCTAGGACATTCTGGGACCCCCAAATGCTCAACCTCCTTCAGAAAGGACACCTCCAAACCCTTCCCCACCAGCACTGCAGATCCTCAGTGCCACTCTGCCACCACATGAGGCACAGCGTGATAAACAAACCCCAATGCAACACTACATTTAAATAAGAGGAAAACAAAAAAAACAGCCATTAAGCCTGACACAGCAATTGTACAACTGGACAGTGGTGGGGGCGTTAGCTTTCTACAGCACTTCCTTGGTGAATGCATCATATTTTACACTGACGAGGTTACACAGCATCACTTCAACTGCCACTCTGCTGCCCAGAAGGGATGCAGCCTAAATGGTACTAAAGTCATAAAGCACAAAAAGACAATTCACATCTCCTCTAAGGGGGCCAGATGACAAGGTCAGGCTGCAATTGCTAAAATCGGAAGTTCATCTTCTAGGCCACAGAGACAATAAACAGTGCTGGTCATGTCTTCTGCTGGCCACAGTCCCAAAACACATCAAAAAAAATCATAACGATTCAGTTTATTTTAATTATATTGACAGATTACATTAATCAAACTCAACATTACATTTATTACCCCAGTGGGACAGACACGGTCATGTAAATTTTCTGTGGAAAGTAGAAGTTGGGAGCTTCTTTGCTTTCAAATATGAAAAAAATTCAAAGCCTGATACCAGGGCAATCCAGGAAAAAGGAGAGTATACAATTACAGTTAATCCATTTTATAAACTACTGATTTCTATAGAAGCTAAGAATGTTTTCAGCCACTTCCAGAGGAAATAAAAAAATCTAAATCAGATAAAAACTATGCTGAATTACTCAAGGAAAATAGGGCCAAGTGGATAAACACTGTTCATTCATTACTACCCTGGGCTACGCTAGGTTTTGGAGGTGCTCTGGAGAGCAGTATGGATCTTTTCCCAAAAGCTCCTCAAATGCAGCCTTTCTGAGGTTCTACGGGTCTACATCTCCTTCCACTGCAGTATGGAAAAGCTGCAGTAATATCTATATGTAATATATGCTACCTTGCCTCCCCAGTTCCTCATCTTTCATGGGAAACTAAAAATTGACATAAATCATGTTAATATTTACCCTATCTATCTATTCTTTTGTCCTTTTCTTTTCCTCCTTACTTGGCAGGTTTACAAACCCTGTTTGTTTTATAAATCATTTCCAGATTTAATGACATGCTTGACAAATATTTGCCAACTATCCTACTACTTATTATATTAGAGTAGCTTCTGTAAGGTATTCTTATAATATGAAGCTGCACTTTTCACACTGCTAGTGGTTTTATGTGATCATATTTGAGATCCTTCTTTTCAAGACTATATATGTCTTAGCTTTTGTAGTATTAGAAGTGTATCCAAGTCATGTCTGAGGGAACTGGGGTTGTTTAGCCTAGAGAAGAGGCTGAGGGGACACCTTATCACTCTCTACAACTACCTGAAAGGAGGTTGTAGTGTGATGGGTGTTGGTCTCTTCTCCCAAGTGACAGGTGATAGGGATGAGAGGGAATGGCTTCAAACTGCACCAGGGGAGGATCAGATGGAATATTAGGAAAAAGTTCATCACATATGATTGCACATATAAACTTATTTAATACACTGGGTTCTTACCCTAAATATATTTTTCATCAAGCACTGTACAGACCTTTAAATCCAAAAGGAGAAATATATTTTCATTCAATTTATACTTTGAACACAGAAAGCTCATGCTCCACTGTCCTAATAAGAGGAACAATTCATTTCAATATTCAGAATTTATACACAACTGCTGCTAATTGCCTATCTTCTAATGTTGTTGAAATAGTCAGAAATAAATCAGATGTCCTGTTAGGATATGATTAGGGATGATATATTATAGAATCATAACATCATAGAATTATTGAATGGTTTGAGTTGGAAGGGAACTTAAAGATCATCTAGCTCCAACCCCCCTGCCATGGGCAGGGACACCACCCACTAGACCAAGCTGCTCAAGGCCCCATCCAGCCTGGCCTTGAACACCTTCAGGGAGGGGGTATCCACAATCTTCCTTGGCAGTATGTTCCTCATTACCCTCATCGTGAAGAATTTCTTCCAAATGTCCCTCTCCGATTTATAGCCATTGCCCCCCAACCTATCACCACAAGCCTTTGTAAACAGTCCCTCTCCAGCTTTCTTGTAGCCCCTTTCATGTACTGGAAGGTCACTACAAGGTCTCCTTGGAGCCTTCTCTTCTCCAGGCTGAACAACCCAAACTCTCTCAGCCTGTCCTCATAGCAGAGGTGCTCCAGGCCTCTGATCATCTTTGTAGCCCCCTTCTGGACCCATTTCAACAGTTCCATATCCTTCTTATGTTGAGGATTCTAGAGCTGGACACAATACTACAGTTGGGGTCTCACAAGAGCGGAGCAGAAGGGCAGAATCACCTCCCTCGACTTGGTGGCCACGCTTCTTTTGATGCAGCCTAGAATATGGTTGGCCATGTGATGTTCTACTACTACATTATGGCCATGTGATGTACTACTACTTCTTGAATGCCAGGAATTAGGGTAATAGAAATGTTGAAAGGTTACATCCGTCAAGTTTTCATTTCACTTAAAATCTTTAAAACTGATTCAGAATAATGCCAAAATATAAAATGTTGAATTTTAGCATGAATTTAAACTGCTGACATTGGCAAATTTTCATTATAATTTTCCAGCATGTAATACAGATTATCTTTTTTCATAATTAACTGACCAAAGTAAAATGTGTAGGCCACACATTAAGAAAAGCAGCAGCATTCCCACAAACATCTCAGTTTGTCTGAGTGGCCACAGCTGATGAATGTGAACGTTTCTTACCTATGGAGTTTCCTCCAGTTGTCTAAGCAATGTCATTATTTTGAATGACATTGAAAAAAGCAAAAAAATGCTGTTCTGAAAATACTATACAATGTTATAGTGATAATTAATGGTAGAATTATTATGGAATGATCAAATTAATTTCATTTAACTGTTTCATCTGCATACTCATATTTAGTGCTTATGACAAACTGAAGAAATGTAATATAACAAAGGAAAAAGGAAAGGGGCCATGTAATCATTAAAAGCAAGGAAGATTTGTTGACTGCTTTGGTAAGGGCCACGGACAATTCACAGCCTGGCAACAACCAAGTCTAGTCCTGATGTCCTCTCCAGACCTTGGCACAGCCCCTGCAGTGCTTGGCCATTTGCCTGCTACACACATTTACACTTAAATGTTGTAAAATTGTGCTCTCCTGCAATGACTATACAAGGAAGGCTCCTACAATAGTCATCGAAATCCTCTGCTATGTTTGCATTTGAAAAGCAAACCCCAGGTTGATTAGATTTTTGTAGTTGTTGTTTAGAGCTAACTGGGCATTGTTACAACATCTACAGCCATTGGGGATGCTCAAATAACAGGAGGACTTAAATTTTAGAACAGCTGGGAGCTTGAGGGTGGCAACGTGATTAAAAAGGAGATTATGTAGGAAACCAGTCTTCTCTTTACCCTTAACATGACTTTGGCAAGCTT
Organism: Clamator glandarius; assembly: GCA_033459285.1. Classification (NCBI taxonomy): domain Eukaryota; kingdom Metazoa; phylum Chordata; class Aves; order Cuculiformes; family Cuculidae; genus Clamator; species Clamator glandarius. The sequence continues at coordinate 2,892,964 of JAUNZM010000046.1, forward strand.
GATCACAGCACTCAGCTTGACATTAGCAGATTTCCAAGGTGCTAATCCAATCGACAGCTGGATGAAAGCAGAGTTTTTTAAAATAGCCATTAGGTTTTCAGAACCCTAGGTTCTGACATTCATGAACCAGGTAAACAGTTGTACCAGGTACTTTTTGAGGGAAAGACAAAACAAGAAAAATCAAAACAACATCACACAGCAAAATCCCCACACATTTACACTCACATCTTCAGGATCTTAGCGTAAATGCTTTCTTTCCTGTTGTTTTGCTAAGAAAAAGTAGCATAAATAGGTATGATTTTCTTTTCATGATGACTCTTGTCTCCTAGTTTCTCAAAATATGCTTTATCAACAATATAATTACATCATTTAGAACTTCTAAAAAAATATTCCCCAAATAAACAAAAAAAAGGGATTTAACTTTTCAAGACATTTAACTGGACCTAGAGGACGGGATTAAATTATTGATGATTTTGAGCTGTAAGGAGAACTCAGAGCAATGACAGAGCTAAGATGTTGCCAGTGGAACAACTCAGAGACAGGTGTCAAAGGAAGAAAAATACACCAACAAAATGACTGCAAGCTGCATCAACCTGAATCATCTCACTTCTGTCTCAGGCTGGCAGCACACACATAGATATTAACACAACTTGGTTGACTCATGGTAACTTTTCAACTTTGGTAACTTAATTGTATGTCTAAACACTTAGACAAACGTAAATCAGGATTATTACTAACAACAAGCTTAACTGTGGTGCTGGTTACTGGGAAGAAGCAGGTAAAAAATTCCAAGTTTTCAGGAAACAACAAAATACCATTTCTGACTGTATTAATTAATCAACGACAGTTTTCACAAAGGAAGGGTTTTAAATTGAAGAAAGAAAACTCAGAAAAAATTTACTCAAAATATAAAATGCTGTGTGTCAATACGAAAGCACAGAGAGAAAGGCAAAGATTGGGTCACCCACAAAATTATAAGGGAGCAATTAAAAAGAGGGAAAATGGAAAATACGTATGGGATGACAACAAGGAAATAGAAAGACAACTAGAAAAGGAAAGAATTTGAAGTAAAGCATGGCAACCATCATCTCAATTTGCCTCAGCTCAGTTAAAAGTGCCAATTTAGATTCTCTGTTCCAGATCTTCAGTATATTTTTATCTGGGATTTTGGTTCCAGTCATTAAGATTTTCTGCATACTTAAAAATAACTTCCTTGAAAATTTAGCATGAAATTCTGGTAGCAATGGAGAATTCTGAAGGAAAAAAAGTTATTTTCTTTGTATTCTATCACATTACTCCTGTAGGTACAATCCCTACCTGGTTTTCAAATGTAATATTTTTAATCTACTCCAGATAACAAATGGAAGGTTTGAGGAGGGGGTATTTAATGGGCTTTTTTTTTTAACTTGTTAAAAATGTTAAGGTGAAGTGTATACTGTGAAATCATCCCTATTTTACTATTTCATATGTACCAACTGCTTTAATACATGTTTTTGCTTGCTATCCACCATTTCTATGCTGTAAATATAATATTCATCTGTTTAAATTATTATTTTTTTCCATACATCTTCATCAGTTAGAATGGCAAGGATGTCCTCTAAAGAAACTGCTGTCATATTTTAGTTGTCTACAATATTTTTCAGCCTCTGATAAGTTTATTTTCCAGCCTATCATCTAATACTGAAATCTTGATTTTCTAAACATGATCTTTTGTTAACAGCCATCAATGACTGTCATGAAATAAATCACTGCAATTTGATCACTGCTTATACTAGCAGAGGTTTTCTTATCAACACCTTCGTTACATTACACACAGTGAAGAGTAAGGAATTAATTAATTAAATTTGCCTAATCAGGGCTCACTGAAAGCTCAGGCTTGTCAAACAGCGGTTCACGTTTGATTCAGCCCAGGCATCTCTAGCAGGTGCAAATATTGTTTACGCATCTGCAGCCTTGCACTTTGATACTGCCAGAATCACTGAGTGAGCAGCTTTCACACTGTGTGGCACCATTTCCTTCAGAATAAAAACAATGCATAAAAGACATATCCTCATCAGCAGGCTAAATGTAAGCTCAGTTTCCAAGTGTGTAAGAAGCAATGAGTCCTTGTGGTTCAGGAGTTATTTCTTTGTTCCAGACTTCATCCTCATGGATGCTGCTTGACAAATAGCAAGACTGCTTCTTTATTCCCATTACCTATCCTCTAGGTCTCACACAAAGCAGAACAAAGCAAAGTACTTGCAGTTTTTCCAAGAGGACGAGACTCATTACACCATTTAGATACTAGAGTTATTCTCATCTGATTTCAAGAATACAACTGTCTGAACTACTTTCTCATTCATAGAAAAATCTCCGGAGAGACCCTTTGTCCCTCATCTATCACAAATCAAACAGTAACCTTGGAAAATTCTCTTTCAGGCATATATCTTCATAATTTTTGTTTTAAAACCAAAATATACCAGTTCATGTATAGATTACATGACGTTCATAGAATCACTAGGTTGGAAAGGACGTTTGAGATCACTAAGCCCAACTGTACCTGTCCACTACTAAATCCTATCCCTAAGCACTTCATCCATCTGTCTTTTAAATACCTCCAGGGATGGGGACGCAATCACCCACCTGAGCAGCCTGTTCCAATGTCCAGTAACCCTTTTGGTGAAGAAATTTCTCCTAATGTCCCATCTGAACCTCCCTTGGTGCAGCTTGAGGCTATTTCCTCTTGTTTTATCCTCTGTCGTTTGGGAGAAGAGAGCAACACCCACCTCGCTTCAGCCTCCTTTCATGTAATTGTAGACAGCGATAAAGTCTCCCCTAAGCCTCTTCTCCAGTCTAAACAATCTCACTTTCCTCAGCCTCTCATTGAAAGATTTGTTCTCCAGCCCCTTCAACAGCTTCGTTGCCCTTCTCTGGAAATGCTCCAGTACTTCAGTGTCTTTCTTGTAGTGAGGGGCCCAGAGCTGAACACAGTATTCAAGGTGCAGCCTCACCAGTGCTGAGTAGAGGGAGGGGCAGAATCACTTCCCTAGTCCTACTGGCCACTCTGTTTCTGATACAAGCCAAAATGGCTGTTGGCCTTCTTGGCCACCTGGCACACTGCTGGCTGTCAACCAACACCCCCCCCCGAGTCCCTCTCTGCCAGGCAGATTTCCAGCCACTCTTCCCCGAGCCTGTAGCGCTGCATGGGGTTTTTGTGTCCCAAGTGCAGGACTTTGCACTTGGCCTTGTAAACCTCACCTCGCTGGTCTCCACCAATTGATGCAGCCTGTTCAGATCCCCATGTAGATGTTAGAAGTTCACATCTATTGGCTCTTGAGGTTTGATTTTATAAGATACCTAATGTAGTGCACCAGACAGAGCTGGTCAAGGCATTTGGTGTTGTTACAAAGGGCAAGAAGCTAAAACAAGCACTGCGTGTCCGATTTTCCAATCCGAACCTGTGTGTGAAGAATATATATACAGCACTCGTTTACAAGAAACAAATAAGTAAAATTAGCTGTAGAAAATCATCTGAAAGTATATAATCTCTAATAATGAACAAATGTAAATGTATTTCCTTACAATTAAAACAGATCTTATACTATGGATTTATATCAGCACTACTGAGATACATTTGCTTAAATAAAATTAGGAGAGTTAAAAGACAAGTGCATGTTTTGGGCACCCCAGAGAAAGAAATGTGCCCGGTACTGAAGATGGTGACAATGATTAGATGCTAACCTGAAGGAAAATAAAACATAAAATAATTGCAACAGAAAAATTAAAGGAAGCTGTAAAACCAGCACACAGTTTTGCAATCTTTCCTAACTCAATATCGGAATATTGTCTGTGTTCTAGAACATTCACAGCTTAGGTGAGTACAACAGCCAATTTTCAGAATATTAAGTGAACTTGGGGTTTTAAAATTACTGTGACTTAGAAGAACAAACATTTTCTGTTTTGCAGACATAAAATAAATGTCAGAAACAGACTTCTGATTCAGAACACACTTTGTCTGGGTCAGTAGAGCACATTACATCATATCCCTTACCGAGCCATTTCCTCCTCCAGAGGAAGCTCAAAACTTTGGACCACTGCTTGTTCTTTTATCTGTCACTGCAATACTTAATACTGACACAAAATGCATATTTGATTTACTGATAATTCAAAACCTTAAGAAAGAATGCCTCTCCTGTGCAAGAGCTATGACAATGTACTACATCTTGGCTGCCACAAGGCAGAAAGGGGGATCAGGAAGCATCTAGTCTAACCTCCAGCTCAGACTAGGAGGCCAGAGCAGCTTGTTCAGGACTTTATCCATTCGGGCCTTAAAAATCTGCAAGGACAGAGAATGCACAACCTCTGGCAAAACTCATTCCATTGACTCAAGGTGAAGTTGTTTTGTCTTACACCCAGTCTGAACCTCGCTTCTTTTAATTTCCACTGTTTGTCTCTTGCCTTCCCACCATGCACCTCCAAAGAGCCTGGCACTGTGCTTTTGAGGTTTCCTTGTAGAGGCTGAGGGGGTTTGGTTTCCCTGTGAAGCCTTCACATCTCCAGGGTGAACAAGCCCTAGTCACTCAGCCTGTTTCTGCAGGCCAGCTGATACAGATACAACCATCCTGGAAGCCCTTCACTGAACCTTCTCTGATTTATCCACGTCTTTCTTCTGTTAAAGCACCAACACTGAATCATTAAAAAGGCAGAAAGATATCTTTTCTAGGATGAAAAGTATTGTATAGAAACACTGGTCAAGCAAAAAAAAAATTACCTCCATGTTATTTGTGCTAACATCCCTGGCACTAAAAGGAAACTTAGTAAACTAGTCTCTGCATTTTTTTAAACAGTACACCTTTTTATTATGCTTAACCTCTTCCATCTCCTTACTGTTTGCAGTTTTCCATTGCAGCCAATAAATATACAGTGGTTTTAGGCTTTCAAACTGAAGCATAGAATCAGAAAGCTATTTCCACCACTAGTTTTAATTTTTACAACCATTCAACGGTCTCTTTGTGTTCAACTTACTCTGCATGAAGTCAGTCCCCAAGGTATTCACAGAAAGATAATAATTTGCCCTGGTTGGATAGTAGCTCTTACAGTGCTCTTTTGGATTTAGTGCGAGAATTATATCAATAATGCACTGTTGTAGTAGCACTAAGTGCTACTTTCTGGCTTTCTGGCTTCCCATTCTCTGCAAGTGAGTTGTTGCACAAAAGCTTGGAGGGAGCATAGGCAGGACAGCTAAAGCAAACTGGCCAAAGGGATATTCCATAGCATAAGAATGTCATGCTCAGTATATAAACTGGGGAGCCGTCTGGGAGAAGGGGAATTGGTGCTTGGGATGGGCATCGGCCATTGGGTAATGAGAAACTTGTCAATCACTTGTTTTATGTTTTTATTATTATTATTATCATCATCATCATTATCATCATCTCTCCTTTTTGCTGCCTGATTGAACTGCTTCATCTCAACCTAAATTTTTACTTTTTTTTCCATTCTCTTCCCCATCTCATTAGGGGTGGTGGCAGTGAGTGAGCAGCTGTGTGGTGCTTATGAGATTTAACCATGACAAATATAAAATTATAGAGAAACCCATAAGCATCTTCTTTTCCAGATCACACCTACTGTGCACTCAGTAGTCATGTAGATTGTACACATGCTGCTACACCACAATTCAAATTAAACCATGACAATTACAAAATTACAGAGAAACCCATGAGCATCATCTTTTCCAGGTCACACCTACTGTGCACTCAGTAGTCATGTAGATTGTACACATGCTGCTATACCACAATTCAAATATATCTGTACTCAAACCCTCTTAAGCATCCTTCAAAGACACAACGCCAGCTTCCCCGGCCAGGTTAAAGTAAGAAGTCAGCACTAGATGCAAGAAAAGCTTTCCAAGCTTTAAGAAGTCTGGCTTCTGCTGGATTTAGATAGTATTCCAGTTCATCTCTATTTTGGAAAAAAACACAATTTATTACCTCAATCATTATTCTTTTTTATTTTACATTTATTCTTAATTGATGTCAATTAGACTGAAACACTTAATACAAAAGTTTTGTGAACTTTAAGCAAACCAATATTTCACTCTAGATTTGCAGTCTTCTCCTTCCATCACTCCCTCTGTAATAATTATTTTATATATAATCACCAGTAATTCATATAGTTACCATCTTCCTTCCTGTTCAAAGTTTTTGAGTTTACAAAGGGTAAACCAAAAATTAGGGCTTATTGTTTCTTTCCTGATACAGAAGGAAATGAAATGTTTGTTGCTAAAGTTGGCACAGTAACACAAATGCGCTGTAGTGATTTGTTACTTGTCTGCAGGCATGGATCTTTATTATGATTTGAAAAGTCATTAGTAGTTTTAAGTACTGTTCATTTTCAAATGATCATAGCCAACAATCTCAATAGCAGTCCTTTCTTGTTTCCCCTTTGATTATGGTAAAACGTACTTTATTTAAAATGAATAGCCTTTCATTCATATCATAAAATCTGCCAGAGAAGTGCAGGGACAACACTGTCAATTGTCACAAGGCAAGCTTATCCATAAAACATGTTGTGTAACTGGCAGGACTAATCTCTCCCACCATGCTTACAGACACAGATGTCCAGGTTTATTTAAAATAGCCCTAAACAAAACAGCACAACTTGTGGTGTTGTTTGGGGGTTGGGGTTTTTCGTGGGTTTTTTTTGCATTTTTGTTTTATACTTTTAATGTATGCTTATTACTGGAAGGCATTTTATTAAAGAAAGATCTGAAATTTTATTCCTATGCTGACCAGGCAACAACAGTTATAGGACTAGATTTCCAGCTGGATTGTATTTTCCTCCTCAATACTCTAAGTATAGTTCTATCCAGACCATTTCCCAGATGTTCTTGTCTACAAACTCCATGAAAACTCTGCATTCAAACTGGTAAGCACAATATTTTGTTACACCTAAACAGAATTATTCACTCTTCCTTACAAATCTATGTTACTGATGGGGGGGATAACATTCAAGCATGCATGAGGAAACTTCCACTCAGAAAGCAAAGCAGTTGAAGTTATTAGCTGATATCAGCAAACAGCTGTATGTGGTGATTATTAAAAAAAAAAAAACCCAACATTTTCTTGCTGTTAAATTCTAGTGGCAAAATTTCACATATGGTACTAGTGCCTTGTACAATGAGCCTTATGATTTCACTTAAGCATTCCTGAAAGCCACCCATGGCTTTCTTGCCAGTATGTCCATATTCTTGCCAGTATGTCCATATAATGAATAACAGATTTACAGCAAATATTAATAATTCCATCTTAGAAAGACCACTGGATAATTAAGGGAAACAGAATACAACTTTCTTAAATATGTAGGGTAAACCACAATATGATACATATGGTAAACAACATATCTAATCCCACTGTCCTTCAGATCTCGCTATATATCATTATATTTATATTTATATGGAATGCAGATGAAGGTAGAAGAATCACAGTAAATTATAGACTAGAGGCCTAATATTTCAGAATTTAATAGGGCACCCTTCAGCAACAGGAACTAAGTCCTGGGCAGCTGCTGGACATGATGAAGACTTCTAAGACTGAGTTGTGAATTATAGTACAAAACATGGGAGTTTCTACTTTGGTGCCAGTATGATTACTGTATAGCCTGTGTTCTCTGAATAGAATCATAGAAAAAATAGGTTGAGGAGGGGACATCTGGAAGACAAGACATTTAGTCCAACCTCCTGCTCAATGCAGTGCCAGGTTCAAATCCAGATTAGCTCTGTCCAGGCCTTGTCTAGGTAGGTTTTGAAAATCCCCACGGATGGGAATTTTTCAGCTTTATGTAAAATTTTACTTGTTAATCTCCTGCACCAGAAAAATGTGAAGAAATTCTGAGAGTGATGTTATCATTTTAAAATGCTAGATTAAAGAAGTTATATGACATTTAATCTCAAAAATTATTCTGCTGAGCTGCTTCCACAAGCTGATGGATACAGCTGAATGAAATTCAGCATGTAAGGTTTAGTAAAGCCCATTTCTGCACATGAAAAAAAATCTTAATTATTTCCAGTGAAGAAAAAATAAGTTTCTATTTCACTTTGAGGAAAACATACTTTATAAGAAGGCACGCAGAAACCTTTTTCCTATCATATTTAGTTGTTCCTTGAAGGAATAGCTTAACAATACAATTATATGCTTGTGTTATAATAGCCTAATAATAGCTATGCATGTATCATCCTTGATTCTACAAACTGGCTTACTACTGTTCCCTGTGCTTAAAATTCCTTTAATGGTTTACCCGCTCTTAGACTTAAGAGCTCATCTAAGTAGGGAACACTCTGATTTTGGATTTATGCACCAACATCGCTTTACTTGCATCAATAAGCATATGCTTTGATTCAAATAATTTTTTTTTTAATCAGAAAATTTTCCAAGATATTTGAAACAAAACACAGAAGCTGCCTTTAAAAAAAGGTAAAAAATGTATTAAAACCAATTTTGATTAACCCCATTTGACTTGTTTGTAAGATTTAACAGAACACTAAAACTATATTGGGCATTTAATACAGGATGTTACTGTAGCATTTTAAATGCCAGAAACTCCTATGCATTGCTAAATTAGAATGTATAGATTCATATTGTGTTGTAAATGACAATATACAATGAAATGTGCACATAACACTGAAGTTTTGCTAAAATTTATTCCTGCAGAAATCTTAGACATTAATCTGGTCAGAAATGCATAAAATAATAAACAAGCTTGACATGGCTATCATTACCTGTTTCTATGTAAATGAAAGATTTGCTGAAAAAGAATAAATTACTCCAATGAAAGACGAGCTAACTACCCCCAACATTTTGCAATTCTTATTTATCAGCTAAAGGTGTTATTTGGAAAATAACATGTAGTATAAGTAAACACACAGTACTTCATTTAGTCAGTCCAGTTGCCCAGACCTTGTTTATAATTTGGAGAAGACATGTGCTCGTGAAGACAGATGTCATTTGCCATGGTGAAATGGTAGATGTATTTTTTTTTCTCTGATAGGCTTCCTAGCAGCCAATATTGAATAAAAATAAATAATAAATTTTGTCTGATCAGCTGTTTCTGAACTGGTTCATCAGACCTACTTACAAGCAAATTGAAAACAAAAATGTATTCCCACACAGATGCAAACACACAATCCCAACTATAAAAGAAAAGGGTGAGGGGGAGAATAAAAGAAAAAAAAAAGAATAGTGCCTGGAAGAGATTAACAAAGAAGTTTCAGATCAGATTATCTGAAACAGATTTTTTGGCCCTTGGTCCCCTCTGTGGCAAGTTTCTATCAAAATGACATTGAACTATATCCAGTCTGCTTGCTACCTAGACTGCCAGACACCACCTCATATACAGCTGATGGGAGAAAAGCAGCAGCACTGCCCAGGATAGAGCATCTAAAACAAGGAGTCTGCCATACCAGGCAAGCAGGCATATATGGCAGACAGTGTGAACATGCCTTTCTGACTTTAGCTTTCCATACGTTTTACAGGGGAGTAACAATTTCAAGTTTTCACATAGAACATCTCGTATGTGTACCTCTTCTGCTAACTTACATCCGTCCACAGACTAAATAACATAGACATCAAAATGTATGTCACAAATACTTAACTGGAAAACAGACTTTAAAATAACTCTGTTGTTAGAGGCACCACATTGGGGCCCCTGCAAGAGCTAGAATTTTCTCATAACATTTTCACGCACAGCACATACAGGTCATATTTCCTTAACTAGAGACATTCAAACTGCATTCTTCTAAAAAGCTGCAACTTTTCCATCTAGGGCCTCATCCTGAGAATTACAAATTGATTACTTAAAGCAAGTATGCCATTAGTACCTTTTATACACAAGACTTCTCTAGCTTCACAAGTCTCCTGACATCTAATTAAACAAGAAGTATGAATGTATGTGGCATAACAGGGAGCAAGTTGCAAATAACTCCCAAAAGCCTGGAAACACACACATGACTGTGTATGTGTGTAGGAATCCAAGATAATTAAGTATATTGCAGCTAGATAAATCAGAGAAACACAATGAGTTCATAGGTTATTAGTTCTGTGATGCCATAACTAGGTGTCGCCCCAGCTGATAATGCTTGTTATGGCTACATTATGCTGAAAAATAGCTTCATCTTTTTTTTTTTTTTTTTTTTAAGACCTGTAGAACAGATTACAATATGGGAAATAAAAACTCAGGTATTCCTGATCATTAAGTCATTTTTTTTGAAGACCATGCTGGTTCACTTCAGTGAGGTAAACTCTCCGGCAAGAGAGGCTGATCAGTGCTTTGCCAGGAAGTAGGTAGTATTAACATTTTTATTTCCTTCAGAAAGAAAATACTGAAATCAAGACTAAGCAATTTAAAGATTTCAGGAGGACGTGGTGTTATTGACACAATTAGAAGTCAGCTATTCCCAGATCCTGAGTAAGACTTCCTTCCCTCCTTCCCACCAGTACTTCTCAAGTGGAAAAGAAGCCAAAAGGTACAGAGCTACCTCAAGCAGTGGAAGGCATGCAGAGGAAGGTTTCACCAATCATCTCCACACTTTGTTTTCCTCCACCAGCATATAATATGAGCTGCAAGATCAAGGTGAGAAGCAAAGGAGAGAGCTAGGATAAAACCACACAAACAAAACACTTGGAACTGGTGAGTCCACATCTGCAATAGTGTGTTCAGTTCCAGACTCCTCAGTAAAAGAGAGACACGGACATACTTGAGGAAGTCCGATGAAAGGCCACAAGGATGATGAAGGGCCTGGAAAATCTCTTATGTGAAGAAAGGCCAAAAGAGCTGGGACTGTTCACCCTGGAGGATGGGAGGATTTTTTTAGTATTTATAAGCATCTGAAGGGAGGGTGCTAAAAGGACAGAACCAGGGTCTTCCCAGTGGTTCCCAGTGACAGCACCAGAGGCGGTGAGTACACACTGAGACACAGGAGGTTCCCTTTGAACATCAGGAAAGGCTTCTTCACTGTGAGAGTGACTGGCACTGGCACAGGTTTCCAAGGGAGGTCGGGAGTCTCTTCTATCCTGGAAGATACTCAAAACCTCTTTGAACATGGTCAGGGAAACTGGCTCTTGGAGGATGTGCCTGAGCAGGAGGGTTGGACCAGGTAACAAGACAATTAACTGCTTTCAATTTCAAGTCCCCCGCACAGGAAAGACATGGATCTGTTACAATGAGTCCAGAGGAGGGCTGCAAAGATGATCAGAGGGCTGAAGCACCTCTGATAGGCTGAGAGAGTGAAGGAGTTGTTCAGCCTGGAGAGACCTTATAGCAGTCTTCCAATACTTAAAGGATGCATATAGAAAAGATGAGGAGCAGCTTTTCATCATGGAGTGCAGTGATAGGAAAAGAGGATCCAAACTGAAAGAGGGTAGATTTATATTAGATACCAGGAAGAAATTTTTTACTGTGAGGATGATGAGGCTCTGGAACAGGTTGCCCAGAGATGTTGTGGATGCCCCATCCCTGGGGATATTCCAGGCTAGGTTGAATGTGGCTTTCAACAACCTGATCTAGTGGAAGGTGTCCCTGCCTGTGGCAGGGAGACTGGAATTAGATGATCTTTGAGATCCCTTCCAGCCCAGGTCATTCTATGATTCTATAATTCTATGACTTTCAGAGATGCCTTCCAGCCTCCACCATTCTGTATCCCCGTGTAAAGCATTCACAAGGTTGCCAATCCACACCACCTGTGAATGCCATTTGTAAATACTTTGATTTCAGTTTTTTGTCTTTACATTAGTGAGGTGAACTGCACTGGTTGTGCCAACCCAGGCCAATTTCCATCTCTCTTCCACTCTACTCCAAAAGCAGAAGAAAACTTTTCCCTTGCTATTTCATCATTTGTAGGTCAGTTTGTTTGGTTTCTAAATGCTAGAAACCATTTGATCTTTGCTGACTTTACAGGGCTTTCTCTTGTGCGTGCTTCAAGTACAAAACTGCTTCTCAGACAGTTACACTAACCATGACCTGCTTCCATGCTCACTCCCTTCCTCCATTACCTTCAGACACCACTTGGTACAAACCCAATATTAAAGGATCTGGGTTAGTGATAGTTATTGCTTTGCCTCATATTTTCTGTCAGAATATCTATTTCTAAAAGTTAATTCCTGAGGGGGGAACACTGCCTTTGGTCTCTGAGAGCTTGATATACTTCAGGACACTATGTTATAAAATAGGTATGTTTCACAGACAGTTGATCACTGACTCACATGCGTAACAGGACTTAGAGCTCATCACACCACCTACAGCCTCCACAGAGCTCCCCACCTTTTTCTTGCCTGTTTGTGTGTTGGATGATGGGGACAGAGGTCAGGGAAGGCCAGACATATTATAAACCCCTTCAGTATACTGTCAGTTACCAAAAAGGCTCTATCCTCAGTCAGTGAAACTCAAATCAAGGAAGGAGACAAGGAAAAGAAAGCTATATGAAGGACAAACAGTTACACCATTATTAAAGAATCTATTTCACACACATTTCAAGAGGTTTAAGTAAATTTTTGTTTTCCTCTGGGGCAAAAAGTGTAGGCACTACAATTGCACTAATCTCTAACTAGAAAACACACTGGGTGCCTTGGGAGTAACATAGTAATGACCAGTACCACTGTTTGCATGGGTTTATTAAGGTTCTCCTATCCTAAACTGAAACTACTTCAGGAGCCATTCTGATACATGACCTAAGCCAGCAACTCTCCTAAGCTTCCTCTGGGGGAATCCCAAAACTCATATGCAATGCCTAAAAAACATAGTAATGGGGAACGATGCCATACAGTATGACCCTAATTTTTCCAATTTTGGAAAGAAAAACCGGATTCTTCTACATTTTAGCTGCTGCAGAGAATCCACGGGTAAAGGCTTGCTAAGGGTGACTTTCACAAACCCACATCCAGCTCTGGATGTGAGCACATCTGTCTCTCACATAGAGCTCTTCTCACTAAACACCCTGTCTTAGGCATGAATTCCTAGTACACATGTATAAGATTTGCAGCTGCAAATTAATCAAATACTAGCATCTGTTATGTGTAAAGAAGCTATATTTAAAGCAACTAACCAGCTTGAGAACCGAGTAGCGCTTAAAATGTAATGTCAAATAATCAAAATTATTTGTCCAAGGATGGACTCATGACTGAAGCAAACCTCAGAGACCAAATTTGATTTTCTTACCTTTCAAGTTACACTCACACATGCAACATAACTTATTCATCTCAATATAGCATCAGATGTTGTTGTCTTAGGTCTACCTAAGATGAGCAAGGAAAAGTCATTTCAAAATCTTGGGGTTAAAATTTTGCAGCGTTCTGCCACAGGAAATATGCAGAAATGTGCTTGCAATAAGAAACTCACAAGTCAAGTGAGTAGGATCCCAAAGAAGCAATCCTGATTAATGACTTGAGACAAGTTCCTATGTTAATCCACACTATGATGAAAAATAATGTTGCTGAACAGTTACATGTGAGTTTCTCGAATCTCAAAGAATACCCTTATTATCTTTTCTCCCTTTGCTCAGTTTATGAAATAAGGTAAGTAGGGATGACTCAGAATAAATACTGAAAACACATCAATGTTTTCTCCCTACAGATTTCTAGGACTTCAATAGCACACTTGTAAATAGGTGGTGTTTTCCCTTCTCACAGAGAAATTAGCCCTGTCAGCAGTATGCCTGCTGCAAATGGAATCAGGTTCTGACTGATATATGAACAGCACTCAAACAGTAGCTTTTCTCAAACCTGAATATCATTTGACTGCTTCAAGATCTTCCACTCCTTTAGAAATTTAGCAGACAGCCTTTCATACTTTTTAGAAGATAATTCTATCCTACAGGCGTTGTAAGCGTAACTGGCATCTATCAACATCATACTTAATATTCCACAAGAAGTGCTCCGTCCTGCAAGAGGACATAGGAAAACTCCAGGGAAGTGAAGATTTAATTTAAATAGACAACTTCAAAACTTTTCCCTGGAGAACTCAAGTGACAAATGCTGGATTTCCAAGGCAACCAAAATATTCGCTCTGGACATCAAAATCAAATCACTGCAGTTATAAAGAGGCTTTCCATTATTAGTATGGATATTTTCAAAGAAACACATCTATGAAGTGCAAAAGAGTCAAGTTTCAAGTTCCTTAAGAAAGTTAAAAACAGATACTTGACTGCAAATGTTTGAAAGTTGCATGCAACAGAGTAAAGAAAATCCAGTGATTTTCCTTAACTGATCAATTATCAAGAAAACTCCCTGCCTCTGAATTACTCTGCTATAAAATAGCTTTCCAACAATTAGGTTGGTTTCAAAAGAAATCCTAAATAATTCTGCACTTACCATTGCGATGTCTGATCATCCTACTACAACAGACCCCAAAGCTTTTACTAGGAAAGACTGCTTGGAGGGAGGAGAGATGAAACACCAAGGTGTCCTTTGCCTGATTAGAGATGAGTTGGTGCAGTCAGCCTTGGCCTGCGCACCTACATTTAGGGCTCCATGAATAGACAGCGGTGGGGTGTGACTGGAGATGCCCAGTGCCCACAGTCTGGGAAAAGCTCACCTGAGGGAGCAAGAGCAAAGGATCTGTAGTTATGGGGAATGCTCTGCTGGGCCAGACACAGGAGAGCCAGGCAGGCCTCCACCTCCGAACAAGCAAGCACTACCCTAGATTTTCCTCATCCCTATTGGAAGTAACTTTTAGATGCTTTTGCTTTAGGAAGTTAATGCAGAATATGATTTATCAGGCAGCTCGGAAAAGGAGCTGCTACTTTCCACTCTGGTTTTAGTGAACTACTATGATTCTGTTCTGTTCTCAGGTTTATTTTGCAAACAAACAGAAAAATCCCTATACAAGCAAGTTTTAGCCACAAATGAGATTGCTCCACCTGTAGTTTTTTATAGTTAATGAAATGAAATTGCTTACTATACTCAAACACCTCTACATTTGAAGATATATGATGTAAAAAATGCCTCAAAAGATCACAATAGATACCAAGCGTTTATTCTACAGGTTCTTAAGAGATTAATAATCATCTGCCTAAAGTGCAAAATTGCAATGTCAAAGATACTCTATATCCCAACTGAGAATATTTATGCAAAAATTCTTTCAAAGAGAGGAGGACCACGGCTACTTGGTTTTGTTAATTCTTTTAAAAATATAGTATTTTTCACTGTCACTAAATTACACTTTTTTTTTAATATGAAGTGGTCCTAAACGTCAGCATTATCTTTTGATAACTGATCCTTAAGCAATATTATCTTTGTTTAGATGGGGTTTGTGGGAGAGTATATAAAATTTGATTATCAATGACGTCAGATATCTAGACTTGTTATGCACTCAAAGTAAGCTAATAACCCAAGTTTGTCTATACACAAGAATAAAAAAGAAAGCAAAAGAGGACACCATATGCAAAAGCTGGTTGAACCTGTTTGTGGCATTATGCTATTAAATTTAATTAAGTTTTCATACTGCTTCACATTTCTCAAATGTGTGTGTGTTTGTGTTCATGTGGACATGTATGTGTGCATATAAAATGCACACAATGACCACAGAAAAGTTCTGTTTCTCTTTTAGTCTCTTGAAGGGTTGGGTTTTAAAAGAGGGTTTTATTGAATTTCCCTAAGAAATGGCTTTATTCATTTCATTTTATCAATAATCTCCATTCTAGGATAAAAATCAAATTTTACATGCATAGCTAGAATGTCTCAAACTAATTTTACATTGCTTGAAATTAATAATGAACTTTAAATTGTACCCTGAGATTCATCACTGTCACTCTTTTCCCTCACTTTGTCCTTCAGTGACATACAAGTAATTGTTTGTGTGGGAAGATAAAACAAATGCCTTTTCCACAGTGCAGAGCATATGGCTTCATGGACTACAGATCTGTACAAATGTAAGTTTTACATTGATTCTAGCTTTTACTGAACAATAAAACTGTTCTTCAAGATTTATACAGGTCATTAATTCTATTTTACTCAGGACTGAGCAAAGCAAACATCTTAGTAAGTCTGGCTGCCAAGTTAACACCAAAAAAGTGCCTCCATATTTTCCCCTGAATTGTCTTGCTTAAAAGAAAAAGTAAGAAGAAAAAGAACTTGGACTTAATGAAACATTTTGTTTAAGCAGTTCATTACACTTCAGTTTCAGGGACATATAGAGATATCAAGAAAAAAAAGTCTGGAAAAACTAATTCTTTTCAGTTGCCTTGCTTGGTTTGTGAAAGTTTGTGAGAGTCACACACACAAATGAGTTCAATGTGCAGACAGCTGTGTTTGAATTATTCTCTCCAACAACGTCTTCTACATTTCCTGCATGTCAAAAACATAACTGGAATTAAAAAACATAACATAACAGAATTAAAAAAAAATAGGAGGGATCCAAAATAACTAAATTAATACCCAGACTGCCTTAAAAGGCGTTTTCATACTTCAAAGACTAACTTCAATAATAAAAACAAAACATTTGCAATTGCCAGTTATATGCAAAGAATGTACCGCTTTTTAACATGTGAAATTTATTTTAATGCCCTATAGCAGGGTTCATGTACATTGTTTGGTCTGGTTATTTTCCCCCAGAGCTCCTCAGGTCTGGTCACAAGTGGTGTGTGGGTGGAAGAATCCATCCATTTTGCTAACAATGTAGTACATGAGCCTCAGGGTGTAAAACTTTTATGTCAGCTACTAAAGACATGCAACAACACAGAGCTATTAGCGTTTTTCTTCTATTCTCTTACATCATGAACTTATTTCAGATGCTGTTTTACACCAGTACTAAAATGAAGAGTGTCAGATCTTGCTGAGAATATGTGTTTGGTTTTTTTTTTTTTAAAGCTAGTTTTTTTGATGGACATTACATTACATTACAATGCCATGTTTTGAACTGTACAAAAGAAATGGTTTGGCATCCTCCACACAAACATACAATTAAGGGCAGTTCTGTAAGCTAGTCTTTCTCCATTACCCACTATGATAAAATTCTGCATTATTTGAAAGCGTGGTTTTGCTTAACCCAAAGTCTTAATTGCCTCATAATATTCAGTACTTGAATATTTTCAATATCACCGCAATACAATAAACATGACAAGAAAAGTAAATTTAATTTTATCTGGCGAATAGCATCTCACTACTTGAAGAACTGGCAGAAAACTGTCATTTTTTTAAAAGCAACAGACTTGGTGAGTACTAAAGTTCAATTACCGAAATCACAGCACTGACAGGAATTTAAAGCTGCCCCGTAAATACCGATTGACAGGAAACATTTAGAAGTAAATTATATATATATATATATATATATATATATATATATATATATAAAATCCTTAGCGTCGGCCTTACCACATCGTAATCCTCACTGCCAAAAAGGTACATAACTACACCTTCACGGCCTGACAGCAGAGACGTCCAGAGCTTCCCAAACCCCTAAAGTGGGATCTTCAACTGCATCTTCAACATCTGTGTTTCAGCCAGGCAGGCGCTACAGCTGCGATGTCGTCCCAGAGCTCGTTTCCCACGCTCAAACTACTTTGTAAGTTCGCTCTCAGGCTCGAACCCAAAACCTTCTTTCTCCAAGGGGCCGAGGAACCGAGGAGAAAAGTGCGCGGGGAGAGAAGGAGCGGGAGCGGCGGGCGGCGCGGGGCTCTCGGCTCCCGCCGCTCCTGCCCCTCGTCACACGTCGCTGGCGCTGCCCCGATTGGCTGCGGGGAAAAGCGGGGTCGGGGGAAAGCGAGCGGCACCCCGGCCACTCGAGGTTTGGGGTGGGAGAGCCCGGGAGGATCGCAGGAGTGGAGGGCGTGTTGATCACCGAGAGGCAGAGGCGGCAAACGCTGAGCAAACGCGACTCGTTCAATTTGAAGGAGCTCAGAAACAGGCACTTCACAATCTAGATTGCCCCCAGCTCGTCTAAGTTTATCCCTCGCTCCTCTGATTCTTCTGCAGAAGCCCATGGAGCTACATCACTTTATATCTCTTATAAAAGAATAAAAGTCATTCCAGGACAGTTTTGCATTGCAATGTTTCACTCACTCCATTGCTCCCTTCTGCTGATTAATCTCAGACTGCTCTGCTAGCAAAACACAGTGAAACTTCATCACATCATCGCACTCAGGTAACAGTAAAGTTATACCCGCTACCTCTGCAGCGCGGAAAGCTGAAACCGTGCCATGACAGAAGAGCCTGATGCCCTGCTCACTCCTGGCCAACCTCCAGTCCAGGTAGAGCAAGCAGGAAAGAGTAAAAGCAGCTAAAGAGCAGGATAAAATGCTAAAGACTAAAAGATTTCAGAGATTGATTCACCAACAGCATTCCCAATCTAATAATTTGATGGGGCTTTAAAAATAAATACAATGAGAGATGGTTTAGGAATACAGCATGAAGTACGCCGAGCATACAGGAATATTGCCCTCTGGGAAAGGCACACACAGCTGGGGAAGATGCCACCACTTGGCATGCAGTAATACAACCCCAATCTAAACAGCTTTAAAACAGCGCTAGGAAACCCATCTCCTCTCTGCTTATTCCTCTAAATTCCTTACAATTCATATTGTTGCGATCACAGTATACCGTAATTCAAACTTTACATAAGCTCTAGGAAAAATTACAGAATATGTAACAGCCAAAGGACAAAATGTGTGGGTGTATGCTTGCCCATTTATAGCTACAATAATGTTAATACAATATACAGAACATAGCATTACAGGATAGCATGCACATGTATGGCACTGAAAAAAACAGTTTGTGCTACTCAATTTCCTTCTCTTCCACAAAAAGGACCTTTTTCCTAACAAAAATAGCAAATAAAGCAGTTCAAATACACTGTAAACATCCTCCTGGTTCCTCCCCCATCTCACATACCGCTTATTTTAAATACATCTTGTCTTGACTACCTCAGTTTCTTTGCATGAGTTAATAAGATATTCTTCTCTCAATCTGCCTTCTCTGTCAAAACAGACCTTTAGTCCTCTTTTGACTATATGTGCTGTGACTCATGAGTCTGGATTTTTTTAAGTTCTTGTGTGTATTCAAAAACAGAGTCAAAAACAAGCTACATACTCTTGGAAAGAGCAAATTAGAAATTAGAAGACATTAATTTTGCTTTCAACTATATGTTTACAAAATAGCAGTAGTTTAATCTGTCAGTGAAACTGGTCACTTCACATTATATCAATTGAAAATTACGCTTCAAGCAATATCATAATATTATGTTCTCAGAAAATAAATAAAACATGCACCATTCCTGCATGGAGGTAAATAACAGACAAAAGACACCACTAGTGGAATGTAACAATCATTTGTCCAAGTTGTTTGCCACTATTGATGCTGAACGAGTGGTTACACACTCTTAATAATTTTAATGTAGTTGCCTAAGTTTTACTGCACAGCTTTTTTAGTGTGAAACCACACCTGTGAATAGCAGGAAAAGCTAGGGTCATGACCCATTACTTTACTTATCTGATACAGCTCTTGCAAGCAACAGAAATTTGGGTGGCATAACTTGATTGCTCTGTTCTTGGATATGGCTCTCTCAACTAAATCTGGAAAAAAAAATAACAAAAACCAGCAGCAATGTCACAATTGCTCCTACCGTCGAGAATAAGGAAAACATATTGCTTTCTATGTATAAAAAATTATGGTGATTTTTTTTTAATTAGTTTCATTAGATCCTGTACTTCAGGTAGGAATATGAAATCAGGGAGGATTGCAGTTCACATATACTCAAGAGAGACTTAGGGCATTATTCAGATTGTCACCATAAGTGACTTGCATGTCACAAATAATTCTCACTACAGACAGTACAAGCAGCCAGAGTCTGGCAGCTCGGATGGTAAATAAGCTGAATTGCTCATTGCGCTCTTGAACTGAAACATCATGACAGGCACCCAAGTCTATCTCAGGGCAGATTTTTATATAGCTTTTATGGTTCAAGAGTTAAAGTCTGCAAAAATGCCACCCCCATTGAGGGCATTTAAACTTAGCACAGCACTTCTGGATGACCTATGCTCCACTCCCAGCTAAGTGACAGCACTGGGTTTTCTACGGCTTCCTTCCCCCACTGGCTCAGCGAAGGTATGTGACTGGCCAGTGCAGAGCAGACAGTGTCTCACTGGTGCTGACCCTTGCGGCGAGGCAGTACAGACAAGAATCTCATAATTCACATAGAAAGAGGGAGCGCAGAAGTGGAAATGGGAAAGAGAGAAGTAGGTTGGAACAAGGAATCTGGCAGCGATGCAACTGAAGAGGTAGTGGGATTGGGAAGCGCAGGCAACCAGAGTGCAGAACAAGGAAGAAAGTAGTGTAACTCTTTGACCTACAGGGAGGAGATATAAACCTGCTATAAACCAGGCCAGAGACACAAATTAAGAATAGGCAAGAAGAATGTTCATGGCAAGCAAGGAACACAATAGGATTTGAAAAGAGCTGCACAAGGACAGCTGGCCACCTGACTTGCTTAAAGCTAGGAGGTAACCAATGGAGAGAGGAATGGTGAGGAGCAGGGCAAAGATGATGAGATGGGATGCCTGGGCAGAACTGTCTGGTCAAGTAAATAGGAAGACTGTGGAGCCTCCATCCTCGGAGGCATTTGAAAGCTGTCTGAACAAAGCCCTGGGCAACTGGCTTTAGGCAGCCTTTCTCCAAGCAGGTGACTAGACTAGTTCCAGAGGTGCCTTCCTACCCCAACCACTCTGAGAAACCATAACCAATTCATATAAAAAATACCAAATTCGCACTGATATTTCAGCAATGCTATCTCTCCATTTTCTTTTCAAAGATTAAGCATAATGACTTTTCAAATTGTCTAGGAGGATAACATTTAACTCTGGTATTTAAACTCTGACCCATGTCTTTCAAGCATAGCTATGAATTGCCTACACTATAAATAACTTTGTATATCATACTACTTTAACATAGTGCATTTGGGAAAACAGAGAAAACTGCTGACATGGTTGTCAAGGTTAATAGTCTAAACAGACCTTCCTCGATAAACAAGAATCTTTCAACTTGCATCCAACAGTAACAACAATTTTTATCTTCAGTAACTCTAATGGAAAGCAATCGACTCACTCTTACCTAATTCAGATTCAGATTAAAATCCCAGTGAAGAATGTCAACAGCTTGTAACTCTCTTTTGCATAGCTAGCAATAAGTATTGTCTCTTATAAACACAAGTGTTTAAATTTCATGGGAACTTTGGCAATGCTTCTATTTTCTTTTTTACTTACCTGTTGCAGAAAACTACAAAGAACTTGTCCCCCTTCAAGTATGGAACGAAAGAGCAAGAGCTGTTTATCTTTAATTACCTACCATCCAAACTATCCTATCCCACAGCAGTACTAAATTGCTGTTTAACAGCGTTACTTAAATAGAAAAATGATGACTAGCAACTGATTTTTATTTTCTTTTTAATTTTTTTTCCTGTGAAGTTTAGGTCTCCATAGCGGTCACAATAACTGTGGGCACAGCACTCAACAGTAGAATAAACAGTAATTTTCTGATACCTCACGGAGTGTTAATTGCCCTGAAGGAGCTACAGGAAGAATCTGAAGCCCAAACCTTCACTTCTTTTGAATGCACTCTTTTTTAAAGTACGTCCCAAAAGGAGCCTGGTTTGGGTCAAGTTAAAGGGGTTTTTTTGTTTATTTGTTTGCACCTTACATAAAATTCCATACATCACGTAGCATGTTTGTAATTCTCTTTTAAAAATGGTGTACATCTGTAAGAGGGTTGATAAGTAACAATTTATTCTATGAGATTTGATTAGTTATATAATAAACCAATGCCTACTAATTCAAAATGCAAATAATTAAACACTTCCTTAAGATCAATGTCAACTCTTAAATTTCAAAAATAAGCTCAAAATGAATCAATAATAAAGTAAAATCTGAAAGTATGCCCATGGAACTATTGGAATGCTATTTAAATTTTATTTTTAAACACTAAAGCTGCTTATCATTTGCAGATTGTTATTGGTTATTATGGTTACCATTCTCCAACACAATCCAATCTGCCTGCAGTTTTCTATTTCAGGATACAGCAGTGATAACATTAAGAGCAGACTAAATTTTGCAACTTGCAAACATACATACATTAGGGGCACATTCTATCTCCTCCTGGACTGAAAGATAACATGAGTATGTTCTCAGAGAGTCACAGAAATAACAAGCTGCCATTCTTCTTGCAGTCAGATGTTAAAACATTTAACACAACTCACAGTGATTGTCAGGAACATCACAAAAGTTTGAAACCATGCATACATCAAATAACTGTTGTATTATGGATCCTCTGCATCACTCAGATATTGGACAGGTGCAATACCACACAGATGGAAGATCCACCCACAAATGACTGTTCCCATGGGAGGAGGCAAGATTTTTGGGGTTTTTTTAATGTAATGCAGATTCGGAGGGAATATTGTCTTCTTGTAGCCTTGAAGCAGTGAAGCACAGAGAATGGCGATACATATAGAAAGAACAACTCAAGTGCTCAATATGCTATTGCTGGTTTAGGATGCTCACACAAGTTGTGGGCAGCTGAATGTGAAGCCAAACACTTCTGAATATAAACACTTCTGGGTATAAAGTGGAAAGAGGTAGATTTAGACTAGACATTAGGAAGAATTTCTTCATCATGAGAGTGGTGAGACACTGGAACATGTTGCCAAGGGAAGTTGTGGCTGCCCCATCCCTGGAGGTGTTCCAAGGCCAGGCTGGATGTGCCTTGAGCAGCCTGGTCTAGTGGGATGTGTCCCTGCCCATCAACGGGCTTTGGAACTAGATGATCTTTAAGGTCCCTTCCAACCAAAACTATTCTATGCTTCTACGATTCTAAGAAACAGCTGTAAATTTTGACAGAGGTTTAAATGGTTGGAAAATTCCTGAAGATAAAAACAGAGATAAAGTTCATTTTACTGTACTTATTAACTGCAAGAAGGGAAATGCGTATGTTTGAGCACAAGAACTCAAATAAGAGAACCAATTTTCACAGACAGCATGAAGATCTTGAAACAAAATGCATAAAACACAAAGATGGAAAAACACACAAAGCTGGGGAAACAGCCTGTGATGGCTACTGTTCCTTAAAAAAATACAACTTTCCATTGAAAGGTTACTAATTTAACCCTATAATGTCACCACTACATGCTGCTGATATACTACATGGTGCTACACTGAGTACTACATTAAATAAACAATGGGGTTTAATCTCTGTGAAAGTCTTAAGTCACACTCAGCACATGTCAGCTCCTGGGTGCACTGAAATGTTTCAAGTGTCATGAGCAGCTTGATGATTGCCAGATGCTGATCTCACAGAGCTGCTGACTCAGGATAACTTTGGCTTGTAGCTGTGTACAGAAACCACCATGAACTAAAAGGGATATTAACCGCCTCTGGCTACCTCCACATCCTGAAAACTGTTACAGGTAGTCCTCTGGATACTGTTTCCGTGCAATTCCCATACTTGGGTCATTGACTTACTAACTGACACTTCACACAGTAGAGTTCTGAGTCCTTTAAAATTGTTTTGATTTTTAAAATGAGGTAGTAATTCATGTTCCAAGTTCAACCACACCACAAATTCATATCTGTAAAAGTACCTGTAAACTTGAGACCTTCAAAATTTGTTCTCCTTTCAGAAACAAAAGTGTACCTGATTAGCAAGGCCACAGCAGCAGGCCAGAGGAGGTATTTTGGCACACTTTGCCCCTCTTTATGCATTTTTGGCACAAGTCATCATTCCACAATTTCATCAATTTAAGTTATTGATTCTCACCAAGTGCTGTGGTTTGTTTGGTCTCATCACTTCTTCAAATCTCAGTTCACGTTTTTCATTTTTACTGTGTTTGAAACTTCCAATATTTTGGATACTTGCATTTTTGGCAAACCTAAAAGCTTTATTATGTTCAACTTTTGGTGAAGAATAGCTTGTGCAATTTAATGAGCTCTGGTAAAAGGAGTTCTGGTGAAATGCATCCCAGCGTCCTGAGGAAATTGGCAGATGTTGTTGCCAAGACACTCTCCATGATATTTGAAAAGTTATGGCAATCAGGAGAAGCCCCTGATGACTGAAAGAATGGTAACGTTGTGCACATTTTTAAAAAGGGTAGAAAAGACAAGCCTAGGAACTACCAACCTGTCAGCCTCACCTCTGTGCCTGGGAAGATCATGGAACAGATCCTCTTAGAAGCTATGCTAAAGCACATGGAGGACATGGAGGTGATTAATGGCACCCAGCACAGCTTCACCAGGGGCAAATCCTGTATGACCAACCTACTGGCTTTCTATGATGGGGTAACTGCAGCAGTGGACATGGGTAAATCAACAGATGTGATCTATCTAGACTTCTGTAAAGCCTTTGACACGCTCCCCCCTATATCCTTCTCTCTAAATTGGAGAGATATGGATTTCATGGGTGGATGGTATGGTGGGTAAGAAACTGGTTGAATGGTCGTATTCAAAGAGTAGTGCTCAATGGCTCAACATCCAGATGGAGATCCATGACAAGTGGTGTCCCTCAGGGGTCCATACTGGGAATGGTGCTTCATCGATAATATTGACAGCGACATTGAGTGCACCCTCAGCAAGTCTGCAGATAACACCAAGCTGAGCGGTGCAGTTGTCAGACCAGAAGGACGGGATGTCATCTGGAGAGACCTGGACAAGCTGGAGAAGTGGGCCTGTGAGAACCTCATGAGGTTCAACAAGGCCGAGTGCAAGGTCTTACACCTGGGTTGGGGCAATCCTTGTTTTCAGTATGGGATAGGGGATGACATGATTGAGAGCTGCCCTGCAGAGAAGGACTTAGGGGTGCTGGTCAATGAAAAACTCAACATGAGCCGGCATTGTGCACCGTATCCTGGACTGCATCAAAAGAAGTGTGGCCAGCAGGTTGAGGGAGGTGATTCTGCCCTTCTATTCTTCTCTTGTAAGACCTCATGTGGAGTACTGTGTCCAGTTCTGGAATCTTCAATGTAAGAAGGTTATGGAGCTGTTGGAACGGGTCCAGAGGGGAGCTACAAAGATGATAAGAGGCCTGGAGCACCTTCTATATGAGGACAGGCTGAGAGAGTTGGACTTGTTCAGCCTGGAGAAGAGAAGACTCTGAGGAGATCTTATAGCGACCTTCCTCCAGTACCTGAAGGGGACCTTGAAGAAAGCTGGAGAGGGACTACTTGTAAAGGCTTGTGGTGACAGGACAAGGGAGAATGGGTATAAACTGGAGAGGGGCAGATTTAGACTAGACATTAGGAAGAATTTCTTCACCAGAGAGTGGTGAGACACTGGAACATGTTGCCAAGGGAAGTTGTGGCTGCCCCATCCCTGGGGGTGTTCAAAGCCAGGTTGGATGGGCCTTGGGCAGCCTGGTCCAGTGGGAGGCATCCCTGCCCATTGCAGGGGGTTTGGAACTAGATGATCTTTAATGTCCCTTCCAACCCAAACTATTCTATGATTCTATGATTCTATAAAATGTGAAAGCTGGAAAACTTGTCTCTGCAGAAGGGACTATGTATAACTTGGGATCCACTTCAGGACTCAGAGTCAGAATTAAATGGAATTTAGGCAGCACATGTGCTGTTGTAATGATCTCTTTGGTACTGCAGAAACATACTTCAGTTTAATGAGCAGGGAGCCAGATGTGTAACCCTGGCTAACAACTATCAGTGCACTGTGAAAACACATCCACAAAACCCAGTATGTTAGCTTAGCAGAGTTGATAATCTGCAGTATAACAGTTGCAAAATGTGTAGTTGTTCCTTACAGAAAAATAATGCAACGTTACAACATTTACAGAACTGGCCTGATGAGATGCAGGATGAAGGTAAGGTACTTTCAGTCAGTCTTCCTTGCTCACCCAAATCATCCTGATGAACTGAACAACTGAACTGCATATGTACAATAAATACCGTATTGAATTGAACAGAAACAATAATACACATTTCACTGAGGACTTCGTCAAACTGAGAAGACACTAAGTTAGCATTACAACTACCACAACTGTGAGCCAGTCTTTCTAATGAAATCCTTTGACCAGCATGAGTCTATTTAAAAGGAAATTTAGCTTTTATAACTAGATTTGCTAATGGAGCTTTAAAATTATATTTTTTTCTGAAACTAATATTCTACCAATACCATTAAATAACAATCTAATATTTTTTTAAGGCATGAATATTCTAAAATGTCAATCTGTCAGCATCCTTTCAGCAGCCCCAAAACATTCAGGAAAAAACAGAAATTTACATCTACTAAAATACTGCAAAATGCAATGTATCATTAATGACAAGCTGAAGAAAAACAAGTTGTTTTGTGAACAGCAGAAGTAATGAAGCCTGGTTTCCCACACACACCTCCACAATACCTTCAGCTCTTTCTCATTTTCCCTACACAACACATGCTCTGTACCCTTGGTTTCCCTCCTCTCCACAAGTTCCCCTTCTCTTTCCACGAGTTGCTGGTTGAACACAAGGCAGCGTTTGTTTCAGCTATTCTGGAGTTAAATTCATTGGCCAGCTGGATGATATCTTATGGATGCTGGAGGAGCCCAGAGAGTGCCTGGACTCTCACACACTGGTATGTCAAGCAAATGGTTTTAACAGCTCTGTCCAGCCCCCAGGAAGTTCTTTTATAAGCACTCAGTACCTCTGAGACCTCTGCAAGACTGATTTAAATTGACCATTGAATTGAAGTTACTGAGAAACACAACTAACAGATGGAAAGTGGGATTGCATAAATCTTATCTTAGGAAATCAACCTAAAAAAATCAGACGTGTTATACAAAGACTATCCATACACTTTAATATTTAGCAGCTGGTTTAAATTTAAGAAGGTGGCATGAACAGCAATGTAAACATTCTGTCAGTCAGTCTGAGCATAGATTGCAATATAGGAAACAGAACTTTATTTGCTCTTATTACGCAGCTGCAAGTACAATATAAACCACAGGCTTTTGTACAATGTACCTGCAGCACTAGCAGCCCATAAAAATTTGCACAGAAATACTGTACTTAACAACAAAAGACTTCAGAGGTCAGTAACTAAAAAATTGCAAAAAGTAATACATACATATGTATTTAGAAAACCTGTTTTCAAAATTATAACATTTCCTGTATTTTTTTATTTTCTATATTATAAAAAAATAAAAAAATTAAAATAAAATAAAATAACCCAGTGGTTTAATAGTTTGCAAAATTGATATCTGAAAGCATTGGAAGTTTCAAGACACTTTACCTCCCCATCTTCTATACCCTTTTTATGCTGAACTTCCACACTGTCCATCCAAGGAAGAAAATAGCAGAATTCAGCCTTTCAAGTTTATGAATAACTAGGCTAGTTTACTGTAATTTGAAAATTGAATAAAAAATAGCAGCAGCAATTTTAGTGCTACTAAAAAAAAAGAAATTAGGGAAATCTGGATAAATTGGCAAAAGCCAGGATGCAACTTCTTTACGTAGTGGGTGAGGTCAGGACAAAAAATACAGTAATAAATTACTCTGCCTGATGTGCTTACACTTTCCAGTAGTTACCAAAGTTTCTATATTGAAGAATTTCTGTGTCACAAGGACTGTGGTGGTGGTGAAAACATGTCAGTGGTTATGCAATAAAGATTATTTTATTTCACCCTACTGTCACATTTTAATTGACTTGAATATTTCAGGGTTCAACTTGTTACAAGGGACATCCTGAAATTTGGCAATTAAGAAAAATGTACCCATTAAAAAGTAATCTGAATTTTTGTTCAATTATGTAGTTTGCATCCACTTTTGATGCAACATCTGGCATAAAGAGACAATTATCAATAGTCAATTTACTTAATTGTACTTACCAAGAAATATAAAAGAGAGAATTCTCAAACTGTATCTCTTTTTTAATCTTCCCGAACTTCCCATTACTCTCCTCTCAGCGATTTAAGCAAATGCTTTTCAATTAGATAATGTTTGAGGACTAGTATCACCAAAACCAAGCTAATTTGCAAGTACAGCTTCCTGTAAAATGCTTCTGAACAAGAATTCACTACAGCCAAAATTCACATTATCAAAGCTAAATGGTTGTCTTCCCTCATGACACATCTAGAAACTAGGATAGAAATTGAAGAAACATGAAAAGAACACTCATCAAACATGACTTTGAAAGAAGGGTTGACCAAATGTTCAGAAATGCTTGTAATATGTATGACTCAGTCTCTTCAGCCAAATTTTATTCCTTTCACCTGTGTTCCACTTGATGTATCCTGCTTTGTTGCTGCTTCTCAGTTCACAAGTGCTGAACATCCACTGCACGACTTCTTGTGATCCCCTTGCCCGCTCAGACAGCAACTTCTTCCCCTGTCTTCCAGGAATTCTATGACTATGCCCAATAGAGCTTGGACGTCTTCATTTTACTTTGTACCAGGTGTGAAGCTTCATTTTACTTTGTAGCCCAGTTAATCAAATTCACCTTCCCCTTGATGACAGTATATGATGACCAGTAGGAAGAAAAATTAAAGTGCTGCATGACATTATTTATGCTAAGTTGTAACATTGGGGAACCTCTCTTTAGGAAAACAATATTTTCCTTTTTTTTTTTTTAATTTTAAACCTTTTCCCCACCAAAAATGTTATTCTTCATTTTTCCTTACATTTATAATTGGATTGGGATTGTCAGAGAAATATATTAATATGCAAAATATATTAATTCATCAGAACTCTTAAGAACTGCTTGGAAAGGATAGATATTAAAACATAAAGACTTAAGCTTCTATCTATATTAATTACATGTGAAAAAGCTAAAAGCTGCTAAAGCTATGGTGGGACTCGATCTTAAGGGTCTTTTTTGTGATTCCACTAGTACCTGATTTCTGCTGTTCTGAACATGTATGCTGAAAACAGGTCCAGTAGAGTTGTACACAGTAGTTGTACACCTTACTACTTCATGGCATACTTCCCCCAAAAACCATTGTTACCTTATCCTTCCCACAAGCATACGAGTTCTAATTCAAGTAAAGAAAAGTTGTCCATAAGAGGAGGATAGAATGGATAGAATAACTACTCAGCTTCTTATGTGGAGATGGCTAAATAATCCAGGAATGATCTAAACCTGATTTCCTTCTAGAAGAAAGCTGTGGAGCAGCCATTACACAAGACACTGTCCCTGGGCTTTCTTGGAATAAATCTGGAAAGCTACTGTCATGCCTATGGTACACTTCTTTCACTGTAGATGTATTCAAATCTGTCATAACGGTTATAGAAAGCAGCAAGGTAAAGGAAAACATTTGGCTAAAATTTATAAGTTTATACCTGTTACTTTTATTATTTTAATCTCCATCCTTTGTTTTCTACTATGCAAAATAGAAAACAGAGCACATCCAATTATAACTTTTAAAAGAAAAAGTCATCTATTTATTGTGTATTTCATTAGCACAGCTCTCGTGAGATATATGTTAGTGCAAGTCCCTAGCCCCAGGATACACATACACGGTCAAATGCTGCCAAAAAAAAACTCACAAGTGTGTTACAACCTAACCCAAATTAA
Source organism: Clamator glandarius (assembly GCA_033459285.1). Taxonomy (NCBI): domain Eukaryota; kingdom Metazoa; phylum Chordata; class Aves; order Cuculiformes; family Cuculidae; genus Clamator; species Clamator glandarius. The sequence goes on from JAUNZM010000046.1 coordinate 2,922,455, forward strand.
AAATATGTCTGTAAAGAGAATGTACTTCAAACAACTGCCAGCAGAGAGACCCATTGCTCTCATATTGAGGAGGAAACAATTTAGCACAATCCCGGAAACCATGGAACAAATAGCAAGCTACTTTGAAATATTTTAATAAGGCTATAGTCAGAAGTACTCTCAGCAACAGCCACCTGTGAGTGCTTTCCCTTCCCTCAACTCCAGATTTTGCAGGTTTTCAGTATAACAGCAAGTTAACATTTTTTTTAAAAAAAAAACCCCAGAAGTTCAAAAGCATTATTTGGACTTCCGTGAAAAGGCTGGCACATTTTTCAACGACATTAGAGCTCGGCTAGATGAGAGCAAAGTGAAACAGTTTAACTAATTAAGTTAACCTGCAAGCCAGCCTGTACCTTACATTGTAAAATTAAAGGGCTCCTGAACATCTGGCCCGCAGTCCTTCAACATATGCTTACCGCAGGAATAATGTGCTTAGTTTGAGGAGACATCAGGCGTCTGTCAAGCATGTCAGCCTCGCTCCAAGTGGGCCAGCCCTTCCAGCAGCAGCAATGCTCCTTACAGCAGCAAAATCTCCAACACAAAGCAGTGCACCCATAAAAGCTTCAGCAAATCAGCCCGCGTTAGCCATTATTTGAAATATTTGTTCATCTATGGCCTGGTTTAAAGTGCCCAGCTTTTGTCTATATAGAGCGATACTGTTTGCAGGTGATTTCTCTCAGCTGTTGATCTGATTCAGTTCCTATGTTAGGTTACAGCTCAGCAGAGAACCCGTCACCATCAATTACCAAGGAGGAGTGGGAGGGCTCTGCGCTCCTGGTGACATCAGGAACTGTAGGAACGAAGACTGCACCCTTCATGGAGTAACATAACATTTTACTAATGTTGGATGCACATGTTGCAGCACACATGGCCTCCTGTTAACATACAAAAACTGGATATGCAGCCAGAATCAAATAATGGAGAAGGAGCTGAACATAAGTACTAGATAACTGGACTTACTGATGCTTGTGGATATCGATTTTTTATCTGCTTTCTCCCACTCCCCTCCAACAGAGATATTAGGCACTGGTATTTCAACCTGGAAATCTCTTTTCAAGTTGGAAATCTCCCCTGTGAAAGGAAAATCATGCCTGACCGTACTTAAGGTAGAAGATACATTATGGTAGAAGATAGATTACAATAAACCTTAATCGTGTTTTGTTTTGTTTTTTGTTTTGGTGTTTTTTTGTAAAAACTACCATCCTAAAAAAACCTCATTAGGCACATCAGCATGGCAGTACTTCCATAGTACTTCCATACATTAGCTGGTCTACTGAAATCATCAGGAAAACTCACGTGCAAAATATTATTTGCTGGAATGAGATTAAGAGTTTGCAAGATTAAGGTCAACTGGCTTAAAATAAGTGTATAGGTTAAATGTAAATAAGAAGAATGAAGGATATATTTCTGTATTGGTCAGAGACACCCAGAGTTGTACTAAGCAGGAGCAGGCAGCAGCAGGGAGGGAATGGTATGAACAGAGAAAGACCTGTGGAGAAAAAAAGCAGCTTTCTGCTCCCACTACCATTCTGAAAATAAATGATGAGGCAGTGACTCTTGAGGGTAGCAACTAGTACAAACATTTTTTTTTGTTACAGCTTCTTAGTAAGCTTGGCAATCTTCTCTGCTTACACCTTGAGACTGGTCTTTCAAAGACATACTAGGCAAGCAAAGCCACATAAAGACAAAACTTTGTGAGAGCTGAAAACCTTGCTTATTTCCAATGGCCAAATTCCTAACACTTACTTTGTAATTACAGTCTGTCAAGTCAACAATAGTTGGAGAGGGAAGGCCAGACCACATGGACATGTCTCACAATCAAAGCACATTAATTATTTTTTAAAATAAATATTTAAGATTTGCATTAACTAGTTTCTACACATACCTTTACCTAGCCACTTTTAAGGTGTACCAAGGTCAATATAAAGTTATCCTCTTAACTCCCCCATCGCTTAAAATGTGAGGTTTTATTTATATTAGCTGAATACTATATTGCTAACAATTTTAAGTCATTGAAAGTAGAAGGGACTTTTGGTTTATACATGATCAGCTTTGCTTATTTTTATGCAAGGGAATTCTGGGAATGCAGAATTTTTAAAATTTTACCACTGTTTCAGATATCCAGAGATAATTAATTAAGAAGAAATCTTGCGTAAATTTTTGGCAATAGCAAAATATTTATTTCTCAGGAAATAAATATTTCTATTTACCTGAAAAAGATTCAGCAAAGAAATCTGCACAGAATATTGACTACCTCTTGTATAATTTATTTTAATGTCAATAAGACTCTCTTAGGATACATTGCTAAACTGCAAATGTTAATAAAACTACTGTTTCCAGAGAAAGCAAAGAGCAAATACAATTCAAGAAGGCTGTGAGAAGTACATACATTTCTGATGCAATACTATATTAATAAACGGAGGGGGGGGGTTGCGTTTTGGCAGGGGTATTACAGTACAATTACTGAGCTAGCTTTTTGTCTAAATGACCATCCTGAAAAAGGTTAACAAATGCCGTGGGTCACAAATAACTTGGGGCAAATCAGAATTGCTCCTAAGAATGCACCATCACAGTCCTAGCTGGTATAGAACAATTAGAACAGGGCAACTCTGATTCCAGAGGTTTATTTTCTGCCCAGAAATTTTATTTTTAATTTCAGCAAATTTTTTTTTTTTTTAATTTCAGCAGATTTTACAGAATACTGAAACTAAGCTTGCAAGACCAGACTATCATCATGGCAAATTTTGGCATCACAATATTGAAACAATAGAACTTTTTACTAGAAACACCGCAATAACATGACTTAAACTTCAGAAACAGCAATAGAGAAATTCCCTGGTACTGATCATAAAGTGTCAAAAGCTCCCTAAATCTTCTAGCCATAGAATAGAAACCGCTTCTTTTTCTTTGTTTTTCTTCTTCTTTTTTTATTTTTAAGTCTGCACTGCAGACTGTCACAGAACTTATGTGTAGCAAATGCTAAATGGCTCCTGCCCTTTGTTGCCCAAGAGGGTGAACTGTCCCCTAAGCAGGACGAGGTCTGTTAAATGCTACCTGCTGTGGGTAACACGACAAATTAATTAAGGTGCCTTAGAACAAAAGTGTGTGACCTTTAGTCACTTACAGAAAAATATAAAGTCTCCATTAAGAGAACAGGAAAACAATTCATCCAATGATTACTATTTTCATTCATTCTTTAACCCTGTATAGCACTAATGGAGAAGTAGCTTTAACATTAAATCTTAACACTCTATATTTACATGTGCTTTCATCAGAACTCTCAGCAATTTGAAATACAATCTTATGAAATTTTTCTATGTTTGGACTATAAATATCATTAAGCACGTGAGAAAACAGAAGCATTGTTTGACTAAATACTCTCCCTTAGTAACATACTAATAGAAGCTTGCTTGTGAATACTTAAGGATTTTTTGGTTTAACAAAGCAAGGCATCTGGGCTCTATCTCTTTCCATCTCAAGCTGAAATTTGATGTCTGTCTAAAAAGCTCTTTTTGACAAACCAGATAAAAAATGAGTTGTTAAGAGATCAGAACAGTCAATAACTCAGAATTAATAAAAGCTTAGACATATGAGTAATTTTTCTCATCACCAAGTTATTGTACATCAGCTGATCTATATGTGGACATATGGGAATGCTTAGCATATGGTAAACAAATTGAGGCAATTTACTGTAATTCTGCCTCATTATGGGTTATGTTATCCGGCATTTGCTGATGGATAAATGCATGGACAGGTAATGCACAGCAACCTGTAAATCTGTGTGCCTAAATCTCATATATATATGTATGCACAGACAAACAGAGGAGAATGCTTCTGTTTCTCCTTTCAGTCTTATTTTGAAGGTAGATGATTTATTTGTTTTTCTTTAGCTAATTGAGATATCACATTTGCTTTTACTTGGTCATTAAGTATTTCTTCAGTCTCACAAAATTTCTTAAAAGATAACTTCATACTTCTGAGATCTCTCAGCCAGCTCTTTAGGCATTCAAGTATCTTATACAAAGGCCTCAGGCTGAATTAACTATGGTCCAAGCTGTTCTCTTTTCCTATGTGAAGGTGTATATTTATCCTTTTGCTTACATATAACTCACTTGTTAAGAGTCAACTTTAAAAGAGTTTCCTTTCCCTTCATTTATTCAACACAACAAGACAGCAGAACAGTGTATATGCCTATGCAAAGTTGATATATATGAATTTTGACATCTACAAAAGTTTTGTTGAGAAGACAGATGATAAATTAGTCAAAGCTCACAAAGAGTGAACAATTCAGTAGCAAACAGACCCAAATCAGATTTCCTAAACTGCTGCAACAGTCTTTGCAAAGAAAACATGCAAAATCACACAAGTCCTGTCAGCAGGAGACCGCTTAGTTCCCTTGCTCATGTCAAAACTCCTGAAGAATTCTCAGGTTCATCATTCCCTCTCAGAACTTTACCAAATGGCCAGTCCATTTGGTGTTTTGCACACTGACTGAATAGGACTGCTCACACAATGGAGCCCGAGGTGAGATGCTGAGACAGCAGCTGCTTGATACTTCTAGCAAAAGGAAATGACCCAGTTGCTCGCCCAGTGCAGGAGGAACTGAGCTATAAAATAGCCAAACACTTCACAAGTACACTCTGCCCAGTTTGAGCAAGGGATGCGAGCAGGTCTCTCATCTCCAAGGAAAAGGTTCTGTGTTACCAGTTATAAAGGCAACTTCTTGTTTTTATTTCTGTACCCAAGGAAAAGTCAACTATTTTCTAGAGGTGGGAAAGGGTTCATTATTAAAAAGTCATCACAGAATAAAGGAGAAAATTCTGTAACACCAAAATTTTGAAAACCGGTTTGAAGGTTTAAAACAGGTGATTACTCAAACGAGCAGCATTACTGGTTATAACACACAGAGGAGATTTGTTTATCTATCTACCTATCTATCTTAATACGGACAAGCTGAATTTCTTAGATAATTGCTGGAAGAAAATAGTTCACAGCTATGTTTTACTATTAGAATGCACAACAAGAGTGCCTGGCTTACCAAGACCTGCACCTTCCCGACCAGCTAACTTGAGGAAATTGTCTTGAAAACTGTTGCATCTGAGAACAAACTGCTGCATCTTTGTGGATGCTGCAGATCTTGTGTCTTCAAGTATATCCTGCTTTGACAAAAATCATTTTAATGGAAAATGCAAAATACCACCAGGCTAAATACACTCCTACATTTACATGGCACTGCCTTGTAAGATCAGGGTCAATACGTAACTGTAAGGTTAGGTGTTCATTAAGAAAATAGGATTCACAGAGGTCCTACAAATTGTTTTTAATCGCTGTAGAGAAGGAACTTCAGCACTAGATGAAATTTTAATTCCCTGATGGGACTGAATGACATGCTAGGAACTTTACAGGAATCTGAGTGCAGCACATAAAACAGAAATATCAGCTAAAACAACTAAACCATTTAAATAAGTAAACACCACTGCTGAGAGCAAAGCTCTCGGTCCTCTTCATTTCTGTCCTCATCCCTGGTACCTCCCACACTCCCTTCCCTCCCCTGTGCTGGTTCCAGCACTCTTCAGACTCCTCCAGGAGGACAGTGACATACCTAGCCTGGTTGGAAACTACTTATTTAGTGGGGCTTGTATATATATATTTTTTTTTTATTCTGCCAGGTGAGTAAAATGAAACACCCAAAGGGAGAAAAAATAGAGGAAGGAACGCCAGTAGTGGAGGGGCAACAAGCCTCCACCACTCAAAATTTACTGCAAAGCATTAAGAGATAACACAGCAGGGGTCTAACTCCCTTTGTGAGTTTAATCCCTTTCTGAGTTTAATTTCTATTTTTGTAATGCATAGCAATAGCTATGTAATGCAATGCTGTATCAGTTTAAAAGCAGAAAGACATCTACTTCAAAACAAGTATCTCACACTCAAAACAGAAATAAGTAACCACCCCCACACAAGCACTTACTCCAGTAAACAGAAAAAATGACAGCTTTAAGAAACATACAGTTGTGCTTAACATTTAAATGAAGTATTTTCTTTATTAAAGATAATTCATATCACATTTTTCCCCTTCGAAGAACAAATTTAACTCCAGCCACAGTGAATAATGCACTATCCTCTATCCATACATACATTTTGATTTTATACTTACAATAGCTACAGACAATGCAATCTCCTTAGTGTTAATTCTTCTGAAAATGTTCTTATTGGCATGACCTGAGGCCCACAAGGCTGTATTTGGTTGGGTTTAGATTAGTTCCTTACATAACTGAAACATCTGGGGCCCATTTCTACTATGCAACAGACACAATTTCTCTTGTATATAAATTCATAGAATCATAAAGTTGGAAAAGACCGTGAAGGCATTGACTCCAACCTTACGTGTCCACTACTAAATCATGTCCCCAAGCACCTCATCTACCCACCTTTTAAACACCTCCAGGGACAGTGACTCAACGACTTCCCTGAGCAGCCTATTCAACTGCTTTATAACCCTTTCTGTGAAGAAATTTTTAATAATGTTCAATCTAAACTTCCTCTGACACAACTTGAAGCCATTCCCTCTTGTCCTGTCACCTATCACATGGGAGAAGAGACCAACACCCACCTGTCTACAACCTCAATTCAGGTAGCTGCAGACAGTGATAAGGTCTCTCCTCAGCCTCCTTTTCTCCAGACTAAACAACCCCCCATTCCCTTAGCCACTCCCTTCTTGGCCACCTGGGCACACTGCTGGCTCATGTTCAGTTAGCTGTCAACCAACACCCCCAAGTCCTTCTCTGCCAGACAGATTTCAAGCCACTCTCCCCCAAGCTTGTAGCACTGCATGGTGTTGTTGTGCCCCAAGTGCAGGACTCTGCACTTGGTCTTGTTAAACCTCATCCCATTGGCCAGAGCCCATCGATCCAGCCTGTTCAGATCCCTTTGCAGAGCCTCCCTACCCTCCAACAGATCAACACTTCCTCCCAGTTTAGGGTTGTCTGCAGACTTGCTAAGGGTATATTCAACCCCCTCATCCAGGTCATTGATAAAGATGCTGAACAGGACTGGACCCAGCACCAAGCCCTGGGGGACATCACCTGAGACTGGCCTCCAGCTGAACTAAACTCCATTTACCACCACTCCTTGTGCCTGGTCATTGAGCCATTTTTTAATCCAGCAGAGGGTACACCTGTCCAGGCCAGTGGTAGCCGGTTTCTCAAGTAGGATACTGTGAGAAACTGTGTCAAAGGCTTCACTGAAGTCCAAGTAAACTAAATCCTTATCCATCAAGGCCACTTTGTCATAGAAAGCAATCAAGTTAGTTGGGCACGACCTGTTTTTCATAAACCCATGCTGAGTGGGCCTGATCACCCAGTTGTCCTGTTTGTGCTGTGAGATGACACCCAACATGACCTGTTCCATGGCATTCCCTAGCACTGAGGTCAGACTAACAGGTCTGTAGTTTCCTGGATTGTATCTCCAGCCTTTCTTGTAAATGGGTGTAACATCTGCCAGCCTCCAGTCCAATGGAACTTCTCCAGTCATCCAGGACTGCTGCTATATGATGGAAAGAGGATTGGCAAGCATCTCTGCCAGCTCCCTTAGTACCCTCAGGAGAACCCCATCCAGCCCCATAGACTTACAAATATCTAATTAGCCTAGCAGGTCTGGAACCATTTCCTTTTGGATCAAGGGAGCTTTGTTCTGCTCTTCCTCCTGGTTCATGAGGTTGAGTATCCAGGGAACATCTCACCTTACTATTAAAGACTAAGGCAAAGAAGGCACTAAGCACCTCAGCATTATCCTCATCCCTTATCACTATTGTTTCTCCTGTGTTCAGTAATAGATGGAGATTCTCCTTGGTCCTTCTTTTGTTATTCATATATTTGTAGAAGGATTTTTAACCTTTCACAGAATGGGCCAATCTAAGTTCTAATTGGTCTCTAGCCCTTCTGACTTTCTCTCTACAGGTTCTCACTTCATCTTTGTAGTCCTCACGAGCTGCCTGTCCATTCTTTCAGAATTTGTGTATTTTCTTCTTTTTCCTGATTTCCATCCAGAGCTCTTCACTCAGCCAGGCTGGTATTCTTCCCCGCCAGCTTATTTTCCAGCACATGGAAATGGCTTGCTCTTGTGTCACCAGGAATTCCTTCTTAAAGAGTATCCAGCCCTCGTGAGCTCCTTTGCCCCTAGAGACTGTCTCCCATGGAACTTGATTGAGCAGCCTTCTGAAGAGACCAAAGTCTGCCCTATTCATTTCTGTAAACAACACCTGCATTTTGGAAGAGCAGAACTCATACACAATTCTGTTCAACTGAACATACAAGCTAATACATATCCTCCCAGAAGAGTGAAATAAATAATGCAATTTTGTATGACACACACCCTTAACCTATTCCAGTGTGGCTTTTTATAACTTCTGTGCTTTGCAAACTGATGTCCATCTCTGCACAAGGGATATAAACCACAGTAGAACATTACTGTCACAGCTGGAACTACTGGAAGGGAGAAGGTCCAGGGTCAGTACTCTTGTCCTACATTAGTTTCTACAACAAGTATACAAAAAATTACATACACTTCATAAAATCTAGGTTAATCTATGATCTTACTCAGGAGACAGTAAAGCGATCTAACACTGAATTACAAGACACACAGTACCATTGCTTAGCCCACAAGAAGCAGCTGTCATTATGATTGAATGCATATTTGCTTATGTGCAGCTCCATAGTGAAGTTTGGAAGGGATTTCTATCAATTAGTGATAACTCCCCACAAAATAACCTGCTGGGTTGTATGTATTGAAGAAGTAAGATGAAACATTATAATCTACTTTCTTCTTAAGTACAATTTTCCCCCAGTAAGGAGCAATTATAATTTCTTATTAAATTGCTTTTATTTCCTACCAACAATAAAAATCATCACACAATGATACCTATATCCACCCTTGTAACTGCACAACCAATAACATACTAACAAGATTTTCACTAAGTCCTTGAGAAGAATTCAGTATTATTACTGTAGAAAAACCCTTTGTGAAGTAAATAGATGAGCCAGAACTACTGCTCAGTAACGTGTATGGGTTTACAGGGGATCAAAATAGAGTCTTCAGATTACACCCTCTAAGATTATACAAAAATAGGTCAGTACAGCAGTTCATTAAAAGGACTAGAAGTAAGTTATTTCAAAATTATTTTCCCAACTTCTGTCAATCAATGAGTAGATTATTCACACACTCATCTACCGTATTTCATCTTCTCTGTTGGAGAACCATTTATCACAGAATACCACAGCCTACAAATATCCAATTATCTTTCTGCACTGGTAGTTATAGTTTATTAGGCCAATAATGCAGAATTTTCAGTGACCCTTCACAAACAACAGCATTGATCTAAAAGGCCTTGGACTTTGCAATTCACATTTCAACACTACTTATCTGGATTAGTAAAGTAATTACTTGCCAATTAAGACATGTAAATAGGCTCAAGAAAACAATGTAACATGGCAAAAAAGAAATACTAACTTACTCTTTTGAATAACAACAAACACTGTAATGTTTGGGGTTTTGGGTTTTTTTCCTAAGCAGGGAAAGAATGACAAAAAACACAGTCATATCAAGGTTAGACTACAATATATTACTCACAGAGGCTATTTAGACAGAAAACGAGGAAGACTGCAAAATAAAGCAATTAAGCATTTGATCAACTTTAATTGTATTCCCTTTTCCTAACCTACATAATCATATTCTGATTTCTAGAGAGCTCCTACATTTTTCAGTGCACAAACACATGAATGTTTATGGAGCTACTATCTTATATATATATTTTTCCTCCTCTCTCCTCTGAGTGTTTGGGCCCCAAATCTGCTGTATTGCTCTGAAGCCAGTATTATTAACTTGTTCTTTGAATTTTCTGAGATGCTTTAGCATTTTTTATAGCTTCAAAAAGAATTTATAAGAAGCACAGTAAGATGAAGGAGCTTTTTCTCCCCACTTCACAGATGAAAGCTAAGGCAGACAGAATATGGTCAGGAGGGTTTACTTGTTCTGGTCTCTCCTTGGTATTTGAAATAGAGGTAACTGATCTTTTAGTTGTCTGTGGCACCAAAATCTGGTGTGTAAGAGAAAGCCTTCTGCTCCCGGCGGCAACACCTTACCTCCGAGTAGCTGAAAACGGCAAGAGATTCTCTTGCAAGGCCACACATCTTTGGAAGACATGAAGAATCTTTGTCATGCACTCACAAGATGACCAAAAAATAAGGTTTTTTTTTAAAGTAGAAGGAAGATGTTAATTAACGGGTACAACAGAATTCAAACTCCTTAAGGCAGAAGTGTTGCATTTTGATCTCAAAGATCAGTCCTCAAGAACATGAGCAATCCCAAGCATCGCAGATCAGAAATCTCATTCCTGCTGAGTAAGTAGCATATGCAGCAAATGACAGAACTGGACCTAAAAAAGCATGTGGACAAAACATGTTCTCGGAATACAAGTCCATTTAGAGCCATTAGAATCATAGAATCATGGAATAGTTTGGGTTGGAAGGACCCTTAAAGATCATCCAGTTCCAGCCTCTGCCGGGGGCAGGGACACCTCCCACCAGACCAGGCTGCCCAAGCCCCCATTCAGCTTGGCCTTGAACACCTCCAGGGATGGGGCAGCCACAACTTTCCTGGGCAGCCTGTGCCAGCATCTCACCACTCTCATAGTGAAGAAATTCTTCCTTATGTCTAGTCTAAATCTGCCCCTCTCCAGTTTAAACCCATCGCTCCTCGTCCTATAACTACAAGCCTTTCTAAGTCGCTCCTCAGCTTTCTTGTAGGCCCCTTTCAGGTATTGGAAGGTTGCTTCAATGGATCATACATTAAATAAACCTCATATATAGTTCCATGGTCACAGTTCTTATGCCGCACCATGTGAAGAATAAATTGTCTTGCAGAAGGTTATCGCTACACACCTGCTTTGTGCTTGTATTTCTCGCCATTTCTGTTACTGGCTACCAGGGGAAACAGGTGAATTTTTGGTCAAACTTGGCATATCATGTTTTATGTCAACTACTAAATTAACATAAGGGAAAGAAAGAGAGAAGAATAGGAGATGCATACTGACTTCTTTAGCTTTCAAAGTTAGCTTAAAGGCCCATATGAAATATAACTCCCAGGAAGCATCATGGTACTAAGGTACATGCCCCTAAGGCTTCATGACTGGGAGATGCTTCTGCAAAATCTTCCAGGGAAGGACATTGGTGCTAAATATACTTAAAGTTTCATTTTCTTTCCTTATTTTTTTATTATTTTTTAATCCTGGTTCTGGTTTTCTAATCAAGGACTTACCTTTCCCTCTGGTAAAATAAAAAGTGACCTCTTGTTGTGTTAAAGTACGAATATTCCAGAAACATCACACCCAAATGTGGGGTACTAAGTGCAAGCAGTCCCTTTAGATTACTGTATACAGGAGAAAAAAAATGCACATTCCAAGAACTGCTGTGCATTGCTCTTAAACTACCTAGATCGGTATGGATGCTAGTAATGTCAAGTACCAGGTTATGGGAAGGAGTTTTCCCTAAAGCACTATACAGTGCATTTGACCCTGAACTAGGCAGTGGAGGGACAGCCCATAAAAGCAGGAACTCCCCAGAAGGTTACATCATCTCTGTGAATAGAGACTTCAGCTGTTTTATTTTTCTCCTTAATATAATTCAGTCCATGTCTTTCCCATGATTACTTCCTTAATATTCTACAAGAGCCAAGGACATGATATACCTTGCTTTTAAACCTGATTTTGCCTATAACCAGAAATTATAGTAGACACTGTGCTTCCTATTTAACTTCGCCATGTAGCCAATGTCAGTATTATGTTTAAAAAGTTTCAATTTCAACATGAAACGTATTTGTGAAAGTACTATTTTTCAAAACAAGAATGTGGAGAACAATTTAACTGAGAGAGTCTTAATATTTTGTAAGAGATGCAATACCACTAATTGCATTTCAGATCAGCTAGTCAGTAAAACCAGAAAATTACTCTGCAAAACAGCTACTGCTCTGTGAATTACCAAGCACAACTAGACATACAAATAATTGCTAAAATGTAACCTTGTCCATTCAAACGCCTACCTTTCACACAAGGGCAAAAACAGAAACACATTTTCAATGAATATGAGGATATAAGAACATCAGGACTTTCTGTCACAGTTTACTTGGCTCCAGGTCTACTTTCACAGTTAGCAGTGCACTCGCTATAGGGCCCCAGAAGAGAAATCAGTGATTGTTAACATGGGACAGTACTCCTGGCTTCTCTTAATATGGACTAATACATCAAACATGCCTGAACCATTCTCCAGAGCCAAAGCCAGCTGGCTTGCACTTCTCCAAGTCCATAGTATTAAATTAACTCTCTTCCCTTTCAAAATGGGATTGCTCCCCTGCGGGAATACTACCTGCCCTGTGCCATTTCACAAGTGATGCCAAAGAGCACCTGGATGGCTGTGAGTGAGTCCCGGCCAAATGCACACCAGGGACCACTCTGAAAACTCTTCAGAGTTGCACTCAACTGGCAGGAAACCTCTAACACTCTTCAGGTCCCACATCCAGAATCCCTTAGTACTAGAAAGCTTCAATAGATCCTACAGGCAAAGCCAGGCCCATTTATGGCCATAAAGGTACTTTAAAGTGCACTCAGGCAATTGTTTTGCCATTAGTTTCTAAGACAACTCAAGTATTTCCATTTTATATCCTCAACTTATCTGGGTTTGTCTTTCAATCTGGCACCATATGGCACCAACTTAGACTGACGCCGTGCTGCTATACCTCTCCAGTGTCTTTCCAGAGACTCCTCTACATGCCTGCCTGGTGGGACAGCCAGCTGGTTCTGCCAGGTCCAACAGCCAGACATCTCTCCAGCAGGCAGGGCCAGGTCCACACATCATGGAGCATCTCACACAGCTCTTGAAGGCTTTGAGACTTTCTATCAAATTTTAGCACCATTCGTATGGGTTTATTTCTGTTCTGAATTTTTTTTCCTTTTTCACTTTAACTCAGTTAATTATTCCCATGAAGCTTTGCTAAAGCGTGTACAAGACGACTTAGGAAACAAAATTCTGTTGGATGCAGCACTGTCATTTAAATGCCTGGTTAGTTTAATGCAATTGATGTTTGTTTAAAGCATAGGTTAAGGCGTACACATAGAATCATAGAATCACTAGGTTGGAAGAGACCCACCGGATCATCAAGTCCAACCATTCCTATCAATCACTAAACCATGCCCTTCAGCACCTTGTCCATCCAACACGCTTCCAGGCAATTTATATGCAGACTTAGGACTGCTGATGACATCCATTAAGAAAAACACATATTTATCTCCCTGTAACTGAGGTTATTTTTATAAATCTCTTCAAAACAAATTTTCACTGATACTGACCCACAAAAGCCACTGTTTCCCATTTCATTGCCCTTCCATGCCAAATTTCATTAACTTTTACACACAGCAAATATTCAGATCAGTATAACACAATACAAATTAAAAAGCATGATTGCTTTGGATCACCTGGAGAGAATTTAAACTTTATAGGTCCCCAAGACTGTGTTTTCTCTTGTAAAGCTGCAGTGAGAACAGGTTTGGGTGCGTTTTTTGTGGGTTTTTTTATTCTTGGCTGAGAAAATATTTCAATGGCACAGCAAATCAGACATACTAAATCTGAGTGCTACAGCAACAGAAACTGGTCAGAAGCAGAAAATAATCAGACTTGGGAATTAAGAGAATGATTTTGTGTCCCAGATCCGGGGAATGCCACAGGATTGCTTGGTAGTATGTAGACAAGAGGCTGCTGCAAAGAAGCTTCTAGGGGAAAAAAAAAAAAAAAACCAAAAAAAATCCCCAAAAACCCACCACAAAATCAAACAAAAACAGAACACAGAACTCCCATTTTCTATTTCTAGTATGTACCAGACATTTTTGGATTAGCTCATGATGTAGAGAAGTGAATACAATGTAGAACAGAAAGAATGTGAATTATAAAAGCAATTAGGCTGCTTGTGTAACAGAAATAAAAGAAGCAAAAGAGATTAAGGCAGGAAAGAGAATGAAGCAAAACACAAGGATTTTCTAAAAGAGCATACTTTACTACAAAAACAATTTTGAATCTGATGCACGGCTACATAATGTTCAGTGCTGGCATTCCCACACAAAACCCTCTGCCTGTCCCGTAGCTGAGAGAAGGGGAAGGGATGTCCTTTTTTCAGCTCCTGGATGTTTAAGAAACATGGAATTACTCTTGTAATCCTCTTCTGGAAAGTGTTAGAAACTGAAACAATCATCCCGCAGAGTATTTTTTTAATTATTACATATTTTGTTTAATTAGTGGCATGTTGAAGCCAGAGATGCAGGCTATTCATCAGGCTGTGTTGTCTTTCATGTACCATGCAAATGCTGTTGACAACACAGAAAAACAGAAGATTACACATTTTGTGGTGTCTGACAACACTGAGTCCCAACTTATGGATATGAAGCCAGTATTGAGTTGTATGTGATCATTTGATTATTTGAAACCCAAATACAACTTTGGTACATTTCAAAACATTGAGATCTCAACTTTATCACCTTAAAAAGGGCTATCTATAAATCTGATGAATTTTTAAGAATTTAAGATTACTTCTGTTTTAAATTACAACTATCTAGCTTTATAACTAACTTTTTTTTTTTTCAACCATGGATGTTACTCCAGATGACTTAAAAGGTCACCTTCAACTACCAATTAATTCTTTTTCTGTGTCTTCTATCTGCTGACATTTCCCATCACTCATTTACATACATCATCATACTCTTCTCCCTCTATATCACTTAATGCTCTGACTATATTTTGACTTTTTTTCCCCTAATTAGTATGATTTTCCTTCCAGTAATATTTTAATCAATTCTACTTCAAGCTATTCTGATAGTTTCCAATATTGGCATGGGATTTGGTGAGAAAGAAGGCACAAGAAAATAGGAAGACTCAGGTAACAGTTTGCCCCTGCCAAGCCCAGTATGGCCATGAAACAGGACACGTTACAGTTGCTAAACCACCAGGTTTAATTATTTCTTTAAACTGGTACAGAAAGGTATCCTTGTTGGTAAGCCATGTCAATTCAGGTCAGTTTACCTAAAGGAAGCAGAATGCTGGGGAAAAAAAAAAAAAAGCAAGCTGGCTTTATTGATCCATCAAGAGAAATTCCAATAGAAAACAGAAAAATCACTTTTAAATTGTTTTTTTTTCCAATTTATTCCTTACCTTACTGTGAGAGAAAATTCAAGCACAGCTGCATTTTAAGGAACAGTTTCAACCCAGAATTTACTCCCTTGCACACTCTATCCAGCTCACAGGCAAAGGCTGCACACAGGGAGCCCAGAGGGAGGGGTTTCATAGCAGCTCCACAGCCTTCTCCGTCAGCATATCACCTCGGATCAGCACAGGCGACACAAGGCACACGTTTTTCTTGACAACACATTGCATATAAGAGGAGTGCCCACCCATTCCAGTGTGTCTCACAGTGATAGTTTCTTCCTAAGGAGATTTAGGCAGCTTGCGTCAATCAAGGATTTAACAAGAGACATAAGTGCCATCCTCTCTTCACATAAACAAACAGCTGCCAGCACCTTCCTCGATGAGCTAAGGGTGCACAGGGGCTGGCAAAAATTATAGAAGTTAGTAATTTCTAGTGTATTCTACCCTATTAAACATAGTACCTAATCAGCATTTAAACATAGGACTGATTTTAAAAGTTCTCATTTTGCTGTGGTAGCAAAAAAATACTTAAAATTACTATAAAGGCAGATATAAATAAAATGGGAATTCCTATGAATAATAATATTAAATTCCCAGAATTACATACAGAGGGCAAAAACCATTAACAGAGTATGCATAGGTAATCATTAAACTACAGCCATCCAACTAACTGAATGAGTAAACAGAACGCAAGTAATGAATTATTGTATAAAGCTTGCTCCTTGGTCCATGAAGTAGAGTATAACTATATCAGAACAACAGCAGAAGCAGAGGGCTTCAAGCCTTGTCAGGAAATAGCATAACAATTGCAGCCAATTGAATAACATTTTTAAAATAAAATCTAAAAATTAATTGCTTCCAATTGCAATATCAACACAGAACATAGTTGATTTTGCAAGCAAGAGCTTCTACTTTTTAAACCTGGCTATGTTCAACATATGCTTAAAAAATGAACAATTATGTAACAGAATTATGAATTCTTTAAAAACAGGCCCAATCCTTCCCACGATGAACTTCAGGGAATTAGCATGAAATTAGCAGCTGCCAGATGCCCAGTTGAATGCAAATGAGGAAACATCCTTGCCTTGCAAATGATCTACCACCCAGTGGCTTGGCGGCAGAGCTGGATGTGTCTCTCCTCCTTACTCCTTTCCACACACGTGAAACCTTTTTTACAGGTAAAAATGGTCAAAATACAGCTTGTATAATGTCTTCTTTCCTCATAAAATAACTGAAATCCAAGTACCTCTTCTAGGCCCTGAAGTCTCCCTTAAATAAGTTGTTTGGTACCTTGTGCAGAACATCATTAAATCTGTCTTATTTATCCTTTTAGTCACAGTTCCAAAAGTTCACTTCATGATGTTAGAAGCTTATTACAATTATAGCATCTCTTAGCACTTGAACTTGTGATCTGATTTCTTAAAAATAGCAAAGACTCACCGATAAAAAGAAGGTTATTGAAAATAACAGTACTAATGCTATTTAATCAGTTCTAATTTCTTCTAGCCTCTGGAAGCAGAAGGCAGCACGCTGCACATTCTATTCTGCGTTTGGACCAACTCAAAATTCAAAGCTGTGTCTTCAAATATTTTATTCTAACACAGTTAAATAACAATTCTGGAAGCATGCAAAGCCCTGTGCTAACATAAACTTCGCCCGTCTTAACTTCTAAGGTTCTTCCACTCACAGGTTATGGGAGTCAAAGCCAAATGCTTCATCACAGGTTTCTTTCTTCCTTTCTATCCCACTGTAAAGGCAGGGATGGTTGCAGGAGCCCTCAGGCTGAGCGCATATTTGCCACTCTGTGGCTTACTTAGGAGCCTTTTTGATTTTCTGGAAAACCTCTGTAAGCAGCATCCAAGCATAATCTAAGGATATTTTTCAGAAATCTTCAAAACTCCAGGTCCTGCTTACAGGGCGTATCATGGGATTTCTTAAACAAAATTAAAATCAGATGTATTTCTCTTGAATGCTGGGTACTAAGCATATATTAAATTTATAGCACAAACATACTGCAAAGATTTAAACATAAATCAGCAATAGTGGGACAGTTCTTGTCCTCACTTATGCTCACATAATCCTAATTAACACTAGGTAGAATTTGGCCCACTGTGAAAGCTCCATTTAATCCCTGCACTATAGTCTGCCATGCCAGAAGGTTATTTCTTGAAACATCATAAGCTGGATAATTCTAGAAATGACATTTCAATGCCACTGAATCAGCTTGCCTAGTGCTATGATTTAATTTCTAAGCTTTTTCCACTTGACTGTACTTGCATTACAACATAGAAGTGGTGACAATGGTATTTTTTTGAAGAAAGAAATTGAAAATGATGCTATTTTGGACACTCATTTGGAAATAATTGCAAGGGTAGCATCATCCTTCATTTACTGTATACCTACAGATACCTAATGAATTATAAAATGCAAGCAGAACATTTAAAAAGCGAATATTAGATCCATAGTACCATCTAAAGTATAAGATAAAAAAAAAAATTCAATTTATTTAGTGTTTTAGGACTGCATTACAAAATGAGACCCTGGAGCAGGAAGAACAGAACAGCTGTTTTTACAATACTTAGCTCCTCGCTTCCAGAAAAAGGGCCTGTGAGGGCAGGGGAACACAGGGAGAAGTAGTAGACTGAGCATCCCAGAGGATGCTGGACTGGATCCGTCATAAGCTTAAGATTAGGTACTGTCATTGTCCCAACACTGATGACTCAAGGCTATTTTGCACCTTCTTGTCTTAGTTGCACTGATGGCTGCTTATCTGTAACCCTGGATATAAGGCTGAGGGTTTAGCATAGGAAACTAAGCTTTATGATATAAATAAAACCATATCCTGCAAATAAGTCTTCTCTACTAAACAGAGACCTGTTTTATAAATATCCCCAAGTTCAGCTCCTCACTGTGCTGACACTATAATCTGTGTGGAATAAAGGGCAACAGTGCTGTCTCTGGGGAGACACACTCAAAATCATTAAGTCTGTCATTGCCCATTGATTCCATGTAGGAATTATACAGGGCCAGCTTCTGCACCAGGTCCAGAATTTCATACTCTTTGTCAGTCTGGCTTTATCATCTCCATGTTCACGTCCAGCTGCCCATGCAGGGAGGAAAAGGAAAGGATCATGTAGCTGCACTGGCTACTTCTTCACAGCTCTGCAAAATGGGCAGCTGGCAGCAGGGCTGAAAGGAGATGATACTCTGCCTGATGTTGAAGCCAGGAACGCCATACTGGGTAGATAAACACACTGGCATTTTCCAGGATATTCCTGTCCTCATAAGGGACATAAGTGACATGACACATCTCTTCATTTCCATTGACACTTCTTCTCAGAACACCTGTGTATCACTTAAAAAACACTGCTTTGTTAGAGCTTATTTTGCAGTTTCAGTCAATTTTTTTCACCTGTTGTCTCTTATATTGTGTAACATACTCAAATTTAGTATCCTTGGTAAAACTCATTTTTAACTCTGCCAGTTATGAGACTACTAGCTTTTTTTACAGTTTTATTAGCAGAGCAGTTTCATACAAACTTAGAAAAAATGCAGTATAGCACAATAAGGAAATCTGTGCTGCTCCACACCACTCTACACTGCTTCACACTTTCTTGAAGACAAATTTTAGTAAAAAAAATGAAATACAATGAAATCAACAAACAAGTTAAATATGTGAGTTTTTTCAAGGCAGACAGTCACCTAAACAAATACTTAGGCATATGGGCAACAAATTCTGATGACTATTTTATTATTTCATATTCACTGTAGACCAATTTTAAAAAAAAAAAAAATGTCTCAGGAAACAAATTCCATTTGATTGCAACAAAATTTTTTAAATCCTGCTATAACAACACCAAAACAGTTGTAAAAATCAAGAGTCACAGAAGAACATAGAGTTTCAAGTGTAATACTAACAGAAAAATTGGAAGATTTTTGACATGCCCCTCACCACATCATTTATTAGACAGTCATGAATGACCAGGGGATGTGGGGAGGCTTCCCATACCATCAACTGGCAACCAATAATGGTATATCATAAAACACTGCAGTCAATTGTAAATATCTCTGAAGCTCACCAAAAGGTCATGTGCAATACAACAAGAAAATACTTCAGATCAGAGAAAGAAGTGGGCTTCAAGAAGGTCGTTTTGGTGGAGTGGGCAACCCTAGTTTTCAGAGGAACTTATGATCTTTTATCATTGTTCTTTTAACACAACTACTGTAATATCTTTTCTTACACATACAATTCAGAGTAACCCGTTCAGATTTACTAAAGAAAACTTAAAAGCCATGTTCTTACTATAACCTGACTAGAATTCATCTTGAAACTGAGATGATACAAAATATGGAAGGATAAAAACAACAAGTGCTGCCAGCAGCATAAACTCACTTTAGAGAAGGTTTTTGTAGAAGGCAGAAGAAAAGAGCAGATGCAGGAGCTGATTCCGCTGCTCTCAGCACAGGCCAGAAAAAGGCCCTGCAGGGTCCCTGCCAACAGCCACAACCAGTCCAGGCAGCCTGGGATTAGATTTCTAAAGCATACAGAAACTGCAATTAAAACATCTCTCTCTGAAAATTTAGGACCTGAAAAATGCCTTGGACTTTCCAAGCAGCTATCAGCTCAGTGCCCTGCAGCCCACTGCTATATCAGCATGGACACTTTGTTTCAGTATGCCTGTTTGCTCTGAAATACATGCTATGGTTTCATCTTTCTCAGTTAAAACTACAGGTAAAAGAGAAAATTAGAAGCCCAAAACCAAATAGCCACTAAATGACACCGCAAACTACATTTTTATAATGGTTGAAATGCTTCTGGCACAACATAAAAGACACTATGGAATTATTTAAGCTTGGCATAACCCTGGTACTTATTATACAGCATTTTTAGATTATTGTCTCCACCTTGTAGTGATGCACAAAGCAGAGAACCCACCTGTACAATCTCCCATTATGATAAGGGGTATCAATTACATCTGGGCACAGTTACACTGACCTGTGCATTCTGAGTGACCCACAAGGGCAGTATCACAGCATTGAACTTGTCTGATTTCACGCTGCACCCCCTCGGCCGCTTTCTGGTGTTACTGGCACTTCAGGCTGTTGTGACTGGATCCACATCCACCTGTGCCACCAGGAAATTAAAACTTGCCACCAGGCACAGCACACTCGTGAAGGACGAGAAGCACAAGATCCAGAAAAGGATCTGGAAAAGCTGAACGCCAAACCAAACACATCAACCCTGAAAGCTCTCTCATACAAGGCTCAAAAATTTCATATGGGAAAGCAGCATCTTACCCTTGAGACAAACAAGAGCTCTGCTCCTAATGCTGAGATACCTAACGCTGAGATATCACAATATCTCTGCCTCATTTACCTGCCAGACTTCATCTGGCAGCTTCAGAGTGTGCACAAACAAGAGCAACATACTGCAACAAAACCCAAGGGCATAAAAAGTTTAACATAATAAAATAATAGACATGTAGCTGTATGAAAAGTAAGGAAAATCAGCAGATTTCAAACACCTGGTCTGCCAGGCTGAAAAGCAAGAAAGCAATGCTGAAGATCATGTGCTATCACTCCTAGTCAGAGCTGCTTGAATAATTCATTTTTGGGAGCAGGCACCAAGCCAGTGTCTTGTAACATTAGACAATGTCTTGTACAATACCAGGAATAATCCAAAATTATTTCTTTCAGGTTACTTTTATTGAAATACAAGAAAAATATTAATCTTTTACGGTTAAAAATATTTTAAAAATTGATGTCTAATTCAGGACTCGGTTTTAACAAATGTCTGAATTAAGACTGTATGTCTTATCTGAAACTTATAATTATTTGGGCCTGGGTAATGAGCTGTGTCATGAATGCATTGATGATTTCCCTTTGCATCTCAGTAAGAGTTAATAGTATCTCCCATCTGCTAGACTGCTGAGATTTCAGTTTCAGCCTCCATGCTACATACACATTATCACAGTTGATGTTAATTGGTAATCAAACAGAAGAGCACCTGAAGGAAAGAGACAAGAAAGAAATAACCTTTTATTCTCACCAGGCAAGCACTGAGATACAGCAATAGAGTATATTTTTATCTTTACTCTGTACATAATAAAAGACTTCACCAAACAGAATGTAGAGGTTTTTTTCATCAGCACTTTTGTTTTCCAAATAGAAGTTTTTTATTATATGCAAAATCATTAATCATGTAAAAGGACTTATGAAGTCTTATTCAGCATAATGACTTATTCAGTATAAACATCTTCCAGGGCGTGCACAAAATTTGACAGCTGTGATTTGTTTGCCCATGCATAAATAACAACAAAACTGGCCCAAAGACTTTTACTTAACATTTTAAATGTGAAGTCTAACAGGGTAAAGAAAAAGGTTACCACTTCCAGAAATCCTGTAAAAACACTTAGCCTAGACCTAGTAAGAAAACACTAGAAAAGAAACAGTATAAAAATTATAATAAATAAAAAATTATGAAATTCTTAAATCTCAAGAGATTTGTATCCTACTGATCTCAGTACTGAACGGGACATAAATACAGTTACAAGGACTAAATCAATAGATATTTCTTTTAAATGGTAGAGAATATTTTTAAGTGTTTTGAGAACTTAGTTTTCATGTATCTGGAATTTGTATATCTGGAGAATATCCAAGCATTTCAAATATAAATATTTTAAAAATATAAAAATTCTAAAAATAAAGTAAAAATTAAATTTTAAAGACTTCTAAATTTATTCAGAACTTAGCAGTAATTCAAGTATTTTAAAATACTTCAGTTAATCTATCTAAAATTAAACCTTAAGATATTTTAGAAGTCTATGAGGAGTAGCTGCTGGCCAATATTTACTGAAAGTTTATTATTTGCTTCTTCCTATAACAGTTTCTAGTCATTAAAAATGTGTATAAAAATAACTTTTTTCTTTAGTCTAGGCGACTATACTGTGTTGATGGAGAGGCAGGTTCATTGTCTGACAGGATGATTTTCTTCAGATTTAACCAACATTAAGAGGGTGGCAGGGTGTGGAAGAAAATGACTTGTATGACCTTTGCCTTCTTGCACTATCAGGTCTAGACAATTTAAATACTTCAGTCAAAGTATCCTCTTTAAACAGTACAGGCTTTATTTAGACAATAAGCTGCTCAACCCAGTCAGGTTTATTCTTTGTCTTCGGTATGATATGCAGATTAGTTACAGCTGAAAATCAAAACTATTTTTTGGAGTAAGTTTTATGAAATAATACTGCAACTGTACCATGAATATAAAAGTAAAAAATGAGCTATAAAGATAAAAGCACTCAGTACTAAGTCTAAAATACGTAGAATTAGAAGAAAATAGGTAAAGATAATTTTTTAAAAAATCAAATAATAATCTTTACAGAAATTCAACCAGCAAAAATATTCCTTCCTGTCCCATGGAAATAACTAAATATCCTGCAAATTTATCAGATTGAAAGGTTAACCACCCCCATTCCAACTTCTTCTTTGATTTTTATTTACAGCTTTTACAAAGGGACAGCTATGTTTGTTTTGGGGTTGTTTTTTTTAACTTGTGAAATTATAAATCAGAACAACTTTTGGAAAGCAGTCTCTTGAGTTTTGAAGTATTTACTTAGCTAGTTGATTAGTAGGATGGTAGCAGCTATTATGCTACCACCCTTATGCTAAAAAAAGTTTAACAGCATTTGGGGTTAAGCACAACATGGCCTTGACAGTAGTTTGCTCTCTTGTACCGGAAGGCATAGAGCATAGCACAGGAAAAGAGCCTAGAGGCATTAGTGTAATCCACTGAGGTTAAAGTAGGAAAGCTAAAATTATTTAATACATTTTAAGCCCATAGTACAGTAAATGATCTGTTGCTAGGAAGCAATCCTGACTAAAAATACAGTTTTATTTAATATGCTGAATTTATGTCTAAAAAATGCCAGAAACTGATCTTGTTGAAGGTATTCCTCACATCTCTCTTCTTGTTCAACAGAGTCTCCAAGTCACATTCATGAACAGATGAAGTTGTAGTGGTTCTCAGCCTGGAGGTTATATTCAAACAGTATGAGGCAAACTTAAAAGATGGATGATCTTTGCTAAAATATTTCAGAGTGCCCACATCAGAGGAATCATTGAAACAACTAAAAACTCTGGAAAAGTATCAGATCTAAAGTTCTGATCCCCCACTGACCATGGATTGGCCACTCATAAAGGAAGACTTTCCCCACCAGACACCTGAGACCCTAGAAGTGGGCTGACTCCCTGGGGAGTTCTGCTGGGGAGGACAGAGGGGTACAGCAAGCACTTCGAAACACTACCATATATGCTATGACAAATTTCCATGAATAACTAGCATTTGCCCTGTTCTGTGAAAACAAAAGCATTCAACTGACCTAGTTTACCAGCTTGTAAACAGATGAAGCAATGCTTATTCATAGAAAATTAAAAATTAAAAACCTCAGAAACAGAAAGCAGATTTTGACTTTAAACAACTTGAAGACAGTGATCAAAAAATATTACACCTGTTCATTCTGCTTTAAATCTGTGCTGAATGCATTCTTTAAGTAAACTGTGACACAAACCCTGTGTTTCCAGTAGCTAGTGTCCCTGAAAATGATAGCGCACATAGAAATTAATACCCAGTAAATAACTGGTATATTTAACTACTATATATATTTCCTATTAATAATTACTGGATTATTTTGTGTTTCAACTTTGTTTTTCATGTTTTCACTCTCTAGCTTTTTCTCCACTGTAGATGCTTTTCCGCTAGCAAGGAAGATTGGGTTTGACTACAGAACTACATTTACATTACTACTCTAACCCAAACAATTACAGTTTAACAGGCATGGTTAAGGAGGTAAGGTTCAGACCTTCAGTGTACCTCTCCCTCTCCCTTAAAGTAACTCATAAGAGGAATCAGTCACTGTCTCAAAGACTGTAGGATCAGATTAAGGTCCTGTTGTCTTCTTGAGTCTTAAAATCTAAGCCTTGATTCTAATCACTTGTTACTCTTCCTGTTTTTTCAGTTTTGGGGTTTTTATTTTATTTTTCTGGATATGCAGAGGAAAGCTGGAACACTTCTGATGTCTTTGCAAGACCCCAGCTCATAAATATGCCAAATCCTTGCATGAGGAATGGCCCATACTCCCACTCAGCTCAAACCAGGTTAAGATAAAAATACAAAGACTTCAGCATTCCTGAATGTCCTCTGCCCTTTGAATGAACTTTATTAATTTCATGGCCAGTTTCCCTTTTTGGGTTTTCAACAGGTTTATTATTTTTTTGTTAAAGTCCTTCTCTATTATAGTAACACAAGATGTGAACATCTACCTAGGCTAATTTTTGTGTAATACAAGAGTATGGCTGATATCATAAATAATAGAAATCACTTACTTTGGAAGCACAACATTTTCGAATTTTTTTTTTTTCCTCAACCTCCTCCTTTTAGTCATGCGCACTCATCCAAGCAAAATTGTATCAGGATGCATGCATTAAGTAGCTGGTTATGGTTATGTCCCAAGTCTGGTTTTTGAAGGCTCTGATTTCAGTGAGAAACACTAAAGCAGCCTTTGCGGTCTGGAACTGAGGAATTGCCTATGGATTTTTACAAATTGCACAGTTTGGCAAGTATTGAAAATGTCAACCTGAATGACAATTTTAACAGTGCCATTATGTCTCTTGTTAATGATTGACACCAAAACATAATGTACTTCAGAGATATTTTAACCTTTGTTTGCATACATGCTTCAATATTATTACCACCGTTAGTATTAATCTTCTCCTATGTGCATTATAACTGAAATAATTGTGGAAAGCTAACTCTCTTCTTTTTCACAATACAGTGAGATTTGGCCTTGAATCTTCAATAGTTCAATTTTCTGTGCACTTTTAGAACTGTAATACAATGCAACTTGGTAACAATAAAATGGTTGATATAACTATCCAACAGCTATACAGCTATAAAATCACACTAAATACCATCA
The DNA here is from genome assembly GCA_033459285.1 of Clamator glandarius. Classification (NCBI taxonomy): domain Eukaryota; kingdom Metazoa; phylum Chordata; class Aves; order Cuculiformes; family Cuculidae; genus Clamator; species Clamator glandarius. Next base: position 2,947,704 of record JAUNZM010000046.1, read on the forward strand.
GCATGACAGTAGTGCACTATCAAGAATAAATTAGGTACTAGCACTTAAAGAAGAGTTCAAAGACTACCATACAATATTATCATTAACTGGAATGCATTGGTTATTGCTAAAGAGCTTTTTCATTTATTTTCCTTCAAAACGCAGTATTTACAACAGACTTGTTGACGCCATCACTAGGGGAGGACCAGTTCTCAGATGTAACTCATGGTATGAGGAGTTCCTTGAAAACTGTATACTATAGGGATACAGTAGTTTCAATTAGTGTGGGAATATACCACATTTTCCATAGGATTCAAGGTATTTCCTTTAGCAACAATATGTCTATGGAAAAAGATAGAAGGCAGCAGTTAAAAGCACCAGCTTGAAGTGAAAAGAAGGCCTTAATTCACTATCACGAGCATTAATTCACTATCATGAGTCATAAACATGAAAAATTACTCCAGACCAATTAGGTTTTTTATTTCAATTTAAGTGATTTTTTTTAAGGAGGTAATGTGTGCATTTTTATGATTTATTTTAGTTACAAACACAATTTCAAAGGAGCCACTCTAAAAACAAACCAAATACATTGCTCCTTGGCAGAGGTCACCTATGAAATATCTCTTTCAAATTTACCTATGAAATAATCTCTTTCAAATTTACCAAGACATTAAGAGAAATTTAAAAGGCTGCAATTCAAACACCATTTCTTCATGAGTGCTTGAATCACCCACAAAAATAGTTCTAATTAGAACCCGCATGCTTTCTTGGATCTGAACACTGAGCACATTTCTATCCCTGTAGCAATTCATATTTAGAGAGGTACCAATGCCTTATTTACCCATCCATATGTGATCCTTTCTCCATGATGATCAACCTCGTCACACACACAACACAGTGTGTAGGCAAACCTATCAGTAAGGTGGTATAAAGCCCTATTACCTGAGCAACATTGTCAGATATCCAAAATTAGGATATGTTGGGGAAAAATATTAAAAAAAGCTATTAGGGGAGTGCTGGTTATTTGGATAAGAATGAGGAATGGGAAAGGGGAAGAACTTTGCAGGGAAAATAAGGGCCAGCAGATTGATGCAGTGACTTACGGTGTTTGAGGTTGCTTACCAAGCAGCCCCAGATCTGATCTCTGCATGTCAGGTTCTCCCACACGCAGCTTAGAAATGATGGTACTGCTGTGCTGCTGGGCTATCAACAAGGACTGGCTTTGTTCCAGTCATGTACACCAGCTAACCATCCTACTTGGAGCCTCAGGTTTCCTTTCCAGCCCTACAGACCAGCACTGCTCGGGACATAGGCACAGGTATTACAGCCCTGCGGGCTCCTACTGAATGACAGGATTTGATAATATAAAATAAACTTCCTACTGGTTTTGGAAAGAAGGGCCATTGCTTTTATTTATTTAAAAAGATTGCTAGTTCAACAGTGTACAGAGGTGACATGAGATCAGAGGAAAACAGCCCCAACAATACATGTGGTGCAGTGCAGCCCATATCCCCCCCATCCCCCATCCCTAAAACAGGTGAAAAAATTAAAATCATAGAATCACCAGGTTGGAAGAGACCCACCAGATCATCGAGTCCAACCATTCCTATCAAACACTAAACCATGCCCCTCAGCTCCTCATCCACCCTCACCTTAAACCCCTCCAGGGAAGGTGAATCAACCACCTCCCTGGGCAGCCTGTTCCAGGGCCCAACGACCCTTTCTGTGAATTTTTTTTCCTAATGTTCAGCCTAAACCTCCCTTGGTGGAGCTTGTGGCCATTCCCTCTCGTCCTGTCCCCTGTCACTTGGGAGAAGAGGCCAGCACCCTCCTCTCTACAACCTCCTTTCAGGTAGTTACACAGAGCAATGAGGTCTCCTCTCAGCCTCCTCTTCTCCAGACAAAACAACCCCAGCTCTCTCAGCCGCTCCTCCTAAGGCCTGTTCTCCAGCCCCTTCACCAGCTTTGTTGCTCCTCTCTGGACTCGCTCCAGAGCCTCAACATCCTTCTTGTGGTGAGGGGCCAGAACTGAACACAGGATTCAAGGAGCGGTCAGAGGGAGAATAACCTCTCTGCTTTGATAACAGTGTAGAAAGATGTGTGACTGATGTTATTTTACTCATCAGAAATACAGATGCATCGTACCTAGTGCTGTCCTCACACTATTACACAGCATGCACAGGTTAAATCAGAAAAGGTTTGTTGACTTCAAACATCAGATAGTTTCTTACCCTTTTATTACAAGATTAAGAATGTGACAGAGCTGATGACATTTGAAATGATACTTGAGAGTACAGTTTGTTCAGAAGAAAGTTGGAAAGTCACTTAGGAGGTTTTGCTTTATCTTTGTGTCATTTTGCCAGGAACTGAAGAGCACAGCCTTGTTCTGCCCTGTCCCCTCACCTAAAGCTCTGTTGGCTGTAACACTGGGAACACTTTGAAATTTCTGGCAATCCAACATTTTTCAACTTACTCTTCACGTCAAAGCTTGCAGAAGAACTTAATTAAGTTTATGAGCTTTTGTAGTGACCTTGCAAGAGTCCAATTATCAGCACTGAAATAGCTGGCATACAGCTTGCTTTATCTCTATTTACAATGGGAAAAATCTTCTAATGAAAGTCTCCCTGATACTGAGAAGGATTTTACAATTATGAAAAACAGAGCAAGAATTTGTTAAATATTTTAAATTGAAAACTAGCTAAGTGAAACTAATTACAGACATCAATATTAGATTAATAATTTGTTAAAATTACATTAATATATTTTTAAAATAGAATTTTTTTGTTTATTTTTCATGGAAAGATAGAATTTATCAGTTGCTGAGTTTTAATGCTGCTTTAACTGGAAAGGGGTGATTATGTTTCTGCTTCATCCACAAAAATCTGCTCCTAAAAATATTATTTTGAGAGGAAATTAATGTCCATTCTCTAGGACATTAACTTTATTTTCTATCAGTTGTCAATATGTCCAAAGAATATCACCAACTCACTTTACAACTACAGTATTTCATACACTTAAGCACACCAAATACAGATTGCTGTTTTGTCAGTGTACCTAACAGTCATTAAATAAAATATGATTTCCTTACAACAAACAGTATGGTAGAATCTAGAAGAAAGTGCACTCTTTCCTTAGTGGTCAACCAAACACTCATGAAAAAATTAGCTCTGTGGTCTGTAAGAAGCAAGTCATGGTATATGACCAAGTCTGTAAATTGATGCTTTAGTGAGAAGAAGCCACAAGTCCTTGAATTTGGGGGCTTTCCTGTGAAGCTTGTGCTGTATATTCATCTGCCTGAATTAAAGCAGAGTGTATCAACTTCTGTTATAACTTTCCACAACCTAATAAAGGCCTTAAATATGCAGAGGCATTTCAGCAACATCTCATTTTCACCAATAAGCAGGTACATTTCTAGGACTAGACTAACATGATGGTTTATGAAGAGGAAGCAGTTTGTCAAATGATGTTGTATATCACCCATACCTTCTATGAAGAAGTAAATAAAAGGTACATATCAATAGCCGAGACAACATTAGTTCGATTTCCCTGTTCTCTTTGTGCATTTGGAATGTAATCATTTTTTTCCTGATGTCTTTAGACGTTCTTGCACCTTTAGGGAGGAACTTTAAGTTCAAGACAACTCAATGTCCCTTATTCAGGAGTGGCTCTTGTTTGCCAAAGAAAGAGTAAGAGAGAACTTCTGTCAAATTTATATTAACAACAGGAAAACATATTGAGTAGTGCAGCAATGAAAATATTTGTAAAAGAGTGCACTCAAAGGACTCAACAGAGCTACATTCCATTTTTTTTAATAACAGTGTTGTGTGTTCTTGGGTTTAGAGACATATTTTTCCAATATATCTTTATTTGTTTACTGATATTATTTCAAGAAGTAACATTTAATATTAATTTTAAAATATTATTCTTGCTCACAGTAAGTGTAGCTAGTCCACTTAGAAGTTCTTTATGTATTTCATAACCTTCTCATTTGATTATTTTCTCCTATATTGCATATGAATTCTTTAGTCAGCATAGAATAGATATAGGGGAAAACCAGTAAAATCTCAAAATGACTGGAAGGTGCACAGGAAATCATGTGAAAAAGAAGTGCTGTTTACTCTTTGCCATGGGATGGATTTCAAATGTGAAGTAAGCCTTCCAGTGAAGAAAAAACCCCACATGACAGTAAAACCTTCAAGCACTGAACGCCGATGAACCCTGCAATAAAATACTTCACACCTGAAGTGTTGTATTGTTTTGAAATGCTGAATATTCTAAAAATGAGGTGTCGCTTGCAAAGGATCTCCAATTACTTTCTAAAAATTCTGAAGACAACAAGATATTATTACAGTAGCTATTAAAGTGCCTTTTATAGTTTACCAAATAAGATTTAATTATTAAATTATCCCAGAGTTGCTCATGAATATTTTGCATTCAATAACCAGCTTCTATAATATGACAGAAGACTCACGGAGGGTACTTGCTCTGAAGATTGGCCAAGGACATGCTGAAACAAGGAAACAGTATTTGGCCTGAATATAGGGAAAAAATTCAATATGCTGTATCAGATAGAACAGAATCTATTACAATAGTCACGTATTTATCTACCAAAGCCAATGTGAATCAAAGAAAATAAGGAAAAAGACAGAGGAAAGTCAGATATAAAGACAAACTCTGTGGCCTCTGTTGAGAAGGCATCACTGAGGGTATCTAGGCACAACCCTGGATTTCTAAGTCTTGAAATGTAAAGCTTTTACAGCAGTCTTTACTTCTTTCCTGTTTGGTTTCTTTAAAAATCTCTAACCTATTCAGAACCTCCTCTCATTTCCAAGATGTTTTCACTTGTGATTTCACTTAGCAATCACTTATCATGGGAAAATGATATATCTGCCTTGCCACCATATATCCTGGGAATGTAACATATGCTTCCATACCTGTCATGTTTTTGTATGTTATTTCTATATATATTTTTTTGGTGACACATCTTTGCATAGCATTGCCCAGATTGATCTAGTCTAATATTCTGTATTAGCAAGCAATGACATGGTTTTCATTAAACTGCAGAAGCGGTCTGACAACTCTTATCACACCTCAAAAGGCAACAAAAACCTGCTTCCTAGTAACTATCTAAGTACATTCCTGATGATCATTCAGAGAACCTATGTTAACTATGTTACTTTTTCTTTGTTGTGGTAATTTTTATCATGGTTCTTTCCACCACAATAAATAATAAAAAAAAAATCATGCTTTACTTGGTTTATTTTTCTGCACAGTATTAAGTTCAGATTTGCTATAAATACTCAAAAATAATTTACACATTGGAAATCCTATTTGTATTTTCCTTCAAGGATAAGCTACTTGATGAAAGTATCATCTTGTGAATGAGTATAAATATCAAAAAATAAACAGACATAGAAACATAAAAACCTGAGCATATATAATCATTACTAAATTTCCATGAAATTCTGATCACCTGTATCTAAACCTTTATGACTAAAGTATGGACATGTTTCTTTAATATTTTTCATGAGCCTTTCCTATTGTATGCATTTTTTGGGGGGGGCATCACACATTACTTAGAGGGCAATATGATTTCATAGTATAAAATAACTTTGGGATGTTACAAAATCCACGCAAACAGAGTTGCAGTTGAAATTTAGCAACTAAAATAAGCAAAAGGATTTTAAAAAGAGAGCAAGATGAATCCAAACAGAAATTTTTATAGCCTTAATTGTAAAGACCGACTTTACTGTTTTGTCTTACGGATCCAGGGCATGACCCTTAACAGACAGTCCTAGTCTGTTCAAACCCAACATAACCTTTCTATATCATATATAACATTAACTAAACATGAAAGGATTAAAATCTCCCCATCTTCTTCAATATTCATAAAGTCTTCCTAGTGATGCAATAGGTTCTCAGCCTAAAATGTCCAGTAGCTGCTTTTTCCTTCCCTTTCTATTTCCCTTGGCTACCATATTTTTAGGAATAACTCTCTCATTAATGTACTGATGATCTCAGTGAAGAACTCATAAATACCTATGCAGTTACATGTTAGAATTGTCATGTATCACTGGAAACATAAACCATTTACACTTTAAACACTTTGGGCCCATTTATGCCTATAAACATGCAAGATGTACCTGGTAATTTGTCATAAATTTAAGTAACAGATAGACCTCTATCAGCTTTAGTCTTTCCAATTTAAATATGGGAAAAAATACACTGCAATTTTATTTTGCTGCCCTGATTTTAATAGGGGCAAAAAATCTTATAAAAGTAAAAGGGAAATTACAATAGAAATACCTAATCCCCTGAAATATACAGCTGACCTTCCTGTACCCAGATTTTAATGTCAACAGCCAGTACAAATATTACTAAGAAAAAACAGGCATAATTTCCTTTTATCTAGAGATGCTTCTGTAATTTCATTTTCCATTTCACCTCAAACAACATTATCTTCAAAGTCAGGTTTGTATTTTTTCCTGCTCTCTCCTTTATCCAGAATACACTGAAGGTCCCTAGAAATTTTCTTCATCAAAACAGTTCAAGGCAGCTGAAATTGATTGTGACTGGGTCAACTAGTAACTTGCTAGTCAATAAACCCCTAACTTTTAAATCTTGAAAAAAGGAAAGCACATTCATCTTACCTTGCCCTATATACCTGCATGGAGATTACAAGTAGCAATTAGATGTCTGTGGTAGATGCTTATGTATGGTATTACACACTATTAAGAAAAAGTACTCTAGAAAAGAACTTTCTACTTTTTACATAAATTGTCCTTCAGCCTCTTAAAAATTACTGCCTGGTAGTCACAAACTCAGCAAAATGGACGTAAGGATGAAATACTAAAATTAACAATATATCCCATTTTGGAATGTATTGTTAATTTAATCTCAAACATGATTGCTTGATTTTAAAGATTAAGTAATCTGCCTGGTGGTATCCATAGGGCTGTACCACCCACATCCAGCCCAGACTACCAGTGCCAGCAGAATGATTGCAATCTCATAGCCTTGCACACACAGACTACTACTGCTCACAGAAATTGTCATGAGTGTGACTCTGCTGGTGCAGCGCAGAAGCTTTAAGGACAGAGGGAGAATCCTAGTTCTCCTCATTCAATGGGATTATTCCAGAAATTTCAAGGGAAGTAAATCCTCTAACTTACAGAAGTCTACTTGAAGTTCTGCATGCTCTGACAATCTTTCTGCTAATCAGATTATGCATGTATCTCCAACTAAAATCACTGGGAATTAGACCAATAAATAAGTATAGGAAAAACTAGAGGAGGGGATGAGATATAATTAAGCTTTTTGCCTTTTGTTCCCAAGTGCTTCAAATCCCCTGAACATTCTGTAGCACGAGTCCTGTGCAAGCAGAGGGAGACAATCTGGGAGCCACCAGAGCTTTCCCACAAATTTCCCTCTGAAAGATGGAGACAACTCAGGTCACCTTCTATTACCAGAAAAAACCAACCTGGGCAGCCAGTGGAGAAAGCCAAAGACTTCATCAGAACTTTGCCAAGGAAGCTTGCTCTATCACCTGAGAATGCAAAGAGCTGTCTGCAATAGAGACTAAAGACTTGATAACAGCCAAAGCAAAAGCAAATGACAATGTCATTTCAGTCCATGCGCATCTGACAAAATGAATATCACATTAGCACACATTAGGCCAGGATGAGACAGAACCAAAACAGCATCCTATTGATTTGCTAAAAAGAAACACCACTTCATACACTATGTAACAACATGATACTTTTATTTTTTTTTTCCAATAGTGTTGTTTTTCACCTAATAATATCCACAGCAGTTTCAGCTTATGTCTACCTTTAAATGTCAAGAGCCACAATTTAACAAAGGATGAAGTTCTCCATGCAAGCCAGAGTTAAGTAATCAGTTGTCTCTTATCCCACAGATACTCCAGTTGCTGCATGGAGAGTTCAAGCCAACAGATAACACTGCAGTCAGCAGTTCTCTACTTACACCTTCCATCAGATCCTTGCCTACTGTCTTTCAATAACTTAGAGCAACCTCTTGAAACAAACAGTACCTTTACTATTGTTCTAAAGAGAGGTGACATTTCATCTTTAATATTTCCTGACTTTATCCACTTTTGTAACTACAAAGAGTCTCCTCAGAGGATCAATATTCAACCAAGTTTTCATGATTTTTCCACCGTCTATTCTTCAAAATTACTTGTTTCATGTCATATTTTCAGGTTGACACCAAAACCAGACATAAACCCAGAACCCTTAATGTAGCCACACCCTCCTCTTTGTGTTTCTGCATGTTTTAATCCTTCCTTTCTAATACTATCTCTCAAGATCCAAAGCTCTTATTTTGTCTTTCTTTTTATCTCCCTTTCCTCCCTTATAATTTTATTCTCTCCCCTCTTTTTTTCTTTGGCCAGTTAATTCGTTAATTTTTCAAGGTACTCCATATTTAAAGAGTTTCCAAATCAATATAACTGAACTTTACATTTTCAACAGATGTCCCATCCCCTCCTGGAACTTTCTGAGCTGGAACAAGCATGTCTCACTGTTTACATCCTATGTTTCTTCTTTCATCCCTCACTTTCTGTACCACTGTAAACACTACGTGTACCACCATGTAACTTCTTAAGTAATAAAATGAGATAGAAATATCAGTCCCTTTTATTAGCTCAGGGAATTCACCAGGAATTTAGTTAACTGCATAAAAGTCAGTCTTCCTCCCCTGTAAATTCCACTCCTTTGAATTTGAGTGATACTAGGTGTGTGACAAAGAGCCTTAATAAGTAAGAGAACAGAGATAAAGGATACTTTACAATCAAGATTTATCTTTTAAATAACGCTGACAACTCAATTTCAATATTAATAAAAATGGAAACATACTGGGCATGCACTCTTAAGCATCCTACTTATAGTATTCACAATGCAGCAAATTTCCTACCCACCCAAACATGTTTTTCAGGGAAGAAGAGTTACTCTACCAAAATGGCACACAGACTTTGTTCTTTTTTTGCTGTGTGTACCACAATCTATAACTAGTGGAAGCAGAGTATAGGAGAATGCTCCACAGCTTTCGGCTAAAGAGCTAGAATTTATTTTTGCATATCTGTGGCTCAATGACCTTTCTGCTCAGTAGGTTGCCTTGGCACTAAGTCAAGGTTTGCAGCCCTCCAGCAGGGCTTGTATGGCTCTGAAAGCCAGAGGACATTTAGATAGGAATAAAAACGTCTGTATCTGGAACTCTGTAAGATCATGCTATCCTTGAAAATGACATCAGGTACAAAATTAAAGCAAATATTTAAAGGTGTTTACTCCTGTAATATACCAGTAAAACAGACCGGCAAAATAGTTTACAGAAAACATCAGGAAGAGATCTTTCATTAACAAGCATAGAACAGTATTACTTATTTTAGCAAATAAAAATTAAATTCTTGTCAATAGGAGTAAATTTTAAAAAATTATTCCAGGAGGGATAATTAAATGGATGCATTTTGCAAATCAAATGTAAAAAAAACTAAGGCATTTGATGACAAATATTTTACACTATTCATGTCTAGGTCAGCCTTAGTTCTTCCCAGTAGGTTCCAAAAGCATTCATAAGTGGCAGTAACAACAGCCTTTAGAGACAGAAGTGAAAATATTCTCTACAGAAGTTAAAACTAAAGGCACAATGGCCTCTCCAAGGCCATTTACTGCACATAAAAAGCCAAACACTATGTGCGGCAGTGACCAAAGCCTTCCTCAAGACTGCATGCATGAAACCAAGGCTGTAATTCACGTCTGGAAACTAGATCCTAGATCAAACTCAGGCAGCTCTATCAAATGGTATCTGAAGAGCATCTCAGAAAGAAACAATCCACGAAGAAGTTGTCAATTCCTCAGCTTTTTGAAGAAATGAGAACGTAACTTCTCAGCCTTGCAGTTTCTGAGGTGAGGGTCCTTGCAGCAGTCAGGGTTCTGTTAGATGCATTGGTCCAAAACGTCGGCAAAAGTCCCAGAAACTGCCTAGGTTTTAAACACTATAGCGGTTGCAGTTGTATTTTATTCATCGAGGAAGGCATCCAGGTAAGCACTTGGAAGCCCTAAAGTGGAAATATGAATTGTGCAGGTAGCAATCTCTTGTACAAAGATACACCAGCATAGTGTGGATTCTGTCCTTAAAAACGTGTATGCTAAAGACACAAGGATCGAATGCCAACTTTAATTACAGAATAACTCATGTTTAGCAAACATGCCAACTCAGCAAATTTATTGACCATAAGCTTAAAGCAGATGAGAAATAAGCTGAAATTTCAAATGCTGAAGTGCTTTGCTGGGTTATAGCCAAATTTTTTTCCTGCACTCACTCTTGTGATTCAGCCTTAGACCCTCATATTTTTACTGAATATGCATAAAAGTCAAGATCAAATCAACAGACAGGTAAAAATTCCAGAGTCAAATTCCAGATTTTCAGGGAGCTGAAGATAATCTCCATCTGTTCAGATTTAAAACAAGTGATTCTTTAAGCAGATATCAGATTCTGTAAGGTTCCCTAGTACCTCACAGCAGGGTATCTCAGGTTTTAAAAATGTCAGAACACTAAAAAACCCCACTGTTATGTTCTGAAACATACTCACTACTTGTTTAAGACATCCTCAGCACAATAGCAATTCTATTTTTTTTTTTATTTAAGGTAGAGTCACAAAATTATCTTTGCACTTACTAAGGAAATTATACCTTCCATCACTTAGCTGCAATAACTTTTATCCTATATTAAAAAAGATCAAAGAAGTGACTAAAGATATCCCCTCCCCAAGGAAACTAAAGGGAAAGACATGAATGTAAGACTTTAAAATATTATAATCTTTTTATAGAACTATGAATTTCTTCCTTTTGCTCTGTGTCTTAAGCAAATACCCAGTTACAACCATAAATTACTAATATAATAATAGTATAATAATACTTAATTCAAAACTAAGTCAGAAATCCTTGCAAGTAACTTCTACAGTTATTTATTCTTTTTTGAAGGGGAAAGATGCTACAGACAGTAGACGTAATCCCAAAAGCTAAACTGGCTCAGATGCTGCATCTATTTCTTTACATAGCAATGAGCTGCAATACTGCAAATTGCCATTTTGCAATTATTTCTATAAATTAGTTTAGAGTTTAGAAATTTCACATTTATAACTATGGATTAAGTGAAACAATTTAAATGTCCCTGTTGTTTACAATACAGAGCTATGCCATTATATATATACTTCGTATCAATTATTCAATTGAAACTATTATAAACATTTACTCTTTTCATGACAGCGTGTATCTGTTTCCTTTTGTGTACAAAATCATAGTGAAAGCACGGAGGGGGAGAGAGGTCTTATGTTATTCTTGGTGATTATTTCACAGTGCAAAAATATGGGTAAGAGTAAGGACCTTGGTGTTCTCCAACATAATCCCAAGACAAATAGTATTTTAAATACCTAAACCTGGAGACAATCATAGCTACAAACGCATAAGATTTTTACCTCCCAGAAGACATACTGTGTATGTGAGCAGTTTACCCTTCAGTACCTAAGTTGGGGGGGGATACAAACATCTATCAATTAGGCTTATATATAACCATAGCCTGCTTCACAAAGACATACATTTCCAAATAACCTGAAACTTAACACATTTGCATAGCTATTAATCACTGAGTAATCACAAGTAAGTGAAGGTATCTGTATCCTCATGTCCTTTATTCCCAAACAACTCCAGAACTGTAGACATAGTAATACAGTTGTGGGCAACACAGCTGGGGCAAGATTTGGGACTGCTTGTTTGGTAGAGCAGGCTGTGTGCAAGCAGCGTTGTATAATCATATGAGATAGAGGTTAGGAAAGGACACTGTTACTTACTCTGGAATTATATTTCATGGCTTACTTTATTCCGTAACAGAGAATCCTATGTCTGACACAGAAACAATGCATAAGGACAAAATAGCAATGTATTTACTTAGTAAAAAGTAAGATAGTCATCAGAAAACACACCAAACACGAACTCCTTCATCTCTCAGTTTATTACAACTTATTGCAACATACTGGAATAAATTCTGATGCTTTTAAAATTATGTTTAACAATGTGGATCATACTACACATAAGGAATATCTACAGTCCTATATCACTGAAATATGAAAAAACAGAAATTAAAATATAATTACAAGCAGTAAACTCCTCCAAATCTTTAAATCTCATTCTTACGGCCTGGATCCTTTACCCTGAAAGCCCCAATAATTTTGCAGTTCATTTAAAAAGTAGTAGCACAAACCCTTTACTAGCACAAATGAAAAGTATATATCAAAAACAAGTATATATCAAAAATAAGCCTATAATTTTCAAATTCCCAAATATAGTTCCTTCAAAATACCAATGTCGTAATTAATGTTGGTTTTTTTCTTAATTCTTAGGAATAATTTATATAATTATATTAAATCACATTTTTTAACATACCTTACAACTCAGTCTATTTAAGTTTATAAGTCTACATATATAGAGAAGCAAATTAATACATATCTAAAAATATGCATACTTATCAAAAGTTTGTTCATCTTTTTGTACTTACCCAGGACACATTTTTAGCCTTGGGTGTTTTTGGCATGGCAACATGCAAGGCTGAGATGACCAATAACAGCCTCACCAACATGGAAAGTCAGATGGAGGTGTATTCCAGGTGCTTCTCTTATCCCAGGGAGTATAGTCCCTTAGCCCGGCTGACACAGGTATGCTAAGCATGTGGTCAGGTAACAATAAAAAAAGTCATTTTTCTTCCCAATGTACAATCCAGTCAAACAGAGACAAATCTTTGCAAAATACCAATATTCAGCAGCAGCTGGCTGTATTCTTGTATATCCATGAAATCCAAAGTTGACTCTTCTCTTGGAAAAGTTAAAGGAAAAAGTCAAAAGGACGTGTTCTCACAGACACTTCCCTCTTCCACTGGCAAAATGCAGAGCCTGGTTATCTACCGAGCTTCCACCCAAGCACTGAGCTTGTAGAAGAATGAAGCCCCAACACTGGAAGCCTCCCACCTTCAGAAGATATCAGAGATGCCTGGTTGCTGGCTGCACTGTTTAACTGCTGCTATGCCTGAATATTTCACGACCTTGGGATCTACCAAGTAATAAAGAGAATTAAGATCTCAATGTCAATAAATAATGCAGGCCAACAGGTTGCGCAGGTACCTGTCGTGTAGTGTGTGCCCTCAGCACGGTGGCTGCCACTCCAGCCTGTTGGAGAGCACCTGTTGTCCCAGCACGTCCTCCACAGCACTAGGCGCACTCACCAGCACAGGCACACATCCCAGAAGCAGAAGCAAAAGCAGAAAATCACTGTCCTCGCTCGTTTCTCTTTGTTCCTCTGCCCTTCTGTCCCTTTACTTTTACCTCCTGTCAATCTAGATTACCAAAGCTAGATCCAGGCTAAATTTTGCAACTATCAGTAGTGATTAGAGTGAGTTGATTGAAATCGGATTATACAGGGAGACCTCTGCCTCCTCACTCAGCACGCGGGCCAGTACCATTTGCAAAATACTCATGCTTCGTTGCACAGCATGAGAGCATTTGGAGCAGTCCATTTTAAGAGAAACATTGCAGTAAAACCAAACGCAGCTGCACAGCATTTGAAAAGTGAAAAGGGATCCTGTTTTCAATAGCTGCATGAATTTACAGGGAAATGTTTCAAATCACTTCCAGATGGAAGAGTTTGCTGGAGCCTCATAGATTCACCAGAAAGCATAATATTTCAAAGAACAGCATGATGTACCAATAGTACTCTATACCTGATTGTTCCTGCTCAAATACGGATCTAGTACAAGCATAATTTGTGGTGTCTAAATACCCAACATGTTAGAAGTATCATCCTTCCCTGGGGTAACACCTGCAAATCCTACTGCTGGCATCTATGCAACTCACAACCCAATTCAAATGCGCTTTTTTCAAAGCATATCATTAAATGCAAAAATGACCTGCCTGAACCATATTCATATATATTTATATATATATATACACACACGTATGCATAAGAAAGATATAGAATTGTTCAAACAGGTCCAGAGGAGGGCCATGAAGATGATCAGAGGGCTGGAGCACCGCCTATACAAGGACAGGCTGAGAGAGTTGGGGTTGCTCAGCTTGGAGAAGAGAAGGCTCCAAGGAGACCTTATAGCGACCTTCCAGTACCTGAAAGAATCTGGGTAGGGACTGTTCACAAAGGCTTGTGGTGATAGAGCTAGGGGGAATGGCAATAAACTGGAGAGGAGCAGATTTAGATCAGACATTAGGAGGAAATTATTCACCATGAAAGTGGTGAGGCACTGGCACAGGTTGCCCAGTGAAGCTGTGGCTGCCCCATCCCTGGAGGTGTTCAACATCAGGTTGGACAGAACATGTAAGGAGGTGAGATGATATAAAAAAAAAACAAAAAGTACAAAATTCAGTTAAGTCCAGATGACAAACACTGTGAATGTGAAATGCAGACATATAGATCCAGTTTGCATTAAAACATTACAGTTTTCTAGGAATTCCTAAATAATAACTTAATAATAATATCTACTCATGATACAGACCTAGATTATGTTCCAAACATCATCTGTTACTTTACACTCATTATTTAATGTATTTGTATAAATGCAATGAGTTCGTGATTCCACAAATTCAATTTACGGACAGCCCAAAATTTGTTTGCAGTTATTAAAGAAATAATTAGGTATTTTCCAAGAGGCCAGCATAATCTTTTCATTTTATTAAAAGAAAGTCTAGAAACTCTTGACCCTAATTGGGACAGACAGAAAAGCAAACCACTGATATTTTCCAGTGGAAATAACCAGCTGATTTCAAATAACTACAGACCTTTGCAGATTTGTAGTCCATTTTAAAGGTAACTAGAACAAGTTTAGTACACTCTGCTTTGCATATGCTGGAATGAAGGCTTGTATGCCAACAGTTTTTTAATAGATCCCATTATTTTTAATAAGTCCACCCAGTCTCATGGAGCTGAAGCACTATCTGTTACTGGCTCATCAACACCTTTAGCTAGAAGAATCTATAAACCTTGATTTGTATATCGGAAATTAGCAGCAGCTAAACTCTAGAAGTTGATGAAGCAGAACAAGCTATTTGAGACAGTGTGAATTATTGGGTAGTTTAACAGTGGGGTTTTCACTTATGAGAACCATCATTGTTCTAGTGTACATGTTGAAATATAATCCAGCAGGCAGAAATCCCACTAGAGTTAAGGAAATTGTAATTTACTTCTGATAAAAATGACAAAGAATGCAACTATTAAATGTTGTCTATATTTTTTCAAAGCTTCTAGCCTTTTCATATATGTATTGAGATACAGAATATATTGGATAACACAGAACAAAATTTTGAAACACTATACTACTGTACGCTGCCAGTAGGACATAGGTTGTATAAATCATAGGTCAGTATACTTTCCAGGGAAGACAACATTAGAAAACAGCAGGTTAAACTTGCTTCCTTCAATAAAGCTCAAAGCTGGGTATTTGTACCCCTAAATCGCACTAGTGCTTTTCACAACATCTTTTAAAGGGGGAAAACACTTATGAAATCTATCTATTTTGAAAGTTTCAGTGAAAATTACGAAGATCAGTGTTACAATATAGGCTCACGTACATCCTTTTTTCTATTAATTGCATAACCCAGTCAGGTAGGAAAATTTGAAGATTCACATACAGGTATATGCACACCTAAATACATCTTCCTAAATTATGTAGTACTTCTGGGTAACAGAGACTCTCCAAAATCTTATAACTGTTCTTTCATATGGCATATTGAATAACTATACTCAATTTCAGAACTCGTTCATTTTCACCAGTGAAGCACATTCTTCTTGGATTCATCTTTACACGAGTCACATATCAAAGATATTAACTGCCCTCCTTGTTGTTCAGGCTGACCACAGAATTACTTGCCAGCAAGCCATTAAACAGTCACCCACAAAATAGCAGTTTAACAGACACATAATGGCAAAGAGAAGCTCAGGTTTTATGCAGTTCCCCTATGATGATTTTGCCCTGTCTAGACGAGCTGTTGCATCACTGGGAGAAGGTTTATTAAAATACCTGATATGTTGAGTGCTGACTGAAACAAGTCAGAGGAAATATCTCTGGTTCAGTCTTAACCACAGAAATACTTCGTACTAATGATGTTTTGCCTTTTCATACAGAAAAGATAAACATTCCTTTTGTTGATAAAGAAACTATAAATTGAAAATGACACTGAAATGTAGAGAGAGTAAAAATTCTCTGAGGTAGCAGTATAATTAAGATGGCCAAAGAAAGGCCTCCCCCCTTCCAATAAAAATCAAAACATGCATAAGCCACAGATGCCAATGCACAAGTAATATATTTCAAAATGCCATAGATCAAAAGCCTGTGAGTTAAAACTGTCCAGAGGCAATAAATTACAAGCCAGTCTTGAATGCTTTAACACTAAGTACTGATTGGAACTGCCTTCCATTCATCAGTGACACGCAATCAGGAAAAGCTTTTAAGGTTGTGCTTTTGTTCCTTTTAGAGGCATTTACTTAAATGCATGGGATTTTATTTCAATACCAATGAAGACTACGGTAATTTTATCCACTCATTTCTACTGAAACATTTCTAATCTAAAATCTAATATGTACTCTAATATGTACCAAAGAGAAGAGTGCATACAGTATGAATAAGTGTGTGCTATAGATCTCTGTACTTAATATCACTGGAATAGATCTCTGATAAAATATGAATTACTTGTGTGAGATGAATACATTTTTTCATCTTATATGTGGTTTTGTTAGCATTAGGAAACTGACAACGCATTCTGCTTTTTTACAGTGACAAAATATCTATTGCATTTAATATTTATAGTATGCATGCGTAATTATTGATACATATGTAACACAGATGAATATCGCAACAGAATTCCCAAATAATTTGACATAATTTTGTTATTCCCCTCTACCTGACTTTGACTATAAAATGATGGTATACATGCATGTAATAATGTTTAAAAAAGCCCACTAAGGACATCAGTGCTGGGAGGAACAAAACAGACAAAAATGACAGAAATAAATCAAAGCAAATTTCAATGTTATTCCGAAACAACTTAGTTCTTAGCATGGAAAAACAACTTCAAGAGTGAATTTGCTTTCCACTCGTCAAGAATCAAGCAGATAACATTAAACAGTCAATACTTGTTTCATTATTATGTCCTTGTTCTCTCTAATTCCTCCAATTCCAATGGAGTGAAAGTAGTAAACTGATGTCAGCAGGAGCAACCTGAAGCCCCCTGAACAGACTCAAACCTGTGGTTTTTGGCCGTCTTTGCTGGATTCATAGTATAGTCAACATATAATTGATAAAGGAACCAGGCTGAGGAAAGTCTGCTTAAAGCCAATTCCTGGGAAGAGGGGGCCCAGGAGAATACAAATCTCATTTTAGTCCTGGGAAGAGGAGAAATAGCACAACCCTCTATACATAAACCAAAAGAAACAGTAACTTAAATCAGCTATGTAACATAAATGAAAGCTGCCACTACAGTAATCTCAATTCTACTTAATAAAATTACCTGTAAATAAATCAAAATGTAAGAATTTCTGGGCTTTCCAAAATGCTAAAGGAAAGCACCTGCATGCTGAATTTTCAGTTTCTACAGTTTTAATGTATCATATGTGTATTCCCAAAAAAACAATCTGAGTTAGTGAGTCTATTTAGATGCCAACTTGCAAACATGAAGTTAGAGTACTACCAGTACAGCAAAAAGCCAGCACATCTTTTCCAGAAGTCCATGTATGATACACGTTGCCCTTACACTAGTATGGACAGGATACTATGGAAGAATTGCCCGAAACAACACACACGAGTCTATTCCAGGTCCCATAACATGACGGCAACGGCATCCTCTGGAGGAAATCTACCTGGAGAGCCATATTCAATATTTAAGTGGTTTGGGCTTAAATAAAAAGGTTCTAATTCTAGTAGTTGGCTAGGTGAAATAAAAAGGTATCTGACTGGACAGACATCCTTTCAGCAGTGCAGCAACTTTCTGCAGTAAAACACTAAAAAGTACAAGAAAGATCTTCAGTGAGATATTAAGAATTTATTAGGAAAAGTTCTGTTTCAAATATACTATGTCTAGACATATTAAAGAAAAAGAAAATATTTTACAGAGAAATTAATGACTTTATTCCATTCTGAAAGTTAGAGGATGTAAGTACAGAGTTTGTTACATTAGTACCAAACACAAAGGTATCCTATAGTAGCACCGTCACTGGTGTAGAATGGTTTAGATCAGATCTGACCCTATATACTGTGCTAATAAACATAAATTTGTTCCCATACAAACAAGCTGGAAAACAGTTGGCATTTGTGTTTTCTCCTTCTTCTTAGTATTAAGTCATTTCACAGAATTTTAGAGCAGCAGCTGCACATGGCTTACCAGTCATGTGCTCAAGTAAAATGAACTAAATCCATTCCCTCACACAGAAGGATTTAGAAATACTGAATTTTACTTAAAGCAGCTAATTTAGTGCCAATATGATGCAGTAAAAATTCCTACTGTAAAAAAATAATGAATTAAAAGCCAATAAGGGTTGAAAATTTAGATGCTAACAAGACCAGAAAGTCCAGAAATTAGCCCCACTATACGTAGGAACTATGGTACAATCTTTAATTCCAGAGGACACAGATGTCACTGTAGAAAACAGAAGGTACTCATCAGATGAATCACGCTGAACAACAAACCTAAAATGACAGACATATTCCACACATGTTCATCATGCATCACCTCCTTTCTGAGGCTGCATTTCTTGTACAGACACTGCAACATCCATTAGTTTTACCAACTTTGATAAGGACATTTTCAAAAGATGTCCATGAGGGAAGATGAAACTCTTTTTTTCATTTGATAGCCAGAATATCAATTCCAGATGAGTCCACTAGTTAATGGTGGTTCTTGGGCTTTAAATACCACATTGCAATGTATACACACAATCGGAGCTTTCAAATAACTGACTTCCAAATCTCAACAGTTTATAATGCAGAGATTTTCCTTTTTTTTTTTTTATTTCTTTAATAGAAGTCCTAGCACCACCAACATCAGAAACAAAACCATATGAATGCATGAAGATACTTTGGTTGCAACAAGCTTCATGATACTGGCCACAACTCTCCTCAGTTCAAAATTGTGGCTGAAACAGATGCACATTGCCAGAGTCATTTCAATTTGGTTCCTCAAAATAAACAGACACTTGAATTAACCTGTCTGTTACCTAAATATAAAACAGAAGTAACAACATAAACTTGCAAAGAAATGCTGTAAACGTGCTCATTAAATTTTGTGAAGTAATTAGATGAATATTATAGAAGACTGCACTGCTTATAGGAGATCATTAAAGAAAAGGTTTCATAACATAACACAGGAAAAAACGACATGGTCTGCCAAACCATAATTACTATTCTTTACATAGGCCAGGCCCTCAGAAGGGGTGAGGCACAGGGTTGTCTGCTTATGACACGAGAAAGATATTGCAGCTTAGGCACTGTCCCCTCCTCCTGCTGTTCCTGCCAGCTCTGAATCTTGGTGGTCATGTCCTCCCTGCCACCAAATGACTCGTGACGGCACAGCCCAGTTCCCAGTCTCCCCATTACTCTCCTCTGACTCCTAGACTCACGGTCACTCTGTCAGTCCCAGCCACCAGCGCTGCTACCACTCCATTTGGACAGTGAAACACAGGACAGCAGCAGATTGACCCCTTGCTCTAGGCAGCCTCCCACAGCATATTCCAAATGACACTTGTAACTAGTGTTTCTCAAAGGATCGGTTTGTTTCATCTAACCCAATTCTGAAAAAACATCCTCCTCAGGAATAAAGACTATGGTCACAGAAATCCTCCAAGCTGTGCAATTTCAGAGCCAATGTCTTGGGATGAAAGGATGAGTCAGGTAGCAAGGTGAGGCTGCCACCAAGCAAGCAGGGAAAAAAATGGGATGGATTTACAAAGACTAAGAATCACACTAACTACAAATCTGTGAAACCAACCAATATTCAGATAGCTCGAAGTCTGATTTAAAAATAATCCTTCAGCAGCTGTCTTAAGGTTTTAATGATCATTTGTGTTTTCAAAATATATTATCTGAGATACTGCAGGTGACACAGGGATTATGTTTCTCAGAACAGAAAGAAATTATATGGAGATTAATAACACGCAGTATCTGTTTCCAGCAGTTAGTTTCTAAGGTAGCTAGGATAACAATCTCATACCTATACTATTCAGTAGTACAAAGCACAAACATAAAGGATTCATAATAATGTAGAAATGTGTAAAAATAGAGGTTCATCAAAAGAAACAGAAACCAGAAAGTATGATTTTTACAAGCTTCTGTGTGATATTTTTGAGGTTACTGAAAAGTTCACATTGTATATTTATAAGTAGAAAATTAATGACACGCTTAGAGCAAAGGAAAGCTCAAACAGTATGTAAATGTAATATTTCAGTGGTATTTTGTTTAATTGCATATAAATAATAATGGAAATACTAAAAATACTCAAAGAACTAGATTTAATACTTGCTGAGTGTCATATACTAAATTGTACTTGAAATCACAAAAATAATCAAAAGCATCAATCAATAATGAACAGTAAGCAAAATCAATTTTTTCTGTTAAAGAAGAAAACATTAAGAAAGGTATCAATTACTGCATTAGTATATTAATTCTATTCTGATAAAACAAAATTTTCAAGTCTTGGTGAGCAATAGGAATTCTTGTATCTATGACTATTTAAAAAAAAACAATTAATTTTTTTTCTACATGCCTGAAAAGTTTTGTTCAGTTCTTATGGAAGGAGAACAGAAGTAGACTGAGTGCACTACATAATCTACTACCCCAACCCTTTTGCAAGCATATTTCAACCAAATATATTTACATTAAATAAATGCATTTCATTGCCATTTGTTCACTTGAATAGTTGGGTAATACCATTTACTATGACTTACTGGCATGATTACTTGAATATTTTCTTTTTTAATTTTCTTTTCTTTGTCTTATGACTACTCCAAGAGTTCCTTCAGACCACACACACACACACAAAAGAAACCGAGACAACTCATTAGAAATATTTCACGTAACAAAATAACTGGAACATTGTAAACACATAAGCAAAGCCATGGAAGAGTATAAAGGTTCTTGGGGAAACAAAAGTTTGTTTTAACTTTTTCTTTATTTCTAACCCTAATTAAATAAACCAACAGATGACACTATTTTCCTATGGCCGTCTCTTGTACTAATTGAAAATTCTCTAACTGAAAAGCCAAATACCCTGGACTACGGCAATAATAGATATTATAATACCTTCAGTCACACATTCAGCGTTTGATAGGACACTAAGCTTCTTCAATGTTCAATTGTTTTATTTTCGATTTTTTGTATTATAGATAGCATAGGCAAATTCAGCCTTCCTAACGTTGGATTTTCTTCTCTGTTGTTTTACAACATCATCAAGCATCTCAAGTCCAAATTGCTAAAAACGAGCAATGAATTTCAGAGCAGTGATATTCAAAACCTCTACTAGAACCATGCAAACCTTTCACAGAGACAGTTTCATTTTCAACTCACACAATGTTGTATTTTAATCAATGAAATCATCAGTGAAAAGCCAGTACCAATCAGAATCTGTTCTACCATGTCAAATTGTCTCTCAGGAACAAGCAACATACAGTGAAGAAAGGATTTCAAAACAAAAATGCTCTGAAACATGCACTTAAAATCAAAGGTGACAATGCTTGCAATCTTGAAGACCATGACACAAGAAAGATACTGGCTTGTACATCCTTTTTTGATCTCACCTTTCTCATATCTATTTATACTTATTATAAACAAAATGATATAATAGATCTGTATGTCTGCTTCTCATGTCTTAGCATCTACATTCAGGGAAGAAAGCAAGTGTGGTTTGGGTAACCAGTCCAGCTCTGGCTTATAGTACCTTTGTAGTTAAAGTCAACCAGAGGCTTTGAGAAGAAAAGGCAGAGATGGAAGACAAAGCAAGGGTAATTAAACTAAGTTCAGCTTGTCCAGGTAATATCTATGTATTACATATACAGGTTATCCTCCAGGGCTGCCAAACAAAATCAAATATAATCAGAAGTATTGTACTGGAAAAAGGCCACAAATAGCATCATCTTTCACGCACTGAATTAAATGTTTCAGCAGTAGACTGAGGTTAGGAGCACATCTTGGGCACCGATGCATGAAAGAAAGCAATAGAGATGATCACGTGGTAGAATGATGGTCAGCAATTTATAGTGCCTGTAAGATGAGTGTTGTGTTACGAATGGTATCAGAGAGCAGGTCCTGAGCTAAGAGCAGAGCCAGTGTGACAGACCTCCTTTGCAAACCAAAAGTGCTTATGTGAATTAAAAATGAGAGAGATTATTATAAAGTCCATAACCTAAGACCAACACATCTATCTCAACATGATT
This sequence comes from Clamator glandarius, assembly GCA_033459285.1. Taxonomy (NCBI): domain Eukaryota; kingdom Metazoa; phylum Chordata; class Aves; order Cuculiformes; family Cuculidae; genus Clamator; species Clamator glandarius. Next base: position 2,970,173 of record JAUNZM010000046.1, read on the forward strand.
CACAACATGTAACACTGAGACTACAATATATCTTCAATTAAAGCTGGTGAAGACGTGGCATCCCTCCACCCTCCTCCTCCTGCACAGGAAAGGCCATTTCCCGCCTCGGCATTGGTAAAAGTTTTGTATTTACTTCAATAATGTAGTCACTTATATGAAGAATTATCTACGTAATTTGCTACATCAAATCAAGGAACCACAATGTAATACTTTACTTTAACAGAAAAATGAAAATAAATTACTTTTCCACCTTGTAGATCAGAAATCCACACTTCATATGATGACAAACTGACAGAGAAGTTTCTTTCAATTTGCGATACACATAACTTTGTATTTGGAGAGCACCCGAGAAACTTTCTAAGTACACACACAAAAAATGAACCCAGACTCTACGAAATGAGTGCAAATGGGAGTTTTATTTCGTGATCCAATCTGTCCTTTTTAGCGTGCTTTCAATTTTGCAGCATGAAAGTACAGAAATTAAACACAACCCACAGGCACATGAACATGTGACCATAATTTAATAAGCAAATCGCTTTGGGTCTCATTGACCTTGGCAGTTTTACAAAATTTTTATTTCCAGCTGGTTGAACTGTTCTTGAACAACTTTTTCAACTTTTTTTTTTTTACTGCAATAATGTTAAGCTGACTTTTCAGTGTTATATACCATCCATATTCTCTGACTACATGTATTTTTTTCTACAATATATATGACTTTCCCAACGCAAAAGATCTACACTATTCCTTTGGTTCTTTCAAAATATCTAGGAAAACAAAGATTTGTGGGTTTTTTTCTGCTTATAATTATGCCATTTCTAAAAGGATATAGAAAGCATTTCTGTTCAGCGTTCCTCTGACAGAGCCTCACAACAACAACTGTTACTGTGAGCAAGCTTTGCACATGAAAACAAAGAGATTTCCTCTGAAACCAGCCAGAGCTCAGCCATGAGCAACTGCAGAGAGTTTATGGAACAAAAACCATCTCTGTGAATAGGACAAAACTTCAACAACTACCACCAGTCATTAGACAACACAGTTTTATTAAAGTAATAATTCAGCTGTCCATATTAGTTAAATTATGGTACTGTGTTTGCAGATATATACATACAAACGTATATCTTTAATGAAGTAATTGCACTAGTTCATAAAAATATTAACCACTTCCTCCTTAAGACAATGTTCCATATATGTGAACCCTCTCCACCTAGTTTTTCTATACACATGGATAAACCTCCTTCAGGTCTGTTGAATTCTTCTCTTTGGCATCCTCTTAATTTCTCTTTATCCTTTCTGTAATTCTTCCAGTTTGAATAGTTTATTATTAGAGACAAGTACAATCTAGATTAAGCTCACATCTAGCCTTGCATTTGGACAAGTTCTTCTAGTATAATGATAAATGAACACTGGTATGTTTTATCAAAAGCTGGAAAACTCAAGATGCAAGAATTGACCTGACAACATAACTGCTATACAGCACTTTTTTTCTCTAAAAAGCTATAGCTTAGTAACAATGTTTTCATCATTTGCTACTTTAATATTATTATGTTGTAACAGAGATTCTATAAAATGGATAATAATCCTTTCCCACATTTCTACTCTCAAGACAGATAGGGTAGCATCAATCAATGGATACAGTTCTTAAAGCAATTGTATGACTAAGACTTTCCTTTTTAGCTGCTGGGAACCAAGAACCAGCAGTCCCATATTTATTTACTGGTGTTGGTTTTGAGTAGGGCCGTGCTATTTTAGCTCATTTTCAATATTCTGGATGAAAAAGAGGTCTAAAACCCATGAGGTTAACTATATCACATTTTTTCTTTCTTCCCTTTTGGACAATCTTTTACTATGTTTGCTTCTGACTAGGCAGATAATTGATCAGACTAGTTCGTCTTCCAAATCATTTAGATGGCCTGCAGTAGGCAAAGCCTTGCCCGTAAATGTTGCTCTTAGAAATCATAAAATATCCAGTTTCAGTAAAATATGTGGCTCCCAAACTAATTCAATAAAAATAATATGAAGGGCATACTATTTAATATATTTAGCTCACATTTACAACTGAGAAGATAGGAGTTAAATGGACTCACTTATTTCCAAGTCAGATAAAACCAGATAAACCTTGACAAAGTTGTATACACAACCTACCAAAAAGAACCCCACATAATCACAAAACATGGGAGAACTATCAGTAAAGGAAAGGAAAGCTGGGATAGATTCTGGGGGGAAAAATGGAAACAGAGAAGTAATAAACGAAGCAAGATGCTTCTACTGAAAATAGAGGTTTCAATGCCTTTATAAAAGATCAAGCTCCATAAACAAAAAGGAACATAAAATGTGAAGAAGACAAGTGTTACTGCTAGCAGTCTGGTCATAAACTCTCAAACAGGCTTTACAGAGACAAGGGACAAGATGAAGCATCTTACTGCATGTCACCAGATGTAGAATAAGTAGGTCACTATTCACATAAGCATAGTAATTTTGAGTACTCTCTAACAGATCAAAGTTTACAAACACTACCTTCAAATTATTTATTTGTAGAAAACACAAACCCCATCAGCATTCTTTCTTTCACATCATGCCTCTAATTGCACATATGGTTGGACCCAATGATCCAGTGGGTCTCTTCCAACCTGGTTATTCTGTGATTCTGTGATAGTATGCTCCTAAGCATGTATGTGCACTTGAACCTAGATGCACAATTGCAAGTGCGTGATGCACTGGCTACTTCAGCTGTTAAACAAACAGTATTTCAGCCAAGAGAGGCAGCAGAGTGGTTCCATCTAGAGGAACAGTGTGTAAAAGCTACTCATCCCTGATGACTAGTTATTTTTAAATAAAAAGCAGGCATAAACCATTAATACAGCACGCTCAGTAAAAAGAGCCTTCTACCTCCTCTCATAGCTCCATGAATAACCTGTTTCTCATAGCAATGCTTACTTGGTTGAACTGAACAGAAAAGATAACACCGTAACCATCAAGAGTTATTAACATCTACATCCTTGACAGTCCTGGCAATACTGTACCCAGGAAGAGTGTTAAAGTAGGTATGACTAAGAATAACAGATGAAACAGCTCTACAAGTGAACTAGTTTATTGAGGTGAAAATTATGTGTCCAAACCAATGCAAACCAAAACACGTCCTTAAATCTCGTCCCTAATTTCATTTTGTCTTTCCTTGACTAGCAAAACTTTTTAAGGACTCCACAAAAGCCAAAAGATTCTTTTTCTGCCACACATAAAGGGCATGCTAACCCATTGATTAAACAAATTAGTTTCTTCCACCTCTTTTAGGGTGATTCAAAGAACTTATGTTCTTTCAGTAATCTTGTTTGGCCTCTCTCTTGACCTTGATCTTGACCCTCTCTGTTTCTTCTTTCTTTCACTAACCCTTTCGCTTTATCACCCCTGCCAGAAGGAGATGTTTAACACATGAGAACCATAGCAAGGCTTTCTTCAGAAGATTTTCTGCTCATTGTAGCACTCTTGCCATGTTCAGCATTTCACAAAATCTTTGAATTTCAAATTTAGAAGTATATTTTAATTTTCATCATGTTGAAGGGAAAAAAGACAGTCAAGAGAGAATACAAAACCCAAAACAATAAAAGACTAGAAGATGTTTTTCTCCCTTCTTCTACCAAGTGAGGACAGCAAAGCTCACTGTGTTTGAAGTAAGAGAAAAGGCAAAGGGTAAACAGTCTGTGAGCTGAAAAGAAATAAAGGGTAAAAAGGGGTTATGTTTTACTGGTAACACCTTCCATCAAAGAATAGTAGCTTTGTGGAAAGAAAGTACCTCAGGTCTCTTCCTGCAAAATTTGTCCACAGCCATCATTTCATATGACGAAGCACTGGTGAGTCTAGAGACAGAGGTTACAAGTCCAGATTCCCACTTATTACATCCAAGAGACTACTAATAGAGCATAGAGTGATCCAAGTGTATGACTTAACACAAATTTGCAACTTATTTTCATGAATATAACGCAAGTTTCAGAAAATACATAACCTTTTTTTTTTAAAAAATACTTAAAATACAGCCTCGGAGAACTCTAAAATTACATGCATAAAATCAGTTAAGGGTGATACTGGTATAGGAGAAGGAGGTCATGAGGGAAGAAGACTCATTTCACAAGTCTGAGCTTTTCATGGCAGAAACAACACAAATAATGTTACTACTTTGATACATCCAAATAAGCAGAGGGTAACAAAACAATGCCCCGGTTCAGCAATTACTGAAAGTATTACCAGTGGAAATATTAATTGGGCCTTGACAGATGAGTATAGATGAAAATAACTACAGTGGGGTTCTCTAATGATTTATTTCAGTATATAAAATTGTGATATTACTGTTGACTTGAAATTTTAAATACTTTAAATCTATTATTCAAGCAATTACATTACATATAAAATAAAAGAGAGCAGGCCCTTACTGCACGTATTGTCACAATATTTTATCTGCCAGCCATACTGTTATATAATTTTACTTCAGAGAACACAATGAGCTGTAAATGTTCCATTTAATTCTCCTAAATGTAAGGAAGTTTTTCAATAGAAGCCTCTTCTGCTAGTTAATTAAATTCAAAGGTTGTACCTAGGGAACGCAGCAAGCAGAAAGAATTTAAAGAAGGGAGACAAGAAATATATTCTTATTTTATTTCTTTAAACAGAGACCTCATAGTCCAAACTCTGTGCTAGTAAAATGGTATGCTACTATTTAAACGGAGTCACAGGAGTCAAAAAATAAGAAATTATGACCACCTAATATGTAAAAAGGAAAAATCAAAACAATTGGAGCAAAAGTGTGGATTTTCACTTGGAAAGATTGGAACTGCAATTGAAACAGTTTAGCTTCAGGAACACTCCCCAACCTAATTAATATAGGCTGTTAGCCAATGGTAGTAGGGTAAATACAGGTAAAGCGGATTTATTTCCCTTTAATTTCAGGAGTGCAAATTTTGCCCTGGTTTAGGCAATGACTGAGTTTCAAATACTGCTCTTTAAATGTTGCCACAACAGTTTGTTCCACTTTATTCACTTACTGTTTCCTTCCCCTACTACCAAAGCCAAATAAAAAAGTAGGATACAGTAAAGATGCAAAAGAAATTTTGATAGATACTTAAAGAACAGAAAGAAACCCCTAAATCCAATCATTATGAATTGCTCCCTGACAGTTTTATGACAGCCATACCACTCAGTCCAGTCACTTAAAAAAATTAAAGGCTTTGCTAGTTCAGCCAAATCCTTTAAGGTATAAATACATTGTCACTATGCTAAAATGTGACATTTAATTTGCATAGTCAGAAAACCATTACTTCTTTATACTTTCTTTCCCCTAAACCTGAAGACAGCAGGTATAGAGAAAAGAAGTGGGATATATGCAAAGCTAGGGTTGATGCCATGAGGGTATTAAGGGTCACAGAAACAGCTCTGACAGGTGCTGTCCCAGGAATGGAAAATACAAGGGTGGGACTAATGTCAACAGAAGGAAATTAAGATTGCAAAAGTGAAACAAGATTTCTGCATGTCAAATCAGAGAAGCATGGTGGAGAAGAGGAAAAAAGTAAATAAAATATATAAAAAATAACCCTATAGATCTGCAATAAAGAGGAGGTAGGTAGGTAATGATCAAAAGGAACAAGAAGGACAGCATCTGCAATGATAAGGAATGGTCTGGTGAGAAACATGATTAAGTGATAAATGGAAAAGATTATAGTCTCAAGAGGAACAGACAAAGAAATCCTAGTCCAAATCTTAATGACACCAAAAAGAAAACATTCCCTCAGGAGGTTTGAAATATCCTCCAGACATGAGCACAAATACGCCTGCTGTCTGGATCCTGCTCGCTGCTGCAGGCAGAAAGCTCTCCAATTACACTCCCCACCATTAGAAAAGAAGCATCTTGAAACAAAACCATACCAAGGTCCTTAGTTACGTTACTCAAAAATAGACAGTGCAAGCTATACCATAGGTTTCACTACTAATCTTTAAATAAAGCTTATATTGGTTTGGAATACATTGTTTACATGGGTTTTAGTTTGTTCATTTGTTGTTTGGGGTTTTTTTCTTTAATATTGAATTGTAATAGTCTTCTGTTAAGGACTGGAGTTAAAGTATGAATATTGGCCTTCCAGACATCATGTTCGTGCTTCATCAGATTAGTTACATATCTGAGAAAAACCTTTAAAAACACACTAGCTCAAGTAGACCTTTCAGCTAAGCAAAAAAGTAAATTGGTAGTACTAAAAGACCAACAAAACAAAAAAAAAGCAAAAATTCAAAAAGTCATAAAGATGAGTTTTCAAACTACTAAATAAATAAATATTAAATACAGTGTTGAGAAATCCAGAGACCTAAAAATTTTAAGCTGTTAATAAAAATACAACAGATTCCAGTCTATGGCTTGCCTAAATTATCCAGCTTATATGTTGACCCTCCCTGCCACACTCACCTACTTCTTCTAGTGCAGCTGTAAGAGTGGCAATAAACATGTACCCTGTGAACATGCCTGCATCCTGAAAAGACATGAAGCTCTACAGTACACTGTGCTTTGCAGTACATTTATGTGCTCAATGTGCTTGGATTTGTCGGTTGTATATGCTCCAACAAGGGACTTCCAGCTATGCATTAGGTCACTTCCAAGTTCATAGTCTTTCAAGAAACAATGGGGACTGTCTTTTTGTACCTGTCTTTGATTTCATTTGCAATGGATAAAATGTTCAGACTCAACCCCAGAGTTGTTATAAAAGCCATTTTTCTACAGTGGCAAGTATGTTGCATCACTGCAAACGAGATCACTCACAGCAACGACAGGAGACAGTACGTACAGTCAGGCAAAGTGGTTGGCAGCAAATTACTCTGTTCAGAACCATGCAGACTCTGGAAATATCATGGACTCTATGTTCAAACAGCCTTCATTTCCAAACAATTCCAGAGAGAACATCATAGCTGAGGAGAGTGCAATATTTCGGAGTACTTTCTATCAGACCGCAACTTCTCCTGAAGGCTTGACCAAGAGGTGGATAAATTGTACTGAAGTGTGAAAGCTGAAATATATTGGTCAGACTTCAGGCACCAGTGCTTTTAGATGTTCTGTGACGTGCTGGCAGGAAGAACAGTGAAAACATCTTTTTGGGAACATATGATTAGAACTAATGTTTTAGACTCTGCATTCCTGAAAGAGACAAGATTGTGCACTGAAAGAACTCCACACAGATGCTTCTCCATACTGCCTCAAGTGGATCTCATCTGACCATGGCATGACCCCATCTCACAGACAAGACTAAAGGAATAAGGTAAAGATGTTATTTGGAATTATCTCCAGCTTTTGCCATAAAAATATCCAATATAAGTGTCTTTATTTCTGGAACTGAGTATTAGTATGCAGTCATAACTCCCTTAAAAAAAACCCCTATCATTAGAAGCTGCAGAATACGCCACACCGTATAAAATATCGCATCAAGCAGCCACCACATCATCCTGATTACCCATCCACAGAAAGAAACTCTCAGAAGAGGAAGAGTGGAAACATAGTGGATGTAGGCAGCACATGATGCCACACTGAAGGAAGAGTCAGTGATCAGGGAGACTTGGGAAGAACACCTGAGCCAGATATAATCTTCTTAACATTGTGTTGTCTGCACATCACCCAATAGCAGCAAGATGCAGAGAGAACGTAAAGGCGGTTGCAATATGTCCAGGCCTTCAATTTTACTCCTGCACAGAGATACAGGACTAATTTCTCTGCCTGAAAATCTAACATGCGGGAGATCTTAGAAAGGAATAACATATGATACAACCATCTTGTCCACCAATAATGCATCTCCTCCAAAGAAACAATGTGAGCTCATGTAACTAATTGCAGTGATCTGTCTATTCCTGACCCAAAAGATCATCAAAAAGATTGATTATGCCCAAGATCTGCACAGTTTTTATGACCTGGACCAGAAAGAGCTCTTTTGGTCATTTAATCTTGGATACATAAAGTACAGTACCTTAAACTCCTCTAAAAGCAAAACCCCCAATTTCTAAGTTGGATTGTTCACTATGAACTGTAAACTGATAATGAGGAATCAAAGTCTGATGTTTTTCCCCAGTGAGTTGGCTGTTAATAAAAAGGGTCATATCTTGTCTCACTTTCATTTCAGTGCTTTCATCCCAAAGGAATCACATAGTACAACCTCATTTACTCCAATGCCACAGGGAGCACCAAAAAAATTCAATAATAACATGTTTGGATAATCAAGCATTAAAACAACAGAGAGAATTTTCATTGTAATTAAGTTATTTGAGAACACAGTCTTTCATAAAATGGGGTTCAGACCAGAAAAGATCAGAGGCAAACTCCATTTCAGTTATTTGACATAAGATAGAGCAAACTTTTTTTTTTTGCAAGGAGTTAGTTACCACAAGTCCCAGCAGCGTTGCACAAAATCCTTTACAAAACAAGCATGACAAAATAAGTTACTCAGTGCTTTATAAGACATTCACTGAACATCTTCCTCTCCATTTCCCATAAACATCAACAAAAGATGGAGTTCATGGAGTTCATTGTGTTTAACCTGAGACTAAATTCGAGTAGATGTCTGAGTGGCTCACAAACAAGCAATCTGACACTTCTAGGTTGTGAAACATACTTTACAAAGAGACAAGTATTTTATTCTGTCTAGATTGTATTATCCACAGTGGCTGGTGCTACTGTTAAGTAACAATAAGAAGGAGAAAGGAAAGAGTGGGTGATGCATCTCAAAAGGTCATTGTTTTCATATGCCCTAAACTCTACTGACATGAAAGAGCTAACAAATAAGAAGCATTTTCAATGTATTCATTTTCCTATTTCTGCATAACAGTAGGAACAGCTGTATATCAAATAAGTATCCACGTAATAAACATCCAGGTTTTGATTTTATATTGAATTGAGGGTTAAAATTAATTAAACATTGGAGTTTGCACAGTTTATGCAATTACTGTACCATTTAAGTTCTAGCCTGAACAAAGACCTCATCTGAATCTCCATGCTTCTGCCTGCTTCTTACAGAACAGTATCAACTGTTGCACCACTGAGAACAAAACACATCCAAAGTCAAATTAGCTGTGCAAAACAACTATAACCACACTCACATTTTTAATTGTTTACATCTCTGCAATTCATGCTGAAGGTGAGATTTGTTTTCTTTTTAATAATTCTATTCTCTCCACAATCCCCATACCATTTATGACCTTTCTTGTGCTGTAATAATTTTGAAGTGTTGTGTAAAAGAGCTTTCTATGATGCAGAGAAACACAGTGTTCCTGAAAACATAACTATTTCTCCTGATACATATTTGTTCTTTTCTCATACAACAAGCTGCAAATTGCTTGTTGCAAATATTCAGCAATTTCATTTTGCAGCTTAGCCAGATCATTTTAGCCTCCCGTTTGTTATCACGTCTACCTGACAATTCAACAGCAGAACAGAAATGGAATGTTAAAACATAAGTGAATTACTTAGGAGATTATCATGTTGGCTGAATATAGTTCAGACATATTTCAACTAATAGCCCATCTTTTTCATTACTAATGCTTAAGCTTTGGCAGTGGCCTTCCTTATGGAATTTATTAGAGACAGCCATTTTGCAATACAGAGCAGTCTTATCATACCAGAGTATTGAAATAGTCTGTTCTGGAACAGAAACAAACCCTGCAAATCATCAGGCCATGCTTCTGTCACTGTGCTACTGTTTGGTTTTGGTTTGTTTTTTTTTTTTTTTCCAAAGAACTACCTCACAAGATGATTTTCATGTTCCTTGTGGTCTTTCAAATAATTTTTGTGTCAGTCCATACTTGCTTATAATTTTAACAGATTTTCAGTTATCATATATGGATAACTCGAGAGGTCTTTTTCTAATGACTCCAAATAGATAAAGCTACTAGCAAGAAAAATACACAGTTTAAAAACAGAAGTCAGAAGGGACATCAGACTTAAGAGTCTTTTAACCCTCCAGACTATTTTGAAATAAGACATATTCTTGATATGAACAAGTTATGAAAAAAAACAGATTACAAGAAACTCATACCTGTTAAAATAATCCTTATGTCTCTGTGATGTAAAAATTTACTTCATAGATACTTAATGCTCTGCTTGGTCACTCAGATATACATTAAAAAATCTGCCTGAGGCGCAGTATGTATCTAAAAATACTAGGAGTTAAGCATACAAGTTAGCATCAAATAGAAACAAAAACTTACATAGGAAACCCGTACTCGCCGTCGGTGCACCAGCCCACAGCACTGCATGAAGAGGTCAGCAGGCAACAATCAGGGTACGCTTTTACCAAGCTTCAGTCATTCCTGTCTCCTCTGAGACACTGTCCATCTCTCCTTACTTTTCAGCCCCAAGTGCAAGGAAACAGGTAGAAAAAGTCACTCTCCAGCTCCCAAGCTGTCCTTTTAAGTTATCTTGAAGGCTGATAAAACTTACTTTCTCTGTGTACATAAACCTCTTGTTTCAGATGATTTAAAAAAAAAAAAAAAAAAGCAGCAGGAAAAAAACCCAACAACAAAAACCCAGAGGCACGTCTTTATTTCCTTACCATCCAGTTATTACTAAGCAAATTCCGCATTCACGTACATCTTTTACTACAAGTGGTGTAAGGTTTGTATCAATCATTCTGAACTTAAGAAAGACAGAGACGTAAGAGGATCTTTATATTTCAGACTACTGCATCCAGCTTTCTGAAGGTCTGTTGCTGCTGCTGCTGCTGCTGCTGTTGTTATTGCTGCTGCTGCTATTACAGCTTTCTTCTCAATGCACAAATCAGCAAGAGCATCCTTGTTTCAGCAATACCTCTGTTCTATCTTGGGCATATCCGATTTGCTATTCATCCCTTCCCAACAGCCTGCAAAAATGACGAAGTCTAGACTTTAATTCACTCTGGATTCTCAAGACTACAGAACCACCCTCCAAATAGTCAGATGCTTTGTCTGGCAATACGTGTTTCACATGAATTGTAGGAAGGAAGGACTGCTGAGTGGCCTTACTACCTGATCACACCAGAGGCACAGTCTCCTGTGCTGGTACTGTTTACAAAAAGAATTTGAGACAAAAGGAAAAGTCAGGATACACACTTAAACATTGGGATTAACACCTTGTTTTCTTTTTCTTTTTTTTTCTTACCTAAAACACTGACAGAGCTAATTAAATACTTGGATAATTGAGACTTATGGATAATGATTTTGAAAAGATACATGTAATGAAAAATTATTATCCTTAAAGCTATAATGGGATACAGCTGAAACCAGGTCAGATTAAATTAACCTGTTTATGATCACAGTTCATCACTCTTCTTCTGGGAGGGACCGAATATTCCATTACTGAAAAAGCATAATGGCTATATTGTAACTTGAAATTAAATTCTTCAGTACTTTATGACAATGGTCTAAGAGTTTCATATATCTCCAGTACTGTATGTTTCTGGTCAGCTGAATGCATGATTCACTTTCTTTTTTAACACTGAGGCAAACTTAACTCTTTAACCACCAGCATTTTGCTAAAACATAGGATGCAAAGGACCAATGTATCAATTTCAAAAGGTAAAGACTAAGGTAATTTTCTTTCTTATTTCATGACTGAGTTTATTCTTAAAATATGCAATGAAGAAATAATAAATGATACGAGACATTACAAATCTGTCTTTATGTAGGATGTGTGATGTTGGCTAATAAAAGTGTTATATCTTCTCAAAAATATAAAGAAAAAGACAGAGACTAGTTTGGCTTCCAGTCTTCAAAGATGGGTCTCGAAAGAAGGCAAGTTATCTGTATGTAGGCAAAATAGTATCAGGTACTCAAATTGGCTGAACGGTCAGGAAAGAGTTTTCTTGCAGTTGAAGACAATGAAGGTCTGCCCATAGATGCGGGAAGCCCTCTGATTCTGTGATGAAGAAATGTACCTCAGAGAGTTAACATTTATTAGCCTGAATTCTGGAAACTAAAACTCAATTTAGGCATCTAACTCCTTCCAATTAGTACAATTCTTTCATGTGCAATTTTCCCAAACAAAACAGGGGTGTTAAGAATCCTACATATCTCTGAGGACTGAAATGCACTTCTAGCCATTCAAATATCGCTAGGCTGGACTGGTTTGGTGGGAGGACTGGTTAGATTTGGACACCAGTAGGCTGACCGGTCTTTCTAAACCAAGTGCGCTTTTGGTGTAAAGCCACAATTATTAGTGAAGATATATTGCTGCTAAATCATCTCAGCAGGACCTGCAGATGCTCTCCGCATCTTAAAAAAATATAATAAGACTAATATAATAGAAAACAGGAAATCGTATATGTAAGGACCTAATCCATACACCTAAATCTAAGTTAGCTTTTATGGCCTGACACAGAGCCAGATGGGTAATGATTTATTCTTTACCAGAAGGACAGAAGTTGGTACTACACAACAATACAGAAGGAAATGTCCTTGAAAATTTTCACAATCCAAAAGCACTAGACCAGACCAATAAACAATGCAGACCATTCATCTCTTCAGATTAGGATGTTGGGAACTGGTGTAACAAAATCATGAATAAATACAGCAATAATGACAACTAGCTGGAAGAAAAAAGCATTTGGAAGTGAAAACTTAATGAATATTATCATAAAAAAGGAATCACTCGTTCAAAATAGCTAATCAAATAAAACTTGAAAGAATAAAATGCTAGTTGCATACATACATACCAGTCAGTTCCCTATGCTCTCCCCTTATAATGATTACTTTTTACTCTTGAGGAAGATCAATATATAAAGTAACAAATGTATGAAAGCCATACTTCAATTATGTGTTATACATTTATTAAAGATTTGTGAAATTTATTTAGAAGTCATCAATAATATTGGTTTTGTTTGTCTGTTTCTTGCACTGGTCAGGCAAATAATATGAAAAAGCAGCAATTACATTTAGAAGTTTCAATTGCTTCTGAAGAAGATAAATCTATCTATAATCCTATCTCTTCCTAAAACCCAACAAGAAGATCCATAGTAACCATAAATCCTTTGACAAAACCAGTATCACAACTCTCACTCAAACTGGTGTGCATCTCTTCTCACAGAATTAAAGAATCATAGAACAACCAAGTTGGAAGAGACCCACTGGATCGTCGAGTCCAGCCATGCCCACCAATCTCTAAACCATGCCCCTAAGCACCTCATCCACCCTCACCTTAAACACCTCCAGGGACGGTGACTCAACCACCTCCCTGGGCAGCCTGTTCCAATGCCTAACCACCCTTTCCATGAAGAATTTTTTCCTTATCTCAAGCCTAAATCTCCCCTGGCGGAGCTTGAGGCCATTCTCTCTTGTCCTGTCCCCTGTCACTTGGGAGAAGAGGCCAGCTCCCTCCTCTCCACAACCTCCCTTCAGGTAGTTGTAGAGAGTAATAAGGTCTCCCCCCAGCCTCCTCTTCTCCAGGTTAAACAACCCCAGCTCTCTCAGTCGCTCCTCGTAAGACTTGTTCTCCAGCCCCTTCACTAGCTTTGTTGCTCTTCTCTGGACTCACTCCAGAGCCACAACATCCCTCTTGTGGTGAGGACCTGCTGGTCACACCGTTTCTGATACAAGCCAAGATGACATTGGCCTTCTTGGCCACCTGGGCACACTGCTGGCTCATGTTCAGTCGGCTGTCAACCAACACCCCCAGGTCCTTCTCCTCCTGGCAGCTTTCCAGCCAGGCTTCTCCCAGTCTGTAGCACTGCACAGGGTTGTTGTGCCCCAAGTGCAGGACCTGGCATTTGGCCTTGTTAAACCTCATGCCATTGGTCTCAGCCCAGAGGTCCAGCCTGTTCAGATCCCTTTGCAGAGCCTCCCGACCCTCCAGCAGATCCACACTTCCACCCAGCTTGGTGTTATCTGCAAACTTGCTAAGGGAGCACTCAATGCCTTCATCCAGGTCGTTGATAAAGTCATTCTCACAACAAAAGATTTCATAACACAACTGTAAACTTTCTCCCTTCAACATTGGCAGGAAAATCGATTGTCTCTTTCCCCTCCTACTCCCAAATTACTAAAATACTTCCTCATGACAATATTTCCAGTGATTACTGAGGATATTTTTTTTTTTCACTGTGATTCTCGGTTGCTTTTTATGAAGGGATTAGGGAGGGACAACTACACTGGGGATAGAAAGGACATAAGTATCTCTCAAACTCATCAGTAATTGAAATCCAGTAACATTTTATGATTTGCAAGACTGCTTTCAGTTGCTGTAGGACAACATGAATATAGAATCAGACTCTACATCTTCTCTTAAATTTTCTTCAGCATATACACTGTATTTTACTTTCTATTGTCTTTCTCATTCTCATCACCCCATTTCTGATGTCTAATAGCGTTCATTGCATTTAAAGAAATAATGATGACTATATCAGCAGCAAATGTTACGGCTGTCCTTCCTGTACTTTCTGGGTGAGCTTAGTGCTCAGGAAAACTGCAACCATCTAATTCTTGACAAATCTGCAACCAAATCCCCCTTCCTTAACATTGCACTTTTAACAGAAAAACCTCCATGTTACCTTAAACTGAAGGTGCAACAAGGCACCTAACCCAAGAATAGCTAAAAATCAAAAAACCTCACTAAAATAAAGGATACTATCAAGCCAGTGAAATGCATTTTTCCATATTCTAATAATTGAAAAAAATAGTTTTTTGAATATAGCAACCCTTCCAATTTTGTATTTCTAGTGATACATTTTGAAAAGAACTTTTAGTTAGCCATTATCATTAAGACAATGCCAAAGTTAATGTTCTCAGTGAATAATTTTATTTTTGCACACAGGGCTAAATGATAGCACCTTCAAAGAAGGAGTTTATCAGATACCTACAAAACAATATTCAAAAGATTAGTATAGACACTTGGGGAGGGGGAAGAAAGTGATAAAGTCATAACAAATATAGAAACAGCTACAATATATAAGGGGAAACATTAGAAGTGTTTTCAAGTGATCAGTGAGGTTGATTCTCAAAGACTGGAGAAGCTGCCTCTAAATATTGAAACAGCATAGAAGAAAGCAAAAAGTTTTTATCTGGAAGTAAATGAACAGGGTGCCATGAAATGCTGAGTGGGTATAAAAGGGTATGAACCCTTAAAGAGTAAATGAGTGATACACCTATTTGTATTCTCAAGTGTCTCATTTCACAGGTTATATAAACTGAGAGACAGGAAAAGAAAAAGAGGCTGTCAGAAAATTGTTATCATTTACTTTGACTGGCTTCCTTAGCTAACCAGCACTATCCGAGTAAAGCCACTGCCAGCACACAGTCACCCAAAACTCATGGCCAGACCTTCCATAATCTGATCAAGTGACTGCCCACAGCTAATGAGATGGATCTGAAGTGTTCAGTGCCAGCATGCTCAAGGCACAGCTGCCCCGAATACTTCAAATGGCATAGCATACATTCCAAATAAGACCAATAATGGCCCCAAACCATTCTAAGTCCTTTTCCGGGATGAAAATGAAAAACCACAAACCACTATGACCCCTCAAAACAAGCCACAGAAAAATGACTGTCAATCGTATGTTGCCTTCAGGATCCTTTATGGATACGTTCCACTAAATTAGTATTTCAATTTATCCACAGAATCAAAACAATTGAGGTGGGAAGGCACTGCTGGAGACCACTGAGTCCACCCCCAATACTCACAGTAGGCTCAGCTACAGCAGGTTGCTCAGGGCTGCGTTCAGGCAAGTTTCAGATTCTCCAAGGATGGAGGCTCCACAAAGTCTCTGGGAAACCTATTAAAATGCTTGACTATTCCCACAGAAAAAAAAGGTTTTTCCTTATATTAAAGTGGAATTGTCTATATTTCAATTTGTGCCCATTGCACAGAACTGGTCCAAGCCCTCCAGATGTGTCTCATCACAGCTGAGCAGAGGGCAAGGATCACATCCTTCACTTGCTGGCAGCACTGTTCCTAACACAGCCCATGATGCTGTTGCCCTTTGCTGCAAGGAAGTGTTCCAGGTTCGTGCCCACCAGGACCCCTAGGGCTTTTTCTACAAAGCTGCTTTCTATTGATCAGCCTCAGTCTACCCTGGTTATGTGGGGTTACTCTTTCCTGGGTGCATGACTTTGCACTTCCCTTTGTGGAACTTTATGAGACCATTTATGAGACCATCAGACCATTTCTTCAGCCTGCTGAGGTCCACGTGGATGGTAGCACAACCCTCTGATACATTACTCTTTCCTGCCAGTTTTGCAGTATCTGCAAACATGCTGGGGGTACACTCGCACTCAGTCACCCAGACTATTAAAGAAGAAGTTGAACTGTATTGGCTCCAGGACAATGCCTGGGCCACATAACTTACTGACTGGCCTCCACCTGGGCTGGTCTTCATGCTGCTGATCACACCCTTTGAAGCTGGCATTTCTGACAGATTTCAGTCCACTTCACCATTCACTTGTTTAACCCATAATTTTGTCTATGAGGACGTCCTGGGAAACAGCTTGGAACACCTTTCCAGAGGCAAGACAAACAGCATCCATTCTTCTCCCTGTGTCTTCTAAGCTAATCATCTCACCGTACAAGTGCATCTTGCTGATCAAGACTTATTTGCCCTTTGTAGATATATGCTGATACTCCCAGGCACCTACTTGAACATTAAGAAAAAAAATTTCACAGAAAGGGTCATTGGGCACTGGAACAGGCTGCCCAGGGACGTGGTTGATCCACCTTCCCTGGAGGTGTTTAAGGGACGCGTAGATGAGGCACTGAGGGGCATGGTTTAGTGTTTGATAGGAATAGTCGAACTCAATGATCTGGTGGGTCACTTCCAACCTGGTGATTTTATGATTCTATATGTTTAATAATGGTTTCCAAGAGGATTTTCTCCATCATCTTCACAAGGATCAAGGTAAGACTGGCCAGCCAGTAGTTCCCCAGATCTTCCTTCTCACTCTTCATGAAGACAGTGGTTATATTTGCTTTCTTCCAGTCCTCACAAACCTTCCTCAATCACCATAGCCCTTCAAAGATTATTAAGAGCTATTTTTCTAGGATGTCAGCTTTGCCACATGGTCACTCAGTATAAACCAGTGTCCCTCAGAAAGGCCTCTTCCCCTATAATTTATACACACAAATATTTATGTCTGATTTTCTCAGTAGCATTATAACAACTTCATTTTAAATACTTGAATGGATTCCTAAATTTACATAAAAATGTTTAATTTGCCTCTAATTGTAAGCCTTCTAAAGCTTTTCAGGCCCACTTCTTTGTAGTTTACCTGAGTCAGCATTTATGAAATAATGTATTATTTTCAGCTAAAGGTTTTTGGCATATTAGTCAGTTGTTAAATATATTAATTTACCCAATACTGTTAACCATTCTTTCCATGCAGCACATCAGAGAAACCAATTTGAGATATTTTAAGCCATTCAGTTATCTACAAATAGAGCATTTTAAGCATCCATGGAAAACTGTATGAAGGGTCTATGATGACGGAGAAATTATGATGAAACCATCTCAGACTTTTTGGCAGAATAAGCTGTTTCTGATTCCCTTGGTTTGTGAACTGTAGAGAAAGTGATGCAGTCCCCCCCTCACAAAAACCAAAGCCAAACCAAAAACTTATTTTGCGCATGTTAGTGGTTAAAAACCTGTATGAGATTCTCAGAAACAGTACAGCTTTTACGCAGTGTTTGCTCCATATTAAGCAATATATTACAGGCACGCACACACACACACAAGTATGAAAAATCTATCAGAAAGTGCTAGAAATAATCTTAAGAATATTTCTAGTGGTTTTATTTTTCTCCACATGACATTTTACTGATTACATGCTGTATTCAATGCCTCCTAAAGGTTTTTGAGAATACATTTTTCCTGATGTCCAACTCTTCCACTGCTTGAAAAAAACACAACAACGTACTCCCCAGTCAGCCACTTCTTTAATGGTATTCCAAATGGATATCCTCTATTGTATCATCCACAAAAAAAATCTAGGTAACTGAATTTAATATAAAAAATATGCAATACTGGCTCAGGAGTTCTACATTCGGTCAACATTCTTAAATAACAGTTGCTGATTTAATCATTGACAATGAGCTTTTGCCAACTATGGCTCCCACATTCCTGTCTTCCACTATAAATTAATGTTGTTTACTTTCTATTAATGTTAAAAACGCCCTCTTTTCTGCCAGCCTTTCTCTGGAAAAGAATATTAGCACTAAGGACACTAAGGAGTCTTCCATTAAGAGGGTTTCATGCTGTCTGGGTTTACTTCAGAGTTTTACTGCTCAATTTTCAATTCATTTTTATTTGTAAATCTGATGAAGTTGCAGACTAAAAAAAAGCAAAACTCTTTTTAACCTGAAATCTTTTGATTTAGTGATCTATCACTATACTATTTTGGATAGTTAGCATGTATTAATTAATAATAGATACTTAAAGTAATAAATTAATAATACTTTTACTTAAGAAAATACTGAAAACACTTAAACCCTGCTTCCTTACATTATCTATGTATACATAATTTCTGAGCAAAACTAAGATAAATAATGTAAAAAAATATCTTTTAATAAGGCAGTCCCTCATTGTTATCACAGCCGATCCTGAAAGAGGCAATATATGCAAACCTTAATGTGCCTGTTCAGCTAGTGAGGTAACATAAACTGTGATTTTTCAAGCTCATTTTTCAATATGTTAAAAGCTCTCCAAAGGCAGATTATAATTTGCCTCAAATAATTACTAACCTTGGTTTGTATGAATATGTCAAGCTACCATCCTAGCTACAGCTGTCATTTTTCTCATATAGATCTACATCAGAGAATTGCAATCAGCAAGTCATATTCAGTCTTATACAGACAAATCATACAATAGCTTGAGTTAGAAGGGACCTTAAAAGATCATCTAGTTCCAACTCCCCTGCCATGGGCAGGGACATACCCCACTAGATCAGGCTGCCCAAGGCCCCATCCAACTTGGCCTTGGAACACCTGCAGGGTGTTCATCCCCACATCTGTTGCTAAAATGTAAGTTTCAAACAAGTAAAATAAAATAAAATCACTAAAATATAATACTTCTTACAACATCAGGCATGAAATTCTGGAATTTGCTGCCACTGGCAGTACCACAGACACTACTGGGAAAGTGGGGACTGGACTGTTTCAAGGGCAGTATAAATTCATACAAATGTGAATAGTCAGGGATATAGCCTCTGCAATAACAAGAACAATAAAGGCCAATAGGCTTTATCATAACCTCTCTAACTAGCATTATTTTTAACTGCAGTTAGAGATTGACTACTGTGCTATAAGGACCACTGCACTGATGCATGAGATTTTATGTCATCTGCTATCAAGCAATCTAGTCCTCTTGAAAGGGGTGCCCAATCACATAGACATTGTCTTCTTCATGCCTCTTGAGGTTCTTTAGGCCTCACGATTTCCTTTGCCTGCAGTACATTGCCTCTTGTTATCCAAAAACATCAAATGTATTCCAACTTCACTACTTGCGATCCTCGACTTGTATCCATCATCGTAGTATTGGCAGTCTGCTTTAAAGTTTTCCAGTCAGACAGATCAAGCTGCTATGTGCTATCCTTTCTTCTTTCCTTCAATTTGTGCACAATCCTACTTGAGAAGTCTAATTCTCAGGTACGTTCTGCCATCAATTCAGGTAATACTGTGAATATACAGACGTTATCAGAAATTTCACTAGCAATGCACATTTGGCAGCTTCTACACCAAGTAATTTCTGGTTTTTCTTTCAATGTGAAGGTTACCTCTAATGCCATCTCAAATGCTATCAGCATCTCTCCCTAATCTCCAACTTGAAAATCAAGGACTTGTTTCTTTCTCATTAAAAACAAAGTCTGCACCATCTCCCCATTTTTTTCTGTGCCCGTTTTTACTCAATCCTGTACTTTAGAACATATTCTAACTGTTAAATAATTTGCTGTATTTAATTCAATAATATGAATTCTCTGACAACATTAAAGAAGGTGTCCATGCCATTTTAGTTTCTTAAGATATGTAGAATCCTCTCTAGGCCATATTTTGATCAAGATGTATGATGGCCTTTACAATAGCTTTTTAGATAAGGTTTATTAGCGAACAAAGCTTTTTCTAATGGCGTGATCCATCTTTTCATCCAGCAGCTCCTCCTCCCTTTGACCACCTGTCTTCTGTGCCTGTCAATCAATTTAATTCAAATAGTGGAAATTTCAAGGATATTTCATTTCTACAGGCTTGGTGAGTATCAATAGATGGATAAAATAAGAGATACTCAAACCTTTGATAATTACAAAATCATATGAAATTATAAATAAGCATCACATACTCTGCCAGGCCAATTATACTACAGCATGCCTATATGTGTGGGGAATTATGACACATATAACTTTGAACCAGTCACAGTGCATACTGTCACTTGCCTAGAAAGAATTATTGTCATTGGGATATATGAAATAAAAATGGACATATAAAAAGGACATATAACAAAAGGAAACCAAGCTACTGTAGCTCTGCTGCTCAGAGAACAGCTACTTTTTTTCCTTTGGAACCTAGATGAGATAACCCATGTCTAAAAAACAGCTTGCTGCAACACTGATCATAATATTTTCCAACATTAAGTATCACCATTAATTTCAAATGCCCATGTTAAATATAGAGTTGGGTTTTCCCTGTTGAAATCATTAGTGTTCCTTCAATAACTCTCTTTAAATTTAGTAAAAATTATTAAACAATATCAAATCTAAGCATATGAGAAAGAAATAAAATGTTAATGTTTCTGTATAAAAAAAAACAAGTAAGAAATAGGAGGGAGAAGATTACATATAAATTACAAAATGGGGAGCTGTCTTGCCGGTGGCTAGGTGTAGCCCAGAGAGGAGATGGCAGCTGAACTATTATCCAGAGGTTTTAGGATTCATGGCAGATCCACATGTTTGTTGTCTACTGTAGTTCTTCACAGTACGTACACCTTCGCAGGATACGGGAGACTAAGGAATCGGCTTCTGCAGTTTCCATTTTAAATGCATTTCACAGAAACAAAGTCATACAACACACAAAATTACAGTTTAGGGCTATATTAATTTCCATTTCTTTTTGATCTGGTTCTGCATCTGAACTAGGAACAAGTGGAAAGGGAGAAACCAATACTTACAGAGTCTTTATTACTCCTACTATGGACTCAGCAGCCAGCAAATGTCTCTGTAAAGCATACCAGAAGCAGAGACACTGCAAATGCAGATTCTTCCTTTCTCTACATTGTAGGAACAATATCTGAAGACCTACAGTTTATTTTACAGATGCTACAAGGACGTTAAAGGAAAAACAGTCTGTAGTACACAGAAGCAGAGGGCTAAAATTACAGCTTTTCATTTGATACAGTTTATAGTTTTTATTTTAATTCTATTATGAGAGGACTACATCCTTAGAAAACCCAAATTGTCTAGTATTAAACTCTCCTGTACTTCCAGTCACTCATTTACTAAACTTTTAAACAATATTAGAAGATAAGGTGCTTATTTTAATAAGCTTATTACAAGTGGTTTCAGTTGCATCTGAAAATCATGCCAACTAAAAAATTATAGAATATTTAGTGCAGGAAAAATACAGCAGTACTGTGGTATTCTACCTTTCAAAAATTAAATTAAATGTTCTGTTTAATTATAGCCGCTAGGTGGCAAAGTTGGCCAAAAAACAATTATCAGTAACTAAATAGTTTGGATCTTGACTTTGAATCTGCTTATTTGAACATAAAAGGCCTTGTTAAAAATGCCAAAGAAAATTTTAAAAAATCATAAAATCATAAATACTCAGTATTCAGAAATATTTTTTATCACATTATCTATAAATATTATTAAACTGCTTGATCTATCAAAATTCTTAAAATACTGAAGGTAAAATATTTTTAGCACATGGACAAATATGCAAACTGGGCACAACAGGAATACTGAATACAGATTTTAAGTTTACCAAAGAATACCTATGAACACATACACTATCTTCCTACTCAACACTAAGCACAGTAATGCTATCTTTTGACTACAGAAGACACACTACTCCTCACGTTAGTTGACATAAAAGCCGCTTTTTTCCTTTCAAATCAGAACAGTCAAACTCTCCATATGGCTGAATTCAAGCAAACATGTTAGAAAGATAAGCAGTGTTTTAATCTTTTCTTGTAGAACTTCATTCACCTTAACCTTTTATTGCTAGCTCTTACTTTTTATCTTTATTCTAGTACATCTGCTTATTGAATCATGCCTGAACTTAAATTCCAAGCTGTCTACTACACACACTTATACATTCCAAAATACTGGAATTAGTGGTACCTGCAACGCATGTAACAGTGACATGAAATATACTACATTAGTTGAACCACAAACTCTGCAAATACACTGCAGAGCAAACCACATCTGACTCATAGTGGCACATGCTAAAGAAAGGAGTTTGGAAGACCTTTGTTGTCTCACAGTTCCCAAAGAACTACTGAACCACCAATTAATAAAAGCCTACTCCCTCTATTAGTATCTCTTCTTCCAAAAAAACATTCATGGTCAAGGAGCAAGCACTGGAAGAGTGCTTGAAGAGAGGAAGATCCTGGCCTGTTTTAAAATGTTTCATGGGACAAATCTGGCTCGCTTCAAGATAGAAGTATGGTGAACTGCACAGTCAAGGGCCTTTGACTTCAGACTAAACAACTTACCTGTCAGAAAATTATAAACTTACTGTATCAAGAGGGAGTTCTAATAGTAAGCTCTTGATATATTTGGCTCAAGCTCTTTAAAAGCCACTGAGGCTACAGCATCACATTGTCAAGGGAGGGAGATTAGAGACAAGAAAGGGAGTGAGCATCAAAGGAGAGCCAGCCAATGCAGATACTAAATGCTTGACAGTTACGATCATATTTTTTACAGTAAAGGGGAAAGAGCTAATGTATCAACACTATTTATTCTGCATTTTCTTTTACCTGAAAGTGAACAAAAAAATTCTCCCATTTGGAATAAGGAGGAAAGAAAACAGAATAAACCAGACTGAGAACAAGTCACTCCAAAGCAATGTGCACTGCCCATTTGGAAAGTTACCAGCTACACGCAGTAGATGTGGAATGTATTTTTGCCCAGTAGCATCCACTCCCATTCCTAGATGTGTGTCATTTAACATGTCAGTAAACCACTGATCACAGTGATGCAGCTATAAAATCTATCAGCTTCTGTGTCACAGGAGAGGTTAAAATAAACAGCCAGAATCACACTGAGCTTGAGTTATATCTTGACCCTAAACTGTGAAGTGTTTAACCTAAACTGCTGCAATACCCCATCCAGAGGACACTGTGAGGGAGGAGGATATGGAGGAACAGAAGACAAGCCACTTGCCTGGCACATTTGAGCAGTCCATCTTCTGGAGCATATGAGAGAGAAAAAGGTACTCTCACAGCTGGCTACCTTCAGTTTTCAGCGTCCAAAAAGCAAGAGTCTGCTGAGAACTCACTTGGGAGCAGCTTATAATGATGTCCACACTGAGGGTTCAGCCAGAGCCCCTGGATCTCAAGAGGGTTCCAAACCACTCACTCATGGCACCTCTAAGAGGGGAAGAGCTCACCACACTGTTCCGACAGACCATAATCTTGCAAATCTTCTTCCCCAGAGCAACACAGCCTCATCAAGACAGATATACATGCTGGAGTGAGTCCAGCCAAGGGCCATGGATGTGACGAAGGTCTTGGAGTATGTGGCATATAAGGAGAGATAGAAAGCACAGACTGTTCGGCCTGCAGAAGAGAAGGTTTGTGAAAGGAAGTCATAAAGAGACAGATTACCCAGTGCTGCCCCATGACAGCAGAAAAAGCAATGAGCACAAATTGAAATACCGTAAATTCCAATTAAGTATAAGAAAAATATTTTTTATAGTAAGGGTGGCCAAGCAGTGTAACAGGCTGACCTGAGAGACCACGCGGTGTCCATCGTTGGATATACTCAAAACCCTCCTGGAGATAGCCCTCAGCAGCCAACTCTATCTGAGCCTGTGCCGAGCAGCAGGGGTGTTAACTTCATGATTTCCAGTGATGCGTTCCCACCTCAACCATTCTGTGTTTCTACAGACACTGTATACATAAAATTCCACAGAGTTCTACCCAAAATTAACTTGCAGCAGTCTTGTTGCTTACAGAAAGAATTGACTGTCTTTATTTCTTATACTACTTAATGTTCAGCATTTAGAAAACAATGGGAAAGCAATGCTCTAATACTAATGCATTTTAAATACTGAGTAAGGCCATAACCAGTTTAATTTTTATTGAAAAGAAGTCTGTTTTTCTAAATCTGTCCCTATTACTAACTGAAGAAGAAACGTATTCAAAAAACAATTACATGATGCTTTACAATTCTTTTGTCAAGCTTTTATAGCTATTAAGATGACACTGGAAAGTTTTAAGAATGTGCTATGCGAAAGTAAACATAAGCTACACCATTAAAAAAAAAAAACAAACCAAAAAAACACACCAAAACTTTCCTTTTACAGTATCTTCCAAAGCCTTCTTCAAGTATCCCCTTCATAATTACCAGACTTGTTGGGCTCTTGGAAAACAGCTTTCTAATATACTTCTACTGAACTGTGCTGTTACTGATAGGCAAACCATAAAATAAGGAGCAGAGTTCACAGACAACACAAAACACATTTAAGAGGCCCAAAGTACTCAGTCAAATCATCCAACAGTTCTTTCTCACCAAATGAAAACAAAAAAAAATATACACCATAGTTTATTTAATGCAAATTTTTTAGGAAAATAAACAGCATCTAGTACCACAAAAGCAGACGGTATAATACGAAGTGGATTTTCTGTAGACAAAGAACAATATTTCATTATTGCCAACCAAAGAGAAACGAGCACATAACACCCCTGTAGTCTGGTCTCCTAATACAATAAAACTTATTTCTTGCTTTATGTACTGAGTTCATTTGCCAGTTTCGATAGCACTTGACTGAGGAGGAGAACCTCAGTAAATACTCATTTCACACAGATTTGCTTAAACAAGCAGCTAAGTAAAAGAAACTCTAGATTCCAACTGTATCCTGGCCCACATCAAAAGAAGTGTGACCAGCAGCTCAAGGGAAGTGATTCTCCCCTTCTGTTCTACTCTCGTGAGACCACAGCTGGAGTACTGCATTCAGTTTTGGAGTCCTCAACACATGGAGGGAATGGATCTCTTAGAGTGAGCCCAGATGAGGGCCACCAAAATTACCATAGAGCTGGACTATCACAGAATTACCAGGTTGGAAAAGACCCACCGGATCATCAAGTCCAACCATTCTTATCAAACACTAAACCATGCCCCTCAGTGCATCATCCACGCGTCCCTTAAACATCTCCAGAGAAGGTGACCCACCCACCTCCCTGGGCAGCCTGTTCCAGTGCCCAGTGACTCTTTCCATGAAGAATCTTTTCCTAACGTGCAGCCTAAACCTCCGCTGGTGGAGCTTGAAGCGATTTCCTCTTGTCCTGTCCCCTGTCACTTGGAAGAAGAGGCCAGCACCCTGCTGTCCACAACTTCCTTTAGGTAGTTGTAAAGAGCAATGAGGTCTCCCCTCAACCTTGTCCTCTCCCGTACGAGGACATATGACTCCCATGTGAGTACCTCTCATACGAGGACAGGCTGAGGGTTGGGCTTGTTCAGGCTCTGGGGAGACCTTCCAGTACTTAAAGTAGGCCTAGAGGAAAGCTAGGAAGGGGCTCTTTATCAGGGAGTGTAGTTACAGGTTGAGGGGTAATGGTTTTAAGCTAAAAGAAGGGAGATTTCTATTATATACCAGGAAGAATTTTTTTACTGTGAGTGTGGAGAGGCACTAGAGCCTGGAGGTGTTCAAGGCGAGGCTGGATAAGGTTTTAAGCAACCTCATCTAGTAAAAGGTGTCCCTGCCTATGGCAGGGAGGTGGAACTGGATGATCTTTACAGTGCCTTCCAAGCGTAACTATTTTATGTTTATATGATTTAGTAGGAAAGAGTGAGAGATAAACACCACACCATTACACAGAAGGCACAAAGAACCTCAATTCTGAGGCAAAACACCTTAGAAACTAACGCTAAATAGACTTGAGTAGATTTTTAAACAGCAAAATAAATCCTTTTTTATTATTAAATTTTCAGCACACTTCATTGGAGTCATTCAAAACATTATTCTCCAACCTGGCTAATACTCAAAACGGATGACTGCATTATGCAATGCTAAGTGATACAAACCATATGTTACTGCCAGTTTTGTGGCACCCTCCAGACTTTGCCAGTCCTGTGGGGATGAGGGTTTCACAACTCCCGGCTCCACAGGCAATTGCCATACCAAGACCATGAAAACCCAGGAGTCCTTGAGCTCCAAGGCCAGGACTGTGGGGTAGGAGGCAAAGAGATATACCACAAGGTACACCTCTGCCACAAGTCAGTCACTGTCAAATCAAAGACTTTTACTGATTTTATTCAAACAAAACCCGATTAAACCAGGAAACCCCAAGCCTGCATCCTAGGAAACACATGCAATGAAAGCCAAGACAGCTATATGGATGTTGTGAAAAATATCCCAACAGTTGCGCCAAGTCTGCTTGTCCGGGATTGGTGATGTTCCCACAGCCCCCAGAAACCCCACTGAAGCCTCTGGTGAATAAAGGTTTAGGTGGCAGAAAAAGCAAGGGAGAAGGATACCGTGTTGCCAGTGACCTATGAGGAATTTTAAGAGACGGCTAGGTGAAAATTAGAAGGAAAGAGGCAGTGTTCGGAGTGCAGCAGTACACAGCAATAAAGTCTGGCCTGGCTTCACAGGGGAGCAGGGTAACCTGGGCAACTCAGATGGAAATAGAATTTTTTTATTTTTTTTATTTTTAACATAGACATTCAAATAGTTTTCTGCATTTTATTTTGGGCACTTCTAGAGCAACTCAAACCAAGCACCTTGGAGCTCTTCAGTGTCCAAAAAAGGCTGCAGCATGTAAATGAACAAGAATTTCCAGATGGTATGTCTCGTGAACTCAAATAAGCCATCCCTGGGGTATTAAGTAATGATATTTCTACTTCCTCAAACTACTTGTTGCCTGCAAGAATTCAGATGGCACTGCAGTACTTCACTGGAAATGAAAACATGTTAAACCTCGCAGTTCTACTTCACTAGAAATCTGATGCAGTGTCAGGAGCTGTCATCTCCTGAGATAGACTGCGTACATGATAACTTAAGACTGACTAATCTTGGCTTCTCTGTTTGGATGGCATATTGTTTTGATAACAGAGTGATCATAAGTTCAAACAGGCTGGAATGAGGGGTAAGTAGCAGAACAGGGACTGCAGGTTTCATAGCTGTAAAATGTATATATCATAACAAATACAACACAAATGCAGCATATCTCAACTACACATTTTTTTCTCCTAGAGGCATAATTAAGTCAAAAGATGCTACTAGTTACAAATAAAAGTACGACACAGAAGACAAACTGTAGTGCTATGTGTTGCTAATACCTTCAGATTCCCTTGTAAATACCACTTTGAATCATGAAATGAGGAAAAGACTAGACTTGAAGTGATAACAGAAAAATAACAGCTCCATTTAAAGAAGGAACAAGAGCAAATTACTAAAAGAATTACAGAAGTCAAATGATATCCTGCAACAAAATCATTGTTGGACTGTTACAGAGAAAGAAACTAAATAGAGTTCCAGTAAAACAAAAAAAAAAAACCCACACCTCAGATTGTTTATAAAGACATGAATCGTTCAGGAAATACAATATGAAGAACCCAAACCCTTTTGTTTTATTTATAATGAAATGTTTAGTTTCTGTATTCTTAAACTACCTCTTTTTAAAAATAAAGAAAAAAGTCAGTCTTGAAAACAAAAACATTGTCTCAAAGCCAGAACTTAAACTCCCTTTCACCAACTTTACTAATTATGTAGTTTAATATCCTGCAGGGCCCTGCTGGCAGCCACCCCAATGCTTTCCTGCTGCCCACTGCCTCCCTCCTCAGGGAAAAACTGGGAATCAGCATCAGCAACACTCACAAAGAAACATAGGGGCCCCCTTCCCACACCCTCCAGCACTCCAGCTGGATGGAACACATCTCCTCCCAACCACAGGCTATGCAGGACAGCCCTAGATACTTTCTGCACCACTGTTCAAGTCTGCAGGAGCAGCTCCAGAACCAAGATCTGCTCCTGGAGCAGATGGCCCAGTGTAAATTATCCCTGCAGAACCTGGAAGTAGGCTTGGGGTGGCTGAAGAATGTCTGATTTCTACCTACTCAACAGAACTGCTGAATTTGGTCATGAATAGTCAAAAAAAAACTGCAAAAAGAGACCAGCATACCCTTTCACACAATTGCTGGGAAAGCAGAGCTGGTATCTCAATCTACAGCTTCATAAAAGTTAAAAGAGAGCAAATCTGTATGCAAAAAGATGTTCCATTATCCCCTCCAGTCTCTCACCTACTCTTAACAACACATAAAAAAGTTAAATGCTGCTAATTCAGGAGTGTCTATCCTTATTTAAGGACAATCTTTTTCATAAATGTATGCTGTAGCTGTTTTAAAAAGCAATACAGTACTTCTGCTGATTCCATCACAGTTTTACCAGGTCACTACAAGCAGTTACATAAATCTTGCTTCTTCCCATCCCTTGACATCATTCATTCTTTTTAGGAGTTTTCCTCTTACAAAAGAGATGATTGTAGTACTTAGTCTTGCCAGGAATTCCTTCAGATATTGTAGAGGGCAAAAATTAGGCGTCACCTATCTGCATGAAATACTTAATACATTTTGGAAATAGGACTAAAAGCAAAATAGGACTAAAACAAAAAAATAACTTTCCACATCAAATCTTATATCCTCACTGCTTTTCTATAGATGAGTCAAAGTGCAATTTACCTAACAAAACAGTTCATTAAGACTGTATCTGCATATTGCATTGGTTACTATAGAGGGAATAAACGATATCAACAAATAGTGCGGCTGGATTCAGATCAGCTGTGGCATCAAGTGTTCTATGTGTTCCTATGTGGCATCAAGTATTCTAAGTCTTGACACTTGGTGACAGGTTAAGCATCATTACCATACACCAAATGCTTGGTCCTGGACCAGGATCAACTTGGTTTCTTCCACAGAATGGCACTCAGAAGTGTTTAAAACAACCTATTTGTCCAGGATCACAGACACAGTATAGCTTGTACATCTTATGCTTAGCAGGGCCCTCCATCTTGTTCATAATGTGCTGCCAGTACTTAGCAAGTCAGTGAGATTATATTTGAGAAATCAGACATTAGAAAAAAACAATATTAAGAAGAGGAATTAATAAAACGTTTTAAAACTTCATATTTTTATGCCAGTGATTAAACCGGTTCAGAATTTATAGCTGTTTCTCCTTCAAAACACAACTGTGGCTCTTAAAGTGACTACTAATAAATAAAATATAAACATTCACCTTTTACATACTTACCTGTTTTCATAATTATTTTATAGGAAGCAAATGACAAAGTAACAAAAGGAAAACAAATTTTAAATCTAAAATCTATACAGTAGTATACTCCCTGAACTTCAGAGAAGTAAGAAGGGTAAACAGGGGACAGGGAGAAAGGCCCAATGTACCTTTCATGTTTTGAGCAGCTTGACACCTTTGCAAGGTAAGTGAGAGAGGATGTGTCATACACACTAAGCTGTCTCTTCCCTCAGAAAAATTAAAGGCAGAAGTTACACAGTTAATGAAGTGGCAAACAGTTATACACTGCAGAGAGTGATTTAGCTCATGAAAAAGGAAGATATCTCTCAACAGAGTCCTGCATCTTAGAATAACCAAGAACATTCCTCACCATCAATGACTCATGGAGATGGGTATCTGTTACATCATTCACAGATGTCACGTTTTTGGCACTGCATTTATCATAAGAATAGCAACATTCCGGCACCACAGTAACTTTCAAACTCACTGACAGGCTTATCTTTTCAGTATCCAACTACCTTGACAAAGAAAAAAGAAAACAAACCCATGATTCCAATTCCAATCCTGAAGCAGTTTTTTCCTTTTCTCCCCTCCCATTCAGACAGCATGGGTTGCCTTTTTTTCCATCAAGGGAAATGATAGCTGCTGCAATTTACTATATTCACAGTATAAGAAATTGTTTTATACAGCTGCTGACACACACAATAGGCACAGAATGGTTTCAGCACCAAACAAAAGAGGAGGCAGTTTTCCCTTGAATGAAGAAATTAGTTTGAGAGGCCTACAGTTTGAATCTATACTGTGCTCCATCAAATCATGTATACTTAATTGTTGCTAGGAATCTCAACAGTATATTCATCATTTTCTAAAAAATAAAGTGAAGTAAGTTTTCCTTCCTGCAAAGTGTCAGTTTAGTTCTGTGTGCTACATCTTGCACAAAAAATTGTAAAAGCTGAGCAATGAACGGTAAAGTTAGCCTAAACTGGCTCCTGAATGCTGGAATAAAACAAGTAAACATATTTTTCATTTCCCTTTTTAAAAGTTATATGCATGTTTTTCCCTTTTCTATCCTTAAAAAAAAATAGTTTAGTTTAATCTTGTCTACTTCTCAGCAACTAGAATGTGAATTTAGGTTTAATATTTTTAACACCTGATAAATTTCATTGCTCCCAACTGTGTGAAGTACTTCACAGAACTCAAACAGAGCAAAGCAGATGTTCCAAAAAAATGGCAATGTAATTTTTGAAATTATCACAAAGGAAAAGGTGTGAGGATAGAAGAAAGACACTGGTCCAATCAAGAACTCTATTTGTAATATTACATTTAACACATTAGTTCATGAACTGAAACAAACAATGTTTAGTTGATATTCACAGCATGCTGAGTCATTAAAGTCAATTCCACACTAAGAAAAAAATTATGGATTTAGATCTATAACCATTTTCATCAAAGAAGCAATAAATGTGTCATTTCAGGAGAAGCTTCATTCCACTTTGAGTCAACTCTTCAACACTGAAATTTTCACTTCTAGAAATACAAGAATATCCAATAACCAAGCCAAAGCTGGTTGTCTACCAACACTAATGTAAAAAACACCCCTACTCCCGTTGTTAATCATAAAGCACTATTATATAAAGTAGCAACTATCTCTGAAAAAAAAAAATTAAAAAAATACTGCACCACTGGAGATATTTTGCCCTAAGACTCACAAATTACACAAGCATGATTTTGTGGTTTTGCTCTTCAGCTGCTGGTTTGAAACTAACCTTTTTTTTTTAAGGAGAAAAATAAAGGCCATTTTCATGCTAACTTGCAACCAGACGCTAGATGTCTCTCCCTGAAATGGCACCAACAAGCTCTTGCTCATCTTCTCACCCTATAGTGACATCCCAACTAAAGAAGACAGAGATGTCTCATTCTTTTTCTGAAGAGGGATTAAGAGAATTAGAAGAATAGCTAGAAATGGAGGAGCCTTCTCTAGGGTATAAACATCTCTGTTTAGGGTGAAGGCTGGAGCCCAGGACAGCTTATTCACTCTCAGCAGTCCCAATTGATGCTGCCTTCAGGAACTGCTGGAAAGCTACAGCTGCAAGTACTAACTACAGATTGCAAAACCAGCCTCTTTGGCTGGTGCAGCGGCTGCATCAAGGCTCCACAAGTTCTGGATACCTTATACACTCATGCTCTTTTAGGGAGTGTGCCACAGCAAGAAAAACAATTCTGCTTAATATTGAGTTAGCGCATTTATTTTCTTCTAATATAGAAAGCTGTATCTGCAGAATTCATTAAACTAAACTTTGCAACTGATTTCTGCCCAACTGTTCTATCCAACAGTTGGTGGTAGAAAGCATTAATTAGTGTGTCACATTACTCTATTTCCCATTAGAGAATATTGATTGCGAGTTAACTATTACATGGAGTATCACAAAAAAAATCTAAATGACATTTTACACATAGCAGCTCTCTGTACACCATAGCAACAGGGAGAGATTGAAGTAAAATGGTCTGGTTTCTATAGAAACTATCACACAGACCACCTGTAATCAAAAGGAACCATATTAAGGGAAACAAAATGGGGGATTTTGCATACTGGAAAACTATTCATATATTTAAAATACGTCAACCCTTAGTTTTCAACATATTGAAATATTATTCAAGTGCAAGAAATCTACATAAGTTGCCAAAAACCATTTTTAATGCTAACTAAAATTCACCTGTTCTATCCCCCTAACTACAAAAGACATCTTTATATAAAAGCCAGTTTTTCAGACACCAAATATATGACCCTTAAGATCCACAATCCGTATGTTAACAAAGTATTTGGTTACTTTTTTATTCTGAAACTCAAATACTGCAAGAGGGCTAGTGGCATAATATTTCTTACTATGTACTATAAAGAACTGCTTTTAGAAAGGTATCATTTAAGACAAAAACATATAACCACTCAGTTTCTAAAATATAAAGGTTCATCTAGCTTTTGAAAATTTGTTCCTATTAAATCAGAGAAATTCAGATATGATAACACAACAAAGGGGGGAAAAAAAACCAACAAAACCCTGTAGAACAGGAGAGGCACCTTTGCCTTGCAGTTCCTTTGCTGACTAGAACAATATTTTATTGAGGCACAGCACACATGAATGGAAAGTAAATTCAATGTTAGCAATGCAAGTCTTCTTTACCTTTCAGTATTTTAAATCCTGAGAAAAGAAAACAGATTATTGTATCTAGATGGGGAAATACCTCTGTACTAAATGTAATTTTTGGTGGAAATTACCTAGCTATAAGTAGACTTTTAATAAATTATAGAACCAGGAAACAAAAAATTATCATCGGTCCATTTCTTTTGCCTGGGAAAATGTTGATTTGCTCAACATCAGTCGTCCCTGTGCTGAAGCCAGGCACTGCAGCCACCTGGGTTCATGCAAAGGAGAAAAGGGGGCAAGGACAATATAATTTCTCACTTCTGTATGGGGAACGAGCATGAAGGAACCACCACAGTGAATTTATGCTGCCAGAAGTTTATTCTTCACAAAAGGTTGTGTGCCAGCTGCTTAAACCCACTTCCTCACATTCAGAATTGACTGAAAAAAACCAGATGCTCAAGCCTGCTACCTGGATGGTCTACGAGCTCACTTCCCTAGGTTAAGGCAGCAGGACAGCTGGATGGCAGCCCTGGTGATGGCTCCAGCACACACGACTCCTCTTTGCTCCGTCTGAGGCACCAAGATGAGAAGAAACACAGGTCTCTGGACAAGGTGGTAGATGAATGTGAACAATTATGGCCAAATAGTCACACCTGCAAACCTCTTCCAAACAGCGCTGGAAAAAGCATGCAGGTTAGATAAATTTGCGTGTATTTGCTGCCACAGTCTTTCCCATTCTTCAGACATGGCAGAGAACAGCCCATCTAAGATGGTTGTGCAGTTAGTCTTTCAGGTAGCACATAAGCTCTGCAGTGTCCCATCTTCTCAGGTAACGCAAAACAGAAAAGCGGCCTAACCCAAACAGAAAAGTGCAATGGAAATAAAATTATTAAAAGATGATCTTTTAATCACTGAGATATTTTTATTTTTACAGGAAGCATAGGTTGTATTGGCACCCAAAGCCAGAAGTTACTCAATTGAGTGTAGCTATAACAGAATTCAGAAAGAGTCTTGTAAGAAGAGGTAACTTACAATTATCCTGAGAAATCCAACAGCAGTTGTCAGTGTATATTTGTCTCTCATAGATGTAAGCAAAATTACATAGATTTGAAGTGTTTTCATAATTTTGCCCACAAATCCACTTGATGACATTATCACATTACTTATGTCAGTGAACAATGAAATAAATGTTATGATGATATATATCCTTTCTGATAATAAATATTTGCAGGTACCAGCTTTCAAAACCAAATCCTCTGGCTCTACAAGTACCTCGAAGTATAAACAATCCTTATTCTTTTTTGGCCAAAAGTCAAGGCTACACCAGGTCTTCCAAGAGGTTTGCACTGCATGCAAGGAATGGAAGCCTGCAACTGAAAAAACTCTCTCATTACCTCTGATAGTAACAAGTTTTATAAAATGAATTAGCACTTATACAAGGAAAAAGTGGGGAGGGTGTGGGATGCTAAGAAGGAAGCCTTGCACTGGGTTATCTAAGGAAGTCATTAGCATCTGTAGGAGATTTTCTTCTTGGCTGTGTCTCCATTAGCAATTATTTAGCTCAACAGGAGTCATTCGGTACACTGAAAAAATTGGTGCCAAGGCCCCTGCAGGTGTCCACTACATGCAGAAACGTGTTTTTTCAGACAAGATTTGGTCTGGTCCCCTGGACAAAATGCTTCCAGCAGACATATGGTTCAACCATTGGTTTGGACACTACTGGAACCTTACAGGATTGGGGCAAACCTCAAGCTTCCACTTCTCCATACAGCTTCCATTTTATTCTCCTACCTAAGTAATCTAGTTTATGCTTATCAAAACCATTCTAAAACCAGATTTACTTCCACATCTGTTTTTAAACTGTTCTCAATAAACAAAGAAAGAAGATCTGGAATTCTTGAAATAAACTAGAGGTCACTTGTCTCTCTAATAATATTATGAAAATTTTAAAGCAAAAGGTCAAGGAAATGTATGAGTTTTGTCCAGTTTTGGTGTTTTGGTCTTTAGATATGTTCAGACCTCTCAGTGAAAATGGGAACCTGAGAGCAAATAGACCATATATGGAGATAATGACAATTTGGGTGGGGGGGGGGAGTGGAAGAAACCGTAACACACAAATGCACATTTAAACCAACCATCTTAAAATTATATGAAAATACTTCATAAATGTTAAGTAACAACATAGTGTTTCATCCACTTTGCTGTACACTTCCAAAATATCCTACCAAGTTAATGAACATTCATAGTAATTATATCCTCAGATACACACAGTACAGCAGAACCTCTTCCCTGTAATTGTATAACTAAAATGCAATTTATGCTACATGGGAATTCTGTGCTGCTTTATCCATTATAGCTTAATTGCTTTTTTGCTAGATCTATGATAAATATGTACACTACCAGAGAAATTAAAATATATACAACTTTTTTAAATAGCACATATAAATCTGCTTATAGTATAGGAAGGTAAAATGGAATAAAAGTGGTATAAGATGGAATAAAACTATTCTTATTAGAAAGTTTGTCTTCATCTCTGACATCTGTAAAACCATAGCATGAGACATATCCCATTTTAAATGACATTGCAAAAGTTCAGAACAATTCCCCTAACCTTGTCAAGACTGGCAAGATTTATATTTGTTTTAGGTAAACTTAGTATCCATGTCATGTGTATTGGACTAAATATAAAATTCAGAGAGCAGGATGAACAAACACATTTTTAGAACTTAAAAATAGATTTTCATTTTCCAGTCCAACAAAAGAGTAACAGTTCTGTATCTAAGAATATCATTCTGTAAATATTAACTAGTTCACTGTCATTTTATTGTACAGTAATTTTTCTGGAACTCGCATACATGAAAACATGATTGAACTCCTTGCTAGCCTACCCTTTGTAACTATAGTAGAACTTCTTAGAGCTTCTTTTTTTCCTGTTACTCTTTGAATTCCAAAACCATCTCACCAAGTATACAGAAATATTAGGTTTTGTTCTTCATCTTCACCTTAAATATGCTAAGTAACCATTTTAGATTTGATTCTGCAGCTTAAATTTTTATTTTAATTAATCTAAATTAATTTAACTAAAAACCAGCGGGTTTCAATATTTATTAACAAAACTTCTCATGTCTCTAAATTTAAACTGCAAAATTTAGAAGACAACACATTTGCACTGTAGGGCAATCAGACAATTAATAAGTCCATACATAAATCATTTTCTATAACAATTCCTGAAACAGTAATTTAGTGCACTAACTTTGTTGCAGTCTTATTCTGACAGAACCAAGTAACTGTCATGCTTTTGTTTATTCATTATATTGAGAATCTTTATAAAGTATTAAATAATGAGGGACAAAGTCAGAATTCTCAAAGTGCATTTTTATGCATTCGTGTCCTTCAGCTTACATATCCCTTAAGCTGGCAGCAGCACTACAAAATGCACAATATTTGGCACCACTGGGAGAATATGTTCTGAATATTACAAAAGATTTATCCTCAAAGGATATATGGAAAAATATATTTGTGAATCTATTACATACAGGCACATGCTGCTAGCCAGTACATGCAACAGAATACATATGAGGAAAAAAACTACACACGCACTGGCAGTGCACAGTAACTTAAGTTCTGCTATGTTTATCTCTATGCTGCTGTAGTGCAAAAAATGACAAAGATATTCCATATTCAAAGCAATATAAGCCTGATCATTGAGCAGAACAAAAGACAAACTTATTTAACAAAGAAACTATACCATTCACATTTTCAGATATTTTTGTATTATTTAAATTAAGAAACAACACTCCTGTAATAATTGTAAGCACAGTACCCTTGACGTTAGCTAATATATATATGATATACAGTGTTATTCTAGCCATTATTTATATGTTAGAGGCTACAGATGATCACATTTTC
The DNA here is from genome assembly GCA_033459285.1 of Clamator glandarius. Classification (NCBI taxonomy): domain Eukaryota; kingdom Metazoa; phylum Chordata; class Aves; order Cuculiformes; family Cuculidae; genus Clamator; species Clamator glandarius. The sequence continues at coordinate 3,006,644 of JAUNZM010000046.1, forward strand.
TGTTTCCCTGAATACATGTTGATGAGATACAACAAAAACAAATTACCCAAATAGGACATTACTGTTGTTGGCATAAATACATTTTAATTTATTGCTATTATACTTTCACTTTGAATATTATTACATTCAACCTTTTTTTTTAACTTATAATACACTGTACTCCATAAATAACTTACAAAGCATGAATAATAACAATCATGAAGAGCTATCCTTTGTGTGACAAACATGGGGACACACAGCTGTGTTTTAGCAGTGATCATGCAAAAAAAAAAAGAACTGCAGATACCAGTTCTAGCAATCTCTCTAAGTTGTATCACTATGCACACTCTATTGAACTGTATTTTGCTCTTCCCAGTTATTACTGAAGCAGTGATGACTTCTTATACTCCACAGTTTGATTCATCTGTCGCTATCTTTGACTAATCAACCTAGATGTCTATATTTGCAGTCACAAGAACAAAAAGAAATCAAATTAACCAAAGTGAACAAAAATACTTTTTAAAAGTCCAAAAATAATTCTGATCCTGTATTTCTACAGGTTTCTATTTCTGCTTTTTAGTGTTTGAGTTTGGTTTTGGGGGAGTGAGGGGAGGTGATAATTTATCCTGAGTACAGTCTTTTTAATGTGTTGGTCAAAAACCGAAAAACAAAAAAATCAAACTTTATATTCCACACAAGAATTCATCATGCTCATACATCTGGAATAATATTTCTCTGCAATGTAACTCTGCCTTCCTACTAACTTTCAATAACACTTCTAAGCACTTTTTATCACACTCAGATTATGCCATTGCAGCATGTAGCTCAGCTTCAGAGTTTACACCTGAATGTGTATTATTTGACAAGAAATTATATGTGAACTCTCATGTATTAATTGGCATTCACAGAATAGCATGTATTAAATTTTATTGCCCATTTTTAAAGGTGCCTTTTTTAGTGTTTGCTTTATATGTGACTGTGAAATCTCCTGAAGCTGGCCAAAAATAGATAACTGGACACTGATCTTTACAATCCAATTACGTAAACTGCAGAAGCAATTGCTGTAGACCACCAAAGTGGTGTGCTTTCCTAATTGGTGAGGCAATTTTTTAATAATACCCAAAAAACACTCTAGAGATCAGAAACTCAGTCTTGTTTCTGGCAATCTAGGTCTAATACCAACACATGCCAGGTGTGAAAACTGCCCTTGAAGGTCTATTGCTTTTAATTCAACCTCCTTGCATGGTAAAATATATCGCTCTGAACCACAAGAAAAAGGTTTTTCACTAAATTCATCAGGCAAACTAGGATTCTTCTGACTATATTTCTAAGGGTTGGTACAAAAAAACCCATTAAATTTGCTGTATTCATAAACTAGAAAAATATAAGCTGACTCCAATCAATTATTGCTAATACCAGGCCTAGTAAAAATTTAGCCTAAAGTATCATCCAAGAGTAAGAAACATCAGAGACTCATTTGTTAGATAACACAACGATGGCCTTAATGGATTTAAAATCCAAACTATTCTCAGTATTTCTACAGAGAATGACATTAAATCTGCATTGGAGCTAACAGCTACAAAGTAAACCAGTAGAAATTAAAAGCATTTGGACATTAGTGGATTACAGAAGGCTGGGAGGGGATACAGCTGACCCAATTCCCATACTGTTAAGAGATGCAGTCTTCAGAATAAATAAAATAATCCAATATGACCTGCTTTTATATAATTTTCCTTCATTTTCATAATAGGTCAAACCTACCACAAAATCAACTGTCTTCAGTAGTACAAAGTCATTTCATACACTCAACTCAAATTAGACATTTGAGCTTCACAGTCAAGCACTCTATGGCCCAGTGTCTTAATCTTGTAAGGTTCCACCTTTATATAACCATAACAAGTGTCCTGTTATTTCAGACTTGAGAGACAGTATTAGAAAGTTTATTTCAACAGTGCTTGGACACCAGCAAATAATTTATAAGAAAGTTTTTGTGGAGCAAATTCAATGGGCAAATCATTTAAAGAGGACATGCAACATTAGTTAACTTCTATATTTATATCATAATGCACTATTGCATTAGTAGCTATTATTCAAAAAAGCAACAGAAAGTAACACAGCAAAATTCAAGTAATCTGGCCTGGCTATGTTTTTAAAACTTCTTTTCAGAAAATGCAGTTAAGTCCATCTACAATTTTTATGTGTTTCTTCTTGATACACATGCTTGCACACATTTCTGCTAGAGTACTTTCAAGAAAGAAAATATAAGTTTGATTACAAAATATCAAATACACAAACAAATCATTACTAAAAGGTGTTACTTGAAACTGAATCACTCTCATTAAAACAAATATCAAATACACAAACACATCATTATTAAAAGGTGTTACTTGAAACGGAATTACTGCCATAAAAAAAATTAATATCTTCTCATTGCCATTCTTTTTTTGCAATTTACAGCCCAATGGTTTTTTTACACAGCAGAGGGTGGGGTCTAAAGAATGCAGTAACAGCATAACATCTGACTGCTCATGTTTCCCCACAGCAAACAATAGCAAGAAAGACTAGATATTACAGATTTGGCCAGTCATATACATCAGTAGAAATCTATACCTTTCTCTAGTATCCCATGAATAATGCATTCCCTGCCTAACCATGTAGGATTTATCTTTGAAAACACAGGCTAGGTCTCAGACAGCCCTCTAATCAGTTTTGTCATACAGGATCTAAAGCACAGCAACAGTAGGTTTCTTCTGCTGTTCTAAAACTACTTGCTTAGCGCCTTTAGCTATGACTACCTCTTGTCAGAACTTTTTCATTGGGAAAAACAGGACAGTACAGTCATTTTTTTTAACCTAAATAAAAATATTTTTCAGATAGATTTAGGCGATTAGTACTCTGACAAAGGAAGAACATTCAGTAAGAAAGAAAAGTGCAAACAATTGCATTGCAGTTTTAATATGTAACCCAGACCCATAACATACCTAATATGTGAATGTAAGAATGGCTAAATGGAATCTGATCAGTTCAGTGGGGCTAAACCAGCAAAACCTACGTTCGTCTTCCTGAAGTCCTTACACATTTCCACATCACAACCACCTCAATAGCCCAGTGTCCTCAACTCCCTAAACTTCTTCACATGCCAAAATCCTATTCTCAGTAGCACCACAATGCTCTCAGTTTCCACTGATATCCTCTCCAACCTCTGCAAGGGAAATACCCAGGAGACAGGATTTGTCCTGATGCTACATATGTGCTTCTTGCCCCACAATAATCTTTCCATTTACTGACTGTCCAACCATTGCTATATAGACTGGGCAAAGGCAAGATTTCATAGAATCATAGAATCACTAGGTTGGAAAAGACTCACTGGATCGTCGAGTCCATTTCACCCATGTGCCTAATGTGGAACCTCCCCTCTGTTTTTCACAAAGTCAGTATAAAATTAACATCTTGGTATCTTCACTGCTTTGCCAAATATGATTAAATAACCCACTGAGTATGCAGAAAAGAGGTAATCAACAAAGTGGATACTTCACTGGTAGGTTGATCTGAAAACTCTAGGACACAATAAATGATTATGGAGATGACTCACATATGTGGAACTTAGCCTGATTATACTAAGTTAATTTAAGCCAAACATGCAGACTTTTTTTTAAAAAAGGGAGACTAGGTAATGGTACAGTACCTAAGAAAGCAATAATCTAGAATGAATTATGGACAATACTGGTTTCATACCAAGTCTCTCTGCAGGTCTATGCTTTGAAGGTCAACCTGACCTTTGAATCTATACAGAAATGTCAAGAGAGCACAGGTAGGTGGTGTTACGGTATTAATAAGGTTATAACTGTGTTAATACGTCTAGGACAGGTGTTCATACATCTTTTAGATTGCTCCTGAAAAGTATAAAATTTTAGGGAATTTGGGGTATTCTAAAGCAATTGAGTCTGTTATTACATTGAGAAAGTTAAAAGTTGACTTGAACAAGGATTATATTCAACGTAGAGCAGTAAGGGCTTCTAAGAGTAAGCAGATCTTTAATCGCAACAAAAGCAAAGGATTAGAATCTGAAGCTAGACAAATTATGTGAGAGAAACTGCATTTCAAATAATATTTCAATAGTAATATTTTAAGAATATGGGTAGATGATAAAATACTGAAGAGGCTATTTGAGGAGAGAGGAGGAAGGGGGGAGAGCAAAGTGGGTGAAAGGATTTTTTTAGTATTAAAATGAACAGAAGAAACTTAATAATAATCACTGCTAACGCCATAATTACTGAAATGTAGAAAAACAGTTTTTCCGTGCTTAAGTAGTTTTGATAATGTGAGGCCTAAATTAATGTTATTTAAGACACAACAATAACCCTGATTCAGGTTATGATCTCTAAAATGCCATGATTTCTGAAAAAGCCTTTTATAAATTAAGCTCAACCTCATGTTCTCTTCTCCTCCTTGATATTGATTTCGGAAACCTTCTCACTTTCGACTAAAATCTCAAATCATGCATATAATCAGATTTTTTTTGTTTTCCATCATTTGGCATTTAATGCTGTGTACCATTTTCCACTCTTTGGTTTGCTGAAGTGAGGTTGCTGGGCTGCCCCTCTGAAAATAATCTGCTGCTCTCTGTTTTCACAGTTCATGAGGCCCCCTGAGTCACCACTTATATTTGCCTAAGTTATGGCTCCTCATTATAAACAACAATTCATAATTCTCCAGCTGCTCACCCAGGTTTCACACAGGAACTCTGGTAGGCTGTAGTTACAAGAGGCTTCAGCGTTGTAAGGTAAGTCTTGTAGTGCACTTGCTTTACCTTTTAGCACCATCTTTCTGACCACGGCCAGGGAAAGCAAAATCCAGCTTCCTGATACAATTTCCTGATGGAATATTTGGCTTTGAAACCAACAGCTTACTCAGGCTTAAATGCAAAAAGTAATGTGCCAATAAACTACAGGCTAGCTTCAACAAGCCAAACTCATTTCTAGCTGCTGACTTGAGATTCAGCATGTTACACTAATAAAACAGCACTCATCCAGGGCAGACCAATGACGCAGGGCAACATCCCATATCCAAGTGAACCCTGTTACAACCAGTTGAAGTAATTATTAATGCTGACTATAAGAAAAGCCAAAAATCATGGAGCTATCTCAAATGCAATTAAAACAATTTATGGAAAATTCACAAATAATTAGACATTTTGACAAAATTTGGATATGAATCCCCTAAAGGGAAACAAAGCAGCACCACAAACATTGCAAATTCTGACAAATAAGATGGTGCAGAGAACAGTGAAAAGAAATTGGGCTGCTTCAAATGCAGGGTATTCATCACTATAAACATTTTCTTCCTTCCTCTGAGGATATTATCAATCTAAATTGCCATTGATTACAAACAGAAATGAGAGCTGTGTTTTCTTTGGGGAAGAACAACATGCCCTCATTCTTATGTACTCTGAACATACGTGAAGATGACACATGACTGTGCTCCCCAAGGAAAGCATGATGTAACAAATATTGGGCATGAGCCAATGTTGCAGACTCCAGGTCCTTTTAGGGTTGCTTTCTGTTTAAAGAAAGCACTGACAGAAGGCACTAGTGGTATGAATGTATATGTTATAATAAGGAGCCAGTCTGAGGCAAACTATTAGTTTCTTTACGCCAGAGCTCTTAGTCTAACTTGTAGCAACCAACAAAGTTATTCTCATTGAGAAAGGGAACAGAGCAAGCAGTGTTGAATGGGAAACTACAACCCGGGCATGCAGAATTACACCTTGAGAGTAATGCTGAACTGGCAGCATCCCAACACTGTGCAATAGCTGATACAGTCAGGGAAGTCTCCTCTCCCTTTTAGGTTACCCAGAAACCCAAATAACAGTTATGAATTTCACTTGTTCTTATACAAGCACAGGCACAATTTACAGAGACAAGCCCATATAAGAAACAATCTTCTCCCATGCTATGTTTGCCTGGGCTCCCATAACAGTACATGGTTTTCTGTTACCAGGGGCAGCCATTTGCCACCAAGGACTCCTCATTCGTAGGCTAAGACTGATATCAAATGGTGACTTTCTCATCTGTATGATAATGCTGGGCTGGCCACTGCCTACCGGATTCTAGAAATAAGAAACCAGAATTTCCTCTTCCATTAGACTGGCATTTCTTGCAAGTGCTACTTTCACTTTAAAGAGAGAATAATAGTGGAATATCTGAAACATCACAAAATGATGCCAGAAAAAAAAAAAAGAGGAGGGAGGGAGGAAGACAAAGAGACAGAAGGAAAAAGACATAAGAACCATAAATCTATTAGAAGTTCCTGAATATAAAGGCTGGGGAATGAATGGCATTTGTACTGATGTGTTAGAAAACAAACTGTATTCAGTCCAGGCATCTAATGAAACTGCAGGTTGTAACTTCTGTTTATTTTCTGTCACCAGACAGAATCTGCTGTATCTCAAGTTGAAATGTTCATAAACCAAACATTATTTTAGAAGTTCAAGAACTACATACACACCATAATATAATGCAAGTACTTAGTTTCCAGAATACACCAAAAGTTTGCCTCTTGACATTCCTAAAAAGGCAGAAATATTTTAAAAGCATAGACTGAGCATTTAGTATCATTACTAACAATAGCATTCTTTAGTTCTTTATAAATGGCTTTCTACTTTCATTTACCTCACATGCAGATACAGATGGAAATCACTTCTTATTTCTATCTAGTTTAAAGTAGTAACAATAAGAAATTTCCTAAAGGAGAATATATTTTCTAATTCATCCCCCTTTTTAAGCTAAATTAAATGTTCAACAGAGAGTTTAAAGAAACGTTGGTATATAGTTTAGATGAATTCTATAAACAATAAAAGGAGCTTCTGAATGTAAGCAAAGAACTCCTGTGCATGCGCCAAGATTTTTCCAACTTTACCAGTGTGATTAATAGTTTCATTTTGAAACAGGCCATGTACACACAACCCCATAACATATGAGGTCCTGCTGACACAGTCAGCAACAGCAAAAAGAACTCAGAAAACATTACAGAACTAAACAGCAAGAACTGTTCCCAGATATTAGACAAAGAAAAGAACAAAGCTAAGACAACTTGAGTGCTTTCACAGAGCTGTGTTTCTACATTCTGAAACTGTACGTTCAGCAGCATCAGAGCAGAGTAATAAAGTATGTCAAGATTAAATCGCAAAGTTTTGAAAATAGCCCTTGTCCTTTCCTGACTTGCATACTTGAAGATGTGTACCAAGGCTGAGTTTGTTTCAATTCAACTTTATAAACCAGCCTGAAGAATGTAGGACATACATAATTGGATCACGACTGCTCATTAATCAAGCACACTAACTGAACGTTCAGCAACACTACATGCAAACATGTGGTAACATGTGGTATATGTCACGCCAAAACCAGAGTTCTAACTATGGCACACGTGTTGCTGTGGATTACTGCAGGAGAAATTTGGTGAAAACTGCAAAATTGCAGAAAATATATGGTAAGGTAAGCAACTGATACAAGCAACAAAAAAACTAGATGGCTGCTATGTTATAATACTGACCAAATATTGTCACATTTTACTACCAATGCTCTATAGAAATATTAACTGGATAAAGATATAAAAGATTCACTGTTGAAGTGGGAGCGAAGGAATTCCCTCACACTTCAACCTTACAGATGGACTAATCTTCTCATTTAGTAAATAATCAAGATATTTGACAAATAGGAAAACCAAAGATTAAAGGCTAAGGTTAAGAGTGAATTAAGATTCCTCATAGCAAGAAGTCATTTTTAGAATTAGAAAGAAGGCCCTGTTCCAGCAGCACTTATTCTTCAAAATTTTAGTACCTAGCTGAGTTTTTGCATGTCACATTGATTAAGTAGATTACCATCTCACCTTAACCTTGCTTCTCCCTAAAGCTCAGATCAACTCTCAATAATAACTCCCAACATCAGAAGTTAAGATTTTTCTGACAAAGAGTCAAGGCACTCTGTAAAAAATGTTTTCAGATTCCTGAATTGTTGAAATGTCAGCCGGTTATTAATTTTCCTGTTGTATAATTAAGTGTTCTTTCATCCAGAAACAACAGTCATCTTTACATTCTGACAAGGAAGTCTTCCTAAAACTTCTTGATTAAGAGTTTTTCAAAAGAATAACACTGTAGATAAAGGCAGTCAATCTGTCAGTGCAGACTTTATGCAACAATATGCTATTTTTAACAAAAGTTTCTCTGGGACAGACTTCTCAAGTTCAGCATAGGACTTCTGGTGAAAATTCTAATTAAAAATAACAAAACACTTGTCACAAAACAAGTAATCAAGGAACTGAAAGACACCCATGCAGGATGTAGATAGCCAGGATAAGATCTGACTTCTGGTAGATTTGGACTACTGACTCAGAGAACCTGGTAGCCTGGAGCACAGGTGATATTTCAACTGCCTACTGCAGTGAGTGCTGAACAGTCCACATAAATGCAAAAAACTTTACAGAGAAACATTAGGAGGAGAAAAGTTCTAGGCAAGAACACAGTCCAGTATTTAGGACATCTGTTTTCCTGCAGGAGTCATGCTGCAGTGAAGGATCAGATCACCAGAGACATTCGTCAAAGCCTGTCTCCCATCCCTGACATCTTTTTTTTTCTCTCTTGTTAGAAACAACACTGAAATGTAGAAGTTATTTTACATCTGCTCTACTTTAAGGCCCCAATACACACGTATCTCCTTAACCAATGTGATGGCACTAGAGAGTGCAATTTTCTGAAGAGAAACATGATACTACAAAGAAACCAAAGACCATTGCAAGTAGATAAAAATCATATTTTTAGCCTTAACCCTAAACAGAGGACAGTAATTTCAAATTGCACATGAAAATCCACCTCACACTACGACAGTTTCAATTTATCCACTATGGATAGGGCTCAGTGTTACACCAAGAAGTTAACTATGTAGGTCAGGTTGCAACAGACACTCTTATTCCAGTCAGTCCACGTGTAGATGACAGCAGCATACAAAAACTAGCAAAGGCAAGATCTGAATGGCCTGCACTAAACAGCCCTGACCGCATGCCTTGCTGGGGCTACATACACGCTACCTCTACAGAGACAATAGGCTGAATCGTAAAACTCAAGCGAGCCTTCTCATGTATAATTGATAAAACTGTAAGTTTATAATAGTTAACAAATACATCACTGAAATCATAAAAACACCCCAAATCCTTAACCAATAGTATGCCTTTGCTGTACCTGCCCAGTCTCAAGCTCAGCATCCTGTGTTGCTTCAGCAGGAGCAGATTCCTGCAAGTCCTCCAGTTTAAGACCTTTTATTTCTTCTGCAGGAACTGTTTCAAGCTCATCATTGGGTCTCAGATCAAAAGTGTCCTCTGCAAAGTCTGAAATATTTGATTCTTGCAGACTGTCAGGTGTTGGACCACACGTCTCTTCTCCAAGTTCCGGTTCCATTGCTCACCCTGGCATGGAGAAAGGAAGAGTGCTCCTCACACAAGCGACCTGGTAACGATAACATCAGCTCTGGCAGGGAAGATTACAGACACCTGAACCCTGCTTCTCGCAAGTAAATAAAACAAGAACCATATCTGTTTTAAAATAGCCACATTTTCAAATACCTTGTCTAAATAAGCAATGCTCTACTCTGCTCATGAGCTACATCTACTAAAGACTAGATTTGATTTTACTTGAAAAAATATTTTAAAATAAAAAAATAGCTCAATGTGCCCTATGAGAAGAAATTTCTAGACATCGTAGTGACGAGATAGAGCCTGAACTAATGCAAGTCATTCAGGCTTATTGAGCTTCAGCTCATTGACACCTGTGTGCACCAAGGAGTCTTTCTAAAGCTTGTAGTAACAAGCCCTAGAGATCAAGATAACCCCAAAATTCAGCCAGGAACAAAACTGGGATCAAACTTCTCCCAGCGTGCAAGTATCCACTGGAGCACAGAGAGAAGATGGGAAAGAAACTCTGTATCAAACCCTGTCCAGTGTGGTGGTATCACCAATAGTGTTGGAGCTCTCACACTCAAACACAAGTGAAATGATGGAGAGTTACCTAATTGGTTTTAAATTAAGTATTACATCAAACACAAGATGCTATAAAGGAATTTGCTAATTAGATCTACCTAGTTTAGGCAGAAGATGATGCAAGTTTCTGCTAAGGGAATTAGAGACTGAAGGCATGAATCAAATATGTAATATCAGAAAGGAAGCAAAGGGGAATTTCTAGCTACATTTTCAATCAACTGGATATATTTAATTAGCATTTTAACCAACTATCTGAATCACATTAAAAACAGTTATTGCTCTAATTTTTTAATTCCTAGCAGGCAAAAGTCCCATTTTTTTGCAACCTCTCTTAAGCTAAAAGCATATAGATTTTTTTTAATAAACTTAAATTACACTTTTATTATGAAAGTATTACGGCAACTTGATAGCACCAGTACTATCAGTTACTAATAATATTGCTAATAGTGCTCAAATATTCTCCTGGAGGATTAATAAGAGGAGGCAGTGTCTGGTAGCTTATTAAATAATGGATTTAGTCTAACAGATAGTAAAACAAAATATTGTAACTTCTCTGTTGTTTAAAACACAAATGAAACAACAAGCTAACGTGGGTTACATTTTAGTACATATGTGATTATGTGACACCATGCATGTTTCACTGCCCTTCACAAATTGTCCAGACAGTTAAATACCTCAGAATCTGTATCAAAAATATGAAAAAAAAAGTAGCATAATTATTTTGGGGGTTTTATCTCCAAGGACCAAGAAAAAATGCCACCTTGTCTCATAAATTAAAGAGTCGTTCTTCCATATCTAGAGACAGACACCTGTTATGTTAATGCTTGACATTATCAAGAAAATTTAAAACTACTAACTGCTTTTTTATTTTATTCCAGTTCATATCCAATTTTTGCTTACTTTTAGGAACAAACACATACAATTTAGAAAACAAAGTACAGATTTCTGCATAATACATTGCATATATTACATCTCAGTCTCAGCAAAGATAACATTATGTTGTCATATAGTTTGCTTGCCTTTATCCTTAAGTAAAAACAAAAGCATAAATTTAAAAGCATCATGAGTAGAGCTAGTCTGTGAATCTAAAAATTCCACAAAAGTAAAAACAAAAACGAAATATGTTTAACCATCATCTTAACATAGTGGTAGCCTTTAGTCAACCACCATGATAGTCTGTATCTTTACATAAATGGGGATCTTTGCATAAAATGGGGATTATCTCACAGGCTGAATGCAATAAAATGGCATAAGCTTTGAATAGAGAGCAGAAAAAACACACCTCTAGATTAAAAAAATTATTTTTGTTTATGGGGCAAAACCACTCAATCCCATTAATACATTCAATATTCTGTGAACAGTTCTATGTTCACATAAAATAATCAGTCATTTAAAGAAACAGACCAACAGCACAACATGGTACAGCAGTGGCAAGATAAAGAGCTAAATCTCAGGCCACAGTGAGGCAACATGTAAAGCTTCATGTAGAACTACTGGAGGGCACTGCTAGACAAAACAGAAATTCTCCTTATACTTTTGAATAAATATATATTTATTCATTAATAAAAATAATTTTTAATACATACAGTTATATTCTCTTCAGTGAACTACAGACACTTCTTGCACTACTGTTGCTACGGTAGTAGCCAAATTTTTAAGTCACACAGTAAAATACAAATACCAATGGCCTAAAACATTATTAAATTAAATAGGCCTGAAAAAGATTAACAGTAGAAAGTAATACTTCGCAAATCACAGGACAGCTGCTCACAGGCCACACAGAACTGTGACCAACGTCATTGCACGGCATCGGCTGCCTCTGCTTCAGGGAGGTAAAAGATTTTCCTCCAAAACACAGTAACTCTCATTTGTGGCCATTATGTCTGCATCTTATCAAGATCAGGGAAATTCACACTCTAGAAACCAAAAGTTCACAGTCTTTGCAATACTCTCCCACGATGAGTGCCCACCAGGGCACTATTTCAGAATTTCCAATATAAATAATTCAAACACATGGGGGGAAAAAAGATACAAAGTAATTTGTGAGGTCAGTGACTTGAGTCTTTGAGGCATTTTTTTTCCTCCAAAAAATCCATTACTTATGCCCAGATAACAGCTCCAAGAGGCAAAAATGGCTGTAACAAATTGTGTCTCTTTAATCCTTAAATTTTGGGCCAGATAAGGATATTAAATACTGAATGCTCCCACTATCAGCTGTTCAAGCATTTCATATTTTTCCCTCCCTGCCTGCCCATTTAACACAATTAACAACATCACACATAGAACAGTCCTTCACTTCCCCTTCCTGCAGTAGACACTGCAGCCTGGCACATGTGCCTTGTGCATATGCTGATAGAAGCTTTGAACAAAACACTCTTGTTCACTTTCCAAGCTGAAAAAGACAAAACATAGCATACATTTTCTTTGCCAGCACACCCATCCACAGCCTCCTCTTCACACAACCGGCCCCATGCTTTTGGGCACTGGAACAGGCTGCCCAGGGAGGTGTTTGAGTCACCATCCCTGGAGGTATTTAAAGGACGGGTGGATGTGGTGCTCAGGGACATGATTTGGTTGTTGATGGGAATGGTTGGACTCGATGAATGTGAAGGTCTTTACCAACCTAGTGATTCTGGGACACCAAAGAAATGGAATGAGAAGCCACACTTGCCCATGTTTGTGATTCGCACCCCAAATTAACTTTCCCTATGCCTGTTCATATCGCTGCTCAAGGATAAGGCCCTTGACAGCCCCTGGGAAAACAAGGGCCCAAGTGAGACACATGGGGGTCCCAATCCTGCTACACACACTGTCCCCCCACCTGCTTCTCACAGGCTGGTCCAGAGGTTGCCCTCCTGGCTGGGGGAGCTCAACCCACACCTTATGAAACCTGCCCTGGAGCATTTGTCTCAGCTCCTCACCAAATGTTAGTCATGTTCTGACTCTCTCCCATTCTTCTCGCAATTTAACTTGTTCCCAAAAGTATTGCTCACTTCCTTATTTCCATTTCTGTATCTTGAACTAAGACACGATAAAACACCATCTACTAAACTAGATTACACGTAGGTATGCTCTCTAACCAAAACCAAAGCTCAAAATCTGGAGTTATATAAAGTTCAAGAAATATTTCTCAAACTGAACTTTGTGCACCTAGTCTTGTACTCGTAATAAAGGAGAGTCCATATAATGCACACAACACTGAACAGAGCAGGAGTAGTTCATATGAGTGACAAGACAAATCACTGCGACTCAGGGAACATTTCTCTCCAGAAACTGTGGGGCAAACCCACACATCAAGTGCCCACCAGTCTGCCAAGAACTTTCAGGACAAGAAAACTATTTATATCTCCTCTGCAGAAAAAGAAAGTAATACATGTATACACGCTATAGATAACTTTAAAAAAGCAAATCTCTACTTCAGCCTGTACATGCACATCCCAGTCCTATCTTTTTACAACAGGAAAAAAAAATTACAGCTGGGGAGTGTGGCTTAAGTTAAGAACTGCCCACACATTTTACCACAGTCCAAATTTCATACTTGGTATGTTATCATAACAACTTGGCGACCTCAAAAGCTATTGCTCCCAGAAGATACATAAATGCTGCAAACCCTACGCTCACTGTGAAGGATGTTACAGCAAACACTAAGCTATTGCTCCACATAAGGAGAATTCAATTCATTTGGACGTGGCCTGCCCAGATACATGAAAACAGGGTGCTCCTAAACCTGGCCTAATATTACTGTCTTTGAAGTGAGAGCTTTGAAGCTTGACTGTGGTAGTATGTTTTCCAGTGGACTCTCCACTGGTTTTGCTTCCTACCTTTTGTTATTCCTTTCTGCAATAGGCGCATTCCTTTACAGTTAATATTGAGAATTACTGTTTGCCAAGGTGCACAATACCCTCAGTTTCTCCTCACTTTCAAATTTTGTATACTGCAAAAATTAATTGGATGGACCCTCCATTATTTTGGAAGTGGAAGGAATCAAGGGAGACATGAGACACTATATTCTAAGATGAAGTAGAAATAGTCACTGAAATGAGAAGATACTAAATTTAGTCCTCAGAATTTAAAATGTAGCTCACTAGCTATGCTCTACATTAAAATTCTTGTCTAAATAAGAATTGTAAAACTACAGGGGAGCAAGGCTGTGTGAGGTTTTTCTCTTTGTTTTACTATTTTGTACTGCTTTATAGACTACCATTACATAAAATAAAAGCTTTAAAATAGTTTTCAAACCAATCTCTTACTGAATCGGGTGGCTGCCATCAATTTCCAAGCTTTATATTAAAATGTCACTGCTCAGAAAAGCATAAGGTTAATATTAATGACAATGAATGGTATGACTAACAGAATTAAACTGCAGTCTTTTAAAACTATTGATTCAATTCTCCCTGAAATCTGAGTTCCAAGACATCACTTTTTGGATTCTATAAAGGAGTCCTTGTATTGTATTTTCATTTGTTAGAAAGTTATACCTAGGATTGTTACATGCAGACCAAGGTATTACCAGTACAGTAAAGCTCACCATGCACCATCTGAGCAATAGGCTTTTTCACTGTAATGTTTCTTGGGAATGACAGTATTAGATTAATGAGATGTGCAAATGTTTTATCAACTCAATCTCCAGAGCAATGAGTCACTCCTAAATGCAAAATAGCAATAAAATCAAAATCAGCTTATGTGCTGCTGTATTCTACACCTCATAGATACAAACTGTATAATTTCAATACGGTAGACCAGATGCAAAAAGGTTCCACAGAAATAAGAAAGCTGCACAGATGTGGAAGACAGTGTAGCAATGTGGGCTGAATCTGTGCTAAATAGCTAAAGTGGTACTAATAAGGCTAAACAGCTGCAGAAACAACAACTGAGAATACAGTCTGACCATCAGATGCAGGTGTGAGCAAAAGCGACTATTCACAGCAACCAACCACAGGCAGCTAAATGAGAAAACTGTTTTCCTCATGTTACTCCTGTACTCAGTGGGACTGCAATTACTCTCTTCTGGAGAGTAATTCAGAACAGAAGACTAATTTAGGCACTGCAATTCAACTTCTGGAAGAGCTAGTCTGTCTCCATAATCATCAAGCACACACACAAATGCTGCTAGCTCAGGTGAGAGTTCAAATGGCACTTTTTGCCTTGGCTGACACTAACAGCATCCACTGGAAGCATATAAAATGTGCTAAGCAACAGTGAGAGTTGACTTTGTACCGAGTTTTTATTTTCTCCTAGAAAAGCAAGATAAAAGTGAGAAAAAAATATTCTAAAATAGAATAGTACAAATTGTGCCCTATTCCAAAAAACATATCTTCTCATGAAAAAACAGACTAGTTTGCAAAGTGGATAGTAATTAATAGATACTCTCCTAGATGGCAGGGATGTACCATATAAGGAAGAAGCAACATTTATCCAAATGCCTCAGTCACTTGCATTTATGGTGCCTAGAGACCTAACAAAAAACAGACTGTTAGCAATCAGATAAATCAGTTCTTTTCAGAAATCCCTAGTATACTCAATATAGTGAATGGCATGTATAAAATGTTTGCAGGCACAGTGGGAAAATTTCGTTCCATTCACTCTGGTATTCTGTGTGTTCTGCTTACAAAAGCTGGGAATTTTCTCTGTACTACTTTATTAACTTCATTTCCGTTTTTGTTTCTTCCCAGACCTATCTCATACGGAACACCTGTTTTCCTCACTATTTCCAATATATTTTTTGTCAAAATACCCTTTTCAAAAGCAGCATTTGATCTCTCCTTTTAGGAGCTGAAGACACCTGTGCCAATAAGACAGGTGTGAAACTGTGGGAGGAATGTCCTGCAGCTCCAGGGAGAGAATGGTCCAGCCATTGCCCAGACTAAAAGCAATGGTGTCTACACACACCTCTGCTTGCCATGGCGCAGGTAGAGTGTACTTCAAACTCAGGCGCTTCTCATAGTTTGGAAAAAAAACAGAGGGACTAAGATGTCCAAGTTTGACAGTTTTTGGCATGATAGGAATGGGCTTCATCCACAGTTTTCAGCTCTGGGCTGTACTCTATATAGCGTACATCCAAGTAACTACAGTAAGTACAGTCCTCTTTGGCTGAGAAGCAGCAGGCAGCACTTGACCTGAAACAGCGTGACAGCAATGTACAGGCTGCACAGGGTGGAGAGGAGACCTTCCAGGGCACAGCATCTAGACCCTTCTCCTTTCAGCAGGGTGAGTAGCTTGTGCAGCCTCATTGCCTCAGCAAGCCAGAAGTGTGGAGTCTGGTATCTGCCAGCACTGGTAAATGCTTGTCTGAGAGGTGTCTACTCGTCCCAGCGGCTGGCAAATACACACACCAGCCAACTGCAAAGCAATGAGAAGCACATTCCTGGGCTGGCAGAGATGGTTTCATACACATTTCAGATTTTCACACTGTTCTGGCTTGGGGATGACTTACGGAATGAGACTGATGATGCATTTTGAGACAGATCATGTCTTACTGGAAACATAAGGGCTGCTGTATTTCCAACTCTTGAGGGACCATTAACATACCACTTTCAAGGAAAAATTTAATGCTGCATACACAGTCTTGAAAGGCAGGTCCATTAGTACAAATATGACCAAGTTAAGGTCATTTTTCATAGCTGGCAGAACCACATTGATAAGACTTTTCAAAAAGCCTTATAAAGAGCTAGTAGAGAAAAATCCCTGAGTGATACTCAGGATAAGCAGAGGTAAATGTCTGCCAGATTAGCTGTAAATTGTAGCTGCTTGACTTCAAGTATGTGTTCTGAAAAAACATGAATAATACCAGTCTTATAAACACGGTGAACTTTTCTAACAGCAAAAATAAAATCTTATATGTGCTGCCAAGAAAGTCTGCCTAAAAACTTTTTGTTTAAGTTTTGTATAAGCTAGGAATAGGATTTCCCCCAAGTCCAAAGTCTACCAAATTGTCAGGCAATAACAGGAAGGCACTCAAGGTCTAAATGAAGAACTCAGCCGAGTGAACATGAGCCAGCAGTGTGCCCAGGTAGCCAAGAAGGCCAATGGCATCTTGGCCTGTATCAGAAACGGCGTAACCAGCAGGTCCAGGGAGGTTATTCTCCCTCTGTACTCGGCACTGGTGAGACCGCACCTCGAGTACTGTGTTCAGTTCTGGGCCCCTCACCACAAGAAGGATGTTGTGGCTCTGGAGCGAGTCCAGAGAAGAGCAACAAAGCTGGTTAAGGGGCTGGAGAACAGGCCTTATGAGGAGCGACTGAGAGAGCTGGGGCTGTTTAGCCTGGAGAAGAGGAGGCTGAGGGGAGACCTTATTACTCTCTACAACTACCTGAAGGGAGGTTGTGGAGAGGAGGGTGCTGGCCTCTTCTCCCAAGTGACAGGGGACAGGACAAGAGGGAATGGCCTCAAGCTCCGCCAGGGGAGGTTCAGGCTTGAGATAAGGAAAAAATTCTTCAGGGAAAGGGTGGTTAGGCATTGGAACAGTCTGCCCAGGGAGGTGGTTGACTCACCTTCCCTGGAGGTGTTTAAGGTGAGGGTGGATGAGGTGCTTAGGGGCATGGTTTAGAGATTGGTGGGAATGGTTGGACTCGACGATCCGGTGGGTCTCTTCCAACCTGGTTATTCTATGATTCTATGATTCTATGAACTCTTCTTTTCCAATGCATACATTAATTGATCTAGAATTGTAAGCTGAGTGACCACAAATTTACCATTGATGAAAAACTAAAACTTCTTTGGAAACAGCAGAGTTAATATCTGTCCAAGGTCTGTCTCTTCTTGCAAATGGCCTGCAGAACCAACAGAACTGGCAAGCCTAAACAGGTTAGTGCTTCACAGAACAAAAATTAGGAAAATGGAGCAGATCAATGCCATCTTCTGAACAACATGATTCAGTCTTTAGTCGGCAGCATAGTACAGGCAAATCCTGTTCAGAGCAGCCCCAAGGGAACCATCACTCCTGTCCTGACTGGCGCTGGGGAGGGGGAAGCTGTGAACTTTTGTTCTGCAGAGGTGATAAAAGCACAAATGAAGATCTGCGAAAATTATACCTCATATCCAACCTGTTCCCATGGATGAATTTCTCTCTCTTATTTAATGAAGTAAATACTGCAGCAGTAGGTTTTATTATTTCATCTGTTTCCCCTGGTGATCAGTAGGTAATTCTGAGCTAAATGTAAGTAATGCACAAGTGCTTCCCCACATCAACGATGAAACATCCATAGCTACAGTTAGGAGCAGGAGAGGAAGTAACAAAGACACACATTTTTCTGTGGTTTTGGGCTCCATTTACCAATTCTGTAAGTAAGAACTAATAGGATGTTCTCCAGAGCATAAACAGTTGATTCATGCTAGGAATAAGCCCTAGATTTAGCTGACCCTACTTCATGAGAAAGCCCAAGCTGTAGGATAACAAAAGGCGCAAGAAGATTGAAGGATTTTCTGAGTATTGTGTAAAGAATTAGTTCTGGAATGATATGATCAATCTTGCTGAAGTAAAAAGGCAATTTCTGATAGAAAGAAGAATATCAGATTAAATGCGAAATTTTGAAGTTGCGTTAAACTGGATTTCACCACATTGACTTTCAGGCATATAATAGGGACCACATTAAGTAAGTTCTGACTTGTACTCTGCATAGAGAAAAATTTCAGGAGAGATAAAATGTGATACTGCTGTATACTTCAGATTGCTAGGTATATAGAGATACATACATAGTATGTAAAAGTTAAATATATATATATAAAATATTTTTATATATCCATAGCAAAAGGCCTTTCTACTTAAAATGATCATTATGAAACTGGAAGCATTTAAGATTTCTAGAACTACCAGCACTTGTAAGTACACACTCCTAACAGACTCAGAGAAAGCCCCCACATTCTAGAGAGAAGATTTTAAGTGCAGATGTAAGCAGGGAGAGGTTTTATTGTCACAAAGTTTCAAATCTTCTTTGATTGGAGATGAATGCTATTCATTTTTTTTATTATCATTCTTTCCAAAGTAATAAGTACTTACATGAAAACTCTTTCTCTCGGGATCATAAAGTCATTATTTATGACATTAGTCTTTGAGATACAAGTCCTTCAAAAAGCATGTACGAAGACAGGTGGAAATAGATACAGTGTATAGAAACTACCCCAGTGTGGTTATAACAGATATTGATCGGTCTGAGATTATGACAGTCCACAGATACTTGAAGAAATTAACTGATTGCAGAAATATGGTAAAGGAATCCTCTGAAACAGTGATCTAAAAGCTAAATTGCAGACAACAATGGTATTATTATCTTTTCTAAAATAACGACTTCCTTCTAGAAAATTCTGCCAGGTTCTAAGAGGAGGGGAAAAAAGTGACTGCCTAAGGATTTATGGTATATCTATTGGCTAATACAACTCCATTCTTTTTAGAAACAAACTTCAGGCTTTGATTGAGTAAAGCATAGCTCATAAATCATTAGACTGACCTGAAGGATTTGTGAGCACTCTGCACTCATTTACCTGCTCAGATGACCTACAGTGTCTTGAATCTCTTGATCCATACTGCATACATGAAGGCCACAAAACTTATGACATCATGACCATGAGTCCAGCAGTTAACTCAGAATTTACACATCAAGCAGCTTTACAGAAATGTTAGATGTAAATTTTAAAAAATATTCCTTGCATCATTCAAGAGTAGTCAGCAACAAAACTTTAATGCTATTGTAAATAAAGGAATATCTCTTATCAAATACATGATAAATACAACTGTGGCTCACAAAGAGTTAATGGGCATTATATGTGCATAAAGAAAACTGCATTTAGGAGATGTGACACAGGCAGTTTACACAACATGCTCTGCTTCTTAACACTTAATTACAGTTTTAAGTTGTGGCTTAGATTATTCTTTTTAAAGCGTGACACCAGAGATTCTAGCTGTCAGTGGGAATAAAAGAATTCAGTTTCACTGGAGGAAAGATGATACTTCTTGACTCTTTTTCAAGACAGAATAGCTCACATAATCTGTTCACAGGGTTTCTGCAGGATTTATGATAGTTGTGCCTATTTGACCAGATATTCAGGCAGATACATAAAACCATACAATTGAGCAAAGACATGGAGAAACACAAAAGAGTGTACTGGGTTGAGATGAGACACTTAAGCAGAACTGAAAATGGAAACCACTGTCCTGATGAGATGTCCTTTGGACTTCTCTAAATTCATCTTCCTCACAGGTAGCCTTCCAGCAAGACCTGCTGGTTCATGGAGAAGTTCAGTAGTTTGTAGACCTCAACCCAAGAGTAATATTTTTCATTATAAATTACAGTTTAGTGTACATGTGATTAGATACCTCAAAGTACAGTGCAGATGCTCTGCATCACTCACTGAAAACTTTGGATGCAGGCCCACATGAGCCCCAAGCTTTGACACAGACCTGGTGATCACGCATAATCTGGACATGTGGAGTTCCCCTGCACAGTTTCCATTCACTAGCATTGCTCCCTCACCAGCACCCAAGCCCAAGAGATTTACATTAAGTAACTTGGGTTTAAGAAAGAGCATGTTTTGTGGCAAAGAGAAAACTTCCAACACTAAAGTTTTAATACAGCATTGATAAATCACCTGGCTCATTTAAATAAGGATTTTTAGGAAACAAGTGCAAACAGAGAGAGGCATCAGAGCATCAAAAAATAGGTATTAGCAATTTGCCTCAGAGCAGAGATGAACAAAGAACTTAAATCTGTGGCACACTGGTTGGCACAAGCCCTTCTCATACTGACTATCACAAGGACTCTCTGACAGCATGACTAGCTTCAACTGCCATAGCTAGCCAGGGCTGCACTGCTTACATAATGACCAAGCAGGCATATTAAAAATTAAATAAAGATATAAAGTATGGTTCAAATAACAGTTGCGGACTGCTAATGTGTATAGGTGTTCTTTAAGTTCAAACACTATCTATGGGAGGTAATCCCAAAGTTTTCTGCAAGTCTGCTGACAGACCGTTATAACCTTCAAGCAATTTTACCTAACAAAGCAAATTCACCTTATTTTTAATTGCATGCAGTCTTTCTGAAAATAATAAATATCACATGCAGGCTAAACACTGTGCAACAAAATTATGCACTGGTCTAAGTAGTTCTTCCTTATGAACAACTAATCAAGTAAAACTAGAAAAATCTTAAACCTTCCAGAACTAACTTGTTTCCATAAAAAAAACTTACAGCGCACTGCCAATTCTTCCAAACTATCTCCAATGAATCACGGCTTCTTAAGCCTCAAACTTACACTGTCTCTCTTCTGTTTAGCTCTGTCATCTCATGTGGAGGCTTTATCTCAACACTTATTACCACACTCATTTATTATGTAAGGTGTTGACTCATTTTCTACATTCACATTTCAAAGTATAGTAACGGCATAACTGGTCCAGTCTATTAATGTGCTTTCATTTCTTTGTCCTGTCTCTAACAGCATTTTAAATACTACCCAGTTTTCTCGGATAAGAACAGAAGCATGAAGATTTTGCAAATTTTACCCTTTGATATCTTCAAACTTCTGATAGAGTTTGAGCAAACATTATTTCTCCTAAGCATGTGAAATTTTATTTTAACATATTATTTTAGTGTGTTATTTAACAATACAAGCAGCTTTGGAAAGCATCTTATTTCCATTTCAGTATAAATGGCAGATGATGGATAAATTGTAGCTGATGTTGGAAGGAGATGTGTAAATAACAAGGACTCCTGATTATACTCTATTAATACTCTAGCAATTCCCTCAGCAATTACTTCAAGGACAAGGCTGAAATACTCTTTAATCTTTCCTTATTATAAGCAAACATTTCCTTGACACATTAGTGTTTTCAAAAGAACTCCTAAAAAGTAAATAAGGGCAAAGAAAGTGGGCAAAGAATGATTTATTTTTCAGAAAGCTATGCGTGTAATAACATGTTTTTAGAAAAGTACTAAGGGGAGATTACTTAATATATACTACAATTTTCATTGTTTGTAGGAAAAATAAACCCAACTAGCCATGCTACACTGTTTCTACAGGAAAAATGGTGTCTGCCTTCAGCTCAGTTTCTCCAAAAGCAGGATCTGATAAGCAAACCTTTGGGAGCCAAATGATCAACCATAGCTTAAAAATGTATTTCTAACATAAAAGACATTAGCATCTCAAGGTAATTCAGCATAAAAGCAGAGGCCTAGTTTTCATCCTGTAACAGCCTTCCCAGATATCAGAAATATTTTCCAGTTCAATATGCGAAACAATTTCTCTTTCCTACCCAAGAATTGATTATCTTAGAAGTAAACCATCCAGTGACAATCATTTTTCATACAGGAGGCTACAGGTTTACGTGGAACTTGGAATTAATGCTATGCATCTCAACAGCATTATTAATGACCTCCTTTGCAGAGGTGGAAGAATTCAAATATTCTACATCAGATTTTAAGAAAGGTAGCTTTCCATTTTATCAACTTAGAACTGCTTCAGGTCCTACTATTTTTCAGGCCAGTTATATTTGGTAATTAAAATATTATGTGACTACCAGTGGAAAAAAATTAACTAATTATGCTCACACAGATGTCACTCCACATGTCAATACTCAGGAAAAAAAAGCTTTATTGTAAATTCCTTAGAGGATGTACTAATCTTTTCAATGAACCTGATATCCCAGCTAAGAAAAGCCTGAGTCAGACCACACAAAAAAAGCAACATTCAAATATACAGGAACATATAATCAATGTTAGAAGTACTGTCTAAATGCACAGCCCAAGGGAAAACAGCTCTCTGCTGCAAGTACTCATAAAATTTGCAACTTTGTGACTGACTGGACAGAAATGGCACATGTATATATTACAACATATCTACTGATGAGGTATCCTGAAAGACAAAAGACTTACTAGATCCCTCTGGCTAATTGCAAAATACCTTGTACTACTCCTTGGGCCCTGCCATGGACTAGAAGCAGCTCAGCTCCACACTGGAAAGAAATTGAAAGCGCTTGCTGCACATCAGCCATCTGGCGGTTATTTTTCCTTGAAACTGCTTGCATTTTGGAGTGCAAGATGACATTTGTTTTACAGAGGACCAACTGTTCCCTTGTGTTAGGCATTCATTCCCAATCTAAACCATACAGCATAAATGCAAACCCTGAAAACCAATGCAATTTTTAAAATCACAAAAATCACTTCAGATTTACTTCTCCATAAAAGGAACTAAGTCAGCAACTGTTTATGGTGCATTTACACATACTTATAAATTAAAGTCTATAAATAAACTTTATAAATAAAATTAATTTTGCAAGTTTCTTAAAACATCATATTTCTAAAACAAAAAAACCCCACCACATCTCAAGACCTTGTTAAAAGAAAAAACAATACCAATGAACTAGTCAATTAAAAAAAAAAATTAAAAAAGACCCCTAAACCTAATCTGCTCCAGCTAAGTAGGCCTGTCAGAAAAACTGTGAAAACATTGTATTTCTCTTCATAAATTATTTTTATGGGGGTTGCATTAGCTATAATTAAATACATGCATCAGACCTCTTGTCCCATTGCAGTTACTTTGTATATGTGTTTACTGTAACTAGAAGACAGCTATGATAGCATATAATAAAACTTGCATCTCATCACAACACTCAAAATTATTATTTTGAGTAAGTCAATGCTATACACAAGAACCAGAAACCACAGTGAATTTCCCAGGAGAAACAAGAGATAAAACACTTGATTCTCATTCAATACTATTCTTAATTTTCATCTTAACTGTTTACAACTGTGTAGTTTTTTTTCTCAGAGCTCCTGCTACCTCCACCCGAAAGACCAATAACCACAGGCAAGAAGGTTCTCAGAGCTGCTGTAGGGCTTTGAGAGGTTCAGATCATGCAAAGCACGCTCTGATTAGCACAAAACTGAGACAGAGAATGCCAGAAGGCTGGCTAGTTGTGAAGAACCCTAAAAAGAGAGCAAGATTTAAGTCTTTCTGGTCACTCCCCATATCATGCACTGTGATGGAAGAGTCTCCTACTGTATACTGAGCAAAGTAGCAAAGATGATGTTTGACCTCCATCAATTTGCTTAACTGTTTAAAAAACCCTCACATCTCTGATTGTCTGAGCAGCTGAGCTCATGCCTCCTCCTCACCCTCCTCCACAGCATGAAAGCAGCACTGTCACCTGCAGAAATCTCACATGGCTCAGGGACACACAAATCCTACCGTGCCCTTCAAACACTCCACTAAAAAGGAACACATCTGATGCTGGCAAACTTTAGCGTAGGCTGCAGTAGTTCCTGAGAAGCAGGAAAGCCCCATTTCTCCCTGGTAAGACTCAGAGAAGAAGCACAAAGTCAGGAGACATACATGAAACAGCAGCAACGGGAATGCCAAAGGAGAAGGCCCAACAGTTGCCACCCATGAGGATGCAACCTCAGGGTTCACACCACCCCATTCTCTCACAGCAGGACAGATATGTGCTCTGTGAACCTCAAAACACCCACCTATCACCTTAGCAAGCTCAAAAGAAACACTAGCAAACAGCTCAGCAGCTATTAGATATAAGCCTCATCTTCAAAATTTCCACTGCTGCCTGGAAAAGGATATTTTGACTTAGCTGCACTCAAAGTCACATCAAATATATACGTCCACTGAAAGCTACAAAGAGGTGTCCTATCCATCAGCCTTTATTAAAGTATTATATATAGTTGTTTTCCCCTGTAATTTTCTCACTCCCTACCATGGTGTGGGGGAGGGGGTTTAAACACATGGCAGCGTTTTGATTTCTATTCTTAGAAACCATCTGAGACAAAAAAAGGGCCCATGAAAGAATTAAGTCCGCAAATGAACTTCCTTTCCACTGGGTTTTTCTCAGCCATCTCCCCTCCAGTCACACATGCCAAAATCCCATGCTTTATAGGGGCATCTGTTCTATTCTCTCCAGGCCAAAAAAGGAGACATTTGAAATCCTTACAACATCTGAGGAAATCTATAGCTCAATGAAACTAATCTGATTTTCCCATGTCTACAGAGCCTTAAGTGCAGCTCCACAACTGCCACTGGAAGGAAAAGTCCCTTTATCCTCACTCTAATCTTCCTTTCTCCCACCACACACTCCATCCAGGCTTCTTCTAAAAATCTGTCCTCCTCCTACTCCCCATCTAGATGATTGTACCACATGACTGAGGAACTGAGATATCAGCCATGAATGAAACTCTACATCAACAGCTAAACTGACATATTCTTATAAATCCCTACACTGCTCTGAGGGTTTTACCGGCTCTTCTGCTATGAACTTGGTATACTACGGAGAACAAGAAATACACAAAAAATTGTTGCTTTCCCATACTAGTAGTACTTGTAGAGACATTTTCTAATTTTGTATTATAACAAATACAGACTCACTGGCTTTGACTAAAAACTCATTAAAATTGCTTGATACAAACAGCACGTCACCCTAAAATATATTGCCTGGCCATGACTCAAGGTCACACACTGGCCTTAACAACAAAGTTTGGTAAGACTCCCACTGACACTAGAAGAACACAGCAGTACAGACATCATACTCTTTGTACCTACCTTGGTGTAAGGTGGATTTACCCAAATGTAAATTATTTCCTTCAAGAAATTATAATTCACAGTGAAAAATACAGGATGCTACAATTCCAACAAATCAAAACCCTACAAAATAATGGGTTTAATATGTTTCAAATAACTAGATGTTCTCGTATGTTTCACTTCTGTAAGGCTTCAAGGCAAACACAACAGCAAGCACAGCCCACAAGCAAGCACTGCTGTGGCTTCCAGTGAAATCAGCAGAATCAGACCAGAAAAAAACCCCGAATCTAAAAAAATATGCCCAGCCATCAGCATTAGAAATAAAAGATGAGAAAATTAAGCCAAGCAGTAGGTATACATTTTCATGTATTGCAGTCAGTGTTTGCACAATACCTCTAAACTTTTCTGAGAC
Source organism: Clamator glandarius (assembly GCA_033459285.1). Lineage (NCBI taxonomy): Eukaryota > Metazoa > Chordata > Aves > Cuculiformes > Cuculidae > Clamator > Clamator glandarius. The sequence goes on from JAUNZM010000046.1 coordinate 3,032,574, forward strand.
AGGTGTTCTGTTATGTGTAAAAGCTAAAGGCAGTCTGAAAAGCTCCTTTTTTCTCTATATAAGCCAAACTTGTCATAATTAGAGTCACACAAAGAACATAAGAATACATTAATTTGCAAATGAGTTTTTAAAAATTATTTATTTAGATTGTCTGGCCAGCCAGTCTTGTTCACATAGTCTTCAAACAGCAGGAATAGTCCTAGCAAAGACAGCAGAAAGCAGGTTTCCAGCAGATTATTAGTACTGGACGTTAAGACCAAAGCTAATATCTGTGCTAATATCTACACCACCTCTTCATGGCTCAGTCTGTAAATGCATTGCCTCACTGGCAAGCTGCATATGTGAACTGAATACATAAGCTCTTCCCCTTGTGAAAAGGAAAAATATCAAAGCTCTGTATCTGGGAAAATAAAAAAAAGACTATTTAAAGAAGAAGAATACATTTCTGACATGCCCAGTTCCCTGGTGAACTCAAGATTAAGAGGCACATGAGCAAATAAATGAGCAAAACTAAGTCAATATCTTTTAAAAAAAATTTAGTGCAAATGCTAGTTTCATAAAATTCAATAGGTAATTACACAGCTAGGCAAATGTCCTAAGAGGAAAGTAGAAGAATGATGAATTCTCTACATGTTTATTTATAGCTGTGTGTTTAAGTGAACACAGTGTTACAGGCATTAAGCCAATACTTAAAGTCAAAAAAAACCCAACAAACAAACAGATTTGTAAAACCTTAAATATTTCAGTAAGCAAGTCCGTACCTACAGTGTATTTCACAATCTAATCTGCCTTTGCAATACATAAAAATCCCCACAACTCTGACTTTGTGATTAATCATTAGGATTTAAAATAAAACCTCAACAAAGACAGGTCCAGAAGTACAACCACAAAATATGTAATGCTATCAGAACATGCAATTTGCTTAAAATAATGTTGATGGGAAGTGCCATGGTGTTGTCTGCAAAATATTATTTCTGATCCGTATTTTGAAAAAACCCTTGGGAACAAAATCATTACCACACATCAGTCAAAATGGCAGCAAGCAGAGATCAGATCCAATTCAGTCATTCATAGCTAACCCTAAGAACAAGGTGCTTATAGCTTCAAAGCTCAAAAAAGATGATGAAAACTATATAACACAATGTTCTTTAGCTCCTTAGAGACAACTGATTAAAGTCAGTTAGGAGCTGACTGGTGTGCAGTGATGCTTCTGTTTTCCAAACACACTGCTTAATTGCCAATACAACTTCAAAACACAACAGAGGGGAAAAAAAATCTTCCCTCTCTTCCAACTGAAAAGTCAAATGTGCAAGTGAAAAGAATGCCAAATTGCTGTTATTTTTTTAAGCTCCAATATCATCAATAATATTCTGGAAACCAAAGTAAACAAACAGTTTCATGTAACAAACAAATAGAATATGATCCAAAACATACAGGTTTTCAAGTGTCACAAGTAAAAAAAAAAAAGAAATAAAAGGCTATATCAATAGACAGAAATTACAGTACAGAGGAGGTTTAATTGGATTGAAAAGAATGTTCCTTAAATTTCTATTTTATATATACATATAAATGCTCTTGCTTTAGTTTAATACTACTTTTACAAACATTAGAAACAGTAATGGATAGATTGCTCTGCTCTGCTTCAGCACCATGAAAAACAGGTTTAAATGGAAAAGATCATTGTGCACAGGGCATATTTCTTTCTCCTCATAAAACATCACAAATTTTCAAGCAATTTAAATCAAATGTTCCTTGTTCTCTCTCATTCAAATAAAACTAAGTTAGCATTATTTTTACTGCTGTAGTATTGGTTAGGAATTGCAGGAAACTTGCCAGGTACATAATGGAGCCAGAGCTGCATATGTCCTTAAGGAAATAGTAAAAGGCAGACACAATAAAGCTCTGTCAATGTAAGTAATAGATACTAACTCCCTCCCTCCTGCAGAAGCTTTAACTTAAAAGGCCAGCAACTCTGTAGATTCAAGAGACTGAATCCTATAACCTTGCTCTTGCACAACTTTCACATGCATAACATATCTTTAGGATTAGACGTAGTTGTCTTCTTAGATCCAGCACCAATACGTTTCTTTGTTAGGAAATGTCCACTTTTCATGAATGCTTATGAGAAGAATCTGAATGCCTCTTGCAGCTCTCCCAGTTTAAGGATAGGCCAGCTAAATATGATGCAAAAGCACCTTCCAAGCATTCCTCCTTCTTTATGAGGAACATAGGCAGACCTTAGCAGTAAATGCTCAGGCCAACTCCAGAATTCCTTTCTGAGTGTAGTACAGAGTATTTTGAGGGATGCACATGAAAGTTAAGTAGTAAATGTGAAAGGAGATAGAAAGTAAGGGCGGGGGGGCAGGAGGAAAGTAAGACAGAGAAAAAATAAGGCAGCTATAGGCATCATAAACATAGCTGGAACAAACAGGTTGCATGTATCTCATGCCTACATCAAAACCTCTGCCAAAAAAACCCACAAGCCCCTTTCCAAGCAAAAGTTGACTTCCTACTTTTAAGACAGCACTACAATGAAATAACATAAAATAAACGGGTGTGTCATTGATTCTACTGGGTTTGGTTTCTTTTGCCTGCTCTGCTTTTCTGCAGCTTTTGCCCATGTCAGGAGAAACACGAAATTCTTGGAGTCACTTTTAATCCCGCAAATAAAAGGTTATGACTAAACGGGTTTTTTTCCATTTATACTGTGTAAAACATTCTCAAAGAAAGATAAAGACGAAGACAAGTAATACAGAGCAATGAGGTAATTTCTGGGAAGGACAGAGCCAGCAGAAAGCAACTGCACCCATTCTATTTAACGTCTGCAGCACTGGACACCCTGATCACACTGGTGGCAATTCTTCCTTAGTGCAGAAGAAAACCAGTCTGTCCCAGGAGGAGAATCAGAGCAGGGAAAACTCCTAAAGATGCAGTCCAAGCTCTGAAACAAACCTCTCAGCACCAACTGTCAAGAGACTCTTCTCTCTGATATCTGCTATGACTTGAACAGCTCTGCTTGTACATTAACTTACTTGGAATATCTTGTGACGATTTCACTTTTTAAAATACATTTTGGACAAAGTCACATAACACGTTTACCCATTAACACCCCTTCATTACCTTCAGCGACAATGCCATTTCAAACCTAAGTTTTGCCTCAGCAATCTATTAAATCTGGTGTTTCACAGACACTTACTTTACCTTTCAGTCCTTTGTACTATATCACCAGAGTAACTACTAAATTAGGATTTATTTCAGGGAAATATTTATATATCTTTTGTAAAAATCTGTGCTTCCTTTATAGCTCAGGGAGGATACAGACACTTTTAGACTGTAGCTCACCAACTCTGGTTTTTATATCTCTGTTTTTAAGATTTGATAAATCATGCCCCACAGTCTATAAAGCCAATGAGATCTCCACTGACTACTGGAGTTCACCTCAACATCTATACATAGTTTGATAACACACTTTTCTTGTGCTCCATCCTCTTTGTCCTGCTTCCTCTCATGACACTAAGAAGAGATACTTTAAACCAACTTCAGACTTCATTCTGGTAAACAAGAAAGACAAAGAACCATGTGTAGCCAGTGTAAAACAAACACTCATATTCTGTTAAAAATGTTCCATGCTGAATTCAATATCTACAAAGAGCTAAGGAAAACATCAACACAGATTTCCTGACAATAATTCCTTGAAACTGAGAGATCCTGTTGCTGCTCCCAAACACTATCTGGGCTGCTCTTCCCAGAGAATTTTTAAACAGGACAAAATGTCACAAATATGTAATTTATTGATCCAGGGTTTCTACTTCAATATTGTTTACTGCCACTGAAAAACTCCCAAGATCGATTAATATGTCACACCTATGTACAACAGGCACTGAAATGCAATAGAGACTTGACTTTATCAAATCCACAGACTATCACAAAACTTGCTAACATGATCACAATAGGGCAAAGTAGAAGAATTTTGCAAACAGAAGATGTGTATAATGCAAGCAATGGAGCCATTAAAGTTTTGAGATGGAGGAATGTGCAACACAAGCCAGCCAAGATGTGGTATCTGCTTACGGCAAAACCAAGCACTCTGCAACAAAACCTCCCAGATCCCAAAATCCCTCCAAAATAAGATGGCAAAGCCTACATTTGCAAAACCACAGCTTAAATAAGCCGAGCATGAAGAACTGTATTTCAGACTTTGTACAGGCACAGTCACTGTGTGACTCTGGGTACTCTTTATGCTCTTGAAGTTGTTGTCAACCATAAGCACATCAAAATACACTCCTCTTCCAGAAAAGCACAGCATCTGTAGCACTGTTTTGCAGCCAAAGACCGCACTGGGCTCTGGATACCTTTCCACACATTTCTCATCACCACTGTTGGCCAAATTGAGCTGTCTTACAAGCATACACACAGGTGGGCTCCCCATGAGGCTCCACTTGGGCCTCTCCTTTTGAGGGAGAGATGCCTAGGCACTAGTCATGGGAGCCTCCAGCACCACTCCATCCTCTACAAGCCTTTCAGCATCAGTACAATGGGGACAAATGCTGCCAGGGATTTTCCTTCCAACCCATGCCTTGAAATAACACTGGGATGTGGGAGGAAAGCATCTAAACTAACACTGCCTCACAGCACTATTTTAAAGTGGGAAAACCCTGAAGACTGGTAGGGCTTTGATGCTTTCTCCCAAATGTTGCCACTTTAGTCACTCTCCTCCAGCTTCAATCACCTGACAGCATTAGAGTAACAAAAATAATGAAAACTACTATACATGGCGATAAACAAGAAATGTAGAAGTATTTTTCTGCCAAGTTCTAAACAATAGCAAGCAAATATTTTTCATTGTGCTGGTATACTTCTACTATTTCTTAGGCTACAGTATCACTCTTTGATTTGATAATTTACCAAATAAATTTATTTCAACATTAACATCAGCAAGTCATCTAGTCTTAAAAGCTGAAAAACACATACCTGGCGTACAAAACTGTTAGAGGTAGTATCAGAAGATGTACTTCCATCTGATCCTTTAAATCGGTTTTTTCTTCTTGCCCCTTTACCGTACGACTGTTAAAAAAAAAAAAAATCAGAGAAAAAGCTTTAGTTTGTGTTGCACAGAAAGCTTTCAGTACAAGCATCACCTATGATTCCCAGGCTAGTAGGGATTCAGATGATCACCTTGTGCCCATTACTAAGCACCTATTCTGTAAGTAACTGATGGAACAATGTGCTCTTGGCTAATTATGCCCCAAATGTATTGGGTTTTATTTATACTCGGATTGGAGAAGCATTTATAGATTTCTATAGTTGTAGCATCATTCACCCAAGTCACAATGATTTAAAAAGCATGGAGTTTCTTTGCAGCTAGTTATATAAACAAGCTAGTAAAGGAGATACTGGAACAGTCTCTAGTACATCATAGCTATGAGATAAGTCAGCTGAAGGAACATGAAACAGCAAGAAGTGACCAACAACTTGTTGATTCAGATAAAATCTTACAATCAAGGAAGAATTTATAATAATATTAAAAAACATGTTGAAGTAAGTAAAAGCATTATAACAATAAATAAAGGACTAGACATGTAAATGGGAAAAGGATAATACAAAATGAAAAAGAAAGTAATTGTTTTTATGTACTAGGCAATCAAAAAGATACTATGACAAAGCAATTTTTGGCTGAGGCAAACATTATATCAAAGGAATTCCTCACAGAAAGGGTCACCGGGCACTGGCACAGGCTGCCCAGAGAAGTGGTGGAGTCACCATCCCTGGAGGTGTTTAAAAGACAGGTAGACAAGCTGCTCAGGGACACGGTTTAGTGGCAGATAGGAATGGTTGGACTCGATGATCCAAGAGGTCTTTTCCGACCTAATGATTCTATGATTCTATGATTATTAAACTGTGATCTAGAAACACAGCAAATGGCCTATCCCCTCACAAAAAAACCCCTATTTGTTCTGTGTGATGACTACAGTCCATCAATAAATATCACAAAACAAATTTAAAAAAACATGAAGGAGTTTAAAACTATGCTAATTGCAGCCATTTATTTTTGTGGTGGCTGTAAACTGTGCCATGACAGCACCTCCGATCCTTCCCAGGGCATCCCTTCCAGATACAGCAAAACCTCACAGATTTGTTCTGCACAACTACACTGAGAGGCAGCCCTTCCTATCTAGCCATGTTCAAATTCATCTAAACTTACAACAAAATCATGTCTTGACTACGTCAAACATTATTTTCCTTGAGGTTGATTAATGCAATTTTTTTTCTTCACTCATCACATGGTGCTGTAAAGGTCATTGTACTAATCCATCTCTCTGGATTAAGTCTCCTGTCTTTAAATACCTCTCACAGTCCCCTGCAATAAACAGGGTGTTTGTCTTCACTTTCAAGGTCTGCCTTAGTCTGTTTCCAATCTCAGCTCTCATCTTGCATGCAGCACTGAGCTTCAAAGTCCCACAACAACTCAGAAGAAAGGAACCAACAACACAAAACCAAATAACAGCCTCCATCACCTACATGCTACATTTTCAGAAAGTCATTTTATATCCTACCCCACACTATCTTAAAATCTTTCTCTGAAAAGTAAATATTTCTTTACAGAAATCTCACTGTTGTCCTTAAAATGTACAACAACAAAAAAACTTCTTGAAAATAAGGTACTAGTGTGCTGATATCTAAAAATATTACAGTAATAAGTCATATTCTTTATCTAGTATTATTCCCTAGGATTCAAAGTCTATGCATCCACATCCTGCTGTCCACTTTGACCATAAGCTGATGTCCAGGGTTTAGGCATGATAAGAAAATTATGATGAGATTATTGGAGAACATGGTTGTGCATGTGTCACAACACAACACTCCTGACAACCTTTCGCTGACACAGCAAACCCTAGAATGAAACTCTCCCTGGGTGCACAAAATGCATCCTTCCATGGACTTGGGTGATTTTCAGAGCACTACGCTGAGCTTTGGTTCCGAGTCCTCATGGCAGGGAAGTTCTGAGTTCTCATGGTAGGGAAGGAAGCGGGGTGTGGGGGAGGGGAGCTCCAGCACATGCTTAGGGATACACTTAAAACTCATGCTCGCAGATTGCTAAGATCATGACTTCAAAATCCAAGATGTAGCTCTTTGCAATAACATGTATGGTAAGTATGATGAAATATTTTGCAGTCTAAACGTAACTGAGGAGGGTAACAGACAGCCAATACTAACTTGAGACTATTTCTCAAACTGACAAATCCAAGCAACTTGCCACCATGAGATGCCAGACAACAAGCTCAGGCTGTATCTGGACCATAACTGTTGATTCTGGGCAAGTTCAGAGCACTGGCTGAAATCTAATATTATACCAGTCTTTTAGAGAGAATGAATCAAGTAACAATAGATCTGTCAGCCCAACACAGCAAAAATAATTTAATATCTTTTATGTTACTGAACTGATAATGACTTATGAGAAAAGCAATTATTTTCTCTCAAAGTACAGATTTGTGGAAAAGATATTTTGCCAAATTCATTTATAAAACAGAACAACCACAGGGGACCAAATGTCTCCACAACCCAACATACAGTGCCCAGTGATAACCAACTTGAAACCCTGCATAACCAGCTGCCTTTCATATGCCATCATTTGCCCCAGCTAATTTTAATACAACCAACCCCAATCCTGCCAACAAAACCTGTTTATATAAAAATTTGTTGACATAAACATTATCACTGTATTTCAGCAAAACATCCTACACAAATAAAGTTATGTATGCATGCAAGTGTTTACAATATCAAACCGTGTCTTGGTTTATTAGTCAGATGTGTTAAGTTATTTTAAAATTGGCTTAGCTGCCAGAGATGAGAAACACAACATGAATTTATGTTCTACAGCTTCTTAAAATACTCAGCAGACAATATGAAACTTTAAAAAAAATAAAAAAACAAAACCAAATCTTGGAAAAGGGTTTCATCAGCAAAGTCTTAATAAAGTAAAGAAAGACTCGGCTTTACAATTGTGGTGTGAAAGTACGTTGTGCAACCGTTATTCAACCCATGTAACCAAAAGTAATACGGCAATCACATCACAGAATCACAGAATAACCAGGTTGGAAGAGACCCACTGGATCGTCGAGTCCAACCATTCCCACCAATCCCTACATCATGCTCCTAAGTACCTCATCCACCCTCACCTTAAACACCTCCAGGGACGGTGAATCAACCACCTCCCTGGGCAGACTGTTCCAATGCCTAACCACCCTCTCCGTGAAGAACTTTTTCCTAATCTCAAGCCTAAATGTCCCCTGGCGGAGCTTGAGGCCATTCCCTCTCGTCCTGTCCCCTGTCACTTGGGAGAAGAGCCCAGCTCCCTCCTCTCCACAACCTCCCTTCAGGTAGTTGTAGAGAGTAATAAGGTCTCCCCTCAGCCTCCTCTTCTCCAGGCTGAACAGCCCCAGCTCTCTCAGCCGTTCCTCATAAGATTTGTTCTCCAGCCCCTTCACCAGCTTTGTTGCTCTTCTCTGGACTCGCTCCAGAGCCACAACATCCTTCTTGTGGTGAGGGGCCCAGAACTGAACACAGTACTCGAGGTGCGGTCTCACCAGTGCCGAGTACAGAGGGAGAATAATCTCCCTGGACCTGCTGGTCACGCCGTTTCTGATACAAGCCAAGATGCCATTGGCCTTCTTGGCCACCTGGGCACACTGCTGGCTCATGTTCAGTCGGCTGTCAACCAACACCCCCAGCTCCTTCTCCTCCAGACAGATTTCCAGCCAGGCTTCTCCTAGTCTGTAGCACTGCTTAGGGTTGTTGTGCCCCAAGTGCAGGACCCGGCATTTGGCCTTGTTAAACCTCATGCCATTGGTCTCAGCCCAGCAGTCCAGCCTGTTCAGGTCCCTTTGCAGAGCCTCCCTGCCCTCCAGCAGATCCACACTTCCACCCAGCTTGGTGTCATCTGCAAACTTGCTGAGGGAGCACTCAATGCCTTCATCCAGGTCATTGATAAAGACATTAAACAGGACTGGACCCAGCAATGAGCCCTGAAGCATTAGAGGCATGCATAGCAGTTTCCTGATAATTAACAGTTTCATATACAATTATTCATTATTGTAAGCAGATGAGATCAATGTCCTTCAGTGTAATCCTTTAATTTTAATGAGGTTCTGCCTCAACACATGAAAAATGTGCATCTGTAACATATACTCCTCTAACACGCACAACAAGGAGAAGGCATGGTTTATCCCTGTAAGCAATATACTGTAATATGGAAGAAGGAATATAAAACATTTTAAAAGAACCTCTATCTAAAATTAGGGAACTTATCTTCACCAAGAGTCCTAAAATGCCCTTCAACCCTACAATGCCCTAGTAACCACTCCAACGGTTTTGCGCTATCAAAGCAGAGATGAGGACTATACACAGGGTGAGCCTGAACATTTACTAATTATAATAGATAAAATGGCACAGGTCACTGAGACAGATGACAGGTGGCTAAGATAAATGCTTAAAAACTTGCCTACGGGTCTCATTCAATGAATGAAGGAAAGGTGCAGAAGATTTAGGCAGCTGAGTCACTGATGTCAAGTCTGATGTCACTGATGTCTCAAAACAAAGATGCAAGAAAGGAACTGAAGAGGACAAAACGAGAAAATAAAACTTCAGAGCTGGAATGAAGCTTAAATGATCTTGGATGAACAAATGACCAATTACAAGAATCAAAAGAATACCTAGAGGTAAAGAGTGACCTGCTGAAGGATTAGGGAATTGGTAGAAAAGTCAGAAATTAATAAGTTCCCTAAGCATTCTTCCTTCCATACAAAAGTCTTGAAAGATAAAAAGAATTAAAAATATCCATGTCCCAGACAAAGAATAGCATGCCAGTACAGCGCAAAGCATGCACATCCAGCTTCATCTACCTCCTAGAAGAATAAGCCATTGCCGCTTTAATTAATTTAATTAATTTCAACAAAGTAACAGAATGTTCCTGTAGGTCAGACCAACTGAGCCCTCCCTGGTCAGTAATGAGGCTCAACACCACCTGGAATGGATAGCCTGTAGCTACTGGGTGGTGTAGCCTCCAGCTTCAGCTCTGTAATGGTAAACCCCCAACTCACACTCAAACAACACAAACTGCCTGAATCTGGATATAAAGGGTCAGCTACAAGAAAATACATGAATGTTTCTGAACTCTGCACTACAAATCACACCAATCTCATAAAGGAGAGAAAGCCATCCTTCTGACGGTACAGCCAAGGGCTGGAAGATGTACACAGACCTTGGTGACAAGCTCCTCAGCATTTCACAGCTCCATTCCACTATGAGAATTGGGACAATAGAGCAATGCTAGACATAGAAATATATCCTGGCTTGCCTCTGTCTGAGGGCCAGGGTTTCAGGTCATCCTATATGGTCAACATCACTGCAGCCCTGTGACACACCTTCAGTGAAGAAGTTTCCTGAGGAGCACAGTCAAGTCTCCACAGCAATGAAGAATCCCAAGTTTAGGTCTCAAAACCTATATTTCTTCAAACAAGCAACATTTGTTATCAGGGCATAATTCAGAAAATACAAGGCTTCCTTTCAGTAATTCTGTCAAATTAAGAATCTCTATATACAGTCATCGAGTTCACACAAGCTGCAGTGATAAGTCTGCTAAATCCATTCTACAGCTGTTTTATAAAATCCTCCACCTACACAAAAAAAAACCCAAATCCATCCAAACAAACAAAAAACCCTCCACAAAATAATTTATTTATCCAAACTTGCATACATAATCTAAAAATAACTATTTGACAGATGCTCTCTTTCTCCCATAAAAAACCCTAATTTCTCCTAAGGAATCTATAATAGGGTTAAATCTTTGATGGTCTTTTCCGCTGGCCTGTGATAAAGCCTTGCCAATACGGCAGCTAGAAATAACTCAATTCTAACCAGCTCCTACGCTTCTAAGCCATCTCCAAATGTGCTCAACCTGGCCTCAAACCAGGTCACCTAGCAGTTTCTACCCGCCAGACAAGAAGTAGGGGAGGATTTGGTCTGCTCTCCTCCTTCCCAGTGGCTTAAGAATCCAACCTCGATGCCCACATGCTGCACATCTCATTGTAACATCAGTGATGAAGATGTCTGCTTGCAACTCAGCAAAATAGGAGCACACAACAGCAGAAGGTGTTGAAGCTCATGTCCAAACCCTACTGTGCCTTCTGCAGCCTTTTTAGATTGGCAATCACAGTAGAAGGCCATATGCCTGCACCTCCCCACCTGCTCTCCACAGATTTCTCTATTTCTCTTATACAAGTAAACAGAAAGTCTGATTCTATGACAGACAGACATTTGCAGGGAGCAACAGCCAAGCCTCCTTCTGCTAAGGGTCTGCTGCCCTGCCAAAAGAGACTTAAGGCAAGCCCTTGGAGGGCAGGGAGGTAATTTTGCCTGCTTTGTGTTAATCTGAAACTCTTCTATCCCAGCACAGGAAAGAATTGAGTAAAACAAGCAGAAGAAAAGTAACTGAGACTCCAGAGGAGCCAGCCATGGAATAGTGCATGAGCTTTTTATCCATGACAGTTTGAAGTTATAAACCTAGAGACAAAACAGAAACAAAATAGAGGTTGCCTCTAGAAGATGGTTACTAGATATGCAAATAAGTTAAGACTGAAACAGTTGAATTGCTTCAGAGGGATTTTACACTACAGGGGAATGTAAGAAACAATTATTTCAGCCTGTATATGCTGATGACGTATAATATCCAAGTGGCAAATAAGTGTCTCTGGAAGACATGAACATGCAAGATTACCTATTACTTATTGGAGTTCAGGTCAATGCAAAATAAACCTGAAGTCCAGAGAAGAAGCAATAGAAAAGTAACAACTGAAACCTTTCTTCAGTCAACGACTAGTGACATTTATTTTTGTCAGCAAGAAGTACAACACTGAAAAGAGGTTACCACATGAGCAGAGAAAACACTGCCTATTGCTCAGGACCATGAGAAAGTCCAATGAATGGAGTTGGATTTCATCTCTTCATTTGTACATGTTCCACCATGCTGCTGCCACATTGGATCAGGCTTCTAGGGATGCTGCCAGAAGAGAGTAAAGCTTTCCGTGTCTCCATGGTAAACACTTATCATTATTATTTAAGCAATCAAAGAGATACAAATTTTGTCTGTTTATCACTTACAAAGTATTCTTGAAAGTTAGTACTGGGAAATACACTGCTGCAAAATGTTTAGTTGAATAATAGGTAAGCAGGGTATGAATTCTGGTAAGCCCACTCAGTTGAAAGAGAGCAGCAGCGGGCAGTGTGAGTGACCTGCAGAGAACAAATCTCTGGCTATTCTTTCCATTCCTCATTGCCACAAGACAGGCAGTGAAGGGATGGTGCTATACAACTGAAAAGACAGTCAGAGATCCAGGAAGGATATCAGTACTAGGGCCAAACAACTAAGCTGATATTTTCAAGTTACGCTAAAATTCACATTACTCTAAAATTCACAGTAACATCAATTGATGTCAATACAAAAGGAAAGCAGAACAAGCCTGTCCCTAACCCCATCCTGCATTCTGCCTTCAGCAGCACAACTCAACCAGCTGGAGCCAAGCACTCCTGGGAAGCCTTTAGACTTGGAACGGGGAAGCACTTAACAGTATCAGGGCACAGAGGAAATCTAAATGCAAGCGGAAGAGCTAAAGAAAACAATCAAGAAAATAACTGTTTTCATTTAAAATGTGTCAGGTTGTTAGGACCTGCATTGACAGATGATGCATAAGAAGGCAAGAAAAAGAACTGGAGGAAAATAATAATGTGGAACAGTGGAGAATCCATCCAGGGTAAGACATCCCTCCCCAGGGTAGTCTGTAGTTGCTTGATACAAGGTTTCACTACATTTTCTTTGAAACCTCTCCTATAATTTACTGATCTGATTTGCTCTGACTGTTCCTATGACACAACACAGGAAGCTTTATGATGAGAAAATCGCAACAGAAATTGAATCTAATGATTTCTGGAGACTGACTTTGATGTAGGATCAGAAAAAAAATTACACGGGAGGGAGGGAAAAGAGAAGAAGAGTTACTATGAAAGGCATTAATATGCTATGTTATAATATACTATAAACAAATCGGCACAGCATCTAAGTTAATTAAAATTAATAAACTGAATATGCTACTAATTCAACTTCCTAGAATTAAGGAGTTATTGAGATCAAGAATTAAAAATAGGTCTGGAGTTGGTCTTCTAAAAAAACAATACTGTTCATCAAACACTGATGCATTTGAACTGAGTCTGTTTGGTTTACAGTTTCAGAAAATCAAAGGCTGATTACAAAAAGGCCACACCTAAAACTACCACTTTGCATTGACATATACCTGGACGTTGTGAATAACTCCAAACTGTAACTGTTAGCATATGCATTCATCTGGATAAAACTGGACACTTGAAACTATACTGCAACTCCGTCTGGACTAGGATCACAGTAAGTACTCAGTACTATGTTTTTACAAGAATATGGACATAAAAGCCACAGAATTTTACATAATACAGAATAAGAGACAAAAGGCTTGTCCTGATTGCAAAGAAATTCCCATTGAGAGTACAATATAATCATTAAAGTCAACACCTAAAGGGACTTTATAACTTGTTAGGAAAATGCAATATGAAAATAAGAAACAGATTTTACACAAAAGCTATCTAGGAATATTTCACATATTTAACTACCATTTAACAATAAATACTACATTCACTCCTCTGCCAAGTGGTGACAACTTTGGCCAAGACCAATGGACAGGCACGATCCAAGATATTGACCATGATGTACAGCCAGGCTAAAAGAAATTTTCAGCTTTGCAAAAGTAAAATTCTTGGGTAAGAGAAATGTTGAGTCTTGTTACAACGATACAAAGGCTCTTGAATTATATTTCGCTAAGTCATAATTCCCAGAAGTAGTAATTCAGAGAGTATATTTTCAGAAGTGATATCATTCCATAAGCTCACATGTTAGTTTTTTTTTTTCCTGATGCACTTGGCATGAAATGTTTCTAGTACTGATACTCAAGTACCTTAGTGAAAAAGATAGCAGTGGGCACTACTGAAGTACCTGTGTAGGCAATCTACTTGATGTTCTCATCAAGCCTCTTCTTCTCACCTTGAGCATGTTCTAAAGCAGCAAGATCTTACATTATTGGTTTTTTGGAAATCATGTTAATGGAGCAAAAATTCAAATCAGAATAATTGTCTCTCAATGCGGGGCATGCTAAGGAATTAATTAACATCATTATTCAAAGAGCCCTTTTGCTTCCACAATCTTATTTCCTCTACATTAAAGGTTTATATATGACTAGAATATATATCTATGGAGAAAGATATTATTATTGTTTTGCCTAATAGCTTTGGTTTCGAAAACTGAAAAATATTCCCTGAACTAAAAAGCTACATTATTACTACTGTAAGAAGTGGATCTTTTTGGCTGTGAGTGTTCAGAAATCAAAACTGAATATAAGTACTTTACCTGAAATGTAAATAATGTGGGTGGTTAGAAAACTATCCTTCCTCTCTTAATAGAGGTTCTTTATGCCTAGTTAAAAGGAGGGGTGAAAATCAATTTTACGATCAGTATTTGACATTTGCCCACAGCAGAATGACACCATATGATTTGACAGTAGGTGATTCTGTGCTTAGGGCTGAAAAGAGATAAAAAGGGAGAGATTTGTAGGTCAGAAATTAGTTCTCTTGCCACTGCCTCTGTAGAAGCTGGCAAAGCATATGGCTCTACTGAAACGGCTGTTCTGCACTTGGATGCTGCAGTCAAATTCACATCCAAAGAGACACTTTTTCTTTTTTAGCTTAACCTAGTCTCTGTTTCAGTGCCTGGATTTTGTTCTGCTGTCACTGGTCCCCAGTAAGTAAAGATCAATTAGCAAGTCTTTTGACAGAGTGACAGCATTTTCCTCTGGAAATCGAGTACCTCTTCGATGAAACCAGACCACCTTCTCAAATCAAATACAGCACCAGAGATAGCTTTGGCACCAGCAATAAAAACTGCCATCCCAAAAGGAAAAACGCCCCTCTGTCCAAACAAGAAGCATGCTTGCAATTTAAAATGCACGCAACCAGAACTTACCACCCTTTTACTGACTTTAAAAATAGCAACGTAAGTCTTTGTTGCCAACTATTGCAAACTCGAAGATATTATGCAACATTCGTATATTAAACAGGAATCATCTTTCAAAATATAAACTCTTCACTGAACATCCAAACATCCAAATCCTGCCTCCCCTTCTCCATCCATCCACCTGAACGCGGGACACATGGTGCCAGTCGTTAAAATTTCAGAGAGGACTGTACAGCCACCTTGTGCACGGTCATCGAGCGGCTTAAATCGGCACCGTGCTCAATATCTTCAGCCCCCACCCCCCTCCCAAAAAAAAATCCTGCTCAAGAACCGGGGTGAATCGCCTTTCCCCGGCAGCACAGAGCGCAGCAGCCAGCGGTGCGGGTTAAGCATCACGTATGGGCATAACAGGTTGCTAGAGCAGGGAAAACAGCCGTAATCTGGGGGTGACCCGCGTACCGAAGAGCACCTTGACAGCAACGTATTCGCACACACCCGCCCTCCAGATCACCGCAAGGTTCCTTAGACCACGAAGCTCCCGCGGCGCAGAGCATCCCACCGCACCCCTTAATCAAACGGCGTTCGGGGCCGTCGAGCGGGACGCGGGGCTCGGGCGCCCCGGCAGAACCCTCAAACTTTTGCGAGGAGGGGGGACCCGAAGTTGAGGACGGGGGAGCGCCCGCAGCCCCGCTCCGCTCCCCGCCTCCCGCAGCCCCCCGGTACCTGCGCCGCCGCGGGCAGGGGGTTGTCCAGCAGCTCCATCTGCACCTCCTGCGCCGGGCCGGGAGGCGATTTGGACATGTCGCTCCGGACCATTGGCGAGGAGAGCGGGCGGCGGGGCAGAGCCGAGCCCCTCGGCGGGGCAGAGCCGAGCCGGGACGCCCCTCAGCGCCGGGCCATGCCGGGGGAGGCGGCGGGGCGGCGGCTCGGCCCTGCGGCCGCGGCGCCGGCGACCGGGCAGCGCCGAGCAGGGGCAGAGCGGCGGCGAGCGGCGCCCTCCCGGCAGCGAGCGAGCGGGCGGCGGGCGCGGGGCGGCGCCTGCAGCCCCGCCGGGCGGGGGCGGCGGCTGCGCGGCCGCGGGAGGGGGGAGCGGCGCCGTGACAGCGGCCGCGGCTCCCGGCTGCCGTCACCGAGTTCTTCGGAAACGAGTCTTCCCGGCGGCGTGCGGAGTGCCCGTTCCCGGCACGGCTTGGGCAGCAGCGCCGCCCACACCCCCGGGGGCAGCGGGTACCGGAGCGTCCCTCCCGCAGCCCGCGCCGCTCCCTGCCCGCGGGGCATCGCTGGGCCCCGCGCCAGGGCGAGTGGTTTGGCTTAAAGAGCAAACCCGCACCTTCCGAGTGGAAGTTCTACGCGTCGGTCGGGTCGGCAGGGTTTCTTCCTGAACTTCTTGGAGATTCTCGTGCACGAATCAAGGGAGAGTAATTCCTAGCTACCACATGAGACGGAGCCTGTT
This sequence comes from Clamator glandarius, assembly GCA_033459285.1. NCBI lineage: Eukaryota > Metazoa > Chordata > Aves > Cuculiformes > Cuculidae > Clamator > Clamator glandarius. The sequence continues at coordinate 3,049,112 of JAUNZM010000046.1, forward strand.
GTCTACTGTATCCCCTTAGCAGGGCACTTTCTATGGTGTCGTTGTGTACCCCACGGGAGGCTTTTGAAAGACTTATTCAAAACCTGACCCGCAAAGATCACCCTCCACCAGTGAGACTATCATTCATTTCTTGGAAACAAGACCCGACTTGAAGACTGTCCCCACAGAAACTAAACCTTCTGGCCTTATAAGCACAAAACGTACTGATCCTTGTTGTCAGAGAAGATTTAGTAGAGGAAGACTTGTTGTCTCTTGCTGTCATCTTTGGATTGGACCTCACTGTGAGCCATGCAATGTGAGAGGGAAACTTCTGTGATTGATTGTGAACTCTCTTGTCAGTTGACTGTAAACAGTGAAAAATAAGTACAGAAACTCTGAGTGGCCTAGCGTCATGCACTTAAAATTACAACCATTACTAAGACCATTATGACAGTCACATACAGGCAAAGAAGCCAGCGAACCGAAGCCAGCGAACCAAAACCAGCACAAAACCTAATTCAGTTTCAAGAACTCTTACAGGCTTGGGGATGAATGGCTGAAAAGCTGCCTGGTGGAAAAGGACTCAAGGGTGCTGGTTGATAGCCAGCTGAATGTGAGCCAGCAGCGTGCCCAGGTGGCCAAGACGGCCGACATCATTTTGACTTATATCAGAAACAGTGTGACCAGCAGGTCTAGGGAAGTGATCATCCCCCTGTGCTCAGTCTTGGTGAGGCTGCACCTCGAATACTGTGTTCAGTTTTGGGCCCCTCCGTAAAAGAAAGACATTAAGGTGCTGGAGTGTGTGCAAAGTAGAGCAGTGAAGCTAGTGCAGGGTCTGGAGTACAAGTCTTATGAAGAGCAGCTGAGGAAACTGGGACTGAGTGTGGACCTTATTGCTTTCCACAACTGCCTGGAAAGAAGTTGTAGAGAGATGGATGTTGGTCTTTTCTCACAAGTAAAGAGTGATAGGATGAGAGGAAATGACCTCAAGTTGTGCCAGGGAAAGTTTACATTAGATATTAGTAAATATTACTTCATGGAAAGGGTTGTCAAGCACTGGAACAAGCTGTCCAGGGAAGTGGTTGAGTCACCATCCCTGGAGGTATTTGAAAGATGTGTAGATGTGGCACTTAGGGACATGGTTTAATGATGGACTTGACAGTGTTTGGTTTGCAATTAAACCCAATGATCATAAAGGCCTTCTCAAACCTAAATAATTCTGTGATACTATAAAGTACTTTCAAGCTTTCTCCCAGTTGTGTGATAGATTTATCTCATTTTTCATGACAGCTAATAATTTCCTATTTTTAGATTACCACTATGGATATTCTCATATGAAGAGTGATTAATACCCATGTTTCATGAAGGAATTGACTTTCCCTGCAAGTGGGCTTGCTCAGAGGTTTGAAGGAGTTCAAGAACTCTTACTTTTCCAAGAAGTTTCACACTTCATTTTGAAAATTTGTCATAATTTCTAGAATTTTGTCCAGGTTGCTGACTATGGCCAAACAGAACCTTAATTTTAATTTTAAAAAATAAATGTAATTGCATGTTTACATTTAATTCAAACTGTTCAGTGGAGGTGCTGACTAATCTTGAAACTATAATGATACAAGAGCCTGGACTGCCTCTAGATATTTTCTTACTGGCTATAACCAAAAAGATATTTTCTCTTTATACGTTTGATGGGCAGAATGCATATTTCCCCTTCTAATACAGGCCTTGAAGTAGTTACTTCATCATCACTTCCCAATTTGGTTATTTCAATGGAATTATTTTTATGACCATCATAATAATTAAGGAGGATAATATCCCTCCTTAATTTTGTAAATAAAGATTTACAAAATAACCTAAACACTGTATTCCTGTTAGTGATTGCTAAATGGGGCATTGTTATTGAAAGGTGTTGGCTTTGACTTCTGATACATTTACAGCTTTGGAACTGTTTCTCCTTCCATTTCAGGCCATCCTCTATGAAAGGCACTTTTATTCACCATGATTCAGTACATTTAGTAGGTAAATTTGCAGGCATCCACCAGAGATCGCCTATTCTCTGTCATGCAGAGAAGGGATTGGAAGTTTTTGGTCATGTTAACAGTGCTCCTTCATATTGCTTTCTGAAATTTTCATTTTGTAAAGATCATATAAATAACACAGCTTGGTGGGCTTTATAAGTATATCATTCTTTAAAAGAAATAGGGATAATTTTGGAAGCATTACAGCTTTTAAAAACACAAATTATGTATCTGTGCTGAAATTAGAGCTTGAAAATACTACTTTTTTGTTGTTGTGTCAAGTCTTTTATAGTCACTATATCTTGTTTTCTTTCCTTTATTAAAAGATAAAGGTAGTGATTTTGCTTGTTTATAAACACACATACAAGGGCTTTAGAAAGCAGGGACTCAGGATGGATGTTTTTGAGGCATAAATAAACAAAGGAGAACTCTCTGACTTTAAAAAAGTAGTTACATATAGTAGTTGTGTTGTACAGTTTTCTCTAAAAAAACAACACAAGACCCACACACACACACAAACACTTGTCACCTCCAGATTTCTGTGGAGATTATTTTTTCATTCCAAGAAAAAAGTATTCTACCCAACTCTTCTTTAGTAACAATTGTCATTCACTGCCTTGGTGTAATGAAGAGCTAGACAATTGGCCTTGACAATTAGACAACAATAGTTGTAAGCATCTTATTCTATTTCACTCCTTTTGTTTAGAAACTGAACAGACTTCCCTGACCTTGAAGTGTGCAGCTGAACACATACACATGCCACATCTGCTCCAGAATAAGGGTCAATGTGTAAAAACAATATGCAGAGATTCTAAATTGCTCATTCTTTTTCAAGGGGAAAACAACCTGCTGTGCCCTAACCACTTCTCAGAAGAAAGCCACTTAGCTGCATTTTTTTAAACACTTTTCTCTGCAATGGAGAGCAGTTGTGCATGCTTATTTGGATTTTTTAAACATGTAAATGTTAGAAGAGCAGAAGAAAAGATACACTGTTTTGTGGGTTTGTTTTTGGGTTTGTTTTTCTTTCCAAAGAACAGCCCCAAAATCTTAGGCTAATGTTGGAGATAACCAGGTCTGGGTATCAAAAATATAGCTTTTTTTATTGTATGAGAGATTAGAAGTTCTTTTAGAGTGAGAAGCACTGTATTACTGTGCATGTTTAGTTGTCCTTTACCACCAGTATAAGGATGTGGTGTCCTTACTGTTTCCTAACATTTGTACACTGGTACAGTGAGTACAGGATTGATTTTGTCTATAACCATCACTTGAATATGCAAAGATAGGTCTGTGATGGTTGGCTAATATTTCTGTAAATGCAGTTAAAAGCTAATAACTTAATGCCAAGGTAGGTAATTAAAAACTTGCATAAATATAGGCTGGTGAGCTTACAGTGACTCTTGTGAAACTACTAGAATCCTTTTAATTGAGCATATGTTTAAAGCCTTAGTACAGCAAATTTATATAAGAATATCAGTTAAAAAGAAGTACTGGCCATCTTTTAGTCTGTGCTACCTCCTGCTTAAAATACATTGTAGCTAAAAATTCAATACTGTGAAAACAAGAATTCACTCAGTTACCTGGATTTAGTTATCTCCTAACAGACATAGTTCTGGAGTCTGGCTATCACATATTAAACTAAAGATGTTCTTCTTATTTTTGTACTTTATCTTTCATATGACAAGTCTGAACAAAACCACTCCATACAGGCTCACTTACAAATCTGTCATCAGTCTGTATCAGAGCACAGAACCGGCTGGCTGGATTTAATGAACTGATCTGTTCTTCCAGCTCATGTTTATTATGCTTTATTCTGCAGGATGTAGGTGCCATGTAGCAAAACCTTGACTGATATTGTTACCGCATATTTGGGGGGAGAAGGGGGAAATGGAATGGGTTGGAAAGAGCAAGGTTTCTGCATGATGGAAGAAAAAAGCAAAAACCCTGTCGAAAATGCTTCTAGTACACAGGAAAGCTTATAATACTTGCAAAAGCCACAGCACCTACTAAGAACATATTTCCAGCTGCTTTGCAAAACGTGACCAAAAAAGGCACGCTCCTGCTCACAAGCTGTTCACTTTGCAAGAAGCAATTTTGTTGTTGGTGGGTTGTATACGGAGTTTGTGTTTGATTAAGCACTTCTGCACAAGTTACTGGTTTCAGTTGATATTTTCTTTCCTTATTCTTTGGCCTCCTGTCATAACTGAGACCACATATCTCCTTTTATATCCCAGTCCTTACCAACTAGGGTGTTCCTATTTATAGCATTATTGCTCTCTTATTATTAAATACTTGAATCACGAAAGCACAAAAAGGCTTTATTGCACTCTCGCCCACAAATATGCTCAGCTCATGACATGAGAGACAGCTTTTAACAGACCATGCAGCCTGTATCCAAGGACGGCATGCTGGCTCATCTCAAGTCCTTGAGGGTAGCCTTTCCTTTACCCTTCTTTAAGCCTTGTGCTCAGCTTGGGCTTTTCTCCTTTAGGGAAGACTTTTTTTTTTTTTCATCCAACAATCACTTATTTGTGGCACCACAGCAAAACTTCATGCACAATAAATGGTGTAAGAAAAGACAATGACAGCCTCTAATCTCTATGAGGATTGCACAACCATTCAACATGGTTGACAGTTAACTCATCATCTGCCAGGGCTGTCGGCAGAGTTAATACGCCTAAGTGTTTACAAATTCTTTGCTGATTTACATGTGCACGTATCTGAAGCACACAAATCGCTGATGGCACAGCTCCACATTACCATCAAGTCAATTTTAACAGTGAGCATTTGCCTTCCCTCCTTGCCTTGGCTGGACTAACCTGATCCTCCACTGCACACCACTTGTGTTTGAGGGACTCCATTCAAGAATTAAAAAGCAAAATGTAGCACAAAATTAATTACCTTTCCATAGGGTTAATTCTCTGCTGTATTATCTCCATGAGCCATCTTACCATGAAGTCTGATAAGTGCAACTGCCAGGGTGAAATGGGAAGGGGGAACAGCACAAATATGTAGCTTAGAGCAGAGTTGCAGGAATTACTTCCTGGCAACACACCAGCCCTTGGAGCAGCTTAGCTATAAACATCAAACTGCAACTATGGCCAGTTCTGAAAACATTTTTGGTAAGCAAAAAAAAAAGATAAGTCTTAAAGTTTTTGGTTTTCCCTTTTTTTTTTCTCCCATACCGCTAAGCATCTTTTACTCAACTGCCTGTCAATCTTTACCAAAGATTGAAGTTCTCATTTGTAGAGAAAGCAATTTCAAATAAAGCTTTAGCAGCTTTTGAGTTTCATAAGAAAAACTGTTCTGGAAAGTAAGATATCAGCAGTTACATTAATACATCGATGTAAATTCTGTATTAGCTACAATCAATTACCTGCCATCAAAACCATCTTATCTATTTCCAGTGTAAAAAGTTGTGAGAAACATTTGTCCACCTGAAACATGAAACAGTGCATAGGACTTCATCATCTTCCCCTCTGAATATGTGCTGCCCTACATATTATTAAGATAACTGCCATTGGAGTGTCCATTGTAAACCTAAGAACAGTTTGTGCTGAGATGATAGACCTTCTGGTAACATTACAATGCTATCCCGTATGACTTCTGCAGGAAAAAAATGCCAGAAGACTAATAGCAACATTTTTTCCTAGACATGTGCAAGGAAAACTGTGGCAATTATCAAGCAGATTTACTCTACATTTGGTATCTAAATAGATACCTCAATATTATTTTGAAACCATGATTTTGAAACCACTTTAAAACACACTCTCAAATGCTTTCTATGACATGTTTGTCAAATCTGGATAGTTTCTTGGTACCTTAGATGTTAAGAAAACAAATTTCCCTTCAATATCCCCCTGATCCATTTCACAGCAGAAGTAGCTTGAAACAGACATAATAACATTTCTTTGCTTGATGGAATTACACTCATAACAACAGTAGGAAAGGATTAAATTATGTATCTATTAAAAATCAACAGCTATTATTTTGGTGTCCAAGCCTGTGACACCCAGCATATTAAAAAATCAAACAATGCTGTATTACCCCTGTTAGGCAGCACAGGAGCTGCTGCTCCTGGTGAAAGCTCTGGTAAGACACATCCACATCTACTGTTGGATTGGTGTCCTGAATGGACATTTCTGAAAAAGACAGCAAAGAATGATAATGACAAAGTTCTTCCAAAGGGAAAATGTCAGGCCATCAATGATCTCACAAACCATCTGAAGGAAAAATGAGCCTTTAATTTTACTTAAAACAATCCCTTAAAAGGAAATCTGAACAGGACATGCTTTTCCTTATGGCCTTTATGAAATCCTGTGGTCACTGAAGACACGTGACAGACAGAATCAACTTCATTGTGCCATGTGAAGTCTGCCCAGGTGAATTCAATAGGCAGAGGCAGCTCCATGGCAACAAATACTAAAGAAGCAGCCTGTTAGCCAAAGCCTTAGTTCAACAAAGGAGGATATGTGGAGAGTTTTTGCTTTCATTCTAGGGCAACAGGAAGAAAAATACATTTTGAGCAGTGATAATGAGGAAAGCCTTAAAAACTTTCCTTCTCAAGAATGGAAGTGGATTGCTGTGTCTGGTGATTATTATTTTTTCTGTACATTAAATGTTTTTTCCTGAGAACAAAATAGATACAGGATGAGATTTTACAGCCTTTGTTTGGGCAATATTCAAACCAATTTCACTCAGTTGTTTTCTTTCTTTTGCTTTTTCTTAAATACATTCAGTATACATACATTTTATTCACTCACAGCTCATGAAGTCCTGAACCACTAGTTACTATAACAGTAAGCATATTGAAGCCATTCATTGCTGTGAATTACTTCTGTATAAGGAGTCAATGAGGACAGAAATATTATTTTTGAGGGTCATACTAGCCAATGACAACATTAAAAAAGATTGTGTAAAATAAGATACATCTTAAATATTTGCAGTTGATACTCAGATTACCCTGCCACAAAAATAAATGTCTTCTAAATCCATTGTTGCGTCTTCCATGTTTCCCCATGACTGGATGAATGTAATGCTGGCAAGAGCAAATAAACTGTGTCATCAAAGTCTCTTATTTTCTTCTAATAATATGGCTTTAGTGAGATGGATATATTTCAGATCCCTTTAAATAACTAGTCAAGACAATTTTAAAGCATAGATTGCTTAAGTAATGCTGGATATTGATATTACATTAAATTAACTTGATTTTAGACTTACATAAAGACATATGTGAAGGTTGCTAAAGTCATATGATATTTTCAAGATTAGTGTCTAATTTGTGGGTTTTCTAGTTAAGCCATCTTTCAGCAGGATCACCTGTTCATTTGCTGACATCCACATTCAGATAGAGAAATGGGGGACAATTTGCTAAGAAAAGCAAAAAACAATTCTTACTTCATGCAAGTATTCCAAAACACTTTGTACAAACAAATTCAGTATTTACTGCAGTAATTATTTTTATATCTTCCAAATGTTCTTCTACTGTTCTACGCAGAGCGAAAAATATGGTTTTGTTTCTACAGGCTGACACAAAACATTTAAATAGATCAAACACATGAAAACAGCCAACACTGTGTAGTAGAATTAAGTCTCCTAACAACAGAATAATACACTGGTGAATGGCTACTTTCATAATTAGTATGACCAATGTCATAAGAATTACTTATCAGCATGAATCTCATGATTAAATGCTCAGGGATTTGCAGTTTGGGCCACTGTGAGGTTGTTTTCTTTACAAAAAAAATCTCTATTGTATGCTTTGAGGAAAAACAATACTGTTTTATTCAGTTTTGCTATATATGTCACTCAGTAGAAAGGAAACAAGACAATAAACACAGAAAGATGGTCAGGACCAAAACTGAACTGTTTCAAACAAAACTGTTTATGAATCAACTGCTGAAGTCCTGCTGTTTCAGATCCAGTATGCTAATTTAAAACAAGATTAATTCTTGGTTCTGACTTGTATGTTGAGTGCAATAGTTATCCAGCTAGTAAAAGAGCCATTTGGCCATCCCTTTTGCTGAGGAAACAATGGCCTAAAGCTGCAAAGTGGCCAGCTGAAGGTAATCAGCAATTCAGTGATTCCAGCTTCATTTGCTGTATAGTTCCTTTTGGAAGAAGCATTAGTTTGACTGCAGCGTTTGTTCAGCTACTACTGTAAACTAAGGGGGCTTTTACTAGGAACTTCTGCCAGTGTAAGTATGCTAGATAATCTTTCTCTCTCTTTCTCTCTCTTTTTTTTTCCCCCTAAATAAACAAGATTAAACTTGTAATAAGGGCTTATGCATGCCTCTCCCCAGTTACCAATGCAAACAGAGTGCACGCTGAAGTATCAGGCAGGACATGAAGAACATGAAAATAGAAAAAGAAACTTCATATATCCCTCTTGCTCTGAGACTTCAGAAACAAAATATTAGGTGCTGCTCACGAGTGCTTCTCATAAAATGCTACTGTCAAAAGACATGCTACTCCACACTGCACCCTCAATTCACTATGCAGCTGAGTCTCTGCTCTGTTTTTCTTGTATTGCACATATGCTGTTATGCAATACCAGTCTATATAAATGCTAATTAGCATTCATGTTGCTGTTTGCAACTGCAATAAATGTTTATTTACCACAGTCAAGTATAATGTTTATATGTAATCTCTTCATTTGCATAGCCAAATTCAATACATTGCACGAAAATTGACTAGTTTCTATATTTGCTACCATGCTTCAAACAGAAAGGGAAAACCAATTTCAAGACAGGTGTCTCTCATGCACAACAGGTATATATTCCAGTACATTTAATGCTTTCATTCTTCTGAAAGTCTGATAGAATGACTAGTTTTTCTAATTATCTGGAGCTATATAATTTAAATGCAAACTTTTTTCAAACGTTTTTATTTATGTGCAAGAAACCATCCACAGATCTCCAAGGCTGACTAGAAATAATAGTATAATAAGCTAGTGAAATTATAACTTATGGATCAAGAAGCAGAAGTACAGAACAGTTAAATGTTTCCAAGGTGAGACTGTTCTGGCTTTTTAAGCAAAATAGTCATTGGATAAATTAAAATGTTCTTTAAGGACAGGAATAAAATCTCAGGATTTTCCCATGTGCTTGGAATATTTAACCATTAAATTGCAAAACTAACATTTATTCTTCCCCTCATTTCTAGTCCCAAGGAACCTTGCTTTTAGAACAAATCATGCGTGATGGTTACAGGAACCTCCTGACAGATAAATACTCTGTATCTAAGCATCCTTATAAGTGTTTCTCAGGGGAGAAGTTAACTAGTCTTTGTTCACAGGTGCAACTCTAAAAAAGAAATATGGTGCCCATTGCATTGAATGCCTGTGAGATCACTTGGCACCCCAGCAGGGCTTTTCAGGTTTGCTCTTTTTACTGTGAAACCTCAGTTCAGATCACATTTAATGAGAATAATCCCATTTTTAAATCAGACTTCGTATTTCAGAAGTAGCTTAAATTTCAGAGACCCTGCACTGCATCTTTTAGAGGAAGTTGACTCTGAAGTTCATATCAAAGAAAAAAAAATCCAATTCACAGCAGAAATATATGACAGAAGAATAGCCTAGGTTGAGCTGTCTGTGATTCAAGGCCAAGTTTGGTAAGAGAAAAGGGGAAAAAAAAAAGAAAATTAAAATTTCTGGTACAGTAAAAATTAGAAAGGCCTGCAAGACTTGGAAAGTGAAAGCACAGGAAGAAGTGTTATTTGATGAAAAGCTATTGTTTTCTCTAGAATATAAAAATCTTTTCCAAACAGTTTTAGTCTTTACTTAGACATCCAGGCTAGGAATAGTGAAATCACATCATTTACATGTGAACTGATCCTAGTCTGATAGGCCATAGAGTCTACAAAGTTGTCTCCTTCAGCTGGTGCTGGAGCAGTACTGTAAGTCTTCTGAAAGCGTGAAGCCCTGAGCCTGTCCTGCTGAAGAATACAATCAGCATCCTTCACTGTTTGATACGTGTTTCAGACAAGCAGCACATGATCTTTGAAACTACTTTGTATCTTTGTCAGTAAGAAATTATACTTCTCCATGGGACCTATGATAATCAAGTATCAGCCTTGTCATTTTCATAACATATCAATTCATGTTGCTCACTGTAAAAACATACCAAGACGTTACTACTATGAATAACTTACAACTGCAGAGACGTTGCATCTTCACATTTCTAGCAAAAAACCCCATATGAATTGTTAAATATTAGTCAGTCAGTAGTTTGGCTGAGAGCGAATTGCTGCAAATTGGAAATCCAAATTATTTCATTGCTTTCTGCCGTGCTTCAAAAAGATTTTGAAACACGACTGCTTTCTGAAGCCAAGCGTAAATGAAAACCTGCTGTGAAACAACAACTGGACTGTGACAACACAGTTTAGCTAAGTGTGTAAAGGTGCCTCAGGGCACATCCCCAGGCAGCCAGAAATCTGCACTACAAATGGTTGGAGTGAGCTAGCATGGATAACAGGAAAGCAGCAGGGTACAGTGAGGGCTGCTTGAGCATGCTGGTAGTACTCAGGTAACTGGCACATACTGCACTCTGTCCTGCTGCAAGTATGCTTTTTCTTTGCTTGCCAGCTACTGTAAAACTAGCTCTGATTTATGGGTGCAGCCTCTGTGAACTCTGGCTATAGTGTATACATGCTGAAACTCACAGGTAAACTAAGTGCAGGGCTCTCAGAGCTCCTTTAACATTTCTGGTGTTTACTTTTCTTATAGTTTTAGAGAGGAGTTGGTTTAACTGAAGATTGCTCCATGTAGCTATGACTACATACATGGAAACTATGAGGCCAAAATGCCCTAATATAAACACAACAGGGTTTCATGAATAGGAAGTGGCTATTCTCTGGATACTGCGAGTCTCACATGCAACGTTTGTTAGCCCTAATCCCCATGCATCTAGAGCGAAGACATATTAGACTCCTGTGGTGGTACTTTCCAAATTGCAGTATAATCAAGAGGAATCATCTTCATGATTGAGCCTAAAAGTGTGTGCAGTAAAATCACTTCACACAAAAAGCAGTAGAACTCCAGTTCCTGAAGCCCCCCAGGAAATAATATATATAGTGCCAAAAAGGCAACTACTACATATACCACAAAGCAAAGACATCAAGACTGACTGGAATGATGATAAAGTTCCTGGAACACCTAGTAATTAATCTTAGTTTGGAAGAGTTTTAAAATTATGGTTTATATGACTAGTTGCCATTGAGTCTACTAAGTACATATATGCCAAGAGACCTTTGCTTCTACAGCTCCTCAGTTACTTCTCATGAAGGTTAGAAGAAAAATGTTTGGAACTGTACATGCCTCCTAGAAAAAGGTCAAAATGTCAACGTCTACACTGTCTTGATAGGTACCATGGAAAATGTTTTAGCTGTAAGAGGAGCAGAATCGAAAAAACAAGGTTCATTGGCAGGAGTTAAGTATGATTTTCCATTTCAGAGTTAGAAATTTAGCTTGTGGTTGCTTATACATACCCTCCAGGTTGGTATATGGAATGCCAAACAATAAAATATATATGATTTTGAAACACTGTTTGATTCCATAGCCACTGAAGCCATCAAACAGCATGAAAATACAATTTGTTGCCTAATAAATCTAATCACTTTCCTGAGGCTACACTTCTGGCCTGCTCTCTGGTGACTCCTACCTTTTTGTCAAAGCAGCAGTTGTTCTATTGCTCCATGTCGTTCCATGTTTTTCCATGCCCTTTTTCTCTGGTACTTATTCTGACTTTGTGTTTTCAAGGACTTCTACTGGTACTTCCTTACTAGAGCCTTGAAGAACTTGTATCATGGTTAATTTAAGCATATATGGGCTGTAGCTGTCCTGGAAGGTTCTCAGATTAACAGTGATGTTGTAAGCACACTTCTAACAGCACTAGTCTCATGTGTGAGAGTGCTGCTAGTAAAAAAAGCTATCTATGATATTTCAAAAAATAACATTTCACCAGCATCACCTGCAAACAAAAAACTAGTGAACCAGTGGTAGCGTTTCTAGGACCTGATTACCTAGTGTTGATAGACAAATACATCATGCTGTACCAGGTCTAAGCATAACTTTTGAAAAGGAAGAATTTTATTTCAGCTCCATAAATGTAAATCAGGTCTACTAAAGGGCATGCTGTCAAGTAGGTTGGTATACTAATAATAACAACAAAACCAACAACAATAATTCTATGACATCAGCTGTCCTAGAATGACTACACCTTTACTAATAGGCCAGCTAAATAACAACTGTTTGGGATAATTTATATGTAATTTTGACCAATAAACTACAATAGGAGAGCTCTGAATTGAGGCAAAGACCATGCAAGCTCTAACTATTTTAATAATAATTTATAACAATCATTTATTGTAGACAAAACTCTTCTTATATATTTAATATGGACAAACTGGTTTTGTACAATTACCATAAATCTGTAAGAGAAAAGTAAAACATTAGCAATATAAATATGCTCCCATTTATAAACAGTCATCTCCTTTACAGGCCATAGGAGAAGTTTCAAATTACTATAAAATGCTTTAAATCTATGTTAGCATTGTAATTATCTTTAAAATGATGAGTCATTTGGAGTTCAGCTAAGACACCTCAGTTTGTATAGATGCCTGCTGGGGTAATGAAATAGGATACAGACATAAGCCACCCATTGCCCTAGGATTTTATCAGGAATAGTTTTTAAGTGCTTTTGTTACATTTCATATTAGATGAGTGCAGAAAGGTTGCTGAAATTAGGTCAGATTCTCTGAGCATTGCCAGAAAAAAAAGTCACTCCAGAGAGGAGATCAAATTCTTCTAGCTTGATTGTTCCGGTGCTATGGGCTTCTATCAAGTATTAAAACTGCCATAAGATGAAGCTACATTTGGTAGAACGATTGTTCTTCAGAGAGTTTATAACACTGACAGCTATTAGAGAGTCCTTTTTGCATAGTAGCCTGTAAAAACCAGGTTGGAATATTGAGTGTTCATCTCTTCCCTATAAGGATGCAATAATGCCATGATGTAATACTTAAGAAGCAAAATTTCATTCATCGTCAAGAAACCTGAGTGACACATTTATCTAATTCCCATCCTAACAGATCTTCCCTGTACAGACACAACTGGTGGAAATTTGAAACCCAGGGAAGTAATATAGCAGTGCATTATGTGGCTCTAAATCCACAGCTCTCATCCTGATAGTCTCCTACACTACAGACCGATGAAAAAAAGCAGGAAACATAATAGCTATGTTGACCGCCATCTGTTCCATTTCTCAGTAGAAACTTCATATGAATGCAATTTATCTAACTTTGGTTGTGATCCTTTTAATGAATAAATAATTAAAATCTCACTTCAAGATTTTGTACAAGCCTCTATTTGAAATACCCAAACCCTTAAAATAAGATCCATTCAAAAATACATTATTATTTTTGTACAAAATAACCCCATTGAAAAGACCCAAAATATTCACCTAAAATTCTGAACCTCTGTAAAACTTGACTAGAAAACAAGTTTACAGGATAATAACCTGTTTTCCATAGCAGTTTCCAAATTTTATCTTCCATTATGTTAAAGAGTTCAGCAAATTTGATCTTGCTAGCATTTACTAAATGAGGAGCACAAATACAGTTAAAAGAAAGAAATGCTTTAAAAAGATAAAAGCTAAATATTACTTCAACATTTTTGAATGTTTAAAGCTTTTTTTCTTGTTTGGAGTTGGGCACTCTGCTTTGTATAAAACAACAGAAGTAAATATTTATTAAAAGCCTGGTTTTGTATACCCTAAATTCTTAAGGATAACAGCCAAATGTCTTGTCAATTCACTGGGAGAGATCAGACAGAAATAACCCTTTTCTGTTGTGCTATCCGGTGCATAATAATGGAGTAAACTCTCCTGCCAGAAAATAGCTATTAATTTTCTTTTCTGCTGTCTTGGATCTAGCCCACAATGCAAATAAATGGTTAGTTAGAAGTATACAGTATTCCTAAGAATGCATAATCTCCAGATTTTCTTCAGACCACAAATGTGTGCTGAGAGCAAACATGCAATGTACGGGTAAAGGTCATTTCACTGAAGATTTTAATATTTTCCTATGATTTAGTATATCAACTGTTATTTGCCATGAGTTTATGAGCAATGTGTATCTGACTGAGAAAATATTGCAGCATTTAGAAAATAGAGACTAGTTTCGCTAGAGAAGCCATATCATCGACTTTATTTCATATTGTTTATAGCTAAAAGATGTCAAGAAACATCATCAAAAAATTCTATGGTGAAATCAGACAGGATTACAAACAATGAGATTATAATGGATTTTATGCTAAACCCAGTAACCTGTGTCAGGGAAAACATAGTAGTTATACTCCTTAAACAATTACTATTTCAAAAAGTAAAGAAATCCCTTGATAAATTTATTTTGCATTAAGTATTATTGAAACATAGCATTCCTTAGGTGAATTGGAGTTGTTTGCAATTCCATATCTTTTTACAGCACAAGAAAGAGATTGTCTTTCATTTTACCCTAGTTAAATATGTGTCTTGAGGAGAATAAAAAAGCTTTTCCTGGAGTAACTGAATGTTGAACATTTTGTATAAAAGTCAACAGGAGCAAATATTCCTGCAAAAAAACCCACAGAATATCTTTTGTTTTATCTTGTAGAGCTATTGTGAACTAGTTGTAGCCAACTGATAAACCTTTGAGAAAGCAGTGATCAACGTACTGAAAGTACTTGAAACAACACAGCAGTGCATGCTTGTGAACTTCTAAAGAACTCATTTAACCATTAAAGAAATAATTTAATTTTGGTTTTCTACAGAGGACACTTTGGGCAGGTAACTACATTTATTTGTCACCCTACAAAACATTCTGGGTCACATAAAGAAGGAGGCCAGCTCCATCACCGTGCAGCTGGTGGAGAAGCTGCTGCCCCTCTTTCATCACGTAAGGCTGATGGGAGAGCCCAGGTCCCACAGACCGGCAACTGGGCATGGACAACTGCAGCATCTGAAGCAGGGCTGCCTTCTCACATTTCTCCCCTGCAGCCCAGGTTCTCCCTGATAGCTGCTCTGAGAGCCCCGAGGGCTCCTCCTTCCCTACCTGCGCTGGGGAACAGGGCCAGATCTTCTCCCCAGGCAGCATGGCCAGGGGTGTGTGGCCCACAGGCATTGCCAAGGACCAGCCCGTCTCCTCCTCGTCCCGTTTTGATAGGAACTCATCCCAAATGTGGCTGGTGGAGCTGGTAGGGAGCACTGGGTGGTCAGGAGAGCCCACTGAGGGGCCTTGGACAAGTTTGGGGCCATTCAGCTGGTACGGATTGCAAAGCTGAGCTGTGATGCAGAGAGGAGACTCCCAGGCACTAGGGCCAGGGCATGTCCCACCTTCCTAAGGCCACCATCGCCCCACCAACAAAGCCAGGAGGAGGAGGACACCCAGTCTCCTTGTCTGGACTGTGGTGCCATCTCCCACCTTCTGCTGCTCCACAGGCCTCCCAGGAAGGTCTCCTGGCTGCAGCAAAGTTCCTTAGCTGGAAACTGCCCAAAGATGTCGTCCAGCCAAAGCTGCTGTGGCTTCTTGGAGAGTGCTTGGTGAGAAGAACCCTCAAACCCCTGGGCCTAGGCTGGACAAGGGCTGCCCCACATGTCTGGGGTGTGGGTGTTACCCACCTTGCTCCAGCCTGAAGACCACAGCCTGGAGATGTGTCCTTGCTCCCTGGCCTCAAGAACAGAGCCTTCAGGGGTTCTTCTCCATGCTCTGTGGGAAGGAGGGAGGGGTCCTAGCAACAGGGGATACAGGGAGGAGGGACTGGGTTGGCCAGCTGGGGAGGGACTGGGACATGCCCATACTCTTGTAGTCTCTCCAGCTGAATCAGGACAAGGAGAGGGCTGTGGACTACTTAAACTGGAGCCTGCAGTACCTGAATGCTTCTCAGGATGCAGTGCGAGAGGCAGCTGTGATGTTCCTTGGTGAGCCACCACCCCTTGGTGCCTCTTCGGAGACACCCTTGTCCCCGTACCCACCATGGCACTGGGGAGCAAGGGGGATCTGATGGAGTTCTGTCCCTAGCACTTGCTGCTCAGCCCTTGAAGGACCAAAACCCAGAGAAGATGTCAGAGATCTGCAAGAGTGAGGAGGGACAAGGTTGGGTTGGCCTGGGCTGGTGGGACAGGGGATGGGGTTCTACCATGCCAGGTTCTCTTCCAGGGAAGCCTTTGTGGGGCAGTTGGGGCACTCCTGCCCAACAATTATCTGGATGGGGCTGGTGGGGTCTGGAAGGGATGCTTGGAGGTCTCTGTAGACACAGGGCTTCATCTCAGCTCTGGTTTTCTCCATCACAGCCCTTCAGCACCTCAAAAATGACACCTCGACCTCAGTCTTTAATGTGACAAATCAGGCCATCCTCATGCTGAGCCCTCGAAGCAAGGACCAAAGGAAAGAAAGCCTACTGTGAAGGATCTTCTGCTGCTGGCACTGAGCCAGGCAGAGGGGCAGCGCTCCTTGGGAACACGACTCCTTTACAAGAAAGCTGGAGCAAGAACGTTAGAATCACACACACAGAATGGTTGGGTTGGAAGGGTGTCACACCCCGAGGTAGACAGAGTAGGACCCAGAACTGTATTTAAACATTTAGTTTATTACCTATAATGTTACAGTTCTAAGTCAAGAATATAAGTTTAAGTTTAGAGCAATAGTAGTATCCTATAAGGGTTTGAAAAAGGACTATACGACCCATACGGAGTTCAGTCATTAAAGTCTTTAGATGTTTCCTCGAAGCTGCTGCAAGTGAAGTTTCTGCAAATACTCTGGTGCTCATGGATTGTTGACAGCATCAGTGGGGGATATCAGACCAGCTGAGAGGGAGCTCCCATTTGTGCTTGCTCCTCTCATTCTCTTATAGTCCCTTCTGGGACTAGGCAAACTTCCTAAGGGTGCTCTCAATGCTTTCATCCAGGTCATTGATAAATACATTGAATAGGGCTGGACCCAGCACCCCAGGCACCCCTAAACCCACTCTAAAGCCCCCCCCAGGGCTCCTATAGGGACCCCCAGAACCCCTCTAGAGACCTCCATCAGCACTGTAGGACCCCCCAGAACCCTGTTACAGATGCCCAGGACCCCTCTAGGACCCTCAGGGACCCTCTACGAACATCCACAGTCCCTCTATTGCAACAATTATAGGACAACTGAAGCCCCTTTTTCGCTCCCCAGGACCCATCTAGGGACACCCAGGATGCCTCTAGTTCCCCCCCCGGACCCATATAGGACCCCCAGGACCTGTCTAGGACTGCCAGAACCACTATATGACCCCCAGAACTCCTCTAGAGCATCCCAGGACTCCTCTAGGGACACCCATAAGCATTCTAGTGTCCCCCAGGGACCCTGTAGGATCCCCAGGATCCCTTTAGGACTGTCAAGACCCTCTAGGACCCCCAAACTCGCTCTAAAGACATCCAGGACCCCTGTAGGGACCCCCCAAACCCCTCTAGAGCCCACCAGGAGCCATCTAGGACCCCCAGGACACCTTGATGGCCTCCAGAACCATTTTAGTGACCCCCAGGACCATCTAGAGCACCCAGGACTCCTCTAGGACACTCAGAACCTATCTAGAGACGACTAGGTACTTTCTAAATCATAGAATCATAGAATCACCAAGTTGGAAAAGACCCACCGGATCATCAGGTCCAACCATTCCTATAAAATATTAAACCATGCCCCTCAGCACCTCGTCCACCTGTGCCTTAAACACCTCCAGGGAAGGTGAATCAACCACCACCTTGGGCAGCCTGTTCCAGTGCCCAATGACCCTTTCCGTGAAAAAAATTTTCCTAATGTCCAGCCTAAACCTCCCCTGGTAGAGCCTGAGGCCATTCCCTCTCATCCTGTCCCCTGTCACTTGGCACAAGACACCAGCTCCCTGCTGGAAGATAGCAATGGGGTCTCCCCTCAGTCTCCTCTTCTCCAGGTTAAACAACCCCAGCTCTCTCAGCTGCTCCTCATAAGGCCTGTTCTCCAGTCCTTTCACCAGCTTTTTTGCTCTTTTCTGGACTCGCTCCAGAGCCTCAACATCTTTCTTGTGGTGAGGGGACCAGAACTGAACACAGTACTCGAGGTGCGGTCTCACCAGTGCCGAGTACAGAGGGAGAATAACCTCCCTGGACCTGCTGGTCACACTGTTTCTGATACAAGCCAAGATGCCATTGGCCTTCTTGGCCACCTGGGCCACTGCTGGCTCATGTTCAGTCGGCTGTCAACCAACACCCCCAGGTCCTTCTCCTCCAGGCAGCTTTCCAGCCAGGCTTCTCCTAGTCTGTAACACTGCATAGGGTTGTTGTGCCCCAAGTGCAGGACCTGGCATTTGGCTTTGTTAAACCTCATGCCATTGGACTCTGCCCAGCAGTCCAGCCTGTTCAGATCCCTTTGCAGAGCCTCCCTGCCCTCCAGCAGATCGACACTTCCTCCCAGCTTGGTGTCTCCTGCAAACTTGCTAAGGGAGGACTCAATGCCTTCATCCAGGTCATTGATAAAGACATTGAACAGGGCTGGACCCAACACTGACCCCACTTGTAACTGGCCTCCAGCTGGATTTAACACCATTTCCCACCACTCTCTGGGCCCGGCCATGCAACCAGTTTTTCATGCAGGAGAGTGTGCACCCGTCCAGGCCAGAGGCTGACAGTTTTCTTAGCAGAATGCTGTGAGAAACTGTATCAAAGGCTTTACTGAAGTCCAGGAAGACCACATCCACATCCTTTCCTTCATCCAGTAGTTGAGTCACTTTATCATAAAAGGTGATCAGGTTTGTTTGGCAAGACCTGTCTTTTGTGAACCCGTGTTTACTGGGCCTGATCAACCAATTCTCTTGCATGTGCTTCATGATAGCACTCAGGATCACCTGTTCCATGACTTTCTCTGGCACTGAGGTCAGACTGACAGGCCTGTAGTTCCCTGGATCCTGCCTGCGACCCTTCCTGTAGATGGGCGCAACGTCAGCCAGCCTCCAGTCCAGTGGAACTTCCCCAGTCTTCCAGGACTGTTGGAAGATGATGGAAAGAGGTTTGGCAAGGAATCAGCCAGCTCCTTTAATACCCTTGAGTGGATCCCATCTGGCCCCATAGACTTGTGGGTGTCTAGTTGGGTGAACAAGTCTCTGACCGCCTCCTCTTAGATCATGGGAGCCTCATTCTGCTCCTCCAACTCCTGGGTTTGTACAGAAAGGAAACAACTTTCTTTACAATTAAAGACTGAGGCAAAGAAAGCATTAAATACCTCAGCCTTTTCCTTATCCTCTGTCACCGTTGTTCCTTCTGCATCCAATAGGAACTGTATATTCTCCCTAGTCCTCCTTTATTGTTAATGTATTTATAGAAAGATTTTTTATTATCTTTCACAGACTTAGCCAATCTAATTTCTAGTTGGGCCTTAGCCCTCCTGATTTTTTTCCTGCATGATCTCACTTCCCTCCTGTAGTCCACCCAAGACACCTGTCCCTTATTCCAATGCTCATAGACATTTCTCTTCTTTTTGAGATCTCTCAAGATCTCCCTGCTTAACCAAGCTGGTTTTTTCCCCCACCAGCTCTTTTTCAGGAACATGGGGATGGCTTTTTCCTGAGCTGCTAGGATTTCCTTTTTGAAGAGCTCCCAGCCCTCATGAGCTCCCTTGCCCTTAAGGACTGTCTTCCATGGCACTTTGCTAACCAGCCTTCTGAACAGTCCGAAGTCTGCCATCTGGAAGTTTAATGCAACTGTCCTGCTAACCATCCTCTTCACCTCACCTAGAACTGAAAACCCTATCATCTCGTGATCACTTTGTCCCAGACATCCTCCTACTGCCACATCCCCCACAAGGCCTTCTCTGTTCACAAACAGCAGGTCCAGGAGGGCACCTTCCGTTGTTCACTCACCAGCTGTGCAAGGAAGTTGTCTTCCATGCACTCCAGGAACCTCCTAGACTGCTTCCTTTCTGCTCTATTGTACTTCCAGCAGATACCAGGAAGATTGAATTCTCCCAGAAGAACAAGAGGCATCAATCTAGAGACTATCTCCAGCTGTTTATAGAAGAGCTTATCAGCTGCTGCTTCTTGGCTGGGTGGTCTGTAACAGACTCCCATCACAAAATCGGCCTTCTTTTGGGCTCCTCTGATTTTAACCCCCAGGCACTCGATCTCCTCATCACCATAATCAAGCTCAATGGTATCAAAATCCTCTCTTACACAGAGGGCTACCCCACCTCCTCTCCTACCCTTCTTGTCCTGCCTGAAGAGTTTGTACCCCACGATAGGTGCACTCCAGTTATATGAGTCATCCCACCATGTTTCTGTGACGGCAACTTTTTTTGTACTTTTTTCTGTACTAATTTGTGGGGATATAGACTGGCTGGAAGTGTTAGACAGGATGAAATAACTACAATATCTGTCTCATCTCTCATTTTCCTTCCTTCTCTAGAGTTTTTAGCAGTTGTTTGACAGTGAGTATTGTACACTGGGGGAGTGTAAGGCTGGCTGGAAAGGACACAGTTAGAGTAAAATTGTTGTATGTCATATTCTTGGAACAAAAGCTTGTGATATTTACTTTCCCTTTGTAACTCTAAAGCCCACACAATCTTAAGAAGTCTGGAGCAGGGGTTAAGCAGACTCCAACCACCTAGTTTAAAAGGCCTTATGAGGAGTGGCTGAGAGAGCTGGGGTTGTTTAGCCTGGAGAAGAGGAGGCTGAGAAGAGACTTCATTGCTCTCTATAACTACCTGAAAGGAGATTGTAGAGAGGAGAGTGTTGGCCTCTTCTCCCAAGTGACAGGAGACAGGACGAGAGGGAATGGCCATAAGCTCTGCCAGGGGAGATTTAGGCTGGACATCATGAAAAAAATTTTTATGGAAAGGGTCACTGGGCACTGGAATAGGCTGCCCAGGGAGGCGGTTGATTCACCTTCCCTGGTTTAAGGTACGGGTGGATGAGGTGCTAAGGGGCATGGTTTAGTATTTGATAGGAATGATTGGACTCAATGATCCAGTGGGTCTCTTCCAACCTGGTTATTCTATGATTCTATTGCAGTAAAGAGGGTCAAAAGTTTCCTGGGCTGCATTAGTCAGAACATTGCCAGCAGGCTGAGGGAGGTGGCCCTTCCCTATACTCAGCCCTGGTGAGGTGATCCAGAGCACTGAGACCAGTGCTGGGCTCCCCAGGATGAGAAAGAGATGGATGTGCAAGGTTGGAGAAGATCCACAAAGGTGGCTAAGGGCTTGGAACATCTGCTGCATGAGGAGTATCTCAGGGGCATCTTATCTGTGAGTATGAAGAAGAAGAGTAGAGAAGATGCAGCCAGACTCTTCTCTGGCATCTGGTGATAGGACAAGAAGCAATGTGCACAAATTTAAATACAAGATTTTTTACTTACACATAAGAAAAAGCTTCTTTTTTTTTTTACTGTCAGTGTGATTGAGCACTGGCACAGGTAAACCAGAGGGGTTATGCAGTCTCCATCCTTGAAGATTCTCAAAACCTAGCTGGACATGGCTGTTGGCAACCTTCGCTAGCTGAGCCTGCTCTGAGAAAAAGTGGCTGGACTAGACAATCTCTGGAGGTGCCTTCCCATCTCAGCTCTTCTGTGATTCTGTTGTTCTCCAGCCTGGTGACCAGTTTATCACTTGTGGACTCTAGTCTTTGCTTCAAGGGCTGTTTCTGTTTATGTATTTCATAGGCCCTGGAGAAAATGCACGAACAGTCTCTGGAACTGGTACTAGCTAGTTTTGGACTAGCTCATGAGTTTTCTGATTTGCCATGCTGTTTTATAGAATTTGGCAGAACAACCTCCTTCAGACAATATTTAAAGGACAAGAGAGACCATGTTCAGGTCTATGAAAGATAGGGAGTGTGCTCTCAGGAGAGAATCAGATACGGTTCACTAGATCTATCTAAAGATTATCCCTGCAATATCATAAGCCTCTAAGCTGTAGAGAGAAGGGCTAGATTAAGATATTTTGCTACCTTTTCCATTAGCCATCCATAGAAATGCCTGGCTTCCCAGTATATTTGGGGTTTTTCTATTTTTCTGTTTGGGGCAGTTCTATTCTCTTCTACTGTTCTCATGCTTTCTTCCAAGGCCTAGTACAGAGGTAAGACCATATCCCTAAGGAAGTGTCTTTTGTTGTATCTTACTACTAATAACACCCACAGATGCTGCTTAAAACTGTTACGAAATCCCTGGGTTTTGAATTTTTCAGTGAATTCTTGTAGAAACCTTTCCATTTTCTTACCTTTCTGCAGAGCTCAACTGATGGGAAAATGCGATAGACCGGACAAGGAAAATTCTCATTTAGGAGGGAACTCTGTTCTCAATTAGATTTTCCTTGAGAGATCCTAATCAATTATTTCCTCATTTAAGTAGGCAATATGAAACACTGTATAATTAGAGTGAAAACAGTGGATGGATGTGTAAACAACAGGCACAGTAAAAGAGAAACAATCTAGTGCCAAAGCTGTTACGTTGTCAATGATGATTATTATCCAACAGTCAGAGATATCAGGCACTGCTGTCTTCCTCCTCACTACATAGAGTTTTGTTCTGTCTTTATTGTCTTATCTTCACAGGGCTAAGAATTACAAGAACCCATTTACAGTCTAAGGTGCAGTACCATGTCATTCTGAAATTTACTTTAAACTCTCTCTCTCTCCCGCCATCCCCCTCACCCCACTGGAGCAGATTAATTATGGTTAAAGTATTTGCAGCAGCCTATCTGTCACCAGAAAACAATAACATAAGGCATCCAGAACTGTAGTGGTAGACTTACTGAAAGGGTATCACGTTAAACTTAACAAATTGAATTTGCTTCTATGTTATTAAAAAGTTCCACAATGGATTAACTAATGAAATGTCATTGCTGTGACTGAAGGATGTAAGCCAGATATAGGTTTGTTGAGTATGTTTGTAGAAGACATGTTTATATCTCAGATTTTAAATGGACATAGGAGATAAATGAACATGCAATGTGCTTTTCATCAAACGTACTGCTTTAGGAACTTTCAGTATTTGAGAATCAATGCTGGTTGCTGGCTCTGTTTCAGATGATCTCTTTATCCTGTAGATCTTATCAACAGAGGCACTGTGCAGACTTGGGGGTTTTGTTACAAAGAATACGAAAGCCTGTGTTTTCTTTGGTTTAAAGGAGTATAAAGCAGAAATTATTGGTTTTAGTAAAGTTTCACTGATTTCTCATAAAACTAACTTGAGAATTCAGAAGTGTTTTGTACATTTACCTGCTATGAAGTAAATCTCACTGATTATAAGAACATTAAATAGCAAAGTCTGAATCTGATATCTAATGCTAGTTTGTAAATGTGTATGTAGTGAACATGAACACCTGCCAAAAGTGTCCATTTGGTACCATGTGAATGATCAGCTTCACTGGAACAAGCCTGACAATTCTTTATTGAAGGTGGCTGTTCCTGAACTAGGTATAACGTAAGTGCAGAGGAGAGGAAAGGGCTTTTTTATGATTCAAATAGCCATTTTGAAGATACAGAAAAGTAAATCTTGAGAAAGCTAGGGAACCGAACATTTGCTATCACAGTTTTGAATTAGGGATATGTTTAGCTTTGTGATTGGTAGAGGAAGGGGGAAAGGTATTTCACAGAAAAAGTCATTGGACACTGGAACAGGCTGCCCAAGGAGGTGGTTGAGTCACCATCTCTGGAGGTATTTAAAAAGCAGGTAGATGAGGTGCTCAGGGCTATGGGTTAGTGATTGATAGGAATGGTTGGACTCGATGATCCTGGAGGTCTTTTCCAACCTACTGATTCTGTGATTCTGTGATACTGTATAAAGTATATATCACTTATGTGACACTGATAGAAGAGTATCATGAGTAATTCTTTTTAAGACTATGGTTTACATTCATACCAGAACTGTAAACTGCAGGAATATATTGCAAGTTCATGAATATCTACTTCAGGTCATCAGGAATTTTCAGTTATATTGCCTAAATCAAATAAGTATCTATTATTAGAATCTGTTTTTCTGTGTCTTCCTATGTAATACCAGTAGGCTGGAAGAGTGGAAGAGTTCAGCAGTTGTTTTACTGAGCATTTACAAAAGATTAGGCACATGCCCAGTGTCAGCTAATATGTCAAAGCTGGGAAGAAATAACTTTTAAAAAAAATGTTGAAGAAGTGCAGGAGATCTGATCACTTGTAATCTTGTGTGAACTGACTAATTTTTGTATTGCACTGTGCCATTTAAATATTTTGGGGTTTTGGCATTCCCCCACCCCCCCACCCCAAATCTGGAGTATGCTTTCTGATACCAACAAAAAGTAGGTAGGGACTACTGTTTGTATAGTCATCCTTCCTTAGAATTCAGCCTATTCCTTCTAAGGTCCCTCTTGCCCTTGATCTAATATACACTTTAATTATGAAATGCCTGGTAAAAGTTCTTCTGACAAGTTAGTTTTTTCCACCAATACTGAAACTGAACATACAGCAGGAATCGTACTGAGGAAGAGCTGAAATGAGAGGAAAGAAAGGAAGCAGAAAAACCAACTTCACTCAAGTGAAGTACATTATAATTACTTCTAAAAGACATAGATCTGCAAAGGAGAATCAGGGTTGGGAATGGAAGGCCAATTAAGTGCAACCCAACCTAAGAATTTTGATAGCATATTAAAATATTACATGCTAGAAAAGAATTTACAGCAAATAGTCATGTGCTTTCTTAGTCCACCCTAATAATGCATAAATGCTATGCCAGACAGTCAGCTACTTTGTTGTCTAGACAAATGGCATATTCCTGCTAATTGCAAGTGCAAAAAGCCAAATTAAAATGTATGTTTTATAGTACCAGGAAATGATAGAAAATGGACTGTGCTCTCATAATCTATTTTCCTTCTCATTACTTGAAATGGAATTGATATCCTGCACATGAGATTATACTGATTTCATCAACTATGAATATGTATTTTCCGAAAGATATGGCTATGAACATATGGATTGTATTTTCAATGCATGTATCACGTTTAAGAGTTACTAGAAGCCATCTATTTTATGATATTTAAACTATTCCCAGTGTTAAAGCTCAACTTCTTAGACATGATATTTTCCTGCAACACTTGCAGAGAATTGTGTAGGTTTTATAATTACCAATGAGAATCAACTACAATTTACATATTTGTTGTTTGTTTTGGCATTTACACAGCCATCTACAAGAACTTTCTCTTGGACACTTCCTTGTTCTGGCTTTCCTATTATGCATCTATTTGGCCCTGTTTGTCTCAAAGTAAAAAGGGAGATGCTTTGCATTTGTGCAGGATGATGAATCACTATACAATTTAGAGTGCCTTGTCACTTGTATTAATGTCTTTGCTCAGTTATAGAAGAGGTCTTATTTCTTCATAATATCTTTTTCTCTGAAATCTTGTGTAAAGTACAGAAAAAAATTGTCATCAGTGAGGTTCTGGAGTGTGACAGAATGGTTCTGGTACTCATGGGACTCCTCATTTGGATATCACCTGGGAAAATATCTGCATTCATGGCTATAGCTCAGCTGTGCATATAATGTTTTCTGAATGCTGCTATGCTGTCATGGGCATACTAAACCACCAGATGTATATTTTCCACTTAAACCTTTCTAAACTTGCTAAT
Source organism: Clamator glandarius (assembly GCA_033459285.1). NCBI lineage: Eukaryota > Metazoa > Chordata > Aves > Cuculiformes > Cuculidae > Clamator > Clamator glandarius. The sequence goes on from JAUNZM010000046.1 coordinate 3,074,723, forward strand.
AATTGCAGGTACTTATTACTGAGCTGCTGTACCATGTATATATATATATTTTTTTTGTATACTTAAGAAGTGCATTGCCCACCCACTTCTGGATTGGTATGACAGCCATAAAGTAGGTATACTCTTGTTCCAAGGTCATACTAACTTTGCACAGGGATATGAAGATGGCTTTTGAAGTCCTGAAATGAGGACACACTACAAGTTGCCAGTGATAAAATCATCCAAGACAACCAAGACACCATCAACACACTTCAGCGTGGAATATAAAAGATGACTTACTTCTGTTCAGTATTAGTAGCAGTCTTTCTCAAATAATGAGTCAAAATGTTGGTGCCACGGTGTATACACTAGTATATCCTTCCATGTGGTCCTGCGTGAAACTTCCAGTGCTCTGTTGCCCTTTCTGAACATCAGAAGTCACAAAATGTTGTAACACATTGCTCCAAAACCATCAGTGTGTCTGGGAAGAGCCCATATTGTATGGGTTATGATGTTTGCATGTCACAGACAAGAAGGTGCCATGAGAAACACTAGAAAGTCCTTGCCATAAAAGCCAAAAAATTTTCATGTGAGGTGGTGTGCAGTATGGATGCCATATCTGGAACACATAGTTGCTCTGATACAACTGTCAGGCCTGAGACAGGGCTGCTGCTCACCCACCATGCACTCTGGCAATGACAGCCTGGGCAGCTATCCAGCAGACCAGTGCAGACATTGTCCTGGTGCCTTCCCTGCAGTATGGGAGTCCATGGAGAGATAGGAAAATTTGACGTGGTCTTAAATTAAGACTAGAATATGTCATACTAATTAACTGGTCTATTCCCCTATGCATATCTCTTGTCATCTCTCCAGGAAATGTCAAGTTAGAGTCTGCTGGCATCCGAGGAAAGGACAAGGTGAGTTCCTTAGCCAGCTTCAGTGGGACAAAATGAAGTCACATATAGACACATCTACAGCACTGCATTAGTGGCTGATTGGTACTATCTTGGGCAGCTGTGTAAATGGTTGCTAGGCAGATTTAAGTCAGGTGATCCTGTGTTTAATGCTCTCTGGCAATATTAAGGCTGAGACCCTGGGGAGGAGGGACTGGCATTGTGCTCTGTTAGGATGCCATGCAGCTGTAATATAGAGGTGGACGACCCTGGTCATGACTACAGGCCTTGTCCTTTCATCTGTGACAGCATTGTGGGAGGTTCCTTTACAGAGAAATGCCATCCATTTGGGTGACTCTGACTGCTGGGGTCCTGCGGATTGCACTGCGGGAACCCGCGCTTACATGGTTATCAGCCAGATCTCTTTCATGATATCTTTCATATCCAAAGCCAAAGCCAGAACCATTTGAGAATTTGCTCTGAAGTGAGCTCCTACAGGACAATGCAGATGCAGATTTAAAACCTTTGATCCTTCTGCTACAACTACTGAAGTGATGCACAGAAGCATGCCCCTCCGGAGTCCCTCTGCCTGCTCTGTCTCCTGTTATCTCTGCAAAAGGAAGCAGCACCAGCCCTCTGCAATTCCTGCACCCCCTGCGCCAGGATGCTGCTCTGCGCTGCCACTGGTGGGAGCTTGGCAATGACTTCAATGCAACCAGACATCTACGCAAGGTCTCCCATTGTGCTTGGTCCTGTTATCAGAGACATAAAAGGAAGAAGGCATTTCTAACATTCTCCTACACGACCCTGAGCAACAGCTCCGCATGTACATTTTTGTTCTTTTGAGGAGAAGGGAACGAAGGGGTACAGTGAAATAAATTGCAGGACTTTTTGTTTTGATTAAAGCCATTGTGTAACTACCGCTTGTATTTTTGTGTTCACATTCCTACGGCTACACTCACAATAGAAGGCAGCTTATTTTTAAGATGAGATCAAGGCTTGACAAAAGGTTACTGTAAAGCAAGAAAAGCTAGAAATGTTAATTAAGTATGCCCTTATTATAAAATCGTCAGCACTAATTCTCATTTTGATACAAACGTGCATTTCGCTTCTTGCTGCAGGATAAACATTGATACAATAATAATATGCTTTCTCAAATGTAATGGCAAGGTGAGAGAAAAACAGTCCAAATATATATACCAAAGCTAACCTTATTTTCTTTTACGTAAAAGATATCTTTATTTCTGGAGAAATGCCAAACTCATGCCTAAAGCATAAAATACAGTGAAGGGATGGATGGCAGTATTTAAAACATGCAGATGAGCTCCAGAAACTTCTAAAGGCATTAGCATAGCTGGTTTCAGAGATGGTACTATTTGTCTTAGGAGTCACCGGGTAATGTTTAAGAAGTACATAAAAGAGAGGTACAAGTTCAGCTGTGTTATGCTTACAAGTTTGGAATAGTTTGGAATTGGAAGTATTTTTTATGCAGGTCTCTGCCATTTAAATTCCAGCAAAAAATATGGAGTCTTTCACCTTTCCTTTTCTCCCTCATTTTCTGTGTACGGAATGCAAGATATTTTTTTTTTTCATCTTGACACTGCCTGAAGACTAAGAATAGATAAAAGAAATACTAACCAGCTTCTTTTGGAAAATTCCTGAATCTATAGATTCATATATTTTAGGGTTTCAAAAGGAACGTTATGATTATCTAGTCAGAACTGCCTGACAGGCTGTAAAACCTCACCAAGTAATCTCTCCATCAAGCACATAACATCTGTTTGAGTAATTGCATACCTCTTGGAAAGATACCCAGTCATGATTTAAGGGCTGCAAGTGATGAAGTTCTGCAGTCCTTAATCAGGATTTGACTCCATGAAAACATTGGCATATTATGCTCTGTCTGTTGGTTTTGGAGGAACAGAAAGAAATGCCTGGCTTTCAGCAGAGCCTTGTTTGAAATCTATATGAATAAACTCTATAGAGTTTAAAACAAACAAAAATAAGATGCATCATAAGAACATTTCAGAGAGCAGACTTTGGACTGTTCAGAAGGCTGGTCGGAAAAGTCCCGTGGGAGGCGCTCCTTGAGGGCAAATGTGTCCATGAGGGCTGGGCGCTCTTCAAGAAGAAACTCCTAGCAGATCAGGAGAAAGCCGTCCCCAAATTCCGGAAAAGTAGCTGGAGGGGTAAGAAACCAGCATGGTTGAGTAGGGAGGTCCTGAGAGACATCAATAGGAAGAGGAAGGTCTACGAACTTTGGAGGAAGGGGCAGGGATGCTGGGTGGACTATAGGGAAGAAGTGAGAATGTGCAGGGAAAAAGTCAGGAGGGCTAAGGCCCAACTAGAAATGCGATTGGCCAAGTCTGTGAAAGACAACAAAAAGTCTTTCTACAAATAAATCAACAGTAAAAGGAGGGCTAGGGAGAATCTCGAGTCCCTAGTAGATGCTGAGGGAACAACAGTAACAGGAGATGAAGACAAGGCTGAAGTACTCAATGCCTACATTGCCTCAGTCTTTAATAATAAGGAAAATTGTTCCCTCTGTGCACAACCCCAGGGGTTGGAAGAGAGGTATGAGGTTCCCATGGTCCAAGGGGAGGTGGTTAGAGACTTCCTTGCTCGGCTAGACGCCCACAAGTCTATGGGGCTGGATGGAGTCCACCCAAGAGTTTTGAGGGAACTGGTGGATGTGCTGGCCAAACCCTTTTCCATCATCTTCCAAAAGTCCTGGATGACTGGGGAGGTTCCGCTGGACTGGAGGCTGGCTGATGTCGTGCCCGTCTGTAAGAAGGGGCGCAGGAAGGATCCGGGGAACTACAGGCCTGTCAGTCTGACCTCAGTACCAGGGAGAGTCATGGAATGGGTGATCTTGAGTGCTATCAAGAAGCACTTGCAAGAGAACCGGGTGATCAGGCCCAGTCAACACGGGTTCATGAAAGTCAGGTCTTGCCAGAGTAATGTGATCACCTTCTATGACCGAGTGACTAGACTCTTGGACAAGGGAAAGGCTGTGGATGTGGTCTTCCTGGACTTTAGTAAAACCTTTGACACAGTTTCTCATAGCATTCTGCTTCGGAAACTGTCGGCCTCTGGCCTGGACAGGCACACACTTTCCTGCGTGAAAAACTGGTTGGATGGCTGGGCCCAGAGAGTGGTGGTAAACGGAGTTAAATCCAGCTGGAGGCCAGTGACAAGTGGGGTTCCCCAGGGCTCAGTCCTGGGTCCAGTCCTGTTTAATGTCTTTATCAACGACCTGGATGAAGGCATTGAGTCCTCCCTTAGCAAGTTTGCAGATGACACCAAGCTGGGTGGAAGTGTTGATCTGCTGGAGGGTCGGGAGGCTCTGCAAAGGGATCTGAACAGGCTGGACCTCTGGGCAGAGTCCAATGGCATGAGGTTTAACAAGGCCAAATGCCGGTTCCTGCAGTTGGGGCACAACAACCCTAAGCAGTGCTACAGACTAGGAGAAGCCTATCTAGAAAGCTGCTTGGAGGAGAAGGACCTGGGGGTGTTGGTTGACAGCAACTGAACGTGAGCCAGCAGTGTGCCCAGGTGGCCAAGAAGGCCAATGGCATCTTGGCCTGTATCAGAAATGGCGTGACCAGCAGGTCCAGGGAGGTTCTTCTCCCTCTGTACTTGGCACTAGTGAGACCACACCTTGAGTACTGTGTTCAGTTCTGGTCCCCTCACCACAAGAAAGATGTTGTGGCTCTGGAGCGAGTCCAGAGAAGAGCAACAAAGCTGGTTAAGGGGCTGGAGAACAAATCTTATGAGGAGCGACTGAGAGAGCTGGGGTTGTTCAGCCTGGAGAAGAGGAGGCTGAGGGGAGACCTTATTACTCTCTACAACTACCTGAAGGGAGGTTGTGGAGAGAAGGGAGCTGGCCTCTTCTGCCAAGTGACAGGGGACAGGATGAGAGGGAATGGCCTCAAGCTCCGCCAGGGAGGTTCAGGCTTGAGATAAGGAAAAAATTCTTCATGGAAAGGGTGGTTAGGCATTGGAGCAGTCTGCCCAGGGAGGTGATTGACTCACCTTCCCTGGAGGTGTTTAAGGTGAGGGTGGATGAGGTACTTAGGTGCATGGTTTAGAGATTGGTGGGAATGGTTGGACTCTATGACCCGGTGGGTCTCTTCCAACCTGGTTATTCTGTTATTCTGTGATTTGTGCACCATCATCTCTTTTGTGAGGATGCAAAACCATGTTCTTCCATCTTTTTTCTTCTGCTTTTCAGAGAACATTGACAAAGAGATGAATCCTGAAGGTGGATATAGCTGACTCATTTTTCTAATTTAGTGACCTATAGGAACAGTTTCTATCCCTCTGTATGATGCATTGTTGCTAACAATCAGTCTAGTTTTCTTTTACGTGTAGTAATGCTCCACCTTCAGTATCTTTTTAAAGGCCGTAATTCAAGAGAATTACAGCAGAGCATCACTTGAAGTAGTGAGATACGTTCTCTCACAGATGCCATAGTAATTCAAACTTCCACACACTAATGAGACTTCAGGTGTTCAGACTTGACACTTACTGACAAATATCACAAAAGCAAATGAGCTCTGTGGCAGAAATAAAGACTAACTGGCATTCTGAGCAACATACTTGTGCCTGTTGTGGAAGCTGCATAAATATACTGGGTTGTTAATTGTAATCAAGAAACCTTATAGAATATATAGCCAAAAGATGGTATTTTTTTAACAGGTGTGGATGTAATATGTTCACAAATCATGTCAGGATATGAACCTGCTCATATGCAACTTCAAAGTACAGACTGCCAGAAATTACTTCCCGTAATTCACACATAATAAATAGTAGAAAAATGTTTCAGAATACAATATTGCCATAACACAATAATGTTGGTAATCTTGTTTTCTGCAGTAGTGAACATTAAGCCTATATAAACATTGAAACTGCAGTAGCTCTGCTCTTTGAAATAACAAATGTTTCCAATATTCATTTGCACCATCTGATACAAGAATAGATTTTGCTTACGTCCAGTGATGTCCTGCTATTGCTTGAATTGACTGCTGCAGCTGAAGGTCATGGAATGACTCTGTGCCAATGCAAACAGATGAATACTGGGAAAGCACTTTTAAAAAAATCTTACCTTACTAAAAGCAAGAACAAACTCCTGAAAAATGTAAACTTCGAAAAGAGAAGCATCAGTCAGGGCTTCTCAGCTCATCTTTCAAAGTTAAATCAACAGAAAAATCAGACAGAATATTTGCACACCTAGATAAAACAAGGTAGGACTTCCCTTTGGGACTTAGCACAGCTCAATACATTTCCCTAGTCAGACCGAGACTTCCCAGGTGACCTTGGATAAATTATTTGGGTCAAGATTTCTGAAGGTATATAAATGCCTAAATGTAAATGTTTTTCAAAAACGTAGTCTGTGGGTGACTTGGTCCACAAGCTCATGAATCTAGGCTATTCTAAACAATGGAATGTGAAATTACTCTCACTTTAAATTTTGGTGATAAGGTAGCATGGTGCCCACGAAGCCTCTGGGACCTGGCAGTGCTCTAAGAGAGCACACTCTGTTACCCTCTGTAGTATGTGAGCAATTTTACCTTCATTAGCAGCTGCCAAATAAACCCAGCACACATAAAGAATATATGTTTGTATCTTGCTGCGTAAAGAATATATGTTTGTTCTGTAACTTCCACTCTAATTCCACAGTTCCTCAGAGGAGAGAGAAAGAATGCATCTCAGTTTTCAGACAAAAATGGGAATTAGGTAGGGGGCAGCCCTTACACCAAAAATTGATAACATGCGAGTAGCAGAAATAAAGTTGCTTGATAACTCTTGGAAGTTGCTCAGCACCTCAGAATCGGGACAAAACGTGTTTATTTGTCTCAGATTTGATTCTGCAATACAGAATTAAAAGACTATCTCAGTTTATGCAAAAATCCCTTGAAACTGAGAACTAATTACCCCAAAATCACTCAAGACAGAAGGAGTTGCAGTGAGGCCTTAAGAGAACACTGCTACATGCACTTTAGGCAATTGGAAAAGCTCTTTTCACAATGCACATCAAGTGTATGAATAAACTAACTGCTGACAGGAAGGCACTATTCATGTATACTAAACATGATGGTTGAGAAGCAACGTCCAGCTCAAGGAATCCCTTGATTTGATGAGCCTGGAAGGGATATCAGGGACAAAATAATTTAAACATATTTCTTAGAATAATTCATAAATATATGCTATGAGCAACCATGAGAGCTGGGATAATGCAGAAGGCAGTTACTCTGGCAGTTACCACAGTTACATGCTTGACTGTCATAGATTCTATCCATGAGAAACTATATTACACTCTGAAAAGGGCAGTTTTTTGATTTCCAGATCATAAACTTCAACATTTACACTTGTCATTTTTTACGAGCTACAGTGGACCAATAAGGTAGGAGAATTATGGATATTTATATTGACAGAGTAGATAACACAGACATAATGAGATTGCTGCATGTCATTTAACAGTTTTTGTTTGCTCTACTTCTTAGTTTTATAGAAATATTTTTATTCTTTGTACTGAAAGGCAATAGACATTTCTGCTTCAAATTATTCGACACTGGTTAGTCCACTTTAATTATTGTATATAAAAGTGTTTTATTCTTTTCTTCATTCAGATTGGCAGGGATGACTTAGAGCACTCAACTAAAACAGAAAATTAATCAAAAGCTCCTATGAGTTTGAGCATGGGATCTGGTAAACTCAGTAACAAATAAAACATAATTCTAAACATTCATGTTTACAAAAAGAATTACAAAATCTGAGTAATAAGTTAGTAAAGTGAAATAGTTATATATTGTTCAGATACAAAAATCCTAGCAACTTAATTTATATATCACTATAGCAGACATGACAAAATTGTGAATCAAGCCATCCACTGTCATAAGTGGTACTCCAAGGTTCCCAACAGAAAACTTATATTTTTATTTTCTGTTCATATATAGCCAAAAGTAAGAGGCAAAGCCAGCCTAATAGTAATCCAAGGTTCTGTAGGAGAAACATCAACCAGGGTCGCCGTGTCTGAATATGAGTCATTTCAGGAAGCTAAAAAAAGAACAAGACACCAGAATGAGAGCCAGATATATTCATCTCTGGGAAAAAAAGTCTTCTGGGAAAACAAGACAAACTTCATTAAAAAAAGACTTTAACAATGCTGGGCTTCTGAATATAGTTATTAATCCGTAGCATGTTCTGTACATTGTAACATCACAGATCTTGACTGTGAAATATTTAAATGAATCAAATTCTACCCATTTTGGTTCTCGTACTAGCACCGATAAGAGCTATAAATGAGCTTCCAATATTTGTTAACTTCTCAATAGTTTTTTAGTAATTTTAAACAGCTGTCTGTAAAGAAATGGTTCTTTAGCAAAATAAGTGATTCCCTTTTGTGGGAATAAGCTACTTTGAGTTTTCTTGTTTCAGGACTATATAAAGAATCAATCCTGCTCTAACTGAAATACCTGGCAACACTGCTATTTACTTGGGCTTTAGTAGATATATAGTCAATATTTTTAAAATATGCTTGAGAAAATCACCATCAAAATTTTGTCTCTAAGTTTTAAATCAAATAAGGGGCCACAGCTGTTTATAATCATATTAAGAGCTACTTACATTGACCTTTAACCATACATAGTCTCTTTTATAAAAGTTTAAAAAAAATATGTCTCAGTAAAGCCTGTGACACTAATGCCTCAGGCTCAGACTCTCTTAGTACTTATGCTTTATGTATTATTGACACCAGAAGAGACACTAATGATTACGGATACTGATACACACTTTGGAATTAAACACAGAGTAATGGCCTGGTACTGACCTTTGGTTTTGGTTGTGTTTTTTTGGTCTATTTGTTGTGAATGTAAAAACAAGATAAAATACTTAAAAATCACAGCAAGTGGTTGTGACACTCTCCCATCTTGCTGCCTTCCAGCTTGACTCACAGCTTGCACTTGAATGAAGCTACTTATTTCCTCTGCTCTTCAGAGCCTCCTCACAGGAGCTGTAACAGCATCAGCCACTGGGAGACAATGGAGCGATGTTGACCAAGGAGGCTGACAGGGAATGTTTACAGCTACTTTCTATGCTTGTCCTTCCCTCTCTCAGAGGGGTTCTACTTCTCCTGCACTCTTCTTTCTCTGGGATTTGGCATGGGCCCAAAAGGAAACTACAGTGAAAAATCTGTCTCCATTTTAAAGTTTTGCATAAAAATAACAAGCGAATGCAAACATCTTGGTTCTTCATAGAAAAAAAAACCGGTGGTTTAAATTATGGTACAAATTTGTATCTTAGAAACTCATGTTGTTATAATTAATCTGTATTTAAGGATCATCAGAAACTTTTAATCTAAAGCAAAGATAAACACCTCAATTTTCTCTTATTACTGTCAGTGCCAATTTGTGAGTTATACATATGTGCAGTAGATTCCTAAGAAATTTTTAAAAAAGGAATTCTTGGCAGGTAGTGCCCTTCCTATGTCTTATGCAGATATCTGCTCCCTTCACCTAACCTGCATGCACGTTATTAACTGCACAGACCATTTCTATAGCCTTATCTACTGTGAAACTGCTGCTTACCTCTGAAAATAAAAGCTGATTGCTAACTTGTATCAGTTATGATTCCCATACTCTTTCTGAACAAAAATGCATTTGGTACAGCTGAGAAAAGCTTATTATTTAGGAAACAAAAGTGTATTAAACTGACAGCTGCAAAAAAATCTTCACAAAAAGATATGGAAATGGCACCACATCCTAGCTGTTGGATGCCATCACACTTGCTAATGATTCACGTCTATTGGAGGCAAAGTAGCTACTGTTAATCAAGGGACTGTGCTATTCCCACTCCAGCTCATGGTATCATGATAGATATGAAGAGTTAGGAAGCAGCATGCTGAAAGAAGGCATGAGAAGCCCCCAACCATATGCTGGCTGAACAAGAGTTTACCAAGCTGGATTATATATGGCATGACTGCTGTGCTGCAATAGCCCCTTAAGACCCTTTTATAATACCCCTTTTTCTCCAAAATTAGACAGATCTTTAAGGTTTGTCAAAGAAAGTGTCATTTAGTTGCCTCAGGGAATCAGGGAACGTCTGGCTACCTCCTGTTTCTTGATATTCTAATTGTCTTTCTTGCTTCTCTCTCTCCTTTCAAATTAGAAAGTAGTCTTTCTGGTTGGGAAGCATACAAACCAATATAATTTGTTGCTTATAAATGATGGTCCAGTCCTTGATGTTTAATACTATGCACTTGATTTCATAAGTATTCATGATTACTTCATAGATACTTACTTAAGAAACTGATAAAGAATTGTCATGTTATTTTTTGAGAGGAAAGGGGGACATGTTTTGTTAATTAATCAGTTTGTTAGGTGTGAGTTTATCTGTTCTATTCCATATATTGGAATGCCAAGTTTCAATACAGATTAAAATTATTTTAAAGGAAAGATATGTTATTAATGAAAGGATCTTTAGAGATTGTGCAAAGTTATGATTTTTCTTATGACCTCCAAGCCGATGCCAAGTGCAAAAATCTCACTATTGTTCTCACAAAAAGCTGGTTTTCAGGGGGTTAATTTTGGTTAAACAACAGCTAAAGTCAAAATATTAAAGGTGTTTATTCACAAACATATCTTGAAGAAGCAAACTATTTATGTTCCAACGCTACACTTGTGCATCCAGATTTTTAAGACAAAATAATCCTCCCTTCCACTTTCCCCAGTTACTGGGAAGATGAAGTTTTGCAGAGTTCCTTGGTGAAAAATTGTAAAGTATATAAAGCATTTTATCTTTATTCCTTTTCCTCTGATTTTTTAAATTATTAACAACCCTGGTGTTAATAGAACTAAAATGCCATTTGTAGAAATAAAACCCCTTTAATTAATCACAGAAGTAGTTTTGTGCAACCTTGACTGTGGTGGCAGTGCCACATTGCTGTCCTGTCAATGATCCTCCATCTCATATCTCTCACTGTTCCTCAATGCAGAAATCAGCGAGGCTGTTCAGTCTTATTGAACTGCTCCTCTGATGAGTGCATGAATAAAATAAATACTGAAAATTATAGTAAAGCTTTGTACACCATTCAGTATTTGTACCCCATTGGCAGGAACACTGATGATTTCTGTTTGTAGATGGGAATTCAGTTGTTTCTGTACAGGAAGTTGAAAAATATGTAAACCATAGATGGTTTTCTTTTGATATGTACTATACAAACATACAAAACAATTCAGGTGTATAGATTTATGCAGTACTACAGGACTAGTTTTTACATAAAATGATCCCTGTGATATTCAAAACTTGCACTTCTGACAAATACAGGTGAGCAACCCAACTGCAGTGTGTTTGACAAACTGCAGAGAAAGGCTGATTGGAATCCCTGTTAGTAAAAGGGAGGTGAGAGAAATAAGATCCTCCCCTCTCATCCTTCTTTTTCCTGTTCTCACTGAGAACAAAATTATGGTGACAGGCTAAGAACAAGGGAAAACATGATCCTGTTGCTGCCTGGAATTGTGTCATCTCTCAGGATTCACAGCTGGCACATTGCTTTGAAGACTTGGGGGAAAACATAGTGTTGTTCTGGGAGCTTGTGGATCTCTGAGGGGTGCTGATACTGTACTGAAAGAAATACATGTCTGAATCATTCTTAGCCACATTGGTAGAGCTATGCCTATTGAGTATGTAGGCAGCCTCACTTCCAAATTTCTTTGTGTCAGAACAAGATGCAACATAGTACACAGTGTTCTTGTCTGTTATTTGCCACCTCAGTCAAGATTGTTTGCACATCTGAAATCCTTAGGCAGTTCCATCATAACTTCTTAGGAGCACTTTATGTTCAGTTTAGTTTTGTTAGTGATAAAAATAGACAAAAAACCTGCCAAGCTCTAAGGTCAATTATGACAAGTAGATTTTTAAATAGGTTATAATACTGGCATGGCATATCAGGTTTCAACAATTATGCTTGAACCTGGCATATGATCTGTCAGGCAAGAGATGGGGGGTGGCAATGAAAACAGTGGAAAGATAGCCAGGTTTGGGAAAAATACTGTAATAGTTTACGAGTAAACAGACCTTTTCTTTTTCCTCCTCTCTATCTAATCACTCAAAAGATTCAATCTTTGTTCAGAAGCTTGCAAGCAACTTATATTAGTAGACGCTGATAAAAAAAAACTATATGGCACTTAAAGAGTAAAATAAGCTGGGAAATTTATTAAGTTCTGCATTGTTACATGTGTAGCAGTTAGTCATCTCTTCAATAAATTATGTAGCCTGAGGCATCTGCACAAGTGATTGGTAAATATGAAAAAGCTGAGACAATTCAGTGGGTTTTGGATTGCTTAGGAGCTTATCTAAGCCTCTCTGAGACAGAAGGGTTGGCCAGAAAAATCACAGGATAAGTATCTTGCATTTTAGTTCAGAAACAGCAAGTTCATGTTGAAACAATGAGCAAAAAATATATAAATGGTAGTAAAACTAAGAAAAGTAGCAAACTTACGCATGATTTTATAAACCCCTGCAGGTTCAAATGTTTATTTATGTCATACTGAGTAGCTCTATCAGGCCTAAAAATATATTTTTTACCTTTCCCCCTTTAAAAGTCCTTTATGCCTTTCTCATATATTACCCTCTTAATAGCCTTTACGTCACTTTTTAATTACTGTTTATACCTATCATGGCAGTGACATCAAACAAAATCAGTCTATTTTTCCAAGCACCATAAACTCACAGGGCAGAAAATATGCTCTTCCCAGGAAGCCTATGTACTCTTTTTCCCTTCCAAGTTAATCTACCTGCATTTGTCTGACACTCATCTATGATGTTGCTATGTTAAAAGGAAAATATAACTGTAGACTGAAGTTCTTACCATTTCTGCTAAAGATAAATACAGGAACATTCCAGCTGTAACAGTAAAAATCCAGTTTTGAATGCGTGGGTCAGTTGACACAGAAAGCCCAATATAAAGTCCTAAGAATGCTGTTAGCGCACTTATGAAATTCATCAAAATCGCAATCTTCGTGGGGAGCCCTGTACTTAACAGTACAGCAAAGTCTCCTGCACAGGGAAAACAGCAGAAAATTAACTTTTTAGCTGATATATATATATTTTTAAGGTACCTAATAATAAATCAAGAAGAAAAGTAATACAGACTTGCACAAAGACAGTCAATTGATGGTTGACTGCCCTTAGATTTCTATAAAATCAGTAATAAAACCATCCTGTGTGAAAAAACAAAGACAACCCTCCACCACACGCACATATTGGCTTGCATTTGTTTATCTCTTCCTAAAGATAGCACACAGTATACAGGAGTGGTTTTCTGTTAGTTCTTGATGTTCTGTGCCATTTCCAACTTGGATACACGCAAAAGTGAAGTCACATGCTTTTCCGGAGTTTCTAAATCTTACTTTGTTAGGAAATTGTCAATTCAAATCAAGTGAGTAGATTTGTAACATGGTCTTTGAGTCTTTAACAGATGCTGCAAGTCAGAATATATGATAGTCTGATCCCAGTCTGAGTTTAACTCCACTGATTTCAGACCCAATGAAATTTGATAAAATGTATATCAGAATACCATGACAGTTTTTTCTTCTAAAATAAATGATTTTGTAACAGGCCCACAGTAAAAGACTGAAAATGCTTCTCCAGGGCTATAGAAATGCCACTTTGACTCTGGGGCACCACTCTCTCAGAACTGAGAAGGTCTGCCTTTGGAGTTAGTTATTCTATATTTCAGTAATTTCTTTGCTATGCAAACCAGAGTTACCAGTTTTACAGCAATTCCCCATCACAATTATTTTTTTATAATGTTTGTTGCTACATAGGCAGTACATGAAATCTCCAGACATTTAAGAATAAACATAAGAATCTGCAGTTTTCATCTTAAATTTGCCAGCATACCTGCATTCATCAGTACAATGTTAAGAACAACTCCAGCCATACTAGAAGATTTGTCACAAGGAGATAGTTGAGGACAATGTTCAACAGAACTATCTTCCAGTCCTGACTGCTAGTAAAATGGGTCTTACATCTTCCTTTATTATATTTTTATTCTTGATTAGCAGCAAGATTGAGGGTAGCATGAGGAATACAATGTTAAATGGCTCTGCTGCATATAAAAGCTTTTGGACAGGCCATTGTGTCAGATAGGCCCATTGTGCATATGTAGCTCTTGCTCAGCTTACTATCTTTTTATGTGTCTGTACATCTGGAGAAGGTGAGATGGGATGGCATCCAATAATGAGGACAGAAGTCTACTCTGCTTTTTATGTTGGGGAAAGAGAAGATCACAGCCTCTTTATATACCCATCTCACATATTAATGTTATAGTTCACAATTCCATAAGCAAGAAGAATTCCCACTAATGTCATGCAGGAAAGAATTCTTTGGAAAATGTGAAACTACAAAATCAGTCATAAAAAATACACACATATACTTCTTACCCATTTCATGAGGAATTTCATGGCATAAAATAGCAACAGTTGTTGTCACACCTGTTTCTGTTGAGGACGAGAAAGCTGCTCCTATTACCAAGCCATCAGCAAAATTGTGAAGACTGTCACCCACTAGAACCATTATAGCTAACAAGCTAATTTTCTTACCTAGCAAAACAAACAAACAAATGAACAACAAAATTTTTCCTGTTGTATACAATATTTGCGTTTGGGGGGTTATTATGAAACATTATAACAATCAGATGTCAATAGTTTTTGTCTGTTTTGACCTTGTAATTACACTTATTTCAATGCATTTGAAATAAAAATGTAGGTTGTAGAATGACTCAGAGATTCAAAGACCAGCAAGTAGCTTCCTTATTTTTACTAGACCAAGCAAGGTTTGAGTCAAGTCTCGTGGTATATCTTATGAGTCTCCATTAATCTTTCTTTGGTTGCTGAAATTTGCACAAGTTTTCATAGGTGTTATTTCTTTCTTTGAGACACAGAGCTTTTCCACCATCATTCACAGAATTGCACAGCTATGAAGATGAATATCTGGTCTCAGAAACCTGATAATTTTAACACTGTTAAGCATGCTGCTATTGAATAATATTTTCAGGGTCTATTTTTTACGAGATTGTATTACAACAAAAGATAGAAATGAAAGGCAACAAACCTCAGAGTATCACTGTTAGTTCAACATTACAGCATGCTCGTTTCCAACTTTTGTACTGATCAATTAATGGCTATTATGCTCAAAGTACTCCTGTCTGCAGCATCACTCACAGATACAGATGGTTGTTTCTCTTTCCCATATTGTTTTGTGACCTTACTTTAGTGTGGAACAGTACATTTGATGTTCATGACCAGGCACCTGACGTGAGAGGCAAGGCGCTACTAGTGATAAAGTACTGAAAATAGGCGGTGAGAGACTGCATAATATCAGGGAGGCTGAGAAGAAGTTAGATAGCTTGTTCCAAGTGCAGTCTGCAGTGAACCACAGCCAAATGGCCCAAAACTCTCTCGCTAGCACATATAGAAAGAAGGTAGGGGGGCCAATAATGCAGGAGAATGCAAGCTATGCAAGAGCAAGGACCAACAGGAGGAAGAGACTTCCTCCAAAGCCTGAGGTGCTCTTGCATAACCGCTTCACCACTCTGCAGACTGAAGAAGGAAGACTTGTCACATGTGGAAAGACATGTAGAGCTGAGTAAAGCCACCCAGTGTGCTCCTCGTATAGCAACAAGCACTACTAAGAAAAGGTGACAGGTGGTGTTAGTAGAAGACTTTCTTCTGAGAAGTATGGAGGCACTAGATCAGCAGCCTGATCTAGTGGAAGGTGTTCCTGCCTATGCCAGGGCAGTTGGAACTGATGATTGAGATCTCTTCCAAGCCAACCCATTCTATGATTCTAAATCAGGGACAGTCTCTCCACCCAATCTGTAACTCAGATGGTCATATAACGTGCTGAATGGATTCATGGGGAGGGATTTTATCTTAAGTAGCAAAGAGGCTCTATACATAGGTTCAATGTCTATGTTTAGAAACATAACATCTGTTCCTCTATCCTGTACTTTGTCCCATTGATTTTGTCCATATTCTTACAAGCAGGACCTCCTAATGTCTCTCAGGAAATTCATCCAGCTTCCCTCTACACAGTATGGACAAAATCCTTTGCAAAGTGTTGCTTTTATATCTGGAGAATCAGGGTTGTGTTTTGGGGTCTAAACATCATGTATTTTCCTGACTTCTGCTGGCCCCACACAGACAGAATATGACAGTCTATGGAGCAAATACAGAGCTGCACGGAACTGTCTGAATATAGTTATTACAAGGTTTCACTTCAGTAATGTTTTTTTCAGAGATGGCCATTTTGTAGTGATGGGGGAGATGTTTTTCTTACAGAAACTGGCTAGAATTGAAGTCTTCAGACTATTATGAAAAAATACACAACACATAAAAGCCTAACAACTGCATTCAGAAAAATCCTCCCCAGTTGCCTGGGAGCTCTGCGGGTTCAGAAAAATTGGCAGGCTTATTAGATTTTCCTGCCAGCTTACAGAGCCAGACGTGGATGTCCCCATTTGCACAGTTCTTTCTAAACACTATGGGCAGTTTATAATCAATAGTGCAGAGCGTGAGTTACATAGAAGTAATAGATTGCTGCACCAGATTGAGTTTGTGATTTGTAATAAGCAGTGGTGAAGACAAAATCATGATCTGCCCTGAGATATTGTTAGTCTGTTTTTTTCAAATACTGGATAGTTGAAGAAGGTGTACGAAAATTACTGGAACTCACTCCAGCATGTTCTCTGTACTATGACACAGGGATCAGGTTAACATTATGGAGCAATCGAAAATGTAAGTTTTTTGGACTTACTTGACTGCAAGTTAAGAAGAGGCATATATAAACAAACCTGAATGTTTACCTTAATTTACTTTCAGCCTGTTTTAAAATGTCTTTGTTATGAGCAACTATCTCAATGCATTATATTGTTGTGATAGTAAGGGTTAACTTATTTCCCATAAAGCCTCTTCTTGATCAACCCTGCACCTTTTTTTTTTGGTAATTCCCTTTGTTTAAATAGGAGATTGAAACTCACAGCAAATTCTATCCCATAATTTTCATAAAGCTAGTATGTGTATGACTCCCACCCTAGATTATGCTTTTTAAGTTCTGAATAAGAGTAGAAAGCAAACATTTATATATAAAGAGATCTTTTTTCCAATACTTTCATTACTTGTACAGCAAAAATAAAATTCTAGTTAAAGTAACATCTCATTGAGCATACCAAATATAAAATGTTGCTGTTTGATCTTTTCATATATTTTTCAATATTTTCAAATATTGATATGAGGATAAATGAGAAGGCCAGTCTCATGCATTTAGCTATTCATAAGAACTCTAGCAACACAACTTTTTGAAAATATGTATTCTTAACACCTTCCCCCAAAACAAAACAACACCCCTTCCCTACTATAGTTTCACTTACTGATTTCTAATATAAAAGTAAAACTGAGCTATGAGGAAAAAAATGGAACCAAACAAAGAATTTTACTGAGAAACTACCCCAAATTTAGTTATAGACCAAATTTAGTTATTTGGAACAAATAACATTGACATCATTAGAAATTTGTTTGTGCTTGGCAGGTAGTGATGATTGAACAGAATGAAAACACCTAGATAGTCACACTGAAACTGGTTCTGGATTGTGCACTGCTGAGAGCAAAGAAATAGAAATCCAGATTGCCAGTGCCTCAGAAATAGAAATGACGTTTGTAAGAACAGAAAAGAATACTAGAAACCTAGAAGAAGATAGTTATATTTCTGAATAAATCAAACTGATGATCTGAGATCACAAAATAAGGTGGAGTTTATAGGAAATAAACTGATTTCAATTAAAATACTATGTTGTAGATTACAACTGTAATAAATTCATCAAGGTCAGACAAATACAGTCAAAGGCAGAGTTTGATTTACACTATATTTTCCCATTTTTTTGAGTGAGCAGCAACAAAACAGAGACAATAAGAAATACTTTGAGGCTCCCTGAAGAAAACATATTATCCTAAAACTGAGAGCCAGCATGAGTTCATAATTCCATACATAAAATAAGTTATTACTGGTTTAAAAAGGCTATTGCTTTACTGTGTAAGAGAAGAAGCAAGCACAATTATATTAGTATAGCGAGCCAAAAAACCCAATGATTTCACTACCTTCAGAAATAAAAGCCCAAGCAAAGTTTACAATTACAAAAATCTGTTTTGTATTAAATTGTGAATGTTTCCCTTTAGGCAAAGGCTGTAGAAAGTGCTTTGCAACAGTGAGTAAACAAACACTACAGCATGGACAGTATAAGA
Organism: Clamator glandarius; assembly: GCA_033459285.1. Lineage (NCBI taxonomy): Eukaryota > Metazoa > Chordata > Aves > Cuculiformes > Cuculidae > Clamator > Clamator glandarius. Next base: position 3,092,895 of record JAUNZM010000046.1, read on the forward strand.
TTAATGAACTTCGCAATTACAGGATTGGCAACTGAGACAGTCTTTAAGGTATTTAATTATGCATCCAAACTCCATCAAATGTGGTGAGATAGCACACAGCAAACAGAGTGAAGCCAGCTTCACACTTTCAATTCCATCTTAGGTTTGAAGGATTTTCCTGTTGCTTGTCTAGTTTTTTTATTGATACTAACTTTTTTTGCTGATCGGCTTACTTTCTGGAGGAACCTCAGCAGACTCAGAATCTTCTGGGCTTCTCTAGTTAAAAGCAAAGATAATAGATCAGTGTTAAGGGACTCTTCCAGCTGCTGCTATAAATATAGGAAAATATGAAGATGGCGGCTGTTATTTGCACAGGTATTATTAGAATAATTTATTGAGCACTGGCAGTATGATTGGTACTGCAGAAAGACATGAAAAAGAAACTTGCCCTGCCCACAAAAGCTTAGTGTAATTCAGGTAAGAAGAAATACATTCATAAGCACTGCTGTAACCCTAGAAAATCATATCCCTGCTTGATTACACAAAAATCTGAGACAAACACAGAACTAAAAAGGACATCATAATTGAAATTTTGTCTTTTGATTTTGTCATGATAGCATAATTTTAGTTTCCTGCTGCATAAGGTGTCTATAGGATCTCCAAGTCAAAATGGGTAGATGCTGGAGTTCACGATCTTCACAGTTACTCTGTGCAAACACAAAACTTAAAGGATGATCATAGGTAGGTTTCACACTCTTTCAAAATATAGGGCTTTTTTTCTTCAGAGTGGTACAGCCTCCAGTGTCTTGCCTCTTGGTCTTTAGTTAGGGCTTTGTCTTGGCACAAGGCATCATTGACTGGGCGTAGCAGCACATGAGTAGACTTCACTGAAATGAGTGAAATTTACCCTTATTTCAAGTGAAGAAAGAGATAACATCTTTGTCCCTATGCCAGAGTTAATATGATGCACCAGCCCTAATGTTTATTTAACAAAAATTGCAGCTATGGGGAGAGAAGGAAGAACATGAGGAATCTGTCTCTTCCCCTACCTCCTTAGGGCTTTTCTTTCTGAGAAAATGATTAGAAATTTTTCTGAGGGTGAGATAAGGCAAAAAATTTGTTTATTTGAAAATAGAAAAACTGAATTCATAATTACTACATTTGGTTTTAATTTTTGACCAAAAAAAAAGCTTATTAAACCTATTATTGCAAGCAGTGAAGAGTCAACAGCAGCATGAAAAAGCGCTTTGTTAGGGACAGCAGCCACCACTCCAAAAACTATAGCAGAGATTTGTACTGGCTGCAAACACAATATGTTTCTTGGCTGATATTAGCTTGATTGTGATGTGGGGTACATGCTGTAGAGGCATGAGGACGGAATGGAAAGGATATGGTTTTAAAATTCTAGATTTTAAAGGAAAAAAAAAGCCTTTAATTCCCATGATTGCAGCCAGTCATAAGAATTCCAATAACTGTTGCACTTCTCTTATAATATTTCTTCACATGCCACTTCTTTGAACTCTGAGTCAAAACTGGAAGACTAATCTCAGACCTGAAGGATTTATAAGCATTTCTTAGTCAACCAGTGTTTGTCTTACTATTACTCACATGATTCTGAAAAATTGGCCGTTCTTGTACAAACTAGCTAGGCCAGGCTAGTTCATGCGATCTATACATAATTTTAGGGGGATCTTGCATTTGAGAGGAATGACAAGCTCATCCATTCTATAAACAGGAAGCTATGACGAGGCTTACAAATTCGTAAACATTCTTCACTGTTTGTTCTGCACTCAGTTGAGAGTTTTCCAACTGTGTTTGAGAGATTAGCAGCGGCTGGTGAGGCTTTTACACTACACAACTGCCTTAGTAAGATTGAGATCACATCATAGAGGATCTCTGTAGATTCTGATTTAAATAAATAGGAAGCTATGTATCTAGGTACTACATATAAGTTGAAGATATTAATTGGGAGAAGAGAAAAAAGGTCAGAAGACATGAATTAATTCAGTTTGCAAAGTTATATCTGTCTGGATGTTATCCACAGACCAGTGAAAATTTATGCAGTTTCTTATAGGTAAGCACTTTTCCCAGATATCCAGCTTTTGTTGCTCTTCAAATCTGTGGAAAAATGCCCAAGAACAGTCCAAGATTTCATCTGTCCACTAATAATGCATTTAACCCTCACTGCAAAAAGTCCTGAAATTTTTCCCATGGGAGAGTCTGCATTTACATGTGATATATTTTTAAAAAGAATGGATGAGGAAAATCTTCAATTATTTTACCAATAAATGGTAGTACAGGAAATTTATTGTTACAGCAATCTGATGCATACAAAAAAGTTATTGTAAATATCTGTGTTCTAAATCTCTGTAAAATTTCATTATAAACATCAAAATCTAGAGATTCCTGCTAATCAATTCATGTAATAAAGGACAAATCTATAAAGACTGAGAAATAATACTGATTTATTACATTGATTTGGTTCAATTTTTGAGGAACAGAGAAAGAAGGACACGAAATTAGGGAGGTATGTTATATTGGTTAACCTACCAACTGTATGGTTGAAGTAGATTTGCCTCTGCCTGAATGTTCATTTAATTCAGATTCCACTGGAAGATCATGGGAATGTCCCATGTGCCCATTAACTAAAGAAAGGCCCTGATGAATGAAGATGCTTTGCAATTAGTTCTCAAACCAAATGAAAATAGGTGCAGTCTTTCTCAGCCTTCTGTGAAAGTTTTGCATTTATAAGAATTATTTTTTTCAAAACAAAACCTACTGAAAAAGATTGTTGGTTGACATGAACATTTCATAATGCTTATTTGGTTAGAAAACCCTGAGAAGTGAACTAGATAAATCAATGACAACTGTAATGATTTGATAAAACTTTTGTTTTAATGAAGACTATGATTTGAAGCTGAAATAGATATAAAAATTAACTTCTAGAATTCATCTAGTTCTCAGTAGGCCAAGTTTAAAAATTTGTAGGGTAATGACAAAATCCTTCTCTCCAAATAAGTAACAAAGAGGACTACAGACAACAAACAAAATATCACCATGATCAAAATATTCTCATTCAATGACCCTCACATAATAGTCATATGGCTGACTCAAAGACAGTGGAAAGTGAGACTTGTTGCTGTGTATCTAAATTAAGCCAGTCATTAACCACTCTGTAAAACAGAATAAGCAAATGCTTAGCCTTCTTAAATGACTTTAAGATAGCCTCTCACGCTGAGAAACTTAATGAGCCATCACATTTTGTGTTACATTATATCCTTGGGCAAAATCGTATTTTCAGGGACCAGCCACACTGAAATAGAGCAATAGAATTACTGTAAGTGTGGCAGCAAACAAGGAGAAGTTTTTAATATAAGATGGGGTTTTATTGGGATAGGGGTAAAAAAAAATCTAGAAATTTTAAGATATCATTCTTTACAATATCTTGTACTGACATCTGTGTCTTCATCCTCCTCAAAGAGAGCCTAGAGTAAACAACTATAATTGCTATTTCATACGTATACATACTCTTCACCTACTCCAGTGCTAGTCATGGAAGTATGCTTACGGAACACATTCAATTAACTGTTTCCTTCTTGAGTAATAAAAATACAGGACACATTTATGAAGCACACAAAATCCATACAGCACAGCAGAACAGAAATTGAAGGTCAATGTGGTCGGAGCACTCTGCAAAGTAGTTTTTAATGCTTCATTTAATTCATACCTTTGATAATTATTTTCTATACTCATTTTAACATTTTGTGCATCAAAAAGTCACAAAATAGAAGAGATTTGTTAAACGATAAATTGTATAAGCTTTACCTGGTCCTGTGGTGTTACCAAAAGAAAGAAACACTTTTCTATTAGAAAAAATCCATGAATTCCTCCAATTATTCCCAGAAGTTTCCAAATGTATTCTTTCCCCTCATAGAAATGTTCTACCTCTTGTGCTTCATGATTATGTAAACCAAGAGTCTAAAAAAAAGAAATAAAGTAAAAAATTAAAAAACAGCAGTGTTGAGAGAAATTATGTGTTCATGCAATTTTTTATCAGAATTTTCTTTTGCTCTCTCTTTCAAATTTAAATTGTATTTTAAGCTAACCAACTGAGTAACAGATAGATTAATTATTAGGAGCTTCTGCTAGACTTCATCATCTCTCTTTGTTAAAGTAACATTAGTTTCAGAAACAATTTTATTAAATTACCCCTTATATATGTATTTCATATTTTTTTTTCAGAGTAAATTATATTTAAAGTCTAAAAAGTTAGTTCCATCATCTTCAGATGTAAATTTCTTCTCAAAAATAATCTAGAAAGATTTCTGCTGGTGGGTGTGCTTCCATTTTTCCCCAGTGGTGCACCATGGTAGCCCTCCTTTGCTCTGAAAGCAACTCAATATGTGAGGCTACTCGATTCTTCACTTAAAACTGGTGAAAGAGAATACTTTCACATTCAAAAGGTGTTTCTTAAAGAAACACATTTGTCTACCATTCACTGAGAATTGCTTTCCTTAAACCAATCTCCCAGTTCTTCTTCTAGAAATGATGTATTGAACATGAAGAACATTTTGACCAGAAACTCAAGTGAAGGTGTAACACTCTCTTTCAATGACCAGTTGTAGTCTACTCAGAAAAGTCATATCATATCAGAGGAGACTCAGTCAAAAATAAATGAACACACAATGGGAAATTTGCTTCTGTTTCGTACACTAACGTATTCCCAAAAATTATTTTATTAGTTTAGGAAAAAAAATAATTCATTCTATTACAGTTCAAAGCGGCAGGATTAATTAGACTAATTGCTCTGGTTCTCTGCAACAATGCGTAGAGGAGACTGTGGATGCCTTGTTCAACGTTTGAACAATTTCTCCTAAAACGTGTTACAGAATCTGCCTCATGAAAGAATACACATCTAGAAACTGGCTTGCACAGGATTTGTGGATTTTCTGAAAAGCTTTTGTGAAAACAGGAAACTTGTTTTCTCTGAATTAATCATGTGTTGATTTCTGCTTCTTACTGCTTGGGATCTCTCTCAACTACAAAGTGCAAGTGTAACTGGAATTCTGAGTAGTCAGCCCACAGATTTCATGGGAAGCTTAATTTTAAAGAGACAAGCATTAGCCAGGTTGAAATGAAACTTTTCTTTGAATATGTGAGTGCAGACATATCTATCAGCATTTTAAAAACATGAAAATGTGTATTACCTACCTGAGGAATAAGGTGTAGCAATGCATCTCCAGAAAGTGTCCCAACAGCCAAACCAACAAACAGCTGTAAAATGAGCGTGTAGATTTCTTGACAGGAGTTAAATAAAATAAGGGTTGTACCAAACATAGATCCAATAGTAATAAGCAAAACAGCAACAGTGCTGTAACCATATTCTGTAGGGGAAAACAAATGAAACAAAATAGAGGCAGCTTTAATAATTCCTTATTTGTGTTTGAGCATTTAATTTGTATTTATATTTAGTTTTGAGGCTATGTTTTGACATCTCTGTGTACAAACACATGGAGAAGTGATTCATTGTGCCACATAGATGTTTTCTGTCATGTGTGATACAGATGAAAGAATTGGAAGCCTAAAAAATATCCGTTTTTTCAGGCTTTACAGGTAATACAGTCAAATGCTTCCAAATTTCAGACATTAAAGAACTAAACAGACTGTGACCCATCTATAAGAAGGGGCACAGGGAGGATCTGGGAAACTACAGGCCTGTCAGTCTGACCTCGGTGCCGGGGAAAGTCATGGAGTGGGTGATCTTGAGTGCTATCAAGAAGCACTTGCAAGAGAACCGGGTGATCAGGCCCAGTCAACACGGGTTCATGAAAGGCAGGTCTTGCCAGAGTAATCTGATCACCTTCTATGACCGAGTGACTAGACTCTTGGACAAGGGAAAGGCTGTGGATGTGGTCTTCCTGGACTTCAGAAAAGCCTTTGATACAGTTTCTCACAGCATTCTGCTTCGGGAACTGTCGGCCTCTGGCCTGGATGGGCGCACACTCTCCTGGGTGAAAAACTGGTTGAACGACCGGGCCCAGAGGGTGGTGGTAAATGGAGTTAAATCCAGCTGGAGGCCAGTGACAAGTGGGGTTCCCCAGGGCTCAGTCCTGGGTCCAGTCCTGTTTAATGTCTTTATCAACGACCTGGATGAAGGCATCGAGTGCTCCCTTAGCAAGTTTGCAGATGACACCAAGCTGGGTGGAAGTGTCGATCTGCTGGAGGGTCGGGAGGCTCTGCAAAGGGAGCTGAACAGGCTGGACTGCTGGGCTGAGACCAACGGCATGAGGTTTAACAAGGCCAAATGCCGGGTCCTGCACTTGGGGCACAACAACCCTATGCAGTGCTACAGACTAGGAGAAGCCTGGCTGGAAACCTGCCAGGAGGAGAAGGACCTGGGGGTGTTGGTTGACAACCGACTGAACATGAGCCAGCAGTGTGCCCAGGTGGCCAAGAAGGCCAATGGCATGTTGGCTTGTATCAGAAATGGCATGACCAGCAGGTCCAGGGAGGTTCTTCTCCCTCTGTACTCGGCACTGGTGAGACCGCACCTCGAGTACTGTGTTCAGTTCTGGGCCCCTCACCACAAGAGGGATGTTGTGGCTCTGGAGCGAGTCCAGAGAAGAGCAACAAAGCTGGTGAAGGTGCTGGAGAACAAATCTTAGAAGAGCGACTGAGAGAGCTGGGGCTGTTTAGCCTGGTGAAGAGGAGGCTGAGGGGAGACCTTATTACTCTCTACAACTACCTGAAGGGAGGTTGTGGAGAGGAGGGTGCTGGCCTCTTCTCCCAAGTGACAGGGGACAGGACGAGAGGGAATGGCCTCAAGCTCTGCCAGGGGAGATTTAGGCTTGAGATTAGAAAAAAATTCTTCATGAAGAGGGTGGTTAGGCATTGGAACGGTCTGCCCAGGGAGGTGGTTCAGTCACCGTCCCTGGAGGTGTTTAAGGTTAGGGTGGATGAGGTACTTAGGAGCATGATTTAGGGATTGGTGGGAATGGTTGGACTCGACGATCCAGTGGGTCTCTTCCAACCTGGTTATTCTGTGATTCTGTGATTCTGTGATACTGTGACTGTACAGATTAGAGACACCCAGAGCAGCAAAGTGAATGCTGGCCTACAATTGTTTCCTTTCTTAGTAGATTTATGCTTGTTTTTCTATGTCCTCATGCCATATCTGTGTGTCTTTACAGTCAACACTAAATTATTAACTAAATCATATTCAATAAACAAACCAAGGCCTAAGACCTCAGATGAATGTAGGTATCTAATTGATGTTCTAAATATAAACTTTTGGTCCAAATTATGTTTACAAATGTGCTTTGGATATAAGCTCCTTTTGTTAGTACATCAGGACCACCAGTCTATTTTCCCAGGTTGCTGGGATTTTTGGACGGTTACTCTTACAATTCTTCAAGCTTAAATGCTGCTCATATTTCTAACCTTTTGCACAACATGAGTCCTGATTAATCTGTATGAAAGTCTTATGATGGAGGTAGAGCACTGATGACAAACAGACATAAAGGAACTAATGCCAAAATATTCTAAAGTGTTACTTAATGTTTCACACTTCAATAGCACTGCAACTGCTCAGCACCTCATAAAATCAGACAGTAAATTTCACAGACTGCACATCCAAACACAAGGTTATAGTAGACACTTATCAAAAGTTAGGCCTCGGTGACTTGGCCAAAACAACACAGCTTTTCAGTAAAACAGAACTGAGAATAAAATTAATGAGCCTATGCTCAAGTCACTGGGTCACACAAAGGTCAAACATGTAGTCCTTTGTCTTTCTCAAGCCGGCAGAAATGTCCCTGTGGTCGTGGAAACCTTCAGTTGCCAAAAAGCACAGCAAAAGGGCTGCAGAAAGGGCTTTTATTAATTCCATTCTGTTGGGATAGTTCAGCTTTTCTCATCTATGCAGATCTCTCACCTTTATGATATCACTAAAATTTCATTGATTAGGCTGATGGCCTTGGACTTGGGAGAATCTCATTCATCTGTGAATTTGCCATGAACTTTGTATATGACCTGGGTAAATGCCTTTCTTTCTTTGTCCCTTGATTCCCCATCTGAAAAATAGGCATATCCATGTAGCACAGAAAAGGTAAAAGCAAGAGAGATGAGACAAGAGATAACATAAGAAAGAAAGACCACTGCCTTCTGGGGAGCTTTAACAATTTCTCCTATTCTGTAAGTTTCTTTCTCCTATAACCATTCTTCGGGATATCCACGAGTATCCTTCCATTCCCTTGTTTAACATATTTTTCAATTCACACACATAGTTCAGTTAATCTTTGCACAACTGCCTGAGAGCTCAGTTCATTCCCACAAGCTGCTTAACATCTGTGGGTTAAAGTATAGACAGAATTTGGAGACATAATTTGGAGATGGAAAGTGCTGTTCCATAAGAACCTTTGGCCAGTAGGATGTGGGGAAAGTTTACTAATTCCTAAAAGATCTGGTCATGTAGATACTAGGGTAAAGGTATTGAAGACATTGATTTGTGGCCCAAAAGTGCTACTTTAGATGCAAGTGATTATGGTTAGATGCCTATTCCTTTTTGCTCATTCATAGCTCCCAATTCCCCAAGCAGAATTTAATGCTCCCTTCAGTACACTTATGTTTGTAACCAATTCCCAGCCATTGCTGGTTTAAAGTAAAAGTAAAACCAGGAAACTTTAAGAAGTTCTTAGGTCAGATGAGATTCAGAATTTTTTTTGGTAGGGTGGACTAGGGATTGGTTGCAGGAGAAGTACAGGTAGGGTAGAAATGCCTGGGAGCTGTGGCATGTGAGGGCTACAACTGCAACTGGAGACAAATTATACTCTAGCTCAGTTCCTAGTCCGGTTCTATCACATAAGTCCTGCTGCCTGTGTGACTAGTTTTCTGGTTGTTTTTCTTCCCACAATAGTATCCCCAAAGATTCTCTGCTGTAAAATAACACGACATGAAAAAACAGCAATATTCACACAGAAGTTTTCTATATCAAGCATTTGCCACATCATGGTATAAAATGCCAGGTAACATAACCTTGAGGTTTTAAGTAAGAGCAATGTAATGATTCCAGTATAAACTCAGTGGAAATTTCACAAAAAATGTCGTTACTGCCCAGCAGTCCACTAATAAGGATCTGTCATGGATCACCTGCTGCCTTCATCAAGTAATCCTCTAAGAAATGAAGAAAATAAAGCTTAAATTCTTACACGTTGAAATAGAATTCTTTCTAATATAGCACTGATGTTATTGAATCCCCTCACTTCTCAATATAGTACTATTATCTGAAACTTATGATATGAAATGATGGAGTGCATATATTATAGAGTATATAAATCTCATTGAGTTTTGGTTTAAGTTTATTAATGAATGAAATGTCTAAATAAGTTAGGCCCCTAAGGCTCTTTGTCTCATAATATTTTACTGATAACAACTTAACTCACTTTCCAAAATTGTTGCTGGAAGCTTTGTCTGCTTGAATTGAGGAAGTTGACACGAACAACTTAATAGTTGCTGAATGATAGCTGGACTGATTTGCTTGAAGTGTTCCTTGGAAATGGAGGAAGAACCATTTTTTAAAAATATCATCACAAGTTCATTGGCAGTGAAACAGACCTATGTAGAAAAGCATATACAGTTACTGAATAAGTTGCATATACCCATATTTAATGCTTAAGTTAAATATGAAATCTTAGAAGAACACCATGGAGAAAAAACTTGTTTTCCATATACTATTTTTGTGGTTAAATTACTTTAATTAATTCAACTATTCTAATTCTTGCCCCACCCCCTCAATCATACTACTATATGTATAAGAAATTTCAGAATTCTTCTGAAGCTTGTTAATATCTTGAGGACCTGACATAATAATATCTTTAAATATTTTCTTAACATCTGTGCTAACAACATTTTAATGCTAACATTAATCATATTCTTAGCTATTAATTTAAAACTGCATTAATAGCAATAATACTGTCATTAATGTAAGACACTGCATGTATCAAAGCACTACTGTAATTTGTCCTTGTACCTTGTCTTTAGTAAGACACGGAGCTAAGTTGTTTTTTTAAATTCTCTTAACAATCGTATATCAATTTAAGGTCAACAAACTAGATGTTGAAAAGTCTAAATTTGGTCTAAAGATAATCTAATAATTGCATAAATAAAGGTACTTAAGAATTTCAACTCCTTTTTGTTCTGTTAGAAACATCTTTCTCAAAAAAAAGGAACTTTTCTTAGTAACATTGGTATTTTGAAAAACTTTCAAGAGGAATGGGTTATTAATCTCCAGGATGAAAATTCTAGTAAATATATGGGCAGTTAGCATTAGAAGAGTTCTAATGGCAATTACTGTAAGAATTTTTTGTTAAAAAGTCATCCAGATCAAATATGCTCTTAATTAAAGGTAGAATCTTCTTATCTGATTGGTTGTGATTCAATTAAAAAATAAATATTTGATTATTTAATTTAAATTAGTCCTCATCTGAGAATCAAGGGATTCATAGATATTCTTTTCCTAATCACTGAAGCTTTGGGTGTTTTTGAAAGCCAATTGCTATCTAAGTAAAAAACTTGCAATTATAATTACTTTTATGTAACCTAATTAAACCCCCAAATCTTCATGCCTTTTAAAATCTATTTGTAAAGTAAAATATGCATTGTAGCTCACTAAGAATCTCAATGAACTGAGCACTGAGAAATTTATTCTGAATACTACATTCAAGTTTTCAGGAAAACAGGTGATCTTGCCACCTGGATCTAGTCTGTTCTGCTTCCAAGCAGAAAAGCAGGATCTATCATATTGGAAAAGACCTTCATTTGCCTCTTATAGACTCTAGAAGTAGAGAACACTGACAAGTGATATCAAGCTGGAAGTTTGGCTTGTGGATGGCTATGAGCAGCATTCTTTCACCAGTGAGCTGAGAGATGGAACAGAGTGCACAATATCCCATTCACAGATGAAATCCAACTGGAACACATAGTCAACATATTGGGAGGCATGGTTGCTATTTAGAGGAATCTCGATAAGCCGAAGAAATGGGCTGTCAAGACCTTCATGAAGATAATTATAAAAAAATGTATTGTGCTTCAAATGGAATAATCATATGGATCAATAAAGACTAGGAAAAACTGAATGGAAGGCAGCTTTACAGGAAAAGCCCTGGGTATCCTGACAAACAACTTGAATATGCGTTACCAATGTGACCTTGAGACAAAGAAGGCTAACTGCATACTACGCTGCCTAAGCAAGAGCATAGGTGGCAGTTTGAAGATAAAGGTTATTGCCCTTCCCTCAGGACATATGAGTCCACATCTGGACTATGTTCAGCTTGATAACCAACAGCACAAGAAAGATCTGGGGCAAGTCCAAGGAAGGTCACTAAGATGTGGCCTCAAGCTCCGCCAGGGGTTCTTTAGGCTGGATATTAGGAAAAAAATTTTCACAGAAAGGGTCATTGGGCACTGGAACAGTCTTCCCAGGGAGGTGGTTGAGTCACCTTCACTGGAGGTGTTTAAGGGATGGGTGGACAAGGTGCTAAGGGGCATGGTTTAGTGTTTGATAGGAATGGTTGGACTCCATGATCTGGTGGGTCTCTTCAAACCTGGTTATTCTATGATTCTAAGATTCTATGTCTAGGAAACTATAGCATGTCATGTACAGGGAGAGACTGAGGGATCTGAGTTTGTTTAGTCTGGAGGAGAAAAGTGTCGGGTGGTACCTTAAGTCTTCACTATCTAATGGGGTTTATAGGGAAAATAGAGCCAGAACCTTCTCAGCAGTGTAGAGCAAAAGGATGAGAGACAATAGGTATTAGTTACATTAGGGAAAATTCCAACTTGCAGCTATAAATATGAGGACAATAAAGCTCTGGCACTGGTTTCCCAGAAATTCTGGGAAATCTCCATTTTCAGAGACATTCAGAATTCAACTGTATATGGTCCTGTGAAACTTGATCTGACTTTGATGTTAGCCCTGTTTTGAGGAGTAGAATAGACAAGACTAGGTTCAGAATTACTGTGAACCTAAATTCTAATGTTATTAGAATAGATGATAGATAAATGTTATTATCAAGAATTTTAAATAAAAAAGCAAGATCTCATCTGGAAAACAAAATCCCTACCCACAGTTAAAAAGAATAATTCTTAATGCATATTTATTAAAGTGTTCTTGTGAGTCTTGAAGCATGAAGACCTGCACCTTTTCCTGTTGCAAGGCCTAGCTTTTAAGCTTTTTCACATAGGGAGGCATAAGAATAAGGCTCCATTAGTAAACCAACTATATGCCTACTTTTGGAGAATGATACTGAAGAAACAAGTAAATCAAATTTGCATATTCTGATTAAAACTGGATGGATGGATGGATGGATGGATGGATGGACAGATGGACAGACAGACGGACAAATGGGTGGATGGATGGTTTGGATTGCCAAATCCAAATTTCTTTATTGAGGAATAATAAATGAAGACATATATATTGTGACATAGTTGAAAGGAATTAATATTATTGCTTTTATTAGATCATCTACTACTTACTTGTTTTAGACGTATTTTTTAAACTGAGACAATGATGATTTAAAAAGAGAGCAATCATCTTTTCACTGTGATATTGTTTCACTCTCTCTAAAAAATCCACTTACTGATCTTGATGTAGTTAGCAAACAAAAGCCATATACAAGTCAGTGCCTCATATGTAACAGCATCTGTTACTAATGGAGCACAACGGTCATCACAGGTAAGTGCAGAAAGCAGGAGACAAAATTAGCAACACAACACTGAAACACAAAGCCTTCTAATGGAATGATATAGCAAAGAAAATAGACATCACCAGAAAGGAGAGGAATGGAATAAGCCCAGCAAACTAGAAATTAACACAGAAGAGCAATTATCTCCTCTCCAAATGTCTCTTTATGAGGGTTTTTTCATCTATGTAGAATATATGGCTCTCAGTTTGACTCCCAAGCCTCAGACAACTCCCTTCCACACTTATCTTTTGAGTTAATGACAGTCTCAGAACTTGAAGAATCCAAAAGCTGTCTTACAAATTCTGTCCTTCACAATTTAAAATTAAGATGAAACACACTGAAAATTACTTTGGTTTAAAATTATTTTGAGCTTCTATTAAATGCCTGATATTAAATGCCTCATAATGCTGATCAGAATGATTCTGTAGTCAGCTGGAAAGAAATATACATACTAATAGAGTATGTATTCCAAATGCAGTAAAATTACAGAGATAAATATCAGAGTGGCATTTAGCCAGATGCCATTCATCTCAGTTCCACAGCATAAAACAACCACATATCGGAAGTCAATTGCACATCTATTATTCTCCTAAATTGAGAGGAAATATTGCCTTTGAGTTAACTTCAATAGTAAAGAACTGAAAACAATAGAAACATATTCTTTGAAGGATATATTTAAAACTTAAATGTCAAAAAGAAGTATAGAAAGTATATACTTGGAGTCTCCTTTTTTTTTTTTCCTAAGGAATGTCTTCCAGGCTAAAGGATGGAAGTTAGTTACCATTTTAATCATTGATATAAACACAATTTATTTATTTTTAAATCTTTAGAATAAGGATAAAATCACCTCCAATGAGCCACTGCCCTTCAAAGTGCTTAAAGAGGGTACTGGATAGTAATTAAAGTTCTATCTTACAGACTCTATACTCTCTAAAGAAGGATTCTGGACTCAATAGATGGGATGGCTGTTAAGAATGCCTAGATATGCCCAGTTTTCAGTTTACAGAAGCCTTTTAAAAACTGCTTTCATAGAAATATTAGTGTACAGTGGCTAGCATTCCCTAGCTACTGTAACTTCACATTCAATATTAATAAAATTCTTCCCCAAATAAATACCTAATAATAACTATACAAAAATATATTTTTATCAATATCTACATGAATTTATGAAATTAATAAATTCTAGTTCCAAAAAACGCAGTTTTTGCAAAGTGATTTGAAATTTCATCACTGAAATTTGGTGACCAATACTGTAATAACATAAAAACAAATTAACCTGGTCCCAATCAGTGTTCCTTTCATGATCTTCAAAATAACGTTGTAGGTAGTCTCCTTTTGTATGATTTCCTTTGACTCGAATATTTCTGTTTCCAATATCTCTGCTTGCCATACTATAATGTCTTCTTTTGTGACTGTGGAGTTGTCCATTTACAGTGCAGGTCTTTTTGGCTGTAAGCATGTTTAGTAGTTGTTGTATTTCTAGTAATTCATTAGAAAATAGATATGTTACCATGGGAAAAATACACATTTAAAAACATTAAACCAAATTGTTAACATTTTGTTAGTTTTACTGCTAATTCAGCTCCTCATGACTGAAAAGCTATGCCTCTTCCCTTCAGCTGCTGGTCTCTGTCAAAGTTATCCACAAATCCCTGCTAAATAGCCTCACTATTCTTCAAGTTTTCAAATTGCCACAGCCAAGTCTTTGGATAGTCCTGAAACACCAGGAGGATGGATGCTTTCTTTATAAGGTATCCTAAAAGCAATCTTCAGGATGCTCTGCTGTCCTTCACACCTCAGAAGCAGAATACAGGGCACTGGATTTTCTCTCTCCTTTAATTAATTGCTAATCTGGAGGCATGCACGTTTGCGGTCTTCAAGTAAGAAGGAGGGAGCCAGGACTTCTAATCCAAACAGTACAGGGGTGATATGTCATGACATAACTTGAGTGCAACAGGTGTGTCTGCTGATGACATGCTTTATCATATCAGGGGGCATGCTCTACCCTATCTGTCTTATTTGTCACCTTTCTTCACTCCTGCATTTTCAAGATGAAGCCATAATTTTGATAAGTCTGAGTTTGTCTGTTGGGAACAAAGGCAGTCCACAAACTAATTTCAAAGGAATTTGGATCAATGAGATTAAGAATGTTTCCATGTGATAATCCTTTATTTTGGTAATGTTGTTATTCAGAAAAAGCAAATGACATAAAAAAGGCTTGTGATGTTTGTCTACTTTCTTTGTCTTGAGCAAAGAGATCGGAATGGAGCTGAAGCTAGGTATTTTTTCTAAATGCAGTGAACTCTAATTTTCCTTTTTTGCATGCTACCCGTTCCTTGCTCTTTCCTATAGCCACTATTAAGAATTCACATAAATTTAAAGGGGCAACTTAATTAGCTTTGGCTTAAAATTTACTTACACTGTAACAAACTTGTTAAGAATAATTTTTTGTTTCTCCAAATGATGCCCTAACTACGCCAGTCATAAAGTGTTGCTGTTGTCTCCACTGGGGCCTGGATTTCACCATATATAACTATTTAGTGGCACTATACCCTGATGGCTCCTTCATTCTTTTGAGTAAATTATTTCAGATGATATGGCCTGGCAATAAAGGAAGGATTTTACTGCAAAATCAGTTTGTGCAAGTACAGTCTAGGAGTCCAGGTTTAGGGATGAGGATTTTGTTCTTTTTTATTTTGTGATCCAATGTACCTCTACATAACCTCAGAGTGGTTAAAATGTTTTTAACTCTGTTTAATTCAATTTCTTAAGATATTTTAACCTATACTTAATTTAATGTCTAAAAGTGCTTAAAAGTTGTTGCTATTAGCAGTTACCACACATAAAGAAAAGTAGATATCTTACAATAACCTTCTAAACTCATAGTAGCCCCTGAGTTAATGGTTTACCTTCTTAAACTGGTAAGCATGCAGAATCTTTAACAGAACTAAACAGCAGTTGCTGAGACCCCAAGACTGGTGTTTTCTATTTTTGGACCACCTAGAACTTTCCTACACTTCTATTTATAGTTAAGTAGCTTTTCTGATATATCTAGCAACAGAGCTCCAGAAGAAAATTAACTTTGCGTATCTAGACTCATTGAGTACTAAGATCAGAAAGTGAGTAGGGAAGCATGAACCATAAAGAGGTTTTCAGGTACACTAGGCAGATATTAGAGAGAATTTGGTCAAAATAGATCAGCTTCTGTCTGTTTCATCTCTTCTGGGGATATGTCTACACTGAGGTGTGAGTGACTAAGGTGTCTAATGTGGCTACTGCACATGAATTATCCCACCTACCCCTAAATGAGTCTTGCAATATATCAGGATCTGCATAAAGAAGCAAGGCAAGTGAGGCCCCAGTGAACTCTGCCCTCACAACTAGGGTGTTTCTTTCAGAGCTCTCTTGGGTAGTTCAGGCTGCCCTGAGTCATAAATTAATGTGACAGTACCCATTTAATAACCACAGTCACAATTTGTTTTATATTTCTCAGATAATTATCAAAATAACAAGTTGATTTTTCAAACCTTGTTTTTAAATTTAAAAGAGACTACTTCACAGCTCTAATATTAAGTGGCATCTCAAAATCTAAAATGAACTGGACAAGGTCATTTAGGCATTTAAAGATAATATACATGAAACGTGTTACAAAAGGCAACTAGAGACAGATAAATAGCTTACCTGTCACTTGGAGCTCAGTGGTACTGTTTAGAGAATTGAAAATATATTTTATAAAGAATTCTGGGGAGGGCAAACTTGCTTTCCCCATACAGACTCCTTTGAGAGCCAGAGTAATGATTAAAGCAGCCAGGCGTGGAAGAGTATTTTCATCAGCACCATCTCTGTCCGTTATATCAGCGTTTTCCTCCAGAGCACTCACATCAACACACTGAAATCAGGAGAAAGCAGCATGAAGACAGTCCTGGTCACCTCTATTTAGATAATCAGAGTGACAGGAGGAGAAACTAGAGAAAACACTTCTACAGACAGCAAGAGTAGAAAAAAATACCAAGATTAAAGTTGTAATTGATAGCAGGATGGCAAATACAAAATAAAGGACATTCTAGGAGAATAGGCAGAGAATAAAAAAGCCTGAAATTTTACTCAGTATCTGACAGGGAAGAAATATAGCCCTTCATTCAGGTTATTTTTGCTCAGTGTTATTGTCATGCTGTTTCTATCATTCCTGTGTCCTGCTCAATTGCATTTACATTTACTTCCAGAAAGTGACAGGAAAGGAAGTAAATTTTGTTAAGGCACAAGAAATTGACTTAGTGATTTTAGTTCTCTCTCTGTTAAATGGAATTGATAATTTGTTATGAGGCAGTTATCAGGGGACAATATGGAAACATGTAATTCTGCAGATAAAGGGTAGCTTCCTTGGTGGGTGACCAAGCAGGAGCAGCAGACAGCCATGTACACCAATGTGTGTGGCTGTGTATAGGTCTGAAGTGAGGTAGCAGAGTACAGGTCTCTGTTACCTGGTAACTTATCCCTGTTTTCTTCCATTTCTGCCTACTTTGCTTATTTTCACTGCAAACAGTTGGAGTTTGAGGGAAATAGGAAAACTTGGCAGAACTTATTTAAGTTAATTTGTCTCTAACCCTTATTAACTAAATTGAAAACTCAGCTGGAAGAGCCAGTACGGTAATACCTTATGTTACACATACTCATTTCTCTATGTATATGTGCCTTAAATGTTGTAAAGAGGAGGCTGACATTCCTTTTCCCATCCATCTATGACACATACACATTTCCACAAACCAAAATTTCACCTCTCATTTGAAATAATAGCCAGTGTCACTGGGAAGATGATACTTTCTGTAAAATCAAAACATAAAAAAGGCCACTAAAAATGCTACTCTTCTATTATTATGCTGCATCATGGGGCCTTTTTCATAACTCAGGCGTTGTGATTCTAAGCATTAGATAGTCTATAATATCTGGAATACCTTCCAGAAAAATAACCTTTTTTTCCTTCAGGTCAGTGAGCAGAGAAGTCTTAGTTACTGACCAGGCTTGACAACTGATTATGCTGCCAGCATAAACAAACAAACTGTGCAGTAAAGCACTTAATGGATTGTTATTCTATCTTGACATGCCAAATATCCACCAATGCCTCTTTACAGTTGCCCAGATACTATTGGAGTTCTTGGAAATAAGCATGTTCACCAAGACTTAGAACCAAAAGTGCTGGTCAATGAATAATTTATGATGGGGAACAATTGCACAAAGAACACAGAAAGAGGAACTGGAGGCCCTCAGCATTCTGCTGCTCAGCCAGGACTCCTAACCATCTTCTGTTTGAATAGGAAACTACTACAGTGTGGTAATGAAATGAAGAAGAAAAGGGTAAATTCAAATGTTGCAACAAATAGAATGTAACTGCATATTATGAACAGATCTAAGAGGCTTCTCATAGCAGGTCAACCCGTACTCTATATGTTATCTAATCGGACAAAATCTTATTTTAATGGCCAATACAAGGAAAAGAGTTTTCTTTGGACTGTGAACTCTAGAATATGATTCTTACATTTTGTAGACACTACTTAAAATAAGGAATAATAAACACTGGTGAGAAAACCAGCTGTATGTTTCTTACTTTAAAAGATGTTTTCAGCTGAATATACTCAATATGATTTTGGGTTTTCTTTAAATTTAAGCTGTATCAATCTTTCTACAATGTGTATTCATGCTGGTAGATAATTATTCACAAATATATGTGTCCTAGATGCAGGCAGCCATCACATCTTTGAAGAGATGCCTTATTCTAATTTGCTTTGGATGGACATGGAAGTGCAGGGCCTGCCAAATATCTAGTCATGGTGAAATGATTCAACATTCCTGCTATACAGTTGGATCAGCTTTGGAGCTGTTCATTTAAATACAATCTCTACTAGTATATGTATACTAATAAATAGAAGAGATAAGAAAGCAGTTTCTGTCCCTGAAGCAAAGCACAATGTCTTGCATCTGCACTACTATGCCCTTTTCCATCTGGCCTATGCAGGATAACTGCATCTAAAATACCTTTTGGGAATGGTCCCTAATATATGCTATCTCCCCTATCAAGTCTCAGTGAATTTTACAGAAGTGCTAGCTAGCACATGCAGTAACCAAGTCAAGAAAGTGGTTAGGATTAAATAACATGTACAACAAAAGATCAGTGTTCAGCCTGTGCTCTCACATCATTATTTACCACTGTTCTGGAGTACCATGATAATGACACAATGTCTGAACTATCTTAAAGACTATTATTGGTAATTAATACAAAGTTATTTTTCCTTATGTTTTCTTTACCTGGGTTTCAGAAGTTTTAAAGTGTTGCCTTACTGCAGCCAAAATATCTTCAGTTTCATTCCGTGAAAAATAATAGTGGTCTTCATCATCTCTTAAACTGAGCATACTCTGGAGATAAAATTTATAATCCTTATTATGCAAGCTGAGTTCTGAAGAACATACATCTTTATGATGAAGAATGTAGTAAAGAAGAATAAGAGAAATTCTCTCAAATACTTCTTCACTAAGACGGTCTTCTAAATCCCCACCAGTTATTAGTAATAAAGCATCTGGTTCAAGGCACTGTGAAAAAAATAAAAATAAAAGTAAATTCAACTCATGTAACACACTGTCCATCATCTGCAAATACAATTAGAGAGGAGAATAGTCTTATATTTAAATGATTGAACTTAATCCCACACAGAAGTACGCTGATGGAATGGCAGGAAATTCATTGTAGTTCTATGGCTGCAAGATCACATTGCGTTTTTTTTCTGAAGCCCCTTCTGGTTTTGAGAAATATCAAATACCCAACAGATTTAAGATTTACTAAAAAACAGGACTAACTATGATTAATTATTGTAGAGAATTGATAGTCTTCCACTGGCCTCAACAGATTATATTTCTGCTTAGGCTAAGGCTATTCATATTTTCTCCTGTGTGTAAATAGAAGTTATATCATATGCAATGCACTGTTAATAGACTTCATTGACCTTGCAATCATACAGCTAGTTTTATTTTTTCTCAATGAATTCTGTTAACTCAAACAATTTGGTCCAGTTCAGAGCCAGTACAAGGTCTCAACACCATTTAGTCTTCCAAACGCATTTCAAGAGGAAATAAAATTATATACTCATTCAGTGTCGGCTCTCTATCTGAGCACAATTTTTTTAATACGTATATATGTATATATATATAAAATCCCTCCATTTTTCTTGATACAAACACATTTTCTAGAAAATTTTGCTAGCTCAACCAAAAGTTAGTCTTTAAAGTTAGACCAGAAAACTTATCGAGTTCTGTGTCAGGCTACAGGAAATAAGATAATGAATTCCAGAACAAAGAATCTTTCTTGAAGAGATCCTCTATTGTCATTTGTTGTATAGCTTTTTTTTTTTTCATCTAGCTCCTTTCCAAACACATTATAAGCATGTAAGCTAATCTCAGCTGTTAGGGTAGAGCAGACAGACTGTACATTTCAGAGGAGAAACTACAGCACATGAAGGTACTATTTGAGGATCAAAACTGCACTCTAATAAATCCATGAACCCAGACAGAACCTAGTTTGTGAGATTAAACTGTAAATGGCCACAGGCATGATGTGTTGGTCAGCGTGGCTTATCTTGTAGGTTAGCTTATTTTCCTACCTAGAAGATGAGTAAAATTAAAAGCATACATTTTGTTCAGAAGGTTATGTTTATTGGAAGAACTGTGAAGACTGCAACTTTTTTAATAGAAATATCTCTAACAAAAAATTCTCAATACTCAGTCTAAAAAAAAAAAAGAGAACAGTAGGTGGTAATTGCCACATTAAGTACTTAAACTCCTAAATAAACTAGATTACACAATGATACACTGTGTCCTGTCCACATTTTCTATGGAGATCTGTAATTCTTCTAATGCATGTCTCTGAGCATTAATATTTGGTCTAGGAGGGTTATGGCTATTCTGTTTTCTGTCCCAAAGACTTTTATAGTATTTCAAAACCCGTGAAGATAAATTGAAACTAGGGAGGCTGTTGTTTGCTCTTGCAAGGAGATTGACTGAAAAGGAAACAGCTAATTGGAAGAAGCAGCTGGATTTTGAGTCACTCCATAACATATGGGTAGCCCATAGAGAGCGACCCTTGAGGAGGTATCAAGAGGATATAAATTTGTTCATTGCTGGTTATTTTGCTGTTATTAATATTTTACAGGAATAAACATCTGCATGGCTTTGGTTTAGAAATGCTTATTTGCTTTAAAAAAGAGGCCAACTTTGAAACCATGTACTAAAACTTGAGTTTCTTTTATTTTAGAGGCCAAAAGTTAGAAAAAATTATCTCACCACTGCAAGAAATGTATGACTTCTGTGTGCTTAGGTGATAAAGAAGTGTCAGGTATCATTCAATAGCTGTTAGCCCCTGCCTGGAGTCTTGGGGTCCATATGTAACAATAAACCAAAAAAGAATCTAAAAAAAGTGCTAAACTTCACTACTTTAAAATGCTCATTGGAGAAATAATTAAAAAATGGAAAAAAAAATCTGAAAACAAAGTCATGTGGTGTGACTGGAATCCTGGATTTAGAAGGGAAAGTTGAGTCTGCAATCAATTAGTTATTCTCAACAAGTATGCAAAAGAAAATACCAAGCTAAGATGGGGCATTCTGTTTCAAATCTTGAATATCTTGAAGGATAGTTTTTTGCTATCTTGGTTTACCAAAGCTTGCTAAGTCATCTTGCAAGATTTCAGCACAGATACACGGGGACTGCATGTGGCTGAAGATGCTGTCTCTCTCTTCTGGATTTTCTATAGACAACTGTGTTCATGAAGCACTGGCAGTACAAAAAAAACCTTCTGTGAAGCTGTACTTTGGACTATTTCCAGTTCCAATTTGGATTTGTAAGATTTGTTGTTCTGCCTTTTATTTTCCTTGACCTCAACTGCTTGCCAAAACCCTCCCCTAAATCTTTAATATTTCAGTGAAGTGGCACATAAATCTGAGTCAAATCTATCTGTATTTAATTTTTATAAATTAAAATTCAAAACAAAAGAAGTGGCAGAACTGGTCCCAGTTTTTACGTCTGTTTTTCAACTGTGGAAATCCTCTGTGTCCCAGATTCAAGCTCATGAGTTTATAGTTAGATTAGGGTAAAGCAGAAAAATCTTTTAAATGAAAATTATTATTTTTATGCAACTTAAGCATGGCATTTTAAGGAATATCTGTCATGTTTGGAGGACCTCTTCATGAGCTCAGACTATAAATATTAATTAATCAGAATGAAAATATTAAAGCAGGGACATTTTTTTTTCTGCAATAACAACCCCTTTACAGGTTTAGGTTTTGTAATCAGTAGAGTATAACTCTAATAAATAATTTTAGAACTCACTGACGATCCTGTAAAGATATCCCTCATTAATTGAAGCACTAACCAGATTACAATCCTCTTGCGTGCCATTAATCCGCTGTGGGCACTCAGCTCTCTCCAGTAACATTTTGATCAGTTCTCGTGAGTGGTTCGTGTGGAGCTCAGTGTTGTCAGCTGAAAGAACGCGTAAAGTTTCCATCAGATAGCCTCGGCTGCGAGCATAGCTGCCATCCTGCCCACGCTCTTCCCCAAGCTGTCCTTCAGCAATGAGCGCGCTGTACATGAAAGCAGAACATACCACCCCAAGAGCTGGATGCTTGGTCAGAAAACACATCTCCTCTTCCTGCAGTGTGTGATCTGCACTGAATGTTGGATTGTTGTTTGCACTTCACAGCTTAAACATGAAACCTGAGGAATCTGAATGGTAAAGGGGAAAAAAACCCCAACCCTTTAATTAGTGTGAATGCAATATGTTTGAAAGGATTTATTAATTGGTCAGCTAAGCTGATTTGCAGTGACAAGCTGTTTTTGAACAATAGGGAGTCTGTAAGGGCTTTACAGCCCAGAACAGCAGGAAACTGAGGCAACCATGGACTTAAAACTTCTGTAGAATTACCAACAAGCGTTTGACTCAAAGCACCCTTCCCTCCTCATAATAGTGTATGGTTTTCATTTTAGTGCTATGTTGTTGCATTGACTAATAATCCTCTTCAGTAAGAGCAGGAAAATACCATAGCTTTCACTTTCAGTCTATTATGAAACAGGTTTTTAACAGTAAAAATAACTATAAATAAAGATTACTAGTCTAATTCTGATGTGAATGTGCAGTAATTATATTACACGGCAATGATATAGAACAGGTTTTATCTTCAAAACACTTTATCAATGTTACTGAACTCCAGTTGTACAACAACAAACAAGATTGAACAGGATGGACTTAAAAGTCAGTGATATTTTATAATCAGACAAAAGAATTACAAACCTGAGGTAATCATTTCATTCACAGAACTCAGTGAATAAACAAGACAAATACACCAGAACTAATAGTTAACTTGTTAACTCTAGATGCATAAGACATTTTGTACTGTAAATCTGCGCTGTCACTACCCTTCCTAATGTACTATTGCCTTTGGTATAACAGTAATGTATCTCAATATCAAAATGTAAGACACATATAAAAGTTTCACTTCTGTTTTACACAAAGAAGTTTGCATTTTATTGGTGGGCAGATGTTGGCAGTGACATATATTTTCAGATGATAATGCACATGTGTTTAACAGCCACACATAACTTCAGCTTCTTTTAAATGCAATATGATATGTGAGTTTTCTTTTAAAGGAAAGTCTGCTAGCAAAGTATTTAAAATGAAAAACAGAACTGCTGAATTCAAATTTGCATACACTCAGTTAAAGGCTAATATGATTTTAGATGTTAGGAAATATTTTGGTACTCAGCTATATTTTACTGTTAGCAGTTAGGAGCATTGTTACAAGGATGCACTTATTTCTAAACATTATTTTCTTACCTTCTGCAAGAAAAAAGAATGCCTGCGTATCTAGCTTTGTGGCCTTCTGAATCCTCAGAAGTATTTAGGTGCTGGAAGTCCAATGTTTTTAAAATTCTTTGATGGTGCTCTGGAAGCTGGAGAGGATTAGTTTATTGCTGCCTTGAAAAGTTTTCAGTTGCTATGGAGAGAGCTGCTCTTAAGGTAGCAATGAAGGTGGATAGGAATTAGTACATGATCTTGGCAAGTTCTAAGCATCATATTATTGAATGTATTTCACAGATTTTAGTAGTTATTTTATGTAAGCAGTCTATTTTAGCAATGCAAGATGTGTAAAATCTATTGAATGTATTTAATTAGGATGGATAACACATGCAAGCACTCTAACTCTTCTCTACATCCCTACATTATCTGATGAGTTTATAAGAAACCTGAATTTCTTTTCTTCATCAAAACCTTACTTCTTTTAGCAAATATGAGAACAGAATAGAAATAGAAGTAGAGATCTTTTCAAACACCTTCACAGAAAAATGGTATTTTTCTTAGGGAAACACAGTCCATAGAGAACAAACTCTTTAATCTCCACTCATTTCATGTCTCATTTGCACCAATCAAAAAAGCTGGGGTAGCTCAGACTCTGGTGAAAAAAAAAAAATTCCACCCACTCTGATTTTCCAGAGAGATGCCGTTACAAAATCGACATTTACGTCACTAGGCTATTACAATATTATTGCACTGGAAGTCAGTGAAAACTGTCATGACTGACAAATTTCCACAGTGACAGGTATACCAGTCATACCATTCTCCCACCTCCAAACCTTCAGTGTGGTAATTGAGAATTAGCATCTCAATTGGCTCAACAAATCCTGTGTAGCAGTAAGCTTGTAGTACTAGAAATGTCATAACTCTCTTTAAAGCCACATTGACAAACAATCCTGGGTTCCAAAATACAGGATAGGGAGCTCAAAGAGAACAGCCTTGTTTTAGTAAGGCCAAGAACTGGCAACTGATACTGACTATAAAATAAACCTTAAACTGACCGCACCAGCTTGAGGAAAGTGCAAACTGTAAACAAATGTTCTCAAAAATACAAAGTACAAGTACACTGAAGTGCTTACAAAGTCTCGTATGATCAAGGCTGAGCATTTTAAAAATCGGGTTACTATTAGACACTCAAATACAAAAAACTCCACTCAGATTTGTATCAAATTGTCTTTTCTTTTACTTCATAATTTGAAAAAGATATTATCAAACTAACATTGCCAAATATGCAACTTCATGCAAACGAGAATTACAGAAATTTTCATTTCACAAATTTGTTTTTATATGAATGACTGAAACACATAATACACATCTCCTCTAGCTTTTATAAAACAAAGCTAACTATGTCCAGATTTGTTCCACTAATAAAAATAATTCCTCAGATAATGAGGGAATAGCTTGCAGCATTTAATTCCAGGGATTCCTCAATCTCCAAGCAAACATAAAATAGGTTTATCTGTATATAATTTGTATATAATTACAAATAAAAAATAAGAATTCATTTCATTCAATTAAAATGTACAAACAGAGGGAGAATTGTTTCAATTTATTGACATTTTAAAACACATTTAATGATTTATAACTATTAAAAGCTGCTGAGAAAAGATTTACATAATAACACTGGCTATGTCTTACATTAACATTTATATTACAGAGTGGTCGCAAAAAAAGGAAGCATTCAATGTATTAAAAAGTAACAGATAGTAATTGGTAAAGGGTACTACGGGTTATTTCAAAGGATTATTCACTTCCCTTTTTAAGATTAAGTATTGCAAACCTCCTCTGGCTTGTAAATGAGTTTCCCAGTGGTGGCAAAATGACTGATAGTGACTCAAGCCTCAGCCTCTGCTTTTACCCCTGACACTGGAGCAATACCTGTGCTTTCAGTCATGCCACTATCATCAAAGAATTTTTCTGTCTATATAGCGCTTGATTACTGCTTTTGAAGTAATTGCTAGCATCAATTGCTAAGTCCTTCTTTCAAACCTGTCTGTAGTAGCATTATTCCCCTACTACCTACGCATCCTGATCCTATGCCAACTGATAAAATGGGAGAGTGATAATAACAGAAATAAGACTCTGGAGGTATTTAAAAGATAGATGGATGAGGTGCTCAGGGACATGGTTTAGTGGTTGATAGGAATGGTTGGACTCAATGATCCCAGGGGTCTTTTCCAACCTAGTGATCCTGTGTGAACTGGTAGAATTTAATGTCTTAAAACCTCCTGAAGCACATATCACTATTATTGTTCCCTCATGTGTCATGTGTCTCTGCCATTTTGGCCTAAATTTAATTGCATGTCTTTTGGAGATTTCTAATAAAGGCGGGGGGAAATATCGATGCACAACGCTCATAAGAAAGAGACTGATTACTGCAGAGTGATAATATGCATGGGAGAAAGAGCCCTCAGAGGAACTAGAGAAGTAAGGTAACCCAAATTAAAGTAGCTTACCACTCTAACATGACAACAGACTGCATATAGCAAAATCAAAGGCATGATGAACTTCCTGACTAAATAAGCAAATAAAAATTTTTTGTAAAATATTTCCATTCTACACATCGTTAAGGATCTAAACATGATCATTCAAGGATCTGAGCTCAAGAATTTGCATAGATAACCAATCATTTTGAATCAGTTGGAACAGTTACCATGGAGGGTTACTTGCAAGAGAGTAATTGCCGACAGTCATACATGTCCCAGGAAAATAAGTAACAGAAGAAATAAAATAAGAAGAAGAGCGATAAAAAAGAAAATGTCTCAAAACTCTTGTTTTCATTTCATGATTGGATTCATGATCTCAAATAACCGCATATCATATTTTGTCGACAGACAAGAGTAATCTTTCATGACACAGCAAGTTCATATAGTCATAACCTAACCTGCATCCAGCACTGAAGGCAATTTCCAAATGGCATAACCATGCACAGAACATGCCAAGCACATGTAACAAGCCCTCTTTGGTTATAGGAGTTTTATTTATCTATTTGGTTTTCATTTTAAGTGACTCAGTATGACATACTGCAATTTATCTTGTTGTTTCTCCCACCTACGCACCTGCTGCGAGAACAAAAGCAACTTGCCCATTCACAAATGCCATGAATAACTGCACTCCGTGATTTACCAGTTTTCAAAGGATCAGTGAATAATGATATAGGAATTGGAAAATTCTTCAGAGAACTCACTCTGAGATGACAAGGACAGTTCTATGAGCTCCACCAACCTGAAAAATGGATTAGTTTCATATGTACAAGAGGATATAGGCATCATTTTAGCAAGACACCTGCTGAACTTCACAGCTTACTGAGATTTGCAGCTATATAACTCTTATTTCTAAAATACTGTACTCTTGTTTTTTCCCCTTTAATAGTCGCAGCAATTATGGCAAATAGAAGAGAATTCTGTGGTACTGCAGATTTCCTCCATGTTATTAATGTGATGTGTGCACATTGCTATAATTACAAGCATAGGCAGCATATTGGCATATGAAAGGACTACATTTTGCATGAAATTTGTGTAGAATTTCAATATATAAAGCATTTTTGCAATTAATTAATGTCACAGTGTTGTAATAAAAAATATCAGTGCTTTAAGATTATGACAGTTTCATTCAGCCTCACATATCAATCTTAACAATATCATCTGCATTAAGATTGCCAGTGAAATAAAATATATGCATGCTATTGAAATTATCTGAGTTACATATACTAATATAGAGTTGTATATACCAGTTGTGTCTCTGGAACAAATCTTGTATTAGTTCAGCATTGTGAAATTGTACCTTCAGAAGTACCTTCTCCATCAAATACTACAGAACTAGTCTATGCCATTTATTGTCCTAAGGTATTTCTGGCATGAAAGCTTACATGGATTAACAAAAAGAAAATGTTCACATATATGAGAATGGTAGTCTAAGAACCCATCAATTGTCCCTACCCCACTACAGATTTCTCCTTCATATGCCGTCTCCACTGCTGACTATCTGGCTGTGCTTCTAAAAAAACTAAATTGGGATATAGGGCTAGCCATTAAGACTATTCAACAGTAACATTAATTATAATCACGAACTTAGGCACAGCAGAAGACAGGAGTATCTTGGGCAAGAAAAAGAGGTGGCTTCAGGAGGATGTACAAGATGTTGCTCATTTTTACACAAAAAACATATGGGGAAAAACGTCATCAGCCTAACATTACTG
Source organism: Clamator glandarius (assembly GCA_033459285.1). Classification (NCBI taxonomy): domain Eukaryota; kingdom Metazoa; phylum Chordata; class Aves; order Cuculiformes; family Cuculidae; genus Clamator; species Clamator glandarius. Next base: position 3,120,701 of record JAUNZM010000046.1, read on the forward strand.
AAGGCGTCTAAACATTAAACTATAGCTACTAGACCATTGATCATCTTCATCTATCAAACCTTAAGGTCAGATAAGGTTTTTAAATTGAAAAATAAACTTTTGATTGTGATGCTATTCAAATTGTAGGAAATTGACTTATGTATCATGTCACTTCAGCCACTGACTTATGACCGAAATATAATGGAATGGACCTTTCCTGTTGTATAGTCATCTTCTTATGCTTGAAAGCCACTCAAAGGTCCCTTTGTGTAATTTATCTTACTTTTTAAAATATTCATAAATTTTTTTTTTTACTATTATATAAATTAAGATAACAAGTGTTTTTTCACATTACTTTTTGTTTTTCGAACTATGACTCAGTGTTCCATTGTTCTCCTCACAATAGGGAACAGACATTGCAAGCAAACACCGTGGTAATTGCTGCCTGAGATAAGGCTGATGCTTCTCTAGGCCTTTTAGTCTACCTAAATCAAAGGAAAAATATAAGTTATTGGATCATGAATACAAGCCAGGATGAGGAGGGGGAAGATAGTTTCTTTCCCTTTCTTTGTCTTGAAGTCAGCAAGCTAGTAGGTGGCACCAACACTAGCAATACCTTATGGAATAGTTGAGTGATTAGATGGTCTTGAAGTAGCAGATGTTGAAACAATAAAGGTGGGGGAAAAAAAAAAAGAAAATCCCAGAATGGAAGGGCAATGAAAGAATCAGTATTGAAAGAAAACAATTAAATTTAACCAAACACAAACTTCATTGCATCACAGTGAACTTAGTTTATACCTTCAATAAGACTAATGACCAGCTACTATCTACCCCATGTAACCCAGTATTAAATCCACTGTTCGAAGGTTTAGTAACAAGAGCAGTGAGAGAGGAGTTTGTTATCATAAGGAAAACTCTTAGTCTATGAACTAAAATTCATTATTTTAAAAACTGTTATAACCACAGATAACCTAAATAACAATATTTACTAAGAATGCACATTTGTACCTCTTAGATTATAAGATGAGTGCTTGGTTTTTCTTAGTCTATAAGAATTCATACAGAAAATACAAAATAAACCACTATTTTTAACTTTGCAAATACAGTTTGAATTAATACAACATATATTCTTGCAGTATTGTTCTACAAAATTAGGAACAATTCTCATTTTATTGTTAAGTGGGGACACTGTTCATTCTGCTCACGGTTGGCCACAGAGGTCTTTGTATCACTAGTTCTGGAACAGAATTGCTGTATTTTAATATTTCAGTGAATTTAGCATCTGATTGCCACCGGTTGTGTGGTCTGTGTTGTTTAATTGTGCAAGAAAAAAAAAAAAAGTGGATTTGGTGTGTATTATACTTAGATGCGCCAGAATAACTCAAGGTCAAATATTGGTATCTTCATTGGTTTCCTCTCCTGTAAATAAATATTCAAAGCATTTTATGAGGTGTATAGGAGATCCTCATGATATTCAGCAATAGCACTCATCTATATAGTATATTTATTATGTCTGCAGGTCCTCTGTACACAAGCGTATATATAAAGAGGATGAAACAAATTCAAAGAATATGAAAAAAATTAAAATATCTAGCTCAAATTCAATATGATTATTCTACTTTTTATGCCAACACAACAGGGTTTTCTCCACATACTGTATTCACCTGATGAGTATGTGTGATCGTAACCATAAACCCTATTTCCAATGTTAAAGGATGTTTACAATAAATTAGGATTTTCACCACTTTCCTGAAAATCACAGAATCACAGAATGACCAGGTTGGAAGAGACCCACTGGATCGTCGAGTCCAACCATTCCCACCAATCCCTAAATCATGCTCCTAAGCACCTCATCTACCCTAACCTTAAACACCTCCAGGGACGGTGACACAACCACCTCCCTGGGCAGACCGTTCCAATGCCTAACCACCCTCTCTGTGAAGAATTTTTTCCTAATCTCAAGCCTAAATCTCCCCTGGCAAAGCTTGAGGCCATTCCCTCTTGTTCTGTCCCCTGTCACTTGGCAGAAGCAGCTCCCTCTTCTCTACAACCTCCCTTCAGGTAGTTGTAGAGAGTAATAAGGTCTCCCCTCAGCCTCCTCTTCTCCAGGCTGAACAGCCCCAGCTCTCTCAGCCGCTCCTCATAAGATTTGTTCTCCAGCCCCTTCACCAGCTTTGTTGCTCTTCTCTGGACTCTCTCCAGAGCCACAACATCCCTCTTGTGGTGAGGGGCCCAGAACTGAACACAGTACTCGAGGTGCGGTCTCACCAGTGCCGAGTACAGAGGGAGAATAACCTCCCTGGACCTGCTGGTCACGCCATTCCTGATACAAGCCAAGATGCCATTGGCCTTTTTGGCCACCTGGGCACACTGCTGGCTCATGTTCAGTCGGTTGTCAACCAGCACCCCCAGGTCCTTCTCCTCCAAGCAGGTTTCCAGACAGGTTTCTCCTAGTCTGTAGCTCTGCTTAGGGTTGTTGTGCCCCAACTGCAGGACCCAGCATTTGGCCTTGTTAAACCTCATGCCGTTGGTCTCAGCCCAGCAGTCCAGCCTGTTCAGCTCCCTTTGCAGAGCCTCCCGACCCTCCAGCAGATCGGCACTTCCTCCCAGCTTGGTGTCATCTGCAAACTTGCTAAGGGAGCACTCGATGCCTTCATCCAGGTCGTTGATAAAGACATTAAACAGGACTGGACCCAGGACTGAGCCCTGGGGAATCCCACTTGTCACTGGCCTCCAGCTGGATTTAACTCCATTTACCACCACCCTCTGGGCCCGGTCATTCAACCAGTTTTTCACCCAGGAGAGTGTGCGCCCATCCAGGCCAGAGGCCGACAGTTTCCAAAGCAGAATGCTGTGAGAAACTGCATCAAAGGCTTTACTGAAGTCCAGGAAAACCACATCCACAGCCTTTCCCTCGTCCAAGAGTTTAGTCACTTGGTCATAGAAGGTGATCAGATTAGTCTGGCAAGACCTGCCTTTCATGAACCCGTGTTGACTGGGCCTGATCACCCGGTTCTCTTGCAAGTGCTTCATGATCGCACTCAAGATCACCCGCTCCATGACTTTCCCCGGTACCGAGGTCTGGCTGACAAGCCTGTAGTTCCCCGGATCCTCCCTGCACCCCTTGTTATAGATGGGCACGACATCAGCCAGCCTCCAGTCCAGCGAAACCTCCCCAGTCATCCAGGACTGCTGGAAGATGATGGAAAGGGGTTTGGCCAGCACATCCGCCAGTTCCCTCAAAACTCCTGGGTGGACTCCATCCAGCCCCATAGACTTGTGGGCATCTAGCCGAGCAAGGAAGTCTCTAACCACCTCCTCTCGGACCTTGGGAATCTCATACTTCTCATCCAACCCTTGGGGTTGTGCACAGAGGGAACAATTTTCCTTACTGTTAAAGACTGAGGCAAAGTAGGCATTGAGCACTTCAGCCTTGTCTTCGTCCCCTGTTACTGTTGTTCCCTCTGCATCTACTAGGGACTGGAGATTCTCCCTAGCCCTCCTTTTGCTGTTGACGTATTTGTAGAAAGACTTTTTGTTGTCTTTCACAGTCTTGGCCAGTCGCATTTCTAGTTGGGCCTTAGCCCTCCTGACTTTTTCCCTGCACGTTCTCACTTCCTCCCTATAGTCCACCCAGGATGCCTGCCCCTTCCTCCAGAGGTCGTAGACCCTCCTCTTCCTATTGATGTCTCTCAGGACCTCCCTACTCAACCACGCTGGTTTCTTACCCCTCCGGCTACTTTTCCGGAACTTGGGGACGGCTTTCTCCTGAGCTGCTAGGAGTTTCTTCTTGAAGAGCGCCCAGCCCTTATGGACACCTTTGCCTTCAAGGAGCGCCTCCCACGGGACTTTTCCGACCAGCCTTCTGAACAGCCCAAAGTCTGCTCTCTGAAAGTTGAGGGCGACTGTTCTGCTAACCTCCTTCTTCATTTTACCCCGCACTGAGAACTCTATCATCTCATGATCGCTTTGCCCCAAGCGTCCTCCAACCTTCACATCCCCCACCAGTCCTTCTCTGTTCACAAACAGCAGGTCCAGGAGGGCACCGTCCCTTGTTGGTTCGCTCACCAGCTGTGTGAGGAAGTTGTCTTCCAGACACTCCAGGAACCTCCGGGACTGCTTCCTTTCTGCTGTATTATACTCCCAGCCTATATCTGGGAAATTGAAGTCTCCCACAAGGACTAGAGGTAGCGATTTTGAAACTACACTCAGTTGTTTGTAGAAGAGCTCATCAGCTGCTTCTTCTTGGCTGGGCGGTCTATAGCAGACTCCCATCACAATCCCTTCCTGCCCATGGACTCCTCTGATTTTCACCCACAGGCACTCAGTCCCATCCTGATCGTAGTCCAGTTCGAGGGTATCAAAGCCCTCTCTAACACAGAGGGCTACCCCACCTCCTCTTCTGCCCTTCCTGTCCTTCCTAAAGAGTTTATACCCCACCATGGGTACGCTCCAGTCGTACGAGTCATCCCACCACGTCTCCGCAATGGCAACGACATCATAGTCTCCCTGCCCTACCAGAGCTTCCAGCTCCTCCTTCTTATTTCCCATGCTGCCTGCATTAGTGTAAATGCACTTCAGCTGGGCAGGCGTAGCTTCAGCCTTCGCAATAGGGCTCCTCCCCAACTGAGCAGTCCTTGACTTAACTAAGGCCACAGTGCCAGTTTGGTGCCTACCATCCCCAGCTGCACTCACCCCCTCTTGCTCAGTGGTGATATACTGGCAGGCATCGCCAGCACACCACCCCTTTGCCTCTGAAGTGTCACCTCCAGGCTCACTCCCATCCTGCCTGGCCTCCATCCCCTCTCCCCTCACATCTAGTTTAAAGCTCGATTTATGAGCTTAACTAGGTTTTTGGTGAGGGCTTTTGTCCCCCTAGCAGACAGGCATGTCCCATCCCTGGTAAGAAAGCCTGGGGATGCGTGGGCCTCCCCATGATTAAAGAACCCAAAGCCCCTCTTCTCACACCAGTCCCTAAGCCATTCATTAACCAGTTTCTTATTCCTCATTTCCTGCTCCTGGTTCCTTAGTATTGGGATGGAGTTGAATATTACCTGTGCCCCAGAGCCCTCGATCATTCTCCCAAGTGCCTTGAAGTCCCTTTTGATGGCTTTAGGCCTTCTATGATCTATTTCCTCATTACCAATTTGAAAAACTAAAAGCGGGTAGTAGTCGGTGTCTTTGACCAGGGAAGGGAGATTTCTAGTAACTTCCCTCACTGATGCTCCCGGCAAGCAGCAGACCTCCCTATGGAGCGGGTCCGGCCTACAGATGAGACCCTCCATTCCTTTGAGAAGGGAATCTCCCAAGACAATCACCCTCCTCTTCTTTTTAACCGAGGATATGAGCATATAAATATTTGGATATGAGCATATAAAGATAACATCTACCTCCTTTATGATTGCACAATCTACAATCTCAAAACTCTTGTGGATGAGTAATGCATGCAGGTCTTAATCCTTCATTATTTTCTACCCTAGAAATTCTCATTACCACCCTGTAGTATGTACATATATACTATTATGTTTCACCTTATATCTAAAACTCTAAGTCTCTAATTCTTTCTGAATGAAAACCTGAATATTTTCTGCAGCTTCCTGACCCAGACTTTGTGACAATTAAATCTAAGAAAGTATAAGAATAGTTTAAAGACTTGAACCTTGGAGTATCTTGTTAGCAGCCTATTGCCGAGGCAATCAATCCCTTTTCAAAGCAACTTACAACCTTCTAATTTTTTATCCACTCTCAATTTTTGCATCTCTTTCATTTTAATAAGTAATTTCTTAGGTAATACCACATCAAATAGTTATATATAACTGTTATAGTGAAGTCTTGACATATCTGATCTACTGCATCTACTTTATCCAGAAAATCATCATTTAAAAGCAAAAAACCAGAAAAATGATCTTCCTAGTATTTTATTGGTATTTTATTAGTTCATCTTTAACACTTTTGAATAGAAAAAATGCCTCCTTTTTAGCTAAGAACATTTATTTTTTTCATTTATAAATGTGTTCTTCATAAAAGAAATTAAGCAAATACAAAATTAGTCCTTTCTCGTTGTGCAGATGCACTGAATAAATTAAAACATTGAAAATATTGAAATACTGAGTATTGAAAATATTAAACATACTGAAAATAAAACCAATGTAGGTGTAGATTATAAGAAGAGCTTTGATTTAATGTGCAGTTATACTACATCAAAACACTTAGCAGTAGAAATACTTTCTCAGATTTTTTCAGTCTCTTTTATTGTACTCAAACAGTTTGCAGGTAGGTAAGTATTTGTATTTGTTCACATGGAAGTTACTAAAAATATACACATCATCAGCCAAGGCTGATATCAAAGTTTGCTGCAATCCAAAACAAAGACATAGAGTACATAGGCTAATTATAAAGAGTTTCACTCAATTGTCACTGGACTGCCGTTTCTTAAGAACTAAACAGCTGTTAATTTAGTGTCCTTCAGCTTTTGAAGTTAACTGCACTGGCATAATCAGGGCTCCATCCCACTCCCAAATTTCTTTTCTGATTTCTACTTGCTTTATCTCAGTTACATACAACGCTCATTGACCACATTTATAAATTATGTGGTATCTGTTCATATCAATGCAAACACTACGGAGGACTGAGTCGGAAAGCACATTTCAAGCATGGACCTTGGACTTGTCCTTTTTTAATCACCTCAAAAACTTCAGCTCTTAGCCTGAACACTTTCTGATATCTCCTAAAAATAGATGAAGCTGCAATAGAGTTGTTTTGCATTAAGGCTGTTCTTCTATAACAAATAATAATAGGGAGTTCAGTTTGCTTATTAGTGAAGACACATATAGGGGTCTAAGCTTTGATGACAATGAGTAGGAATAAACAAATAAATAGTGGTAATATAGATACATTTTGGAACTAATAAAAAATGCTGGGTTTGGGGCTGAGGTACCAGAAGAGAACTTTATCTGAAATATCTGGTAATAGGATAGATACCACAACAGTGGGCCCTGAATTTCATAAAGCATGGAATGCTCGATAATACTCAGCACAAATCTTTCTAACAAAAAGCACAAATCTTTCTAACAACATCACTCATTGTGACGTTGGTTGGTATTTTAAGCTTTAAGTACTTATTTTGAATTGTTACCACCCAGACAATCTACAATTAATCAGTACCCGTAATCTCCCACACACTATTCCAAGAACTGCTTGACTGAATTTTCTATTTAGTATTAATTACAGCCTCTTATATAGGAAGCAGTAACAGTCAGTATTAAAGTTGTCTTCTCAACTCAGCAATTGAAGATTTCAAGTAAATAACTCTTCCAGATTTTTAACATTTAGGGCCACAAGATACTAGTTTATCTTGAAGACACTCCATATTGTATAACTTCCATTCTTCACTACCTGAAGACCGTTCTTTCTAAATATGTTTTACTGAAAATAATGTCTTATAAATCACTCCAGATAAGCTATAATTTTCCTTCATATACTTCCAATAAGAAACTAATTCCTTCTTAGTTTTGCATATAACTTCTATTCAGTTACATAGAAGGATTTCGAACTATGCCTTCCAGTTCACAGTTTTTAAGGATAAAGGATCATTTTGGGATTATTACACAGTTTTGCATTAAAGCAGAAAAAAATACTAAACCTATATCCAGGGAATTCTGAAATAAAGTATTGTGTGTTTGCATTCTAAGATATATTTGTATACAAAATTCAGGTCTTATCTAAAGTTGCATTTGAGGATCTAACTCATCATCAGAAAAGTTATTTCAGAGCTTTGTTATCCTCATCTTTAATATCTGTATGTCTTACTTCAAATGCAGTGTTTTTTTGCTTCAGGTATTATGTTTTTTCACTTTAACTTCAGCATAACTAAACATCTGATACAGTAAAAAAACTATTACAAACATAAGGATATACTGACCATTATTGTTATATGTCAACCTTTTTTGGATAAAGTAAGGAGATTAATTTTGAGTCTCATAATAAGCCATATTTCTAAGGTGTTAATTGACTCATACCTTTTTTTTCTCTGAATATTATCACAAGTTTTTCACACTGGAGCTTAGAATTTTTACACATTATTCTAGTGACAGTTTACACTGAGACGATATATAAACAAAATGGAATTTCCTTCTTAGTACTAATCAGCCCCTGAATCTAAAACTGCATTCACTATATCAACCTAAATACTATTCTGGGCACACATATTCAGACAATTATCCACCACTTCAACAGGTCAGCATTTTGTTGGTGTGACTCTAACTCTTTGGCTTTGAATTCAGTAGCCTTCCTTAGATTGCTAGAACTCTCAATGCTCAAAGAATGCTTTTTAGGGAGAAGTGTCTCCACCATTTTTTCTGATGCAATTTCTACCACCTCTATAAATTTTCCTCTTTTCTTTTTTGATTTGTGATGAGACAAATTTTGAATGGAATTTGATCAAAATCATCCTCCTGAAAGCCTATTCTTCTAATTTAAGGTGACAACTTGCTTTCAAGTCCTTGTATATTTATTAAATTTCCATATATGAGTCATATAATTGAATCAATGCTGCTTTATGAGATCCCACAAAGTAAATGTTTTTAAAATTGCTGAGTCATTCAGGAATTGACTGAAAGCATCACGGCCTCAGCTTCTGCACTGTAACCTCTGTCAAACAAGTATGTAGTCTTACAAAAAATCTGTTTGGTTTTTCTAGATCTATTTCCCATATAATCATATTGTTAAGTATTAATTATACTACTGTCTTTTAACTCTTCACTGACCTTTCTCTACTGTTGGCTAGGATTAATGTCTGGTGAAATGGCCTATAGATACTCGATCATCCTATTTATGCTTTTGAAAATGTTGAGGCAATTAAGCTTTTCTTCTGTCCTGTGAAATCTCACCATGCTTCAAGATGTGGGTTTTTTTAAAACAAACATTAACACTTCCAACGCTCTGTGACCAATGCTTCTGGCTAAGTGTATATTATTCTGTCTGGCAGATGCAAAAATATTTAACTAAAATACTTATTTGGTTATGGCGGAGTAGAAAGTATCTCTAAATCAGAAGAAGGCACTACACACACTATGTCTAGCATATTAATATACTTGCATATATTAAAATAACACATACATACATTTATAAACAGTCTTACCTGGACCTTTCACAAAGGATAGAATTTACTTTGTTTTTGATATATTTTTGATAGTTATTACTGAGTATATTGCTTTCACATTGATTAATTTGGTTTTGATATGCTATTAAATCCTTCTTTAACATTAAACTTGTGGGGTTTTTTTTCATAAATGTTGACTCTGTTTACATACTTGTTCTCATTGCCATCAGCCTTTTTTTTCACTTGTTAACTTATACATTATTTGAGGCCATATTTATATTGCTATATAAAGAAGTACAATTGGAAGAGAAGGACCATGGTAAAAATTAGAAAATTATATTCAGAAAATTTATAGAGTGAAACAGAGCATTTGGAAAAAAAAGGAGGTTTTTCTTTTACTGTGTCTTCTCTCTAAAATTTCTTTTTAAGATAAATTTGCCTTCCTTAATGAGTGTAGAATTTGTGATTTTTCTGTTTAATAAGACATTCTTAGTTGCTAATAATAATTCTTATTTTATTTTTAAAAACTTCCACCCATCAGGTTTTGCTCATCCTTATTTTCACCTTTAAGGAAATAGCCATTATAAACTATCAGCCATGTATATTTTGTTTAGAACTATTCATACACCTATATGAAATTAAGAAATGAACAGATATCTGTAGACATCAACTTTTAGTTCACTGATCAATCCATCTCTATTGGTCACAGTGACCTTTAATTTAGAATTAGGCTATAAGGGTTTAGATGAGTCTGTGGTAACTATAATTTTAAGAAATTCTGAAATGCTACCTCCAAAGCATAATGGTAGAGATAATATGTTCAGCTTAAATCTAACAAAAAGACTAGAAGTGTATGAAAAGAAAAGAGAAATCCACCCAAGTAAGAGTGCTATGACTTCAAAAGCAAAATATAGCAATCTGCAGCACAGCAACAATTTGGTATATATTGCTCCTCTGTAAAGACTTTTCAAGCCTTTACCTGTGCTGAACAAATTCCTTCAACAGTACAGAAAAAACCTAAAGGCTTTTAACTTCTTCACTTCTCATGTCTCATCTGTACAGATGAGGACAAGAATATCACCTGTAACAACAAAACCAAGAGAAGATTGACAAATATAAAAGATTGAAGCTATATTTATGAGCCAAATTCTTATTAGTTCTAATATCAGTAACTATTCAGGTAGTCTTGAATAGCAGTCCATGCTAACTCTCTCCTGAGCAAGTGCTTGTACTTTGATTTAGCAGCTGAGTAAGCTCTCATGCATGCTGGGGATTTATCCCTAAGTGCTCAATGTGAGTAGCTTGTAAACACCAGAGGCAGAAATTTTCCTGGAACTGAGGGTCTACAGTAATTCAAGCAAATTGTCTGCTTAGTGTGATACTAAACAAGCCAACTGTGGGTCAGCTGTTGCTGCAGTTCTTGCTCCCACACTGCTTTCTGTACACTTGGAAATGGTTTTGACATATTCAAGAAGAATATTTATCACAATCCCTCATTTCCCCACTGTCCTTTTTAAACATGCACACATAAATATACGTTGTTTGGAAAATCATACATATAAAGTGCAATACTAGTTTTCACAATTTACTTAGATGAATTTAAAGTGTACTTAAAGTATTTATTAACAATTTGACACACTTGCTTACATTAAACAACATACAATCTGCTGCCTAGTGTAAGGTTCAAAGTAGTCAAAAAGGACAAGTCAATGGCTGGCGCTCATAAGCTTGAAAAAGAAAGCCTAAGTGAATTAGTATGCAGTGTGTTAGTGCATTGAGGTAATTTTTAAATTAACTCTCATCAAGGAGGTTTGCAGGTTTTCTAACTAGAATTTTATTTCAAAAACTCACTTTTTACAAAAATTCTGAAAAGAACTAAAAAGGAAGATGAGGCAAATTTACGTAAGAGCAAGAAAACTACGATTCTTCATAAACCAGTGGCAAAGTGAAAAAAACGGGAGGTGTGAGTTTGTATGTAACTTCAGATGAAAATCTGGGGAATGGAAACATCCAATGTACTGGATTTCCTCCAGATCTTCTGAGTGATGATTCTCTTTGTATTGTTTCTGTGTTCCCTATTGAGCGATGCTGAACTTTTCTAAAAGCAAATCTTGTCAATTAAGGCAATAAACAACACAGGCATATTGATTGTCTGCACACTGTTCTAACTGGGTATGTATTAAATCCAGTTTGCTCTCTCACCACAGAAAAAAAATCTGAGCTACCACTACAAAAGATGATCTTTACTGTAATTTTGAAAGAGAGAAGTATGTGTGCATGAGAAAGGGGAAAAAACACCCCCTTTTGGCACATTTCTTTATATTATCTCTTCTTTAATACATCTATAAAGCTGAGTTAAATCTTTCAGAATGCAAATGTGTGGCTGTATGTTGATTGATCAATTCTTTAAAAAACTTACAATCTTCACAGTAAAATTAACACCCTCTATGTGCCTACAAGTCTTTGGTCTTTGACCTGAATGTTTTCCATAAAAGCTAATACATAGTTCCACAGAAGCTTTTTAACATATGCTTGAAGCTCACTAATGCTCTTCCATCTGACTTTTTTTTTAAAAAAAAACCTCTTTTTTCAGTTATTATGTCCTATTCTAGAATAAACATTTGAACGACAGGAATTGTGCTCTAGCCTCTGTGATTATGACAACTTCCTTGACAGTTAGAAAGAGCCTCTCTGTTTTAGACACATGTACCATCACATAGACTTTCCCAGTTAAATCCCTCCCCATCTCTGTATTCCCCAACTCCTTCCATTATTCTAAGTCTTTAACGGATTTTCCACTTTCAAATATATTTGATGAAGGAACAAAATCTCAAAGATATTTCTTTCCTGCACATTCTACATAAAACAAGGGCTAGAAGCAGCTTTTTATTAGTATCTACATGAAGGAAAGCTGCAGACATAGTGTTTGGGGTTTTTTTATTTTCGCATTAGAGCTACATTATATTAAAGATGATAAAAATAGACATACTGCAATCACTTACATGATATGCCTTTTTACCACTGCTGCCCTCTGCTGTATGGAACAGTTTCCAAGTGTCTGTATTTCATACCAAGCTAGTAAACGATGAGTTTTAGATATGGATATTCAAGTGCATATACCAGATTGCTTTTATTTATCTCTTAAACTTTTCTTGAAGTTTATTTGGCAACAGAGGAATATAAATTTTTCAGTATGACTTAAAATTATAAAGCAAAAAAATGATTCTCAAACATGATATATGATGCATGATATATGGAAGATATGTATTCTCAAATTTGTTTTGTAAAGTAGAATCACTTCAGGAGATATTTTGACTCAGTTAAACATGCTGCAATATCCATGGCATTAATTTTGATGTCTTGTTAAATGTCATCTCTCCATGAAAATCATAAATGAGGAGGCAGTAAGACAGAAGAAAATCCAACACCAATAGTCTATGAATTCATATGCTTTGCACGGTACAGTTTGTCTCAAATATTTCTCTCTCTCTCTCTTTTTTTTTTTAATTTATCCATCCATCTGTCCATCTCAGGAGAAAGTACTTTTCTTACATGCCATACTCCCAACAATAATAAATCTATTATCTGAGAAGATGTAACTTGCACTGCAAAGGAACCCAATTATATTACAAGAGATGTCATGCCTTTGTAGGCATATCCTCAAACGGTACACATCAAACTGCCCATGTGTTTATCTAATGAAAGGCACAGACAACTATGTGCCTCTTGTCACAGATTCTTAACAGGAGGTAAAAAACTTAGCTTAGGATCATCTGTAATTTAGTCATAATTCACAGTCATGAGGCAGTTGAAATTATCTTTCTTCTCATGGATCTCCTGATGAATTCATGGTTTTGTTGAAAACCCTGCAAAATACCCATTACTTCAGTTAATTTTATTCTGTTTATAAAGCTCAGTATTTTTCATTATTTTTGACTGAGATTAGCATCAAACTGCAAGGTAAACCTTACAAAGAAAAGGATGGGAAATGAAATGAAATGATAATCAAAAAGATACCCAGAGAACCATAAGGGCTAAAAACACTGGCTCTGAGCAATGTTTTACCTAGGTCAGCATTCTGTTGCAATATTAGAAAATGCTGTTTGAAAGTACACCCATGACTGTTGCCATTATTAATACATGCCTATAAACCTAATTGCCACAAATTTTCCAAAACCCCTTTTGCACTGCCTGCCTTCATAAGATCCTTTACTGTAATTTACCAACTGTGTAAAAGAGCATTTTGTTTCATCCATTTTAAACCAATCTCCTACTAGTTTCCACTAGTGTGCTGTAAAATTCAATCAGGAACAGTTACGTATCCACTTTATCCACAACCTTCAAGATTTTGCAGCCATCATCAATATTTCCTATCAGCTTTCTTCAGTTCAGATTTACATATTTTCCTTCTAGTTTCTCTCCCATAAACCAGTTCCTTTATTTCTAAATCATTTTGCTTCCCTTTGTAACCTTTCTAATCTCATGTGCTTCCCAAGATGTGAAGACCTCAACATCAAACAATACTCAAGATGCTGGTAGTATGGCACACTCTAGCACAGCAGAAACTGAAGGTATCTTTTTTCTTTTTGTTAGCAGAACTAGCAGAATTCTTTATTTTCCTCACGTATTTCAGAGTAAGTACTGGTAGCAGGCATTTGATTAGGTTAATTACTTACTTTAACACTGCTCCTGGAATCATTACATTGTTTTGTAGTTCATCTTAACTTTGGTATTGATGGATAAATGTAGTTATCTGAAACAGTTTTTGCCCTTCTCCCACACATTCTGTAAGGTGCTTGCCTCTAAATTACAACACAAGAAAAATGGGTGCTGAGCTGGGGGGTAGTAGATAAACACAGCATAACATAAGCTAAGGCTTACAACTGTTGACTGCGAGGGCAGGAAAAAGAGAACATTTTTTCAGACTGCTGTCCCACAGCATGTTCATTACAACCAGAAGCTAAAAGGAGATGTCTGCTGCTGTTCCTATGAACCTAAGCTCTAACTGTATATTCATCTTATTATTAATTAAGCATTTAATTAATGATGTGGCCATATCAGTGGGAAAAGCAACGGTCGTAATCTGTCTGGACTTCTGTAAAGTCTTTGGCATAGTGCCCTACAACATCCTTCTCCCTAAATTGGAGAGGTATGGATTTGATAGGTGGACTGCTTAATGGATAAGGAACTGGTTGGATGATCACATTCAGAAAGTAGTGGTCAACAGCTTTATGACCAGATGGAGATCTGTGACAAGTGGTGCCCCTCAGGGATCCATATTGGGACCAGTGCTGTTTAATATTTTTATTGATGATATAGACAGTGAGATTGAGTGCACCTTCAGCAAATTTGCAGATGACACCAAGCTGAGTGGTGCAGTTGTCACACCAGAAGGATGGGAAGTCATCTGGAGGGACCTGGACAAGCTGGAGAAGTGGGCCAGTGTGAACCTCATAAGGTTCAACATGGCCAAATGCAAGGTTCTACACCTGAGTTGGGGCAATCCACAATTTTAGTACAGGATAGGCGAGGAAGTGATTGAGAGCAACCTTGCAGAGAAGGGCTTAGATGTGCTGATTGATGAGAAATTTGACATGAGCTGGCAATGTGCACTCACAGCCCAGAAGTCCAACCATATCCTCAGCTTCACAAAAAGAAGTGAGGTCAGCAGGTCAAGGGAGGTGATTCTCCCCATCTACACTGCTCTCATGAGACCCTACCTGGAGTACTGTGCCCAGTTCTGGAATCCCCAACATAAGAAGGACATGAACCTGTTGGAACCAGTCCAGAGGAGGACCATGAAGATGATCAGAGGGCTGGAGCACCTCTGCTGAGGATATGCTGAAAGAATTGGTTTTGTTCAGCCTGGCAAAGAGAAGGCTTTGGGGAGACCTTATAGCAACCTTCCAGTATCTGAAGGGGGCCTACAAGAAAGATGGGGAGGAACTTTTTGCAAAGGCATGTAGTCAACCAGTAAAGGAAAGTTAGAGAAGCGTACTCCCTTGATGAATGAAAATGGTGACCTTGTATCAACAGATGAGGAGAAGGCTGAGGTACTCAACAACATTTTTGCGTCAGTCTTCACTGGCAACTGCTCTACTCACCCGTTGTGGGTCAATGAACAGCAAGATGGAGACCAAGGGAATATAGCCCCTCCCATTCTAGGGGTAGACCAGGTTCATGACCACATGAGCAACCTGAACATATATATAAGTCTATGGGACCTGATGAGATGCATCTCAGAATCCTGAGGGAATTGGCCTATGTGGTTGCCAAGCCACTCTCCATGATATTTGAAAAGTCATGGCAGTCAAGGGAAGTCCCTGGTGACTGGAAGAAGGGCAACATTCTGCTCATTTATAAAGGGTAGAAAAGATGACGCAGGGAACCACCAATCTGTCAGCCTCAGCACTGTGCCTGGGAAGATCGTGGAACAGATCCTCCTACATGCTATGCTAAAGCACATGGAGGACAAGGAGGTGATTTAAGACAACCAGCATGGCTTTGCCAAGGATGAGTCCTGCCTGATCAGTCTATGATGAGGGGACCCAATCAGTGGACTGGCTTTCTGTGATGGGGTGACCACATCAGTGGACATGGAAAAAAAAACGGATGTAATTTATCTGGACTTCTGGAAAGCATTTGACATGGTCCCCCACAACATCCATCTCTCCAAATTGGAGAGAGACTTAAATTGGGAACTCACCCAGGATCATAACACTGATGATTAAGAATCTTAAACAGATATGTAAAGCATTTTCATAACAGTCAGTTAAATGAAGAAGCTATTTAATTTTATAAGAATGGAGGTCTTAAATCATGTTTCACAGAGGACCATACATGAAACATTAAGGATGACAACAGTATAATACAAAAATATCATCAAGACAAAGAATTCATTTAGAGTTTGATTACATACTACAGTACAAATATGGAAGACAGCTGCAAAACTGTCACTAAAACTTACTAAGCTTTCATTTCTATATTCATTTGCTAATTGAGCCAATGAATATTCATGATCTCAAATTTGTAGTAGTTCTGCAGTTCATTTCTCTGCTATTTGATTTGCATTGCTGTAAAAATCTAGACCAGTAGAAAATGTCAGAGATAAATGACTTACTGTACAAATTTCCCTTCTTTACACTTTGACTGCAACTCCCTGTGCAATAATACACTATCCTGAAGAACCTACTCAGACCGAAATTCAAGTCCTTTTGAGGAGGGAACAAACCTGACCATAAAAGGCATTTAGCATTTAGAATTCCATGTTAATTATATCTTTCTCTGATTTATGGTAGCTGAAAGAACTGTCTTTGTTCTTTTACTTACAATAATGTCACTTGCAGTTGCCCACTATTTTTCTAATACAAACACAAAACTGGGATAAAACAGTAAAATTACTGAACATACTAAGTACTGCAATGATAACTCTGCGTAATGATTACTTAAGGTTGGCAATAATTCTCAATTACTTTCTTAATGGCACAGTATAAATGTTTAATGTTTTAAAAAAACTTCTAATAAAAATAAAAATGTAGCTAAATATTAAGTGCTTTAAACTGTGTGATTTCAAAAGATTTCCTTGTCCATAAGTTGTTCAGCTGTCAAATATAACATTGCAGTTATTTGACACTAAAGCTTTTTAACTATGTTTGTTTTGTTTACCTATACATGGCCAAAAGAGAGAATTACTGAAACCTTTGCTGAATTGGTAAGATCGTGATGAATTTCACTGAAAAAAGAGTTTGCATAAGTGCATTTTATACCATTCCAAAACCAATTTGCATATAGAAAATAACTCATTGGTTGGGACTGACATTTGCCATGAAAAATCCATCACAACAGATGTCCTGAGACATTTGCTCAAGGAAAGAGAGATAAAGTACACCAGCTAGATACACACAAATTATTGAACTTGAATTCATCAACATCCCTCATCTATCATATTTAGTCCTAATAGATGCTGAAGGATGTGCAGCACAGAGCAGTTGACTAGAGTGAGCAGAGCCTACACAGGAGCACAAATAAGACTCGCTTACATTAGGCAACCCTCCGTTTTTTGCAGCAGGGAATCTGAAATATATTTCTTGGGGAGTATCTGTACATGGTTACAGGTTTGTTAACATGTAGGCCTCCTATTTCAGTCCAACATTGACTGGGGTCAGTAGGTCCTACATTCTTAGGAAAAAAGCAACATTAGAATTCATTCTTCTATACTTTTTAATTTGAAATAACTTTCTACGTGTAAACATCGTATCTCATATTATTTTTCTCAACAGACTTTATTTCCAAATGTTTAACACAAAAGAGAAGAACTATTCTTTAGAAAATTCAAAATATCATGAAGTCATGCAGAATTTCCCACAGATGTACAGGAAAGCTTGATTCTGATTCTAAAATATGAATTTAGCTATAGTGTAAGATTGCAAATTACCCCTGAAAGTAAGTGTGCTAGAGAGCCGATTATGCAACTGAAAATAAAAGAGTTATTTCTTTACATAATCTTTAATTACTCAACATGAAACTTATATATGATCTTTCTTTGTAGTTTGGGAAAAAGGCAACATGAAACTAGAAATGTAAACTGCTATATTAAACAAAAAGTTCCCACTGTTATAACAAAACAATCTGATTCAATAACAATGTTGGTGTTTCCCCCTCTTTTTAAATAATTTGTATTGAATAACAAATATTTATCTTGAATGTTATGTCTGTGATTAAGTCAGACTTGTTACTATTTATTAAAACCTTTCAGTCAACAGGTTCTGGCCAAATGTAGGAATAACACCTTAAGAAGAATTTACTTAAACAGTCTTAGTTGTTCACAACAAGTAATTATTTCAGTATGACTCAGGAACACCCAGTAATTTCTTCAATGCAATTTTTTCAGCTACTTTCATCAGCCTTTTTATATCTATTTTTCTTTCATTTTCTCCTACAGCACACACATAGAATCATAATATCATAGAATAATCAGGTTGGAAGAGACCCACCGGATCATCGAGTCCAACCATTCCCACCAATCTCTAAACCATGCCCCTAAGCACCTCATCCACCCTCACCTTAAACACCTCCAGGGAAGGTGAATCAACCACCTCCCTGGGTAGACTGTTCCAATGCCTAATGACCCTTTCCCTGAAGAATTTTTTCCTTATCTCAAGCCTGAATCTCCCCTGGTGGAGCTTGAGGCCATTCCCTCTCATCCTGTCCCGTCACTTGGCAGAAGAAGCCAGCACCCTCCTCTCCACAACCTCCCTTCAGGTAGTTGTAGAGAGTAATAAGGTCTCCCCTCAGCCTCCTCTTCTCCAGGCTGAACAACCCCAGCTCTCTCAGTCGCTCCTTGTAAGACTTGTTCTCCAGCCCCTTCACCAGCTTTGTTGCTCTTCTCTGGACTCGCTCCAGAGCCACAACATCCTTCTTGTGGTGAGGGGCCCAGAACTGAACACAGTACTCAAGGTGCGGTCTCACTAGTGCAGAGTACAGAGGGAGAAGAACCTCCCTGGACCTGCTGGTCACGTCATTTCTGATAAATGTTTAAGCATGCAGGAGCCTTTTCAGAGGACTTGAATTATACTGTTTACCTGTCTATCACTTCTGAGATGCCAACAATGTGGACAAGCTTACATCTTCTAAGTATTTTCAAGAGATGGATAAAAGCTTTGGCTGAAGGAGAGATGTATAAAAAAATAAATCCATGTGTTCCATTCTTTTGTTTTCTTTACTACTGCACGCAGGAAGTATCAAGTATTGGTTGCAGAGGCAAAGCTTCATTTACAAAAAGGCTTCTCAGCTGTTGATTAAATCGATTCACTGTATACATGAATGTATGCGCTTCCATAGAAGCTGTATTAATACTGTGAACCCTTTATAGATAGATTCCTCAGCATTCACTTTGACTTGGAGCAATTTCCAGTCGCCTGTTCTTCATTCCTGTGTTGGTACAGTTCAGTATCTGAAAGTTTTTAAATCAGAAGGTGTAACCATATAGAAAAAGTTTGAGTAGATTAGCATTTGTCAGACTGACATTTTTCAGACCAATATCTTCAAACCAAAGCTTTCTGGTGATAATTAAAACCATATTGAACTCTAGGAAGTTTTTTCAATGATGGTCACTGGCAATGCAGACCCAAATTTCTTGCAAAGCCTTTCTGATGGTCCATTACGTACCCAGTGAAATAACTGTATAGTCATGTTAGTACCTGTGAAATGTGTTTCCTAATATATTCTTTAGAGGATAAAACCCACAAACATTTTTAGGAGGAATAAAAAAGTAATAATGTGAAATAACGGCTTTGTTCTAATTTCAATAGAACCTTTAGATGCAATATTATACTTTCCACTTTATATTACCCAGTAAGACTAGGAAATTATTTCTGCAGCAGCTCATTGCCCTGTAACTGCAGTTATGGGGGAAAAAACAGAAGTGCTGACATGGCAATCAATGTTTCTCATGATACAGACAGCTTTTGGATATCTCTCAGATTGTTTTATGGACTGATGTGATATTTACGAACTGGTATTCCTTTGGTACTGGAGCTGATTTCAAAAATAGGTTACATGGTAGAGTAAACAGCAATTTTGAGTTCTTGTACAAAAACTTCTAGGATATTCTTTCCATTTTTCTTCTTAAATATGTCATATTTGAAAAGAAAGTGATCAATATCACAGTGACTCTCACACATCATATCATGTACAAGGCCTGTGTTCCTTGAATGGATTCACTCTCTGTTATGAGTCTTCACTCCAAAAAGCAGTGGTGTGTACATGTATATATGCTGACTGCATGATCATCCATATGATAAATATGAATTTATGTGCAGGTAATTGAAGTCTAACATTATTACTACTTTCTTTCTTTGAAGCCTCTCAATCTGTTGAGGCATCTTAGCGAATAGTTAAAAAGACAAGAAAAATTGGAGAAAAGAAGCACTGTAGCAATTATACTGATGCTCTCTCATGTGTCAAAGTCATATTGCTTCTAAGTGCAATTCCATTTTTCTTCTTGAAAAATCTGTAAAGAAATAAATGTACATCATTAAAGTTTGGAAAAAAACCACAGAAACAGTAAATGGATCTTTACAAGAAGACTAGTAATGCAGTGAGGGATCATCCTGACAGTAAGGCAAAAAAGTTGGAAATAAAAGTGGCCACATTCATACCCACAAGAGACTTAAGTCTGGTGTGTAAACAAGTTTTTGAAACTGAGCCAGGAGAATTCCTGCCAGTTCTGTGTCAGTAACGATAATAAGCTAATGTTCTTTGCATTTCTGTAGACCTTCGGTTCAGTTTTAGAATTTAAAAGGAATTAACTGGTTCTATGAGATAAACACACATTTTTTTCCCTTTATTAGTGAGGGTGACGCTGAAACACACAGTTTTTGATTTGTGACATAATGAACTGATTACCAGAACCAATAGTGAATCATGCATGTGGCCTCTGTTACTAATATTGTACAAACTGACCCAAATGGCTTACACGATGGCAAATGCCCACCTGGAACATTAGAGATGGTCCCACAAGACTGCCGAGGAAAAAAAAAAACAAACAAGGAAAAAAAACAAAGGAAAAAAAAAGAACCGTAAGAGAAACAGAAGGCCAGGTTGGATGAGGCCTTGGGCAGCCTGATCCAGTGGGAGATGTCCCTGCCCATCAGAGGGGAGTTGGAACTAGATGGCCTTTAAAGTCCCTTCCAACCCAAACTATTCTATGATTCTATGAAATTATCAGCATTTTGCTAGTTCTGCTTCACTTACAAGTCAAACGTAAGAACTAGAAGAAAAAACTTGTACACTCCACATTAGACTAGAAAGAGACAATTTTAGCTACAGTGATAATCCTGGAATGATAGAATCATTGCAGCTGCAAAAGACCTCTACAATCATCTAGTCCAACTGTCAGCCCAACACCACCATGCCTACTAAACCATGTCCTGAAGTGCCACATCTACACATCTTTTTAACACCTCCAGGCATCGTGAATTCACCACTTTCCTGGGCAGCCTAGTCTAATGTTTGACCGGTCTTTCAGTAAAGAAATTTTTTCTAATAACCAATCTAAACCTTTCCTGGTGCAAGCTGAGGCCATTTCCTCTCATCCTATCAATTGTTACTTGGGAGAAGAGACCAACACTCACCTCACTAAAGCCTCTTTTTGGATAGTTGTAGAGAATCATAGTTAGGCTTGGAAGGGACCTTAAAGATCATCCAGTTCCACCCTCTCTGCCATGGGCAGGGACATCTCCCAGTAGATCAGGCTGAACAAGGCTCCATCCAACCTGGCTTTGAACACCTCCAGGGATGGGGCAGCCACAACCTCCCTGGGAAACCAACCCAGTGCCTCACCACCCTCATGGTGAAGAAATTCTTCCTTATGTTTGGCCTAAATCTGCCCCTCTCCAGTTCATACCCATTCCCCATCGTCCTATCACTACAAGCTTTTGTGAACAGTCCCTCCCCAGCTTTCTTGTAGCCACTTCAGGTACTGGAAGGTCACTATAAGGTGTCCTTGGAGCCTTCTCTTCTCCAGGCTGAACAACCCCAGCTCTCTCAGCCTGTCCTCATATGGAAGGTGCTCCAGCCCTCGGGTCATCTTTGTAGCCCTCCTCTGGACCTGTTCCAACAATAAATGGTAGACAGAGAAGTTCTCCCCTCAGCCTTCTCTTCTGCAGACCTAACAGCCCCAGTTCCCTCAGCCGGTGCTCATAACACCCTCCAGATCCTTCACTAGCTTCGTTGCTCTTCTCCGGACGTGCTACAGCTCCTCAGTGGGGCCCTAAACTGCACAGAGGGTCAATGCCGAGCACAGGGGTGTGATTAATTATGAAGTCGGACTCACTTCCCTCTCATCTCCACCGTGGTCAATGTTTTTGCCCCCAGGTTCTGCGTTTCAGGGTCCTGTGCACCGGCGTTCGGTGCGAGCCCAGTCTGTCTTCCTGGGCAACTCCAGCTGCGGTGACTCATATGGCAGAGAGGAAAAAAAAAACCCAAAACCAACAAAAAACAGTCTCTGTGATGTCAGAGGCGTCGCCTTTGTCCCCAGAGCTCCGGCCCGCGTGTGCTCCGCGCAGGCGAAGGCGAAGCGGAGCGGCAGGACGTGCCACGTCCCCGCTAGGTGGCGCCCCACCCCCGGCTGGGCACAGCCACCCCGGGGCCGCAGGAGCGCTCTGCCGCAGCCAGTCCTCAGCCTGCAGCCCGGAGAGGGGGGACACCTAGAAAGTGTCCCAGGATGGGGACGACCCTTCCCCAAAGCCTTCAGATGCTTTGAGGTTCCAGGAGGAAGGCATAAAAGCCGAAGGAAGGAATCAATCATTATGTTAAGGGAATGAATTAGCTTAACCAATAATAAGAATAATAAGAACAATAATAAGAATCAAATCTCGCAGTTAGAAAAGATGTGATTGTAACAGGAGTTTAGCTTGTTTACTAGTTTCAATACAAATCAAATATTGAAAGGACAGTCCTACAGCACAGAAAAATGACAGACCTGAGCTCACCAAGAATCACAGAATCATAGAATCACCAGGTTGGAAGAGACCCACCGGATCATCGAATCCAACCATTCCTATCAAACACTAAACCATGCCCCTCAGCACCTCGTCCACCTGTGGCTTAAACACCTCCAGGGAAGGTGACACAACCACCTCCCTGGGCAGCCTCTTCCAGTGCCCAATGACCCTTTCTATGAAAATTTTTTTCCTAATGTCCAGCCTAAATCTCCCCTGGCGGAGCCTGAGGCAAAGAAGGAGATGTGGGCCCCTCACCACAAGAAGGATGTTGAGGCTCTGGAGTGAGTCCAGAGAAGAGCAACGAAGCTGGTGAAGGGGCTGGAGAACAGGCCTTATGAGGAACAGCTGAGAGAGCTGGGGGTGTTCAGCCTGGAGGAGAGAAGGCTGAGGGGAGACCTTATTACTCTCTATAACTACCTGAAGGGAGGTTGTGGAGAGGAGGGAGCTGGCCTCTTCTGCCAAGTGACAGGGGACAGGACGAGAGGGAATGGCCTCAGGCTCTGCCAGGGGAGATTTAGGCTGGACATTAGGAAAAAAATTTTCACAGAAAGGGTCATTGGGCACTGGAACAGGCTGCCCAGGGAGGTGGTTGATTCACCTTCCCTGGAGGTGTTTAAGGTATGGGTGGACAAGGTGCTGAGGGGCATGGTTTAGTGTTTGATAGGAATGGTTGGACCTGATGATCTGGTGGGTCTCTTCCAACCTGGTTATTCTATGATTCTATGATTCTATGATTCTATGAATGGCCTCAAGCTCAGCCAGGGGAGGTTTAGGTTGGACATTACGAAAAAATTTTTCACAGAAAGTGTCATTGGGCACTGGAAGAGGCTGCCCAGGGAGGTGGTTGATTCACCTTCCCTGGAAGTGTTTAAAGGACGGATGGACAGGGTGCTGAGGGGCATGGTTTAGTGATTGATGGGAATGGCTGGACTCGATGATCTTTCCAACCTAGTGATTCTATGATTCTATGATTCTAAGATAAAGCCCATTGGAGGCTTCTGAAGACAAAAAGAAACTGCAGTGTACCCGCAAGACTGGATGGTAAACTAAATAAGTTCCCAGAAAAACAATGGATATGTAAAATGTTTCTGGAAATCTATGTGGATATGTATGTTTAACCAGCATTTCCCAGAATCTATATGAATATGCATGTTTAACTAGTATAAAAGTCATGTAAGCAGTCTCAATAGTTGCACACATTAGGTGGATTACCGCATGTGTATCACAGCACCTTTTATTAAAGGAATACCTGCTTAATAATCAAATTGGCACTGATTATTGAGTTTGGCTTTTCGCGGCATCACAGCCCTGGAAGTCCCATCCTCCATCTCTGGCTTGTGGAGTACTGGGATGCCACTGAAGACTTGTCATTTAAGTATCTGTATGATTTTGCTGGAGAAACATTTCTACATTTTGCAGCTTCTGCAAAAATACCAAGAACTAGACTCAGCCTATGTTCAGAATTAGCTAAACTGTGCAAGTTGTGTTTCTGTTAAGGCATCAAATCACAAAGTTGAACAATTTCCTCTGGATATATAGCAGACTTATGAACAAGGAATTACATAGGAACAGCTGGGAACAACTGAAACCCACTGGAGAAAACTAATGTTTAGTTAGGAAAAAAATTGTTTCGTTGTGCTTGTACACTAATGAACATAAAAATGCATCATTTGCCTTAGTTCTCTGTTTATATTAATCTTGCAAAAGATTATTAAGTATTTTACAAAAAAATGCTGAAATTATTACATCAAGAATTTAAGTTTAAATATCTTTCCATGTGTCTTTTCCAAACCTGTATATGCTAAACAGATAGTCTTGGGAAGTACAGTAATTTTTGTTCTAGAGTATCCTACATATATATAACTAGTTAGGTAACTGCAGTAACCAGTCCACCCTCATTGACATAATATCTCGATATGACATTCACTGAAAAAATGTAATGTAATACCTTGGTCTCCTTGTAACATTTAAAGTTGGACTTTAATCCTAAAATCTCAACAAAGAAGGAAAACAAGGGGAGAAGAGAGTGTGCTTCTTAAGAGAATAGATAATTGCTACACCAGCGGTGGTTTAGACTGAAAATTAGGAACATTTCTTTACCTAGAGGTTTGTCGAGCAATGGAATAGGCTTCCTAGGGAGGTGGTCAATGCTCCAAGCCTGTCACTGTTTAAGAGGTATTTGGACGATGGCCTTAATATCGTGCTTTAACTTTTCGTCGGCCCTGAACTGGTTAGGCAGTTAGACTAGAGGATTGTTTTAGGTCCCTTCTAACTGAAATAGTCTATTCTGTTCCATTCTTAAAGAAAGAGGCCATAATCTACTTGTTGATAGTTCTCACTAATGTCAGTAACTGGAAGCAGTTAGCTTCTAAGAGATTATTTGGTCATATTCTGGAGGATGAGAAGTGGGTGGCCAATGTTCCTCTGACAACAGCTGAAGAAAGAGATTGTTCAAACAAAGTTTATTAAAACAGCACTGATTTTTCTTAATTAGAGGAAATAAGTGGATCATCCAGTTTACTGTATTGTGCTGGAGACTT
Source organism: Clamator glandarius (assembly GCA_033459285.1). Taxonomy (NCBI): domain Eukaryota; kingdom Metazoa; phylum Chordata; class Aves; order Cuculiformes; family Cuculidae; genus Clamator; species Clamator glandarius. Next base: position 3,145,825 of record JAUNZM010000046.1, read on the forward strand.
ACTATTTTGATCTCTTTTCTCAATTTCCTGGTTCAGCACTATTAACATAGACAGTATCTCCCTCAAACTGCAACTGAGTGGCTTCCACAAGAGACTTTTTATAGGTATCTAGATGAACAGGAGAGGAAGAAGAGAATTTTTTTAGATGGAATCAGTGACAGGAGAAAATGATATTGTGTAATTGTTGGCAAGCCACCTTATCAGAGATTTGGGAGTTTCTGAACAGACAGTGCCAGTTCAAGTAACGAACCATTTCTAATCACTTTTCGCCAGTAGAGCATGGCATTATTTGAAGCAATCAAGCAAATAACACCACATAATTCAGGAACATTTAATATGTTTGTCAGGGCCCGCTTCTGAGATGCCACTAGTTTTCGGGGCCTTCTCCGGCCTGCACAGTTGAAGGAGGAGGGTTGTTTGATATCTGCATGACAACTCAGAGGCTAACAAATCTCTCAGGGTAAAATCAAATCTAGTGTTTATTTTGGACACAGCCAAAATAACAAACAAGATATTTAAGTGCACTTCCAAGATGCAATTCCCAATGTTGCAAAAACAGATCTCAAATGGCCCATTGCAGTTTCTCTGCAACATGTAGTTAATTTGTTAGCAGCTCCAGCAGCAATTTTTCAGGGCCACATGGTCCAGTAGTTCTTCCAGGTCAGTCCTACTAGGGTGGTGAACGCATGCCTCATGCTTTCTTGCAAGTTCTATTTATAATGCAAGTCTGTGCCCCATTGGCATGTGAGGAGTGGTCTTGCTGTGAACAGAAGATCCTTCGGGAAGGTCTGAGGCATTCAGGTGGCCAAGGCAGGTGTGGTAGCACCTACCACTTATTCCCCTTCCACCCTCTTTGCCACAGCACCAGCACATCGCAGGTGAGGAGTGTGGTGGGGAGCAGTGCTTACTCTACATCTCCACATCCCATTGAATCCAATGCCACAGACAAGGCCCTCAGACACAAGCAGACAGCTCTGCACTCAGATAATATTTAAGAAAAAAATGCCAGTGAAGAAGTCAATCTTTACAACTATGTATGAGGACAGTGTTGGGTGGAGTGGCTGAGAAATACAAGAACTTACTGTGTAATGATGATATTTAAGATTTATTTATGACTAAAGCAATGATACAGTGAACAGAAACGGGGCTTGCAGAAATTAAAATAAATTCCATGCAGAATTAGCTGAACTAAAAATAGAGAAGTTCTTAGTAAACAGAAATTAATAGAAGACTTCTATGCTCTGGGTTTTTTTTCCCCTCAGATGCATGTATCAATGATGGAGATATAAGCAGCAGAGTGCTCATTTCTGATCCTCAGGACAACTTAACTTTCTCAAGGGTTCATTGGTGTACTGTACACATCAGCTGCTGCTCAAGGAAGCAGAACTGGGTGTATTTTAAATACAGAGATTGTATGAGGGCTATAACCAGACACAATTCACTGATTTTTCACTCATTCTGGAACTGGGCTGGGGAGCGTTCATGAGAGTGCAAAGGCAGATGGTTGCCTTGAGAGTTTATTTTACATAAATTAGTAAGAAAAATAAAACTGATAGGTTTTTTTTTTCAACAGAAGTTTTATTTCCAAAAGTAATGCTTTTCAAATGGAGAGTGTGTGGTGTAAAATTATTGGGACTGATTGATGGTTGTTTTCTGAAATAGCCTGGAGCTATTGACATTAAAGCCAATCAACAAGAAAACAATTAGTCTGTGCTTTGCCAGACTGCAGAAGATATCCATTAAGAATTGGATTCTGCAAAAATCAGTTACTGGGAGATAACTGGATTAGGCTTTCTCTGTGTCAGTGATAGTGTAGAGGTTCTCATCAGTCTGTAGAGTGGATCAAGTAATTGAACTCCAATGTGCCCATTTCTCTGTGTTCACCACAGTAAGGACCTTGGGTGAGTTAGTTTAGCTAGATATGTCTGCATTATGTGATATTAATTCCATCCCCTTCAGGTGTCTTAGCTGAGAATAGGTATGAAGGAGATTATATTCTCATTGCAAATGAATATAATGATAAGTGAGGAAAATATTATGTGAAAATGTGTCCAGTATTTTACTTTGTGTGACTTGAAACTAGCCTGGGACCATTTCCACAAAACTTGCTTTTCTTCTTAATACACAGTAGGGTTATTTGTAAAAATGTAACAATTGTAATAGGTAATTTAGCACATTCAGTCTTCATGCTTTGTCCATGTGAAGCTCTAAAATAGGTAAATAGTGGAAAAAAACCCCTTCAGGTATAACAGAGTACAATTTACTGTTGTTTTTCTTAATGTTTAAAATGTTTACAATACTCAAAAGACCAAAAATTATTTTTACAATGCATTAATGAATTTGCATGTTAAGAATTTGATATAATTCATAAAGCATATGTAAACAACTTGGCCCAGATCTGGTCTGGTCTGATGTATGGAGCAGTTCATAAAGATCAGCAAAGAGAAAAGTAGGCCCACTGATACCTTCTAAAGGCTTTAATAAACAGACAGTTAGCAGAATATAAATTAATTAAACAAAACTAATGAATACATAATTGATGGACTGTGGCAAGAAGACAAAATTTTTTGTGAGTGCTTTTAGGGTTTGTTGTTGATACCAGAAGGGTGGAAAGAGTGAAGACTGGGTTTTATCAATTGGCGTAGTGCATTTACTGTCTTCAAGGGCTCACTATTCACTGTGATGTTACAGTGGATCTTTCTCTTTCAAGGCATTCCATTGTGGCCATGATTGTCTGGACTGGCCTCAGCTAAATGCAGGCAGGAATATTTACAGATATAACCAACCACAGCTAACAGTGACAGTCTTGTTGTCTATACTAAAATCTTCCATTCTGTCAACAGTTTAGTCCATTGTGCAGCAGAAGTATCAGAAACAAAATGTTCTAATACTTGTAAAACCAAACTAGAACAGAAAACTGAAAAGATTAGTTTGCAAAGGACTGACTTAATTTTGATACATTCCATACATCCATACATCCCTTGAACACCATATAATGCCAACCCTTCTGTGACCACAGCTGAAAAATATAACTCCTTTGCCTCCAAGAAGATGAAGGATTCTGTATTTTCATTACTGAATTACATGAGCCTGTAACAAAATGATCGCAGCCTAGCTACAGAGGAAGTGGTGTGTCCTTCAGAAACTAATGAGGAAAATCAGGATTTATTTAATTAAGAAAATGAGAGGAAAAATCCTACAGAAATACACATGCATGCCAGTAAAAAACACTTATATTTAGCAACAGTTCTGGGATGTCTTTTGTTCTCCACTCTAAAGCTGATTTAAACCAAGGCAGTCATAATAAGCAGTGCTTTTCTTATCCCAAACACTGAACTGTCAGTTGTTTTAAGTACAGAGGATTTTTTGAAGAGAAAAGGGAAACATGCAAACAACTGACTTGTGAAGAAACAGCAGAATTAAGCATTGAAAGGGGTAAGGTTCTTCTCTGCCCTGTGCAGTTTAAACAACTGCAATTCAGCCCTCTTCTGCATCTGAGCAATACGTAAAGTTTGTGGCCAATACCTTAGTCATATCCAATACCCAGTCCAAAAGACAAGCACAAAGACGTCACTGTTCAGATGCATTGATCTCTGCCTCACTGGCTGTTCAGTTGTTTGAGGCTCAGTAAACTGAACGGCCTGTCCTTGCTATGGCAATGCTGTCCTGCGCTGCAAGTGGTATCTGACAATGACAGTGCCTGGATGATGCAAGCAGGTTTGGTCAGGGCCGTGGCCCTCCTCTCAGCCTTTTTCCCAGGTATGAGTACCACTGTTTTGGCTCGCTCTGCCCTCGCCTATTTTTACTGCCATTTTCACAACAATGCGCTCTGTCTTTCTTGTTTCTGTAATAGCTGGGGCCTTTGGATCAGCCTGTGTGGCATTTCAGTTTCTTGCAGGGGAACATACCTTATGCCTAGCTTGCTATGATCCTGTCCATTTCTTGCTCATGTATGATATCTAACTACAAAACATCTGTACATATCTATATCAGAATATATTGTGTCTATATCAGAAGACTACATATGATAATGTGGATAGCTATCATGAAAAGCAGCCCATTTCTTGAACTGTCTGTGCTTCCCACGTGGTGGTGATACCAGCCATACTCCTCCTCTGAAGGTCCTGTGCTGAACTTGATCATTAGAACAACCCTGCTGTGAGCTCCCAATTTTGAAAATTGACATACAAATTACTTTAAAAAATGTAGTCTCTTCTATTAGATGGTTTTTTTCTTTTTGGAAAGGTAGTAGTAGTTTATCACATTTACTAAAATGTGCATATATATATGATAGGGTCCAGCAGACTATACTGTTTTTAAGTACAGAACAGGAAAAGTACTTTTACTTTTTACTCATCCAAAAGGCAAACACAACTATGTATTCCCGGATTTCTGCAGCCTATACCAGGAAGCAGGTTTTTTTCTCTAGTCAGCCCCATGGGAAGCAGGTGGTGTTTTCCTCATCTGCACAATTTCATCTAAAGTTCCCTCAGCTATTTCCTGTTTCCTCCTGAAAATAGCCATGACAGATTCTTTATCACAGGGGTTGCTTTTACTGGGTTTATTATATTAATTCAAGAAATTTCTTTTTATATGAGGGCTTTTATCTCTGGGCTTTACCAGTGTTCTCAGGACATTAATTGGAAAATTTACTTTTAGTTTTCTTAATTTTAACTCTGTTTAAAAGAAGCTGTAGGGAGATGTTTTTGGTTGATTTTGTTTTTCTTTGGGTTTTTTTGGGGGGGCTGTTTTTTGTTTTGTTTTTTTTTTTAACTAGGTCTCTTGTTTAATTAATATCATACAGATATATGAGAAAGGGAAAAACATACACTCTTTAGACGTCCTTCTATATCTGTGATTGTTGAAACTTACTCATGAACTTAACCAAAGCTGTAAAATTATGTGTGTCCATCCAGCAATCCGGAAAAGGTGTGCAAAGGAAAAAACTGAAAGCTTAGGAGGAAACGTTACCAGGGCTGCCCCATGTTTTAAGATAGCCTTTGAAAAAAACAGCTAAGGAAGAAGGTATGTCCATTCTAATATTTAGAAGCCTTTATTGTTTACTGGATACCTAGAAAAAGGTAAATAACAGAGGAAATAGAAGTGTGCACAGGACCAGATTCAGAAACCTGTTCTACCTATACCACTTATTCCAGCTATTCTCTTCTCTTTAAAGAGGGATTTAGGAGGGCATCAAGCCTTAAGCACCTTAGGCACTTTAAGTGTAGGAAGAGGGTAAGAAATTATGACTGTAGATTTCACAGAAGGGCCAAAGAGAGAATGATTCCTATTACAGATTTGGTAGAAGCTCCTCGTTCTAGACCTGCTTAGAAACATAGAATCGTTTGGATTGCAAAAGACCTTAAGATAACTGAATCTGGGCTGCTGCTCTGTGTGTTTCTTTACTGAGGCCTCTTGTTGCCTGGTGCCCTCACCTTGGAGAAAGGTGTTTTCATAACTCAGAAGAGATGACGCATGTCTTCAAATAAGCAAAACAATGAAGTGTCCGCTGAGTCAAACACTACTGTTGTATGCAATTGAAGAAAAGCTGAAAGAGGATCTAGGCCTTACATTACCAAATGAAATTACAACAAAAAAACCTGAAGAGTTTGTTTTCAAAAGCTGCACCAAGGATTTTATTTCTTTTACTGGAGAGTTATATAATGCAATGTAGGAAAGACATTTATTACACATGCTTGGATTTAAAAAGAGGCATCACTGCTTACTGGAAGCATTATTAGTGAAATAAAACCCAATGTAAAGATCATTTTTGGTTGCATTATTATTACTAATTTGAACCTGGCATAAAAATGCTAGTGTTTACAGAATAATACAAAAGCACAAGGCTGTAGGAAATGGCATAATTATTTCCAAACTTAGACTAGAAGTAGGAATAAAGGAATGTTTTCATTTGTTTCCAGCTTTCTGTCTATTTTCTTGCTAAGGAAATAGTATTTAATTCAAGATGCAGGTGGTACAATAGGTTTTACATGAATAAAACACTAGATAGAACTGAATTAATACAGTAGGGAAAAAATAATGGAAAGATGGGAGCCAAAGGGGGAATCTACACTGAATTAAAAAAAAATTGTGTAGCAAGTATCTTTTGAGTTTCCTCCTAATACATCTGCAGCCAACTTTTCAGCCATGCTCATTTATGTGAAAAATGTGTGTATAATTCCCAAACGAAACAAACAAAGAAAAAGTCTCTAACACTTTTGAGGAAATTTTGGAATTGTGTGTATTTATATAAATCTATGAACTTTATATTTGTCAAGAGAGAAGACTATTATCTGGATAGGAATATGCAAAGCTGGCATAAGATTTCATGGATTTATAGACTAGTTTTTATTAGTTGGAACATATAGGTATTTTTTCACACTACAAGTCTGTATGTGCCTCTTTTTCTTGAATGTCCATAGTTGCTTCTGATCCGCTCATTCTTGTTGAAATGTGTAGCAGGTTTTGTCTTTTCTTCTTCACACAGAAATAGAGTATACTTCCAGCTCCAACTATAGAAAAGGCTAGAAGAATGAACAGCCAAATAGTGCTGGGAGAAAGTACTTTCTCCATTTTCTCTTCTGCAAGTGGATGAAATGAAATTAACAAGTGAATTAAATGAAATTAGTAGTGGTTGATATTTCTTTCAGTAAAAGTCAGACAAATGCAATAAGTGTGTAGATTTTCAGTCAGTAACTGGTTTTGTTTTGTTGGTTTTTTACTAAGAAAACAAAACAAAATAGAATTAAATCTAGTAAAATAGAAATTTACTTAAGAACTGCCTCTATTTCCTGTATTTATATACAGGTGAAATTTACAGACTTTTTAAAATAGTCTCAAAATTAAAATTAACTTAATAATTGTATTCTTGTTGTATATGGCCATCGCCTTATAATTGTACTTAAAAGGAGGTATGCTTACCTGTATTTCGTGGTGAAATTTCTGTGTTTTCAAGAGCTTTTGGTAGGAAAAGAAAATGTTTATTCTGAGTGCTTTTTTTTTTAATTGAGAAAAAAAATTATTTTAAACTTCCTAAATCCAGATGCTCCTGAGAGTTCACCCTAAATCCACTTGCTAGTGACAATTGCTCTCCCAGAGAGATGGAGCTAAGGATGTATTAGCCTCTCGTAGGATGACTTGACTTTCACCTCAAGAGCATCTAATCTCTTCAATGGACATAGTCAACAAGATATGAAATTGGAGTCAGATTTCTGTTATTTCTAGAAATGTTTTCAGTTATGTTCATTTCTAAGAAACTAAATTGCCCACAGGTTCCTTAATTATTTTAAGGTGTTTTCTTAAACAAGAAAAAATGGATGAATGAAGGTCTGAAGTGTTAGGGGTGTATCATCAGCATTTTACTTGAGCTGAAAAGGATCTTCTGTGACTTTAGCCCCTTCTGTCAGAGACAACCTTTCCATGGGGATTTGCTCTCTATGGTAATTACACTTCCTAAACTTATCAGGTATGGGAAACGTGAATGGAAATAAGAAGTTTAACCAGACAAAATATTAATGTTCTGGACCACTTTCATTTAATCTCAGTTGACAATCAAATTAATGCATTTTTCTTGTAGATGATAATTTTGCTATCAAGGAGTATTAGCATTTTATTAGACATTATTCTATCATACTGTAGATAAGAAGTGCCACAAGAATTTAAATTGTTATATTCCTCTAATCCATCAGCTCAGAGAACAGTAATGAAAGAATCACCAACTGTGGCATTTTCACAAGAAAGAATTTTATTGTAGTCATCAGAACAAGGTTTTTTTCCTTTTTTGTGAGAATATATTCAGCTGAAATTAAACAAAAGTTGCTTTTGAATGGAGATTCTGTGATGTTTGAGGGAAAACTCTACTGGAAGATGCATTTTCATTACCAGGGAGTGGTATTTGACCATTATTTTGCCAAAACGTAGGGGTATGAAGTTTTCATGATGGCTGCATAGGGCTGATGGTAATTTTCAAGGACTTAGAGGAGATTCAACATTCTGAGGAGGCTGTGGGGCTCCTCAGTATTTAGGTAGACAAATCCTGCCATCAAGGTCTATTGCTTTTGCACACAAACCTATATAATCTCTTAAATCCCTTAAATGTTTTACATTCTACAATGTAAATACATTATCAGGTATTCTTAACCTTAAGATATTAGAAATATTACTTACTTTTTTGTTTTTTACAGATATATCCTTTCGTGAAAGAACAGACGTTGGTGTTCCAGTAGCCAGACGATGCACATACTTCTCCGCACTTCTTGTGCCTGTTGTTTGAAGGCTCACTTATCTGCCAGTTGACAAAATCCATGGCAGATTTATCTGTCCATTCCCACTGTTCTAACATTTAAAATTAGAATATATGTTTAAAATACAGTGTTTTAGACAGGTAGACCGGTGTGTGATAGGGGAAAACAAAAAACTATAACATGACTATGTACTTAAAATTTTTCAGTTATAGTCCTAAGGATAACTGAGCATGCTTTGAAATAAGCCCTCTATATTTGATGTATATGTACACTCTCAAGAATATGAAGTCATTTTCTTTTTAATATAATGTATCATCATTTTGTATGACATTATAATGTATGATTAAATATTGAAGATATTACCTCTCTTATTTTTCTTTAGCCCTATCCAAAAGTTCGGTGACTTTCCGTGGAGTATCTTAATGGTGTCTGACAGAAAGTTTGCTTCAGTATAGTCTCCTACTGATACCAAATTAGCAGCTGAAAAGTATTAATGAACACATCAAAATGTTTTGTTTACTTACAGCTTTAGTCAATAAACAAGAGATATGAAAAGAGATATTAAAGACACTGATACTTGCACAACAGCATTCACTAGTCTTGTTATGGTTATTGTATTTGTAAACTGTATTTTGAGCATGAGTGCGATCTGGGTGCAAGTCAGCACGAAGACATGGGTTTTTCTTCAGCCTTTGGTTGAAGCCTTTTAGGGAAGAAAAACTGCTCTCTTATGGTGCTTTTGGTCCAACCATACCCCAAACTCTGGTGCAGGTAGGCTGAAAAGGGTAAGTATGCTATTGTCTAACTTTGTGTGCTGCTTCTGTAGCTTTGTCACCCACCACTGGCTGGACAGCATTTTTGGCAGTACCTTAAGCTATGTTCTGCATGGGTAGAAGGGATGTGTAGCAGTCCAGAAGAGATTCAGAAGTTGTCTTATAATTATCTCAAGCCTTGGCACTTGAAATAAACAAATCCGTGTCATAAGGAAATTACCACCTTCCTGACCTGGTCAATGGGTGAATGTAGGCCAAGTGTAGGAATTCAGAACATGGACCATTGTCCCAATACAAACTTTCATTCTAGTTATTAGTGTGATGTTTATTTTTTCTAGTAATTATGTGATTTATCTTTCTACAGAACCATTTTAGGTATCCAGTTGTCACACAGCTGTAAAGTAAAATGCCTTCGAGAAGCTATTTTTCTGTTCACTTAGTCATAGGCTGGTGTATTCATACATACGAGGCAGTGCTGCTAGAAATCCTTGTACTCTCAGTCAGTCATATGTTGCTGCTGTATAGGATGTTTCCTGTTCTGAATGAATATTTCACTGAAATATGTATTCACTGAAATATATGCTGTATCACAGCCATTCTCATTGAACAGTTAGGAGAAATTAGAAATAAAAGGTGCTTTTCCCTCTCCCCAGATCATAGGCAATAGTAGGGGCTGGTCAGAGCAGAAACTACATGGCTGGTTATATTTTACAGGTTCATGAAAGTTAAATGACTCCTTTTTCTCGTCCAGCCAGTGAGAACCAGTTAATAAACTGTACCCTGGAACTAACAAAGACAACTTCCCTGTGAGCTTGTACTTCCTAATTTACACTGTGTGTGGGTTCCCTCTTGTTTGGGGAAGGAGAAGGTGGCCCTTCAGTCTGTGTCTTAGTGGGACTGTTTATTTTCCTATCGGATTACTGATTTCCATAAAACTAGTAGGAATATCATATTTTTGAGATATCTGTATTTCACCTGGTAACTGAGATGTCAATGATGCCTCTCTCTCTGACAAAGTTTAGTTTTATTGTGAAAAGGCATGAACCTAATTTTATCAGAAAAGCAAGCTAAATAACATCGTTTGAAGTTTTAAAGTAATTTCGGATTTTCCTTAGCAACATTACCCATTATTTCATGTGATTGATAACATCTTCAGTCTTTCTGAAACACAATACTCACCTAGTCGGGCACATTCCTGATGAGCTTGAGACCAACTTCTTTTCCTTGAGGCCTCAAAGTAATAGCAGTGACCATGGAAAGGTATCCAAGATTTGTGTCCATTTGATTCAGGACATTTTCCAGGAAGTTGTGGGGGCTCAGTAGGAGCCATCACTGATAAGAGATCAGATAGATGGAATCACATATTTTATAAAATTTTTATTTCCCATTATACCAGTAATGTAAAATTAAACAGGCTGTATTTGGTTTGTCATCATAGAAGAAATTAAGTGTACTCTAAAAAGACCTGAAATATGACTTTGATTTTGTGTTTGAAAGAATACTTCATGTTTATCAAGATGTTTAGGAAGACACACTAGCCTATAAGAAGTATAGATTCTGTCTAATGATGATATTTGTAATGACTTTCATTAATAAAATATCCAGCTGGTTTTCTGTCACAAATATCTGCCTAGTTATTTAAAACTGATATTTTGAAAATATATTCTGACACTTAAATCTCATTTTTTGACAGGATCAAAACCTTATAGCAGAAAGTGTGACTGTGAGTGAAAATGTTGGTATAACTAAATGGAGCTTGCAGGACTTTTTGTAAAATTCCATCATGAATAAATGCCATAGTGATTGATTAACAGGAAGATTTTGGATGAGAATATAAATGCAGATGGAATGAAAATAAAATGTTCTGCCAAATTACATTTTCTTCCTGTGAGTCTTCTACAGTATATTTCTTCCCCTGTTATAAGGAACATTCAACACTCAAATTAGATTTTTAGAATATTAAAGTGGAAAGAGATATTATATATAAAATCTGAGGGGTTTTGTTAAATTAGAAATTCTTAGAATGCAATTTGGCCTGTAATTTTAGATTTTCTAATGGTTCAAGGTCTTCTCTAATATTAACAAAGCCAAGAAGATTTAGCTATATTGTGAAGTCATGTCTATACTTATTTCTGTAGAAACAATAGAAGTTTGTGCTTGGAAGGCTCCTCAAAGGGTTATTTGCTTCATTCTTGTGCCCACAGGTGACATGAAGTTGATATATAATTTCTAAGATGTTTGACCTGCCTGTTCTTAGCAACCTGTACTGATGGAGATTCCTTGACCTGTGCGTATTATTTACTAAAGGCTTCTGTACTTATAAAATTAAAAAGTTTTCCTTGCTATATTTAAGCCTATTGTTCCTTTTCCACCTCTTGTCAGACATAGTGAAGAATTTAATTCCATTTTATTCAAGGCTCATTTTCAATTGTTAAAGTTGATAATCTGGTTTCTTAGTCTTCTGGGTTTTTTTTTTTTGTTTCAACTCCAGTTATAATCTTTCTTTTCAATTCTTGTTTCCTAGTTATCTGAAACCTGGAGTTGACTGAGAGTCTTTTCAAACTTTGGTACCCCAAACTGGATACTGAATTAAATCTGATGTCTACTCAAAACAGATCTCACTGGAAGCTAATGGCTTTTCCTATTAAAATAAATAGTGGGTGTGCAGTCCTTTGTTTCTAATGCTTTTGGTAAGTATTGTAATTAGTTTATTTACTTCGGGGAAAAATTCATGTCAATATTGAAAGCTAGTTAGCTGCTCGTGTCTTCCTGTATACTTGTGTATAAAGCAAGTATGTTTCCAGTGGCACAGCTGACAAATCTCCATATCCTCTAAAACACATATATTCAATTGCTTACCAACTGATTTTTTACAAACAGAAGAGAGTTTTTCCATGCAAGAAGCTGTCTTCCAGGTGCCATCAGTGTCTAGGTAGACACATGCTAATTTCTGTTTCGGTTCCTCACTGGACCACTTGCTGTAAACTAATCTCCATCTGTCAATCCACTGATACTTGCCATTGGTCTGGAAGCAAAAACCGTATGGTAATTTCAGGGTTGCAGAGTGTGACATACAGTACGCTCAAAGGACTCTCTTGTAACCAGCAGGAAATTGTATGCTTATTAATGTCAACTTTTTGTGCTTTTAAATTCTAACTGCAGGAAGATGTACTGTGTCTGTTATATACAAATACAAATGCCTAATATCTTCTTCTGCCCGCCCCCCCCCCCCCCCCGAAGTATCTATTATTAATTCAGATCATTTTACAAGTACTGGGAAATGGAAGGGGAAAAAAGGGACACGGGATAAGGCATGAGACTAGGAATCAGATAAGACATCATGTTGCTATGAGTACCCAAAAGCCTGCATGGAAAGTGGAAGTGTAGGTGGGAGTGTTCTTAATAAGCAGTGCTTATTAGGTTGTAGTTATGATGACCATGATTCATGGGGAAGAGTGCAGCATGTCAAAACACACCTACTATCCAAATGTTCACCCTCCCCTGTCATACTACTGATGCAAGCATCTCACAAACAGAAAGGATTTTATTTTCTATAATATTCTAACTTGTCAATGGAAGTAATTACAGTAATTGTGTTTTCCATTTAAAAAGATGCATCCATTGGTCAGTATAATAGAATCATAGAATGGTTTGGGTTGCAAGAGATCTTAAAGATCATCTTGTTCCAACACCCCCAGCCATGGGCAGGGACACCTCTCACTAGACCAGGCCACCCAAGGTTCCATCAAGCCTCGCCCTGAACCCTTCCAGGGAGGGGGCATCCACAACTACCCTGGGCAACCTGCACCAGTGGCTCACCACCCTTATCAAGAATTTCTTCCTAATGTTCAGTCTAAATATGTCTGGAGGTCATGTAGCCTCCAGTTTCCTTTAACTAATTTTTATCCCTGTTTGTGTCCACAATGATATTTTACTACTGCTATCATAAAGAAGACTGTTCTAGTAGAATATGAGAGCATAAACACACGTGTAAAACCCGTTCCTTCACAGATCTCAGAGGCACAGCCTGAGACATCGTGTCACTTATCACTGAGGTGCATAAACACATGGTGGGGGGCAGGATGCCTATTGTTCCTTGATTATCTTTTAGATTAAAATAAACATGTGTGAGATTTTACAGTTTATATTTCTGACCCTTTAAATTACTCCAATGAACACACACTGTTGTTACATACTGATTTGTAGGAGCATTTCCTTGTGCTCAAGCATCTTAGAGTTCTTAGTTCATTAAAATCTCCACTGTATGAGAGCTATTTGAAGAATTCCAGTGTAAATGGGTACCATACTGAAGCAACATGCTGCTTTCAGCAGTACACTGGCAGAAATTCTGATAGGTCTCAAGGTCAGAGCATGCAGTAAGATCAAGTCTCACATCAGCTTGACTACCGACACGTAATGTATGTGTTCTTACCGCGTTGCTGTTAAGACCAATCCACAGAGGCTCTCCATATTCCTGTGCAAGTAAGTACAGCAGTGCCTGGCTAAAAGGGTCTAAAATGCTGGCAAGTTCTGAGGCATTGTTATTGCAGTTTTTCTGTGCTTCTTCCCAATTCATTTTGGAATGCATGACAGAGTAGCTAACGCCACTGGAATGGTCAAAAGCCAAGTCCAGCACTGGTGCTGATGACTTAAAGAGTTCAGGATCTGTAGTAATAAGGAAAAGAACAACCCAAGAACAGTTAAATCTGTTTGATTTGAATAACAAAAAACATCATCAGTATTTACAAACCTAGTAGAACATTGCTAAGGGATTAAAACACCATTTCAATAGTGGTTTATAAGTAACAGATCACTTCCAAACAACACTGACCTTTCTGTATGAAAGAAATACATTTTCATCTTCTGGGAATTTTGAATCAGTAAATTCATAGTATCTTGTATTTCAGAGATAAATTCACCTCATCAGACAAAAGTAACACATCTGCCCTGCATCTTTTCAAAATACTCTTTGCAGCTTAGCAGCCTTGTGACTATCAGATTTATTTGGATAAATGTAAAACTTAGCAGTTATGATAATATAAAGATCACTGTGAACTTATGTAATTAAAATATTTGTGGGGTTTAGCTATTTTATTACATTTTTTTAAATAAGATAATTTTGCTTTCCTAAATTCTGATATTGAATTTCTTATTCCCTTCTCTAAAAGATTACTAAGTAACACTAGGATGCAAGGTAGGCTGGTAGGTTTTACAGATCCTTTATTTAAAAAAAAAGATAACTGATCTAAAGCATGTTAAACATAAAGTTACTTTAATCCTTGTGGTATACATTTTAAGATTAACTATACAGAACTCACTACTATTCTTCTGGCATATATACCCTCTGTATTCATAACATGACCTATCGTCCCATTTTCCTGGATCATCAGCACGACCTCTCTCCAGAGAAACACAATCAAACTGTTGGAGTAAGGGAAAGAATATGAGTACATTGATATTAGAAGTTATAAAACAAAGTACTATAAAGCCCTGAGTAGTTTCCCTCCTTTTTATTTTGAATTTGAAATTGTAGGGCTTGTATTACAACTCTAGAAACATCTTCGTTTTATCCTTTTCTGGCCTTCTCCATGGTGACCATCTCCATTTTGGTATTGTCTTGTAAATCCTTGTAATCTTCAGCTCAGCCTGCTTGTTTATTTGGTTACTTTCGAGGAGACTTACTTGAAAGTCCTCTTCTCCTTCCCTTTCAAACATGACTTAACTTGCTAGAAGTGAAAATATTTCCAACATTTTCTCCAAAATGAACTGCAAACTACTATGAAAAAGAAAACTTTATTCAGCCTACTCAATCTTTATCTAATCTCCCCATTGCTGCAATTTTACCAAATTAAAAAATTGGCAAAACTGTAGCAATGTCATTTTTGTGCTCTGAGGTAGACAGAACACTCAAACATTGAAACTTTTTATTGCTAATACCAGCATAAAGGTAGATGGACAACTTGGGGAGAAGGCTGAGGTAATGTCTGTAGCAAAGTGAACTGTTTACTTAAAGTGCACCTCAGATTTAACTTGATGGCAAATGCTACGTGGCATTTACCTGTAGCCGATTATGGCCATCTTCTGGGCGTAGACTGTCAAACAAAACAGGCTCCACAAGTTTTGGGGAACCTGGAGCCCAGTTTGTATAGGAGACAGCACTTCCATCAGTCCAAACAAAGTTGAGTTCACTGAGTATATCATTCAAGCCAATCCAGGGATTGCTTGAAACATCCTTCAAATGGTAAGTGAGAAAAGCTGGACAAAAAAAGCCAATAGAAAGGAAGATGAACATGTCATCAATCAAGACATCATTTAATAAACAAATCCTTACATATTTTGTTTCCTAAAGTCCTATAAACACATTTTAATTAGCAATTCGTCAGAAATTTACCCAAGTTTATTATGTCAAGTGTTTGCCTGTGAAAAGTCTCAAACAGTCTATTTGAAACTATGAAGCGAGACAGGAAAGAGGAACGATATATTAAACCTGTCTGACCACCACGTTTTCTAATGGGTTCACTTCTTTCAACACTGAAGATGAGCTGGGTGACTGATGGAAATTTGTTCCTGGAAGCCTGGGGACATTGGCAAGGTGAAAATGCGCCTTTCTCTGACATTCTGTTGCTCAGTTAAGTTGCAGAATCTAGGCAGTCATTTCCAAGAGGTGTAGCAATATATCCCTTTCTATTTCTGGCAGAAACATATCATGGAGTCCTTTTCATTCTCTGTGTCTTAAACTACAAATGGCAGTCCTGGATTTATTATTTTATGCTAATTCATACCCTATAAATAATTTAAACCAGTTTGTGGTAAACAGGAGGAAGTAACCCTTAGCATCACTGGCATTCCCTAGGCCGATGGTTGGCCTTCTTCCAAAAATGTTTTGTGCCATAGCCACATAACCCATGTTGAGTATACATACTATAAAATACATACATTTACATGCTGTCTCTTTTTGTCATGTTTTTCTTTGCAGGAAATGAACACTGTATACAGAGTAAATGCTCTCTATCACCTAAAGGGCTGCTGCTGTACCTTGTACTTGTTCATTATGTATGCTCGCCAGGTTTCCTCCAAGACTTATACAAGTTCTTCTTGCAGAACTCCATGATTTATAGGAGGAGCCAAAAAATTTGTAACACTAGGGGAAAATGAATATAGACTGTTAGTGAGTGACAGCAAAAGGTTTGAATTAAAGTAGTTTAAATAGAAATTAGCCTAACTCAGACCACAAAATAATTTTCCTAAGTTAACACAGACTCGGCTCCGGAACCAACTCAAAACTGTTACTAAATTTTAAATTTTCTCTGTTTCTTTCTGTGAGAGACTGAGAATGTCACAAAAAAATCAAGCACTTATAAACCACAGTAGGACTCTGATGAGAATCTAATATGTTAGCTAACTCAGAGATTTTGCGAAGCTGTACACCATCACTAGTAAAAGACACAGTGGCGTCTCTATAAGAAAAATCCAGCCCAGGGTTTCATGTGGAATTACCTGAACTGTCTGAAAAACATTTTTTGACCTTGCACCTTGGTCAGCGTGCTGTTGTGCGTGTATTCAGCCTTTTTCATTTTACAACTCTGTTATTAATGGAAGTATATGACTCAAGATTTCTTAAAAACCATATACTCATCATATTACCAATGCACACTCCCCCTGAAGTGGTTTGGTAATTATGGCTGTGCTTAGTGTGCCCTCTCCGTGTCTACAGGTACCCTCTGTTATGAAGCATGCCAGTAGCACTGGCAGAGAATTATCCTGAATAGCATGTTTAATGCAAGATAAAGTTTTAATGCAACTTTGCATAATCACTGTCAAAATATATCCGAGAGACAAAAGGCTTCTTGTATAGCTTTAAGTACCTTCCCAAGGACTGATATCATTGTGCTTAGATGGATGTTATCATACCTGATTTTTAAATAAAAGCCAATCTTCAGGACATCCTCCAGGAGGTGAAGGTGTAACTGAAGGAAGTGTTGCATTTATAAAACTTCTGTGCCTCTCACAGATATAGCCATTTGAAAAACCACAACTGACATCATTCCACAAACCTGAAATTAATGTGAACATAGAAAATCATACTCTGAATAAGAATGAAAGTGTGGGAAAGTGTACTGTCTTCCATGCTTGTAGGTTTGAAAGCAATCTGCCTGGGAATGTGATATAACATACTTCAGCTCAATTCTAACTCCCATCATCACTGCTTACAGAAGGACTGTGGGAGCAGTGGATATATTATATGGCTGATATGGCAACTCCATTACCTCTTGAGTAGAATCCACCTGAATGGCTTTGTTGGACCGAAACATGGAAGTGCAAAGTAATACTTTATCAGTGAAAATACCATAAAATATTAAACTGCTTATATGTTCTATTCCTTTGCTAACTCTTGTCTAATTATTTTTTGAAAGATGAAGTTGCTTCTGATTTGAATAGAAGATATTGTTTGTGCAGCTGAAAAGTCATTGATTAAATTGTCCCTGCATTCCCCATTAAAATCTGTTTCTTATATTCCAATGTTGTGGCTAATATTGATCCTGAAGAAACCTCAGATGTAATGATTATACTTATGCATTTTTCCCCAAGTTGCTGGGAAGGAATGGATTAAAGTCCAAGATATTATTAGCAAACGGGGAGATCAGTACCTGCTAAACACCTTTTTTAAAAAAAGTTGTATGACTCACCATCATTTTTGTTTAAGACCACACAATTCTCTTCAGCATTTGCAAAGTTGGGCTCATTCTGTGCCCAAGCTGCGTAGTGCACTGGGCTTCCATCCATCCAACTGAATCAAACACAACGGAACAGTAGCAGTTGCTCAGAGAATTTTCATGGAACATATGTATATTCCCTTAGTTTAGCTACATTGTAAAAAAATTATTTTAAGTGGCATTTTATAGTAAATATAGATGCTATGAATACACAGATAATGTCTCTTAAATATAAGGGTGGTTTTGTTCTCTGACTTGGCACACAGGGATTTAATTATCCAAGCTATTTTAATCCTAATGGGACCTATTTACAGACAGATTCAGCTTTACTTTTTTAAAAAATATTTTTAGTATGTTAAGGTACATTTTTCTTTGAATCTGCATTTACCTACCTTGCAGTGGTCCCTGCAGAAGGAACTCTGGCAAGATAAAACTTTTGCATTGCTTTTTACTAATATTGATATAGCTTGTTTACCTACCTAAACTGTTGATCAGCATCCTGAATTAATCCTATGAGATATGACTCCAATTTGCCACTTTTTAAGATCTAAACACAAAAAATGTACTTTTAATTAGTGCTTTCTAATCTTATAGTAGTTATCTAGTATGAAAAACTGTAATATTTTGTCCTATAGAAGCAAATAGATGAATACATGTTTTATAAACGATCATGTGTAGCCACCAGAGATCACCCCTGTTGAAGTAAATACCATTCAATACATACTTCTGCTTAATTACCATTATTGCTGCTTCATCAGCTTTAGCTGCATTACTGGTATGTTTAAAACTTTCAGATCTGTGTTTTCAATTTAGAACAAAACAAGGAATTAGTGAGAGAATCATAGAATCATAGAATCACTAGGTTGGAAGAGACCCACCGGATCATCGAGTCCAACCATTCCCACCAATCCCTAAATCATGCCCCTAAGCACCTTATCCACCCTCACCTTAAACACCTCCAGGGAAGGCGAGTCAACCACCTCCCTGGGCAGACTGTTCCAATGCCTAAGGACCCTTTCCCTGAAGAATTTTTTCCTTATCTCAAGCCTGAATCTCCCCTGGCAGAGCTTGAGGCCATTCCCTCTTGCCCTGTCCCCTGTCACTTGGGAGAAGAGGCCAGCTCCCTCCTCTCCACAACCTCCCTTCAGGTAGTTGTAGAGAATAATAAGGTCTCCCCTCAGCCTCCTCTTCTCCAGGCTAAACAACCCCAGCTCTCTCAGTCGCTCCTCATAAGATTTGTTCTCCAGCCCCTTCACCAGCTTTGTTGCTCTTCTCTGGACTCGCTCCAGAGCCACAACATCCCTCTTGTGGTGAGGGGCCCAGAAGTGAACACAGTACTCGAGGTGCGGTCTCACTAGTACCGAGTACAGGGGGAGAATAACCTCCCTGGACCTGTTGGTCACGCCTTTCCTGATACAGGCCAAGATGCCATTGGCCTTTTTGGCCACCTGGGCACACTGCTGGCTCATGTTCAGTCAGCTGTCAACCAGTACCCCCACGTCCTTCTCCTCCAGGCAGCTTTCCAGCCAGGCTTCTCCCAGTCTGTACCTCTGCTTAGGGTTGTTGTGCCCCAAGTGGAGGACCCGGCATTTGGCCTTGTTAAACCTCATGCTGTTGGTCTCAGCCCAGCAGTCCAGCCTGTTCAGATCCCTATTAGTATACTTTTTTTTGTACTTTTCTATTCTTAAGTAGTCATATAATGCCTATGTCTGAAACTGTCTATCCTTTCCACCTTTTATATCCTTTCCCACACAAGAAAAGCAAGCACATAACAGTGTGAAACAGAAAGAAGGTTGTGTAGCTACTTTGACATAAGTAAACCAAACAGGATTATGACAGATGTTTGAGGCAGCATCCATGCTATTAAATTGTTAGCATGACCCTGCACAACTTTGACATGTGCCCTTCAGCACCATTTCAGGGTACATGTAGGCAATGCCCTTGAAAGACTTGAACGGTTTTGATACATGTAGCAGGAAAGTTAATTAATTAAGGTCCTAGTTCTTCAGTCCCTGACCCGGACCAGGCTAAATCTTTCTTTGAAATCTTGTCTTATTCAGCAGAATGATGTGGTATGTGACCATATATCTGTACTGGCAGTAGCCTCACACCTGCATAGAGCACTATATTCTAGCGTATGTTATTCAGATGAGAGGTAGCCATTCTGTCAAAAGGACAATTTTCTCAGTGTACACCTAATCTTCCTGTTCATTGCTCCTTCTTTGATTATAGGCAAGAGTCCATTTAGATTAAAATAAGTAAGAATATACCCACCCTAGGAAATGGTGAACTCTTTTGTGTTTACTTTCTTAAACAGAAGCTCTGTTCTGTAGAAGAAATGTTTTTTTCGTTTTTTAAATCTACTGCTAATAAAATGTGGTAACATTATACCACAAGCACATTATGCTGCACTTCACAAGCACACGCAGCAGGGTATATAGGCCATAACATAGACAAATCTCCTCTTACATGTTTCCATAAAAATTTTCTTTCACTATTATTGTCAATTGTAGCAAGATCTCCATGACTGCTTTTGCAGAATGTTCTGGCTTTCTCCATAGA
Organism: Clamator glandarius; assembly: GCA_033459285.1. Classification (NCBI taxonomy): domain Eukaryota; kingdom Metazoa; phylum Chordata; class Aves; order Cuculiformes; family Cuculidae; genus Clamator; species Clamator glandarius. Next base: position 3,166,117 of record JAUNZM010000046.1, read on the forward strand.
GGTCTTTTCTGTGCTGAAAAAATATTGTTTGTCCCCTTTTATGATCCAGCCATCTTCTGTGACTTCGTATGCTGCAACACAGAAGAGGTATCTGTATTCTTCACAGTGCTTACCCGAAGCTAGTATTCTCATATGATACCACCCTCTAGATAAGGGTAAGTAAACAGAAGCTTACTGGTAGAAGTCCCCAGAGGTTCTGGTTTAACTGGTATCCCTGTAATGAAATGGTAAAACAAATGGAAATGTGAAATAGTTCCAAAATGCTAAACCAGTACAAGTGTTTAATTGGTGTAAATGAACTTAATGTCTATCTACATTCCTTATTGTACATATTCAATGCAAAATATATTTATAAAGCATCTTTCATGCAGAGCAAAAATGGATTTTCAAGGACTAACAGGTGTATTTCAGTCCTGAATTTCTGTGTTGGTTGATTTTTGGTAGGTGCATCTTGTACATCCTGAATGTTGCCTAAATTAGGTGACTGAAACTTATCTGAATATTTGTTTCTGAAAGTAAACTAAAGAGTGAAAATACTTTAGTTCAATATTGGTAGACTTCGCGCAGTAATAAGAGATCCCTTATGGATATTGTCTTGTATCTGAATAAAAAGTTCAAGTACTAAACAAAATTTTCCTTCAAAATATTTTAAAGTTTATTTGTATTCATTTGTTGATGAAACTTTTTTTTTCTGTAAAACTGTTTTGTGAAGAATCACATTTGAAAATCTACCAGCTTCTGAGAATCCAAGGCTAGTAAGGGAGCTGGTAGAGGTGCTCACCAAACCTCTTTCCATCATCTACCAGCAGTCCTGGCTGACTTGGGAAGTTCCCCTTGACTGGCAAATGTGACACCCATCTACAAGAAGAGTAGGAGGGTGAATCCAGGGAAGTACAGGCCTGTCAGTCTAACCTCAGTGCAGGGAAAGGTCATGGAGAAGATCATCTTGACTGCTGTCATACAGCACACACTAGACAACCAGGTGATCAAGCCCAGTCAACATGTGTTTATAAAAGGCAGGTTCTGCCAAACCAACCTGATCTCTTTCTATGACGAGATTACCCACTTAATGGATGAGGGAAAGGCTGCTGGTATAGCATACCTGGACTTCAGTAAAGCCTTTGACACCATTTCTCACAGTATTCTGCTTGAGAAACTGGCTGCCACTGCCCTGAACAGGCACACCCTCTGCTGCCTTAAGAACTGGGTGGATGGCTGGCCCCAGAGAGTCATGGTAAATGGAATTAAATCCATCTGGAGGCCATTCATAAGTGATGTTCCCCAGGACTTGGTGCTGGCTCCAATTGTGTTTAATATCTTTAGCAATGATCTGGATGAGTGGATTGAATGTACCTTTAGTAAGTTAGCCTAGAGAAAAGAAGGCTGAGGGGAGATCTTATCACTGCCTACAACTGTCTGAAAGGAATTTTACAGTGAGGTGAGTGTTGGTCTCTTCTCCCAAGTGACAGGTGGTAGGACAAGGGGAAATAGCCTCAGGCTGCAGCTGGGAAGGTTCATACTGGATATCAGGAAAAAACTTTCCACAGAAAGGGTCATCAGGCACTGGCAGAGGCAGTCACCAGGCACAGGCAGAGTCACCATCCCTGGAGGTATTTAAAAGATGTGTAGACGGGGTGCTCAGGGGCATGGTTTAGTGGCAGATAGGAATGGTTAGACTCTGATTTCAAAGGCTTTTTCCAACCTAGCAATTCTTTGCTTCTGTGCTTCAATGATTCTATGATCTCTTCACTACAGCAAGCCTGTTGTTATAGGATTTTCTTTACATGTCATCTTGCAAAGAGAATTATTCTAGTATGCTGTTAGTCTAATTTAAGCTAGAGTAGGTGATTAGTGTGTCCTTGTATAGCATTCAAGCTACACTTGAGCAGATAAGTGAAGTTCCACCTTACAAATGCAGTTTTTGAAAACTGCCAACCTCTCTTTCTCCCTTTCAACCCTCCTAGCCCCTAACCTAGAACTTCTCTACAAATAAAAGTTCCAAGAAACGTACAGTTTCATGTCAATCAAAGCTTTTGTTTTGGCAAAAATCTGCTTTTAGGAGCAGTGAGTTTTACTAGATAAGCCTTTGATCTTGTTGCTTTCATCTTGTTTTCTGTGATTCTATAATTACATAAACAATTATAATTTCAATAAAGTTTATCACATAATAATTTTTTTCAAATACAGCAAAAAAAATCTTAACACCTGAAACATATTGTGAAATTAGTTTTATGCCTATTTTTCATTATGCAAAATTCCTTTGAAATCAACTGAGGTTTGTACTAGCATATAATTTGCAGAATTTCTTTTTTGATAGATTCAGCCTTAATTTCTTCTTAATAAGAATTTAGGGTAAAAAGTAACCTACCTTCCTTTATTTCACAAATCCAGTTATGACTGTATTCACAGTGCACATTAGTCCAGGACATGGAAGGCTCTTCTCTGATTGCTCCACAATATTCAAATGCAGTATTATAAAAATACGGATTTTCCTTATAATTCACCTACAGAAGAAACACAACTTTGTTTTTTATCTTTATTATTCTTTGTATTCTTATTACACATGGGAAGAAGTTGTAGTCTGGAAGGGAATCACAGAATCATAGAATGATTTGGGTTGGAAGGGACCTTAAAGATTACCCAGTTCCAATCCCCCTTCCACTAAATCGGGTTGCTCAAAGCCTCAACCAACTTGGATTTAAAAACCTCCAGGGATGGGGCACCCACAGCTTCTCTGGGCAGCCTGTTCCAATGCCTCACAACCCTGTTAGTAAAAAATTTCTTCCTAATATCTAATCTAAATCTACACTCTTTGGGCTTAAAACCATTACCCACCATCCCATCACTACAGTCCCTATTAAAGAGCCTCTTTCCATCTTTCCTATAGGTCCATTCTAAGTAGTGGAAGACTTTCGTAAGGTCTCGCTGGAGCCTTCTCTTGTCTAGGCTAAACAAGCCCAGCTCTCTCAGCCTGTCCTAGTCTCATATAGTTGCCATTTAGGTAATCGTCTCTACAGCTGTAATGGTGCTTCATCTTACCACTGTTGTGATGGTATAACATCAGGGTTTACTGACCTTTTTCTTTTCCAAACTCGTATGAAAAATAATGATTTAGAGTTATGCAGTGGCAAGGTAGACATTTTGGGGAATTTTTATACAGTTTTCATCCCCACGAGTCACAGAAACAGCTTCAACAGCAAAAAAATGCCAGAACAGAAAGAAACTGGCAAGGTCCAACACTTACAGGGGATCCATCACTCCAGGAAAGCCCATCATCAGGATCCAAACACTGCAAACCTATCCAGAAAGTCTCAGATGCAGAGGAGACTTTTCTAGGGTGTAAAAAAAAAAACATATAGTGGAAGAAGAGGAGATATATGGTTAGCTCTGTTAAATTTTGCAAGTTACGTGTGACAATAAGACACACATCTACTGAAGACTAAAATAATTTAGGAATTTTTACAAGAACAAAATCCTGTTGGTCAGCAAACTCTCAACAGCAAGTAAATGAAGTTCATGTCATAAAATTTTCTACTTTGCATGTTGCTGTGTTGAAAACACAGACAGTTGTTTTTCTTTATTGATGTGATTACAGTATTCTTTGAGAAATAAAATGTTCAGGTTTGCTGGAAGTCAACAGTTAGTTTCAAAAGGGTTCAGCAAACAAACTTAGAAGTTAGCCTGAAGGAGAAGCATTCATATTATTTGGTTGTTGGATTAGCATTTTTTTTAATTTAAAAGATATGTGGATGATTAGAAATTTTAGGAACTATAAAAGTGTCTTTGAAAATGGTACCCATACAAAAGATATAGTCAATTCCTTCTCTTACGACTTTCAAATAAGTATGTCAGGAGCAACTAAATAATATTTTTATTTATTCCAATATAAAGTCTTGTTAAAAAAATTAATTATTAGATATTTTCTTGCTTACCTTATTAAGTTTTCTATCAATGTTTCCTCTTCTGCACTTCTAATGGCAGCCAGGTCTCCTCCTGTTTCTCTGCAGAAATCTCGGGCTTCAAACCATGTTTTCTTTTGGTTTTCTTCTTTCATAAAAACCTATAGATAAATTTTAAGATAGAACTCTATGTTTACAGAATGTTAAAAATCAATTTACTGGCAAAATACAAAGACATTCCATTGCAATTATGATATATAATATGGATTTTTCCTTATATAATATGGAAAGTATGCTACCTGGATAAGGTTAGAAATTACTCTTAGAGTGATAAATGCAGTGATTTCTCTGAATTCTTTTGTAAGAGATCATTACATTTGTGCAATAATCGCCATTCTCCAAAGTTTACATGCCCTCTCTGTTTGATGCTCCTCTGATTCATAGTAAGATTATTGGGAATATTAATACTTACTCTGAAGCATGAATTGGTGCTATTACTTGTATCCCAACCCAAGGGACATTTGGAATCACAAATGGTTTTAGGAGCAAGTGGAAGAGTGATTTTTTCAGCTTGTTTTTTGCAGACAAATTTTGCCTTTACATCACAGTTCTGAACATCCCACAGTCCAGCTGCATTTCCTGTCCTTAGAGCAACACAACCAGCCTCATTCCCTTTTAAAAGACACAGGAAATATAAATTTGTTTTAACATGGTTTCGCTGACATTTTTTACAGCTCATGTGACTCATTTACAAAAGACTGTTTGAAATATTAAGTGTAGTGTCTGCTTAAAGGAGGAGCTTTATAAAAGAGGAAATCCAGTGAGCAGAGCCCTTCATTATCTTCCCTCCCCTTTGAAAAGTTTTACAAGTGCACAATGAACCCCTTGCCTGCCTCTTTCCTTTGCCAATCACTGCAAAGAATTGGCAGGCTGTCACTCAGCCATGAAAACATTTCATCATTTCTGCTCAGTTTGATTTTACTTCTGTAACCAATGAGGAGCTGGAAAATATTTTCATGGCAGCTCATGTCAGAGACTCCTATTTCAAAGGCTGAGTATTTCTATGTGTCACTATGGATATGTTTTAGCAAAGGTGGGAAACAGCTTAGATTTACAGCACAGAAAGCTCCTTAGAAGTATAAATTCAGTCTGATGGCAGAGTACCAGGCATTGCTGCATTCCAGTTTGTGTACAGAACACTTTCACCAGTTGCCCACTTGAACATCCCTTTCTCTTCCATATCTGAGAGACCAATCCAAAAGTACTTCTCAGAGCTCTGACCAACGAGGCTGGTTAGGTAGGCTTGCTCATATCTGTAATGGAAACAGTCAGATGGGGATTGAGCCTAGTTTTCTCTTAATGTGAGCCTAGTTTTCTCAGCATCCTAAACGACATGAGACTAGAATGAATGGAGTCTTCATTACGTTTCCTTTTAAGAGGAAATATGTTTCTTAACTGGATCCCAGATGGACTAGCTGCAATTGCAGATGAAGCCATGCTATCCTGAAAAACTGTTCCTTATAGAACACAAGCAACTGTGGTCTGTTTTTCCAAAGTGAAATAGCAGAGAATATGAGTGTGCAAAATATGTTTAGTTAAAAAAAAAATACCTGCCGAATCTATTGGTTTTTTTTTCCCTCCAGAAACAGAATATTCAAGTTTTCTCATTTCATGCTTTTTTTCCAAAATAAAATCTCAACTGTTTTATAAAATTCCAAGATTATTCCATCACATTTACAGTTTTAAAACTCTTTTCATACCTGTCTCCTACACTTGTTAAATAGCCACTGCTCCTTTCACAGGTTTTCTTTGCTTCTGAAAACGTTACAGAGGAATGACCAACAAGGTAGCAGTAAAAACCATGTCTTTCCCAGCCCTGTCAAGAACATTTGGAACATATTTGCAGTAAAAAGAATTCATGTTACAGTGCATGAATTTCAGTGTATGCTCAAACTGATGTATTTTTAATATAACATAATACATAAATATATTAATTTTAATTTCCTCTGAACTAATGGAAATTAAGCTTGGCAAAGACCCAGAAAGAAGAGATTTAATGTATATGAGTCCCTCTTTTCTGACAATTAGTAACTGATTAATTTTAATTGGTAAAAAAGTCAGAGATACACAGAAGGGAGAATGTGTTCAGACACAGATGAGTTAAATATTTCCTTGCTCAGAACCGAAGAGAGTTTCCTGTGCTATAGCAAGGTACTGACTTAAGTTGTCTGACATTTCTAGGCAAAAAAAAAAGTGACTAGACTAATTAGTTGATTTAACTCATCAGCTCACCTGAGAAGTCTGACTGAAGAGGGAGCATAAAAACTATTGAAAAGCAAAATCCTCAAAACTACAGCTGAATTCCAAATCACTTTTCCCTTCTACAGCAGCTCAAGATTTTTATGCTGCATCCAAGAAAGGTAAATGAATCTGTGTTTAGTATTTACCTGCTGTTTAGTTCTAGCAGGGCAATGAATCTCAGCTTTGTTCCCCATATGGGATTGTGGGAAATGTTACTAAGTATAGAATAGTATTAAATAGGAAAGTAAAAAGAGGAAAAAATAAGAAGGGGGGAAAAAAAAGCAGTGGGGTACAAAACCTTGTTCAAAACAAATTCACACATAAAAGCAATTTAATTGATTTGATTCGGCTTCAACAGTGAAATTACTCATCATCTTGCTTCATGTCACATGGTCTAGAAATGATTGCCAGTCTCTGCTATGTTTTAGATAACCACAGATGATTGTAGAACAATATAAGAAATATGCAGAAAATTGCATTAATGGCTTTAGCCTCTTTCACAGGCAGTTCTGAGAGAAGATGGGCCTGACTCACTGACCAAAACAAAAAAAAAATTTCTCGTAAATAAGGGAATGTAATGAAAATTATCATCCTGAATAGTTTTAATGTAAAGTGCAGCTTGTGAAAACAATGGACTTTTGTTAGCTAGATTATGCTAGGTTATACCCTCTACTTACCTTCAGGCAGGCAGGATCAGTAGGTACTGTCCCAGAAACTCCTTGTAGTGGCTCTCTTCTGCAGATGTAACCTAACTTTCTATCACAGGCACTGTCTGCCCAATATCCATCCTAGATGCAATTTAGGAAGAGGTGAAAAATGCTGAGAAAGAACCTGTTTCCTTTAGAAATGTTATTAATTTAGTATTTATTTTAGACATTGCATAAGTGTTAAGCTATCCAAGTGTCACAAGAGGAAGACTGTTAATGTTCGCTTGGCGTATAATGTGCACTTACAATCAAATATGAACATTTATCTACTTATCTCTAATTTAATTTTAGGTTTAATTTGAAACAACAATCTTTCTGAGTGAATAAAGACAGCACTCCATAGTTTCTTTCTAAGTTGAAACCTAGAAATAGAAGGAAAATCAAACAGCATAGTGCTCCACAGATGTGGAATAATTCTACCTTTCCTGCCATAATGACGCAGTCTTCTTGGCTGTTGATTGAATGAGTTGGTTCTCCACGCAACCATTTGGTATATGTCACAGGAGTCCCATCACTCCACTCAAAGTACATTTGAGTGTTGAGATCATTCAGACCAATCCACAGTTCATCTGCATCTTCTAAGAACAGAAATTCACCTGTGTTAGTATCCAAGCTGAAACAGTCTGCATGAGCAATACTTTATGGACAGCAGCTGCAATTGCCAAGATACAATACAAATTCACCTGGATTATATGACTGTGCCATTATTTTAATATCTAAATCATGTCATTTTTTTCAAAAACTTAAAAAGTGAGATAGCAGTAGGAAATTAAATTCCTCAGCTTTATCATTAGAAGTCTGTTACTATATCTACAGCTACAAGGTGTCTGAGGCAGATAATCAGCCCAAATACTGCTAACTAGAGCTGTTATTTCCTTCAAGTGATTTCATGCAGTGAAAATCAAATGAAAATCATAATGAAAAGAAAGCACCAATGATTCCTCTTGTGTTTTTTTTAGTGTTTGATTTCTTTTTAACAAATATAACTCTGGGCTTCACTATAAGTATTCATATCAAACATATACAATTCTTTTAACCCGCAAAATTTTTCATAATACAATTCTCCTTATGTACCAAATACTACTTTATAGAAATACCATAGCCAAGCTGAGACAGTATGAAGCCATGCTCTTCGAGGTTGTGGATACTGGCCAGATTGCCATTGCTCTCATTGCAGGAAATTAGGGCTTCTCTCCATTCTCTAGAGTCTCTGTGAATCACGTAACAGTGATCTCCATAGGCCAACCATCCTTCTGGACATTTAACAGGCTCTCCATCCCCTCAAAATAAACAGATATTTCAAGTTTTTAAACAGTGCAATCTGAAGTCTAGAATAATTGCAATTACATTTGAAAAGAGTTAATTAAATTCTAAGAATGAAAAAGAAGTGATTATAAATAAGCAGTACTTCTCATTTCTAAGACATGAACATATTTTAGTCTGTTTGCTGTTGTGCACTATTTTTATAGAAAACATACCACATTTAAACAAAAGAAAAAAATAATTGAACCAGTGGTAACTGGGCTTCACTAATGGGAAACATTCACTTTTGGACAGAAGAATATTTTAAAAATCCATTTAAAATGCTTTCACACAGTATACTCTGCCAATTATATTTTACATTTTTCAGAAAGGCATTATTACTGTGGGACAAGTACTTCTCTGCACATACTGCTTTCCATACTAAATCTCATTAAACAGATCAGAGAAAAGTGTAGTAGAAAAGTTATCTGAATGAACTTGTTCTTTTTTAGCTTTCTTTCAAGGTTAAATGCAGTCACCCTGAGAAGGTGGTTTGAACCTATTGGTGCTGTCTTCCCAAGACTGTGGTGATAAGTCTCAGTGTTTCCATTAGAATGAACTGCAGGAAGGGGGAGTCATCTATAACTTTATTTTCACAACCATGCAGTCGATGATACTATTTCTTGAGACAATGTATGGCTTAGGTCAGTGTCTCTAGAATCATGAATAATAACATGAAATAAAAAATGTTTGAGTAGTTTCTGGGTTCCAGGAACATTTCTGATATTTAAATATATTTGGTGAAAGAAGTAACAGCATACTTTTTTCTGTGCTGCTCATCAAAGCAGAAAACCAAGTGACAATGCGTATTTTTTTGTTTTAAATAGCCATGACTTTACATTTTAATTGCACAGAGTTTTTCAAGTCTGTCATTATCAAAGAATTTTTATTTGCTTTACATACCTGATGGGAGAATGAAAGGATCCAATATGGAGTTTTCCTTTTTACAGATGTAGCCAAGTTTCAGCTCACAGGGATGGTTTTCCCATTTAGCATCTCTTCTGGGATTTAGTACCGCACAGAGTTTCTCAGGCTCAGGCTCAGGGCTTCCTTCATAGAATAAAAACCAAATTACTTTTATGTAGCACAGGTTTTATATCAGCAGCTGGAAGAACAGTTTACCCATTACTCCATTGTTACAGTTATTTTTCTACTGGAAAGAAAGAAATGTAATTTACAAATGCCCATCAAAACATTTCTTTAGATTTCTGTTGCATGATTCACACTTTCTACCATTTTTGATTGCAGAATAGCGGTCTCAAAAATAAGACATTCCCATAAGTTCTGTGAAAATTGTTGCCTTGCACAGAAGCAGCACTAAACTTTGTGCTCACATTGATGGAAAAGCTGTAGCAAGTCCTTTCCTTGCTCCCCTACTTGCTCAATCAGCCTGCACACAGAGGTCAGCCATACATCTGCTGAGAAATATGTAGCTCACAACCAGTTGTAGAACAAATTTTGTTGTTACTCAGTGAGTAAGTGCTGGGTTGAAAAGTCCAGGGGGGTACCTGGTATTGCTACAGTTGCAATGCTGTACAGAGACAGTGGAAAACCAGAGTTTATATTTTCACAGCTCATGAAACATCTAGTGTTATATGCAATTTGTGGTCAGGACCAAATTATGCTAATAGGACTAATAAATGTTCTCTAAAACACTCAGTTACTTTCATGAAATCAGGGGACAAAATCTGAGATAAAATTTTTGGGCAGGAACACAGTAAGGCAGCGTCTTAATGTAGTTTATATTCAGACAAGGAATTCTACAGGTATGCAGAGAGAACAGCATTCTTCAGGCTAAGACCAATCAGCTGCTAACAATAAAAAGAAATATTAAAGCCTGAAAATTAGTTCTCTCTATATATTTTAAAGGTAAACCAAGACCAGTGAGTTGATATTATTTGTTAAAAAAATGAGACAAAAGCTAAATGTAAAAATTCTGTGGGATATATTGTCTGATAGTTGAGTAAAATCATGGAATCGGAGTAGGGAGTGACAGGAACCTAGACTGGACAAAGCCTAACAGGGCAGGCTTCCTCTTTATGGAAGCATGTCGAAAGGCTTCTTGTTTCTAGAGCTGTGTTTAGTAGAGCACAAAAATTAAAATGTGGAATTCCTAAAATAAAATAAAAGGTACATTTTTTTTGGATGAGGCACACCAAATCACATGTAAAAACTAATCTCCTCATTTCCACAATGTGCTTGCAATGGAGTCTTCCATTTCTGTGTTGAGTTCCAGTCCAGCAGCTTTCAATGGTGCACTGGAGCAAGAGAGTTCCATTCAGACCCTTTGGAATGGACTTTTCTACATGCCCCTTCATTAGCTTGGCTGCAGATTTGCTCCTTGCTGCAAGCCTAGCCTCTTTGCATGCTCTCCCACTCGCTGTGTGCCTCTACCCTGCTTGACCCTGCAACCAGCCCTCCAGGAGGTTCTCCAGGACTACTGTCCTTGGGGAACCATCAGTGTTCACCCTTCTCAGAGAGGCTTACACTGCAATGACTTTTGTTTTCCTCCCCCCAAAAGATACAACTGATAATAATTCTGCAGTAAACTGGAAATGTGTAGATTAACTCATCATAACAGCCATCATATGGGGATACAGGAATTCCAAGGGTGGGGACCTGAGAGCCAGCTGCTCTTTTTCTCTCCAAGTCCTAAAGAATTTGACCAGCTTAACAAACTTAGTTTAGAAAACTCTCTACCATACTCAGCAGGGGAGGGGAGGGGAGGGGAGGGGAGGGCTTTGAAAGACCAGTGCTCACTGAGAGCTGAGTCCTTGCATGATGGGGTGGGCTGATAACCCTTGTGAGATTTGAAGAGACACGGAGTTTTGAACAGACTTGAAGGCAGTCCTAGTATGCTGCAGCTCAGCTAGTGCTTTTTCACTTCATTCATATCCACTTCATTCCCAGGAAACTGAACACAATTTCCTTGTATTCATGGGGAGTACTACAGAACTGTACTTAAAATGCATTCATCATGCTTTGAGAAAAGATTAATTCCAAAAGCAGTTAAAAAAAATGATAGCTACCTGGTGCCCAGTTAAGGTATCGGAAGGGAATGCTACCGCTCCACTGCCAGCCACTGTTGAGATTCAGGCTGTTAAGTCCAATCCAGAGAGAGGATCTCTTGTGGTCAATCAAATCTAGGCAACCAAAAAAGTTGAATTCTAATGAGATTTACAGGGAAATGCTCTGCATTTTCAATATTTAGAGGAAGATAAGAAACATCTGCTTGATGATTTCTAGATTCAGTACAGAAGCCTCGTTTACTGGTAATAAACTCAGAGTTTATTCTGTAGTTAAAGGGCAGAGAATGGTAAAAGACTATTCTGCATATTAGTTTATCTTAATTTTAATTCTATCCTACAGTTATATTCAAGCAATAAGATTTGAAAACTGAATTTCTATTCTTAATACTTACATTTAAAGTTTGCTTGAGTTTGATGCAATTGCTACAGGGACTTTGTTCTACAGAGTTGGTGCATAAATCCAGGAAGTCTTTAGATTATTAATAGCACTTCGTATAAAATTTGTTTTGTATTTCAAAAAATCTATTTTATTAAGTATATGGGAACAATACTGATTTCCTAACACAAAGGTAGTGCAATGACTGCCTTCTATAATGACTTTCCTTCTTGTAAGACCCCTTTCTGGGCCCTTTTTGGTGTTTTCTGAGCTTGAGTGAACTTTGCTTTATTAGCTGGAAATTCTTAACTTCCTTTGAAATAATAATAATTATAGAAATAATTTCAAACAGCAATTCCACAGCTTATAAAGGTTCTACATATAAAAGGCTTTATTTACAGTAACTCTGCTATTTCTCTGGCAGTACGTGTACTATTACATCAGTTATTCATTGTAAAGTGAATAAAACACTGAAACATTTGCAACCTGTCAAAAAATTCTTAGACACTCTTTTACAGAGACTTGCTTATTACTTCACCTCTTAGATACATTTGCTCATGTATCTCTGTGACACTCAATAATTCTGCGTTCTGCTGCTGGCAGCTCTTCTTTGCTTGGTGCCACGTCAGAGCTGACTGATAGTTTATCTGGTAGTAGGTACCTGTCAAAGGATCTGCACTCCAAAATCTGTCATTGTCTATGTGAAAGAAAGGAGGTTTAACACTGAAGTTTGTTATGGACATCTTACACAAAATGTTATAAGAAAATTTAACAGCAAGCTCACTTGTAAAGTGAGATTCTGCAGTAAATAAGGCTCAGAACCCCAAACCCTCTATTCCCCCATTAGCCTGTTCCTTGTTAAGTTAAAGAGGGTTTGCCACTGAAATAAGCAGACATGCTTTCTTTTTTCACTTTTACTGCCCCCTGTCAAATCTGATATTGCTGTACTTGGCACTGGTGAGACCACACCTTGAATACTGTGTTCAGTTCTTGGCTTCTTGCTACAAGAAGGATGTTGTGGCTCTGGAGCGAGGCCAGAGAAAAGCAATGAAGCTGGTGAAGGGGCTGGAGAATAAGTCTTACAAGGAGTGGCTGAGTGAGCTGGGGTTGTTTAGCCTGGAGAAGAGGAGGCTGAGGGGGAACCTTGTTGCTTTCTACAGTTACCTGAAAGGAGGTTGTAGAGAAGTGGGTGTTGGTCTCTTCTCCCAAGTGACAGGTGATAGGACAAGGGGAAATGGCCTCAAGCAGCACCAGGGGAGGTTCAGACTTGATATCAGGAAAAAACTTTTCACAGAAAGGGTCATCGGGCACTGGCAGAGGCTGCCCAGGAAGGTGATTGAGTCACCATCCCTGGGGATATTTAAAAGATGTGCAGAAGAGGCCCTCAGGGACATGGTTTAGTGGCAGATAGGAATGGTTGGACTCGATGATCCTAGATATCTTTTCCAACCTGGTGATTCTATGATTCTACATTCTATGATAACAAAATCATAGATAGGCAAAATCATACTTTGGTCATTATCTATTTTGGAAACCTGTTCAGAAGCTCATAGACTAGGCTCAAATTAATTCTTGGCTGAAATACAACTGAAATGCAAACATTTCTAATGATGGCAAGTGTGTTTTTCAAACTATGCTGTCACTAATTACATTTTTTTAGAATGTATGCTTTATTTCTGGTCTCCATATAGCTTTTAATATTTTCAGAAACATCATATTTTAGTGTCTTTCATTCTGCTCTGAGTTGCAAGTACATTACAAGGGAAAGACTAATGCTGCTGCTATTCCAGTCAGACCTTTGAGCCAATCTTATTTTATGTCTTTCAGAAAACAAGCTACATCCTTCCATAGATTGCAGATCAATCTTGTAATACAGGGATTTGCTTGAGTAAAAAAGATTATGCTGTTGTTACTGCAAATAGCAACGAGACAAAGAAAATTATGTAGTTAGAAGCATCTAAATTTTCAGATTTTTTATGCTGAATGCAGTAATATTTAAAGAATACTGGTCTTTCCTGAGTAGTAGCTACTGATGGAGACAGCTGTCAGCCCAACTGTAGACTTATGGGAAATTTTATTTTTTCTATAAAGAATGTTATGGCATGGTAGGGAATGTTTTTGAGTAAAATAAAGTCATTACAAGTTTTTTACCTTCGATATCTGTAACAGCATCTCAGTACTCATATATTTGCCTAGCTTTGTTGTGTTACAGCATCTGTATCTGCATTTGGAACTTACTGCCAGTTGGACAGAACCCATATAAATGGTCCACGTCAAAGTTGGAGGTTGTTGCACACCAGAGCAAGCCATCTGACCTGCCAGCAGCTGTGCAACTGGCATACCATTTACCACTCAGCTGGAAGGGAAAGGCACATGGAGCTCCATTGGCATTTCCAAGCAATGTAAACAGATCTGAAGGAGGAAAAGGGAAATGGTAATAAAGTCATGGGAATCTGGGGGACCTAACTCTCTACGAAGCTGCACATCTTCCAAGGAACTTCTGCAAGTTACCATTTGCTTATGACACTGAGAACTTTAATGGCAGGAAATAGAGCAGTTTCACACTATAGTCAAGAACTACGAAAAAATTATTTTTGTCTCATGTATTTAAAATTAATTCTCTATAATTACCATCAGTTTGTTTTTAAGGCAGCCTAACTTCCCATCATTCACTGAAAATAAATCATTGATTTAGTTGTTAAATATTTTGAGATTTTTGTCATCTGAAATCTCATGGAAGAACTGAACAGTGATGTACATGGAGTTATGTCCTAAAATATACTGTTGGAGTACTAAACTTAAAATTTTTGCCTTTCATCCAACATTGGTAATGCAATTTCACTGTTACAGTTATACACATAAATAAAGTGCTTCGGTTGATGCTAATGAATAAAGTTAACCTAGATTCACCTTTTGTTTTAAAAGTAAAAAAAATAATGGACATTTTCCACATATAACATTCTCTGTGAGGTGTAGCACCTATGGGTTTCCAGGATGGAGGAACACAGTCATGAGTATGTGAACTAATCATCTTCCAGTCCATCATTGCCTCAGGGGGAAGAGATGATGTTAGACTAAGGGGAGCAGAAAGAAAGGGCCCTGTCTGTGAAGCAAGCAAGTAAGTTCAAGACACTGTTAAGATTAACCTTTAAAATTACCTTCATGACCTTGAGAACACAAATTACCCATGGTTCCATAGATCTTCCATTTACTCATTGCTTCTGATCCTGTGTTCAGCACGATGTTGTCTCCTTTTCTTTCACCAGCACTGAGAAATAAATCTTCCCCTTGAATTGCCAATGTTGCATTTCTGCACTCCCATTTTTGGAAATCACTTTTCTTGTTGCAGGGGTACAGAGAAACTTTAGCCTGGTTTTGCTTGGAGGGCACTCCCAAACATTGTGCAAATGCCACACTCATCACCTGGTGATCAGACATCCACATGAATTTTTGTAACTGAGTGTTTTTGTTGCAAGCAGCTGTTGTGACTGCTTGAGAACTTGGAACAATTAAACAGAGCTTAGTATCCTCATTGTATATTAAAAAATTTTTGTTGTCTGTAAAACAAAATAGAATTAAGGTATTTATGGTGAACACATGGTGAGGTTAGCTTGTGAGGAAAGAGTTGTGCTGTTGATTCTATGCTGATCTGACTCATGTTAGGATACTGCAGATCTGAGTCACTTTTGCAAAGATCAAACAGCATTGTCAAGAATTTTATTTCCTCCTGGGAAGGAAAAATAACTGCAGCTTATGTAAACACAATGCAGAGAAATAACAGTACATAAAATACATCACGACAGTTTCAAAAATATCATCAGTACAATGGAATTTTCATTAGTATAGTGGATTTTATTTTTCTAAATTCTACTGAATTACACCTTTCTTTCAAGATTTCTAAAAGAGACTTTACTAAAAATTTGGAAGTTTGCCATCACTGGATGCACTATAGATTTAGCTCATGTTACATATATCTCCACTGAGTTTCATTTGTGCTTTGTACCGTTAGTAAGTGAGCCTTCTGTGACTCATGTTCCTTCTGGAACTGTCATGTTCTGTTAAGGTTTGGAGGGGTTTTTTAGGATGAAAAACTGGAACAGTGACTAGTTGTCTTTCCTTGTTTCAGCATTGTCTCATTAGTACATCTATCATAAGAAGTGAACATGATTCACACAATCATCATTCTCAGAAGAACCAACACCAGGCTGTATATAGAGGTAAAAATACTACAGGTATGTGGCTGTGTGCCTGTGGATTGTTATGGAAAGACAATATTAATGTAGAACAACATAGCTAAGGCTATCAAAGGGTTACATAGGCAGCTTGATTTAGGACTACATCAAGAAAAGTAGGCTGTTCTGGGAAGGACTGCCCAGTATTAGTTTGTAAAGCATGTGCACAGCATAGTGCACAGGTTCCACTGGCTTTGTTTTGTTAGATTTAGACTACAGGGAAAACTCTAGGATCTAAGGGACCAGAGGGCAAGGTTCTACCCTTCAGTTCTCTGTGCCTTAAATCCCCACCTGGGAAAAGAGATATAGCATCATCATGTATAGGGAATAATCACATCAGGAATGGTGACATACCCTTCCAAACACTACATTAAATTCTTAAGATAGGGGTAGATGTTAGGGAACAGACATGTCCACTAATGAACAAAGTAGAAAATGTCTGGGAAATTCTGATTAACGAAACTGTCTCCCAAGTCTCTCAAGATGACCCTGTATTACTTTGACCAGCTTAGTAATATGTGAAAGTTTCACTTCTTCAGATCCAAATTTGGAGCTAAGACCTAGTTTCTTCTTTTCTTGTCATTTAGATAAAAATATTTAAATCTTATTAAATCTTTTATTTCTTACTGCTAACCAAATAAGTTCTCAGTGTAGTGCCCTAAGTTTCAGCTGTTGCCTCTTGTAGTATTTTGAGGTCTAATAATGGGAATTCTGGCTGGAAACTGTGAGGTTTGTGCTTGGGCTTTCATATGGGTTTGGATCCCAGCTTGCAGGGCTGAAGGGAGATCCCCTTCTTGCGCAAGCTAGTGCTGACACAGCTCACACAGCATGGTGTCTGCTTTCAGAACTGTGGTTGTACCCTATTCCTCCACAAATCTAATGAATTTAAGGAAAAAGGAAAAATTATCTAGAATGTTATCACCATCCTTACATCAAAAGGGAGCTGTGGTCTGTTCCTGGTCAAATTCAGAGCCCTAAGTATGCCTCTCATCCTTACTCTGAAAGCCTTAATAGTTATTCCAGGACTGTTCCCGACCCTGATGTTTTCAATATTTTTTTCACTGGCATCTGCTTGGTCACAATATTGCATCTCACATCAGTCCAAAGTTTCATCTCATCCCACACAACCTCATTGTAAGTCTAGGAGATACACATACAGCACCTTAATTCCTTTTTCTTTTTAGTTTTTGTAACTCAGTCACATACACACACAAGGACTATAAAGCAGGGAAGTCCATCTACTTCATGAAGCAGACATAACACATAATTGCCAACAAAAATGCCCACTTTCACATCAGTTTTTGCAGGGGATAAAAAACAAAGACTCACCAAGCATCTGAAAAGCAGTATAAACAAAAGAGAAGAAAACTAAGGCTGTAGAAAGAATCAAGTGTACCATTTCTTTCTTCTTATTTACAAAGAGGTGAGCTGAAATTAATTGCTGCAGTAGAAGTCTTTAAGGAACCAGTTGGTGCTGTCTCCTTCTCAGTTTTGGAGAGTTTTAGTTGAAAGAGAAAATTCTGGTCTCTAAATAAGGAAATATCCTGTCACGTGTGGTATTTTGAAATCTACAAATAATTACAGAATTCAAACTTTGCATCCAAAAGTGAAGTTTCCTTCCATTCGAATGAAAACGGCAAAGTTTGAGCACTTCAACATTGTTCCACTGAATTATTTTTAACTTTCTTGTTGTTTAACTTCTTCTTTCTGTTCTGGGATTGTAAAGGTCTGATCATCAAAGACAAAGAAGCAGGGACTGCACTATAAATGAACATGCTTTAAATTTCATACATGCATACCTGGGAAACTCAACAACAACAAAAAATTTTTTAAAAAGAGGTTGAATTGGCCAGATAGGTTTTTACTGCTACAAAAGATATATTTATTTAATTTGATGCACTGAACAATATTGACTATTTCAGTGTGAAAAATGAAAACCAGACAAGAAATTTAATTTTGCTGAGTAACTTGACAAAGTGGGCATTAGGTATAATCCTGGCTTTCGTCTTCTTTAATTTATGCTGTTATTTCATGTGACTTTATCTCAGAAGAACAAAAACAATTAGCCAAATCTTTACAAATCATTCCACTAACCATTAATTTTGACAACAAAACTGCCTTTCAAATTATTTAATCTGTAAAGTACAATTGAATTTTAATACTTAAAAATTCTTTCTTTATACCAAGAGTAAATGAGACAAGCAAAGAGGAATATTCTCAAACATTACAAATGAACTGCAGCCCTTTACTGAGTGGAAATCAACTTCAATTATGATACAAAATCCTTTACTTTTTTTAAAGGAAAAAGAGGTGAGATATTCAGTAGAAATTACTTTTATATTTTTCTCTTGTTTTTTCATGGCTTTATTATTAAGACAAATTTCACAATATAATCTGCAAGGACAAAACATCATTTAGTGTGAGAGAAGAAATCTAATAACAGAGTATAGGGTCTTCAGAGCTGTATTACCAAACAACTATCATAATACCAAAATTATAAATAATGATATTTGCGAGGGGGAAGGATCGAGAGGACTGTCAGTGAAAATAGTTTGAGTACATCACAGCCTTTGTTCCCTATCCTCTGCAACACTATGACAAAGATGATACTTGTGAAGAGCAAAATGGGCAGTACTGGGGAAAAAAGATTCCTGCAAATCTATTTCTTCAAAACATTATCTTGCTTGAGTGACACTACACAGTATGCTGTGATGGTATGTATTTCAAAGCACAGTCTTTGAGGCTCAGTGCTCTGCAAAGAGAATGCTCTCTATATGTCTGCACTTGACTCTGTATGTGATGCTGCCACAAATCTCTAAAAAGAGAGAATATTAGGGTATTAATTCGTAACTTCAAAATCTAAACTCCCACTAGTTCTGTTATTTTTCATGCTTCTTTAATTAGCCCTTTTATACAGTACTCTTAGTCCCAAGACTATTTTTTGAAGAGCACAGAGTAATAGTTCTTAGTCCTTACTAAAGGAAAAGTTGCTAATTTTAATTCAGCATCCATTAGTTGCATGTAACTTTACTAAGTTTTCCTTTATTCTAACTAGATTTTTTTTTAAGCTTAACCATATAGTTTTGCTGTGTTATCCCATTAGACAACGCTCTGTTGATGTTTTTCTTTGCTGTGGACAGACTCATTTTCATCATCCTTTCCAGCTGGGACATGACTATATCCTAGCAGTGCACTGCTCTGCCTCTCCTCTCTTTCAGTCTTACTTTGAGTTTTGGTCTTGAATAAGAAATAAATCATGAAGCCCATCCCTAATAAAATGATGATGACCAGAGTAAGTAGTATCCACATATTCACATGACCATCTTCTTTGTCCTTTTTGGCATCTGTAAATTGATACAAAGTAAATAGAAACAGGTATACTGCAGCCATAATAAATATGAAGAGTACTGAAAGCTGTTCTTTTGATTTGCCCCTTAATTACCAGGTTGTTAATCAGTAACCCATATTTATGAAGGAAATGGAACATAAACTGAACATCTCCTGGCCTCTTCCACTGTTCTTTTGGGTCAAGAATAGGAGGGTGGGCAGGGAAATTATCATAATTAAGATGTAGTTATTATAGTATAGAGTTTTTTTAGGATGAGAGTTTCATTAAAAATCTATCATAATGTCTCTGTGTCAGTCCTCCTCATAGAACTTAGCATCCCAAAGGACCAAAGAGCAGGTGGTCTATTTACCAAAACATTCCTTTATGCTGGGATGCTGTAAGTGTCTCATAAGTGCTGCTAAATAATGCTGGTAATTAATTAAAAGAGAACTAAGTAAATTAAAATAATATGAAAGACAAATAAATAATAAATACTAGTTAATAAAGAAACTGAAGCACTTTTTCCCATGTCTCTTTGAAACTATTAGAAAAGAAAAGGAAATCCTACCTTCCTCGTTTGCTGTTGCTGTAAGAATAGCTGTCAAAGATAGAGAAAAATACTTAGTTGAAATATAGAAAAGTCATATTTTAATTCTGACAGTTTCATGTTAGCAAAAGGTCTGGTAACCTGCACTTCAAAGTTACCACATCATTTCTCCTGGAAACACATTTGGTAAATTAACAGAGATGAAGGGGTCTGATTGGTTTTTAACCTGATATTCACTGTAACAAACCTGCAGTGTTTTGCTTATTATAGTCCCTTTATTGTTTCTTTTTTAATAATGAAAGAATCTCCAAGCACAAGTAGTTTCTGACTGGTTTAGATGGACTCTCTCTCCACCTCTTGTTAATAAATCTTGCCTTCTTCATTGGGACTGTATGCCGATGGCATACAGTGATCAAATGCAGAAGGCACTTGACAGTTTTCCTATGCAGCATACTGTTCCTTTGAGACCCAGCAGATTTTAATGTACCATATTTCATTTGCATCTATAATTACATTTATAAGCTCGAGATTTCTTATGCAATTTTTCCTGGCTGTGCAAAGAGGGCGCCATCTGCATGATTTTTCTCAGCACACTGGGTGAGAGCTGGAAGATGGCCAGTGCAACAGCAGATCTTCCCATGGGCAGTGGGAGCCGCAGGGAGGGTCGGAATGCGTGTTGCAGCATAGGAAGCACCAAGAGCCAGGCTGGTACAGCAGAAGCACAGCATTATACTAAATTCCAGTGTGCTTGCAAGCACAAAGGAAATGCAACTGTTACATCGTCTTTTGGAAGGATGCAGAGCTCACTGTAGTGTAATATTTGCTTGTGCCGAAATCCTGTTCTGTTGGAGAACCTGGTGCCAGGGAATATTCTCAGTAGTTTGGCATTGCATGTAGGGGCCATTCACAGTTGAACCCAACAGATAAAACAGGAGTTGACACTGAGTTTCTGTTTTCTGATACATCTGGTAACAGAGAATTAGCTTTCTGAAGTACCTATTGCTCTGACTACCCTAAGGAAATTAGGAGTTTCCCTAAAATTTTCTGAAAAGAATAATTCTCTAACACCACTATGAATGTGAGAAGCTGTTTTCCCCACCAACTGCAACTTTGCTCTGGGAGAGAAAAGGGCAGAACCTCAGAAACATCCCAAACCTCGGGGTTATGAAACAGGGCAGGAAATCATACTTTTTTGCAGAATTAACAACTCCAAAATGCCACATGGCTTCTTGGCTTATGATATTCTGATATTTCTACTTCCTGACCAAAACAGATGGTGCTCAGTTACACAGAAACACAGTATTAAAAAAAAAAATAGTGCTAACCAAAACACTTCTACTGTTTTCAAAGGTCACTGTATGCATTCTGGATCATGCTTCCGTTCTGTTACTATTTAAATGGAATTGCTTCATCCATCTCTTACTGGAACAGCATGTATCATAGTACAGTAAGAGGAAGAAAAGCAAATTATTGATGCAATACTTGTTCCACAGAAAGCAAATACAAACTTTAGCATGGAAAAATATGTGCTTATGTTGGAACGGAGCAAAATAACAGAGAGTTCAATAATTTTCAAGAAAATATTAATTAACTTTAGTTATTAGTTAAATAATCACAGAATGCAAGAAAATCTGAAGTTATGAAGCAATAAAACATGAACAGGGCAGCCAAAAAAATAAGGATACCATAGATTTATATTCATTTTTTCTGAACACTGAACCAGGTGATAAGGAACGGTTTGCAGATACAGCATTTTAGGTCAGTCTTTTGTAATGACCATATCGTGTTCTTACTACTGAAATAAAACCATAAACATCAAGAACAAGTATTAAAGAAGTCACTTACTCTTTGGTTTCTTACAAATATAACCCTTTTGGGAAGAGCAGGGAAGGATACTCCAATAGCCAGAGAATGCAGACAATTCCACGCAGTCGAGTTGGTCTTCTGAGGGATGTCCTTCACCCCAGTTGACAAAGTCTAAGGCACTGTTGTCTTGCCAAAGCAGCTGCCCTAATGTTGCAAATATTAGTAGCAATAGTAATAGTTCTACATAAAATATCTGCATTAATATTAGTGAATATTAATATTTTTACTTTACTCAGCCTAATAGAGCTGTACTACTTTCTTCAAAAATTCCCCTTGTGGTTATTTTCTAATGCATTTTATTTCTTTTGATTGTCTTCTTAAAAAAAATTTTTTTCCAAATTACGATTTGCAGATTTGCCAATCATAACTTAGTTTTGATTTGCATATCCCCCTATTTTTGTATAGGGGACTAAATTTTCAAACTAAAAAATAAATAAAGCTAGGCTTTTACATTTTTTATTTCTAAATTATTATTTTAGCAGCTCTCATTGAAGATCAAGCAACTTGTACTATAAAGCTTAAACATGCACTTAGTAAAAGTTAAAATATTTCTTTTTTGCATAACCTCTAAAGAAAAAACTTGAAGAATCAATGAGTTAATAATAAAACATCATCTTTTCAGAGTGATTGTTGTTTGATGCCAGTGTTGCTTTCTTTGAGGTGCATGTTTCCCCACTGCTATCTTTTTTCTGGTAGCCAGCACCATAATTTTCTCCATACAGGGAAGTCCAATCCTGGTAGCTCCAGCTAGACACTCACAACTCCCATGTGAGAAGACGAGAGCCAACCAGGACATGTTTCCCACAAGGGCACAGAGCAAACAGTGTAGGAAAGTCTTTCTCACAAACTAGGAACGGGAGACGTTCTTAGGGAGGGCTGAGGTCAGGGGGATGGATACATGTCATTGGTGACATTGCAACCGTAAACACTTGTCCAAAATTATTGTTGATTACAATGATTCATGGATCATTCAAATTTAGAAATAAGGCCTCATGAGTGCCTCAGGTATGGACCACTGAAATTACACATTAGATCTTAGATCTTGCTTTCTTAAAGAACAGTATCTTCTGTGTTGTGCCTCTCAAGAGATGTTCTTATCACTCCTTCACATCTTTCCTACTGAACGAGATATACCAGACAAGGCATTTGAACTGAGGTAGTCACCATGCTGGCATCCCTTTGGTGGACCCATGCAATATCCAAGACCCATAAACGAAATGAAGCCTTTCACACCTATTGGATGCAATCATCAACTTCCAAGAATGTTTAGATTATAAGCTATCAATCTATCATTTTGTTTTCAAGTAGCTTCTGTTTTACTTCAATTATTTCCTTGAAAACATTGATATATCTTCTTCATATTTCTGTCCATTTATTGAAGTTTATTCATGATTATTTAGAGAAGTTAAAATAGTTACCATTTACATTTCTGTACATTCCTATCCAAAAACCACTTGTCTGGCTTGTGTATAAGTCTGCATGCTGTGCCAAAAAGTTTGATTCAACCAGATCTTCTACAGAAGCCAATATACCACCTACAAGAAAACAAGCAGAAGATGATTAGAGTTATCCCCTGTAATAGAAGTCAGTGGTGGTTGCAGCCTTGATTTAGGATCAGGTTAATAACAAAACCTGCTGCTCAGCAAAAATCAAGGATTTAAACAGAGACCAGAAAGTAGTGTTCAGCTGTAAGAGAACACCATAGACCACGAGTGATGTTATCAGAAATGAAAGATGTGAAAGCACGGTGAAGATGGTGATCCTTAAACATCATGCAAAATGAACATGATTTTCAAGTGACTAAATATTTTTTTTCATAGGTATTATTGATGATTATTTATTTGTTCTTCATAATTTGGCAGGATATTACATGACATGTAATACTGCACAGCAAACATTTGCAACTGAACCTGAAGTATTAATTTTTCTGATGATGATGGTGGAGAAAGAGAGCTAGATATGAAACAAATGGACCTACAACTTTTGGACACTATTGTGCTTCCCTTCTGTTTTACAGCCTCACAAAGCATGAGTGAGGTAGCTGATGATTTAGCAGCACAGGTAGAAGAGGACCAAGGAGCAGCTCACGGTCTTGGCCAGGACCAGATACCTCTGAGATGAGGGAGGGAAAAATTTGCCTTGCCCTGGCTCTGGAGGCTGCCAGGGAGCCCTGCTGGCAAAGTGAGGGCTTTTAAGCAGAACATGAAGCCCCTTTTGGAATAAACACCCCATGTAAAAAATAAGTCATTATTATTATATTTACATCTCTTGTGTTGGGAGAGATATGGAAGAGAAGGGGTAAGGCTGGCTGGAACCCATTTTGAAGTCTCACTAAAAGAGAAATTGTGTGAATGAAGAAATACAACAAGGACAAAAGCACAGCTGGGAAAAAAAATGAAAATTGAGAGTACCTTTATTTCAACACAACAAAGAAGCAAATAGCATCAATGGTGGAAAATGAGTGAGACTTTGATTTCCCTTTTCTGTTATATGTAGATTTTTCAGCATTATTTTTCAAGAATTTTTAAAAGGTTTTTTTTTAAAAAATTAAGATTAAAATCTAATCTTTGAGTGCAAATAGAGATTACCTGATTGAACACACTGAGTCACAGCCTGAGCCCAGCTCATTTCATTGGCATTGAAGTTATAGCAGTGGCTTCGGAAAGGAATCCAAGATATGTGATCAGATTCAGGACATTTTCCAATATTCTGTGGGGGATCAGAAGGAAGTTCATCTAAAAGAAATAAGACAAATGGATACTTTAATTCAACAGGGATCTCTGTTCTTCAGACATGAAATCAAGTTCAAAAAATACCTCCTTTCTTAAAAGTACTTAGAATATTCTTTGACAAATAGTGCTAGAATTACCATCAGTGACTCTGTCAACAGTAACAATGACGAGCAGACCTGCTCAATCACAGCTGAATAGCCCTATGGGAGAATGGGCTCTTTTGTTTTACTCACTAAATCAAACTTGGGCTGTCTCAAGGATACTAGTGTGTTCAGGTTTTTTTGGTTCTGGTTTATTTTGTTATAACTAACATATTTGTATAAATAAAAGATACAGTAAAAAGCAGAAAAAACAAAACCATACAACTCCCAAACCCTAAATAGATAAATATAACATTTTGATTTTAAATGAAATATCATCTAAATCATAGTTTACTGTGGAAATTTCCCATTTATTATTTTCCTCAAGATAAGAATCCTTACATAAAACCTCTGAACAGCTTTAACACTGACAATGCATGGAGTAATCTGGAGCTCATTGAATATTTATGTAGTAGCCCCTCATTTTCCTGCAAAAATGACAGTATGGAATGAGATAGTAACATTGTCAGTACATGTGGGTTTTTTAAGAAGTGACATATTAATAAAATTCAGGATGTGGCCTGGAAAAGAAATTAAAGAAAAAAATACACAAATACAGATCAAAAGAAACTCTGAACTCCCATAAAGTTTGTGTCACTAGAGTGAACAGTGGTTACTCAAACACAAATAAGAAAGAAAAATGTTCAGTCTCATCCTAAAGTTTGCCTGTATTTTTTAATTTGTAGTGCTCCTCAGTGACACCCACAGAATCACTATGAAGTATGGACTTCTGTTTGGGCCAATAACGAACTTTTTTTTTTCCCAGATGCAATTCTTGCTCCATTACTCAATTTTTAGAATCTAATAAAAAGTTAAGCCATAAACAGTGTACAAGTATTGTTTATGTTGAAGGAAAAAAATTATTTAAAACTCTGTCCCTCTTACTAAATCCCTGTCTATAAAAAGTTTCACATTTTAGACTCAAAGTGAAATGTTTAATAATACCACAATCTCTATATTGTGTCTGCCTGTAACACAGGGTAATTCCTAAAGGCAGTTACCACCCCATCCAGTAAAATGCCAGTACCCTGGCTTGTGAACAAGTCGATCAAAATAAAAGATTGTTCATGCAAAATAAAGGTATTGACATTATATACCCAGGCTTATTATTCCTTGATCCTTAGAGACCTATATTTCAGTCAAAGCAGAAAGGTTTCTGACATAAAACTGAAATCCATCACTATAGCTTACCTTCAGATTTTTTGCAGACAGGAAAATGTTTTTCATTACAAGGTGCTGTTTTCCATATCCCATGGAGTGCTAGATAGACGCAGGCTATTTTCTGGTTTGGTTCTCCATAATCCCAATTAGAAAAAATCATTTTCTTTTTATCAGTCCATCTGTAATAGCCATAAGTCTAAAATTGAAAGAGACATTTAACTTAATTTTTCTACATGCTCATCTGCTGTTTCAGGTAAGTGGATTAATACAAATGCATATTTAACAGCATTATGTAGAGGTCAGCTCCTATATCTGTGCTAGTATTGTTAAAATATTAATTGTATATGCATGCCTCCCATGCTGAAGCAGCCCATGAAGGCGTTTTGAAGGCTAAATGATGCTTCCTGGGTACTGATGATGCTCAGTCCCTTGTTGGACAATGTTGTGAGGTTTTATCACCATCCCAGATGGGTCAAGACACCATGAAGAGCAATGTGACCACAGGAACAAGAAAGCTGTGGAAAGCTCAGCTGGAAGCGCGTCTTAGACATGGCTGTCAATCAAGGACTCTAAGTTCAAGTACAGTTTGAGGAAGAACATTCAGGAGTAAACAGTGAATATCACTACGAAAACTCAGAAAATTATCGGTTTGCAAGGAGAAAAAGAGAAATACGCAGGAGCAAGACATCTTGTTTGGTCTCCCTTGACTCCCTTTTTTTTTGCCCCCCACCTCTAGGAAGAATCAGGAGAGTTACTAGGGAAAGAGAACAGGCCCAGACAGTATATTTCTGGCTTAAGAACTGGGTGATAAAATGTGATCTCACTCTTGTGTCTATATGTGTCAAGAAGTGTGTTTGTGTACACAAACTTCTCCTGAGCAGAGCACCATCAGGGCAAGATTGCTGCCTGGGGAACAAGTCCACAACAGCTTTGGTGGGTCGTATAAGGACCGGGAAGACGTGTCTGGTGATCCAACCTTGACTGGTACAGTACAGCTTTTACTGGTTTTAATCCTTGGGACTTAGCAGGTACAACAAGAAGGGTGTTCATAGCCATATGATAGGTCTTGTGAACCTTTCTGAACAAAAAGTAATGAAAAAGCTACAGATGCCCACAATCACAGGGCACTAGCCTTTATGACCCTGTTGGTCCCTTTGAGTAGAATTCACCTCTCCTAAAACCAGCTGTCTTAAAGTTAACCAGTTAGTTTGACCTAGGTGTCTAAGATTCCTATAGAGTTAATAAAAGGAGATTAGCACTGTCAGAGGTTACCGTCTTTCTCATTGCCAAAAAAAGGGGTTTAATGATTTTAAGATGGATGAAGTTTAATGAAATGAGTGTTTTCCATCAGTCAAGATTTCTTATATCTGTTCAGGCTACAATTCTCCCTGCTGTGATCCTATCACAGCATTTAGCTGCACCACCTATCAATTTATTGATCTTACCAAATTGCTGTTGAGCCCGATCCATAAGGGCTCCCCATATTTCACTGCCTGCAGCAGCAGGAATATATTACTGTAATAATCAAAAATGCTGGCAAGCTCCAAAGATTTCTCCTTGCAGGCTTTTCTTGCTTCTTCCCAATCCATTTTAGAAGGAATGATTAAATAGCTGCTGTTACCATAATGGATGAAATCAGAATCTGGAGCAGGTGTAGAATGAAAAAGTTCAGGCTCTGCAGGAAAGAAGTAAAAATTTGAAAGGAAAGGGAGAAAACAATGAAAGTTACTAGATACCTGAATAGCAGTATTACTTTTGAGTAACATGAATATAGTGTGGCAGCACACACAACAAGTACAGGATTTCTTATTTAAAACACAGGAGACATTCTAACAGTAACTTTGATTTATGTGTAACTATAGTGTAAATAGTATTCAGAGATTAGGGAGAAGCAGAAGATTAATACTGGTCACATAGTAATCCTCCCCTTAGAGCTCTCTAGGTTCCCTTCTTCAGTGCAAGTGAATCCCTCCCAAGCACAAGCACAGTGCAGGATCTCCGTATCACTTCAGTCTCAAAATAGGGGTGAATTTCATTCTAAGCAAAGTTTGTAATTCTGCTGTTACTCCATTTCCAGGTAGGATGAAGTGAAAAAGGGACTGTAGTTGTACCTTTAATAATATATGTGGAAGTAGAAGATGGAGACTTAGAGTTAGTGAAAGGGACACAAAAAAAGGACAAAAACTGCCTTCATGTGCAGTCAGTATCAAGAATGCCCTGGCAATTGTTTTTGCTAGTGGTGCCCTTGTGCAGCTTTCTGCACTTGCATGGGACACGGCCGTGAGGTATCTGACCCAGCTGTGGTTTCTTCCTGTATTTTTGCTTGCTGCTCACCAGTTCCCTGTTTCTATTCCTGCAGACTCTACTGTGCAGCTATGCTCCGGATGCATCTCCCACCCTGAGGATACACAAAGAAAACTAGAACTTTTGCCCTTCTGATTATTGTTGGTCTTGTGATATAGAAACAAAGCCAGAGACTGACAAGCAAAATAACCACTTTAACTGACTTCAGTTAAGCTCCTAGTGAAGCATGTGTGAGGGTTTTTTGGTGAGATAGCGGTAGATCTGGGGTTGAGGCCAGGAAAGCTGCTTTTAGTCTATTGTCTAGGTAGGCAAGATAGCTGTGGTAGAAGTCTGATGGATTTGTCTTTATTTGTGTTTGCAGATACAAAATAAACTGATTCAGGTACCTATATCCATGTTATCTAGACAAAGCCCAGATGGCCAAAATTTTATGTCAATAGAAATGAAAAAAAAAAGGCTTTTTGGATGTATAGCTCTTCTAACCTGTTTTGGGCATTTGCCTTGGGATGGGGCAAGTAAATCCTGCCTTCAAATTGTTTACTGGCCATGTTCAGGCAACTAATTTACATGTAGATGTCTGCAGGATAGGTGAAGTCAGCCACTGTGAGTGATGGGTATGCTGGTATGCTGGCCAAATCATTTTTTATAATACTTATCCCAGAGCGGGGTTTTTGTCTGGAATTCTTGAACTGTGAAAGTAGTCCTGCTTCCCTCACCCTGGCTGCCTCTGGCACAGCAAGGCACTTGCAACAGAAGATTCATACAGATGGACTGTTCAGTAAAAGTCTTCCCACAAAGATCATAAGAAGTAAAACTTACTGCTGTCCATCTGGCAAATATAGCTTTTGTTATGCTGGCAGTCAGTGTTTTTCCAGTATCCTGCTTCTTCTACAGATCTTTCTGTCATTGCAATACAGTCAGTCTAGGAAAAAATTAAAAAAAGGAAATTGTAGCATATGAAGTGCAAAATGTTTGGTGAAATAATAGAAACGGGTTTGGGGAGAAAAAGTTAATAGCTTTCTTCTGTAACTTTTTTCTCTTCATTTATTGTTTTTTGGAAAATAAACGTATTGTATTATATATCTTAAACAAACGCACTTTCTATGGCAGATTACTGCAAGAGCTTCTGTCAGTTGATTAAAATTTCTTGGAGTGCACCAAAGCTAATTTTAGTATGCAGTTTATGGTAACCTGGATTGAATTTGTTGAATTTTCATTTGGATTCAAGCTGTGCAAGTAGAAACAAGAAAAGAAAGTAAAAAAAAAAAATTCTAGCAATTCTAATTAATTCTAATGTTAATTATAATACAGCACGTCTATAGTTCTAGACTTATGCAAAGGAATGACAATAAGTATAGTCTCTAAACAGGCCTGCTAATCTCTGGATACAGCTTCAATAACTGCATCTCTGAAATATTATTCATTTGCCTTCCACCTTAAACTACTGAAAAACAGAATCCTGGTTGAGGTAGAAGTCAGGCTGGTTACACTGAGATTGAGTACGTAACCAAGTTATGCACTTATTTTTCTGCTTACCTGTATTGTAATAAAATTCCAGTCAACCTTTATATATTTATCTCTAAATGGGAATTGTCTTGCCCACTTTGAATAATCAAAAAGGCTTCCATCTGTCCAAAGATAGCTGTTCTCATTGTTAATATCATTCAACCCAATCCAGGTTTCACCAGCAACATCTTTTAGGTGGAAGGTGAAGAAGGCTATTTAAAAAAAAAGAAAGAAAGAAAAAAAGAGAGAGACAGAGAAGAGAAAGAGACTAGCTGAGGAATTGCCTTTCCACAAGTTCAGTGTAAACCAAATTCCAAATAAAACAACCAATCAACTCTAAAAAATACTTCGAGTATCAGGTGCAGTATTGTTACACTATGAGTTAATAATACTGTAATGGGTAATTTAACTGCAAAAAATTAAAACTGGCAGTTTAACTGAAGTAGTTGGATTTCATTTTAAAAAAGGAGGAGTTTTTTTAGGTAAAAAGCATACAGACTTCTTGGAAATATTATAGAAACTAGAAGGGACTTTCAAAGGATTAATCAGTCTTCTTCAGGGTAGCATCAACTGCCCATGTGTAATTTCTGATGGATGTTTATTTACCTTCTGACTTGAATAACTGTGAGCATCTCATTACTATGAACTATTACTATTTTCCCCATCTTCCAACGCCATGGGGAACAGATTATTATGTTCTCTCCACATCATGCTTTTGCCGAGAAACGGGAGGTGTCATGATATCTCATTCTACTCTTCCCTCTCGATCAAGCAACTCCACGTCAGCCTTGTCACTAGGTACTGCAATGTACTTACTTCATGCTTACTGTCAAAACATTCAGATGTCATACCTTGCACTTGGTCATTGTGTATCGAAGCCAAATTTGCTCCTAATTCTATACAAGCACTTCTTGCAGAATGCCAAGTCAGCCTCTCTTCCTCTCTGGATCCAAATATTCTATAGCACTGCAGGGAGAGTAAAGGATAAGATAAAATTCTAGGTGTCAGAGAGTATTAAAAACATCGGGTTTAATTGTTGTTTTAGTTCAATTCTAGTCTTCGCATGTAAAGAGCAGCAGATCTGCTGAAATGTGAATACTTTCTGCCAGCAAGAAGACCCAGCTGAACACAGAGATGCCTATGAAGTGCTTACAAATGCAGGGGCTGTCCAGGGTTGACACTGGGCAAGAGCAGGCAACCTCCAAAAGCTTTTGAGGAATTAAGTAGATGTCAAAGGTGATTGGGTAGAAATCTCAGGTCACATTGCTGAAATCAGAACTTTTGAGAGCATGAAATTATTTCTTGATTGTGAACATAATTTGGGGCAGATATCTCTCATGTCAAGTTCTTTCAATTCTGTTCAACAGAATTAGTGCAAAAGTCAGAGCTTGTGTGATCAATCAGTGTGAGTGAAACAGTGCGTGCTCAGAAGAAGTGCTCTTCTGTGTGTTGTATTAGTATCTCTTAGGGATTTTTCCAGAATACTAGTGTAAAAAAATTTTTTGTGGCTGTGTGTGTTCTGAGGGACAGAATACATTTCTTTTAACTGGCATTCAATGCTTCTCCTTTTTTAGGCCCTTTGAATGCATTAAAACTTTTCCTGTTGATCGCACTGTGGGATTGATTTGTGGTTTTCATTTGATGGGTTTCTTTTGATTATTTTTTTTTCACATGGCCAGGTGTGCTTTTGCTTAATATAGCAAAAACGAATGCCTGCTTCTTTTCTACATTTGATTTGACATCTATTGCTGTTTGTGTTACCCAACTTTAGATTAGTTGTGACATCCAATTACATGTGAACTCTGTGGCCTTTCATTTTTTGATCTCAGTGTTACTCAGAAACAGAGGCTTACACTTGCAGGCAAGGATAATGGAACAGGATTTCAGTACAGTAAGCATGTCTGAAATAAACAAAATTCTAGAAATGGAAAAAGTAACTGTGGCTAAAGGCATATGGGTATTTACAGAAGTCATAGCTTAAAACATCCAAATTCACATTTTCTAAGGTTAGATGAAGACCTGCAATAAGAAAACTGACTATGCTGCTAATTAGAATACTGCTCAATAAACTAGTACATAAAGTGACAGAAGTTATATACAGAGACAAAAGGGGTAGCTGTTTTCTCTGCCTACAGCAAATCTGCTAAATATGACTGCGATTTCTTACTTCACCTTATTGTTAAACAAAAGCCAGGTTTCAGGACATCCTCCGAGAGGTGAAAGTATAGTCGGAGCAAATCCTACATAAGTTGAGTTGTGCCTTTCACAGATGAAGGCATTTTTCACAGCACAGCTTATATCACTCCAAAAGCCTGTAAATAAATAAAATGCAGAGAATCACTGTATCAGCACTACAACAGTCAGCATCAAAGTGTATTCATAAAGCAGAAATTAAATGTGCCGGATGCAGGTGGAGCAGCTGCTTTGTATGTTTTTTTTTCCTAATACACTCTTCCCTTCCCGGTGGTGTGATCATCCCTTAATCGTTACGGCGCGGTTCTAAACCACAACATACTTGTTTTGACAAACTGCCACTATGGCTCCACTACCTATTTATGTGGAGTGATGTCAAGTTTAAATATGTAGCAAACAGATTAGCTTCTGCTGCTAAGTATTTAACCGAATATTTCATAATGCTATTTTACTTACCAAAATCTCTTGACATTATCACACAGTTCTCATCATTATTTGCAAAATTAGGTTCATTTGGAGCCCAGGCAACATAGTTCACTGGGGTCTTATCCAGCCAGCTGAAAGAAACAAGGAGACAGTAGCTACCAGACAAGCATCTCCAGCAGTCAGTTATAAATTCCGTTTAGCTAAAGGGTTAAGCAAGGCATTCACAGTGACCAGAGGGCAAAGGCTCTTTATATGCTGGAGAGGACACATCAACAGCATTACTACTGCTTCTCATCAGTTTAGTACTATGAGATTCGAGTCTCATCAGTATCCCATTTTGCTAGAGGTTGGATAAAAAAATGTCATACTCTGAGGGAAGGCTTTTTACAGTTTGGAGAGGCTCAAACCCTGAGATATCACCAGTACATGACTTCTTTTTCATCCTAGAAATGTATCCCCCTAAAAGTCTTATAAAAACAGATTTCTAAAACAGATTCTGTAACAGCCATTTCAAAAAGCTGTTAGGCAAGACGTTGCTCATGCTTACCACATTTTCTCAAAATCTCGTGGCCTTTCTCTGTAGCCATTAGATATCTAGTTGGTGTTAATCTAATCCTAATGTTGATGTCAAAAATGAATCAGGTGAATAACATCCTAAAATTAGCTGCTTCTCCACGCTATCTATGAAGGATTGCTTGGGTGTTAGTCATTCAGTGAAATAAATCCTAGCCATGAACTTCTGTTTTTCTCTCTAACAGATTTGAAAAGAAACACATTGCTCTGATTAAATATAGAGGTTAACACTTCTGATCTGAGACTGAAAAATCTTCAGAGGTCAGCTGTACAACAGTTATTAACTTGTGAAATGAAAGTACACAAAAATGTTCCCATCATTTATTGTCCATTACCAATTATCCTTTACTCACCTGAATTTCTGATCAAAGCTGACAACTAAGCCAATAAAATATGATTCCATCCTGAGTTTTGTGTAAATCTAAACCAAAAGCAATTAACAGTTAACCACTAACAGTTTCTCAATATCAAGCAACAATCTGGAAGCCCATTAACTATGCCTGTTTTTTTTTTTTTTCCTTCTGAGCATCAGGCAAGAACATTATATGTTTAGACCCCAGTTTCAAGCCCGCAACAGGGATATGGGAAACTGTTCTCCAATGAGGAACTCACTGGATAGGAAAGCAATAACCACTGTGTTGAACATGATGTATCTTAACAGAGATAGGCAGCTGGGCCTGAACTATACTATGTTGCACCTTTAATATTTGCATACTTTTTTCCTTTACATACTAAAAACAATAGTAATTTCTTTACAAGTCCTGAACAAATATATTGTTATATAGGTAGCATAGGACAATAGCTCAGAATTTTAGCCTAGCTAAAGAGATAGGCTGTTCCCTTAATTTTATTAGCTGCTCTGCTTCAGAATTCAGTTATAATTGATAAGCTCTGTGCTTACATGTTTCCATAGAAATTGTCTTTCGCTTTCATTCTCAATGACAGCCAGATCTGCAAAGCTCTTCTGACAAATTCGCCGTGCTTCTTCCATATGGACATGTTCTTTGCTGAAATAGTACTGCTTATTTTCATATATAATCCATCCATTATTTGTGGCCTGATATTCTGACAGATAAAGAATCATATATATTATGTTCATATCCAGTCTGTATAAAGTCTGAAAACTATGCAGTAAACTTTTCTTTGAAAGAAGAAAAAAATCTTACCAAATTTGTAGTTTGGTTCAGGTTTTAGCAGTGTACCTGTAATATAAAAGATCACAATGAGGAACACTCCAAATATAAAACAATCCAGACACACCTGCTTTATGTAGTTACAAATGCCTTGAATAATAAAGAGAAAAAAAGGACTAAGGATTACTAATGTATTTTCAAGATTTTAGAAAAAAAAGTATAATTTAGAAACATTTATGAAAAATACGTATCTTTAAAGCGTATCTACGTATCTCCTAAAGCACTGTATTAGACAATCAAGGCTGTGCAGTAAACACTGCAGATCAAACTTACATCATTACTTTCTTAATAAAATCTATTTAGTATTTATTCTTGGCATGCTATTATTAATTTTTTAAAAATATATTCATGGGATTAGAGACAAAAAACCACAATTCAGCCAATATGTTACGTTCTCAAGCTTACCTACATGGTATTATAGTAAACTATTCACAAGAACTGAAAGCTTAATACTGCTATTTTGTTAATACAACACATTGTTACCAGTGTCTGAATGCATTCCTTCCATCCTGATGGTTTGACATTTACTAGGAAAGTTTGATTTTAAGAGTCCTGGAGAGCCAGGAGATACTAAAGTTTCTGATTACAGGATGGACCAGGAAAAAGCAATTAACCTGTTGCTATTCCCAGATCCAGCTGTAGCCCCTCAAGCACAGCTCTAGCTTTCCTTTGGATGCCTGTTATTTTGTTCTTCACAAGGCATACAAATTCTATTCTTAGCTTTCTCCATTTCTTCATTGGTTTGATGGAAAAGAACACATTATTAAAGAAATTACAAGAATAGTTTAGATGAGATTTAAGCAAACAAATGAAAGAAGTAGTTAAAATTCTTTAGTTGAGAGCTTTGAAATATCTTTTTCTTAAATATTTAGTGAAGAATAGAACTAAAATTATTCAAATATCTTCATGATCAATTTATGCTCTTCGCCCCGTTTTGATTTTATTTTTTAATCCTAACATACAATCCTTGGTTTTTTTTTAAAAAAAAAAAAAAAAACCTTCAGTAAATATGTGTCTTAAGTGAATATGTTGGAATTAACAGCTGAGCATCTCTCCTCTCACACTGATCCTCATGTAATCTAGGTTCACAATGACAAGATCTATTTCCTTTAATGTTTTCACTTTTGAAACACCATATAGGATCAAGATAAACTGATCAGAGTCTTTGTGTCATGGTTTCTGAACTCGTCCTGACTAATCTCACCAAGAGCAGAGAGTCACATCTGTACAAAGCAGTGTGCTCGGTGCCCCAGAAAGGGCTGCACAGGTTGTGTGGCTTTGAGCTGGTCTAAGGAAGTCAGTGTTTTGATGGTGCATTTGCATGACCCATCTACCCACAAGGGAGCAGTGATTCTGTTTGATTAAGCAATTTTTCAGTGTTAGCGTGGTGCCTTATTTATTGTTCAAGGATAGTGGTTTGTTTGCAGAGTCATCAAATATTAGACATAGTCAGTGTTTTTATACAACAGCTTCTCTCTTCCCCTCCCTGTTGTGCCTCCTACTAGCTCCCTGTGTGCATTCAACTTTCTTTTCATTTTAAGAAGCTTTTAAGGATCTCCTGCTCCATGGAGATGCATACAAGCACTCAGTTTACAATTAGGAAGCAAGGATGTAAAAGTAAGACTGAGTAAACAAAATGGATTTTTTCATTACTGGTTGTCACTTGGGGTCCTCAGCCCAGAAAGATCCCATTTCCCCTGGCAGGCACTCAGTGCACATCCTCCTGGTCTGTTTCATGCCCTGGCACCACGTGTCTGTGGCCTGGCATTAGGGCCCTGCTTCCCAGACAAAGCTGGTGGATGCAGGAGTCCTTCAAGGCTACAGCAGCCTCTCCTTCTGATCTCTTTTTCGGAGTTATTGGTTCCTATAGCAACTGATCCCTCTCCTTGGTTCCCATTATTCATTTCACAAGAGGAAGCAAAGCTTTTTTCTCTCTTGTACAGAGAACTCTAGTGTTCTGCATCTTTAGTTTTCCTGGGTAAGCCTGAAGAAGGTAGAGATATAGCAATGAGATTAAAAGAAAAGGAATAAGTACCTTTGCCTTGCAAATTTATTCAACCCATTGCTGAAAGAGATAAAGCCAGAGGCAAAGTAGTACAGACATCTTTAACTTCTTGTATCTAAGTACAGATGATATATCTCGGTTCATTCCTCTTGCTCTAAGTATTGCCTTCACTGCAACTGGTTTTAAAATAAACAATTCCCAGTATATTTCTTGTTTTCAATTTGTTTAAGTCCATGCAATTTTTTTTTTAAATGTGGGCTTATCACTCACATTAAACGGCGAAGTAATCATACCTCTTTTTGTTTCACAAATCCAATTAAGTAAATGTTCACAGCGCAAGTCATTCCAGCGCATATGGGGTGATCTATTAAACATAACGCAGTGTTCAAGTTCTCCATGGTTGTTGGGTTCATCTTCATCCCAGTTCTCATAAATTACCTATGTTGGAAATACATCTCAATTACTATGTGATTCAAGTTGAGTGGAAGCAATTGAGATTGCCATAGTAACACAATTTCAAGATCTCATCATCTCAAGTACCTTGCTTGTGGGATCAACAGAAGTTCAAACAGGTCTGAGAGGGCTGTGAAAGTCATGCTGATCAGCTCACTTTCCCCATGGATCCCCACAGAGGGCTTAAAAACTACATGGTATAGAAAAGCATGTGTCGAATGGAGGAAAAATGGATGGGCAGAGGGAGGCCTGTTTATCCTGACTTTGCTGTACTGACGTACAGCAGTGAGCAGCCTAGGATTCTGCGAAGACCTAAGAGCACAGACCGTGAGGGATAGTATATAATGTGGTATTAGGGATGTAACAGAACTAATTTTGTACTTCCTTTAGTGTGTTAAGTCAGTGCTGTCACTGAGCTCTTCATCTGTCCAGCTGGTGGATAAAAGGTTGCAGTACCTCTGCCAAAGGTTTAAAGATACTGGAAAATAGGCATAAAAAGATGAAAATATATATATTCTAAAAGACAGAAAGTCTGTTAATGTCCCACAAATATATACTTACAGGGGAACCATCAATCCATGCGAATCCTTCATCTGGATTTAAGAGAAACAAACCAATCCAGAAAGCTTGAGTGTTCAGTCCTTTATCCCTAAAATAAAACATACAAAATAGATACATGAATGTGCAAAGGGGGCCTTGATATAAATGCTGGAAAGCAAGGAAACATGCTGCTTTCTGTCACACCTGAATTGGGAGCTATTCCTTCAGTGTTGGTCCATAGCCAGGCTCACTGCCTGAACTTTGGCAAGGCATTTCATAGTGTTCTGCGTTGGGACAAGACTCTTCACATTAAAATGTAAGTTAATGGACAAGTGGTGTGGCAGAGAGCTAGCTTAGGCTCCCATCCTTGTTGCTGCAACACAGATCTTGGCTGCAGCAGGAGTTCATGGGAAAGGGTTTTAGCAAAAGTAAACCACAAATAAATAGTTATAATGCAATTTAAATAAAGAAAAATAGTTATAATACAATTTAACTAGTGAAAATAATTGTTTCTCAACTGTTCTAATATCCTTATTGGCTTTTCCTGTGTAGTTTATTTAGTAACTCACACTATTAATCTTGTCATATCTATGAACCAGATAAAATAGTCTTCTTTCATTCACTATATACCACATAGATTCTCCTCCACAAAGACTTCATAGACTTAAAAAGCCACAGATTTAGCAGACAGATAAAAAGATATTCAGCTTTTCACTGTACTAAAAGTTAACAAAATGAAGAAGAGTGAGATCCCAAACACTTTTCAGAAAGCCAGTTTTAAGTCTATTTAAAAAATTAAAACTACATTCACAATGATGTGAAAAAGATTTCATTTAATATCATTATGTGATGCTCCATTAATGTGCCTTGGCATTACAGAGTACAGCTGATAATAAAAATGCATTTAAAGCTGATAATTTTAATGTCCTTTTAGGAGAGGGACCAACATGTACAAAGGTGATGAAACCTGGATAACAGCTTTGATAAAAAACTGTAACAAATATTTCAAAAATATTTGAGCCACTTTGGAAAACTTGTGGATTTTTTACATTTAATGTTCTGGATGAAATTTCCAAGGCAAATTTTCCATTCTAATTTAACAATTGATAGTGTTTATTCACTCACTTGCCCAGCTCCAGATACACTTTGAAGTAATTTGTATTTAATACACAATGAACATGAAAAAGTATCATTGTCTATGTACTCACGATGCTAATTGCCATATTAAAATCTGATCCTCTCTTGTATTGATTGTGACCAGATTTCCTCCTATTTCTCTACAGAATTCTTCGGCCTCAAACCAAGACTTCTTTTGGTTTCCCTCTCTCACAAAAAACTATTAAAAAAAAGTAAAAATGAATTACTAAATGTGCATAGTTTGGTATGTAAAAGTATAGAATTGTCTGTGTAAATTTGAATGAACACCACTTTACCACCCGTTTGTTCCTGAGTAAGACAACAAAACATCTGTCAAGACCTGGAATAGTAAGTCTTAATAATGTAATGTGTAAGTATTTATTTCTTAGCATCCTCTATTTTAAAACAAGACAAAAGTAGCACCATTGCCTGAGGATAACATGTGATATCACAGTGTACAAAGAAGAAAAAAGAAACAAAACAAAACTTAATTGGAACTTTGACCACTGAAAGGCTCAAAGAAAGACGTAATAGCTTAGTATTTCAAAGTAGAAAGCATAAGATTTTTGAAAAACAGAAGGTGGAGGGAAAATCAATATGTTGCAATAGAAAAGATAATATGGATGGAGAAAACAATTTTGCAGGGTGCTGACCCTTGTTAAGGTAGAGATTTTTTCATAGTTGTACAAGCGTAGAAATAGCTACGCATTCTGCTATGAAGTACTAAGTTTCTTGAAGTAAGCAATAGCATGCTTGACATTTTAGGGAAAGGATGGTCAACAACTTGAAAAATTGGCAGAATCAATAATGTTAGCAACAATAACTAAGCGCGAAGTAGGAGCTGAGACCCTTATGAACACAGGCCTGGCGTCCCAACAAGCAGAGAGTCTCAAGAGAGAAAGTGAGGATACTTATGTGAAGACTTGGAAGACCAATGTTGCGTATTTGTTTCCTTAATCTTGCTATTTCTTGCCTTTTTTCCTTTTCCAAAAGGAGAATTTTTGAGGCATTTTTAGCTAAATCAAGAGGATCTACAAACCCTTTACTTGGTGAAGTGTCAACAGTGTAAAACTTAATCTGGCTCTAAATGTATCATTATAAGTATCACACACTGAGTGAGAGAAAGTTGGCAGAGAGACAGGTTTCCATAACTTTTCTCTTAGAAACATTTTCTTATATAAGTGGCACTACTAGTTATTGAGATGGAATACTGTGTTTTTCTGAAGTCCCAAATTCCTGTAACTAACAGAATTAGATGACGTTGTCACCTGGCATTTAAATAAGAGAAAGCATATTTCTAGTACTGTATTTTCATTGTTTCAAGCCTTTCATGGTTGATTTTCATTATGTTTAATGGATTTGTAGTATGTTTCTTTTTGTACTTGAATGCAACTGAGAAGGTCATTCCCAAAATGAATGAAAATATTGTGGTCACCAGGGAATTGAAACCTGGGCTGCCCTGTGCTCATACTTACAGTAAAGGTAGAAACACACTTACTTTGAAGCACGAGTCTGCCTGGGAGGCCTCATCCCAGCCTTCAGCACAGGTGGCTGTGGGGACCCATACTGGAGGAGCAGGAGGCATCGCTCCCACTGCCTGCTGTTTGCAAAGATAATTTGCTGTCTTCTCACAGCTAACAACATCCCATAATCCAGCTGCAATTCCAGTTGTCATGGCAACACAGCCTTGCTCTTTTCCTTTGTCATAAGGACAATAAATTATTAATATTAAAGTCTTAATTGCTCTCTAAGAAATGAGACATTTGCTTCAATTCATAAAAATTATGAAATGGAAGATGTAGATTGTGGAGATGAAAAACAAACCTGGATATAAAATTATTTTTAATCACTCCTGCCAGAGACTAGATATAGGCCAATGCATCACACAGACACACCTTTGCAAAAATGGAGATTTGCATCTTTAGAATATAAATTTTCCTTATCTTGCCACCCAAGGAAATCACAAGGCAAGTGGCATTTGATTTTATTTACATATCTAGAGATGGTCTGACAACTACTTTTTGGTTCCCAATATCCAGGTAATTAATTTTCAGTAGGCTGATATCAAGTACAATAATTTTGCTTTATGATGTAACTAGCTAGTGTGAAGGCAAGGTTTCTCATGTAAATGCTAATCTGTTTTATTGAAATGCAAACCAGCTGGACATATGCTGCTCATTTCTCACATATTCACCTTGTGGGTGAAAAAACTCTATCCATAAAAATTCATCTCAATCTGATCAGTTATTGTGAACTGGTGTTAAATAGTGGAAAAAATATCAGATCATGGACCTTGTTAGCTCCTGCACAGAATTGCCTTCAGCCTAGTACATTAAAAAAAAATATTTCTGAACAACTTCACAGGAGATTGACTTACACAACACCTGACATTCAGCTGTGATGGTGCTTGTTATACTGGTGTCAAACACAAGGTCTGATGGTGTTGCCCACCTACAGCTACAAGCACAGAATGAATTGCCTACCAAAATTTCTAATACCAGGGGATGCAAAGCAGAAACATTCATGAATTCCAGATACATTCCAGCCACAAGGGGTGAGCCTGTGCAGAGCTTACCTGGCATTGCTGCGTTCCAGTGGGTGAAGAGAGGTTTTTCACCACTGGTCCACCTGAAACTCTCTCGTTCTTCTGTCTTGGAAAGACCGATCCAGAAATATTTTTCTGACCTCAGCCCCATCAGACTAATCAGAAAGGCTTGCTCATTTCTGAAGTGGAAATCGGTATACAAACACAGTACATTACCTTGCAATATTAAACTAGGTGGTACAAACAGAGGTATGACTATCATGCTAGCATGACTTCAAGGCAACAACTCCTCAGTGAAGATCAGACAAAAGGATGTAAAGTGTGGTCAAAAGGAATTGCTGGGGGACTTCCTCCTCTCATCTGAAGGCATCTTCTCTCCTTTCCACTCAGTTCTGAGAAATTTCACAAATCACTGCTCAGATGGACTTCTAGTTGTATTCTACTACCTTGCATCTTTCCAAGATTTTGAGGTACTTCAAACATACCACCAAATCAGGACCAAAACACTGTCAGCTTTGCTACCCATTGCCACTGAAGGCAGTAATGTACCTCATAGGTCATGAAGCCTGCAAAGCATGACCAACATATGGGTAGGTTGGAGATTCTCTGTGTGTTGGAGCAGGTCTTGGGGATGATTTCCTACAGTAGTTCAGAATTTTGCTTAGAAAGTAGGAATTTTTTTTTTGCCAAAGCTTTCCTATCATAATGAGATAATTCCCATCAGTAAATAGATCAAAACTGTAGTAACCAATTTCCAACAGCAAAACTAGCAAACAAAGAAAAAAACCCTAAACCTCAAATAAAAATAACATAGAGGCTGTCTTAAATAGGAATGGAAATATAAACCCAGAACCCCCTAAAATTTAAAAAATGTTGTGAAAGGTTAAGTAGAAAACCCTAAAATATCAAGTCTCTTTTCTTGCATGGATAATTTTATTTGGCACATTTTTCAAAAGTCCTGATATAACACTTTGAAAAGTTAAAAAATTGGCAGTTTTTGTGAGTTTCTCCAGGCAATGCACTGATTTTGAAGTATAAAAAGAGATATTTTCCTACCTGCTTTCCACGGTAGCTAAATAAGCTTTGCTCCATTCACATGTCTTATTGGCTTCTGAGAAAGTTAAAAGTGCAGATCCTACCAAGTAACAGTGAAAACCATATCTTTTCCAACCCTGTGATAAATATAACATTTTTAAAGTGAAGCTGAAAGAGAGTTCAATCTAGAAAGCAGCTGTGCTCTTTTGTATATAAATAGTTGATGTTGTATTCGTTGAAGCTAAGTTTAAAAAAACGTGATGCTGGGCTGATCTGTTAATAAACAAAAGCTGGTTTGTTGTTTTGGTTTTTTTTCTTGTTGTTGCTGTTTTCCCCTACAGAGGCCTTTTTTATTTGAAGGAAGACATTAAGATCTTAGTTTTAATCTCTTTTACATGTACCTGAAATTTCAAAGAAAATTGGGACTGTACTATTTGCTATTACTTTCCAGGACTCTGTAAGACTGGGATTATGCAAGATGCACCATTGAAGAGCCTGTGATTCATTCGGGGCTGGAGCGAGGTGCAGCTCCAGCCTTCCAGATCTGCACGGTCCCACGTAATGAAATACAAAGAGATTGCAATATGGAAATGAATTTACATACAAGCACAGCTTCCCACAGCTAGCCTACCACCCCAAGTGCATTGGACAAGGAGACTTTCTGAGCGAAGAGGAATCTAGTAACTGCCTGTTTGTGGGGAGGGTAGAAAGGAGGAATATCAGTAAAACACCCCTGCTTCTTCCTGCCCTTAGAGAGGTCTGTCCTAATCGATATAGTGAATATATGAAAAGGTCGGTTCTGGATAACTTACTAGTTTGGAAAAAAAGAACCTGCTGATATCACTCAAAGGCCAATGAAGCAGCGTTTGTAGGAATATGGTACAGAAAATCTGATATTTTTTCTGTTTTGAAATTATATTCTTTCTTTTGTCATTATATAGTAGGGACTTTATAAAGATTTTAAACAGACACCAGATGTGAGAGAAGAGAAAGTGGCTTTTGGCAGTTTTACATGGATTGTGGATCTAAAAGCAGAAACAGAACAGAGGTGGGACAATGATTTAAAAGATATATGTAATTTTGTCACAGGGTGGCTCATCTGGAAATGGAGGGTAAGGCAGATTTCATGCTCATGTAAATGAATTTTGGCTTTCTTGAGTATTTTCAGAGCAAAAATGAAAAATGCACATATTTTAGTAAAACAATAGTAGCTAAAGACTTAGTTTCCTCAAGAATAGATACTCTAGAAGATGCAAAGGCTCTAAAGTAAGCAAGAAACAGTAAATTAATTCCCAACATAATTAATTTATGAGAAAATATTTACTTTCTGGCAGCCTTGGTCCTCAATTGTCTCTTTTTCAGAGATTTGTGATAAAGGCTTCTTTTTACAGATATAACCATGTTGCTTATCACAAACTTCAGTTCCCCAGTATCCATCCTACAATAACAAGGAGAAGTAATGGATGTAAAAAAGTGTCATTGCAAACATAAGAAAACTAGTGTTTTCCTCTTTCTTCATAACAAGGCCCACTGAAATATGTCCTTAGGAAGACTATAGGAGCATTGCTGAAGGTTTTTTATTACATTTTTTTAAATAGACACACCTGTCAGGATTGGTTGAAGATCCATTAAATGCTACTGTATTTTGAAATAAAAGAATGAAATAAATGACATCTTGAAGTCTTATTATTATCTGGTATCATAACTATCTGTTTTATGAGATGGTTTATAAGGACATATCATCTGGGGTTAATGTATAATGTATCTGCACTTAAAGCAGTATTATTCCACTTCATTTCTGGTAAGAAGATCAATGAAGCTGAAATAATACGCATCTGAGTGTTTTACCATAAATCCAGCAGCATCATTTCGCTGCACTTCTGATAAAAAAGATCAAGGAAACTGAAATAAAGAATACAGAGAAAATTACTATTTTATTTTTAAAAAGGAATTATGTAAAAAAATAATATTTAAATAGGGTCTTCCCCCTGCCCCCATCTGGTTTAATTCTATTGATGCCTAATACTGGCAGACATCAATATTGTTCACTGATATAACGGTTCTTTCAAAACCTACAATACTTTCATAACAACATTTTCAATTTCTTTCTTTTAAAATCTGTGACACCTTTTGTTTGTGCACGTGTGTGCATGCACATGCACACAAGTGTGTCTATAAACCCAACCAACCATGTGCTTTAAGAAAATGAAATTTATGGATATTATAGGATTTAAGGTACTTGGCAGGTATAAGTGCTCTCTTTATATCACAGCTGAAGTAACATGCCCTAGTGCCAGGTCTCCATGCCTCAATGCCATGTCTTATTGAAGTGACACAGAGGGACGTAGTGGTCTGTTTGACTAGAAAACTAATCGAATGGTCTAGGT
The DNA here is from genome assembly GCA_033459285.1 of Clamator glandarius. Taxonomy (NCBI): domain Eukaryota; kingdom Metazoa; phylum Chordata; class Aves; order Cuculiformes; family Cuculidae; genus Clamator; species Clamator glandarius. Next base: position 3,210,034 of record JAUNZM010000046.1, read on the forward strand.
GCAAGTAGCACCTGTGGTAACCACACTGTGTATTTACTAGTTCATTCCCTCTCCTCTCCCAAAGCTATAACTTTTTTTCATTGCTGCAGCACTGAAATGAATCTAATGTCAAATTTCTGGATAAGAAATTTCACAAGGTAGACTAGGAAAAGGCTACATCTCTATTTCCAATATTTCCTGTCCTCTGAACATCTCTTCTGGTTGATGCCAAATTTATGGGGAAAACCATTTTAAGTTAATATAAAATTGACTCCTGAATATGTATATAATGGCAAGTCATTTCAGACTGATGTAGTTATTCGTTTGCGTTACTATAAAAAGACTACATTGTTATACCTGTCCCTTCATAACAACACAGTCCTCCAGACCATTTTTGTAGGTGGGATGCCTGTGCTGCCATTTGGTGAATATCACAGGAGTCCTGTCACTCCACTCAAAATAGAAGTGAGTCTTCAGATCGTTCAGACCCAGCCATAGCTCTTCTGTTGTCTCTAAAGCAGGAAAAGAAATAGGTTTGACTACGGTTCACTGTGCAATACAGAGAACATTTTCACATCTAGAGCAAACAGGGAATGATAAAGGCAGGATATGGTGCATGAGAGGTGGTCTTTGTGCTTTAACAGATGTGTTGGTTTATCAAATCTGCAGTGAGAGATGTCTCAGTCTGTACTGAAAAGGCCTCAGATTCCATCCAGAAGTACTAAGTTTAATAAACACAAGGATCTTTATGGCTAGCAGAAGATTTTTACAAATTTTCTGAGTACCTGTGACATTGAATAGAGAACAAAAGTGGCAAAAGTGCAGTCTTAGAAACCTTTGGGTCTCTTTTTTTTCTTTTCCTGCCTTTGTAATATTTTACAGTGGAGATTATTTCTTGTTAAAAAGAAATAAACCTGTGCTTATGCAACAGAAACAACATAAAAGAATGCCATAAGTTAGTTTTAGTCTTTCTCTTGTGACATTTCAGGAAAAAAAAAGCAGTAATATTGAATATGAAGCTCAGTTTTTATGTAACAGATGGGACAAACAAAATGCAGGTCTACATATACACTCACTGTAACCAAGCTGTGACACTAGAAAGCTGTGTTCAGCAATGTTGTGGACACTTGCCAAATCTCCATCTTGCTTCTTACATGAAGTCAGAGCATCTTTCCATACCTTGGGTTCTCGTTGAATGCTGTAGCAGTGGCCTGCATATGGCCACCAACCATTTGTGCACTTAATAGGTCTCATTTCCTCTAAAATTAAAACACAATTTTTCAGAGCAATTTTCTGAGAAGAAAATAAAGGAAACTAGAATGAGGTTTCTTGAGGAAGTGGGATTATATAAATAAATATAAAGCTGTAGTTAGAGATGCAAATACATTCAAATGAAAAACAAGTATTATCAAGGCACAATATGCTAAATATGCAAATAGAGAAATAGCAGCAAACCACTGAAAAATAACCACATTATGTCAGAGATGCAATGTGAAATAATACTCTGAAAGGAGAGACCAAAGCTGACATCAGCCTCTCCCCTGTTTGCCCCATGGAGTTGTTCAATCAGCAATTTTCGTCTACCGTGCTGCATGCAGTGGCCGTCATTAGGCTCTGCCTCCTGTTCAATGTCTTGTTGCAAATACATAATTTTCAGATATGGAAAAGTGTGAAGTAATTCTGTGGTAACTGCAGGTCAGTAAACAGTACATATTAATGCAAAGTTGGTAGTTTTCTCTTTTAATTAACTCAGTGGGGTTTTTATTACTTAGATTCCTACCTATCTTTAAAAGCACATGTTAAGCTTGCTTTAAAAATAGAGTCCTGCATTTCTTTTTAAAAATCCTACAGTATTTATGCAAATTTGATTGCTGACACTGGTTACCATGACAGAGCAGCTTTTATCTGACTTGCAAGAAGAAAAGATAGAGTGAAGGAACAAAATAATAATATTCTCCTATGAAAGGTTAATACACAGTGGGAGGAAAAAAGCAATATTTAAGTCTGTATGTGCCTGTATTGCTGTGGTTTTCAAAGGTTTCTGATGTCTTGGTTGAAAAAGACTGTTGCACACCTTCTGTAGATATTTACAGATTGCTCTTTCTAGATTTTTCTTTAAAACTCTTTCTTTTTATGTGACTAACCTACCCTTGGGTATGTCGTCAGACTTTGAACTGTAATTTCCCTTTTTACAAATGTAGCCAAGTCTCTGGTTACATGCTTGGTTTTCCCATTTAGCATTCTTTTGGGGATTCATCACTCCGCAGATTTTTCCAGGGAGCAGGAAAGGATTTCCTTAAAATAAGATAGCAAAAATAAATGAAAATATTAATAAAACCATCATATTATCAGTAGAAACATTAACTTTCTCTGATTTCTTCAATGCTTTGCTTATCAGTTATCCTCCATAGGATAACTGATATTGTAGCTTATAGGATGCTGCTTTCAGTATACGCTTTGAGAGTGAAGTAATGACTCTTCATTGACTTTGTGTGAGGAAACTGGACTACGAGGTTGTGGAGAGGAGGGAGCTGGCCTCTTCTCCCAAGTGACAGGGGACAGGACGAGAGGGAATGGCCTCAAGCTCCGCCAGGGGAGATTTAGGCTTGAGATTAGGAAGAAATTCTTCACGGAGAGGGTGGTTAGGCATTGGAACGGTCTGGCAAGGGAGGTGTTTGAGTCACCGTCCCTGGAGGTGTTTAAGATGAGGGTGGATGAGGTGTTTAGGAGCATGATTTAGGGATTGGTGGGAATGGTTGGACTCGACGATCCAGTGGGTCTCTTCCAACCTGGTCATTCTGTGATTCTGTCAAAATACTGGGAAATTCCTGGTTCTTTCTCTGGTATCCTGGTGCTCACAGACAGAACAGCTGACGCTACACCATTATTCTGTGCCAGAAACTTCCAAACATTAAAAATATTTGTTTTTAAACAATGAAGATGGCTTGAAACACTTGTTGGGCAAAGAACACACGGCACCAAAAAGCCGACAAGGAAATAGAAGAAGACCCTCACATGTGCAGAGCACCACAAACCCACCCCCTTCTCCCTTCCTTGAGATGGCCCAGTGCAATCTTGTGTAAAATGCTGAGAAATCATGAGCTGGCTCTGTAACCCTCTCAATAATACTTAGAATTTCTCCAGACAACATAGTGCCACTATTTTCTAAATATTTTGCCACTTTGGGAAGATTTGATTTATATTTATATGCTTCAGCATCATGCAACAGAAAAATATTATCTCCTTTCTGCAAGGTTGTATATCACTCCAAATGAGAGCACTCCTTTCACAAACAAGCTCTTTGCTTACATAAGAAAATAAAAGAACTTGCTATAGCAAATATCCACAATGAACTTTGCGATTTGGAAGTGTACTTCTTAAAATTAAGATCTAGACCTTAAGCTATTGAAAATCAGAACGGGATTTCCTGAAATAAATGTAGCCATGGCAGTGTTTATTACTTGATGTCTTATCAGAATCCATTCAAAGATTACATACTAGAAACAGTTCTTACCTGGAGCCCAGTTCAAATATCTGAAAGGACTTCCCCCAGCCCATTGCCATCCGCTGTTGAAATTCAAAGTGTTCAATCCAGTCCAGAATGGAAAACTGAATTTTTTAGTTAGATCTAAAATAGAAAAAAAGTAAGCTTTATCTCCCTATTCTCATTATTAGCAAGTTCATCTAAAAGAAATGAAATCAAAAGTAAGCAATGAATATTCTTTAGTTTAAACCAGCCCCAGAACAGTACTTTCCACATTACTGAGGTGCATGGATTAAAAAGGTAAAATATGTAACTGAAAATACATTGACTTAGCACAGAACTTGGCAGTTAAAAGGGCAAAGGAACATCTTATTTCACTACTTAAAAAACAGTGTACTTCTCTCACTTTGTTTCATTATGACATGAGAGACATAAAAAATACCGTATTTCATTAGGGATTTGTGCTAAAATGTTTTTGCAAGAGACTTCATGGAGTAAACACATCAAAAAGTCAAAGACAGTGTGCCAGTCAGTGGCTTCCAGATTTTTTTCTATGATGTGAGTGGTTTCAAAGTCTCTTCCATATCATTTATAACCAAGCTGACATCATGAAACTTGTATCTGAAATCCACTGGAGTTATTTGGAGTTTCTGTATGCAAATATATCCATATTAGGACCAATCTAGCCATTGTCATATTATCTCCTAGAAAGATTAATAATCTTTGAAACTAATAATCTTTGAAACACAGAGGAAATAGATAAGGTCAAGAAACAGACCATAATCCTGCTCAGGAATGAGTGCATTGGCATGAAGGCAAGTGGAGGAAACCCTACAGTGACAGGCTGTAGAAGACGTGGTAGCTCCCACTTGGAGCACCCCCCCCCCCCCGCCCCTTGCCATTGCCCCACTCCTCCAGAGGTTTGGGGCCACCCCTTTGTAAAATAACATCAGCAAGCGGAAGGGGATTTCAGACCATCTTTCTTCAGGTGGCTGCTGAATCAGCCCTGACACTCTGTCATCTTTACTGGGACAGAAAACAAGGCAGCCAATTTCGTCATCTAAACCTCCAGTGAAGCACATTTTAAGGTTTATCACTTTACCTCCTATATATGCTTGCTCATGAATTTCTGTGATGCTTAGTAGTTCTGCATTTTGCTGTTGACAGCTTTTCCTTGCTTGATGCCATGTTAGAGCTGATTCTGAGTTTATCTGATATTGAATGCCAGTTGAAACATCTTCTGTCCAAAATCTTTCTGTGTCATCTGGAAGAAGTGTCACATAGCACTGCTGTTATAGGATTGACATTGCACCAACTAAAAGCAGATGAGCTAAGTAATGATGCAAAAATTTCTAAACATATCCAGTATTAACTGAAAAAAATCTAATCAGGTTAAGTATCAATTTTTTTTAAAAAAAAAGTATCCTTTTTTATATTAAAAACATTATTTTGAATTTCTAAGATTTTGGAAGGGACTGAATGGTTTATCCAATATTTGCTTTTACATTTTATTTTACACAACATATAAACCAGATGTGTCTGTTAATTGAAAAAGGCATTCCATGGTGAAGTGAGAAGAAGAAACTGGGTGTAGGTGAACTATGACACTGGAGAGTTTTCATCTCTGCAGGGTAGAACTCCCTTTGAGCCCACCATTAAGAGAAGGAGCTTTTCAAAAAATAGGAGAACCTGGCCACTGGCAGCCTGAGAAGCTATAAAAACAGTCTTTGTCGCACCAATGTGCAGACCAGCTGCTCTCTTTTTTTGCAGAACAACTCACAAAACCTTGTGAAACTTGTGGTATTGGGAAGGCAAATGGCGAGAAAACTGAAAGTTTGTGTCCTGAGGTGAAGGGATCCAAACATAAGTTCAATGCAGAAGATAAGTCAGAAATGGGAGAGGAGGATAATTTTAGCTGCAGTATCTTTGTGTAATCTGGCAATAGGAGACAAGAACAAGAGAGGAAATTATGTCAAAGGCATGCCTGAGGAATAAAAAGCAATGGGATTTTTTTGAAAGGAAGATATCGGTCTAAATTCATGCTGGTCATACCATGCACTGAAGTCACTTAAAATGAGACATCAAAGAGCCTCCTCACTACTGAGGTTCACTAAGAGAAATGGCCACCTCCAGCATTTGAGTTAGAACCTGGCTGGGCTGAATCAAACCCTGCAGTCTCCTCTTTCTCTCCACTACCTATAGAGGGAGCATTTGGCTACCAGAACTAATGTTCAATTACATGATTTTCATTTGGGCTACTCTGACAAGCTTTGTCATGAATGTGCAGCTGACAACTGACAAAGAACCTAGTAGCTCAATAGATAGTTTTCTCAGGAATGTTTTATGACAATTTAATAAATAAAATTCAGGACTTACTTATTATTGGGCAAAATCCATACAGTTTATCAGCATCAAAATCTGCAGTTGTAGCACACCAGAGCCAGCCATCTGACCTACCAGCATCTGTGCACTCAGTGTACAGTTTGCCTTCATACTTGAAAGGGAACACACATGGTTGTCCATTGGCATTTCCTTTTAATGTAAAGGTATCTAGGGGGAAGAATAGTTTAAGAGAACACATGAAAATCATAAATCATAAACGTGACTCCCTAGTTATGGAGCTCTCTATTGGTATATCTATCTAAATTGAGAGGTCATACCCCCTTTATTAATTTTTTTTTTGCTGTTTTCCCCCTCTGTAGCTAGAGATTTTAAACAAAATGTTGTTTTAATGAAATTTGAGTTTTAAGTACTATGTTTAGAGTTTGATATATATAACTTGTAGGAAAGTAAAATTCTGTGATGATAAGTTGTGGTTCCTGAAGACAGAAAAGCATAAGTAAAACTGTATTATTGTATTCTGTACAGCTCAGTGGGTTTGCTTTATCACTCCATCATTTCATTAATTGTTTAAAGAAAAGGGATAGCTCAGCAGAGAGACTAGAGATTACATCGTTACAAACATATTTACTCAGTAAAATAATTAGGCTTCAGTTGCACACTCCTGCACTTAAGGTCTTGCAGATTCACCCTCAGCTTAGATTCTCTAAGGTTCATAATATTTCATCTTTTTAAACTACCACAGTATTAACAAAAGCATTCTTTTATCCTGAAATTTCTGACATACAATCTCAAACTCATTTAAACACGTTCATCCCCTCAGTTCTACATACATTACTGCTTTACCATTTCACTCTGTAGTTCTACTCAATGAGCAACATACCTCTTCAGACTAAACCTATTGTTCTAATTTGGTCAGCCTGTAGGGGAGGAGTCAATTCCTCCTTCTTATACCTCATATCTTGGAGCAGAAAGAGAAACTTGCACAGCTGTCATGAAAACAAGGCTCTAAAACCCTTTGACTGATCACTGTGTGTTGCTGAGGGCTAATGGAAAAAACTCCATGCTTCCTCATCACACATTGCCCTCCCTAACAGCGCCATCTGATTTTATACTTCCACAGAAAGAAATTCCAGTTTAAAGATCCTGCTCTTACTACTTCCATTTCCTCAAAAATCCCTACATCTCTTATTCTATGAAACAAGAACTACCAGAATAATACCCAACATACTCTTTAGATCATGCATCAAATCTAATAACGAATTCAAAATAACCAGTCTATCTAATAAAATTCTAAAGCTGCCCAAGGACAAATATTTTCCTATCTAGGTTACCACAAAACCATTAGAAAACTTACCAAGTGACTGTAATGAGCCATGCATGAGGGGAAGAAAAAATAGGAACATGAAGAAACTCATTGTAAATATAACTTTCTTTTCATTCCTCTACAAGAAGTTAGACCATAAGATTGGCATTGTATAAAATCCTTCTGAATGAGGATTGTAACAGGTCCTTCTCCGTGTCAAGCAGTTGATGGATAACACTCTGTATACTAAATAAGGAACTATCCTGTCACATGGTATTTTGAAATAACTAGAGTGCACGTTGTAAACATTGTTCTCTTTGAAGAGAGAATCGCTTCCAAAACTAGAATCTCCATCCTTGCAACTAGAAGTGGTCACACTTTTCCTTTTCCTGGACCTTGCTAGTATATATATGTGTCAATTTTGGGGGTACTACACAGGACAGACCTCTGAAAAATCTACTTGAGAACTGGTGACAAGAAACCTGCAGTGAAATATCATCAATTAAAAATTCAGTCTCTGCTTTAGCCCTCACATTTCAGAAAGAAAGGGACCCAAAACCTCAGTGGTTCAGTACACTGCTAGAAAAGCACAGCCCTACACATCTAGAAGAAGGAGAGCAAGTTTTCCAGGTTCTGCAGTACTCAGTGAATTATGAATTATTCTTCATTTTGAGGGCTAAAATTGCTTTTATTTGACACTGTTACACTGCTTGCTTTGATCACAGTCCATGACTATATTGTTTAAAACTACTTGTCCAAGATCTGAAAGAAGGGGTGATGTTCAATGCTATGGACAAGTGGTAAGGTCCTGTGTAATGGAAAATTTTACCTAGTTTACTTTTGTCAAGCAAAAGGATGTTTTCATGTATCTGAGATATTCCTAATGCGGGTGTTCAAGGACAAAGCCAGATGTAAGCTAAATTGGAAAGCTGTGTTGGACTATATGGCCTCAAAAGCTCCCTTCCAACTCAAACCATTCTATGGTTCTTTTAATCTGTGACCAAATGCTCATCTGAAGACTTATATTGGCATTGCAATTCTTATACAACTATGCTGCAAAGCTGTGCTGGCAAATGCTCACATGCAGACAAGTCCTACTGTTACTTCTGTTTGTTTACAACAGTGAAATTGCAGTTGTGATAATGAGATTGAAAAAAACAAGAAGTGAAAGAGTCAGTTGGGAGATACATATAGAAGCTGAACGGAAGATGCCTTATGAGGAGCAACTATCTTTAATTTTAATTATACAGTGTTAGGGAAAAATTTTGCTAGAACTGGCTATACTTGCTGACTTGACTGTTAGAAAGCACTAACAATAATTTTTCAGAAAAAAAGTCTAGGTTTCAGTAAAAGTAGGAACGGAACAAATTGTTTGATAATAACTATTCTATTTCCAGGTGACATTCAGGTAGAGCTTGGTGTAAGCAAAGTTTGCAAGAATGGCCCTAAGTTGTAAAGCTGAGTGATGCCACAGAAAACAATGGGGCAACAGAGAAACAGAAATTGAGTTTACTGAGTGAAACCATATATCTGATACATCTTAAATCAAAAAATAAAATGGTTATGACAAAGGGCATCTTAAGGGAGAAAGTCTGGAGGACACATTCCTGCCTAGTTCCCTCCCTCCACCTCGTGAAGTGCCAGCTGTGCTCTTGTCCAAACTGGGCTTTGTTCCCCTCTTGTGTAAATGGATGCTTATGAGGATGCAGCTCCCCAAGGCTGCAAAGTGTTGGAGGGAGATTGGTGCAGACACTGGGGTAGTCTGAAAGAACTGCACACTTTAGAGTTGTCCCTTTTGTATGATCCACCGGCTTGATGCTGGTTACAAACATTTTGAGGTCAGTGACCTGCATGCTGCATTTCACTTGTGCAATAAACTGTTCTCACCAGTGTGCTCTATACTTGATTGCATTTAGGCCAAGATAACTGCCTAGAAAAAAAACTTCATTACTTTGTATTCTCGTTTCTTTTAACTTTGCAGCTTGCTCAGTAGATCCTGTGCAGCCCCGGGAAGACAGGTTGTTTGCTGGGGCTGTCTGCTAAGCACCTCACCTAGATGCTATTTTGTACTACTTTTCACTGTTTTTCTAACATCTTAAACTTAGTTTTCTTGCAGATTCCTGGTATAGTATCATCTGCTGAATTCCCTAGTTTTCGGTTCCTTTTTCTCGCATTTAAAAATAGCAAGTTGGTGCTTATTCAAGCTGAATTCAAAGGGTCAGGGAGAGAAGCCCTCCTTGTTACTGACAAAACAGTTATTGCACTGAGAGGCGCCCCTCCCTTCTCCTTTCATCTCACTTGCTTCATAGGGAATTCTGGAGCTGAAAATTACACTAATAAAAACTTAATTTATTTCAAAGCATTAGCAGAAAGAAGGAAGAATGCAAGGGTGAGAATATTTTAATTCACGTTAATGAATACACTGCTGTTAATGGTTGTATTGTATTGAAAAAAAGGCCAAAACCTTCACCTGAGCTTAATATCCTTTGCTGGTATGAACTGTATTTTCTATAGCAGAAAATTAAAATGGCAGGTTTTTCTACCTCAAAGTTGTTGTATGAGATAAGCATATGAAGCACCATTTTGTAGTAAGTGTAACAGGATACAGCTATAAGGAACAAGAAAAGTGCTGGTCCAATGAAGTGAAGTTTGTGGGGCAAAATGAGTTCAAGATTGCTGCGGATTTGGGCAGATTTTAATTTTTGAGTTCTTTGCAGTGTCCACAAAATCATAAGAATACAGTAGTAAAGAGTAATCACACTTTATTGAACTTTCATTCTCACTAGTTGACTTTTATAGTCCTTTGTCATCATATTTATTTGTTCTTGATAAGTTACTTGCACCAGTGCTGATAACATCAATCTGATCTTGTAAAATATGCATAATACAAGAGTGTGTTAGTGCAAAAGGAGAAAAGGGATGTAATTTAAGATTACAGATATCCTCACTAGAGACCTGTTACAAGTACATCCTTTAATTTCAGCAATTAACTTGCTTCTCCAAATTGATACACACTACAGGCCCCATTCTCAGTGTTTCTTCAGTCACTGACACATGAAGTTAGAAGTGTTTCATTGCCAGAATGTGTTGATAGTTGATTTTGTCTTTTTCTGTTGTAGAAATAGACTGCCACGCTAGCTCCGAGAAGAGTAAGAGTAGCCAAGAAAAGGAGTGGCCAAACGGAGACATGAACAGGGTGTCCCTCTTTATTCTTTTTCTCACCTGAAATGAATGCATATTTTTTTATGAGAAACAATAATCTTTTATTCCGCATGCAAGATGAAAGACATGGAGATGTTCTTTCCTGCCTGATCTTGGAGTCTGGTTAGTGTTAATCTGAGCCCTGCTGATCAGTATCCAGGTCTCTTGCTAAAGCTGATATGGATTTAGTAGATCTAGATTACAGTAACATACAAAGCATGCAGTGTATGCTTAGAAGAATGGTATTAAAATGTATGCTTTAGATATGGATATGGGATGCAAATTTTTGGGGAATTAGTTTTACAATATTTTTGTGTTATATTATATATAATAGTACCTATGGAATAAATTTGTATATTTATCTACGTAGGTTTTAACAGCCTAGTTAAAGCTTTCTGTGCCTGTTCTCAAAGTTAGTCACAAGCTGGGTCACTGCTGAGCTTGTCAGGTCAGAGTTAGCCCTGCAGCAGTCCACTCAATGAAGAGTATGAGAGTGCTCCTATGTACATAAAAAAACCCGTGGGACAACCCTGAGTGATTTGTAACCATGCATGCCAGTAAATGTCAGGAGGATTTGTTCTGTAGCAGGGAATGATTTGGGGAAACTCATTCTTGTATTTAGATATTTGTTAATTTTCTTATGAAAGCTCTTACCTTTTTTCTGTAGAGGACTCCCACTTGGCTCAACTTCAATAAATATAAGAGAGAAAAAATATGAAACCATTAGAAGTCATCTTCCTAAAAAAATACAGGAACAAACCCCCCTGGATTATTGCGTAAGTATTGCATATGTCTGTTACCAAAGACAACATATGTAAGGCAAAAGATAAGTTACTAAGGTTTTGCCTTCTTACTTAACTCTACCAAACCATAATACTGATTTTTTTATAACTGTTATTGTTTTTATATCTAATAACATTCAAATACTGACTCTTTTCTGTGTTCATTTAAAAACATGGTTTAAATCTTTTCTTGAAATAATAATTTTGGTTTACTAAGAACATGATGTACAACTCTGGAGATTAATATCACATAGCACATTTTAGGAAGATCTGTATGTCCAGCAGGATTATGCTCTTACAATTAAGTTTCTTAAGTTGTCTTCCTTAGGAAAAAAACCCTCTGAATCAAGACATTAGTCTTCTCATTTGCCAATGCATGAAAAAATATACAGAGAAAAACAAAAGGATTTTATCTTTTTTTTTTTTTTGAGAACCTGCAAATAGTGTTTGGCACTCAGAAAAGCAGGAGAATTAGATATATTGGATGTTCTTATGAAGTAAGAAATACTATTCTGAATCAAGGCTCCCTAAATTATCAATATAATATTTCTTGTATTGGCTGTTGCACAGTGCGATTGGAAAACACACTCACTACCCAGAGGAGAAATTATTAAGGCAAATCATGAAATTAAACAAAAAGCAGAATAGAAGGTAAAATGAATAGACACAAAGAAAGAACATCCCTACTAAGACAGGAAATAGTTACATATGAGATGGACTTAAGTGCTTTCTCACTATTTTAGTACTATGCGGGATGACATACAATTTCAATGTTCTTCGTAAATCTTTAAGGGGAATTAACTGATGTTCTGCAACGGACATGTGCTGACTTAAGTATGGCAATTAACAGTTCATGGGAGACAATTTGTTCTTGGATACATTTCAGGTTGCTGTGGTTTCTTTTTCAATTAAAGGCAATATTTGCAAAATTATTAAGAGCTGACCTGGAATTTTTTATTATTTCTCTGAGAACGAATGTGTCCTGTAATATCTTTAGTATTGAAATCATGTCCTTTCAACATTTCATCCAAACAAGGGAATCCTAAAAATTGTTTTACACAGGAAATGAGGTTTTCAGTGTAGGACAGGGATATTCCTCATGATTTGCTTGGGACAATACGCAGTGCAAAACCTGAAAAGTTAAACCTGATCTCACAGCTACTACAAAAGAAAGTACAAAGGGATGTCAGCTTACTGTTTTTTAGGTATAATTGATTTTAACACCTAACTTAAGAGAATGGAATGATATTGCTTTCTTTTAGATATCTTCTGTATCTCCACTTAAGAATATTATATATAATTTTTTACCTCTGAAATGTTATTCTGGCATATAGAGTATTGTGTCAAATTTTCCAGAAATGCTGAAAGGACAGCCTCTGTAAAGACCTGAAGTTTTCATTTAATAGGGAATTACTCCTTATATTATGTTTGCAGATTTAATAGCTGGACTTTTAGTACCTCTGAGGCATTAACAACTTAAAAGTTGTTGCATCAGGTGCAATATGAAGCTAGTTTTTAATAGTGGACAGACAGTAATATTTTTTAGAGTACAACAACCTTGAAGAGTAAGCTTGATTATTTGCATTAATTCCTCCTTGCAAGAGTATAATGACTGTAACAGTACTTAGGTCCTGGAAAATCCTAAGTTTGCACAAGTGTTACACAGATGCCATGTCAATACCCATGTTAAGTATTCATAAGTTTTCTGAAAGTCTCATTCTCAGCCTAGGGTGCACACAGCATGTTCCATGTGAGTGCAGACAGGAATGTAAAGAGCTCACAGTGTGCAAAAAAAGGCAACTAGAAATGTTTAGAAAAGTGGAATACGCCAAACAAAACTGTTCAGAAATTACTTTCAGACACGTGTTGGAGAGCTGTAACAGTTTCTAATAAACAGACCCACTCTGCCACTAAGGGCTAAGTCACTAAGGACTTCTCTACCTTTTGGTGTTTTACAGATAAATCCTTTTTCAGAAGAGCAATCAATGTTGTCCCAATAACCAGATGGTGCAGTCATCTCAACACAGTGATGCTCCACACTGGACTCATTCTCCTTCCAGTTAACGAAGTCCAGTACTTCATTATCTAGCCACAACCACTGGCCTAAAAGGCAACATGCAGAGTAATCAATAAATAATTACATAAATATATCTCATGGATATTTTAACTCCTTAGCTCAGCAAATGACTTCAAAAATGTAATAGCAACCCATCATTCAGCAGAAGGCCCATTTGTAAAAAATACAATTATTCTCAGTTTTCTCAAATTAGAAAAGCATTATTCAATTAAGTAGTCAATAAAAGACATTACCATCCACATTTTGGTAAAGTCCTATCCAGAAGCCTCCTACTTTATTTCCAAGTGGTTGTATTGTATGGATCAGAAAGTCAGATTCGTCTGCGTTTTCTACGGAAACCAAGGTAGCACCTGAAAGATATTAGCAAGCAAATAACCAGAACCCTTGTAAGCAACTGCTGAAATGGTCTCCTCCTTTCAAGTCTGTGCAAACAATAACTTCTGAAAGTATCACGCACTCTACTCGATAAGCTTCTAATTGCTTCTTGGAGAGGACAGAGACCTGGAAATGCAGAGCAGCCATGTTGCCCCTCTACTGCCCTGAGGGGAGGGAGGAGCTGATGGGGAGGACACCTGGGGAGGACAGAAAGCTGGGTGAAGTTGCTTGTGGCAGTTTATTTTCGTTGTGCCAGATTTCATAGAATCATAGAATAACCAGGTTGGAAGAGACCCACCGGATCATCGCGCCCAACCATTCCTATCAAACACTAAACCATGTCCCTTAGCACCTCTTCCAACCGTGCCTTAAACACCTCCAGGGAAGGTGATTCAACCACCCCCTGGGCAGCCTGTTCCAGTGCCTAGTGACCCTTTCTGCGAAAAATTTTTTCCTAATGTCCAGCCAAAATCTCCCCTGGCTGAGCTTCCCTCTCATCCTGTCCCCTGTCACTTGGGAGAAGAGGCCAGCTCCCTCCTCTCTACAACCTCCTTTCAGGTAGTTATAGAGAGCAATGAGGTCTCCCCTCAGCCTCCTCTTCTCCAGGCTAAACAACCCCAGCTCCCTCAGCTGCTGCTCATAAGGCCTGTTCTCCAGCCCCTTCACGAGCCTCGTTGCTCTTCTCTGGACTCGCTCCAGAGCCTCAACATCCTTCTTGTGGTGAGGGGCCCAGAACTGAACACAGTACTCGAGGTGCGGTCTCACTAGTGCCAAGTACAGAGGGAGAATAACCTCCCTGGACCTGCTGGTCACGCCGTTTCAGATACAAGCCAGGATGCCATTGGCCTTCTTGGCCACCTGGGCACACTGCTGGCTCATGTTCAGTTGGCTGTCAACCAACACCCCCAGGTCCTTCTCCTCCTGGCAGCTTTCCAGCCAGGCTTCTCCTAATCTGTAGCACTGCATAGGGCCCAAGTGCAGGACCCGGCATTTGGCCTTGTTAAACCTCATGCCATTGGTCTCAGCCCAGCAGTCCAGCCTGTTCAGATCCCTTTGCAGAGCCTCCCTACCCTACAGAAGATTGACACTTCCACTCAGCTTAGTGTCATCTGCAGACTTGCTAAGGGAGTTATTTAGAATAATTTTGTAGGCAAAAAAATATTTTTTTCTTTTTACCAACGTTTTTACATTTTAATGTGAGTTTTGTATAAACTTTCAGACAAATCAGTTGATAATGAAAGTTCTTACCTAACTGCACACATTCTAGGGAGGCCAGTGCCCAGCTTGTCCCAGCTGATGCTTCAAAGTAGTAGCAGTGGCCCCGGTAAGGAATCCAAGCTTGGAGTTCGATTTCTTTGGGGCAGTCTCCAGGCAGCTGAGCAGGCTCAGTAGGAGCAATAGCTAAAGAAGCCATATGGTATGAAATTAGTATTGCATTATGAGTAACATATGGTGTAGGACATGTGAGTAAATACTGTGGGTTTTCTTTCACATGGTTTTAACTATCTGGACATCTAATCATGACTGTTTCTACAGGCCCCCATCTCAGACAGTCAGAAAAGCCAGGCGATCAAGAACACGAAACATCTTATTTCTCCAGGCACATTTATTAGGACAAGGAAGCAAATGACACCCTGCCACAATTAAAGAACTGCTGTGGCAGTGCTGTGAGGAAAGCAAACTCTTATGGACCATATAGGTCTCGAATTTGCATTCTCACAAAACAGGAAGCTCTTGTAGGCTAACTGAAATGGTGATTTGTAAACAGTGAGATGGAATGTCAACTGCAATGTGTTAAAACAAGATTAACAACTAAGATAATGATAACAAACCTCATCTTCTTGTCACCCAGGGTTTTTAAGACTAACTGCTCATATATCAGCAAGTTTAATGACTCTGGATGAGATTAATTTTAACTCCCTGGATATGCAATGAAGTTCCAGGAATAAGGTGTTCTTGTCATTTTGCGGAAAAACTATGACTATGAAGACACGTCTGTGTATATAGAACTCTGAAATCACTGTTGGGTAAAAGCACTCTGAGGACAAATCCTGATATTTCTCCAGCACTGAATAAAGAATAACTACTTAATAACCACACTGGTTATTGGTATAAATTTCTTTGTTTCAGAATGAAACATTGATATCACAGTCCTATACTCTATGTCTGTTTTGTCTCTGGATGTTGTCGTATTATACAAAGGAGCCACAAGTGAAGCATGCCTCTGCCAAGGTAGTTGCTGTCTCTGATCATTGTGCAACTCCAATTTGCTTCTATCGGTCTGCACTACATATACAGACCAAATGGAGGCCTGGAAAGTTTAATTCAGAAACTATTTTCAAGTGGCAAAATCTATCCTGAATCTTACATCAGGAACACACTTCTGCATACCTCTACAAAGTATTATTCAAATTCCCAAGGCTCTTATACCTACATGATAACTACTTCAGCTCTAGCAATAGGAAAATTAGTCTTGCCAATATTTTTGCTCAGTGATACCTGTTTGTAAACTTAGCCAGTTGTTGCAGTCCATACAATCACTGCACATTCCAGCACTTATTTTACGCACAATCTCAAATGTGGTTTATGCTCCCACCTGAGAAAGAGCAAAACACTTTGAAGATAGAGTTTCATCTTATGCAAAGTTATGACTACCATGAAAGCAGTTCAGCCATATGCATTTATGCAAGAGGCTTTGGTGTGCCTGTATTGATACACTGTCCAACAGAAAACATCCAGACTCTGCAAGGAAGCAGACAGTATCCTGAAGCATACCCCTCTTAGGGTTCTAGCCCAAGCCAGAGCAAAGTCTCTAGGGTTAGGTAGGCCAATAGAATTAGGATTAAGTCTTTAAAATTATTACAGTAATTTGCTTACCATCTGACGTCTTACAAACTGAAAAGTAGGTTTCATTGCAGGATGCTGTTTTCCAAGTACCATCAAGATCTAGGTAGACACAAGCATTTTTCTTCTTTGGCTCCCCTGGTGCCCATTTTGTGTACCTGGTTTTCCAGTTATCAATCCATTTGTAATAGCTGCCAGTCTGAAAACATAGGAGTTCCAGCAACAGAGTTTTTTTACATAAAGGCTCAGACACGTGAATATAGTGTCCTACGTCTATTTGAGTTTTTAATCAAAAAAAATCTCTGTACTGTTCCATTTTTTAAACACCATTCACTATTCTAAGCAATGTCACTAGGTGCTCTGAGTCACATGAGAACTTCATATGAACAGTATCCAACAGTTCATTGCTTTGGGGAGGTTTATTCTGAAGTAACACAAACTTCTACAACATGCCAAGAAACTCAGATGAGTCCTTCTTAGGTAATTTAGTAAATCCCATATCAAGAGAAGCCATTACAGAGAATTTGTCCCCTCTGGTCTGCTTCATTTAAATTAAAACTGGGAGCTATTTGGTGAGTAATGATTATTTGACATTAAATAGTTAAAATGATCCTAAAATTCTCATAATAACTTTTATTAATATTATAATAGCTAAAAGTAGACTCTATATAGCAGGGATTTAGACTTGTGGAACAGCTAACAGTTTCTTCACAATAGCTGCACATCTTGGCTTGTGACTGAGTGTAAAGACCGAGTTCTTTACTGGTAATGTTTGTGCCTTAAGCGTTGTCTGAGTACAGGGTTGCCTGTGCCTAAGGAGCTTTTCTATAACTCCTGGTTTACAATGAAAGGTGGAGGAGCAGGCATGGCCCATGGCCCCTCACCAGACGATGGGGCAGATGCCGCAGAGGGGAGGAAGGAGGTGCAGCAGCAGGTACTGCCTCCACCTGACTTTCCTGGAGCCCCCAGTCTCAATTTGAGGACCTTCCCAAAGGAACTTCTGCACATGCACAGCAAGACCATCCCCTTACATGCTAAAGGGGCATGGACTTGCCCTGTAAACAGAGTCTGTCAAGAAGACAAGGTGTGCACACCCAAACCCCAATGAAATCAGCCTGAGGAAGAATTGCCCTAAAGAACTACCAGACTACACGTTCCTAATGTACCACATAGCCCCATTGGAGTGGTGACTATTTTTCTTCCCCATTCCCTGGGTTCTTTTTTTTTTCCCCTCTTTCTTTCTTACTTATCTCACTGTACCTACTTTTTTCCCTGACACTGTGGTGTATTGGATTAATTCCAAGTTGTGTTGTAGTTTATTTAGCAACCTTGGCTGTCTTTGAGGTATCAGATCATGATCTGGTTTTGCAGCTTTGAGAATTTGTGACTTGGAGTGCACATGGGTATCTGGTTTGTTAATTTGGCTATGTCAGAAATAAATACTGCGTTTGGATTTACCCTGGGAGATTTGTTCATTTCCAATACCAAAATCCCTTTTCTCTTCGACTGCAGGTCAGGGGAGACCAAACACTACTGGTGTAGAGAGTGGGTCCGTACAGTCTGGGCTTTTATGTCTTTCACATTTCTAGTGCTTGCTACTTTCACTTATTATCTCTTGCTTAACCTTTTCACTCCATATGGCATGTGAAAATCTTTGAATAACCCTAATAGAACCACAGGGACTCTATGCATATACACAGTAAAGGAATTCAGATTACAGTTGTGTAGGCACTGTTCTAAATTGGGCATCCAGCGGGTTTATAAAGAGGAAGAGAACTCACCGAGCACCTCCACGTCCCATCTGTCCAGCACTTACCATATAGCTGTTAAGACCAATCCATACGGGTTTTCCATATTTCAGCATCTGGATCTGCAGGAATGAATGGATGTAGGCATCTAAAATGCTGGCAAGTTCTGCAGATTTTTCTTGACATTTTTTTCTGGCCTCTTCCCATTGCATTTCAGATGAGATGATTGAATAGCTACTATCACCATAACGAACAAAGCCAGAGGATGGAAATGTTGTTGGTGATTCAGACTGTATGGTAACTGTGGAGGAAAAACTGAATGCATGAATTTACAACATACCACTCATCTCTAGCATGGAAGCCATAAAAAAATAAATCAAAAGGTCCAGCATTAACAATAAAACAAGATCTTCATTTAAACTGATGAACAATCTGGAAATAAAATAGTCCAAACCAAACTTGTATAATGTTAACAAAAATTGTTAATCTAAAAAGCAAAGTGAAATCCTAGATGTCCTGAAGAAGAGAATATACTTGCTAGAGGACTAACTAGTGCAGACTAAAACTCATGCATTAGATATTTGAGTTCCCTTGCTTTAAGATATTTTGGCTAAATCAGATTATCTGAGTACACACCTATTTCAGATCACTGGTGGAGAGGATTTAGGGCTAGACATTTAAGGCATTTACTGTTGTATCCTGTTGTCACAACCTGAGACTTTGCTGCTTGATATTAATTGATCACAACTCATTGGTGACTCAAAGTCATTAGCCTGTCTGTAAGGGCTGCTTGAACACTGCCTACATGCTTGAGTGCATGTCTCCACCTTTGAGATTGTAAATGTATTCAGAAGAGCTGTAACTGGGATTAAGTAAACTAAAAATGTCTCCCTAAAACTATGTGTTTGCTGTGCAGGGTTCTATGCTGAAAGTGAACAGGCTGCTGCAGGGGCTGATTGAAGAGGGGATAATAGATTTTACTAATGCTGTAATAAAGATGAGGCAAAACTGGTTTGTTATCTGTGCTTTGTCTTCTCACATTATATGGCTGGGCAGCAGGGCTTTGCATAATTACAGCTGGACAGTCAATATTCATTACTTCTTTTGGGGTAACACCCCCAAAAAAAATATTCTTCTAAAATTAAGACACAGCCAAGAGGCTGTACCCATTAATACACACCATATGACATCCAGTAAAAGTGTTAAGAGAAGATTAAATGCTCTGCTCCGAGACAGCCAGGAGTATGGGGAGATCACCGCAAGAGCATGTATTTACACTGCATTTAAAGTGGACTCCTAAAAGACCCATATTTCACTGAGATTAAATTCATTTCCCTTTATTATTCTCTAGTATTATTCTTTATTTAGGTGCAAGATCCCAGTTAAGATAGTGGCTCCTCTCCAGTAATCTCTGAGGAATAAATGGTACTCTAAAAGTAGTACAGCCTTAAGACCAGTGGAGCTCTGAAAGCCTGAGATATTCAGAATGAGACCCAAAACTGAAAGAAATCACATCAGTTTGTAAGTTCAGCTTATCTGAGACACTTTTCCTATTTAGGAGACTAGGTTAAACAGAACTCACGTGGATTCATCTGGCATAAATAGCCTCTCTCGTTGTCACAGCTATCATCTTTCCATTTCCCATCTGACTTCATGATGAAGACACAATCTGTCTGAAGGAGAGGGAAGGATACACAGCCATTACAAAATACAATCAGGAGATGGTGAGCTGGAGCTTTTACATTCCTAGGGCAAGCCTGCTGGCAGAGAAATTAAAAAGAGGAGAGGAGCAGAGTTCCTTGAGCACCTGTGTATCTAGTTCAAATTTCCTAGGATTCTGCCAAACAGCTTGACCTGATAATTATTAGTGACTCTTTATGTTTGAACCACACTTCCATTGGCATCAGTTAAGGTCTGAAAGAAAGGTCTATAAAAAATAGTCTTACCAGTACTATTTAAGAGACTTCTTAATGACTACAGAAATTACTACGGTGCCTATAATATGTATTCTCAGTTTTCACTTGAAGTTATGTAAAACTGCTTCAAAACATTTCCATCAATGAGAAAAATAATACAAGAATCATTATTAAAAGCAGTAGTCTGACCTTATCGTAAGTGAAGCAGACTATCTTGCAGAAAGTAGATTACAAATTGTTTATAGTCATTATCAAGTTACCACTACCAGATACCTTTAGTAACAAACAAATTTTCCCTTTAATTTCTTCTGTTTAATTGCTGCAAGATTTCCTCCATGTTTCCCTTGATTTCAAGGCTGGCCATAATCATCTTTCAGCATTCCATCCAAGTTTCTTACACCGATTTAAACAAGCTATAGTCATAAAGAAGTTGACTGATGGTAGGTGGAAAAAATCTCTATCCACTAGCTGCCTATCACTTTCTCAGAAAATACTTGTTTGCCTCTTTTGGAAAGAGAATGAATTTCAGCAGAGAAATAGACCTTTTATTGAAGATATCCTTTTGTACTACCAGAAACTAATTGAGCACTGTGGGAGCACCTTAGCACAACAGGGACATATTCATATGTGTTGCAGCAAAATCCTTCATTATGGATTATTATAACTTTTCTATATTTGGTGTTGCAACCTTAATATTTGCATTAATGCAGTTCATGAGGGAACTGATGTAATATATGTCTCTTCAGGTTTGTTTTAAAGAACTGTTATTTGGCAATGGTCAGGTGCAAAGCATAAGGACCCTCTTCTTCAGAACCTCTACCAAACATTTTTGGTGCATTTGGAATCATTATCAGGTGATTTACTAAGCCACATTCTGCTTACAGAGGACTTGCTTCAGCATCTTATTACTGCTGCTGTAACTTCCCTTTTAGGAAAATCATCTAGATTCCTAAGACACACAAGTTACACAAATTTCTGGTACCTCCACAGTGATGTCTGTCAACATTTCATACTCATAAAAGTCAAAGTACGTTTGTTTATTTTCTGGTGCACCATTAACCCAGTTAGTATAAGAAACAGTGCTTCCATCTGTCCAAAGAAATGTGGATTCTTTGTTGATATCATTCATCCCAATCCAAACATTAGTCGTGGCATCTTTTAAATTATAAAAGAGGAAAGCTGGAAGGAAGGAAGGAAAGATTTCACGTTAGGGAAAGTTCATTGTGACTTACTCAAAACAGCAGAAATGTGCAAAAGCCCAGAACTGAGGCCATATCAAAAGGATAACACATCCTGCTACACAGCCCATCTGTCTTTAACTAAATGTTTAGATAAGCATCTGTAGGAACATACGTTACAGAAGCATTAAGGCTGAAAAAAATACCCAAAAAGAAAGCTCCGGAGCAAACTAGAAAATGTCCCTTCCCCACTGTGTAGGCACATGTAGTGTTCCAGCGAATCACATTCCCAATGAGAGAGACAGAAAATACAGATGTCAGTTTGAGGCATCTGAGCAACCACACTCAAAACAGACTGGAAGTTTCATGAAAACTGAAAACCTGAAAGAACTAGAAACACACTCTTTATTTCTTATATGGAATAATTTCACTATTGTTTCCCACTTTGGACTTAAAACAAAGCATAAACAGACCTGGCTAATAAGCAATTTTCAGCAGATAATCCCTTAATGTATTCTGGAGAGTAGAGCAGTTTCTTTAGTGAAAGATTTATATTTTTTTTCTTTCCATAGAGCCTATATATGTACCTTGCACTTGTTCATTTGGTATGGAAGCCAGATTTCCTCCAAAATCAATACAAGCATCTCGTGCAGCATGCCACATGAGCTTTCTTGTCATGTTGGAAGCAAATATTTTGAAACACTGGAAAAAAAGCAATCACATACTTCAAACTAAAAAAGATGGGAACTGTTCTATGAGATAAATACCAATTAGCTATGTCTCCATAAAAAGAAATCAGGGCTAGAATAAGTGACAGAGCTCAAAAGGCAGTGCATATTTCCATCCTTGAGATTGTAAATGTATTCAGAAGTGCTGTAACTGCTCCTCTCATTGCACAAGGTGTAATCCAGGAGTGCAGTATCACCTGAACTGGTTGTAATGATGTCAAATATATAATACCTTTTCACATTTTCATCTACCTGCTCCCTCAGATAATAGAGGGATCATTTATAACTAAGAAAATGTGTCTTTGGGTGACACAGTTGCATGGAAGCTGTGCCTTTTGCTGCTACCAACGACTGTGGTTACAATTGTTCATCCCACCAAAGCATATAAAATAACTTTTCACATATTGACCTAACGTTCTGAGGATATAACACTAGCACAGTGCATATAAAATAGACAAAACAACATTTGGCAAATAGACCTTGGTATTGGTACAAATTAGTAAAAATAATTCTGGTACAGCAATAAAGACTTCCAGATCATGTCTGAATGCAAAATTCGGCTCCAAACAATTGTAATTGGGCATAATCTTTCTGAACTCAAAGTTTTTGGAATCCTAATCAAACCAAAAAGAGTGCTGAAATCGATTCTCTCTAAATCATCCCATTTTGAGGTGGTTTTTTTCCACGACTAACTTATAAATTTTAGTTTCTAACATTAATATGTAAAACAGAAGAGGAAGAGAAGGAGTTTACTCAAACATTAACAGTGTATTTTACGCCTGCACACACTATGTTCTCAGAAATTTCTTTAGCATATATCTATCTTTACTGTATTTTTCTGCAAAATTAAATGTCTATAGTCACCTCCAAAAAAGCCCAGCCATCCAACCAATGTGTTCTGACTGGATAATTAGTCCCACAATTTATTCTATAATCATAAAAATAATTTTTTTTAGTTCTTTTTTTCACTTCTAATTTACATAGTTTACTGAAGTTACTTGTTAACCTACCTTACTGTTAAAGAATAACCAGCTTTCTGGGCATCCTCCAGAAGGCAATGGAAAAATAAGCGTTGAACTAATAGAACTGTTATGTTTTTCACATACAAATTTATTGGGGGAACCACAGTTTACATCATTCCACAAGCCTAAAAATTGAATAAGCAATTCAAGACACTTTAATATTTGTAGCAATAATTCATCATTGTTTACTTTGAGTTAGAAAGCAGCTAATCTCTTCTGTTCAGACCATAAAAGTGAGGAAAAGAACCATGCTACAAGTGTTCACTCAACTATTTTTACATGCAGAAGATGTTTATGGATATTAGCTGCTCAGCATTATTAGTTACAGGGCTACTGTCTATCAGTCAAAAAAAGAACAAAGGACTGGTAAGAAAGAGTCAGTGACTCAGAAGAAATGCCTAGGTCATCAATTAACTTCCTTCTACTTTCTCCACCCTCCCCATCTCTATATATCAAAGAGTCTGAGTAGGAAAATTACAGTAAGCAGATGAGGAAACAAAAGTACTTCTTCCAGCAGAACACAACATTCCCCATTTTATATTTCAGGCTACAGCGTGACCTGAAGGCAAAGTAACCATAACAACCTTGGATGAGCCCATCAAAATTCTGGTAGTCACACAGCTGTAGCTTCTTGTGTTTAATTTGAACTTCCTTACCCTTCTGCTCCTCACCGAGGGCTCTCTGTAGTGTGCACACTTGTTTACGATTTGTTTAAGCTACAGCATCATCACATTATAGGCAGCAGGGAAAATACACCCACAAGCAAATTTGAAAAGAAAATGGGTAAGAAAAGGATGAGAGAGGAAATATGAGATCAATCTAAGGGCACAATGTAGTATCTAGATATATGTTATTAAATATGTGCCAGACAGGAGGGTGCTGGCCTCTTCTCCCAAGTTACAGGGGACAGGATAAGAGGAAATGGCCTCAAGCTCCTCCAGGGGAGGTTCAGGCTGAACATTGGGAAAAAAATTTTTCATGGAAAGGGTCATTGGGCACTGGAACAGGCTGCCCAGGCAGGTGGGTGAGTCATCTGCCCTGGAAGTGTTTAAGGGATGGGTGGATGAGATGCTGAGGAGCATGGTTTAGTGTTTGATAGGTATAGTTGGACTAGATGATCCGATGGGTCTTTTCCAACCTGGTGATTCTATGATTCTTTGATTCTATCTCAAGTAAATATAATGTTATCTAGAGATTCAGTTTGCAGATTAAAATACTTCATTTCAGTTGGCAATGTATATGCTATTTTGTAAGGTGCTGTTATAGTCAATATAGAGCAGGATTCATTTGTTTAAGAAGTGCTTAGTGCTGTTTGAGAAGCTATGCAAGGTACCTGCAGAGAGCTGGCAGATATGGCACTGTTTATACGTGAAACTTACAGTCAGATGAGCTAACTCTAGGTTATCTCAGGTGCCTACAGTCACCTACATGTAGGCAACTGAATACTGTGCTAGAGGAAACTAAATTGCTCTTCAGGCAGCACAGGCAGTGCAGGTGAGATCTCCTCTTGACCATAATGAGACTTCAGAGTTACAGCTCACATTAGTTACATCAGCTCAAGTTTAGTGCTTCCTTTATGGGCTACTTCATTTGGTCACGTGTAAACTTCTAGCATCATCTGAGACAAAATCAGGAATAAGGAGTCTTAAATGCTGAGCTGGAAGATATGACTATGACTGGTGGGATAGCCACACCTTTCTGGATCAACAGATAAAGGAGGAGAGATGCATCTCAATTAGACCAGATGCCTAGGTTTAGAAAGATGAATCTTGCTCTTCATGTCTTTATATAAGGGCAGAATTTCAGGTAAATTCTTCTCCTTATATGTATATAGCTTAATTTGCATTAGCTTCAGCTAAATTGCAAAAATACAAACAAGAGGAAAGACTAGCTCTAGAATGTGCAAGATATCTACCTTTAAGAGTACATCTACTGACAGTCTTTGGTCATTCAATGTATTTATCTCCTCTTCATTGACTTGTACCTTTAACTCCCTCTATTTTCTGTAGCTGTCATAAACATTTTCTTAATTTCATAGGAGTAAAGACAGACCCCACTCAACATTTGACTGAGATAAATAGTGAGAAGCCCTGTAAAAATGTGCAATTTCCATGTTATACATCCCGACAGAGACATCTGCATTAAGTTACACATGAACTCTTCCTATTCTAAGGTTATAGTATCTTCTGTGACAGGTGGTTGTACCAGGTACTGCACCTCATTGGCTTGTTGCTAGAAAGGAATTGCAGAAAATTGGCATAAAAGATTGTGTGACACTAAGTTTGACAGCATCAGTTATAATCAAAGCAGAGACAAGTTAAATCTAATAGTTACTTACCTTGCTGTGACAACATTACCACACAATTTTCCTCATTATTTGCAAAGTTGGGTTCATTAGGAGCCCAGGCCACATAGGTTACTGGAGTCCCATCTATCCAGCTTATAGAAAAGTTATACAAATAGTTATTAATAAACACACTTCAACTGTGAGATGAGAACCTTAATTAACATCTCACAATTAAGAAGGTCCATGAGCATTAATGGCTGATTAAAACTGGAAAGACTGTTACAGATTTTCTCTCCTTAGCTGATTATTCTAATTTGAAAATAATTATGTAAAATATGACTGGTTGCAAAGTAGAAAAAGAAAACATCAGGCATAATTTCCATTGATGGACAGGAGTGATCAGTCATCATTTAATAACAGAAGCTATTTTTAGTTAGCCATAATATATAGTAAAGTAATAATAAAAGATTTATTTATCTTAACTGATATAATCATATCTCCTAGTTAATACTATGCCTCCTATTCTGAGCATTCCTGACATTTTCATAGATACAAAAAGGGAAAAAAAAAATATTTTCTGTGGATTTTACCCTGAAGGGAAATATCTCCATATGTTATTTCTATTAATTCTTGTATCTTGAAGCTAATGAACATGCTATCAGTTTTATAACCACCCTTTCTGAAGTATCAAAACTGACATATTTTCTTTATGCTTAAGTGCTTTTAACGTATTTTTATTAACTTTAACATATTGCTATTGAAGGAAGAAGAGGTTGGCACTGTGTTTTAATCAATAGTTCAGAATTTAGGTCACCCAACCTGAAGTGGGAAACAAGTCCAGCTCCCTCACCTATTTCTTGCTGCTGTTGATACACTTAATCTAAATAAAGGAGATTATACTCACTGGATCTAAGCAATGCCCGGTCTCCTTAATTTGTGTCCTAAATCATGAGGTTAAAAACATGCACGGACTCAGCCACAAACAGCTTATCTGTCCTTACTCCTTTTCTTTCCTTCCCAAGATTAGTGACTTGCAGATACTCAATAGCAACATTAAAATACAGAGGTTAAATTCAAATCTCCTCTGAAACTGTTTCAGGTCAAGATTAGAAGCATGGCCTTTCACCTTCCAGATGTATCCTAACTAGCAGGTGGAATGCTGGCAGTGTCAGTGTCATGCTCTTCAGTATCTTTTACTTTAGTTTTGAGTTGATTTACATGTTGGTCTTTTCACAATACTTATTAAGTTTATTGTATTGTAAACTTCTGCTGACTTTTCTCCTGGAACAGAAGTTTACAGAGGCTACCTTAAAAATTACTGTCCAAAGTAGCTTTTGTACTCATTGTTCACATCTTGCTAATTCTGGAAGACCTTTCTGAAGCTACAATATGTATATAAAAAGCACAAGCATATTTTATGGATGTGTGTGTGCATTTATACATATAAAATCCAGCATAGTAAAGTACCACTCCAATTTAAGGGGTAAATCTTTGAAGGAAACTTGAGTAAGTGTGTATGTAGAGTACAGCTGCCAAGTCTCTGTGTAAGTGTTTACTCAAGAAAAAAATCTTATTTTCCTGTTTCTTTTGGGGGATGACTATTGGAACTATTGGAGTATTGTAGGATAGTTTCTGCTTTGTGCTCACTAGATGGAACTGCCTTCAGTTCTTGAAAACAATATATTTAGTACTCGCAGATACATAAAATACTGTATTTATTTCTACGTGTTAAGAGCTGCAGTGATTGTCTTAACTTACCTAAACTTTTTATCAAGACTCACTTTGAGACCAATAAAGTATCCACTTGATGAGCTCCAGGGGTGTTCCTAAAACAGAGAGATATTATTTTATTTTCAAAAAATATAATCTTTGAAGCAAAAGAAGCAGAAGCGGATGTGCCATTGATTAGGTTTATAGAGCAGTCACCGAATTCAACAGCACTAGAGCACATGCTTACAGTTAAGAAGAGTGACATGTTTACATGCACAGGCAAGAAGACATTTTTTTACGGAGTATCAGATCAGAGTCCTGCAGTGCTGAGGGCCTTTAAGATGGGGTAGGAACGAAGCAAATCTTGAGTCAGAAACTGGAACATTTCTTTCATTTTCCTTCCAGGACTGAAGCACTGTCTAATGCTGATGTCAAGTCTCCCTCTCACACCAGCTACTTCCCAAGCCTACACAGCTGGCACCTTCCCATATCACTCTTCTATTGGCCTGACTCACTGCCTTAGTACACCTGGTGCAAAGCAAGAGATATCAAATCACACAGAACTGAAGGGCACATCTTGGGGGAGGATTTCATAGATCTCATTTCAGGCACATTTTGTTAGTAAAAATGCTGATGGTTCTACTCCTGAAGAAATTTATGTTTTGCAAGCAGATTATGAAAAGCATTTCTACTTTAGGCTACTTTAGATTCATACATTTTCTTTTAGCGCTGTCTGTAGAAACCTTCTCTCACTATTGCTGTTAACAACAACCAGGTCTGCAGAATTCATCCTGCAAAACTCTTGGGCTTTTTCCATGGAAACATGTTCTTTACTGATGTAGTACAGCCTGTCTTCATACATAATCCATCCATCCGGAGTGGTTTTATAAACTGGAAGATAAATAAAAAAGCCTTAAATCTTGTATCTGTAGAATACAGAAGTTCATTTTAGAATAATAATTTTGATTTAAAAAAATTCACAAGATTAACAAATGAATGTAAAAACCTACCATATGTGTCATTTGGCTCAGATTTTAATGGCACTCCTGCAAAACAAGAAAATAGAAGGTGTGATGCTTCTTCAAGCATATTTTACGTTGCAGCATGTGACTGACTTCAAAGAGCAGAGTGAGAAACTGAGTGAGATTCTCCGTTCCTTTGCCATTGATTAGAAAACAGGCTTAACACATTCATCTGCACATTATGCAACATACATGGTCATCTACTTATAATTTTATATCTTAAGCTGTGCTTCACGTCAGTATAGCTTTGTTAGGATAACATTCCTGCACAGAGCAATGTAAGAGGAAATTGCTCTTCCAGTCTGTAAGTCACAGTAGGTTTGTCAGAAACACTTCAAACTTTGGTTTTACAGCCCCTTTACTGATCCCTCAGTAGATATTCCATAGTCCTTCAGAGGGGTCTTCTTATCAAGATGGAGAAAAATTCCAGTAGATTTACATTAATTCTATCAAAAAAAATCAATCTCAAATATTTATAAGCAGAAAGGAATATGACTATATACACTGTCTGTGAGTTATTTCTGGTTATGATAGAAAATAAATGCCACTACTTTGAATCACTGCTTTTTCAAAAGCAGCTGAATCCTGAAAAATGTTAAAAGGCCGCATAGAGCATCACTAAATATTTGGTGAATAAACATATTATATTTGATTATTAGCTTCTCCTGTGCTAGTGTAAAACACAATATTATAAGGAATTCACAACTCCTTGCTTCCTACATTACAAATGTACAACAAAAATTTCTTATTATTAAAGTAGTTTGCAATCTATGAAACCCATGCAACCACACGGATTATTTTTACATCCTAATTTGGATAAATAAATAAATTTATTTATTCTTATCATCTATCACTGAGAAATCCAAAATTTTGTTACACAATTCTCTTGACATCCAAATGGATAAAGTAGTTCTTCAAAATTTTGTGAATTTCTTCAGCAACTTATATTAGAAAGCGACTACCTATACAGTTATTTAAGCTTCTTGCTTAAAGAGAAGAATAAATCTACCTTTTTTTATTTGACAAATCCAGTCAAGCTCTACTTCACAGTCCGAAAGAAGCCATTGTTTAGAACCAGTCCCACCATTAAGTACACCACAGAGCTTGCGTCCTCCTGAATTTCTTGAACTGTCATCCCAGTTTGTGTATCTAACCTGTGGAAGAAATCACTTTTCTTATTGTTTTCATCTGTTTAGGTAGTTGTACTCTCCATTGGCAAACAAAGTGGTTTTGTGTGAAACATTCTGTCTCTGACTAAAAAGAGGCACAAATATAGGGAAAGAAACAAGTAGAAGAATTTTTACAGTGGGACAATGATGTTGGTGATCAGGAGATTGGGCTTTCTTGCCACAGAATGCTTTTCCTCTCGTCTGCACCTCAAGCGTTAGACACAGCCAGAATAGAAACAGGCAAATGTACTGTTTCTAATGAACTTCACCTGGCTATGAACTTCATCTCCATTCCACTCTTACTAATCATGTGCAGACAAGTTATTTTTCACTTCATTAGCTGTGATCTTGTTCAAAATTACATTGTCCAACAAGTGTCCAGTGGCAGTGATTATATTGTGCATGAATTCAACATTTACATCTTTCCTTCTCTGTGGTTAATATGGATGGGAGTGTGGCTTTTGGGAAGGAAGTCGAGTCCTAAAAACCTAGTGCAATTACCTCCAAAGAAACTAACATCCAAATGGGAAGGTGAACTACGTGATAGATGCTGCTTGGGATTTTCGAAAAGTTCTTCATAAGATCACCTCCTAAAACTTCTAGGGAAGCTAACATGTGACAAGACAAGAGTAATGGTCCTTGCTTGGGTTAAAAAATAGAAAGCAGGAGTAAAGGGACAGTAATAAGAGTGGAATCCTGCAAGAACATTTCACACAACTGTGGATATTTACATGGGATCAAGAGATGACTAGATAAATTAATGCAGATAAATAAATTAAGATTACAAGTCTGAGTTAAGTTCTGGAATACTATGAGCTGTCACTTACCAGAGGATGCAGAAGTATAGCAGGAAATATGCTTGCTGTTTGATTAGCGCATAAAATACTTCTGGCCACTGCCAGAGAGAGGATATCAGATCCTGTATGACAATATTTTATGTTCTGATGTTATGTGTTCACATTATATTCTTGGAAAAGAAATTATGTTGGATTATTTTGCAGACAGCTGATGAGATACAGATGATTTCCATGTATTCAAATGTGTTGCCATGACTTTACTCATGGCATACAGGATAACAGCCATGTAAATATTTTCAGGATTAGTGTTTACTTTGATGAGGATAACAGTAAAAACTCAAAAAGTATGTGTACAAACCCCAAAACATCTTAAGTAAACAAATTTGATGAAAAATTAAAATACTCACCGGAGAGCCATCACTCCAGGCAAATCCTTCATCTGGATTCAAGGAAAATATACCAAGCCAAACTCTTCGAAAGACACAGCGAGAGTCACTAACAGAAATTACAATGTGTAAACATCAAGATAAAAAAATCCAGAAACACATCATTAAACTTTCTAGAGCACATTGTAAAGTTCAGTGAAGTTGCAATAATTAGCCTATACTTTTGGTTGAGGACATTGCCACGTCTAATGTTTCTATGGCTCAGTGGCAACAACTTATTTATCAGATTTATTAGTAATATTGATCCTGTCTTTCCTCTATCTTCTCTTTCCTTAGGAAGGGCCTCAACAGATTCAGAAAACGGTTTCAGCAGGTTTGGTTTTGTCTTTGTTTGCTGTTTATTTTATTTTTAAATTTCCCAGATAAAAATACTTTTTTTTCATTAAACAATTAAAAACATTTATGAATAGATAAAATTTCATAGTATCACAGGAGTTTTGGCTCTTGAGGAATCCATATGTTTTGGAAATCATCTAAGAGCATTCATAATAGCTCATATGAAATGCCTCTTAAATCTGGTAAGATGAACATACAGCAGATACTCACTATGTTACTTTTCTTAGCAACGATACATCCTTTTTACTGTTTATGGTGGCCAGATCCCCTCCTATTTGCCTACAAAACTCTCGAGCCTGAAGCCATGATTTCTTTTTAGTAATTGATCTGTAAAAACACTACAAAGAAATTACTGTAAAACATAAATGTAATAATAAAATAACGAACTGTCTTTTTTACCTGTGAGGTTTCATACAAGCCGAGTCCACGAGGAGTATCATTAATTACTCTAAATAAAATTTTTAGTTGTGTAGCTAGCTAGTGTATTAGTGACAAGCAAAAGGAAGGAATTGCTAGAAGGGAACAGGATTCCCTTTAACTTGTTTTACCTGAAGGAGGGCCAGGCCACCTTACAGACAAAGGGAAAAGAGAGTGGTTACAGCAGTGGCCTGGGAGGAATCTGAAGCTACAGGCAGAAGAATCACGTCACGGTGGTTTACAACTCTCTCTTTCAATTTGCAATATGATATCTAATATTTTGGTAGTTTGATGGAGAATAACACAAGTTTGAGCAAAGATAAAATTTAAGATTTTGAGATAATGAAGTCCAAGTAAATAGCATTGCAGCTAAGTTTGAAAGAGATGGAAAAAAACATAAAACAAAACATAATAAAAAGAGGATTCATTCATTCAATAAAGTGATATTATTAATTCAATAAAGAAATATTAACATCTCACACATACATATCACATTCATCTATTCTGCATTTTCCCTCATTTCTTGTTCAAAGTCCTTTTGTATGCCTGCTTGAGCATAACTGGGTGTACTTGAAATATGAGCTTTGCACCAGAAACTCTCTAATAAACATTCTTCATAAACACTGGTTTAATTAACTTTTCGTGTGCCTTCTCATGCTTATTTTGGGTGACAATGTACTTACCTTAGCAATTTCTAGTCTTAGATATTGTGCGGCTTATGGATACACACTTCATTTTTCTTTTATTTTGTTCCTTGAACTCTCATACACCTCAGATAAATAGGGGTTGTTTGCACAACCTAGTGATCATAACTGAAATGAAAGGCCATGTTAATATCTCTGCTGTTTAATACAGCATTTTGACATTGTTCTCACTTATTTTGCAAGTATTAAGTTGATTCTTGTTTCTTCTTTGCTTTCTTTATGTCTTGCAAAAGGCTTGATATTTTCATTTCTCTTCTCCTATTTTCTGCCCTGATTCATTCTACCCCTGAGGCACACCCTTATTTTCTTTCTTGGGTCTTTCTCTTTGTGTCCTATCCTTTCAACCTCGTATTTCTTCCTTAGTTTCTCTGTTCTTATGGATGTTCCCTGAGATATTTGGGGGTTGTTTTGGGGTAGGATTTTTTTGTTGTTGAGATCTTTTTGTTCTATTTTCCAAGCTCAGATATTGTAAAATGAAGATGTAATCTCCTTTTTCTCCCCCTCCTCTTCCCCAGTCTTGCAGTTCAAAGCTTTTGTTCTTCTTTTAACTATTTATGCACTTACTTTAAAACAGGAACTGCTATGGCTGTTTGCTACCCAACTTTCAGGACATGTGGGGACTGGAAGAGTAGTTGGAACAGGTGGAGCTGTTGTTCCCTTTGCCCACTGCTTGCAGATGTATTTCTGCTTTGTCTCACATTCAATTACATCCCACAATCCAGCTGCAGACCCAGTTGTCATGGCTACACATCCTGGTTTACTTCCTTTATGAGAAACAAAAAACATATCACATATTTTATACAGTCTAAACAGTTTAATTTTTACTTAGAATCTTCAAGCAACAGCCATCCATTTACTGCCATATAATAATACCCAAACAGCAGAATTATATTTTAGGTGTTTCTCACACAGGGAAAGATTAGTATTTTGTGTTTGAGGAGGTCATGATCAGTATGGGTTCTTGCCTGATTTCTTTAGTTTGACAGTCCTGGAAAATTAGTTCTACTAGTAAAAAATAAGGTGGTTTTTTTTTTCAGTGAACACCCAAGTTTTCAAGCAAGGATGTAATTCCTACTTACATTAAGCCTGTTTTGTACAAGGTAACATAACCTTGGTCGTTATTGATTTTCATATAGATGGAAACAAAACCCTCAGTACATACTTAGGGCAGGCATGAAAACCTCGACAGAGACATGATGAAGCTCATCTCACGACTTTTGCTATAATTTTAGTTTATATTCTCAGAGGAAACCAGAGGTACATACATCACACAAGATGCAGTCAAATGCATATAATAATCATACAATGGCTTAGTTGTGTTCTTTCTTAATTTCCTAAATATTCTTAATATTTTATCTAGGTTTTTATTCCTGTTGAGAATAGACCCGGTGTTTTAACAGATTTGTGTATCATGGTGCCAAGAAATGATCATGAAATGAAAGGGTGAACTGTAAGTATATCATTTCATGTCAATACAAGACATACTTTTGTTTCTATGAGCATCAGTTTAGCATCATAGTTAATTGCCGTTTTACCGCTCATGCTCAGTCACTTGTTCTCCTTATTATCCTGCATCTTCTGACAGACTTTTCTTCACTATCAGAAATAATTCAGTATCATTAGATCTGTCATCACTATTTCACCTTTCCCAAAATACTGTAAATATATTGAACAAGATAGGCTTTGGCACAGATCATCATGGGACTCTGTTGATGAATGCTCTTCCTCAGTAAAAAATAGCCCCTATTAAAAAAACACAAACCTAAAACTGCCATTCCTTGCCCTTTGATCAAATTTTTATTCATGTAAGAGCTTTTCTGAGTTGGGTTGGATTAGCTGAAAAGCTCTTGGTAACCGAGAAAGACAACACTAACTAGATTTCCTTTGTTTGTATGCTTTTGTCTCCTGTGGGGGAACTCCAAGAAATCTGTGAGCATGACCTCCAATTACACAAGCAATTTTATGTATCTTTCCCACTGCATCTTCTTTATTAAATTCTTTATCACAGATTCAGCTAATTTGCCAGTGACTTATTGGTCTGTATTTCCCCAGATCTCCCTGGAACAATTTGAAATGTTGGCATCAAATTTGCCTTTTTTTTCAGCCCCTTATCTGTCATGGCAGTTTTAGCACATATCAAAGAAAACAGTTCACTTAATGTAGACTTTACAGGTCTTGAATGCTTTTGCAGCCTGCTTAGTCCTGACTTGCTATTCTTAGGGTCATCTGTTTGTTCCATAGTCTATTGTCCTAGTATTTTATTTTGAAATAGATTCTTCTATTTGCTGCCAGAGCACTGTGATCACTTCTCCGGGACAGACTGGGCATCACTCAGCAGGTGATGAACAATTGCACTGTGCATCATTCACATTGTATATTCTTCTGTCGTTATTATTATTGTCATTACCATTCTCTCTTCCTTTGCTGTCCTATTAAATTGTCTTTACCTCAACCGATTAATTTTACTTTATGCCAATTCCCCTCCCCATCCCACCAGGGTAGGAAGGAGGATCAAGTGAGGGGCTGTGTGGTGCTGAGTTGCCAGCTGGGGTTAAACCACAACAGAAGATGAGCCAAAAGGTTAATCTTATGCATAGATACATCAGATGTCCTAAAATAGGTCTGTGGTTCAAATTGTTCCCTTTGAAATTAAAAGATGGAGTTTGAGAACTGCCAGTTCTTGTACAGTGAAAGCTTAAAGCATAGAATTCAGAGTACATTGCCAATCCAAACCCAAATTGGGACCATGACCTCAGACAGCACCTGCCCTCCTCTGTCATGACACCTACCAGGCATTTTTGCACCCCAGTGCGTGAAGGAGACAGCGTCACCATTGGTCCACCTGAAAGTGCCTTGATCCTCCACATCAGAAAGACCAAGCCAGAAATATTTCTCAGGCCTCAGTCCAACAAGGCTAGTGAGATAGGCTTGTTCATACCTGTGAAGGGATCATAAAGACTTCAGTGAAAATAAAGTAATTTATCCAAATCCTACATGTCTAATCTGATGATTAATCCTTTTCTCCTTCTCCTTGTTCCAGATTGGAGGAGGTGACTTTGCAATAGGATTTTGAGTCTCTAGGAATCAAACAAACAAAAGTGAGACTTTTTCATTGTTCAACTAGACACTTCATCTGTATCTTAGATAATTTGCTGTTTGACATTTTGCTAGCATTGTGGTTCCAGGACTATTTCAGAACATAAAAACTCTATCTATTTAAATGCCAAGGAAAATTCATTATCATACCTACTTTCCACTGTGGCTAAGTAACCTTTTTCTCCTTCACAAGTGGTGTTCGCTTCTGCAAATGTTGCTGGAACATGTCCAATAAAATAGCAATAGGTCCCATATCTTCTCCAGCCCTGTAACACAATTTTAAGTTTTCCATACAGCTTTTAAATAATTGTGATATTGTTTATTAAGTGAACTATACAATTTCAAAATGAATAAAAACACAATAATGGTGAATATTACTAACTACAAACCTTTTCCTGTGACATTACAAATTCCTTCTAAGTGGTTTCTATAAGTGGCTTTCTAAAGTTTAAAGTGCCAATCCAATGAAAGAGAGGGAAACTTCATAATAAAAAAAACCCCCAAAAAATCCATATATAAATAATAGAAATAATTCAAATAATTGTAGATTATTATCAGATGAAGTACTTACTTGATCTGGGAAATTGATGTTCCATTCTCATATACTTACATTTTTGCAATTTGTATCAGTAATTTCCTTTCCTCCAGCTATTTGTGATATAGGTTTTCTTTTACAAATGTAACCAGTTTTCTTCTCACAGTCATGGTCTGCCCAATAGCCATCCTGTGGATGGAAAAAGAACGAAATAACAATGAGGGTAAGATGAATAATCTAAAGAAAATTAATAACATCTTTCTTAATAATGAAAATGAATCATTTATTTTCTCCTTTCATTCTGAAAGAGAAATTCTCCTTTTTTCTTATCAATTACCCTAGTTGTTAATAAAAATAAATCTGCTCATATTCAGTAAAACAGTAGACTGGGATATAGTAATCTACAGCTGGCAATGACAAGAAGAGTTGAGAGTGTAGGCAGCTGGAGCCTGACCTGCTCTACAGGGCCCTGCAAGGGCAGTTGTGCCATCTCAGGATGGACAACTAAGCAGACAAAAAGGAAGCAGCGGAGATCCCCATACGCCTCATTTACCACCAGAGGAAAACTACATCCTAAGACCTGTTTTATAGCCCTAGTAATTTTATCTGCAACTTTCAGATGAATTTAAAGAGGAAATTTCACCAGTGATTCAATAATGCTCTCCTTTTATTTTTTTTTTGATGGAAGTCATATTTAATATCATCCTTTGTCCTCACATTACTTTTTCTCGCCCTAGTCAGTTGCTGAAATAGTGGGGCACACTATTATTTTGTTAAGATATTGGTTTTAATATGAGAGTAACAGTCGTATTGAAGTGTTACCAGGCCCTTGATCAGTACACAATCTTCTGGCCAGTTGTTCGTGGTGGATGGCTCTCCCAGATGCCACTTTGTGTATGTCACTGGC
This sequence comes from Clamator glandarius, assembly GCA_033459285.1. NCBI lineage: Eukaryota > Metazoa > Chordata > Aves > Cuculiformes > Cuculidae > Clamator > Clamator glandarius. The sequence goes on from JAUNZM010000046.1 coordinate 3,246,440, forward strand.
GTCCCATCACTCCATTCAAAATACATTTGAACCTTACGGTCATTCAACCCAATCCATAGCTTATCTGTTGACTCTGGAATATGGAAACACAGAACTAGAAAAGAACTCTCATGCCTGGACATGCTTTTCACAGCATCCTCAAGATCTAGAACATATAATCTGTTTCATAAATTTCTGAAACATAAAATTATTTAGTTTGATGCATGGTCATTTTATAAATTAGAATTATCATATAAATATTAGAATAAAAAGAGTATGTTTTGGAAAATTAGGGTATAATGAAATCCATATACCGGAGCAAAAAATTGTGTTTCTCTTCCTCAAAGCAGTGGGAGAAGAGTTAATTACCAGCTTAATGCTAACACACTGTGGTGATATGATAGAGCTGTGTGAATTGTTACATTTCAGGTTCTGTTTCACTGGTCAGATTTTGAAATACTGAAGTTTTTATGCTGAAGTGCGAATATTTTAAGTTTCCTTCAACAAAATCAAAAAACAAAACAAAACTCTCTAGGCCCAGACCTCCAGACCTACTTTAATTGTTTAGGCAACAAGTAAAATCACAATTTTCATGACATCCAAAACTCAGCAGGGGAAGGCAGTCAGCAACTTGGTCTGACTTTGAAGCTGGTCCTACTCCAAGCCAAGGCTGGGCAAAATTACCTCTAGGATCTGGCATAAATTAGTGTATGATCCTACGGTTTCCGTCATTCTTAATGGAAGGAAAGCAAGAAAAATCTAAGCTAAATTTAGGCAGCATTCACAAAAATAAGAAACAGATATACAGGAGGAAATTCAGTATCACTAAGCTGAGGAATGATACTAAAATCAAAAAGTATAAGAAACAAAAATCTCCTTGTTTGGTTTAACACTAAGCAGACACATTAGTCTTTCTAAAGAATTTTTTCTGTCTTCAATATCTTTCACATTCTCAAGAGTTAATTAAGCTTCCACTACCTTTAGGCATAAAAAAACCCCAAAAATCATATAGTTAACAGTAGCAACATGTCTACGCATTCCTCACATTCCTGCCAGGGATATTAAGAAGGCCATGGGGAGACTATACTGATATGGTAGGTCCAGTGACCTGAGTATGGTTCTTTACGCAGCTAAGGCAATTCAGAAAGCACTTTAGTTAGATGTGCTGTTCTTTTCCATTTGGCAATGTGGAGAGCTAATCTTTGACTCAGTATGTTTCTTCCATCACCCTGCAGAGACCTGTGAACTTGTTGATGTGGGTACTGGTTGACCACAAGACATGAAGAATGACTTAGAACCACACTATAAGTTCCCCAAACGCAACAAAAGCAGGACAAATATGTTGTTTTTCCATTAAAAAAGCTTCCACTCTTTCAAGGTAGAAGTTATTTTTCATAGACCGTTCACTAAGAAAACTTCTCACTGGGATGATATCCTTCTACCCTCATGGAAGATGAGACAGTTGAGTAAGTTTGCAAGTTACAGCACAGAAGGCAGCAGAAAGGAAAGCATTACACAAACCAGCCTAACACCACTGGACCACTGGCTCCTTGCATGTCTCTGGCTGAAGTAACAGAAATGCTACATCTTGATTCAGATGGCAATTCTTATGAACAGACCAAGGCAAAAGTGCCACCTGGAAACACTCACTGTACCCAAGCTGAGACACCACAAAGCTGTGCTCCTCAAGGCTTTGGATGCTTGCCAGGTGACTCCCTTCCTTCTGACAAGAGGTCAAAGCTTCTTCCCATGCTTTGTTCTCCCTGAAGATCTTGTAACAGTGATCTACATACGGTACCCATCCATCTGGGCAAGCAACAAGCCCAATGTCACCTAGGGAAAATATCAGTATTTTAGAGGAGTTCAAATGCCATGCAAGGGACAGGACACTGAAAATCTTTTCATTTATTCTGTGCAAAAGTTCTAATCTAAGAATTCATTGGAAATCCTCATTATAAGGAAATGATGGACATAAAACATAGTAAACATAAATATGATTTTAAATCTTTATACACTTAAAATATCTTTTAACTTTGCAGTGTGTCAGATCTGTCTTTCTTTTGCTTATTCGTACAAATGTCCCTCTTATGAAAACTAATTTTCGGTTTGTTCTCATTTTCATGCTCAGTATTGTGTTTATTTATAGGAAACACTTGACAACCAAATCATGGACAGATGGGACAAGTTAAAAATTCTTTGCTTCTATCTGTTTCGTGCTGTGTGCCGTGGCACTGGAGATCAGACTGGTGTAATCTAACTGTTGTAAAAACCAAACAAGAAAAGAAGAACTAGTTTCTATGTTTAATAAAACTCTCCTGCTCATCAAGGTCAATGTGAATGCAGAGCAATTCAGATAACAGCTTCTACTTTTAATTGTCAACATATATCAACATACCTGAGGAAGTCAAAGTAAAGTTTCTTTTCTTACAAATGTAACCGAGTTTCTGATCACATTCCAAATTTTGCCATTTAGCTTTTTTTTCAGGATTCAAAACTACACAGAGTTTGCTGGTTTCTGGAGAGGGGCTTCCTTTGGGAAAGACATGGAAAAAAAAAAAGTGAACTTCATTGAAGGGTAAATAGAGTGCTCAGCACTAAAAAACACTTCTGGCTGAAGAGAAAGCCCTAAAGTTAAAAAATCTTCCCCAGCTTTGACAAAAACTGAGGTAGGTCTCTGTTAGCAGGAATGTCTGTATGACATGTAGTATCATTTAAGTGGATGTGAACATGCAACCCTCTCATCGTTTTCTTCCTAGAGACAAGAAACAGGAGAACATAATTTTGGGAAAGACTATTGCTTTCAGAGCTCAAATATTTTTGCATTATATAGAAGTTTCTGGCTTATATTCTTAAAAAAAGAGTTTCTTTGTAAAGCTAAAACGTAAAAAAAATAAAATACATGTGACATATCTATCTGATAACAGAATTTAACGCAGTATTTGAGTTATGTATATTTTTTCTTTGGAAACACAGTATCAAAGAAAGTCATAGCTACCTGGAGCCCAGTTTAAGTACTGGAAAGGGCTGCTTCCAATCCACTCCCATCCACTCCTTAAGTCCAGTCTGTTGAGTCCAATCCACAGTGCAGAATCTGTACCTTCTGTTAACTCTAAGTAACCAAAAGAAGATAAATGATTTTATGGATCATTATTATTAGCAATAGTCACTAATAATATCCCTAGGAAGACTTACAATTCTTATATATCTAACTACAAGTACCTTTAGACACTAAGGGACCTAATAAATTGAAAAATTCTGAAGCTGTAAAAAGCAAAGAAGCAAAAAAAATGTTCTCTTATTCTATCACCTAGTACAAAATGAACATTCTATCACCTAGTACAGATGAGATGCCACAAAGCATACCCAAAATAAAAATATTTCTGTAACTAGGCTAAATTCTGTACAACACTGGATTTATTATAGTAGAAATATTGGTACAGTGTAGGTACAAATAATACCAATAAATATCTTGGAAGTGGAATTCAGCATTAAAAATAACAAGAGAGACCTTCTTTCATAGTGTTCCTCCAGCAATACATGGGTAGACAGAGTCATAATTTGGGATCTATAAGTAGCTGATATTTTTCAGTTTGTGAAATGAATGAAAAAATTAGATGTCAAACCACATTTGACACCATGCACGTCTCTTTTTTTTGGCACAAAGATATCTCTTTTGTCTCCTTTCAATTTGTTTAAAAGGTTACTTTTGACCAAAACCAGATTTTTAATCTACTTTTCAGAATTTTCTATTAATTTTAAAAATAAAGCAATGACATTTTAATATAAGATAAAGTTTTAAAATAGAAATTCAAACTGATCCACTTGCAGGATTCTCGAATACTTTGAATTATGGTTAAATTTGACAATGATTTTATCATGAACTTGCCAATTCTAAAAGAGCTTTTTTTTACTTCCTCGTGCATCTTTAGGTCCATAGAACCATAGAATATTTTGGGTTGGAAGGGACCTTAAAGATCATCTAGTTCCAGCCCCACTGCCATGGGCAGGGACACCTCCCACAAGACCAGGCTGCCCAAAGCCCCATCCAACCTGGCCTTGAACACCTCCAGGAATGGGGCAGCCACAGCTTCCCTGGGCAACCTGTCCCAGTGGTTCACCACTCTCATGGTGAAGAAATTCTTCCTAAAGTCTAATCTAAATCTGCTCCTCTCGAGTTTATACCCATTCCCCCTCATCCTATCACTACAAAGCTTTTGTGAACATTTCCTCCTCAGCGTTCTTGTAGCCCCTTCAGGCACAGGAAGGTCACTATAAGATCTCCTTGGAGCCTTCTCTTCACTGGGCTGAAGAACACCAACTCTCAGCCTGTCCTCATACAGGAGGTGCTCCAGCCCCCTGCTCATCTTTGTAGCCCTTGTCTGGACCCATTCCAATAGTTCCATATCCTTCTAATGTTGAAGGTCCTTCTTATGTTGAGGAAAATAGATATTAGGCAAAACCACACTAAATAGTCCTTAGCTGTGATGATGACCTGAACAGATCATGTACATAACTAAGTGTTTGCTTTACTTCCTTACCTTTAAGGTATGTTTGTTCATGAATGTTTGTGATACTCAGTAGTTCTGCATTTTGCTGCTGACAGCTCTTCCTGGCTTGGTGCCATGTGAGAGCTGATTCAGAGTTTAATTGGTAGTGGACATTTGTTGACAAATCTGTAGTCCAGGTGGTGTCTTTATCTGTGGAGAAAAATTATTTGCAGAGTGATAGTTATTCATACATAGAAAAATGAATTGCCAGTTCTTATTATGCATGGCATTCTCATTAAATGTCACTTATGCTGAGAGCACTGAAAATGTTACGAGTGGGCTGGGGAAGGACGAAGTTAAGTCCTCTAAACCAGTGGGTAGAGCTGGCAAATATTGTTTCCCTTTCCCTGAAAATACATAATTAAGGAATTACTACAATGGAAAGGCTTCCTTAGAAATATACATTGCGTGGAGTGCTGTAGCAGAAATCCTAGGTGAAATCTATAAAAAGGCATGTAATATCTTTTTCTGTACAGTGATTCCCTCTAACAGTTGTGAGAACTAGGTCTAGACCTGTCCAAATAGTTCTTAGATAAATATCCTGCTTTGCAAAGAGCTTCTGGATGTGCCTGTCACACAGCTTCAGGGCCTGGGCACTCCAACGGTGCTGAGCTGCATTGTGTTTCTCTTCCTATTTTCTTTACTTCTTTGGTTTGTAGTTTGTATTGTGCTTAATCAAGCACAATACAGAATTGAATCAGATACTTGATTATTCCCCAAAGGCAGTATGAATTAAAAACAAACAAACAAACAAACAACAAACTAAGAGCTGAGAATGGCTTTCAAAAGCTTTGAAAATTATCCGTTGACCCTATGTCACATGCCTTTTGGGTTCAGCATTCTAGATATATTTGTAGGGACCTGGAAAGCATATTTGACTATGGATTTGAACTACACTAAAAGCACGTTTTTAATCAACCAGAGTAAAGGGGCATTTTAACAATAAAAGAAAATGTTGAACCAGAGCAATGGGGAAGAATACAGGGGAAAGCTGAGAAGTGTCAGGAGGAGTCTTGCCCTGTCAAAAACAAGGCCATAATGGGAGGTGGAAAGGGAAGTGGCCATAGAAACAATATTCAGAAAGTGATTGAAGTAGTAGAGAAATGCAATGGACAGAAGACATTTGTTAGGAGGGGTGGAAAAAAATGTTCCCCAGGCAATATGAATAGGGCTTAATACCATGGATAAAAGGAGGCGTTCTACTTCAGTAAAAATATATTGACGAGAATCATGCAGAATGAAATGTTAACTTTATCATTAATTTTCTGGCAGCACCTGTTTTTGTGTCCACATCCTTCACAATGGGATTTCTCAGAGAAGGTTTGTACTATGCTGACAGCACATATCCAGGATTTGAAACAGTGAAGAGCTCAAAATTATCATTCTGGTGAGCAACACCCCCACAATTAAAGGACACTGCACACTCTTCTGTCCACATCTTTATGCAATATGTAAATTCCTTGTGTAAAGACCTGGTAGATGTGGCAACACATTATATACTAAAATACATTCTTGTAAACTACGCATTATTATAAAGATATTAATACTCCGCTAGTGCTGGTTTGCCAGCATTATGCTGAGAACTGCATGGGAACATGCAACTTACCTTTTGATGGACAAAATCCATATCGCTGGTCTGTGTCAAAATCTGCAGTGGTTGCACACCAGAGCCAGCCATCTGATCGGCCAGCATCTGTGCACTCAGCATACCACTGCTTATTGTACATGAAAGGGAATACACAGGGTGCCCCAAAACCATTTCCTAGCAGTGTAAATGTCTCTGAGAAGACAAAATGATAAAGATAGTATGGAAAAAATTCAATTAATGTAAAATAAAAATGTGAAGTCTGTGCTAATGTCTGTGTTACTCTTTCCATAACCATGATAAAATTCATTTCAGGACTTTTTCAGACTTAAGTTACTGATACATGTTTTAAAGTAATGCTTTTCTTATGTAAAGTAATATTTTGTAGGTGAGATGTACAACTAGAATTTTATTATAACAAGGATGCTTTTCCAAACTTGATAAAGTTCCAGAGCTCTGCCCTAAGATACTATTATTTTAAAGAAAGTAAAGATTTAAGTAAAATGTGAAAGAGAATTTAGAAGTCACGCTTTTTGTAAAAAGTAAACATCATGTTAGACAATCTGTCTCTGTTTTTATTCCAGTGACCATTTAAGTATCTTACATACAGTGGAGCAGCTCCCACATGCAAGGCTGAGTTTAATACTTCAAATATCCTGTGTTTTAGAACATTCATTCTGGGTGTGGGAAAACCATTTAGAGCAATTAGACTTCAGCTAATCACAAAGGGTAACTGCATTGGTAATTATAAATATTCCATGAGCCTCTTCATCTGCTGAGTCATAAAAGCTACCTCTGTCTACAATGGTACTTCCAGCCCTCTTAGCCCACCCGTATCGTGCATCTTTCTTTAGGATGCAATTTATTTTTCCCCTTGCTGTTTCAGAAACTTATCAATGTTTATACTCTGTCAACGGCATGAGGTTTAACAAGGCCAAATGCCGGGTCCTGCACTTGGGGCACAACAACCCTAAGCAGAGCTACAGACAAGGAGAAACCTGGCTGGAAAGCTGCCAATAGGAGAAGGACCTGGGGGTGTTGGTTGACAGCGACTGAACATGAGCCAGCAGTGTGCCCAGGTGGCCAAGAAGGCCAATGGCATCTGGAGTGAGTCCAGAGAAGAGCAACAAAGCTGGTGAAGGGGCTGGAGAACAGGCCTTATAAGGAGCGACTGAGAGAGCTGAGGTTGTTTAGATTGGAGAAGAGGAGGCTGAGGGGAGACCTTATTACTCTCTATAACTACCTGAAAGGAGGTTGTAGAGAGGAGGGTGCTGGCCTCTTCTCCCAAGTGACAGGGGATAGGATGAGAGGGAAGCTCCTCCAGGGGAGATTTAGGCTGGATATTAGAAAAAAAATTTTCACAGAAAGGGTCGTTGGACACTGCAACAGGCTGCCCAGGGAGGTGGTTGATTCTCCTTCCCTGGAGGTGTTTAAGGTGAGGGTGGATGAGGTGCTAAGGGGTATGGCTTAATGTTTGATAGGAATGGTTGGACTCGATGATTAGGTGGGTCTCTTCCAACCTGGTTATTCTATGATTCTATGATTCTGTCAACAAGGTAGTGACACAGTATGGTCAGCAATAGTGACTTTAGAGAATACTTATACATAGTATAAAAGTAAATGTGTATACATGCATGTTCTAATATATAGTACATGTTTAGAGATTATCTAGTGTTTGTAATACTTACAATACTTGTAATACTGACATACTGTAATACATATTCTAAAATAATGTCTGTATTATATAATATATAAATATCTATACTATGTGTATATAATACATATTTGGCCATAAATACGACATTAAATTCAAGGCTAATTCCCTCAGTACAATGATTTTCTAAAACTCTGAAGTGATCAAAATACTCAAAGCCAAAGATTCAGAACACTCCAATACAAAGAAATTAGTGCAAAGGATGAAACAATCAGTTTTCTGCACCTTCGTTTCCCTGGGAACATAAAATATCCATGGCACCATAGATCTTCCACTTATTCTTTGCACTCAGCCCCTTCTTTAGCAAAACATTGTCATATTCTTCATCACCAGGACTAAGAAACAAATCTTGCCCTTGGATTGCAAGGAGGCTCTCATTTCTGCATTCCCACCACTGGAGCTCACTTGTTGGATTACATGGATGCAGGGTGATCACAGCTTGATCCTCCTTTGACACTACCCCCAGGCATAGGTTCAGTCTCACACTCATAAGCTGATGATCAGTGATCCACCTGAATTTTTGTGATTCATTGTCTTGATGGCAAGTGGCAGTTCTAACTGACTGTGCAACAGATGCCTGAAGACAAAGTTTGCTTACTTCGTTATTTATAAGAAATGTTTCAATGTCTGCAGAACAAAACAATACATAATAAATGATTAATGTATAACATATGTATAGTGGATATATGACATAATTCTGCTTCCCATTCACATGAACAAGAAGCCATTGCATTCATACCACATTAAAACTTGATCTTTTTTTAACAGAGTTCAATGCAATAACAATTTTACTGATTAAAAAGCAGTAAGGTCGACAGCAGAATATGTATTTCATTATTGTATGTCACCATACTGTGGATTAGTGGCACTGGGCAGCATCAGTAGAGCTGATCACAGCTTGTTGGATTTATTTACATCAGTCACATGAATTCATTCCATCACACTGCTATTACCATTACCCTGCTTACATCTATCCCCACGTGCATGGCCTTGTAGACCACTTACCTCTACAAACTGTAAGACACCCTTAAGATCTGGCAGAGTGAGAAATGTTTGTAGAGGTCACAGTGGAGTCACAGCTGCCTTTGCTGAGCCATTTGTCTCCCCACCTCCAAATCCAAATTTCCTTTCCTTTTCACTGTACAGATGTGGGTGAACATCTCTGGGGCTCACAAAGGGTACCTTTGGGTCATCGGTCTTGCTGACCTACAAGACCTCTAATACCTACTTTGAGCCACCGTCATGTGAAACTAGGAATGAAATGGGGGAACCAATCATAGTCTAAGAAAGCAGCATGGACAGGGTAGTAGTAGCATCTGATTACCACCTGTCAATGTGGAAATGCTGGTGGAAGTTAGAAGGTCCACCTGTACCAGAAACTGGGTACCTAGCTCTCCAGGTAGTTTCTCTGACTCATGTCTACAGTGTTGGCTCCAGTGCCAAAGTAAAGTAGAAGTAGTTGAGCTAACTTCTCTTTTACAGTGAGTAGATCAGTAGCACTAGTGAATCGTGACCATGACTTTGCTCTGCTGCTTTGTGGTGTACTTTGTGCCCCACCTAGTTATATTTCCCTCCAAAGCCTTTGAGATTCATAACCAGATTTGGTCCCTGATACATCTCTTGAACACTGGGAGTCATATTTAAATTAAATGTATTTTAAAAGCTAAAGAAATTTAATCAAAAAGCCTGTAAAATGTTGAAGTCCATTTAGTTGATAATATACTGCACACTGAAAATAATTATTATGGCCTGTGCTAATAACATGGGAAATTAAAAAAGAAAAATCACGTACTCTGAGGCAATCCATAATAGTTGTACTCAGGAGTTACAAAGCTAAAAGAATTTAACCTTAAACATTCAGGTCTCCAGAAGCCATCTGTTTACCACATCCAATAGAAACATAGTTAAAGGGATGGCAGTAATACTGCTACTGTAATTCTACAAAAACTTTCCTAAACTTTGTCCAATTTTATGTCACAAAAAATTTACTTCATCCACTTTATCAAAGCCAGTGAATTTAGTGAGTCTGTTTAAAACATTGAATGAAAATAATTCTCTTTATATCCATTCTCTCTGTCCATGCACTCCGGATCATCTGTGAACAACATAACATCTCATAAATAATTTCACATTTCACAACTCCTGAAGTTATTCCTGTCTGATTTTGTTAAACATTATTTAGACACCAACAGCTCAAAAATCAGAATCCAGAATTAAATAATAAGAAAATAAAACCCTAGACATTTAAACATATCTCATTATTTTCTTAAGTCTGATCTTCCATGCTTATTGAAATTATTGTGACGCAATATATGAAGTAAAGAATTCAGTCTTCCTTCTCTATCCATTTCATTTTTCTGTTAGACCCTGCCCTTCACTCTTTCCCACCATTTAGAGGCTCCCCAACTCCCTCTCTGTCACAAACTAATAATTTACATATAGGCACTGCCATGGAACCATAAATCACCCTGAAATGCCTCAGGACACAGAAGCACTTTCACAAATGCTTTACAGGAGGCAAGAAGGCACTTACCCACTAGCTGCAATGCAGAGTGAAACAAAACCACAAGCAAGAACCCAGAAAACATGATTGTAATTGTTGCTTCCTTTTATTCCTTTCACCAAAAGCTGAATGATGAGAATTCCTGGTAACAAAGCCCTGCTGAAGAGAGGACAGTGACCAGTCTCCTGCAGTTTCAAAGGCTAGATGGTTGGATAGAAAGCTCTGAGTGCTAAATAAGGAAGTATTCTGTCACATGCTATGTTTTGAAAACACAAGACCAGACAGAACAAATTTTGCCTTCAAAAAAGAAAGACTTCTCACTGAGGGCAAACTGTGCTGCCTTGGGAAAGCAAGTGATACAAAGAAGGTTATATGTCAATATTTTCCTTCTAACTTTCCTGAAGAGACATCTGGGAAGCTCATGGCATCAAAACAATAGACATTCAACCCTATGTTTACATGTGTGTGAAAAGATAGGACTGAAGTTTAGATGATTTAAGTGAAATTCACTCTGTAGGACATTATGAAAATTTATTCTCATCTAAATTAGCTTGCCATTGTCCCATAGACCTTCATTTATGCATAAATGCAACTAGAAGACCAGCACCAAAAACTACTTGAAAAAAGGCTCATTTTAAAAATGGTCCCCAGTTTTCTTGTGAAGTAGGTCGATCTTGACAGACAGTCATGCCAAGAGCCAGCCACAGTTTCAGGAAAGGCCATGTATTTCTTACCCAGATCATAGTGCAAGCACGCAGGAGTTTGGTTTCCAAATATATAGGTGGAAATCTGAAAGCAACAGCATTTCTCTCCCAGTCATTACAGACTGTCCCTACAGTTGCTTAAAGGCCTGACTTTATCACAGTAAATTTTACCATGGGAATATTTTTTTTTGCTCAGAAAAAAATGCTAAATGGAAAGAACAATCTGTGGTGTGGAAATACTATTTGAAATGTAGTACCATATTTGTTCAGCACCTGTAGCAAATATGTGATAGCAAGGAAATTTGGCATCGTCTCCTGTTTATTAAAAAGATAATAGTATTTCCCAGGTAAAGGATTGGTTCCTACTGGGCTGCTCAGCAAAAAGACAGTGCAAGACAGTTATCTGAAAAATTCTACAGGATTAAAATAAAGAAGGAGGAATTGAATTGTGAAATAAGAAACTGCAAGGAAATCCTAGGTGCAGATGTTAGGAAGTTACAGGCAAATTTAACTGAATTTCCTTTTTCAGATGATGATAAAATATGCTAACAATAACAATAAAGTAAAAACAAAGTCAATAGGGTTTTTTTTAAAAGATATTTCTGGATTTTATTTTATTTTTTTAAGAAAAAAACTCCATAAGTCTCTTAATCACCTGCCAAAGATCTTGCCTAGAAAGCGTGAAAGTTCTCTCTGGTCTGAACTGATTGGTCTTACACTGAGAACTGTTCCTTACAGCATGTGCCCTATTTGTATAAAAGATACCTTGTCGTTTATACTGTCAGCAGTTTTAAACACCCTTGTTTTATTCTGGACTTGGCATAAGGCCAAGAGGTTGGACATTGTGCAATTACAAAGAAGCAAAAAGGGAACAGTTCCTTTTCTTCATCCTCCTCTGCTCCTCAAGCCACACCAGAGCCAACTGTAGTCTTACAGTAAAATAAACATGAGTTCATTAGGAAAAAACAAACTCTTCACAGGAATCCCTTCAGCCTGGCTGCAGAACAATTTCTGAGCTAAAAATCTGGACAAATTGTACTGCGTTCTTGATACTACAAATGTATTTTGTGTACTTGCACCTTTCCTTGTGTGACCACTACTGTGAATGACACAGTGCTATGCTGGTTCCTGGAAAGAAGCAATTGCTTGAGGCTGTGAAAATCCCTGTCACCAGCCTCCAACATAGAGCAAAGCTGAAAAAACAAAGCCAGAAAAGCAAACCTCACTGTATTCACTGCACCTTACACCTCCCGATCACCATAAGCCACCAGACATGTACGTCTGGGAGTGCCAGGTAGGAGGTGCCACCATCCTCTTGCTCACTTGTGCTTCAGAAATCTGGCAATGTCAGGCACCTTCATCTTGCCACTGCCCATGGATGTAGCCCTAGCACGAGCTGTACCCAGCTTTGAAGTGAAGGATGGCCATTCCTGATCTGGAAGGTAAAAAGCTGGGCTAGAAGCAAAGTTGTAGTCCCTGGCATGGATTCATTTAATTCCTTTTTGCTTCAAATTCAATTGTTAGAACTACATCCTAGACACTAATATCATAAAGAGATTACTGATAGCGTAAAAGTAGATTTGCTAAGAAATCTCTGGAAATCCTACAAAGTTCATTAAACTTTTTCTCACACGAAGAATAAGGGAATAACAGCAGCATGCTATCAACAGCATCCAATACCCCAGTTTGTCTGATGTGTCTAAATAAATGACAGGTGGAGGTAACATACCATGGTTGCTTTGCTGGCGATAATTTTGCAATTACTGATACCAGGTGTTCACAGATAGCTACGGTGACATAAAAAGACTTATAAGGTGCTTAGGGATCCTTCAAGAGCAATAGTCCTTTAGAACCTGCTCTGCTGAAGGAGCAATGCCCACCAGGGTGAGTCTACGCACGCACTTGGATGATTGGTTGAAAGCAGCTGATGCACTGCTGCTCTTGCAGATGAACCCCAGCCATTGGGCACTGATTGTAAGGGGATTTCCCTTGTTAGTTATAACTTTAATAGTTCTTGTTGTTCCAAATTTAATTGAATGTTTTGATGCAGAGGTGAGATGAGCCTGCTGTATTTTTTATCAAATTCAAGCAAGGGAGGTTGCTGTCCTTTGTAGCCATTCTCATCCAGGTTGATAAAGGTATTAGTTTAAAGCTGCTTTGCTCTTAGAAGTTCAGAGAAGAAAATCCACAAAGCTCAAAATAAGAACTAGCTTGGAACATACTCTTGGAATTAAAATACCATGGCTATTGCATTCATTTGCTTGGCTTTCTTACATATCTAGTGAAAGCAACCATAAAGTATGGAGTAATTAATCAGAAAGGCAACTTCATCATGAAAGGGACAGTAGAAACATTTCCCTGGGCAAAACCAGATTTGGAACATTGTTTGAGGAAGGATATTGTTTCTTTATTAGATTTTTCTAAAGATTGAGGATTCATATGCACTCCTTGTGAAGATGTTGTTGCGTAAGTAAGTAGTTACTAAAGAGTCTTGGAGCACTTTTATGTTGTCCTCACATCTTAAGTCCACATCTTTTTATGCACTGCTAGAGACTAAGTATGTGGGTACTACACAGACAATAACTCTTTAAAAGTACATTTAGTGACAAACAAGTGTAAGATGAAACTTTAAAAGAAAAAACATCTCCCTTACATGGAATTGTGAAATTTATCTCCAAGGAATTGTGAAATTTTTTCCAAAGGAATGCGTGCAAAGTCTGAACTTTATTTTTATCCAGTGTAGGAAGTATTAATTTAAAAAAAAAAAAATTAAAATGTATGTAAGCTTCCTGGGGTAATTAAAAGCTAATTGTCATACTGCCATACAAAATGGTTGTTTCTACAAGAAATGGTGTGATATTTGTGATAGGATGAATAATTTGGCCCATGTGATCTAGAATTTATCATGCAATGAGCAATATAATGCAATGGGTAAAAAAAAGGGCCATGATTTTGTGCCTAGAATTTATAATAAATTGAGAAAAAGTCATATAGTCTATAAATATACTAAGACAAAAAGGTAAACAAAATGCAAAGGAATTATAGCTCCATGAAGTACTAGGATAACAGAGAAGCAAGCAATACACCAAGTTTTTGTTATTTTAATCTACATAAAATAACTTAATTTTGACAAAATGGTCAATAGTGTTAACTACACTGAGAAAGAACAGAGAAACAGAACAAGGAAAGGATGCATACAGGAATTAAATCAGCTTTGTCTTATGTCCTTGTATTCATATTGAAGGACTGAAAAAAAATTCATGTAGCAGTGATAAGTCATTAACAGTAATCTCCAAGAAATCATGCAAGATGCATAACATTAAAGAGTATTGGAGAAGAGAGTCACACAGAAGTAAATCAAATTTAACAATAAATTTAATTTGTTTTAAGAGAGGGAAATTGTGGATCATGTAAATCGATACAAAGTTCATGAGAAATAGCATTGAATTTTGACTGATATAAAGAGATGTTCCTTTAATGCCTAAGTGGCTAACAGTCTTATGTTTTAACAGTTACCAGAAAATTATTAGACATATACACATCGTATGCTTGCACAGCAAGAACAAGATGTAAATGCACCATTATTACTCAGTTCAAGAAAGCCTTTTACTAAAGTAAAAATCCTGACAATCTTCTTATCTTTAACCTAACTCTGAGATGTGACAGATATAATTAACAAATATCAAATAGCTTTTATCTTGAGCAGAAGAAGGGGAAAACAGGTTTCAGACCAAATATTTTCTTTATCTGATAGGATCATCTAATTTATATATTCCCTATTGAAACCTGTGAGGTAATACATTCCAAAATGTGCTTAGAGTAAAATATTCTGTTGACTGAGACACAGACTTACACAATTGACAGAGAAAGCCATTGGGTCATTATCAGACTCTCACTTCTTGAGGTGTTTGGTATCAGCCCAGTCTGATTTCATAAAAAAATATTGGGGGCAGCTGAGGCTAAAGCATCTTTAAGCCTTGCCTAAATTATCTTCTCAATTCATTACATCATAGCTCTATTAATCCATCCATAAAATCATATGTGGCTTTTTATGTTTAAGATTCCTCTCTTATTTTTGCTATACAAACTACAGATACTCTGCTATCTGTGCCTTTTAGGAACCTGTTTTCTTTTGTAACAAAAACCCACTCTCAACAGAGGGAGAACACTATTCTAGTGTAAGTGTCAAGCCTGTTATTTTCTTCTTTATATGAAAATCATAATGCCAGAAAGATGCAGAAGAATTACATGACTTCTGAAGATAAGCTGGAAGAACTTAGTCCAGGGGAAGGAAGACTGGAGCAGGACACAATAGCAACTTGCAAAGATATAAAATGTTGTTACCTGAAGGAAAGTCATGAATTATCCTTCACATCTCATTTGGAAAGGACAAGAAATACAGGAAAAGAAACAGTGGAGTTTATCAAGAAATAATTAGGTACCAGGAAAAAACTTCTTAACAATAGTGTTAAGTACTTCGATAGATTAGTGAAAGGCCTTTAGAAAATAAAAATAAAATAGGAAAGTAGTTGTTAGAAATCAACTAGGCTCACTTTTCTCCCCTTCACCAAGGGTAGTCTTCAGGATTTCTAAAAGTTTATAAAGTTTATCTTTCTATCTCTAGAATTAAGAATTATTTTCCAGGTTTCAGTTCACATGCACATATGAAAAGGAATACAGCTGTAACATTGATTTGCAATCTTAAACTGATGTAACCCTTAACTTAAGGTTCATTTGGTAAACAATTTCTCATTGAAACAAGTCTTGTTGCCCATTTTGTATACCTGTGACAAACCCAGCCATTAATGTCCTCTGTTCTGACTCTCTTCTGTATGTGGCATCGGGAAGCCTCAGAGTATCAACACACAGTTTGATACAAGAAAGTCTTGGGCACCTGTGGGAAACTGGAAAGGGGCATGGCAATGGATGAGTGACTGCCACTGAGAAGCTGTCACAGGTAACCTGTCTGCTTCAATGGCCTCTCAGCTGCTTTACCAGCCTCATGAGGTACTAATGCTGCTCTGTTT
This sequence comes from Clamator glandarius, assembly GCA_033459285.1. Lineage (NCBI taxonomy): Eukaryota > Metazoa > Chordata > Aves > Cuculiformes > Cuculidae > Clamator > Clamator glandarius. The sequence continues at coordinate 3,262,499 of JAUNZM010000046.1, forward strand.
TAAGGTGTAAAAAAGGGTCTGTTGTTCCTCAGCCCAACCATATGATTAAAGGGACACAGGTTCAATTTAAGAAGCAAGCAAATCGGGTGAAAAATAAAACTTGGTCACCCTTTGCAATATGAGTAGGAGAAAAGAGAAGGCTGAAGGAGAGAAGATTTCAGGCCGAGCTTTACTGGCAGCCCAGGTCAGTTCCCCCAGGATGACATTACTGAGTCCTATGTGTGGCAGGGCAGGGCCATCCTTGCCCTGGAGCTAGTGCTGTGTCTGCCTGCTTATATATATATTTTTTCAGCACCCCAGGACAGCAGACATTTAGTCCTTCTTTCCTTTCCTGAAGCAGCTTGTAACAGGGTTAAATAGACTCAGAGTGGGTGGTAGGTGCCTTGGGCTTGCAAGGGGTGGTGAGACCTAGCCAAGATTTCCTTGGAGAGACATAACTGACTGCTTGAAAATTTCTCTTATCTTTCGCAATGTTGGGCTGTTAAAATGGCAGTAGCATGCTAAAACAAGAAAGTAAACTGTAAGGCCGAAGTCATCACCATGCTGATAAGATGTCTGAGTGAGCACCAGGATCTCAGAAGGTCTCAGCCTTTGTTTCTTGTGACAGTGCCATGGGGGCCACATTCAAGGGGAGGAAGGGTCACATCTGGGAGACTGCACCAGAGGGTGCATGTCACAGCTGCAAATGTTGTCTAGCCCTGCCTGTTGACTCAAGAGAATTTGAATCTCAATGTTTCTGCTGAGGTACAGCAGGCCAATGTAGGCTCCATGACTGCTGATTTACAGATACGCTCATCAGCCTTCTGTAATACCCTTTGTCTGCTTCTCATTATCTAAGCTTCAGTAATCACTGGAAATAATCAGAATAGATCTTTGGACTATTGTTTAAATCATGGCTTGTGTAAGGAAAAAATAACTAGCTCAGCCCTACTTCCTGGATAACAGTATGTAGTTATAAAAATAACTGGGAAAATGCCTGTTCCTTCTGTTATCTCTAGGATGACTCATTGGTGGTTTTTTTTCTTTGCTTTATCAATGTTTCCTTCCTTATAAAAAAATTAAAAGAAAACCCAAACCAAAACATATACCACTTTTCAGAAAGAAATGTTTCAAATTATTTACCACGGACTAATACTTCGAGGAGTGTCTGGACAACACTCTTAGTTATGTAGCTCAGTGTTAGGTAGTCCTGTGAGAAGTAGGGGGTTGGACTCGGTGATACTTATGGGTCCCTTCAGCTCAAGATATTTTGACTCTATGACAATTTTTGACAAATTTTTATTCCCTTTCTTTATGTTAATCTCCTACCATACCTAAGTGCAGCATTTAACTTAAGCAGATTATCTGCCAACTCTTCTGCTTCAATATGCCTCTCATAAATATTTAAGACTGTTTTCTTCCACCACTACGCATGAATTGGTACGGTCCAGAATGTGGTTTTAAATATAGGTAACAAAGATATGTGAAAAATATCACATCTGAAAAATGTTTTAACACCAGCTCTCCAGCACTTGTTTGTGGCCTAACCTACCTTTCAGTCCCTACGGGGCTGGAAGCTAAGTAGTAATAGAAGTTTCTTTACATCACAGAATCACAGAATCACAGAATAACCAGGTTGGAAGAGACCCACTGGATCGTCCAGTCCAACCATTCCCACCAATCCCTAAATCATGCTCCTAAGCACCTCATCCACCCTCACCTTAAACACCTCCAGGGACAGTGACTCAACCACCTCCCTTGGCAGACCGTTCCAATGCCTAACGACCCTCTCCGTGAAGAACTTTTTCCTAATCTCAAGCCTAAATCTCCCCTGGCGGAGCTTGTGGCCATTCCCTCTCATCCTGTCCCCTGTCACTTGGGAGAAGAGGCCAGCACCCTCCTCTCCACAACCTCCTTTCAGGTAGTTGTAGAGAGTCATAAGGTCTCCCCTCAGCCTCCTCTTCTCCAGGCTAAACAACCCCAGCTCTCTCAGCCGCTCCTCATAAGATTTGTTCTCCAGCCCCTTCACCAGCTTTGTTGCTCTTCTCTGGACTCGCTCCAGAGCCTCAACATCCTTCTTGTGGTGAGGGGCCCAGAACTGAACGCAGTACTCGAGGTGCGGTCTCACCAGTGCCGAGTACAGGGGGAGAATAACCTCCCTGGACCTGCTGGTCACGCCATTCCTGATACAAGCCAAGATGCCATTGGCCTTCTTGGCCACCTGGGCACATTGCTGGCTCATGTTCAGTCGGTTGTCAACCAGCACCCCCAGGTCCTTCTCCTCCTGGCATCTTTCCAGCCAGGTTTCTCCTAGTTTGTAGCTCTGCTTAGGGTTGTTGTGCCCCAAGTGCAGGACCCGGCATTTGGCCTTGTTAAACCTCATGCCGTTGGTCTCAGCCCAGCAGTCCAGGCTATTCAGATCCCTTTGCAGAGCCTCCCGACCCTCCAGCAGATCGACACTTCCACCCAGCTTGGTGTCATCTGCAAACTTGCTAAGCGAGGACTCAATGCCTTCATCTAGGTCGTTGATAAAGACATTAAACAGGACTGGACCCAGGACTGAGCCCTGGGGAACCCCACTTGTCACTGGCCTCCAGCTGGATTTAACTCCATTTACCACCACTCTCTGGGCCTGGTCATTCAACCAGTTTTTCACCCAGGAGAGTGTGCACCCGTCCAGGCCAGAGGCTGACAGTTTCCGAAGGAGAATGCTATGAGAAACTGTATCAATGGCTTTACTGAAGTCCAGGAAGACCACATCCACAGCCTTTCCCTCGTCCAAGAGTTTAGTCACTTGGTCATAGAAGGTGATCAGATTACTCTGGCAAGAAAGCTAACATCACCTAACAAGGAAGACACTGTAGTTCTTCCCCTCCTTACACACCTTCCAACTATAGTTACATCAAATCTATTTTCAGAAAGAGGAGGGAAATTTTATAATTAACAGCACAAAAAGAAATAGAGAGAGCAGACATTCACATGTACTGTAACCAAAGGAATCTATTAACTACGAAACTATAAAAAGATCTGTAGGGCTAAGTTAAAAATGTAGTTCAAATAAAGAGTGAAAGGAGCTCTGTTAACAGCTCAAAGGGTTGGCTTTAGTCTGAAACAGTTTCCCGAATTCTTTGTTATGAAAGGCATCTAAGTCTATCACAGCTCTTCCAGGCATAGTCTGAGCATTGTAATATGACTGCAATGTGATTTGTTCTTTTATTTCTTTCAAGGGATGCTGAAGGCATCTAATGCTTCTTGTTGAGTCCTGCATTCTCAGGGAAGAGGTAAACATCTAGCATAAATTAACCAATCTTCTTTCACAGGATATATATCCCAATTAAAATGTAGAGAGAGGGGTAAACACTATATACTACTTGGCTCTTCTAAGTAATGCTACTATCACTGTTGTTGCTGTTGCTGGCATAGCTCATCTGCATGGACCATCTCTGTCAGGAACCTCTATTTTAAACCTCTTCCACATATCTATAAATTTGAGAAAAAAAGTGCTCAGCTTGGGTGTTTCAGACATGAACACTGGATTACGCCCACTGGTGTCAATACCCTGGAGAACTGTGTAGTACAGAAAAACAAATCCAGAGTGTCCTTTTTATTACTAACCAAAAGCTAGCAATTTCATCACTAAAGCACAGACAGAGAAAGAGGAAATATAGGAACTTGTGAAGTTGAATTTTGCCATTCCTATCTCTGCAACTAATGAATATTGAGAGGATGGAAGGGGAAGTGAAAAATAATTAAGAATGGAGGAGCAAGGTCTACGTAGGTCTACATACTGACAGGCACCTGTGAAAAAACCTGGTCAACTCCAGACAGATTTACGTAAGCAAAGCCAGGATTTTTATGGTAGGTAAGAAAATTTTGCACTGCCTAGACATGCCCCGATTTTCAACATAACTGGACACAGAAAAAGTCGAATGTTAGTATTTCTGTTCCAAACTCTGCCCTTGTGCAAACTATGAAGTTCTCCTCCTTTCCAATTAAACCATACTACCTATAATTTTTACACCTGCACAAAATGACAGTGTTGCAAAATCTAATTGACATCTATAAAAATGTTTTCAGCTCCTTGGATACAAGACCTTGTGTCATGATGCACAGCATCAAAAACCACTAAGGTGATCTAATCTCTGGAAAGCTTGTAAGCCTTGGTCCAAACTTTGAATTCAAGTCATAGCCAGTTCCCAACTACAGGACTATCCAAGGCTGCATTCTCTGCAGCCAATGTCACCGGGTTTTTTTTCAGTTAACACATATCTGTAAACACTAGCCTAAGTAGGCACATCATTCATCAAAGTACACTTTTGTGGATACTGTTCACATCACTGCATGTACAAAGCACTCTTAATTTAGCTGAATTTTCATATTTATGAAGCCAATGTGCATTTAAAATGAGCTTGGGCTCTTGCCCACATTTTGAGTAATCTCATTATTTTTCTTGGCAGCATCACAGTCTATCGAACCTAAGTCTGTACTGGAAAGCTTCAGCATAGACTACATATTCCTTGTTATTTTACATGAGGCAGTGTCATTGCATTCATGAGTTTAATTCTTCATACCAAAACATAAGCAAGCACTGTTTAAAGTATGCTCTTTGTTTCAGTAACTGTCTGTCAGCCACTTCATTGAGAGGCAAGTAAACAAAGATGAGTAAATATTTGCAAGATCATTCCTGTACCATGAACATTGATTAATTAGTTCTGCACTAGTTCTGCCCAACTTTGCATAAAACAACAGTACAGATTAAAGATAAAAAAAGAAATGCTATGTCTAGGCTTCAAGATAACCCCATACATTATTTTAATCTACTATAAATAGCACATTTTTTTTAAAGAAGAGAAATTTGGTTAGTCTTAACACCTAGAAACTGGCTGCAGTACTTGGAGAGATTTACAGTTCTCAGTCAACACTAATGAAGGCTAGAGAGGGTTTGAGCAAATCAGAAAACAACACACAGTAAAAAAAGAGGAAGCAAGGAATTATAAACAAGGCAGAATAACTTGAATTCTTGGAAAGGTAGTATAAAAGATGATACCATTTCCTAATCATGAGAGGATAACTAGATAGTAAGGAATCTTAGTCAAGCCCTAAGGAAAGAACAATGATTAACAGTTCATGTTGAACAGAAAGGTGTACGGACATGGGTTTGATGGGAAGATTAGGTGATATTCTGTATGTTAACTGCTCAGATAATGGCAAAATGTATGCTTAATAAGTTGTTAAAAGTTGGCAAATGAACTTAAATTATATAAGGCTCAGGAAGAGACATTTTTTCAGAGTTGTCTATCCTGTAAATGGATGTTGGCATGTGTTCTTCCCACATGCCAGGGAGCATTTCCTCAAAGGGTTTTCTAGATCCAGTTTGGCATGTTGAATGTTCAGGAGACCATTCCCATGGATTAGTTTAGGCACAACAACCACCAGCCTGCTATGGAGCAACCAAGAGATTTTACTAGCATAGATGTGGACTACTCTAGGCCAGATACCCTGAAAAGCTGGCAGTGTTGCAAAGCACATCATTAATATAGAAGCTTTCAGTAGGTTACCCATCACTGTTGGAAACAGTGGTTGTATATGTCAATAGCTGCTTAGTTCTAGCTGACTTTGATTTTGTGCAGGGCCTTTTCATTTCCCTATTTCTATTATGTAAATGATAAAAGGTTCTTATTCATAGGATATAAAAATTCTAAGATCTTTAACCCTTAAATTATGTTATGCCTTCTGTTGCTTACTTTAACATTAGAAGAAAGAAACTCCATTTTCAGTGGAATCCAGAACAAAAGAGAATATGTTTATTCAAACATGATTGAGATCCCTCCTAAATTCTAAAATTAAATACTTTGAAGCTTAGAAATCTGAAGTGACACATTCTTTTGCAATCAGCTAGTGTGACATGGAAGTGACACATTCCAGTGCAAGAACACAACGTGTCTGTAGACTAAAGCTTGATAGTGATATAAGTTTTATATACTGATATGAGCTTTTATAAAACTCAGAAGTAAAATGCAGTTCTATCAGCTAAGAACTTGATATTTCCAGCATCACAACAGATTTGCACAGTTACTGTATGCTAGGAATTAAAATTCTTGTTTTTGCAATTACCTTGCTGAGCTTCACATTTTTAGAACCTCTGAGGGATACTGTTCCTGTTTACAGACTAGACTGGCTGGATAACTACTTCACCCCATGTGCAGCACCATCACTTACTTTTCCTCACATACCTGATGAAGCACCTCTGTGCTTTTCTTTCCTCTCTTGCCTCTATTTCTTTGCACAGGCAGGAATGATATGAAGGAAGAGACTGGATCCATGTGTGATCTTCCAGGGCAATTTGCTTTTGCGGACCAGCAACTAATGTGTGTTCACTGAGGGTACCTGCACATGACAAAGAGACCAAGGAAAACAAGGAATTGGCAAGGAATATGCAGGAATTAAGATACTAACAACAGGCAGAGGACTGAAAGATAAATAGCAGTCTTAGGATGGAATCTGATAGTAGTAGACAGAAGATAATTAACTGCAGAGCGACAAACATGCATCTCCAGCCACTCAGAAATACAAACAGGAGGAAAACATTGCTTTCAACTTCTACATCCTTATTTGCTTGTCTCAGTTACTTGGTTTTGTTTGGTTGTTGGATTTGTTTGGGTTTTTTTTCACACTGACACTATAATTAATTTCTTGAGAACATGAGAGCCCAACAGCTTGCAGCCTCACATCTGGTGTAGATCTTTAGTTGGAATACCAGCTGCAACATTTACAACCTTCTGGAAGTGCTTATCTAATTGGCTGCAGAAGCTGAATATATGGGAGCATCAATCCAACTTTCCAAGTGGGCTCATGTAATAATCATGGACACAGGGAGAGATCCAAGGTGAGTATCTGATACAGGACATTGTCCAAAGAAAGTGCCATTGGACTATAATGGGTAAAGATATATGTTTTGTAAAATTAGCGTTCTTTAATAAGCAGGCCTCTCAGCTGCTAAGTAATAAAAAAAACCAACATGCCTGTAATAAACTGTTGGTAGGAACTATGGTTTTGACAATGGTGCCCAGAAAGGTAACTCGGTATTTGTGGTACCCTGTTTGTGATTCCTGCACTTACACATGCCCAGACCATCTGGCTGCGACATCAGGAACAGCTTCACTGCTCAGCTGCTTGGAACAAAACATCATGCAGCAGATTGAGGAACCAAGTCTTGCACATCTGCAGTCTTGATAAGGACTCCACTCAGTGGTAAATATAAGGTGCTGCAGTTCCCTGCATCATTCAGTATAGCATCCTATATACATAACCAACCACTACGAAACATGGAATTATAAAATAGTTTGGAAGAGAGCTCTGGAGGTCATTTTGTTTAACCCCTAGCCCAAAACAGGGCCTCAGAGATATATGCTGCTTCAAAGCTTGCTCAGGACCTTTTCTGCAGCTTAATTTTGATATATTAATATTTCCATAACCAAGGATGATATTTCCATAGAAAATATTGTCTATGTTGACACACTAAGTGTGAGAACTGGTAGAAACTGTTTACAATACTCAATTTGAGTGACACTTTGATTGTTATCAAAGTGAATAATTGAGGAAAAAAAAACCCAATTTAAGAATATCAGGAGTGAGTTATGATAAAATATTAAATTTCAGGAAATGAAATTATTCTAGTATTCAGTACAATTTCAGTCAAATTATAAAAGTACACAAGAAGCAATAGAAAATATTTTAAGGAAGAGGGTTCATAGAATGTTCTTGTCTCTTTTGATTCCTTAGCTGAAAGCAAAATTTAAGGATTTCTTTCCTTTTAATCTTATTTATCTTATCTTTATTTTTGTCTTTTTTCTTGCTTCCTCATTTATTTAAAATCCCTCCCCTATTTTGTGTCACTATGCTAAGTTTTTATAGCATAAACAATAGTAAAAAAATATTTTCTTGCAATAGAGAATCATAGAATCATAGAATAACCAGGTTGGAAGAGACCCACCGGATCATCGAGTCCAACCATTCCTATCAAACACTAAACCATGTCCCTTAGCACCTCATCCACCCTCACCTTAAACACCTCCAGGGAAGGTGAATCAATCACCTCCCTAGGCAGCCTGTTCCAGTGCTCAATGACTCTTTCTGTGAAATTTTTTTTCCTAATGTCAAGCCTAAATCTCCCCTGGTGGAGCCTACCTCTCATCCTGTCCCCTGTCACTTGGGAGAAGAGGCCAGCACCCTCCTCTCCACAGCCTCCTTTCAGGTAGTTATAAAGAGCAATGAGGTCTCCCCTCAGCCTCCTCTTCTCCAGGCTAAACAACCGCAGCTCTCTCAGTCGCTCCTCATAAGGCCTGTTCTCCAGCCCCTTCACCAGCTTCCCTGCTCCTCTCTGGACTCGCTCCAGAGCCTCAACATCCTTCTTGTGGTGAGGAGCCCAGAACTGAACACAGTACTCGAGGTGCGGTCTCACCAGTGCCGAGTACAGAGGGAGAATAACCTGCCTGGACCTGCTGGTCACGCCGTTTCTGATACAAGCCAAGATGCCATTGGCCTTCCTGGCCACCTGGGCACACTGCTGGCTCATGTTCAGTCGGCTGTCAACCAACACCACCAGGTCCTTCTCCTCCTGGCAGCTTTCTAGACAGACTTCTCCTAGTCTGTAGCTCTGCTTAGGGCTGTTGTGCCCCAAGTGCAGGACCCGGCATTTGGCCTTGTTAAACCTCATGCTATTGGACTCTGCCCAGTGGTCCAGCCTGTTCAGATCCCTTTGCAGAGCCTCCCGACCCTCTAGCAGATCCACACTTCCACCCAGCTTAGTGTCATCTGCAAACTTGCTAAGGGTGCACTCGATGCCTTCATCCAGGTCATTGATAAAGATATTGATTAGGGCTGGACCCAGGACTGAGCCCTGGGGAACCCCACTTGTCACTGGCCTCCAGCTGGATTTAACTCCATTTCTCACCACTCTCTGGGCCCAGTCGTTCAACCAGTTTTCTACCCAGGAGAGTGTGCACCCGTCCAGGCCAGAGGCCGACAGTTTCCGAAGCAGAATGCTGTGGGAAATTGTGTCAAAGGCTTTACTGAAGTCCAGAAAGACCACATCCACAGTAATATGGGATGCAGGAGACACCTTTGGGTGCGTGGAGTATGTGTAATCAAGCCTCATTAGTATTCCACTAGCATTAATAACTGATTCATCCCCCCCACTCTCCTCCACCTATCACAGGCATCATATACTCAATATAACTTCTCTTCTTCCTCTTTCTCCTGCTTTCTCCCACCCCCACACCCCCCACTGATTAGACCCCAAACTGGTTAGCTCCAACAGGTGGAATTATCAGGTCATCTGGCTGATGTCATGACCATCTATAAGAAGGGGTGCAGGGAGAATCCGGGGAACGACAGGCCTGTCAGTCTGACCTCAGTACCAGGGAAAGTCATGGAACAGGTGATCGTGAGTGCTATCAAGAAGCACTTGCAAGACAACTGGGAGATCAGGCCCAGTCAACACGGGTTCATGAAAGGCAGGTCTTGCCAGACTAATCTGATCACCTTCTGTGACCAAGTGACTAGACTCTTGGACAAGGGAAAGGCTGTGGATGTGGTCTTCCTGGACTTTAGTAAAGCCGTTGATACAGTTTCTCACAGCATTCTGCTTCAGAAACTGTCGGCCTCTGGCCTGGACGGGTGCACACTCCCCTGGGTGAAAAACTGGTTGAATGACGGGGCCCAGAGGGTGATAGTAAACGGAGTTAAATCCAGCTAGAGGCCAGTTACAAATGGGGTTCCCCAGGGCTCAGTGCTGCATCCAGCCCTATTCAATGTCTTTATCAACAACCTGGATGAAGGCATTGAGTGCTCCCTTAGCAAGTTTGCAGATGACACCAAGCTGGGTGGAAGTGTCGATCTGCTGGAGGGTTGGGAGGCTCTGCAAAGGGACCTGAACAGGCTGGACCACTGGGCTGAGAACAGCAGCATGAGGTTTAACACAGCCAGATGCCGGGTCCTGCACTTGGGGCACAACAACCCTAAGCAGAGCTACAGACTAGGAGAAGTCTGTCTAGAAAGCTGCCAGGAGGAGAAGGACCTGGGGGTGTTGGTTAACAGCCGACTGATCATGAGGCAGCAGTGTGCCCAGGTGGCCAAGAAGGCCAATGGCATCTTGGCTTGTATCAGAAACGGCGTAACCAGCAGGTCCAGGGACATTATTCTCCCTCTGTACTCGGTATTAGTGAAACCCCACCTCGAGTACTGTGTTCAGTTCTGGCCCCCTCACCACAAGAAGGATGTTGAGGCTCTGGAGCGAGTCCAGAGAAGAGCAACGAGGCTCGTGAAGGGGCTGGAGAACAGGCCTTATGAGGAGCAACTGAGAGAGCTGCGGTTGTTTAGCCTGGAGAAGAGGAGGCTGAGGGGAGACCTTATTACTCTCTACAACTACCTGAAGGGAGGTTTTGGAGAGGAGGGTGCTGGCCTCTTCTCCCAAGTGACAGGGGACAGGACAAGAGAGAATGGCCACAAGCTCCGCCAGGGGAGATTTAGGCTTGAGATAAGGAATAAATTCTTCACGGAGATGGTGGTTAGGCATTGGAACAGTCTGCCCAGGGAGGTGGTTGAGTCACCGTCCCTGGAGGTGTTTAAGGTGAGGGTGGATGAGGTACTTAGGGGCATGATTTAGGGATTGGTGGGAATGGTTGGACTCGACGATCCAGTGGGTCTCTTCCAACCTGGTTATTTAGTGATTCTGTGATTTTCTTCAAACTAACTGTGTCCCAGGACAGAAGACGTGATTTGGTCTCTAACAGATTGTTTAAAACAATTCTTTCCACTTTTGACAGTATCTTTGCAGAGAAAGTGCTTGCCTGTAACCTTTCTCTCAGTGGCTTCCTGGGTTGCAAAACAAGCCCATTCAGTTCCTCCATAGCTCAGTAAGAGAAACCTCTTCCTTTCCATCACCCCAGAGGTTTGCCCACAAGTCCACTTTCTGTTCCTTTTAGGAAAACCTTGGTTTCCTTCTTGCCCTCTGCACTCAACTATGGTGCAAGAAAACATCCCCCTGGCTCTGTGCACAATCATTACTCTTGGTGGAGAAAATGTCTCCTCATCTTTCTAGATGGTTCTGCCCTGTGCGAAATGACAGAAATCAGGGCAAAGTGGAGAGGCAGCTTGCCTCTCCAGCCATGGCTTTTCCAAACAACATAGAGTACCCAGGCAAACTCGGAAAAATGTTACAGATATCTTATACCCCCTGTCCCTTCCCCATCCACACACAAGCTCTCTTCCCTGTTCTGAATGATGCAGCTGGGCTTCTGCAGCAACAGTTCCCTTCAGCTGGCTTCTTCTCTTGGTGCTCTCCTATGTAAAGCACACTCAGTCCTCCATTGCTTGCTATCCTCCCACAGGAATCATGAATCCCCTGCACTTCTTGCTGTATTTGTATTTTTGTGCCATCCTCTTACCAACCACGGTCTATGTTTGTCACAGCCCAAGCCCTATTCCTCCCATCTCTGGAACCTCTGTGCCATCATTAGCCTCTTCTGGTAAACCACAGAACAACTGTAAGTCCTATATGTCTATTCTTAACTATTGAATCTAAAGGAGAAGTATGTCAACTAGTTCTAAAAGTAGGTGGAATGAATTTCATCTGTCTATCTAGATCAAGGGTCTATATGCAGTATAATGGTTGCACAATGTGAATTCTTCTGAAATGAGAATGAATATTTCCTCAGAGGAAGAAGAACCACTAACCATATCCTTAAAATGCTTAGGATATCATTATTTAACAGATATTGAATAAAAAGATGTGCCCTGTAGAATGTCATAGAGAGGAGAAAGCTGGATATGTCAGATAAGGACACAGCTGAGAAGAGGCAAAATGAATCCTTACTGCTCTTGTGCCTGGGTGCAATGACATCAGGAATATTTTATGCTTATGAAGCCGTTCAAACCTTTCCTATTGAACTCAGAAATTCTGGTTCTTGCCCACTGAAATGTAGCCTGACGGCACTAGTTCATTTCACAACTACCTATCTATTCTGTTTGTATTTATACATCTTCCTTAGATTTTGTTCCAAAATACTCTTTACTTCATTTGTCAGTCTCCAAGTTTCAGAAATGTAAATGGCAAATACTTACAGTTCATAAACTTCTCTTCTGTTCCAAGTTACTGGTACAGATATTAGCAAATATTTTCTCTGTAAATTGGTATTCTTTCAGAGAACAATGTTCCACTCTTCTCTGTACATCTATCTGCCATGGCTGTGTTGGTATCTAATGCTACAGAAAGTTACAATGGTGAATTCCTCCACAGCTTTCCCTTCTCTAACTTTAGTTACTAGTTCTTATAGCCTAACAAGTTAAAGTTGAGAATTAATTACATTTTCAGCCATGATATATTTTCAATTTAGGGGCATAACACAGTGAAATAGAGAGAAAATGCAGGAGAGTTTCCACTTCTTGTCTGTCTGAATAGGCATTTCATAAATGCTCTCATGTTGCACCTAAGCCCAAATCCAGAACCTATGTGGAACCTGGACAAACTGACAAACATGGGTTCCCCAAAACTCTGCTTACTGCAGCCTAATTCTGAAGTCTCCTAGGCTCAATAAAAAGCTTGCTTTTGGCACTAGATTTCCCTTATATATGTTTCTGGCTATGTGTCCAGGCACCTTGATATGGCCACCCAGCACCTATCTCACACCTCCATTTAAGTAGTTTCTTTGAATTATGTACTGGAGGGCTTTGATACCCTCGAGCTGGACTACAGTCAGGATGGGACTGAGTGTCTATGGGTGAAAATCAGAAGAGCCCATGGGCAGGCAGGTATTGTGATGGGAGTCTGCTACAGACCACCCAGCCAAGAAGAAGCAGCTGATGAGCTCTTCTACAAACAACTGAGAGTAGTCTCAAAATTGCTACCTCTAGTCCTTGTGGGTGACATCAATTTCCCGGATATAGGCTGGGAGTATAACACAGCAGAAAGGAAGCAGTCCTGGAGGTTCCTGGAGTGTGTGGAAGACAACTTCCTCACACAGCTGGTGAGCGAAATGACAAGGGACGGTGCCCTCCTGGACCTGCTGTTTGTGAACAGAGAGGGACTGGTGGGGGATGTGAGGGTTGGAGGATGCCTGGGGCAAAGCGATCATGAGATGATAGAGTTCTTGGTGCTGGGTAAGATGAAGAAGGTGGAGGTTAGCAGAACAGTCGCGCTCAACTTTCAGAGAGCAGACTTTGGATGTTCAGAAGGCTGGTCGGAAAAGTCCCATGGGAGGTGCTCCTTGAGGGCAAAGGTGTCCATGAAGGCTGGACGCTCTTCAAGAAGGAACTCCTAGCAGCTCAGGACAAAGCTGTCCCCATGTTCCAGAAAAGTAGCCGGTGGGGTAAGAAACCAGCATGGTTGAGTAGGGAGGTCCTGAGAGACATCAATAGGAAGAGGAAGGTCTACGACCTTTGGAGGAAGGGGCAGGCATCCTGGGTGGACTATAGGGAGGAAGTGAGAACGTGCAGGGAAAAAATTAGGAGGGCTAAGGCCCAACTAGAAATGCGATTGGCCAAGTCTGTGAAAGACAGCGAAAAATCTTTCTACAAATACATCAACAGTAAAAGGAGGACTAGGGAGAATCTCGAGTCCCTAGTAGATGCAGAGGGAACAAGAGTAACAGGGGATGAAGACAAGGCTGAAGTACTCAATGCCTACTTTGCCCCAGTCTTTAATAGTAAAGAAAATTGTTCCCTCTGTGCACAACCCCAGAGGTTGGAAGAGTGATATGAGGTCCCCACGGTCCAAGAGGAGGTGGTTAGAGACTTGCTTGCATGGCTAGACACACACAAGTCTATGGAGCCGGATGGAGTCCACCCAAGAGTTTTGAGGGAACTGGCAGATGTGCTGGCCAAACCCCTTTCCATCATCTTCCAACAGTCCTGGATGACTGGGGAGGTTCCACTGGACTGGAGGCTGGCTGATGTCATGACCATCTATAAGAAGGGGTGCAGGGAGAATCCGGGGAACGACAGGCCTGTCAGTCTGACCTCAGTACCAGGGAAAGTCATGGAGCAGGTGATCATGAGTGCTATCAAGAAGCACTTGCAAGACAACTGGGTGATCAGGCCCAGTCAACAGGGGTTCATGAAAGGCAGGACTTGCCAGAGTAATCTGATCACCTTCTGTGACCAAGTGACTAGACTCTTGGACAAGGGAAAGGCTGTGGATGTGGTCTTCCTGGACTTCAGTAAAGCCTTTGACACAGTTTCTCACAGCATTCTGCTTCGGAAACTGTCCTGGAGTGGATTGGCGCACACTCTCCTGGGTGGAAAATTGGTTGAACGACTGGGCCCAGAGAGTGGTGGTAAATGGTGTTAAATCCAGCTGGAGGCCAGTGACAAGTGGGGTTCCCCAGGGCTCAGTGCTGGGTCCAGTCCTGTTTCATGTCTTTATCAACGACCTGGATGAAGGCATTGAGTGCTCCCTTAGCAAGTTTGCAGATGACACCAAGCTGGGTGGAAGTGTCGATCTGCTGGAAGGTAGGGAGGCTCTGCAAAGGGACCTGAACAGGCTGGACTGCTGGGCTGAGACCAAGGGCATGACGTTTAACAAGGCAAAATGGCGGGTCCTGCACTTGGGGCACAACAACCCTAAGCAGAGCTACAGACAAGGAGAAACCTGTCTGGAAAGCTGCCAGGAGGAGAAGGACCTGGGGGTGTTGGTTGACAGCCAACTGAACATGAGGCAGCAGTGTGCCCAGGTAGCCAAGAAGGCCAATGGCATCTTGGCTTGTATCAGAAACGGCGTAACCAGCAGGTCCAGGGAGGTTATTCTCCCCCTGTACTCGGCACTGGTGAGACCGCACCTCGAGTACTGGGTTCAGTTCTGGGCCCCTCACAATAAGAAGGATGTTGAGGCTCTGGAGTGAGTCCAGAGAAGGGCAACAAAGCTGGTGAAGGAGCTGGAGAACAGGCCTTATGAGGAGCAGCTGAGAGAGCTGGGGTTGTTTAGCCTGGAGAAGAGGAGGCTGAGGGGAGACCTTATGACTCTCTACAACTACCTGAAGGGAGGTTGTGGAGAGGAGGGTGCTGGCCTCTTCTCCCAAGTGACAGGAGACAGGATGAGAGGGAATGGCCTCAAGCTCCGCCAGGGGAGATTTAGGCTTGAGATTAGGAAAAAGTTCTTCACGGAGATGGTGGTTAGGCATTGGAACGGTCTGCCAAGGCTGGTGGTTGAGTCACTGTCCCTGGAGGTGTTTAAGGTTAGGGTAGATGAGGTGCTTAGGAGCATGATTTAGGGATTGGTGGGAATGGTTGGACTCAACGATCCAGTGGGTCTCTTCCAACCTGGTTATTCTGTGATTCTGTGATTCTGTGAAATCCAGCTGGAGACCAGCTACATGTGGGGTTCCCCAGGGCTCAGTCCTAGGTCCAGTCCTGTTTAATGTCTTTATCAACAACCTGGATGAAGGCATTGAGTGCTCCCTTAGCAAGTTTGCAGATGACACTAAGCTGGGTGGAAGTGTGGATCTGCTGTAAGGTAGGGAGGCTCTGCAAAGGGACCTGAACAGGCTGGACTGCTGGCTGAGAACAGCGGCATGAGGTTTAACACAGCCAGATGCCGGGTCCTGCACTTGGGGCACAACAACCCTATGCAGTGCTACAGACTAGGAGAAGCCTGTCTGGAAAACTGCCAGGAGGAGAAAGACCTGAGTGTGCTGGTCGACAGCCGACCGATTATAAGCCAGCAGTGTGCCCAGGTGGCCAAGAAGGCCAATGGCATCTTGGCCTGTATTAGAAACAGTGTGACCAGCAGGTTCAGGGTCGTTATTCCCCCTTCGTACTTGGCACTGGCGAGACCGCACCTCGAATACTGTGTTCAGTTCTGGGCTCATCACCACAAGAAGGATGTTGAGGCTCTGGAGCGAGTCCAGAGAAGAGCAGGGAAGCTGGTGAAGGGGCTGGAGAACAGGCCTTATGAGGAGCAACTGAGAGAGCTGGGGGTGTTTAGCCTGGAGAAGAGAAGGCTGAGGGGAGACCTTATTACTCTCTACAACTACCTGAAGGGAGGTTGTGGAGAGGAGGGAGCTGGCCTCTTCTCCCAATTGACAGGGGACAGGACAAGAGGGAATGGCCTGAAGCTCCACCAGGGGAGATTCAGGCTTGAGATAAGGAAAAAATTCTTCAGGGAAAGGGTCGTTAGGCATTGGAACAATCTGCCCAGGGAAGTGGTTGTCTTGCCTTCCCTGTAGGTGTTTAATGTGAGGGTGGATGAGGTACTTAGGGGCATGGTTTAGAGATTGGTGAGAATGGTTGGACTTGACGATCCGGTGGGTCTCTTCCAACCTAGTGATTCTATGATTCTATGATTCTATGATTCTACTCTTGATATGTCTCATCTGAGGAGTATTCTTGGAGCAGGTCTAATAGCTAGGGTTTGGTTTGAAATACAGCAGCAGCCACAGCTTTCCTTCGGAAATCTAGCTGGTGGAGAAGAATTTGGAATCAAAAACCTGACAGGAAACAAAAACTGTGAGAAGATAAAGCATTATACCAGGACAGACAACCCAAAATTTCTTACAAATTTCCTTTTTGATGTTAGGGGGTCCAACTGGGGGAAAATGCAGATCACAACTAGTATTTCTTAGAAAGGACATTTTTTTCCACTAAACTGTTATGAATAGAATCAAGCTGTTATAGTAAATAGCAGATAACTGCAACCTATGTATACTTATATAAAGAACCTATTCACTTCTTCACTAGCAGGATTCACTCACTGACAGTGACTCACAGCTACCTGGTTGGACCAATATTTGGGAACTAATCCCCACGATATACTCAGTTACAGAGAGCCACATTGGCACTCCAGGGAGTCCTCAGGAGATGTCTGGCAAGTCCCTCAGAGGGTCATACTCTTCATTATCAGACAGCCAGTCAATGCTGTCTTGGATGTGGTCCAAGTTATACAAACCTCTGATGAGACTTGTGTGCACTAGTAGCCTTCTACCATCCCAGCAAACTCCTGGTTCAGTTCCCACAGATCCAATAGGACTATTAGCCTATAAAACTTATCAGTCCCTGAAAACTTTCACAAACTAACTTCTCACTAGGCACCTTTCCTGTCTATGGGCTATTGTTTTCTAGTAACCATTTCTCCTTCCAAACCTAGAGATTTGCAGAACCAATTCAGACAAACTCAGACAGAAGTGTCCTTCATGGCAAGTGTTACAATGATGGATTAATCCTTTTGATCTGCTCAGTGCTGGCAGGATTTCACCTGAAATACCTTGCCCACTAGCACATTGTACTGTCAGAAGGACTTACTAGATCCTATTGAGCAGGATCTAGAAGGGAAAGCAAGGAGGATTAGAGGTGTAGAAGATGTAACCAGCGCTACTATCAGAAAATAAGGAGAGAAGATGTGACAAGACCCATAAAATATAAGAATCTGTCTCAGAAACTGCTAAAGCAGTACAGCATATAAATAGCCTTAAATTACACCACTTTCATTAGAAATTTATTAGAGTAGCCTTTCAAATGTCAGGGATAAAGAAGCAATGAGACACTGTTTCACAGGATAGTAAAGAAAAATTACTACTGATGTTTGAGAACGTGCTTGATTAGAAAACGTGGATGCTTATTTGTGTATAGAAAATTAAGCATTCCATCCCCTTTCCTTTTATGTTTACTTCTATGATAAATTATTCTGTTTAAGAAGAAACACAAGCTTTTACTTAGAACCAGTCTTTTAATGGTCCATTTAGTCAACCAAACTTATTTACATGTATTACATACACACATAAAATATTTTCATTTAAGCACAATTAAAATCTGTTCAAAAGATTAAAATATAACCACTACCACCCCAAATTAAATAAGCACCTTCTCTGGACTAAGAGCTTTAAGTAATCTGATTGTTTACATTTGGCACAAAATGCACTGGAAAAGTAAAAATATGAATTTTTAGGTGTACCTTCTGTATATTTTAAGGGTTTCTGAACTCAAAGAATAAGACAGTAGAGCAGTACAACATGCAGTGCTATCACGTTGATCATAGTGGAAGTCAGGAATGATATTCAAAGGATTAAAACAGACTTGTACGGGGGAATTTGGTTAGAAATTAGAAAATACTTTCTAATGATAAGTTTCATTAAGCTTTGAAAAAAGCTGGCCTAAAAATGTGTGAAATCTTTACTGGTATTGGGGATTTGAAGAATAAATTTTATGTGATTTTTTTTTTATATGAATTAAGAATCCTGCCTATTTACCCCTTTGGCAGAATCCTTTAATATCCCTATTCTATTATTTAAATGATAAAATATTTCTATTCACAGTACATTCAAACCTCTTACTATAGTTGATCTTTCAATGTTTATGTTACAGATTATAGTAGAAGAAAAACCATTTACACTTTCCTTTCTATCAGTCATATTCAGAGGATGAAAATGTGTTAATTCAGATATTGGGGGGAGCACAAAGGGTTTCTATGGGTACCTCAGTGGCAAAAGGAAGATGTGGGCCCATAGCACTGGAGACGTCTGGCTGGCTGAGGCAGGGAGCAGGTCCTGCTTCAAGCAGCGACTGGTGCCAGGTGAGCTGGGCAGTACCATCCAACTTGTGCAATTCTTCCAGAGTTCAGGGGTGGCATTTCTCAGGATACCTACAAATCTGGATGTGGTTTTTGGGTTGCACTAAGGTGCTTATTCTCACAGTTGCCTGTGGTGAGCATGGTTCTTCTTGTGCCTAAAAGCGTTGTTGGAACCATGCAGAAGCTGAAACTGCCTGAGTGTTCACTTGCACAGAGTAGCTCCAGGACTATGTGCATGCTCAACCGTCCTCACAGCTACTACTTTTTGTGAGCAGATGCTTGGATCTGCCTTGCAAGATGGCTTGTCCCTGCTAATACAGAAAGCAAGACACAACCTGTGCAAAATTAATTAGAATTTCCATAGAAGAAAATTGCTTTGCCTTAAGAATTCTTCTATTCCAGCACTGTAATTCCTTTCAAAATTGAGACCAAGATTACCTTGCTTATTAATATGCTGCTTCCTCATTTTGCTCAATATTTGTCACAAGACAATTTGCTTCATGAGTTCCAGGGTCAGCATCACCACAGTATATGGCACTGTCATAACCTCCTGTAATTCTTTGTCGATCACGTCTTTTTTTATAGAAGAAATAGAATCCAAGGCCAGTGCCTGCTAGCAGAAGTAAAATCAGTATAACGATCCCACCTAAACTACTTCTGGATGGAGCAGCAGCTTCTTTTTTTGATGCTATGAAAGACAAAAAGAAAACAAAACAATTAATAAAAATGGCCAGAGACTGCTATTGCATACAATGAATATTAGGTGAACTATTAAAGTACTGAGAAAATATAACTGGAGTTAAAATTAATGCATGTTCTGGATAGACAATTTTTTTTAAAAAAATCATCAGTAATCCTTAAATAGATATTTAAATTTTACTTGTATATAATAAATGCCTAAAAAATTATTGAAATTTCTGTTAATGTTCTTGTAAGAAACCAACATACCTTTATTGACAGAGGAATCATGGGTTGGCTCAACTTCAATAACTTTAAAATTTAAAAAAATATACATATTACACACAGTTTGCAAGCAACAATTCAGAGAATAAATAAACACTGATTACATAATTTCTACTTTACATGCCTATCAAATTTTAAATAATCATAGAATCATAGAATAGTTTGGGTCTGAAAGGACCTTGAAGATCATCCAGTTCCAATCCCCCTGCCATGGGCAGGGACACCTTCCACCGGGTCAGGTTGCTCAAAGCGTCCAGGGGTGGGACATCCACATCTTCTCTGGGACACTTGTTCCAATGTCTCACTATCCTCCCAATAGTGAGTTTCATCCTAATATCTAATCTAAATCTGTCTTTGCTCAGTTTAAAACCGTTACTCCTCATCCTACCACTATACTCCCTAATGAAAAACCTCTCCCCAGCTTTCCTGTAGGTCCCCTTTAATTACTGAAAGGTTCCTCAGAGCCTTCTCTCCTCTAGGCTAAACAAGCCCAATTCTCTCAGCTTGTCCTCGTCTAGTGATTTGGAGATGCTCCAATCTTCTTATCATCTTTGTAGCCCTTCCCTGGACCCCTCACACAGGTCTGTGTCTGTCAAGCTGGAAGCCCCAGAGATAAACACTGTACATGGAGATGAAAAATGCATGCAAACATTTTTTTCTGAGAATTCAGGCTGAATCTATCAAATATTCTACTTAAAAATATTTGTTAAAAAAAACAAACACAAAACCAAAACACAAACAATTGTCACAGTACTAATCACTTTAGACATGAACTTTTTGGCAGGGAAGACAGATGTTTGAAGATTTTACACTTCCACAATCTAAGCCTTCATATTGAAAAAGTCAATTTTTAACACTTGCTGAAATGAAAAGCTCATTTGTACTCAAAAGCATTTAATGTGTAGTTTTAGGCAACTACATTTTCTTCCCTTCATTGTTTGGAGAGAATTGTTCAGTTAATTTCTTGCAGGCCTGGCTGGCTGGGCCCTGCAAAGCTCATGGATCACTCCATGCCAACCTGCCAACATCTGGAGATCTACATGCAGGAGGCAATTGGTTCCCCATTGCAATTATTATATTTATGCAGTGGATCTGTCTGCCAATGGCGAATCTTGCTTCTTTGAAACTGTCACGCAGCTAATGCATGCAAACACAGCTGAATGTGTGCATCTGTGGTGACTCACACTATCTGCATGCATGCAGATTTACATCCTTTACTCTCTATGCAACATAGCTGTGCACCTAAGAGGGACTCTCTCCAGCCTGTGATGCATTCAGATTTTGCATGGGTGAACATCCAAAAACCACAGGGCCACAAGTAACCACTAAAAATGAAATGTATTATGCTGCTTGGTTTTCTTCTCATGTCTCCCTATGCCTTTGTAAGTAGACAAATTAATTGGGCCCCACTGCCCGCGTCATTTGATTCTTTCTGTCTGGCTGTCCAGCAGATACCAGTGTACTTCATGGTATTGACCCCGTCAGTAGTACCTAACTTCCTTTTGCAGGAGCTCAGTGACTTTGTACTCCTGCCCCTCAGTTTAGCTATCAGGAGAATGCCTGCCTTTCTTCTCAGCACTATTTTAGTCATCTCTTCATCATCCACTTCTCCTTGCACTTGAACCATAAAGACTATGAATTTTCTCTGTCCTTTCACCAGGTGATATGTTCTCCTCTACTGCAGAGTACAGCAAACATCATGAAATCAACGCTTTTAAACTGAGAGGAGGAAACAATGCCGCATATTCTCCTCCAACATTATTTCTCATTGTCCTTAGTAGAAGTTATTCTTGGATTTGAAGCAGGTCCACATGCATAAACATTAATGCATAAAGCATAGCCTGTGTATAAGCAGTTTTTCTTGACATCTGTTAATTATTACTTCTAAAATAACCAGTGCACAGAAATTCAGGACTTACTTTTGGGGATTTTACAAATAAAATTCTGGTTAAAAGAACAGTAAAAGCTCCTCCAGGTTCCTTTTGAGACATCCATGTCAACACAGTGTTCATCGAATATCGCTGTAGGCTCTCCATCCTCCCAGTTGACATATTCTACTGCACTTTTGTCTGCCCATATCCATTCCCCTAAAATTAAAAGTATTAACTAGTGAGTTAATGAAATGGAGGATCATTTCTAGTTTATTAGCATCGCAGAGGGGTTGTTTCTCGCTCTTTTAACAGCCAGAGATATTCAGATGGGAGCATACCAAATAAAAATGCTCACAGACAAAGTCAACACCACTAACCTTCAGGACAGTGATGTAAGAAAAACATACCAAGGCTGGCTGAGGACTTGTAATTGATGCCTGTTCCCAGGACTCACTTGTGCCAGGGAGCACCTGTGTAGCCACACTGCAGTTCAAGATTCTAGTTCACCAAGATTTTCTTCATATACGTCTCTAACAACAGTGAGCAGCTATATTATTTGAACTAGATAAATCAATTATCTTTGCAGACTAAATCAGTTGTCTTTAATAATAACTCCCTGGTCACCTCCTGCTGAGGCACACCAATCAGGAATAATTGCCATCTCTTCTCCCCTAGATGTGTTTTTATGGCAGCATATCCCATTATAACTCACAACTTCCTCAATATTACCTCCTCTGTCCCCTCATCTGTAGCTGTACTTACCTCTTGCCTCTACTTGAACTGCACGTAGCAATGTGGCAATGTAGTGTGCCAGATTAGGGAAAAAATCACTGCTTCTGTACTGTTAGTTTTTAGCTAGAACAGATGAATCTGACACAGCATGTAACAAGATCCCTCCCTTTCCTACTGTTGAGAAACTTGGGCAGCCATGGCCAAGGATTAAATTTACAGTTTTAAAAAAAAGTAGCTATATTTTTGGATGAAAATAAAAAGTTTCACAAAAAAATTATGAAAAAACCCTTGAAATTTAGATGAAGGAATGTTGCAGGCAGTTCATATGAGCTGGTATCCACTGTATTGTTTATAAATAGATTTCAGTTCAAGGCTACCTCGGTGCTTAATTACAGGACAGTCTTTTTCCTAAATACTAACACTGGTTTTATGTCAAGGATTTTGAGTAAAAAAAGGGGGCAGGAAACAATTTAATCAACTACTGCAATGCTAAGGTAGAACCTTTTGCAGACTGAAATATACTCTAATTACAGTAAATATACAAAAGGCTTAGACTTCTTGATGTTTTATGTTTTAAGTAATTTAGCAGAAAATCTATTAAACATTTAACAGCTGATTTCTCTTTGATTCTTTATTTAAAGTTTAGTATATTAGTACAAATATTTAGTGCTTTAGTATTATTTAGTATTCTCTCTGTTTATATAGTATTTATTTTCATCTCAGTATGCATTGTGGAATATTTACCATCAATATTTTTGAACAATCCTATCCAAACCTTTCTGAAGTCATGTACGAGTGGAGACAAATAAAGTAAGAGGAAGTTCATTTCAGCTGAATCTTCTATGGAAACCAGAGAAGCACCTGAAAACATCAATAAATATTACATATAATTTCAACAAGATTCTCCATTACAAATTAATTATCTGAGTAAACAATCATGATGTGTTTCATGATCAGCTTTTTCATATAGTAGAAAACCTTGATAATAAATTTAAGTTAGCTGTAGCTTAAGATTTATATATATACATACACACCTGTATAGTTATCTCGTGGTTCTGAATTGTAAAAACAAACACACAAACAACACAAAAAAATATCCTAAAAAAAAAGGCACCTACCCATTTGAATACACATCATGGAAGCATCAGGCCAGCTTTCCTCAGAACTGGTGTGAACATAGTAGCAGTGACCACGGAAGGGAACCCAAGAGCTACCACGCTTTGGTTCAGGACACTTTCCAGGGAGCTGTGGTGGTTCACTAGGGATTAACTCTATTATGGAGATACATAGGTTATGATAAGTACTTAAAAGCCAAGGGAAACACATACTCCTGCAGCATACATCAGTCCTACCAATTTGACTGTGATTCCAGTAAAAGGAATATCCCGTGGACTTAACTAATGATAAATGATTGAACTAATCATGACAAACTAGTAATAAAACATACTGGTTGGAGTTAGTCCTCCAATCAGCTAAAGCAGGTTTAAATCAGTCTTATTGCAGTCGTCTTGAGCAAGGCAATTTTTACTTAAAACTCAGGAAACACAATGAGGAATGGGTCAGTATACCCAGTAGAAGCTCCCCAGGAACATATACTTCAAGAAATATAAATCAATCAGTTCAGCTGCTACACCAATAAAAGTTTCTTATCTCCCAATATTATAAAAGATAATTATAAATGTAAAATTACATCATTAATAAATTTATTGTTAGGCCAATGTTGATCAGTTCTGTGGTTCCTTACAAATAAGGATGCAGAAAAGTTCTATAGCTCGTGGCATGAAATGTTGCCATCGGGAAATCACTCAAGACAGACTGGATCTGAGAGTTCTTCATTAACAAAAGCAATAGTTTATCATAAGGCATACATCATCTATAGCAATCTTTGCATACATGGAAAAGCTGAACTCAAATAAAGCAATTAATTTAAATTCTATCCTCCCTAATGATGTTTCTCCCATTCACAACTTACCATTGGATTGTTTACAGAGAGATGAAAATGTTTCGTTACAAGATGCTGTTTTCCAGAACCCATCCAAATCTACATAGACACAGGCTCTGTTCATATTTGGTTCTCCACTGGCCCAGTTATAATACCTGCTCCTCCTTCTATCTGACCATAAGAAATGGCCATGATTCTAAAAGCACATTACAATAAAAATCATGTCACATACAACAATTAAACTAAAAGAACAGTAGGAATGCATGTGTAAGTATGTAAAAGTTAGAAAACAGCAGAGTTTCTGGCACAAAATTAATTCATCCTCTATCATGAATGCATAACAGTCTGTCTCAGTCTTCCACTCTCCAAAGTAGTAAAGGCTGTGGCCCTAAAAATGTTCTTGTAGTATACAGCCTAAGTTACTCAATTCACACCATGTCTTGTGCAGTAGATAGGCAAAAGGCCTTGCATTAAAAAATGTGAATATACAGTTGGAAATTGTATCAAAGGAGTCCACATATACAGATTGATCAAATAAAGATTGCAGAGAAACTATTGCTAGCATTCCTCTAACACAGGCTTCTGTATATATTTAGAAAGCAAATAGAAAATAGAACTTCCACTGGAGAGAGGCATACAATTCTGATGATGTTTTTATGGGGTATACACCACAGACCTCTGCCACCCATGTTAAAAGGGCTTGTGGCAGGTTTCTGTCTCTTACAAGGACCAGCCACTAGAAACAAGCTGAGTATGTACGTTTTCAGTGGATTTCACCACTATCTGAAAAGTAAGACCAACATTAGTAACAGCCATGGGTCCTGGCATCACATCCTGTGCAGCCTAGCCTTTTCTTGATTTGGAGGCAGGCTCCCATCCAGTTCTTCGTTCCAGTTCCTCTCCTGCCCTTTTTTCTTTTAAGTCCT
The DNA here is from genome assembly GCA_033459285.1 of Clamator glandarius. Classification (NCBI taxonomy): domain Eukaryota; kingdom Metazoa; phylum Chordata; class Aves; order Cuculiformes; family Cuculidae; genus Clamator; species Clamator glandarius. The sequence goes on from JAUNZM010000046.1 coordinate 3,287,468, forward strand.
TTAGCACTTTTCAGCCCAAATTCCTGTCTAATCCTGGTTTCCCAGGGCCTGTGCTCACGGAAGTGTGGCTTCAGTTCCTCTCATCTCAGCACCCATGCCTTATCAGTCCCATGTCCCACCAAGCTCCAGCTCTACCACTCGTCTCGATTTCCTCACAACACTGGTTCTCAAATATCCGGCTGCATCATCTTTATTTCATGTTCTTTTTACATGCCTAATGTAAATGTAATGTCTAACAGACGCTTTCCCTGTCAGACCTTTCCACTCTTCTCTGACTGAGTCTGTCAGTAGTCTCTCATAAGGCACTGGCTTTAGCTCCAAAATCCAGCCTAAGGTTTCCCATTGTCTGCTCCCACCTCCACACTGCACCTTGCCATCTTCCCTATTGCCCAGCACGAGCTCCTGTGCTAGACTGTAAATTAAACCAAGGCTTAGAATAACCTCACGGAGAGAAAACTACGTTTAACTCAAGTTGTTTCCATGGCATACTCCACAACGTGTCTTCAGACACAGCAGTGCTCCCCCATGTCATGGTAGACCATGGAGTAGGAAATGGAAACTCCATAGCCACTGTTACTGCTGAAGCCACAGTCTACTTCAGCTACACCCTTGGTAGCTTTCGAAACAAAGGCTGTGGCAGTTCTCACATTATGGTCAAATACTTAGAAGTGCAAAACCCCTGAAGGGGAGGAAAGTCTGGTACCTCATCAAGATTTTGTTACCTGCCACATGTTGACAGATCTGACCTCACACAGGAGCAAACAGAAAGCAGAGCAGTAGATCCTGTCAACCTCTGAGCAAGAAATATGGCTAATCTGTGCTGGTCTAGGATAGCAGTATGATTGTCACAAGCATTTAAAATACTCACTGTGTCGCTGTTAAGACCAATCCATACAGGCTCCCCATGCCTTAACATTTGTAACCACAGATAAGATTCAGCGTAAGGATCTAAAATGCTGGCAAGTTCTGCATTCTTGTCTCTGCAGTGCTTCTGTGCTTCTTCCCAGCTCACTTTGTGGTTGATGACTGCATAGTGGTCATCACCATAATGGTTAAAGCCAGACATTGGAACCGTAGGCTTGGGCTTTTGTAGTTTGGGGTCTGCAATGAGCAAATCGATGAAAAGTCAAACACTTTATAGAATCATAGAACCATAGACTGATTTGGGTTGGAAGTGACCTTAAAGATCATCTAGTTCCAACCCCTCTGCGATGGGCAGAGACACCTCCCACTAGATCAGGCTGCCCAAGGCCCCATCCAACCCGGCCTTTAACACCTCCAGGGGCATCTGCAACTTTCCTGGAAAAACCGGGCCAGTGCCTCACTGCTCTCATGGTGGAGAAATTCTTCCTTATATTGGTTAGGCATTTAACACTGTATGAAGATCTAATGTACTAGCAATTAAGAGAGACTGGAATAATAAATTAAGACTGTTCCAACTACCACTGCAGTGACGAAAGCCTTGTTTTCATGTTCTGTGACAAAATTTTCTAATTCTTGTCAGAATGACCTTTTGGCGTGGATAATACTATCCTCCAGAAATGTGCCTTGCAAGCTCTAGGCCTTCCCAAAGCATAATGTAACTGCAGGGCACTAAAGGGAACAGTCCCCCCCTGCTTCTTCCATTACATACTAGTAAGACTGTAAAGGAAATCAAGCAGGGCACCTTTTCAAAATAAAGAAGTTGCAGTGCTTTTAAGTATAACAGTAGAACTGCAGTTTTGAAGAATTTACCTGTATAATGGCAAAGTACTCTTCTCTCTCTCTCTCCAAAAATAGATTGCTAAAAATACATATGTATAATACATAATGATCCATAGATTTTACTATCACTATTATTTAGTTATTAGTCTAGTCCAAAATAGGAAATGTTAAGGGGTTTTCTCCAAAAAAATAAAATGTTTGCTCATTTTGTTAAAATGGCCCATAGTGCATGTGATACTGTCAGATTAATTTCAGTTAAAACAGTATTGAATATGGGGTAGTCACCTTTAGCATCAGTTTGACATAACCATGATAAATCAGCTGTACTAGAAAGTGGTGAAAGAAAACTCACCAGATTTTTTGTGGCATATGTAGCTTTTGCTTGTTGTGCAGTCTTCATCTTTCCATCTACCTGCCTGTTCAATAGGGTTCTTTACCATAAGGACACAATCAGCCTACAGGGGAAATGAGATGAACAAGAAAAGGATGTGGATAGGTAGAAAGCATTCCTATTCCTTCTGGATATACAGATGCACCTGTCACACACAGACACATACAGATTAATAATATGAATGTTGCATATAGGAACTTACACAAGCAATGGTCAGGAGCAGTAACATGACAACAAGAATTTATGACTCAGCTCTAGGAAAGTTTGCACTTGGATGATGGAGGGAGTTGGAAAGCATGCCACAGAGGCATGAAGAAATGCCCAGGATTGTCTATATGTACATAATATCTGTGCATGCACATGTATGTGTGTGCATGTGTGTGCAGGTACATATGCACACGCTAGGTCTGACCCACGGGGAATTTCTACTCATTTCTTTCCTGGAGGTTGATGGAAATTCTCCTCAGCACTGAAGCTTGCCTGGAGATTTGAAATCCTTCCCCTATTCAAATTTGGCACTAGGAATCAAAGTTGTCACCACAATGCAGTAATGTAGAGATAGCAATCAGGAAGAACCTTTTGAGGGGACAGCTCCCAAACCCTTTCCACTGCAGTTGGAGCTCTTTACCTTCCTTTTTCTTTCCAAAGCATAAGAAGCTGCTGTTGGCTTTCTGCTTGGCTTCAGTTCTCCCTGCCTCACAACAGCCTAACCTCAGGGGCGTTAGCCCAGGTCTTGGCTGCAAGTGAAGGAAGGCGAATGTGGAACAACTTGTGTAGGGAAATGGGCATAGACTTCTACAGAAATCATACACATAGAATCATGTGATATTGGGAAGTGCTGGACAGCCCAAAACCTATGTCTAGCCTGAATGGTAGCAGAGGTTGGACCTCACAGAAATTTTCCTTGGTTTATCTGGATGCAGAACAATTGTGTCATGCAAAAAAAAAAAGAGAAACTTGGTAAAGCTGGCACAGGAGTATGGAATTAGTAGTATGAAGTACAGTATTCTGCATTAGCCATTTTACAGTTATTGAATAGCCCTCAGTTTTCTCCCACAGTGAAATTCAAAATGGTATAGCAGTGCTGAATGTTTTAAAGCATGCAGAAGAGATCTTTCAGAATGAAGATTTGATAGAAAGTATAGAGGGAGAAGATAAAAATGAGAGGAAGATCCAAAGCCTCCTTCTTTTAAAAAATTTTGTTCAACATATTTTTCTTACTAAGCTCAGTGCCAAGAACAGTAAACACACAATTATATGAGTATTTTCATCAAATCTAAATAACATTCAGTGCATTCCAAAATCACAAGGTTAGTGCTGTGGTTTATTTGAGTCTCCTGATCAGTCATGGTAAAGGAGGGAAGTGCTTACTTTTCTAGGTTTTGCATAATGTTTCTCAATGTTTGGATTCATTACAAAAAATTCATGACAAAACACAGAAGCTGAAAAAGTACGTGAAGGTAGACCTCTCTTAAGATTACTCTGCCTTCAGAAGCAACACAGTCACTAAAAATCTTCATAAAGGAAACTTTACGGAAAATAGCTACATACATGTTTTTTCATTTACCAAAGTTACAATATTTAAGTGATAACAAGAAAATAATTTTTACCTTACTAAAATAACTCGGGGATCCTTTCACCCAGTTTGTATAGTAAACTGGGCTTCCATCTGTCCATAAGTATTTATGCTCCTGATTTATGTCATTCAGCCCAATCCAAGTATCCGTTGCAGCATTTATTAAGAGTGACATGAGGAAAGCTGAAGGGAAAAAAGAAAAATTGTACAAGGAAGGAAACTGAATGCAACTTTCCCCAACAGTGCAGACTCTGGATTGCCTGGAATCAGGATGATTAATTTTTGTTTTCTTTTTTCTGATAATGTAGTAATCATATGATAAAATTAAAAAGGATAGTTATCCAAAGTTAAAGTCTAAAAAATTGTTTAAGAAGTCAAAGATGGGCAAATGGTGATACATAAAATTGTTTCCGGCATTTTTTAAGGAATTTCTGTATTCACTTCCCTGTGTTGTTGATCTTCTGAGGAAAGAAGGAAAATTTTTTAATAGTATTACAGATAATAACATGAGTACTCTACACCCTGACACACAGAAAATTAGTCTTCAGACTGTGCATTTCATTTTCTTCTTACATGACTTGTTTGCTAACCAGACTTAATAACTTGGTTTCTAAATACATGTAACACAAATAAACCTTAGTCAAACACAAATATTGAGACCTCAACTTTTTGGAAGGCCAAGTGTTGTTTCCCTTAATTCCTGCCTAGACTGACTTCCCACTAAAAGACTGTCCTTCAATAATACCTGCTTTGCTATAGAAAAGAAAGCATAAACAACAAACACTGATGCAGTAAGCTAGGAGATGGTCCTTGCGCAGCCCTCAGGACCTGAGCCACTACATTTCCTGAGAAAACATAAGGTCTCACTAAAAACCCTCAACTTGCTGAGCAACAAGACTAGCAGGTTAAAGTCCATCAGAGCAAGAGTTGGGACTCATCACCAGAGCCTACTGCTCTCTGAAGATGTGTCTTCCACTGACATTGACGACATTTGGCTCAGCAGTTGGGTGCATCATGATTTGTCAGCTAACTTTATCTGTTCTCCTAAGAAAACCCTAGAACATGGACATTTTATTATATGACAAGCCTCTACTACAAAATCTTAATATTTGAACAGTATGAATCCCTTTATATGTGAACTCCAAGGCTATGATTTTAAAAGTTAATCGAGACACTATAACCTATGCAAACATTTTTCCAAAGATGCAAGTTCTTATTCAATATAACTTGATATTAATACGGAATAGATGATAACATACATTGCAGAAGCTCTAACATCCGTTTGAATCTGTTTATCAGGAATTACTTGATCCCTCATGCAGAATCAAAACATTAGTATGTTATACCTTGCATTTCCTTTGTCGATACAGTAACCAGGTTTCCTCCAAAATCTATACAATTGTTCCGTGCAGCATGCCATGTCAGTGTGTCATTTTCATTAAGACCAAATACTTTGAAACACTGAAAAAGATAAGTATGCCAAATTGGTAAATGAATGCTATTTTAATTTCCAGTGAAAGCATCTCTATAACAATCAAGACATGCTGGATATTTTAAGCAAAAGGAGAGATTAGCTGATTTGAAAGTCCTTTCTGGTTTGTATTTATGAAAAGAAGATTATACAATTAAGCTAGCATAAACCCCAGTATTTTGGCATACACTTAGAAGAAGGACTATCTCAGTCTAATGATTTCAGTAGAAATTATGTCTTCGGAGGAAACTACTGAGGTATTGGAAAGGGAACAAGGATAGAACATGTTATGGAAACTAAATGTTTCAGCTTCTTTTGCTCTGTTTGTCAAACCAGGTTTGGTTCTATGAGGTTTAACCAAGGTGTCATTAGACAACTTTGCCACAGTCAAGCTACCTGGTGTGCTGATTAAAGCATGCAAATGCACAGTTAATCAGGCAATTTGATGGAAAAACTGGACAAAAATGAGGTAGCTCCCTTGCAGTCAAAAGTGGAATCTAAACAGTCAGAGAGGAGTTAAGGATGGAACATTCTGAAACTCCTTTTCCAGGAGTGAGGAAGAGAGAAATATTTTAGTTTGAAAGAGCACTATGAAACAGGAAAAACTCTGAGTATGTGACTGTCTTTCCCAGGGCTGAGAGGGAAGAAGGAGACTATAGCCAATACGTCTCAAACAAAGGAGATCTATCAAACTAAGATCATATTTTGGTTTAGCCAAAAGAAAGAGAGATGGAGCTAGATGAGGCAATGTAATCAAGGATTATCTTCACGGCTAGGTGTATTCTCAATGGTGCTCACTGTTTTTCATAGCTTTTATAGTTTCATTGATGACAATCTCTGGAATTTAAATATATACACTCGTGCTGAAATTCTTTTTTGAGAAAGCCAAGAGTGGTCTTACATAACAAAATGTGGTGATGCTTATTACTGAATTCCTTAAAAACCTTAACAGGTATGTTTTTATATAAAACATCTGATAAATTCAATCTAGGGAAGATACCTTAGTGGCTTAAGAACCAGTGCGTAGTAGGCAAGGGACAAATAAGTGTTCAGACAACCCGTGAAAGCTAGATAAGCTCAGTGGAGTAAATGAGACTATACAACAGCTCCACACAAGGAAAGTTTCTCAGATACCCTTGACAACAATAAACACTAGCACAAATATAAAATGAAGCTTTTTTTCTTGTATGTGTCATGACCTCTTTCATAAGTGCTGTGATCACAATAGAAGCTATAATTTCTATTTCAGAAATAGTGGTTTTAGAGTCTTTAAACCTTAAAATAGTGTCCTTAAACTTATGCAATCAGAGTATGTTTGGACTCGATGATCCGGTGGGTCTCTTTCAACCTGGTTATTCTGTGATTCTGTGATTATATGTTGTGATAACTGAAAACACTGCTACAACTGAAAAATTGAACTAAAGGTGGCTGTTCTTCTGCTCTTATTAAAATACAATATAATGACATTTTATTCTGTACCTTGTTATCAAAGAGGACCCAGTCTTCTGGACACCCACCCTGTGGTGGTGGTGAAGTGGGAGCAATAGTTGGACGAACACTATCATTAAACCTTTCACAGATGAATAATTCAACACTGCCACAGTTGAGATCATTCCATGTACCTGAAAGAAAATCAGAATAAAAGAAAAACTAAATGCAATCTAGACTGGGATAAAAAGTGTCCTTTCCTAAAGCAAATCTGTCATACAAAGTAGAACTGGTAAATGTATTTGTATTTATATTTCCCAGAAATGAGAGGGATTTAAGCATTTTCTTTAGAAATATTTGGATTTCCAGCAAAATTCAGAAAATAAATACTTTGTCTGAGAATATAATTTTTTCTATGTTGAAAACCCATAGCATCACCAAAAGGGTTTTTTAATTCAAATGCTTCATTCACCTCTCTAGGATCTGTAAGATCTCTAGGATCACTCCACCTACAGGAGGTACTTGGTCCTTGTTACCTTGCTATCAGACTCTTACATTCTTCTATACTATGCTAAAGAACTTCTATAGTCCCTATAGGAGTGTGATATAGGAATATAGTATTAACATCACCATCTTATTTTACAGGTTGGGAATAAATATGAAAATAGCATTCATTCCATCAGCTGCAGACAACTACAGGGTAATTAGCTGCTGCAGAGCTGATCATACTTTATGTTTAATGGAGATACTGTTTTCATAATTCAGTGAATTTAAGGATACAATTCATCTTGTCTTAAAGAAGACCTCCAAAACAGGACATAGTATTGTTCACTTCCTTCTGCTAACCTCTAACACAGGATAAGATGATTACTTCAGCTACAGACTTCAAGACTAAAGTTGCTTAAAGTAGAAGAGATTAATCACTCCAAAGGAGACTAAATGCTTGGCTAGTGTAAGCATAATTATTTCCAACCCTCTGTAGTAAAAAAAATTGTATTTATATTAATTAAAATAACCTTAAACATTGTTTAGTAATAACCAAAGCCATGACCAAGCCCTAGATTTTTAGAAACTCTGTAAGTCATAATAGGCAGCTGAAGTCCTTGAGATGTATTCATAAAATAGACAGAGGTTAGAGGAAAAACACTACTGAATTTCTCTGCAGGTGGTCTGATATTTAATATTTCACATTAAAATTTTCTGACAAAACTAGAAATCAACTGGCAGGTATAATCTACAAAACACATATATGTGATAGGTATATACCACTGATTTTTGGAAAAAGTACGTAAATGGAAGACAACATGACTTACTTTCCTATGTTTTAAATACACTGTAAAACAGCCTGCTCAGTATTATAACTTACAGTCCATTGCTAATGCAGCCCTTCTAAGCCTATACCACACTATGCAGACTGAATGTTGCTATAGCACCCACCTGTTTGGGTATACATCACCACACAGTTTTCATCATTATTTGCAAAGTTGGGTTCATTTGGAGCCCAGGCAACATAGTCCACTGGAGTTCCATCCATCCACCTGAAAAAAGTAATTTGTGAGGATAAAAATGCTCAGTTGAATTAGTTAATAGTTCTTTGTAAAAGGCTTATTAGAGTTTCCTATATCCTAGCTAACAAACATATGATCTCCAGTAAAAGAAAAACAAGCCCTTCCAATTGGAATTAGTAAAAAATAGTTTTTTGCCAACTGCCTACTTTGTCGAACTGGACTAGGTCTGGACTGACCATTTCAACTGGTACTCCCAGGCTTTCTTGGTCTCCGAGAATTGATGGCCTACAGGAAACACACCAGTGTAGAACTAGACTTGGCTTTCCATGGAGCACAGAAACAGAAATCTGTGCCTAGTTCAGTAATTTCCTTGATCCAAAAGCAGTAAGGCATTAGAGAGTCTTCAACTACCTATTGAGGATCACTGGGAATGATATTGTTAAATAAAGGAAATCTTTAATATTATATAACTATTGTTTTCAATTGTGTAACAATAATTTTCTAGTTTGGTGGCTCACAAATTTATTCTCAAAAGGTAGCCAAGAAAAAAGTGAAAAGGCCTTCCTATACTGGAAGAAGGACAGTTAAGATATTAATTTCCAAGACTGGGAGCCCTCAGACAACATCATCTCCAGGGTAATTTATTGTTTCCCAGTTTTGGAGACTAGGAATCTATACATGTGTGTTTGCAAGTATAATGCAAAAAAGGAATTCAACAGGATGACTCATTGCTCCCACTTGCAAACCTACCTCAGCCGAACAGGAATAAACCATATATACTAAACTGGGAGTAATAATATAAAGATAGATAGTGCAATCATCATCCAACAAAGAGGAGATTGAAATTAGTAAGAGAGCAAGGGAGAACTGGACAAACTAGAGTGTTTCTAAGCAGCAGATGTGATACAGAAAGCAGGAGCTCCAAGAGATGACACTGCCCAGTTTCTGTGGCTTGTGGACTAGAAAAACAACTTGAGGCAACAGAAGAAAGGCTGAAATGAAGTGGCTGAGATATCTGACCAAGCTCCAAATCCCAGGAGAAGACACTAGAAAAAGAAAGAAGGGGAAAGACATGTGAAAAGAGGAGCACAAGGCCCAAGAAGAAATCTGTCTGTAATTCATCTCAGGCTCCGTGGGAGTTCTACAACATTCCTAGGGCACTATGGTTCCAAAGACATTTGTGACTCCATATAGCCTGAAACTGTCCTGCCCTGGGGTTTAAAGAACAACAATCTGTAAATTACTTTACAGACAAGGGCTATCCTGCATCGATATTTCACCTTTGAAAACCACCCTTATGCCTCACTGCAGGTTTTGAGCATTCTTTTTCTTTGAACATTTGAATATTCAGTAATGTGTGCAAGTACCATCTGGATAATTCTAAAGACTTCTAACCAATTTAATCATTTATCCAACAAGGAAAAGGGGAAAAGACCACACTGACTGTGAATGAACAGAGCTTCAAAATGCAAAGGCAGAGCCTGGAATGAAAAGAAAGGGAAATAGATAGCTAAATATTACAGGATAAGTCCTTCCTTGAGGCTCAGAATCATATTTTAAAACCTTATGTCAAGACATGGCTGTAGACAGATTTTGTCAATCATTGAACTAGAACAGTCTCTTACAGACAGTCATGCCAAATATTCACATTATGACTCTGACAACTTACCGGAATGTCTTATCAAGGCTAACACTTAAGCCAATGTAAAAGTTATTTCCCCAGTCTTTATAGAAAGTCTAAAACACAAAAAATAAAAATTTTAATGAGCTGTAAGAAAACAGATTTCAAATAAAATAAGCAAGCTCTCAAATGCTGCTTTAGTTTCAGTTGTACAATTGCATAGTCTGCAATAGAATGATAGAATAACCGGGTTGGAAGAGACCCACCGGATCATCGAGCCCAACCATTCCTATCAAACACTAAACCATGCCCCTCAGCACTTCATCCACCCTCACCTTAAACATCTCCAGGGAAGGCGAATCAACCACCCCCCTGGGCAGCCTGTTCCAGTACCAATGACCCTTTCTGTGAAAATTTTTTTCCTGATATCCAGCCTAAATCTCCCCTGGCCAAGCTTCCCTCTCGTCCTGTCCCCTGTCACTTGGGAGAAGAGGCCAGCTCCCTCCTCTCCACAACCTCCCTTCAGGTAGTTGTAGAGAGTAATAAGGTCTCCCCTCAGCCTCCTCTTCTCCAGGCTAAACAACTCCAGCTCTCTCAGCCACTCCCCATAAAGCCTGTTCTCCAGCCCCCTCACCAGCTTCCCTGCTCTTCTCTGGACTCGCTCCAGAGCCTCAACATCCTTCTTGTGGTGAGGGGCCCAGAACTGAACACAGTACTCGAGGTGCGGTCTCACCAGTGCCGAGTACAGAGGGAGAATAACCTCCCTGGAACTGCTGGTCACGCTGTTTCTGATACAGGCAAAGATGCTATTGGCCTTCTTGGCCACCTGGGCACACTGCTGCCTCATGATCAGTCAGCTGTCAACCAACACCCCCAGGTCCTTCTCCTATTGGCAGCTTTCTAGATAGGCTTCTCCTAGTCTGTAGCACTGCTTAGGGTTGTTGTGCCTCAAGTGCAGGACCCGGCATTTGGCCTTGTTAAACCTCATGCCATTGGACTCTGCCCAGTGGTCCAGCCTGTTCAGATCCCTTTGCAGAGCCTCACGACCCTCCAGCAGATCCACACTTCCACCCAGCTTGGTGTCATCTGCAAACTTGCTAAGGGAGCACTGAATGCCTTCATCCAGGTCATTGGTAAAGACATTGAACAGGGCTGGACGCAGCACTGAGCCCGGGGGAACCCCACTTGGAACTGGCTTCCAGCTGGATTTAACTCCATTTCCCACCACTCTCTGGGCCCGGCCATCCAACCAGTTTTCCACCCAGGAGAGTGTGCGCCTGTCCAGGCCAGAGGCTGACAGCTTCCTTAGCAGAATGCTGTGAGAAACTGTGTCAAAGGCTTTACTGAGGTCCAGGAAGATACATCCACAGCCTTTCCCTCATCCAGCACCCGAGTCACTTGGTTATAGAAGGTGATCAGGTTAGTTTTGCCTTTTGTAAACCCGTGTTGACTGAGCCTGATCACCCACTTCTCTTGCATGTGCTTCATGATAGCACTCAAGATCACCTGTTCCATGACTTTCCCTGGCACTGAGGTCAGACTGACAGGCCTGTAGTTCCCTGGATCCTCCCTGTGACCCTTCTTGTAGATGGGCACAACGTCAGCCAGCCTCCAGTCCAGTGGAACTTCCCCAGTCTTCCAGGACTGTTCGAAGATGATAGAAAGGGGTTTGGCCAGCACATCCACCAGCTCCTTCAATACCCTCGGGTGAATCCCATCCGGCCCCATAGACTTGTGGGTTTCTAGTTGGGCTAGCAAGGCTCTGACCACCTCCTCTTGGACCATGGGAGCCTCATGTTGCTCCTCTAGCTCCAGGGTTTGTACACAGAGGGAAAAACTTTCTTTACAATTAAAGACTGAGGCAAAGAAGGCATTAAGTACCTCAGCCTTTTCCTCATCCCCTGTCACTGTCGTTCTTTCTGCATCCAATAGGGACTGTACGGTCTCCCTAGTCCTCCTTTTATTATTTATATATTTATAGAAAGATTTTTTGTTATCTTTCACCGACTTTGCCACTCTAATGTAGGGAGTTGGTGAGATTATGTGCCTGAATTGAAAAATGCAAATTTTTTTCTCCCAATCACAGTATTTAAAAAAAAAAAAAAAAAGCAGAATGGAATGAAAAAGAAATGGAGCAAAGGATAAGAATGACCTCTTAACTAGGCTACGAAACAAAGCAATATTTAAGCAATATTTTTAAGAATTTGGGAAAAGTGCAGTGATAATTTTCTGAGAGGTACAAGTAAATGGTGAGGTTTTATTATTTAGTCATGTGGAGGACAGGATGGATTTTTTTAACAGCATGCCACTTATTCCGAAAGACTGTAGCAGCAGCAGGTTACTATCTTCCTATTAGAAAAAGTGCTGGCTTAAACCTTTTAGTGAAAGTCTGAAATTGCTTTTGACAAAAAAGGGAGGGAAAAGATTTTCTTGAATTCTGTGAAGAGAATGAGTTTGAAAGTAAAACAAACTCAGTAACCATAGATTTCAACAAAACAAAGCAGGGGGTTCTGAAAGTTGCACCCTGACAGTGTTCTTGATAAGAAGCTGAGGATTTATCTACATGTAGCAATTTATCAAAATCAAGATTATAGCAAAGCTCCTAAGTAGAGAAGCCAATGAAAAGTCACACTCATTTTTTTTATGTCAGTTACCACTTTCTAATATTTCGTGAGCCAGCTGAAAGAGGTGACTCAGTACAGGACAAAAGGGTGAAATTTTAAGTAAAAAATGTTTCTTACATATTTCCAAAGAAAATTTTTTTCACTTTCACTCTCAATAACAGCAAGATCACTATCATTCTTCTTGCAAAATTCTCTGGCTTTTTCCATAGGCATTGGTTCCTGGCTGAAGTAGTATTCTTTGTGATTATATATTATCCAATTATCTTCACCAACAGTATATTCATAATCTGCAAGGTAAAAGATTAAGCAGTCAGTAGTAGAAATTAACATCGCTATATGATAAGTTATTTCTGTTATTGGAAGTACGAGACTTACTGAACGTGGAAGTAGGCTCTGGTTTCGGTGATACTCCTGTAATGTAAATCAAAATCTGAGTGTATTATGCTTCTCAGGTATCTCTAAATTAAATATATTTGTAGAGTTGTTAGCATTTTTAATTATAAGTAACAAAATGAATCTTTAGGGTTATTGGTTATCCCTATTTTTGTCACAAAATTTCTCAGTATATCTGAACAAAAAGGTGTTACACTCAACAAAATATCACAGAGCAGATCACAAGTTAAGCTTACTAAAAATAACCCCATGTTTAGGCTGCAGTATTTCACTTTCTCAACATGCTGTATATACATCCCAAACTTACATGTGTATCTCATGGATGATTTCATAATTTTCAACTGCTTTTATTAAATTTACAAATGTGTTGCGTGTTTCACCACACTTGATGGCACAGCTGGCTCTAATACATGTAGATAGTGTGATGTGGCCTGCTCTTATCTGCCTCTAAATTTGCTTAAGAAAGTTATCTTACCTTTTTTTATTTGGCAAACATAGTCCAGCATATGTTCACAAAATAAATCATTCCAGTACATACTATTGTAGCCATAAAAGACACCACATTTTTCATTTCCATCATAATTGTTTGGTTCTCCATAAGCCCATTTTTCGAAATTTACCTAGAGTGGAAAAAGAGCTTTGTTACTGTTTTCCTTTTAAAGTGAAACAATTGTCTTATATTATCCTGTTAAAGAAGAATGTACTTCATTTGATTTCACAGTCCATCTTGTGCTTTGATGCCAGATCTTGTAAGGAGAAGGACATGACCCTTGCATATGGTAATGATTCGCCACATTAGTAAAATAAGAAGTTGTTGCCCTCCTTGTTACCAGGAGTCATGAAGTACTCCTGTCAAACTCTAGAAAGAAGTACATAAGCACCATCCTTTGACCCCTGGGCTGGTGATCCTGCTGTGATGTTTTAACCTGAGATAATCTACCCGTACTGCCACATGGACTTGGGCCTTGCAGACCTTCATCTGCTTAAGACGGTGAGGGCAACAAAGCCTAGCTTGCACAGATATACATAATTATTCCTAAGAGTAAATGACAATTGGGAATATAGAGATTAGTACAACCAGATTAGCTTAGATCAAAGCACATGTTCCATCACGTTTGGTGTTATTTCATTACTCTAACAGTCATACTGTTATCTATAACTATGCACTATCAAAAGATAAAAACTGATTCCTTGAGTGGAATTGGGTAGTAAAGACCTAAGGTCATTTGCAACTTGTATAGGAGGAGTTGTGAGAGCTGTCTGCCAAGATATACATGGAAACTTAGACAAAAAGCTGGACAAATAAATTATTCACTCACCGGTGAGCCATCACTCCATGTAAATCCACTGCTGGAGTCTAAGGCAGTTAAACCCATCCAGTAAGAAAAGCGAAGATATTCTCTCCTTCTGAATGGTTACAAATACAGTCAATCAGACACAGTGAGAAACAGAGAAGGAGAATTTATATCAGTACATTGTTCTCAGTGTTTTGATACTTGAAGTACCATTTGAGATAGTCATATAAAGTCAACTGCCATGCAGGGAAAAACACACCCTGGCACTGCACATGACGGGAAGCAGTGAAACACAGAGCTTCATGGGAAGGATCACAGATGTCATGAATCCACAAATACTGAATTAAATGAAAACATATTTTAAGGTCTTAATTTGACTAAGTAGCTTAGACATCCAAATTCAGACCTATCTGTACTCATAGGCTTGGTTTAAACATTTATACAAGCACATCAATAGATAAGGCTTTCCTTAAGTCTCCCAATTTCTCCTCTTAACTAAGGAAAAAAAAAGCAGCAGAAACTACTCCTTTAATCAAGTGTATTAAATTTACTGATTGATTGCAAATGAGCTAAAAAGATGGAGTTTATCCTTTTGAACTAAACTCATTTGAAACCAGCTTTGATGATCTTTCTTCCATTTTTGTGTGTGTTCAGGCTACTTCAATGCATGAGGTCTGCTGAGAAACCCTATTCCTCATCTCTTTCTACCCATTTACTTCTGCCTTTTTGCAAGAATATAATTCATCTTTGCTAAGTAGACATTGATTACCAGAAATCCTTTACCTCTTTTAGAAAGGTAATTTTTAAATGTGATTTTTTTCTCTCTACATTTAAAAGATACACCATGCAGATACTTACAAGCTAGATATTAGATTTTGTTCTTCTTCACTGTGAATACATGCCAGATCTCCTCCGATGGCTCTGCAAACATCTCTTGCACCAAACCATGTTTGCATTTTCTCCCTTCCTCCCTCAAAAATCTGTAAGAAGTGGACAATTAAACACTGTGGTGGGTGTTACAAAAACTTAGAAACATCATTCTGGGCTTCTATCCTTCTTCTGGTGTCCTGGTCTCTAGTTTTATCATTCACTATTTAATTGTACAATCATAAGCCCATGGTCATCTATCGAATTTGATTATTGCAGCTTAGCTTTTTTTCAGCATCTCTGAGTCTCAATGACTCCAGGCTTAGTTCAACCTACATACAGCACTTTCCACCACTTCCCTGACATGCTACCAGGGGTTGGCCGGAGACATGTTACAATGGACTGTCTGCCAGGTAGGCAGGATAAAATCCAACTTTCACACATACATTAAACATATTCTTAATTGAAATCACAAGCTTTTGCATTCAGAATTTAAATACCTACTTTGAAGCAGAAGCTGCTCTGAGGAATGGATTGCCATTCATCTGGGCACCATGGGAGAGGGGTCGTCGTTGGAGGAGGAGGAGGTGTCACTCCCTCCACCAGCTGCTTGCAGACAAACATATTTCTTTCTTCACAGTTCAACAAATCCCACAATCCTGCTGATGTTCCTGTTATCATGGCCACACAGCCTGACTCCCTTCCTTTATGAAACATAAAATTTTCAAACCTTATTGATAAATAGCTGCATCTACTCAAAGCATATGCTACTTAATTAAATGTAACTTGTCCCCACTATAGATTGCAGTAACTCACAATAGCTCACATGCATTAAATAAATTTTATGGAATTATTTTTGCTTTAGTCTATGAATCATCCATCAAAACCACCAAACAACAGTGAATGTGAGCAACAGACACATGCAGTCTCAGGTGATCTATCAAAAGGAGCTACCATGGTCTCTAATTTAATCCCTTTAGCACAAACAGAAAGTTAGAATGTTGGTTTTGCCACTTCATGCCAGCAGAGGTTCTAGATCACTATTTAGCTTCCAAACCCTCACTTCTGGGGCTCCAGAGCAGAAACTCTCTCAGAGAAGCAAACCCCATGGCATGTACCAGGCATTCCTGCGTTCCAGTGAGTGAAGGTGACTGCATCCCCGTTGGTCCATTTAAATGTCCCTGGCTCTTCTGTATCTGAGAGACCAATCCAGAAATACTTTGCTGAATTGAATCCAATTACAGAAGTCAAAAAAGCTTGTTCATATCTGCGAAGAGTAAGTAACACACTGATGTCACATTTTATCATAATTTGTTCATTTCTTCAAGCAGTTCATTGTAGCAAATATGGTAAAGTTAATGTGGGAAAAGATAAGTATGGTTTGAAGTAAGGGTAGTAATTTCCCTTTTTATAGCTCTAATTCTGATATTTTTATTTTTATATTTTGTTAATGTGAATCATGTTTAGAATTTAGTGATACTTTTCTCCTTTTGTACTGCACAATGGAAAACACAAGCCAAACAATACTTACGTTAATGCATATGTGGTTATTCATTCTGTATAAATAAGCAATTCTGTGTTTTATTGAGCTTTATGATAAGTTCTAGATATTTGAATCTTGTTACTCTGGGGAAAATATCTACTTTTATTCTATAAAGTGTAAGTTTCCAGGCCTGTCTGCTGCAAAAAAAAAAAAGGCTGAAAATCTCAAATCCAGAAGAAATAAATAGTTGAATGCTTCTCTATTTATTTTCAGTCCTATAAGCTTCAGTCCAACAATCTGGTAATTAAGACCTGTTGGGGTTTGACTCAGTTTTTCAATTTAATTGGGTCAACAATACAGTAAGTGTGTAGTAACAATGGCTTAAATGTTTATCTTGATGACATATAAGACTCTGACTTATTTTCTAACACTTTAGTTCCATCCTAAGTTTTCCAACAAAGGCGTGGTGTCACAGGAGACACTATGAATAACTGCTAAGCAGGAAGAGGTTTCTGGTTGGCTCTTCCATCCTGGTTGCACGTATGAAAGCTAAAATCTGTGTTCCCATACCTGTCTGTCACAGTAGCCAGGTAACCTTTGTTTTCTTCACATATTTTTTTTGCTTCTGAAAATGTTCCTGGTAACTGTCCCACGGAGTAGCAGTAAAAGCCATGCTTCATCCAGCCCTGTCAATGTCAATAGCAGAGATGCACGGAACAGCTTTCAGGTTGTGCACAACTTCCAAAAGTTAAATTAATACCACACCCCAAGTCAAAATTAATCTCAGGGGCCATGGGGGGAGATTAAGTGGATAATCAGACAAAGTTTTTGAAAGCACATCTGCATGTCTTGCCCCTTGATGAAAGATACACAGAGGGTCTTTGTGAGCAATGAGCTGTGGTAATGACTGGGAGCTGGCAAGCATGCTCAGAGCCACTTTACAGCTCCTGGTGGAAAGCCTGTTCTACCTTCTCATTGTGTAACTATAGGTGTTGCAAATGGCTACAAAAAAAGTTGCAAAAGAGTCAACCCAAATATTCCTGCCTCCTTTGGTGGATCGATTGAATTGAGAAGGCTGTGTGCACTGAGTAATGTCAAGTGGAGAGCACCTTCTATGTCAATCTAAAAGTCAATCTAAATTTTACTTTAATAAAGAAAAATAATCCCCATTGCTCTGAGAAGTATTAACATATACAAAATTAACAGAATTTTAGGGCTCCATTAAAAACAGTCAAAATAATTGACTCTGTAATATCCACCATCATGGGTGAAAGTAAGACACAACAACTTTTCACTGCTTTTGTTTTACACTTACTTTCTGGCAGCCTGGGTAAGTAAGCTCATCTTCCCCCGATTCTTCTGCCGTAGGTTTTCTTTTACAGATGTAACCAAGTTTCTTTTCACAAGCACTGTCAGCCCAGGATCCATCCTGAACATTGGAAAAAGAAACCACAAACACAAGTGAAATCTAGAGAAAATCCAGATCCAACAGAAATATTCACCGTCCTCAGAGAGAACACTTGTCTCTTCACGTGTCTGTGGCTGTTTTGGCTTTCTTCCTTGCCCTGATGCTTTCTCCTAAACTCCCAAACACAGAACGCAATAAAGACTATAAGGCCCATATTTTCTCAGAGGTGTGAGAATGAGGTTTGCATGTATCAAAGGTTCAGAGGCTAATGAGAGTAGGAAGGAAGCACAATGTTCTAGAATCACCAGCACAGTATTTCTTAAGTTCATATAACCAGATGACAGTAGCAAGTAAATGCAGACTAAGCTAAACATAAAATACAAAAAAAAATCTATTGTTTGTCTTTTTTCCATTATTTTGTGCTGAGTACAAAACAAGATAGAATTGTTTGTGTGTAATTATTTTGTGCGTCCATTAATAGGAGCCTCCAAATTACTCTAATAAGCCTTTACTTCAGGTGTAGAGGAATCGTAAGAAAGTTCTTGCTTCATGATCTACCATGCTGAATGGGGATGATGACTTCAACCGATTTCAAATGGAAGATTAGTTTTAACAGACGAAGTCTGTTGTGGAACAGACGAAGTCTCAGCACAATGCACTGCTGCTGGTGCTCTACCATACCCCTTGCTAGATCTGGTGTCCAGTCTCCTTCGACATTAATATATTCTGAATGAAACCAAATTCCTAAGAACCTTTAAAATTCTTGTCCCTTTTTACTTTTCTTTTTTTTTTCCAATTTTTTTATCACAGTTGCTTTCCTTTTGGTGGCACAAAGGATAGAAGAAAGCATGAAAGCAGAAGAGTGATTTTTTACCTCTCCCATCATAACAATGCAGTCTGCCTTATTCTGTGTGTGGGTTGGCTCTCCATGATGCCATTTGGTATACGTCACAAGTGTCCCATCACTCCATTCAAAGTACATTCGAACCCTGAAGTCATTTAGACCAATCCACAGTTCATCATCTGGCTCTGTGAACACAAAGGTAATTGTAGATATGGCTATGTCTTAATACAGAGCAATCACAATTCATTCACAGATTTGATTGAACAAGGACTTTATAAAAACATTTAAGATGAAGGTTAAAATGATTAAATGAATAGTAGTAGCACTATAATTCCAGATTTAAAAAGTGACCTGCAGGAATACTCACTGTACCCAAGCTGAGACAATGTAAAACTGTACTCCTCAATATTATGAATACTCATCAGCTCTCCATCTTCTTTTCTACAGGAAGACTGGGCTTCTTTCCATATTTTGGGTGTTCTGTAAATTCTGTAGCAATGACCTGCATATGCTACCCATTCCCTGGGGCACTTAAAAGGCTTTAAGTCACCTAAAAAAAGATATTTCAAACAACTAATGAGAGGTCTTTTTGAATACTTTCTTTTAATCAAAAAGAAAATAAACAGTACTGCTATGAATTTTAGAAATTGAAGCACATACAGGTAGAGGAGAGAAACAAAAGTGTGAGGATCACAAAAAATACAAAACAGGTTTTTCCATTCCAGTTGTGCTGGGAGCTAACCAAAAACTCTTCTAAAGAATGAAATAACTCCTTAGTAATTTGCCATGCAAACTTGCAGGGCACAACTCCATGTTAAGTCCCCCTCAGTGAGGCTCCGTGTACAGACACTTTTTACTGAATAACACCTCTTTTCCTACACAGGAACTTTATCTTGGTGGATTTTGGAGATTTTGTATATTTTTTCCTCTGGAAACACCAGTTGCTTGAGAGTCAGTTGAGCTCCTGCACAATGTAAATCATACACCAGAGAGCCCAGACAAGTTTATCCTAGCTGCATGGAAATGCCATGTGCTTTGTTTAGCAGCTATTTCTTGATATGAATTTAGTACGACCAAACATCTTCCACTGCTTTGAAGGTTCATATGGTCTGCTCCTATAAAGTAAACTGAAGAGGGCAAGATGTGCACCCAACATTGGCATGTGATGAGTCACATTGTTCAATGCTCCCTGGACATGGTTTTGACCTGTACAAACTAACATTCCTCTAGGGAACTTCCAGGCATGGTTTGGAGGTTAGCATGGCTCATAAACCATTCCCAGTAAGGTGTCTGGACACAGCCAGAATGTACAGGGTGCCAGCTATGTTGTGCCATTAATCTCCCAGGCCAGAGAATGATCTCATATACTAGTCTATATATAGTTGAGGAAGTTACTGTAGAGTTAGTAGCATACTGGGCATTCTCAGGTGAAGTAGCTGTACACCATTTTCTTCACATAGATAAGACCTAGTCTGCCTCAGGTGGAACGGGAACTCTATTGGGAAAAGGTAGAAGCCCCAAAATTTTACATTCTTCCTTTTTTAGAACAGAGCATAAAGCATCAGACAGAGCAGGGAAAACATGAACTCTGGTTCACATCTTGTTGCAGAACATATCTTAAGTGATTTTTTTAGAGCACAAGATATTCATTAGTATTGTGGATTGGATATCATGACTGAACACATAATTCTTCCTTCTTTAGTACCCTGGTACCTTTTCAAGATTATAGACAACCTCTAGACATCATCACCCAAGTCAATAAGGGTCACCCTTTTGTTTAGACCATATACTGTCATTTTATATATGGTAACTTCCCAGTATTCTTCACTCACTGCAAAAACAACCTTATTTTTTGACCAACTTACTTGAGGCAATGGTGGAGGAATCTGATGAAGAGTTTCTTTTTTGGCATATATATCCCTGTTTCAGATCACACACCTGGTTTTCCCATTTGCCGTTCCTACCTTGGAAGGTTCCACATATTTTTCCAGATTCCACAGATGGACTTCCTTTAGAAAACAGGTAAAACATACAACGAATCCCTCTGTTAACACTGAAAATTTTCACCTCATCACAGGAGGGAACACACAAGTCTCTTGCAGTTGCAAAGCCACTGGTGTATTATTCTTTAGAGTGCTGATTTCCAAAAAAAGGAGGTGAAGGAGCAGCACTGGGACAGCCAAGAGAGAGGGTCAGCATTTCAAATGTAAGACTTCCCCTTCTCCCATGCACTGCTTAAGAAGAAATTCAGTGTGTCTGAAGTACTGCAGCATACAGAAAAAGAAACTTTATACAAATCAAGCTTTTATATAAATTCCCTATGGAGTGGTAGTGCTGCGAACAACTCGACGTCCTTTATTGTTAAATACTTGACATGAAATGCATATTTAATTCCATGGGAATGCCTGTCCTTTGGATTTTCTGGTAGTTACAACAGCTGCTGTGAAAACAGATAATATGGCAAAGTGCAAGATGGTGACTAAGATCCTAAGAGAGGAGTGGAAACTTACTATGATAATGTATATCAGATAAATATCATAAAAATTAACTGAGAAGAACAATTGAAAATATTTTTTATGCCATGTTTCTCTTTGTGTTTTTTTTTTCTTTTCTTTACATTATCTTATATAATATTTCATGAGGTTTTTGTTTGACTAATATGCCCAATAGGAAAATTATGGACAGAAAAAATTACAGAATGAGCTGTAGACATTTGGTTTCAACTGGTTTCTTAGATGAGTGATCTGCTTTTTCTTGGAAATTCAAATGAATGGTGATCCATCTCTGATGCTATCCCTATTAGTGTAATACCCTGCCTTTCCCATAATCCCCTCTAATCTTTGAAAATTCTGTAAAGCTAAAGTAATCAGGTAACAGGAATTTGGGGAAGAGAATTTTGGCCCAGACACTGATCATTGTTTCAGAAAAAGTGCACTTACCTGGAGCCCAGTTGAGGTACCTGAAAGGGCTGCCCCCAGTCCACTGCCAGCCACTGTCAAGCGCATGGAAGAGTCCAGTCCAGAGCCTCACATTGACCCCCAGGTCACTAGTGAGCCCTAAACAGCCAAAGGAAAAAAACAGTCAAGTTATTAAATGCCGCTGATTCTGTAAGTTAATTCTGTGCAACTTGAAATTAGATTTTTGAAGCCTGGGAAAAGGAGAAGTGTAATAGTAGTGATTTTGTTTTTAATGTGTGTTGGATTTTTTCCACTATTTTGGTACATTTTTTTGTGAGAAAGAGAGGTTTTTAAAGAATGTCACTAACATCTGTTTTCACAAGGTAAGTATAAGTATCCACGTTAAAGTTCTTGCAGCTGATCTACATTTTAAACATACGCATTAATTTGTGGGTTTTTTTACTTTACCTAATAAATACATTTCTTCATGAGGATCTGTGACACTTAATAATTCTGCATTCTGCTGCTGACAGCTTTTTCTTGCTTGGTGCCATGTCAAAAGTGAGTGTAAGTTTATCTGGTACAGAGTTCCCGTCACAGGATTTGTTTTCCAAAGATCGTTCTGCATGGTGTCTATAAAACACGATAACAGCAACTTGACAAGATAATCATGTTTGTGAACACAGGAAACAAAATCTTCACTGCAAACTAAAACTTTGTAACTGTATGATTTGTTTTGGTTTTTTTATAGTTTGCCCCACTCGAATATACTTTGATTAATATCACAGAATCACAGAATAACCAGTTTGGAAGAGACCCACTGGATCATCGAGTCCAACCATTCCTATCAAACACTAAACCACGCCCCTCAGCACCTCATCCACCCGTCCCTTAAACACCTCCAGGGAAGGTGAATCAACCACCTCCCTGGGCAGCCTGTTCCAGTGCCCAATGATCCTTTCTGTGAAAATAATACATTAATCGCCTAAAGAATTTTTCTACATAGATTCTGTTACTTTCTATTTATGTAACTTATCTGCTTCTCTCAGTTCAGTCCACATTAATCAACTCACTAATTACCCATACACATACATCTCTCTGTTCACCATTCAGAAAATCTTGGTCTGCAAACACATTTCTTACTGTGGGACCCCTCTTATGCTCTCCCACACCTCCAAAATTACAGAAATTATTGTTTCCAATCAGTCAGGTGTGAAGTAAAAGTGAAGAGGTATGGAATTAGTGCTGGGATTATTGGAAAACTGTGCTGGATGATTTGTGAAAGGAGCACTGGAGAACCAAAGGCAAATGAGGATCTCTGTCAGTAACCTGCACCCTTCCTTTCACTCCAGTGCTTCTGTTCTCTGCCCCATCCTACGACATAGAACAGTCTCCTACTTCCCTGTATCTCAGTTTCCCCATCTGTTGCACTCCTTCCTACCTTTCATTTGCCTTGAGTTTCTTCTTACCTAATTCTAGGAGTTTTCTCTCCCTTTTGCTCTCAGTCCCAGTCACTACCCTCACAATGTTCCCCATATGCACCAGTCCTGCAAGCACTGTAGGGCTGCTATTCACCTCTGCTGCAGAAGTAGTGAAAGTGAAGAACAGATACCTCATTTTATCATCGCATAGCTCACCAATGAGCTAGGCTAACTAGAATACACTTCACTATCCAATGCTTCTTCCACATTCCAAGGAGATTTTGGCCATGAAAGTGGATGGAACTTTTGCTTAATGTCTTTCCAGAAATATATATAAATAAATTACCTTTTAGTGGACAATTTCCAAAAACATGGTCTTTATCAAAATCTGAAGTAGTAGCACACCAGAGAGAGCCTGCATCATCCCTCCGAGGGATGCACTCAGCATGCCATTTATGGTTGAACTTAAAAGGGAACACACAAGGTGCACCAAAGGCATTTCCTCCCAATGTGTAGATATCTACAGAGAGAAACATAGATCAATACTAGTACTGCTGGTAATAAATGTGCATCACAATATCAGCACATAGGCAGCCCACCACATAGTTGGGCTGTACAAGAGCACAACCCAAGACTACTTCATTACCATAAAGCCTTCCAAGGCTGTTGTGCTAATCAGGTATGATTATGGCAGGACATTCAGAATTAACATCTAATCTGCTATCTGTCTACTTTGCCACTCTCTGAACAAAATTATAACAAACTTCATTCCATCCAGAACTGTTGTAAGGCACAGCAAAAATCTCAGCCCTTGTTACTTAACTTCCCACACTGCTGGTGTCACAATAGAAAGGAAGTTGCACACTTGAGCCTAGATGCTCACGCTGCATAGCCCAAGAGGGATAGTAATGCAGAAAAAGGAGGGTTGACTCTCTAGTGCTCTTTGTCACAGTGTTATGATTTATTGCACCTTAAATCACTAAGCAGTTTTGGGTTTTCCGACTTTTTCTTCTTGCTGCACATAGGAAATGCCAGGTACACACTGTTAAAAATGGATTATATCTATGTAAACTAGAAATTAACCTCTTAGAGGCAGCACATGGTCAAACCAAATAATGGCAACAATAAATATCACCATTGCTACAAATTAATCTGACATATTTTGAAATAGTCACTGGTTTCTTCCTGCTGTTGCTGTACAAACACAATTGCCATTCTCCATTATGATTACATCATAGGCCTTTCTCATTTTATTCTATCATTTGAATGAATAGTACTTTCCCAGTTATGCAGAAAAGAAAAATACAGTCCAATTTGCTTTACAATTTTACACCTTATTTGTAGTTAGCTGTGCTACTGAGGCCACTGTAAGTAAAGGGTTGCTGCATGACAAGCAGGTGGTGGAATACTTTGTAAATAGGGGCAACCAGGTTACCTAGAAAAAGAGATTAATTTTCAGTACTCACCCTCATAATGCTGAGAGCAGATGCTGTCTGCAGATCCATGGATTTTCCACCTGCTCCCTTTGTCTGATCCTTCGGACAATCTGATTTTCTTCCCCTTCCCTTTGCCATAGTTGAAAAATAAATCCTTGCCGTGGGTTGCAAGTGTCTCATTTCTACATTCCCACCACTGGAGCTCATTCGTCCTGTTACAGGATTCCAATGTGATGGCAGCCTCGTCCTCCTTAGCAAGTACTCCAAGACACAGCTTGAGTGCCGTGCTCAGCAGCTGTGTGGCAGAGACCCACTTGAACCTTTGAAACTCATTGTGCTCATCACAAGTGGCAGTTGTGACTGAGTTAGGGTTTTGAGCTTGGGCGCAGAGCTTGCTGTCTTCATTATAGATCAAAAATATTCCACTATCTATAAAGTAAAAGGAGAATGCAAACATCTGAGGAAGGATTTCATAGGAGGTAAGTCCTGCTATTTGACAGACTGCTGCAACAAAAATTGTGTAGAGTCCATAGAGAAAGAAATCAAGGGAGTGTAACCATCAGTATGAAGGATATTCATCAAAACGTTCTTAAAGTGCGAGCAATACAGAGGCTTGAAATATAGCTCTTTCAAGAAACATTCCTTTTCCTCACATACCTCCTTAAAACACACTGTTCTTAAAATGCCATTCAATATGACTATTAATAAATTCCATAAGTTCTCCAAAGTTCCATCACCACAAAGCATATTAAACAGGCTTTAATTCTGCAAGTATAAGGACTTTTTGCTTTACAGCTATTAAAAAACAGTTTACAGACTCAAAATTCAACCATTTTTTTACATTTGGCCCAGAATGATGTTCTGGTTTTCAGCCAGGACTTGCAGCATCACTACTTCACTACTGAGAACAGATCCCAAATTCCATTAACATAACAGATTCACTTGTAAATAGAAGTGTGAGACATTGCACAACTGAGTTTTGTTTCTTAAGACCAGCTTTAAAAAAAAGGCACAACTGCAGCCTGCTCCAAACCTTGTCCATTTTTGCAGGTCTCCTTAGCTCCTCTCTAAGTAACATCATCATCATCCAATTTACTCTGCTGTTTCATTGAGCTCTACTGCCACTCAAGGTTTCTTGTCAGGGGTGAAATAGTTAAATGGGGTTTCATAACCCCACACATCCCAGAGCTGTGAGGAAGCAGCTGAACAGCCTGAAAGGCTGCAGACCTGAACAAACCAGATGGCATTTCCCCTGGCAGAGCTTTCCTGTTGAAGTAGTTCTTGAGAAGATTAGAGGGAGAAAGGGTTAGAGACAGGTTGATCTTGGCCGAAAACTTGCACAGAAGAAATTATCCTGTAGTGGACTAACACTGGCTAGTCCCTGATGCCATTCGAGCACTATACTCCCTCAGTTATCTAGATGGGAGCATCGTGCAAGAACAAACTGCAGATGCAGTGTCATTAGTTTTCCTCTCAGCAGTTGGAGTGTCTGAAATCTAGCAGACAGAAGCTTTTAAGGTCCTTCCTAAAACTGTTGCCTTGGGAATGGGATTTCAATACGCAACTATCGCTATGCCTTAGCCTGTATGAGCTGTCTAACAACCTCAAAGCACACATTATTCAATGGTTCTGTACCTCCTGAGAGGACATCGTCCCATACATATGAGCTCTTCTAAACTCCAATGAAGTAATTTCAGATCTGTATTTTCTGCATTCAGTTGACTGATTTCAAGAACCATCACTGTCTACATTATACCCGCATCTGTTGGCATATTTCACTCATACACCAAACTGAAAACTAAGTTAAGGAATCAGAATACCTACACAGATGCTACAAAATTTTAGAGCTGAGTAAAACTTTTTCAAATTACATTCTTTGAGTAGATCTAAGATCACTGTCCACCAAGGAATACATCAGGAAAGCATGAAAAAGAATTCATAAATCTCCATACTCAGCAGAGGACAAAGACTTACCAGACGTTTGAAGAGTTGTTCTAAAGGAAAAAAGAAAAACAAGGAGCACACAGATAGCCATGGCCAAATGTTTCACTCCCTTCTCCCCTTCACATTAAATTGATGCTGAAGACCAAACCTGTACCTTGCATGAAAACTCTTCTTCACTGAACTGGATTAACAAATCCTCTTCAGTTTTTAAGACGCGACAGATACAGGGAAGTTCTGAATTGCAAATAAGGAACTGCATCATGTCACATGAGTAATTTTGAAATGATACATTAATGAATAAACTTTGCATTCTAAGCTATTTTCTCTACTCTATAAAAGTTTTCTTTTCCATAAGTCCTAATAGGTAACAATTTAATGAGGACTTTTGGAGACATACCTTACAATTCAGGATCTTTACTTTCATTAAGAATGTGCCATGAATGTCTCTTACGAAAAATAAAGGACAAACATAAAAAAAGAAAAGGAAGATTTGTCCTTATTGATAAATTATTAAAAGCACCAAAGTGCAATGTGGTGCTGTGAAAAATGGGCTGTGCCAGTGTGCAAATCAAGTAAATATAACAATGGAATCAGAGAGAATCAGAATTCTCCAGGTCTACATTTCCACAGAAAAGAGAAAATCTGTAATAGGACCCATATTCTTTGGGAGGCATCTGTCCCTTCTTTGCTTCCGTTCCTGAATATACGCACAAGCAATGTACTCAAAGTGACAGCAACAACTGAAGAAATTCTGCAAAGGAACCAGGCAATTTTAGGAAGGTATGGGGAAAAAAAATCAGTTATTGGTAGAGATGAAAACTAAACTGATAAGGAATAATGCCCAAATTTTAATCCTACTAGTTTGTGAAATTTTGCATTCCAGAAAGTGCACACCCTTCAGGCATTCTGACAAAATCATGATTTTTACCTCTCTCCTTCATGATAGGTAAAACAATTGGAAATGCATAGAGGGTAGGGAAGAGAAAACACACTCTTGAGGAAGGTTTACATCCCTTTTTGCACATGACCTCAGTTCCCATACCTTCAAGGGCGGTTGGTTTGGGATAACTTCCCCAGTATTGTCTTTGTAGCAAGTCTTGCTGCTGTTGTTGGCAAAGAAAATCCTAGAGAGTGACATAGATGTGGGATCCTGCTTCTATTGTTCTGACTCAGATGCAGATAGACAACTCACTGGGTCTAAAAACGTATACAAGGAACTAGAGCAGAAAAAGGATTAGAAAAGTGAGAGAAAATAACAGGATGCAAAGGCAATTGGGTCCAGCTAGACCAAAAACATGGAAATAATTGGAGCCTACGGACACTAAGACCTGAAGAAGGTAAGAAGGAAAAAAAGAGCGGCCTGCCTCAGTCAATGAAGTAGCAGGTCAGTTGCTGATGTGATGCAAAGATGCAAAGAACTGTGATGTGTGTGCAAAGATGGCTCTATTGAGTCTGCAGTAAAGCATTCTGGTACTCCCCAATATGGGAATGCTTGACTGTGCAAACTCAATTTTCCAACTTTCCTTGCTTTTTTGTTCAGCAGCTCTGTATGTGCAGATTTAAAAAAACCCAATATTCTTTGTTATTTAGGTAGGGGAAATGTCTTGTGGTTCTGCTGTATACACCATCACAGGATCTCCAAAGCTAGCAGGAAGCAACATATATGATTACCACAGGGAAAAGAAGCTAATACTGTTTTGAAAAAAGATCAGTGAAAGACCATTATTAATGATGTGCTGAGAGAGGCTGAAAAAGAGTATAGCATATTAAGATCAGCTTCACCTCAGCCTTTGTTTTTTTTTGTCTTAGCAGACCCCATCACAATCCACAAAGTGGGAAAGGAAATCAGAAGATTGCAGAGATGCACTCCTGCATCTTCCACTTGGCAAGGCATGGCCAGAAATTTTAGAAGTTTCAAGGAAGAAAGGCTGCTTGCTGGGGTTTGTGTTGAGTCAGCATTGTTCCTTTCAGCAATCTCTGCTCCCAGGCAGGAAGTTACACTCACAGTGTGCAGATTCACCACCTTTCCTCTGAGGTTTGTACTCTTCTGGAGAAAAGGGGAAATGAAAATTAAGCACAAGGGTATCAAGAAAATTAGTAGCATGCAATGAGACAAACCTTTACTCGCTATTGAACATTGCCATCAATCATATCTCAGCTGCCCACAAAAACGGATGGGTAAGTCCACCCAGGTTCAAGCAGATACTTCTCCACAGTAGTTAAATAATTCATTTCCAAAAAAACATTGGTGTTAAAATCTGAAAGGATTTTTGTAATCATTTAGCCTGCTATGATTTAAGATTTCAACCCAGAGTCGCCACATCCAACACAAATGCAGTTTCCAACTAAAAACATGTTTTTTTAAAAAAAAAACAAAAAACAGACATGCTCTAAACCTTGGCAGAAACATATTGGCCTAAAAGAGAGTGAGCAGCCTTTCAATGTCTCTACACAGGCTCAAAAACAACATAGGGCATTTTCACGCTGTATTTTCATGCTACATAATCAACTTCTTTTTTCTTTCATTTGTCTGAGCCACCAAGATCAAGCATAAGAAATCTCAGCGGTATCAGAGGCTTATTGATATAAAATATTAACGGCTACTTAAAAATTTCCTTTGCTTTTCTATTCATCACTTATGTTTCCTTTTGCTTATCAAAAATTATTTCCCTTGTTTTTACATCAGGAATATTTCAGGAAAGCAAGATCCTAATTCCTGTGTAAATGTATATGCAACATACAACCTGAAGCCTCCCTAAGAAGTGGCATCTACTCGTGGAACAAAAAAGAGATCACAATAGCAACAAGGTGGTTCTAAGGTGGTTCTGACTGATCCCAATAGGACTAGCAGCCAGTAGTAGAGAATAGCTGGGAGAATTGGTGACAGATCAGAACACATTAAATTACAAATTATATTGCATCTATATAGATAAGAATAATTTCTAAGAAGACACACTGTTTTTTTCAGTCAGATAGAGCAACACGGATAATTTCCCCAGCCCAATCTTCAAAACATTTTTATGTAGTCAATCACTTGTTGGGAACATTGCAGCTTAGCAGCAGGAGAAGAGGGCATAATGACAGATCACCAAATTATGTTTGTTAAAACTATTACACAACTCAGTCCAGGGAAGATGAAAATAAATATAAGGGTGTGGAAAGAGAACAGTTTGGAAACTATTCTCTCAAATTTTCTTGGAATTTTATGATCAGTTTTGTCTCAAGTATGACCAAAGGAGTGATTGTTAAAAAACGAGGACTAGACCCTGTACTCATAAAATCTAATAAGAGAGTTGCTGTTACTGAAAGGTACTAGGTACGGGTGGAAGGAAAAATAAAATAAACAACCCTCCCAAAACCCCCAACCAAAAATAAAAATAAAATCAAGAAATGCCATTTTTTATAATTGTAAGTCCTCAGGTAAAAGCCTTCCATCTAATCTTATATTAATTAGGAATTGTTTAGAGTGTTCAAGGTTGTTCATTTCTCTACATTCCATTCAAAAAATCCTATTACGGATTTGTGTATAAAGTATCAGTGCTCATATTCAACTTACAACATGGAACTGTGCTGATGTTCCATGCTATAAATGCCACTGCTTCCATGTTTGCTCTTTTTAATGGGAAATATCCTTTATTCCATAGTACTGCAATAGGAGGGATAGTAAACTATGCACCTTAAATTTCCTCCTGTTCAGAAAATCTTTCAAGTCTCTGTCACTCACACTCCTTCTAAAATAAGCCAGTCAAGTAGATGGATCTTCAGATTTTCACTTGTGATTTGGAAGCTCCTCTATTTTTTTCTGTACCTATTTGGACAGAAGAACAGAACAGAGGCAGCAATCAACCAAAGCAGCTACATCTGCTGCCAACAACTAATTAGCGTGGCATTTTTAATTCTCTTCAACTCAAAGATGATGCTGGAATTCAGGCATTATAAATGGGTGAATGAATTCAGGACTATCCTGCCTCCAATACCTGGATTCTCTCTCTGACTCCTCTTAGCTCTAGGGATATACCTGGTAAGTATGGCAAAGCACCAAAAAAGAGACATTGCTTTAATCTTCATTTTCTTTCCAATCATACATTTGCATATAGACATGTGATGAAATGTTTTCTGGAAGAAAAACCCATTGCGCAGATACTACCTTAAAACCATGCAGGACTCCAGAACAGGACTGATCTTCTTTTGGATAGAGACTGCACCTATTTGTTGTTTGCACAACAGCCAGTGCAGTGAGGCTGGGATTCCAAGCAGAGCCTCTTGACCTCTCACATACTTTTCTAGATGGCATCACTTCTCCATATAATTGAAACAACATCATCCTTAACATCATTCTGGCACATAAGCCACATCAGATGGCACGAAGTACTATTAGAAGTACTACTCCTTAAAAAGACATGCTCAAACAATTGTGCATTGAAAATGGAAACGAGCAGAGAAACAGAGGCAAGGAAATAACTTGGATAAAGGGATCAAAGACAGAGGAGATGAGGAGTTCCAGGAAAAATTTCCCCATCTTATCTGCATGCATACGCAATTCAAGATTTTAACCAAATCACTCAGCTGATGTTTTGGTCTTAGTTTCAAGAAGACAATCTCTGGACAGGGTCAGGAAAATATGATTAATATATTACTTGATCACAGCTTTGAATAGAATGTCTCCACAGTTGTATCGTCATGTTTTCGACTGCATCTCCTTTTTAACGGATCCTTATATAGAGAAGACTACAAAATGAAAAAAAATTTAAAAAAACAAAGCTAGATACTCTTTATTTCACAGAATAAAAATGTCAAACCACAAAACCAGCCCTTGCAAGTCTTTGTAGTTGAGTGAGGGTTTATGTATGATTTACAAGATTTATAAAAATTAGGAATATAAACTCCACATTGAGAATCTAAGATTTCCATAAATGGGAACTGATCTAGCCATTTTAGAAGGGAAATAAAATCACTAGTAATTAATACATTGGTAAATCTAAATTGCTCTTGACTTCCAGCACACAGCCCAGAAACCTATGCTACTTATTGAGAGACTGCAGGAGAGCAGTACCAAATTTTGTCCACCATAACGACTATCCAGTGCTTCTTTAAACCTTCAGGATACATATAGGTAAATGTTTCTTCATCTTCTCAGTGACTGTAGTCCTGGTAAGAAGGAATTCTTGCCATGGCCTTCATCATCTCTCGCAGACAAACCCATTTATGGCCAATCAGAACACCAGCAGTTATCACCAACCACACTTTTCCATTCCAGAGGCCTGCCCCTAAACTTTAGTTAACTAAATCTTAGAATATATAAACTACAAGAACCATATACTCTATTAACTGTGTTGTGTGAAATTGAGGGAACTGAAATTATATTATAAAAGGATTTTTTTCCCCTTGCAGTTCAAAGAGGTTGTTACTAAATACAGATTTGTCATCTAGCAGCTACCCCTGTAGTTAAGTCTCTAGGAATACCTGAAAGCTGGTAGAATTCTGTTTTCTGAATAGTGTGGAGAGTCTCTGCATAAGTATAGTTTAAAATAAATCTGGTGCAGAAACTTTGAATCCTGGGAGCCTTCTCCAGGGGATCTATCTAAATTTTACTTCCTTTATTGTATTCATTTCTACTGTTTTAGCTAATAATTAGCCAATGTGATTTCTATTTTTAAGACCCAGAAATCTCACACATGATACAATGATTACAAAATGAAGTAACTGCTGTATATGACATTATGCACTCACTGAAATGGGTTTGTACAGTATTTGCACGAGAAAATAGTTTTGGCTTAATTCCGATTGCATATTTTTATTAAAACAAGGCACATTTTATTTCATTACATTACATTTTACATTACATATTACATTACACTTAATTTTATTACATTACAGTGTTGCATGTTCATTCTGTTCTATGTTGGTCACAAGATCCTTTGTGTCATTAGTTCCAGGAACTGCATCACTACTAAAATACAAATTGTTCTCAAAACTGTCATTTGTAAACAAGCGATTCTTTCTTCTTTTGTAGAAGAGATAGCCTGCAAGACCACTTCCAACTACAACGAGGATGACAGCAATAACTATAACTCCTGTTTTACTGTGGTTTAGAGTGGGAGCCTTCTCGTCCTTTGTCATTGCTGAAAATAAATACAAAGACATCAAGAGGATGCTACACACTCTTGATCTGATTGCTAGAAAGAATATCTTTAGAAAGCACAATGTTTTAAGTGTGTTCCATTTCTTTCAAAATAATGAGACAAAGGTAGCAACCAAAAATTAATCTATTATAAAACACTAACATTGTATGCTATATCACAAATAACTGGGTTTTTACATCCACATTTGGATATTGAATAGAGTATACAGATATAGTACTCAAGTATATCAGAAAATGTAACACATAGATATAATATAAAATAAGATTTACTGCTTATGATCTTAAAAAGGACTAGTTTTTTTCTACCTGAAAGACAATATTCTTACCCTTTGTAGGTATTTCAGCTGGTGGCACTTCAGGTGCTGGTGGCATTTCAATTGCTGGCATTTCAAAACATTGAAAATTAATCATGTTATCATATTACTCTGTTATTTATTTCTATATTATTTATTTTTTATTTCTATATTTAGAACATACTGAAAATCATAGTCAGAGGAATACATGGTAATTCATACTGTTAAATACTGAAACCACTTGGGATTAGTCTATACAAAGCTATATACACCTTTCAAAAGGCATAGCACAACAGTCAAATGTTTTCTGCTCTCGTATGCAGGTATTTACATAAACTAGTAGTAAAGAAGAAACATCAAAAACTCCATGGCGACAGTATAAAAGTATATATCAGTATAAAACCACAAGATATCAGTATAAAACCACAAGAAAATCTACACAGCATCTTCTGGACAGAGATGATAAAACATAATCCTTAATATAATTACAAATTCTTGCAGTATTTGCTCTCTGGCATGAACACAGAAATATAACAAACTTAGTTTAGGTTCCAGCCTCAATTCCTCTGTGATTCTGAGATTCTGTGAAGATAATGCTACATCATGTCCAAAAGCAATCTCAAAAATGTAACAAGAAATAGGAGGAAATAATTTGTAAAATGCAAATTTGGAAAATAATCTTCTGGCTGCATTGCTTAATTTAACTGAAAAAATTTTGGAATCTAATAAGACACTTTTTCCTTGTTCCTCACCAAAAAATGCTGACTGACCAAGTCTGGTTTAGCACTAATCACGCATGCTATACACATCACTTTTGTGGTTTGATATGAGATGACTGCATGCTAAACCTTCCTGCAGTTAAACAAGCAGTACATTTAGTGATATGAATCTGCTATTCCTAAAAAGCGAGAGTGAGTTTGCCATGAACACTATAAACCTAGTCACTATTTGTAGCACAGTCATCTAGCACATTTTGAAATGCTGAACAGTACCTCCTTACCTAAGAAATAAAGCTGGATTATTTATGGAATAATCCCACTACAGAATTTCAGATTACTGAGGTAAAAAATTACCTAAAAAGATGGAACAGAAGAAAACACCTATTCTACACTATATTCTATTCTGCAAATGGAGCATTACCCAGGTTTGCAAAAATGTGCTGAGCCAAGCTATAACGGTGTAGGATTCAATGTGCCCTGTTCCTGACTGAGCAACTATATTGCCCTAGAATCAAGACTGGCATTCGGCATATTCCATTTTAGGAGGCTTGACTGGCTGAAGCTAATTCTGAAAAAAAATAACTAGCTTTTATCCACTTCAACTCCTTGAGATGTCTCAGTAACAAAACAGGCAAATGACCATAGCAGCACAAAAAGATGAGTTGAATGGTTAAAAAAAAGAAGGATGGTCACTGATTTTAACACTTGTTACCTGCATCTATGACTATTCTGGATAGTGAATAAAAATGAAAAGTGCCTTATGTTTGTCGATCACAATGTAACAAGACAGGTAAGTAGTCTCTGAATGGATGGTTATATCTGACAGTTCTGCAATATTTCCTGTAGAAGATACAGTCATCATTACAAGCATCTGAGTGAGTAAGAATAATTTTGCATGAGAGCAAATTTATGTAAAGGATAGCAGAATTTTTCTCAGTCTTTTAGAGGAAGTGGGCATATTTCTGCTACTACTTGCATTTCATTTTCTCAGCAAATATTAGTAAGACATTTTGGTATTGCAATACATGCTGGAAGTTTGCAATACATGCTGGAAGAAATGCTTAGGATGACTTTCAGGAATATATATGCATAAGATGTCCTTACTGCCAAATTTGCACATTTAATTATTTCAGGACACTTCCAGCTTAGCACATAGAGTCAATGCTATTTGCTTTGGTATTCATTCTTTCATCTTCTCACTTACAGGAGAATACAGAGATAAAAGGTCCAAAATTGTTCACTAATTCACAATTCATAAATACTCAATTCACAGAAACGCTACTTCATAATGCATGGACACAAGAATTCTAGGGAGAAATAAACAAACGATGTTCCTTGGGCTGAGAAGATGGGACATCCTAAGGAACATATTTTCGAATAGATGAGAAAAAATTTTGTGTGCAAATCACACCACTAACTTCATGATTACTCAACAGTTATTAATTATAGAACAGGCAAATAACTTAGGCACAGTTAAGATAGGAACACAATCTTTTAAAACAAATCTGAGGGGACTTGAGCACTGGTCAGCACTTCTACTTTCAGACGAAAGTTATTTTTTCTTCATGGTGGCATCCAAATGTACATCCCTTGGCATTTATGAAACCTCAAAGTACCCAGCTAAAATTCACTGTGTGTAACAGCCACCTACTAATACTAGCACACAAGAAGCATAGTCCATACATAAAACAAATTAATGAATGTAGCACTTACTTTTTGGCTTTTTGCAAACATAGCCTTTGTAAGAAGAGCAATAGATATTGTTCCAGTATCCAGAGTTTGCATACATTTCAACGCAGTGCTCATTTTGTTGAGGGGAAGGTTCTCCTACATTCCAGTTGACAAAATTAACTACAGTGTTGTCTAACCACAGCCATTCTCCTAATTGAAAAAACATTGAATATGGAAAAGCAACATAGTATTCATTTCCATCTTGACAACAGCTCCACATTTATTGCTTTCCTCAGAAATCTACTTGTGGCCGCTCTTGGAGGCACACCACTAGATTATTTAGATGTTCAGTCTGACACATCATGTTGCCCTTAAGTATTTACACAAATGATAAAACATCCATTTTTTTTAAATGGCAGGCCAATATGGCTTATGATGTTACAAAAGCAAAAAGTTTAAAGAAGTACATACCATAATTTATTGCAATGGTGCAATGTCAGTTATTTATTGAGTTTATAGAAATCACTGATGTCAAAGGATAATTTATATTCGACAGAACGCCCTTTATTTCAGTAATTTATAGAGAGGTTTTGTATTAGTCTTTCCAAAGCCCCCACTGAAGTCTTTCTAAGACATATTCCTCCATTTGTTTTTCAGTTTCTGCTCCTTCTCCCTGTCTTTACACACACAATTTTCCCTTTTAAAGATCTGCTTCAAAAATCTTGTGATCACTGTTGTTCAGCTATGCTGGGACTTTCTGTTTCTTCCTTCCTGTTCCTTTTTTTTCTTTCTTTCTTTTAATAGTGTTATCTATTTAGAATAAATGTGCCCCTTGTGACTTTTAAGTTGTACTCAAACAAGCAAAATCTTAGACTCAGCAAAAAAACTATGTTTTATTTTCTCATAAGATTCTTCATATTTGCTGCTTTTTTTGACCCTTTGCCTCAAGGCATGGCATCTGGATACAATTGTTTCTACAAACATAAGGAATTTAGTTATGCAGTTACGCTGAAATCACTGTAGTCACTATCTAGCAATACAACAAAACGTACTTGCTGAAGCAGCTCATGCATTTATAGAATCATAGAGTCATAGCATCATAGAATAACCAGGTTGGAAGAGACCCGCCGGATCACTGAGTCCAACCATTCCTATCAAACACTAAACCATGTCCCTTAGCACTTCGTCCACCTGTGCCTTAAACACCTCCAGGGAAGGTGACTTAATAACCTCCCTGGGCAGCCTATTCCAGTGCCCAATGACCCTTTCTGTCAAAAATATTTTCCTAATGTCCAGCCTAAATCTCCCCTGGCGGAGCTTGAGGCCATTCTTTTTGTCCTGTCCCCTGTTACTTGAGAGAAGGGGCCAGCAGCCTCCTCTCTACAGCCTCCTTTCAGGTAGTTATAGAGAGCAATGAGGTCTCCCTTCAGCCTCCTCAATGTAAGAACTGTATTGTTCTGCACCTGTTCCACTTGCTCTAGAAATAACTTAAAAAACATTTTGTGCTGTAGAAATAACTTAAAAAACATCTTGTGTGTCAATTAGCCACATGAGCAAACCTGAGCTTTTCTTTATATGTTATGCTTATAAATCATGACTCTTCAAATTCTCTCCTCCAGTACTGAAAACTTTCCTTTTTACTGGTTAAGATTCAAGTAATGTAATTGAGTACTTGTCTTCTACCCATCTGATTTGTCATTGAAGTGGCTGAGCAAGCAGTTGCAAAAAAATCCCTCCAAAACTCAACAAAAGTCCACCTCAAGTCACCTGAACCATTCCACAGCCATGTCTCTGACATTGTTATACTGGAGCTTTTAGTATGAACAGCACAAGACTGAAGTAATTTTTTTGAAAATTAAAAAGACAGAAATATCTATTTCATTGCATATTAACTGCATTAAGGACAAAGCCATAATCAGCAAATTTAAGATGTAACTACAGCAGCCTGTTGCCCGCTGTCTCTTATCTTACCTTCCTTACAGTGAGGCAGAAAATAGAAAGGCTTGTGAAACAATTCCAGAGGCAAAAACAATTCCAGCTTCAAAGTGAAGCTGCTCTGAGGGCCAGCTATAACTAAAGGTGGATTACTGATCATTCCAAGATGGCGATTCCAAAGACTGAAGATGGTGGATGCCACATTGTTCTCTAGCTCAAAAATTGGAGTATCTCAATGGCAAGCATATCAGTCCATGGCCTCTCCACCTCTGAGAAGAATCAATTGACCGTGGCTCAACCTCCAATATTCTCATGTCTGTACCCTGCTTTATGCACCTTTGTGCCTTACTTTGTTGTGAATTACTTTTCCTGGTTTAAGATGAACTTTCCGTTCCTGGTCTTTCTGTTATACATTACTGGTTATTTCTTGATTACATGAGCCAGCAGTGTGCCCAGGTGGCCAAGAAGGCCAATGGCATCTTGGTTTGTATCAGAAATGGCATTGCCAGCAGGTCCATGGAGGTTATTCTCCCTCTGTACTTGGCACTGGTGAGACCGCACCTCGAATCCTGTGTTCAGTTCTGGGCCCCTCACCACAAGAAGGATGTTGAGGCTCTGGAGCGAGTCCAGAGAAGAGCAACAAAGCTGGTGAGGGGGCTGGAGAACAGGCCTTATGAGGAGCAGCTGAGAGAGCTGGGGTTGTTCAGCCTGGAGAAGAGGAGGCTGAAGGGAGACCTCATTGCTCTCTACAACTGCCTTAAAGGAGGTTGTGGAGAGGAGGCAGCTGGCCTCTTCTCCCAAGTGACAGGGGACAGGACAAAAAGAATGGCCTCAAGGTCCACCAGGGGAGATTTAGGCTGGATATTAGGAAAAAATTTTTCAAAGAAAGGGTCATTGGGCACTGGAACAGGCTGCCCAGGGAGGTGATTGATTCACCTTCCCTGGAGGTGTTTAAAGGATGGGTGGATGAGGTGCTGGGGGGCATGGTTTAGTGTTTGATAGGAATGGTTGGACTTAATGATCCTGTGGGTCTTTTCCAACCTAGTGATTCTATGATTCTGTGACCACATTCCCCTATGATGTTAATCTATTTCCTTTTATAATTCCACTTTTTATATACCACACAAGTATAATGTAATATTTTCAACACTCATGTTAAACAGCTTGTGGTAATTATTAACCAAACTAAAAGATGTTAAAGAAAATACCATCCACATTTCTGTACATTCCTGTCCAAAAAGTTGGTACTTTCCCTTCAAGTGGTTCAATGGCATATGCCAGAAAGTTTGCTTCAGCTGAGTCTTCAACTGATACCAAAGAGGCACCTGAAAAATGCAGAGAAAAAAATATCTCTTAGAGATATAAGTTTCACAGGGGGAAGCATACTGACTCTCCTTCCAAATGCTAGTCCAATTTTTGCCATGGATTATCTGTGCTAAATTCCAAGCAGAAACTGAAGTTCAAAACATAAAATAACTTTGGATAATATCTTACTAAGGACTCCAGCACTGTTAATGATGTATTTCTGATCATTTCCAGGACAATGCACTAGAATTTTGTTTGTTTCCTCATCCACCAGGAAACAGTAACATAACTGAACAAAAGCTCTAGGAAAAATAAAACCAGCCAATGTGATATGGAGAATTATTTTCTACCGATGTGTTAGTATTTTAAAGAAAAAAAAACCACTCTAAACAGAAGTAAAGTTTTTAGTAAAAAGTATGTGTAACTTCTACATCGTATTACTTTGCATATTAGCAATTCAATATTTGCTAAGCCTTTGTACGGCTCATGACTTCATATGGTTCATGTATGGCATAGACTTTGCTGGCTTTCTGAAGCACAGTCCTTAGTTTAGCTCCTTATCAGGTCCTGTTTATTTTCCTATATTCTCTTTGTAGCCATCAGAGATAAAAAGATCATCTTGGTCATCTGTTATCCAGTTAGGGTATCACCCTGATAGTCATCCATGTACAACACTAGGCATTCTGTACGATGCTCTAGCAAAGTCAAGAAGTCACAGCATGGAGGTAGCAGACAGAATGAGCTACACAACTTTGTATGGAGTGGCATTAAACACTGGAGAAAGTGCACCTTCAGTTTTCTATAGCGTGGGGCTGGAATCCCATGAACAGATATAGAGCAATAGCTGTGTTTGGTACTTGACTGGTTTGATTTGGCTGTTGAATTTTTGAAGGTATTTTTCCTCAGGTAAGGAAGGCATCGTTACAGAGGAGGAAAATATAAAAGCCATTTGAATTACTGCTGAGCTACTGACAAGTTCTATAATGGTTCCAAATTCTACTATGGGTAAGATATAATTGGAATATGTCCAACTGCAAACAAAACCCAGAGTGCAGGCAGGGACAGCAGGATATAAGAGAACATGGAATGTTCCTCTTTTTTTGCTGTACGCTTTATATTTTTCTAATTCTTCCTCTTTTGCTGAATGGTATCAGATGTTTGGTTACTGTTAGGTTGTGTGATATAAAGCTTCACTTCACATCCATAAGGGAGCACAGAGAGACAATGGCAAGTGGAGGACCCTCTCCCTGGCTATGCCCAGGTCCAACATCACATTATCAAAAGCCAACCTCCACAAGCCCACAGGAGCATAGAGGCACAATGGCAAGGGAAGAATCCAAATTATGGACTCAGAGGATAGGAAATCCTACTCAGGCATCACTTAGGGCTGTCGTAGTACAGCCTCAGCCCTAGTGTCTAGGCATGAGGGGAGTTACCCAGGTGTTCAGGGAACACGTTGGGATACAGAATTGCATTTCAAGACTTACTACGAGATATTTCAGGGAAGGAACCAAGGGCAGGGAAAAGGACCTAGATGATTTGGAAAGAACAAGCACATGAAAAAAGAGGGATAAGGGGATAAAAAGACTGGTCATGTGTAAGCAGTTTGCTAGTCCATACAGTTGTCCAGCAACTCCCTGTGCCTGATCTGGGCAGATAGTCTTGTCTTCTTATTAAACTCTAGCTATATTCACGGCTGAAAGAGTCTTCATTCTCTATGCATGTATGTGCATGGCAGTTTAAGCACCAGCATCTGGAGTGGGATCATATGTCAGAAACCTATGCCAGCAACTGGAGCAAGTGAAATACACAAGAGAGTGTGTGATCACAAGGGAAGATCAAGTCAGCCTAGACAGCAAGTGGGTAAGCCAGGTGTGAAAATTCCAGTGGCATAAAACTGCAATAATCAACGGGCAACCTAGATCAGGAATACAAAAGATAAAAAATGCCATCAAAAATAAGATCTAGTGACTGCTGTGGATGAGGCTGACTACCTCCTAGCAAGATCAAATAACAAAGTTTCCACTTTTGTTATCTCCACGCCAGGTCACAGGGCTCCTCTAATGCTTGTTCCCACACCTATTAAAGACAGTGTGTGCCACTGGTAGAAAGCTATTTTCCATCTCCTTGCAAATTAAGGCAATACTTGGGTGCAACTGTCCAACGTATGGACCATCCTTGAAATCACAAAAGTACATAGCACACATTCAGCTTTCCACAGAGAGGAAAAACAATTCAGAATTATGTGCCATTTGATTAAGGAAGATACTTACCCAGTCGAAGACATTCTAAAGATGCCTGGGCCCAGTTCCTTGTAGATGAAGATTCAATGTAGTAGCAATGCCCTCGGAAAGGGATCCAAGAGTTGTGTCCTTCTATTTCAGGGCATTTCCCTGGAAGCTGAGGGGGTTCAGTAGGAGCTTGAACTGTTTAATTTAAAAAAAAAAAAAAAAAAAAAAAAACAAAAAAAACCAAAAAAACCAGAAAGGACAAAATTTAAAGAAACAGCTTCTTATACGTTCTTTTACCATGAACAGATTATTCTAATTAAATGTAGAAAAAATCACTCATGTCTTTAAAAAATAAAAATTATCTTGGTAGTCTATACTGCTTACTACAACATAATAATGGCAAGAAGTCCTAAATCTATGAACAAAAAGTACTCCAAATGCAGTGTCAAGAAATCTAATTTAGAAAAGAATCCAAGTACACATTTATCTTTTAACACATTTTGAAGTTCAGGTCAACTCTTTACTCACAAACTTATTTTCATACCTGACTGCTTTCCTGAATTGGTGCCCATATGAACTTGGTCATATGAGCTGTGTCCTAATACCATAGAACGCAGAAGATATTAGCAGATGATAGTGAAAGGACCTTCAGGTCAAAAACATAAGAGAAGGCAGCCTGAAATAAGTATCCTAGAACAGTTCTTTCTATATCACCTCTAGTTTGTTATTCAGCTATAAAAGAAAACCTGGAAAGCTGTTATAAGTAAACTTCCTTTGTGACAACTTATAGCTTGGTAACTCAGCTCTTCCCCTTTCAAGACATTACCTGTGTTACTACTACCTAATATTCATTACCTTTTGATTTCTGAGGTTTTTGTTCTTGCCTGCTTACTCAAGATCGGAGTAAATAGCAGAGTAACATGAATCTAAGGTTTGCAAAATATATCTATCATTATTAATGTAAAGTGATGGCTATTCACAGTCACACTAACTCCTTTTTAATATGTATTGGCTATCATTTTAAAGCAGCCCCATTCAACCAAGTAAATTTTAGTTATCTACTTAGCTCTTGAAATAAAACCCCAGCATCTTAGTACATGCCAGCAGACCACTCAGCACAATGAACTGTAAAGAGATATTCATTGTAATTTCAATGATTAGAGTCAAGTCCTTACCATCAGCTTTTTTGCAAACAGAGAAGTAACTTTCATTGCAGGAACCTGTCTTCCAGGCTCCATCAACATCTACATAGACACAGCCTATTTTCTGCTTTGGCTCCCCTTCAGCCCACTTAGTATACTTCATTCTCCAGTTATCAATCCATTCATAACGCCCATTCGTCTAAGAACAAAACAAATCAACAGGAATAATTAAACCATTCCTTCATCAGTAAATGTCTGCTTCTGCAGCACCCTATGCTAGAAGAGGCTCTTTTTAAGAAATCAATAACAAACAGCTCAAACATTTAAATGGCTGTTGTGACAAGCAGCTATTCATTAAGAAATACAGCAGCTCAACAAATGCTTTTAAGCAAAAGTAAATGCAGAGTAAGTCATATTGAATTAATTTTAAATTTAACAGAACTGTTAATTAGGACTAATAAAAATTTAATTTAGGATAATTTGTAGTAGTGAAAGTCTGATGACTAGTTTTTGTACTATCTGTTTCTGCCCAAATTTCAAGAAATGTAGAGTGTTTTAACTTTAGTATATCTAAAAACTTATTAATTTCCCATCAAAGCAATTAATTATTTGGCTGATTATCCTCAAAAATTGTGAAAGAGTCATAAAACCAGCACCTTATACTATTTCTGAAAAATAGGTATTTTTATTTAGACTAAATACTTTCAATTATACATCTTAAGATACATGGATTTTCTCTCAAATACACCATATATACAAAGACATATTTCAAGCTGCTAGCCTAAAATGTCCTCCTTGGAAGTGTATGTGCCATAATATGACATAAAAAATGTGAAGAAGTTTAATATATACAATTTAATCAGAGTAATGGAAGTGGATGGGTTCCTACTTCTAAGTCTGACAGCACATAAATTATTTCTGACCAAGATATAAACTAATACACTAAAGCAATGAGAGATAGTGAGACTTTTCAGTTCCTGATTTGTCTATAAGAGAAGCAGCATCATGTCCAATTAGTTTGTTCTTACCATGTTACTGTTAAGACCAATCCACATAGGCACCCCATACTTTAATATCTTTAGCCACAGAAATGAATGAGTGTAGGGGTCTAAGATGCTGGAAAGGTCAAATTGATCACGCTTGCAGTTCTTTCGTGCATCCTCCCATTTCATTTTGGTATGGATGAACAAATAACTACTGTTACCGTAACGGATAACACTGGATGGGGATGAGCTTGTATAAGGTAGAAGCTCAGCATCTGTAAAATGAATGATGAAAAGAGACTCATAGTCTTGTTTAAAAGGGGACTGAGGTTTCACTGTAGTCACAAATAGAATTACACAAAAAGCCTTTTTTCATTATTTCATACTCCCTGAATTTTGATCAGCATGCATTATATGTGATATTCTTTAAGTGAAGGTCAGTTGTGAAAATTAATTACTAAGCTGTAGAGTAAAAAAGAGTTGCTTAAAGCAACCTCTGACAATGAGTAAAGGAGCATTTTGTATAATCCTCCAGAATACTATTACTGAATTGAATTAGGATTAGATTAGGCCACAATTTCTTTAATAGAATATTTTTTCATCAAAATAAATGCTTTGCAGAGACTATGTTGTTTCACGAGCATTTTTTTCCCAGAGAAAAGGAAAGCTTCACAACAACATCCATCAGATATTTAAATCCAGGTTTTCACTTCTTTTTAATTTCTTTTTTGGAGGTAAATTAACTCAAGTTCTGTGTGATTGAGTTACAGTCACACTCCAGTTCACGCTACATGTACAATGCAGTACTTTCCAGAACATGGTTCAAGAAGCCAAGGTGTTCAAAAAACGACAGACAAAATCATGGAACAAACATCACATCAAGAGTCATACTAAATACAAACATGAAGATGCAAATTCCAGCTCAGGACAGTAGTAACATGGCAGTTACTGGGAAGAGTCAGCTGAGAGACCAGAAAAATCTGGATCTCTGACAAATATTACACCAGTATTCCTGCCCAAAAAACAATTTGTGGATGCATCTTTATTGGAAGTGAAATGATGTTGAAATCCATACACCCAAATAACTGCCAAAACCCCCATACTGATTGTGTTTCAAAAAGACATGTACCTGCATTAATTTGGCATATATATCCTCTGTTGATATCACAGCTCTCATCAGCCCATTTTCCTGCTTCCTTAACAGGATTGTTTCTCATGACAACACAATCAGCCTTGAGGCAAAAAGATAAAAAATCAGTTACAAAAAGCTAGAAGAAGCAAATATGAAACTTTGTTCCCCTTTTACATCTTCAGATACAAGTAATGCTGTAGTTTTACCTTTGTGCCCTTGTAACATTTAACAGCTTAATAAGTTGTGTGATGTGGAGGTT
This sequence comes from Clamator glandarius, assembly GCA_033459285.1. NCBI lineage: Eukaryota > Metazoa > Chordata > Aves > Cuculiformes > Cuculidae > Clamator > Clamator glandarius. Next base: position 3,331,591 of record JAUNZM010000046.1, read on the forward strand.
CTGTTTATCTTGCACTTCATAAATTTCTTAATGTTGCTCTCTCTTGCGCAACATTGATGGGGAAAAGCAGACCATAAAAAAACTGCTATTCTCATATCTTAAGGCATACAGCATCAGAGGAAGGAAAGCCACCAACAATTTAAGGACAAGTAAAATCAACTATTGGAGAAAAGACCAGTTAATTTTGCCACAGAAAATCCTTGGACCCTCAATGCACAATGCTACATTTCTGAAATATCGGTCTCTTCAAATTTATTTACAGCTTTTGCAAGATACACACAGCAAAATTATAACTGCTGCTGCTAAGAGGCAGCCAGTGATCTGTCAGTAGCTAGATGCAATAGCTAGAATCTCTGTTAGCACAAACTAAACAGTGATGAATGCAATAGACTGCATGTGTACAAATGAAGCATTGATATTTATTTTATTCTATTCTCTTATTTGATTTTGCTGTCCAGAAGGATATGCACTGAGAAACACTTCATTTGTGAGCGAAATCTTTCAAACTGAACAGCAGCATAGTATTTTGTATCAATTATAATAACTTATTTTTTGCTAAGTTCAAGTAAAAATAAATCTGAAATTTAGAAATTAGGGATTTTATAAGATTTCAGAGAATACTTCACAGAAATTCTACCATTCATAAAAAGAGAAAAATATATGTTGTTCCTCCCAGAAATAACACGTTAAACATACTTTCTCTTTTGAACTTCCAAATTTTCTCCCTTCATTACAGATAATAAGTTCAGTGGTGCTACTTTGATAGATAGGAAAGACAACATTATACATAAAAATAAAATTCCTGCATTAAAAATGGCATTCAAGACAAACAGACCTTGTACTATAACGTGCTGTTATTCAATAACACAGAACTATCTAAACATAAAATCAGAGAGAGGAACTGAATGAGCAATCAGTCCAGTTTGTATGACAGAGAAATAGGGGAAGTGATTTTTTCCCTTTTTCCATAAAAACTGACTGGCTCTCTTTTTATAGAAGCATGTCCTTTCCACAAATGTGACTGACAGAATTTGCTGCTACGTAAGATGGCTGTTTGGAATGTTTATAAGTTCCCCTTGCAAGGTACATGCAAACTGAGAAACTTGCTAAGTTCAGACACTAATGTGGTCAGAGGATAAGAACGTGTGTGTTTTGGGGGCAAATGCCAGGAGGCAGGAATCGCACTGTCCTTTGTACCAGAGCCTATAAGAGAACACCAGGTAGATACAGAGAACTGAAATCTCAAACTAGCCTTTTACAAGTGCTCCATGGATCTTGTAACCAGCTAATGCAGCATCTGCCCAGGGCTCAAAACCATTCATTCTATCTGGATGTGTATTTGACATGTATAAAAGTATAAAAGAAATAAATCAAGTCATAACATGCCTCAAATCCCAACAAAAGCATAAATGCAATCCAAAATAAAATTTCAGTGAAAAAGTTGTGATTTCTATTTACCTGGCCACCATATGAGTATAAATCTGGATGCCCTGATGGGAAGCCTTTGGCCCAGTTTGTAAAGTAAACTCCTGTTCCATCTGTCCAGAGGAACCTCAGTTCATGGTTTATATCATTCAATCCAATCCATGCATCAGTGACAAAATCTTTCATATGGAAGGTGAGGAAAGCTATTGTAAAAAGAAACAAAGAAAAAGAGAAATACTTTTAATGAAGGACAATTGAAATGTCTGGCCTCACTGAGATTGGGGATAACAAATATTTCTTCTGAAATACAGAAACCTTCAGTACTGAGAGCACAATCACATAAAATGAAAAGGAGGTGATATTTTTTTTTAGTTTAATGAACAGGGTACCAGATTTATAACTGTGGCACTGGGCAAAATAATTCACCTAAGTATTTAACTTGTTACTGAGATGGATCCCAAGAGCATAAAATCGACAATCAACTTAGGAATACACAGTCATGTAGAGCACATACATTTTTTGATAATCCCGCCAGAGTAGTTGCCCCCCAGTGGCATGAGACAGCACCACTGATCACCTACCACTCATGCATCTGTCCAAGTAACGCTGTCATGGTACCGCGAGAGTGTTTCCTCTCTCCCTGGAACACCTGTACAATAGTCTGCCCTGTCTTAGCAGGGAGCAGAATGTCCAAGCAATATGTCTAAAATGAGTGTCAACAGAAGTATTCATCACAAACAAATAAATTACCACAGCTTTACATAGTTCTGGAAGGCGCTTTTGTGTCTTAGCTAGTGTGGCTAGCTCACAGATGGAGTAGGTTAAGTCAGCTGGCTATTCATCAATACAACAATCCACAGCATATCACACACTGTGATGAGATGAACAGTAGCTTTTGCCAACGGCTACAATCACTGTTGCAAGCTCACTTTACTCTGCAAACAGTAGATAATTTTTGTCTGCTCTATCAACCATTCACTTTCCTTTAGTCTTTTAAGGTCAATGCAACTTGCACTTCAAGGAATTAAACCTGTAGACTTCTTTGCAAAATGTTACCATTGCTCTTCTGCCAGAAACTGTAACAGGAATTCAGGACTTTGTCTGAGTTACCAGCAATAATAATAGCTTTGTGCCAATAACTTTATTGCTCATTAATATTTCACCTAGAATTCAAGGTCTATGAATGAACCACTGTGTACTGTAGACAATACACTGGATAATAATTTAACTATGTTCTAAAAGTGAAAGTTTGATTCTTCCTCTTCTGCACATGTGGAAAACATAAGTAGTCCTGAGATCATGCCAGCAGTCTAAAATTAAACTATTTAATTGCTCAGACCACAACACAGACGTGTTTTACAGTGTTTTCAGTCTGCTCTTTTGAGTTCACGAACAGTATATGATGCACCATACCTGTTTCTCATAACTGTCACATAAAACAAAACAGTATTTCTAAGAAGAAATATATCTATCAAAATCTTCCCCTATTTTTAATGTGAATGTATGCCATATTTATTCAAGCATGAGGTAATTTCCCACTGCTCATCTCCCCCAGTCAGGCATGCAGCTCTTAGGTCCATTAAAATAACTTCCTCTAGTGAAAAGAATGATACATCTCCATAATGAGTTGTAGGCAGGTGTATAAGCAGTCAAATCTTTACCCCAATCTGCCCTAAGACAGCAAAACCTGATCCTAAAGTGTTCTACTTGAGTTAATAGGAGAGCCATGCAGTGAGTTAATGCCACCTAGTGAAACTACATCATTTAGAACGAGTCCAGCTGGTATCTTGTATAAGCAGAAAAAGCACCACTTTGGTTGTCAGGACAGTATATGCGTGTATATATATATCAAAGCAAATATTAAAATTTCATAGGTCCAGGTGAAGACTTCACTTTAGGTTTCCAAAACTGTATGTTCTGCAACAAAAATCAGATGTGCAGTCATTATTCAAATCCTGACCACATTCACACACCTACAACAGCCACCCTGTAAAGATTAAATATCATCTTATCTAGTCTCTACGAAACTATGCACAGTACCTTGCACTTGTTCAGTAGGGATAGTGGCCAGGTTTCCTCCTAAATTCATGCAAGCTGTTCGTGCAGCATGCCAAGTGACACGTTCATCTTCAGTATATCCAAATATTTTGAAACACTAAAACAGAACAAAATCTCTATATATTATCTTTATTCCAATATCCATCAGAGACTGAAAACTACTGCTTTACACAAAGCAGGATGCAGAAAAGGCAGTAAAAGAGTGCATTTATATGAAATAAACTCCACAACTTAAAATGACCTTTTTGTGCTGGAACTTGAAGGTCTTGAGAGTTTTGCTCAACAAGACACATACAAGATTTCATCTGAAACTGGTAGAAAACAAGCAAAACACAACCTTTTACAGGTAGCTAACAGCGGTAAGTTAGGCATGACTGGTATTAGCCAATCTGTTTATTTATTTGAGTCTACAAAGCAAATTACATTAGTAAAGTTAAGGAATCAAAATGTATTCAGTACTAAAAAAAACATTATGGTTTGGTTAAAATCCACCAAGATCAAAGAATCAATAGGAACTCCATCTAAACTCTTTAGGCAATTTATATATCAAAAGATTTGAAGAGATGACTAGAGGATTATTTTCATCCACTGCAACAGAATTTGCTCATCTTATGACTGCAATAAAAGCATCAAAAAAAAAAAAAAAAAGCATCCTTCCTGCAAAACAGTGGGTAGGCAAATAAGGAAAAGCATGCAGGCATCAGGCAGCTCTTTTCAAAAAATAATAATAGTTAACAATTTTGTTAAATAATTCTCTTGTTTTCTACTTCATGCTTTGCCAAACAACCAACATGCACTGTATATGTTATGGTACCTTATTATGAAAGGAAAGCCAAGTTGCATTACATCCTCTTGGAGTTGAAAATGTTGTTGGAGCAACAGTTGAATTAGTGGAACTGTTGTGCCTTTCACATATGTAGGGATTTGGGTAGCCACAGTTTATATCATTCCAAAATCCTGAATGTAAGATAAATGGGGAATTGTATGACACCACATCCAGAGCTGGTTAAATGGAAGTCAATTTCACTGATTCTTACACAAAGTGCTGTTAGTTGAAAGATAAGATCACATCCTCAGAGTCTCTCAGTTTATTATCATTCTATGTCAGCATCTAGGACAAATACGTCACTTTATACATACTGCAATTACAGAACGTAAAAAGCAGTGTAGATTCATGTAATAGAATAATCGATTGTATATTGGCACATTAGCCCAATTTTAATAAAAAATATAAAACTGTTATATAAACAATCACAATCACAGACATCTGTTAGAGCTTCCCCATGCTAGCCTTAAAGCATACACAAGAGCACAGAACTATTAAGTCCTGAATATACTACTTCAATTACGTTTTGCAAAAGGAAAAAAAAAGGGGGAGAGGAAGGACTGCTTTTTCTCAGAAGAAAAAAAATAGTTGTGACACAAACATGAAAATAATTAAATTCAGGAACAGAGATATAGAACTCACCTAAATTCTTATACATAACCACACAGTTTTCATCATTATTTGCAAAATTAGGTTCATGTGGTGCCCATGCCAAATAATTCACTGGAGTGCCATCCATCCAGCTTAAGAAAAACAATCCAACAAAACACTTCTTTAACATGCAAATATAATTGTTTCCATGTTACAAAAAGTAATTTTGCAATATGCTTAATGTCGTTGCTTATAGTTTAAGGTGTACAAGTCTTTTTACATATTTGCCTCTGTTAATTGCACTAAATCCCTCACAAAGACATAGCATATGTGTTAAAGATGTGTTTACTCTGCATTCAAGCAATATGCTGACATTTTTGCAACTGATAGGACAATACTTAAAATAATCATTCAAGTCAACATGAAAGTCAGACATCATTTCAGCTGGAGAGGGCCCAGATGCTCTCCATTTACCCCAGGTCATACTTACCTTGTGGCTATTTACAGAGATAAGAGATTTTTCCTGTATGGAGGAAAAGGGCATGACAAACCACCTACAAGGGAATTCCTGTAACAATGTGACGTATCGTAAGGTAAAATGCTATCATCAAAAAAGCAGTACCTCCATGTAGAGTAAGCAATAAAATAAAAAAAATCAGAAACAGGCAAGCAAATGCTTACTAGGATACATATTCTTAATGGATTGTAAGTGACAGGTGCCTAGGTTCTTCCTTCAGACATATACACAAGGTACTTCACTTAAAAATATATCCAATCTTAGGGTCCCTTCAAAAGCAATAAAATGGCAGAAACACCTCACTTTCAGAAGGTGACTTTGCCCACCTGACAACCTAATCACCCTCTGAACGGTTGTCATTGTCACTGTGGACTCTAAGGAGAACCAGGAACTAACAGACATCTATCCAGGCACTGCATCATATGTAAATATCAATATGGTGCTGCATACTGGCATTCAGAGAAGCTTGCAGAAGCCTGCTTATCCTCATGGTGCACCTGCAGTTGCGCAACAGCTATCTTTGTTCTACAAAAGGAAATTAGGTTGTATTTTTCCCTTTACTACAGTCTATTTCCAACAGCTAAGCAGGAGAGAAAAGAATTTTTTTACCTTATAAAGAAGTTTATAAGGAAAAAATATATTTTTAGTCAGGGCATCTATTTAAATTTTTAGTATAAACTAGAATTCCTGAATAAAAATTCAAAATATATTACCTGCAGTGTAATTTTTCTTCTAGCTTTAGTTGAATTCTATTTAGGAAATGTGCTGTATTTATTGTGGATAATCTGGAGCTAAATTACTATGGAACTAAATCATTTGAGAGTACAACCATCTTTAAATTAAGGCTCAAAACTAGGTAAATCTTTTGAAAGTCCATGCCCTATTGAGTTAACTTGTTGGTCCCACAGACCACAAAATCTTAAAACAAACAGTAAAGCAGAAGTTTCCTAACCTAAAAGATCTGAAGTTAAAAAATAAGTCAAATTTTAGGGTTCTACTCTAGCTTCCAGTGGTATCAATGAGAAATTCCATTTTCTTGAATACAGTCTTCTAAGAAAAACTTTCAACAGCATCAGCAGGAAATAATTTTTAAGAATTCCTTATATTAGCTATATTTTATTGGAGTATGGACAAGTCAGATAAAAGCTGAGGACAACATTCAGATCAAGTTTTTTTCCTGCTATAATCAAATGTAGAATAACAGTACTATAAGTAGAGTGAGCATGCTTAGCAACAGAAATGGGATTTTTAAAAAACAGATTAAATATACTCTCACATTGTTTTATATCTACTACAGTATACTTTTTTACAACTTTCATAATAAGAAAAAGCTACACATAAAAGTCCCACAGAATTCAGAGGAAAAACATTCTCTCTTGCTTTGATAGGACAAAATTTTACTCACACATTTCATTATTTTTGCTCTGCTCAGTAGATTTCTTTATGTTAAAGCACAACACAACCTTGATGGTTCTAGTTGACATACCTTGTCCGTTGGTCAACACTTAGTTGTAAACCAATGAAATAGGAATCCTCGTTGCCATTTTTCAAGATCTAGAATGTAAAGATTTCAATTGTATAAATCTCCTCTTTTTATCATAGAGATCTGTTATGCTAATAAAGAGTAACACATGTCTGTCGACCGAAGATATGAATTGCTATATTTTCTAGCTACAACATTTAATTTAAAGCAGCTCACAGGTGACACTCCACAGTCAAACTTCATTACTGGCCAAAAAATGTGGTCACTCTGTTGACACTTCTCACAGCCTTTCTTTAAAATCAATGAAATCAGCATTTCTTGCACAGTCTTTGTAGTGGGCAAAACCTGACAAATTTCTTCCAAAGGACAAACCTTCCTACGATTTGGATATAAACTGATATAGGTCCTTGTGTCATGTCACACAGAGAATCACACAGAATAACCAGGTTGGAGGAGACCCACCGGATCATCGAGTCCAACCATTCCCACCAATCCCTAAATCATGCTCCTAAGTACTTCATCCACCCTCACCCTAAACACCTCCAGGGACTGTGACTCAACCACTTCCCTGGGCAGACTATTCCAATGCCTAACCACCCTCTCTGTGAAGAATTTTTTCCTTACCTCAAGCCTAAATCTCCCCTGGCGGAGCTTGAGGCCATTCCTTCTCATCCTGTCCCCTGTCACTTGGCAGAAGAGGCCAGCACCCTCCTCTCCACAACCTCCCCTCAGGTAGTTATAGAGAGTAATAAGGTCTCCCCTCAGCCTCCTCTTCTCCAGGCTAAACAGCCCCAGCTCTCTCAGCTGTTCCTCATAAGATTTGTTCTCCAGCCCCTTCACCAGCTTTGTTGCTCTTCTCTGGACTCGCTCCAGAGCCTCAACATCGCTCTTGTGGTGAAGGGCCCAGAACTGAACACAGTACTCGAGGTGCGGTCTCACTAGTGCCAAGTACAGAGGGAGAATAACCTCCCTGGACCTGCTGGTCACGCCATTTCTGATACAAGCCAAGATGCCATTGGCCTTCTTGGCCACCTGGGCACACTGCTGGCTCATGTTCAGTCGGCTGTCAACCAACACCCCCAGGTTCTTCTCCTCCTGGCAGCTTTCCAGACAGGTTTCTCCTAGTCTGTACCTCTGCTTAGGGTTGTTGTGCCCCAAGTGCAGGACCCGCCATTTGGCCGTGTTAAACCTCATGCCGTTGGTCTCAGCCCAGCAGTCCAGCCTGTTCAGATCCCTTTGCAGAGCCTCCCGACCCTCCAGCAGATCCACACTTCCACCCAGCTTGGTGTCATCTGCAAACTTGCTAAGGGAGGACTCAATGCCTTCATCCAGGTCATTGATAAAGACATTAAACAGGACTGGACCCAGCACTGAGCCCTGGGGAACCCCACTTGTCACTAGCCTCCAGCTGGATTTAACTCCGTTTACCACCACCCTCTGGGCCCGGTCATTCAACCAGTTTTTCACCCAGGAGAGTGTGCACCCGTCCAGGCCAGAGGCCGACAGTTTCCGAAGCAGAATGCTATGAGAAACTGTGTCAAAGGCTTTACTGAAGTCCAGGAAGACCACATCCACAGCCTTTCCCTCGTCCAAGAGTCTAGTCACTCGGTCATAGAAGGTGATCAGATTACTCTGGCAAGAAGTAATGTCATTGCTACTTTCAGTCAGCTCAGGAAAAGTTTTATGTAGTTCAAATCTGACTTTTAAGCACAGCCTTGATTAAAAGACGTTGGTTTCAAGACAGTATAAGCAGGCAACCAACCCCAACTAGGAAATACCATTTAAAAGCAATTTCTCATGGCATAATCCATGCCTCAAGTTGTTCTTCCTGCATAGGTTTATTCTATCCACAAGGAGAAGGTGCCAAAGGGATGAATTTGAGGACCTAGGCTGTCTAGGTAGACTACATCCCAGATACACTGAAAAGATCAAAAGCCAATGTTCTGTGCTGCATGTAAGTCAATACCTGTTTTGATCCACCACTCTAGGTATCTTGAGTTTATTTTTTGATAAACTTTAGTTTCAACTAACTCATGCCCTTTACAGAATCTTATCTCACAAGTATAATACTACTTGCTAAAATGAAGACATAGAACAATTAAAAGTAAGCGTTAATATTTACCTTCGCATGCTACCAGTTGCAGATATAATGTGGTGTAACTGCCACATTAAATAGGAGAAGCAGATAATCATCTGTTTAATGCTTACTGTGCTTATTCCTATACAAAATACCAAACCAAAATTGTCCATGTCTCAGATATGAAGCAAACTGAAGAAAGACTTGACTTTGTTCTTCATATTTATCTGGCTTAATGCTACTGACCAAAATTGTCCATGTCTCAGATATGAAGCAAACTGAAGAAAGACTTGACTTTGTTCTTTGGCTTAATGCTACTGCAATATCACTATCTGGCTTAATGCTACTGCAATATCACTATCATAAACCTTGTATGGGGAACCCCAGGGTGAAAAAGGATTTGTGCCCATGCTCACTTGCTTTGGGGGATTTATTCCATAGTATTAATGATTTTTCTTACATATCGCCAGAGGAACTTCCTTTCACTTTCACTCTCAATGACAGCAAGGTCTCCAAAGTTCCTTTTGCAGAACTCCCGACCTTTTTCCATGGGAACACTCTCTGTGCTGAAATAATAATGTTTGTCTTCATTTATAATCCATCCATCCTCAGTAGTCTGATATTCTGTAAGATAAATGGTAAGTTAACTATATTTTCTGAGATACGAGGCATTCTCATTAGTAAAGTTTTAAAAATGCTTTTAGACACACACACACAAATAACAATAGCAATAACAATCTTACACACTTACTTGGTGCAGGAGATTCTGTTGGTTCAGGCTTTACACTCGCTCCTGTAAGAAAAAAGAAAAATATTACCATTGTACACTTTCTGCTGTAAGAGAAAATGTTTACTATCATTGATTGGCATGTTTTTCTATTGACGTTTAATGTTATGGTTAGCAATGGATTTAACACCAAAAAGTAGAAGGAACTAACTAGCCTCAGTCTCTTATTCTTGGTACATTATTCAGTTTTAAATACATATTCTTGTTCCATGAAGCTCGAAATATAATCCACTCCTACTGTGCTACGTATTATAAAATACCTTGAAATTTACCTGAATTTTGGTATTCACTGAGTGCAGAAAGCCTTAAGTCTCAAAGAATTAATGTTGTTAAGAAAATTCTGTATTTCCCTCTCCCTGTTTTCCTCAGTTATACATGAAATCTTGGTTAAACCAGAGGCAGAAGCAATGTAGCATGGGTTATCTTCTTCCATGGTGCCATAGCTACTACGGAACGAGGTTCTTTCCATCTGTCTCTGTTTGAGAAGAACTTCTATCTGCTTCTTAAAAATTTTCCCAGAAAAAATCTCATTGGAAAAGATCCTAAGAAATTAACTGGTCCTTTCTTAAAAGAAGACTTCAAGTTAAAGAATTCCCCTAGGCTTGGTTTGTTTTTTTTTTTTGCTATGGCACCATGGAGATGACATCCCATATGCTATCATTAGCATCTCAGGCAAACAATTTCTAATGCAGAAGACCTCTGTCTTTATAGGTTTACCAATTTATTTTGTGGTCAAAATACATTTAATCCCACAGATTCCATGATATTTAATAACAAATAATTTGAAAATAATTTGAAAAATAATACAAATTTTTAAAAATCTGCCCAAGAAATTCTTTTACTAACATATAGCACAGCTAGTACTTTATTATTAGTAATCTAATGCAACATTTTTATTTCAGTAGAAGAATGTGGTAAAATGCTCAAATGAGCACTTTCCCAAATAGTCAAACTTAGGTAGATGCATTGCTTGTGGAACTCAAGATTTTTCTATATTATAAATTCTGTCTCAATGTCTTCAAAAAAAAGCATTCAAACTCATATCTCAAGAGAATTTAGCAAGAAAGTAACATATGAATATAAAACATAGTCAAAACAAAACAAAGCATCTTGAAAACAGGCTTCACTTTTCAACTACAGATTTAATTAGCTGACAAAACAGTACCTGAGCTAAATAAAGGAGGAAGTTTTCACACATAAAGATTCAAGTAAGTGAACTGATTTGCAACCTGTTTTCTAATAACTTGAAATTCAACTCAGAAAAAATAAATTTAAAAAATGATTTGTTGAAGAAACATGAAATTGAATAAAGGAAAAGTCAAAAGTGAATGCGAATATTCAAAGTTACGTTTCCTATTTTTCAAGCATCATATTTCCCCTTCTGAAATTACAGAGAACAATCATCAAGAAGTTCTAGCAGGGCACCAAAGGCTCATTATCTCTAAACACATCGAAGACCTGGATAGCCTTATGCCAATCTGACATTTCACATTTCACAGGGAACCATTCTGATAAACAGGAGTTTAAATTTTGTATTTCTTAAGGAAAAAATCAACTGAGGAACTTTTTTTATTACACTAATACACAAGTGTAAGTGATACCTTTTCTTATCTGGCAAACCCATCCATACAGATAATCACAGTGCCTGTCATTCCAAAGCATGCTGGAATCACCACTGATCTCTGCACAAAGTTCAATTCCTTGGTAATTATTTGGTTCTCCAAACCCCCAGTTTTCATACCTCACCTATGACAGAAAAGGTTTTATGAAAATAATGGAGAGATGGAGGAGACAGCATCAAACCATACACCTACAATATAGTCTTACGGAAAGTTTTAAAAATTAGATGGAAACCAGAATCTCCCTGTGCAAATGCTGACATTTTTTTCAGACTGCAACTGGACTGCTGTTTAGATAACAGTTGGTTCCCATCAAACTAGGAAGAACATGGACATTTTTAAAGGACCTAAATTCTGTAAGATTCATCTAATAACAAGGATGAGATTGATATTAAATTAATATTCTGGATGAGCAAAATACTAGGACATTATTGAGACACAACAAAAATGTGGGCATTTGTCTCAGGAAAAAACTACGGCAATTCTAATTTTCCTACATAAATTCCAGTTTCAGTTTTCTGTATGGTAAACTTCCATCAAAGTATATCCACAAGTCTTGCATGAATACACTCACACCTCCAAACTACTTTTGTTTCTACAGTTTTATATCTTAGTATAAAGTACAATCAAGATACACTGGCTTAAAACAACTGCCTTCAGCTCCATGGAATGAAGGCCAATTCAGATAAAGATAATTAGCAAAGAACAGAAATACTAAAGATGAACTATTTTACTCAAAAAAATCCTTGCATTTATAAGAACACTCTTTTAGTCTACATGAATTTAATTTTGTTGTTTATTCAATGCACATTTTCTCATCAAAAATCAGTATGTTTTAGCCAAAAAAAATTAGCCATGAATTGCTTTTCTTTCCTAAAGAGACTACAACACAATAGAGGGTTATGCTGAAACAAAAAAATTACACAAAACCACATACACTGCACACACTTGAGAAGCACAGGGAATGCAAAATAACAGCTGTGAAAAATTAAATCACTCACTGGAGATCCATCACTCCAAACAAAGCCATCATCAGGATTCAAGTAATACAAACCCATCCAGAAATGTTGGTGAAAATAGCCATTGTTCCTAAAAAAAAAGCCAAAATAATAAATGTCCCATTTATAAGAAACTTAAACATAAACCCTAAACATTAAATTACATTATTTTATCATTTTTATTTCACAATATCTATCATTCACTACAATTCATAAGCTTCTCTAAAAATAATCCTTGAAGCTGTCAGAAACAGTACCAACAAGGTGTAAATTAATTAAAATGCAACTAATTCTAGCTGTTATCATTACACATTAGCGGGGATTGAAATACTGACCAAGATAATTTCCAGATCCACTCTAACTCCCGAATATAAGGTGGCTTAATACTTCTGTATAATGGTTCAATAGCTACTGTTGCTCCATTCACCAGCTCCCTATTTTCTCTGTAAAAGCACTTATGGTTTCCAAACACAAATTTACCTGCTGTAGTCGAATTACATCTCAAAAATAGTACCTTAAACTAATTATTATCTGCAAGTAGACACACTTTACTGATTTGTCTGAATTTGTTGAGTCAGTTTGTAGTAACACAGCATCTGAAACTTCTTCCTTACTGTAAGCATGTAGGCCAGTAGAGCTTTTGGAAGGCTGACATGTTTCAGTCTTGCTTCCTAGTTAGACAGCGCTGTACAAGTTCATTGAACCCCATTTATTCAGATCATATTGCACTACTTACTTAGGATTATTTGATCTCATTCTGAAATATCATGCCTGATTTTATAATTCAAGAACCTACTAACCTTATTTACATTCCTTGTGTAGGAAAAAGTAATCTGCTTTCTGATAGTTCATAAGAAAAACAATCAACACATTCACCAGATTTATATCACAACTGCTACCCTATTTGTACACTTGCTTATGCGAAAACAACTTGCATCTGGGGCAATTTTATAATATCCCCAAATCCACAATAAATACTTTTACATCAGATGATAAATGTTTCCTCAACTACATATCTTGCCAATCTAATTTTAGCATTAGATTCTGGAGTGATTGCCACTAGTCATAGAACTGCTATTTCATCAGCTCTGCTTCTTTGCTACGTATTTAATACAGATGCCGATCGTGAATCCAGACTGGCTCATACTGAAGCAAAAACATACACCTAAAAGGAAACATTTCAGAAAGATCAAAAGGCTAATTAAAGTGAATGGATGACCATGCTACAGATACTCACGCAATAGAACGCCATATCACATATTGTTCTTCTTTACCATTAATGGAGGCCAGATCTCCTCCTATAGCTCGACAAAACTCTTGAGATTCAAGCCATGTTTTCTGTTGCCCTCCTCTTGCAAAAGGCTAAAGAGAGCATTTTGCAATCAGACAAGAGAGACCACATAGGACACGAGACCAAGAAACCTCAGCTACCCAGAAGTAATTTACAATTAACGTGTTCTCTGGAGGTTACAGAAACTTTTCAATGTAAAGTTTATAAGTGTTGATCTCTGCAAAGCACAGGTTTAGTATAAGTGTCTTTAAGACAAGCTAGCAAACTGCATTGCTGACAGGAGTATCTGCTGCAAGACAACAAGTAGGAGAAAAGTAATTTCCATCTTAAAAGAACGGGAAATTCAGACTTAAAAGAATGGGAGATTAAGATCAGAATATCAGACCTGAAGATTAGTCTTGAATGGAATAAACTAAACCATCAGCATTTCAACAGAAGGAGGCAAGACCTCTATATATAATTTGTGAATAAACTTATGAAACAGTAAGACATATACACCATTTTTTATTGTATGTATGTGTAGCAAATAGAAACTACCTTAACACACAAATAAGCAACATACTTACTTTGAAACAGAAGCTAATACGACTGTTTGAGTCCCAACCTTCTGGACATCGGGGAATAGGAGTTGTTGTAGGAACAGGTGGAACTGTCACTCCCTCTGCCCACACTTTACATAGGAACTTTGCCTTTTCTTCACATTTTATTACATCCCATAATCCACCTGCAATTCCAGTCCTCATGGCAACACAGCCTTGTTTTCTTCCTGGTTGTAAACAGGAATGCAGAAAAGCAACAATTAGGGAGTCATGAGAACTTAGAAAATATCATATCTCTCTTGATGGAAATTAAGTCTTGTATAGGGTCAAAAATGTTTCTAATGTTGGAGCAGGTCCACAGGAGGGGCACAAAAATTATCAGAAGGCTGCAACACCTCTCCCATCACGAAAGGCTGAGAGAGTTAAGGTTGTTCAACCTGCAGAAGAGAAGGTTCCAGGGACCTATCACAGCTTTTCATTATATAAAAGGGGCTTATAAGAAAGATGGAGAATTTTTACCAGGGCCAGTAGTGACAGGTTAAGGGGTAACAGTTTTAAAGTGAAAGACAGTACATTTAGACTGGATATAAGGAAGAAATATTTTTATGATGAGGGTGGTAAAACACTGGAACAGGTTGCCAAGAGAAGTTGCAGATGCCTTATCATTGAAAATCTTCAAGGTCAGGTTGAACAGGGCTTTGGGCACCCTGATCTACTGGAAGATGACCCTGGCAGAGGATGGGAAACTAGATGACTCTTTAAATGTCCCTTCCAACCCAAACCATTCTCTGATTCTAATTCTTGAAGGGGGTAGAGAGGCCATGGGGGGAAGGGGGAGAAGAAAGAAAAATCTGTGGTTCGCCTGTATCTGAGATACTGAACTGTGCCTCACATCAAATGCCCCTCACGGGCTGACTCTAGCAACATCATAACCTGCAATCGAATATCCCCTAAAACTGAAGATAGTTTAGAGATAGTTTCTAAAATTTGTCTAATTTAACTATGCTTGTCAAAAATGAACTTGCTATATATAGGCCTAATATCGGCTTCATTGTGCACAGAGCCTTACCACTGCACCTGACACATTAAAATCAGCATTTCAGCACTGAAATTAAAGAGAATCAGAGCATCTCCTAGCAGGTAAATGCAACACTCAGAACCTTGAATGCTTATGACCACCCACTTTCTAATGTGATCACATCAGAGATGAAATGACTTTCCACTCCCATAATTTTATTCAAACAGAAAAAATACCAATGTTTTCATGAACAAAACCTACTAAGTAAGGAAATCACAATTAAGCCAGCAAAAATATTAACTGAAAGAGATTAAACACAATTCTTCCATTGGCCCTCTTGCTCCTTCTTACAGTCCCATTTTCTCTAATACCAGAGATGCTTCATGCAAGTTGTGATCTCGCACACCTCAAAACATGCAGTGAGCAAACACACTATGAGATATGGCTGAATGGGCAGAACTTGCAAGCAGGGAACAGCATGTCTTCAGACACTGGTCTTCCAGAGCAGTACCGACAGAGACTTTCCCAGAACAGACAGAAATCAGAAACTTGGAGTCAATTTAAAGTTTGTTTGCAAGCTCATGTTAAAAACTCATTTCAGCACTAAGTAGGAAGTTAGTAACAGCATTGCATGCTTGAGAAAGCAGCCAGGTAGATTTGAGAACAATTAGTAATTATATCATCAAGTGAGAGCTACAGAACTGAGTAAAAAATTCAAGTAGTGAACAATGTATTGTGAGCACTAGACACATTAAACAGTATAGAGCCATACAGAGCATACCTACCAGGCATTTTGGAATTCCAGTGTGTAAATAAGACAGATTCGCCATTAGTCCACTTGAAAGTTCCCTTTTCTTCTACATCTGAAAGTCCAATCCAAAAGTATCTTTCTGTTCTCAGCCCAACCAGGCTAGTTAGGTAGGCTTGTTCATATCTGTTCAAAAGAAAACAAGTGTTAAATTAATACTGTTAAATTTATTTATAAAAGTTGTTATTTTCAACTCATTATTTTCTCAGGATTACCTCTGTACCTTCTTGAAAACATAGACTGGATGGATTTACTTGAACAAAGCACATAACTAAACATCATATAATAGATATTTCATAAACTTCAATGCCAGAGTATTCTGCCTTCTCATTGGATGTCCAGTAAAGAAAGTGACATAATTACTGACAGACATGAAATTAGTGGGAAAGGAGAAACCTGACTTATGTGCTATACCACTAGATTTTTTTGAGAGTGTCTAATACACTTGCATTTTAATAACTTCCTGTTTCAGACAAATCCAAAACTGGAAAAGGAATCTCAGCATTACAGAAGAAATAAGCAAAAGTAGAGGCTAGAGTAGTATGATACTAAATTCTCAAACTAAGGGACACTGCAAATTAAACCCAGTGATTATGCAGGAAAAGCCGTATTTGGGGAACAAACCTACATAGAGGTAAAGCCTGTCATAGTTCATTATGGTGTTTAAACAAACATATCTTTAGAAATCAAAACAAATAAAAGTAGTCTCCTCTTAACAAGGTACAGTCTGAAGACCATGTTAATGTTAAACAATTTTTATGACAGCTGCAGTGCTGCGTATATAGAGAGAGTAGCCATCCGTGACAGCAAGAACTTTTACACTAGAACACATCTATTTAGATTATATAGAAGCAAATGAAAGAAAGTGTGAAGCTTTGAGCAAACTGCAAGAAAATAAGCTTTGTTTCTTATCCCTAACCTTCACTTCCCAACATTCCACATTCAATAAAGCACTCTAGTTGTTCAGAAATTTAGCACACACTGAACCCTAAATTGTGGTGGATTTTCAGGTACCAAGTACTTCTATTCTCATTTGGATTCTTATTTAAATATTTGAAAAGTTGCTTAATTCAGAGGAGACCAGACAGGTGAAAAGTATATCCTCGTGTTTGTTTGAACTACCTTTTGAAAGGAATTCAGAGCCATATATCTTCATTTAATAACCAAAACTGGATTCTGCATCCCTCACTCAAGTAAAACCCATCCTCAAGTCACTGCAATTAAGGAAACAGAAAACATAATTCTATGTTTTTTTCCTTGCCGTAACCATCTATATCTATATCAACGCTGATTTCATAGCCATCACCTATTTTTACTAAAATCTAAATTCCCAGATTTGAAAATAAATGCCAAAACTGTGAGAAGTTCTGTGGCTATAGATAGCTGCCCTCTCAAGCAAGACTTTTGTCCAGATCAGAATCTTTATATTGATATTCAGGTGACACTACATATTAAATCCTCATGTGATCCCCTCATGCAAGTAGACTTTTACATACCTGTCTTCAACAGTTGCTAAAAAGGCCTGATGCCTTACACAGGTTTGATTTGCTTGAGAAAATGATACAAATGTATTTCCAATGAAGTAACAATAAAACCCATGTCTCTTCCAACCCTGTCAAAATAAACATTAGGTGATAGCATATGTTGCAGCTTTTCTAAATGTCTTTTATTTAAAAAAAAAAATTATCCCACTGATTTATACCACTTAGTTAATCATTAGACAAAGGAACAACTGAACTATAGAAGCTAGACTGGAAACAGGCAAATGCAAAGCTTTTAAAATGTTTCGTTTCATAAAAAATTTCTTTTCATATAATGAAATTTTAATCAATTCATTCCACTTATGAAGGCAAGAGAGGCTTTGCCATGCATCTTCAGTGCTCAGTATAGGATTATAACTAAATCATATTCTCATGAGAAACCATGAGAATGGTCTCAAGAAGCAAATTTCAGCTTGGCTTTTCAGAAAGAGAACAACACCTCAAACAAGGTTGTTTATTATTAACTAACATTAACACTGTCTTCTAATGCTTTATCATTCAAGCGTCATTAACTCAGGAACATGCTTACAGAGGAAAATTGTCACAAGCTACAATTCACACCAATTTTCATCTGATGGTTTTCAACTTCTCGTCTATAAGAGACTTTTGTACAAGCATGCTCTTAGCTCTCCAGGCAAGAATAAAACCCATAAACATTAGGATCCCTTTAGCCTCTCCAAAAGCTGAATATTTGTAAGGTTCCCAGGTTACAAACACTGGGAATAAACATCAAAGACTTCCTCGGCAGGTGTGTAACGCAGGTTTGGGAGAAAAGGCAATTTTTTCACAGAAGACAAAAGCCCAGTAAGATTTCCTATGACATAACAAATTAGAGTAGGTTTTTTGGAATTATTGAGTATTATGTTACCAGAAGGCAAACATTACCAAAAAAACAATAGATCCACTGGCATTTCAAAATAGCACAATGGATTCATTTTGCTCAAGCATTCGTAACAAATTTAAAATAGAAAACACTGCCAGAGCCACAGCAAGGCCTTGAAAATGGTATGTGGACAAATACATCCTTCCTGCTGTGAAAAATTTTAACAAAACTTGTAGGCAGAGGTGAAGAATAACAGCTGGTACAGGCAAATTCCTTAGGAAGGATTGAGTGCCAACCAGGGAAAAAATTGCCTGCTGCAGGGACTACAGGTTTAGATTTCTGACTTAAGTTCTAGAAAAAGAAAGGGAGCATCAAGAGCCAAATGAGAGTAAGAACCTAGATTTAAGAAGGGCAACCGCTCTGATGATGAAAACACAAAACACATTTTTCCTTTTATTTGTGATCTAAGATGACTCTTAGTCATTCCTAGCAGCCTATTCAGATCAGCTTTCTTTTCACTTACCCTCTGACAGCCCGTGTCAATAGTTTCCTCTTCTGTAGAAGCTTCTGATATGGGTTTCCTTTTACAGATATATCCAATTTTCTTTTCACAATAATGGTCTGCCCAAAATCCATCCTGGACATAAGAACAGAACATTACAGTCAAGTAGAATTCAATCTTTCAAAAAAAGTTTTTTATGCTTTTAAGTGTTTTTTTCCCCAATTTTAAAAAAAAAGTAAACCTACATCTTATTTAATTATGTAACTCCTACCTTATTCCAACCTCACATCTACTAGGGCTGCTTCAAACAGTAATAACCCCTACTTTGTGTTCCTGCTTAGAAAAAAAGATCAAAAGGATAAAAGTCAATAGCTACACGACTTTACCTTTCCCTTCATAACAACACAGTCCTCTTGCCTGTTGTTTGCATGAGTGGGTTCTCCATGAAGCCATTTAGTGTAGGTGACTGGTGTCCCATCGCTCCATTCAAAATACATCTGAACCTTGAGGTCATTCAACCCAATCCACAGCTCATCAGCTGGCTCTGAAACATACCATTAATGAGTGTGATAATAGTCCTTCTAAATGATGTGAACTTTATCTTCATTAAACAGAAAATAATTAATTCTCAGGAAGTTTAAAAGGCAGTCACAGGAAATTAAGGCTCCCTGTTTCATAAAGAGAGTAGACTGTTCCTCATATATCCACATCAGTCATCAGGAAAGACCACGCACTTTAGTGGCAACACAATAAGTATTTAACTTTGTATAAAACAGCCAAAACATCCTCTTTTCTTAATTATATTGCAACACAAATAGGTTCATTCTTTTTCCAGCTCAAAACTCTTGTAACAAGACATGAATAAATACCTAAATAAAATGCTACCTCCCCTTTTCCTCCTACCTTTAGTACAGTGAAGAAAGAGTGTCCTCGTTTCTAATGCTCAGACATCCAGTGTTGTCTTTTAGAGCTGACAACCAGAGTACTCACTATTTTTCCCATTACATGTGTTCCTATATGTTGCTTTATTCGAGAGCAAAAAAAAATTCATAGAGTTGTTGGACTTTTTTTCAGTTTACAGTGAATGGAGTTAACTGCTGAGTTTTGGCTGGAAGGAAAGGCAGGGCTGAACAAGGAAGTTACCTCACAGGAGCTGTTTCTTAGAGTTTTATTTGGAGGTGCTTAAAATCCTCCACTCCAGCACATTGCTCCTATAATGTTCATATCTAGTTTTGCTCTGAACAAACTACTTTAATAAGAAGGATTAAAAATTCGGTGATCAGCCCGAAGTCTACCATCATCAAAGGCTACTCCTATCTAGAATTGATTTTATGACTTCTTTCAGTCCAATGAGAATTTTTTTAGTTATTATTTAATTATTTATGTATAGTCTCTCATCCAGCCTATGCAAGTGTGTCCTTTTGTCCATAGCACTATGACTCAGATCACACTAACAAGCTGCCTGCACAGCCTTTCCTTAGATAGCAGTTTAAGGAAAGTATGCCTTGAGCAGCATATGCATTACTTGGGTGCTAGAACTTGCTCATTATGAGTATATCTCATGAATGATTGTGAGACTACTTTTTAACATTTTTTCCACCAGTTGTAACTTTGCATTTTTACAGCCCATTTTACAGCACTGAGGTTTTTCCTGTTTGATTTGTAATCAAAGTGCTTGCCTTCTTCCTAAGTCTTCCTCTAACATCCTCTATCCAGACTGACCACAGTCAACCTGTCAGTGAAGTTGCCCATGAAAATTAAAAATGGGATGTGTAACAAAAAGACATCAGCTGTGAGAGCGTGTCTCTCAGTGGAACTGGAACAGTTTCTTTTCTGCTGCAGCTGTCACTAGCAATAGGACTGCCTGGAAAACAGTTAAAAGGAGGCGGAGGGGACACCTCATTGCTCTCTACAACTACCTGAAGGGAGGTTGTGGAGAGGAGGATAATGTCCTCTTCTCCCAAGTGACAGGGGACAGGACAAGAGGGAATGGCCTCAAGCTCCACCAGGGGAGGTTTAGGCTGGACATTAGGAAAAAAAATTCAACAGAAAGGGTCATTGGGCACTGGAACAGGCTGCCCAGGGAGGTGGTTGAGTCACCTTCCCTGGAGGCATTTAAAGGATGGGTGGATGAGGTGCTGAGGGGCATGGTTTAGTGGTTGATAGGGATGGTTGGACTCGATGATCCGGTGGGTCCTTTCCAACCTAGTGATTCTGTGAAAAGTCAATCCCTCCAAATTAATCCTTTCTGACTGACATATTTCAGATGGAGGTTTTCCTAGATACCCCCACAATGTAAAACTCTCCTATGACATTTCTACCATCTGCTAGTTACCAGAACAGGAATGCTTCCCATTTTAACCAACCAAGCTGCTAAAATCACTCTCAAAGCCTGTCACCTTAATGGAGTCAACTCTCTCTCCTTTTCCTTTCCCTCCCATCTTTATTATAGTTATATATGAACAGCCCTCACAGCTCATTCATATGGTCCTTACTGTCTTCCCTCCAATAAGAAGTGCTCAGATTCACAGGACATGAGGCTCCATTTTCAGACGGGCAGCTTTTCCTTTAGTTCCAGACTGCTCTTTATGTTCAGAAGTTCCTCATCTTAGTACGCTCCTTTAAACTCTTCTCCATTATCAAAATTTAAACCTATTCCCAATTCCACTACTCATCATGCTGTCCTTAACTCCTGAGATACTGCCATTCATGCTCTGTAATTTATTTTTTGTTTAGTTATCTACTAAAATCTTTCTGCCCATGTTTATTAAGCACCTCGCATAGCACCTCATCCATGGCCAGAGTTCCTGCTGTGGTGGGCTCACTCCATGGTAAAATGAACAATAAACAGCATTCTTTATCAATATTATTATATCAAAGTCAACTAAATACACCTTGCAAATCAGAAATGGGCAAGAGCCGTTCCTAGAGCCTCTTCCTATGTAACATTTTCTCTGAAGAAGAAGAAAACTAATGGAGTTTTGCAATCATCACTAACACTGGGTGACTAAATACCAAAGTTTTTTTCCCAACCACTTGAAAATAAGCTGTTTCCCACTCTCTCAGACATGCACTGGGCCATTTTTGTGCCATATCACATGCTAGACTTCTTTGTAAACATCCAAAATGCACTTCTTTATTCTTCTTCATGTTCCTCTCTAAAGTTCTCCTTTGCCAGCGAAACCAATAAAAGCTCGGCTACTATGACAACACTCATCTCACTGTACCTCTTCCTCCTTTGTTTTATCATGAGAATGTGAATTGTTTGGTGCAAAGATAAACTTTTGTTCTTTCCGTACAACATTCCCTGCAGCAGAGCTGTGATACAGACAAGTCTTTTTAGGTACTGCAATACACAGTGCTTTCATCTCAGTGGTGAACAAGGGTAATCTGGTCCTGTCATAAATTGCCTTAAAAGGCCTCTTTGGTTGTTTCAATTTTACTCCTCTGAAAATAATGCTTACAAAATAGTCAATTGCAGTGAGCATGCCATATGTGAGAAGACTAGTTTCCTTCAGGACTATTTGCCTTTCAGAATCATTCACTTTTACAAAACTGATGCACTGCAGTCAGTTCAGGAAAGGTCTGGGGAAGGCATTAAACTATGAAATAACCTATTTCCAGGGATAAAAATGAAAATGCAACTCATTTCCTTCAGAGTCTAACTTCTTTCAAATGTCCTAACTTCTAATCAAGAGGTCTCACCTTTCTTAATAATTTCCTTTGAAATAGTAGAAGTTTCATGTTGGTCATGAAAGAACTACAAATCACTCTCTCAGGAATATGAGGAAAAGCACAAGTTGCCATGGAGTTGGCTGGGATACAAAACTAAAGCATATCGGTCACCGCAAAGAAATATATATAGGCATGAACACACTCCGCCCATCAGAAAGCAGTAACTGACCTTACGTGCAAAATCAGGTTCATGTAAAGCAGTAGCAACTACAAAATCACCTCAAAATCAGCGTGGTTGCATCTTGCCCAATGAACACAGCAGCCTACCTTGCTTTGCAACAACTTGCATGGGTGCTCAGAAACCAAGCACTTCATTAACACTGTATTTAATTTGGGGCACATCTGAACCCACATACTGGGACAGACAGCATCCTTTTTCAGAAGAAACACGGGCATAAAGGGTTGAAAAATACGGACATGGCAGTGTTGGTAATAGGGCTCAAACCAACAGACTTTGTTTCCCTTCATCTGTCTTTACAGACCAATAATAAAAATCCTTCCAACTTCTACAATGGTTGAAAGTTGGTTTATCCTCCTTGTTAAAAGGAGGTAGAAGCAGACCAAAAAAAGACAGGAGGTTGAGGTTAATGCAAAACTCTTTATTTTCCTAGTATAAATATATATATTATTGTAAAAAAATACTCACGGTACCCAAGCTGAGAAATAACAAAGCTGTATTCTTCAACATTATGGATGCTTGCCAGATCCCCATCCTCTTTCCTGCAAGATGTTAAGGCATCTTTCCATATTTTGGGGACCCTGTGAATTATGTAACAGTGGCCAGCATATGATATCCATTGATCAGGACATCTAATAGGCACATTAGTCTCTGAAAAGAAAAATTACCATAAGAGTTTCAGAATTCTATTCATAAGTAAAGGTTGAAAATCACATAAGGAAAGATTTAACAAATATTAAATATTTTCTTTTCATGAAGAAGCAGAGCTGAAAAATATGTCCTGCGATAAAAATCTAAATGCATAATTAAAAGCTGAAACTTCCAGATTCTTTTTTAAAGAACATTGCAGTTGCAAACAAGAGTTTGCATTTTATGAAAAGGCAGAAGTAAAGATTATCATATAACACAGTCTTGACTTTTATATTCTTTTATACATACATACTAAAAGGTAAGGCCTGCAGAAATGTGTTTTATCATTTTCCTACACTTATGTCCCAACTTCTCTTCCTTCTCCATGCTGTACAGCTTACATAAGGAACCTGGGCCTACAAAACATATTTATGAGGGTAATTTTTTTCCCAAAACTTTAAGCATTTTATAGATTAGCCCCATTTGTTAGACTAGTAAAGAAATAATAATTGGTTCTACAGGATCACATAAGAACTCAAATAAGAATGCTGATTTTAGAAAATCTTAAAAGCCACATTGAGAAAATTAAGCTTTCAAAGAAAAAGATTTATGCTTAAAACATGCTTTTAAAAGTTCAACAGAACAGTACCACAGTACTGCCAACATTGCTGTTCAGCAAACAATTCAGCCTTGGGAGGAGTGCCATCCAAACATATAATAGAATATTTCTGTTGTAGTAACGAATTATAATTCTTGCAGCACTTTATTCATAATCAGCAGATGGGTTTAGCAAACACCAATATATAGAGTAGAAGAAATACAGCATGTTTGCAGAAGTTCTGTTGGCAAAAAAAAAGCCTTGTGTATGTTAGGGAAGGAGTAGTGATGTGTTAGTGTATAACTGTGAGTTTATTCCATGGAAATATTTAAGTAGACATCCAAAGTCATGACCAGTCAGATCCAGGTTGAAAGCACACGCTATGTTTCAACTTGAATATGCTGATGATTAGTAGCAACTTAGTGCCACAACACAAATGTCCAACACAGCTAGTTCCTCTAGAGAGGAAAAGGAAGGCTCTACAGAGGGATCTGGACAGGCTGGATTGATGGGCCAAGCCCAATTGTGTGTGTCAGTCATAACAGTGACATTAAGAGCATTTATTTCTTCTGATCTAATGCGTTATTAAAAATTTGTTAACTTCAAGATTACTACACCTTGTTGGACTGGCATGAAATCTATTTGGGCAGTGACTTAGTGCAGGTAAACAGACAGGCAAACTTTCCTGAGAAGATTAAGTTAAAAACTAATCAAGTTTTCCAGGTGAAATTAACATATACTTTTTAATCCAGTTTTCTGTATTACAGGGCAAATGTCTTGAAGCCCTAAGATTCTATATCACTTAGATGTACAATGCGGCCCCCTGCTGGAAAAAGCACTTCTGCTACAAAAAAAACCTGCACGGCTATTGGTTTCTTGAAAGTCTTTATCTGCAACAGAAATAAATATTCTGTACAAATTTTTCTCTACTTTTTTTTGAATACAAGCGTGATTATATTCTCTTTGAAAATGCTCTTCTGTCCTACAGTCCTCACATAATGCCTTGTTAGACTCAATTGAAACTTCTAGGGTTAAAATGTGTTTTAACCCTCTGTGTTTAAATGTAAGTGCATGTATGAATCTGTCATTAAATTATTTCTTAAGTTTGGAATCCTAGTCAGGAAAACATCATCTGCCTCGAGTTTTCATTTGTATTTTCATTTGTTTTCATTAAAAACTGAGGGCACTTAACACCTTGCATGATCGCACACTTATTCCTTTTATTGCTTCCTCCCACAGGACATTCTGGAAAATATTTTATGAAGTGAAACACTGCCAGACTTTGGTTAATCTGTCACCATGTTTATTCAGCAATTTCTGTACAATCGAAAATTTTTGCCTCGTTCTGTTCTTCCTCCAAATTACTGGTAAACTGAGGTGGGGGGAGAATCAAAAGCCTAATGGCCAGAAAGAAATGGCCATTAGATCCCCAAAATGAAATTAAATCTAAATGAGATAGTAGCCAGTATTGAATTGATAGTATATGTATTTATAGGCATCAGTTTTTAAGAATTGATATGTGAAACCTGAAAAGCTGAGCAGTAGCAAACTGAATAACATAAGACAACCTTTAAACTATCTGGTTATCAGCTGTATACAAATACTAGCAATACGTTACATCTTAATTTAGGAAATAATTAAACCATGCATTGTAAGCGAAAGCAACAAATATGCTTTATTTCAATATTGAAGTATTAATTTAATTAAGTATTAAATATTGGTTTCAATATTTAATTAATTAGACACTAGCTTATTCTTATGGGTTTTTTTCTCTTAGCAATAAAGCAAAACAAATTAGGTAGAAGTGTCTGTCCTAAATGTTCTTGTCTGTACTGGTTATATATTGTCAAAAGCAGGAAAAACATTATAAAGTATGTTTTTTAAGCCAAATGCCAAACACTGAGTTTCAAAACACCTGATTTACCAATAATGTATATTAATAAATGGACTGGAAATCCAGTAATGGTCTACCTTTCTCCTTTCAAAACTATACAGAATAACATTAGTAGATTTAGGTGATAACTACATCCTGGAAAGAGAAAGAAACTTTGAAAGAATGGAAGGAAGGAGAGCTGAAACAAAGGAACAAGTTACAAGGTGTTTCTAATACACAGACAGATAATAAGTGAAATAAAGCTGTGAAAACTTAGCCATGCTTAGCCTTTCCTATGTACATTAGGCAAGTGCCAGAACCACATTTCTTCTGAAGAAGTGTCTATATATGTAATTTAAATAATTTTATAACTAAGTTAAATATCTTATATATAAAAATGAATAAATTTTATATCTCTATATAAATGTGTATTTATGAAATAGATAAATATATTAAAACTATTTAACTCTTACAAAACAATTTTTTAAGATTCCTCTAGCCCTCTCCCAACTTCCACTGGCAGACTTACTCTGTTACCTAAGCAGTAAAAATGACCATGAGAAGAAATAGATTCATTTCACTGAGCACATGAGGTTTAGATTAATTACATTGTTTCTTTAAACATTAAATTATTTCTCTTTTT
This sequence comes from Clamator glandarius, assembly GCA_033459285.1. NCBI lineage: Eukaryota > Metazoa > Chordata > Aves > Cuculiformes > Cuculidae > Clamator > Clamator glandarius. The sequence goes on from JAUNZM010000046.1 coordinate 3,358,151, forward strand.
ATTTTATGAACAGAATCTGACAGATCTGCTTGTTCTTGGAAAAGAGAACTCCACCATTTCTGCAATTTAGAACTCAAAGCTACTGAGGAAGGATTACTATACAGGAAGGAGAGAGGCCAGAACAAAAATGAAGTACACACTGTTTACTTTTACAGGGAATTTTGGTCAAGCCCCAGTCTGCAGAAACCTTTGCTTGGTTTTATCACACACTACAACAAACACCTACTACAATTACTGATAAAAAACACTGGTCATTAATAATTTGTTGAGGGCTTTTTACCAAACCTACCTGCAGGAATAATGAAAGATGCTAAAGTAGCATTTCCTCGTTTACAAATATAGCCAAGTTTCTGATCACATTCTCGATTCTCCCACTTAGCACCTTTGCCAGGATTCAATGCTGCACAGATTTTTCCAGGTTCTGGTGAAGGATGTCCTTTAAAAAAAAATTAACAACAAAACCTCAACAACAACAACAAAGTCTAAGCACATCCTGTTTACCCGCACAATTACTCTCACATTCTAATTTGTTCCATGCTTTAAGATATGTTAACATGTAGACAATTGTGACTCTTCACAGTTCTTTAGACTGAAAAGGGCAGTTCATTCCCTCAAGAGACATTTTTCCACAGCAATCACAAGCTGAGATATCATCCAGATCACAATTTAACAGCCTTTCCACAGGTTCAAAGTCTTGATAGAAAGTATTAGAGTGCATCTAATTTGATTGGTCTTTCCTATTTTTAAACAAACAACGTCTAAGCTCCAAAGCACAATATTTAGGTACAAAAACTGTTCAGTAAGCTACTGAAATTCTGTACGTAGTATAACAGTAAGGACAGAACAATAATAAGTACTTATTTTTCTCACGTGATTTTCTTGTCCACTTGTCTAAACAATACCATAATAGCAGAATATTTTGGCATTTTCAGTTGAAAATTATCATTAGCGCTACCAAGAACAGCTAGAAGAAAATTAGAACCTTTAGAACAGAAAAAATTTTTGCAATAAATCAGATGAACCTTTCAAGATCTGGTCTAAGGTGATTAAACTTCACATGGGTTCTCTTTCATTTCTGGATACATGCCACTATACTATAGAAAAAATGACTGTCACTGCTGCTCAGCAATAACCAGAGCAAAACAATATTTTTAGTGTGCAGGATCATTCACTAAAAAATTATTTATGCCATTATGATCTCACTACTTTAGATTACAGATAGTCTTACGTCTGCAGTCATATTTTCTTCCCATCAGAGAAAAGATACGCTTACTTCAAAAATACCAATTTACATAGTTTTAATTTACAAAAAAGTTCACTTGTTGGCAGCCAGCTCCCCTGAATGTCTAATGAGCCTAATTTTAGTTTAAATATTTTTCTGCTGTTTATTTAAGGCTAATGAGATGGAATAATATGAAGCTACCACAAATTCTTTTAAAAGATACTAGTGGAAGAGCAGCCATCTCTTGAACACCCAGATCAATGGGGTTGAAATATAGATAGGGTGAACAAAGTAAAGTCATGAAGTAGACAGTACAAACTGAGAGTTGTCTGCAGTTTTAAAAACCACAAACAGCTCACCCTGCACTTTGGCTTCACCTCATAATCAGTTTTCCCCGACTCTTCGTCACATGCAGATCCTCATCAGCACGCTCGGATGACAGAACTATAAATAACATCACAGCATCTTGCAGTTCAACCCATCTGTTTGCCTTGTGTGCTCACTCCACTGGAGGACTATATTTATAAAGTTGTTCAATTCACTCTTCAAAGCTCACCTACTCAGGAGTTTGTCCACATAAATTGTGCTTTTGTCCTTATCTACACAAAGAAGCCACTGGATGATACAATGGAGAGTGCATTTATAGTTACTGCAGATTAAATACATATGACATGCTCAAACAAGATAAAGAAGACTATGTACACTGCGTAACTTTTAAATTACTCTCCAAAGGTTTCCTGAATAGCCAATGCAAGGAAACAAGAGTCCTGCAAAAAGACACCTTAAGAGAAGTACTCAGAACAGTAAACTGGAAAAGCACCTTTTCTTCACCATATTTACAGCTGGCATAGGAGACTGGCTTTTCAACTGCACTAGAGTTCAACGTTGCAACTACAGGTGTGAAGTAGCTGGGTTTGCTTTAAGGTGGACTAGCCTAACAAGTTCAATTTGATACGTTACTACCATGGGTAGGTTAATCCCAAATGAAACTGAAAATCATTAAGCAAATAAACAAAACAAATTGGAAAGGAAAGGAAATTTAAAACAAACAAACTAACACCTAGTGGCCAGTCTAATCTCACAAATGAAGACACCTATAGCATCAGATTTATTCTGTATTTAGATAGAAATAAAGTAAATTAAGAAGACATAGAAATGCGGTGTAAATACATGACTTAAAATTTTCCTTTGGATTTTGAGGCTACCATTTCCATTGTGATTAATTAATTAAGCCCAGCACATATTCTTTGTATAAAGACTGCTATTCATAAGATTTATAGCCACAGTTAGAATCTTTCAACATTGAAACAAGCTCAATAATTGCAGGAGAATAGCGTACTAGGAAAGAAATGATCAAATTTTTAAGCTTAGTTGCAATATATTTTACCTTACCTGGAACCCAATTTAAGTATCGAAAAGGAGCACCACCAACCCATTGCCATCCACTGTTGAAATTCAAACTGTTAAGACCAACCCAGAGTGCAGAACTCAGTCTACCAGTCAAACCTAGATAACAGAGACCAAAAGAGACACTGAAAGAACACAGCGAGGGCAAACACTCTCAAAACTTCAGAGTTGAATTATAGCTAAACCATCTGCTTCTCCCTTTTCCCAGTACAAGTTCTAACAACTTCTAATATTTTAGTTAAGGTGGCTATCCTAAACCTGAGAAACATGTCATCTTTCATTGGTCACTTTAGTTGAGGAGTTTTCACACTTTTTGGTGTGGAAAATCGTATTACAACAGAAAAGGAAATGACACTTTTGCATGCTCTTTGTAAACTGATGCTTACAAATGCAAAGGCTCAAAAAATCAAAAATTAGTTTTCTAAAACGAAATGTGAATAGCTTCCCATTGTATATTTTCTCTTCCAATGAAATTAAATAATGTTTTATATTTACAAAATACTGTAAAGCAAAAAACCCTGTTTGCATGTTAGCAAACTACATAAAAATGCCTTCATTTCAAACTTCATCTTTTTAACAGCACAACTTGTACATTTTTCAGATGCATCTGATTTCACCTCTTTAGACAATGATAAGTTATGCTTCTAAAGCCAGTTCCAAGTTAACACCCTCAAAAGCACCTAGATATATCATGCTTAAGTATGGTCCTGCTCAATTCTCCATCATTATTTATAGTCATTTTTAAGCAATTGTCTGTCTCTGCTTTTCATTTAAGACTTAGAAACCTGGTTGGATGACTGATGATTTTTTGGATTAAATGTATTTCTCTGTAGCTCACAGAAACTCATTGTGTATTATATAGTATTTATTTCTGCTTGTACCAATGGCATCGTGCTAGTATGCAATTTTGCTCTATATATTTTAGTTGTCTTTGACACCATGATTATGGGTAGCTCTTTAACCACGGCAAGGTTAAAAAAAAAGGAGTAGTTAAGCGCTGGAAAGGACTGAAAAGTCATACCAAAGCCTGATTCATCATCAACATATTCATGTGTTCCAGTGCTTCTTCCATACAAACAAGTCACTATTAATACAAGAACAGGAAATCTTGGTTCTGCCAGGACAGCTATAGAGTGAAAAACTGAATTTCATATACATTTGGCAGCAGTATCTAATAGTTTGCAATTGAAACACACCTACTAAGAACTCACATCTATATACCAGCACCAGATTGCTCCCTTGAGCATTAGTTTCACCAAAAGCTTCATCATACTCAATAAAAAAAAGACCCATAACCAAATCCTTAAATTGCATTGAAGGAGGATTTGGCTGGATGACTGCATTCAGACAGTCAATGGCTCAATGTCCAGTAACACCAATGAAGAGTGATGTTTCTCTAGGATCTGTATTGGGACCAATACTATTAAATGTCTTCATCAATGACACAGACATTGGGATCAAGATCAAGTTCTCAGCAAGCCTGCAGATGACACCAAGCTGAGTAGTGCAGCTGATACACTGGAGGGAAGGGATGCCACCCAGAAGATCATTGATAGGCTTGAGAGATAGGGCCCTATGAACCTCATGAAGTTTAACAAGACTGAGGCAATCCCTGCTATCAATATGGTCTGGGGGATGAAAGGATTGAGAGAAGCCCGTTGGAGAAGGACTTGGGGATACTGGTGGCTGAAGATTTGGGTAAGAGTTGGCCATGCGTGCTTGCAGCCCAGAAAGCTAATCATATCCTTGGCTGCATCAAAAGAAATGTGGCCAACAAGTCCAGTGATGTGATTCTGCACCTTCTGTCCACTCTTATGAGATCCCACCTGGAGCACTGCATGCGGTTCTCAGATCCCCAGTACAAGAAAGACATGGGTTTGTTGGAGCAGGTCCAGAGAGGGACACAAAAATTATCAGAGGGCTGGATCGACCCTCCTATGAAGAAAGGCTGAGAGAGTTTGGGCTCTTCAGCCTGTAGAAGAGAAGGCTCCAGGGACATCTTATCACAGTCTTCCATAACATATAAAAGCTGCTTTTAAGAAAGACCTTTTACCAGGGCCCATAGTGTCAAGGCAAGGTGCAATGGTTTTAAAATGAAAGGGGTAGATTTAGATCAGACATAATGAAGAAATTTTTTACAATGACAGTGTTGAGAAACTGGAACAGGTTGCCTAGAGATGCTGCAAATCCCTTGATCTAGTGCAAGATGTCTCTGCCCATAGGAGGGAGGGTGGACTTGGTGATTTTCAAATGCTTCTTCCAATCCAAACCACTCTCTTAATTCTCTGAACTTACTTAGTACAATATACGAGACAGAAAAGTTTATCTTCCAACTGATGCAATCTATTTAAAATATTTTCTGATCTATTTAATAAATGAAATAGGGGTCTACTTCATCTGCGTACACAGGCTAAGAAGGTAACAAAAAAGGAGACTGTCTCTTTGCAATCAAGCACAAATTCAGGATTGATTTTTTTCAGTGTCTTTCAGAAATTACTTTAAAAAATTGAAGGACATTGAAAATAAAACAAGCTATTTGTGAGTCCTTTTCTTTATTAGTCCTTTTTCTTGTGTTTCATTCCTTAGCACATATTGTGGATATAACCGCTTTAAAGATAGACTAGCACACACAACAAGCAGCATACTAAAAGGATGCAATCTGGTATTCCCATCTTAAGTTTACAAACTATTTTGCATTTTCCTGCATTCCAACATTCATTCTTTATTGTTTGCATTACTTAATTGTTGTATTTTTTATGTTACTGTTAATTTTTTGGCAATATTAAATCAGGATAAAATAATCATTATCAGCCTGAAATCTCAGCTGAATCTTTCCATGTAACAATTTAAATCTACTAATTACCAGAACTGAACAAGTATCCGTTTTAAAGATGGAATATGTTATAAAAATGTCACTGCTACAATAATACACTTTAAAAAAACAAACTATATTACTCTACCTGTTAGGTATGTTTGTTCATGCAATTCTGTGATGCTTAATAACTCTGCCTTCTGTTGTTGACAGCTTTTTCTTGCCTGGTGCCATTTTAGAGATGCCTCAGAGTTTATCTGGTACTGGACATTCGTTAAAGGATCAGTATTCCACAATAAATCAATACTCTTTACTGCAGGGAGAAAAAGAAATGCTGTAACTGATCATAAAGAGGGAGCCAGAAAAAAATTAGAATAAATTGCTTAGAAAAATACACAAACCTAACCACTGCAATAAAGAACTAGTTTGAAAGGAGCCCCTAGGCTCTGTAATGTGTTCATAAATTCAGGGCAGAGCTAAACCGTGACAGACAGCAACCTTGGATAGTACATGGGTAATTAAACAATGTCACTATTTTCTCTGGTATAACAAAGCTGCTGTTTAAGATAAAAGATAAGTTATGCTAAAAGAGTTAACTTCTCACTGTGAAGAAAAGACTCAAAACTTCCAGACTCATGCTAGCTAAGGTGTAAATCAAACTGATCACTTTTCTAAGATAAGAAACCCTAATTTTTGCACAAATTTTGGGTACTGTGTAAAGTGACTATGGATTTTCCTACTGTGATAGAGGTAATCAGACCCAGGCACTGAACACACAACTTCAATTATCAGTACCTATCTCACCCATTCCTGCAATTCCTGATTTGCTTATGCATCTATCTGACATACCACCATGCTTTCTTCTCTGCCACATGACCTGACTGTGATCTCCTTGAATCCCGGAACTTGACACCTTTAGGCAACGTCAAACCAGTGAAAATGTCATCCAACAGGGCCCAAAATTCGAAGTGGCTGCGGGAGGTGCTACCTTCTTTATGGTACAGCAGCCTCTCCTGTCTTATCTCAATTGAATCCCCACAACAAGCATCAGACAACTGTGTGATCTTGCTCTACGAAAAATGGAACCTGCCAGAGGCCCCGACACTGAGCTAAATAGCTCTCCATAAAGAGATTAAAGGTGCATGACAAAAGCAGAATATAGCAGAGGTCATTGCATATCTGCTGACAATGGGAAAATGACTGAAATTCTTGTAGCCTGTACCAGGGTTTCTCAAGTTGCAAGCTGTGAAAAAAATTGAGAAAGAGGTCTGTTCCTTTTCAGAATTCAGAGAGTTTAGAAAACCTAAGTGTGCAAACAAGAGGAAAACAGTGCAATAAACAAAACTCTGGACAGAGGATAACACACATTAAATGTCAGCAGGTCAGTAACCAGTTCCACTTTTTCCTGTATTATATCTGACAGTCTACAGAATATATGAAATGCTTCTTTTCAAACTAGCTTTAGAAAACAAAAATCAAATATAACCTACTGTAATACTGATACTTGACTAAAAATGTGAATTTTCATCTGATTATCATTATTGACAAAACAACTTCTGTTCAAAATATTTTATGACTATTAGAAGGCAAAATTTCTTAACTACACTATAATCTACAAGACCATAAAATCCTGTGCATAAACATAAGCTTGAGATAAAATAGGGATTGCAAAGATATTAAAATCGGTAATTCAATAAAGAAAACTGGCTCGGACTTGATAGAATACAATTATTAGGAAAAGGTATAACAAGTCTCCAGCATTCATCCAACCTTCCTCCTCACTCCCCCACTCTCATGATTTATAACTGACTTGCATACAGTCCTCTTCTGTAGAACTTTAGTCTTTCATAAAAATAAAGTTTACTTCTGAACTTTGAAAAATATGCTTTGAAAATATTTGAGTTCTATGAGGTCAAATGCCTTCACAGAGCAGGATTTGGGAAAATCTATATGTTATTTTTTAAAGTTTAGTATCCCCAGAGAAACCAGAAGATTAACCATATTTTGGGATGATACATTTTAGCATCAAAACTACATTAATGTTAAAACACACCTGTCCTTAGTGCATAACTGGAAAAGAAAGAATAAGAAAAAAAAAGAAAAGCTGAACTTTATCCTTATACAGATAAAGTCACCGAAATTTTGCATATACTGAAATTAGGGAGAACCAACTATTGCCACTATAATCATTATCAAAGTCCCAAAAATCCAATATAGCAAGTCAAAAATTTCATTCACATCTTTGAAATTTCTCAGTCTTTAAAGCAAAGCAGACAAAAAATGCTTGAATTTTAGGCTGCATCCTTGACAGCCAAGTTCAGACTTATGGGGAAGGCATAAAGTCCTGATCAATGCAAATATTTATTACATTTATAATTTTTAAAATGTCAACTTAATTGTAATATCAAAATACAATATTTCTCCTGAATTAGGAAATGGGAAAATTGGGAGATTGGTAATACTCTTGAGATTTTCATTTCAAAACTGCAAGCTGAAACATGGCTTTAACTAGAAGTAACAATAAATTTATTTGTTTGCTTAGTTATCTGTCCAAAACAAGTTTTAACTTCAGTTCAGTATCACGGCAAACAAAAACTGAATATAAATCTCACTAGAGGACCTATAAAAGAACTCTTTTCACTTCTTCTCTGAGCAGACAGTGGGGAAGGAATCTCATAATAAAGACATTGCCATTTAGGCAAATTTATAATGTGATCTATAAAGATATAATGCTGTCAGTAGTTAAAAAAGTTTAAAGTTTACTAAACTTCCTTCACATGCTTCTCTTCACTTAGATAACTTTTCCTAAAAAGCTTCTCTCCTTTCTTTTTTTTCCCTAGGTAAATTTGGGAGGTCTAAAATGAGAGTATGAGTTCCTGATAAGTCAGAAGAAGCAATACAAATCATACCTTAAAACTTAGTTGACCAGTTAACCAGGCAAATTAGTTAACTAATTAACCAGACACAAACCCAAAATGAAACATTCCTTCAAAACATCTTCAAGCAGCAGCAGGGAGGAAAAGCCTCTCATAAAAAACTAATTCAGTATTTGTTAATGAATACAAGGATGTAGATTTGCCCAATGATTAATGCACCAGACTAAGACTAAATTTCCTCATTCTCCACACTTTTTGTTTGCTCTCTGTTCAGCTGCAACTTTTATGCATCACTTATAAGGCTTTCTCTATTATTCACAGAAATTCTAGCTTTCTCATCTGTCAAGAAGGAGGACTCAATGGACTTCTGCCCACTTGAATACATCTATAGGCATACCTCATGACTTACTTTCCTAATGATGTTACACTCTGCAACTGTTTTCCTCCCCAACATCTTTTACACTGCAGTGAACCATAGAGCTCAAAAAGACATGATGTAACCTGTAAAGAACCGGTATTTCCTAGGCTACTAGTGATGCTTCTCAGTTTCCTCCTGCGGGATTTAAGTTTCTAACATCACTTTACAAGCACCTCTTTTTAAAGCACCAAATAAAGGGTCATACTCACAACTACGTTACCATCACTGGTCAAAAAATTCTACATCTCTATTGAGTAATAACTGTAATAAGTATAGTCTTGTGCCCTCTCCAAAATGAGCTCATTACACCCACAATGAAAAAAAGTTACTGGTTCAACTGTGATCATTCACTTCAGCACTTTTGCCGCCCCAGACAGTTTAAGAAACAACGAACACTTTAATCTTTTTACATAAACTTTAATGTAAAAGACTTAAGCATTCTGTGTTTAAAGGTGTTATCAGAGGTTAACTTACTTACTTATTTAACCTCTCTCATGCAGTGCATTCCTCTTTCATAGGGCGGTCTAAAACTTCTGCTACCACAGCCTGTCTTTCATTAAATTACATGACCCAAACTTAAATATTTTATAACCATTACTGAAGAATCAGGAAGGAAACATGCAGAAAATCAGCATAAAGCAGCTTTTTCCAGAAACAATCACAGCTATCTGAATGGATTTCCTTGAATTATGCCAAAGAATAAAACAAAATTTTAATGATACCTCCTATTTTCAGTACTCAAAGAACGCTAGACAGGTAGTGTACAAAAGCTGATCTTGAATGTGCTGTATTAATTGAATTCCAAACATGTTTTTAATATCTTGAAAATTATACTGGCATAAAAAAAATTGCAGTATTTTTTGTCTGAAATAATGAATACAATATTCATGGAAATCAGGCAAGGACACTAACACTTCATCACCGAAACAGTTAAGATCAATCCACACTGTTTTCTTCATATCAAAGGAAAGATGTTTTTCTCCTTACCTCTGACTGCAGTCAGCTAGAGCTTTTAAGCAAAACACAACAATAAAGAAGACGGGAGGGAGAAGCATGACAAAAGAAGAAAAAGCAGTTTGCATACAAAATGCTTAGCACATATTTTACAGAAATTTTATTCAAATTTAAAAGCATTCAAATATGTACAGGTATATCACTCCAATTTGCGTAAAGTAATATCAACATTTCTAAATAAAGTTCTGTACATTCATAACACCACAGTTAAAACGCTAACCATACTTAAACCAGGAAATTTAATATATAAATTTCATTGATTTTAAATACAGAACTACAGCACAGTACATAGACTTGGGAAATACCAGGATTTAGTAAAAATATCATGCAACTCCTTCATGTTTAAAAGGCAATTCATTCTACAAAGTAGTCTTTTCAATTTTCAGTTAAGCTATATTCTAGCTTCCCATTCTGCTGCATAAACTTCTTCATGGTCTTTTGCATATATTAATTAACTTTGCATTTAAGTAAATGGTGTAATTACACGTGCCGGCATACGATTATCATACTTTCACCTGGATTTAGTCAGTCTTTTTTTTTTTTATGCTGAGCCCTATATTTGCATATTGAAGTAGTTCCTAAAAGGATGGAGGGCTACACAGAGACAGAAAAATGCACCACTTCAAACTGTATTTTCTACAGTAAAACACATGAGGATGCTGGTATTTCCAGGCAGCTCAATAACAGCACAGTAGAATCTTGAACACACAAAACTTACATTTCAGTGGGCAAAATCCATACATCTTGTCAATATTAAAGTCTGAAGTGGTTCCACACCAGAACCAGCCATCTGATCTGCCAGCATCTGTGCAGTCAGCGTACCATTTATCACCAAACTTAAAGGGAAATACACAAGGTGCTCCATTGGCATTTCCTCTCACTGTGTAGATATCTAACGAGACACAACAATTTAAAAATGCATAAGCAGTAATAAGCATTGGATATATACCAGTTCAACTTTATAATCACACTATAGCATATTAGAGCAAGCAGAGCTAGAGCTTGCTAGCTTAGTATACAAACTGTTCTGTAAATAAGACACATATTTTTACTCTTTAGGTCCAAGCTGATACAGTGAGACAACTTGTTATCGCTTACAGAGACCACTGACCAGAACTGATTGAGCCAAGACAAATACTCTCCTGTGCTAAATTTTACATGCATAACAATCAAAAGTATAAAATCCACACAGCTAAGCAATTTTCTTATTAAGCACAAGCAATTGCTGATTGTTCTGTTAATAACACACTCAGATACAATTAGAGACAGGCAAGAGCATGTAACTATAAACTTGAAAAATATATACCACAGGGTGACTCCAATGCAGCATGCCCAAACGAAGTTTCTATTGGCATCTAAAAATAATTTTTGTTTCAGGAGAAACCTGAGTCAATGAAAATTATCAAAGTAACTAAAGCAGTTTTCTGTGTGTGCACATATAATGCACATACACTGATGGGAGGACATATTGATTGACAGGGACTGCTAGAAAGATGACATATCGAGGTCACTGTCCCACAGAGAAAACAAAGGAGGAAGGAATGCAGGCCATCCCTCCATCTTCTCCTCTGACTCCTTCACACAATTTGCTTTGCTACAGTTCTTTAACTCTGGCCCTAGACCAAGGACTAGTACTGTAATCAGCCTTGTACAAACCCTAGAAAATGCATCCTTCCCTGCCTCTGTGCCTATTTCTGTTTATCAAAGAATGCTAAATAAGAAACCAAATGTATTCTGAGATATTCATCATAAATATATGTATATATATATGTATATAGGTATGCATGTATATATGTATGCATATATATATGTATGCATGTATCATATATAACTTTTTCAAATTTAACTTTTCAAATTATCTTATTTGTCAAACACTTCACCAACTCCGAGACTCACTACAAACACCTAGGAAGGCATCTTCAATATGCTGGAGCTGAAGGTAGCAAGAGTTCATTAAATCCTTACAGCATAATTCATATTTGCTTCCCAAAGAACAAAAACAACAACAAATCCATAATCAACAGACTATACACTACATCCTTCTGTACATATGTAAATAGTAAATGCTATCATTAACTGTTGTGTAATAGTTACACATGTATTCTGGATAACCATAGACTTTTATCCCCCTCTCCAAATTAATCACTACCACATATAGTTAATTATGACAAATTTGACAAAATCAAAATGAACCCCTCAAAAGACCACAAAAACACACATTCAAGTATTGCTGATTTCACTAGAAGTCACACTCATTAATCATTACCAAGATGAAGGAAGTTTTCCTACATTTCTAAATATTTTAATTAGATAAACTTAGAAATTAGTTTGAAATACAGATATTAATTTACAGAACTTTACCTTCATAGCCTCGAGAACACAGATCGTCTGTGGTTCCGTAGACTTTCCACCTACTCCATAAACCAGATCCCTTGTACAGCATAATATTCCTTTCCTGTCTGTTTCCATAGTTGAAAAACAAATCTTCCCCTTGGATTGCAAAAAGAGTCTCATTTCTGCATTCCCATCGCTGAAGTTCACTAGCCTTGTCACAAGGATACAGAGTGATGGGAACCCAGTCTTTCTTCGAAGGCACTCCCAAGCACAATTTGAATGCTACGCTCATAAGCTGGTGATCTGAGACCCACCTGAATTTTTGTGACTCATTTTCATGAACACAAGGAGAAACAGTCACTGAATTAGAACTTTGAGCTAGCACACAGCGCTTGTGTTCTTCATTATATATTAAGAAGATGCTAGTATCTGTAAGACAAAAAAAAACACTGGTATCATTTGATTTGAAGTATCTTTCTTACTATCTAAATGAATTATGAATTTGGACACTATTCTTGGGTTTAAAGTCTCATCATCTGTTGAGCAAAAGAAGGTGCGGTACTTTGGTGGCCTATACCTGCTAAAGCAACTATCGATTGCAGCTGCTTCAGATGCACAATTGTTTTGCATCACTGTAAGTTTCTACACTTCAAAGCGCAAGGCAGCAGAGATGCAGATCTGGTGTCTACAAAGCATGGGTTAAACTGAAAAGAAAAACCCACTTCATAGCATTATTCCAAGCTGCACCTATGGGAGTTAGCAAAACAAGGCAGCACACGCACCATGTACTCCAGATCCAGACACCAAGCATTCCAGCAGCACTGGCCCCTTGATCCTGCCTCCCAGGCATGAAGAGATGACAATAGCCATTAGGTTCTTCAGGTTCCGTTTCCCCATAATGGAGAGTTCTGTTGCTAACAGGTCTACCAAATCCTTTAAGTCTTAATATAGGAGAAGGATGCTTTTTTAAGCTTTATATACAAGCTACTTGTAGGGCTAGAACAGTATACTCGTATTTCACTCAACTGTAGTAATCAGTGATTAGTTTCTCCTTTCTTACATTTCTCCACTAGGAATGAAATACTGACAACAGTGGGATTTGCCATCATCAGGTGCCTTTTACTGACTTATGAAAATCTACAAGGCTTTTCACAGCTCCCAGTGTTATTTCTCCCTCTACTAAATAAAACTTCACAGCATGCATTTTCATATATTCGAGGTTTATGACAAAACTTAAACTCAGATGTACCATGGAGTGCAATATTTCTGAGATGCTCTTGCCCAAAGTCTAGATAATTTCTCCTTTCTGATCTCCTTGCAATACATTTTAACACATTAACCTAATAGTTCTCCCCAATATTGGATCGCATCAAGTATCAGGATGCATAAGGTCTTAAAACTGAATTTTTACTGGGCTACAAGCTAGGAAAGAGAATTCAAATTTATATGACTCTGGGGAATTGAGCTAATTAAAACATTATTTATTTTAGTGTATGATTACAAATTTAAACAAATTCTATAATGTACAAATATTTAAGGGGGAAAACAGGTTAACTACAGAAAATTTTCCTTTCTCTGCCAAGGTTGCAATGTGGAAAAGGTTATACTTTTCTGTAGAAGTACAATCTGGTAACCGATAACCTCTCTATTAGAGAAACAGCTGACCTAGACTATCTCAGCCATGGTTCAGTTTCCCTCTCCTGTCCTTTGGCTTCCAACTCACTGGGAAGCAGTGTAAAACTGATGAGCACTGGAGACAGAAATTGTTGCCTCTTGCCAATCTGTTTTACTCACAGACAATACAAGGAAATGTATCATTATCTCTGCTAGTGATAACTTCTTTATTCTGCTTTTCTACTAGCTTTAGCACAATGTTATTGTAAACTGATAGATGCAATGCTTGCAACTCTCCTTTCCTGACAATTTACTGAAAGGTCCTGTATAAAAGAGATGACAGACATTTTCACATGTGTGGAAAATACTCCCTGAACTTTCATTCTGTTAAAATCATATTTGTGGCCTAAAATAACATGCCTTATTTTACACAGCTTATGGTGTAAAAGAGAGGATGTTATGCACATGAAAAAGATACATCAAAATCAAAAGCCTGGGTTGCTGCACCCAAACCTGAAAGGGTGCAGAGTTTTGGCTTCAGAAACAAGGTCAGGAAGCTGAACAAAGAGGTCTGGCCAGCGTGTGGGGGAGACCAACTCTTCAGCCCTTTGCTATTGTGACTACACCTTCACAAAGCATTAGCAGTGTGCAAAAACAACACGACTGCTTGTGCTAGGGTCCCAGTGCATGCAGAACTCTGACATGTAGCTAAAGGGTCAACACAGCCAAGCTAGCATTGAAAATAAGTTGTCGCAAAACCAGAAGGACAGAACAGGAGATAGCAGGACACAGAAGCAACTGTGGGTGAGACTGTAGATGCAGTATTTCTTTCCCATCACAACTGCTCCCGTCTCATCCATGACCATACAGCAGACTTGGAGCATGGTCCTGTATGCCAGTAGTTTACAGCTTTATTTCTGTGTTTGTTCTGCCTGCTTGGATACCGAAAGGGATTCCCATGCAAGTTAGTAGATAGTCTAAAAGAATATGAAACAAGCTGGGTATTTGCGCAACACTTTCTATGCCCTGCCAACTCTTCTCTGTAAACACTTGATATCATTCCTGTCAACATGATGAGCTGGATCTGTAAAATGGGCTGAGCAGAATTACATATATGACTGTTAATAGTGTTTCACTGTTCTGTAGCAACATTTCTTACAAAGCTCCCATAACCGGGTACCATTCTTCACTATAATGAACTGTAGGTAGTACATTTAAAGGTCACAATAGCATCATCATGAGTACCACAGTCTTGGTACTTTGCATTACACCAGTTTCTAAGGCTAAATCGTATTTTGAAACTTCCTCCTGGAAGGAGGTTATTTAAAATGCATAGGAACACATCAGGCATAGGAACCAACTTACCTCACCATTATAACCCATGCAGGGAGATCTAGCATCTTTTCCCTTGAATGTCCCAAGGAGATCATAACAGAAGTTCCTTCGCAGGCTTTCATTTTTCTTTACCCACCATACTGTGACTATTTGCCTGTCTCTGGCACCAGCTTATACGCAAAGAATTTTGCCATGTACTGTAAAATCTCACTGGCCAAGTATCTTTTCCACCTCAGAGATTTTCAGCACGCCAAAGCAACTTCACACTCTGCAGCATTTGCAAACTATCACAGATTATCCAAGTGTAATTCGCGAAGCCAGTGAAGTACTACCAGTGTTGAAAAATAATGGAGGGCATCAGAAGAGCACATCAATGTCTAGAATCATAGCATCACCAGGTTGGAAAAGAGCCACTGGATCATCGAGTCCAACCATTCTTATCAATCCCTAAACCATGCCCCTCAGCACCTTATCCACCTGTCCCTTAAACAGGGACAGCTCTGGGGAAGACGACTCAATCACCTCCCTGGGCAGCCTGTGCCAGTGCCCAATGACCCTTTCTGTGAAATTTTTTTTCCTAATGTCCAGCCCAAACCTCCCCTGGTGGAGCTTGAGGCCATTCTTTTTGTCCTGTCCCCTGTCACTTGGGAGAAGAGGACATTTTCTTTCTCTCCACAACCTCCTTTCAGGTAGTTATAGCGAGCAATGAGGTCTCCCCTCAGCCTTCTCTTCTCCAGGCTGAACACCCCCAGCTCTCTCAGCTGCTCCTCATAAGGCCTGTTCTCCAGCCCCTTCACCAGCTTCGTTGCTCTTCTCTGGACTCGCTCCAGAGCCTCAACATCCTTCTTGTGGTAGAAGTGAGAGATGGGGAGCAAGAAGGCAGCAAGCAGTTAGGATGACTGTCTTTCTCCAACTCTAGATAGCCCACAATGATTTCTGCTCTTACCCAAAGCAACAAAGTTTAGGAGGCAACGTTACTAAGTTGAGTTTTGGTAGATCTCAAACTGGAGAGCCGAGGGTACCGAGACACCCGTGGGAAGGGCGGGT
The DNA here is from genome assembly GCA_033459285.1 of Clamator glandarius. NCBI lineage: Eukaryota > Metazoa > Chordata > Aves > Cuculiformes > Cuculidae > Clamator > Clamator glandarius. Next base: position 3,374,230 of record JAUNZM010000046.1, read on the forward strand.
ACAAGACTTTGAACAACAGCAGAAACCACGGTAGTTCTCGGAGCAAGAGGGTGGCGAGCTCCGTGTTTCACCAAGAAACGCAACTTCCATCCGTTTGCCCAGCTCTGTTCCGCCTCGGCTACCCCCCACCCCCCTCCCGCGAACACAGCTCCAGGGGGCTCAGCCCCAGCCCCTCGCCCAGCAGCACTTACCGAGCAGCGGCAGTGCCCGGGGCAGCAGTGCCAGCAGCAACAGAAGCGGAGCCGGAGCCATGGCCGGGCGGCTGCACCGGGGAAAGCCTGGGCTCCGAATGATAAGGAGGTATCCTGTCACATGCGGCGTGGGGAAATAACAGGAATTCGCTGTTCAAACTTTGCTTTCCTAAGCGGATTTTTTTTTTCCTCCTCCTTCCAGGCACATGCAGGTGATAACGCGGTGATAGCTGAGGGGAGGGCGGTGGCTTTTTATACATCCTCTTTGCGACCCTGTCAGCGCTGCATGTGGGTCAGCGGTTCGTGTTCCATGACAGTCGTCCAAACCGGCTCCCGGGGAGCAGGAGATCCCCCTCCTCGCTCTCTGGCATGAACCCAAGTGTCAAACAAAAAAACCCCGCTCCAACGACCGGGTTTCTTCTGAGAGCAAGGGTTGCAGAAGCAGCAGAGCCCTACTTTCTGGAAACTGGGGTTTGGGATGCTCTTCCTCGTCCCCCTTCACTCCTGCCCCACGTGCGAGCAGGTTGTGAAGAGTGCGGTTTGTGCTTGGAGGTGGAATGGAAGCGCCAGAGGGGACTCGTAGGCTTAAAAATGCTAACAGGGCATTTTCTATGCTCAAATGAACGAAATTCAACCCTTCCCTTGTCCCTTCCCTTCATCACAATCCAAATCTTGCTCATGACCCAGAATGTGCAAAAAGACTTTAACTGCTAGCTGGGTTATAACAAGCATATGTAACTATATAGAATTAAATAATCTTTCTGAAGAGGTGCCTTTAGAGCCCAATGTGCCTTGAGGTTTCTATGGCTTCAAGCTGTGCAGGAGACCTCCCTGTTGTGCTTTTTTTTTTTTGTGGGGAGCAGCATGGTGATGCTTAGAGGCCTTTATCAACATACAGTCTAAAGGGTCCCAAATGGAAAACATCACTGCTACTGTTTCACATACAGAGTCTTTTGTAACATATGGGACTTGCTGAGCATTGTAATACAGCATACAAGAATTAGCAGAGCACCAAACCTACCGCGTGTATGAAGCGCGCTGTACAGCAGCTCTCCCTGTACTGTCCTGCACTCTCCCTGTACTATCAGTACCTGTGTATTGAAAATCTTCCAAAGCTTCCTTACTAGAAGTAGAGTACATCTAGGGAAACTTCAATGTAGGATTAGTACAGAAAGAGACAGGGCAGAGCAAGAAGGTGCTGTGACAGTATTATTAGAAGAGAAGAAAATACAGAGCTGAAGACCAAACTTGCTTGAAGTCAATGATGAAAGTCCTGTTAATATCGGAGGGGATTCCAGCCAGACACTTGAGCTGCACTGTGCCCTTCTGTGGACTATGTACAAGGAGTTAAAAGGAAGTGCTTCATAATTTCTCTTGACATCTGCGGACATGTGTAAAGGTCAGGAACAGCCTAGCCCCAGGGACAGGAGTTGAGAAGTATTTCAACCATAATCAGCATGTTCTGTATCATTCTGTTGATGAATTCTCCTCTAGGAAACTTTGTCTGTTACTGCAGTATATGGCAGATATTTATTATTTGCTACCCATTTGCAATGTCCTTTTTGCTGAACAATTGAAACAACAAAATTATTGTTTGCACTAAAGGGATTATATCTAATTTAAATAATTGTAGTAAAATTCAGAAATTAAGAACTCTTTCTTATTCTAGCACTCTTGTCTTCTAAAGATTCAGGCATTCAAAGCATATTTTCCTAAGTTACCTTAATATTTGTTCACATATTTATTTTATTACCAGTTAGCAGCACCTGGAAGACCAAAAAAGCATCTAGTGGTTATAGGAACAAGTCAGAAGATGGAGAATAATGCAGTGGTTTAAACTACTGTTATTTGAAAGACTGTCACTGAAAGTTTGGGAATTCATAGTGTTCTTTTGGACCAAGATAAACAGAGAAAGTGTGCGAAGTTCAGTCTCAATATAAGTATGTATAACTGCCACAGAAGTCTTTAGATTAAACCCAGATGATGCAAATAGCAAAGGGGGCTGCACTTAAATGTGTATGTTTGTCACACAAACAGGCAGAAAAATAGAAGTAGATGAATATTTATAACTGTCTGGCAGTCAGTGGCTGTACTATTAATGAGCTATGCTCTAAAGTGACAAAAAGAACTGTGTTAGGCCATTCTTGGAGGTTCTCAAAACTGAACTGAACAAGCTTTGGAACCTAATCTAAATTTCAAGGTAGCCCTGATTTGGAGAGGGGGTCATACTAGCTGACTTATAGAGGTGCCCTCTAACCAAAATGAGACATCAGAAGTGCTACTTCCAAGACAAGTATTCCGACCTTTCTTGGGATCTGTACCTCACCAAACTAGCTCCCTTCCTGATCTGAAAGTTGCCTTTTTCTCATTGTCATGAGACAATAAGATACTGGTACATACTGGAGATACTGATGCTTCAAGGTCATTTTGAGTGTGGTCTGTGTATATATACTTTATATGCACATACTCCGTTAGTGTTTAACAGTGGTATCACTTCACTGGCTTCACATGTTACTTCTTGATTTACACTTGCGTAATCTGTGGTAGTTTGCAAATGCTGCAGAGTGTGAAGTTACTTTGGCATGCTGGAAATCTCTTCTAAGGAAAAGATATTTAGATATACATACACACACCCCCTGCCTAGAGCAGACTAGTTCTGGATAAGCTTATTCATGCAGCCTCCATGTCTTACCTGAAGCGTGCTCCTCAACAGTTATGTCTGGGTCCAACATGGTTTGGGGGAATCATTGTGCAAAAAGCATTAATCATATATTCTGATCAGATTTAGTCCAAGGGAAAGATATTCTTTCTTTTGAAACAAAAGGATAGAGCAAAGTCTCAGGCTACAGTGATTTGTAAGCAAGTAGAATCATAGAATTATAGAATCATAGAATAACCAGGTTGGAAGAGACCCATCGAATCATCGAGTCCAACCATTCTTATCAAAAGTACTTACCAGAAGTCCAATCTGCTAAATAATTAATGACAGGATACATGCCCTAGATAGACATATGTTTTCATCTCTCTTCGTGGGTAGCAAGCCAGCTGCCATTTACATTTGGAACAGAAAGGCTTAAATTTCTCTGAAACAGGTCAGACCCTCTCTGTTTCTGGTACATTCAGTACTTGCAACTGGTGGCTGTTCCTGGAAAATACCCTGAAATCCTGAAGTCACAGTGGCCCTTGACATTGATAGTCAACAGGAAGATGGAAAATTCAGTCTAAACAAAATCATACCAAGACACAAAACACAATATGCCTATTTTGTTTGTATTGAAGCAAAACAACTGTATTATTATCTTTCACATTTGCATCCAAGATGTTTTTTTGTGTTTTCATGTATGAATGTGTATCTCTCAGATGGCGTTCAGTAGTTTTCTATATGTTTCTAATGTTTACATGGTCATATATAGTAAACATATACTCACAAGCAAAATGTGTATCATTAGTAATACCTATACTGTATTAAGAGGCTTATAAATGAGACATTGAGCAAGGAAAAAAAATACAAATTGGCAAAGTTAATATTTCCTTTTCATGCAAATCAGATTCTCTGAAATGTTATTCAAAAACTGATTTTGAGGTTTCTGATTTCTAAAAACAAAAGATAAAAAGATGTTTCAGGAAGGAGAACAATCAAGGCTTTAATATCTGTCACCATAGTGAAAGTCCTTTAATGATACCATTCATAATGTATAATATTCACTTTAAATTAAATAATGCAATCTTCTAGCTGTGCTTTAAATTTTAAAAAACACTTAGAATTTCAAGATTCTGCCTTTACTACAAACCAAGAATGTCATTTTTCCTTGCATATAATGTAATTGCTTCATAGTTATACGTGGCTATTGGGAGTGTGTATATACTCATGATTTCTAACACTTGAAGATGGGTTTATGCTTGATCTAACCTGATCTATGAAAATAAAGAGGTGCCCATGCCCTTGCATTTATTGTTGCTTACAGCAGTGTCACCTGCATGGTTAAGAGCCACAGTAAATAGTTTTCAGATGTTCAGGCCAGGTAAAGGAATTGTAGGTTTATGCTTTCTGTCGTCACAGGAGTCTCAAGTGGTGGTGTTTAATCTCTGTCTGCAACTGAGCACCACACAGCCACTTGCTCACTCTACCCCCTAGGGGGAAGAGGATTGGAAAGTGTAAAGGTGAGAAAACTGGTGGGTTGAGATAAAAACAGTTTCTTAATTAAAATTATTATTATTGTTTTTGTTATTGTATTAATAATAAATTGTAATGAATTGGGAAAAAAAAGAGAGATAAGTAAAACCCAAGAGAGTCAACTAATGCCAATGAAAACAATTGCTCACCATCAATTAACTAATGCCTGTTCTGTCCCCAAGTAGCACCCCCCAACACCAACCTTCCCTCATGTTTTATCATGGAGCATGACACCATAGGATATGGGATATCCGTTTGGTCAGTTGGGGTCGGCTGTCCCAGCCATGTCCCCTCCCAGCTTCTTGTACGCCCCCAGCCTCCTCGCTGGTGTAAAAGGCCTCGACTCTGTCTAAAGAACCACTCAGCAATAACTGAATCATCCCTGTAACATCAACATTGTTTCCAGCATAAATCCAATCCGTAGCCCCATACCAGCTACTATGAAGAAATTTAATTCTGTCCCAGCCAAAACAAACACAAGTGGCAAAGAATCCATGGTTGTAGAACACTTAGTGTACCTACATAGATCATGTCATGTGCCTTTACCAGTTGTGATTTGTTTATTCCATGGTACTATTCCACTATATCATGTTTGAGAAATACAGCTAGATACTGAATTGTTGGGTGGGGACTGTTTCATATAAAATACAGATAAGGGGACCTTAGTGATAAGGTGTTCACATCTTAGAATTGGCATATTATATTAGGGGCCATTTGTTGAATGCAGGTGAGACTTACTTTCTTTTAATGAAACGATTTCTCCTTAGACAAGCCACCAGTTTAGCATATACATGATTTTTTTTATCTGAAAACCAGAAACTTTTTAAGTTACATAAATTTCAGAGAATAGCCTGCAAAGCAAACTTATTCTGCTTAGCAACAGGGAGCTATCCAGACATCAAGAAATCCAACCTAGTTTAAACAGGTTTAAACAGAATCCAAAGATATCAAAGATTACTAAAAGACTTCTGCCATGGGCATCATGAAGCCTTCCAGCATTAAGGCACCAATGTTTGGAAGTTCTGCAGTGGAAGATGCTAATGACTTCTCCCTAGCTTATCATTTTTATCAAGCTGCAAATTCTTTCTCTCTTGATACAGACCTTACACTTATTCTGTGAAAAATGAGGTAGTTTATATGCAATTGAGCACAGCTTTTTTGGTGCTACAATGGCTTACCCGTAATGGAAGCCTATAAACATTTCAGCATTTAGTTTGTTGTCCTAAAGTATTTAAACATTATTCTCACACTATTGAATGATTTTCGAAGATTAGCTTGTTCTAAAGAGCTAATTAAAGTTAGACACTGTGCTGGTTTTGGCTGGGATGGAGATAGTTTTCTTCATAGCAGCTCAGGTAGTGCTGTGTTCTGGATTTGTGACCAAAAAACAGTGTTGATAACACAGGGATGTTTTAGTTATTGCTGAGCAGTTCTTATGCAGCATCAGGGCCTTTTCTGCTTCTCGTGCTACTCTACCAGTGAGTGGGCTACAGGTGGGCAAGAAGCTAGAAGGGGACACAGCCAGAATGGCTGACCCCAACCGACCAAAGGGTTAATCCTTACCTGGATCTCAGGAAGTTGCTGGAATTGCAATAGTAAGGCTTCTCACTTTTTCCTCTGCTCCACGAGGTAAACACCTTACCACCTTCTCTTGCTGCAGTGCCTTCTGTGCTGGGTTCTCGTGGGAGAAAGATAAAGTGAAGACAAGAGTTTAAACTGCTCTCCTCCTCTTAGAAAGTTTTGGTGACATACGAAGGCTGAGTCTAAGTCTATAAATCAAAATTTCTGGGAAATTCAACAGCCTTGCTTTGAATTTTGAGAAGTCTGACAAGAGCTCCCAAGTTATTAAGAAATGTAGTTACATGTTAAATACATGAGCAGCACTATGCTGCCCCCACACCAGTACCTGAAGGGGGAAGCTGGGGAGGGACTGTTTACAAAGGCCTGTAGTGATATTGGGCAATGGGTATAAGCTGGAGAGGGGCAGATTTAGACTAGAATTAAGGAAGAAATCCTTCATGGTGAAAGTCGTGAGGCACTGGCACAGGTTGCCCAGGGAAGTTATGAATTGCCCCATCCCTGGAGGTGTTCAAGGTCAGGTTGGATGGAGCCTTGATCAGTTTAATCTTCTGGGAGGTGTCCCTGCCCATCATAGTGGGGTTGGAACTAGATGATCTTTAAGGTCCCTTCCAACCTAAACTATTCTATGATTCTATGAAGAACCTGCTGTCTGAAAACTGCTCAGTGAACCAGGAGTGAAATGACTGACTAGGGCAAGAAGTGCCCTGATCTTCTTCACTGGGCATCATTTTCAGCAGAAATGCCCTGGCATGAAGAAGCAGAAAGACCAAATCACCTTTTTGTCTCCTACCGGGAAGCATTATGAGGAGTAAGAAAATCTCACACTGCCTCAAAGCCAAACCATACCTGATGCATACATAAGGAAAAGAGCCAGTTACTTGTCCAAGTGCTATCACATTAAAATAAAAACTTTAAAATGTTGAGATTTAAGTGAAATGTCTTTTACCCCTGTGTAACAGACTCAACAGGCATTTCCTTGAGAATATTTATGAATATTGACTTTGTAAAATCTGAAAGGGAAGTAGTCCAGAGTCTGGGAGCTATGCCAAGAGATTTTGAACCCAGGGAAGCAGCACTCTCATGATGGGCAAACAGGACTAGCATCCAGAGCACCTGGAATTTAAGCCCACTACCAGTTTTCTGCATGCTGGTGGCGTACAGTGCAGTCACTGCCTGCCACATTTCACCAGGTAAGGTCTGCTGATGTAGCATAATATGTAGGACAATCAATATTCAAAATGATGACCACTCACAAGGGAGACTGTAATGTTTCTCCTAGTTTGCAGAGTGAGCAGTAAAGTACAATCACAAAAGCTTTCTCAGAACAGCAAGGAGCCAAATTCAAACTTAGTTCTGAAAACCATGTAAAAGACCAAAACATTAGGCAACAGCACCCAGTCTGGGCCCCAGGTGAAACATGTCCTGCTCTACAAAACACCTTGGAGTACCATACTATTGTCTGCAACTGCTATCTCCTTTTTTTCACCAGTACTGGTGGTCAGCCCTCACAGATGTTGACATCGACAGCACTGCAATGCTGAGGAGCCTTGTACACTCTCCCTTTCTCTTCTATGAAATAGTCTGTACCTACTCCTTGGTCAAACAGCAATGGACCTGTTACCGGGGGAGCCTTCATCTTCTTTCTTCATACAGATACAAGTTGTTTACGAGTGACGTGGATTTCAACTTCTGTAGATAATTCCATAGATGGACAAGAAATTTCTTATGTAAGACAAAGTTAAAAACAAAAAAATCAAACCAAAACCACTAAATCACACATGGGAACATGGGAAAGAATGCACAGTATAATGTAAAAAGTACCTAGAATAAAGCCATAATAATCCCAAAACAGCAAGAAATTGGCCAAAGTTATGGCTGGATTGTTTTAACGTCTTATTTCATTGGCAGTTAGAAATCAAAATGACTTTGAAAATGTGAAACCTACCTGTTAGTTTAAACCTAAATGTGAAGTCTGAAAACTGATTAAGTGGCAGTTAAATGAGGAAAAAAAATCAAATGGAAACAATTACTCTGATAGGTTACAGTTTTGTGATAGGGTAGAGGTTTCAGTTTTTTGGACATTTTTTGTCAAGGCCAGTGTTTTTACCACCTCCACCATTTTACAGATGATGTTCCATCTTAGGAGTTTCAAAAAGAAACTTCAAACTTTCAAAGCACTTTCGTCATCTGAAGTACCGTGAGAGTCCGTAGATAAAGTGTAGATTTTTCAGGTACCAATAATTGGGTGTGTTATCTGCATTTAAACCCAAATTAATTTACCTTCAGTGGCAATTAGGCATCTGGAGCATTCAGTTCAGTACAAGAGATCCTCACAGTCTGTTTCTGGAGGTACAACAGTAACTGTGCGATTTGTTATTTCAGCCAGTACAGCGTGTAACTGCTCAGGCAGTCCCAATGCCAAGCAGCCAAGCCAGCAATGACATGACAACTTCTTTTCTCCCTTATTTCATTTCATACTGTTGTTGTCATCTAGGCATTCAGAAATCATGAACAACTTAAAATATCTGTATTTTCTGAGAACAGCTTCCTTCTGCAGTATCAAAACACGACATATGCATTTTCTTCCTAAAATAAAATACTCACTTCACCTCTGTGCTGGAGGATTTATACAGCCTATTCATCTTGGGAGTCCTGTCAGGTCTTCCTGCCTGTTATCTATGACCAGAAGTGAGCTGATGTATCAGTTTTTACAGGAAACCAAATCAGCAAATGTCCCACAGGCAGAGAAACAGGATATAGTAAACCACGCTCCATATATACATCCCATGCTTCCTTTACGCCCTTAAGTTGAGAGCCAAGAGGCAAACAGCAAGCATAGGTGTAGGAGGGAAGAAAGCTGGAGTGCTTCATAAAACATAGAACTAGATTTCCCTACAAACTACTCAGTGCAAATGTAAGCAACTGAAGATGAACACTGAAGTGCTTAGAACATTGCATTCCATAGGAGTTGAATTACCGTCCAAAAATATTTGCTTATATGGCCTTAATTCTTTTTGTTTTAATAATTCTTCTTCATGAGGTGCTTAACTAGTGTACCCAAAGCAGGAAACTTCTATAAGTCTCTTGATATTACAGAACATTCTGTAACTCTTTTATAACAAGAAAAGCTCATTTTTTATGTAGACTTTAAAAACTGCCTGGTTTATAGACAACTGAGGGTGAATCCTCTCTGTTTAAAGTTTGTGTCTTTCTAGACACAAAGCTTTCATAAAAGATTCATTTATTTGCACAGTCTTTATTTTTTGTCTCTCCTGATTGCATCATGCACTTCAAGTGCTAATTTGCTTTTCTCCTTCATTCTCTCCACTACACTTTAGTCCTTGAGACCCTACCCCACATATCATACTCAATTACACTTCATGAATTTGGCAGTGAAGTACTAAGAAAAGAGCTTAAATCCATTTCATTGTGGTCTCTTGCTTGTTGCTGTTCTGAAGTACATCACTGTCATGGCTTAGCTCAAGCCTAGCTAAATTTTGGCAGCTAAAACCATGCAGTTTGGCTCCTAAATCCCTTACACTCACCCTTAGGGGAAGGGGAAAGGGAAATGAGAGGAAAAAGACTTGTGAGTTGGAAATTAAGATTACAACTTTAATGAAAGAATGATAATGATGAAAATAATTAGAAGGTAATAAAATACGTACAAATATATGAGAACACACCCCTAACCCATCCCTCAATGACTATATATCACCACAAATACTGCAGAGCAGACACAAGGGAACAGGTCCTCAGCTAGGAGGGAGCTAGACTCAGGAACTGGATTCAGGAAGACACAGATCAGGGATCAGGAGCAACCATACGGGATCCTCACTGGACATCAGCCATCACAGAAGAAGGTTAGATCCTTGTAATCCGTTAATTTTATACTGAGCATGACATGTATGGGATTGAATACTCTGTTGGTCAGTTTAGGGTCACCTGCCCTATTTGCCCCTTCTCACAGGTGCTCAAGGGTGGCCTTTGTTACTACAGGGATAAATGTAAGTGTTGGCCTTTTTACACACCAATGCCCTACATTATCACTTTTAGAGAAGAACACAGTCCCCAAAACATGTAGCTAGCTTTCAGAGAACCAGTTACTTAGAGCAATTGAGTTAGGAGTCAGAAACTGATCCTACTTTAACTCAAACCACAACAGTTAACCAATAATATTGACTACTATGTTACATGTTTTACCAGAGATACTTCCTACAGCTGCCCCTTCTATTTTGCAAGAAAAACAAGTATTAAAAGTAAAATCTAAAATAGCCTAAATACCTGTAGTGAGCCATGGATAACAACGCTGAGGAATTCAGACAAAATAAGTATTTCTAGGCAATTATGAAAAGCTAGGTCTCCGGTCAAGATCCATTTTATGGGACAACATTGTTTACAGCTTTGCATTGGCAGCCACAATTAATGAAATATCAAAGAATCATTGAAGCAAAGATTACTATCTGTGGAAGCAGGTGAAGCAGATGTAGAAGTAACATCTTTATGAACACCTGAGTACAGCATCCTCCTATCAAAAAAGAAAAATATCTTCCTTTATCAGTCTTCTCAAACGGAACACTGTGTCTATAGGTTTGCAATGCTGATACTGTTTTTATGGTGGATTTTTGTTCTTAAAATAAATCAACCCAAGATTATTACACCACAGTGACCAAGACTTTTTTTTTTTTTTAAACCTCAAAGGACAATTTAAAACTTTGTGCCCTTTATGGAAGCAGAAAAAAACAGGCAATCTTGATATTACAGTAAACACAGTGGAGACAGTGGGCTTGAACATTCTTTCAGTGTGTAGATGGTGCTATAGCTGTCCTGTAGAATCCCAGGGCTTAGGAGGAAATCATGAAAGAGATATTTTTTGCAAACTGTGTTTATAAGATTCTTAAGCCTACAGGATGTACTGGTTTGGAACATGCAGCAGGGCTGCTGACAAAAAACAATCTGGCGATAATAACCAGGAGGTCGTATTCCTTAATAGGACAGTGAAACATTTAAAAAATAAAATTGCATATGTAGGAGATCAACACTAATTTTCCTTACTGCTACCTATATGTGTAAACTGCATTGCAGCCGTAGTAACGACTGTTTTGCTATTAGTAAGGATACAGAAAATTAACTCCAGAGGCATCCATCGTCCAGCACCTAAGACCTTCCAGTCCCTTGTTTAGGATGAGCACATGTGCAGCACCGCATTCAGTCTGGAGCACTCCCAAAACACTGATGTGGAGTCATACATTGGGCACCATCCCTTAGCATACCAGTTCCACAGATTATGGAGGTCCCTGATAGCACAAGTATTTTGATCTGGATTTCTTGGAACACATCCAGGGAATGTGTGGCACTTACCTTACTTTTTATCAAAAATACAAACTGAAAGTAATTCTGATCAGAGCTGCTCCCTGTCAGGCTAAATCTCTGACTCAAAAGTCTTTCAGAAACAAGAGAGGCAGGAGTTCCAGGATCATAAATGGAATGCAGTCAGCACCGGCTGACTGGCTATAAGAGGTTAAACTGAGATCATTATACAAAATTCCAATAGATTCTGGGGACATTATCACTGCTACAACGCACTCCAATCCAACACATGCTCAAACTCTTCAAGCAAGACACTTCTCTCTGAACTTGGGAGAAGAGGGAACTGCAAAGTACCCATTAGTGTTCTGAAGCATTTTAAAAATTAAACTAAGTAGAAAATAAAAAAAAATTTAATAAAACAAAAAAAAAAAACCAGCCAGGAACAAAGCCAGTGATCATAATTTGCAACAGTGGCAACAATATTCCTGGTAGGCCACAGGAGGATTTGGCAGCAAATCTTCCATAATGAACCATTTTTTCCAGATAATGAGGAGAGCTGTGCTTCACATAACTGGCTGCAGCGTGGAAGACTTGCTGGACATTGAGACCAGAACAGTTGAGGTTTGTCAGGATAAAAATGCAAGGAAAATGCAAACATAGGAAGAAGTAGGTAAGACAGAAAATAGGAGAAAAACATCAAGATCAGCATGTTTTTGTGTGCAAGACTTCTTGATTTATTTTAAAAAGAGTCAGTACAAATTGGAGAGGGGAAAAGATGCACTTTTCCCACCTAATTCTAAATTATTTTTTTTTAAAAAAAGGGGTTGGCGAAAGAGGCCTTTTAAATAGAGTATTTTGTGGAATACAATGGGCACTCCCAACATGATCACAAATGTGCTACACTTGGACCCACTGCTGACTCCATATTTATTCTCTCCATGCAAGAGACTCTGATTCTCTTGTAGCTGGGAGTTGCCTTTATATAATCTCTATTACAAAAAATAATCATTAAAGTTACCCCAAATAATACTAGAAAAATATGAGGAAGAAACAGATGACAATAACACAAACACAATGATAAAAAAAGCACAAACATGCTAGATTATGCTTAACTGAAAACTCTTACAAGGTGTCTTACAAATTCCACTTCTTAATAGGTTCAGCTAATTAGGCAGAAAGACATTCCAGTCAGAAAATTGTGTTCAGCACAGTATGACACTTTAAAAACAACTTCCAAAGGAAAGCATTTACTTTTAAACACTCATATCTATTCTATTTGCTCTAGCTAAACGGTACAAGTGAAATAATTAGAACAGCCTCCTTCTGAGTAAAGTATGAGAAAGAAACGTAGAGCTGGTTGTGAGATTTTGGCTGTTATCTTTAGAACTGTTCTTGTAACAGAATATGTTTCTAGCAGTTCATTTTCAAAGATGAGGCCAGGACATGTCAAAGAGAAGAGTCCTGGCAGCACTGACTATCTCAACTTATTCTTGGTGAAGCTTAGGGTCTTCATCTCCCTGTGTCATAAAAATTGCACTGTAGAATAAAGAAAATACTTTATTGCCACAGCAATCCATGGTGTTCTGATAGTGCATCCCCATTTGTCACAGATGTAGACAGCCTATGCTCTCAAAGGACAGGCTTTCACTTTGGAAGATAATAAATTAACACCTGAAAAATCTAGACATAAACCTTGATAAATGCAGTCAGAATAGCCTGCTCTTACACTATTAACAATCAACTTTCTCCTACATCCCCCCTTCATATGAAGTCCTTCGTGACAAATGAGTTCAAAGAATGTACAAAGGCTCTAGTAAAACCAAAGAGGATTGCAAAAGCTGTTTAAGGCATGGTCTAGCTGGAATGAAAGCTGAAATCATCCCTGGGATTGTATAACCATAATCCAATTCTTAAAAGCAATGCAAAATGTATGGTGAATCACTCATAAAAATTTATGATGACTTGTCACACATACTAAAATAATTGCCTTTCTTAATCTTGTAATGGATAAAAAAAATGGATAAACATTTTGTTTATCTATCAGCTTGCATCATTAAATCATTTGGAACTAAACTTCGGACCCGAAGAACAAAGCTGCTCTTTTTCTGAGCTGAAATCTGGTCAACTCCCTTGTGAAACGGTACCACTGATGGACAAAAAATAAAGTGGATCAGGAAGTGATGATCCAAAGTTAATGGCAAGGTGCTATATTGAGAACATGCTGCAGACCAAAGCAACATTACAGAGACTTGAAAAATACAAAGCCCAATTATAGCAGTTGTGTGATCGAACCAGTAGTGAGGGAAAAAGACAGTCCTTCAGAGATTAAAGAGCAGAACTATCTTCATATCAAGAAACAACTTAAAGGCTCCACAAGGCACCTGTATTGTTGTGGAAAGACAATCTGCAAAGTGAAATGTCCAAATCAAGAAATATATATGCATTGATAAAATTAATTAAATTTATAATTTACTAACATTTAGTACTCATTTGCGTGCTTACTGTACCAAGTATGAGAAAGCATATGAAAGTATGAGTGGAGGAGATAACCATTAGGAAACACATAGTATATGGAACTGACTGAACCAGGGAGGTTATTCTTCCTCTGTACTCGGGACTGGTGAGACCTCACCTCGAATCCTGTGTTCAGTTCTGGGCCCCTCACCACAAGAAGGATGTTGAGGCTCTGGAGCGAGTCCAGAGAGGAGCAACAAAGCTGATGAAGGGGCTGGAGAACAGGCCTTATGAGCAGCAGCTGAGAGAGCTGGGGTTGTTTAGCCTGGAGAAGAGGAGGCTGAGAGGAGACCTCATTGCTCTCTATAACTACCTGAAAGGAGGTTGTGGAGAGGAGGGTAATGGCCTCTTCTCCCAAGTGACAGGACGAGAGGGGAGATTTAGGCTGGACATTAGGAAAATATTTTTCACAGAAAGGGTCATTGGACACTGGAAGAGGCTGCCCAGGGAAGTAGTTGATTCACCTTCCCTGGAGGTGTTTAAGGCATGAGTGGATGAGGTACAAAGAGGCATGGTTTAGTGTTTGATAGGAATGGTTGGACTCGATGATCTGGTGGGTCTCTTCCAACCTGGTTATTATATGATTCTATGATCTGGGATTTGGATTCTTTGTATTATTGCTGCCGAGCTACAAGATCCCACTTGAATATGCAGCTCAGCTCAAGTGCTGTTTGCAGCTATGCACTTGATTGCTTGATGCCTACAATCTGTCCTGAATAAAGAAATCTGGTGTCAATTTAAGCCTCATGGACAGACAAATTCAAAGGAGTCTAGCTCTTGGAAGAAGTAAAATTAGAGACTGGTTTGAGCAACCAAGGCAAATACCCACCCCCTCAAGTGATCAGTAGGACTCCACAACCTTGGAAGGAACAGCTAACATTTATAGGAAGCCTTGATATCCAGAAGATAAGATGTGCTCGAGTAGAAAGCATGTCTGCTTAGTAAGATACATTACTAAATTAAAATTACCCACTTTATAGCTAAATGAGCAGGAGGAGTTTTAAAAAGTATTAATGCTGAATCCTACTTGAATGTCCTTATCCACATAATCAGAGAACATAAATCATGATTCCATGGAAGCTGCAAGAAACTTGTAAAAAATGAGATCGGGGACTCTGTCAAAGCAAAAGAATTCTTCACTATTTATTTTCCTTCACTGTACTAGTAGGTACACACCCTTAACAAGAGTCTTTTAACAACCTACAGTTTTTCTGAAAAACATATCTGAACATTTCAGTAGCGTATTTCAGTGAGATGGTTGGTACTGACCTTGTGTTCTTGCATGGTTCCAGAAAACCCTGACTTCTGTCCTCAGCTGAGCCAAGGCTTGCATTTCTTCTTAGCTAAAACACATTCTAATGCAAATTATATTACCCATATTCCTCAGGCCATGTGTTTTTTGCTGTAAGGATTAACTAAATGAACTCTGCCACAATTCTTCAGCAGCAGCTACAAGAGTATGTCACCAGGGGAACAAAGAAAAAGACTAATTTGGGACATTGTCACAAGTCTAAAAGACATTAAAACTGAGGGAACTGAATGTTCACACCATCTGTATAGTAAATTGCGACAGTCTGACACACAGTTTCCAAAAATAAAGACATCTGCATAATCCACAAATACCTGAGGATGCATGAGTCAACAGCAGCAAGCAATCACAACTGGCCAGAAATAGATTCCAGTGTGATTTGTTTGCTTATTAGTAAATCTAGAAACCCACTATAGAATAAAATGCACAAAATTAAGTGGCCCAGGCATGGACACATTGAAGGGATCCTCTTCTTGGTGTATGTGCTTCTGTAGCCAAAAAGTGGTAACTTAGAGACACCAACCCATCAAATTAGTTTCTATAAGTGAATGGCATCTCTCTGCTAACAGGCTTTACCAACCACACCTGAATGAATCTGCTGGATGTTCAGCACCTCTGCAAGGAGGATCCAAAGCGCAGTTGGCGAAATTTTTGAGCTCAGTACATCTAACAGACCTTCCCTAGTCTATCTCCATGTCCTTCCAGCAAAGGAAGTTATTTTCTGATTATTTTTCCATGCGACTTATAGATTAACTTTGCAACACAATGAACTAAATATTCCAACTTTAATATTTTGCATTCATACCAAACCCAACAGTTTTTACAAAGTGTTATTTACTAAAACAGTTCTTGTACAACAGTGCAGTATATCTAAATATATACATATGCCAACATCAAAGGGAGCATCAAAACAAAGAAAACCAAAAATGCACTTTGCTACTGTGTACACTTTATTAAAACCAAGGCAGACAGCAGGAGGCTTCTTTTCTTTTTCATGACAAAGACAAAAATTATTTGGATTTCCAGAAGCACATGCAGGATAGAAGAACAGAAAGGTCTACCACCTTTTTGCCAAGGTAGCAGCATAAAAAATGAACTTGAGATCTGCAATTTTAAGTACTAGCAAAAGGAATGTTTGTAAATGCAGATGCCCTAATTTAAGAAACAAAGCTTCAAAAATGTACATAGTGTTTTTTACATATTGAAGCAAAAAGTTCAAATGCCAGGGCCTTCCCAAGTTCTACCGTGGTGCTGGACAGCATACACATAAAGGTTAATAGCTGTTACCGCAGCTGAAAATGAAGAAGGAGTACTATCTGTAGTGTGAACTTGGTCAACTTTACCAACTTTGAATAACACAGTAAAAAATGATTCTGCCTGCTGTTAGCATTGGAGGTTTTTGTAACTTTTACTTCACCTCTTCCTTTAAAAGAAAATCTTCTAATTTTTAACTGGAAAAATTATGCTCCCTTGTTCTTCAAGACAGATACAAGCACCTTCTCCAAAGGAATCTGTAGTTTTGTAATTCAAAGTGCTCTTGTTGCTTTTGTAATTAGAGATGTTCATTTTCATTCTGTCTGTGAAACCCAGCAGATAATGCACAGATAGCTTTGAAATATGAGTGAAAAATAAGGTGATATTAGAGAAAATTTTAAAAAAAATGCAAGAATGAGGTATTAAGCAGTTCTCCTGTGTAAATCTGATGTTCCTGCCATCTAGAATAAATCAGAGAACATAGTAGCAGCCTAGATTTGATCTGCAGAATATTTACATATTAAAAGTAAATTTATGTCCTTTGTTACATCTTAGCATTTGTAACCTGGCAGAATACTCTGAAGCTCTGGTTACTCAAATTCAGATCTGTTCCTGTCCCCACTCTCAAAAGCCACAAACAGTAACTGCACCATGAGGGCAATATGCTGCTCTACATCTCTTGGGAAGCATGGAGTAATTGTTACACTTTGTTCCTTTTCACTGCTGTTTTACTGTTGTCTATTTGTACTTTGGCCAACAACATTAAATACAGATCTACATGGGTACCAGTTATGAAACAGAGATGGGTAAATACAGTGCAACCATTCCTGAAGCTGCTCACTCTGGAACATGCTACCGTGACATCAGTTTAGTTAATTTTAACACACTGGCTCAGTATGTTTTCCAGGATGTTTCCCAATAAATCTTGACATCTTTGTTATGCCCACATAAATTGAGATGATACACAAGTGTAAACAAGCTTTGTTTATATTAGAGAAATGCACAGAAGGCACTTTCCAAAGTTTGCTCCAGTTCATGATAACCAAGCCACTAAAATACACCTTCTGAAGTTAATTAACATTTTTGTATTCTTTGATGAGAGTTAAATAACAAAGGGTTATACAAAATGTGATGAGAACAATTTAGCCTTTCACTGACAATTTACACAAAGAATCATGACATTCAAAAATTTCAAATCTCCTATGTGACTATAAATAACAATTTCTAGGGATTCTTAATTTTCCAATGGATTAATTTTCTGACATTTTATCCTTTTGCTAAAAAGCTTTTCATACAGCAGCTGTACATGCCCAAATTTCAGTGTTCAATACCATAGTACGACAGAACACACATGAACTTGGTAAAAAAAAATGCATAAATGAGGAATCTCAGAACAAATCACAGCAGAGAAGCCCCAGCATCTCCAGGTTCATGTTACTAAACAAGTAGAGAGAAAGTAAATTGAGATACAACTGCTAAATTATCAGTTAGAAAGGATACAAGAAGATGAGTGAAGGATTTTGTGCAATGGCAGCATCTAGCAAGGCAAGGGGTTTCACTTCAGAGAATCTACTATATGGGACACAATCAAGCAAGAGGACAAAACCATCTTTTCTGATAAATGAGAAAAATCAACATGAAGCTCAAAATTGCATCCGAAATGGAAAATGTAGTATGCAACAGAAACGCTAAGACTCTGAACCTAAATATACAGTGACCTACTGCACCCACCAATTGTGGACAACGAAAACTGATGCTAAATCAACTAAAATCCACAATATTTACCGGAGATACCTTAAAGCAGTGACTAACAGACAAATGTGTAAAGGAAAATAAGTGTCCATCTTTTTTTCCACAAGTTTTATTATACTGAATTTATAGTGGCACCACACTTTAGAAAGTGTTTTCTGGTCTTTTAGTTTCCTTAAAGATGGATAAATACCCCAAATAGGTACGTTGGAAAGCAGAAAAACTTAAGATACACATACGTTTTCAGTGTTCAAAAGAGAAACCAGTAACATGCACTCCTGCATGTAAAGGAACAAAGACACAAAAAATTTTAAAAACAAAGGCAAATTATTAACAAAAAGTACTTTTGCCAAGCCATTTTGGTACAGAGGTTCCATAGGTCTGTATTAGGCAACATGTAACAACATATGAAAACCTAAGAATACAAGTACTCCATGTTGGCTGGACCATTATGACGCTTCAAGCTTCTCCTTGAATCTATGGAGGAAAAAGTTGCTTTCACTGCTGTGTAGAAATTATACATTCCTATACATATTGTCTCTCTGATTTGAAATAAGGTACGTAAAGCATACCTTAGAGAGAGGTATAGAGAACACTATACAAATACTTCATGCTCTTTCTAAAGAAAACCACATTTTCATTATCAAAAACTATCTATTATTACACAATCTGTAGGATTTATTTCTTTTTTTCGTGTTTCCTTTCAAATTCCCTAAGCTTTTGTGATGACACCAAGTACTCACGTAATGACAGTCTGTGAAGGTGCTAAAGAATTCTGGAGAAGAACAATACGTGAAAATACTAATATCAACCCAGCCCGCTAGTTAGAACATGCCCAACTGGAGCACGTCAGCTACGGGCATGTTTTCTAACAACTCCAATTAGAAGTTATGCACATCAGTCCCTGGAAAGCATTAACAGGCAAAATACCAGCATCTATTAAAACAGTGAAACAAAGGCATGTCAGGTAACTGTGAAGAGATGCAGGAGTGTGTGGGAGAGCTGAGGTCAGCTTATAGTACAATGTACAATTGCAACATTTAATTCCAGAAGCATCACACCAAAATATAGTACACAAAAGTGAACAATTTCACATACACGCTAACAAGACTCAAAAACATAGATCTGATGTTGAAGTCATCAAGTATTGCTCTAATTGGAACTAGAGTCACTGGAAAAGATACAAGGAAACCATGATGCATTAACAGATTGAATATAAATGCAAAGTAATAAGAGTCTTTGTACAAGAAGCTCTCATCAGGCATATCTAAAATGTTGTCTTCCATTGCCATCTTTTTGCAGCACGCTTAGCTCTAGAAAGAAAATATAATGCTTTAAAGAGCCACCTGGCTAAATTTACTGAGAAATGCAAGGGTTTAACACAGGCTAATGCACACTGCTGCAGAAAAGAATTCAAATTAACCTGAAAGTGAATGAAAACAAGATGTCTCATATACTATTCAGACTACAGAAGGGCTAAAAGTCAAATGGTACAACTGGAAATTGAAAGAGATGTTTAAGGCAGAAGTGTTTGTATAAGAACAGTAAACAGAACAAATTGCTAAGCAAGGCCACAAGAGATAAAATAAAGCCCTGAAGGTTTGTTCAGCAAAGTCATTTAAATGTCTGTAATTCTCAATGTTCTAATTAAGAAGACTTGAGCAATGTAGTGTTGATCATGTGTGTTCCAGTTTAAAATTCCATTGTTTCTCCTCCAACTGAATACATCTGTCTTTGGTGTAACCCTACCAGCACATATCAAATACAGTTCTGGTTCTTACTGTAAAAGAGAACATGGAAAAAATAAATTAAATGTTTCTTAAGATAAAATGCAAGATCCTGTTGCATGGTCCCATGATATGTTTAGCAGCCTCTGAATATTAGGTTTTGAGTTATTAATTATATCTGAAGCAGAATCATAATTTGCTGTTATCCCCTCAAATCACTTACTGGTTACTTGGTTTACTTTGGTAGATAAGCCATCTAGTAGTCATGATATAACTGTATTCAATTCAAGAAGCAATGAAACTCGTAAGTTTGTAAATTCATATATAGACCTTAGCTTGTAAGTGTAACCATGATATGCAGAACTGCAGCTTCTCCTGCATCAGAAAAAGACATCACATCTGTCATAAAACTAGACAAAACTATGAAACATGGTTGTCAGTTCATGATTAAAATAGTAAATTATTTTTAAACATTGTGTTAAATATATTCACATGATCACAATAGCTATACGAAATAGCCACTATCGCAATCACACACTATATGTACATAACATATGCCACAAAGTTTGCAAGTGTTGTTTTCACAGACTAGCCAATTTTACCAGACATAAATAATCTTGTACCAATTTTTAGGCATTTTAAAAGGAATTAAGTGTCCTAAGTATATCCGTTCTTCTGCAAAATTAAAAAAAAAAATTCCTAGAAAGTCAGTGCAAATTGAACTTGTTCACCAAGACAGACTCTTATTAAGCTGAGGATAAACTTTAAGAGATTAAAGGAAGAAACTCATAGAACTGCCAACTGCCTTTAGCAGAGGTTAAAGAAGATTAAGAATCAGAAGTTCTGGATCCTATAGCAGAGCCTTCTGTGAGTAACTATGCTGTGGTTGTTGAGGTGGCGGAGGCTGTGGTTGTTGTGGAGGTGCTTGTTGGCTGCCTGCTGTCTGTGGAAGAGGTGTAGATGCTAAGTTATAGTTTGGCACCTGGGACATATTAGTTCCAGCATTCTGATAAGCAGCAACATCAACAGTAGCCGGTGGTGGACTGTACACTGAAGCCTGGTTAGAGTAAGTATTCCCAGCAACAGAGCCAACCATTGCACTGAAAAAAAGAGAATTAACGTTAAATTATGAAACAGTTTACCAACAAAACAACGCTTCATTGCTTTCTCAGCTGTTCCAGATACACACACTAAAATCTCCTAACTCTGGGCACTTTGCACATTTAAAACTGCAGCAAACGAATATTCCAATTAAAATTCAATCACATTCCTCTGATTTAAACATACCTAACAAACCTTCCATGGATTTATAACTATACTGTGAATCTATACTTTGTGTTATTTCAATGTGTAACATGGACTCCCCATGGCATCTACCCAAAATAGAAAGCCACTTGTAGTTCCTTTATATTGAGGATCTGTATAAGCTTCAGTAAGCATTCATAGCCCATTCACTTCTTTTCCCAAATCAGTAGAATTCACCCTATCCTTCCAAAGTAAGATATTTGAAATAAAAGAAAATCTAGTATATGCTATCTCAGAAATTATGCAAAGTCAGCCAGAGCAGCAGATAATTTTCAATAATAACTGTATATTAAAAGTTAATTTAAAACAAGAAAAAAAAAGTCACGTCTACAATATCTTCTCTAATTTTTTTATTATAAAAGAAACATATATAGGATAAAATTAAAAACTGGAAAAATTTATAAAAACAGCAGAAAATTTTGAGGTTTGTCAGGAATTTTTACCAAACACACAACACCAATAAAAAGCACACTGGAAATAATTGCACTAAACTAACTTTCAGTTGTGTTTAAAATTATAATTCTAAGAAAAAAAAACCTTTAAATATTATCTGTAGTCCTTTACATTTAAATTGATTTAAACTTGAATAGGAAACTATTTAAAATTACTTTGTGTAAGACGTCTGTGCGGGCTGACCAGGCATTACTGAGCTGGCAGATGGAGTAACCGTGCCTTGGCTGAGAGAAGAGAGTTGTTCAGGAGGAAGATTATAGCCTTGAATATGGCCTATCTGTGTGCTCCCTGTCACCAAATATGCATTACTTTGAGGTTGCCCCGGGTAAACCTAGGAAGTTAAATAAAGGAATATTAAAAATAGAATACAAGCAAATTTGGGATTTAATATCCAACTTTAGAACTTAAAGACATCCTCGCAAACCTTTTATTAGAGATGTTTTAATAGAAAGTAACTGATTGTCTTCTATCCAGTGATGCAACACGAAAAAAAAAAGTAGATTTTCAAAGCACACTGTTTACACTTCTAACCCAAGGGCTCCAATACTAGAAAGGTCAATCAGTTTACAAATTTCATTTTAATGACTATCACTCATACTAATTAAAAGCTGCTACTTTTGAAAGAAAACACTGAAGGATTTAAATCACACAAACAGCAGTCTGCAGCGGAACTCTTTGATGCCTAGATAACTTTCACTAAGTAGAATCATTAAAATGGAAAGCCAATACTGTTTTATTTTTGTATCGTTAGTTAACCTATCGTTTCATGTAACTGTTGAGAATGCCATTGTAAAATTGTTTGAGTGGGGCAGAAGGGAAAAAGAAGTCTTAATAAAACTTCAAATGAAAGTAAGGCAGTTTTTTACAACTAACTAGGGGGAAAGCTTGCTAGTAGAGGTGCCAGCTTTATTCTAAATCAAGACCAAGCTTTTAAGTCCCATGCTTTTGTTCCCTCATGAATCATTTGGCTTAACACAAATTAGTCAAGAAAATTATCAGGTCTCATGAACTGCTGCGTTGATGCAAAAGTTGATGATATACGGGTCTTCTGTCTTAAGAATCATTAACCTCGGATGACATTTATAGAAGACAAATCACTATTGCAAAAGAATTTTAGAAGGCAGCAAAGGCATGAGACCTCCTAACTTCTCAGAGCATTATACTGGCACATTTTGATCTCAAATTCCTTTAAGAACCCTCAGAAATATTCCCATTTACAAAACATTAAAATTATTTGATAGTATCATGACATGATTGTCTATCACAAGTTTATAGAACAGGGTGTAGGCATTAAGTTGGCCTGAATTATTTTTTAACTCATTCAAAAAGCAGGTAAATTATTAAATACAGTTGAAATGTTATATATTCCTATAAACAGGGAAATAATACAGTGAGTATGCATTAGATTATGGAATTAAAGCATTTAAATGTTTAAAAGACCTTTCAGAAGGTCTTATATAAGTAAGACAAAAGATCTACTCTGAGATAAGTCAATTACATGGAAATGCTGCCACGAAGGAATTAAAATTTTTAAATTCAGTTATTTTAATGCTAAATGGTCTCTTCTGATATTTTCAAATAAAAGGCAAAATAAAAGAGATTCTTCTCAGGGTGGGCAGGGCATAATCCTAAACAGGAATTGTACTCCTTTAGTTCTCTACTTTCTTTAACCCACTACACAAACCCCTAAATCATTAGTTTTTATGTGCAACCTAAAGCACAGAATGGGTTTTTTCCTTGACCAAAAAAAACTGAACAGAAAGGAATAAAAGCATTCGAATCTGCAAAAGGAAACTATCTAAAGCATGCAGCTGAAACAAGTTGGGTGGTTTGTTGTTTGTTTTTTGGTTTTGTTTTGAGTTGTTTTCTTTTTCACATACTGTGTTGTGAGAAAGCACTGCTTTTTCACTTGAGATTACCTCTGAAGGAACAAGAGGATTTTAACCTAGCATTAAGGTAATAAAGGTCATAAAAAGAGGTTTCCAACTCAGGGGGCAATGGGGTGGGAACAGAAAAGCAGAAATAGGAAATTAATTATAACTTGCAACCAACATGCTCCAACACACTTTATATATCAGAATTTATTTCTTTTGGTAGTGTACAGAAGCATACTGTAAAAAAACATTCAAGCACATTTTATAAATCATTAGCTCAAGTGAAAAACTACTTATCACTAATAATTTATAAAAACTCAGCCATGGCTTAGTATGTACTTGATAACATTAATAGCTATTAAAGGTTACATACGTACCTGAGAGCCAGAAACACCAGATGACTGCACATAATACTGTTGGTTTTGTAGTTTTGCATACATGGAATACATTGGGTCTTCATTCACCAATTTGTTATATAAAGAAAGAGCCTCCATTGCTTTAACATTGAGTTCTGAAAGTTCTGAATGTTTCCTAGAAAATATATTTTACAGCTTACTCTACAATTTAGGTAATTTCAGAAAATAGAGAGCAGACAACACAGTGAAACTTTCATGAAGCATGATAAGCAACATACTGACTGTCAAGTGCCAGAATACCGAATGGTACAATACTGTAAAATATTATAGCACAGGGAAAAAAAAACTTCAGATTTCCTCCCAAGTGAGAAGTCACTAAAAAATACACCTATTTTCTTTGCTAGTATTTACAGAAGTTATTAAGATATCATTAAGTAACAACACTAGTATTTCTAAGAATGAATCTATATTTGAGTCAAAATATTTGACTTTTACCTGTCTATATCTTCCAACTTTTCATCTATGAGAGGTCCCATTTGGTGGCACATTGCTGGAATAGAAAGACATTAAAATATAACAGAGTAAAGATTTCCATACCGCAAGTCAGAAAGCAGATCTCAAAAAAGTTATCATAGAAATGGGTAGATGCCAGACTGAATTTTTTTAAAAATTACTACAATCTGTGTGCCAAAAAAGTTACAGTAACAGAGGTAGTGTAATCAACAATTTAAGAATGAGATCCAGGTGAAGTTTTGACTAGTGGTACAGTACTAAAAGTTATTTTTAACAAGAAAATAAAAATAAAGCAAAACCAAAACACATTTAAAATCCAGGAAGTGTAAAGCTGAAATTAGTTTGCATAAAATAGTTCAGATAAATCTGAAAGGTGATCTCTTCTTGAAGGAAGAAAATCTGCCACTGCAACCTAGATAATATGCTCAACTTTACTAAAAAAAGACTATTTATAACAACAATAAAAGGAAAACCAAGTTGAAATTATTCAAATCATCTGCATGTCAAAGACACCAATGTTCTGTCTCATACCGGGTAAGTTTCTTTATTGCCCTCTCCAAGGCTCCCTTCCAAATATTTTGCTGCATCTATCAACCAAGGTAAAGTGGTCTGTAATGCCTCTTCGAAGAGGCAGTCTGCATAATTTGAGACTAAAGGACTAGTCTAATTTGTAGCACTGTGTAAGGTATTAATTAATATTAAAGTCCTATAAAAATGTACATGCAAGTGAAAAGTATGTGGGATGCCCCCAGGCCTAGTCTAAGTCTCAGATGTGTTTCATGTTCCTCTCATGGAACCTCCACAGAACCACACATAAAGTTTTCAGCTGGAAAAGACCTTTAAGATCATCAAGTCCTACCATCAATCCACAGCCCTCCTAAGTTTGATACTAGACCATGTCCCCAAGTATGACATCTTTTAAGCACCTCTAGGTATGGTGACATATCTTAATGCTTGACAACCCTTCCAGTAAAGAAATTCCTCCCAATATCCAATCTAAATCTCCCCTGGTGTATCTTGAGGCCATTTCCCTTTTTCTTGCCACTGGTTACCAGGGAGAAGAGACCAACCCCCAACCTTGCTACCATCTCCTTTTAGGTAGTTGTACAGAGTGACAAGATCTTCCCTCAGTCTCCTTTTCTCCAGACTAAACAATCCCAATTCCCTCAGCCACTCCTCATAAGACTTGTGCTCTAAACTCCTCACCATCTTTGCTGCCCTTCTCTGGACAGGCTCCAGCATCTTGATGATCTTCTAAAAAATAAGAAGATCAAGATGCCCAAAACCAACCAGAGCATTCCTTAAGCTCCTTTAGCAACTCATTCTGTGCTACTCTATGAAGGAAAAGAAGGCTGAATAAGATTGAAGTATTCCCAGGTCTTGAAAAGGAAAAGAATACGGAATATAGTTTCCTGGAGAGAGGAGTGGGCTTGTTTTAAAGTAAAACTTTGTCCTCTTAGATGTGGTAAACAGGAAGTGAGAAGATAACTGTGGTTCAGGCACTTTCCCCAGGCATGCTGATGGTGTGCATGTGAAGCTGAAGGAGTTTCCACTTTATTTCAATTTGTTTTGATATAGGTAATTACTAGAGAGGAAAACAAAACAAAAAAAACCATGAGATTTTCTTACCCTCCAGATGAAGCAATTCTGGGAGGTCTGGCTGGTCATCAGATGGATCTGCACTTTGCAACATCTGCAAGAGCTGGTCCATTTTATCCTAAAAGACAAATGGTGTAATTAGGGCATATGTAGGGGGCAGAACCAACACTTTCAGGACAGTAAGTTAAAGCATCTGTTTACAATAGCCATTTGGATTTCTTGGGACTTGCAAATAATGTAGACTAACTTTAAGAAAATACACAAATTATACATGCTACTTTACAGGAATGATGATGCCTGAACAAAGAAAAGCCAAATAATAAAAATGATTAGTAATAACAAGTGGAATGTGCAGAATATGCCTTTATTCCTAAAACTCTTTCTAAACATTATTTTTTGAGCAATTGTTTTTCCATTCTAGTTATTACATATGCAAATACTACCACCTAGTGGGATTAGCGGAAATGTTTTGACAGAATACATTGAGAGAGTACTTAAAAAATGGGTATTTAAAACTAAATTCACTGAAAAACTACCCTGAGTTCTGTAAGCGTATGAGGCCTGTCAGCACATAAGCAATGTCATTACTAATATATATGTGAATAACATACATGTGAGAGGGTTTTTTCAAAGATAATGTATGGAGGGGTTGCACATTTGATTTCAAAGTCACAGAAATGCTTAGGTTGGAAAAGATCTTTCAGATCATTAAGTCCAGCCCTTATCCTAGCACTACCAAGTCCACCACTAAACCATGTCACCAAGCACCACATCTACACATCTTAAATATTTCCAGGGATGGTGACTTAACCACCTCCCTGTGCAGCCTGTTCCAACAGTCATCCTTGATTAAGCAGTTCAAGTGTAACCCATTTATAAAAATAACAAAGGGTAGAAAGTTAACAAGCATAAACTCTTTGAACTGTATTGCTTAACCAAGCATTACATATAAATTATTAAAACTCACTTTTTAGCCAAGTGCTATCAAATAAATAGCCTTTAATAGGTGGGAGTCATACCAAAGCAGAAACTAAACCAATGTTTTTTCCTTCTTAAACGCGAGAAAGGCAGGAAGAATCCAACTGAACTGCTTCCTTACAAATTATGCTATGGTAATTTTAAAAACAAAACAAGACACTGAAGCATAAACCAATATAGAATCAGAAAAGACAAAAGCTGAAAGGCACCTCAAGACAGGCCCAAGATAAGCTAATTCAGCAGATTACAAACTAATAACTCGGGAGGAAAAGCATTTGAGAGAGGAGTTACATAGGACTTTAGGAAGGCAGTAAATTATTTTTCATTTCAAAAAACAATGACAGAGCCTTAGTTGAGAAAGAAATGGAAGGTCATGAAAGAGAAAAGTTCTAAAGAGAACAATTCTAAGACCCCTGGGAGGGAGAGGGAGGAGATGGGGGAGAAAGATGGGGAAAAACATACTGGGCCGAAAGTTCCTGGGAATCCTACAGAATCCCTGTGGTGAGACTGCACAAATCTTAATAAATAATACTTGCAGAGCAACAAAAAGCTCCCATTTTTCAGAGAAGGAAAGAGTTCTTTCAGACTGGGGAAGACAGTGGCGATTATACTGGAAATAAATCTAAGACTGCAATCAAGGTGATACCAGTATCTCTGAGGTATCCCAAGGTATTTAAAGGAAAATTTTAAAGCAAATGCATCACTTGATACCAATTGTCTAGTTTGGAGGTGAACAGATAAATGGAATGTAGTTTCCAAAATCAGTTTCAGAAATTCCTAAGAACTTCAAGACATATGAGCAAATTGGAACACCACAGGTTTGGGGTATGTGTTTTTTTTAACTAAATCAACTTTCCCTTCCTGATTCCTTTTGATTATGTTCTCCTGATATTTCAAATTGGTTTTGAAGTACGGGATGAAAGGGGTAAACATCACACATTAAATGCACCAGCAGCTAAGAATTAGTACTTTTGTCATGCTTACTTCATCAATATAAACTGGTTCAGGCTCAGGTTCTATTGTCTCAACTTGAACTTCATCACTGAACTGCACTGTTTTCTTCTCAGCTTTCACTGTAAGATAAAAAGGCAGATTTTATTTTATAAAAATAAACACAACAATGTTACACAGCTAGCATGTTGCTTAAGTTCTTTGCACTTGAAACATCTACTGTGAAAATTTAAAAAATTAATATTTTGTTGACACTTGAAGGTTAAAACCATTTCCATAGACTTAATCAACTTTCTTAAATCTGCACATTGCATAAAAGACAACATCAGTTCACATAAGGTCAATAGAAATGCGTTTTAGCAAGTAATTGCCTTTTGTAGTCTTCCTGCACATAAGACACTATTAATAAGGCATCAGGATAACACACTAAGAGATAGTGAAAGGAAGAAATAAGGCTAATAAAGTCAGGTTTAAAAGAAAACCCATGAAATCATCTATGACAAGCTGGAGTCTTCTTTTCTCCAGAGCAACATATAAAATCAAAAGTTAACAGATTTTGCTGTTCTTTCTCCATCGAACAATACCTGCAAAAGCTTCTTGCTCATCTGCAGTAGTGCTCATAGCTAAAAAGCTACCAAATACTACTCATATCATACTACTCTTATCAGGTAGTCTTAACATACAACAGATGACTCTTATAACACATAATTCTGCAGACTTGCTTATAGCTTTGGCACACTCATATTAAGATCACAGAAGATCGATCTTGCAAAGGCATCAGATTTCAAGAGATTAGTTCTAGCGTCTTAAAACCTGGTTTAATGTTTAATATCTTTATTAAATAATTAGAATACGTTAGACTGATACAAATAAATACAAGAAGATAACCAGCATACAGGAAAAAAAACCCTGCATGCATACAGTACATAGGTTTCTTGAATCTGGCGTTTTTCCTTGATCAGATATGTACCACTGCAACCAGGCAAAAAGGCAATTTGGAAAAAAAACTGCTGTTGCCTACACTTATATATGCATCAGTAGAGTTGTTAAATGAGTCTCAGGGAAGCTATCAACAAATCCAGCAGAAGACAGCACTGTATTTTTGAGCAGACGCTAGCTTGGGCAGCCTTGGTCTGACACAAAGATATGACTGTTGTTTGTGAGAGCACAGCAAGGGCTCCTCAGTTTTATGAGTATCACGTTAACTTGCAGCTGAATTCATGATATCAAAAGGGAAAGGAAACAAGTAAACCATTATAGAAACATCCCTTAACAGATAAATGTAATGTTACTTACTCATTTCTGGCTCAGCAGAAAGATCAGCTGTTACGAAATTGGATGGAAACAATCCTACACCCTGATGAGTTTCACCTTTCCACCAATTTGGATCACTAAAGATAAAAAATTGTTAAAACCACATGCATTAAAAAAAACATACTCACATGAAATTTTCCTAAGAACTGTACTGTACAAGGCATTGATATTACTTGAAAACATACACAGTTTGTTCATATGTAGAAATCTTTACTTGAGAATCTTTATGTAAAGACATTTGTATGTAAAAAAGTCAGGAAATACCAAAATAAAGTATTTAATAAGTAAATATATTTTATTGTAACTGAATTTCCATATGATTATTTCAAATTGACTTTTACAGTCTAATATATTCCAACAGGCATTCTATAAAAATTACCTGTCATCAAGGATAGTTATAAGTTCTCCAGCTTTAAAAGTTAATTCGTTGTCTTCAGCAGCCTCAAAATCATAGATTGCACGAACCTTTCGGCCCTCATGTTTGTGATTTGTTAAAAGGCTTGAGGTGCTTGGATACAAAGTGGAAAGTGTTGTTTGCTGTTGCCTTTGTTCTTTTAGTGACAGTTCAATAGCTACAAAAGAAGAGTTCTTCACATGAAAATGTATTCTTTATTTGATAATTACCACTATATTAATCAGATCAACAAGTAAATGCACTTACCTTTAGCTAAATCCTCCTCTTCCTTTTTGTTGGCTACCGTACCGGGATCTTTGGCAACTAACGCTGGACTTGCTTTTGCCTGTTCAGCTGCCTACACAAAAGTGGAAGATAAAAAATGAACTCAACAACAAACTGACAACACATTGTTCACCATTTTGATTCGTATTCATCTACAATATAAAAACCTAAAGTAAGTCAGGGTATTTCACCCCCCAAAGGAATGTTTTATTAAGACAAGAGATTTCCTTTTGTTTGCCAAATTACAAAATTCAAGACTATTTTACTAACTGTAAAATACACAATTAAGGGCAAAAAGAATTTGTGACACACTTTAAAAACAATCACAAAATTAAATATACCTGTGAACCAACAGCTGGGAAAGTAACTCCTTGCTCCTTAAGATTTTTTATCATAGCAGAAATCAAACTAAGCTGCGGGTCATTCTTGAATTCATCAGTCCATTCCACCATAAGGGCCTTCAGCTTTTCGCAAACTTTGGGGTGACCCTGCAAGAAGTAAAAACTAGTTAAATAATGTCGGGATCTGTTCTTAATTCCCTTCTTTCAAATAATTTCATGTTACTGTCAATATATATTATACAGGCACTTTATTTTGAGGTCAAGTGTATTACAAAGGGATATCTTTATTAAAAGGGCAGAACAGGACACCAACATTGTGCTTGTACTCACACAATATGTACTAGGCTCAAAATTAAGTAAAGCAAAGTTACATATAAGCCCTGAATTGTCTCCATTTCACCATATCTCTATGCAGTGTTTCACTGCTGTTATTTAATGTGCAAATTAATTCGCCCATTTATAAACTAATACACCACATCCCACTTCCCCTAAATAGGACACACAAGTAACTGCAGTGTGAAGTGGCATGCAGGAAATTTCTCACAACCCCAGTCTTCTCAGTAATCTTGTATCCTGTCTACTGCCACCAAATTTCCAGTCTTCCAAAAGCAGATTTCATTCCAGTTTAAGATTACCTAAATTCTCTGATTTTGCTTTTCAGTCAATTGTGTAAATCCATGCAATACATTACCTTATTCAACACACTGCTTACTTCACTGGCAAAATCCCTTGAACAGACTTCTAAATGAAAGATTTTACCACAGTTTGATACGCATGCTCCTAGAAGCTGAAGAAAGGAAGAGTTTAAAACTCACAGAAGATTTCTTTTTTGCAATATAACATTTCAGGAAGTAAAAGCACTACATTAAAAAGAACCTACTGTTAATGCTTGCATAGCAACATGGGGATCTTTATGGTTAACTCTCTTCATAATGGAACGGAGACAGTCCTTAGGCCTAAACAACACAAGACAGAATTGAAAAAATAATGGAATGAACATTTCCTATTTCCTGAACATCACCAGTAAATTATTTAGTAGCTTGTAAGTGCAACAACAAAACCAAAAACTAACACCATTAACAGTTGGTTGTAGTCATTTCTATTTTCAGGATTGCTAGCTTTCCTAGTTATCAAAAGCGCAAAGTTGTAACCTTTCGCACTTAGAGAGAGAATTACTGTAAATACTCTAAAAATGGATAAAATCCCTTATAGTAAAAGATTTACAGTAGAGAACTGTAATGCTCTATAGTCTATGCACCTGCTCCCCTGTATTTCTCATACACAAGCAAGAATTTTTGCTTACATATTGATTGCCAACAACCTTTGGCTACTTTTTTTTTTTTTAAATTACCACCACTACATTCCTCTGAGTCTCTCTTAATCTACAGAGTAACATTTATAAAGAAGATAACCAATGAACCAGCAAGTACCAAACAACCAAAAATGATTAGACATTCTACATCACAGTTTCAAAACAATTAAACACAGAATTAAAGTCTTACCTGTGTTGTGGTAGATAGAAATAATGTGAAAGAGAAATGCGCAGGGCTCATTGACAGGGCTTTAAACCTATACATGGTGAGGAAGGGGAATAATATCAGGCTTGCCTGTGAAAAGCTGTGGAATGACATGCCGAGGCTGGAGGGGCAGGGTGCTATCGGAGGCCCTCAGCCTGCTACTCCAAGATGTGCTGGGTACACTGCAGCTTGCAACAACCTGAGGGACCTGAACATATGTAAGTCAATACAGGCTGTGGGATGAAGGGATTGAAAGTAACTCTCCCGAGAAGGACTTGGTACTGGTGGATAAAAAGCCAAAATACGGATGTGAGAAGATGGACGTGAGCTGGCAACATGTGCTTGCCATCCAGAAGGCAAACTATATCCTGGACGGCATCAAAGAAGTGTGACCAGCAGGTCAAAGGAGGCAATCCTGCCCCTCTACGCTGCTCTTTTGAGACTGCATCTGGAGTATTGCGTCCAGCTCTGGAACCCTCAGCACAGGAAAGACATGGATCTGTTGGAGCAGGTCCAGAGGAGGGCCATAAAAACGATCAGAGGGATGGAACACCTCTGCTACGAAGAAAGGTTGAGAGAGCTAGGGTTGTTCAGCCTGGAGAAAAAAGGCTCCAAGGAGAGCTTCTTGTGGCCTTTCAGTACTCAAAGGGGGCTTTTAAGAATGGTAGGGACAAACTTTTTACAAGGCTTATTGACCTAGCCCAAGGGGTAGTGGGTTTCAATTAAAAGAGGGTAGAGTACAAGGAAGACATTTTTTACAATAAGGATGGTAAAACTCCATCACTAGATAAGTTCAAAGGCAGGCTGGATGGGGCTCTGAGCAACCTGATCCAGTTGAACATGTCTGTGCTCACTGCAGGGGGTTTGGACTAAGATGACTTTTAAGAGTCCTCTCCAACCCAAACCATTCTATAACTCTATGATTTAAGAAAGAATTTGAACAGGAGTTTCAAACACAGTTTAGCATATTAAAATCTCCGACATTTTCTTACTCTGTTCTGTCTTTAAAATGGTAGATACCTGCACGACGCTGGAGTAGGAATTAGTGTGGGCCAAACATTATCTTCTAAAAGAGTATAAGCAGGGAAAGAGGAAAAAAGAAGGTAAAAAAGATTTTATGTATTTCTGGAGTAACTTTTCTTTTTAAGCAAAATTATTTCTCTATTGAACTAATACTCAAGAACTAACATGAAACTTGGGTATAAGTTACACCACTGCTTGGCTATACTCTATTTGGCAGTGTCTACATTTTACAGAAATGTCCACCTCATTTAGTAGTACTAATTATAGAAAATGCTGTTACACAAGACTACCTATCATTCTGTATACCTTCATATAAAAAATTATTATAAATGAAGACCATAAGATAAGCACTAAGGCACTACCTTTTATCTATTAATTATCCAAGACTTCATATATTCACTTTAATTGAAAAACTACATGCTAAAATTTTCAAAAATAACTGCAGTTTGTAACCATTAATTTATCAGGAGGATTAGCAATGTGATATGAGTATGAACACATAAAAGTACATGCCTGTTATATATGTAGGATGCAGGATTAAGAGCTTAAGAGTTCACAAACAGAACCGCTGGCCAAAGATTTTTTTTTTAGTAATGAATCCAAAGCCTTATTAAAAAGCAACAGATTAACAAGAAAGCCTCAAAGCTAAATGATATTCTACTTTGTCAAATAGTTTTGAAAAGGTTACAATACCAAGCAGGAAACCCCTCAGTAACACAAAAATAATAAAAAAACCCAAATCAATTTGCTCATGTATTTGACAGAAACTATCAATATTTGAATGATTATGTTTTAACATGCTCATACATTTCAAAGATATCTTTTGATTCCATCTAAATGAAACAAAAGTCTAGGCTTACCCATATTTAGTCACACAGACTAAAAATTCCTATCCTAAGCAGAACTGTAATCCCTATTTTTACTTCATATTAAATAAATATGCAATTTATCTCATAAATTGAGAAGCACTATGCAGATATCAGAGGTAAGGCACACATCCAGCAAGAACAGATTTCTACCTATTTATTAAGCATCCCTCCATACCACAATATACAAAAACTGTGCAGCAGTTCCACTTCAATGATTCTACAGTCAAAATTTCAGAGGCAGCACAGTAAGCAGGAATAACAAATCAGCAGAGGGAAAACAGAGTAAGATATAATAGAAGCTATGGTATCATATATTAATATAACCAGAAAACATTCACAAACTTCAGGTTGTTTTAGAGAGTAAAAAAATAGCATATCTGATCATATTCCATTTAACAAAGACAAAATTAACAGCAATTGGAATCTAAAGTACTACTCTGCACAAAACATTTCACATTTTCAGGAATTTATAGTTCATTTACAGTCTAAAGTAACTGACCGTAAGGCTCAAGACTACACAGCTGACCCCATTTTCCTTCTTGCTCATTAGAATCAAGCCAGTCAAAATTCTTCCTGGTCAGACTGTTGGTGATACATTGCTTACAATGGCTGTGTAAAAAACTGCTGAGATTGGGTAACTTGAGCAAAGTTAAAAAAAAAATAGAAGGTAGTCTGTAAGTCTATCAAGTAAGCAATATTACTGTTCTCACTTGTATGAACAGGCTCAAAAACAACCAAAGAAGAATTAGCTAACCAGAATACTGACTCACTGAGGCAGCGATTAATCCATAAGGAATCAGGACGAAGTTAATCAAGCAGCAATATAGATAAATCATTTCTCAACGACAATTTTTCAATATGCACTCCCAACAGAGTGTTGCAATGAACATTTGTATTCTTTCAACCATTTGAAAATTCTCCCAGTCACTGACTCAATAAAAATGATGGCTGAAAAAAAAAATTAAGTAACTTTTCTGGAGAAAATCTGAAGTTGCAATCGTTTCAAACAAAGGCTAATATATCTCATTAAGTTAATACAAAAGGTACAACCATATCAAAGCCAAATGCAAACCAAATTAGACTCAGAAAATGGCTGACAATGAACTGATTGAGGAAGGGGAAGTCCTTCATGCTAAAATATACCCTATATGACATTTAATTACCTCTTTTATTCTGCTTATTGAATCATTCAAAATTTAGGATAAAACCACTTTTTTATTTATTATAGGAGGGGAAAAAAAAAAATCACACACCACACCTCTGCCTCAAAAAATGGAACAAATAAAACCTACAAGTCAAAACAGAAATTCCAGCTGTCCTGGAGAAATTTAGCTGCAACTTACCAGAAGATCTCTAGCTTTGTCTGTACTCCCAAGTAGCTGGTTCTTGCAACTACATACATGTTAGCACTGTTCAGGCTAAGCTGCTGTGAGACTAAATCTTACCTGTGGAAATGCTTTCAGTGATTAAATAGAATACTGAAGCCTTCAGTATTATAATTTTAAAGGCTCACACAACAAGCCGAAACACACTTCTACATTTACAGACTAATATGAAAAATTATCAACTATTTGCCAGTTATCATCTTTACTACAGCTATACACAAAGTCTCAATATGCCATGCTGTTTATAACTACTCCGCTAAAAGCCTCTGAAACAAAAGTCACAGGTGGGAACTTGCTGTGTAGCACCTCATACTGTTTCCCACAGCTTTACATGGCAATCCAAGTCATACTCAGCAAAGACCTTCAGTAGACAGCAGCAATGGCAACACTCTTTTGGAGGCTATTCCTTACCTGAACTGTTACAAGGAATGCTTGGAGAAGATGTATTTAAACATGTCCAAAGCATAATAATATGCTGAATAGAAACACTATAGATATACTGAAATAAAGTCTTTAAACAGTACTTTTTATTTGACACCTCAAATCATAGCTTAACTTTTCATGTCCATTAAACCAGTATATGCATAAATTCTGTGAAAGAGCTCAGTAAAGAATCAATAATGGAAGTATCAGCAGCCCACATTAAAATGCGGTTAATTTACTATCATTTTTGCGAAATGTACATTTATCAAAGCCCTGATGTCAGGGAACACCTTCTCAAAACAAGAGGAAGAAATACAGAACCTTGTTGCTTTCTGGGGGCAAGAACAAGGTAAGGGCAGCAGATACTTTACATCTTGGTTTAAGCAAAGCTTTGACACAGACACGAAGCGCATATAGTCTCCTCATCACACAACTGGTGAAATATGGACTGGATAAAAGGATGATAAGGCGGGTAAAAACTCACTGGCCTCCTTAGCTCAGAGTTATCACCAGTGGTGCAATTCCAGCCAGCGGGGTCCCTCACAGATCTCTGCTGGGACCAGCACTGCTAAGTGTCTTCACTAATAACCTGGATGACAGCAGCAACTTTACTGACAACAAAAAAAGTGTGGAGGAGCAATCAACAAACATACTGGAGGGCAGGGCTACTATTCAGAGGGACATGGACAGGTGAGAGAAATGGACAAACTGGAACTTCATCAAGTTCAAGTCCTGCAAGGGCAAGGTGTTGCATTTTAGATGGTCTGCTGACCACCTGAAAATCAGCTCCACAGGAAAGAATCTGCATGTCCTATTGGTAACAAGTGTCAGCATCGCAGCCTGGCAGCAAAGACAACCAACAGCATCCTGGGTCAAACAAGTGGTCAGCATAGCCAGGAGAGCCACAGAAGTGATCCTTCCCCTCCATTCTGCACCTGCAAGACTGCATCTAGAGAACTTTGTCCAGCCCGGGGTTCCCCAGAGCACAAAGGATATTGATGCACTGCAGTACATCATTCAATGCAGGGCTGTCCAGATGGTCGGGAGAGTCACATACAAGGACAGATGGTGAGCTGCTTTCAGTTTTTAAAAGAGGGAAATAAAAGGGGATCTTGCTGCTTTCTGGAACTAATTAATCTAATTTCAACAGCTAGAACACAGAAGACGCAGCCAGACTTTTAGAGCTGCAGTCACAAAACATGATGCAACAGGTAGGTTAGAACAGCAGAAATCATCATCAGAATGCAGGATTGTTTACTTATTCACTTATTTATTGTGAGGGTAGTTAAATACTGAAACACATTGCCCACAGAAGTTGTGGAAACTCTGACCCTGGAGGTATTCAAGACTCAACACAGTCCTGAGCAACCTGATCCAATTAGACCCGCTTCGAGACGGGTGGTTGGACTACATGACCTCTGGAGATCACTTCCAACCTAGCTTAAGATTCTGCAAGAAAAATCCCTAATGAAGTCTCCTGGGTTTACGGTGACACTGCTAAAATATATCAGTTTGTTTATTCTGTTACAGTGGTGAAAAGCTGCTGTACATATGTGCTAATTTTAGCAGATAACTTGTATCTCCAAAGGAAGAACTGCAAATATTTAAGTAAAAAAAAAAAATAAATCCTTTTACTTGTAATAAATTTAAACTCAGCTGTTGCAAAAGTCTGTACAAAATAACATTCCTTTCATACAAGCATGAGACTGAAGTAATAAAATTTAAGAAGTCTGGGGAGCAAATTCTAAAATCACTTACCCTGTGCGTGACTGCCCAACTTTATCACAGATGTCCAAGATGAGACCCCAGTCCTCTGCAGTGTTCATTTCGCTGGTTGCTTTCTCTGATGAATAAAGCATAAGTAAAATACAAATTTTAAAAACCAAAAAACACCCTGAAACCAGAATTTAACAAACCTGCCAACAGAGATGTTACAATACTAACTCTTTGTACATTGCTAAATATATGACAAATCCCTATATTTAATCAATTCATATATTAAAACTGTTATACCTAATTCTTTTTAATTTTTGAATGTTCACTTATGGGCATGAACTTAAACTCATGAGCAAATATATATTTTGGGGGGTTGGGGTGTTTGAAAGAATATGACAAAAGTAGAATAGGTACCAACAGATTTTTATTATTTTTTTTGCCATTTCGAGCCATAGAGTTTAATTGAATATGGATACACAGATACACAAAGCATTAGTACATTCTTTGTAGAGACAGACACAACCACATTTACCACTTCCTGGGACACTAAATTGCTGTGTCTTGCATTTTCTTTCATGTGTAATAAGTAAACAAGAAGGATTCAACAATTCACTAATAATCATTAAACTTTTATCCCCCCCATTCTCATCTCAACTTTGCATGAAATATTTCAGTATTGGAATATATCATATTTCAGCTATCAAGACTGCTAAATCAAAGCTAATTGGAAAGAGGATACTGGGACTCTTTCTCCCTTTTCAAATGTTTTGAAAAGGACAAGAAGAGTCCCTGTTGCCTGTTACCCACAGAGGGGTAGGTAGAGAAGAAATAGAAATAGACTCCATTCATAAGAAAAAAACCCAAAACAACAAAACTAAACCACTTCCCATTATTCACCAAACAGAAGGAGAAAGGGCACAGAATAGCACAAACTTTGTTCCCTATCTGTGCTTCATTTAACATTCACCCCAAACTACAAAACACAAAATATGCCTCAGCAATGATTACCATCCCTCAGGGATTGTCTCCAACTACTTAGTTTTACAAAAGGAAGCAAAGATTTCCTACAAAACTTATCTGCCAGGAAAGATTCATTATCCATATTAGCACTTGAAAGACTGCAGAGAAGAGAAAGAAGGTAAAATTCAAATTTCTAAACGTTACAAGGAATTATTCATCCCAAAGTTGATGGCTTGTCTTTATGCATGAGTTTCTCTGCCCTATAAACTAAAGTTATTTTACAGTTAAATAGTTTCTTTATTCAGAACAAAAATGCAGAAAAGCATTTTCTCAAAGTGTTCTCAAAGTATTTCTGAGGAAAAATTAAACACTGCCATATAGAACTAGAATGATAACACATCAGTTGTGCTCCCTAAGGCAAGGAAAATAGTAAAGCAGTATAGGGAAATCCTGTTACAATTCTATATGTTCTCTCAGATAAAGTAAAAAGCACCTTCTCTTCTCTCTAAACTGAATTGGAAAATCTTTTTCATTAGAAAAATGATCTTAATTAAAAAATATGAAAATTTCTGGATAGAAACCATGCTAGCATCTAGCACTAAGATATACTTGTATATCTACAAGGAGCCTACAGGAAAGCTGGGAAGGGGCTATTTCTCAGGGAGTGTAGTGATAGCATGAGCGGTAATGATTTTAAGACGGTTGATTTAGATTAAATATTTGGAAGGCATTTTTTACTGTGAGTGTGGTGAGGCAGCGGAACAGGTTGCCCAGAGAAGTCTTGGATGCCCCCTTCCTGGAGGTGTCCAAGGCCAGGTTGGGTGAGACTTTGAGCAACTTGATCCAGTGGAAGGTGTCCCTGCCCATGGCAAAGGGGTTGGAACAGGATGATCTCTAAGGTCCCTTCTGACCCAGACCGTT
This sequence comes from Clamator glandarius, assembly GCA_033459285.1. Lineage (NCBI taxonomy): Eukaryota > Metazoa > Chordata > Aves > Cuculiformes > Cuculidae > Clamator > Clamator glandarius. Next base: position 3,413,213 of record JAUNZM010000046.1, read on the forward strand.
CTATGATTCTACTCCAGCTAATCAATCAACCACTTTATTTTTCTATCTCCTATTGTACCAAATCACGCTTTGGACTAGTAAAGTTAACAATGAGAGAAATTCTTGATTTTTGTTCATAAAGGAAACATGTTGGCTGTGAAGCAAAAATTGAGAAGTATACCACAATAGCAGAATCTACTCAGCATGCCAACTGAAAATGCCAAAAAATGAGAAGAGAGCAATGAAACTATACCTTGCTTAAATCAATTAACAGTGTTTCACTGCTCCAGAATTTCAGTTCTTTTGTAGGGGACCACCTTTTAAATACAGACAAATGAGATAGGAGGAAAAAAAAAAAAGAAAAAAAAAGGCGAGAAAAAAACCTATGGCAAAACCATGCACTGTGCTTTTCCCACTTGTTACGTATTGTTTTAATATAGCCAGTTCTCAGTCCCCTGTAAGCAGAATACTTGTGCACACGTGGTAAAGTCACCTGAACCGATCACCTTGTACAGAGCAATCACAGGCCAAGACAGCCTTCTGTAATCACAGTCCACAAAAGCACAGCAGCTGCACTGCTATCACAGCCAGCCTCAACTTCAAAGTACCATAACTAATTTTTTGAAACACAGAACTTAAGCAGGGTTGTACCTCAGCTGAAAGTGTGCCTGCAGGGTATTCCCAAAACTGAAAACACCTGAAATACACAGATCAGAGACACACAAACTAGACCGCACAGAGGCGGTTCAGTTCTGGGACTCTAGTGTTTCAAGTTCACTGCCAGTTCTGTTGGAGCTGGACCAGCTCCAGCCAAAGTTTGCCTCCAGAGCCTTAAGTTCCCATCAGGCTCAGAGCTCACACGCAACCTTGTAAACCCACACCACTCACTCATGTCTAATGCTATATTTCAGTTAGCACATCCTTCAGCAGTCAGAGCTGAGATATCACATGGAACTGAAACTTTGACCTTTCCCATTACTCTGCATAACAAATAGTTGCCTGTACTTTTGGCAACAACTGATCCTTCTTTCCTCACAATGTCATCAGAGAGAAATAGCAGGGCAATCAGTTATGTCTTTTACAAACCTAAAAGTAAAATAATGCCCACTTAAGGTTTGAAAATAATCTGCCTTTTATGCTAATTTAAATAGTTTGGCTAAAACTAAACATATGATGGCAAGTGATTAAATCCCTGATCCATATCAACCACACCAATCACAACCTTCATTTTGATTCTCAGTAAGATGGTTTTCCCAGTCTATCCACAAGTATATTACAAAATTTTCTGTCATGGCTAGATTCCTCCTTGGAAGTGGAACTTTGTCCTCTGATGCTACATGCTTTTAACACCTTCTACCTTGTTAGTCAGGACATTTCCTCCACCAACAAAATCCTATGCAGTTTTTACTAAATCGAGGTTTAGCACTTGCAAGACTGCAGAGAACAGAAATCCAGGTTCGTAGTGTACTTTGTCTTCTGTAGTAACACGCATCCAGTAACTCCCTTGGATAACAAAATTAATTTTAAGACATAAAAAAAAAAATTGCTCCTCGAGTTTCAGTTAAATGCTGTCTCAAAACCAAGAGCAGTCAAAAGTTCATGGCATACTGTGAACATAAGCCATACTACCCAACATTGACTGTCCAGAAAAAAGGCCACTGTCTCTGTCAGAGCATTAGCAAGTGACTATCACCTTTCACCACTCTGGTAACAGGAGTAGCAAAAACACTTTGACAAAATTCCTATGTTGCATCACTGTTTTGTAGACAAAATTATGACTTAAAGCTACTTAGGGTAAACAACTTACAGTATTGTAACTTAAAATACATGAACGCTCTCTCTTCTAACATGAGGCACACTTTCACATCCAAAAAAAACTTTATATACCTTCAGTATTTGCTTATCCTGACAAACAGGTTTCACCCTACCAGCCCTCAGGTACAGCAGCCTCTATGCAAGTACCAAAATGGACTTTAACAGAGAGGGGGAAAAAAGACATTTGTATTTAAAGCCTTAGGGTAGGGTAAAGTAGATAGTAACTTAAACTTGAAATGTTCTTCATCTTCAATCTCTTATCAAGAATTATTCTGCCGCAGCAATAATAACATTTACTTCAGACTATCTCTCCACCTCATTGCTGCTACAAAATCTTATTCAACTAACTGAATGCCCAGATACGACCCAATAATGTTTCTGACTTTACTAGAACAACTTTTAAAGACAGCTCTGGTTCCTTCATGAAATCTGTGGGTTGTAAAACTTATTAATGCTATGTCAAACACAAGCGAAAACAGGCCTACCCAGCAGAGGTGTACACAACTGAACTTAGTCACCACTTTGTGAAACAGCTCTCTCCCATAAAGCTGTATCACTCAAATTTCACGTATCGCTGTCCTGGCATAAGCAAGACCTACAAATTAATATGGGAACTTTAACTACTGCAAGACTATAACATTTTACATCATCCTAGATTGTAATTAGTAGATTTCAAATTTTATAATTTTTTTCCTTTTTTTTTTAATTGCAGATTTTCAAATTTCACCTGTCTTTTTCTAGAAGTTACTTAAAATTATTTTCTTACAATTCATCCCACAAAGTCAGAAACACAAAGTGGGAGGCACCATCGTTTCAGATGAAAAGATTACTTCAAAATACCGTTTCTTTAGACAACAATAACAATTACAGAATCACAGAATAACCAGGTTGGAAGAGACCCACCGGATCATCGAGTCCAACCATTCCCACCAATCCCTAAATCATGCTCCTAAGCACCTCGTCTACCCTAACCTTAAACACCTCCAGGGACGGTGACTCAACCACCTCCCTTGGCAGACCGTTCCAATGCCTAACCACCCTCTCCGTGAAGAACTTTTTCCTAATCTCAAGCCTAAATCTCCCCTGGCGGAGCTTGAGGCCATTCCCTCTCGTCCTGTCCCCTGTCACTTGGCAGAAGAGGCCAGCTCCCTCCTCTCCACAACCTCCCTTCAGGTAGTTGTAGAGAGTAATAAGGTCACCCCTCAGCCTCCTCTTCTCCAGGCCGAACAACCCCAGCTCTCTCAGCCGCTCCTCATAAGATTTGTTCTCCAGCCCCTTCACCAGCTTTGTTGCCCTTCTCTGGACTCGCTCCAGAGATGATTCTGCACAATGATTCTGCACAACTCAGTATGCCTTTCTAATTAACTTCACCAATTTATTTAATTTTCCTAAAATAAAAGCAAAGCACACAAAACCAACATATCACATTTTTCACCCACTTAGCAAGGCACAGAGTTTCTCCCTTTACACTTCTGTATTCATAAAACTAACGATACTGAGCCAGGCCAATTTCATCTTGCCCAACATTCAGTTTCTAATAAATATTATGCTTAAAGGAGCAGACGCCTAGGAAAATATAAAAAAATGATAAGGCAAGCATTAGCTGTACTTCCATACAACACACATTTCAGCAACCAACAATTTACAGCTTCATAATTCCCGAGTCAGAAATGATGCTTCAACAATACAATCATAAATCACATATAAAACAAGTATTCTGAAGCAAAATGCATCTCCTCCGATAGAAGTTTCAGCTGTGTCCGTATCTTCAAAATTTCTCAGTAAGTTCTAGAACGTGATCTCATTCAAATACAATATATAGATGCTGAAATCATAATTCCAAACCTATCTTCCATCAACTTTTTTTTTTTCACCCAAACCTCTGAACAAACCTGAACATCATCTGCCTTCTAAAGCAAACACCATTCCTTATATAAATGCTGCCTTGTCTCACCCAAATATTGCACCAGAAAAAAGTGTTACACCTACTGATCAGAAGCCAGGGCCAAGAGATCTGAATATAAGTTACCTTACTTATACTTTGGTTGTAGTGAAAGTACATAGGCCCTTTTCAGACACCTAAATAAAGCAGCCACTCCTTGTGCCATTCATTATTTCTATTGCAGCCTCATTTCCCTCCAACTTATACAAACCTGAATAGGTTTGGAGCATTGATAAAATTCTGTTTCCTCCTTCGTTTTGTGCGTTATTTAAAAAATATAACCAAAACAAAAATATTTGCACTGCAATTCTATTTGAAGTTCTCTGCTACCTAACAAATCACAACTGTAGTTGATCATTTTAGGACAGAAGAGGCAAACTTTTCTCAGAAGAAAAACAATTATTTTTATTTAATTCATAATTGTCCTAGAAGAAATTTATAATCAGATTTATAAAGTACTATTTAGACAGCAGGAATGTAGTACATAGTTAAAAAAACTACTGTCAAACTCACTGGTCGACTGTTTCAGTGTTGGTAAGAAAAACATGAATATTGCTGCAGATTTTCCATGCAAAAGTGTGTTAGTCACTTGAATTCTCTGCCTGAGTTCTGCATTTTAACAATAGTATTTTATTGCCTTGGTAGAATTTTGCTAGAGTAAATACACACATCAATGTTGAGATACTACAGTGAATAGCATGATGCATTTCTTAAGGCCACAAACTTAAAGACTACCCATTGCTAACAATATTTTTAGAGGGAAGTTATGAGCTTCTTAAGCTTTAGATTTTACCAGTGTTTATTTTTTAAAAACTTCAGTATTAGGACTGACCTATTTTTGTGCTACAATATCTCAAAGATGTTAAAACTACTCGGAAGTTCAAAAAATAAAAAGAGATCAAAACACCCTCAAATCTAACACTTAAAACGTACATAATCTGAAGCAGTTAAATCAGACATGAGTAAAAACTACCCAAATATTCAACTGAACTAAAGTTTCTAACTATTCTACTTAGGATTTGTTCTTACTCTATTCACAGACATAATTCCATTTCCCCAGTTACACAGCTCTAAAAAGAAATACCAAAGTTCTCAGTAACTGCAGTTACAAAGAAAAGAATGGCTACAAAAGTCTTCAAAAGAATGGTAAAGAAAGTCTTCACTCACAGACTAGAATTAAAAACCATATCTAGCATGATAAAAAAATCCTGCAAAAATCCAATATATCAACAAAAAGAGTAAAGAATTAACAGAAAAAATCAACACTCCCCTCCTCCTCGTTTTTTTCCCCAAGGCTAAATAACCTTCCCTCTCTATATAAGTGCAAATACTAAAACTCCAAAGCATTGTAGAAACATAAATGCAACTACTTTATCTCTTCAACAGAGTTCAAACAGTCCCAAAATACTGAAACTGCAAATTTTTCTTTCTTTTAGCAGTCACTCATCAAGAAATTCTGATTACATACCATTCCACATCACTGAAGCTAAAAGTAATTAATTTTCTTCTTTTTGTCTGTCAAATAAAATGAACAAATGCATTTGCTGGCCCATTCTACAAGAAAATACTGCTTTCCTATTAATCATTCTGCTTTTCACTAGCATGCTCAGAACACAGAATAAGTCCAACCAGGTTCCATTTACATAAGACAGAAAATAACCTCTAACAGACAATACCACCATGGAAAGAAACTATACCCCCCTCTTGAACCAATAACTTCAGTAAAGGCATTAACTAAGTTCTTCAGTTTAACTGCATCCCTCTTTACAGTATTCCTAAAAAGTCCTTATGGAAGCATTTGTAGAAGGTGTACTATGATAGTCCTGCAAGTTGATCCAAGGCTGATAAGACAATGCTGAAAACAGTACAACATGTTGGGAAAAAATAATTTAGACGTTTAGACATCTTGGAGCAAATTCTAAAAAAGTCCACGGAACTCAAACTTCCTTTCACCCAGAAATATGACAAGAAAGCAGGAAGGCGAGGAAATTCCAGATACATAAAAATGATGATGACTAGTTTGTAAACAAGGTGTATCACTGGTGTGTTATACTAATAAATGGTGCCAGGATCTAGTTGCAAAGCCCCACAAACCAAGCCATGGTAGTAGCAGCATTTCAGAAGGAAGATCAACAAGAGAGTTAACTTTTCACATCAAAATTGCAGTGTTATTTTTATCAGTTAGAGGAACAGATTTTATATGTTGGAGAACTATTTTGATTCTTCTGAATTTTTATATTAACATACACACTGTCATAGCTGAAATGAGGGCTCTTCTCTAAGGAAAAAAAAAAAATAATTATTATGAAAGTACAGTCTACAAAACTCCTCTGCCTATGGAACAAACTATGTTGGCTTCAAATTGCCCAGCTGAACTCAACATCTAGTGATTTATTTTCAAAAAGGGATACTGAAAAAGATTTTCTTGTTGGCTACTATACAGAAGGGGTACTTCACTCACTTTTATCCTGTCAGCACTGACTTTTTTCATTGTGAACATACACTGAAGGTATCTTTAGTGAGAAGTTCTTGTTTTTCACACGCACTTAGAAAAAATTGAAAAGGCGGGGTGGCTATAGCTCCTTTTCCTACACATTTTGTACTCAGCCTCCCTGTTTGCTCACATCTAATACCCTTCTCCCTGAAACAAAGCTGAGAAAAACTGCAGGCCAGCTTGGGCAAAAAAGGACCAGCCTCATGACAAGCTGAACCAATCCTAAGAATTCTTCTATCTTTGCAGCCAGAAGTTAACTCACAGTCTGCAGTCTCCGTATTTATCTAGAGTCAAGAATCTCCTCAGCAACAATTTTCCCTCCTTTTGGCAAATCTGGCCAAAACAGAGAAAAACCCAGTTCAGAGAGACTAACTAAGGAGAAAAACCTAAAGAATAGTGAGTATTTTATTACAAGAAATTGCACAATGGGAATTATGGTCAAAGTATTTTTCAGAATCTAATATATCAAACCATATGCTGTGGTACCTTGACATCCCTACATACCTACAGTCATGTGTAATTCACACATATTATTAAATATCTAAAGAGTTGTGAGCATAAATTGATCAAAACTGCTATAGTTAATAGTAAGTAGGAAAAAACATTGCAAGTCACATCAAGTTGACAGCTCTACTACATTACTAAACTACTTGTTTAATTTCCTATTACTGTAAATACTAAGCCTGAATCTTTCTTTGCCTCCCACTCTTGTGGGGCCACAAACCATTATACCAGCTACATTTAGAAGTAAGCTAACATCCAAAGCAAATCCAAGAAGTGCCTTCATCTCTTACTGTGCATAAGCAAAAAAATCATACAAATCCCATGTTTTTTAAATGCCTGCTCTTGATATCACATGTGATTCTATGACAAGTCACACCAGAACCTGTGTTTATTGCAGCTTATAAAATTTCAGAAATAAGCTTACAGCAGTGTAAGAAGTTCTTCCAGTTCTTTTACAACATAAATTAATTTTACAATGCTTGACATCAAGTTAGAATAAAGTATGCACTACATTGAGTCCAGAGTCAAATTTTTTTTCTCAAGATAACATCTAAATGACACTTCAGAACTGCTTTAGCAGTAAGTTCTTCATCAAACATAGCCTAATCACTGCTACATTACTAATTACCTGTCATGACAGATTAGCAGAGAGTCTTTTGGTTGTTAAACCACATTTCACCATTATTTTGCCTGCATCAAACTTACAGATAAACCTGCATTTCCCAGGAACAACTCCCTGGGAGCAGTTTTATGATTAAGGTTGTGAAATATGGCAGAAATAGACTTTCCATCAAACTAATAAGAACATCATCAATTCTAACTCCTTAAATGGAGGATTAGAGTCTCCTAATTATAACCTTGGTAGTCTAATGTTATGAAGTTTTTTAAATTTCAATATTATGTTCCTTACCTGAAGACAGTGACAAAGGTTCCTAGCCTTCACTATGAAAATCCACACCAACTTGTCTCATCACTGATTAGCATCCCTTTCTGTTGAAATATTCCTAAATACAGTAAGAAGAAGGTTCAGGAAACAAAAAGTATTTGGGTTTCATCCAGAGGTTTGGACTCTTTGAGGATGACAACGGCTTACCTCCTCGAATGTCTGGGCAGCTTAAAGCATTCTTTAATATTATTAGTTTAATGGTATTTTTAAACAACATTATTTTGCCAATCACACCTAAAGAAGATGTGTACCCCCAAAAACCTCTGTACAAAGTTGACACTAAATGGTCAGCTATTAGAGATGAACAGGTTCCACAGCAGGAGCATGCCAACAGGGCTAGTCAAGTGCTGATTAATGGCCAAACTGAGAATTTTCTCTTTCTGGACTTACGGATACTTAAGTTTGTCAAAACAATGGAAAACAACTTAGCTCCACATGTGTTTTCTGCAATCTATCACCTTAAACTGTTCCAAAATAATTTCCAACTATTACAGAGTACTATTTAGCTGTACAGCAGACAAGAATTCTTGGCAATACTATCAACTACATCAATGTCCAAATTCATATAAATTAAGAATAGCTTTTTACTGCTTACTTGCTTCAAGAATCTGACTTTCAAAAGAAAACCTTCTTGCTGGGCAAGAACAACAGCAGAGCACTTAACTTTCATTCTGGGGAAAGAACTGAAAAATAACACCACTGCTTGACAACTTTTTAAAGTTTCCCCGAGAACGTGATAGCTTACTTTACAGCTGACGTTATCTTATGAAGCTTGCCAAGAAGTTCATCCATGTAACAGCACATTCCCAAGGGGCCTCAGGGAAGAAGTACCCAGGGACACTTTCTGGGAGACTTCATCATTCCCATCTCCCTGGCACAAATCCAGTTAACTGATGGATAAAGGCAGCAGGCTCATGAAAGTAGGCTGCCACAAACTGTATGGCCTGCTGCTCCTTCAGTCTCCCTTAGGACATTGTGAAAAGCAAAACAGAAAGAGGCTGCATTTACTAGTAAGGATTAGCCCACTACTCACTCTCACTGTCTGCTCTTCCACGAATTTGGGATTGCGTGGTTATTTCCCTGTGCCTATACAGTCTGCAGATTCATGCTTCTGAAAAAGGTCGATTGGTGATTGTACTGGCACCTGGAAAACAGCAAATAACCCCCCAAAGTAATAGCTGGGTGCTACCACACTATGAAACTCACAGCGCTGACAAACACTTGTCAGGCTTGGCTCTCAAGAAACCCACTCGAGCAGCCTCATCTTCACTGCCAGACACCGACTTTAGGAAGTCAAAAAGTGAACAATTGCTAGAACCTCAGCTACCACTTTTTAAATCTTAGTAGTTCAAGTCATTTTCACAGATGTTACCAACATTTCAGTCCTCTGGTGGCTTACAGAAAATTGGCAAGCAGTGCAATTTCTCCTCACTTTCAATTGCCAAATTACACTAGAAGACAGTGAAACAAACTCAAAATGAGTTGTCAACTTTGCCACCAAGAAAATTAAAAATTGAGACACAGTCCTCATTCTTAACTCTTCAAAAAGGGATTAAAAATAGGACTCGTTCTTCCTTCTTAACTCTTCAAAAACAAAGTATGCTTTCTTAATATGCAACAGACCATGAATTTCTGATAACACACATAGACAATCTGTGCAACAGTCCTTCAGTTATGCACTAAACTTTCCTCCAGAAAAGACATGTACTTTCCAAACAGTTTTGAGTTGTTTCTCTGAGAAGCTGGAAGAGCTTGCAAAAATGAGTCCAGAGGAGGGCCATGAGGACGATCAAAGGGCTAGAAGACCTCCCATATGAGGACAGGCTGAGAGAGTTGGTCTTGTCACCCTGGAGAAGGCCCTGGGGAGACCTTATGGCATTCTTCCAGTACTTAAAGGGGCCTAGAGTAAAGCTGCGGAGGGGTTCTTTATCAGCAGTATAGTGATAGGAATAGAGGTAACAGCTTTAAGCTGAAAGACAGTAGATTTAAATTAAATATTGGGGAGAAATATTTTACTGTGATGGTGGTGAGACACTGGAACAGGTAGCCCAGACAAATCATGGAGGTTTCCAAGGCCAGGCTTGATGAGGCTTTGAGCCACCTGATCCAGTGGAAAGTGTCCATGTCTATGGCAAGGGGATTGGATCCAAACAATCTTTAAGGTCCCTTCCAACCCAAACCATTCTATGATTCTATGAATTAAACAGGAGCCTTGATTTATAAAGTTGGATAAACATTAAGAAAGAAACAATGTATTTGAAGTAGAAAGATACAGCAAGTGTAAGGCTATTAAAAAAATTGTTCCAAGAAACATATACAGTGTTATAGTGCTGTAAGAAAATAATTCACGGTGGGTGTGAGGAATACTTGGCAAAATATGAGAAGTCTCTTCATCTTATGCTGCTCCCCAGACAAAGGTTTTATGACTCAAAGTAAAACAGGCGTCAGCAGCAGGCAGGAGACAAATCGTATTGCACAATGACAAGTCAGACATGCAAACCGATATTTTAACCACCTATGTGTCAAACCTTCAGTTTGGACACATCACCCTTAAGCATAATTTTTGTCAAGTAGAAGCCAGACATTTCCTTTCCATCTCATTTGGCCTCGGAAAAAGCACGGTGGGAATGTGACCTGAGCACAGGACACCAAATTTCACTTGAAAAGGAGAAAGAAAGCTCCCAGAGGAGTTCACTTGAAAGCACGGAATACGAAGCGCTCTAACAATTCTCTCACGCCTGCCTGCAAAGCAATTCTGGATGCTGCCTATTACTTTCCATCCTTTCAGCGACGCTCCCGCGCAAGCATTGCTCACTACGACTCTCCGCAACACCGCTTCCCCCGAGCCGGCAGCCCCGGGCAGGGCCCGCCGCCACCGACCAGGCCGCAGCCCCGCGGCCCCTGCCCGGCCGCTCCCCGGCCCCGAGGCTCCCGGCGAGAGGGCCGGTGACGGGAGCGGGGCCGCGGCAGCCACTCACCCACATCCTGGTCGAAGGGGTTGGTGGCGAAGAGCGGCATGGCGGGGCGCGGGGCGGCGGCGCGGCCCCTCCCGGCGGCGCCTCCTGCTCCTCCCGCCCGCGGCGCCCCCGCCACCTCCTCCCAGGGCCGGGCCGCCCGCCCTCCGCGCACAGCATGCCGGGACCGCCCCGGGCCCCGCCCCTCCGCCCGGCCCGGCGCCCAACGACCGGCCCCGCCCCCGACACGGGCCCCGCCCCAGGCCCCGCCCCGCAGCTGCTCGCGGCCCGCTCCGTGCCCCGCTCAAAGCGAGGCTGTGGTTTCTTTAGTTCCGCTCCCTGGCGGAGCTTGAGGCCATTCTCTCTTGTCCTGTCCTCTGTCACTTGGGAGAAGAGGCTAGATCCCTCCTCTCTACAGCCTCCTTTCAGGTAGTTGGAGAGAGCAATGAGGCCTCCCCTCAGCCTCCTCCAGGCTAAACAATCCCTGTCTAATCTAGTGTTCCCAATGTCTAATCTAAATCTCACCTCTTCATATCACTGCACTCCCTGATAAAGAACTCCTCCCCAGCTTTCCTGCAGGCCCCTTTCATTACTGGAAGTATGCTATAAGTTCTCACTAGGGCCTTCTTCCAGGCTGAACAAACCCAACTCTCTCAGCCTGTCCTTGTATGGAAGGTGCTCCAGCCCTCTGATCATCATCTTGTCCTGTGTCCTTTCCCGTGATAAAGACTCCAGAACTGAATGCTGTACTGGCAGGTGGGGTGTCACAAGAGAGGAATAGAGGGGCAGAATCACCTCCCTCAACCTATTGGTCACACTTCTTTTGATGCAGCCCAGGATACGGTTGGCGTTCTGGGCTGTGAGCGCACGTTGCTGGCTCATGTTGATCTTCTCAGCTATCAGCACCCCCAACTCCTTCTTTCAAGGTCTACTCTCTATTCTCTGTCCAGCCTGTAATTGTGCTTGGGATTGCCCTGACTGAGGTTCTGATGAGCTTTTTTGTACCTTTATGGTTAGGATGTGAGCCAGTTTTGTGCCCAGACACATTCACTCCATATAAAAAATGCCAGTCCTTCCCTATACATCTGCCTAGCTGAGTTTTTTCATTGTTAGTAACATCATGCTTCTGCAGGACGTGGCCCAACACCTTACGTGTAGGGTGGGATTATGACAGCGTCTTTCACAGAATGGAACGGGAGCCTGACAATTTCTGCACTGCTAGATCCTGTTGAGGTCAGTAGCTATCAGTTGTTTACAGGGCTCTGAATATTCCCAGGCCATTTGGTTGCATAGTAGCATCTTGCTGCTTCACTTTTTATGAGTATCTTGCTGGCTTTGATGGGATGTATCATGTGGCAACAATTTGACTTGTGGGTTATTACGCGTTCTGCATGTTCCTGCTGGTACATGAAACTCAAGTCACTATCCTTGAGGACTTTCAGTACTGTTTAATTACTCTGAACAAGTTGGATCGCAAATTAAGCAAAAAAAGGCACATGCACATATCTGAGGGAAGAGCCAGTTACATCTAAAGGAGCAATATGAGCACGTAACAAGACTGGAAACAAGGAATGCAAAAGATACTACTATTGTTTGCACAGCAGAAATACTAGATGCGATCAATAGCACTAACCACGCTCAATAATGAATATGATTGCACGCATTAGGCAGACTTCTAACACATCAAATGAAAACTGCACACTAAGCCTTTTCCCACAGAGATTTATCGTCCTAAGGCACTTCTTCATTTTACTTTTTTTTTTTCAGCATTTCCTGCTTTTTTCCCTGTCCACAGCAATTGTTTTTAGCAGCTGATGCAGGTGAGCATCGATCTACTCCTTAGGGCTGACTACATTTAAGGAATTGCATATTTTCTTTGTATTCTGCCTTGATTCAGTGACATCTGCTAGATATTCTCAGAGGATGCTTTCCCTCCTCACCATTCATCATTCCCCATTATGTTCACAAAAGATATATGGTAGATGTTCTCAGAGCCTGTTTTATCCCCTCTTTTTTCATCTCCTCCCTCTGATGGGTTTCAAAATTAATTGTAGGAATCCTTTCAAAACAGGCAGAGCTTTTATGCAGTAGTGCTCCAGAAACAGCAAACACAAGAGATGTGGGGAACTGGAGTGTTAGACTGTCCTCAGCCTGAAAGGATTCCAACCCAACTTTTCTTCCCAGGCAACACCCTTCTCAACATTTTGAAAAAGATAGTTTATACTCAGAGAGCATCTTAAGGCTCTGTAGTCAAGGCTCCTGTTTTGTTTCTGTAAAAATTTTGTTCTATTGAACAGCGTGTGAAGTATGAGAGCCCTTTGAATACTCCGTATTATATTGTATCTCTCTCTTTTCTCTGTCCCATGGTTCTGGCATTCTTCCATGGCACAGCAGTGGATGATGTTTAGAACACACTTTCACAAAGCATAGGGCACGGACACTACAGAAACCAGGTTTTCCACTTTATGTGTGAGTAGTATAATGAATATGCTATTAAAAAAAGCTATGGAAAAGCTATAAAAAAATGTGTGTTAAGCTTTCTTTGTTGGTTGTGGTTCAAAATATTTGAACAGTTTCCTAGTGCATTGAAATGGGACTTGTGCTGCCTAAGCTGGTTGTCTGAAAGTAATGAATCTAGTTCAAAGGTACAATCTCACATTGCATCTAATTTCAGGGTAACTACAGCTGATAGAGAATGTAGCAACACTGCACTCCCTGTGCCCACAACTATGTGCTGCCACCACATTCCTTGTATTAGATTTGGAATTTGATCCAATTAATTTGTGGATGCACAATCAGCTGATCCAGCCAAAAACTACCTCACTGCAGAAAGGTCCCTGTAGAATCATATCACTCATCTGACCCACCTTGCAGTTTCATCCCAGGCAAGGAAGGAGGTAGGAAGGCATGTCTGAGAACTCTACTCACCAGATTGGATCAAGAAAAGTAGGCATGTGTAGGGTTTTATTCATCTGTTCTATTTCAGATCTCCTGCCAATGATGGCCTCTGCAACAATATGACTCTACCGCTTTCACAGAGATTATCTCTAGCAGTTCTCTGACTTAGGACTTGTCTGCAGATAGCCTTATAGCAAGTTTTAGTTAGGATGTTTTTTTAAGAATATATGCTACTTTTGCCCAAAGTAAACAGTCTTAGATTACTGTTCAGTTCTGCGCCCCACACCACAAGAAGGATGTTGAGGCTCTGGAGTCCAGAGAAGAGCAACAAAGCTGGTGAAGGGTCTGGAGAGCAAGTCTTATGGGGAGTGACTGAGCGAGCTGGGAATGTTTAGTCTGGAGAAGAGAAGGCTGAGAGGAGACCTTATTGGTTGTGGAGAGGAGGGAGCTGACCTCTTCTCCAAGTGACAGGGGACAGAACAAAGGGTAATGGCCTCAAGCTCTGCCAGGGGAAGTTCAGGCTTGACATCAGGAAAAAATTTTCATGGAAAGGATCACTGGGCACTGGAACAGGCTGCCTAGGGAGGCAGTTGAGTCACCATCCATGGAGGTGTTTAAAAGACGGGTGGATGAGGTGCTGAGGGGCATGGTTTATTGGTTGATAGGAATAGTTGGACTCAATGATCCTGTGGGTCTTTTCCAACCTAGTGATTCTGTGATTCTGTGACAATGTGCTAGAAAAGTTTTATATTTTTTAGAATCACTAAGCTGACACATCTGTATTAGACAAGTGTATTTTTTAGAGGAAGACAAAAACCTCATGGCTATGGAAGGGAAGTCCACTGCGGTTTCATTTTACCAGAGGAGCATTACACTTGGCATCCCCATTTATTTCAGCATGTTAGTTTACTAGCTGCTGTACTGTAAGGACTCCAGGAAAAAGCCAGGCCAGTATGCTTCTAGCAAGGGAACGGATATGAAGACCAATGGTTGTCTCACAGATCAGTCACGCTGACCTCTGTTTTAACTGCATTTTCATTGTAGTCCACTGCGTACATTCCTTTCAGAACTGGAAGTTAGTCAGAAAGGAAAATCAAAGGAAAAGATGAAGGCTTAAAGTAGAGAAAGTACCAGCAGTCCATTTAATCACAGCTTTTTTCTTTGACAGGGAAAGGTCAAGATGGTTTGGATGGCATACAAGATGCTGTAATACATAACAATACAACAACATGATTAAGACAAAAGTTATCCTAGTCAGAGGCCACATGCAAATGTTCTAAATACTGGACTACTGGGACATAATCAACATCTATAATTTTATTGTACATATCCTAATATTTTGCAAGTGTCCATAACTAAGTGTTACTTAGTTATGGAATTCTTATCTATTTCTTTATATAAAGAGGATATATGAAAAGTGTCAATGCAGTAAGACGTATGTCCTCTGTTATACAACATCTCAGGCTAAAATTACTTAACTGTGTTTTTTGACCTTAATAGTTATGAAGTATGCAAGTGAGATTATATGTAACATATAGCCGGAGTTCCCTCTAATCCATATAACTTTAGAACTAGGCAAATATTCAAATAGTAAACTTTATAAAACAACTCAGTTTGCCCTGAAGACATTAAAAATTGTAACATGCAACTTTCTAGTTAACATTTGCACATTTAGCTGCCAGAAATCAGGGTTTATATCTACCTGAATCTTTCTGTGTTTAAAGCAGTACTTGCAAACCAGCTCACATGAAGAAATATTTTGTATGTTTACATTGCAGTTTCTTTAAATTATTTTGGATAGCAAGTTCATGTAAGTCAGAGAGTAAAATGCGTATACTATTTGCTTCAGTAAACTAATAGCGATGTATTGTGATAATACTGTAAGAAGCAGCCAAGCTGCGAGCTACTGGGATCTCTGCATGCCTGGACTTCCCTGGAGATGCTGGTAGGAGCATTGCTCTGTGCCAGCTCCCTGATGTGCATGAAGAACCACTTGTCCTAGTGCTTTTTTGACATGAACACCTGTTCTATGTGTGGTTAAACTGACTACACCCAATATGGTCACTTTTCCTCACTGATATGTCAGACCAGCTTCCAACCAATGATCAGGTTAAAATTAATCTTTTCATTCTCCACCACTCTTCCAAGAAGGAAAATATAAATATTTCCACTGACCATGAAGTGTGTTAGATTAGAATGTTATTCCCTTGTTAAGGAGCCTTTTTTTAACTGAAGTCCTTAAAGTAAAAATCAATAATAAGCAGATTGTGTGTGCTCTAAAACTAATAACAGAAGCTTTCATGCAAAGACTTTGAAATATTAACACCAGATTTTTTTTTATTTTTATAACAGAAATATAAACTTCCACTTCAGCCTGTGTGCATGATACCTGTTTTCCTTCACTGACTGCAGTCAGAAGCTTAATATGAATCATTAATTTTGCAGCAGCAGTGCAAAATGCCAGCTGCTTCAGATGCACCAACCACAGAGACATCTGCTAGTTCTTCCCACAAGATTTATGCAACTCATTCTACACCACATATTTTGAAAGCATTTTCTCTCCTGTTTCTAGAGTAGTAAATAAAATAATACACACCTGGATGACTGCTCAAAAAGCATTCAAACACTGGTGTTCAATTTAGACGTAGCTAAATTCTGTTTATTTTCATGTATCCTTGAATATCTCACTGATTATGACATAACATAATCTGACATAGTGTGCAACTACTATATATAAGACTGTTGTCTACACACTTTGTTCTTGCAAAGTGTTTTGGGAAGATACATTAAGTGTGTCTCTGCCCTAGAGGACAAACAGAATTTCAATTGTTAATTTTTTTTTAACAAATTCTCCTTCTGCAGAATTTTAAGTTATCATCTGGCATTGAACTGTTTGGAAGCATAGAAGTAATCTAATGATTCTGCAGGGCGAATACTAAGTAATTCTTGCAGCGTTTCACAGTAGATGAAGTGGGCTTTCCTCTGTGACAGAGGAGCAGATAAGTCATTACATTATTTTCAGAGCACTACTTTTCATTTGCTAAAGATGTTCCCAAATTGGATAGGTAATTTTGTAACAAAAAAAAAAATCATAGAACAGTGCATGAGAAAATAATTCTTATAAAAGCTTCACCTTGTATTTCTGGAAACAGTTTGGAAATAAAACCCATTCGGATTTATAAGGTATTGAATATCTCCTTGTGCAATAGGAACCTAGAAGATAAATATTTGTCAATAATATCAATCATGAAGAAGGCTGGGGAAATCAATTCATTTTTGTAATAACAGGATAGCAATGTTCATGGTTTGGAGCTAGAGTGAATAAAAGAGAACCACCTGTGAAGGCTGAGAGTGAATATGAAACATATTGATGGGCTGTCCTACAATACAAAAGACTTAGATCTGACTATCTTCACATTTACTGGGAAGTTTGATTTCAGTCTGTGCTTGAATAACAGCAAAGTTGAGCTAAATTGATATGCCAGTCATAACTGATCTTAAAAGTTGATATAGATAATGCAGTTAATGCGTAATCCTATTCAATTCCATTGATTACTTCTCTGTTTGTAGAAAAATCTGTTTTATGAATAATTTTGAGATTTTTTGGGCTAAAAGATGCTAGCCAAAGTTGAAATTCTAGATGAAATAATCTTGCCACTATAAAAGCATAGTATTTGTAATTAAGCAAAGATACTGTTTTTAATGCTTTGAGAACAGCTGACAGTTTATCAGATTTAAATAAAGGATATCGTAGTGATTCAGAAAATAGAGACTTGTAAACCACAAATACATGCATGGTAAAGTGACAGAAATCACAATTTAAAAGAGAACAACAGAAAACTTATGAAAAGCAAATTCCACTTCAAATCATGTATTGCAATTCCTGGACCAGTCAGATAGGAAAAAAAAAAAGGAAAATCATTAACACAAGAAGCACATTTTGAAAGCACTGCTGAAAAGTTGTCATATGGGAACTATCAAGGATATGAAGTAGCTACAAAGTAAGGAACAAAACATCTTCATGGATCCAAGTATGAGAAACAGAAACAAACAGCAAATTTTCTTTAATATGTCAAAAAGTAATCAGGGGAATGTTTATAATAGTTCTTTAATAAATTTGGTGTTTAATACATTCATAAATGATAGAGCAAACCCAGGCAAGTATGGGATGGCAAAACCTGAAATGATGCAAAATATTTAGTTTACTCAAATCCAGAAAGGATAATGAAGGTCTTCAGGCGTTTCTTATCAGTTGGGTGGATGGGTAGTGTGATGCCAGGAGAAATTGCACGCTAATAAATAAAAAATAAAATATTAGAGCAAAAGTAGTAAGCTACGTATCCTCAGTAAGTTGTTAAGTGGCTAAACCAAGTCAGACCTGCTCACCATTATGGGTAATTTGTGCATCCAAAATCAATAAATTTGACCACATAAATAGAGGGAAGGAAAATAATACAGAATTCTAATGAGAATATATCAAACATTGCTTATTAAAGATCAAAAGATTCTGTGCAAAAGCATGGAAAACATCCATAGAGGGATTTAAAAATAGAACATGTTTACTTTAGAGAGCTAATAGGATGTATTCCCTCAAGTCTGCTCTGTGAAAATCTCAAGAGAGAAATGATGAATGACAGCTAAAAGTATTAAAAAATCACAACCTAATATTAAGAACTGGGATGAAGTCATGCCTTCCTCTGTGTGTCATAATTTAAAATCAGAAACCTTTAGCAGGTAATGAAGTCATAAGCTAGAAAATTCCAATGAGACAAAAACCGCTTTTCACAAATTTGTAAAGCCAAGCAGGTAGGAAGGTCTCAGGAGGGAAGTGAAATTTGGGTAGCAGGAATACTCAGAATTAAAATAGTAAATATTAAAAATATTTTGTAAATCTACAGTTTAAACAACTCTTGCATTAAGGTGAGATCTAGGCTCAGATTATACTGTATTTGCCCACGACTTGGTTTCTTGCACTTTCCCCTGAAGCATAAGATGTCAAAGACTTCTGAATTAGTCAATTCAGTTTGGTGTGTAAACTCCTCTGTCTCTACTTTTAAATACAGGATTCTCAAACTGGGTTATATTTATGACTAATTGAACAAGAAAAGTGTCTGTGTACATACAACTGTAGTACTCAACTATAATCTTGCTAGTGTTTACATGGTGCTATTTGCCAAGTACTCATTTTGCATGCACAGTTGCTATTGCCAGTGGGCATGAGTTATGAGTCTGAAAGCTGAACATCTGTTTGTGCACTTTTGAGAGGAGAGAGAGAGGACTGAGTTTTTGTATGGTGCAAATACTATGTTTTATCTGAAGGTCCTGGGCATGGAGACCACCTAGGTGTTTTAAATATTGGGATGACCTACCCCGTCCTAAAGGAGGTAGGCTCGGACTCTTGAAAGCTTTGGGGACTGCCAAAGCGGCATTTCAAAGATATATCCTAACTCACTTTTGGAATGTATAGAACCATAGAATGTCCTGAGTTGGAAGGGATTCACAATGATCATCAAGTTCAGCTCCTGTCCCTGTGTAGAACACCCCCAAAATTCACACCATGTGCCTGAGGGAGTTGTCCAGATGCTTCTCGAATACTGTCAGGCTTGATGCCATGACTGCTTCCCTGGGGAGCCCGTTCTAGTGTTCCACTACCCTCTAAGTGAAGAACCTTTTCCTAATATCCAACCTAAACCTCCCCCAGCACATCTTCCTGCCATTCCCTCTAGTCCTATCATTGGTTGGCATAGAGAAGGGATCAGCTCCAGCTCCTCCACCTTCCCTTGTGAAGAAACTGTGGACTGCAATGAGGTCTCCTCTCAGACTCCTCCAAGCTTAACAGAGTAAGTGACTTTAGCCATTCCTCAGGCAGCTTCCCCTCTAAACCCCTCACCAACTTTGTGGCCCTCCTCTGGACGCTCTCCAGTAGCTTTTATATCACTTTCATATTGTAGTGCCCAAAAATGTACCCAGTACACAAGGTGGGGCCACACCAGTGTGGAGTAAAGCAGGATAATGCTTTGTCTGGCTAGCAATGCAGTGCATGGTGCACCCCAGGACATGGTTGGACCTCTTGGCTGCCAGGGCACACTGTTGGCCTTCTGTCTGTACATGCCTGTGTTTGGGCTAAGTGGCCATGGTCACCATGCCTTGTTGTGGTAAAGAAGAGCCAAAGGTTACATGTACGCTGCCTGAACAGCATGTCCAGGCTGTCACAGCTGGAGCCAGGCATCAGAGCACTGGGTGCAGCCTGAACCTTTGAAGTGCCATGTCACACGAGTATAGCTCAGGCTGAGGCTGTCACCACTTCCAGAGTCAGTCCCAGCATCACTTCCCATGCTGGCTTTGCTTCCCTGTGCCATCATGCAGGGAGAAGACTCAGTTTAGGACAACATGAATATTCAAATCTCATCCTTCTGGCTGCCACCTGGGTCCATTTCAAGCCCTAGGAAGAATTTTCCTCCCTTCTTAGGGATGGGTCTTCTTTGTGTGTTGAGGGTGGTATTTATTGTGACCTCCCAGACAGGAAGGTGTCCTTTCCCCATGATCACCCTGGCAGGTGGCTGTTGGGCCTCTGAGGTGGGTGCCTGGCCGTATTCCCACTAGTCAGTCCCTGACCAAACTCCCAGATGTTCAACCTCTGACACACATTCCCATGTTTGTAAAGAAGTTTGGTGTTTTCTGTTGGGGTGGGCTACATCTGCTGATGGTGCCTGAGGGTCACAGCAAAGCTGGTGGTATGGGAATAAGGAGCGTAGGGAAAAGGACCAGCAGGATCAGGGACAGTGGGTGACTTTGATCCAAAGTCAAAGCTGCTTGAGAAGCTGCTCAGCATCCAAATGGGAAATAGTTGAATGTGGGGACAGAATCCAGCACAAGGCTAGTAAGCATTTAGGAAAGGCTGCTCCTCAGGCAGTGCAAAGACAAGGATCTGAAAGGAGTTTAAGCAGCTTTATTGGAAAGAGAATGAGAAGGAAACCCCAGAAGTAATGCAGACACTGTTCAGTGTCATCCAAAGAAGCGTGGCCAGCAGGTCGAGGGGGATGCCCTTCTGTTCCTCTCTTGTGAGACCTCATCTGGAGTTTGTGTCCAGTTCTGGAATCCTCAACATAAGAAGGATATGGAACTGTTGGAACGGGTCCAGGGAAAGGCTACAAAGATGATCAGAGGGCTGGAGCACCTCTCATACAAGGACAGGCTGGGAGAGTTGGGGATGTTCAGCCTGGAGAAGTCTCTGAGGACACCGTACAGTGACCTTCCAGTACCTGATGGGGGCTGCAAGAGAGCTGGAGAAGGATTGTTCACAAAGGCTTGTGGTGATAGGACAAGGGGGAATGGGTATTAACTGGAGAGGGGCAGATTTAGCCTATGCATAAGGATAAATTTCTTCACAATGAGAGTGGTGAGGCACTGACACAAGTTTCCCAGGAAAGTTGTGGCTGCCCCATCCCTGGAGGTGTTCAAGGCCAGGTTGGATGGGGCCTTGGGCAGCTTGGTCTGGTGGGAGGTGTCCCTGCCAATGGCAGGGGGGCTGGAACTGGATGGACTTCAAGGTCCCTTCCAACCCAAACCACTCTATGATTCTATGATTTAGTGAAGCCGCTGGAAATAGGTGAAACTGTGATAGATAGGACCCTTTGTTCATCAAGTAGTAAATCAAATGGGGAGGAGAGCTTGTGTAGATAACAAGAAACCCCAAGACAGAAAACAGAGACAGTTTTGCGTTTGCCTAGGTGCAAATTGGGTTGTATAACCATATATGGATAAAGATTAAAAGGCAGAATATATTTGTAGATAAGGGTTGTTGTGTCAAAATTGCCTTTTGCTAAAACTAATTAAACTACAGAAAACCAAGGAGTCAGGTATATGGAAGAATTCAGAGGGAGTTGCCGAAGCGTTGCAGCGAGCCTGGACACACAGATAAGAACTGTCTAACTGGTGACGCAGACGCAGAGTACCCCACGAACACGGAGATGGAAACATATGAAAGACTGAAGGGGGGGGAAGTCAGTGTGAGCCGTTGGAGGAACGCGGGCTCCCCGGCTGCACCCAGCGCTGTTTGCTTGTCATTGCTTGCTGTAATCAATAAACAATTAATTGATCCGTAAAGGCCGAATCAAATTATTCGCCTCAATTTATAACAAAACGAATCCGGTCCGCATGAAGCTGCCCGTTTACCAGCGAGCCTTATGTGCAATAGGAACGTTTTTCATTATTAAACTGTTTGTTTGCTTGTTTCGCGGTCTTTAAGCACATTCATTCCCCACCCCGAAGCTCCCCAGCGGCCACCGCCGCGCTCCCCGCGAGGGCCGCCCCGCCTGGGGCCCGCGAGGGGCGGGGCGGAGCGTGGGCCACGTGACGGGCGGGCGGCCGCAGACCCCCCCGCGGGTGCCGCCGGCCCCGCGCGAGCCATGGCGGCCAGCGAGGAGGACGGAGGCGGTAGCGGCGCGGCGGAGGAGAACGGCAAGAAGAGGAGGCCGGGCGCCCTGGCCACGGCCTGGCTCATCTTCTACAACGTGGCCATGACGGCGGGGTAAGCGGGCGGCGGGGACGCGGCGCGGGGCATTGCCTAATAGGGCGCCGCGCTGCGCCGCGCCCCGCGGAGGTTAAGTATAGCCGGGGCGGGAAGGGCGGGGGGGAGGCCAGGCGCGGCCCCGGGGGCCGCCGAGCCTCCTCGGGGAGCTCCGAGAGCGAGCATCCTTCCTCGGGCGGGGGCCGCGCGAGGGAGCGATCCCCGTCCGTCCTGTACAGCGAGGCGAAACCTGTCTCGGAAAGTATCTCCCGCTCGCGTGCGGATGTAGAAATATTAAGGGGATTATGCATATTCTGTTACTTTCCAAGGACTAATTCTGATGTTGTTATGAACTAAGTGACAATCGAAGTTCTTGCTCATTTGGAGCTGTGGAGCCAGCTCTCTGCCCGACTTTTGCTTTTGAAATAGGAAAAAGCCGCAAACAGCTGATTGTAGAAAAAGATACATCTATTTGGCACAAATTATACCTCACGCAAGACGTTGTCATGAACGGTGCCCGGAAAAACACTGTTGGAAAGAAAACATGTTATCAGATGGACAGTCTGTCTAACTTTCAAAAAATACAATTACTTAGATGAAACTTTACTTTAGCTTAAATCAAATGTATTCCACTTTTGCCATGCGGAGTGGGCAGCTCCTCAGGTCCTGGATCCAAGTAAGCAGAGCACACACCAGCTCCCTGTGAGGCTGGAATTTCTGAAGCAGAGTGTGGTGCTGAGTAGCAGTGGGCATTTAGTGATGAGAAGGTGGAGGGGAGAGGGCTCGTGTGAGCTGCTGCCTCATACGGTGATGCTTTGCTTTGAGGGAGATCAGTGTGTATGTTGAATAACAGATTATAAGAGCATTCAGGTTTATATTGTTAGTGCTTGAAGCACTTATTTTCAGCTGTTGAAGATTTTTTCTGTTCACTACTCTTGGGGGGAAAAAAAAAAACCAACCAGAACTATGAATTTCCACATGCTTAAAAGAAAACTAAGAGCTACTTCATAACTTCCAGGCTGACATTCATCATAAGAGCTGTTTTACTTTGGTTACCAGTGGCTGAACTCTCTGCCATTTTAATCTTTTACAGCAAAACTGATATCCTGCAGATGAAACAGGAGTTCAAGCACTGATGCCCAAAGCTGTGAATGTGATCATAATGGCTTTCTTCTCATTAGCATTCGTCAATCTTGAACACATGTTCAAGTCTGTTCATATATTGCAGCAGCACTTTGTGAAAAATGTCATTTCTTTCTAGCTGGCGGGTTAATGTTCCCTCATTGAATTCCCAGTCTCATGCTCCATGTGTGAATTTGCTAATGAACACTGACTCTTGCCGCGGACTTTTATGTCTGCAGAAGATTATCGAACCATACTAGTTTTGACCTTAGGTGCTGATTCAGTATCTGTCACTTCATTCTTTCCCATCCTCCATTAATATCAAAAGGGATTAAGACATCAAAATTGCGTATTTTATGTGGAAATAGAGAAATAAGAGATGGGAACAAATTCTTATAGTCTTTGACAGGTGCTGTTTAGGAGAAAAATAAGCATTCGCAGTGGTGCAGTACTTAACAGGAACAGTGTGTTTGTCCATTTGCTGAGACAGTGCAATATAGCAAAGTGTTTCTAGACTTTTAATAAACCAGTACATAATTGCAAGTTATAATAATTCTAGTAAAAAATGATGGCTTATCTTTGTACCAAAAGTTTAAGCAATGAAAATGACAGATCAGTACTCAATCTTACAGAAAGTGTTTTCCATTTCCTGGTGATTACCTGGCCATATTCGCTACAAGGGCTTTCATGAGTTCCAGAGTAAAAGCTGCTGGCAACTAAATAAATTGATCTGCAGAAATTCAGGAAAATTGTTTATGTAAAACATATTTGCAAACTTAGCTTCCGAGAGCAGTCCAAGATTACTCATCTCTGCAGCCCTTTTGTTACGGAATGATGTGCAGAAAAAGCCTTGTTAGATTAGATGTATTATGGCTTCCCAGGCTAGGGCTGGGATGGAGCTGTTGCTTTCACCATTCATACTGCCAGATGATGTAAACTCACTGTCACGTTCTTCTTGTCAAACACTTCACGATAAAACAGGAAAGCTTTACTGTGAAGGATGACCAGTGTGTAATTCCTCATTTCCAAAGTGGTGGCAGACAAACTTAAATTGATGCACTCAGAGTTATGAAATCTGAGTAATATTTGTGGAGGCGAATTTTGGAGCTCTTGCAGATCAAATTAATGGGCTTAAAGTAGAAGGGATCAAGGAAGGGAATCATTCCTACCATGCGGGAAAGCCTCACTAACTATGCGAGTTTCAAATGCCATCATGAAGTGCTGGAATAGGCCGCACTAAGTGACTGTGTAGCAGTAGGCACTGTGTCTAAGAGTTGTTCAGGGGCTGATAGTGAAGTACATGCCATTTGAGGTGAACAGAAAGCTGTCACGAACCGTGCGAATCTCATGTCATTACAGCATAACAGGTCTGACCAAAGATCAATGTTTCCTGGTACACCATTTCCAGCGTTAGCCAGTGCCTTATGCTAAGGAAAGAGTGCAAGAGTAGGAGAGATGTTCAGTATTTATCCAAATGTTTCTCCAAATGTTTATGTGCTCTCTGAATCTGGCTCTGAGAATTCCTCAGATCCCTCAGCTTTGTCACTTGGCCCCTTCCTTAGCCAGAGCTCATATCACCGTGTAATGTGCTTGCTATGGCTTTACCTGCAATGAAAGGACTGATTAATTGTTCCTCACCAGAAAAGAAGTTAAGCTAAAGTTATTGTAACTTTTGTATTTTTGACTCTCAAACTAGCCATCCGTAGCTCTGGTTATGCCTGTGAGTGTACATTAAAGAATTTTTGTGCTTTTATAGTCTTTGTGGATTGAAACCTGAAGTTCCAAGGCATCTCGCTAGTATGGTCTTTGTAAGAGTGTGGTATAGCTGTGCATTAGATGTGGAACATATGGTACACTATTTTGAAAATATTAATTATATGAACATAGACTAATTGTGTGGAAGGAATTGCACACACATTAGATTATTGTGTCGGGTCTGTGCTGAGTGGTGGACATCAAGTCAGCTCCACTTTAGAAGTTTATTTTTTTAGTTTCAATTTTCATTTGAGATCTCAATTTAAGTTTTATATCAAGGTTGATTTAAAAGATACTGTTACTTACTTTCTTTTACATTGGAAGGTTTATCAGTTTGTAACATTGTTCAGTTTCCTTAAAAAAAAAAAGGTAAAAAAATTAGCCAACACCATCAAATGTGCAAGTTAAATATACCTGTCTCTGGAAGCCAGGAACATGGAGCACCCATCTCTCAGCACTGATTTTCAGTCTGATTTTCAAAGACCACTTTTCAACACTTTTGAAAACTGAATCATAATGGTAACTACAGTTGTACAGCCACAAACAGAAATATTCACATCACTAGTCAGTTCTGAAAATTATCAGTTGAAGTGCTATGAAACACGCAAAAAAAGTAGTTGATAGGTTCCAGCCCTTTACTCGTGACTCAGAATGATGGCTTCAGTGCCAAGTTCATCGTATGTTTTTGAATAACTAATTCATAGTAAAGATGCAAGAGGATTTAATAGTAAAAATATGTAGTCACTGCTAGTGAAAAGACTGATGAGCTTGTGGGTTTGGGAAAGGTCCCCTCAATTCATAACAGTCCTTTGAATATAAACAAGTCATTCTCCATCCTTTCCCCAGTAAAGAAATTTTAAAGTAAAGTGTAATGTTTACATAACTTTATGTAGTATTTATGTCTAAAAATATTTTTAATAATTTCCTGAGAACACTGTCAACTGAAGAAGCAAAGATATTCTGTAAAGAAAGTATTCTACTAAATTAGTTACAATGGATGGATATTTTTAGAGTTCTAATTTGATATGTATCCATTCTCTTTCTTTTGTAGGTGGTTGGTATTAGGTATTGCCATGGTGCGCTTTTATATACAGAAAGGAACACATAGAGGCTTGTTCAGAAGTGTTCAAAAGACGCTTAAATTTTTCCAGACGTTTGCTTTGCTTGAGGTAAACTTTAAACATTAGTTTGCTTTACTGGATGCTGCATATCATAGGCAAAATGCATTATTAACCCAAATTTAATAGCAAAATATTATCTTAGTACTTAAAGTCTTTCTAACTTTATTATTTAATGAATGGATTTTTTAAGGCAAAATGATTAGTTGAAACAAATGCACACATTTTTTCAAACTTAATTCCAATATATCTTTATATCTAATACTACCTGGGAACTGCCTTAATTTGAGAGTCTAACTCTAAGGACAAAATCTCTGGAGGCATTCCAGCCAGCAGATCAACTCTCAAGCTTAGGTTTTACCCTCCAGCGATGGTAGCTTCCCTCTTATTCCTTGTACTGGACTCATTATCCTTCAGCGCCTTTCCTGCTTCTGCTTATTTCCTGACTGGATTCACATGCCCCATCTAATCTGTTACAACAGGGTCTGTGCAAGCTTTACAAAATGTATACCCACAACATCACAGAATTATTTAGGTCGTAAAAGACCTTTAAGATCATCGAGTCCAAACGTAAACCTAACACCGCCAAGTCTACCACCAAACCATGTCCCTAAGGACTACACCTACACACTGTTTAGATACACTCAGTAATAGTGACTCTACTGTTTCCCTGGGCAGCCTGTTCCAGTGCTTGATACGCACTTGTGGCCTCAGTTTATGATACATCTGTAGCATGAAACTTTTTGGTGAATTGAGCACTTACCATTCTTTCCCAGGCACAACAAAGAGTGCCTATGTACATTTTAATTTTCTTTCTCAATCTGTCTGTAACATGGAGTTCAAGCAACTTAAAATTGTGTGGCCATCTGTATATAGGCTTTTATAGTATTAAGCTTTCGCAATAAGTAATTCTACTCAAATCTGCCAAAATAATGGAAAGTGCTCTATTTCCTAAACATTAGTGACCATACAGTAAGTCTGAAGCTTCATAGTTGTCGTTGGCAAAATTATAATAACGTTATTAATCTGTAGTCAATACAGAGCACTTCAAAATTGCAATGCATTTAGCATCTGTTATGACCACCTCTACACTGTCCTGTAAAATTTCTCTTTGAATAAGATAATGGGAGGGAACCTCGCTGGCTGAAAAAATAAATGCTTTGTAAGTGTGTAAGTATGTAATATATATAATTAATTTGGAAAATAAATCTTTCATGTGTTTGCACAGATCAGATTCTGGCCCCATCACAGCATTTGTTGCCAGGGCTCTAATGTGTATTTATCTTAAAGACTGTTAATTTGAGACAGAAAATCAGTTCTCCTTCAGAATTAAGCTTAGGATTGTATTATTTTCAAAAGGCCATGTTTATAGTGAAGATAGTAACATACTGTACATCAGTAACCTCTAACTTATTTTTATTTACAGGTAGTCCACTGTGCAGTTGGTGAGTTCATTGTTTTAGTTTCTCCTGTAACTACTTAAAATGTGAATTGCACAACAGAGGTAACGCGTTTCTCTTTTTAAGGAATAGTTCGCACATCTGTGCTTGTGACTGGGGTCCAAGTGAGTTCAAGAATCTTCATGGTGTGGTTCATTGCACATAGCATAAAACAGGTATGTGCGTGAGCAAGTTATGTTTTGATTTTTTTTTAGGAGAAGCTATTAGTACGGTTCTCATTTCCAGGAAGACCAATTAAAAAATTAACGACATTTCTCCAGAGAATACTTAAGTGTAATTTTGGAAGGTGGGGTTACAGGATGGAATTTGTGTGCTTCTACCCAGGAGACTAGGTCTAGGTCTTAGCTGAGAATCAGCACAGTCTTTGGCATTGTGCCGGCTATGGTCTGCCTAAGTGAGATCAGTGACTACTGCTGTTATTTACCAGCAAATCTACTAAAGTGTTACCAGTTCCTTTTCAAAAACTTAACTTAGCACTTAACAAGTTAATCTGAATGAACGTATGTCTTAAATTGAATTTACTTGGATGAACATGGTTGTAGTTTTGCAATTTATTTTAGTAATTTTCTCAGGATTTAAAATGTTATGGTAATATTAACATTTGGTGGCATCCATACTGCATTATTTTCATTAAAAATATGTCAAGTTATGCAGCATGCCACAGTGGCACTTCAGGTCTTATATACATGAGAGGTTTATTTGCCTGGTGGTTGTAAGTCTAATGATTCGTTACCACAATGAAGCAAGCTGATTGCTTGCAGCTTGTAGATAGGACATTCAGTTTAGTTTCTGAGGTCTGCTTTCTGTGGGGGGCATGTAAGAATTGTCAAATTTTTGAGTCTGTGCTCCTGAATTTTTTTATACTTAAAAAGCTGAGCCATTAAACTGTCTCACCAGCAGATGGCACGTGCCTTTCTGCTAATGGGCTATCATACATCTGCCTCCTCTTCTCAGATCCCTTCGTTGCAGTTCACAGAAGACTCATTTTCTACGCTTCATCTTTTCCTTTCCTTTGCTCTTTTCAACAAGCGATAGGCTTTTCATACATCTTTTTTTTTTTTTTTTAATATAAGCTAAATGTTTTCATTTTTCCCTTAAGGGACAATGTCTCAAAGATTAACAAGTTTTTAATGTTGGATGTTTATATGAATGCTAGAACATAGCACTAAATTTTGCCATTTTGTTATTATCTGCAGTGGCTTAAATCTTTACCACATCCAGTTATTTCTTTTGTTTCCTCTATCTTCAGTACAGTAGGTCAAGCTGTGTCTGAGAAAAAAAATACATCTGAATGTATGTCTGATTGTACTTCACGCTGTTATTGCTTAGCAGGCATGAATGTTCAGGGTCACTTTAGGTGGTGAGAGGTATGTTAGTGATAATAGCCAGACCCATAGCTCCCTACTTGACTGGAGATTTGCAAGGCAACAGATAGGAATTCTCTGCATACTTATTTAAAGCTCTTCTGCTTGGATTTAGCACTGTGACATGAGTCCAAGTTTGTGTTATCAATGTTTGTCTCTAATTGCATGAAACTAAGAACAGCCTAGTACTGTCTTTCCCTCTGCTTATTTGTTTGAATGTCTTTGCACTTCAGTTGTTGCTATGTGTTTTTGCTTTTGGCAGTACTTTTATATCTCATTTTCTTTTGTGGTGTTGATGAGATCCTTTCACTAAAAGTGCATCTTCTTTGACTGACACATCGAGGATGAGATTTTATGAGATGATGAGCAGTTAAAATTTTTCTTGGCTTTTGACAGAGTTCTGCATTTTCAGCATCTTTGAGATGTATTAAGCTTTGTCACCGTGTTGCGTTTTGTTTAAAAAAATGTTTCCCTTTTTTGTAATTTTAACAAAACTTGTGTTACTTTATTTTATTTCACAGACATCCCTGGAGCTTTTCAGCCTTCAGGCATGGAAGTGTATTACAAAATTCCTCCCTTTTTAAAGAAAAGAAAATTACTTGCGTGTAATTCTTCTTCTCAGAAGGTAGTGTTTGTGATAGATCCCCATGTGCCTTCTTTGCATTTGGGGACTTTTGTTTATCTGTTCACTTAGAGTGAAAAGGAACAGTTGTTTTGAAACAGCAGAGAGGTGTGCTACCTACCGATGAGGCAGTTTAATGACTCAGAACTTAAATCTTAAACGAGATTGTTGAGTGAGTTTACCCAAAGCTCCTCATCTACCAAGTACTCTTCGTTTAGTGATCTATCTGTGTTCCAGCTCCTTAATTATCTTACAGCACTCTGAAGTCTGCCACATTTGATCTGCGGCCAAGTTCCAGTTAGCAGATTATACTAAAAAAATCCTTTCTTTTGTCTGAAGTTTCATAGGTATGTGTGTTATATGGTGAGGAAGAAGCAAGATAGAAAGGAAGAGAAAGTCTAGGAGACAGAGTAGTGAAATGCAGAATTGGTAAAAACTGCTTATAAAAGGAATGTATTCTCTGTAGCATTGTTTTCTTCTCGCTGTTTTGAAGAGTGAAAAAATAAAAAGTAAATCACAAATAAAAAGAGGGAGACAGCAAAGTGCAAATGCAGACAGGGAATAAAGAGGAGGAATAAGCTTAATTATAGAGGATTATGTTTTGATGTTTGCATAATGGATGAAGATTGCTCAGTTTGCAATATGTCTGTATGTTAGCAAATATGTGTGATAAAGAACTGTATATGATAATGATTTCAGCAGATCACTTTTATGCCAAAATTTTCTTTCTTTATGAAATATTAGTTCTGTTTCATGTATCTTAAATAGAAGTCTGTTGCAGTTTGCACAGAAAAGAAGCTTAAGGATGAAGAAAGTTTTGGTTCTTTATACTTCTGCAGATCCAGAATGAGGAGAGCGTTATTCTTTTTCTGGTCGTATGGACTGTGACAGAGATTACTCGATATTCCTTCTACACATTCAACCTGCTCAACCATTTGCCATACTTCATTAAATGGGCCAGGTGGAGATGTCTTGCACTTCAGTTTCTCATAGTTCTGTGCATGTTAGTTTCACGCATGCTGAGCTAACACACAGGAGAGCAGATGTTTGAGCTTTGGTTATGTGTCAGCTTAGCGCAAGTCAGTTGCTTTCAGTACTTGGGATCATTGTTACTTGGTTTAAAGTGTTAAAAATATCTTAGACGAGTGTGATTTGTTCTTTGCTTTTTGTGTGTCACAGTTTGAGCTCTGCTTTAATTTAATTTTTTTTCCCTTTATCTTTGGAGTCATCTTCTAACTCAGAGTATGACTCCTTAAAATGCTTCTGAAATTAAGCACCTGCACTTTTTTTTTGTGGATTCCAGGCCTTTGAAAAAGTGAGATTTGTTGTTACTCAGTCTTATGTGTACTATTGCTTTATGAAAAGTTGTGCTTTATTGGAGCTTTTGTAAGGTTATATTTGCATAGTTAAGCTAAATATTGACTTAGTGTTCCATATCAAAGCTGCTTTGATTTTGAAGTGTACTTAATGTTGGCCACTAGATCAGATTTATTACAGAGACTGCATGTTTATCAGGAGATGTAACTGGGAGAGAAGTATTCTCAGGGGTTGTTATTTGAAAAATACACGTAAGACAGACAGACATACACTGCTAGAAGGAAAATATCTTTCTTTATTCAGCACAGGCAACTCTTACTATAAAGAGCGTGTTTCTCTATTTTCCTGTATTTTTGTTTTATAGATAATACAGTTCTGATGCTTCTAATGCACTTCTTTGATATGTCTGATATTTATGTCCATTCTCTTAATACATGTTTGTTTTTTTTTCCTAATACCTAGGGTGGTAGGTTTGGTCATGTTGAGGCACTAAATGGTAAACTTAAAAATAATCAGGTCTGGTTTCATGAATAATTTTTTATATAGGCTTCAGAAAGAGAAATACATCCAGGAAGTACTACCTTGGCAGGTACACTTTAGTGTATCTTGAATGATGGAATTTTTGTTTCCTTCTCATATGCCGTAGGGAAAACTGACATTCAACAGCAGAGATATATTGTGAAATATACTATAAACAAAACATTTGAAAATGTATTATCTTTTCATAGAGTCCAAAATGTACCTCTAAGATAATCAAACAGGAAAGTTCTTGCCTTTAGCTTACATTCGTAAAAGATGTGCCTGCCCATTGTCTAACGGGACAGGTGTGCTTTAAATTTTAGTTCAGAATTTTTCCTTTTTCTTTTTTTTTCTCCACTGTGTAGAGCCAAATAGTGTATGGATCATGTAGTGTCAGTTCCTTCTTATACCTCCCCTAATCTGTTCGCTGACCTCTGAGTCCTCTCAGCCTGGCTGGATTACTGCTGTTTTGGGTCTCTATCTCTTTTGGTCATGGAGTGCACAGTGTGCCTTTCTCTCTGTCCGACAGCTCTCATTTGCTGTTCCGTGCATGAACTTGAGAGCAGAGAAACTGCATCTCCATGGCACACTGAGTAATGACAGCACAGACCCAATTCATTACAGTTTTCATTTTATCCCCACCTATGTGGCCTATGCTGTTCAAACCACATTTTATTTAAACTGAATACCTTCCCCTTGTATTTGAACATTTTCTTCCCATTTTAAAATGAACCTGATGAGTTTCTGGAGCTTTCATTTTCTTTTATTTTTTTTAATTCCATTAGTGGTAACATAGTATTTCTTTGATTTCCCGTGTGCCAGTAGGTAAAGCAGGCTTATGATGTTTCTCAACATTTACATTATTTTCAAAGAAATTATAATACATAGAGTTGACCCAGTTTGCATACGCTATGACAAGGGTGTGTAGGATCATCTCAGTTTGGGATTCAGTCCTGGTCCGCTTCTTGTCAGTGACAACAAGAGCAAGATCAGGAAATTTTGAAAAAGGCATTATTGGAGACGATAAATTTGTGGATTTTTTCACTCTTTAGTATTAGAAAGACATACACACATATTTTACCTTTTTAAATCGAAGGACTGAGGAATGCATTCTCTGTAAACCTAAATAACTCTTTCCAAAGTAACTGAAACTGATATTCTGTGCCAAGTAAGGATTTGGTCATTGATTTTGGTGCAGAAACTACTATAATATATTGCTGTGCCACTAATAATAGCAAGAGGAACTTTTAAATTCATGGAGTGTCTCTCACATGGGTTTTTTTTTCAATACAGATACAACTTTTTTATCATTTTGTATCCTGCTGGAGTTGCAGGTGAACTGCTAACCATATATGCTGCTTTACCCTATGTGAAGAAAACAGGAATGTTTTCACTGAGACTTCCCAACAAATATAATGTCTCCTTTGACTACTATTACTTCCTTATTATTGTCATGTTCTCCTATGTGCCATGTAAGTATACTTAACTGTAGTAATGCTAATAGCATAATAATCAATTATCAGCAATGTTGGAAACACTGTCTGTAGTTAATTTGGCTGAACATTTTCTACTATAAATGAATTTGCTTTATAGTCTTCATAAGAGCGTGTTCTGGGTTTTGCTGTGCTTTAATTGGTTAGATTGACATTTTCCATCCTGGTATCTGCCTCAGAACATAAGCCATCTTAAAAATGTCACTGAAAATGCTGAAAACATTTTTAAGACTTAAATGAAGTAAAAAAACTATTTGCTTACACACAGAAATATCTGCAACTGTGTCATAGAGAATTTCTAGTGTCTCTGTCACTTTGAAGCAGTGGCTTAAAAATTGTCCTGCACGTTTGTGCTAGAGATTTTCCTTGTTTTTATTGCTACTAATATCCAGTTACATGCCAGCTCTAAAAATTGCCATTTGAGTATGCTTGGGAAAAACTTGAAGCAATATTCTCAAGATTTCATTTTTACGGAGATCCATCCCCTAAATCTCTCTGAACCTACTTCAGTCCCTTGTTTAATCTGATTGTCCTACTTCTGGATAGCAGAAGACAGTTCAGTTGGCTAACCAGAGCTAAGAGTAGAGTGACTATCTATGTTTCACTTCCAGTGTTATTTCCACTGGTGCCTAAGCAGTTGAGACAAGAAGAAAGCAACCTGATTCAGATGCAGCACCTCAAATGAGGCTAGACCAAGCTAGGCAAACAATGTTTTATGTAGTTTGGATAATGAGGCTAGAAACAAGGTAAGAGATTAGGGAGAGGCATTAAGAAGTAGGAAAATCAAAGTTAAAAGGGTCTGTGATCTGCAGACTCCTTATAAAGGTATTCCTTTAAGGAGTTGGCCTTTAAACGTCGACTTTCACAGTACGTGCACACACTGTGGAATTTTTTGTTACAAGAAATCATGAAGGACAATGAGAAAGATTTATATGAATAAAAGAAGCGCTAAGTTTTCATAACTTACTAATGATTTTACAGTTGTTGATATTACTTAATGCTTTGTGAATAAATCTGATTTTCTGTTCATTACATATAAGTATCAAATGTATCAGTAGGACAGTAATATAAAAGATCTCAGAAGGCTAGGAGAAAGGGAGCTCCTCACTTCAACACTGAAGAAGTAAGGTAAATTTGTATCCTCTTTAAGGTCTTAATTCAAATATGCCTATGTTAGCACAGATTTGAAGACTTAAGGCACTGCCAGGAAGCAGATAAGTCCTGTTTGTATGAAGGAAGTGTTGGAGGGAAGTGCACTGAACAGAGGGTATAAATTATGGGGGCCTTGTCTGAGTTCCGAGTAATTATTGTTTTGTAATTTTGTAATTCACTGCAGTGTTCATGACTTGCTATTACTTACCTTAACCAACTCCAGTACTATATGCCATAATATTTCCTCAGTTCATCATTCTGCAAAACTGTATTTTTCCATTATGAGATCTGTTGAGCTTTTTCATCTGAATTGCTTTCTTTTATGTTTTGATCAAGTATTTCCACAACTCTACTTCCACATGCTGCGGCAGAGAAGAAGGGTGCTTTATGGAGAAGTGATTGTGGAAAAGGACGATTGAATCAAGCCGTGTAACTCTGGTGCTTTTAATGGAAAACAAAAAGAGGGTAAAACCCCAAAACTTCCTGTGATTTTTCTGAGTCCAAGTTTTAAAACATGGAACAAGAATAAACAACTGTGTATAAAATAGCATGGACTGTATTATTTTTACAGTTAATATATCTTCAGACTTACCTTTTCATCCTCGGTTTCACTTTCATTTTTAATTGTGCATTTCTTCAGACAAATTATTTTCTTAATTTCAATAGATTGACAGATAGCTTTAAAAATTGGAGTAGTTGGCTACTGTGCTTCCTGTTCTGAAAGGCCTCTTCTGACCTGTAATCATCATCCAGAGCAGAAGGGCAGTTGATAAGTTGTACTGAAAGTGAGTCTTCTGGAAAACAAAGTATAAATTAGAGGATGTTTTTCATGGACTAGGTGACTTAAATGTTATTTAAGCTTTATATTAAATAGTACCTTTCCTGTTACAAGTGCTGTTAGCATGTTGTTCAATGTTCTTTGAATTACAGGATCACACTATAGAATCCCAGAAGAACTTCTGAAAGGAGCTGAGTTCTTGATTGTCAGTGAACTGTCAGTGGACATTTAGATCCCTCTGTATTTTCATTTGTAATTTTGAAGATACATAGAATAATTGATATAATATTAACTGGTTGAAAGTTTGTGGTGAAGAGTAGACCTTTCTCTTATCAGTGACGGGAATAGGATTCGTTTGCAGAGGAAGACCGATTGTCAGCATGTTTCCTATGCTACATTTAATTATGTATGCAGAAAAATAATGATATTGCATTTAGAAACTGAGAGTGAGATATTTAACTTCTTATTAATGGCTATAAACAAGGTTAAAATATATTTGAAATAATGTCTTAAAATATAATTGTGCTTTGAATCATCCCATTTTACAATTTAGCTGCTCCCTCCCCGTTAATTGTTTATACTATGTTAACTTAATTCTATTTAATGTCTTCAATGATTTGCAAGAGGGATCTACAGTATATTGTTAAAAGTTACAGATGATGTTACTATATGATAACTGAGTGGGAGAGGTCCAACAGATGGATTAAATGTAGACAAGAATTAGATGCAGCCTAAGAGATTCAGAGAAAAGGTAATGTGCTTGAGGAAACTTGGTGAGAGAGGATTGAAATGTCATGATGTAGTTAGAAGTCTTGATAATGGAGGTAACAAAGTTGCTTCTGGTATCACTAAAGTCAAAAGAAGAGTATATACGTAGATATGCTGCATCAGGTAGATGGAAATCAGAAGCATCCTTGTGATTGCCAAGGCAATTTTTGGAGGACAGTTTTATATTTTGGGTACCTGAGAGGTGAGAAATTGAGTCGATCATCTGAAAAGTAAGGGAACTGTACAAAATTAATAGAAGTGAGAAAGAAGTTGGAAAGAGTGAGTTATTAAAGTATGTACAGTTTTTTGTTATGTGACATATACATGGAAAGGAGGAGCCTTTCTAAGTATGAAGATGTCACTGGAATGGATGATATAAAATTGAAACAAGGTAAATACCCAATGAATATCAGGAGAAAGATCCTACCAATGTGATTGGTTAGGTTGTAGAATGACACAGCAGTGTTTATCAATGCATACAATTTCTTGGAAGGTTTCAAGTTAGATGTAGTGCAATACAGGAAAATAATTTTCCTTTGGTAAGAGTTTATACTACATACTTGAATAGGCAGTTTCCATTTTTAGCTTCAATGTTTCTATGATAATTCATTTTTTTAAAAAAATTGTAGATACACCTTTTTCTGGTACATCAGCTTATTTGATGGAAAAGCATTGATTTACTACATCCTTAACTTTTGCGCCTTACATTTGTGATATTTATGCATGTCTTCATTACATGTAGATTAGTTTCCCTTTAAGTGACAGGTGCATAGTGAACTCTGATGTAGAATAGTTGTATTTCTTACAGTTTTAAAAGGTGTAATCTTTGTGGGTTATAGAACAAATTTCACACAAGGTGCTATAATTTAACTTATTATTTCTCTGTTTTACATGCAGCTAAAATTATTGAAAATCTAAATATAAACTATGCATTTACAGTATGGAATAACAGAATAGTTATTACACATGTTCAGACTAGCAGTGGTATTTGTCCACTGTTCTTAAGAGTACTGTTTTATAACTTCACTTGCTTTTTCATCCATGAGGAACATCATGGCGATTTTTACAAATACTTCTCAGTTAGCAAGCAGGAGAGTATGATGAAATATGAGTAACTAAGATGAGATTAAGTTCTGTCTCTCTCTTTTTTTTTACCATCAGGGCAGCTCATCTAGATCATAGCCATCAAGTCATTGAAAATACTTTGAGTACTGTAAGGATGTCATTTTGAAATACTTAATCAGATAAGTGTATCCCACAGATACTATTCCTGTAATAAAAGGAATACCTGCGCTGTAATACTGTATTATATTTGTTTCCATTGTGGCTTAAGGATATTATCGTATATCAATTAAAGAGTTGCCTTTATATCCTTTTGTGCATATGTGACATGAAAAAAATACAGCGCTGTTTGCTAAAATCTTACATTTGCATTTTCATAAAGCAACAGTGTGCAAGGAAACGATGGAGTTTTAAAAAGTGATTTGCAGCTGCGAAAGAGTCCTGCTAAATGAGACATGAATAAAAAAAAGCTTAAAATTATTTACAGTGTTGTATTCAGTGTCTTATAGAACTGAGAGATTGCCATGTAGAGTAGTTTACATTGCATGTACTTTAAAATAAACAATCAGTATGTTCTTCCTCATCTTTTTAGTTAGAAGCCTTTCACTGGAGCCTCAATGTATATCTTCCTGGGTTTATATCTTCGCAAAGGTAGTGAGAATTGCAGGTAAAATCCTCTCACCATTGACTGTGGATGGGCCAGGATTTTATCCTGGGTAGCTTCAACTTAAGTATAACATTGTGAAACATTTAATTAGCTTGTTAAATGGACATAAAAAGTTAAGTATGAATTTCATATGGTGCTCACTTTCTAACTTCTTTTTGACACCTGTCTTTTTTGTCTTCCCCCTCTGCAATATGCCTAGTTTTCTAAAGCATTGGAATCCTCCTGTTCATAAAGATTAGGAATGTATTCAAACATCAATGTCTTTAACAATTTGTTCATATAAAGGTGTTGCCTTACCTATGCTATATAAGCCTTCTGGAATGGATTAATACAGACTATGACATTATGAAGCTTTTTTAATGACAATACATAGGAACAGGCATTTGTAAGGAGATTCCTGTTTGTCAAGTAATGTTTCCTACCATTTATAGTAACATAAACACACCATCATTTTTTATGAACTCCGGCTGAAAGCTGGAGTTGGATTTCTTGAGATTTCCCTCAAAACTGATGTAATGTTCCCACTGCAAAAGGCTGT
This sequence comes from Clamator glandarius, assembly GCA_033459285.1. Classification (NCBI taxonomy): domain Eukaryota; kingdom Metazoa; phylum Chordata; class Aves; order Cuculiformes; family Cuculidae; genus Clamator; species Clamator glandarius. The sequence goes on from JAUNZM010000046.1 coordinate 3,450,989, forward strand.
TCCAGGACAGACTGGGTGAATTACTTCGTTTCACAGCTCTGCCCAGAATGTCTAGAGGCCACATTCTGGACTCAGGGCATGGGCAGTGCAAAGGAATATGATGCTGAGAAATTACATCTTCCACATCAGCTGCCAGGAGGGTCACTGAGGCCATTATGAACAGTAGTTGATAGAAATAATTTCTCTCACCTCCCACTATGCAGGACGTGAGAAGAGAGGAAACTCAGTGTGCTCTCATACCTTCTGCGTAGGCAGCTCATGAGATCATCTGGGAGTATCTCTGTACAAAAAGGGCTTTTCTGCTCTGCTCAGCTGTCTTATTACTATCTATAAGCCTATATTTCTTGAAATACTGATATGCCAAGATAGCTCTGCCGCACTGATCTCAGTAGTATAGTAAAAATTAACAGCCTTGGAAGAATGGTGCAACGTGCAGCATGCTCCTTCCGATTCCCATTGAATGTAACATCTAGCCAGGTTCATGTTAATGGACAGATTGCAATGAATGACTAGTTAACAGGGAGGTATGTGGAGACCTTTTTCTGTGACCAGAGGGAACCTATTTTCTTCTTAGCCAGAAAGAAATATGTGCATTTTAAATCTAGGTCTAGCTACTGCTCTGACTGTGGAACTTGCAGTCTTCACAGTACCTTACTTTAGTGGATATTTACATGATTACTAAAAAAACTAGAATGAAAAAATTACAACCATTACAATATTTTATACTTTAAGGTAGTTGCTACCTGAACATTTTTTGTGAATTCAGCTCTTACTTGATCTACCGTAGGAATAAAAAGAAAGTTAATACAGATAAGCATTCTGCATTAGGCAGGAGGGCGTCATAAATCAAAATTTCAGGCAGGCAAACTGGCTGCAGTTGTTCATAAAGGATTGGTTAAATGTTTCTGAACAAAAAGGTTGAAACTTTTCTGAAAATTAAATTTTATTTCATAATGTATCTATGAGCATATTTTTAAATATACTGTATTCTATTCTATTATTTATTATCTGTTTAAAATTTAAATTTGTGCTGAACATACACTTTAATAGATTATTAACTGTAGCCTATTAAAATGTTGTATTCTGTGTTTGTTACAATGGCTGTTTAAGAAACAAACACCTCGTGTTTCTGCAAAGCTCTGTGTTCTCTTGCTGAAGTGAGTTGCAGTATTGTTAGTGCCTACTAAGCTTTGCAAGGCTGTTCAAGTGGCACGTTAATATTTGCCAAAGAATGGCTCCTTAAACTTGCTTTGATGGTGGTGCACCTTGATAGTGAGTGGTACATCTGGTTCATTGCGTGGTACTGTGCACCACTAATGCTGTTCTAGGGGTCTTGAATCCTCCCAAAGGGGCTACAGATGTCAGTAAGTGATTCATCCTTATGAATTGCCAGATGGAAAAGACCTGTTGTGTGAACTCTTAGGTCACAAAAGTGAGTAAGTCTGACAGGAGACCTTAAGGCTGTACTGAAATAAACTAGAGAACCTGGATGTAGGGTAAGTCTAGCCCTCTCATAGGAACTTGCTGTCAAATTCAGGCCTGCAAATGGTAGTGACTTTCGAGTTCTAAAATGTACGCCACTTTCTGTGTCATGTTGTATCAACTGAAACACATTGCCTTTTTATTCACAGCTCTCTTGCTTCTCTGTTCACTCTTGAATGTATTTTATGTCCTTTCAGTTGATAGCTTTGTAAAACTGTAAGTACAGGAATATTTACCTAAGCATATAATGTATAGAATTGTACTTAAAGATTCTTTAAAACAAAAATGCATCACAGCTGCTCATTGTTGTTATTTTTTTCTGAAATGCATATCATTAGCAGTTTACACCAACAGGAAAACAACACACTATTACACTTTTAATAACTTATTTATTTGCAAATTTTATATGATTTGTTGAGCTATAGATTCAGATATTTGTTTTAGAGATTGTTAACACTGTAGCACTATAGAAATTCATCATCAATTAAAAGACATGTTCCAAACTATGTTCTATTTGATTTTATTTTTTTGTAGCATGTAGAAGTCAATTCATGTAAATGTTCAGCATATTATACCAGACTGATATCTGTTTACAAACACTATACTTTTTATTTTCTGTGATCCTTCCTTTTTATATTATATTCCATTAAAAAAGAGGTAGGTTTGAGTGGCAATAATGATTTATCAAACAAGAGGGAAAAATACAGGACATTAATGAGAATGTATAACATCTGTCAGCATGTATGAAGACAATTGCATTACAGTGGTCTTCATATAGGTATTACAATAGTGGATGTTTCACTGTTTTGGAACAGGACTTTTTAGTGGTATTAACCTTTGAAGAGGGTGGAGGTAGTAAACATCCTCTGGCCGTCCTTTGCAACATAACTAACAATGACATTGTGGCTATGAGGCTTTTGTTGCCATGACAGTATGATAAAGCAATATGTGAGCATTCACACCTGCTTCTTTTGAATTAGTAATCAAGTGTTCGTAACCCCAAGGATACATGGGGTAACTGCATACATGGCTAAATCCCGTTAGTCAATTGTATTATAATGGGCACGTAGATCTCAGAATCTGAAAGTCACAGAAGTTGTCTTCTGATCTAAATTTACAAAGCAGGATTTACTTGTCCTGGCCCTCTACTAGTGTTAAACCAGTGAGATTTTTATAGAAGCTAGTAGAAGAATATTTACCGATTTCAACAGGAGTGTGATGGGACACAGGCATTCACGTGTTCTCTTCTGTGTAATTCTGAAATCAGGAAAAAAAGAAAGCTGTAACCTCCCTGCTAACACTGTCTGGGGGAGAGCACATGCTTGTTTGTGCATTAGCTATTGCATGGTGACTCGCATGCCTCCCAACTTTAACGTGTGTCTGCACCCACTGCTGCTCCCTGTGGAACGTGCCAGAAGACCAGGAAATCTCCAGTATTACACTGCTATTGCATTATGTTAATCTGAATTCAGCAGAGTCTTGAAACCCCCTTCACGTATCTGCAGAAGTATCTTTAATTTCTGAAATTAATCTAGTCCCAATGACACATCCCATTAAAAATAGGCAGGATAGATCAGCCTTTGCAGCTGCTTGGACATTCCTCGCTTGGAATGCTGCTATCACTGAGCAACTTTGATTTTCATGTGTAGTCTCTTGGAGGTCTGCTCATGCCACTCTCATAAAATGGCACTTTGCCTGCCCTTAAGTATGCCTCTGATTTATCATGTATGAAGTTGCGTTGTGTGATAGAATTAAAACTCCAGCTCATGAAGGTGAGAAACAGATTTCAGTACTGAAGACAGCAAATTACATTTTATTGTGTAAATAAGTCTGGGAATACCATTAAGATTGCAATTCAGTCAATGACAAAAGAAAGACAGAGTTGCGGATCTTGCAGCCAACATTTGCAGGCAGCTGAAAGCAAGTATTTAACATTAGTCCTGTTTTCATTTGAAGGGAGGTGATATTACTGAGAATAAAAATCTGGATTTTTTTGCCAGAAGAAGTCTTTTATAGTGATCATCTCTGACTGGGACTCAATTGATTTAACTTTCCAATCTCTATATCATATCCATCAAATTCTTAAGAAAAGGTTCTGTCTCTCAAGAAAGCAAGACCATGGAAACAATTCTTCTAGCAGTTCTTAAACAGAAAATTTATCTAAGATTTCATGATATATGAACACTTGAATGTTTTGATCTGTTCAGGAGAAATTATAAATTAGATCATATAAAGGGTTATTTATTTTGTTCTCTGTGCTTACTACAAAAATAAAGTGCTAAAAAAGGAGTTTGAAATCTCAGAGAACAATGTCCAGATATGAAACATGCTGGTACTGAATCTTTAAAAAGCTGATAATATCTTAGAGTTAACAGTTAGAAAGTGGAGGCACAAGCTAACTCTTCTCAAATGGAAAAAGTAGCTCAAACCTTAGTCACCCTAGGCAGTGTCTGCTGTTGTCTATTATAGTATAAATTTCAGTGTGCTCATACTTGATACAGAAGGTTTTTAAAAAAAAAAATCAGTAGTCATAAGTAGTTACTGATAGAAACGTGTTGCTGTCATGTGCAGCTCAGGTCAGAAAAAAAATGAAAAGAGGGCACATTTTCTCCATTCCTCAATGTGTTTAAATTAAAAGATTGTCCTATTTAAGAGCCATATTAGACAGTGTTGCCATGATACTTCTCATTTGCTGTGAAATCAAAGTTAAGATACTTTTTAGATGAAGAAGGTACCTTTTAGAGAAGAACACTGCATTGTCAGCCTCTGGCCTGGACAGGCGCACGCTCTTCTGGGTGGAAAACTGGCTGGATGGCCGGGCCCAGAGAGTGGTGGGAAATGGTGTTAAATCCAGCTGGAGGCCAGTGACAAGTGGGGTTCCCCAGGGCTCAGTCCTGGGTCCAGCCCTGTTCAATGTCTTTATCAATGACCTGGATGAAGGCATCGAGTGCACCCTTAGCAAGTTTGCAGACGACACTAAGCTGGGTGGAAGTGTGGATCTGCTGGAGGGCAGGGAGGCTCCGCAAAGGGATCTGAACAGACTGGACCGCTGGGCAGAGTCCAATGGCATGAGGTTTAACAAGGCCAAATGGCGGGTCCTGCACTTGGGGCACAACAGCCCTATGCAGTGCTACAGACTAGGAGAAATCTGTCTAGAAAGCTGCCTGGAGGAGAAGGACCTGGGGGTGTTGGTTGACAGCGACTGAACATGAGCCAGCAGTGTGCCCAGGTGGCCAAGAAGGCCAATGGCATCTTGGCTTGTATCAGAAACGGTGTGACCAGCAGGTCCAGGGAGGTTCTTCTCCCTCTGTACTCGGCACTGGTGAGACCGCACCTTGAATCCTGTGTTCAGTTCTGGGCCCCTCACCACAAGAAGGATGTTGAGGCTCTGGAGCGAGTCCAGAGAAGAGCAACAAAGCTGGTGAAGGGGCTGGAGAGCAAATCTTATGGGGAGCGGCTGAGAGAGCTGGGGTTGTTTAGCCTGGAGAAGAGGAGGCTGAGAGGAGACCTCATTGCTCTCTATAACTACCTGAAAGGAGGTTGTAGAGAGGAGGGTGCTGGCCTCTTCTCCCAAGTGACAGGAAACAGGACAAGAGGGAATGGCCACAAGCTCCGCCAGGGGAGATTTAGGCTGGACATTAGGAGGAATTTTTTCACAGAAAGGGTCATTGGGCACTGGCACAGGCTACCCAGGGAGGTGGTTGATTCACCTTCCGTGGAGGTGTTTAAGGCATGAGTGGATGAGGTGCTGGGGGATATGGTTTAGTGTTTGATAGGAATGGTTGGACTCGATGATCCGGTGGGTCTCTTCCAACCTGGTTATTCTATGATTCTATTATTATGATATTCTTGAATTGATGCAATGGCTATGTTCTTTAGAAATAGCTTTATTCTCCCAGTAATTGCAGGATGAAGGTAAAGTACTCAAGGCATATTTTTTATGGATGTGATTACGCACTGTGTGATGTCTGTTGTGTGAACAGGTTGCGGCGGGTGGGTGGTTGGTGGTTTTCCCGTGAATGTAGTTACTTGCAAACTAATAACAACATTACCCACAGAACATGAAGCCAGTGAGCTTTTGGTTTTGTCATATATGAGTACCTTGAGTTTATGGCAGATTTGTAGTCTACTTCCTTGATCAATAGCTTCAACTTCATTCTGCAATTTTTGTGAGAAAGGTACAGTGATTTCGCCTTTTGTCTGAAGTGAGTATTATACTTCAGGGTATCCTCAATGCATTCAATATTTAAGCATGATTCCCTTTTTGTCTTGCTTCCTTCTGAAATGTGCAAGCTACTGATGGAGAAGGAGCAGTTACAAGATCTCTGGTAAATAATGTCGGGTTTTTGTCAGTTCCTATTTCTCTCCCCACTCCTTTGAACAATTGCTACAATCTTTGAGCTGTTGAGCACATGAAGTTGGAGATAACTCCATCACCTTTCTCTGGTCTGTAAAGTATTAGCAGGCAGAGCGTGCAGAAGACAGAAAGCCAGCAGAGAACAACGAAGCTAGTATTTTCTGTTAGATGAAGTGTGGATGGCTTTAGCCATGTGGTGAGGCTAGTATGTAGGGTATGTGTTTAGAGATGGGAAGGAGACTGAGTGTTTCTGAGTTAGTCACTACTGGATGGGTGCTGTGCTTGTGACTGGAGCAAGCTTGCTGTTTAGCCCTCGGTATTGGGAAGACACATGAGACCTGCTTCGCTGATGAGTGGTATCATTTATATATCTGCTCTTGTTTTTCATCTCTGGGCACTCTATGTGCCTGCAGTTGCACAGTTTGTGGGTGCTGCTTTCTACATGTTAGAAGAATTAACACCTTCCTCCAGTGTTTTAATGTAGTTTAAATATGAGATGTCAAGAACTTCTTGGAAGAAATAGCACCTTAGACTGATCTGATTCCATCTTGAGAGCATGAATGTTTCAAGCAGCCGAAGTAAATCTATTCAGGGTTTTGAGTGCCCTCTGTAAATAGTTCTGGCAGCTAATTTAGTCCTGTCTCCCATCTTTCTGATGTCGACTCTTTCAGCATAGCCTCTACCCTCTAATTCATTCTGGGCTATGAAATCTCATTACACAGAATAAAATATGTATGAAAGAGAAGTATGAGGTATGCAGGTGGGCCAGCAAGCTTAAAATATGGGATCTATCCTTCCCTACTGCAATCTTTCTTGGCGATTGTGGGAGGAATGTCAGACCAACAATTCTGAGAAATGGCAAAACTGTTGGTCTTAAAGCTTCCTGACTGTGAAACGGTGTGAGTGGGAATCTGCTCAGGGATGGTTTTTTTTTTAAGTACTTGCTGAGGAGTCAGTCATAAGCTCCTTTTCCACAAGCTCTTTTTCCCCAGGGCGCATTGGGGTGGTCTTTTTGCTTTAAGGTGATTGCATGTGCTTCACTTTAGAGATGATGCTTAAACCGTCAAGGTGCCTTGTGCTAGTACTAAGATTTCTAACTTTCGTGGGGCTTTAACCTCTCTTTTACTTAGTTATATTCAACTTACAGGCTTTTAGCATCCCTTCTGTGATGATCTTTCTTCGGTCTGTATTTTCATGTCATACACACTGAGAGGCTGTGATTGTTATACTTAAAAATATATCGCGCCCAGGTAATATTACCTAGTATCTCCTCTGGTTGAGAAAGGGTATTGCCCTTGTTTTGGTGACAGTAAGCATGAAGGTTTTTTGATCAAGAGATACTTAGTTTCAAAATCATTATGTTGACAATGAAACCAGGAAACCTGAAATTGGAGGAAGGGATTGAATTGTTTCAATTGAAACTCTGAGACCTGTAACAAGTGCATATTGAATGAGATAATTGGGCATGCTTTAGGCCAGCTGCAGTCAAGCTGTTATTTCAGTATTTCTCTCAGAAACAACAGGTAGAGAATTAGTGGTCTCACAGTGGTAGCAAATGCCATCAGAACACTAACCAATATGGTTTACTATTGCAACTCCTCTTCCATGGGAAACTGAGAAATAATTACTGTGTAAGTATGCTGAGCCCTACATAGCTGTTTTTCTTTAGGCGAACTATTCACCAAGAGGTTTCAGCTACAAATAAAACCTCTTAAGATAGTGCCTAGAAGCAATCTGACAATTTAGAGAAGCCTTTAAGGGACTGAGTTTTAAAATGTCAGAGCTGGGTAGGTTTGAAGTTCAAGTAGGTTTGGAGATATCAATCATGGGACTAGATTCTCAGCTGCCATGCCTCATTGACATTATGTTGACTTATGCAAACTTGAAGAGCTTTTCTAAGAACAGCAGTTCAAAATTCAAATATGTAGTTAATGGGAAATGGTGATATATTTCTTTTTAATTTGGACAAATGCTGGAAATACCAGCATTCCTTTCAGAACAAGAATTGTAGAAAAACAATGCTGGCAATAGTGAAAGATTTTGTTATGAACTAGTTCTAGAATAAACCTTTCTCTGAATATTCTCCTACTGTTAAAATGCTTTTTTCTGTCAAAAATATGTTACTTTCCAAGGAAATTCCTGTCTTATCTCAGTCTAAGACCTGAGACTGAGGATGGTGGGTATAGGGAGTAGGGTGGAAGATGAATGGAAAGCCATGTTGCCTCCCCAAGCTGTGAGTGGCTGGGGGAGCCTCCACGCCGAGGCAGCTGCTGTATGGGACTGCAGCCCCAGCAGAATGGGGTCAGTAGGTGGAGCAACAGGTGGCTGCTAGGGACAAGCTTTAGAGATACCAGCTGAAAGAAACTGTGCAAGGAGCAATATGGAGTGGAGCCTGCCAAGTCAGTGAAGCAAGGAGTGGCCACAAGGAGCAAGAGACAGAAGGGAACAGTCCTCAGTAATGTAAGGCATAGGTGTTAAATCTGGAGGAAACATTTCCTGAGTCTTCCATCCTTGAGAAAAATGAAGTGATGTTCCTAGAGGAGAAAGAGGTGAAAGATTAATTGGTCCCAGACTTAAGAAAAATACAGGCACACTCAGTGAGACTCCATTCCACAGTATAATCTTTTATCTTGAGTTAATCTATTTCTTCCCAATATAAGCAATGGGACATATCATAGCATCCATTTTCTCTCCTGGTACCTTTGACTTTGAATTTGTAGAACAATGGAACTTGAATACAGAACCAGCTAACTCCTCCATCTGTGGGTAGCTGTGCCTGTGTTTGTACTGCATACCTGCAAATTAGTATGTTCTGGGCAACAGGAGATTAACCTGATTCTCCTCAGCTCTAGTGAGAAAATTCTCTAGGGTCCATCTGAAACTACACACAGACATTTCCCTGAAGCCTTTGGAAATCCCTGAAGTATACAGTTTTTCTACCAATCCAGCAATTAGAGATTCACCTCTGCTGAGGTGATTTGTTCTGCAGGAGAGAGGAGCCAAGAGGATTTGGCTTCAGACTTGGGTAGCCTCCAATTCCATTCTGATACCAGGTCAGATCTTCAAAGGAAACCCAGCCACTGCTGCTAATATGTACTCTTGCAGTGGTTCATTGCTTTCGGTTTGGGAGCATAGATGGAGTTAAAATAATTCCTGTTCTAACAGTTAACCCATCTAAATTTTTAGCACTATGACCTCTAAAATATTACTGGCTGAAAGAACCATATTCTGTTTTGAAAGCTTAGAAAGAGGCTTAGATGTTGTGACAGACAAGAAATTGACAGAAAACAAAGGATAAAGTGAGAGCAAGAACTGTTTATAGAGTAGGAACCTGGGATTTAACAGTGGTACACAGTAAAACCAAGCTAGTTCCAAACCATAAGTGCTGATGGTGCATATCTGAGGTAAACTGAGAGGGTTTCCGTGTTTCCCAGGTGTTTCTGACACTTGATGTGGACCAGATGGTCATTTGGTGGGAATTAGTGTAGTGCCATGAAAGTTAAGCTGCTGGGTTACACCAACTGATACGTGGCCCTTTATGTGTATAAAACATGTGTGTGTTTCTTTTTTTTGTATTGCTTTAAGTTTTCTAAACTACATTTCTTTGGAAAGCCGAAAAAGATTCATTGTCCTAGGCCTTATGTGCTTTAAGGTTATGGTGAAGACAATTTTTCCTCTCTGTTACATGTGAGTCCCTTCTGACACTGAGAACATTATACTGTCTTCACAAAGGATGGATGCTATAAGTTTATTGGACGTAAAACTAAAGTGGGGCCTAAAAACAATGATAATAATACAGTATCTGCAGACAAATAGTGCTTCTGACACAAATCAACAAAATGAGGTATTGCCATTGTGTATATTAATGCTTTTAAAATACTTCAATTGCACAGTATCTATTTCAGAATATTGAAATGTAGAGGTAATTTGGGCTAAAAGAAGATATGATTCACAGTCAGGATTTAAGCTGTGACTTGACAAGGGGTTTAATAGCTGCCCGAGGCAGATCAGAATGTGTGATAATGAGAATCTAGCAGAAAAACACATTGTGGAGCTGAACTTCAGATTTTCCCAGGGTAAGTGGTGTCAGTCACTAGCTAGTAATGCTCCTGGTCACTCTTAGCAGCAGTGACTGCGGCAAGCTTTGAGTTAGTTAGAAAGTACTGGTTTGGGAAGGAAATACATAACGTTCATTTATAGTCATATTCATATATATGTACATACTTCCATATATAAATATAGAATCTATTTTTGTGGAGTACAGTTTAGTGAAATGCATTTCAGTATGGCAGAGAAGTAGGTTCATGATAAAGCCTTCACCAATTTACTGTGCTCCGTTGCCTGCTCATGTCCCCTGCCAAGTCCATTCTGGGAAGCTGTAAAAAGAAAATTATTTGCTGGCTTAGGGTTGGAGTTGACTCTGTTCCCTTCATTGCTACTGTACTCTTCTCTGCAGGGGATCATTTTACATTTCCTTAATTGCAGTAACAGCTCATGGTGTTGGCAGTGGTTATACTGAGAAATGGATTTCAATGAAGTGCACTTCTTACTCCACTGGAACTTAAGAATTTGCAAGCTGAATGATGGCATCCCGTCAAGATAATACTGACAACTTTGTCACCAAGAGGACAGATTTATTTGGCACCCATGCATTTTACAGCAAGATTAAGCTTTAAAAATGTCTTGCCATGTTGCTTTATGTTTACCTGTATTTTTCTGTTAGAGAGTATTCTTACTTGGAAGTAAAATGAAAGGGAAGTTATTGACTGAACCCTAAGGTGAGATTTCTTTCACCTAACTTTAGGTATTTATGCTGCAGATATTTGCAGCCAGGATAGGTACCCAAGTTTCCCTTCAGAGTCAGGAGAGAGAAATGGTTACTTGGAGGGCTCAGTTTATTTAACCTTTTGCTGCCATCTAATTTGAGTTGAGGTGAATCCTACTCTAGTCTCTTTGACTGTAAAGATGGCAAACTGTACCTGGCTCTGCAGTGTTCCTAAAGGCCTCCTGCAGCCACACTGTTCATAGGCTGCCCCATCAGGAGGAGACTGGTTGTATCCCTGCTGCACAAAACCTTTACCTTGAGAAACTCTCCAAAACAATTAATTCTCCAGGACTTCTGAGCACCACTTGGAACAAATGCAGGAAAACATTGCAGATGATCTCTCAAAATAGGAAATCAATCCCATGTTTTTGAAGGTTTTGTCTATGAGAAGGTTCAAGGTACTACATCTCTTGGAGATTTCCTAAGGAGCGATGCATATTTCAGCCAGATTAAAAAGAGGTGTTAATGTCTCAAAGACATCATATTCCTAAAACATTGGTTGTTTGGGGTTTGGGGGTTTTTTTTCAATTAGTGCTTGAATAGAGAAGGAGGAGCCTAATGGATATCACCACAAAAAAAAGAGGCAGCAGCAGCAGCAACTGGGCAGGTGCCTTCACTGTTTGACTCACCACTGGCTGAACTGGGGTGCACACATTGGCTGTCCTACCAGCACTGATGGGCTCTGGACAAGCCACTGCACCCTACTGCCTCTCTCTAGCTGGTACCTAAGGGACATGAAAGAAAATAAGGATTTTGGCAACATGAGAGCAGAAACTGGGGCTGCTGAGGCAGAAGGGAATAGCTGGGTCTGTGGTAAAATGTTGAGTGGATAAAAAAATCCATAGGAATCTAGGCTAAAGCTGACTGTTCAGCACATATCCTTCCTAATCACTCATAATCTACCATCAACTTCTAAAAGTCGAAGAAGGACTGGAAGAATTTGAGAGACTAAGATGGATGCACCATTCAGAACATAGAGCAAACAGCTGGCTTGCCTTTACCTACAGCATCCTTTTCTACTCTGCCCCATTTGCTGCTGTGAAATCCTCTTAGCATCTCCCTGAAACACAAGTCTGAAGAAAATTGCACTCTGTCTGCACTTTTGTTTAGCTAACAGAAAAGAGGTCATCTCTGCTGCCTGGGTGTTGTCCAGATGCTATACTTAATGGTTCTATTTAAACATCTTAACAAGAAAAAAAGATACAAAAAGGCTGTTCTTCCAAGCAATTTATCACAGGAACTATGGAAAAGTCAAAGCTGGGATTCTATGAGACAAACAACGTGAATTCGCTATGGAAGGCATTCAGCATCCAGGGTGAAACATCCCTAGGAAAGGGAGAGTCTCCCCTCACTGTCAGGCGGCTTATAATCAACCTGAACAACTGCTTAAAATCAGTATGTGCCTTTCAGTATTGTGGTTAGTAATTTAAACCTCTTCAGTCTTTGAGCTAGTCATCGGGGATATTCAGTGCATCTCATGGGCATTAGTCACTGACATGCTGTCTTCGTTCCCTGTGCTACTCTGCTCAGTCCTTATTCTCTTGCCATCCTGTTGACCAACTGATTGGACCTTCTGTTGCAGTCTCCATGATTTGTGCATATCTCTTTTTGCCTTTTTGTCTCTGAAACGAACTAATCCGGTTTCATTTTCTAGTTGTGCATCTCTGTTATTCAGAAAGCACCATGCTGGGGTAGGAAGCAGCTTCACCAGAGGTTACTCACTGTTATGTCTGCATATAAGTTAATTGGCCAATGACTACAAGGGCGTTGGGTCATATGAGCTTTGTCATATACATTTTCTGTTTGATCTCTTGTTTTCTTATTGTATTTTAAGGATTTTTAGTGCCCTGCTTTGAACACTGGCTAAGGAGGTAGTGGCTGCTGGTTAAACAGGTAGCCACAGCCACAGTCCCAGTTCCACCAGTACTACTCTGCAGTCTGGTAGAGCTTTACCCACTAGTCTTTTCAAGTGTCCAATTTCACTACTGTTTTTAAGGAAGACTGTAGATTGTGCCTTACATTAGTTTGAAAAGCATACGATATGATTGTAATCATGTGGTACTGTAGTATTTATCATTAGTGTAGCTCATATGTGAAGGCCAATAGATAAATATGAGATTATGGCTTGCATTGTCACAGTTCTATTATTAAGTAGTGGGAATAATAATCCAGATGTAGTGTATATATAGTTAGAATGAATAAATTCATTTCATGCTACATTGAACACTATGCATAAAACATGAGACTTTTCTTTACATTTTTAATGATAACAAATTTTTTGTTATTTCATTTCTGTCCTTTGTCTGCTTGCACAGAAAAACTTTTTATTTGCCATTTCTAGACCTTTATTCTTTTCATCATTCTTTCTAGCTCTCTGCCTTCATGGGCCATTTTTCTTGTACTTTTAAATGAACCTGGGTATTTGACCTGTTTTCTAGCTTAGAACAGATGTTGTAGTCCATTCCATAAAAATTATTTTTCCAGATGTTATTGACCTTTTGCATGGAGCTCTTCAAAATCCACCATGGCAGCTGTTCTATCTGTGCCCAGCACATGTGTGCTCAGCAGCATGAGGTTTTCTCTACGAGATCTCAGATTAGCTCAAAAAGCCAGTATCAAGCTGATACAAACCTTTCCTTGACAAGGATTCCAATATTCAGGATGATGTTCTGCTCTTATCATTCCTTTTTGAAAAAAAGTATTTTTTACTCTAGGCTGTGAATGACTATGAATGACAGGTACATTAAATTCTGCTCTGCAAGCTTTTACAAAATAGTTTTCCTTACAGTTCTGGGCAAGGTCTATATGCTTAAAATGTGCATCTTGCATGATCATTGAGATTGTGCAGGTGTACATTGACTCTGACTATGATTTTCAGTCTTTGACCTGCAAAAATCCTGGAATTCCTTAATTTTCCTCTTTCAGTGTCAGGGTTTGGTTACTCTCGGTACTGTAATAGTCTTCTGTTCCTTCCAACTCTTGCAATCAGATCTGATTCTGTTTTACAAATCCTAAATAATTTCTGCTTTGTCATAGGTTAAATTAGGACTGTTGAGTGGATTTTGATGTCTGATCCCCATTAAAATTTGTTCTGACACAGTGATGAAAAGAACAGTATATGCTATATTTTGAGTTAAGTAACAGATTGCTGTACATGGCTCAGAAGTTTATCCCCTCTGATTGGTTTCTCTTTTAAAGCTGTCACCTTTCCAGAGTACTATCTCCCAGATGTGATATCCCCCTTCAGTATCTTTTATGCTGCCTGACCATTGGCTCAGACTTAAGCACTCCGACACTTAGCCATGCAAACCTGAACAAATGAAAATCGAGTGCCTGTCTCTTAGCAAGCTATTTAAAAAAACATCCACATTAGGGCTATCTTTCTTTCCTGTATCCTTCCCAGAAAACTTAATGATCACTTGAGTTTTTTCCCTTTGACCGATGCATTGCAAGAAAATATCACCTTTCTTGCAGTTTTTAACTGCCTCTCCATGAAATACTTTGTTCAGTACTTCTTTTTCTAAAACCTTCTCTCTGGTTTTGAATCTACTGTTGTTTATTATCTTACTCCTTGCATCAGGGAATATTCTTTAATTTGTGAGTTTTTTGAGAATTCATAGTTAAAGTTTCTAAGCACATGAGTCATTACTGCAACAAAAAGTAAAAATAAAACAATGTGAAGAAAAAGTACACAAGGAAGCGAGAGGAACCCATGTAGGGCCACACTCAGCCTGCCTGCACATCAACTAACTCTTGACTGATAGGGATTGCTCCAAGCCAGTTTGTTTCAACCTACGTCATGGCCCCTTGTCCTAATGTGCATGGCACACGCAGTCTCTTATAACCTGGGAAAAATACTCACTTGATCAGATAAGTGAGAAACATGTTAAAGAAATATTCTGGACACTGAGGAACGGTAGTACAGCCCTCTATACTAGAAAATGTGTAGATAATTGCACTCACTGCCTGGAAGGCCAGCTGTATACTGGGCTGCATCAAAAGAAGCGTGGCCAGCAGGTCATGAGAGGTGATTCTGCCCCTCTATTCCACTCTTGGGAGACCTCATCTGGAGTATTGTGTCCAGTTCTGGAATCCTCAAAATAAGATGGAGATGGAACTGTTGCAACAGGTGCAGAGGAGGGCTACAAGGATGATCAGAGGGCCGGAGCACCTTCTATATGAGGACAGGCTGGAGAGTTGGGCTTGTTCAGTCTGGAGAAGAGAAGGCTCCAGGGAGACCTTATAGTGACCTTCCAGTACCTGAAGGGGCTACAGGAAAGCTGGAGAGGGACTTTTTACAAAGGCTTGTAGTGATAGGACTAGGGGCAATGGTTATAAACTGGAGAGAAGTAGATTTAGACTGAACATAAGGAAGAATTTCTTCACAATGAGAGTGGTGAGGCACTGGCATAGGTTGCCCAGGGAAGCTGTGGATGCCCCATCCCTGGAGGTATTCAAGGCCAGGTTGGATGGGGCCTGATCTAGTGGGAGATGTCCCTGCCCATGGCAGGGGGGCTGGAACTGGATGATCTTTAAGGTCCCTTCCAACCCAAACTATTCTATGATTCTATGATAATTATTTCAGCTGTTGCCTGGACAAGTAATATGACAGTTGTAAAATATGAAACCTTCTTTAGAAGGTGATATTCAGTTGTTCGCAAAAGTATTAGTTGGAAGAAACAAAAAGTAGTAGAATTAAGCTATAGGTGATTGTGAAAGGGATCTGTGCTTCTGGAGATTGATGCTGCTTAAATTCTGGTGGAGGATGTCTACATATGTTCAAGACAGATTTAAGCCCCATGACTCACATTAACTGAAGGAAAAATTGCACTACTTCCCTAATAACTGCTCCCAAAATGTGCTCTTCTGCATTTGCAGGATGAACCTGAGTAGTGACTAAGTGTGGTGTTAGCTACAATAAATAACTATTGGAAAGATGGTTATTGAAAGCCTTGGGACAACAGGGATTAGAGAGACAAACTGTTATTGTCCCAGTTAAGAATCACAGCTATTTTGAAAAGTGTACCATGTTAAGGAGGAGAGATGGGGACCTACCTAAAGCTCTGCAGGCATAACTGGCAGCAGGAGTTGAAGCATGAAGGATAACGTGTCTCAGAGGACACTGCTTTCTGCTTTTTCCAATAGCTGACAACAACAGCAGCAGCAGGAGGCACCTGAGAGTGACTGAGAGTGGGGGAGCTGGGATTATCAGCAAATGGCAGTAAATAAGAAGAGTGACTTGAAAAGGCTCTGGGCCCTGACTGGCTTTAAGAATAGTGAATTGGGACAAAAAAAAGCTAAACTGCACTTTGAAAGAAAACCCAAATGTACTCTTCCACCTGGCCGCATCTGAACCCTTTCTCAACTGGTAGATCAATGCACAAAGCAAAGACATGTTGCATCTTTTATGCAGCTGTGCTGTATAATAAAGCTTGAACAAACAGATTTTGTTTACTAGCTTTCTAGTGAAGCTACATTTTTCACTTGTGAATCTTCTTATGTCCCGTTCTCCAGCCTGCTGAAGCAGAGGGTTAGATCTTCCCTTGACATTGATGAAGTTGCACCAATTTCCATTGGAGAGTCTCCAGCTGCTCACTGCAGAAGCAAACTTTGTAATGGAAAAAGTTTTCAAATATAAGGAACAAAAAAAATTTTTTTCAATAAGCCAAGAGTTCAGTGAAAACCAGGTGCCAAAATTCTATGAAGTTAGTGACAACTTTTGGTGATGACTGAATTTACAGACTTTGAAAATAGTTCTGGATGTGGGACTTAGGCTTCAGGCAAGCAGCCCACTCTCCCCTTGGATAAACAACTTTACAGTTGTATTTTCCTACTTGTTTAGTTGGTTGATTTATAAAACTGGGTTTTGTCAGGGGGAATAAGAATTTGTTAAGTGCCTTGTAAAACACCTAAACAAACAGCTTTCTTAGCTAAGGATGGATTCTTGCCTCGTTTTCTGCCACTGGCAGTCTCAGAAGCAGCTCGGGTCATAGTACTCAAGGTCAGGGATTTTTGTTCTGACTCAATGAGCAGACACTAAAAATATTTCCTGTTTAGTGAATTACTTATATTTATCTTCATATAATTGCCTTTTTAGCACTTTCTTTACTGGAGACCATTTTGAGGGCAGTAGCAACGAAGAAATTGGTAGATCTGACCTGAGCTTGCTCACATCTGAAAGCCTTGCCCTCATTTGTGAAAAATATAAAGCCTTTCATTAAGACTTTCTATCACTGATAGCCCCTCTCTGTGAAGACTGAGGTGAAGACTGAGTACTCCTTCTGATACATCCCTCCTCTATATGAGTATAACTTCATGGAAAATGAAATTTGACAGTCAAATCTGCCAGTCACTGTGAGGTGCACAATAAGCTTTCCCTCTGCTACCAGTATGTTCAGTGTTTGTAGCACTGAGTTTGGCAGAGCTGCTAGGTTTGCTCATTTCCTTTACTCTGAGCCAACATTCCCAGTAGTGTCAGGACAATTTTAGAAGCAAGATGCACTCAACTGAACTTCATCTATGAAGAGATGAACAGGTGCTTATAGCTGAGTTTTCAAGTCCATATATGACTCGGACAGCTTTTTTTTCTGTCTGAAATAGAGCGATTTTTGAATATGGGCTTTTGGCCAATCCCCAGATTTCAAGAAGCTCTCTACGCCCAAACCTGTTCATTCTGGGAAGAAATAAAATGCAGGGAAGATAGAAACACATCTGCTGTATTTGGAGTAACTGAAATAGGTGAAATAATTGTTGTGTAATATTCATGACAATTTTTGCTGTAACAATGGCCTCTCTTAAGCCTGCTAATTCATTGGGTTTTAACTTCTCTGTGCTTTGCTATATTGCATGATTTCAAATTATATCTCAGGAAAGAATACAGCTGACTGCATTCACAAGTATAAAGAAATTATAAGGAGGTGCTATGAGGAATCATGAAGGAAGGAGCTAGAAATTGGAGGGGCTGTATGAGGAGGAATGCGTTAACAGTCTGACATACAATTTGTGAGTTTAGTCTACAGAATTTGAAGTTTGCAATCTGCAAGGCTGGAGATGTGTTGGCTCCAACTGAATCGGAAGCAGCAGAGACCCCATATTGCTAACCAGATCAGCAGAAGCATAAATCAGCCTCAGTATGGCTGGAGCGTTTGAATGGATACCCACACTGGCAAGTAGTGTCCTGCAATGGGAGTAGATCGGTGGAGTGAAACAGTTGGCACTGAGGATCCAATGTCCACACTATCGGGGCTGGAGGAGGGGTGGGGAGGGAGTGGAGGAGGTTGCTAATGCCCTTAGTGGTTGGAGCACATTAGGGACAGTCCACAAGCATGTAGCATGGTTTAATTTAATGTGAAAACACTCCAGTTTGTGCACCCTGAGGCCCCTCCACAAAGCAACCAGAAATAGGGTTGATAGGTTGACTGACTTAAAACCCATATTCTCTGAGTGTAAAATGCTAGTGTAGATGCATCCTCTCTTATCTTCTCTAGGAATATATAAGAGCTGAGTGGAAATCATTCCTGTGGGCAGGAAAAAAATTGGTAACAGGTTAACTAGTACTCATGGGAAACAAAGTAGTATTTGTTCCAGAGTTCTCTGTTTAGGATGTTGAAGTCTTTCTCATGCAGCTTTTAATGATTTGTAAAATGCCACAGGCTCACAACTCTGTCTGGAAAACTTCTTTGGTTGCCCGTGTCTTTGGTCTCTCGTCTCTGGCACTGCAGATCTCTGATCCCTCTGCTGGGTCCTGGGCTGATACTGCACAACTAGTGACATAAACCCGTTGCTATTTCCTCTGATCATTAATCACTTAGGATTTCATCGGTACTTAATTGAGATACCTAAGACACCCTTATAAAGACTATAAGATTTCTCATAGTGGGAGCCCTTCTCACTTTCTAAGGCACTTACGTTTTTCTTTTTCTAGGAATAGCCTCGACGATAAAATAAGTCACACAAACCTCTGCCAATAGGGAATATGATGACTGACACTTATAGGGCACCTTTCATGCTAAGAACATTTAAACCTACGTGTGGAATCCAGCCTTGGCTGCTGGCTGTGCTGTCAATATGATGCCAGAGCATTTCTACCTGCACAGATCAGGAGGTCTCAGTGAGAGAGTTCAACACCCTTCGCTGCTGGTGTTAAAAGGATCTCTGTGTGGCTGTCTGACCTGGCTGCCATACATCAGTATTAGGTAGAGAGTTATGACCGTGCTGCAGGGAACAGCAACGGAAGGGACCGTGTAGGTTCCTGGGTGAGGGTTCTGCAGCCATGTCACAGGCACCTCTCCTCATCCCTCTGAACAGCAATGTGCTGGCAGCTCCATCCTCAAGCACACCAGTGCTCTCTTGGGTACTGCAGAGACGCAGGCAGTTAAATATGAAAAGGTAAGTGACATAAGCCTTACGCTTATTCTGTTCCTGCTGGCTAAATTAAGCAAGATTTGACTGTGTGTCTTAGAAGCATGAATTACTTTCTTAGGAATGTGGTGCCTAGCACCACTAACATGCATCTAACCAAGCATAGCAACACTAGAAATAATCAGACAAAGGAAAGAGATATTGCAATGGGAGTCAGTGATGACACTGAGTTTATTATTTATATTATATAACATAGTCTCCGTTACTTTCTAATAACATCTTTGGGATATTTACTTATCTGTGCTGTCCAAAAGGATCTTTGCTTTATTTCTTATTTAAATTCCTCACTAATGTATGTCCTAATTGTACTCAGAAGCTGGGTGGAAAAATATCTGCAGCTCAATTTTCAGAATCATCTTCTGTAGCCATTGCTGAATTTATCAGTGATTTTTCTCACACTGCTACTAACTAGTCCCTGCTCAGTAAGATATGATATGCTGACATTACAGAAATTGTTACTGTAGCGCTGCGGAGGTCCTGATAAATAAGGATGACTTTTTAGGTGTAATCAGAAATAAGGTAGAATGTGAGAGTGAATGTCCTGCCTGAATTTGTCAGTCTGGTCATGTACTGATTGAGTTTCCCTAATGCTATAATTACTGAAAGGGAGTTCAAGGGGCAAAAGAATAGGCTCTACAAGAGCCTACAGATTGCTCCATTATGTCAAAAAGAAACACAATTCCTAGTAAGCGCAAATATCACTCTTCGTAGCTCTTTGTGTAAACAGCCAGGACTGATGCCGTGGCTGCTGGCAAGGAAAGCTCTGAATCAAAGAGAGGGAATTGAATATTTCAGTGTAAAGTACAGTTCAAAAGCAGGAGTGCTTCTAAACAATTTAAATAAAAGTCTGAGTTTTTACTTCAGGCATGGGCCATTAATTAATATCTCAATGCCCCTCTGAATTACTGGCAAACTGCAAAAGGAGAATGATATATTTTTGGCAATTCAGCATCATTTTGAAGAAGAAAAAGCAATATTTAGATGGCAAACTGAAGATTGGGATTATTTAATGATAATAGGGAAGCCAAGAGTGATCTGCAGATGTCAGAGAGAAGATTAAGGTTCTAATATTAATGTTCGTTGTTTATTAAACACGCTTCGTAGACAGAGTCACAACATAAAACCATCTGAGGGGCAAACATCTCAGGTGTTCCTTCAGTTAGCCTATGGAATGCATCATCAGGTTGTATACCACAAACTACCAGAGAAACCTGAAAACTATAAAAAAGGAATTAGAAGAGTGAAGTTTGACTTCATTTTTCTTGCATGAAACTTGAACTACTACAGAGCAGATGCATAAGTTCTTAAATGAAACTAACATAAGTACCATCATTTGGTTATAAAAGAAATTGGTATTTCAGTAGCCAGAATCAAGCAAAGGGAATAAAAGGGAGATTAAAGAGTACAATGTAATTCAGTGTTGGTGGGAGCCCTGGTCTTTCAAGTGCTTGCGCACATCTGCCCAGCAATATCAGTAGTTTTCTATTTAAAGTCAAGCAGCGGTTCACTAAATCTGACTTAAAGATAACCGCAGCTTCTTTCATAGAACTGAAAAATTAATTAGTGTGTAATGTATTGGAAAACAGTATGTATATTCATGTGTCTCAGCAGTTTCCTTATTAGGTAAAACAAGCTTTTGATTGTTCTCCCAGGGCATGCAATACCTCAGTATGCTGCAAAATAGGCTGTTATAAAGTAAGACTGCATGACTTGCATATTTCAGTGACCACTTCTGTGACAAATGCAAATTAATATTTTGAAGCCAAGGTCAAAGTCTAATCATTGAAATGACAGTGGCTCAGTTACTGACTAGCTTCTTTACATGTATGCCTTGCCACATTTTGCTAGCTTGTTCTGGGATGACTGGATTCCAGTGGGGTTTGCAGGGGGCAGGGACCACTGGCTGCCCTTGTGACAAGTTCCCCTAGAAAGTTACAATGCAGTTTCTTCCCAGCAGATGCGAAAGGAACCAGCATGTGATCAGCATCTTCCTATGGATAAGGAAAGCACCACACATTAAAATAGAAAGATTAAAAGCTCATAAAACAAAAGGGTGGCTTAGAGTTCCAGATATATCATGTTGCAAATGGTCTTTCACAGTTGGCTCTGCTCCTTGGAACCACTGATTCGTTTCCTACTTGGACTCATTTGGAAATGTCATCTTTTTCCAATTCAATCCTGTCTAGTTGCAGCAACGGAAAATTCAGAGTGGCTCAGTGGCAAAGAATTCTTGTGTAGAAGAATATCGATGAATTTGTTATTCTAGCAGAATTAACCTTGTTAACACTAACCCCCACCCTGAACAATGCTAGAATGGAAATTAAAGGTGGGTCCTATTGCAGGAAGAAAGTGTCACTTTTTAAATCTGGATTACTTTTCAGCCCATAATCCAGCCTTGGGTAATTTTTCAAATCTTGAAAAGCTGTTTTAATGGGAGGGAGACTTGTTACCTTCAGTTCCAAAGTACTTATTGAAGTTGGCATCTGAGTCACTTCCTTGAGCTCTCAGGATTAAAGCCTACAGCCTCTTTATATTGTTTTCAAATTTTGCTGGAATATTCTTTAAATAGTATTCTACTATTAAACAGATAAAACAAATCTGTAAGATGAGTTAAATTAAAGTCTTAATGAGGAAAAAAGTCATTATACATAACACAAAAGTTACAATCATACCTAGACACAGAAACGTTTTATTAGGCATTAAGAAGATTTCAACACACGTGATGGAGACTTGATGGATGGAAACTCTCCTAAACTGGATGACATAGAAAAATCTATCCTTCCTCTAGTATTACTGTTGGAGGGAGAGACTGTCACAGGAAGAATCTGGCAGAGTTACTCATGAACTTGAATGAATGGGACAAAGCTTAGGAGCAGCATCTGTGTTACAAGGATGTTTTATCACAGGAGATGGGGCTCTTTGCTGTCTTCTTCTCTTGTCCAGTTGCAGATGACACTGGGACTTTATGATGACTTATGAGGCAGAAGATTATTTCAGTCCTTGGGACTTATGGAAACAACTGGATGCAGTAGATCAGGATGCTCTGTGCCTCTGGCCTTGAGGGAACGGGGTGATAAAGCAAGAAAATATGCTGGACTAAGTGGAATACATGGATTCATTTTGACTATGTAGTCTTGGTATCAGCTGCCAGCTCAAAGGAGATGAGTGTGATGATGATGTTCCAAGGCATGTTGCTGAAGTGGCAGCTACTGATTACTTTCTGTCCCTGATCTGGAAAATTATGAAGCCCCTGATTTTACCAGTCTCCAGCCTGGCTGCAGACTAGTGCTAGGAGAATTAAAAGAGATGCTGGGACGAATTTTCAATACATACTTACATCTGGTCTAAACACAGATTTCTTAACCCAAGATTTGATCTGACGGTCTGAGTTCATTCAGCTCTTAGATCTGGGATGATGTTGAGCCAACACCAGATAGTGCATATCACAGGAAAATCCCTGTACAAGCTCACAGAGTGACCACAGCCAGCAGCACCTGCACAAGCAGCACCTTTTCCAGGTTCAGCTGTTAACTGATGTGTCCATGCTGTGTGGGTAATACACAGACTGTGATATGCTTGCTGATTTGGGAGTGCAGACAATTTTTAAAGCCTTGTCAGTACCCCTGTGGTCTGTGCTCTCCCTGGGGCAGCGCTGCATGCCTGCTCACGCCAGCCAAACCCTTCATGATACTCCCAGGCCACCCCCAGCAGATGGTGGACGGACTTCACACGTGGGTGAGTGCCGGCCGGCCACCTTCTGGCTGCCTCCTCTGCTCCTCAAACCCCTCCAGAGCAGCTGGACAGTCACTAATGCTGCTGTGCTGTATAACTGGGATATGACATTCTGTTTGGTATTTTGAGTGTCAGGCTAATGCTGCTAGCACAGACTAATGTGGAAACAGCTTGACCCAAATAAGAAGTCCTAATAAGCTTCAAATGAATTTTGACTAATTTTTAATTTTTTTTTTTTAAATAAAGCTACTCCAGCACCACATTTTTAGAGGATCTCTGCATTGTGAGGGGACTGTTTCACCATGCCAAGGGCTAACTCTAATGGCTGTCTGTGGTGAGAGTGAAAAGAACTTGGCCACAAAGAAGCATCCATAAATACATCATTGCTGACATGATATTTATTCTCTTTCCATACCTTGTTTGCTGTTTGCTGACAATAATTTGTGAATTTTTATTTTTTTGTCTTCCTGCAAAAATTGGAGTTTTATGAGTAGAGCAATCGGTGAAGTGGCTAGGGTCCCGCTATGCTCTTTAAACTATCAAAAATAAAACATAACCTGAAATTCTACAATGCACAGATCCTTTCAGCTCACTCTCTATTATTTATATTCTTTGTCAATAGTTCATCAGTTCTGGTCTGTTTTCCCATGTGAGAAAGCTTGTTTCTCATGTATACAGCAATGCACTAGAAAAAAACAGTGTGATCAATGACTTCAATACAATGAAAATAACCCACTTTAAATTACCTGTTTGCATACAGTCTACAAGCTTAAAAACTTTACTTCCCATTACACAATAAAAACCCCAACAACATTTCAGGAAATGAAATTTATTCTCAAATAAAAATGAATTCTATATTACTGTTTTGGGTCAGATATTTCAATGTATTCTTGCAAATAACAAATACACTGGCAAAAATCAGGATGAGTTTGTAAACAGTGTGCAAAGAAGAAAAATTGCTTTCTTCTGATAGCATATTCCTCTTCATAAATATTGTAGCTAGTCCTACCTAACCAGGAACTATTTCTGAGCAGTTCTCAAAGTGATGAATGGTGTCTCACCACTTCCTTCTCTCTTTCTGATTATCTGTTATAATGACAGCAGCTTTTATCATAACTGTTTGTGAGAGCCCCTTGCTGTCTTGCTTTCTTCTTTCTTTTACTATAAAAGCTCTCAAAGGAAGCCTTTGTATGTCAGGAGAAGCCAAATTAACATAATATGCAGCACCTATAAATGGTTCCTTTAAATTAGATTCTTTTCCAAAACCTTGAAGTGGTTTGCTTTGCTTTTCTTCCTGCTGCAGGTAGAAGATACAATCTTGTATAACATTATTTTCCTTATAAAACATTATTTTTGTCATTCTGATTTACTTATCCTGACATTTTCTTTGGCTATTTTTCAGTGCTTTTATTTAGGTGAAAGATAGTCAGCACCTTGTTGTTGTATTTTGAGTTTGAGCAATAAAGAGCTTATTAGAAACATGGCATCTAGTATTGGCAAATTAATTATTGAGGACAATAAAAAAAAATTGTCCTAAAGACAGATATCAGAAAAACTGAATTTTTCATAAGCTACGTTTCTAAACTTGTTTCAAACTTCTTGTGAGTTGCTTCCAGGTGAAAAGAAACTAAATTGAAAAGAGCTCATCATATGAGAGGCATTGACAAGGATATTTGAATCAATGACTGGTAGGAGGATGATAAATGAGAAAATATTAGTCACTGTTTGCACACCCTAAGGATTATCTGGTGAAATTACCAGATATTTAATGCATATGAAGTTACAGAGAATTATTTTTCCCACACACAAAATGCTCAGCTAGTGTGGGATTCAATTCCATGCAGCAAGTGAATTCAAGGGGAGTTTAGCAAAATTCCTAGAAGATAAATCCCTTAGTTTTTTTAACATGGCAGTCTGGATATTACCAGTAACTCGGAGATTTCACAGTGCTGAGGGGTTACACTAAGGGAAAGCCTCCTGGCTGTAACGCCTTCTCTTTCCGTTTTTCCTCTTGGACTACCGTAAGCCCACATGATGCTTTTAGAATCTTAAATGTCTCATAGTAATTGCCTAGGTTTCACTCTGGAGGTGAAGAGCTGGTGCCACCCAGCACTCTTTGGGACGGTGTGTCTGTTTGCCAGCCGTGGGTCCTCCCTTCCCTATGCCTGCTCCTGCTTTCAGGACAGCTTGGTGTAAACGTTTGGTCCTGAACTATGAGCATGGCTGTGAAATCCGTAGGTAAAAAGAGAATACTGCTTGTTGATTGAGGGTAGCTGGCACTGAGTAGTTGGTGCTGTAGGTATTGGTCATTGCCAGGAGGCACCAGCTCCAGCTGTGCCAGATCACTCTGACTGGCTCATGTGCTGCTCGCAGTGGGGATGGAGACTGAGGGCTCTGCTCCAACAGAGGCTGCGGCTCTTGCTCCTCATTTTGATTGTTTGGGGCATTCCTCTAAGGACCAAGTGTTGCAAAATGGTTTAAAAATGATCCCTGTGAACTGTACAGTCTCTTTTCAGTATTAGTTGCTTACTGATGCTAAAGAAAGAAGAAATGGCTGACATTATAAAGCACAGCTTTTCAAAACCTGCATAGGAACACACCAGTTCTTCCAGAATATTTCATCTGCTTTCTCTCTGTTTTCTTTAACACTCGGGAGCTGCTGCTTCTTCTTTTTTTTTTTTTTTAATTTTCCCTTTCTTTCTCAGCAGTTTTAGAGGACTGATCATTTAGTATTTAAAGAAAAAGCTCAGCCTCTCAGAGTCTCATGACTCTGGTGACTGAGCAGTGGGAAAACCACAAATATCACACGATGCATAATTAAATCACAAGCATTCTTCAGTTTCTTGAGATTTTGTCCTGGGAATAGTTTCCTGATCTCAAAAGCAGCTAACATTTTAATCCTGGCAAGGAAAAGGCAATCACTCCTAATCTAAATTAATTTAATTTAGGGCTTGCAATGAAGGTAACTCATGACCAAACTACATGCTTTTTAATTCTATGGCAGTATAATCCATTGCTATATCAGGGGCAAATTACTCTCAGCTCATGGATAAACATAAAATTTATTTATATAAACCATAGACTAGAATATAGGACAGCTACTGTTTTGTTCAAAATAAGAATAGCATGTACATTGAAGAAATCCTATGAAAAACATTATTTCAAACTAACAGAGCTCCTGAATAAATATTTTTTAAAAAAGGAAATAGCTGGAGAAGCATGAAACAAGCTCTTTGTGCAGCCAAGCTGAGAATGTTTCGTGAGATAGCACTGTTTACATTAATTACAAGTTCCTCTTTCCCATAACTTCTAAAGGGGAGTTTATAAAATTAAAATAGCTTTGAATGTTTTGCATGATGGAAATCTTTTTATCACTTTCACTTCTGTAACTGAATACAATGATTCAAACGCAACAGAGAAAAAATTTCTTGAAACAAGTTCACAAGAGGGTTTAGAAACAGCTTTCTGGCCAGGCTTTGCTTTTCCTGTCCATTTCCAGGAATTGCAATCTTTCATCTTTTTTTCTGCAGTTTAGATGGTTTTTACACTGTTGCCAGCCCCCTTTTTAAGGAGTTTTACCTCCTCTTTGTTCAGTAAGACATTCCAGCTGCATTGCCACATGGGAAGTCCTCCTGTGTGGCCAGGCTGCTGCTGGACTCACCACACTTTCCAGATCTCAGCCCCCTTTGTGCCCTGGCCCGTGATCTCTGTTTGTGGGCTTTATCTGCTATAATCACCTTGCACATTTATGGCTCAGTACAATAAAACCTCTGGCAGCTTGTTTTCTTGAAGGAGCATGCTCAGCCTGACAGAATATGAGTTCACGGATTCGCTTTTCTCTCAGCTTTCTGGAAAATTTACAGCACAGAGTCTTTCATTAAATCATTGTCTTTTTCTCATAAATAAAAATTTAACCTAGTATTCTTTCCCAGTCTCTAATAACTGGAGGAAGGATAACTTTGAGGAAAATGGGCTTTTGGTCATTGAATTGCCAAAGTGAGCACACTCTGTGTGATCGTCTCACTAGAAACCTGTCCGAGCAACAAGCCTGGTGATGCTCTGCGCTCTGGTGCTGTCCAGGTGCAGGGTCCCGTGCCTCCACAGAGGATAGAGGAGTTACTCAGGTGGGGGCAGGATTTTTCTGAGTAGTTCCTACCAATTAATTCTGCTCTCTCTAAAGAACTGAATAGCAAAACTCCTTGTGATTTCAGTGGTAAATGATCGTAAAATCCTACCCTGCTCTAAGGCGGAGGCTGATGTGGGAGAGAGCATGGCAGCTATTCTCTACATGAAGAGGGAAGGGAAGATAAAAGGAAAATTTTGGCTCTCATTTTAAGGGAAATTGAAGTAGGCAACAAGAATATAGCAGGGTGTCCATTGAGAGCATAGCTCAGATCAATAAGAATATGAGTGCATGCACTGCACCGTCTTTGAATTATTTGTCTCACATAATTAAATATGTGTGTGCAATTAAAGCATAGAATTATGAAGCCTAATCTTTGTTAAAAGTGGGACTTGATTCAACCTTGCATCTTTAGTAGAAATTGTGTACTAGGCTACGTAGAAAACAGTCATTTAAAAGCTAGCCACCATCTCATAGCACAATGCATTTGAATAAAGGGAGCAACGTGCATTTTCAGATGCTTTTAATTTTGCCAAATACTCTCTTTGTCAGGCAGGAGAGCTTTATCTCACCTTTAGCTGAACCAGACTCTCTGGGATCTCTTTATATGTGCGGCAAGAAATCTGAGCTTAAATATGTTTACTTTTGGAGGAGATAAATATTTGCACGGAAGTAAATATCTTTCCTTTAAATAAAAATGCAGCCAGGGTGAATGGGTCAGAGGTGGATGTATATATTTTAAATTACTGTATCTGTATATGACACCCAGCCGTGGTGTCCCAGTTGTGTTCCATAAAAGCAGACTTTGTGTTTTTTAATTTTTAAAGATCTTTTAAATAATCAGCTCTAATGAGATTAAGGTTTTGCATGAAAAATATATCATTTCAGCCTCCTTTTAAAAGCAGAGGTCTTGAGAAGCTTTTTGACCTATAACTGGCAATAACAGCTTATTTGTACATAATTTATTCATTTTACATCCTGCCTAGAAACATACAGTAACCATAGGCTATTTAAAAAATAAAGTGGGAATTGGAAGTTAGTTTCCTAAGTATATATTTAATAACTTGATTCCCAAACATGTTCTCTGTACTTAAAGATAAGTGACTAAATATGGAATCAGGAATCTAAAAAAAACTAATAAATATTACACAAGGTTAACCTTATGATTACAGAATAGATCAGTACAATCAAAGTGGGAGTTCTATCCCTTTTTTGTTATGTTACCTTGACCTGGGAGTGCAGATGCTATGATCCAAAAAAAAAAAAAAATAATGCCAGTTTGTTATAGTCAGAAAGGAGTAATCTGATCTTTACGTGTTCACCCTACAGCTCATTCAGTGCTTCTTCACCCAGAACCTGGGGAAGACATGGCTCCCTTCTCTGCTGTCCCCTCTGACAGCTGCTGGGACATGATTAGGATGATGCCTTCTGTTGGGGAAATGAATGGGCAATTCAAAGCACCGTCACTCATTTCACAAGCTCAGGATCTCAGCCAGCTGGTGTCCAGGGCACGGATTTGCACCAGTGCCCTACCAGTGCATTTCTCCATGCTCCATTCGCAGCTTTCTGGTTTGTGCCTCCTCCCCTGATTTCCTGCAAAACATCTGGCCGCAGCTTCTTATCACACATTGGGAGTGTACTCCCACAGTCACACGTTCTTCCTTTTGTTTAGCCTGAAATATTTTTTGTGTGTATTAACAACTTGCTGAGCTGCCTTTATGAATCTAGATAAAATACATGCTCAGTAAATGCAAAATGTCAGTGAATGGTAAAACAGTGTTTATAACTAGGCTACTGACCAATCGTTAAAGAGCAAAACATTGAGTTATAGAGCTGTGGTAGCTTTACAAATGATAATGTGTCTGAACAAAGAAATCAATATGTCACAATTTTTAATTACTCAGCTCCTATTAATTTCCAGAGATCATCTTGCTTCAGATCTTGACGTGCATCACTGGTCAGACACAAAATGGACCCCGGGATGACCACAGGTTCCTGTTTCATATGGCTCAGTACACTAGACGCCAATATCCCATACAGCAGCTCTTTTAGATACCTGCTACGATGTCCTTAGTTAGAAACCAAAGTGCCATAGAACTAAAAACATGCAATTCAGTGTGGAGAATTTGGTTCACCAGGGCTGAGAAAGGGAGTGAGTTACAACTCCTCCAGTGCAGACTGAATTTGTGGTCTCAATCTCATCCTGGTGAAAATGTGATCGATCTCTCTGTCTGTCTGTCTGTCTATCCATCTATCTATCTATCTATCTATCTATCTATCTATCTATCTATCTATCTATCTATCGTGTTTAAAAAGAAAAACCTATTACTGAAAAGTGAGTCACACAAGAAGGTAATAACTGGTGCAGAGTCTGAAGCAGCATCTCTCCCCAAGGGCAATCCAGGGACAGTGATTTGGAGCAGTTCAGAGAGATGCTGCTGTGTTGCCTTGCTGCTGGCTGTGTTGACCCTCTGGTCAGCTGTCAGCAGGATTGATTCAGCTTTTCCTGACCATACCCAACAGTTATCAATACAATCACATATTGCTTACTTGTTAAGTACTCAGTTTGCTCTTAAGCACAGCCATGCTGCGCCTGAGTACATCTGGAAAGCCTGAATACATTTTCTCCAGCTGCAGGTTTCAAGTGGTGATTCCTTGCTTTAGAATTGCCTTTTACACACACTCAGCTATTTGGTCAAATGCATACTCATGCAATATGCAAACCTGAAATTAAAGGCAAAGGATTTTAAATGTGAGATTTAAAATGCATGTTTCCTCAGCATATAATGGTACTTTTAAGCATCGGCTTTCCTTCTGCTGAAAATGCCTTCACCTCCCCTCTGCCCCTGGGGCTCCACATTCCCTCGTGTACCAGTGGTCTGTCCCCCACACTGAGCCCCTGGGCTCCCCACGCATCCTCTCGCTGCCCCAGGGCCCACATCCTCCCTCCCTTGCTCCTGCTCTCCTCCTTTGGGTCCTCCCAAACACTGATACATTTTTAGATTCCTCCAGATCTGCTGGTTTTCCAAGACTGTTGGACAAAGAAGACCTGAAAATGTTGCATATACACCACACATTTATAAGCTCAATCTGTTTAACCAGACTTGTTAATTTTGGGACATTTCTAACAGTGCCTCACACAGTGGGTCGCTAAATGAGTACCATGGGTGTTACAATCCTCAAGGTTAAAACTAAGGTTGATCAATCTGCAATCAGAAAATGAGCATGTGCAGCTGAAAGTCTCACCTGGGAGCGAGGAACTGAATGCCTGATATGAAAATAATGCTAAATATTTATTGACTCCTTCTGTTTAGATGACACTCACTTTTCCTAGGCTACATTTGGTTTTCCCCTCTGATGGACCTTAATTCTCTCCTGCTAGGCCACTGAAAGCACTGGATAATAATAAACCAAAATGTGCTTTCTCTGGAAGCACAGTAATAGAGAGGAAGACAAATACATAAGTGGCTATCTGAGGACCATAAAGAAAGGCTCTGGCTTACCCTGCACATAGATTTTGCAAGAATAGCAGTATATTTGCAGAGGCTAATGAAAGTGAGCCAGGAGTGCAATATGATCAGCAAGGCCCATCACCAAGGCACAAGGTATCAGTGTATTTACTGAAGTGGAGAAGCTAACATTTAAAAGAATTGTTATTTGTAATTAATGTGTGAATCACAGACAAGGTTATATTTACATACCGAAGGATTTCACTGCAGTGGTGGAGTACTGTACCTAACCCTGAATGTTTAGAGGACAGTGAGACAGAGACCCGAGCCCAAGTGACCAACTACAGGGAAAGGGAAAAAGTCCCAGCTCCCTCCCTTGGCCTCCGCCGGCTGTCTTTCACAGTCCCTGGACACGACCCAGTCTTCTTGCCTGCTCCTGACACCAGAGAGGGGCTGTGCTTCCCACAACTGCAAGAGCCAGTCCCAGTGCCATAACTGTCTCTCCTATTCCCAGCAGGACAGTGATGCTCAAGCACCAGGTGAGCTGGCTCTCTCCAATGTTCCTGTGAATCCCACTGT
Organism: Clamator glandarius; assembly: GCA_033459285.1. NCBI lineage: Eukaryota > Metazoa > Chordata > Aves > Cuculiformes > Cuculidae > Clamator > Clamator glandarius. Next base: position 3,481,957 of record JAUNZM010000046.1, read on the forward strand.
GGTTTGGACCATTTTGGACTTTGGTTTATAATTGATATCATTCAGACAGAGAATTACTTCAGAATGGATTAAAAATGACATTTGAGACAAACTGAGTTCACAATAAACCTTCCAAAATGCCGATATATCTTGCTGGCTCTTGAAATAGTCCAGACTTATTTCTGCTTGGAGGGAAAGGTTTTCAATTCTGTTTTATAGATGACTTAAGGTGCTATTACACAAACAGAAATAAAGAACCATCCAGATTCCTCCCCTCCCCCTTTGTTTCACCAAGGTTCCCAAGACAAGAAGGCTACCCTGATGCTTAGAGGTATCTTTTTGCATGGCTTATTTCCTACGCCATTTCTTTTCCCAAGGTGTGCTGAAGCTTTGGTGCCTGTCTCACTTTGCCCCATCACCGCACAGATTTCCCACCTACCCTACATAAACACTGATGTTTCACTATGGAGACACATGGAACTTTCATAGGACTTTGACAGGTCCTTCACCAGAATCACGAGATCATTCCCAGTTTAACAGAAATGTTCATGTGCTTAAAGCTGTGTTTGAGCTAAAGGACCCTGCTGAGCTGGCTACCTCACCCTGATGATTCATTACCTACACAGCCCTGTGACCTCTGGTTCATGGGCTCTCCCTCAAGCGATACTCTCTTCTAAGCTGGGGATCTGACAGCCACAAGCCCCCGTCTGGCTGCTCCTGCCACAGATCCCCACGTCCCTCTCTCAGGCATGGCCACTGCACACAGCGGGACTGTGGTACCTCTGCACTCAGCTGGCACTTCCCTTGGACCCCAGCCTCACCAACATTAATTTCACAACACTGCAAACAACTTAAGAAGGACCTGATGATGGCACACAGAAAACAAGGAGCTTGCAGCAGACATGTTTCTACAGAATATTCAACAGCTTTTACTGCAGAAAAGACCAGGAGAATCAGTCTTATGCAAGAACAGGTTTAAGCCACAATCTGAGTAGTTACATTTTTAATGCTATTTAATAGGGTTAATGGCTTTTCCTCAGTTTAAAGACATAGGTCCTGTCTCCCTTCCTCCAGACCCCTCAAATCTATCACTTTACAGTGGACTGTATCACTTCTGCTGTTTTCTTCAGCACCAACAGAGTAGTCTATCCCCAGACATCAGTATATGATGATTCCTTATCTTATTATTTACTGTACTCTATGTGAATTTCAACAAAGAAAATGTAAGAATACAAGAAAAAAAAAAAGGCTCTTGCTTCAGTGTACTGTAAGTCCACAAACCAGTTTGAAGCCGAGCTGTCCGACCACCATCCTGTATCAAACTCAATAATCTTCCCATCCTATGATGAGGCACTCACACAGCCACCTCTTTTTTTCTTCCTCCAAGTAAAACCTGCTATTTGCTTACATCATGCATGTATTTGTTTTCCTAAACTGTGGCTCCAATTTCCCATAAGCATAAATCATGCTGACTGACCACCACAGCTCATCACTTGTATAATTAAGGATGACTCTGAACTCATCTATGGCCCCTCATTTCTGTTGCTGAGTATTTCATATGCATGCTTCAACAAACATGTGATCCCAAATCGGATTTTTCTACAGATAAGCAGCTGGACACTCTGTGCCATTCTCACTGGTGGAAAGAAATGTTTAGCTTGACATAATTACCTCAACCATTGACCACAATGCCTGATGAGAACCTTTCCATTATGTGACATCCCTGGAGGCATATTCCCCTTCAGCCATGCAGGCATTTTAAGAACTTCTGGGAACTTTACCACCAGTCTGCATGATGATCTATGATAAGTAAGTGTTGCTTGAACAGTTTTTGTCAAGTGCTGATTTACTTGCTTTGTTTGTTTGCTCGGTGTTTTAATAATAGCATTAAAAATCTTTGTTCCTGATGTATTTGACATTGTGCCATTGGTCCATTAGGATTTGGTTTAGTGTTGTGCATTATTTTTAATTTGCATTCACAGTATGCTCAGTAATAACTCACTCTGAATTCTATCAAAGGATGCTGTGAATTTGTATTAACAGCAGTGCTGATTTGTGCAATGTGTAGTAAAATTGTTTGCAAAAGAATACTTACCACTTTATGTCCTTTAGCACAGAAGATCAGAATTTCCAGTAACAACAGAGATCTTTCTTAGCAAATTGTTCCAGGGCTAATCATAATGGGAAGAATTTCAGCTTGGACGGAAATCATTGACACAAACTGCTGTTGATGCCAAAAGTTTACATGTTCAAAAAGCAATTAGACACAATTATTGAAGAAAAAAAAATCCATGAAAGGAGACTAAATATGCAGATAGCTCTGATTCAGAAAGTCCCCAAACCACTAATTGCAGGAATCCGAATAAGGATCCTAGGGATGGGTCACTGTACAGCTCTTCCCTAGGAGTCTGCCACTGGGCACTGCCTGAAGGACACACTGTTCTAGTCTGTCCCAAGATGGCCTTTCTCACAGTGTCAGGTTTAGAAGTCATGCTGGGAGCACTTAGGAAGAAGAGAGAACGAAAATAAAAAAAAATATCTCACTTCAGGTTAACAACTTGCAACTTGGGGGGATTTCTGCATTAAAATCCTCCTTTGCATCTAATTAGAATTCAAATCCTCTTCCCTCCCATCAGCTCCTTCCCATCAACTTCCTTAGGAAGAGCACCCACGCTGAACTCCACTACAATCCTAGGCACTTCAATGCCCGCAGTGACCTTAACTGGGTGAAGTCTTGCACGGTGGTTGGCAGTAGAGCACAAATTTTCAGAAGTTAGTGGCCTCAAGTTTGCTTATACAAGATGCAGTTTTTGCAATAAATGCTTATCTGCCACGGGGAAGGATCATTGTTGCTAAAGACGAGCTCATTACTCAGTTAAACTAAACAGAGGAATCTGATGAAGCACACACAATACATTACTCTGAGAAACAAAAATCATAGCCAGTTTACAACAGCAAAAATTATTAATTTTGAGCACAAGTCCTACTGCAAGTGTGTCACCTTAACAGATACTCTGCATCTTGAAGACACAAGAAGGATGTTGAGGCTCTGGAGCAAGTTCAGAGAAGAGCAATGAAGCTGGTGAACGGGCTGGAGAACAGGCCTCATGAGGAGAGGGTGAGAGAGCTGGGGTTGTTCAGCCTGGAGAAGAGGAGGCTGAGAGGAGACCTCATTGCTCTCTATAACTACCTGAAGGGAGGTTGTAGAGAGGAGGGAGCTGGCCTCTTCTCCCAAGTGACAGGACAGGACAAGAAGGAATGGCCTCAAGCTCTGCCAGGGAAGATTTAGGCTGGACATAAGGAAAAATTTTTCACAGAAAGGGTCACTGGAACAGGCTGCCCAGGGAGATGGTTGATTCACCCTCCCTGGAGGTGTTTAAGGCATGAGTGGACGAGGTGCTAAGGGGCATGGTTTAGTGTTTGATAGGAATGGTTGGACTTGATGATCTGGTGGGTCTCTTCCAACCTGGTTATTCTATGATTCTATGATTTCCTCGTGCCCTGACTTCTTTCACTCTGACCTCCTCTGAAAAGCGAACAAGGCCTTATACAATGGGTTATCACTGGCACACCTGATGAACATCTCAGAACTGGGGTACACGTAACTGCTTTTCAACATCTAAAACTTCAGCTAGTTTTATGCAGACCTCAATGGACTGTCTGCTGACTGAATATTTATTACATTAGTATTTTAATAAAGCCATATTTGTCATGTATAGGACACAAAATCCCATCCTAAAACAACAGGGAAAAACATTACGGCAAGACTGAAAACACATAGCACCAATAGCCACACAAGGCAATTCTTTGGTTTGGCTTTTTTTTTTTTTAAACGCGTATGAACACACAGGGGTTTTTGCCATTTTTCTTTTGTGAAATGATCTGAATAAATTGATATCCTGGAGTTGGCAGACAGCACTTCAGGTCTTGCTGTTTATCATTATTTAAAAAACGTTGCCTAAAACTGTGGGTGGAAATAAATGAATAAGTTGTGAAACAAAATGAACCCATGACTTTCTCCCAGTTTGAAACATGTGTTTCAGGTTTGTGAGTGTTGGATATTTATTTATTTATTGCTAACATGTCTCACATTGATGACTACACTAAAAATACTGAAATAGCAGTCCCACATCAACACCTCACTCTGGGGACTCCTGTCCTTTGCCACAACATGGGAGCCCAGTTTCACTGAATATCTTCAGTACCTTTCTCTTCTTTGTAATTGTATCAGCCATCTCCCCTCCTATTTGCAATAAATTATTTTCCTATAACAGCCATTGCTTAAAGAAGAAAGCATTAGGAAAGCATTTAATGAACATTAATTTCTTCTTAATATGATTTAGCTGCTGGAAATAAGGCGGCTAAGCTAGCTCCATGTGACCAACAGCCCTGGAGGCACCACCACCAGACTCCTACGAGGGATGCAGTCCTATGGACCTGGGGGGCAGTAGCTGTTCACAGATGATACCCAAGGCTACATTTTACTTTGCCAAATTAGCAGCTAAGTAGGGTTGTAGGAAGTCAGCAACAAAGTCGTCATGACACCACCTGGCTGATTAGTGATCTCTTCCTTCTGCACAAGCCAGCAATTATCAGTTCCCACTGACTTCAGAAGCTAATGGGAATCAGAGGCTGGGGGACGCTGCCAAGATGCAGCGGCTTCCAGCTGTCAGGAGGAGGACAAGATGAGACACAGTCTCTGTGTATGCTGTTCAGTCTTTGTCGTCTTCTGTGCAGCACCTTTGGCACCTGTGTTTTTATCATTTTGGCCCTCTAAATTATGTTAACTGGCATATTATGTCGCTTCTGACACAGCAACATGATGCAAAAGGAACTTCATCGTTTAATTCACCATTCCTAAATTTGAATCCCGATTCACCATTGATTCTCATATCACCTTTTACTTAGGTCACTTAACCTCTTTACTTAGCTGCTCTGCCAGGAAATTAAGGCTAGTAACACCTAGAGATACTGTGACAATCAATCAATAAGTGTTTGCAAAGCTGTTGGTAAACAACAAGCACCAAATGCCAAGTCTAATTTAAACAGATACGGTTTATAATCTTCCCATTTTCTTCGCAAGAACTTTAATATGACACAAAGATTAACCTTCTGATCTGGGAAAAAAAATCTCTACTGATATTATAGACTGGTGTTGGCAATGGGCCTCTAACTTGAAATATGATGTCCTCACTGACATCACTAAATTTCCCATGGATTAGCTGACAGTGACACTTAAGGACCCATGGGAAAACTGTATTCCAGAGGGAAATAACAGCGAGGGGAAAAGCCCAAAAGTTTCCCAGACTGTAATTCTAACTCTTTTTTCATTCAACAATGCGTAAGAATACTACTAGACTTTCTAAAATGATTTATTTTACATAGATCAAAACAATAAAATCCACTGTGAAGTAATTGATAATATCCACTAATGTAAGCAAGGGCCCTCAAGTTTTACAAACTTAACAGTGGGACTGAAATTTCTAGTATCTGCTAACCAGCAAACATACACATGCCTTGAAAAACTTGACTGTTGGCCCCTACATGTTCATATACCATGTCAACTGGATTTACAGGACAGGCCTGAAGCCAAAGTATATGTTTTGGAAGTAGTGATGAAACACCTCCATGTTTGAGACATTTATGATTCATTACAATGTCAAAACAGCACATTTCTTCAGGACTTGAGAAGTCTTAATGCTGGCTTTGTTTCTGTATTACAGCCACGTACTTCAAAGCCAAGAAGATAACCGAGCTACACTCACCTGGGGACTGTGCACTGAGCCAGTCCCATACCTGCTACCCCACAGCAACATCAGCCCAAAACTGCTTCCAGCTCCCTCCCACCAGCACCCACAGCGCTGCTCGCCTGAGACCTAACAAACGCCCTAAGAAATAACGAGGTGTTTCCTGGTGTCCCCATCACAGCAGGTGCTGTGCTGCTCCTCTGAAGGACCATGGCCCCTCCGATGGGCCACGGCCACACTGCTCCTCAGTGTCCTACCCAAGCGCTTCCAAGTCACAACACCAACTCCCTTATTGCTGCATTTGTACAGCTGCGGCAGGGCTCCGCTTTTGAGGCTTTCCAGCCATTGTTTGGGAACAGAAGAGGCTTAAGGGAACACTTGCAGATACAGAGAACAGAAAGGATAGGGATGAATCTGCAACACCAGCGCATTCGCTGCCTCACGGCTGACAGGCTGTCGCAAGCTACAGCATCTCTACAACCCACTCTTAATGAAGGGTGCCTAATTAATGGCACCATGTCACCTTTACTAGATTTCTCCTAGCAATGGCTAAAACCACCAAGCGCACAATTACATAAAAAGATGCAAACTTACTACAGAAATATCTCTTTAACCAAAACCACTGTAAATGCATTTCGTAAAGAAAAGGGGGAAAAAATAAACAAAGAAAGACACAAACCGAAGCAAACACGGGATGATGTTTATAAATCAGGCGAAGCGCCGTCGGAGTGGGTGCGGGCAGGGTGGGCTGCTCGGGGAAGGACAGGAGCGAAGTCCCTCGCCCCTCGGGGTCCCCTCGGGGTCCCTTCGGGGTGCCCTCGGGGTGCCCGGCGCGGGCATAGCGGCGGGCGGCGAGGGGCGGGGCTGCGGGACCCTGTGTCTGGCGCGGCCGCTCCCCCTCCCCGCAGCCTCCCTTAAATGCTATGGGGCGGCCGTAGGCGCTGCCGAGCGCACCATGCGGGCTGCGGTCGGCTTGGCCGCGGCGCTGGGCAGCCTGCTGCTGGGCGGCTGCCTCCTGCGCCTGGGCGGCCAGCAGCCCCTCGGCCACAGGTAGGGGGATGGGGATGGGGATGGGGATGGGGATGGGGATGGGGATGGGGATGGGGATGGGGATGGGGATGCAGGGCTCGGCTCCCCGTGAGAGCCGCGAGGAAGAGAGCGGCGATGCTGAACGAATCCCCGCGTCTGACAACTTTTGTTTTCCCGTCTCGCTTGCCAGGGGCTGGGAGGAGGAGAAGGAGGAGGGCGCGGGAGCGGCTGCCGTCACGCCGAAAGTGGTGCGAGCCCTCCGGTCGCCCCCGCCGTCCCTCGCCCGGGGCGAGAACAGGTACGGGCTCCGCGTCCCTCGGGGAGGGGCCGCCCGGTCCCCGCTTCGTCCCTCCCTGTGCCCGGGCGGCTCCGCCAGAGGCAGCGTTAGAGACCGAGGAAAGCAAAATTCGCTCTAACTGGAGCGAGCCGCTTGTAGGCCCTCTTAATGACGGCTGCCCCTCTGCCCTGGGTCTCCAGCCCAGCGCGGTGTCGCGGTTCTGTTACTGTAGGGTGCAGAAGTGCACGTTCCAGGTATTTTTTAATCTTCTTCCTGGGAAGGTGGAGCTGGAGATGGGTAACCCTTCTTTTGCAATGTGTTTGTAGTTGATAGTATGGGCTTCTTTAAAATTTATAGGGCAAAGGCAAGACGTACAACTGCTTTTCATGGTGTGTAGTATCTCGCCTCATTGAAGCCCTCTTGCCTGATCCCATCCTGACCTTTTGGATAGTGTAGATCTTTACTTTTCCAGCTGTTACTTTATACTATGAAGTTTAATGTGAAAATAGTTGGTGAAATTAGTGGTGAAACAAGTCATGCCTTACGTGCAGGCTTCAATATTAATAACTGTGTTTTCATGCTCTTGAGTCTTCACATGCCGTAGGAAAGCTAACGGTGCAGAAGAGGGTGGTGTAAGCCATGCATGAGACTTACTGAGGAATAAGTAGTTTTCAGATATTTTTGCTGCTGTCTTTCACTTTATGTGGCCTCATTAATATTGCAATTCCAGTGATTATGAATTGTTAATATATATTATGGTCAGAAACATAATAAAAATTAGAAAGAACTTGGGAATTGGGTTTTTAATGGGAACTGTGATGTCCTGGTTGTGTTGAAGTCAATGGTGACAGCGTAGCTCACCTTACTGAGACCACCATTTCACCCAGTGCAGCCAAGTATGAGGCTGAAAGAACACATGCTTTCCCTAAGTGAATGCAAGCGATGTTAGTTGTAATCATTGCCAGGTTCTCTAAAAGTAGGTTTCTTATGTGTTTCTGATCAAAGACTCTTGTTCTCCCTGCCACAAAATTTAGAACTTTCACAAACCGTAAGTTTTTAACATCTTTGAAAATTGGAGTGAAACAAAAGGAACAGGAACATTCGTAGAATTCTAGCTACTGCTGTGTGCTTCTAGCCTGCTTCTCTGTCCTGTGCTTGTTTTTTCCCTTTTTGCTCTTCTTCTCCTTCTTTCCCGCTCTTTAAAATTCACCGGTTTTGCAATAAGTAGTGTTCTGCTTTGTTTTTTGTAGTTATTACTCTGTTCTCCTTTCCACTGTTTTGTCTTATGTCTGTGGTCTCCCCCTGCCCTGTCTTATCATACACTTCCTTTTTGCTGCTAGTTTCTGAGCTGCGGTCTCCTTCCACTCAGCTCTGTGTGCTAAACCATGGAGTCAAACTGACTTGAAATGCTGGCAAAAAGCACTTCAGAGAACAGAATCAGTTCACTTCTTCCCATCTGCTGTTAGTACACTTACAACTGGAGCAAAGAAAGTGGAAACAACACATACTGAAGAGGGCTGAAAATCCATAGGATGTATGGGTCAGTTTTTAGTCCTTGCAAGGACTAAGTGAGCACAAGATTTTAAATATATTTTTCCTTAATCTACTTGGAGGATTTTGGCCCCAATTCAGAACTAGTTTTGATCAACCTGAAATTGTATTTCTTTGTGACTCCATGGCTGCAGAAGTGTGACAAGTAAATTGTTAAAAAAAAAAAAAAAAGTTTTGTTTCACTCTAGTTCCTATAACTTTAGTGTCTTTGGAGGGCTGGCTGGCTGAAACTGAGAGAGGATATGCTTTCTCACCTGAGTGACTAAGCTCAGTAAGCTGGCCTGACAGGAGTTTGTGGTGCATTTTTGGCATATAAGGAGGGAGTGAGAGCTGTTGGATTGACCAGGAGCTGTTACTTAATCCAGAGAGCAGCTGGAGTGGGCAGAGAGCCATGCTGGAGGGGTTTGATCCAGGCAGCAGCTGGACTGGACCTGGCTGAGGGCCATGCTGGAGAGTTTTGATTCAGAGAGCATCTGGACGCATTCAGGAGATGCAGACCAATCTCTTGGTGATGGAGATGGATGGTTTGGCTAATAGAAATTAGATTTCAGTTTGCAGTGGGGTTTTGCTTCAGTATCCATGAGTATAGCAAAATGACAGAAGGTTGTACAGGTGTTAGTGAGTTTTTGAATCAGGTAAGGCTATGCTCGCATGTTCATGCATAAAACTAAGAACGGTCTGTTGGTGCAGACTTCTCGAACTGTGGGTTTACTAAAGTACCCTGACATTTTGAAAAACATTGCTGTGTTGCTGACAGCAATGGCCTTTCTTGCGTAAGAGAGGATGTGCACGGATGTTAGGTTAGACTCTGATCTCTTATCAGCTTGACGCATTTTTCTGGAAAGCTAAGATTTTCTCACCAACTTTGGTGGGAGGATCCAGGAAAGGAAGATAAAAAAACCCAAACAACTGGGCACTATCCTTCTTGAACTCTTAAGTATAAGCAATCCAGACAACCTTCAGAATCACAAGATAATCTTTCTTCTTATCGTGATTTCCTTTGCTGTTGGAAGCCTATTTGTAACTAGACATCTCTGAAGACTCTCTAAGGCCCTATTATTCTGTTGCCTTGCAATATTGAAAGCTAATCTGTTCTTTTACTTTGAGTAATTCTTTTAAAGGATGAAACTGAAGGATGAAAGGATGAAAAATGGGATTGGTTCAGACTGTCATAGATATTTAGGCAGCTATTATGCACAGGAAAGTCTAATTAGATAGTGACTAGGCACCTAAAGTTCTCTGAAGATCTGTGTCTTAGTAAATAACCTTGAAAATGCATTTTTCTCTCTTAAAGAACATTTCTTACCACTTCTTGTTTAATGTTAGATAGCTTGAACAACGTGACTGCCTCTGCAGTGTGACTTCCAGGTTTTGTCTTCATTTTTTTCCACAGCCTATTCTGCCTGTAAGTAGGGTTTCTTACTAAAAAAAAAAAAAAGTCTTTTTTTAGTAAGACTTCTCTAGTAGTCCCCAGATTTATTAATGGAACCGGTATGATTTTATGATTTACACTGCAACACTATGGTTCTCTGACAAATCCTCATGTCTGTGCTTCATCTTCTCAGTTTCTAAGCTGTAACTGTAACTACAGCTTTGACTTGCTTAAGCCAACAACTTAACCAAAAGAAATAGTCCTGCACTTGTCCCACCTTAGACACTTGGTACTCTCTTCCTCTGTCCCCACCTGTGTTTGTGCCCTCGTATTCATTTGTGCAGTCACAGCATTAATAGCAAAACAGAGGGTTCAATACTGCTAGTGCTTATCAGAGGAAGGTGACAATGATAAGAGGAGCTGGGTAGTCCTTTTGTTTGTTAGGAGGCCTGGGTTGTGATGTGTTAGGGTTGGACAATAATTCTAGCTCTTTTTGTACTGCCCAGGAAGATACAGTAGGTAAATAATGTCAGCCCCTACAAGGGAAGCAAAAGAGTTTTCCAAAGCATGATATATACAGGTATTTACAAGGCAGCAGTACCCTGACAAATTGACCACCACTACTGTTATTCTGTTTGTGTTGCCCATTTTGAGGCGTTCACTTACTATTCCTCTAACTTTGTCTTTGCAGGTCGAAGGCAAGCATAGTGTAGAGGCTGTTGAGGTAACTGAGCAGTGGGAGGAAGTGATTGAGGAGCTATGAGTAAACAAGTTAGTATTAATACAGTGTTTCTGAGTGCTGGTTTCTCCAATTCCTTTCTCAGCAGCAGATCTTTATACGGGCCTAGGGAATAAACAGCTATACCTAATTAAAAATGCTACAGAGACCTGTACATTCTGTCTCCTGTCAAAATATTGTGTTCTGTCAGGCAGAAAGGGAAGAAGATACAGGCTATTACCACAATTATGAACGGTAGCTTAGTATGGTGCACAAATAATTTGCTGCAGTTTAGATTATTCAGCGCTCGTGGCCACTTCACTAATTTTACTGCTCTCTTACTGTTTTTTCCCTTCATTCCCAAGCATGCAGACATATCTTAGGAGTGCATTTCTAACACATGCCTCATGTATTAGCTCTGCCTAAATGAATAGGTGTTCAGCTGAAAGCTGCTGCCAGGACGTGTTTATGTTCTGACAGTGGTGAAACGTTTTCCAGTCTCTTTGTTTACTTGGTCCAAGTGAAACTGCTCTGTCATTCTGTCTATCCTGTACTAAAGTAGCATCATTTTACTCTTAAGTACCTTATTCTTTTCACTTTACCCACTGTGAGACTCTGAATGTTGCTTTTCATGTTATGTGCCATGCGGTTTATGGATTTTATGAATAAAAAGTATCTGATATTAGGTATAACTCTGGTGAATGCACCAGAAGGCCTTCCAAAATGCAGTTGTCTTAGAGACCTGATTTAGCCTTCCTTAGATAAGCAAAACCTCCATGGGAACTTGAACAAGGATAGTAGGATCAGTCTATTTCACAGTTACTGTGATTAATGTTAGAAAACAAAGTCTTACTCTTGTGGTTTGATAAAGCTATTTCTGTAGTCTGTTTCACAAAGCATTTAAATTGTATATTGTCTTACTAATCAAGGTGTTTTGAACCTTACAAACATCACTGTTCTTATCTGATTCATTTGAAATGGTGTCAAAGATACCATTTAACAGTACCCTTCCTAGGGAAGTGTGGATTACAGGTTTTTAATAGTATTCAAATAATAGACTAGGAGATTCAACTATAAATTAGTCTTTTTCAAGGGAGAGATTAAGACAGAAGGTATTCTGGATAGTGTTGTTCAGTGCCAGTTTAGTAAAAGGATATAAACGTGCAGCTTTGCATGCAGAAGTTATCCTTTTTAGCTGGAGATGCTCAGCTGGAACAGGGTTCGGAGTTCCTGTACTGCTTCAGGCAGACAAGACAGGAAGCTAGGGAAAAAGTGCAACAACCAGTTCTGCTGAGCATGGATTGAATAAAGCCAGTCAGTGGGATTTTTCCTTATGTTCAGTGTGGACCTCTGATGAAATTAGAGGTGAATGTCTTGTTGCTTTCAGTGCTGCCAGACAGTCCAGTTCTGAGCTCTTTTGAAAATGTCACCCCACATTCGTTCAGTCATTTCCAGCTGATTTTGTGGGAACCCTGGAAAAGTGACCTTTCAGTCTTGGGCATATCTTTGTTACAGTATAATTCACAGCACTGTCTTTCCTTTTCCCATTTGGTCACCACTCCTGCCTACCCAGCCCCTTTTAATCCACCTTATGTCCATCCATTTTTCTACTCTGATGACTGTTTGGGGTTGAGTTTGGTTTTCTTTGTAAAGGGCTTCCCTTTTCTTCTTCTCCCTGTACGGCTGCTTCCCCAGGACTTCCTTTTAGCTGAGATATCTGTCTGTCTGGTGATTCCCTGCACTTAGGCTCTCTATAGCCTCAGGACTGAGTGCTACAGGTGCAACAAAAGGGGGAAAAGGGCCATGGACTTCCCATGTAATTTCTCTATTTTGTATTCTAAAGGTAGGTGCAATCTTTGTTGTAAAGATTTTTGCAGTTTAAGGAACTGCTGACTTCTTGAGAATAAGATATAGAATGGTAATGGGCTGATAAATGTGGCACATGATCTTAATCTACTGTGGATTTATTAATGTACAGATGGTGTACTTTCCAAGTTCCTAGAATTACCATAGGAACTATGTGGTCCTCAAGCTGTTCATATATGATTTAAAAAAAACCCTACTGTTTTACAGATTTTGTCCAGTGAGGTTGGCTTTGAGAACATCTAAACTCTAAGGGACATGAAGCAGAAATTTTCGTGTTTCATCAGTTTTGTGAGTTCAAGCCAACAGAATGTCACATGGTTCTCACTTCAAGTTCTCATCTAGTTTAAGAGTTTTCAAAATTGGTTGAATGTAGCCTGGTATCTGTGTTAGGCATGTTACCTGATTTCATTGCAGATGTTTTAGTGCAGTTCTAAGTATTGAACACAACCTGCCATCCACTAGGTCAGGTAAATTCATTTAGTGATAAATGTTGTCTAGTATAATTCTCCTAAGTGATGAGAAATCTAATCCAAGTCTGATGTCTGCACAGCCCTGCAATGAATAATGCAGTAGAAGTCTGGACTGCCCCTTGCATGCTCCTGTTTATCTGAATGCAAAAATCGTTCACTCCTGTGAAGCAGAGGCCACTCTGATGGCAAAACAGAAATTCAGGAATTTAACTTTTACTGGGAAAAGTGATTTTTTTGCACGTCTTGTGAATATAAGTTGTTTTATTTGTGTATCTTTTTGCACCATATGATGAGTGTGGAGTAAATTTTGTGTGGAAAAACGATGGAAGAAGCATTTTGGGGATCTATCTTGTACCTGCATTATATTAAGAATTTGATTAAAATTCATGTCTTATTTTCCCCACAGTTGTGCCATTTTCACCAATTATTACATGTGTCATGGAAAGGGAAGGAAAGATGGAAAGACTGTTTTGTTTGGTTTTTTAGTTTTTTTTTCTCCCCTTGATGGCTGTAAAAGGGATTGTCACGATTTAATGACAAAACAGAGCAGGCTTTTATTTTGCTCATTCTCTTTTATCTGACTTCCTTTTTTGAGTTTTTCAAATCTGAAAATGTGTGCATAAAAAGCTATTGCGTATTAAAAAATGAGGCAACTTGCTTCAGTTGATCTTGACTGCTATGAATTTAAAAAGACTAGAAGTCAGAGTAAAGCTTGTGTTGAGAGAATATTTATTCACTGCCTCCATTGATCTCAGGACATAAATTAATAGGGGGCTTTAAGGACCTTGTAATGATTTTCTGTACAGAGTTGAAACCTACTTGTGAAAGAACGTTGGTTCTTCGATGATGCCTGCAAATGCGCATTGCAGGGAGCTGATCAAACCTGAATGCTCTGAGTTGGTCTCCCTAGCAGGCTTGGTGTGTTAAAGAAGGCCTCCTCTGGCCAGCTGTGGCTTGGAACAACTGGGACCTCTTCTCAAATCAGCACCCAGCATCTTGATTTTTAGTTGTAATAAAAGACTTACTTGCAGCAGTAGTATGTGCTTGGCTTATGATATCAATAGTTCTTTTTTTAAGGTGCTGTTTATACAGCTAAGCTTTGCCTGTAGCCATTTTTCTTACTTTAAGTTGCAGCTGCAGAAGAATCATTTGAGCTTACTGAGTTGAAGAAGAAAGAGAGAGGAAACATGAATTAGTGCTAACTAAATTTGTTTGGGAACTGGTATTGTGTTCTTTTGTGGAAGGTCCCACCTGGTTCTTTGGAGAAGGAACCATTCAGACCAAGCTGCAGTAAATGTGCATGTAAACAGTACAGGCAGAATATTTACTGGTATTTACCGTATAAGATCCACTGAACTGTTACTCTGAACTGCATGCTCTGAGAGCCTTTTGCTGTCATTTTTCTATGTTGCTCCTTGAAAAAGAATTAGATGAGGAGCTTTACGCAAAATCAGCCAGGAAGCTCTCAGCAGGTAGTGCTGGCTGTTGCTGCCTATTAAAGTCACTGCAGAATTGAAAGGACAGATGTTTGTTTTGTTTCCTTGCCATTGCCCTCAACAAGGGGCATGCAGATGACACACTTCCTTAGGGGCACTGAGTATACCGGGAAGAAGTTCCTGCTGGTGGGGAAAAAAGGGGGAGAGTTGCTCTTTCTCCGCTGTGTCTAACATCCTGGTTGAATTGCTCCTATCGAGTGACTGGTTCACTGGAAAATTCATGGGCAATGGAAAGAGAAGGAAAGGTGCTTTGTTCCTTTTCCTCCCCTGCCATAGCTATGAATGTGCCAGTCAGTTCAGTAGCAAAATAAACAAGCATTTATTCTGCTCTTTCTTCTCCAGTCAGATGATTTCTTATTTCAGATTTTAATTGTTTAAGAAGAGAAGGCTCAGGGGGACCTTATCCATGTACACCTGAAGGGAGAGTGCAAAGAGGATGGAGCCAGGGTCTTCTCAGTGATGCCCAGTGACGGGACCAGGGGTAGTAGGCACAAACAGGCTTTGGGGTGGCCCTGCTTGAGCAACGGGTTGGACCAGATGGCCTTTAGAGGTGCCTTTCAACCTCTGTGATCCTGTGACTTGAAACAGCATTTCTCCCAAGTAAGAGCTTAAAAAATCAGCTTGTCAGAAATCTTGTTGATAAGTGGTCTCCATGTTTTGACAGGTAAAGGAAATGAAATTTTGGTACTTGTTAGTAAAAGGAATGATCGTTCAGAAGCAGAGTGCTTTGAGTACGAAGCAGGGAGACCCTTTCTCTTTGCACCTCTGTACAGAGGTGACTTGGTTGTTCTGGGTGTCCAAGAACAGCATGGGTTCTGCTCAGTGCTGCAGCTCACGCCCAGGAGCAATTGATGTAGCATCTGTCTTCTGTATTTCTAGTTCTGGTCTGGATGAATAGGTTGCTGTGTCCAAGTGCTCTATAAGTAGAGAATCAGTGGAAATAACCCAAAAGGAATGGGGCAAGGTGAGGGGACGATGGTGAGGAGCAAGGAAAATGAGAATGCTGGAAGAAAAAATGTAATGATAAATGACAGTACATTCAGCATAAAATTGGTGATGGAGGAGAGTGATTGTATGAGATTGAACCTAGATACAGAGTGAACTGTAGTGAATGGAATAGGATCTTGTTATGTCAGTCATTTACTAATTCACAGCTCAGTCATCTGCTGGGGAATGTGAGAGCAAGTGGACCACATAGGATTTTGGTGAAAGTAAGAACAGGAATTAAAGAGCACCATCTGGCACTTGCCTTGGTTCCTTTTACAAATATTTATTCTCACTGTGTAAATAAGGAGTAAACCAAGGAGGAAGTATTCACCTGAAGTCAAGAAGTTAAGGTCCAAGTAAAAAGATCCACTTTTGTGGTGTTTCCTGTACACTTTATATTGACTCTGAATATTGTATGTTAAGAAATTACAACTACTAAATATTTTGCTGGTGAATATTTTAAATATCTTCAAAACATAATGTTCAAGAGGCTTCCCATTTCCATTTTTTTAAATCACATTTTCTGATTACAGTCTAAAGCAGAAAATATTATTCAGACTATAAAATAGGGTTGCATTAAAGAATCAAATATTTTATAGTCAGTAGCAACAAACTCCCCTTTTACACGAGAACTTCACAATAGAAGTCAATAAGATTTCTTTTGTAATGTTTTCAGCTAAATCAACTGTTATTGATCTATTATCATAACAAAGTAAATGTGACTGCATTGTCAGAATATGTTCTCTCTTTTAAAGTTTGATGAATTTTCTTCCCCCGTAAAACAGAACAACTGTTCATAAAAATGGAATTTACCAATTTGAACAGGCTTCAAAATGTAAGGCAATTCAGGAGAACGTTTTGTCATCATCTGTCAAGAAGAAAAGGTAGGTATTTGCTCTGCTTTCTGCTTTGTTTGCTTTATATAGAAGAGTAAAAGATTGTCCTCTTCTATATAATTCTTGATGATATTAATGTGGAGCTACGCAAAAGGAAACTGAAATTGTTCAATCAATCCTTGCCTGCATTTTTTTTCTTTCACGTATATTGGATTTATTCAAGTTTGGATTTTATTTTTTTGTTTTCACAATGTAAATCGTCAGGATTTCTCCTTGCCAGGTAGCAACATCTTTTTCCAAGATATTTACAAAAAGGTAGAAGAGAATTTGTGAGGATACCTCGCATATAATTTCAATGTTGAGGGTCCTTGTCCTGATTGGTGAATGCACGTGCTATGAGCAACCTCAGTTAATGGATCCTTTTTGGCGTGTTTATAAGAGTAAGCATAGAAATGTACTTGTATAAGAACTTTATAATTGATTGTGCTAATTATAATAAGTAGTCTACAGGAAGCTAACTATTCCATTTTAGATACATTGAAAAAATACCCCAAATTAATTTTGAGTTTCAGCTTGCTGCTCTGTCTTCTCCTGATATGGAATAAAATATTTGATACAGCCCTGCTCAAATTTTTGCCACTTGCTCAAGTGAAAATGGGAGAAGTGCCCTGTTGCTTTTGAGAAATGGAATGAGAAACAAAAGCTCTGCTAAAAGTAATTATGTGCCTTTCCCTGTTCAAAGGACTGGAGAAGTCAGATTTTTTCCTTAACGCAGAAAGAATATTAAATCATTATTTTAAAACTTCTGTCTTCTGCCACCTCTTCACTTCATCACATATCCAGCATTCTGTCTTTACTCTCTTAATTTTTGGTTATTTTTTTTCTCCTCTATAACCCCTTCTCCCATCAATATCCCACCTTGCTGGCAATGCTATCATTGAGGTTTTTACTCTTTTGAAAGGTGGTAGACCACTATGTAATTGATGCACTGCTAGTGAGAGCTGAAACAGAGGCTGGTAAACAGAGGTCAAAGAGTTAACTGAAAAACTGAGTGATTTACACCAAGAGAATGACCAGCCACTGTGTTGCCTCCAAAATCCAGTTGTACCACTATAAATGCTGTTATTTATCCCATGTTTTACAAAGTTGTACAGGCTGCAAGACTGCAGATGTGCTCTTCATACATAGAATGTTTTGGAGCTGAGATTGTAAAAACTTTAGGAATTGTGAGACCTTTATTCCGTGGCTAAAGAGAAAGGAGCTGTGCCGTTTAATGAGGCAGAAGATGAATTGGGCAGGTAGAAAGAGAAACGGATGCTTGGAACAAAGAAGGAAGAGATTGTTTTGTGCCATGAATATTGCAACAGTTTGCCCTTCACAGAGCGGAGCTGGAGGAATCTTTTTTTCTTTTTTCAAGGTGTGATCCACAGGCAATGTGTCTAAACACTTTATATTGCAGTTCTAGACTTTCAGGGTCATTCTGGACACTCTTGCTTCTGAAGTTGGCAGAAAGGGAAAAAATTACTAGTTTAAAGCTTGTCAAATGACTTGATAGTGAAAAATGCTATGTAAGTGGGAAGTTATTATTATAGCAGGTATGTGCTGGTGGTGATAAAGAGCCTGAAATGCTGAGTTTTGCTGGCAGTTTTCGATTTTTATTCTAGAGCAAGCCCTGTGCAGACTCTCCTGAGGGCTTTAAAAACTGATAGTTGTTTTGGCAGTATTAAAGTGTCCAAAGGCAAAAGAGATACTCCTTTTCTCTTGCATTTCCTGCTGTTGTTTTTCTTCTTATTTCCTTCATTAACATAAGCTGCCAAGAAAGAATATCTGCTTTTTTCAATCCTGCTGCTCGATTTTCCTTCTAATTCAAATAGGTTTTTTTCATGTAGGTGTATAGTTTTAGCACATGACCAGTGGGCTGCATCTGTCTCTTGTTATGACGTTTTTACCTGTTGTCTTCTTCCTGTCTCAACACTTCAGTCCTTACTGTTGTCCTTTAGATATCTACCAAAAATTAAAAGATCCTTATACTTTCTTACTGCCTTGACTGTGCATAATAATTCCACCTTAGCCACCGCAGTTAATGCAGAAGGTCACTGTGTACCTGACATGTACTGCAGGCAAAATAAACCCTCCAGGTGTTATTTGTCAGCAAAACTCAGACAGTTTCCTATAGCAGCAAGTTATTATAGTGGTTGTGGTGCAGGGAGCAGACAAAAACAGGATGAAACACGTTTCATTCACTATTCTCAGCAGTGTAATTATTGTCTTGTCCACGAATTTTTATGGTTCAATTTACCTGAGCTTTTTTAATCTTAATACTAAAACCCTTTTAGCATCAGTGAATATGTGCTGTATGCTCCTGGATGCCAGTGGAAATATATGTATTGTCCCAGCTCGTTAAAATGGAACAGTGGAGAAGAGTACTGTGTGGGTTACAGCAGAGCTCTGAAATGATATTCTGATGGCCTTCTGGACTGCTTTTGTTAAAGGATCGACTCCCTGAGGCTCCTTTAAAGCAGGAAATGCTAAAATAAGCTTTCTGAGAGGAACAAAGCTTTCTGGGCTGTAAATCCAGCTAGAGCTTCACTTTGAGAATTAATATGTGGGAATATTGTCTACATTCAAGTAGAGTTCGTCTCACGGAAGCTTTATATTGGTGTGAGGAGATCTGGCGGCTGCCTTGCAGAACTGCCACAGTCAGGAGCTCCTATCCCCCAGGACATGCTTCTGGGTTGGCTCTGCCACTTGCAGTGCTGTCCCAGCACTGTCAAAGATGTGTTCTGACAGTCCGTAGTCTTTGTAGGTCACAAAAGGAGCAAAACTGGATGCAGAGGTGGTGGTCTGCCTTGTATGGACCTGTAAATGATACTTCTCTTGGGTGTGCTGGTGAGCTTAGACACCTCTGAGCAAGAGTGATTCCAGCTAGTAAAGAGCTGTGGAAAAGCAGCAGTGTTCTTGCATTAAAGTTGGTGGTTTTACCCTGTTACATGTAGGTCTTTACAGTTTCTGACATCAAGTGCCTGTGTTTCTCATGAAGCTTCAGAACAAGCACTATGGATGATGCTTTTTTTTTTCTCTTTACCAAATATTTCCCTGTAACTTCCTAATAACTTGTCAGTCCATGTGATTTCTTTCTGAGCTGATGGTAATTTTTTTCATTTCTGACTCTGCTCTTAATCTTATCAATATCTTTAGGCTAGAATTTGCTTTTTCTATTTATTTTTTTTTCTCCTAGATAATGATAGCCTAAGTAACCCTTCATGCCCTGTAATCCTATTAGTTTTGGAATTTTTCTGCAGATCCCAGCAGTAAGAGTTATTTATTGTTTAGCCTTAAGGAATAAAACAAGGTAAGTGATTCAACATCAGCATAGGCTCTATTGGTCCTGTGCTTCTATCCCATCCTCCCAGACAAGCACTCCCTGTCCTGCCCATTGCTGGTCTCGACACTTGTCTGACCCCACCGTGAGCCCATTTAGGTAGCATCTTCAGCAACAAAAGAGTTCTATTTTCTCTGTCTGCAGTTCCAATGCTGCTAATATAGCATACCAGCAGGCAGCTGCCAAACTAGTAAGGCCTTGTTTCCAGTTTCTCTGCTCCCTTTACTCCTTTCTTATACTGTCTGTGGTGTTTGATGGAATCTTTCCTGATCTGCTTTAACACACTAAAAAAGAAGAAAATGTGTATTTTTCTTTTTTTCTTCCTGGGTTATTTTTTTGCCATGGTAGTGAATTAAAGTGGCTTATGAAGCCATTTGAAAGGGGCAAAAGCTGGCAAAACCAAAACAGAGGTGAAGACCAGTAATTACCAGCTGTGGCATAGGGAGGGAAAACATGCGGAGGTGGACTAGGAGGAGGAAGAATATACTGCACTAGGTCAGGTCAGCACAGTTAAAATGAAACTAGTTTTGCTCTTCTCCCACTTATGCCCATTGTTTCCTGCTCTCTTGAGTTGTACAAGGGCTCAGTGAAATCAGTTTAGTCACAATCGTCTAGTTCCTTTAAGAGTTTGCTAAGTCTCCAGAATCAAAATTGTACATGTTGTCACAGGTATAGACTTGAGATAAATATCAATTCCAATGCAGAATTCCTCTAAGAAGTTTCATTCTTTTCCCATTTGGAAATGAGACATGATTTTACTCAGGAGTAGTAAATAAGTTAACTTTAGCAGTTGCAGTACTTTTTTAAGAAGCAAACAAAAAAGATGATCTTTCTTTTCCCCAAATGTTTACCATAAAGCTGTGGTACTAAAAGCCTGTTGAACACTGAGAGAGAATGAAGCTTTTGGCTTCTTGACCTCTGCTGCTGCAAGACACCACAGCATTTTTTGTTCCTTTTTACCAATTCTTATGCTCCATTTAAAAAACAGTGGGGGGTTTGCCATCCTAATTATTGTAAAAACGTTAAAAATACACAGTTCTAAGTTCCAGCTCAAGTAAACTCATGATCATTTGGTTTGGGGCCAACGCTAAGTCATTTTTGCTAAAATAATACAAGGTAGATCTTTTCTGGAAGTATGTCCCACAGACTTTGTAGTCATGGCATCCACAACATCTCTCCTGCCTGTTCCCCTAGTCCTCCTTATAAGTCAGAGTTATTGTTTTTAAAAAAAACTAAACATAAATGGGAGAAGTGTTAACTTTGAACCTATAAGGGAAGAAATTTCTCCATTATTTTGACTTACGTGTTCTGAACTATTTCACATATGCACAAATTTAAACCTCTTGAAAGTGTTTTAAAGAAGCAGAAAGCTCTTTGGTTGCATGTACCAATGTAACCACATTGCTGGTGATGTAAAACAATGAATTGTTTTATTTGCGAGATAATTTGAAGCAATCTGTAAATACTGGTCTGAGATGACTGAATTGAGCTTTGGGGACTCTGTAAGGTAAATGAAAGAAAAAACATAAGATGTGTAATGTTTCATTTTGGTTCGTAAGGGCCACATTTCTAAACATTTTTGAAATTTAAAATCAAATACGTGAAAGATCTTCTGTTATTGTTTTTACTTTTGCACTTGAGATGATTTCTTTTTTCAGGATATTTGTGGTCAAACATTTAAGTTTGAAAACAGTGCACTTTTAAAAGTTTCTGAGAAGTTCCTTAGGATGTCCCTATTAAGAAGCAATGTTTAATAGGTCATGCTAATTAAATGAAGATAGTACTGTTATAAATTACAAAAATAAAATAGGTCGCAGAGTTCTAAAAACAATCTATTATGTATGCACCATGCACATTATTATTAATACATGCATAATTTCAATGTTTTAGAGACTGTTTCTAAATATACATACATATATATTCTAGTGTTTTATGTTGTTGCCTTTTTTTAGATATTCAGAAGATTATTATCTTCACATTGTCACAAAACTCCAGAACTGCACCTGGATAAGGAGACCAGAAGAATCTACAAAATTCAGGTAATTTTCATTGTCTCATTTAGAAAAACTGTTTACCCCACATTTGTCTAACAAGCCATAAATCTAGATCTTTCCCTTTTTAAAAAGGTAATTTTGTATTGCTTTTAGACTGCATTTGTGGCCATAATCTTTTGATCATAGAATCATAGAAGGGTTTGTGTTGGACGGGACCTTAAAAGTCATATAATTCCAACCCACCTCTGATGGGCAGGGACACCTCCCTCTAGATCAAGGTGCTCAATGCCCCATCCAACCTGGCCTTGAACACCTCCAGGGATGGGGCAGCCACAGCTTCCCTGGGCAACCTATTCTAATGCCTCACTACCCTCATGGTGAAGAATTTCCTCCTAATGCTCGGGCTCTTCTTGCTTATTTGAGTTGAACTGTGCAAACTGAGTTGGATAAAAGAATTACACAAATTAAGTAATCTTACTTGTCTCCCCCATAATGAAAAGTTAACTAACTTAAGTAGAACAGATTAAAATATTCCTGACACAAAACCTAAAATATTAAAAAAATCATTTATGTGATTTTCCCATCTGAACTGGCACTCTGGTAAATGACTGTGTAATGAAGCAGTGTATTTCTTGCCCCAAGACTATTGCTTCTATTACAGAAGTGCCCAAGGCATTCCTTAGGTTTGACACTGCACATCATGGCTCCTGAACTTGTAAGCACATGATTGCATCTGTCCTTGTTTGGCAGATAACTGCATGCTCAGTAGGGACAGTGATCCCCTGGAAAGCTTCCACTGTCATTTGGAAACATGTCATGCTGGGTTTAGAGAACAGCTTCACTGTGCCAACATTTTTTTCTCCAGAGGCAAATACTCTCTTGAATTACACGTATCAGAATTAAAGATTCTATCATGATCATTAAAAATAAATAAACTGACCTACCTTCCAACTCTTTGGAGTTAAGTAGCATTGAAAACTTAATGTCCATGTGATCAGCATGATACCTTTGGAAGAAGTACTTTGAGTGGGAGGGGTTTAAAGATTTTTCTGTGACATGAATTGCTGTTTATCATAACTAACTAATGGTGCATCTCAAAGCTGAGGTAGGAGAATACAAAGTTAAGGTTTAAGAAACTTCTGGTTAACTCAGGTGGACTTTAGTTGCCCATGGAGGTATTGGAGAATGATAAGGAGATGTAGAAGCAGTCTATTCTGTTTCAGAGCAGGCAGGTGTCTTGTACAGAGTGATGAGGTGAAGCTTCTCTAATCTGTTCTTCACCCTAATATAATTAGGGGTTTCGTTTTCAAATCCTTTAACTTCTCTTCCTTCCAAATGAACCAGCCACTATGTTCCAGCAATTTGCCTCTTCTGCTGTACTAGATGTACAACTCAGTGGTGAAGTAACCACTTCTTGTTCCAGTTTAACTTGAGTTACTGCATCCACAGTCTCTCTTCCACTGGCCTAACTTTTACATCTTCAAAGCCTACGGGAATCAAATGTAGTACCCTCAAGGCTCTTAGCAGTTGGTCAATAAAATAAAAAAGATTAAAGAAAAAGAAAAATTCAGTATAAAATTTATCGACTAGATCTGTATACACTCCATGCTTTACAGCACTCCCAAACTTATTTATCAATTGTAAGCACAAGAGCCTAGGAGTAGCTTTGCAAGGACACTCTAGCTGAGAAATGATGCATTGACAGAGCTCTATGGGAAACAAAGCTTCTAAAAATGAGGCAAAGTAAATGAATTAATAATCCCTTGGCAGCATGTCTCTTTCTTTTTCTAGCTTTGCCTGGTGTCAGTAATGCATAATAATTGTTTTGTACAAATATTATTCATTACTAAAAATCTCATTAAGTAGGTAGATAAACACACCCATTTTGCAGAAGAGGGCATTAATCTCAGAGGGGTTGTGCAGCAGGAATTGGGTAATACCAGCTAGGCACCTTTAGGAGAAGAGCTTGAAGCTGCCTGTGCTGTATTATTCACCTGCCAGTGCTACCAGAAGTCTGCCTGCTGACTAAACTGCCGAGAAGCTGCTTGACTTCTTTCCCTGTTTGCCCATCTGTTAAATGGAGTGAACACTTACATGCTTCTCAGGCATGGTGTCAATTGTATGTCATCTTTGTATTATCCTAAAGTTCTGAAGAATGAGCATGCATATTTATAAATGATTTAATGTCTTATGCTTCAGGGCATAAACTAACCTCTAATTAATAAGGTTCAAAAGCAGCTTCCCATGGGGTAGTGAATTTCTCAAAGAAGCTTTCCTGTGTTTTCTTCTGCAGCTTTTGCTGTTGGCTACCATCATATGGGTAGTGCAGTGAATGAATATGTGATCTGAGCCAGAAACGCTTAAGTTCCTAGAAGACAAGACTGTATGCCAATGAGTACACATCAATTCTCTTTGTAAGCCAAACACCCAGCAGATACAGACTGAATAAAAGAATATGAATTAGAAGTGCAATGCAGGAAGTAAATACTTGACTTTGTAACCCTTTTGCCCAATACAGCTGACAGCCACATATGGCACAAACCCAGTGCTCTTGCCAGCCTGTTGGACAAAGTGCAGAGTGCAGGATTCCAGGCTGACCCTTCACTACCTAGGTCAGCTTTGCCATGCAGCTGTGCAAACTCTGTCCATTTGTTGTCAGAGAGCTGCCTTTTTCCTTTTCCAAATGGCTTCCTCTAGAGCTAGTCTGCCATGCAAGGTAACATGCACTTGGCTAGATTGCTGTCTGGCAGTGGTTTTACACAGTGTTGTGATGATTACCCATGCATTTCTCAATATTGAGAAGAATTGTGAGGGCAGGTACAGGCAATGATGTTCTCTTCAATACCTCCCATACCCATAGTCACCCTTCTGGGGTTGATTTTTGTCCAGCTTCTGTCAGTAACAGGTCTCCTGGCCCTGTGCTTGTTTAGTTGTCTTGTAATGCTGACATTGGCACTGCCAGATTTAGGCTTCTTTCAGAGGAGCAAGTGGAAGCACTTTGTTCGTTGCTCTTGCAATCTACTTAAGATTAATTGTACCCCACTGTAGTGTTTGTCAGCCATTACTAAAAGATTTCATCTTAACTTCACAACAGATGCTAGCAAAGGTGATGGTAACTACACCAGAAGTGGTGTAAATGTCATCTTATTAACAGTGATTTAGGGAAAGTCTTCGCCAATGTTTGATGCTACTGACATATAGAGAACTATTTTAAGTATATTTTATTCAGACCTTTCCTTTGTGAATTTCAGCTGTACTTCTCTTGTTCTTTCATTATTTCTCTTGTTCCTTGTGGCTCTACAATCATCTAGCATCACCATATTATCTATTTGTTTCTAAACTCACCTGAATTCTCTTCCCTTTTCAGATTTACATGAGCTCTAACTTACGTTAAACAAAGCAGGTCCTTGGATTTCTTGATTGTGAGAGAGGATTGGTACAAACCTGGAATAGGAGGGGAAATACAGCTGCCTGGAAGCATCATTCTTATAGCTCCAGAAAAAAGCTGTGCTGGGTAGCTTCCTCTGCAAAGGCTCTTCTAGCTACAGTCAGTAGAGTCTCAGGTTCCCTAGGTAACCTGAATATTAATTATTATATTAGTATTCTTCAAAGGTTTTCCACTTAAAAGAAATGTTTCATTAGTGAAACAAATTACAGAGCCCAATTGGGTGCAAGTTGTAATTGTTTTTTATGCCTCCACATCTCTTTGTTTTACAGATTTTTAGGTTTGGTTTATTCTCAGGTGGGCTACACATCCATGGTAGCAAATATTCTGCAGGTTTTCTAAATAGTTACAACTCCTGTATCTGCTGGAAGCTAACAAATAGCTAAAACAGTCCTTGAAATTACTTAGGGGGAGGGAGGATATGAAGAAGGGCTGAGCAGATGCTGTGCTACAGAGAAACCTCTGTGTGTTGTATTTCTTGGCTATCTCGCTGAGCTTGGAGCCTGGCAAAGCAATGCAACAGTTCTCTAGGAATGGTATGACATTGGAATAGCCCTGTGTGAGCTGTGGATATGACGACTTCTCCCCATGGACATATCGTTACTGACAAATCTCATTTGCATCTGATAATGGAAGGGGAAGGAAATTTCTAGGTGTAAAATACAGTTTCAAACCCCCTGATGTTACACTGCAGATTAGCTGGCCCACTGCTCCACCCCATCAAAATGTTTTTAACTTTTTTAAAAAGAAAATGTTACTGCTTTAAAAAGAGAAGTGTGGGTCTTCAAAAAAATAGTTTAAAGATCAGCCCATTTCCTAGTCCTGTAATTTCTCCTTCTGCATTTTATTCCGCTTGACCTCTATTACCCTTTTCCCGCTTTGATGTCTCTTCTGAAAAGTGTGTTAAAAGTTCCTACAGATTATAAAATCCCACTCCTTTTTGAAGAGATTAATTTGTAGTGTGCTACACTCTTAACAAATGTAACAGTATTGCTTAAAACATCTGTGTACTGCAATGAACAACAGTTGAAACACAGATAAAATACCCTGCAAGGTCAATTTATGGTTGCATAAGCTCACACCACCACATAATCATTAGCTTTCCTAACACTAAACAGATCAATGATTCCACTGTACTCTCTGACATCTTCCATTCCAGTATTCAAGAAAATACACAGAACTCTGAGATTACGCTGTGTTTTAAGGGTACGTTTGCTGCATAAGTTTAATAGCTCATATTTAAAATCAAGAATATATATTCAGAGACATATTTCTGTTTCACAAGAGAAAAAGACTGGGTGGAGAGATAGTAATTGGGGACAGCTTGGAGAAATGGTTGAATCTTTTAATTGCTCTACGACTATATACTTCCCTAAAGGTTGGAGAATTCCTATAGGGGAACCTAATTTTGGATGAGACTGAGTTAATTATGGCTTCATGGCAGACTCTTTAAATAGTCTTTAGTTTGAAAATTTTATTACACTTTTTAAACATTCAGCCTTGATTTCTGATCCAACCCTGTTAGCTTTCAATTTCTTAGACATTTATGATGTTACCTCATTTATAGAGAGTTTAAAGACTGTCAGAGTTGAATTCTTGTTCAACGCATTTTGTTCAGTTTTAACCACTCTTTTCTAAGAGATTGCAATATGTTGTAATATGCGTCATTGCATCTGGGTGCTATTGACTTGGGTTGACAAGAGCCTGGAGAAACTCATATCATTGTCAAGAGCCCCTAGTGCAGTACAATAGGATAATTGCTTGCTCATTATGAAATATAACAGCAATGGACACAGATAAAAGGTAGGCTTGTTGTTTCTAGTTGCACCCTTGAAACTTTGCTGTTACACAGTGAAATTTTTTGTGGGTTCTCCTCTATACTGTCATGACAGTCTTTTCAATGTGAAACCTCAGAGTCTTTGTTGCCTTCACTTGTACTGTACAATAGCTCACTTGAACTAAGGATTATAAATACCCAAGCTAGCTGAACTATTAAATCAAGCTATTAGGCAAGCACAGAATTCTTCTGGTTATTAGTAATCTACAAACATCAGACTCGCACACACACACACACACACACATATATACACACTCTGGCCATAGAAGACTGTAGAGCATCTCCTGTTGGAACAACATTTTGCTGAATTTGATGCTTCTGCAGTGTCTATCCCCATCCACTTTTCCCCTCCTCCTGTCTCACTTCAGTTCAGTGAAATATTTCACACTGTCCACAGCAATGAGGAATGCCGCTGGGCAGCAGGTCTACAGGCACTGGTGTCGCACTGAAGTGTGGGCTGCACGAAAGGAATGCTATGAAGTTCACACAGTTTTGTTAGACTCTGCAGGCTCACAAGCCACTGGGGCACTGCAACCCCTTGAGAATTGTGGTTAACTCTGCCCAGTGGACCAGCTCGAGGCTGGAACAGACAGTTCCAGTGGTGTGCTCTTCTTCCTGTGTCCCAAATTTTGAGGCTGTGTAAAGTTTTGGTGCAGAAGTGAGAGCCTTTTCACACCAGATATATATCTGAATTAAAATATTTTTAAAATGTAAAACAAAATGGCTTTAAGCATTCCTAATAAAAGAAGGTGTCCTAAATAAAAAAAACCCATCCTACTTACTGCAGGAGGGTGATCAAAGGCCTTCTTGGTGCTTTTATCTGTAGTTTGGAGGAGTGTGGAGTTTTAAAACTGTGCAGGAGCTTTTTGCATAAGGAGAAGTTTCACCCTTATTACAGATTCTTCGCATTCCACTCAGGCAGTGCTGACTCTTGGACCAGCTGAGAAGCTTTGCTAGTCCTTGACTAACTGTTGACTGCTTTAGCCCTAGTGGATGATTCAAATCGAGTTGTTGGAAGGAAGATGTTGAGACATTTGGAATCTCTTCAGCATGTGTGCACACTGTGTCTTGTCAGCAGGCACATGTACCCTGTGCGCAAGTGCTGGACCAGCTAAAAAGTATACATTCATAATTGTGTTGAACCAAGCTGAGCTAATTAATTTTGTCGCTAGAAGGGTTACAGTAGTTCAGGCTGAGCTTCTTGGCTAGAGAGCTACCATAAGAGCTGCAAAGAAACTACATCAGCATATTTAGAGCTCATAGATACTTACTGACTTCCACTAAATTGAGTGGCCTGTTCATGTGAAATGCTTGTATCACGCAGAGGGATTTTGAAACATGTATAATCATGGCTGCAGTCTCACGGTTCAGTGTGGCCTAACTGCACAGCAATTGGAAAACAGCATTATTCCTTTGGATTGTCTCAATACTCTGATAACTTGCTTCAGAAACCAGGAGGTTTTTTAAGTTCTCAGCAGCCTTAAACCTGGATGCTGTGTGGGCTCAGAATTCCATCCCAGCTGATCTCAATACAATAATGGGTCCGATGTCCTTGGTCCACAAAGGAAAAAAAACCAGCAAAAGCATCTGCTGTGCAACAGAAAACATCCTCCAGTGCAACAGTGACTCAGTATTGTGTCATATAAATAAAACTTCACAGATAAATGTAGCTCACCACTCTGGTTAGGTTATTAAGACTGTCATGACTGTACTTAGTCACTTTCATGAGATATCTATTACCAGTCTGAGTGGTGTAGTCTTTTCCCAGGTACTGATTTTGTTACTTACTTGTTAGAAGTGAAATTTCCAGATAATGCAATCATCTCCCTTTCTGCTCATCTTGGCATAAGAAATATCTGTAGTTGATATTATGCCTCAGATTTAAAAATAGCTCTTAAGTCTCACTCTGCTTCCAGCTGCTTGCAGGAGAAATGCTGGAGGATAGACTTCCTCCAAATAAGAAACTGGCAGTACCAATGTGTACTCCAAAGGAGCCACTTCCCAAAACCATCTTCCAAGAGCTGCCCTCCATATCACAGCATTTTCTCCTGGTCAGAACAATGTGGATCACTTTCTATCTTTCTAAAGAAGATAGAGTTTGACTTCAAGGTAGTACTGTTTGGTGCTGTTCAGATTCTGACACTTGTCTCTTGTCCCACTATCTGGTTAGGAATCTCACTGTATAGTAGATTTTAGCAATTTCTCTCTCCCTGGATGGCTTGATATGCATGAGTAAAAATGTTGTCTTGGCTTTGCTACACCTTACATACAGCACTTGTTATAAGATTTTACTTGCATGTTAAATGTTATGGTCACAGAGACCATACTAATATGACATTAGTACTATGGTGACAGTTGCAGTAATAGATTGCTTGAACTGTCCAGTCTCTACCTCTTACTCATTATTTGCAACCAGTTGTAGAGATTCCACATGTCATAACTTGTACAAAATTCTGTATGAAGGGGTCTCTCATGTATTGCAAGTGGGTGTTGCTGTCTGCAGGTTGCATGCATTCCTGTTGGGGCTCTGTATGTGGATGTTTTGGCACGATAGGATTCTGTGTTATGATTTGATCTAAGTAATAGGTTTCTATAGCCATGTCTAAATTTTTTAGCATGTATGCTCTTAAGTAACATAAGAATATGTATCAATAATCAGTATGTATTTTCTTTTTCTCACTGCAGTTCTGATCTAGCCTGGCTCTGTTTTGCTTCCTCAGTAGATTCATAATATTAATTTAAACTATCATATTCTTATTAATTCTGATATCCGTCTTTCTTCCAGACCGATTCTGCTTTTATTGGAGCACTCATTCTTGTAGAATGAGTAATAAAAACCAAAAACACGTCATCTGTATTAATGAAAGTTATCTATCATCAGTTTGCTTTTTCAGGTTCTGGTAGCTATCATATGCAAAACAGCTGTTTTACTAATGCCGAGCAAGAATATTCTGTTGCTACTTCTTCATTGCCAAGCATCCTGTAGTTGACACAGATAATATTTAGGTCTGCTTTGTCTAGCTTTAAGAAAAAATATTTCTTGTTAACATTGTCTAGTAGTATTCATATATGATTATCTCAGATCTGTGAAATCCCAGCACTCAGTCATTCCCAGTGTTCCATTCGCACCTGGAAACTTTGTCTTTCAGGAGTTTCAGAATTCAGTAATCAATTCAAGTTAATACATACCAGTGAACCATCTGACAAGTGAAATGGTACTCTTTCCTTTGGTTTTTTATGTATGAATCAAACCAACTTTCTCAACCTTCCCAATCCCCCCCCATTTTGACCATTATTTCAAGAGAAATGGGATTGGGAGTTTTCCGAGACCTGTTCATTCTCTTCACTGTCTTCCAAAAACCTTAATCCTTGGCTTCTTCCGTATGCTAGACTATGCCTCATCTCCAGCAGAAATAAAACTAAATTATTAATAGAGTATTTGTTTGGTGTACATTGCTGATAGTTGAAAGAAGCAACTTCTCTTACCCATGTCTGACTCTATTAAAGGCAGCTTACTTTCAGCCAGAATTTGGCCTGTGCTGTTTAACTAGTTCAAATGGTTTGGTTTACCATAGTCACTGAAAAAGTATGAAATAAAGCCTTTATATTCCTCTGGCTCTAACTGTAAATATGTGGGGTTTTTTCCTCACTGTTAGCCTTCAGTGTGAGGACAGGAATTAATATCTTTTCCCTGCTGTGTTCTTCAAAATTCCAAACAATTCTATTATCAATTAATTTTATTCTCTAAATGGTTAGTAGTTCTCTTAGTATCTCACCTAATGAGATAGCTGTGTTTTACCAATAGATAATGGATGACTACGAATATTTCAGTCTTATGATCTGAAAGTCAGACCCAGTGGCAGCAGAGAGAACATTGTTCCCTAAAGCAAATTGAATTGTAACATTTCAGGCTTGATGGGGCTTTTCATTGCATTTCACTGTTAATAATAATCTAGGATATTTATGCACACAATGTTTTTACAAATTTGGAGATAGCAGGAATTGTAAGAAGGGCAATAGCCTTCACTTCTACATAAAGTTTGAGTGAAACCCTTGCACTCCTATCTATTAAAGCACTTCTGCGAGGTGTTTTGAGGAGCAGCTTAGGGTGGCTGTCTCTACCACAAAGATATCCATCTTCTTTAATTGCAAGTTGTGATGTAACTTATTTAACATATGTGATAGTGTGCACAGGAAAACCCTGCTGAACAGTTGTGGAAATGAATTATTAATTAGTTGGCTTGGAGCTATCTAGCTGTTCACTAAGTACTATAGCCAGTACTTCCCATCACCATTCCTTTCATATCCTTGGTTATTTATTTCTTCAGCCTTCTAGTTTCTTATAGTCACTTGTTCTATGTTGACGTAAATGACATCATTAATTCTTTGGGGATTTAAGTCTCTCAGTGTTTCTATACTAATCCAAGCAATTAATGATAAGGAGAGCAATTACAACTTTTTCTGGATGGGAAAGGGAGACCACGAGAGGAACACAGGATAAGAAAAGGACTTCTTTGTCTGATTAGTTTCTGAATATTTGCTGTGAAAATGAACTTACTCTGCAAAGCAAGTAAAGGGAAATGACATTAAAAAGGGTTCATATATCCTTTTGTTGCTTACTTAATTAGAAGTGGTTGTCATTCATTTGGTTCACTACCACTGCTTTCCTACTTATTTGCCTGTCTTTGAGCAGGTTTTGTTTGGATTTTTTGCAGGTCAGAATTAGCTTCCTGCTGTGATGCAGTTCACAATTTTATTGCTTCTCAAAACAACACCCCACTGGGAAGTAACATGAGTTATGAAGTGGACAGTAAAAAGACCCTCCTCATTACAGAGGACATTTTTAAGATGCTGCCTGTGGTAAGAACTGTATCTTCACCTGTTGTTATGGTTGCAGTATCATATATATTTTGGGTTAGTAATAAAACTGCTTTGTTTGGTTCCTCTGGAAGAGACCCTTCACCCTCTGTATGCACTTCTTCATTTGCCCTGTAAAACCTTTTTTTTTTGGCCTTCCTCTACAGTGGTGGAGGCATGGGCTGGGGTATCATAGGTCAGATTGTAGGCAGAGTTGCTACAGAGCACAAGTTGCAGCCAGGCTTGGCAGTCAGCTGAATTCAGGAGTTAATTATCTGAGAACATTTGCCATGCTTTTCTCATTCCAATTTCCAAAGGCATTTCAGTCTGGAACAACATTCCATATTACTCATATTCCTATGCCATTTCCAGTACAGACTTGGGCATATAACTTATGAAAGCTGTTTTGGTGGTAGAATAGAATAGAATAGAATAGAATAGAATAGAATAGAATAGAATAGAATAGAATAGAATAGAATAGAATAGAATAGAATAGAATAGAATAGAATAGAATAGAATAGAATAGAATAGAATAGAATATTTCAGTTGGAAGGGACGTACAACAGTCACCTAGTCCAACTGCCTGACCAGTTCAGGGCTGACCAAAAATTAAAACATAGTATCATGATATTAAGGGCATTGTCTGAATGCCTCTTAAACACTGGCAGGCTTGGGGCATGAACCACCCCTCTAGGAAGCCTGTTCCAGTGTTTGACCACCATCTTGGTAAAGAAATTCTTTCTGATGTCCAGTCTAAACCTTCCCTGGCACAGCTTTGAACCATTCCTACACATCCTATCCCTGGATATCAAGGCGAAGAGGCCAGCACCTCCCTCTCCGCTTCCCGTCTTCAGGAAGCTGTAGAGAGCAATGAGGTTCCCCCTCAACCTCCTCTTCTCCAGAGTGGACAAGTCCAAGCCCTTAGCTGCTCCTCATAGGACATTCCTTCTAGCATTTTCACTAGTTTTTGTGCCCACTGGGATGGAGGGTGCATCCAGAAATGCAGGTTGGGTGAAGGAAACAGATTTTGTAGCTCAGTGCTTATAATAGACATATAAGTTCTGGAGGACAGACAAAGAGGGGCACAGAGACGTAATTAGTTTCTTGAAAGAACACAAAGGGGCCCTTTCACTCATCTTTGGCATTCTTGATTTTTGAGATCCCAGCTACTATGAGTCTAATCCTTTTTAATGCTGCTGTGAATCACTAAAAACTTCATTACAATAGAGGCTACAGTGGCTCCAAATTTAAACTAAATGAAAGAATAAGATAGGTTTATGTGTATATACTGAGACAACCAGAGTTGTCTGGCCTTTTTGCTCTCCTTCTGTCTTTTCCAAATTGAATAAAGTGTTTGAATGTGTTGTTTTATAAGATATTGCCAGGCAATGTGGTGTCCGCCACTTTTCCCCACACTTTTTGCCCTGTGTGTAAGTGTCCCCTCCTACTTCTCTTTGGGCTAGCTGGTGAGAGAATGGGGAGGGATAAATCTTTGTGTGAGCAAGTTTTGACTCAGGTTTTCAGGAAGGTTTCGTTTCTGCAGTCAAAGTTGCCCAGGTGTTGACCTCTGTTGAATATTAGTCCTACCACAGCAGGAGAGGCTGAATGAGACATATGAGATGTTTCTGAGACCCTGGGATAACAGCCAACTGTATTAATGTTAACTGAAATAGCTAACAATTTACGTTAATTTGCTAGGTTATCATCTATCCTAGTTCACAGGAGGATGTGCTTAGCTCCAATTCAGCTTCCCCATTGCAAGACAGCAACCTGTAAGAATAAGAGGAGTAGAGAGGGCAAACAGTCCTAAACAATAACCTCTTCAGTTAGACTTAACATCTACCATGAGTTAGGGCAGGTTTCCCTAAATTTGTTATTTTATATCAAATGTAATTGTGTGATGACCAAGTAATGAGCATTTACAAAGTTACCTTTCATTAGCTGACAAAATCAGCCACTGTGTGACAGCCCCCAGTCTGTTGCAAAGGGAAATGGGTAAATTTAAACTATCTTCAGTACGAGTCAGTCTCTTACTTTGTCAAGGTTTCAGTCCGCTAGTAGGCAATTTTTGTGTTAAGTACACTTAAAAGATATTCATCCAGTTTTAATAATACATTCTTCTTGCCTCTGATGACAGTACTGATGACAGAAGTCATGGTCCTGTGTTGGTGCCTATTTTGGGGTCTTGGCTGTTCAGGCCTGGCAACCCTGTCTGTTAAAAGGTGAATGCTTCTCTAGGATTGACCAGATTAAACCTGCAAGGACAAATGACTAAAGAAGCAAAGAAACAGTCAAAAGGTTTATAAGGCATTGGCTTTGTCTTTTTATTTGTTTGCAGTCCTCTCCGCTTTCAGTCTATCCCTTCAAGACCTGTGCCGTGGTTGGAAATGGAGGCATTCTGAAAAATTCCAGCTGTGGAGCTGAAATTGATCGTTCTGACTTTGTATTTAGGTAAGAGCTGTTTCCTCTCCCTGAAGGTTGTTGAATGTTTCTAAAAACTTGGAAGGCTTGGAAGCATGCCAATCCCAGTTTGTAGCAATGAAGAAGGGTCTTGGTAATTCTTTATTTCTGCCTATCTATGGGTAGTCTTTCTGCTTTGTAGGTTTCACAGTGCTGATACCTTCCTAAGAAACCTAGTACAAAGTTATCTTGCTAGTGATATGATTATCTGAGAGCCTGAAGTTCTGAACTTCAAGTTTCTGTTCTGTTTAACATCCTTTAGGAGAGAAAACATTTTTCTTATTGGTTTGTTTGGGTTTTGGGTTTTTGGGTTTGTTTTTTTTTTGATCAGGAGAAGAGAATAAAGAAAAATCTGAAAAAAGAAAGACTGGTATTAGAAGTCACATGTTTACCTCTACCTCTGGTTTTACAAAGGGTTTGTTTAGGTTGGCTCACTAATGCAGTTATTTAACTGTCCCAGTGTTTGTCTCGCATTCTCTTAGCAATCTAAAAAAAATTAAGCATCTAATTTAA
Source organism: Clamator glandarius (assembly GCA_033459285.1). Lineage (NCBI taxonomy): Eukaryota > Metazoa > Chordata > Aves > Cuculiformes > Cuculidae > Clamator > Clamator glandarius. The sequence continues at coordinate 3,516,773 of JAUNZM010000046.1, forward strand.
ATAGGTTTTTTCAGCTCCCATTATAGATTGAAGAGAAAATGAGCCAAAGGGAACAAAGTAACCAAGTGAAGGTACTTCTCTCAGCACGTCCAATCACACAGTCTGCTACATTTTGTTTTCTTTCATGCTTTTATCTAGTATTAGAGCTTTTCAAATTTAAAAAAAAAGCTAAGCTTACCAAGTGACTGACTTCTAAAAATGCTTTCTTTACCTATTACAGAAGCCACTGTTTCTGCAATTGGGCAAGTTACGCTGCTGTTGTCTTGTGAAACAGCTGTCAACATTGCTGTGCAAGCTGAGGGACTGGTATCAATCAAACTGTTTTTGAACAGAAAATAATAGAAGACTTTCAGAGGAAAAGCATTGGTTAGGGAAGAGGGGCAGTATTTCCCAGCAGCGAACACAAGGCATTCATAGACCGGCTCCTTCTGGGATTTTAACTTTGCTACTGATTTGTGAGATGATTTATGAAAATGAGCTCTCTGTGCCCTATTTTAACCATCTGCACAGTAGATTAAATATTTTTACTAGAAGCGCTGTAAGCCTTATTTAATATTTGTAAAGTGCTTAGAGATCCCTGGGAGCTGATGAGAAAGTGTCATTGCACAAGAGAGGAATTTGCAAATAATAACTGCAAAGCATTTCTGGTTCACATCTGTTTATGTAAATGTTTCTCACTTTCAGGTGTAACCTCCCTCCAACCACAGGAAGCATTAGCAAAGATGTTGGCAATAAAACAAACCTTGTGACTGTTAATCCGAGTATCATAGCTCAGAAGTAAGTACCACTGCAAATCTGTTTCTTTGCAATACTCTATAATTGTTTGACATTATTTAGATTTTGTTGAAAATCCATTGGGAGACCAGCAAAGAGAGCATTGCATACAGATTACTTCATTAAGCCGTAGTTCTCATATAAAATATGTACCAGTCTAAATGGAAATCTGTTAAACCTGGCCTTTTTTTTGTAGCAGAAAGGAGTCAGCAATACTCAGATTAGCAAGTGCCTCACAGTTGGCACCAGTCCACAATTTATGAGTAACGCAGAGTAAAATAGATGTTTGCAAGCCGAAGCCTCTTCTTCTCCCCCCTCATGATCTTCATGACCTCCAACACAAGAAAGGAATTATAATCATAAATCAGGGAAGCTTGAAAATGTGTGCCTGACTCTGTCAGTAGGATATAAGTGAATGTTCTTAGGTAGTGTGCTTTGAGGCTATTCTGATGGAGGCTATTTGCTGAATGGAGACCTGATTTCTGTAATCCATTTTCTCAATCCACATGAAAGCTGCTCACACGCTTTTTCCTTAGCAAAGTTTTTTTTCACCTTCTTGATGAAAAGAAAATCTAATAAGGGCAGGCTGACTAATCTGACATCTTCAGCAGGCTGGAACTGCAGCTTATCTATGAAAAGGACTGCTGTGGCATGTTATTTACTGCTTGCTGATCTTACTGTATCTTATTGCCTGTCATGTGTGTATTTGTCTAATAGACAACATCAGGCAAAGTTTGGGGTTTTTTTTCCTTCTTCTTTAGAGAAAGAACAAAAAGGTACAGTGAGCATAGAAATAACTAACTGGCATTTGTCATTGATTCAAGGATAGAACTTGATTTTTTGCAATGAGTACTAACTACCTTGATGTTTACTCCACCCTTTCCCACAGAAACAGATTTAGCTCACTGATGTTAATGGGGCGGCACAAGAATATGAGAAAGAAAAACTTTGGCCAGTGACTCCGCATCATTGGTGACGACTGACCTGATGCATGATTGGTCTGGGCTTGATTAAAATGTTCTTCCATAGCTGCACTCATTTTTTAGCCAAATTAAGCCACACTGGGGTTTATAGCAGTTACACTGAAGGGAAATAGGAGCTAAACCTATATGAGGATGAAATGAGATTTTAAGAAGACTTTAGGAATTAAAAAAATTGTTTATATATTCAGAGAACACTGTAAATGCTTGTGAAGGAGGAGCATAAAGCCAGTTGGCACCATTTAGCAGAACTAAGTTTGTTTCTTATCTCAGAAGACCGCTTCTAACTTTATTCACTTTAATTTGTGATTTTGTGTTTGGGTAATGGGTTATACTGATACTATTATTGTTAATCAGCTTTTGAATTGTATTTGTCAGGGTGTACAATGTAGGTTAACTCTTTTGGAGGAAAGAAGCACAGTCCTTATGTGCCCTAGTGGAGCTGGGCTACACTGCACCTTACAGCGGCAGAGCTGGAAAGGAGAACAAGATGAAGTACAGGCTTCTAGTTCAGGAAGAAGAGAGATCTGAATTCTGTCCTGAAAGTTCTTTATGTACTTTACACTGAGTAGAAATGGAATAAATTCTTGTAAAGGCTAGAAGTTCATCCTTCAGCCACCCTTCCTAGACATAGGCCCAGACATTTCTTGCTTGTTTTGGTGTTGGGACTCTTGCATGCCCAGGGGCAACAGGAAGGGCTGAGTCTCTCTCATTCATTTTATTTTAGAATCTGATAGTCATGGTGCTTTTCTGGGAAGCAGAAGCTGTAAGTTTAAACCCCTTCAGGCTGAGAAGGGATGTATCACTTATGCAAGAAGTAACCCATAACTCCTTCATGAGTGTTTTGAGTGGAAACAGCAGTGGCTGCTGTCCTCTGTTTTAAAGTGCTGCATGAGGGTTTGAACCTGCTTGAGTTGTGAACAGAAAAGAAACCAACTTTTTAGTTTCTGCTGGAGTCATTTGTGAGAAGTAGGCTCTGGTAGCCTTTGAAAGGTGAAAATACACTGCTCAAAGAGACAACTGCCTACAAAAGAGGACTCAATACTTTTGGCTTCAAATTGCAAAGGGGTTCCAGCTTGTTCAGGTGATTCAGACAACTCGGATCCATAGAGGAAACGAGTTGAGTGACCCCTTTGTGTCTTATATCACTTCTTGGAGAACTCTGGAAGTTCACTATTCAGTATTTGGGAGTGTGGACTTATTCAGTGCAGAGAACTAGACCTCTTTGATGTTTGTTGGGGAACCAAAGCATCTAAAGATAAATCCTGTTCATTTGTGAAGTTAGATCCTTATGTCTCTGTTGGTTCCCTTTGTAGTTGAAGGAGATAAATAGACATACCTATATTTTTAGCTCTTTCAGAAGTGTATCAAACAGGTAACACCCTACAAAACTTGAGCACACTTTTGACACTCCAAGGCTGCTCATGTGCTTACATGCATTTCCACACAGGGCAGACACCAGATTTTGAAGGGAAGTTATTGCATATCTATTGATGTAAGAAACACATTTCACAAACACATGCAGTACATATCATAGTGTATGCATTTTTAAACCAGGAAGGTGTAAATACCTTTTTTTTTTGCATTCTTCTTTGAAATTTCTTGAATCGGCCAATTCTGTAAACAAGACCTGGTCTCATTAGCTTTAAATTTGACCTGCTTCAGTAGCTCCCACGTTGCCAATTCAGTCCTGTGAAGTGTGTTCATGTTATACAATAAAGCCAGATTTTCATAAATCCACATATGACAACATGTAACAGGCTAGTATTAATTTGCAATGTAGACATAGTGAACTGGTGCAGCAGAGTTCATAACTCATCTCTGCAGGTGCAATTGTACTGCTTTAGTCTGATATTTCCATTCACTGTTATCCTGAAATGTTTTACTTCACAGATACAACAAACTAAATGAAAAGAAGACAGAATTTCTAGATGACATTGCAGTCTATGGAGATGCTTTCCTTTTATTGCCAGCGTTTTCCTTCAGAAGCAACACAGCCACTTCTTTTAAAGTGTATCACACTCTGCAAGAGTTCAAAGCAACCCAAAGGGCAATATTTTTTCACCCCACCTATCTGAAAAGTCTTGCCCAGTTCTGGAGAACTAGGGGTGTGAAAGCCTACCGGTTGTCATCTGGTTTTATGATCACTAGTGCTGCTCTTGAACTGTGTGAGAATGTGAAGCTCTACGGATTCTGGCCTTTCTCAAAGTCCACGGAGAAGGTGCCAATCAGCCACCATTATTACGACAATCAGCTGCCTAAACCAGGTTTCCATGCAATGCCCAAAGAATACAATCAGATCCTTCAGCTTCATGGCAAAGGCATTTTGAAACTGCAGTTTGGTAAATGTGAATCAGACTAAAAAGGTAGGTCACATTCTTACTACACGAAATGTCTTTATTTAAGCAATGTGTCAAGGTAAAATTTGTTTCGTGAACAGTGAAGGTCTGTTTTTAACTTAGAGAGACATTTATACCTTACACTTAATAAAAGTTGTGTTCATAAATAAGTGAAAGATTGAGTTTTCTGAATAAATATTATGTAACACAAAGTTGGGATTTTTTTGTTAATTGTCAGGTTTAGATGGGTAGTGTAGCTAAGTACACATTATCACCATAATTCACAGTCAGTTAGTAGTGTCTCCTTATCTCAAATATGTGTCTCTACTCACCTGTTGGTTTGGTATCAATTCCATGAACCAGCCTCCCTTGTGAATTGCTTTATTAAAGGCCGTCACATACTATGGTCTACAAGAGAAAACACCTAATCCTGGCACAGCCTTTCAAGATACATAGAGAGACCAAAATAAGGATTGCTCCATGAAGGAGCAGCATGCTTATGCACCCTTGCTGCCTCGTGTTAGGTAAGGATAAATTCAGAGCTGTATGCTCTCACAGCCTTGGGCTGCAGAACAGCTTGTGGACAGCAGTGAGGAAGCTGCCATACATGACAGTAGATCTTGCTCATGATTTTATCTTGAGGCAGCTCAGAATCTGGAAGTTATAAATATAGGATGAAGTGTCATTCCCTCCCCTCTGTCCTTTCTAACAGTCTCATCGCCCTTGGACCTCTACCTTCTGTGTGTTGCCTCAGAGAAATGCAGCACAGAGTCTGACCTCTGACCTTGAGTCAGTTTACTGTGTACAGATTACAGATGACTTTGAAAGGACTTGTCTGCATGTTTTCAATCTTGGCTTGCCCTCTTGACAAAATAGACATATTTATATAAGTACTTCCTCATCTTTTAAGCTAACTCAGAATTTCCACAGCTCATAGTATTGTTGTTAGATTTGCCTTTCATAGAACACAATTTTTCCAGGGGGTTCAAGTTAATATAACAGTAAGTGAAATGTGCAGTAGAACTACCATTGTATACAATATGCTTTGACTGGACTAATGTAAACTCATGAATTTATTACTCAAGTTAAATAAGCTAAAATAGCATTATCTTGTTCAAGCCAGAAATTATAACTTCAAAAGCTAAGGGCTTGTCTTCTAGCAAAGATCTGAAATGTATTTGAAAATATCCTTTGACATTATTTAGAAAACATGCTATCAAAGTTACAGCTGCACTTGGTTAATGATCAGAGGCTGCTAAGTTTTAAACTAGCAGATTGCTAGTACCTAGAAACAGTTTTATTCAGTTTCAGTTTATTTGAAGAAATAGAAAAATAAACTGCTTTCATACGTTATTAGAATAATATAAACCATGTGAGAAGGGAGCTACAAGCCATCTAGTGAACCCATTCTCCTAGTCCATACTTAGGAGGAGGTGTATGTGTTTGCAGTTTCCTGTGGCTAAGGTTTGCTGTTTTGCTTGTGAAACATTGCAGCATATTGGAAGGGTTAAGAAATAGATAACATATTTTTCTTAGTGGCTAAGCTGTTCATACCCTCCAGTTTCTATTGTATTTATTCTTCCTATAGTATAAGTTGCGGGAGCCATACTATATAATTTTAATTGTAGTATCTACAGTAGCAAAGAAAATGAAAGGCAGCTCTTCATGAATATTTAATCTCGAGAGAAGGAGATAGAAGCCACAATAATGTTTAAGCATCTGGATAGGTTAATTAAATGCTGTCCATGCTTGACAGACTGAAAATCACTTTTGTGGCCAAACTTGCAAAATAAGTTGTAAGAGAGAAATAACCAGAAGGATAAGTTGTGCTGTGCTGAGATTTTTCTCTGCTGTATCAGAGTAGAGAAAAAATAATATTTAATCATATTTACAAAAAAAAAGTTATCCCTTTAAAACCAAAGAAATTAAATGCTTTCAGTATGAGCTACCATTCTGCTACTATTATCAACTATTAGAGATAATTGAAATTCTGTAATGAGTATATTTCACTGAAGATGACCTTTTCTAAATATTGAACAATTACCTTTCTCTTTTCAATTTCCCTTTGATGTTCTTCTCCCTGCTCTGTGCTGTTCCGTCTTTGTGTGTAGCTGAAGGTCCTTACACCACTGGGTGCCCTCAGGCAGAACTTCCCTCATACATGCACAAAAATGTGCTCCTGTAAATAAGAAGCAGAGGAAGCTACTCTGCTGCAAGCACCTATATTGCAAGCAGGCAGCAGGTTGTCGAACAGTGTAGGCAAAACATAACTGCATCCCAGTGATCGCTTTGGCAGTCTTGCTCCTATACACCATCTTTGCTGTTGTAAAGGTGAACTTTGCTTATTGGATAGAGGGAATTGTCAAGTATGAGAGCCCTGTAGAGCTGGCGCTGAATAATGTGGGGAGCTCTATCTGCCTTAATATATCCTTCTGTACCTTTATGATTATGCTCTGCAGATGTACATGTCTTTGCTAAAGCTGAAGTGCACCTGTCACTGATGGTAAAATGGAGAGTGAAACATGAGCAAAATCTTGAAATGTAGTTAAAATAATGATTATTATTGTTTTGTATTAAATTACTAAATTGTTTTTGCTATGGCCTTGCAGCTGAAGGAAGTCTTGTCTGTCCGCTGGTTTAACCTGATAAGCCTGAAGGGCATTTCATTAGCTTCGAGTAAACATATGTTAAAGGAGGGGAAATGGCCTGATTCATATTTAGAAATAGACAAAAACAATCTGATTATAAAAATTGTCAGATGATAAATTAATCAGACTGGTAAAAATTTGATTGCCCAGAAGCTTGGTTAAAATGCAGATTTTGTCTGACCAAGGATCCATCAGGTTTTCTGCTTGCTAGGAAGAGATGGGGAGATGAGTATGTATTCCTTTGACATATAGCACAGTAGCATTAAGCAGCTGCTCAGAGAAGTCAGTCAACAGAAAAAAGTGTAGAAACTAAGAATGAGACTAAGACTGCCTGAGCCTGGGAAAGAGAATAGTCCTATATCACCTGAGCAAAAGGGCTGAAGGAGTAAAGCTTGAACAGAGCTATGCTGGTGGTTAGCAAGTAGGAACTGCTGAACTCTCAACTGAGTACAAGTGTATCTGACCTGGAAAGTCAAAACTGAAACTGGGCCTTTTAAGTCCAACCAGATGATTAAAAGTCATCTGTTTCTGATTAGCTGCAGTGCAGCCCTCCACTCAAGGTGGAGCTAGAAGGGCAGCATCCTATAAAGTCCACCTGCTTGCTTGCTTAGGAATTAACCTCAAAGAGAATCGTTTTGTTTCAAACTCTGTCAGCGTGTGATTTTTTTTTTTTTTTTATCTTAAAAGCTGCTGCAATCCAAATAAGCGATAAATACTATTATAAGTAGCCTATTTATAAATATAATTATTATAAATAACCTATTTGTAAAACAGTAAGATACCAATATAAGGTTAAATTCTACTGATTTTTTTAATGCTTTTGTTGTCTTAGTGTAGCTAAGGAAATATGAGCTTGGAATTACCTTGAGAAAAATGATACCACATTTTGAAAATAAAGACACCTCTGGGCAGCTAAATTTCAGCCTATCCTTGGCTTCTGAAATGAGTAGTGTGAAATTAAATGTATACAACTTTGAAAGAAAGGTCTTCTGCTGTAGTACCCATTTAATAGAGCTTTTAAGGACACATTTTGCTCATGTTCAGCTAGTAACAAAGTTTCAGTGTTAAGAACAATGTTAGTAGTGAAACAAATGGAGATAAGTTGCTTATGGTTAGAAAAATGTAGTTTAAATCAAATTAGAGTTTATGGTAGATTTCAAATCAAATGAAAAAGTATTTCCAGATCTGGAAGGTTGTTTTTTTTTTTTTTTTCCCCACAGCAGAACTACCCTGTTGAAGAAACAGAATCATTTCAATACCTAGCTATTTCAAAATGTGACTAAGATAATACAATTTACAACATATCCATATTCAGATTAGCAGCAGATGTGTCCTATGAAGATACTGTTTAGACCCAGCCTTCTTTAGCTTAGAAAGGCTGAAGAGGGTGCTGCAGGGTGGGGTAAGTGTGAGCAGTTTTGGGGATATTCCAGTGGAGGAGTCCTTTAGAAAGAGCAGATGCTCAAGCTACATCAGGCACTAGCAGTCCAGCTCACCCAGCAGAGTTTTGTGAGGCTGTGATACTGTATGGTAAATGTCATAGACTCCTTCTGAAATCAGACTGAAAAAGGAGATGCAGAAGGTGAAATGCATACACAGAGGACTAAGCTATTGGCTCATTTTGAATATAACAAGCAGATTTTCTACTGTACAAGAAATATTAATAACATATTTTGTTGTCTTAATTCCAGGGTGGTAATCCTAAGGAGAGAATTTGTGTATATCTCGGCAGTTCGGTGTTGGATATTGGTCTGATGTGATTTTGTGAGCATTAAGCTGCATTATTATGATACAGAAATATTTTACTCTTGGGGAGAAAAGGAAGTGTTTTTCATACAGTGACTGCTACATTTCTGATTTTTAAGTGATCATTTTTTAAAAACACAAAATAGCATTTATTTGGGAAATTCTCAAACTCCTGATAGTTGTAGCATAGTTGTAGCAAACCACAATCTCAGGATGGTGGCAATATGTGACATTCATTATGTTTTGCTTCTTAAAGTATCATTAAAATATTTTGACACAAGATTTCTGGTTTTGTTAATTTCACATAATATAGGCAATATGATAGCTGCATGAGTTGGCAGTGAACGCTTTCAATTAAGAACTTGATCCTGTAACCTCTAGCATTTGTCTGTATGGCAGAGGTGATGAGGAGAGCTACAGAGGAGTAATTAATTCAGAGCCATGTCATTTTTAGTTTGTCCCAGCTTAGAAATAGTCAAATGGTTTATGGGCTCTCATTTTGTGGGCAATAGATAATGCTGTGGATTTAATGGGATCGCTCATGTGAATTATGTTAATTTTGTGAACAAGAAGGACCAGAGCTGTATAATTCCTTTTAAATCCCTCTTCTTGCTTGTGTTCCCATTTAAGGTCCTGTTCAGCTCCAAATGATGGCAGTAAACTAGGTTCCACACTGCAATCTCCAGAGGCCTAGTAGGGCGTGACTTTGCACACAATCCTGCAATCCCAGATCTGTATCTTAGCTGACCTACGAGATGAACCATTCATTAGAAGAAATATAGGTACCAAACCGATAATTTCTTCTCTTTCTTTGTCACATAGCATTGCTTCTATCAATATGTGAGTACATATCAGGAAATTGCACTAAGCATTATTAGAAGAATGTTCGTCTTAAATCAACTCCAATTTTTTTTCCTATACTAGGACATATGAAAAAAGAACCTACAGTAACTTAGTTTAAAACCCATGCATTTCTTGTGCTCTGAGTTTCCATATGGTCCAGGAATACCTGTGGAGACACATCCTATAACAGCAGAATGTGAAATATCAACCCAATGGAGAGAATCACATTAACCTTTACAGGAGCTATGACAAGCAGTGTTCCGCTAGCTGTGGCTACTTGCATGTTATTACTTACATGTTTTACTGCAGGAAAAAACCCCAAACAAACCAACAAAAAAAAAACCAACAAAAAATTTGTAATAACCAATTTCTGTTAAGAGTTTCAGTAAATTTATTAAGAGTCTATTGAATGATCAGTTCAAAGATAGTGTGTTCTTCTTTTACAGTCAGATAGTATCAAGTATTTTGTTTACTAAAACTGCTTTTGCCACTGTAGCATTAAATCCTCAATCAACTGATTTAAAGAACATTTAATATGCCACTCATTGAGGATTATATCTGCAAAAAATTCCTACTTAGATGAATTGAACCTTGTAAAATAAGGTTCAAAAAAAACTTTTATAGAGCACTCTATATTGCTGCAGTACTCGAAAGCTTACCTTATAGCAGTTTTATAATCACATAAATAATCCTGAAAGTATTAGAATCAATTGTTATGATTCCAAGTCTGTTAGTTGAGGCACATTCAGCATCTTGATCTGCTTCCAAGATAATCTTGTCAGAAACCAATACTACTCCTACCCAAGCAGAAGTGTTTATAAATGGTGGCTGCAAGTATCAGCAATAAAATTAATTGGTTGCAAAATAAGGTTTAAAAAAAATAGTACCTAAGAGCACTGAATGGCGAGTGAACCTCTGAATAGCAGTAGGGCCTTTAACAGACTCAGAGACATCAGAATTGACTGGTACATCTGCATTACCAGCTGGTGACTGAAAGAGATGAGCACAAGGGTTTGATTTACTGCAGTCTGTTATGGTTCCAGCACCACACATCCACATTTTGTCTTCACCAGCAGTGAAGTTTGTGCCAGTTTCTGGCCACAGGCATCTGCTGCTCATGTGCAGAGTTGGCTGCTGCAAGATCCTGCATCCATGTTATGAGTGTTACGGATGATTGCCAACTTGCAAGACCCTAGTTATAGGTTAGAGTTGAATTTGCTCCCAAAAGAGTTCCTCCTGCACTATAAATCATTCACATAGATTGTCCCTGAGTGTTTGTAGCTGAAAGCTGTAAAAACTGGAGTACTTGTCCTTTGGGTGATGCAAACAGCCTAAGTTGAGGAGAACCACGTCATATTTCACCCAGAGAGACAAAGATGCACCTGTGTTCAATCAAAGACTAATTTCTTCCAGTCTAACACCATGCAGTGAGATGATCTTGGCTGTGTAGCAGCTACATAATTTGACTTGGAAAAAAATCATACCTCTTTTAGAGATTGAGAGGATCTTGCATTGTATCTAGAACAATTGCAAGTGCTTTGTGTGTATATAGAGGTGATGGAAATAACTCATCGCTCAAATCAAATTCAATTAACTACTCAGCACTAGTAAAGTGGAAAAAACTGGTTTGGTATAAGTATAATAGAAGATGTGGAGGGGAGAAAATTAATTTTATTTGCAGTGGAGAAGCAGCTTTTTTTCAGAAATGTGTGTTTGTTACCACCATATTGCATTGTCTCAGTGAATAACTCTGTATAATGTACCATGGCACACCATAAAGGGCTGAAGTTATGTGTCTGGACTATTTCTGTGAAGCTATGTTATTTATAACAGAGATGTATTAGTAACAGGAAAGGCGATAGGAATGCATTTTAGGAGAGCTTTAGCTGAAAAGAAGAAACCTATTCTTGTTTCCTTGGCAAAAAGAGGTCTTAACTGAAGGAATGTGATGTAGCACTCACAAATGAGAGCAAACATAAAGCTCTATAACATGGACAGGCACTTTGACTTTTTAGCGCTATTTCAGCATTTTTAACTTGCCATTGACCTGAAGACCTAATACTCTGTGCTCTTAAAGATCTCAGTGATTTGTGTGGAGCACAGGGCTGACAATAACTGTGTAAGTAAATTGTTAACCTTTCCTACCCTTTCCTACAAATGCTCTTAGCTCCTCATTGAATAAAAATACGCTCATTTAGACTTTAGATTAAGATCCTATTTTTAATATAGCTTTCTCAAGGCTTGCTCAAGACACGAAGTTGTTATGAGATTGTTAGTTGCATCTACTTCACTCCACAGGAGTGCTGACCTTGTACTAGGCTTTATTATAGCTACTGCTGCTGTGTGCTTGGTGGCTAGGTCGTGTTAATTTGTGTAAAGGCTGGGTGAGTTAATAGTCACATTTCTGTGTGACAGGATACAGTTAGATTGATCAAGACTTGCTGAAGTGCACTCACTGTGGCAAAGGATATTTTCTCGGGTAGCCAAATAAACGATTTCTCATTTATTTACAATGTGTGCTAGGTTAGTGATAAATAAATGGATTTTGTACCTGGCTGGGAGTTTTTATGATACTTGCAAGACCAAGGCAAGTGCAGTTTTGATTAAGGATTTTTGACCAAAGGTAAGGGAAGGGCCTTTCAGTTCCCTCTACTTCACATGAGGAATAATCATTTTTAGGGTTTGTGGGCCTCCAATGCTGTCACATGTTGTGGAGCGAATATTGAGGTTACATAGTTTTCTAAAGATAGAAGCACTGATAACATAATAATAGTTCCACTGTACCTTTGTAGAGTCTGAAAGTGTCCTTGCACATGACTGCTTCGTTAGATTAAAGCTTGCTTTGTTGCTTTTATTCGTTTTTTTCCCTCTGAATCTTTAATGTTGTATCTTCCTTTAAGGTCCAGTGCTGCCTTGAGTTGGTAATTTCCCTCTGTGGGGCATTACGTACTCCTGTTTAGTGTCTGTTAGGGAGTTTGTATGGCTATGAATCAAATGCTGCTATGCTTGTGGTGTAGTAAAACATACTTAAAATGGCTTGGTTTGTATCTCAAGGAAGGGAGCGTTGTAAGGTGTTCACACTGCCTCATTGGAGGTGCTAAATTTGGGGTGGCTTAAGCTGTAATGGCTGGCTGCACAGCCCAGTCCATGTTCTGGTGCTTTGCCCCTTCCTTTATGCTGTCTCTGGCTCCTGCCTGAGCTTGCATTGAGCTAGTGAAAACCTGACATGGCAAAAAAAGAGAAAATTCATACCAACAGAGCCAGGGGAATTTCAGAATCAAAGCAAAGGAGGGGGTGAGACCGTGTAGATGGACTATACCAATGTAGCAGAAGCCGTTTGTTATCTGATGGCTGTTGATAAGCCCAGTGGTCCCTGAAACCTTGGTTAAGTCAGGAAGGTAACATCTCTGGGATTCTCCCCATTCAGAAAGGTGACATGAGCTCCTGCAGGAGATCATCCTGGTGGGCAAGAACCTGAATCCCCCTTGGTTGACAGAAGATACCCAAGAATGCTGGGTACCTGCTCTGGTTGATTATTTCTCCCTCTTCTCTCTTTCCCATTAAAGTCATTTTAACAAGCTACCCACCCTCTGCAGGTTCTGACATGATAACCATAAAAAAAACTTTGACTGTAAATACTCTTTCTCAGTTCACAAATAGTAAATTTGCATAAAGTTACTTTGTTATTGCATCTCAAACAGCATCTGCGGAGAACAGAGCTGCTCTAGGTCTGGCAGTTTTGACACTAGTTAATCTCACTTTGATTCTCTTCCCATTGTGCAGTAGTGAGATGTCTGACCACATAGCCATGCTTGAGTCAAGATGAAATTCTCTTTCCTGAGTGATTCAGGTAAAGAAACTAATGATCTACTGACTTAGCATCTTCTGTGGGCTCTCCAAACTATTAAAATTGCCCAATCCTATTGTTATGTATTATTTGATTTTACCCAGTACAGGTATCTTGGTCAGTTAACTGGTGTGGGTCAGTTAATCATTTAGAACTTAACCCTAGGAGGACTCTGTGGTGGAGCTACGGCCTGACACAGCAATCTAGCTTTAAAAAACATTTGACCTGGAGATCTTTTTCTGTCCTGTCACTTGATCTCATGTGACAAATCTGTGGAGTGAGGTCCTGAACATCCCTGCAGTAGCTCCCCCAGAGACTCTCAGATCCACAAAGGACATGCCACTTGTATACAGTAGTCTGTGTGAGCTCAAGCCCAAGGAAGTGCTTATTCTGAAACAGCTTTATTTCAAACAGCTGATAGCCCTTTCTTGCATACTCTGAAGCAGTAGACTTCTTACACATGAGCTTATTGGTTAAATATATCTTAATTTTAAATATTCACAGCCATGTAATCCTTCATCTTGTGATGCTTCAGCAGCAGATCTCTTTCCTCTGGTTCTGCTAGCCAGAAACAGTGACAATGGGATGTGTGTTTACCGTGTAAAGCCTGGCTGTCTTGATTTTGCATTCTGTCTGTTTTAGATTGGAATATTATACTTCTCTGAATTTCTGGACAGCCAAGTTTTAAAGGCTGCTGATCTCTCAGGGTACTCTGAGGCTTTCAGCAACAGACCACAACGAGTGGGCAGATATATATTTATTAAGCTTTGTTCCAGATTTTTATAAAGTGTTTCTTAATTGGCTCCGAATTATCATAATGATCAAGTAGAGCATGAAACAATTTGCAGCATGCCACTAAACAAAGGAACTATTGCTGTTATTTAGCAAACTTCTTTCATAAATTCGCATTTCAGAATACCTTGCTTTTCCCGGAAAGCCAGTTCACCAGAGGAATGACCCCAGGTTACTGAGTTACCTTGCATGGGTGCAGCTGGGGTAGCAGCCTGTCAGTATGCTCTTGATGCTGAACAAATTCAAGCAATATGACAAGAGCTTAACCTGGTGGGAGTATGCCAGCTTGGATTTGCCATACACCAAGGAGCCCCACATAGTAACTAAACTTATTACTTTGAGGTATGGTGATTTATTGAGCTCATACCCCTCTCTGTGTCAGTGATAACTGCCTGTCAGTGGCAGGTGTGGGCAAATACTGGGTTAAGGATGAAAACAGTCTGGCTGTGCTTCTTTATTGCAAGTACCACAACTACTGGAAGTTGTTTTAGCCCTCAAGGGTAAATATGAGGGATGGCCTTTTTGCATTGCCACCAGATAAGCATTCAAATCTGTGTTTTGCTAAATCCTAGTGTAGCTTCAGCAGTACAGTATGCCACTTCAGTGCTTATTGCTGTTCCTGATACTGTTGTGTCTTGTCTTTTTTTCATCCTGCTTTTCTGCAGCTGGGGAGAAAACTGAGACAATTATATGATAGAAATGTTTAATGGTCCCATCCTGAATTCATGGTATCATGGCAAGAGGCCATCAGGATGAACCAAACTACTGGTTGTGACAGGATACTCTGGTCTATAACAAGATTGCTGTTTTAAAATTCTTCACTATTTGCTTTAGTCGCTGACAAGAGAAGAGTCTTCATAGCAGGTCTACAGTTCAACAGCCTGCTAGGCTTCTCAGCTCTTGGCTCTGCTGTCAGGTGATACTCTAAAAACACCTCTCTCATGGTGTATTTATTGTCAGTGCTTGTGGTATAAAACCATTCTTGAATTCTTGAGAAATTGAAGTATAGTAGCTGAAATTTCTGCGTGTTTTACGTGCACATTTTATATTGTAGCTTCAAATGATTTTTATGTTAATATTCTTAATATACTTTTATTTTAATATCTAATTAAAATTATTTAAAATATTAATTTTGTTTTACTGCCAGAGTAAACTGCCGGGGAAGTTACATAATGTCACCTAAAAAAACAGTGGTTCCACCCAAAATAATTTTTAAGGGTATCTGATTTCTAGAAGGTTATTTTCATTAGTCATTTGGACACTTACTTCTGATATTTACCTTTCTAAGGTGGGTCTAAGTGGCTACCTCTGCTTCTGATTTAGTTCAAAAACTACAAGTGAGAAGATAGGTGAATGGAGGTTCTGCCTGAGGCTACTCCTAAGGGATGGCAAATATGTGATCTTTCTTTTCAGAGACTGTTCCATCTGTCAAAATGTAATGTCATAACATTTCCATGATAGCTTTAGCCCAGAGGTTTCATTGTCTGTTAAGATGTGTATTGTTTGCAATTATTTTGGCTCCATTCTTTTCGATGCAACTATCCAAGCAGAGCTTATCCCTCTTGGAGCTGGTATAATTGTGCATCTCCACATGCACCAGGCTCTGTATAAAGCTGCTAGTATAGGCTCTGCTACTGCTGTTTCCGAAAAGATCCTTTCAGATTCTCTCAACACTGAACTTCTTTATGTTTCCAGATGTGAACTTGATATTGTCTGAGTAGAATGTGTGCAACATAATGTAGAAGTGTCTCTGCATAGGACTTAAGAGGAGGCACAGAAAGCCCCTCAACCGTGTGTGTGTGCTTTTATTACAGAAAACCAAGATGAAGTTATATTGTTGAGTCACCTGTTATGGCTGATTTAATTTGTACTTTGTTTCATGTTTTAAGTGCCTAATGATTTTTTGTCAAGGAAGCAATGGTTTCACTGTTATAATGCATAGTTAGGATTCTGCACTTGTTACTTGGTCTGTAATAGAATATTTTTGCAATTTCTGTTTGGAAATAAAGACTTATTAGGCATAATTGTGATTTTTTTTTTCTTTTTATATTCCTGAGGCCTAACAATCAAGAATCAAGAATAGGTCTTCTGAAGCACAACAGTGTAGAAACTTCATTAGTCTGATTCCTCTACAGCAGTGTTAGAAACTGTCTATAGAAATATGGTCAGTTCCTCAAAATTGTACAAGGGAAAAAGTAAGTTATGCTTAAAAACAGGTATGGGGGCTTAGGGCATTGATCCATGTATAAATATGTATTCCTTAAGTAATACCTCCATGGTATTTCAGTCTTTTTCATTCATGCATGGCAACACAATTAACCATCTTGTTTTGTTCCTTGTAATGGCTTGAGGTACTTTTAAAATTATTTGTTGAAGAAAAATCAAACAAGGAAATGAACCAAACAAAACTGAAAAATTGTTACATTTTTTCACTAAAAATAGCTATTAAGTTAGAAAATTATCTCTAAAAATAACTGAACACTTTGAAAACATTGATTAACTGAAAACGTTTAAACCATTGATGCGGAAGTTTTTCTTAACAAAATACTGAACATAAGTACAGGTCTAGTAGAGGTGCATCTAGCAGCACTTTAGGCATGTTTCAGTGGCTCGTTTATGTGGGTTTTTTCCTTAATAAGATTTTGGTTGCAGGACACATACACAGATAGTTATAGTGAGTAGATGAAGTTCAGAGGAAACATCTTCCCTCAAAGCATTTACTTTTTACTTTTGGAGAGAAGAAGACTGTATAGGTTCTGCACTGCTTACTGTGACTTCTCCAAATTGAAGCTTACCGTCTCATCAGATCAGGTCAAATATGCACATGCAGCTGTTTGTGATGTGGACTGTTATCCTTTAGAGCCCTCTAGGGACTGAACTCCAATTGCCAAATTGCAGCCAGAACAGAGGATTAGATCTGAAAGTTGTTAGTTGTTCTTACAGACCACTAGATGAAGAGGTGAGTCTTTCTGGCCCCTTTCCTTCCTCTAGCTTGTCAGTCAGTCGTTCATGATCAAAACCAAAGGGTTTCTTTTGTTTGACTGCTGGAGTTTGTGAATGTGTCTTCATAATGTGAGCAATTTCTAAAGCAGAACTGTGATCTCTACTGTGGGAAAGAAATCATCTTCAAATGAGCTTAAACATCTCAAATAATTAGCTGATAACAGCTAAACATTGAAAGAACAGCACTGCCTGATCCACACACAGAGTGAGTGCTGCCCCAGACAAAACATTGCCTCTTCCTTATCCCCAGCTTAAAAGGGGTTTGGTCTGGAAAAAGCTGGCTGGGCAAGAGAAGAGAAGGAGAGAAGAGATTATGTATTGAGGTTATGCCTGTCAAACAGTGGTAGCGCCTCTGGATCAGACCAAGCACAAAGCATCCTGGGGGCAGAGCATCCCACTCTGGGAAACACCTGGTCGCTAGTGCTAGAAGGGCTTCAGAAGGAATTTTCCCAGGAACAACAAGATTGTCCAAGGCCAGGTTAGGTTTTCCTCCTGCCTCAAAATAGTTAGGCAAAAGGTGTCACGTGAAGAATTTGCAACGCAGGGGCACTGGGTTAGTCCAGGGAAAGAGAAGGGGCAAAGTCTAGTTCACACGCTGAAAGTCATGGCAGTGAGCTAGGCAAACTGGGATCATGACCACATCACACCCAGCAGCTGGAAAAATACACATATGGGGTGGGAAAGATCATGAGAGAGGAAGAAACAGCCTTCATCTCAACAGCCCCAGTATGCCTATGCTGTGGGATGTGAGCGTGCCTGGATTTTGAGATACACATATAAGTTTCAGTTTGCCTCTTCCATCCTGTAACAAGTGTTTGTGTCATCCTCACTCTGCAGCCAGAGCTAATTAATAGTGATTTGGAGTGTTAAGGTCTCATGGCCCGTGCAGACTGATAGATGGAACCATCTGGTTAATGGAGATACCATAATGAAAACATTAGCTCTTAAGTGTATAAATGCAGATGAAACTCTTTCATCATGTAAGTGAAAAAACAGGGAGAGCTCAGCAAGGACTGAATTTAAGCTGCTCTCCATTTTCTACAGTGCAGGGAAGCAAAGCTGAATTAGTCCAAAAGCTCACATCCTGCTGCTGTCATTGGAGGGAGAAATGCTGGATATACTG
Source organism: Clamator glandarius (assembly GCA_033459285.1). Taxonomy (NCBI): domain Eukaryota; kingdom Metazoa; phylum Chordata; class Aves; order Cuculiformes; family Cuculidae; genus Clamator; species Clamator glandarius. The sequence goes on from JAUNZM010000046.1 coordinate 3,534,868, forward strand.
GGAAAAAGATATAAGTATTAAAAGCAGAATATCTTTAATCTTCTAAATTGCTTTATTAGGTATTCTAAGAGACTTTTAGGGCAAAAATAATCTGAATTCCAAAAGCAATGCTGCTTGTATAGCTGCAAACCTGCAGGAGCATTACTTCTTTTTGTTTAGCTTTTAATCTCCTTTGTAAGGAAGAAAATTGCTCTTGTATTACATTTTAACAAAGTAAAAACATTCTGTAATGGTCCTTCAATTGGAACTGCCTCTCTGAAACTGATTCTGTGCTTTGAACGGTATGTGTTGTGCAAAACCTGCTGTGAGCCCAGGCAAGACCCCAGGAGTGGGCTGCAGCCCCATTCCTGCTCTTCCTGCTGAGAGCACAAGCACAGCTCCTGCCCACGGGCTGCTACCGACCTCCACCCAGACCCTGCAGCAGCTGGTGCCTACGATTCCTGCCAGGAAGGTGGAAATGGTGGGTCTGCGTCACCTGTTGGACAGGAAGAAGTTGAGCTGTGTGGCGTGCTGCATCAGTAAATGTCCTAAGGCTGGATTGTGATATAAAAAAGGACTTAAAGGAATCTTCCTCTAGCTGGATTTTAAATGAGTTGGTTCCACTTTTCAAAAGTACAGAGTTGTTCATCTCTTAGGAATGATTTTAAAGCCAGATCCAAAAAAGACCGTGATGTTCTCTGAGGCGTTGGAATAGAATAGAGAGATACAAGATTTAAGATCTACTTATGCGGATACACACTACATTGTGGAGAAATGTTACAAAGGAAGGCTGAGGGGGACGTGATCATTAAGTGGCAGAGGCAGTGACCTAAAATGGGAGATTACCATACTCTGACATTGGATACACTTCCTTATAAAAGCCAGACAAGTATTGGATGGGCTGGAGTGGGAGACAGATCTAGCAGTTGTGACACAGATCTACTGGTGTCCTTGGGCATCTCACCTTGTTGTAAACCTGAGGGAGGTGGCAGAAGGAAATAGACTGAGATTCATCTCACCAACCAAAGTCTCCAGTTCAAGGGAGGGTGGCTTGTACGCTAAACTCCATGGTCCATAAGCACAGGAAGTTAATTCATAGTCAGAGTGAGTACTTTATGTACAAATTTCTACATCTACAGTCCCACCATTCCTGTCCTACCCTTTCCCTGCCTACATTGGATGTTTTTTAATAGTGTCTTAATCATAGACCCCTGAACTCTGTTGGCTGTATTCACTCTGCTATAATATAGATAATAATTTCTAGGATGAAATCTCTTTTTCTGAATGTATCTTTCAGAAGAGTCTAAAATAGAAACTCTAAGAACATTAACTTAGAACACTTTTCAAGTTCATCTGACTTGCAGTCCATTAAAGTGAAGTGACAACTGAGGTGTGACATGAAGCAATTATACTGATTGTGTTATATGTGCTCTGCAGGAGCTGAATGATTTGCTGAGGATATTAATTTCAGAAGTCAGTCAGCAAGAGATCAGCTGAGAAGGAAGATCACTGCAAAGTGACCTCAGACCAGGGGGAAAGGAAAAGGGAGGGGGGAAATGTGGGCCGGAGCTGGACTTCTGTGCTATATAGTCTAGCAGTGAACAGAAGTAGATGTATTTTAAAATCAAAGGTGGTCTCCATGTGACTAAATGCAGGTGTGGAAATCAAACCTCATCACTGTAAGTTCCCTTTATATTCTATGGTGTAAGTAGAGCACAATTCATCTGGCTTATTTTAAGTATTTCTTTTAGGATGTCATAAGTTACACCTCAGACTTTCCAGTTTATAAAGGGAATATAGAGTGGCTAGCTGGGCAATAACATCTGTAGTTTGATGCTCCACCCAAAGAACCCAGGTGAAGTACAGGTACAAGCCCAGACAGACTGAACTACCATCTACTTTATTCTTACAAACTTATGGCTTGTTAGTAGCCTGATCTTACACCTGTGGCATTAGACATCATGACCAGGGTCATAGGAGCTGAGCAGCAGACTATGTAACATAACTTGGAGGTAGGATGTAACGAGATCAGGTTGATAAGGATTCTCTAAAAGAAGCTGTACCTTTTTCAATTACAAACGTAGTGAACTTAATTTCTTTGATCCCTAAAAATTTATGGTTATGTGAAGTTAGTCAGAAAGTAAGAGCTCTTTTTCTCCATGAAATGCTCAGTGCTGAAATCAACATTGGATCTGTGAACTGAAGCTGTTGTGCAGCCCTGAATAGATACATTAAACATAGTTTAAACCTATTGTACTCTAGCTTTAGCTTAGTTCAGCAATCTATTAGTGCAAGTAAAACTACTTTTGCTTAGGGATTGTCACTGCTTCTCTTGGATAAATTCATCAGCAAGACATAAAGCACCTCAAGTCTGAGGGTTTTGGGGAGCCATGGGCTAGATCTTCCTGAAAGAAACCAAAACTGGAGGTAATAGCCAGTTCTTAGTGCAATACAGCATCAGTGAAGAGGATATCATGAAGTTCGACTGGGCAGCATATTACTTGAATCTGGATATCCATGCTCAGAGAAAGAGGTAAGCAGTAGCAAAAGCATGATTCTGTGCTAACAGGGACCTCCGTGCTCAGTCCATTCCACATGGTTTCACTGGTCATTTGCCAGAAAATAAGTGACCAACTACTCGTTAAATTGTTGAGAGGAAACAATGTTTTGGCACATCCAAACCAAAAGAAAAGTCTGTAATTATCATGGTCATTGCTGGTACTGACTCATAGACTTTGTGGAAAAACACGGGCAGTCGCTGAGCTGAAGGTCGTCAGCTCAAGGGCTCTGAGCACATGCCCAAGGATCCCTGGTGCCTTGTGGTTTTGTCTGCTAAGGCTCAGCCTGTACAGAAGAGGGGACTGGTATGTACAGCCTGCCCCAGGCTATCTGTCTGGGGCTGACATAGCTCTCTTCTGTAGTCAGTGGACTATTGGAAACAGGCTCTTTGTCCCAACCACCACAGTGGTGTTATGCCTTCACTGACAACGGAGAGCTAACCTGAGATTTAGGTTTTTGACATCTAAAATAAATGAAAGGATCACCTTGATCAATGATTAAGGTTGTACTCCAGCCTCTGCAGCACAGGGATGATTCAGGAGCCTCTCGTGATAGTGAGGAATACTAACAAATTTGTGTCCATCAGAAATCCTTTCTCTTCTTTCCACACACATGGAAATGAGGTAAGACTTTGCAGTTCAGAGGGAAGGATGCTTTGTAGGAAACTTTTAGTTTTAATTTCCATGTAGCAAAAACAGTGAGCAGTCCCTTGATTTCTCTATGGCCAAGCACTTAGACCTCTGTAACTGCCTCTTCAAAATGGGGACAGCAGTGCTTGGTCCTCTCCCAGCAGTGTTATGGGGGTGAATCCACTATGTCTTGAGGCCCACTTATGTTTTGTATGATGGAGACCGTGAATAAACTGCAGACAGTAAGGTTTTTCTCTCTCTAAAAACTGCAGTTTATATCTTGCTGCTGTTTCACAGCTTGATCTATGCTTGGCCGGCCATGACATAAGGCACAACTAAAGAGTTTAGAGGCATAGTACCATTATTATAAAACTTAAATTACGAAGAGAGAAAACAAATCAAAAGAATAAGAATTTAACATTTTTTATTAACCTTTCTCTTGTGCTTTCTTACTATTTAATTTAAGCCAGGACTGTTTCTTTCTGTCTGTAGTGATCATCCGTCTCCAAGAAGTGAAAATACACTTGCAAAACTAATAAATGAGAATCTATTTGCCAAGATATTTATTTATGCGCCTAGCACTTCAGGGTGTTTAGAGGTTAATCTCAAACTGTGAGCTCTGCACTGTGTAAATTTAGAAGTTATTTTTCTAAATGTCAAGTATTTATTACATGAAAAAAACATTTGAAGTGTGGAGCAGGTCCCCAGTGATATACGGCACATTTGGGGAAGGACTTCTTGGATGAACAGAAATAATATTTGAGAGATGAAAAGCAAATCCTCTATTTGAAATTGCTTTGCATGCGTGGAAAGGAGATTGAAGAAAGGTAGAAGGCCAGTCCAGTACTTCGCTTTGTCTCATGCATAACATAGCAGTTTTCCAAACCTTTTATAACTAAGCCTATACCAATCGATCTTTTCTGGGTCCTGCGGCACTTCTACCACCTGTCTCAGATTGCTGCTGTTTCCTGCTCACCCCCTCAACGGCTCTAGAAGGTTATGTTCAGACTGCAGGCAAATAAACCCTGCAAAATTTATTCCTGTAGTCTTTTACCCATGTAATACCTTGTCTTAATGTCAACATGTTTCTAAGTATAAAGTTGCATAGTGCAGCTCTCTAAGTGGAGGCTGATAATATGGAATATAAGGACTCTGATCTATCATAAGAATTCTGTGATGCCTGTTGTTTTGCTTGGGAACACAGACCAGACAGGAAGCTGCAGCAAGGTGAGAACCATCATAAGCAAGGGAAAGACACAAAAAAATCTGTCATATTTTGAATCAGGAAGGTTTTTTTCAGGCTGGCAGGTACACAGAAGCTGAGGAACTTCCCACATGCAGTACCTGCTGTTGGTTTTGATTGCCCATAGCCCATGCTGCTATACCAGATGGATCCCCAGCATTTGGAGGACCATTTGATCTGCTTTTGGAGACCTTCTCAGATTTATCACAGTATCATAGTCTTATAATTCCTTGATCACCTTATCATGATGTCATGCTGTGTTCTCCCTCCAGCAGATACTGGTGTGGTTAAAGTCTGCTGTGAAGACAAGGGCCAAGGAACATAAGGCTACTTCTACCTGTCTGTAGAAGACCTCTACTTGTTCCTCCTGATCAGTCAGGCTAGAGTAAGACACCCTCCACATTAGGCACCTCCTTCTCTATGGAAATGCCTGATGCCCTGGGCTGAAGCTGCCCCAGCCATCCTCCCACACCAGCCTGCCCTGCTCCCTGTCTGGGGGAGGTGGGATGCGTGCCAGGCAGCGAGGCTGTGCCCTGCCACTTGCTGTGGGGAGCACCTGAAGTGCCCAGTCATTTGATGACGGTTTAAGTCAAGGCTTGTGGATAGAGGCCCTGTGTTTACTTAGTCTAAGTACGTTAAGAGAAAAAAAAATTGACAGGCTTTCATCTGAAAACTCTTTTCATCTGAAATAGATGCCATGAAGTTCAAAGCAATTGCTCCAAGTTCAATTAGGTACATAGGCACTGTACTAGCTAGAGGAAAAGGTGGCTAGATACTTGCAGGTTAAAGGAGAGAAATGCTAAGAACATGTCTTGCAAAGGGCAGAGACAGTGAGAAGTAATTTACAGCCTGTGTGGAAAGTGGAGAGGTTAGCGGTGAAAAGGATGTAGCAGTTGCATGTACCAAAATTTAAAATTGAGCCAGGAAGGAAAAATTACCTAGAAGCCCATTTCAATCAAGCTGAGCTTTAAAAGGGAGCATTCTTCAAATGTGGGCACATTTTTTTTTTAAAGTAGGAGCTAAAAGATTGAAAATGCTGATAAACCATGAAGAAACTTTCTGAGGTACCATATTAAACTGAGAGGTATCTACTATCTTGTTGAAAAGCCTCTTAGAAAGCAAAAGAAAAGAAACAAAAACACACAAAAAAAAACAGTGAAGGGAAGTACTAGAATTTGATGGAAACTATGTGCAAATGATGAAACCAGGAAATTCTTGCAAATGAGGAGTAGATCTCTCGTGAGATGTACCAAATACCACTTTGAGAGGCAAGTTGCTAATAAAAACCACTTTCAAACTCATCCAAACCATGACATCTGCCAGAAATTCAGTGCAGATTCAAGGGAGAGAGTCAAGAGGTGGAAGTGTACTTAGGTAAAGATAAGGCCCTAGGAAAATGCTTGCATGTATACAGCTCATTAAGAACAAGGTGAAGGAGCCCCCTGTGACAGATAAAGAACAATCTCAAACTGAAAAGGATTTAAAACAAATCAATACATTGACAGGTAAGGAGGCGGCAGGATGGCAACCATCAAATGGGTCTGGGGTAACTCAGTATGAAATTGCTAATTTGCTCATTGCAATGCATCTGCTGTCAGAGGAACAGTCAATGGCCAGTATAACTTCGGACTTCAAAAAAGGCTCCAGGGTAATGCTGAAATCTATTGAACAATAAATCTGACATTTTCACCAGGCAAAGTGAGGAGGAACTGCAAAAGCAACTGTACTGGGAAGGATTCCACATGCATTTTTTTCCCCGAGGAAGTCATGCCTCATGAATCTAGTGGACATTTCTGTAGGGTTTACAAGCTTTCTGGCTAAAAGTGCTGCAGATGGAAGATTTTGTCAAAAGATTTTGCAAAATGATCACTGCAGATTCCTAAGAAATATAAAGGGAATGTTCCCCCTATTTTAAGCTAGAAAGAAGGAAATGACATATAATAGAGAGCCTTCACTGTGGAAGGAAGCTGTTGCTGGGCTCTCAGAAGTATTTGCACACTGGACTGCACCATTCAATATATTCCTTTGTGAGCTGGCACAGAATGACTAGTAGATTGACAGAAGTTTTCTGTACAAAAAAATGGCAGTCAGTGTTAATGCCAAGATCAAAGTTGCAGAAGTGTATCACAGTCCTGGATGATGGGGCAATCAAACAGTAGATGAAAAATTAATGTTAATGATGGCAAAGTAGGGGGGGAAAAAAAAAACCGTCATAGCTATTAGTCCTTAGGAAATAGATCTTTGAGTCACTATACTTAACACTCTGAAAATATCATCCCAGTACTGAGCAGTGATCAAAAAAGTAGGTGGAATATTGTTACTTACTTTGAAGGTAACTAACCACAAAGCAGGAGTTCCCATTCTGTCACTTTGTCTTGCTCCAATGCACAGATCTTTAAGACAGTTTTTTGTCTTAGTCACCTTGTTTTATTTGAATTATAGCACAACTAAAATGAGGAGGTGAGGATTATTAGGGTTACAGGATGGCTTCTAGACAAAAAGACACTATAAATGTTAGAAACGTCCAGAGGTGCTGGAGAAGTGCTACTAGAGAAGTCTGTTAAATGAAGAGTGGCACAGAGGGGCTGAAGAGAAAATTATTATTTACTATGTTTCACAACACAAGAACTACTGGAAAGCCAACAAAATGATCAGAAAATGAGTATAAAATAATCAAAAGAAAACATTTTTCCCTGGTACAGTGTCAAAGGATGAAATATGAGCTGATAGAACCAGGATTCAAATCACATCAGATAAGATTGTTAATTATGTAGATAAAGCCACTGGCTCAAAAAGTTCATGAATTTATGTTTTCTGGAAAATGAAGGCAAGCACCGTAGGACACTGAGTGGGTCTGACCCGGTACGACTGTTCATATGTTGTTGTAGAGCTCTGGCCTTTACTGTACTCTCTTGTCTACCACATCCTCACTTTTCAATACGAGTCAGTATAATCTATTATAATGAAGTTAAGCTTTCTGAGGAAGGCGATCCCTCCCCTCTGCTCAGCCATGGTGAGATCCCTCTGCAGGGATCCCTGTACGCCCAGTTCTGGGCTCCCCAGTACAAGAGTGAGATGGACACACTGGAGCAAGTCTAGCCAAGGGCCAAAAAGACAATGAAGGGCTTGGAGCCTTTGACATTTGAGTGGAGGCTGAGAGAGCGTAATAAAGCTGGTTGTATGAAAGAGCAGGGTTTTTCTAGTATGTACATTTCTTGGACATCCACCAAGTCTACAGAGCATCTTATGATGGGAGATCTGAGCTTAAAACCCTGCTCCAAATTTGATAGAAGGTGGACTTTGAATCTGGGTCTTTCTCAGCCTTCATACATAGCCTCCACCCAGCTGCCAGTTACACTCATACATCGGAACTTCTGTGAAGTTCTTGTACTGGGTCTGGCTGGGACACGATTAACTTTCTTCATAGCAGCTGTTGTGGTGGTGTGTTCTGGATTTGTGGCTAAAACAGTATAGATGACACACCAATGTTCCGGCTGTTGCTGAACTCTGCTTGCACAGCATCAAGGTGTTTTCTTTGTTTCCCACTCTGACCCTCAGCAAGGAGGCTGGGGTGGGAAAGACAATGGGAGGGGACACAACAGTGGCAGCTGACAAGAACTGGCCAAGGGGATATTCCTTACCATGCAACATCATGCTCAATCAGCTCAATCTTCAGCAACAAAAACTGAGGTAAAGGGACAAGAAGGGGTTTGGCTCCCAGGATGGCCATTGTTAGCAAACCAGCTGGGCAACCATCTGCCTATGGGGGTGTTGTGTGTTTGCCTTTGTTTTTCTTAGGGCTTTCTCCCCTCTTTTCTTCACCTATGAAACTGTCTTTATTTCCACCCACAAGTTTCTCAGTTTTGTTTTTCCTGTTTCTGCTCCCATCCCTCTCTGGGTGAAGGGGGTGAGGAAGAGGCTGTGTGGGTGCTTTGCCGCTGGCCAGCTTCAACCCACCATCATTCTCTATCCTGAATATGTTTTTACTTGGTGTCTACCAGGTCTGAGACATGTTCCTGGACTTCAGCATCACAGGCAGTAGCAGAGAATAACCGAAGGGCAATTCTTGGAGAAAGCTGCATCTCTTCCCTTTGTGGCCATAGAGTCCGGCAGGGTAAACCACCCAGTCAGCAAGAAATGCTCCATGCCGGCTGTCCTCCTCTTGCAGTTCATGTAACCTACCACAGGGAGACAGCTGAAATACATCTCTGAAAAAGAAACAAACAGAAAATACCAGACTGAGGCGTTTGTATGGAAACCATTACATGCCACTGTGCAGAGAATTGGCTGCCGTGGACTTGCCCTTTCCCGAAGCAATGAGCTTGAGTGCCGCAGACTGAAGACCATGAGCAGTTCTTACCTCATGGCCCTGGGAGAATGACCTCGTATCGAGTGCTGAGGGGGCCTGTTAGCAGGAGCATAGCTGTCCTTATTGCAGAAGAGGAGAACTGTGAAATGAAGGCCAAAATGTGCTGTAAAGAGGGTTCTGTGCTTAAGGCAGCTCTAGACCGTGTTGAAGAACTGGATCGTTTTTAATCCTGCTTGTGCTACAGCTTCCCTGGCCGAGGCTGGGAATTTCACTTGAACCATGCTTTGTGTTGATACCCCTGAATGTCTGAGCTTTGTTTTGCGAGAACTTGATCTGAGATCCAGACCGGGAAAGCACCTGGACCTGAAATCAGTAAGTGCCTTAAAAACACACAGTGCTAACCAAACTCACACCAAAGCTCTGAGTTTAGCTTCTGAGCTTAAACTGCTCCTGGGCCCATGTGTGAAACAGGGCAGATAACATCCCACCTCTCACAGGGGTGTTGCAAATATCCGTGAAGAACAACAGAGGGTATCACAGAGGAAATTAAAAGATCAGACTCTTTAAAGCAGATCAATAAACTGGGGGAACACACACACAGGAGATCTGAAAATACTCTAGCAGTGGAGTGCTGTCAGGTGTGGGAGCTGAATGAGACAAGGTCTGTGAACTTGCAGCCTTCCAGTGTCAGGTGTGTCACAGCAGAATGTGATGTCCACACAGTACAGGACTTTGGTTACTTCCACCAACAGCCCTGTGACACAGATGTTAATCAAATGGTTCTCCATGCTCCGTGGGTGCCTAAGGGTGATGGAAAATTGATGGGAAATGTTCTAATTGACTACTGGGAGAACATACCGGTGCCAAAGTGCCCAGTAACCTGCACTGGGTGACTCCTCTCACTTGTGAGGTATTGCACCTGCAAATAAGACTTTGTGTATAAGCTCCAGAAGTGCTCTAATCACAGGCAGCATTGGGCACCCTGCCTGGCATGGAGAGATTTGGCCCAAGACCCCATTTTCACACTGGGCTGGGATAAACAGTTTCCATTTTCTGAAAGTCTCAGTTCCTTGGGTACTTTTGTGGCTTTGCATGAGGTGCTCAGATGCCTGGCAGTCTGTAGGGCAGCTTGGTGCACTGGGGTCCCATCAGGCAGCCTGAGGCACAGCGATGACACCAACCCACCTCCCCCGTGGCTGGGCAGCTTTCTGCCACACCGCATTCAGGCCTCATCCACAGTGTCTGAGTTCTTTAAACCTCCCATGTAAACCAAGCTTTCAGAACCTCAAAGCAGTCTTTCAGCTCTTTCCCTTTGCTTTTTCTTCTGTGTGTTTAAAAAGCGCAGATGCTCCCACTGAGCACAGTATGCCAGCAGGGAAAGCACCAGGGACATTTGCAGATGTAACAGCTGAAAAGAACTGGAGGGGAAGAGAGAAGGCATGAGCCTTTGGTTGAGCCAGGGCTGTGAGCATTCTTTGTGAGGCAAAAAAGCATGCTCCATACTGAAAGACTAGAGAGAAGGGAAAGGGAAAGGGAAAGGGAAAGGGAAAGGGAAAGAGAAAGGGAAAGGGAAAGGGAAAGGGAAAGGGAAAGGGAAAGGGAAAGGGAAAGGGAAAGGGAAAGGGAAAGGGAAAGGGAAAGGGAAAGGGAAAGGGAAAGGGAGGAAGGGAGGGAAAATTGTATTTGCTGTGTATTAAAGTAGACAAACTGGATGGCAGAAGAAATTCATTAGTTACAGGATGCCAGGGACTTGGAATATTGAGTCTCTTCTAACAGTTTTCATGTTTTTCAGGGTTACTAAAAAAAAAATTTGAAAGGAAAGCTCCTGGCTACATGAAGCAAAATAAACTAAACACGAGGACTTAATTGTCTGGAGGAGTAATATTTACACACTTGAAGATAGTGACCGTGTAAGAGATTTCACTGTGTGACAGAAGCCACTTAGGCAAAATCAGTCCTGCCTGGGCTAGCCAGAACAGACCCAGTGTCAGAAGGTTTTGTTAGAAGGCAACGTTGCCTGTAACAGTCACCTCTGTTACTCACCATACAAGGACCTGGTGACTCTCATGGGCACCAGTCACTTAGAACATGAGGAAATTCAGCCTTAGAATGCTGAGGCTCAGTTCATGGGAACCACTTCACTGTACTTGTTGAAGGGTAGGACAAGGACCCAGCTGCCACTGAGAGCCACCCCACTTGGTACAGCTGCTGCCTGCAGTTATTAGGCTATGAAATACAGTTCTGGGTCAGCTGTTGGCTCAGCACTAAGCAGCATTTGGTGATTATGTATGAGCATAACCCTGGTGTACCTAGAGCAAACAATGAGAAGTTTACACAGCCATCATCCGCTTAGCCTTTCCACCATAAGAGTACTCTCAGACTCACACAGAGCGCAGGCTTTGGAGGTTTCCTGCAATCTCCCTATCCCCTTGGCAACTAGGTTTTATTTTTGTCTGGTTTTATTTATTTTTCTAGTTATTCCCAGAGTTGAAATCTCTGCCACATAATTCTCTCTGCTCTGAGTAACCCTGAACACAAAAAAGCCAGGAATAACTCCTTTGCTGCACTGTCAGTGCTGGGTACAGTCAGTCCTTTCATCTGCTGGAGAAAGCAAAGGCAAAAGAAAGCAGCAAAGCAGGTAGCTGGCAGCAGAGGGAGATGCAACATCTGAAAGACTATCACAATTCAGATTATTTCCAGCAAGCACTTCAGATCCTCTGTGCCATGAGTCTCTGTCCAGAGCCACAGAATGTCCTTGCCTGGTGGCGTGGCCCTCCCTGCCGGCACACAGAGATCACTGCCCAGTGCTCCCACCCTCCTTCAGCTGCAAGAAATTACACTATATATTGCCCCGACCTTTTCATGTCAGGATCCAGAAAAAGGCTTCATTAGTCTGCAATAGGATCAGTATGTTATCTCACTCTTTTCCTGAAAGCTTGTAGACACTCATGTCTATCAAGGGTTCAAAATTAGGTGTTGCACATGCCCAGAGCTCTAACTGTCACAGAAAGCATCTCCCATGCAAGCTCTATACTTTTTTTTGTCATTCCACATGTTGGTAGCTAGTAGAAAACCTGGTTCCTGTATCTTCCACAGCACAAAAGAGGCTGGGTTCACTCTTTCACAAAGCTGTCCTACTCAGTGCACTGTCGACTAGGTTGAATCTGTTCCACTTTGCACCAAGCAGCAGCTGAGGCACTGCCCTCTGAGTCTTTTTTCAATGGAAGAGTCATCAGACAAAACACAGGATTAGCTGCGGGAGTTTTCTCTCAGCTGATTACCTAAAGAACCAAGCTGAACAGCTACATTTCCCAGCCTAATGGATTTGTATGCTTTGCTAAACATCAGCCCAAATGCTATGTAACAGGGAAGAGAAAACTCCCCTCTGGCCTGCCAGAATGTGAAAGCAAGAGAAAAACAGGGTGGGAACAGCATTGCCGTGCCTTGTTTGAAAGACTAAGTGCTTTTCTGCTGTGGAGAATGGCTTCAGCACTTCTCCCTAGGAGGTTCAAAGATGTAAACTGCAATTATGCTGGCTGCAGGTTACCTGTGGGTCTGAGTATTGTGTCCAGTTCTGGAATCCTCAACGTAAGAAGGATATGGAACTGTTGGAATGAGTCCAGAAGAGGACTACAAAGATAATCAGAGGGCTGGAGCACCTCCCATATGACAGCAGGCTGAGAGAGTTTGGGTTGTTCAGTCTGGAGAAGGCTCCAAGGAGATCTTATAGCGACCTTCCAGCACCTGAAGGGGGCTAAAAGAAAGCTGGGGAGGGACTGTTCACAAAGTCTTGTAGTGATGGGATGAAGAGGATTGGGTATGAACTTGAAAGGGGCCAATTTAGCCTAGACATAAGGAGGAATTTCTTCACTAGGAGTGGTGAGGCACTGGCATAGGATGCCCAGGGAAGCCGTGGCTGCCCCATCCCTGGAGGTGTTCAAGGCCAGGTTTGATGGGGCCTTGGGCAGCCCAGTCTGGTGGGAGGTATCCCGATCCATGGCAGGGGATTTAGAACTAGATGGTCTTTAAGGTCCCTTCCAACTCAAATTATTCTGTGATTCTATGACATGCCAAACACTGCCAGCCTCCTTCTTCAGCATCCTGGCTGCAGGTCTAACAGGCTGCTGCAGACAATGGGATGAAAAGAGTGGACTCAAACTGGCCCTTCACTCCAGTGCTGCCCTGCATCTGATTAGCCACACACCAGAGCAGAGAGAACTGATGGGGGAATCAAAAAAGTAAATTCTTTTCAGCCCTATCAGATGGGGATAACAATGTTACTTTTATAAGAAGCAAGTTTTTTTATGTATCAGTTATCAGGACTTCAGAGTACCTGTACAATATGAAACTACCACCATTACATTAAATGAGCACTGAATGCAATTCCTACCTACTGAACAACTCCAGTTTCCCTTTACTCATTCCACACAATGCAGATCTCAGTGAAAGCTTACAGGGAGCAGGGTTTACAGGTAGAGTGATACAGGACACAGTATCTACTTCCATGGGGCAAGAGCCATGCTAAGGTTTTGACTGGATTTTAATTTAAGAAGCATCTTACTTGTCAATAGATATTCTCTAGTAAGCATTCACAGAGGACTTCAACCTCTCACTTCTGCTTCCCAAATGACTATGGCATGTCCAATAGGAGTTCTCTCTTCACCAATCTGCTGCACTCAGCCCTTGCTCAGCAGACAACACTAAGCATAGCACCTCCTCTCCTTTTTTAAATGGTTTTAAGTACTGGAATCAGGTCATCACTAGGGCAAGTTGTTTTTCCTCTGCTTTACCTTTAAATACCTCTCCTAACCCTGACTCCATCTGAAGCACTCATTTTACTTTCTGCAACAGAGACAAGCCTTTGGGAACTAGTCTTTCCTGGAAAATGAAGTCAATGCATCAAGTCAGCTGTTAACTTTGCAAAGGTGCTGTCCCAGATAAGAGCTTGCATGAACTATTTCACAGCTACTTAGCTACTAGGTTTTACAGAGCTCAATTTTACACTGTTTGCAGCATTCTTAGCTCTTGGGTAACTAAATTAACTAGGATATGGAAGCAAGATTAATTTTTATTAGCTTGAAGTATCATTTTATTCAAGCGATAAGAAATACCATAATACATTATGCATCTGCCAGTTTAGTCCATTTTAGTTGGTTCCAAAACCTAAGCAGTAAATAAGACAGTCTATCCAGTTATACTGAAAAAACAGCATTCCACACAACCAGTACTGGAGATTTCAACCATACAGTAATTCCAGCATTATGTTGTTATGGTTTTCCAAAAAGTTATGAAGTTAAATCAGAACACATCAAGGGCCATTTTCCAAAGATTTATTGAAGCAGCGACAGGTTGCTCATACTGTGCTGGAAAAAGCAGTTTTATTAAATTCAGATACTTAAAAACAGTATTGCAGCACAAGATATTGCTATTTGTAAACTAGACTCCATTGTAAACTCTAATCCTTCAGGGAGAGTCAGTTTGCAAGATCTATGACCTATTATTTCCTAGCATAATAATCTTGCGCTCATGGAAAAACTGCAAGAAAGGCACTTGAAAGCTGTTTCTTCCTTTAAGACATGGACTTTTTAAATCTTGCTGGTAAGAATTTCTCCTGTATTAAGTATGCATCTTCACTTCAGCTTTACTCCAAGTCATCATGATGCTGGGAAGTTTCATTAATAACCTGTTGAAAAACAGACACTTGCATTAAGTTTTGATAGTAAGACTGGTTTTTTTTCAGAGATAGGATTGCAACATCCACAGAGATGTGAACAAATGTGTATCAACTCTCACTTAAAAGTTAGAAGTTCTATTTGGTAGAGTGCAGAAACCATTTAAGCTTTATTGACTTAGCCTGAACAGTGTCATGTCCCAAATAAGTAATTCTGTTTACTGCCACATGCTTTTCTCATGGAAAAAAAAAAAAAAAAAAAAAAAAGACTTGAGAAAAGACATAAGAAGTCTTTTGAGAACTTAACTCAGCTGAACTTAAATACCCACTAAACAGTAACTGTCAGCCACTTCAAGCTTTACTGTCAGATGACTACCATTTCCACAGATGCCCGTTTGCTAGATCTGCATTTTCAACCATGCAGCTTGGCCTGTCAAATGCTGTTTTACTCAATACTTGGTACCATATACAGGCTGACCAGTAGACAAACTATTTTAAGGTAACCAGCTGCAATAGAAATAAAAGTCAAAATTGCCACCGACCTGTCCATCTCTAGTTTCAACAGTCTTAATTAGAAGTGTCCTCTTCGAGTGAGTGTCAACCATTGGCTGAGACTCAATGTTGGTTTCTGCAGGAGAAAACAAGTTATTACCAATAGTCCTCAAAGTACCTCCTCAAAGAAATGAGCTGCAACAGACTTTGTCAGCTTTCAAAATCCCAGTTCGGTATATGAGGAAGTCTCCTGCTTTGAATGATTAGCCGATCTTCTCCATTTTCTCCCTGTTCCCCTTAAAGAATCTTCAGCAGGCATCTAAACAACTCACTATGATCCTGTGCCCAGGAACAAAGTAGCTCCTCCCATGCAAGGCTAAGCCATTCTTATAGCTAAGAATGACAATTGCACACAACTGCATTTATTCAAGTCCAAAATTTAGAACCATCCAAGGACTCTTTGCTAATGACAGAACAGATGCCCACGCTGAAGTAACAAACTGCTTACCTCTCAGGTTCAAAGAGGCAAAGGTTGGAATAGGCATGTTAATCCTGAAGGAAAAAAAAGAAATGGATGAAGCCAGACATAAGTGTAGATCATCTTCCAGTAATTACTGCTTAGAAAAGTGCCTGCACATGATATTTTACCTGCTTTCTTCACCCTCCAGCAGTTTTCTGTAGGTAGCAATCTCAATATCAAGAGCCATCTTTACATTCAGCAGGTCCTGGTACTCACGAAGATGGCGAGCCATTTCTTCCTTCATGTTCTGAATCTCATCCTGCAGACGGCCAATAGTGTCTTGGTAGTTAGCAGCTTCAACAGCAAAATTCTCCTCCATTTCACGCATTTGGCGCTCCAGGGACTCGTTCTGGAAGAGAATAACAAAGTCAAGCACTGCTGCAGGTAGGCCACTCTTCTTCACCCTCATGATACTTAAATTTTTTTATGGAGCTACTTTAGCATCTTTTCTGAAAGTGCCCACACATCCCAAATTTGTCATCTCCTTATCTTCTCCTTGCAAAGCCAAGGTGTGCTATTCTGCTGTTTGATCTGAAGTGTGCTACATTTCTCCTACCAGGTGGCAAAACAATCCTTTACAGTAAATCAAACACATGCAGTACAAGTCAGCATGCAGGCAGTCCTCAGTGAGGACATTTTCAAATGTACTACATGAAATCCATTTCAAATCAGCCTTTAAGGCTGTCAGGTTCTAACAGCAGCAAGATTTGTACCTCCTTTCCACTGCTCCAGTAGATTTTTGTATAGCCTCAGCTGCATGTGACAGACAAGCTATAAACACTTCCAGAAAGTGTTACATGAACAATGAATATTGTAGCAAGGAAATGAATGCTTTGTTTATACCTTAAGTATATCAATGTAACTAGTGCACTGTGGTGCAGGCAAATTGGGCCCATAGCATTCTTCTTAAAAGAGTACTAATATGCTGCTGTCTTGCATGGGAGACCAGCTGCATTCACATCGGTATCAGCAATTAAACTGCAGTGCGGTGCTTAAAGCTGCAAAGGGAATAATATCCCAACAACTTCTGTCTTTTACTTACGCTCCCCTTCAGGGCATCAACTTCACAAGTGAGAGACTGAATCTGTCTGCGGTATTCATTAGCTTCTTGCTTGGCCTGGCGCAGGGCATCGTTGTTCCTATTAGCAGCTTCAGAGAGATCTGCAAACTGTGGAAATGCCCATTTTGGTTAGTGTAACACTTCAAAATGAATGGTACAACAGACATTTTGGACATAGCATTTGGGGGCAACTGAAGCCACTACAAGCCCCAACATCTAACACATTTAAATATAAACATTACTCTTAAAATGCCTTTTTATTTACAATTCCAATTTTTATTCCAATTGTTAAATTGGAATTCATAGTTAAACCTTTCATATTTGTTCCCCTACCCTGTATGTTTCCCATCTTCTCATCATTTTTTCAGCTATTCTTTCACTCCTTTCTCCAGTATTTCTTCCAACACCTTCTGACAGCTACATGCATAGGAAGACTCCAAGTATGAATCCATTTCTCTGATGCTGCGCTTTATAGCACAAAGTAATGTTTTCAGCTGTGCTCTTCCCACACTAGGAGTAGTCTTCTTTGTGCCATGGGTGTGTTTGTGTCCAGTAGCAAAACAGGGAACACCAAGTGCTACAGCAAAGCTGTTATGTACAGTTAATTTGAGCGCCTGATGTATCTGAACAGATTTTACTTACTTTGGACTTGTACCACTCCTCAGCTTCCTGAAGATTCTTAGCAGCAACGCTTTCATACTGTTGACGAACGTCACGCAGGGCAGCAGTAAGATCCGGCTTAGAAACATCCATATCAATTTGGATGTGCTGTTCCTGGAGTTGGGCCTGCAGTTCTCTGATTTCCTTAGAGAAAAGCAGACACTTGATGTTATTACACAACAACATACAGAACACAAGCAGGGACTCTGGACCAGAAGCAATGAAGAGCTCACTTGCTCACTAGACTGTTAGCATCCGATCACAGACCTCATTTTTTTTAGCTTACCTCATCATGAAGCTTCTTCAAGAAGACAATCTCCTCTTGCAGGGACTCAACTTTGCGCTCAAGATCAAGACGTGCCAGAGAGGCATTGTCAACATCCTGTCCAGAGAGAAGAGTGATTAACAATCTTACAAAAGTGATGTAAAGAAGTTATTCACAGCAAGTTCAGCAGCGTACAGACTGATGCTACATTTAAGCTTCTTAGCACGGCAATGTGAAATCAACACCCAAAAAACTTCTACCTTTTTGCCACCTCCTACCCTAGCCTCAGAGAACACTATGTGGCTCTTTATTGTGACTTTGGGAACAATATAGCATACGCAGATTACTTCACCTTTGTCAACCTATTGGTGAGCATGATTGAGAGCACAGAGATCATGGTGGGTGTAAATCCTGCTTCAAGATGAAGCAGATACTTGGGTCACAAGCCAGCAATAAGTTCTTTGAGCTTATTGTTAAAAAAAAAAAAAAAAAAAAAAAAAAAAAGAGTTAGCCTTGCATTTTGCAGACTTCCTCTTCTTTTTCTGCAGTGGGGCTTAGAAATGCCCCATGTCTCTATACTCTTATCAGTGGGCTCAATTTTTTTTTTTATGGACTCCTTGATGATCAGCCACAGAGCCCTTTGGATCTATAGAGCACAACACGCTTGTAAAGCCAGTGAAGTATATTGAAGAACTACAAGCATTAACTTCTCAAAGTGGTTTGACAGATATCCTTCATAAAAACAAAGGTATAAGCACAAATTGAGTTAGTCACCGTTGCCTACACCCTCACATCAGCTGGCAAAGACTCTACCTTTTGCTGGACAGAGATAATCTTAATCAACAGCAAAAATTCATTTAAGGCATAACAGAAGATATGCCATGAATGTTTCATGGGAGCAGCTTGAATGAGTTCAAAAACATGCCTTAAGACTAAGCATTGACTAGTAACTTCTTACATTTCAAATGCACAAAACAATTCCTTTGTGAAGGGAATGATTGTTCCTTTTGTACTGGCTACATATGCAGCTGCCTGCTTTCATTCACATAGTATTAGCATATCAGGTTTTCACAGCTTACTCTAAAACTATTTTGGATTGTCCAAAGTGTAAGCATTCCTAATTAGCAGTTCTGACTATTATGGCAGCTTTGAAATAAGATGCATTTTCTTTAGATGCCTAGAAAGCCATTCCTTGGATTGCTCCTATTCTGGAGTAAGGTTCTTGCTCCAGAAGAACTCTGGTTTGTTTTATCCAGCAGGACACCATGTTGATGTGTTATTCCATAAATTCCTTATCAATTCCAGTTTTACATCCAAGCATTTCACATTCTGTTCTCAGTTCAGAGAATGAATTCCTTAATTTCTTTGTTCTCCTCCCCCAGAAAGCTCAAGATCACTCTGGAAGGAAATTACATGGCTATGACCCAACATGTTTATGCAATTAGACAGACATACAAAGGGTTTCCAGTGGGTTTTACAGAAATCTGTATCCTGAAGGCTACAGTTTTTTTCAGGACAACTGAACAGCTACAGGATTTTTAGGAGTTTATAATGAATTTAAATCTTAGAATGTTTGGCATTTTACTATGTTACTATTAAGTTAGGTAGTAAAGAATCAGTGTTTTCCTGCATGAATGGAGAATCACAAATAAGCCACTTGGAGCCTGAGCAAACAAGGCATAAGGCATACACACATGCCATTGGACTGTGCATTGATTTTAACCTAGGAGATTCTTTAAAGCCACTGATGTAGTTTGCAGGGTTGAGCATCCATGTTTACTTCAGACAAACCTCATGTTAGCCAGGAGTAGATCTGTTAGTCTTGTCATAGGTTCAGCATCTATTCCTTGCTGCCAGAGTAGCTGGCCAAGCTGCAGTTAATAACTCCTCACTAATTGTGATGGGTTTTTTTGTCCCAAAGGAACTCAATGAACCTTTACATTTATTTAATATAGTACACCCCTCAGCATATGAGTAAAATCACATTTGTTCAGGAGAAGAATTAAATTAACATTCAGCATATGAGTTGATATTTAAGTTCAAAAATTTGCTCACTTTCTTTCAAAATACTTAAGTATACAGCTGCTCCACAATGTAAAAAGTAAATTTGATGCTGTATCAGAATAGTAAAGTGTCTGCTGAAGTATTCTGAATCCATACATACAACTTTCCAGTGTAAGAATATAGTGGTTTAATAAAAAGCTGTACATTTTTCACAGTGGAAAGCACAACAGGATGTTCCAACTTCAGTGTCCTATGAATTTAATTTCTCTAGCAGGAGGACAATACTTATACTGAAAGATTTAGTTTTCAAAACCTGTATGTTAAAGCCTGTCCCTTCATGGTAAAGAAAAATTAGATATTGCTGTTGTTCAAATAAAACACAGTAGCACATACCAGTTATGTCATGAGTGGATTTAGTGTGCTTGTACGATGGTTTGCAATTCTTAGGCATAAGCTACACCTTAAGAGGTTAAATGAATCCAGTTCTGACTGTACTGCACACGCCCATCTGCTAAAGGCTGAGCTCCTGAATGATCCCTTTCCACAGTTCAGGGAGGAGCTGGATAATGAGTGCAGAATATGCACAAAGACTTAGAAGCCTAGAGCATTCACAAATTTTAATTGTCTTGAAATAGACAGTGCAGTGCACCAATTAAGTATGAAAGATCATTTAAGCCAGCCTTCAGTCAAAGAATCTTTCAACTCAATTCAGCAATGAATCTGAACAGACTAGGTTCTCTTAAGTTAAATGCTTCTGCACACAACTTCATGCTTCACTAGCTTAGCACTCAAGAAAAGAGAAGCTGAGGTTAAGAAAGCATCTCAAATTGTTCTGTTCCAAACTTCTGTCCCTGGAACACCAACAAAGACTCAATTTCCAGATTCCAAATTAGAGTTTCCACATTATGTATCTCATTAAGACACCTGCTCTTCTTCAAAGAACACAAATACACTGCTGTCAAAAATGCTAGAAATGCTGACAATCAAGTGATGGCTTCCTGAATGGTGACATTTGCTATGTCGATGAAGAGTTTCAGGATGAAGCTAGCCTGTGCCCAGCTGTCTGGAGATAAGGGCAGTGACTTCCAGCTGGGAGGAATGCTAACAATGCCGTTTCTCACAAGCAGTTTTAGGGAAGAGACCTTGTTTTGCCAAGGCACATTCCAAAATAATCTCCCAGTCCAAACATGGCTTAATCCAAGTTGAAAGCTGGCTTTACACAAGTGAAAACTGAGCTTAACACTTTTTGAACACTGTTTGCACAGTCGGTTCTGGCTATCATATGGGTTTTAGCTTATTCGGGTAACTTTGTAGCTTCCTACAGACACTAACACAGGTTGTTTCCTACGGTTGTATCTTCCTTTACAGAGGATTTAAGTCTGTTATTAACAGACATCCAGAGAAGACAGACTTGACAGCTGAGACCTCACCCCAAGGAACAAATTGTGTACTTGTCTGCAGGCAATATCCATAGTTAAGACTTTATATTTGAAATTGCTGTCCAGTAATGCACCGACCAAAGGGATGCACTAAAAAGGAGCCGTTCCATATAAAAACTGGACCATGTACACGATAGACACTTTTCGCTATAAGTATGCCCACAGCATTACACATTTACCAAGAATGCAGCCCACTGCACCCTCCCCTCGGACACAAAGGGATCTATTATTCCAATCTGCTGCCACCACACTTGCCATAATGCCTGTATCTGCATTCCACGGTGAATCCCATAGAAACCATTAATACCCTTCAGCCAAGCGAGCAGATGGGCCCCTTTCACTTTTACTGGATCGGAAAGCGATTCTAAGTCGGAGCACTTTTTGCAAACTAGACTAGACTCGGATAAGGCAAGACAATAGTTCCACCCCCCTCCTCCTCTCGGCCTGCGGCACCCCCGAAAGGGAACACGGGGGGTTCGCGTGAGAACCGAGGGATCCCTTTGTGCGCTGCGGGCGGCCTCCCCCCGCCCCACCCGCCCGGGCGGCCCCGCCAACCTGTCTGAAGGACTGCAGGGTGTTCTCAGCCTCCTCCCGCTGCAGCATCTCCTCTTGCAACCTAGAGGGGGAGACACGGCGTGGCGTTGAGGAGGGAGCGGGGGGTCCCTACCCGAGCCCCCCGCCGCCTCCAGCCCGGCCGGCGACGCTCGCAGCGGCCCGTCCCCTCGCACACTCACTTCTCTCGCAGCCGCCCGTCCCCTCGCACACTCTCTTGTTTCGCGGCCCTCCGGCCCCTCGCACACTCACTTCTCTCGCAGCCGCCCTGCCCCTCGCACACTCACTTCTCTCGCAGCCGCCCTGCCCCTCGCACACTCACTTCTCTCGCAGCCGCCCTGCCCCTCGCACACTCACTTCTCCCGCAGCCGCATGATGTCGTCGGCGAGGTTGTCCCGCTCCACCTCGACGCGCGCCTTGTCGTTGGTGAGCTGGTCCACCTGCCGGCGCAGCTCCCGCATCTCCTCCTCGTACAGGTCGCCCAGGCGGGACGTGCCCTTGCCCTTGAGCTGCTCCAGTTCGGCCAGCAGGATCTTGTTCTGCTGCTCCAGGAAACGCACCTTGTCGATGTAGTTGGCGAAGCGGTCGTTGAGCTCCTGCAGCTCCACCTTCTCGTTGGTGCGGTTCGCCTTGAACTCCGTGTTGATGGCATCGGCCAGGGAGAAGTCCACGGAGTCGTGGAGCCGCACGGGCGGGACGCTGCTCCGCAGCCGCACCGAGGTCGTCTTGGTGGCGTAGACGCCGCCGGGCGAGGCGGACACATACCGCGCCGAGCTGGGGCGCAGCGCGCTGCCCAGCGAGTACCGGCTGCTGGACGTGACGTACCGGGTGCCGGTGCTGGGGCGGCTGCCCCCGCCGAACATGCGGCGGTACGAGGAGTTCTTGCTGCTGAAGCTCATAGCTGCGGCGGCGCGGGCTTTGTAATCCTGGAGCGGGGCGGCTGGATCGAGCGGCGAAGGGCGGCGGCCCCGCTCCGGGACCCTTCTTATGGGCGCCACCGCCCGCCGCGCCCCGCCAATCACCGCCCCGAGCTCCGCGCTCAGCCAATCACCGCCCCACCCGCCTCCAATCGCCCCGCCCCGCCCACCGCCCTCCGCCAATCGCCGCCCTGCCCGCCGCGCCTGTCCCCGCGGGGAGGGGGCTCCGACACAAAGGCGGGAGGGGCGGCGGAGCTGGAGGAGCGCCGGGGGTCCCTTTGCTTCCCGTTATCCGCTGGAAGGGTTGGTGTTACGGCTCGGGACGGAGAATAATACCCCGAATTGCACAGAGGCATTGAAAACCCTCTATGGGTGTAATGTGCGTGCGTGTATCTATACAGCTTTTTAAGAACCCGTTTCTTCTCTTTATTAGCTTTCTGAAAGAGAGGACGATCATAGAATCACCAGGTTGGAAAAGACCCACCGAATCATCGAGTCCAACCATTCCTATCAAACACTAAACCATGCCCCTCAGCACCTCATCCACTGTCCCTTAAACACCTCCAGGGAACGTGAATCAACCACATCCCTGGGCAGCCTCTGCCAGTGCCCAATGACCCTTTCTGTGAAAAAATTTCTCCTAATGTTCAGCCTAAACATCCCCTGGCGGAGCTTGAGGC
Organism: Clamator glandarius; assembly: GCA_033459285.1. NCBI lineage: Eukaryota > Metazoa > Chordata > Aves > Cuculiformes > Cuculidae > Clamator > Clamator glandarius. The sequence goes on from JAUNZM010000046.1 coordinate 3,557,847, forward strand.
CATTTCCTCTCGTCCTGTCCCCTGTCACTTGGGAGAAGAGGCCAGCTCCCTCCTCTCTACAACTTCCTTTTAGGTAGTTGTGGAGAGCAATGAGGTCTTCTCCCCTCAGCCTCCTCTTCTACAGGGTGATAGGTACAGGAGAAGGGCGATACTATTCATAAAGGGCTGCTAAATGTGGGGGGGGAAAAAAAGGGTAGGAAAATAATACATCTGAGTTGCCTTCAGCTGCCTCCCCTGGCAGCTACCTTGGCTTCTGCTTCTGTGTAACATTTCCAGGCTAAACGTGCTTCCACTGTAGCTGGGTGAGCGTTTACACGAGTGAGGCTTAACTCTGCCATTTGTGGAACAATGATCCCGGTGCTAACTAATTTTTTTCATATGGACAGTAAATTATTGAAATAACTGCAATCCTTGATGCAATCCTTCCAATAACCAGGACAGTGGCAAGCATGATTTTAATGAAGGTTTGTTTCTGCACTGTTGTATCCAACAGACTTTTGCTGTTCTTTTCAGTAGGCACACGATCAGGGTCTTAGGAAACCATCTGGTAAAATGGTAATTATTTATTAGACATGATTCACAAATATTTCTATGTTGCTTCAAAGGCCAGACAAAAATCCCAGTGTTCCAAGAACAGTTTTGCTATCAAAATGCAGCTACCAGCCGTGGGGGTTAGTGATGTAGCATGTAATATAATAGAGGAAGAACTTTGAGTAGCAGTGGATTATTTTCAATGTGAATGCAGAAATCATTTCAGAGAGATAACAGAAACCCATCATTTAGATAATTTAAAACTTGACTTTCCAGACCATGAAGTGTATTCTCTAATCCTGCTCTGACACATCTTTTTCCTCTTTGCTATGGGGAGTGATCGATACAATGTAGTGGTGTAATTTGTAACATATTACTTCAGCACTTATGGGATGCGAAATTACCATTGATTTTTAATTCTTCTTAATTTGTAGTCCTGTAGAAGCAAATAACTTCATTGGAAGTGCTGATATACCTGAATACAAGCAGCAGGCAGAGAGGACAGTAATCTTCATAACCCTGGTTCACAGTGAAGTCAGCTACTGTGCTTGAGCTACTCCAGGTATAGTACCTTAGGAGGAAGAATCGGAGCCCATATCATTTATTAAGGATATATATTATTTTTTTTTTTAAGGAAAGAAAACTTTGCTTTTTTTTCATCCTGATAGCAATCAGAAGTGCAGGAATGCAGTTTGTATCTAAGCGTAGGTCCTTGAGGCTTTAATTTCCTTTATTCGCTGAAGCTTATTCAAGCAAATGAAGCTGACAAAGTTGAGCTACTGAAGTGCTTGCAGCATAAGTCCTGGGATACAGCTCATTCCATTCACCCATTGAATAGAGACACAGGGCACACAGAATTCCTGAGGCTAAGGGTACCTACAGTCCAGCCCGGACGCTGTTGTGCTGTCTGGCCCTCTGAGAGCTCTTTATTTAAGCCATCAAGTTTGAGCTGTAAGCCTTTGTAAACCATGGGACAAAACTACACACTCCTCCTATTAGCAGGCAAAAAAGTAAACCAGCAGATAACCAACAGCCTCATAGATGACAGATGCTTTTTTTCAGAAGTACTGATAGTTTTAGCAGCTTGCTATTTTTTTTAAAGGTGCACTGTGCCCAGTCTGTTTTTCCTAACAGAGCACAGCTTATTTATACTCCAGCAAAAGCTCTAGAGGTACACGCAGGCAACAGCCATCCTTCATTCAGAAAATCCTTTGCCCTTAAAATTCAGGGGGATGTTTGTTTCAATAAATAAATAAAACCCACTCCTGATGTTTCAAGTGTAATTTCCATATGTTTATGTCACTGCTGCCATATGTATTCTTGGCCACCTGCCTCATCGCTGTTTCTCCCCCCGAAATTTTCCTAGAAATGTTCAAATATTGCCAGTTGTCAGGACTACAATGAAACTTTAAGTGCATTTTGCTGTTTGTCACTTACACAGATGCAGAGATGGAGAAAGCTCTAAGTTTCTTGTAAGGCTGTAATAAATGTAATGCACATTTGCATCCCAAACCCCAAACGGGAACAAGAACTGGTCTCTTGAAAGTGAAAAGACCTTCACAGTACTTGTCAGGAAAGACTCTGTCTCGGTGTAGCTATAAAAATCATGTGGAGTGTACTACTACAAACTGAAATGAAACCACAGTAATTAGCCTAATTTTAAGGAAAGTGCTATAGGTCTCTGAGAGACCATGACTGGTCAGGATCTGGACAATTCTTACACAAAACCAGATGGCTAATAGCTTCACTAAGCACCACATTGGGGATTATTCATAACCTATTAGTTGTTATCTGTGTTGTTTATTGCAATGCCTTCTTTTGCAATTCCAGGACACAGTCAGGCTGCTGTACTTATGTCTACAGTGGTAGATCAGAAGGTAAGCCAATGACACTCTTAAAAATAGCAATAGGGTTGTTTTGGTGTTTGTTTTTTTGGGGATTTTTTGGGTTTTTTTTTTCTTAGCTTTTCTTTTTTTTACCAGAGAACTGATGTATCCGTTTAATATCAAGAATATAATACAAAATCAAGACATTGAAATGTAGCAAAAAATATTGTATTGTTGGTCCATTAACAGGGATCATGGGTGTGCATAAGGAGAGGGTACAGATGCCTGAATGGTTTTATACTGAAAATCTGTTTTACACTAAAAATAAAAAGTCCTCATAACTGTCATAATTTCTCTGATTTTCTTGCACGAATATCTGTTGGTCTGAAAACATCACTGAAAAGAATGACATTCAAATTTCTTGATTTGCCATTTCTTTTAAATGATGAGAAATTTAGTCCAAATATTGAACATCCTTTCCAATTATAGACCTTGGCTAAAGATATATGAATGCTTTCATTAGTCAGATCTATGTTAGTAAAGTTACTGCTTCCAGGAGGTATAAAATGATCCATAAATACCCAGGAAAAACATCCTGCTATACAAATGCAATCTCTTCTGTTGTTAGTACCATACAACAGCCTTGAGCCCTGGCATGCATGGGGCTGTAGAGGCTCTCCTTCACACTTCCCCTGCTCCATGAATATTGAACAAACTCCAGGCAAAAGGGATCTGCTTTAACATGGGGATATGAAAAATTCTTAACGTCCTACAGCAAAGTGAATAGGGACTCTCTGTAATGCTCAGCTGCAGCTAGTGCTCTGGCCAGTTCCTTGAGTGTGTGCTGTAACTTTTAGTCCAAAAGAGCACTTCCTCCTTCAGCCATGACCTGAAACAATGAAGACTGCTATGCTTTTGAAAACAGAAAGGTTCCCGTTTCCAAAAAATAGATTCTGGCTGTAAATATTCAGCTGGAGCCGGTTCCACCCCTTAGCTAGCAGCTAAGTGTAGTGAGGAGTTCCCAGGAAAGGCCAGTGCATCCCAGGAAAAGCTCATTTTTTCTGAACCCAGAGATTACATCTCCTTGCACACTGCTGGAAAAAATTTATTTGGGTTTTTAAAAATGACTGGGCTGCAGAACACCTAAATGTTTTTGTGCGCATTGAAGTCTCCCGTTGTGAGTAACTTCCTTCACTAATGATGGTCTTAAGAACTTGACATATTCTTTTATGAAATTTATTTTTAAAATGGTGTTGCCTACAGTTGTTGCCAGTGTTGAAATGCATAACAAACTGGTGTGACAAACTGCTGAGTTTTTAAAGTAAATGACTAGTTCTTTTCTCAGAACAAACCAAGTCTCCCTGCAGCATTATATTTTGATATAAATTGGACTATATGAAACTGGCAGGGGTTTTCTTCACTGGGGAAGTGTTTTGAACATGACTCATGCCACACAGTTGCATTACTTACATTTCCAAAAATTGTTATTGTCATGCATAACGTTCCCCTCTGCTATGGTTTCTAGCTGCCAGATCAGGAGTTTTTCTGTATCAAAGTAGGACATTTCTGAACCAAAGCAGGTATTCATTTTCAAAGCTGGTACAACCTTCTGTTCCGAGTCCCATGGTTGTCCCAAACACCGTACACAGTTCTAGCAATGTAGAGAAGAGAAAGTGGTTTTTAGCTCTATCATAGCTTTAGTAATTAATTTAATCCACCTCAACATCAAAAGAGAACGATGACCTTTATGCTCCATCTGCCTCTCTTAATAGCACTGACTGCTGAATGTCAGCAGTTAGCAATGACTGGGACATAAAGGGTAAGGTTTTCCAAAGAGACAAGAGGTTTGGCATGCCTTGAGGCTCAATGCTCACCCTGAAACATTTTAAGCAGAAGTAATTTCCAGCATACACCAAGTCCCTCCATCTTTATTTGGGTGCTCCAAAATGGGTAATGTGTAATTTTAGCTATCTGCTGTCTTTGTTTTGTGAAGTCTGGGGTTTTTTTGGGTTTTTGTTTGATTTTTTTTTTGCCAAAGACAAGTCTGGCAAAACTTTGACTCAGAGGGCAAAATAACAGGAGAGCTACATGAGGATGTTAAATGTGAATGAGAACGGTGACACTACTACTTTGACCAATTAATTTTTTATGCTTAAAAATAATTTTTACTTAGAGAAACTGTGTTTTTAGAAGACCTTTATTGAGGTAGGAATAAGAAGATGAGAATTTGGGTGGCCAGGTTGGTGTATTTTCAGAAGGAAACAGTGCACATTGGGGAAATAATGACAATGAAAAGGGTGACAGAAGTGCTAGACTGATGGAAGACATCAGACTAAATGAACATGATATCATCAGGGACCATGTGTTTGGATTTTTGAGTGAGAGGAATAGGTACCAAATTCAGCAGCAGAAAAAAGAAAATACTGGAATTGTATGGAGTGAGTGGAAAAATAAAGAATGTGATGACTAATGCTGCACTCTGGTTAAGCTATAGATTAGTGAGATGAGGGAAATTGAAGCCAGGCAAGATGTAGGACATAAAGTGGTTTTTAGCTGAAAAGGTTTTTTCCTAAATCCTAAAGTGGGGGAAATCCCCTAACCCCCAGGATTAAATAAATAATTGGGCATGTGTTGAATGCTAAGAAAGGTAATGCACATCCAGGATAAAATACAGGAAAGACTGAGATTTTTGTTATTCTTATTTCACAGTTCATTCCCGAGGACTGATGTAAAACTAGTGGAGCCACAGATTACACACAAGAAAAGCAATGTTTTGCTGGCAGTCCACTCTGTCTGCCCGACTGTGCACTTACTGGCTTTTGTCTCAGATTCTTTGATTTGGTAGTGCTAACCTCTACTAACTATTTTCCTAAGGTGCAAATCTTGCCTAGCTCATCACAAATTAGCTGAAAAAGGAGTGGGGAGAAATTCTTTCAGCACTGCTGACATCTCACCCTGGTACTTAATGTTGGAACTTGTTCATGTGGACTTAATTGTACATGTACATGTTGTGTTGAGTGGCCTTTGCAAATATTTGCATGAAGATGATTTTTCTAGAATACCTTATTTTCTTCAGTATCAATGCAAAATATTTTAAGTGCATTGTGATGATGATATAGGTATTCCTTTCCAAGGAACTATTCAAGGGTCATGACAGATACTTTATAAAGACCTTTTAACTTTAATGTCACATAAAGGATTTTAATTTATAGTCCGTTTAAGCTTTCAGTAGAATCTTTGTCAAATGTTGTGTAATGTGTGGGGCTTCTTTCTCTCCTTTGCCACATTGCTAACTTTGCCACCTTGATCTTGCTGTCAAGAACAACGCTCAGTTGCTATCCCTGCTGTAAGCTGTTGGCAGAGGTAGAAATCAACAGCATGGCTGAACATTAATTTGTCACATTACAATGGGAAGCCATAAATATTTATGTGTCTGGGATCACTCTTTCAAATGTTGAGATCTCAAACCTTTTCAAAGATGAGTCATCCATTCATCCTTTCTCTCATTTGGAAAATGCTAAGTGAAGTGATTCTAGTATGCTATTAATGAACCCTGTCAGTTGTAGACCTTTACTACTTCTCTTTGGCCAAGCTTTTTAAAGCAAACTGCTTAAAGAGCTCCACTAGCCAAAAAACAATTTCATTCTTTTCTCTCCCGTAGTTCCACCACTTACACAAAGCATAAATAGCACAATGTTTTCTTGCCATGATATACCAGGAAATGATGATGTTCTTTCTGAGGAAGAGGCAGGACACAGCAATGGAATTGTTAATGGTATGCATCAATTGTTCCATTCTTCCTTTGAGATGCCCAGGACAATCAGAATAGCACTAGCTCCTCAAGGGCCAAGGTTTTACTGGATTCCTCAGTCTAAGTTCTTGTGTCAAATACTTGATTCCAATGAGAGTCATAAACTGAGCATACATTGTGTTAGCCATTCTGGGATTAGTTGGCTCCTTAGGAAGGGAGGAGGCGGTAGTGCACACACCTCAAAGCGGAGAAGACAGAGTTTCTAAGAAGATGAGCTGTTTTTACATGCTAGCTTTATGTCTAATTTTCAAGCATATATATCCTCTGTCCAGCTGGGATTGAAGAGGGAAGATGATCCAGATTTAAACTGATAGATGCATATAATATTGTGGGCTACAGGGAATGGAGTGCAAAAATTATTAAATTTGTGTAAAGCAGATGGTGCATATAGATGGAGAAGGAAGAGTGCAAATATCTAGGAGAGTGGAGAGGTCCAATTTTTTTCAGTTTGAAAGGTGTCCTGCTTCCCAATACAGACACAAATTCACTATGTACCTGAAGTTTTTCTTGAGGATTTGTTCATGGGTGGGAGGGAGCTTCTGCAGGATGACAGAAGGAAGGACCTAGCAACTATTTAGAAGCTTTGTAGATGGTTTAGTTCTGTTAACAATTAGGCCTTTGCCAGTGTTTGTGGCTGTTTATTTGACATGAATTAGGCACTTCTCATAAACTCCATGACATGGAAGTTACCAAGCCTACCATGTAAGTTGGAAGTACAACAGGATGAAAAAACATGCACATCAGATGTCAGTATCTTTCAAAAGAGAGAAGAATGGTTTATCCTCAATATGGTAATAATGCCAATGCCCTGCAATGGTATTCCAAAATATAGCAACTTCTGTTGTATCAAGAACAATCTAGAGATATACCCTGCAGATGAAGTACATAATACTATTGTACTACAAGATATCCTGGATTGTTAATGACAGTGTGAATGATGCCCATTGTAGGTTAATTAATTACTTAAGTTTAATTCTATTATTTTTTGAACAACTATGTCCTATACAGTAGGAGAAGAGTGTTACATCTGACTTGGCACTGTTACTGCAATGAAGTCATCCTCAGGGACTTCATCTTACATATGGGGTTCCCAATAGACAAGTCCAACAATTTTCCATTGTATTTCTCTTATGAATTATGTGAAACATGTTTGCTGGAGTCTTAAATCAGTCCAACTCCCTACAGCTTAATATCAACACTGCCAGTCCATACTGGCATATGTCTTGTGCAAGAAGCTTTCTCTTCTTCAGAAACAACTGTTTTAGACTTACTTAACCCATTTAGGTTAGGCATTTGGGGCTTCTCTCTCCAGACTGTCTCAGCAAAAATAACATCTAAAATTCATAGCCCTTTCTTCTCTAAAAGGTTTGTTTCAACTTAAGAAATGACCCAAAATTTTTTGTTCTTAGGTGAGGCAAAATTATTGCCTCAATAAGGCAGGAACCCCAAAACAGTTAGCAGTTTTGTATTATAGCTGGGATGTTTTGCAGTACAACTTTTCAGTTTAACCTTCACTTTGGTTTATTCTTATAAAATCTTCTGACTTCTTCAAAACTATGCTTTTCTGTAGACTACTTTCTAAGAGATTTTCTGGTAGAAAAGAGCTATGTTCCAGCTGCTGAGCTTTACTACATTGATATGCTTGACAGACATTTGTAGATACGTCCAAAATGAGAAAAAGAATATTTACAGTGCAGTCATTTCTGTACTTGTAGTTCATAGATGAGATCAAATAGCTTTAAATTAGCTTTAAAATAGCTCATTTGCAATGTGCAAGAAATATAGCCAGGGTTGAAGACACCTCTGTGCTGCCTAGGTACCAAGTGCTCAGCGTCTTGGGCAATTTTTACAGTACTTACTATGTGCAGTTGTGGTTTATCTGATTTCAAGATAGCTCAGTAATTTCAGTGTTACAGCTCTGCTGTGGCTGCATTAAAGATTTTGCTTTCCGTCTGGAGGAAACACCCCACTACTGAAATCCTGCCACCACGGTGACCAGCACAAGATCTTACTTCCTGTCCTAACTGCAGTCTTAGTCAAAGATTAAACTTATCACATGGGACTGAATGAAATAAAACAAAGTTTGGGCTGGGGCTGAACTCTTTAAAAAACAAGTCTGTGCTATACAAAAGCTTTAGGTGATACCAGATTGCTTTGTGACTAAAAGATGTGACCAATGCCGACACACCACTGAACATCTTTCTCAGTTTGCAAATCATATGGGAATGCTGGAGATGAAAGTTCTGGCCTTAAGCAAAAAGGTAAAAGGAACAGCCAGACTCATCTTTCTTTCTTTTCCCTCAACCACTCCTCCTCCTGAGAAAGCAGCAGGCACCATGTTGTTTCCTCCTGCCCCTGCAAGTGAGCTGAGATCCCCCACACCATTACCTCATCCTGCCGAGCAGCTTGAACTCATCCCCCCTTTTACAGCCCCTGGCTCTGTGTCTGCTGTCACGGGTTTCCTGTAACCTTCCTTCAAAATACACTCACTGCAGCAGCAATCTTTTGGCTGACTGCAGTGGGCCTTATAGAGCTGAGAGTCTGTTTTGTTCAGTTCAGAGAAAGTTTTTTATGTTTTTTCTGGGGGTGGCGAAGGTTTTTTGTTACTAGCTGGTTTTTATACTTTATGTTTTCAGTCAAGCAATGGAATGTGTAAGAACAAGAATGTCAATAACATTATGTAAACATGTACCTCTCATCCAGTCAGGATGACCATGGCAAGCCAAAAATAACAAACAGACTGGATTTATTTAGATTTAAATTTATTTAAACCAGAAAAGTAAAGATTTAATTAGAGAAGCAATGCTTCTTATTCCTTATTCCCTACAGAAAGTATGCATAGCTTCAGAATCTGAAAATAAAATCCTGAAATGGAGAGATTAATACATTTGAAAAGAGAAGGGTTAAAAATGTTTGTATCTGATGACTCTTCCAAATAGTAAACTACATACATTTCCCCTGTAGGGAGTTCTTAGAAATGTGTCAGGAGAGGCCAACTAATCTGGTTTAATGTGGGTTTCATTTCTAGTCTAGCAGATGCGTGGCATTATACATGAAAACCATTGTTAACCATACTGGCACAGCCCAGCAGGCTTCCCAGATATACCATCTCTCTGATTGAGAGTTACCTTTACTGATCATCACTTCGGCAGAAACTGAGTATGAGGAATTCCCTCCTGAAACATTACATCCAGTACAGATCGATTTTGATAAACAGAAAAAGGTTTTCAGTTTTATTAGTAAATGAGTGGGCCAATGGTTATGGAAGCAACGATTTATGCTAGACACTCTCAGTGATTTTTTTCAATCCAGTGATTGCATTGCAAGGATATGAAATGCCTCACAGTCTTTCCTAGCCACAATGATTTCTGAACCAGAACATAAGCTTCTTTCCCTTCTAGACAGCTGAGACATCTGTATGTTCTTCCTGATCCTCACATAGGTATTTAGTGGATTATACTGGACATTCAGACACAAGAAGCATAGTCTGTTACTCAGCTGTCAACATTACTATTTGCTTGTACTGAAGTCTCGGCCGGTCACTGGGAATGCACTATTAAACATTTGGCGTATCAACAGAAAGAAATTTTTCTTGCTCTCTCTTTGTTTTTTGAATATGGAGGAAATGCTTACAAACAGCTATAGGTCTATCAGTTTCCATTACCTAGCCTTACATTAAGGGGTTAAACTCAAAGGAAACATCAACCAAATATAATGCTGCAATATTGCGACATTGATAAAACACTGTGACACATACTGCAGACTGGAAGCCTTTTGCTCACAGCCAGGTGCAGGCAGAGGCCTTCCTGGCGTGTTAGTCTCTGCGCTACTGCAGATGAGACGGCAGGGAGAAGGCTTGAGATGCTTGTAAGATGTTTTGTGCATGTTTGTTGTGTGCAATTGTTGCTGGTATGAATTGTTGAAACACAACAGTGAAAATCTTTTCTTCTCACTTTCAGGACAAGAGTACTTGGTCCAGTTACAGTTAGTAGTTCTATCTTTCAGTTGCCAAGTACAAAGCAGAATCTTAAGGCAGTGGGTTTTTGCATCCTTCTGTGGTGTTGTTTGGCAACATTGATAATTGTAACTTTATAACAAATCTAAAGCATTTTAAGAAGAGAAAATATTGCAGGGGTTTCATTTGCGTGTTCCTCTTACCACATGTAGCTGTTTCACTGGATGTGTTTATCAGTTACCAAGGCAACAGTTTCAGATCTGTCATGATTACCTGTATCATACCCACTCATCAGAGATGTGGGCAAGCTTTGGAAACTTCTACATTGCGGAAATGCTGCTAACTGCTAGGACGCACGAGCTTTCAAATGCTGTCTCAATGACAATGACAATATCACTTGCTTATTTCAACAGTTTAAAAAAGTCATTAAATGATCAGTTTGCTTAAAATATATTTTGCTATAAATATATTAGAGTCAAGAAAAGAGCTGCTTCATCAATGCATTATCATAGTTCTATAGATGTGCTCATTTAGAAAAAACAAATATCTTTTTAGAAAAGCTAATCAATTGTTATTTAAAGCCAGGTATATTGTTGAGCCATACCTATGTCCTAAAAAATTTTGAGAACATTGGACTTTAACTCTGTTATTCTCCTTTGTTAGTCAAACAAAATATTCATTGAGGTTTACAGGAATCCTATACATCCTACATGCACAGAGCAGAGAAAGAAGAAGCTGTTACAATACCCAAATTTCAGTAACTCAGAGAGACTCAGTTGGGAAATTTTGCAGACATGTGGCTGCTTTGGGGTCACAAGACAAAGAGTGAGCAACTGTTTAGCCTGCTCCATGGTAGCAGCAGCAGCATTTGTTAGCAAGATTTTCTGAATGAATTGCCTTTACAGGGCTCATCATCACTCTGCAGTCATCCAGCTTTTATATAAGAAAAAAAAGATATGAAAGGTATGAGTGGCCACAGATCTCAGCACTTCTTGACCATTGCCCCAGTCTCTGAAATAAGCAGCATGCCTTAAATAGTATCGTGTAAGATCTGATCCAAAACCTATGGTTATTATTATGCTGAGTTTACACTTATAAAGGGGAAAGCGCTAAAATAGCTGTTTCCAGATTCCTTGTTTTCATTTTGGCCCTTTTTGCAGCTTTCATTAATAATGAGAACCAGGACAACCAAGACAAATGGAGTTATACAGAATTATGAAAATGACTAGTGGAATAGAATTATGAAAATGACTACTATTATGAGCACTAGGGAAATTTTGGTGTTTCCTATTTTTTCAAGAAAAAGCCAATAGAATCACAACATAGTCTGTGAATTTCTTTGTTGCTGGAGCGGTGGTGTGTTGATCAGATTCTTTGGTTTACTACACAGAGGATGCCTGGTGGAGAACGTAGGCAGAGAACTTACCCTAAGCAGGGAATTTTCTACTGCTACCAGGACAGCAAGGACATCTCTGCTTCTTTCTCCATGACTCTACCTTTCCCATTAGTTAACAGTATGAATACCTTGGATTGAGGGAAAGGAGAGGGAAAAACAGGCTTCAGCCATGTCTCCCTGTCTGATATAAGGAAATATTGCTCCTCTATAGCTTTGATTGCTCCAGGTACTGGGCAGCTCCAAATGAATTAACTGCTCCCAGCTGCCTATAGCTCCCACTCATCACAGTATATACATTGCTGTGATGTATGGGTCGCCAAAATAGTAATACAAGGAGCTCAAACTCATTCATCAGCTTTACTAATTTCAGTAGTATAAAAGCTGCCTTTTCTTTACCTTCACCTTGCACCTGTATATTGAAGGGGTCCGGCTGAAGTGTATCCTCTTTAATGGCCTCAAGCTTCATCAGGGGAGGTTCAGGCTGGACATTAGGAAAGAATTTTTCATGTAAAGTGTCATTGGGCACCGGAACAGGCTGCCCGGGGAGGTGGTTGAGTCACCTTCCCTGGAGGTGTTTAAGGGACAGGTGGATGAGGTGCTGAGGGGCATGATTTAGTGTTTGATAGGAATGGTTGGACTCAATGATCCGGTGGGTCTTTTCCAACCTGGTGATTCTATGATTCTTAGCTAATAACTACCTCACACTTCGTAGTCAGCTTCATCATCTTGGACCCTCTTCTTCAGAGCCCTTGCTGTCTTTGTCCCATGACTCTTTTCTCCAGCTGACATATTCCTGGTATTGTTATGCCATGTGGTTCACTCACCTTTCTGAGTTCTCCATCAGCCACCCGTGCAGGCAACTTGCTGTACTGCTGGTTGCAATGCACTTCCTCTGGTACCGCAGCTGTTGCACTTCCTTTCAGAAATTCTAGAAGTAGACTCTAACTTCTTGTTTTAGTCACTTGCTTACTTCCATGGCTGACAAACAAAGCAGCAGCCCCAGACTCTGATGATGAAGATCCACAGGTGAATGCCAGAATTGTTTTGAAAAAGCTGGTGAAGACCAAGATTCTTTTCTAATCATTTCTGTTTCTAATTCCACCATTTGCTGCAGCTGATGTTTCCCATCAGAATGTTGAAAGGCACTTTTTTTGCCCTCCACTTTCAGCTAAAAATTTTTCCTCTACCAAAAGGCAAGAGGTAGGAATTATTATGGCAGGCTGTATGAGGCATCTTCGAGGAAAAATACATATTCTTCAAATCCACCTTATTTTTGACAGGTTTCTAGGAGGCTCCACAAAAAATTTATTAACTCAAGAAATTATTAGAGAAACATGCAGGTTTTTTTTGTTTTTTAAGGTTCCATCTTCACTTTAGCATCTAAATCTGTAAACTGAGGCATAAGTGAGCACTGTTCATGCATTGGGAATAACCCACACAATAGTATGCAGTATATTTACTCTTGCTGATATATATATATATATTTAAATGCACATCTGGCATTGTTTTAAAACCGAAATCCTTTTCACAGGCAACAATGTCTTTGAGTCATCTTTTCCTTTCCAATTTATCAAAAGTAATTTCGTAGTGTTAGGGCAAATTAGAGCAGTTTCATCAGTTATTTCCTTCCTTCCTGTTCCACCAGTGGTGCAGGCTTTGAAATCACTTCTTGAAAACATCATACTGCAATCACAAAACATTTGGGCCCATCAAACTGCCGAGCACCATTCCTACCAGCTGCCTGGCCAGGCAGCAGACCAGCATGCACAGCCCAGCCAGAAGATAAGCCCTTTTTTGCTGCCCCACATCCCCCTTCTCATTGAGTGCTCCCTTAGAAAGTTTGCAGATGACACCAAGCTGGGTGGAAGTGTCAATCTGCTGGAGGGTAGAGAGGCTCTGCAAAGGGAGCTGAACAGGCTGGACTGAGACCAACGGCATGAGGTTTAACAAGGCCAAATGCTGGGTCCTGCACTTGGGGCACAACAACCCTGGGCAGAGCTACAGACTAGGAGAAGCCTGGCTGGAAAGCTGCCAGGAGGAGAAGGACCTGGGGGTGTTGGGTGACAGCCGACTGAACATGAGCCAGCAATGTGCCCAGGTGGCCAAGAAGGCCAATGGCATGTTGGCTTGTATCAGAAATGGCATGAGCAGCAGGTCCAGGGAGGTTATTCTCCCTCTGTACTCAGCACTGGTGAGACCGCACCTCGAGTACTGTGTTCAGTTCTGGGTTCCTCACCACAAGAAGGATGTTGAGGCTCTGGAGCGAGTCCAGAGAAGAGCAACAAAGCTGGTGAAGGGGCTGGAGAACAAATCTTATGAGGAGTGAGTGAGAGAGCTGGGGTTGTTTAGCCTGGAGAAGAGGAGGCTGAGGGGAGACCTTATTACTCTCTACAACTACCTGAAGGGAGGTTGTGGAGAGGAGGGAGCTGGCCTCTTCTCCCAAGTGACAGTGGACAGGATGAGAGGGAATGGCCTCAAGCTCTGCCAGGGGAGATTCAGGCTTGAGATAAGGAAAAAATTCTTCAGGGAAAGGGTTGTTAGGCATTGGAACAGTCTGCCCAGGGAGGTGGTTGACTCGCCTTCCCTGGAGGTGTTTAAGGTGAGGGTGGATGAGGTACTTAGGGGCATGGTTTAGAGATTGGTGGGAATGGTTGGACTCGATGATCCGGTGGGTCTCTTCCAACCTGGTTATTCTATGATTCTATGATTCTCTCCCCAGTCCCTGGCTGGGTACAGGACATTCGGATTAATTTTGGCCTCCAGTCTGCCCTCCCCTGCTGCTCTCTGGCCAACATCCAGGCTTGGCCTCCACCTCCGCAGCAAGCTTGGGCTCCCTGTGATACCAAAAATCCTGGCAAATAAATTCTCTAAGGCTCATTTTAGAGTTTTAGAAAGCAAGCATCCTTTATCAGGCCTGGGCAACATGAGGGAGTGATCTTCATCAATCATGTGCAACAAGACAAAACCTGGTTACAAAATATATTTCCCACTTATATGCATATGTATAATTTTTCCCAGAAATCTTATGCATGTTCTATTAATTTCCAAGGACTACTTTTAATGTTATTATTAACTTTACAACAGTCAAATATTTTGTTAATTTGGAGCTCTGGAGCCAGCTCTGCCTGACCTTGCATCCAAGACAGGGAAAGACTGCAAACAGAGGTGATTACAGAAGAAAACACACCTGTTCAGCACAGATCATACATCACCCAAGATGTTATCATCTCCAAAGAGTGAACAGTGTCTCGAAAAACACTGAAAGAAAAACAGGCAATTGGGGGACATCCTGACCAGCTTTCAAAAATACAATTACTTGGAAGAAACTTAACTCTATTTAGCTTTAACAAAAAATATTCCACTTTTTGTAACAGTAACTGCTTCTTGTACCAGCTAATACATTGGCCTGAGGATGGGCAGTAAGGCTGGAGATTTCATTGCTGCCCCTACATGTTGTTCTCAGCTGGGAAGGGACATTAACCCCAAAGGGATTCATGGTGGGAGCAGGCACTTCTCCTGATCCCTCACTCTCAGGAGGGTGCAGATGGCAGAGCTGCTGGCCACCCTCAGCCCCATGGCCATCTCAGGGGGTGGCAGAGCCAGCCAAGCCAGGGGCTGGCTTCATCCAGGGTAGGGAGGCTCTGCAAAGGGATCTGAACGGGCTGGATCAATGGACTGAGGCCAACGGGATGAGGTTCAATAAGTCCAAGTGAAGAGTACTGCACTTGGGACACAAAAACCCTGTGCAGCACTACAGGCTTGGGGAAGAGTGGCTGGAAAGCTGCCCGGCAGAGAAGGACCTGGGGGTGTTGGTTGACAGGTGACTGAACATCAGCCAGTAGTGTGAACAGGTGGCCAAGAAGGCCAGTGGCATCTTGGCTTGTATCAGAAACTGTGTGGTGGCCAGCAGGTCCAGGGAGGTGATTGTGCCCCTGTACTCGGCACTGGTGAGACCGCTCCTTGAATACTGTGTTCACTTCTGGGCCCCTCACTACACGAAAGACATTGAGGTCCTGGAGCATATTCAGAGAAGGACAACAGGTGAAGCAGGTGAAGGGGCCGGAGAACAAGTCTTCCGAGGAGCAGCTGAAGGAGCTGGGATTGGTCAGCCTAGAGAAAAGGAGTCTGACGGGAAATATTATTGCTGCCTACAACGGCCTGAAAGGTTACAGCGAGGTGGGTGTGGGTCTCTTCTCCCAAGCAACAGGTGATATGATGAGAGGGAATGGCCTTAAGCAGCACCAGGGAAGGTTCAGGGTGGACATCAGGAAAAACTCCTTCCCTGAAAGAGCACTGGCAGAGGCTGCTCAGGGGGGTGTCTGAGTCCTCATGCCTGGAGGTGTTTAAAAGACCGGTGGATGAGGTGCTTGGTGATGCTATTTAGTAGTGGACAGTTACGGCTGGGCTTGATGATCTCAAAGGTCTTTTCCAACCTAGGGACTCTGATTCAAGGATCCCGCGGGCCTAAGGCCGCCTCAGCGTGTAAGGATCCCGCGAGGCCACAAAAAGCCGCCACCGCGGGGCGGGCGGAACGAACGAGAGGCGGAACGTGCGGGCGGCGCTCAGGCTGCCGGGAGGGCTGGGCGATGGCGCGGCTGCGGGTGCTGGAGCTCTACAGCGGTATCGGCGGGATGCACCAGGCCCTCAGAGGTACCGGCGGGCCGCAGCCTGACCCCGGTGCAGCCCCTCGTGCAGCCCCCCCGAACACCCCTCCCTCTGTGACCTCCTCCAGCGCAACCTCCTCAGCGCAATCCCCACAGTGACATCCTCCCCCAGTACAACCCCCTAGTGCAACTCCGCCAGTTCTACCCCATAATGCACCCCCCCAAGTGCACCCCTCCAGTCCACTCACCGTGCAACCACCTCAATACACACCTCCCCAGTGCAACCTCTCCCCCTCCTTGTGAACTCCCCCCCATTTCACCCCCCTCCTCAATGGAACCCCACAGTGCACCCGCTCCACGCACCCCCCTCTGCTGGGTGCTGCCTCACAGGCGATCAGGGGCTGCATGGGGGTGACTTATAAGGGGGACTTGTAACTTGGGCTTGCCTGGTGACGTGTTTCATTCGGGGTCTGTGGTCTTTATCTGTGTTCGAGGAGGCTGAGGCCTTATTACTCTCTACAACTACCTGAAGGGAGGTTGTGGAGAGGAGGGAGCTGGGCTCTTCTCCCAAGTGACAGGGGACAGGACGAGAGGGAATGGCCTCAAGCTCCGCCAGGGGAGATTTAGGCTTGAGATTAGGAAAAAGTTCTTCATGGAGAGGGTGGTTAGGCATTGGAACGGTCTGTGTTGAGTCACCGTCCCTGGAGGTGTTTAAGGTTAGGGTAGATGAGGTGCTTAGGAGCATGGTTTAGGGATTGGTGGGAATGGTTGGACTGGACGATCCAGTGGGTCTCTTCCAACCTGGTTATTCTGTGATTCTGTGATTCTGTGATTCTGTGGCACTGGAAGCACGTTGGGGTGGAAATCGATGCTCCGTGTGCCTTCTTCGGCCCAGGCGGCTACTCTGAGGAAGGCTGTGATTTTGTTTGTTGATACATGTTCTGTCAGCTACTGATGCACCCTTGCTGCAAATGAGATCAGGACTGTGGAGACATACAGGCTGAAGCGTTAGCCAGGGTGTCCCATTGGCATGTGCATAGTCTTGGTTTTCATGGTGTGTAGTTGGGTGAATAGCTGATAGGTGATCCAATGTGAGTCTGACCATGTGAGGTTGGTATAAGTATGAAAACAGGAATCAAAACTGGGCTCTAAATTGGGACAAAGAGTCTAGGTGCCAGGGTGAGTTTTTGATCTCGTACAAGAAAAAGGTGAACTTGGTTTACTGAATTGTTAAAGCGTGGCTCTGTGACCTTCAGCAAGTCCTGTAGACTCTCTGGGACTTGGCTCCTTCAAGTAAAAAACTGAGCCAGGGCTATTGATTTCCTTTGTAAAGTACCCTGTGCCTTGTTACTTCGAAGTCCAGGTTTCAATGCATATTTGTATAATTTATGAGACTCACCAGAATAATTTAAATTGTAACTAAAATCCTTCAAATACTTCAGACTTCATTGGCATTGGCAGCCCTTCTGTTATACTCTACAACACAGAGTATTATCTTAAAAACATCAGCTGAAAACCTGCCTTATCTTGTTGGGTTTTTTTTCCAGAGAGCTATGCAATATTAAAAGGCTTGCTTCAGAGCAGAATCAGTTTAGCATCATTTATTTGCTTAAAACATATGCACAGTTGGCAGTGTGGCATTTTTTTCTGCTTTTTTTTTTCTTGAATGTGTATACGTGTTTTATATATTTATAATATATAACATTACACAACATAAAAAACAGGTACCTACATTGTTCTTGTAAATAATCTGAACCATCTGTTGTAAGGATGCATTTTCCTTATTTCCAGATACATTCTTGGAAGAGCAAATTATATCTTTGCGTGGAACTGCAGATTTTTGAATTTTTTTCTGGAATGACCAGAGGGTGTTATACATTGTGTATAGTATATATAGCTGTATAGTAACACTTTGCTTTTCTAGTAGTCTTGTTTCTGAAGTGATGGGGATCCTTCTTCGTGCTGTAGACAATCACCATATTTCTTTAGGAAGTGGATTGGTTCTTGAAACTTAACCTACACCACAGTCCTTCCTCAGCTGTTTGCACTGTGTTTGTGCATGTATGTATGTAACGAATCTTTACTGAATGTCCTCTGTTATTGACTTAATAATAGATGTCTTGTGAACATTCAGTAGTGCGCTGCAATAGTTAATAAGTTGTAATGCTGGATGTGACATCCTGTGGATGGCCACCTACGAAAGCATCATTTGCAACGCAACAAATATGTTACAGGATGGTAATATTGAGAATGCAGCCTTGGAAGATTGTCAGAAGATACACTATTTGAGTGATGCCCCAGTGGGTAAATATTGTGCATGTGAAGGCTTGGGTTTGTATATCATCTTGTGTACTTTGGAGAGTGAGGAAATGAACCAAAATGGGTGGAAGTGTGGATCTGATGGAGGGTAGGGAGGCTCTGCAAAGGGATCTGAACAGGCTGGACTGCTGGACTGAGATCAATGGTATGAGGTTTAACAAGATGGGGTTGGTTAACATCCCCTTGTTGGGGATGTTGGTTGACATGAGCCAGCAGTGTGCCCAGGCGGCCAAGAAGGCCAATGGCACCTTGGCTTGTATCAGAAACGGCATGACCAGCAGGTCCAAGGAGGTTATTCTCCCTCTGTACTTGGCCCTGGTGAGACCGCTCCTTGATTACTGTGTTCAATTCTGGGCCACTCACCACAAGAAGGATGTTGAGGCTCTGGAGCGAGTCCAGAGAAGAGCGAGAAAGTTGGTGAGGGGGCTGGAGAACAGGCCTTATGAGGAACGGCTGAGAGAGCTGGGGTTGTTTAGCCTGGAGAAGAGGAGGCTGTGGGGAGACCTCATTGCTCTCTCTAACTACCTGAAGGGAGGTTGTGGAGAGGAGGGTAATGGCCTCTTCTGCCAAGTGACAGGGGACAGGATGAGAGGGAATGGCCTCAAGCTCCACCAGGGGAGGTTCAGGCTGAACACTAGGAAAAAATTTTTCACAGAAAGGGTCATTGGGCACTGGAAGAGGCTGCCCAGGGAGGTGGTTGATTCACCTTCCCTGTAGGTGTTTAAGGGGTGGGTAGGTGAGGTGCTGAGGGGCATGGTTTAGTGTTTGATAGGAATGGTTGGACTCGATGATCCGGTGGGTCTTTTCCAACCTGGTGATTCTATGATTCAAAAGTCTAGTATTATTTCCTGAAAGGGTAAATTTATTTCCAAGCTTACTGCTTCTCAACTTGATGAACATCACTGCATCAGCATGTTGCAATTTCTGTTCTTCAGGGCTTACGCTTGACTAAAGAAATTACAGTAAGAATGAATAGTGAGACTGAGATTATTTTGTAGTGATGCCAGCCAAAACAGATGAATGGACTCTGTATAAGAGGAGACTTAAATTATTATTCATGTAGTACTAGATAGGACTAAATGTTTAAATGCCAATTGAAATTAGCAAAGTGGACAGATAATGGGATTTGCATTACAGTTGGTATAACTTTTTTTCAAATCTAAATGCTTATTTTTCTTGGAAGTATATGAGAACTCGGCCCACAGGCATTGTGTTGTCTTGGAAAAAGCCCAAACTGTAGAATTCTAGATGAAAATCTTGAGTGTTGTTTAAAACTGATAATAAGGCAATTTGAATGAGAAGTCTTCTATGCAATTTGCACTGAATCAAGTATTTAATGACATGTCATTTATATAAAACTGGTTTTGGTGAATTGTATAACATTCAGGAATACTGATATAGTCAGGCAATTTGGTCCTTCCTGCTGTTTTCTCTTTCCAAGTTTCTTGGACATCTGGATTCAGTTTTCTTACACAGTTTATAAAGGAACAAAGTAAAGTCAAGGGGGGGCTTCAGTGTTTGCTTTTATGTGGAAATCAAATAGAGAACGAACATTCCTCTAAGCACTTTAATAATAGGGTTTCTGCTGTGGCTTAGGCCTATGTGGGTACATGAAACCATGCTATTTGAAAATGTCTGATGCAATTTTTTGGGTATCACTTAGCAAATGGCAGATTGTTTGGCATATTCCATTTAAATCAAGTATGGAAATATTAGAACGTTTCTTTTCCACATGAGTAGGAAGCTTGAAAGAAAGCCCTCTATTTTGCCAGTGCTTTCATAAACCAGATAGATGAGAGATGAAGATTATATATGATGCTTCGTTTTCCTGGTATGGCTTCTAGTGAATCTATACTGCCAAGAAAAATAATAGGAACATTGAGAAAAGAGAGAGAGCATGGAACACTTCAGTGGCAGCACCCTAGGAAAGTGACTTGTCCTGCAAAAGTGTTTTTGTGGCTCTGGTTCAGTTTTGTTTCCTGGCTGTATTATGTAGCCAGTTTTATGACCAGTTATATTTAGTAACTTTCTCCTTTTTAGTGAAATTTCAGTGAATATGCCAATTGGCCAATAGGTATTTCTCAGGATATCTTCTACCTTGAAGCCCTTTTTGCCTCTAATATTTGTGAGAATTAATTGATAAGTTTTGTTGCAGCTGGTTTGTATGTTTAATTATCTCATCATATAAATCTGTCTTGTAAGATATAGCTGTTTTAGGTTAAGAGATAACCTGTCTTAGGGGTATGAGAATTTATTAATATGCTTAGTTGTCTTGTAAGATGCAGTTGTTGTAGGAGATAACCTGAAGGAAGTCTCCGGACATGGTTGTATAATCCAAAAAAATAATTAGCATTCTTTTAAGATTGATATGGTTCTTTGTCTAAAATTAGTATATGTGCCCACTGCTTTTGCAAGATGTTATGCCTTTTTTTAGAAGGGCATCCAATTCAGCGCCGAATTGTAAAATAAAAACATTATTGCCTTTGCTTTGAAGACTTTTGTCCTTTTACATATTTTACCAGTGAATTAATTTTTCTCACATATTTCATACCCTTAGTTTTAGCATAGCATATACTTGAGCTTGCAGGACAGGGATATTACCTGTTTTGGCAGCTGTCATTGAAGTAGAATGCATCTGGCACCAAGTCGTGTGCACCTAGTTTTAAGATTGTCCTCGCCTACAGTCAGAAATAATTGGATTTTAATAATTTTACAGAAGTTAATACTCTTATAATTGTCTCTCTATTAACAGTATTGAGAATTTATTAGTACCTACTTACATAGTTGAATTGAAGTTTTTTTAACAGTGAAAAGGAGACTATTCCTCAGTTTAGATATTAGTCCAGAACTAAGAAAAATATTAAGGCAAGTATAGCTCTGCATTGATACTTTAGCTGCAGATAATTCAGCATATGCAGAACTTCTAGTTGTAGATTTTGAATGCTTTATAACTGTATTTTGTGTTTAACAGAATGACTTCCATAGAGGTATCATTTAATATGCCGAGCTAAGAGATGGGAGTGCATTTCTTCCTTCTTCCCACCCTGTGTTCCAAAATCTACAAGATTTATAAAGGCTGATGTTTGGATCATATATATGTCTAAACCTCTGATATTTCGTATGTGTGTGAATTTATATTTAAAGTGAGAGTTTCTGCATTGAAAAAATAGTGCTTTATTTTTAGAAAATCTATGGCTACAAATTAATTTCCTTAGCAACTTTCCATCAAACAAACAGCCTGCTCTTCCTCATTCCCAACCAAAACAAATTTAAACTGTCTTATTTATTTAGGCAGTTGTCCCATGAAAAATTGGTTCCAGATCTTTGCCGTGTTTGTAATGTGCCAGTTCACTGAAAATAAAAGTCTCTGTAAAACACAGGACATATTTTAAGAAATACTGTATCTTTGCAGTGATAAAGTTGGTGATATTTTTCCTCTGCAGTTATTATATTTCAATTTGTTCTACTCTATCATCTCTGTTAATTCATTTTATTTGATTATCCCTGTGAATTGCACAGTGTAATAAACTGGTGTGCCTAATTATACTGAGCATAGCTACCTCAGGAGGAGAGGCAAAGGAGATGAAACAGGCAAGCAATTTAGGATTCAGCACAAACCAAAACAAAAATATTTCCATTTGAGCAAATTTTTATTCCTAAACTCATTTTGATGTTCTCTAAAATATAGCCCTTTGAGGCACAGGATGTTGCCAGTTGTACTACCATGTAAATTTTTGTTGTTTATATAGCTGAACATGAACAAATCCTGTACAAATGGAGCAGTGAAAAAAGTTGCCAAGTGTCCTGCAGGAAGCAAGTATCAAGTTTAGTGATAGTCATGTTAACTGTCACCATGGGCAGTTCATTCTAATCATTTCAGCCAAGAGACAACTCAGCAATGAAATCTTTGCTCTCTGTTTTAAAAGGAAACAGGACTGACAAAACATATGACTAATCTTCCGTTTTCCATCTGTTTCCATATACCTGTTAAAACAGATAGTAGTTGTTCTGGATCTGATTTTCCAGTATGCTGAGATCCACCAGGCTCTGCCCTTCGTGTAACACCATGCATTTCACTGCTGACACTGGTGATTCTATTATAAAAGTACAATGATGAATATAAACAGATCTATGTTAATTTCGATGTCTGTTAGAAACCCATGATGAAGGAATTGATTCTGAAGAGGAAAAGGACAGATACTGCAGTGTCAGATATTTTATATTTTGGAGTTTAAGGATGACACTCTGTGGGCTTGTTTTTTACGAATCAGAAGCCAACACGTGCATTTTGTCTTCCTTTGTTTCAAATGCTGCATCTTTTAATCAATAATTACAGCAGCGTCCCTTTCACTCCAGCCACTTCTAGATAGCTGCAATGGCTTTTTAGCATTGTGTATATAACAAAATACAGAATCAGGTCCCAAAATTTGATTGCTGCCTCTTTAGGCAATGTAAATAACAGTTTAAGAGTTTCCACTCTGTGGTTCCCAGCAATTTTAAAACTTGAGTGCAAAATTGGTACTTTGCTAGCAGGATGATATGAATTTGAGTTCACCTGCATTCAGCCAAGAGAGGGTATTACAATCCAGTTTGCTTGAAAATAAGCATTAATACCTCCCTCAGTAACTTCCCCATCATGTCTGTGGCTTCTTTTTAAGCCACGACATCTCTTTCAGAAGTGTGAAGTCTCTGTGCAAAAACTGTGGCACTGAGGAACATTGCAAATCGCGTATTTCAGCGGCTGCTTAGTTTCATGTACCAAGCATGTATATTTTTCTTTCTTTAGTCTGCATAAAATTAAGTTTTCTCCACAGCTGTAATTCTCTTAAATGGCTGTGGTTTGGAAGTTGGATGTACTTGTTTGGAATAAGTCTCTTCAGAGCTGTGTCTGTTTCAGTATTGATGTTCTGCTATGTATTTTTGGGAGTTGATTTAACATGTTGCTAAGTCAGCAGTTCAGGGCCATTTTCATATTCCTCAGTTGCTTTTGTGCCTTTTGTCAGTGAGGAAAGTTAAACACAGTCCTTATTATTTTTTTTTTTAGGTTTTGCTTTCAGTTTGTTTTATGATGCCATAGCAGAACAGAGTATCCCAGTTTGGTGTGGAAGTTGTTTAAATTTCAGGAGAAGTTCTTTAAAACACTCTCAGTTTTTCATTGTTTGAAATTTACACAAGCTTTTCTTTGTTATGTTGGATGTGTGAGTTCTGGTTGTCTGCTTGCGCTCCT
This sequence comes from Clamator glandarius, assembly GCA_033459285.1. Taxonomy (NCBI): domain Eukaryota; kingdom Metazoa; phylum Chordata; class Aves; order Cuculiformes; family Cuculidae; genus Clamator; species Clamator glandarius. The sequence continues at coordinate 3,581,516 of JAUNZM010000046.1, forward strand.
TCATGCGTTTCCAGGGTATTTCCACACAAATATGCTTAATCAGCTTTTCGAAGGAGCGTGCTCTGTAACAGGAACTCCCAAGTAAGCTGTGGCTTTTGAGTGAAAAGAAGGAAAAGCTTTGAAAAAATTATCAGGTCTTTGAATGAGGAAGAGAGTATGTTGGGTGCAATAATTCAGGAAAAGTTCTGTCCCTTTTCTATGCAGGCTAACATCTCTGGTTTAAATTGAACATTGTATTGCAAGGGGATACCGTAAGTTACTATTACCTATGTGCTCCCTTTCAATATTTCTAGGCATTTGGGTCTGTGAAGTCCCTTGATGCAAATTCCCAGTAGTTTTTTTTTTTTTTTTTTTGGTATGTATGCATGGAGAGATTGGATGGATGTTAGTAAAAAATGTTAGTATCTGAATCATGAATGGTGAGGGAAGGCACACTGCCTGCTTTTCCAATGTCATTGTTAAACTGTATGTTAATTTAGATAATATTTGATGTTCTTGATTTTTCTATTTTTTTTTTCCTCTTGTGGAGTGCCTGGATCATAAAGTGAGGATCAGCTTGTCAGGACAACACGTTTTAAGAGCTGAAAGAATAAATGAGAAAAGCAGTCTCTTAAACAGTACCCTTTACTTAGATGTTACAGCATTGTTTTAGGAAGATGAAAGTGTTGGTTCTTGAATGTGCTTGTAAATTGAGACAGTCAGCCTGCTAAGGTGATGTTTGTTTCACGCTAGGTGTCAGTGTTAACATACCTGTTCTGTTATCTCAGGTGTAGTCACTGTTGGACTCATGGTTACAGCTGTATTTAATACTTGAGTTACATTTATGTTCAAAATATCAAGACAGTAACTGCAATTAATGATTTGTATGTTGACCCTGAATGGATGGCCATCTGTAAATCTTTTTCTTGTGAAAATTCTGTTCTTTTTGTCCTCTGTTGCACCAAGTTAAGCCAGGAGAACCAAGCTGGTCTTTGTGAACATGTCTGCTGCCGTCTTTCTAATACCTGAATTTTTCTTTCATCTTGATTTTGAATAAGATGATCTTGAAAACCTGAAATATTGATGAATCACTCAAAATTAAATCCACTGGGGACATCGTAGTTGGTTTTTCATCCTTTCAAACTGTAAATAATTAGCTGACTAGCGGTAATTTCTAAGATGTCTGATAAGGTCATTTGTTAATGTGTTACTTGAGCATGTTGTGAGACTACTCGATGGCACATGGCTATTTGCCTTGTTTCTTTTGGCCTTTAAAATTTCTTTTTAAAGCCTGTGTTTCATCTGGGTCTTTGTAGAGGTGACTGTAATGTAGATTTCCCGGTGGTTGAAGCTGCTTTTGTATATCAGGAAGTGTGGTCACTCTTTTCTGCCTGCAGCTGTAGCAGTGGCCACAGACATCTTCCAGGATAAAAAGCCTCAGTGAAGTTATTGTGGTTAGTAATAATAAATAGTCTGACATGATGAGCTGTGGATTAAATACTGTTCTTTTTATGTCTTTAGCTTCTATAGAACCTACTATTCTGTTGCTTTGTAAATCAATCATGGCTTATTTACATTCATTTTAGTGTATTTTTCTTTCAGGATTTTACCTGTTAGTATATCTGTTACACTATGCCCTCCTTTTCCATAATATCTCTAAGTGTCCAGAAGTTTTTCCTTTGACGTCAAGAGAAAAGGAACTGCCAAATATCCTTCAAAACGTTTGCTATTTTGGGGAACTTGAACTCAGAGGAGGCAGCAGTTGGGTCCAAGGCCCAAGGTTTTATTGGAATATAAGCACAAATGTTTTTCAGGCAACTTCTTAAAGTTTTATTGCAAGAGTAGATGTACCTCGAACATATTTATTAGTGAGAAGTAGTATACTTTTAAATAACAAATGTAGTTCCTGTAAATTGTCTGTGGCTGCAGAGTCTCATGCAGTGCTTAGCAGGTTGGCTCTGGCTGTGTTTCTGTAGCTAAGGAACTCAATGATCACAGAGACCACTGAGTGCAGGTGGGAATGCTGTAGACATGAACCCTGTTTGGAGTTTGTGTGACTTTACAAATTAACAACTGTGCTGATAACTTCCATTTTTGTATATATAAGGAAGAGAAGTATTGGCTGTACAATTAGTAGCATGCGTGTATTTCATTTGAAGTTTTAAAGACAACACAGCAGAGTTTGATCACGTAACTTCCCTTTTGAGTGTAGCTGTAACACAACTAAAGCAGCATGTGTTTCCAGGAGTAATAAAAGAGAAGCTCCAGTTTTTGAATTCTCTTTGTAATTTTAGAAAGCTGCATATCTGCAGAAGTTGTTGCTGCTGTTGATGTGAACACTCTTGCTAATGGAGTTTATAAGCACAATTTCCCCAGCACTCCATTATGGGCAAAGACAATTGAGGTAAGTAACAAATATCTTTTTTGCTCTAGCCTGGCATTTGTACAAGTATCCTCGCTGTCCTTATTAATAACGAGAGAAACAAAAGTATTTAATTTATGCTGCTACGAAAATAGCCATTTTACAATAAATTTGATTCTTTATGCTCAGGTTGCTTGTTGAACCTAGAGGGATAGCTCGCACTGCGATCTTTTCCTGAAAGTCTTGACAGTCAAGAAAGTTGATGTGAATGCCAAGAGGAATGCTTACAACCAAAAAAAGGAATGAAAAAATTGTACCTTCTGGATTAAAAAAATATTTTTATGTATTTTGAAAGAATTTAATTAAATCACTTGGAGGCATGCTGTCATTTCATAGTTACAGTTAAGCTGAGTAAAGCACAGGAAAATATACTGGATGGGACAGTCTTGCATTTTTTTTTGTGGGCTCAATAGATCAAACGTCTTAGGAATTATGTCACTTTTCGAAATTATTAGAAGAAGAACTAGGTAAAATTGGCTTCTGTTTTATTAATGGAGCGGCAAACTGGGTATGTGGTTTTGCTTGGATTTAGTTAGAAATTACTGTATACTTAGGCTTTCAGTTTTACAACATAACAGTAAAAGATACTGTATTTGTGTAAAGATAGCAGCTTAAGTAAGACCTAAATAGATGGCTAAAGGTTAGCTGCTTATTCAGCACTTGATAATAACATGCTAAATTATAGTTTACAGTTTTATATGGGTAAAGAAGAAAGCTTGTTTATGTCTTCTTGTAGTAGATAAGAGCAGATTACAATCAGTAAGATTGTCTTTAAATTTATTGTAAAAGATAGCAGCTTTTGTCTAGTTTCTGTGGGTAGCTACATTTGCTTTATAGATATCCCTCAAAGTATGTAAGGCGGTGATTTCTTTGTCTAGCTCATAGTTATCCTTCTCTCCTCTTGACCCCTTAATATATTGTCCTCTACTGTTGCTTAAAATTTAGTCTAGAGGAACTTCTCTCCGTGTAATAAGTTCATGCCACAGACATAATTCTTCCTTCTCCAAACTGAAATATTTTTCTAGAGTAGAGCTTGCAGCCGTATAATGCCTTGGAGGAGTTTTTACTAGGCAAAACTAGAATGAAGTAAGCATTACCAAATGTGTTGGTAGTGAGTTCTACAGAGTTAAACCCCACAGTCTGGACCTGTAAAAATTATGTTAATACTTGAGCTACTTTTCTTTTCAGACATGTCGTCTTTTGAGACTATATAATATTTTTTTGCCTGTTTGAAATATGTTAATATTGGTTTTGATGTACAAAGGCTTCATCTCGGAATAACAGTACTTTATTTGGAGGAGGTATGAGGAGAAGAAACTAGTCAATCCTTTGATGTGATCTACTGAAGCACCACTACACACCTCTTCTGAAAGAATGGGTAGATGAAAACCTCAAGATTATGTACAGATGCTAACATCATTAGTAGTTTTGGTACATATTCAAATAAATCAATGCATGTTTGTATTGTATAGTTTGCTAAGGTAGAAGAGAATGAAATTATTAGGTCAAATGGAAGATTAGGTAGTTTTTGCTAGATGAAGCGTATGGTGGAAGTAAAGAGGGGTAGTTTGATCTGAAAGATGACTTGAGTGTTTCATGCAATTTACAGCACTCAAAATTCTTCTTTTTTTTCTTTATTCAGGGCATAACACTGAAAGAATTTGACAGATTATCTTTTGATATGATTTTGATGAGTCCTCCCTGTCAGCCATTCACAAGGTAAATACAGCACACTTCAGGAAAGTACAGTTATTACATTGTGTACTGTTGAAGGAGGAATGTTTTTGAGTGATGCTGTGTGTGATTCAACTGTGTATCTTCTAGGGAGCAAAAATGTTGTAGCTCTGTTCACCATGATGCTTAATGTAGTGAAAGAAATGCAGCACTTTGAATCTTATTTATTGATCACATTTCTTTTAATATATATTTTAATTCAGTTTAAATTAAGTAAGCATCTTACAACACCTATTTTGCAAATGGTATTGTTCCCCTAACAGTGACGTTCAGCGATTTTGCTGTTTAAGAGTGCTTCCTTTCCCTTTAGGTATCAATCTATTTTTTTCCTGGGGTAACTCCAGAAGGAGGATTTGAATTTCTTACTTCTGCCTGAGACTAAGAGTGTAATCTGGTTTTATCTGTACTTTTAAAATAGTATATGCATTCAAATAGTTTATTCTGAGAAATGTTGTGTATTTCTATTTTCTATTCAGAAAATAGAACTATTTCTATTCAGAAAATAGAAATATTCCTCAGATAATGGCTTTGAAATTATTTTGCGGATGATATAGAAAAATATCTTTCTTATTAAAAACTGAACTTATGAAACGTTTTTTGTTTCAAATTCATATTGTTTGACAGCGGTGACCAGTAGAGATAAGATTCTAGCAACTGTACTCATGCAAAGTAGTAACTTCATGAAAAAGTCTGTTGATGGTGATGAAACTGCTTGTGCAAGAAAATACAGCTCATTGAATGCTCTCAGATTGAAAAGAAATCCATCCAAAGTGATGGTGATCTATAAAAATGTATTTGTACAAACCTATGATGTATGTAGGAATCGTTCCTTCAGTTTATTTTTTTTTAGTAATACAGTGAAAAGAAAAATATGTGTTTGACTAATTAATTTAGAGATATGCTAAGGCTCTTCGACCAGGGCTTTATTCTTTTTTACGAACTAATAGAAGTATAAGTTAGGGGAACACAGGCCTGGAATTGTTATATTATGTTAGCATTTTTATAACCTACATGAGCTGTCCAGTTTAATATTACAAAATTAGTTACAAAATTATTCACATGGGGCTTAGTCCTGCAAGATATTGAGCACTGAGGCTTTGATGCATAGAAATAATTTAATATATTCAGTGTAAAATAGCAGGGTATTCCCAGGAACCCAGTGGGGGTCTTTTTGTTCTTTCAGAGCCAAATATCTTCAAGGGGTTTGCTGGACAAGACCAGAATACTAAATGCTTTGCAGTCTGGGGAGTGGATTTCACTACTGAATGCTTCAATGTTAGCCTTGCTGATGGATTCCAAGGACAGATCCTTAGAGCCTTTTTTAGGACGCTGCCTCTTTGAGCAGGTCCTCTTGTCTGCACATGATGCTTTTGCACAATCTGTTTCTGAAACTCAAAGCAAAAAGTATCAGCATTCTGTAGAAAAAATCAAATGTCAATCTACTACAAGTAATGTACAGGTGTTTCTTTATTCTTTCTTAGAATTGGCCTGCGAGGTGATATATCTGATCCACGGACAAGAAGCTTTCTCTATATACTTGATATTCTTCCAAGGTATAACATCTACCTCATTTCTTAAGCCTTTGGTGTAATTAAGTAGGTCTTCCATATTTCAGAGAGACAAGTCATCTATGATGTTGGCAGGGATACTACTTGTATTGTATTGTATTACCTGTTTGTTTTCACATGTTCGAATGTAACTTACAGATACTTTTATTTGACTAATGCCATTTTCATCTCATAGTTACTGTATATGGTTTCATTGTTTGGTTTACTTTTTACCACGTGACTGTTTAAACTGTGGCTCTATCTTAAATGAAAAAAGAATGAGTTTTTTAGTTTGAGTTCAACATCAAACTTGCACTGACTTTATTTTGTAGGAGGAGTAGGTAATATAACAGTTTGCTACTGACCATTGTAGAAACCTGGAAATTGTTTAAAATAGCAGGTTAAAAATATCTTTGATTCGACATTTAGTCACCTCTTGAATATATGTGTTTAAAAGTTTCTTTAAATATGTTGTTGACTGCATAATATGGTGCGTTTTCTGTGCCCTTCCATTCTTTCTTGAAGTGTCTATTCTGTCTTTTTGGTGCTGCTTCTATATATCTTGGCACAGGTTGTGTATTTTTGGTTTGTAGTACTTTTGAGTATTAATATTAAAGTATTCAAATAGCACTGCATTGTCTGAACAGTGCCCTTGTTCGATCTCCATTGCGAATAAAACACCCATGATTATTTCTTACTTATGCTTTAAATTTTGAAACAGTAAATCTGAACAAAGTGGGTTTTGCTGGCTTAATTGCTCTTATTGAGAGTGTTAAAGATCACCTCCAAGTAATGCTTGTAATCTTTTTTTGGGCAGAGAACGCTTCCTGGAGAAGTAGAGCAAGCAGTTGCTCAGGGAGATTATTCAGCAGAAATCTCTGCTTCTGGATTGAGTTGTCCACTGGGTGGACACCAGTTGGCATAAGCCTGAGAATTTGCATCGGTTACAGTCCACCAGACACTTACCATTCCTGGCAGTCCTGCTTCCGCTGCACATGGGGACAGCTGTTCTCGATACATTCCCTCACAGGGAGCCCTGCTCTCAGGACTGCAGAAGGATGAAGGGAGATTTGGCCGTCTCTTCATTTTATTTATTTATTTATTTATTTATGGATGCTTTCTGCACAGAAGGAAACCGGTCCCAACAACAGCCTTTCTTTCCAGCTGCTGAAACACTGGGAGAAAAAGGGCCTTCTTCCTGAAACAACTTCTTTGTAGCTGGCAACAGCGAATGAGGCCACCTCTTTGCCCTTACCATCAGCAGATAAAGAACACAGACACAGGAGGACTGAGTGGCTTGGCTGAGATCAACTAAAAACACATACGAGAATGCAATACAGATTCTGTAGCCTAGAAAGTTAGACAATTAATGGGTAATAATAAGTCTATAGGACCTGATGAGATACATCCCAGAGTCCTGAGGGAATTGGCTGATGTCGTTGCCAAGCCACTCGCCATGATATCTGAAAAGTCATGGCAATCAGGAGAAGTCCCTGGTGATGGGAAGAAGGGTAATGTGCCCATTCTTAAAAAGGGCAGAAAAGATGACCCTAGGAACTACTGACCTGTCAGCCTCACCTCTGTGCCTGGGAAAATCATGAAACGCATCCTACTAGAAGCTGTGCTTCTAGGCACATGGAAGACATGAAGGTGATTAATGGCAGCCAGCAGGGCTTTACCAGGCGCAAATCCTGTCTGACCAATCTAGTGGCTTTTTATGATGGAGTAATTGCAGCAGTGGACATGGGTAAATTGATGGGTGTGATCTATCTGGACTTTTTAAAATCCTTTGGCACAGTCCCCCATCACATCCTTCTCTCTAAATTGGAGAGAGATGGATTTGAAGGATGGACCATTCGGTGGATAAGAAACTTGTTGGATGGTTGTATTCAAAGAGTAGTGGTCAATGGCTCAAAGTCCGGAAGGAGATCCATGATAAGTGATGTCCCTCAGGGGTCCATACTGGGACCAGTGCTGTTTAATATCTTCATTAGTGATACTGACAGTGAAATTAAGTGCACCTTCAGCAAGTTTGTAGCTGACACCATGCTAGGTGGTGTAGTTGCCATGTTGGAAGGACGGGATGTCATCCAGAGGGACCTGGACAGGCTGGAGAAGTGGGCCTGAAGGAACCTTGTGCAGGTCAACAAGGCCAAGTGCAAAGTCTTATACCTGGGTCGGGGCAATTCCTGATTTCAGTACACGATGGGGTATGACGTGATTGAGTGTAGCCCTGCAGAGAAGGACTTGGGGGTGCTGGTTGATGAGAAGCTCGACATGAGCCAGGAATGTGCACTTGCAGCCCAGAAGGCCAACCGTGTTGTTGGCTGCATCAAAAGAAGAGTGGCCAGGAGATCAAGGGAGGTGATTCTGCCCCTCTGTTTCCATATGAGGACAGGCTGAGACAGTCAGGCTTGTTCAGTCCAGAGAAGAGAAGGCTCTGAGGAGATCTTAGTGACCTTCCAGTACCTGAAAGGGCCTATATGAAAGCTGGAGAGGGACTATTCTTAAAGGCTTATGGTGACAGGATGAGGGGGAATGGGTATAAACTGAAGAGGGGCAGATTTAGGCTTGATATAAGAATTTCTTCACCAGGAGAGTGAGAGACACTGGCATGTGTTGCCCAGGGAAGTTGTGGCTGCCCCAGCCCTGGAGGTGTTCAAGGCCCAGTTGGATGGGGCCTTGGGCAGCCTGGTCTAGTGGGATGTCCCTGTCCATGGCAGAGGAGTTGGAACTGGGTGATCTTTAAGGTCCCTTCCAACCCAAACTCTTCTATGATTTTATATAAAGAAAAATTATTATTGTTCCCTTACTTCTAGTCCAGACACAAAATTAGGGAGATAACACGAGTTTCCACAAGTTGCAAAGGGTATCTTTTCTGGAAGAAGGAATGTTGTTCAGGCCTCCTGACCTTTCAAAAGGATAAATTAAAAACAAAAGATAGTATGTAAGTTAATAATTTGTCAGAATAGTACCTTCCTTAAGGTAATCCTGACCTCAGTATTCCTTCCCATTAAACTGTGGCAGAGTTAAGAGATTTTGGGACACTGTAGTGCATTAGTAGGGAAATGTTGCTTCCTGATTGCTATGGCCTTAGCTGGATAAAGAGCAGAAACTTTTCCTTCTCAAAACTAAAGCTTTAGAGTGTGCAGGACATACATCTTTCGTCATGATGATAAAAAGGAGCCAGACTTGGCTGCAGCACTTTATCTCAGCACCCCATGAGACCCTGCTGATGCCCCTTATCTCCTTTGAGCAGGTTGTTTCTTGAGGCAGTACTTGCTGTAAGCAGTCTGTAATATGTTCAAAATGGTGACTTCTGCAGAGTTTCTGAGTTCTGGTAGATTTATGTTTTACTCAGATAATGTTCGTGTAGTTTTTGGATATGGGATGTTTGCCAGACATTGCATATGGAGTATTTCAGCCCTCAAAAGGGAAATTCTTAATATAGGAATTATCACATTGCATTCTATATTGGTACAGCCTGCATTCAGTTTATGGAAATTGTAATATAGTTTTTCATCCCTTGGCTGTTCCTATCTTATTTTCAGCTTTTTATAGTGAAATGCGCTCTAAGATAGCCTGGGAAGATATTAGAGATATAGGAAGGCTAATTTCTGATGCTGGGAAGACCTAGGATATCCCTGGAGCACTCAGCAAACAAAGAAAATCTGACCCAAGTGGTCCAGATACTGTCTGTTCATTGTGTCCACGCTATAATCCAGGGAAATCTAATGCAAAGGCGTCCAAGTTCTACTTTTAGGGACGCGTATGTAATGTTAATACCTGCCAAGTACTTAACTTGTGTGGTGATTACGTGTCTTGTGATCTGTTGATCCTGTGTGAGCTCTTGCATTTCAGGCGCTGCTGTGGATTTTACTTTAAAAATAAGTTTCATAGTAGGTGATGATGTCATGTTGAGTGTGGTTAAACAACCAACATTCTCCATTCCTCTACAGGGAATTTGGCTGCTGGTGCTTTTTTCAGTGCAGTATTATTTTTTCACAGTTATTTTTAGAATTTTAGGTTTGATGTACTATCATGTACATTTTCCAATTTTTTGTGAAATGCTATAGTTTTTTAATTCTTCATGTGAATGTTTTTAATTGATGGTAGTTAAGAGCATTCTAAAACATATTCTACTGAGGTTTGTACCAGTGGATGTACAAAGTCACTTACTGACTTAAATAAGCCCAGAGCTGCTGTCTGGTGGCATTAGTGTCCTGTTTCTACATGCTTTTCTGAGATCCTAATGTGTGACAGACATAGGGTGTCTACATTAGCGTTATGAGAGACTTAATCTGTGCCAGGGAGTGTTCCCAGAGCCTTGAACCTAAGCCTTCTGTGCTTCTATATTGTTAGAATTTTTGGGAACGTGCATTTCTTCAGAGATTTAATATGCTGGGTTTGGAATGAGCCTGTTTTCAGACCTCTGCACTGATCTTGCTAAACCTCAGGCTCCTCCTTTCCCTTCCCCCTATCAAAACGAAAAGGTTAAATATAGAAAATTGAGAGTATCTACAGTTTGAGCTCTAAACATGTTGTATTTCTTAAAGCAATGAGATGAATACTGGTTTGGATATGTTATCACTGAAGCTGATGTGATGTTTTGACCTTGGTTTCAGATTTAAGCACTTTAAAACAAAAATTTTCTGTTCCATGGCTAAGTAGTGATCCTTTTTTCCCCTCACAATTACCTTTCTCATTATAAACTCAATCTGTTGAATAGTAATATTATACTTTAGGAAACGAACAGTAGTAAGTGTTTTGAGTACGTGCTTGGGTACAAGAGGTTACAGCTGTCTGTCCAAACAGAAGTCTGTTTTATTGCTTTTCATATTTACCAGCAGTCCACACTTTTAATTCAATTGGGAAGGATTTGATCTAGACAAGCTTGAAAATTGAGGTGCCTTTTTTTAAAGGATGCTGAACTTTAACATCCAGCATAATGTGGAAATACGTTGATCTTTCTTCTAGCTAAATTTATCTGTGGATGAGTATAATGTACTTTATATCTTGTTGCTCTGATTTGTTGAACCTTTTTTTTCCCATTGTAGGCTCCAGAAGCTTCCGAAATACCTACTTTTAGAAAATGTTAAAGGATTTGAATCCTCTTCTGCAAGGTAAAGTCTAATTGATGCAGTTTTAGTTTTTAATAAAGGTTATTTTCTTTAGAAGGAGAAAGCAGGATTTTTATTTAATAGAATTTAAGTTAGGAAAATAGTGAGATGGCACAGCTAGCAGCTGTGAGTTAAAAATACTGTTCTAATTTAGGAATGAAAATCTTAAACTCCAAAAGGAACTTGTTAAGCAATTATTTATTTCTCTAAGCAGATAAAATATGGTATAATAAATTGACTCTGTTGATTTTGTTTGGTCATCCTATGTCCTTTAAGAAAATGTGAAAAATAGTTTGCATGTTAAAAAAGCTAATAGGTATAGCACAGGAGCTGATGGTATCTTGTGTTAAGAACATGGTACACTATAGAGATTTCCTTCAATTGCTTTCTTGACAGTAGATTGTCACTGGTTCATGGTTGCCATCTGATGGTCCGCAGAGCATGAAGACTGCATATAATATTTGTCTGAAATGTAGAAGAGGGCAGCTGTCAACAAGGTTATCTGATGATAGCAGGAGCATTCTCCTTTCTTGTAGGCAAAGCAGGAGATAGGCGATTGTCTTCCTTTTCATTTCTTGCTGGAAGAAACTAGGATCTTTCCATAGCCTTCCTTAAAGCACCCAGCACCACCCTGAATATTGGGCTCCTTAATGAATATGGCAGGCAGCTGGGAGATGTGCTCAGTGTTCTCTCTGGTTGAACGTGCAGTGATCCACTAGAAACACTTGAAAGCTTTGTTGGAGGTTCAGACCCCATGATTCCCTAGGCTGTGTCTTGCAGGCCAGTGTTAGGAACAAGCTGTAGTTCAGAAAGCACCCTGCTTTCTCTTGTGACATTTGGGATGCAGTGTCACATAGAGTGGCAGGCACAGGTCACAGCTCATGTTTTTTGTGTAGTTCCAACTTAGTGTAGTCTGCATGGCATAGAAAAAACAAGTCTTTTTAAGAAGACTTAGATTTCAATGATTTTTCCATTGTTTATAAAGTGCAGTCCAACCTCACTGGTCTTATCAAAGCCACCAATTTTTGTCAGCCCTTTTGTTAGGCTTAGCTGATGCCATGTGTGTGAACAGAGGGGACTAGTGAGCTATTTTTAGTGGGTTTAACCTCCTGTTTTATGATTAGTAATAAAGATAATGTCTTGCCCTCTGATTATTTTCCTTGTTGACACACTGTAAGACCTCTTCTAGAGACGGGATATTTTTTGAAGGGATGTTTGCGCCCAAGTAGGTGTGAGATACCTCTGAAAGTGCAATAGTCATTTTTGGCTATGGTAACACTGAATTTCGTATGTTGTCTCCTCAAGCTCAGAATTGGATGACTTCATCTCTGTAACCTTTTCTCCAGTTCTTTCACTGAGTGAGCTGAATGTCTTTGTACCTCAGGTGTTGCATTTAATTGTGGTTTTATTTTGGATAAAAAGGGGCCTAAGGGTTTTATGAAGAGCATAATTATTTTTTCATTCTTTTCACTGGCAGAAATGAACTTTTGCGAACACTAGAAACATGCAAATTTAAATATCAAGAATTTATCTTGTCTCCAACCTGTGTGAGTACTAAAATGTTAATACGTTTTAACTGTTCAAACTGCACTGAGCTCCAAAACATTTGAAAATCATCTGTTGTATTAAAAAAGTGAGTCACACCTAGAGCTGAGGATACTTTTCTGAATGAGAAAGCTGTTTGGAATGACTTCTGATTTCTTACCCATGCACTGGCACAGTTGTACTGCTGTTGTTGTTGAGATCCTTGTCCTGTATTGCTTTGCTACCAGTTGATATTTTTCAAGAAGGCATGACTTCACACTGTGACCAGGAAAGTGGTTTTCCCTGCAGGAACCTCATTGCTTCAGAAGTGCTGATGCCTGTGGATTTCCCAGCACAGAAAATGTGACTGTGTCATTTGTTGGAGGAGGGGCTTTGTTTGCATGTTTCCCTGGCAACTGAAAAAGAGTTGAGAGAGATTGTGCAAGACTAAATGGAATCAGTGAAGGACTGCCTGTCTCTGGGAGAAACTGATGGAGGCTAACTTGAAAACCAGTTGTGGTGCATTTATTGCACTGTTAGATGTCTAAACTTGCCTTCTTCAACAAGGAATTGAGACACTTTTTTGCTTTCTTATAGAAAGCAGTACTTGTCCCAAGAAATCGTGATGCATGTAATTTTCTTCTACCCTGCATAAAAGTTTCTTTACATTTCTGTTCATTTATGGAGAAAATCAAAAACATGAGGTACGAAGAATAATTGCCTGCTTGTTTCTTTGAAAATACCTAGGTATGGAAGTCACAAGTGTTTGGGTATTATCAATTAATATTGATAACTTTGAATTCCCAAAATATATTACTGTGTCACAATTCTACTATTGTATATAATGGTAAATAACTTGTATGACACCATAGGCCACTTTTTCTCTCTTTATCACATCTACTAAGGGCTTGTGTCTTTTGCTTACAGCTTGGCATTCCCAATTCTAGACTGCGATATTTTCTAATTGCAAAGCTTCACCAAGAACCATTTTCCTTTCAAGCTCATGGTCAGGTGAGTCTACCTGAGTTTGCTTTGGTTCATGAAAATTGAAGATTGAATTATGATTTTAGTGTTGTATGGTTTTGAGTGGAAAGAGGGATAATTGATATCAACAGATATCAGCCAGAATACTGTGTTTCCTGAGGATCAAAATGCACTCCAATAGCTTAGATGGTTTTAAACAGTTGGAGGATGGTAGCTGATAGTGGACAAGAAAACAATGCAATCTACTACCTTTTTTATGCCTTTAGAATGATGTTTTTGCAAAGGCAATTACTTGTGGTTGTTCCTGACATTATTACTAGTAGGTCAGCAAATCTTGATGCTAACGTTTTTTAAAATCTTCATGGAAATAACATCTAAGGGTTACTTCTTTGTTCTAAGCTGGTCTGAGGAAATCCTTACTCGCTGCAGAGTTGGCTGACAAGTTGGTTATCAAATGCAATTCTTTAATTTTTTTCTCATTTTTTTCTTAGATATTGACAAGATTCCCGGATCAGGATCTAGAAGACAAGGAAAAAGTTGCTGACAAAGTGCGTGAAGCTAGTTTTTCCTTGGCTTCTGAAGAGAAGAGTCTGGATCCAAACATTGGTTCTGATAGCAGCAGCAAGAAGAATTTACCGAAACAGGCCTTTCTTTTCAAGCTTGAAACAGTAGAAGAAATGGAAAGGAAGCATGTTCAGGACAATGATTCCTCTATTCAAATGCTAAAAGATTTCCTGGAAGAGGAAAATGAAGAAATGAGTCAGTATTTCTTACCACCAAAGACCTTATTGCGCTATGCTTTCTTGTTAGACATAGTTAAGCCCACCTGCCGGCGATCCACATGCTTTACAAAAGGGTAAGTTGCAGAGAAAATTTCTTCCTGAACCATGTTCTGAAATTGGAAGCGTGTTTTTTCTTGTGTACTTTAAAAATCTGGAGAGCTGTTTCATGAAAAAAAACAGGCCTCTGAAAAAAAAATCTTATATAGTGTGCTTCTTGGTCCAGTGGAATGCCAGAATCTGTCTGGCAGAACATCATGTGCCCACTCCAAAAACGGATTCAAAAAAGACAGTGCTATTTGTTGTTGACCTTCACAGAAGCTTAATTATCCCTGCGGAAATATGGTTCCAGTAGACTGATATAGTACCGATTCATTAATGAATTTCTTTATATTGCTCAATGAAGTTACAAAGTGTCATGCCTGAGAGATCCATTCCTCATTAAAATTGTCTCCACTGTACATTTTATTGATTTCTTGGATGTTTCGGTTGTGTAGGTCAGAATAGCTGTGGATTGGCCATATGTCATAAAACCAATTGGACTGATGTGTTATAAGTCATGGTTGGTGGAGGAGAACATCAGTGCTTTTCTGTCTAGTAGTTTTCTGAGTCTGGAAATTTGTGAGAAATGTTAATACTAGTTAATATTTTTCAAATTAGATTGGTTTTTATGAATTCTTAGAATCTTTCAACAAAATGACTTAGTTGATTAGTTAAAGCTAATTTTAATTTTTTTTTTAATCAGTAGAAATTAGACTGCCAGGTTGACACAGCTCCTGCAGATTTTGTGATTTTGAACTTTTTGACAGTAAAAAAGCTGAGAAGAGAGAATTTCAAACGTTCAATATTTGTGCATCAAGAAAGCCTTTCCCCAGATACTGTTGTTGTATGCCTTTTCTGCCCTTGCCCTTTTGAGATGTGAGGGTGTCAACATCTCATGGGATCTCTTTCTTAACTGAAATAGTTAAATTATAAATCTTGAGCCAGAATGATCTATTACGTATCTCATGTATACCTTAAGTGTCATCATAAATAAACCGGCCACTTCTGGTTTCACTAGAATACATCATGGTAGTTTGTGGTCATGTTTATCAAAATCACAGTGAAGGAGGCTCCTGAGTAGTTAATAAGAATTTTTGTATATAGTGGTGGGAAATCTGTCACAGAACATTACTGTTGCCTTTAGAAGCCAGGCCAGATAGTTGTGGTAATTGTTGGCTGAAAATGTAGGAATCTGACTTAGTGTCTTTATTCCCTTTTTTAAAAAAAAATTCTGCTTGGTCTCCAGATATCTCCAGCAAGGTTTGTGTGATGAGGATAATTTGGGTATGCCTTCTGCAGTCCTTGCTAATTCAGAGACCTCAAACACTGATATTTTATCAGTGTTTTTGCCTTTCAGCCTTTGGCATACTGGCATGTCTCCTGAAAGACTTTGGTGGTGCTTAAGTCAAAATGTAACAGCCTGTGTTGTATGAGAGATTGAGCAGATGATCCTGTGTTCCATTCTGACCTTGACTTCTAGACAATTGGAAGTTGATTGCTTAGTTCCTTGAGACTAAATACATCATGATTTCTCTTACAAGTATGTTTGTAGTGACTGAAGTTGTGTGAGGAAACTCTCTGTTTTAAGGGAAAGAGCAAATGAAAACTGGACTTAATTCTGGACTTAATAGTATAGCAAGAACTTATAAGTTACGAGGAGAAGCAATTCCTAATAAAATAGTGTAATTTTAGTTACAGAAACTCTCCCTAGCATTGTGCAAGTTACCTTTTTGTTAGTAATAATACAGGACTCAATGTACCCAGAAATTATTTATTATGTGTATGAAAACAAGGGCATTTTCTGAAAGCTTATCGAAATGAAGAAGGGTGGGAGGGAAATATTGAGTCAGATGAAGGTCAAAGACTAATTTCTTGAGCCACCTTCTTTCTTTATAACAGCTAATGAAATGTCAGAAAATCAATGAATCATTTTTTAGTAGCAAAAATTCCCATCTTTAATTTTGTTCTGTTAATTTTTCTGTAGTCAGCAGCTGCAATAACAATTAGTAACAACCCAGCTAACACTGGCCATCTGCCCACATCTGTGATAAAAAAATCTTCATCACCGCTGGTCCCAAAACACTTCTACACCAACTGGATTTCTTTTTTTTGTGAGGAATTCTGTGCTCTAGTGTCAATTATTTAGACTAGTGTATTTTATATAGCATGGATCCTATTAAAAGATGTTTTCTCCCACGAAACCTCTAAAATACCACTTCGAAATAAATCCTCATTTATTTATTTTAGTGCAGATATGTTAATCTGAAATACAATCAGATGCTATACAAGAAGGTCAGGATTCCTCAGTGTTACATGTGTTGCATTGTTAAACTTGATATTAGGAAATATTTCAGAGTACAACTAACTGATTAAATGTGATGTATTTACAACACAGTTTGATTCCATGTTCTCTTTATCTGTATTAGTGTTTAGGGCCTTCTGTTCTGATCTTAAGGAACATTTTGCAAGCACTTTATTTTAAAATGAGGGTTGCTCTCACTGATATTGGCAGAACTACTCCTAAGCTTTCCAAACTGAAGAAGAAATTCACAGGCTTGAGCCGTACTGGGTCATGGTGTCTGTGTTGAAGGGAGGGTGTTCCTTTGTTCATTATGGAATTAGAAAGTCTCAAAACAAAAATTGTTCCAGTTCCTCGATTTAGAATGGACCCCAGATGGAGCAAAAGGCCTTTAAAGCTGCCTTTATGGATGCACAGATAAAACTAGAGAATAGCCTCTGTTAGTGGTGGATGCAGAATACAACAGTCTAACGTGAGGGATCTTCTGAAGTTCATGCACTGCGTAGAAGCTGTCCATTGATTTAAGTCTCTTTCTGTTCAGGATGTTAAAGCACTGTCATAGTTAGTCCAGTGGAGCATGTTTCTGAAAGCCCATAATTGTATGTAAATCGTAGACTGGAAGAGACTACAGAGTAAATGTTGTTATGCAATCAACCACAAAGCATCCAAAAAAGCTGCCATGTGGTTTTAGAAATTAAGTTTGCTTACTGTTTAGTTGGATTTAATTCCTCCCTTCCCTCCTTTCCTTCTTTCCCTCCCTCCCTCCCTCCCTCTCTCTCTCTCTCTCTCTCTCTCTCTGCCTTACATAGATATCTGGCTATCTGCCATCCATTCACTCTATGCAAAATCCACAAGCAACCAAAAGTTAAACCTGGCTGAACCACTTTGTTCCTAATGGATTGATAGAAAAGCTGGAGGCTAACACTAATGGTTCTCCTTTGAATACAGAGAGATTATTTCAACCCTTAGGACCATTTGACCTTTAACACATTTTGCCTTAATGTAAAATTGGTCTGTGCAGTGTGGATGGCCCTTTCTGATGATGCTGTGCTTGAATTCTTTGGCCTTGTATAGTTGTCTGGTTGACTTATTATAAGACATTAGTGTGGATAAACCCTTGTGGTTTGACAGCAGGCTCATCCCAGAGAGAGCATTCAGAGGTCAGCACTCCAGGGGCTAGCATAGTTAATAACCAGGACTACATCTTTATCTGTCCAGGAGGAGATTTGTTAATCAAAGTAAGGAACGTAATAACTTTATCTTTACAGTTGTCAGTACTATGAGGTCCAATGGAAGTATTCATTCAAGATTGTTATTGTTTTTAAGGTATGGACACTATGTGGAAGGAACAGGCTCAATTCTGCAGACAGCAGTAGATGTACAGGTAAGAAAATGTAGACTAACCTGTGAGAATTACTTCTTTTACAACTTGGTCTTTTTTGTCTTCTACTTTGTTATTCTGAATATTATTTAAAAAAGAATGCTTTTAAAACTACATTTTATGGTAACTGAATTTCCAATTTATTTACTTTGCATTTCTAAACAGTTTATTTAAATCAGGTTTATATGTGTTCCTCTCTCTGTGGAGAATATGAATTGCTGTTATTTTTTTTAGCTGTAGCATTATACAGAAATTTCACAGGGGTATGTGAATAGATTAAAAATTACTAATTCTATGGATAAACTGCTGTGCAGTGTTGTGAATCTTGAGCTATTTTTTTTGCACTTAGCTGATTCAGTAAATACTGTCAAATGTTTAGTATGTTTGAATTTCAGTAGTATTATTTATCTGGGAGGACATAGTATTTTGAAAAGTTCTACCACAAAAGGTATTTTGGCATTGGGGAAGGTAAAAATAAACGTATTGGTGAATCAGCATTCAAAGATGCTTTTCACAAAGCCTGTTTTATACACAAGCACCACCTCCTGCACTTCTGTGCTGTACACAAATATTATGTGGTATTTCTAAATGTAAGAGAATGCAGCTTTGGAACTCGGGATAATCTCAAAGCAAATGTATTAAAACAGCTACATCCATACAGCTAATTTTGTGTAGATGGTCTGCTACTGAGTTATATTGTGACTGTCCTGTCATTAACAGATGCTTATAGTCCTTTGATGGCCTTGTTAAGTATTGGTGTAGTTTGTAATTGGAGGAAGAAATGATAAATGCCCTCATGGCAACATTGATTTCTTTCTTGCAAGCCCATGTGTTGAGATATTGGCTGCAAAAATGCAACACTAATCATACTTTCAAGCAAAACACTGTATTATCTCTGCCATGTTGATAATCAAAGAAATATTCTGTCAAAATGTAAGTGTTATATTTTACATATTTGGCCTGCATTGGTGATACCTGTTGGTTTTGGATATTTTTCATAGCTTGAGTCAGTGTTTAAAGGTATTGAGGAGTTACCAGAAAAAGAGAAGCTTATGAAATTGTCAACACTAAAACTGAGGTACTTTACTCCAAGAGAAATAGCGAATCTTCATGGATTTCCTCCAGAATTTGGTATGTGTTCCCAAGTACCAATTTTTACTTCATTTTCCAGTAACGCCAATGCCAATTTTTTTTTACTGGGGACTAATCATGCTTTTTATTTTGTGTTTTTTAATATTTTGACCACTTGCTTCTTATAATTGATCCTTGCTATTTTGTTAACTCTGAATTTCTCTGAATTTCCATTAGCTTTTTATATTTTATAAGAGCTAGTTTATGTGATTAGGTTTATCTTTATAAACTTAAGAAAAAAGGTTTGACACGAGAAATGCTCTGTCACTGAATGGTGATGAAGGAATACTTTTGTTTAAAGTTGAAACTATTTGCTCAGCAGCCAGCATTACTCACAACTGTGGTAAGTCAACAAATTCTCAGTGTTTGAGCTGCTTGCTTTCTCCCTTCTACACATTTGCAGCTGCTGACAGAAGGGGAATTTCAGAAGATACAGATATTTCTTTGTTCAGGAATAACCAAACTCTTCAGTTAATGATCTTCTAAGCCATCTCTATTTTCAATAAAAGGCAGTACTAACCCTTGATCAGTTACTTTATTTTCTAACTGTTTGTGTGGAAAAGAGGGAGTCAAGAAAACAAGACTCAGCAATACCTGTATATTGGACACAGGTCAACTTGAATTCAACCTGAAATAAATTCCCTAGAATTACCCTTGCAAAGAAAGGCAGACAAGAAAGCGTAGCTATTGCTACATGCTAAGGAGTCTGCCCTGCTGCCGCCACATCAGATCAATTCACTGTCTCGCAGCAATACAAGAATCCATAGAAAAAAACACCTCTGACCTTAAATAATTTGTTATATTTTTCTTGAACTTCCTCAGTGAGTTCTGAGGAGTGCTGAAAGCTTTTATGTATTTCTTTCTTTTGCTATTTTAGTTTGTTGTTTATTACTTAGTAATTTTGAATAGCAATTTTGAATATAACTACATTTGAAGAACTTTGTCATGGTTGCAGAGTCAAATATCAGAGTTGCCAGCACTAAGCTTTCTTGTTTAAGAGTATTTGCAGGAGTGTGCCATGTTGAGTTATATACCAACATGCAGCCTCTCTTTAATAGTTTCGTTCTTTTTGCAGCCAGCCCTTTTCTTAGCACAGTTCTGTTCCATATTGGTGTAGGTTGATGTGAAGAAACTTGATCTAAAGAGGGCAGGATTTGGCCTGCCTAGGTTTATCATGCTGTTAATAATATGTAGGGTTAACATTGCTTGTATTTTATAGAGGAAGAACGAAGACAATGGCGAAATATATGTTTGGAACACTATTCATGTAGGGCCTCCAGTTTGTGAAACCTGACCTTTACTGTTTCAGAGTGCTTGGAATACCATGCTTTCTCTGTTCAGAGCTCATCTTCAGGGACAACTGTGAGCCTTGATATTTTTGCAAACCAGAATGAACTCCCAAGTTGGGTGTCTGAATTTGAGGGCCCTCCAGACCATCACCATCTGTGAAGAGCTCCTTTAGCAAACTTGGTTTTTGTCACTTGGGAATTGCAGAGGGAGGAACAGGGACAGATTCTACCTCTGAGGCCAGTATTCTTGTCTTAATCATGGCACTTTCTTAAGAGTTCTCACAGTTCCCTGCTTTGTATACTGCTTTTCCAACTTCCACAGCACAGAAAACAAGTCTCACTCACTGGCTTCCTCTGACCTATACTCCTGATTCACAGGCAGAACCCAGTGTGCTGAGTCACAAGTCTGACATTTCTTTCCTTTGTGTTTAATCTGAGATACTTTCCGCGCTGCACTGAAAAAAAAAAAAGGATTACTCAGCTTTAGGCTGGTTGAAGTCTTTGTGGATTTAAGCACTGTTTGAGTTTCTTTTGGTGATTTTCAAGCTATGGGGTTGGTTGGTTTGGTTGGTTTTTTTTTTTTTTTTTGAAAGTGGCTACAGAAAAGGGTGTTTCCCAGACGGTATTTTTCCCATGTTGAATTTCAAGTCATTATTGTGAAGTGTGGTATTTTCAGAGAGAAATGTGCTATAATTTCTCTGCTCTAGTATTCTGTAATGAGAACAATGTTTGGACTGAAATTTTCAGCAACAGAAAGCTTGGAGATGTACCCACTGCATATATGTTGTTGCTCCAAGAAGCTAAAGAATGAGAAAACTATAAGCTGAAAATGAAGTGAAGAGAATGTCACGAAGCTTGGTAGCAGATGCTGTTACTAGCTGCAGCTACAGTATTATCAGATGAAACATGATTGTATCTAAATGGTTCTATATTTTAAAACAAATTGGTGGCTTTCTCCATTAGGCCCAGAGTTAACATTATTGTTCATTCTTAATGTGAACAGATTTATTTGTGCTTTTAACATCTAAATGTATAAGTAGTAATTGCACTATAGGTCAATGAAATACAGCAGTCATTTGTCTTAGTTGCTACTGTGGGTCCCTCAGCAGTATCATTAAAAGTGATCTGAGCATTCTTGCACCTGGGACCTGCATTCATCAGAGTGATGTCAGGATGCCTTTTTCATTTGTCTTCTTAGTGATGTATATAAGCTATTGGGAAACAAATGGCAGCCTAGTGGAAAGCCAGCGCAGTGTGATAGTATGTGTTGCCAACAATGGAACATCATCTCAAGTAGTGTGCGTGACCTAAATGATACAGTGAGAGATGTGCTGCAAGTGCCAGTATACTAAGAGTTGTTAAATCTGTCCTTCTGATGTAGGCAACTATTAAGCCAAGAAGATAGAAGGTGCAAGATAATGTTAACAGGCAGATGGAAGTGGCTTGGGAGAAAGGAGACAGTAAACCCTGAAAATTAATTTAAGCTTTCAGTTGCCAAGAGGCAGGAAGGAAAAACTCTGAATTTTTCAGGATTCAGATAAGCTTCTTGGACTGTGAGTGCATGTGCGTGTGTGTGTGTAAATATGTATTTATTTTTATATACTCTTTTAAAATGGGTAGATTCTATATCTTATTCAATGATTTAATGTGAAAATTCCATCTAAGGAAGTGTGTGAGGGAGTGCAAGTGATTGTTCCAAAGAGAGAAGAATGGTTGCCCAAATATGAGTGCCAGGAAGCTGGGCAGAGTGGATGGAGCTGGCAGAAGATGTGTTTACCAGAGCAGTCCACATTTGAGACATTATTAACTGGCAAGGATGTATGGAACAACTCCTCCCAGACACCACCTCCTCAGCTTTTCATTCTTGGCTCAGCAACTGTCTAACCATGTTCTCTCCTGAGCAATCCCTGGAAGAGGATTTTTCTGAAGTGCAATGGAAACTCCAGAGCATGTACGTCACTAGTCATGTACACAGTGTGTTTATGCATCAAAGCTAGTGTGGCTGGTGATAACTTCAGGCTCAAAGTTAGGTTTTCTTCTTAAGGAATGATCAAATAATTGAATGTGATCAAGTTTCAGCAGCTTAGCAAGTTAATGTAATGATTTAATCACCACTGCAGTCCGTCTTTCAATTTGTGGTGAATGCACTTCAGCTCACAGCTGCAGTAAGCTAGGAGTCCAGCAAGGAAAGTCAAAGTGGACTGGCTGGCTGTTGGCAGCTTCTTCATTCTCAGAAGCTTGATCTCCTAGGTATGCTCAATACACAACACAGCCTTTTCATGATACCTGGATCAGTTTAATTTTTTCTGGACCTCCCTTCTTTCTGCCAGTCAATGCACTTACCATGTAAAGGACACTTCAGATGCTGTATTTCTGAGTGCATTTGATAGGGTCAGCATTGAACTACATGGGAAATTGTTGAGCTGCTGGATCGCTCACTCAATAAGCCTTGTTTGTAGCTTAATCTGTACCAGTGGGACGTTGCACTGTGAGACTCATTTGATTTGACTCAGCTGGTTATAGGGACTCAGGCTGGAAGTACAATATAAAGCTTATTGTGTAATGCAGTTTAGTCCATCTGCAGAATCATCCCATTTTCTTTCTGCTGTGGCTATGTTCCTCAGTGGATGTTCTCTGGAGTAGCTGTTGTGCAGTGGTTTAGGTGTTGATGCCTCTCCCTAAAACTGCTGGATGCTGTATGAAGAAAAGATAGATTGGCATTTGTTAAACAGCAGAATATTGTTTTGAGGTTTCTTGTTCAACCTTAGGGATGGCAGTACTGCTAACGCAAGAAGTGATCCAAATCCAATGAACTGGTTGGGAATTGGGTTTTTAACTTTTTGAGGCTTTGGTTGGGGGGGAAACTCTGCTGCAATCTGTGATAACTGCATTGAGAACTGCTCACTGAAAAGAGGAGTAGGCTAAGCTAGGAATAAGCCTAGACTAATGATGTTGCACTATGTTTTGGTTTTTCTTTTAGGCTTTCCTGACAAAGTATCAACAAAGCAATGCTACCGTCTTCTGGGAAACAGCCTCAATGTACATGTAGTGGCAAAACTGATTTCCATTCTACTTGAATAATTTAGAACCTGAATCTGATGAATACAGACTGGTGATAAAGTACTTTCATCTTTGAAGAGAAAGCTGATGGCAGGTGAACAAAAATCGTAGCTTACCAAAATCTCTGTCCAGACATTTTGCTGAACAGTTTGGATATAAATACCTTGCTTTTGTGGTGGATTTGCATTGTAGAGGTGTTTTATTTAAATGGAAGTTTCCAGGACTTTTTAGTTTGCAAAATGTACCTATTACTGAAGGAAAATGGAAAAGAGACTCTTATCTTCAAACCATCTTCTCAGTACAGTATAAAAAGGATGTAAGTGTCAAAGCTGTTTTAATTAAATGCAGAGACCAAGTTTTACATGTATAATGTCCTCATCTGTAAATATCAGTGATCCATTCTTAAAAGGTTTATTTTATATATGATCTGAAACGTTGATGTGGTTTTTGTAGTTAATGGAATTATTAAATTCAATGTTTTATATACAATTTTTAAGAAGACACGGAGTCATCCTTAGTTTGTGGTTGTCTAATCCTTTCTAAATACTTGTAGACTTCTGGAACCCAACTGTATCTATCTGGAATGATTTGTTTAGGTGCAGCTGAATAAAAGTACTGTAAGATTTCACAACCCTGACAATAACTGACTATTTCTAGTCTCACGTTATTCAGGATAAGATCATTGCTTCTTATCAAAGACCTGCATGTAAAAGGCAAAGCTCCATGTCTAGGTTCCCATGGCATGAGAACTGGAGAGAAACTGTATGAGCTTCTTCTGAACGTTTGTTTGCAAAACCTGATAGTACCAGGATTTGGAGTGTACTTTGGGATGAAACCCCTACATATGACCATCCTGAGTGCCACAGTCTCACACTATCTCATAGAGCTGGACTTAAATGCTTTTTTAATCATCAAGTCTTGTGAGTTTACTAAAAGCCTTCTGAAGAAACATGTGTTCAGTTGTTACATTTCCTTACAGGTAATAGATATGTGGTATCTAGAGAAAACAAATAGCTAAAGGGAGAGAAAGGTGAGGCGCTATTTAGTAAGCACCCATTAGGGTGCTGGTGTGTTACAAATCAGAGAGACTTCTCAGATTGCTCGTACCTCCTGTGCAGCAACGCAGTGATTTGTCAGAACCACCAATCTGAAAAAGACTGTTTGAGGTGGGGGTTGTATTTCCTATGGGATGAGACGGGAACAGTCACAGTGCATTGCATCAAGGCTTGGTGATGCCTAGATGGAGAAACTAAAGACTAGAGACCAGAGCTGCTGTAGAGACACTGCAGCTGTTCTCATCTGCCATAGTTCTGAAAGAGAAAAAATGCTTGGTATTGTTGTTGCCATACTGTATCGTATGCTGACTCCTGTGTATTTATGCTTCAGTCTTGATCTGCCTGCTGCTTCTGAACTATTAAACCAGGAAAAGCTTAGGGTGACCTACTTCAGTCTGTCTTATTCTTTAAGAGCATTAAATGGATTCTCTTAAAAGAGCTCTGGGCTAGGCTCTGGAGAAGGGCGATGTTAGCCTCTATCTTTACCTGGTGTCTCTAGTACTGTAATGGCAGAAAAGTACTGGATGAATGTTAGGCTGGGCCTACTACTAAACTACAAAGAGCAAATGTGGCTTTGACCGTGTCATGAACCACAGTTGTCTGTTTATGTGATGGCTATTGCGTAGATTATTAGCCAGATCAATAACTAGTAGCTATACAGGAGAAGTGTGACAATAGGAAGATCTGTTACTATCTAACATGATCCAACCATTGAAGTGAAAGCAAAGGAGATCAATTCTATGTATAAATTGGGTTTTATTTCTGCTAAACCATGTAAATAATCTGTTCATTTTGCCATAATGTTTGACAGAATCTTACTATTAACAATTAGGGGTTTTTTTCCTTAATCTGTATATGTGTTTTAATGATTTATTTGCTACTCCTAAGCAAGCAGTTAAAGTCTAAGTGTAAAGTTACCTGGCTGCATCTCAAAGTGATACAGAAATACAGCCTGTTTCATGTTGACAGTGAATTTTAATTCAATGCGATTGTGAAGGCAGGAGCCTATTTGCTAATGAGAGCTGTTTCTGAAGGAGATATTTTGAAAGAACCGATTTCAGAGTTGCAAGTATGTATTTGTGTGTTTTACCCCTGCTAACCTTGTAATACCAGTGCAGGTAAATTGAGTGATTGCTTCTTATCCTGTCTGTTTGTCATCAATGGACTTATTTACTGAGCTTTGGTGGGTTGTACCTGCTTGATCTCGCTTGATCACCTTGCTTCCTTTTCCGAGCATTCTCCTAATCTTAAGTGTTTTGCAGCCTACACCAGTGCTGCACTTTGCACCTTCAGCTTAAGAATTTTCATGGCAATGAAACGTGATGACAAAAGCAGCTGAAAGGTAAATTAATGAAATCTGGAAGGCAGCTCTGGAAATTGAGGATTTCCAGAATCTGATTTTTGGTTTTGTAGCTCACTTATTCTGCATATCTCAAATACGTCTCTTTATCTTGAGCAAGATGACATTGCATTCCCTCAATCTTGAGAAGCTCCACTGACAAAAATAATGTTAAGTTTGGTGGTGTCATCTTTATGCAGTCATTTTTGAAGCCTGCAGTTACCCTTACAGAATATCTTACCTTGATAAGCTTTTTTTTTATCTGAGGAAATCTGGGGATTTCCTATACTCATGAAGAAACCTATGTAGCAGTGAAGTTACAAAAATAACGTGTTCAATACAGTGGTTTTGAATATTTTTTTGAATCATGAACTCAAATTTTTGCAGTGGAGGTACATCCTTCCATGCAGTGAATGCATCCTGCCCACAGGCGTTTTTATATTACTTTTGCTGACCCTCTGAGTAGGATGATCAAGAATCAATGTATTACAGGCTAGAAAAATGTTGGTATGTAATAACACTAGTATCTTTCTTGAACTTTGTCATGTGTCATGTTTGATTTCTCTTTCTGTTTTCTTGCTATTCATACTGAAGTTTCACACACTTTTGGCTTATTGTATTTGAAACCACCTACATGCTTGCTGTGGTTTAACCTCAGCCAGCAACTTTTTTTTCTGCATGGTGTTTAAAGAATATGCCTTATTAGTAAGGATTCAGACCAGACAAAGTAATAATTGCATTGCCTTGCAGTCTGCAATAGGATCAGATACCTCAATGAAGGTACTTAAATTTCTTTAGGAATCTAAGCCCTAGGTGAGAGGTTTCATTTCCACAGAAACAAAGGTACATATGCAGGAGCATAGCCAGAAGGGAGGTTCAGCTGGAGGACCATGCAATCTCTCTTCATTTTTGCAGTTTAAACAGAGTGTGGTTGTTGCATTTTCTGATGTGCAAAATGAAAGCTCCCAAAACTCAGAAATGTATTAAGAGAACAAGTGACAATTTGGCATACTAAAACCATGACCACAGAGAAAAAGTAGCTGCTATGAGATTATCAGGTATGAGATATTTTGGGCACTGGAACAGGCTACCCAGGGAGGTGGTTGAGTCACCTTACCTGGAGGAGTTTAAAAGACAAGTGAACAAGATGCTGAGGGACATGGTTTAGTGTTTGATAGGAATGGTTGGACTCGATGATCCAGTGGGTCATTTCCAACCTTGTGACTCTGTGAAATTTCTGTGAAATTGCCTAAAACATTAGGCATTTCTAGGTGGTCTTATGTAATTAGTGTATAAAGTAGAAATGGTCAAAGAAATATCTGAGCAAATATAATGTGAAGGTATAAGAAACTTTTGGTTGGAACTAGGTGATCTTTAAGGTCCCTTCCAATCCAAACTATTTTATGATTCTGTGAAACTGGGCTAAGTGTCCAAAAATGAATTCCTGTAATCATTTTCCTTTTGCCCATGCCAACATCAGTATTGAAGTGTTGCAACCTCATTAGTTCATGCTTGTTTTGTAGTGACTTCTTTGAACAGATAACTGATATCCAAGATACCATGGAAAATTAAGTACTGAGTAGTGATAATACGTTGATTTAAATGTTGTGAAGAGCATGAAGAGATTTGTGTTATTTTCATCTTCAGCTGATTATGAGGTTTGGTGGATTTACATAACTGTTGAAGAAAAGAAATACGTGGCTTCAGATGACCAGGCAGTCATCTGTGAAGGGAAGACAACTGGGTTGTTCTCTTTGAGATTCCTCCACCTTTGGATGGTGGGAGGAAGCATGGACAAGGGGTCTTTTGGAAAGAAAGGGTTCTGATGAAGGAAAATACAGAGTTGGAGGGGCTAAAAATTTAATGGAATTCGCCACTTGGTATATTAGTATGAGAGGATTGTTGGAGGGATTTGCAGGTGGCCACTCTGGTTGGGTAACATTCACTGGGATTCAGAAATCCCTACAGCAAAGTCAACCCTAAAAATATCCTGTAGTAGGGAGCCTCTCTGATTTTAAACACAGGGATTCATCCTGGAATCCCAGCTTTCTTGGGAGCATGTTTGGCTTGTGCTTTTGGGCATGCACTGAGCAGTTGTGTCTCAAAACATATTTAAGTCACAGCCTGGCACGTGGAAGGAAAGCACTTTGATGCTGCTAATATATTTTCTCATGCCTAAACAGTAATAAATAGTTTTGATTAGTTCTGTTTGCTCTATATATTCTAAAAAAAGAAACTAATCACATTCTGTTTATAAATGTTACACTTAAAAATGGGATTCGACTCAGAATTAGTATTTCTGAATGGCATTTTGACTATATATTGATCTTACTTACCATGTGGCTTTATTCATTTACTATACATGTGTTGTAAGGTGAAGCATGGAGAAGAGTTCAGGAGGAGGCTGGACAAGTTCATGGAAGAAAAATCCTACTGAGTAGGTAGACTTCTGGCTGACGAAGTTCCTAATCTGCAACTAGATGGAGACCAGTTGAGTGCTTAGGGGAACTACTGCATGTGCTTGCCCTTTTGTGTACCCAACTATCTGCTCTTGATCACTGTTGGAGACAGGGTACTGACCTAGATGGATCTTTTTCTAACCCAGCATGACCACTATCACTTCCTTATATTAGTATGGTGACAGAATGCCAATATTTGTAATCACAGCATCAATACACAGCAAATGATTTATGGACTTTCCTCAGATCTGAACCTCTTGATAAAGCCAGCAGTACAGAATAGAACTAATCTGAGGGAGGTTTTGCAGCCAGGTCCATTCATGGCTTTAGGGTTATTAGTGGAGAAGGGTGACTATGCAAATGGAAGTCCCTAAAAATAACACCAGTGTATGTTAAAGCAATTGGAATGTGCTAAAAGGGCTGGAACAATCAATAGAAAAGAACAAAGCCAATGTAACTGACTGCAAACTTTTAATGAACCTAATTTCAAAAAATAATAAAACAGGAAGAATCAAAGTGGTTAGTGGTTTGTAAAACCAACATGTGTAGGAAGAAAAATCAGAAAGACAGAGGAAGCAAAATATAAGTCTTTTAATGAAACTAAAAACTATGATGTAACTGCCTTAATTGTGATAAAGGAACGCACAGAGAATGAGGACAGTAGATTGATTCCAGCTGAAGTAGCTAACTAAATCATCTCTCTGTTATTTAGAATTAAAACCTGAAAACCTAGATTTCTTGGCCTGTTAGTTTAGCTTCATCAGCAAGTAATTTATTAACTTCATCAACTATGTTGAAGGAGCAAAATTTTAAACAGGTGTCAGAGGGCAACATGCTGAGAAGCAAAAGAACTCTATAAGGAATGGCGTGGGAAATAGAGCTGCCTTGAAGGTGCTTCAGCCCCTGGGGAAGATGCTGAAGCCAGAACACTCTCCAGACACACAGAAAGAGAAAGAAGAGATGATGGTGAGGGACAGAAAGGGGAACACTGTTTTTCAGTCACTCTCGTTAGATATAAACCATATGGTTGTTGATCCTTTGTGGAGGGCCTAACACCAGCTTAGTGGCTGCTTATTTCAGAGCTGTAGGGACACACAGGAAGTGCTGAATTTTATATGGAGCGTTGTTTACTCCAGCAATTTGCCTATTTGTACTGTGTAGGTAACAGTGCTGCTTCTTGTGTTGTTTGTCACTTTTGAACACTAGAATATTATTACATAAAGTAAAAATGAAAGAGAATCCAGGGAAGTGAAGACTGAAGTATTGGGAGACATGACCTTGGTCAAGGGGAAGCTCACCACTAATTATCTGTGAAAGTAAGACAACTGGGTTGTCCTCTTTGACTTTCCAATACCTGGTCCTTTTGGCAGTAGGAGGAAGTGTGAACCAAGGGATCTTGTTCACTTAAATTCCCTACTTGAGATTAAGTCAGCAATGAGGCCAGATTTATTATGATTTGTAAATATCTGAATCCTATCACTGAATAACAAAGGTATTTTTTTCATCTATAGCACAAAATAAAAGATTATTTGTTAGTCTTCCATCAAAATATTAGGCAGGTTGGGATTCACACCAGAAGTTGCACTTCCCCAATATAAAAAGGGAGCATTGTACAAACTCTTGTCATCTTTCTGCATCTGAGCTGATTTTCTAGGTGCAGTTGATATCTATTGAACTTTTGGCTGTAATCTAAGTCACAGCAGCATCTTTGCATTGCAGGCACATACTGCTGGAGGAGTAGAGAGATATCACCATTTCATTTCACACAGATACACAAGATAGTAGTAAACTGTAGTCCCTGCTAGTACAAGCTGAACTTCAACCAGAAATAAAGACAAATGCTCAATTACTTCCTGCCAAATCTATGCACAACCCATACTCTTCAGAGGTGTTTCCTCAGCCATAATGTCAATGAGGCATTGAATGATCTGTCCCAGGAGTAGGAGTACATGCTAGCTCTCCTTTTCAGAAAGAACAGCCTCTGTTCTTATGCTAGAGATTTGCAGGTTTTCCATTCCGTTCCTCCAAAAATGATGTCTCAATCCAATGTATTTCAGTAAAATTAAAAGGGTGTGGACCTATGTTTCTCCTTAAGATGGTTTATAGATTTTGCCACTTGGCTAGCCTGAAGTGCATTCACTGGAAATAGAGAACAAATTAACAAAAATCTGGAAGGTCCAAGGACATGGAAAATAGTGTGTCATGAGAGGTTTAGATAGAAGTCCAGACAACTCTTTCCATCCTACAATCAGTGTGTAGACAGTTACCTGGTCTTCAGGTCAACTATTTTCTAAGCTGTAAAGCCTATGTGCAGAGAAGGTGAATAGAGTTATTTCTTCTTCCTGCTTGCATTAGCAGCTTTCTCTCCATTCTCTGTGGTTTTATTGCTCATTGTTCATTTGGTGTATTGGAGTTAATAAGTGGGAAAGGGAAGCTTGAATCCTAGATTGACAGCCAGCAGACTGGGGCAATACATACTCTGTATGAAAAAGTAATGAATAGAAAAAAGGAAGGATTTTGCGGGTCACAGCTGAAGTCCAGGCTGAAAACTGTCAGCTTACAATGGACTTTGTGCAGGAAAGTCCTTGAAGTATGCATACATTCAACCAGCCTACTAGGAAGTGCAGGTTTAGTTGTCCGTAGTTTCTTCAAGTTTACACCAACTGACAGTTATAAAAAAACTCAGTAAACTGCTAAAACAAAACCAGAATCCCCCCCAGACAGGCATCACAACTGACATGAAGAATGTCAGTGACCAGTAATTCAATGGACAATACCAGGATACCCAGAGGCAGAAGGTGTCCTGTTGACTAGACAGAGATATCGATAATTCATTTATGCTCTTCTATTCCAGAGCAGAGGTTTCAGAGCAAAGAGCAGAACAAAAAAATTAGAAATGCACAAAGACAGATCCTCAGCTGGTGTAAAATATTGTAGCACATTTGGATTGAGTGAAGCAGTTAGGGTCTTCAACAACTGAAGATGCAATTCTGTATTTTTGTGTGAACGCCAACCCCTACAGTGGTGAAGGACAACACACAGGGATTCCTCCTGATGATCCTCTGTTCTGACAGCACGAACCAATAGACTTGTTCTCCTGGAGACCAGAGGCTGCTGTGGAGCAGGGAAATACCCAGAGATCTGAGCTACTGCTACTGGACCACTAGGAACATTGGATGAGCTACCTCCTGTGGGTTCATGAGGAGCTTTCACCTCTGCCCTTGTAGATCCCTAGGCAGCAGCAGTAACTGTTGTTACCTGCATGACAATCCATATAAGCACAAGACATGTCTGAATTCTGAGATATGTTTCTAAAAACACACATAATGTAATAAAAAAATCAGTTTTTATGTAAACAGAATATAGTGAAGCTGATACAACTTCAGCCATTATAGTTATTCACACTGAAAGTCAAGTTATCTGTGACGGCACCAGAAACATTAGCTCTCCTGGCTTCATGCTTATCTTCACAGTCCACCTCTGTGTCTTTGTGATGGCAATATTTTTTCACCACATTCCATCTCTTCCCAGGGTGCTTTGACCTCATAACTGTGGAGTTCATTCAGTCCCCCAGCTCCAGAGCATGTCCAATATATCTGTGGGATGTCTGTAGATGACAAATGCAAACTGGAGCAGAAAGGACGGCTGAGCAGAGTTAGGAAGTACAGGAACTGCATGACTACCATGAAGGTCTGAGGCTTCAAGTTATCAGTGAATGTTATCTTCAATCAAGAGCAGCTACAACTGTTGCTGCTATTTTCTTCTCAGTAGAGTTTTAGTATCCAAGCAACACAAGTGAGTTGTCTACTAAGCAAAAAGAAAAGCCAAAAGGATGGGTGATGGGCCTGGAGGTTCAGGTAGCTCCTGTCATGAGGAAGGGAAAGATACACAGAATTCTCCTAAGCATGGAGAGGAAAGCTCAGCAAGTTCTTGGGCAAGGGGAATATGGAGACTCAAGCTAAAGCAACAGCGAGGTGGCACATTGGCTCTATTATAGCTTCCATCAGCAACAGCCAGTCAACAAATCAGGAACAAGCACCCACAAGCATCTGGATGGGAAACTTCTTTTGGGAAGGCTGCAAGGTACTACCGAAGAGGAAATCATAGAAGAGTTTTTGGGTTGGAAGGGACCTCAAAGATCATCTAATTCCAACCCCCTTGCCATGGGCAGGGACATTCCACCACACCAGGCTGCCCAAGGCCCCGTTCAACCTTGCTTTGAACACCTCCAGGGATGGGGCAGCCACAGCTTCCCTGGGCAACACATGCCAGTGCCTCTCTACTCTCCCGGTGAAGAAATTCTTCCTTATATCAAGCCTAAATCTGCCCCTCTCCAGTTTATACCTGTTCCCCATCACCCTGTCGCCACAAGCCTTTATGAATAGTCCCTCTCCAGCTTTCTTGTAGGCCCCTTTCAGGTACTGCAAGGTCACTATAAGATCTCCTCGGAGCCTTCTCTTCTCCAGACTGAACAAGCCTGACTGCCTCAGCCTGTCCTCCTGTGGGAGGTGCTCCAGCCCTCTGATCATCCTTGTAGCCTTCCTCTGGACACATTCCAACAGTTCCATATCCTTCTCACATTGAGGATTCCAGAACTGGACACAGTACTCCAGATGAGGTCTCACAAGAGAGGAATAGAGGGGCAAAATCATCTCCTTTGATCTCCTGGCCACGCTTCTTTTGATGCAGCCCAGGACATGGTTGGCCTTCTAGGCTGCGAGTGCACATTGCTGGCTCATGTTGCGCATCTCGTCGACCAGCACCCACAAGTCCATCTCTCAATCACATCATCCCCCGTTGTGTACTGAAATCAGGGATTGCCCCAACCCAGGTATAGGACCTTGCACTTGGCCCTGATGAACATCATGAGGTTCCTTCAGGCCTACTTCTCTAGCCTGTCCAGGTCCCTCTGGATGACATTCTGTCCTTCCAGTGTGGCAACTGCACCACTCAGCTTGGTGTCATCTGCAAACTTGCTGAGGCTGCACTCAATTTCACTGTCAATATCACTGATGAAGATATTAAACAGCACTGGTCCCAGTACAGATCCCACTTGTCACGGATCTCCATCTGGACTTTGAGCCATTGACCACTACTCTTTGACTATGACCATCCAACCAGTTTCTTATCCACCAAATTGTCCACCCATCAAATCCGTATCTCTCCAATTTAGAAAGAAGGATGTTGTGGGGGACCGTGTTAAAGGCTTTACAGAAGTCTAGATAGATCAAAATGGGGTCAAGATTCAGATTTTAGCTCTTGGGACATACTAATTTGCAATTTTTAAGTACTTTTGAGCCTCCTTTGATTTTTTCCTTGGTCTTCTGCATTGTCTATTGCTGGCCCTGAATTTAAGAGCCCTGGTTTGTGCAATGAAGACAACCTACACGTGCCAAGCAAAATAACAGTCCCCTTGATGTATGATTGTCTTTCCAGCATCTGGGGACTGAGTCATTGTTGAGTCAGAACAACCATATTTGGTTAAAATTCTATTTTGTTGTTGTAATCCATGGGATGCTGTTTGGTACTCTAACTTGTTTGTGTCATCTGCCTTGTAAATTACTGGCTGGAATCTTCTCTTTCAATACAAATATTCCTTGCCAGCCACTGTGGGTTTTACTGTGAGGTTTGGGTTGGATTTGGTTTATTTTTTGGTAACAATTGAGGTGCTTGAGTGCTGCCAAATAATCTTTCCTTCACCCATGTGGTGCAGCATGTGGGGAGAGCAAGCCAGTCCTGCCATAGCCAGCTGCAGATTACAAGGTGCTCTGAAAAACGGGGGTGGTCAGCTGTACAAAGGTCAAAGACATAATGATGAAATATCAGCAGATTTCAAATAATGATCTTTCACAGCTCCTGAAACAAAAAGACAGAAAGAGAAAAATGTATTTAACATGTGGAGGATTTGCTTGCTCTGAGTCTTTAATTAAGATAACCTGAAATAAAGTTCATCCTTGCAAGATAAGACAATAGAATGGGAACTTGTGAATAAAGAGCTGTGTGAGAGCAAAGGTCACCTGAGCTCTCAACAGTAAAATTCAGCACTGGAAGTGTTACTTCAAGCACCGGACGGCTGGAGGAGAGCAATGCTTTGGGCTGGTCCTGCTCCAGGGCTTTTAGTTACATTATTATTACTCACTGGACTGAGCTGTGAATCAAACCACTATGGAAAAAAGAGGCAGAAAAGAAGCATTTATGATGAACAGTAAGTATTATTGCTTGCAATTGCATTTGTTCATATGGTGGCTTCCAAGTGCCAGTAAAGGGAATGGAATGGCTTTACTCTTTGGCAGATATCTGTAACTAAATGGTCTCTTTGTTTTTCCATAATACAACAGGCCTCGTTTGTCCTCAGAGCAGGGTAATTTAGTGTTCCATGCTGGCTCCAGCAAAAATATAGAATTTAGAACTGGACCACTGGGGAAAATAAGAATTAATGAAGAAGATCTTGCAGAACTTTCTAATCAGGTGATATAGTTACTTTTCCTTAATGTATTTTTTTATTTTTACTTTTGCATATTAATAGTTCAATTGTTTTCAGAATTTACCTTAGCAAATGTTTCATGCCTTTTGTATGATTGTTATTTTGTATATTCTGTGTCAGCACTCTGATGTGAAAGTAAGCCATTGCAGACTTTTATAGAAATCATGATATTAAAGAAAATAATTAAAAGATTATATTGTGTATGTAATGGAGCTCTCTGTATTTAAGTGGACTTTGTAATAGTAAAGTTAAGCAAGGACAAAACTTTCCTAAGCTTTTGAAAAAGCAAAGCTTATTTACATTGGTCAGCTTTTGAATAAGCCAGGCTTGTTTCTCGTTGTCTCTGTTGTTTAAATTTAGGTGAGAGAAAGTAAAGCAGAGATTCAAGAACTTAAAAAAGCCAGTGGTGCCGCTCAGAATGTATCCCAGCAGGTTGCTCTGCTGACCTCCAAGGTGAGCCATAGCCTTGTGGTATCCTCCTCCAGCATTCCCAGTTTTCCATTCCTCAGATTAACATAATTACCATAATTACATGATTCATTTTAGTATTTCTGGGCTCCAGTTTGGAGAACTGCAGCAGAGTCCATATTTAACATCAACTCAGAGTCTGTGTTTAATGTTGAGATACTTAATCAGTAACTCTGGAGACAATGGAAATACTCCTGTAAATACCATAATTTCCAGTTATCAGGACTTTTTGTTCTTGTTCACTGTTAACATCTCTGTGGACTATTTAATATTTACAGTAGTGTAACCCTACTAAATTCAGGAAACTAACCATATATGCTCCTACAGGTATTACACAGACATTCTATTCCATAGGTCAGATGGGCTATAGGGGTTAGCAGTGGAGAGAAAAAGAACCGATGTTATCTCTTCTCTGTTACTTAAGTTTTTTCTCCAACAGAAGATTTTGAAACCTTTGTTTCACTTGGTTTAAGTGCCTTTTGTTACAGTGTTGCCACAAGTTCCTCATAAAAAGTATTTTATAGTATTTTATATAGAGACTTCTCTTCAGGGAGATTGTGCCAATATGTATCCATCATACTCCCTAATTCAGTTGTAGCTTACTGTTTGTGGTTATAATCCCCTGAGATACAGTGAGTCTTTCTTGGCTTTTGGTTTGTTGTCTCAGACATCCATCCTTTGCATGCCCACAAGCACCCGAACAGTCCTTGAATACATTTTCACAAGACTGATTCCTGCTCTTTGGAACCAAATTGGAACATATTTTAACTGTCATTTTCAGAACAGCCTAAAATACTGAAAACCCAGTGGAAGGGGCCTGATTTGGACCTGACTGTCATCTGTTTTCACATATCAGCTATTCTCTGCTTTCAAAAGAAAATGTTTTGTTGGGCTACTGGAGTCCAGCATGTACCTCTGTGGTTACTGTCATACCAAGCACAATGTAATTTGCATTTCTCTTGCAGATTGGGAGTCTTGACAACAAATTTCAAAGCTTAGAGCAGGTGAGTAAATGGGAAGCAAACTAGAGACTGAAAAAGAAAAACTTAGCCCCAGGTAAGTACAGTGGGTTTACAATGATTAAACAGTGAAATGATTTCTTTCCCCTCATGCATTTCTCAGGAAAACTTTCTTTGGTAACAGGAGGTGAAAAAAGAGCCAAGATTTACAGAGGAGGTGAAATGCCTTCTTGCAAAATATAAACTCTGTGGGAGGCTGCATTCCTTAAAGGAAAAACAGTTGTAGACTCTGTAACAACAGCTAGATACCAAGAAGGAAACTTCCCTCGATGATCAGTCAAGACAAAGACTGGAATAGTCAAACTGGATTTTATACTCTACTGGAAATAGCTAATTTTCAACTATCATATGCTTTTCCAATGAGCTTGTGATAAACAACAGCTACAGCTGCTACTAAAAGTAATCAGATGAATCACCCATGGAATCAAGAAGACAAGATAACCCTTCATCTATACTCACAGTCCACTGCTGAAGAACAGTCTTTATTAATATTTACTTCTTACAGGGTTTCTCTCATCCCAGTGCTTGTAGCTGGCCACCATGCACAAGACCAGTCATATTAGTAATTATTTTGTGCAAATGTAAGCTAAAGAGCTCAAGGCATATACAAATCAACCTTGCTGAAAAAAAGAGAGGGGAGGACAACCAAGAAAGAATGGGGGAGGAGGGAAAGAAGAGAAAGAAAAGATTTGTCTTGCAAATAAATTCCCATGAAACTAAGCAGTAATCTCATTTTCTGTTCTTTCCCTGCTCTCTTCAGGCTATCCAGAGGAAAGCCTGCAGTAGTAACCCCTGTAAGAACTCAGGAACCTGTGTAAACTCACTTGATGGTTTCTTTTGCCTCTGTCCAAGCAACTGGAAGGTGAGTCTTTAGCCTCCTTTAATACAGATTGTGTGTTTTTACGGTAAGGATACACCTGGTTTAGTGTAATTGTGACAGAGTGTAGCATTTTAAGGTTGCTCAGTACAGAGTGACAAATACCAAAGAACAAAGCACTCACTGTTTGGTTGAAGGGCAACACATTTGCTTCTCAGCAGTATCAACATATACGAAAAAGTGAAGTTTTATTGTTATATGCAGGTGATGGCCCATGAAGTCAGTAATGCCAGGCAGTTCTCAGAGCAGAAAATTAGTCTTTGGTTTTTGCTGAGTGGGGTGAACTGAATTGCATGCCTTGCTGTTGACCATATTATGTAAGGATAGAGAGTAACTGAGGGAGGGGAAGGATGCTGTTCAAGCTCAAACAAATAAGACAAATGGGGGTGTAAGTAACTAATCCCACCCTCAGTTCTTTAAGTCCGAAGACTTTACTGGTAAAGGCTTTAATGGTGCTGTTGCATGAACAAGATATGTAGAAGTTTTATCTTTTCCTCAAAAATCTCAATTTGAAAGTTGTCCCAGCAAGGCTGGGTCAAAACTGCTGTGCTTTCAGACTTAATGAAACAACATCTCCTGATAGAAGCTGTTTGAAAGAAAGCTTTCTGAGCCTTTTGCTAGCAAGTTGGAAAGTAGGGGAGATAACAGTACTATGCTGTTCGTATGCTTTCTACAAACATCTAAAATATTTTATCCCTTGTCTGACTGATAACCAAAGCCATAGAAACACAGCTGAGGAACAGAACTTTGTTATAATGTTTCATAAGGGAAGCTGTATTGATAGCGATCCATGGTTTGTTTATCTTACAGAACTATATTAAACATTGGCTCCAAGGTTTGCTTAGTTTCTCAGTTCTTTGGAAAATAAACTAATTTTCCATTTCATCTTAGGGCCTCCTGTGTTCAGAGGATGTTAATGAATGCCAGATTTATGCTGGAACAGCTTTAGGCTGCCAGAATGGAGCCACTTGTGTGAACACACCAGGCAGCTACAGGTAACTTTTCAAAACTATACACAGAACCTCTATGTAAAACACTCTGCTATTTTTGTACCCTGCGTCACACCTGCAGCACAAGCTCTAGGAATAAGTCTGTTCAGTATCTATGCACTATAACGCCTTGTCGCCTAAGAGAATATAAAATCCTTAATACATGATACATGCAACTCCACCACAGACACAGACGACCCTCTGAAGTCATTGACTGCTTTGACACTAGAGGAGCAGTAAGAACCAGGCTTACCACACAGCCATGTTGGGGAAGGAGGCTGCAAATCAGAGCCTGGCTCTGATGACTTGGCTCCATTTTGGGTGTAGGTGCTTTATTGCAAATTTACTGCACCATAGTGTGCTGATGGTGCAGTGAGATGCCATGTGCTGGTCTGTAACCTGCACTCAGCAGTATGCCTACCCAGCACAGCTGTATTATCTTCCCTCCATTATCACTTACCCCTTGAGACTAAAAGGAGTGAGGAAGATGAAGGTGCTTTGGCTCAGCAAAGGCTTTGTGTTTGGGGAAACCTCCTGAATGTATGAGCACCCTTGATGACTTGTGTTCCCAGCCCA
Organism: Clamator glandarius; assembly: GCA_033459285.1. NCBI lineage: Eukaryota > Metazoa > Chordata > Aves > Cuculiformes > Cuculidae > Clamator > Clamator glandarius. The sequence goes on from JAUNZM010000046.1 coordinate 3,620,073, forward strand.
TTGCATAGCTCTGAGAAATGTCTTCACACCCTCCAGATTACAGACACTGCTGAGACTGCTGCAGAGCAAGCAATGCACAGTCCTGCCACGCAGAAAGGGTGGAGAGATGTTGCTTGCAGCCAGCTACCAGGAAGGCTCCTGTGTGCAGGCCCCCATGGACATGAGGTCCCTGGCACATATCCTTCTCCGGCTGTGCCCAGCTCCTTAGGAAATACGCTTGTTTACAGGGCAAGCCAGCTCGAACATTCTGCATTTTATTTTCCAAAATGTCAAATAATCTGGTAAATAAATAACTTTCAGATATAATACAAAGCTCTCCCTGTGCAATGGGGACAAGGAGGCTGGAGAGCATGCCACAGCTTTCTGCAAAGCGTTTTGTCTCCTGCTTCAGCACGAAAATCTTAGCCCCCACAAATATTTGCTTGGCATAACACTGGCCTATAGTGCTTTGTCAGTTCAGGGAAGAACCTTACACATGCAAAGTTCTCCTGCAGTGCTCCTCACACTTCAGCGTTAACAGAGAACCTGCTGAGGTGTTTCAGGTACATGATACTTCCTGTTAGCTTTTCTTTGATTTTAAACGAAGTTTCTAGCTTGCATGCAACTATCCCTGATGCAGACATTTATCAAGGAAATGACACACAAGGCAGCGTTTACTTGATTTTTTCGCTCTGCTCAGTGATGTGACACAAGTATGTGACTAAATTAAGGTTTAAGAGGGCCGACCCTCTGCCTTTTTCACTAGTATTTTCATTGTGTTAGTACAGTTATAATTCCTGAGTTTCCCCAATGTAATTCTTGCCTTCATTGGTACCTGCTGAATTACTGCTTCCTGAAATGAACTAAGACCTTTTCATAACTTATCCAAATCTTAATATTACTGCTTTTGCACTATGCCCTCAGGATTATTGACAGCACTGAGGATTTATTGAGTCCTTTCCCCAACTTCATTCTCTTCACAGTCCCCCTTTACATACTGTCTCTCTTGTAAGTAAACCCAGATGCTAAATCCATCTAGGCAGAACATGATAGACTCTTCAACAACTGTGAGAATATTGCTGGTAGTTTTCCTGGGGCCCTGCAACCCAGCTCACCCTACTCCTGCTCTGTTGTAGTTATATGCACCAGTGTGCATGGTTTAGGTTGAAAGGGACCTTAAAGATCACTTAGATCCAACCCCCACCCCCTGGCCTTGGACAGGGACATGTCCCACCAGACAAGGCTCCATCAAGCCTGGCCTTGAACACCTCCAGGGATGGAGCATCCACGACTTCCCAGGGCAACATGTGCCAGTGCCTCACCACCTTCATTGTGAAGAATTTCTTCCTAATGTCTAGTCTAAATATTCCCGCCTCCAATTTAAAACCATTCTCCCTTGTCCTATCACTACATGCCCTCTTAAAAAGTTCCTCCCCACCTTTCTTTTAACCCCCTTCAGGTGCTGGATGGCTGCTATAAGGTCTTCCTGCAGGCTTCTCTTCTCTAGGCTGAACAACCCCAACTTTTTCAGGCTGTCCTCATAGCAGAGGTTCTTCATAGCTGCCAGTGGTGTCAACAGGAGAAGGGCAATACTGAATCAGATATTGTGAAATTGAGCATAATGCAGTCTTCACTCCCTGTTCAGATTCCTTACATGCATGCTTCAGGCTGTAATTCAGGAAAGCATTAAATTATGAGGAAAAAGAGCAGGTATTCGAGAAACACTTCTCCTGAATCAAGACCTTAATGGAATGCTGTATTAGTTGGATGAAAGGCAACCCAAATGTGTCAGAGTTTTATGTCAGAGCTGAAGTACCAGGAATCCCATCCTGATGTGCCATCAGAGATGGGAGAGAACCGGGGCAGTGCTGAGCATCAGTGTATCACAACGTATTTGAAGGTTCTCACAGCGTGACCTGCTTCTTGAAGCTATTCTCTGAGGAGCTTCAGATAGGTAGCAGATTAATCTTTGCCAGACTAGGCAGGAGACAGTGCTGTTGTCCTCCTCCTTTGAAGCTGGTCACATTCCCTTCCTGTGTCCTTTGGAGTTAAACGTGAATCTCTGAATGTACTTTGTACAAAGGTGATCTGGTCCCCCTGCCTCTCTGCTCATCCGAGTTGAGCTGCTGCCCTGGTGAGATGGTGTTGGTCTATCTGCCCTGTATTACAATAATGAATATACTACCTCACAGCACGGCAGACTGCAGTTAAGCATTAAACTATTGTGGGCTTTTTTAAGCCTAAGTTCATCCAGGTTTCTTGTCCTGGGTGGAGGGTTTAGTTACCTGCAATTAGCTTATCAAACTGCTATTTCAACTGAGCATGTGATACCCTGGAGGGACAGTTACAGCTTGTAAATAAACTGCTTCAAGGTCCAGATCAGCTGCACTGGAAAACCCTCATTCAAATTCTATAGATAAATTCCTTTACAGGGTAGTTTTTGTTAGCTAGCTTAAAAGCAGTTCAACGGGGTGGGGGTGGGGTGGGGTGTACCTGTCATGTATCCCTGGGAGAAGCAGTCATCAGCAGATATCACAGCATATAACGTGTATCCAAAAAAAAAATGTCTCACTGTCATTTTCATAAAATTAGTGAACTGATAGGAGGATTTTTGTAGGCTTAAGTCCTTTTCAATTGTATTTCAGAGCCTCAGATTTGGTCCATGTGGAAATAAAGAGTCAGAGAAAAAGGAAACATTTTATCCAATGGCTTAGGAGTTCCCAATTTCAGTTCCACCATGTATGTGCAAGGCTGTGACTAAAGTGCACCCTATGAATAACAGCACAATGCAGCTAGTAGCCTGCAAGCACCATTTCTCCTGTGAAATGCATCCCCTCAGCCCACTAAGTTCTTCCTGGCCCATCAGCCCCAAATACTTCCCCTGAAAGCTGGACTGCTGCTGAGACAACAGCTGCTGTGTCTTGGGATGTGGATATGAGGTTACACCATGCCCTGGGACAGGCCAGACATGGCATTTCTGTATATTGCGACAGGTAGGGTTAAGGCACTTGGTATCATTTGAGGGTCGTAAACTGAAACTCAAGATTTAGATGCTCTCTGACTGAAGTGGGGTTTTCCAGGCTCGTGCTTTGCTGAAGTCTTATATTAGAAGCTTCTTTGTTTCTGGATTTGCACTTCTGCATGTAACAGAAACCTGTGGATTCTCCCATAGTGTCAGATAGTCATGGATATGCACAAATCCCATGTGATTTTTGAGTCTCTGCTGAACAGAGCCTTGTATATATGCATGATTATTAATGAGATTGGCAGTATAGCTAAATAGAAGGATTTAATGAAGACCATTGTGTGATTGAAAAAGAGGGGAATCATCTCTTACTATGGAAATACATGATCTTTAACTGCTATATAAAGACAACATTTTGATTTTTCTATTTGTTTCCACCCTTAGCTGCTCTTGTACTCCAGAAACCTATGGGCTTCACTGTGCCCTGAAGTTTGATGACTGTCAGGGAGGATCAGAGACACTCTGTGAGCACGGCATCTGCATAGATGCAGACAGGGATGAGCCCAACAAGGTAAGGACAATGTATAAGCACAGCGCAAAAAAATTACAAATAATTCTGAGCACCACAGAACTGTGTAACATACATTACTGCTTAAAATCAGCAAGAAATGCCACTGTACAACATAACTTATCCTCTCTGTTGCCGTAAGGACTGCAGAAAGAATTGAAAATGCCTTGTAGCTTGTTATCTTCTTAGAGGTACTTGTCAGAGTATCAGATCTACTACATCCATAGAGAACTTGGGAATATTCTTTGAATAAGTCAGTCTTCTTTGAAGCATAATGTTCATTATTTGAGGCGTTCTAAGTTGCAAGGATATTTTATTACTTAAATGATTAAGAAGGATAAACATGCATCTTGTTTTTCCTGGGGAAAGGCATAGCTGTGGGACACAATTTTCAGTGGCCTGAGAGCCTCCAGGACTGCATAACAGTTGGAGTGGCTGCTGCTCATCTTTCGTGCTCCTCAGTGTCTGTTGGACTTGGTCTCTGACTCCAGATGCTCACCAAGGATGCTAACATACACTTGAACAGTCTTCTGGAGAAAGGCTGCTCATTCTTTTGGGGAGAGAATTTGGGCACTTTTTTTTTTTCTTTTTTTTTACATCACATCACTTCAAAGGGATATATGGTACATGCCAGCTTTGCTTCTTTCCATTCAGAGCAGCTCTCCAAAACTGCCTTACCAAGCACTGTGCTCCTTAACTCCTATATACTCATGCACCAGGCCAGACACATTAGATATTCTTTGTGCTATACTATAAAATAATTACTTTGTTCAATTTGTAGAAGTTTTTGCAACTCATTATTTGTTTTCTGTCCATTTTTTGTGAAGAAAACTACTTTTCAAAAGGGCTCAGTGTTGGCTTAATAGTATCTGCTCCTGTCAGTTAACAATAAAGCTCCCATTAGCTTTAATTGGTCCCAAACTAGATAAATGCTGAAATCTGGCCATTAGTAAAGTTTACTAAAGAGAAAACTGTTTTGCTCAAGGAAAATATATATTTGCAGTTTAATGTCAGTGCTGTACATGCACAGATTACTGAACAGTTTGCTTAAAAGAAAACAGCCAAGCTGATTTCAGATTGCTTACTCTGATTTGTATACTCTGGTTACAAAGCAAGTTGACGACGTTTAATTCTGTTTATGTACAGCTCATAATTACTGTTCATTTTCTCTGGGAGCTTTGGGGTAAGATACGAGTTTCTTTTATGAACATAATGAATGAGCCTGTTGTTGCGTCCATAATCTAAGTAGGTAAATCAGAGGAAGGAATAGAGAAAACTACTGAAGCGCTTTATAGAACAGAATGTGCAAACCATGAAATGCTCTGAAAGCTTTCTTGCTGTAGCTTAAAAGGCACCTTTTAAAATTAACTCCTCCTGCCATTTTCTTGGCTGTTTTACTTGTGTTAAATACATAATGTGATTTTTGCTGTGGCAGCCCAAGTACCACTGTATCTGCAACACTGGCTGGATGTCCCCTCCTGGCAACCCGGCTTGCAGTGCTGATATAGATGAATGCAGCCTCCCTAATCCTCCATGTTCACAGAATCCACTTGTGCAGTGCCACAACACACCAGGCTCCTACTCGTGTGGTCCCTGCCCCACAGGTATGATGTCCTTCCGTGCTCTCATGTGGGAGGGGGTGGTAGCAGGTATTACTGCCTGTAAGTCATAAGCACAGACGCAGTGTTTTCATCTTTAGACAACTAATGACTGCAGGTTGTCTTAGCTAGGTAACACAGGCAGTGGAGTCTACCACATGAGTTATCCCACCCTAAACTGAGCATCTAAATAGATCTGATATACCTTCATGTCTATCATGTCCTATTAACTTCATATAATATGTCTGAGTTACTTTCATGTCCATATGCTCACCGCCCTAAGGCAGTATAAAATCCATTTGTCCCTTTAAGCCATGTAACCTATGATTCCTCTTCCTGTGTTGGGTAGGTAGTGTGCATAGGAGGAATATTGAAAGTATTTAACTGGAATTTGGGATTATGATAAATCTTTGCTGGTTGTACATGTGTGCACTAGACTGCGTCCGCTTTAAGTAAAAGTATATTTGATTCTGGAACATCCAGAATACAGTTAAAGTAAAATGTTATTGCACACATCTCTGCTCTTTTGTGTTTGGAACCTATTTTGCAGACCAGTATTATTTTTTCATCAGTAACTTCTCTTGTGTTAATGATATAAGATTAAAAAGTCATATTTTTTGGCTCTACAAAAAGATCTGTTAAAGAAGAAAATAAAAAGGTTAGGCATTTTATGTCTTAATGTCTCTTCTGTGCTGCTTTGTAGGCTGGCAAGGAAATGGCTACAGTTGCCAAGACATTAATGAGTGTGAAAGTAGTAATGGAGGCTGCTCAACAGCGCCAATGGTTCAGTGCATCAACACAATGGGATCCTTCCACTGCGGGCTTTGTCCACCAGGTAAAATGGATTTTTTTTCTTGATAAAACTACAGAAAAGCTTACAAGGTGAAGAGTCACTACATTTGAGCCTGTTTTGTGGTAGATTTAAGAAGCTGAAGACTGGTTTTATATATAGAAGTATCACATGCACAAAGTAATACTGTCATATAAAAGGCAGAGTCTAAGTGTATTGCTTCAGCTATTAATGAACATTTTGTAGAGTATGCGTCTAATGAAAATACTCTGACATATGTTTCTCTTGTATTAGTTAGACCTTTTCAGCTAGAGCTGTGATTTGATGAAGTACTTCTTTTACAACACCATTATTGGGAAACAAGGATTGCATAATTACGTTATTAACTTAATTGCCTGTATTAATTGAAAGATTATCCAGTGTGCCATAAGTTAGCTGTATTGTTTGTCTTAAAAAAACCTAGATAATTGTTTTTCATGCTTTGAACACTGTCTAAGAAGGCAGTGTTTTGATTGCAGTACAAGTCAAGCGGTGGCAGTTGTGTCTTACCTCTGTATAATTTGTGGTTTATGATATAAAGTTCTTTATGAAATGCATGCTAACAGCACTAGTATTACTAGCATGAAAAAGCATTTCTAATTGACCTTTCAATTGCTCTTTAAATGGCAATAGATTGCAAGTAGTGAAGGTTCTCAGTTACTGAGCACTGAAGTGCTATCACTGTGTGGGAAACAGCCTCAGACAAGATTTTGTGAGGTGCAGTGGACCCCAGCTCTGGCCATTCAGAGTTGTACTGCAGTGCTTTGGTCCTTCTGAGCCTCCTGGGAGGAGCTAGATGTTGTGTTTGAGACCCAAGAGTTCTAGCACACAGTGGGAAGCCTGGAGGTGATCAGAGTTGGCTGGTTGCTGAAGAGTAAGGAAGGCAACACATTGTGGCTGAAAGCGCTGAACTCCAGTGGCCTCACTCTAACCTCACCTATATTTGTGTGCTACTAACATACTTTTTTTCTAAAATAATGGGAGGATTTAGTTAAGACCAGAGTCCACCCCTGCAGTCTAGGGACCACAATGAATATCCCAGGATATGCTGCAGTGGCAATCGGCTTTTTTTCTTTTTAACTGTAGAACACCATTTTACACCATAAATTAGTTTTTTCTCTCACCAAATGATTCTTTCACTGTTGATACTTGGGGAACATAGTTTGTTATAAGACTGATTGAGATTCATCTCTGAACAGGCTATGAGGGAGATGGAAAAACGTGTACCCAGGTTGATATCTGCTCAATAAATAATGGAGGGTGCCATCCTTCAGCTACTTGTACCTCAGCTCCAGGTACAGTGCTCTCTTAAGGACTGTAAGTATTTTATGTGAATGTCAAGGAGGATTTGATTAGGCTTAATCCACTTCATAGAAATATATTTATATTGTAGCCACTTCTCCACAGTTGGTTTTGCCTCACCCAAAGGAGTTCATGGGCAGGCTAGCTAAAGCCAGCAAACCTTTCCACAAACGCTGACAGAAATAGATTTAGGCTCCACCAAAGAGCAGAATTCATCAAAAAAAAAAAAAAAAAAAAAAAAAGTGGAGATCTTGGTCATTTCTCTTTGATACATTATTCTAACTTCAGCTGCTTCCATTGTCCTCTAAATACTAAATACTCCTTGACTATCCCTACCTTTTCCCTGAAGGTGATCTTGGACTCTCAGGTACCCATAACAAATCAACAGTAGATATTTGTTTATAGTGAAACTGGACATTGGTCAGGGAAAGTATCAAAAGATCAAATAAGTTAGAATTACATAACGGTTTTGCTTCAAAATATTAGGGACCCTTACTGTCATGGTTGGTATTGTTATTGTAAAAAGGACCAAATTACTTTCTGTATCTTTTCCCATCTCCTAAGGGCCAATGCCGTTTTGTTCCTGCATATCTGGATACACTGGAAGTGGATATGGTCCAAATGGATGCTCTCCTCTCAGTGACATCTGTGAGCTGCAAAATCCTTGTGTCAATGGGCAGTGCTTGGTAAGTGCTGGACTCCTTGCAATTTGTGACATTATGTAGTTATAAGCAGTAACAAGAAGGAGTTTGGTGAGACTGGAAGCTTAGTGCTGACATACTAAAGGTAATAAGGCAAGGTCAGTGAAGAGTGAGAGATTAACAGATACAGGGCACATAAGACATTTCTTTGTGTTTGCAGTAAAGGCAGCAAATTTGACACTAATAACCTGAGAGGGATTGTAGTTCGTACCCCAAGCTAGTAATGGGATGCTGATGGTGGTGGGGGAGAAGTGATGAATGGCTATCCTTGGTGGGAGAGGGAAGTAATTTACCACCTTGGATCACAGAGGACTTACCCATGATAGCAAAATTAGTACCTCTGCTGACCTTCTGACTGCTAGTATCTGGTGCAGTCAGTTATGTGTTCCTAGGCTGATCTTGTGAGACCCCCTGGCCTGGGGTGGTAAGGAAGATACAGGTGCTCTGGTGATAGCTACTACAATTACCAGGTAATTTGGAATGAACTCTGTTCCCTCTAAGAGGGCTGAAGGCTCAGCAGCTCAGCTGAAGTGCATTTACATCAATGCACACAGCATGGCTAATAAGAAGGGAGAGCTGGAAGCTGTTGTAGAGCAAGGAGCCTATGATGTTGTTGCCATCACTGAAACATGGTGGGATGACTCATACAACTGGAGTACAGATATGGTGGGGTACAAACTCTTCAGGTGGGATAGGAAGGGACAGAGAGGAGGCGGGGTAGCCTTCTTTGTAAGGGAGGATTTGGACACTGTTGAGATGGATTGTGGCGATGAGGAGATTGAGTGCCTGTGGGTTAAAATCAGAGGAGCCCATAAGAAGGTAGATTTTGTGATGGGAGTCTGTTACAGATCACCCGGCCAAGGAGAAGCAGCTGAGGAGCTCTTCTGTAAACAGCTGGAGTTAATCTCTAGATCGATGCCTCTTGTTCTTGTGGGAGACTTCAATCTTCCTGATATCTGCTGGAAGTACAATAGAGCAGAAAGGAAGCAGTCTAGGAGGTTCCTGGAGTGCGTGGAAGAAAACTTCCTTGCACAGCTGGTGAACGAAATGACAAGGGAAGGTGCCCTCCTGGACCTGCTGTTTGTGAACATGGAAGGCCTTGTGGGGGATGTGGCAGCAGGAGGACACCTAGGACTAAGCGATCATGAGATGACAGGGTTTTCTGTTCTAGGCAAAGTGAAGAGGGTGGTTAGCAGGACAGTAGCATTAAATTTCCAGAGGGCAGACTTTGAACTCTTCAGAAGGCTGGTTGGCAAAGTCTCATGGGAGACAGTGCTTAAGGGCAAGGGAGCCCATGAGGGCTGGGAGCTCTTCAGAAAGGAGATCCTAGCGGCTCAGGAGAAAGCCATCCCCATGTTCCAGAAAAAAAGCTGGCAGGGGAAAAAACCAGTTTGTTTGAACAGGGAGATCTTGAGTGATATCAAGAAGAAGAGGAGTGTTTATGCGCTCTGGAAGAGGGGACAGGCCTCTTGAGTGGACTGCAGGAGGGAAGTGAGATTGTGTAGAGAAAAAATCAGAAGGGCTAAGGCTCAACTAGAAATCAAATTGGCAAAGTCTGCGAAAGATAACGAAAGATATCTTTCTATAAATATATAAATAATAAAAGGAGGACTAGGGAGACCATATAGTCCCTATTGGACGCAGAAGGAACAACAGTGACAGGGGACGAGGAAAAGGCTGAGGTACTTAATGCCTTCTTTCACAGAATCACAGAATAACCAGGTTGGAAGAGACCCACTGGATCGTCGAGTCCAACCATTCCCACCAATCCCTAAATCATGCTCCTAAGCACCTCATCTACCCTAACCTTAAACACCTCCAGGGACAGTGACTCAACCACCAGCCTTGGCAGACCGTTCCAATGCCTAACCACCCTCTCCGTGAAGAACTTTTTCATAATCTCAAGCCTAAATCTCCCCTGGTGGAGCTTGAGGCCATTCCCTCTCGTCCTGTCCCCTCTCACTTGGGAGAAGAGGCCAGCACCCTCCTCTCCACAACCTCCCTTCAGGTAGTTGTAGTTCTTTGCCTCAGTCTTTAATTGTAAAGAAAGTTGTTCCCTTTCTGTACAAATCTAGGAGTTAGAGGAGCAACATGAGGCTCCCATGATCCAAGAGGAGGTGGTCAGAGCCCTGCTAGCCTGACTAGAAACCCACTCTATGGAGCCGGATGGGATTCACCCGAGGGTATTGAAGGAGCTGGTGGATGTGCTGGCCAAACCCCTTTCCATCATCTTCCAACAGTCCTGGAAGACTGGGGAAGTTCCACTGGACTGGAGGCTGGCTGATGTTGTGCCCATCTACAAGAAGGGTCACAGGGAGGATCGAGGGAACTACAGGCCTGTCAGTCTGACCTCAGTGCCAGGGAAAGTCATGGAACAGGTGATCTTGAGTGCTATCATGAAGCACATGCAAGAGAACCGGGTGATCAGGCCCAGTCAACATGGGTTCACAAAAGGCGGGTCTCGCCAAACTAACCTGATCGCCTTCTATGACCAAGTGACTCGGATGCTGGACGAGGGAAAGGCTGTGGGTGTATCTTCCTGGGCTTCAGTAAAGCCTTTGACACAGTTTCTCACAGCATTCTGCTAAGGAAACTGTCAGCCTCTGGCCTGGACAGGCGCACACTCTCCTGGGTGGAAAACTGGTTGGATGGCCGGGCGCAGAGAGTGGTGGGAAATGGAGTTAAATCCAGCTGGGGGCCAGTGACAAGTGGGGTTCCTCAGGGCTCAGTGCTGGGTCCAGCCCTGTTCAATGTCTTTATCAACGACCTGGATGAAGGCATCGAGTGCACCCTTAGCAAGTTTGCAGATGACACTAAGCTGGGTGAAAGTGTCAATCTGCTGGAGGGTAGGGAGGCTCTGCAGAGGGATCTGAACAGGCTGGACCGCTGGGCAGATTCCAGTGGCATGAGGTTTAACAAGGCCAAATGCCGGGTCCTGCACTTGGGGCACAACAACCCTGTGCAGAGCTACAGACTAGGAGAAGTCTGTCTAGAAAGCTGCCTGGAGGAGAAGGACCTGGGTGTGTTGGTTGACAGCCGACTGAACATGAGCCAGCAGTGTGCCCAGGTGGCCAAGAAGGCCAATGGCATCTTGGCTTGTATCAGAAACAGCGTGGCCAGCAGGTCCGGGGTGGTTATTCTCCCTCTGTACTCGGCACTGGTGAGACCGCACCTTGAATCCTGTGTTCGGTTCTGGGCCCCTCACCACAAGAAGGATGTTGAGGCTCTGGAGCGAGTCCAGAGAAGAGCAACAAAGCTGGTGAGGGGGCTGGAGAACAGGCCTTATGAGGAGCGGCTGAGAGAGCTGGGGCTGTTCAGCCTGGAGAAGAGGAGGCTGAAGGGAGACCTCATTGCTCTCTATAACTATCTGAAAGGAGGTTGTAGAGAGAAGGGTGCTGGCCTCTTCTGCCAAGTGACACGGGACAGGATGAGAGGGAATGGCCACATGCTCAGCCAGAGGAGATTTAGGCTTGAGATTAGGAAAAGATTTTTCACAGAAAGGGTCATTGGGCACTGGAAGAGGCTGCCCAGGGAGGTGGTTGATTCACCTTCCCTGGAGGTGTTTAAGGGATGGGTAGGTGAGGTGCTGAGGGGCATGATTTAGTATTTGATAGGAGTGGTTGGACTTGATGATCCGGTGGGTCTCTTCCAACCTTGTTATGCTATGATTCTATGTGGATATGGAAGGGGTGCTTCCTGGGAATGGCTTGTACTCTCGCTGGCAGCAGTGTTGAACTTTTACTACTTGGTGGTGTGAGTTCACTCTCATGCACAGTGACCATCTAGTTTGTCCACACGGACCCTGTGAAAGACTTCAGGCTTCCTTGGTGAGGTGTGCTGTGCTCAGGGAATTCCATGCTGCAGATCTGAGGATTTTGATAATACTATTGTGAAGGATATTTATGATTATGATTTGGAGAAGTGTTTAAAAATAGAAAATTTGTTGTTCTGGTAGAGTCTGATCCTATTTGTCCACATTGGTCCATGGATATTCTGCTTTGATGATCCTGGTAGGCAAGGAGGGAAAGGGGACATACCACATGGACTTGGTAGTGTTAGTTTAACAGCTGGATTTGATGGTCTTAAGGGTCTTTTCTAACCTAAATAAATGCTTCTATGATTCTATATGTTAGCTTTCCCTCATCCCAATTTTTTAATGAAAGCAGATGATCTCCTCACCTCCACTCCACCTCTTACTAGCATTGCTTGCTCTCTATTCTGTAGGTACCTATTGTCTTTTCACTCAGATATGTAAAAGGCCTTTTGTGCCTTTTAGAAACTAGTTATTTTAGTCATTCTATTAAAAGATATGGCATCTTCCCCTAAATATATCCTAACATGCAATCATAGGCAATCATAGCTACAAATTACTACATAAAGATAATAACACAGTAGAATACTTCAGTAATGGGACTACAGAAGCATCTAATAAAATAGAGGAATGGCAGAGCTATTTTGGGCAACGTAATGACAGCTGAAATGTAATGTTAATTAAATACCAGGCAAGCAGATCAGTAAAAAACCTTTTTCCCTTCTAAAGCAGCTCTCAGAGCTCTAAATGCACATAAAATTTTTCTTCCATCATGCTGTAGATCTCTGTTCAGGACACAGGGGACATGAACAGAGAATGCAAAAGGAAATAGAGAATATATAGCACATTATCAACAAAGGTGGGATTCTTAGCTTATTCCTTGGAATACCAAGTTCCACTTTCCCTGTAAAAAAATAAAATGAGAAATATGAAGAAAGAAGATATAAAACTAAAACAGTTAGAGATATGAAAAAACTTGATTATTAAGAAAAGTAATAAAGGTTGAGGCAAGAGAAATGGAAGAGACATACAGAATAAGGAATAAGACAGAGAAGGCAATGAAATTGCTGCCATTTAACATTTATCAGAATGAAAATGAAAGTTATCATCTCACATAAGTGCAGTGCAGCCTTCCCATAGAACAGGCTTGAGAGAAATGATTTATTAACCACTGTTATCTTGACTTGCTTTTGATAAGATTTAAATAATGTGTTTGACTTGTTTCTAGGGTGATCAGTTCTAAGCCAGGCAAACAGTTCTGTGAATGGCTAAGTGAATACAGTTTTTGATGTTTTAGACATTAACTTGAAAGACTCCTGCAAAAAAATAGCTTAATAGAAAAAACAAAGATCTAGATACTCTGATTTGGCTTTAGGCTTATTTTGGTACTCACCAGTGGCCATCAAGGCCACTAAATTCTGAAGGTTTTATTTCTTTGCTCTGATATCTCCACACAAAGTAGGTATAAATATCAGGTTTTCTGCTGACTACATTGATTCCTTTTGGTGATCCATGCTCATTAAGATTATTGCATTTGCTTATATCTGTAGGCAATGATCACTGGATATTTCTGCCTGTGTAATGCAGGCTGGACAGGCTCTAATTGTACAGAGAACATTAATGAATGCATTAGCAACCCATGCCAGAATGGGGGGACATGCACCGATGAGGTCAATGGCTACTCCTGCGAGTGCACCAGCGCCTGGACAGGACCAGAGTGCCAGACTGCCCAGCAAGGTACAGCCAGGACTTCCTCCCCTGGAGAAATGGGTCACTAGGCTTCAGCGAGTAAATGCTTGGTGTAAATGATTAACACGGGAATGAACATCAACATATGATGGAAAAAAACAACCCTCTTCTTGGTGTATTGTAGGTCCCAATCCAAAATTCCTTGAAATCAGGCTTTTCCATGAGTTTTGATTATAGCTGCTTTGTTTAGCAGTAGGAGCGTAACAATGGAGTTCATCTGCAAGCCCGCTGTCCTTGACTAGATGTCTGACACCCTAAAATCAGATCTCTGTACATGAGAATGTGGTCTCATAAGCTGGTTGGGAAAGAGGATTCAATATAAGGAGAAGAGATTTACATGAGAACATACTAATGTTTCTCTTCTGCTCATACTGTTACATTTGTTGTGAGCTGAGATTCTGACATATCTAGTCAAGAGAAAAAGCCATAAAAGGCTTTAAACCAGAAATGTAATGAAAGAAATGTTATCTATGAAAATGAGGCACTCTAAATTTTATAGTGTGACTGCAAGGTTCTGCCTTTAACATTTCTTCTTAATATCACTTTTTTTCTGTTTGAGAATTTTTTCCCATTAATTTTAATTAAACAAAATGAGGGTAACATTCCAGTGACCCTCCTTGTGGCAATCACTAATCAGATAGCTCATATTTATGACAGGTTGCTGTGAAGAAAGCAAACTAACTTTTCACAGAATACAGAATGTGAGTTTTCTCTCAGCCCCTATAAAATTTTATAACTACTTCTGGCTCTTTCCTATTATCCTTAAATATCTAACCAATAATGTTTTATTGTTAACTATTGTTAAGGACATGTAGAAAAAAAATTATTTTTAACCATTGGTAATAGAAGAGACAGAAAACCATTTTTTATTCAGTGCGTTATTATATCAACTTTTCTTTCAGTTCCAAAACAGGGTAAAAATAGTGCATTTTATGACATGATTCTGAATATGTTTGAGAAGTTGTGACATGTTTTAGATGGACGCTTCAAACAAAACTGTACACCTTTTGCCACTCATTAAATAAATAATTAAATAATTAAATAATTAAATAATTAAATAATTAAATAATTAAATAATTAAATAATTAAATAATTCTGGGAAATGAATATTTCCTTTATTAAACCACAGCTGCTTGCACACTGTGCCCATAAGTGCATTGTATTTTAAGTCCAACCTTAATTTTCTGTAGCTGTTTGGGATTCTTCATTCACAGCTCTCATTCATTGAATGGCTCAGTGAGAAGAGACCATAGTATATCATGGGATGTATTATCAGGCCCAGAAATCTGACCAAAAAATAAATGAGGCGATAGACATCTGAAGGATAACCTCTATGATGAACCACTACTGAGACAGACAATTTTATATCATGTTAGCTTCAAAATGTTATTTCATTGTCAGTTAAAATTTTAATGATACAATCTGGAGGTGTCCTTCTGGAAACACTGATTTATAGACACTTTCCTGAGATATGATCAACAATTTTTGGCAGTATCCACATATTCTATCTGAAAATCTTTGTTCTTTTTTAGGAACTACTTTTCTCTCAGGGAGTAATTTTGCTCATATTTTGTGATGTCATTCAACTTTAAAGGAGATCCTGAGGAGTTTATAGAAGTACCTTTCACTGTTGTTTTAAATGTTTAGGAAGCCAAAACAATGCAAGACATGTAGGTGATGTTTAAGTCTGTATAGTAATAGCACAAATTAATCCATTTAATTTTTTTTCTCTTTATACAGTTTGTGGAGGATATCTCCAAGGCTCCAGGGGGAGTTTCAGTTACCCTAACGACCTGAACAGTCAGCAGTACAGCAATGGGGTCAGCTGTGCTTGGATTATTCAAACCTATCCCAACAAGGTAAAATAGAATTCAAACTAAAGAAATCCTTACTCTGCAGTACTGCTTAGCTCATAAAATAAGTATTCATGTCACATATTCCGATATTGTGATCCAGTCCCCTCAGAAAAAGTAGCTTTTCAAAAAGGATTAGTTTCAGATCCTTGCAAGTCTTCAAGCCCCTTAACCTAAGAATTTGCCTCAGTTATGTTTTCAAGGTTTTTTCTATGCAGCCGAGGGTTAGAATTTATTCACCTACCACCAGCTAGAGAAAGTGTATTTTTATATTGTTTTAGAATGTGACCTGTGAATAGCTGTATGAGAAAAGCCCTGCCCTGGTGGGTTTCACAGTTGGGTCATGAGCTAAGTGACCACAGAACAGTTTCATGTTTCCAGTTTCTGAGTGCTAGACATGTAGAATGTTAAATTCATATTGTCAATGGCTTTGTGTATTAACAGCATTTGATTTGTTTAAAGTATTAATTTTTAAATGTTGCACTAGAATGTATGTTATGATACTGCACTTGTGTTATGAGTAACAGCTACAAAATATGTTAGTCCTCACTTTAGCATGGGACCTCTTTCTTGGGATCTAAACGTTTAATCTATTTTTGAAATGTTATGAAATTACTTAAGAAGTTCTATAAACCGGATTATAGAATTATATAGGTGTACGTGACATATCCTTAGCATTAGCCTGAAAGCCACTACTGTCTTCAGCAGAGCTAATATTAAAGCACATCTGTGAGGAACCAGAACATACACAGCTTTGTGGCCGCGAAGTATCTAGTGTGGGATTATGAGACACTGCTTTTATATATATACAAATAAAGATAACTTCTTTTTTCTTTTTTATAACTTGCATAGCAATACTAGCAGCCATAGCAAGGATGAGGAATGTTAATTTTCTGGTGAGATAACTGCCATGGGAAACCTGGAATAAAGCATTTTATGGTGTATTTCAAGCCTTTCACATAGCTTGAAATATATACTTATATATGTTTTTCATCCATAACAGAGACATATGGTCTCAACTATTAGTTTATAGAAATAATGTTCTTTCCAGACAACTTCCCTGTCTGAATTGTTTCCTATCTATCTTCTATTTTGCTTTTGACCCTTATGATTCCGTAGTATCTTCTTCTGTCATGGAACTTTTCAGGAAATGCCATAATGGCTCCAAAATGCACAGAGTGTTCTTGTTATTTCCTGTTAGATTCTACGTATTATTTTCCCATTCTTCCATCTGGAGGCTAGTGATGAGTGTAACTCTGACTTCCTTCAAATCCATGATGGACCTTCAGCATCAATGCACATGCTGGGAAAATACTGTGGATCATCAGCTCCTGCAGAGCTTTTCAGCTCCCACAATTCCCTGTATTTTTGGTTCTACTCAAACCATGCCATTACAGCTGAAGGTTTTACTGTTCAATGGGAATCTCGAGATCCTGGTAAGTTTGATAAAATGTCAAGTAATTTAGCATCTTCTTAGCTTTGGAGCAAAAAGAATGAGTTATTTTGTTTGGTTAGGAAACATTAGGAGCAGTAAGACAATATTTTACTCAAGGGTGAGGCTGAAATGTAGATATCTGGCAATTTATAATATTTAAACTCCAAGTTTAGGCCTCTGCATTAATAGCTTTTTGCTGTTCTTTCTGTGAGAAATTCCCCAAAGAGTATGAGTTCCTGGAGATGCTGTAATTCTGATCAGTTCTCTTTTTCTCACAAAAGTATCTAGTACTTTGAGCAAGCAAGTTACCTCTGCCACTGACATTTTACAAGAGGCTAAAGATTTTGAACCATGCTTTCCAAACACGATAGATTGTTGGGAATTAGTTTTTAAATTATCTGTGACCTTTTCAGTATGAGGCAAAAACCCCAAAAAGTGAAGAGAGAGAGAGGTATACATGTGACTAAACTAGCTATTCCTTAGGTATAGCACACGAGTTACCCCTACCATGCCTGTTATGCCAGGAGGGATGTTTTTATTACAGGTATATAGAATAGTCTTACCTTTAATTAACTTTTTAAAAATGAAAACTGTCTAGTGCTAGGGTAAAACATGAAGATTATTTAATTAACAAAGTTCAGAAACTTGTTAATCCAATCCAAACCATGGTGCTTTACATCATTCTCCTATAGATACTTCCATCATAACTGGCAAAGGATCTTTCTTTTATTGTGCAAATCAGGAAATATTCTGCTTTTATAATTGAGTTTCAGAATTAACTGTAAAATTTGAAGAAAGAAGTAACTTGTTGGGTTTTTTGGCCTTATCTTTGCTTCTGAATTTATTCTGGATGTCAAAGTGGCACCTACTTTTGACACTACAGGAGAACTCATCTTCTGACCTGATGTGTTAGAGACCATGTTCTTTCATGTTTTCTTTTAGAATGTGGTGGTGACCTGACAGGTACTTATGGCTCAATAAGCTCTCCAGGGTACCCTGGTAAATACCCTGTAAACAGAGACTGTTTCTGGACCATCTCAACCAGTCCTGGCCTCCTTATCACAATTGCCTTTGGCACACTAAACCTAGAACACCATGAAAACTGCAGTTATGACCATTTAGAGGTAAAGTGTAATTGTGGATTATGAAAACATTTTATGGCTGGTTTGGAATAGCATATTCTTCAAAACTGTGCAATGTGGAGCATGGTTTCAGGAAAACTGAAACTCGTGATACTTTCTTTCCCTTTCACAAACCCCTTGACAACTCTCCTAAGAGCACCATCACAGCTATGCTGGTGGGTCTGTTCCTGTATGTTTGGAGGAAACTTCTTATGAGCTTTCCCTCCACCCACAATCTACAATAACTCCTGGGGCCTTTGAGATAACTTTAATTGTTGGTACTGTTCATAGTCGGCACACATCTAATAAGCCTAATCACTGATCTGACATTCTGTCTAGATTCGAGATGGTCTTCTTCCACAAGACCCTGTCCTGGGTAAATACTGTAGCACCATATCTCCACCTCCACTCCAAACCACTGGTCCATATGCGTGGATTCACTTTCACTCTGATGACTTAGTAACTGATACAGGCTTCCACATTGTCTATACAACATCTCCTGGTAAGTAAAATTCTGTATTAAAGGTTGATCTGTGACATTCCCAAGATATAGCTAACAATACATAACTGGATGTAATTAACACTTACTATTTAATAACACATGAATCTTCTTTGATTTGCAGCCATCTTACACAGGCAGCCTAAACTGAAAGTTACTGTACTTTTGAATTGACTTTTTTTGTTTCTTAATATAGCAGATCCAAATTGTGGAGGAAATTACACGGATAGTGAAGGGGTTATCACATCTCCTTTCTGGCCTAACCCTTATATCAACAACCGACAGTGTATATATGTTATTAGACAGCCAGAGGATGAAAACGTATACCTCAATTTCACCCATATGGAGCTGGAGAGACACACTGGTTGCTCGTCAAATTATATTGAGGTGATTTCTCTTAATCAGTGCTTATGAAAAGTGGATGATGTGTGCAAAACCATGCTGCATAATTTCTGTCCCAAGGACCACTACAGAAATAGGTGTTAATCAAAGGGCTATTTACGCCAGTTTATTAGGGTCCAAAAGTCACAGGGTCTAAAAGAACAGGACTGAACATTCAGAATGAAGCAAAGATAAGAGAACAAGAAAATCTGTCCAGCTTAAGAATAATTTTTAATCAGCTCTACATGGTTAAGATGGTATTTGGACCTTTGGGAGATGTATGCCAAATGCAAGAAAAAAAGAGATAATGCCATAGCCACTATGTGGCATTTTCTGGAGTCATGGTGTTATGGGAAGTCTTCTTCTGGCACAAAAGGGAAGCACAATATATATACATTTAAATATACACACATATGTACCTATATAAACATGTACAACCAGGTGTTTATTCTAGCATAGCTGAAATCTCACAAGTTTAATTCAAGAAATGTTATTAATCTAATTACTACAGAAAAATAATAGTACTGTTAGAGTAGATCTATATGGAAAATGTAGTAATAAGACAATGATAATGTTGATACTAACTGGGATCCACTTGAGACGATTTTTGTGTTTGCTTTTACACCTCTTTGCTGGTCTGCATCTTCATGTTACACCTGAATTTACTACTACAGTGTGCCTACACTGGATAACATTTCTTAATTTTGTTTGTTGTCCCTAAGTACAGTTTTGCCCAGCTCCTAGTCTGCTTTTCTTTACCTGAGCGCGGGTGAGGTTTGGCGTGGTGCTGTGTCGGCCAGGGACTACCAGGACAGTGGTGATTCCCTGGAGGGGCAGAGCAGGGCTTCACAGTCAGGGCTTGTTCCACTGCCCCGGCAAAGGTGCAGGGCAGTGATGGGCCAAAGTCAGGCTGGGCCACGGCTCAGCAGAGCCCATGGCTGGGCAGGGCAGGACTGTGTGGAGCTGGGGACCAGCCCGCCGCAGTGTCACCGCAGCCCTGAGGAGCTCATGTGAGCTCCTGGGAAGGGTATGGGGGCCTCAAAGGAGGCAAGGCTGGGCCAATGAGCCCTGGTGGTGCCCTCCAGGCTTGACAGGCTCTTTATGTCAGTGTCCTATGCCCCTTATACTGTCACCCTGTCCCTGTTCTCTGTGCCATGCCGTGACTCACCCTGTTTCAAGGTGTCTGTTGTCACACCCAGCCTGCATTTCAGTCATAAAAACCTCATCTTACATGGAATGACTACTGGATACTACTGCCTCTATAAAAGCATGGCTTTTTCAGAGGCAAACAGAAGTAAACCAAATTGGGCAGAAGCACCAGGGTGCTTGGAGAAGGTGCCAGCACAGCTGAAGTAGGTAGGAGCAAGACCTACAGCCATGGTGCAGAGCTGCATCCTGTGCCACCAGCTACGCTGTTATGTCGCAGTGGGGTTTGGTTTTGTGCTTAATATTTTTTCGACCAAGCGAGGAATAGGATCCTGTGATCTCCATGCTGTTAATCTCTGTTTAAAAGATGTTATTGTGCTGACATCGCTCCCGTCCCTCCACCCCTAATTCAGAGACTTTGGTTGGAATGAAGTGTAATTAATTTCTGCAATGAGAGGGGAAGTGTGTTTAATGAAAACAGACAGCTTTTGTTTGTTTGGCCTGGTACTCCTCTTGCCTAATTGCTGGCAGAGCAGCAGCTAAATTCACAGCAGCCAGAGAAACAAAACCATTTCTGTTGAACACAATCAGTTTGTATTAGTTCAGCAAGGCATTTACCTTGCTGTTTCTGGATCAGTCACAAGCTGTTCGGTTTCCCTGTGCTTCTGTCCTCCTCTTCTTCCTGCCCTCTCCCTCGAAGGCTCAGCCCAACACAGAGAAAACGAACTGACATTTTCCGACTGGGACAGTCAGTATGACTAAAGCATTGTGCTCTTTTATCAAGGCCTGATTTTTCATATATGGTTTCTAAAATACTGTCTCACTGGGTTTTATGATGAAGTTGGGCTAGGAAGATGGCTTTCAGGTGTTTGTTACTTTTAAAAGTCACTCTTGGACAATTGTTTTGTCACTTTGAAAAGGTGCAGATTGTTCCCATCCCTGGCAATAGCAGGAAACCTGCAGAGTTTCCATGAGGACCGGACACAGTTCACAGGCACTTGTGCAGTGAGTGGTGTTTAGTCTTTTACTAAAGAAGGAATGGTGTGGGACCAGGGATCTGCAATTAGTAACTAGAAACAATAAAACTTCTTTAAGAGACTGTGACATGATACTGCAGAGGTAAGGTGATAGCCGAGACAGGTCCTTTCCCATACCGTCTTTCTAACTGCCATTGTGAGACTTTACTCACATGGTTTACAGACCCTGTTATTTTTATCATTTCTCATTGGCCTTTATAAATAAAAAAAAATTAAAGAGAATCAGCTCAAGAAAAAATCTAAACTCCTGTGAACTACAGTTCTGGAAATTTTCACTGCTGTCCAAAATTTTTCTAAATCAGATCCTGATCTCAGTTGCTCTGTTGAAAATCCAGAATTCTGTCACATTAAACTCAAGTTCCAAGGAAACTGAAAATACCTGTTTGTCAGAAAGCCAACTCACCAATCTGAGATTTCAAAGCTGTACAATCCAGGCATTCCCTGTTCACCAGAGCACTGATGAAGGTTCCCTACCTTTTCTTCCAGCCCATGGAGGGATACCTCTGAGGCAGAAAGAATAGGTGAAGAGAGGGGGTCTGAAAGCTAAAAATGTCCCTGGCTTTGCCAGTGATTCCACAGGAATGATTTTTTGGGAGTAAAATCATATAAAGGCATTTAAAAGCAACTCCAGCTACATGAATGACCACCATTTTTTACAGCAGAAAATGACTCGTTTGTTTTTGGGATAATCTTTGGGACAAAAATTGCATTTTTTTGCCTGGGCAAATAACAGAGGGCCTGTTCTTTTGGACCTCACCTAGTGGTTTCCCCCTTGGAATGAGAAGGGCACCTCAGAGGGTGTTCAGAGCTCTTGGCTATACCAGTGTTTTGCCTTGTGCCCTGAACGCACCTATTTTGACTCATGGACTATGGGCTCAGGACCTGAAGTTCAGAAGTGCAAATGCCTCTTTCCCTTCTAGTTACCTTGATAATCAGGATTTATAATCAACTTCTGAGAAAAGACATAAGATACATTTCTCCTTTGATCAGCAAGGTGATTGAGGTCAGTAGAGTGGCAATACAGGAGACAGAAGCTGATATAGCTTTATTGTTGTTATCAGACATGGGATCTTTCAGATGAAGTAATGGAATGGCATCAGTATACCTCTTTGCTGCTTTAGGGACTCAGAGTTGCATCTTCTGAGCCGTCTGGCTGCATTGATGTATGGGTGGAATGGGACATGTGCTTGTTCTGGAGAAGTGCCATTGAAAAGTCACTAGAAGCTTCCTGACCAGAGTGAAAAAAAAAACCCCAAAACCCCATTTACGCTTTTTCTTCCCTCAGGAGATTTTAGTGTTGGCAAAAATTTCATAGCTATCACTGCTGAGCTCTTTCATAGTAAACGTGCCGCTTTTGGAAGCATAGACCCAAATTATACTAAAGCTGTGGTTCATAGAGAAGATCTGTTTTGTCCTCATGTCTTACAGCAGTAGCACGTGTTTGTGTATTCTGTGCTGATCACCCTATTCTTCCTGTGAGCTCTTGTGAATCATGTGCTTGTGCCAATTACTGTGATGGTTCTTTGCCTCACAAATGAAAGAGTGAAATAATTACTCCTT
Organism: Clamator glandarius; assembly: GCA_033459285.1. Taxonomy (NCBI): domain Eukaryota; kingdom Metazoa; phylum Chordata; class Aves; order Cuculiformes; family Cuculidae; genus Clamator; species Clamator glandarius. The sequence goes on from JAUNZM010000046.1 coordinate 3,642,607, forward strand.
TGGTGTTTATCAGCTCTTCTGAGATTGTAGTTTTACCTGGATATCAAACCCCAATGCTTTTATGATCTGATGTTTTTCTTTTTTCCTTTTCAATTACCAGGTTCGAGATGGTGACAGTGAAATGTCTCCTCTTATCAGCAAATTCTGTTATAGCACAGCCTTGTCTCCAATCACGTCTACCAGCAACAGTCTCTGGATCAAGTTCAAGTCTGATGCTTCTGTTCAGAGGGCTAGCTTCAGGGCTATTTATCAAGTTGGTAAGAGGAACTGGTGACTTGCACAGTGAACTATATTTGGATGCTTTCAATCATTTCCATGCTATATTGCCAATATAATGGGTTTAAGACTAACTTCAAAAGAAGGGGGAAAATTAGATTTAATTTATTTATTTATTGCTACTTTTAGAAATGCTAAGGTGATGTCTGCAGTAGGTCTGTTGTAGGCACTCCTAGGATGCTTGGAAGTATACCCCTCATTGCTACAATTAATCACTTGCCACTAACATACCAAAGATGATACAGCTATAATTTAGCCTAAATCTTTTTTTTGTCATCTTTCCTATCTTTTAGTTCTTAATCACCAAAAAATCTTTTGATGTCTGTGAAACAAATGAGTCAAATCCAAAGCAATTCTTAACACTACTTGGAGGATCTGTAGTAGATGCTGTAAGAAGATAGGGTTTTATGGGTGATTTTCTTCTTATTTCATACTGATATTTGACAGACATCACATTATACAGTCCTTGAAATGATTCTTCATGTGTACTGATTCTTGGTGTCTCTTGGCAGCCTGTGGAGGCTCCTTGTCTGGAGCAGGCACTATCCACTCACCCTACTACCCCAGGATGTCCCCTCACCCAAAGACCTGTGAATGGATCATCTCCCAGCCAGAGAGCAAAACAGTGGTTCTAAACTTTATCGACTTCGAAATTCGAAATACAACCACTTGTGACTCAGACTACATTGAGGTAAAGAATAATGCACATATACTATGACTAGTACCTAGATTCTTATCTGTGTATTTCTTCTCATACTCATGTCCACCAACGCAGAACTGCTTGACAGGTAAGCACTTCTTACCTCAGTTATAAAAGCTTTTCCACACTCATAACGGGATCCCAAACCTTTTGTTGGTCCTCCAAATGTGATATGACCATTCTGATAATCAGATGAGTATTAGGTATCTTTAAATAGAAAGATCTGGGTTTGAAGGTTTATGTGCCACGGACTGGAGGGTGTAAGATCTCAGCTTTTCTCCATGAGCTTTCAGTGGGAGACAGCTTCTCTGTCAGTCGTAAGGTTACATTGTATGTGCCTGTAGTAGAAAGCGTGCCGAAGAAAGGGTAGGATTTGACTTACTAAGGATCTCTTTTATATGGTTCTTGTGAATTCATTTATGCTTGCAGATTTAATATGATAGAAATATTTTGAATACATTGTTCTTCAGGTCAGAGATGGCAACAACACAGACTCTCCTCTTTTGGAGAAATACTGTGGTACAGCTGTACCATCTAGAGTGCAATCTACACGGAGCTATCTCTATATAAAATTCAGAGCCTCCTCTCTTACCAACCTTGGCTTCAGAGCTGAGTACTCACCATTAGATACAGGTAAGGGTGGGGGTTTTTTGTTGTGGTTTTCTGCTTAGTGCTGGGACTTTCTGGATTTTTCTGTATACAGAAATACATATATTATTCTGAATACAGCTGGCTGTCAGGTCTTATTATGGTATAATGGGAGATAAATTCTGAATCAGTTACTGTGTATTGTGCATTGAGATAAAACAAGACTATGAAACTTCAGAAATAAAAGTAACCAATTTTGTAAGTGCTTAACCTTTTCTATAAATATACCATTTAATCTGACTTTTTAAATCTCTACAGTATGTGGAGACACTCTCTTTGGACTGGAAGGAACAATTAGAAGTCCTGGTCATCCGGATGTCTACCCACATGGTATTAACTGTACCTGGACAATCAACATACAACCTGGCTACCTTATTCGCCTGACATTCACTTCATTTAACTTGGCATTTGATTATAGTTGCAGAAAAGATTATCTTGAGATCTATGACAACAGCACTATGCAAAAATTGGGAAGGTGAATATGTTCACTAGTCTACAAAACTGAATTACTGTAGATCTCTACATCCAACTTGCTAACTTAGTTTTTGTGTAAAGGTTAATTTCTCTTCATTACAGAAACAATAGCAGCAATTTCTCTGCTCAGGATAGAAAAGGCAGTTTGCTTTCTTTGACCATGGAATGAGAATAAATTTTATTTGGGAGAAGCTAACTTTTGTGCCAAAAGGAGAGCTTTTTTAAGGACAGGTTTCAACAGCAGACATTGTCAAGCTCCATTAACATTTTGAATTATGGGAAATAAGTTCAAAACCATCAATACATATGTGTCCAGTTTGAAACACTTGCAGAAGTAAGAGAGAGATTACTTGAAAGATTGCACTTTTTGGATCTCAGCAAAATCTAAATCAAAATCTGCATTTTAGAGGGTTTTGGTTTGGGTTTTGCTTTTTCCTGATATGTGATTTTATCTTAGGGAAGAATCTTTTCTTTTTTTCCCCTTCTCCAGTTGGACTATACACAGGGATTTATTGCTGCCCTAGAATTCAAGGACATCCAAACTGCTTGGGAACAGTATACAGCTATAGTTACAGAATCTAAAGTATTTGGCTGACATGGCAGTATTTTGGAAAATAAGGAGAAAATAAGGACTTTTATAATGGAGAGTGTTTTGCAACTGTAGCCTTTGGCCAGCCACTCTGACTCCTCAAAAAGCACAGAATGTGTTGTAGGTACCGCATAATTAATTTCAATAAGATTTTGACAACTTGATGAACAGTTTCTCCTCTGACTTTGCCACATGAGTTAGATTTGTAGTCTTGAACATGTAGTGTGCTATTTAGTCCCGTGGTACATGGTATATGACTGGGATGTGCATCGTCCAAAGGACATACTTGTGTACGTGTAGCTGTTGAAACTTCTCAGGCAAGTTAAATCCTCTTCCAGGAATACTGGTGCTTCATAAAGTACTGCCATTCAATTTGAGGCATCATTTTTCTGCAGGTTCTGTGGAAGATCAATTCCACCATCTCTTACTAGTGGTGGCAACGTGATGACATTGTACTTTGTGACTGATCACGACACTGCATCTGAGGGCTTCTTAGCTAATTATATCTCCTTGGATGCATCAAAAGGTAATATGTCCGTCTGTTCATTAAGCAAATTAAATGTTTTCAACTGTTACTGTAAATAACGACTACAAGAAACAGAAACATTATTTTCTGTGTTAACAGAACATTGTCTGGTTATTCGTATTTATCCTGCTTTATTCACAGGCTTTTTCTTCCCTAGGAAAGCAGAAAGCAATTTCTGTAAGCAACACTGCTGTTTTCTTAAAAAAAACAGTAAAAGCTTACAGGGCAAGACTGCATGAATTATTTAGGGAAAGTGTTTTCTGAATTTGCTTTGTCCATTTTGAGCAGAGTATGTGAGATCTATGAAGCTTAGCAATCATGGACATCTCACTTGAATGGGAAACCTATAGATGCCACAAAAATTAATTTAGTCTCTCTTAAGGTGCAATATTGATGACTGGTAGAGAAAGATCATCTAGGGTGATTTGATAAAGCAGCAAAATAATCTGTAAGACCAAGATATTTTTTTCATTAAGACACAGTGCAACATTTCTGTCTCCTGCAGAGTTCAAGGCTCCTGTTATGCCTTAAACCTGTCCCTTAAAGTGTCTTCCCATAAGGAGCCAAGACATACATCAATGGGAAAAAGATTACTGAAGAGAAGAATGACTGTTGTTCTCTTAGCTCTCTTTAGAGAAAAACTGAGAAATTACTCAGAATTCTAATTGATTTGAAGGCTATCTAGGATGGAGTCACATCTGTGTTTTAAAACTATGCTGAACCCACCACATCTGATGCACTGTTTACACATCTCTCCAGCACTGACACTGTTTTAGCAGTGACAGAGCTGCACTTGAAAAAGCTGCTGGTGGAATGACATGACCTTTATGGTTTCCTTCCAACCCAAACTAGTCTATGATTCTATGATTTGTTTCTTCTGATCCCATGACAAACACAGCTGTACTATAAAGTTGTAATAAATACTGGACTGCTAGCATTAATTTTTTAATAACAATAAGTTGTTTTGAAGATGCCATGGCTTGAGAGAAGAAAACGTGTACATGTGTATGTGGACTTTGCTGTGAAAAGCAACTCTCTACTGCTCTGAAATCATATCAAGTTTAGTTTTCCCACTGTTTAAGCCTGATATCTTGCGTATATTGAGTTACACTAAAGTAGCAAACTGCTGGACATACTCATATCAGATTTACCAAAACTATGCATTTTTTTCTTTACATCTGTTGCCTATTTTAATTTTTCTATTAAGGAAAATACGGTTCTAATAATGTTTCTTGAGCAGTAAGAATACTTCATGCTTTTGAGCTGTTTTCTTAGCCAGCTAGAGTGTAACCAGTATCAGAACTGGTCAAAGCTGTTCTGGTTCTTATTAGAAATTTCAATAGGCTTTTGCTTGGAGTTGTTTTACAGAGAAAGATCTATTGAAAAGATGGACGAGTTGACACCCCCGTCCCCAAATAAGGAGGAGTAAAAAAATAAAAAGGATAAGTAGGACTGATAGAAATATTTTTACATAGAACAAAACTAATTTCCTCCTCCAAGCATTTTGGCAATGTTTTGTTAACATGTTTTATCTGTGATGTATTAATTAGTTGAAAAGTGGCCTGAAAATAATGGCAACATTATATTTTCTGACAAAAAAATAAATTGAACGCCACAAGACACAGCCATGACCATGGTCCTTAAAGTGTGAACAATTATTTTAGCAGTCTGCCAGCTGGTAGTTGCGAATAGCTTATCTGGCAGCAATAAAATGGAAATTCTTTAGTCAATGTATAGTACCCACTGAAGTATTTGTATCTCAGATGCTTAGTTCCCAGCCATCTTTCTGTCTCAACAGCCATATAAATATTATGGTAGGTTTCAGAGTTTTTTTCCCATCTTGGCTAACTACACCATGAAGAAACCATAATAAAATATTGAAAAAAAATTTAAAAGGGCTCAGTCTTTCCCGGAAGTGTTGCTCAGTGCCTTGAAAGGTCCAGGCTAAAATTTTCCTGTAGGAATAGCACTACAGTCAGTGTATGTATTTTATTGTCCTTCATTTCTTCACAAGTAATTTATTTACAAATAATTTATGGGAATTTATTTGTTTTGCTTTAAATTAGAGGGGTGGATTTTTTTGTCTTTTTTTTTCATTCGATTGTTTCATTAAAGAGACTTCATTTCATGCTTTCTGCTGAGAAAAGTCAACCTTAACAAGGTTTCTAGCAGAATGCCTTCTTGATTGAGTTTTTTTCCTTCTGTTTCTCTGATTTTTGTGAAAGATAAGGTTTTTCATCCTTATTGTCCTAAGTTGTGACTGATATTATTTATCAGGAGGGGTAACTTGGTTTTAAATATCTTCATTGTGGCATATGTTACCAGACAAAAACTGACTGGAGAAGTCAGAGTTTGAGAAGGATGAGGAAAGAAAGAAAAATATTTGTGAACCTATAGACTTCAAAGTGTACCTGAAAGTGATGTGTAGGTTTGTGTGTTATTCTTTGTTGGCCACTGAATAGAAGTTGAAATCTCAGTTCCTATCTTTCTGACTGAGCCTAGTAATTATTAGGAGGATGTTGCTTGGCTTTTCTCTTTGGCTGAAGGAACAAAGACAGGAATGGAAAGTAATGTCTGACAAACATGTGCATGCAGAGATATAGGGCGTAGTTAAATGCAGCTGAGCTTACACAGGAAAAAAAATCTGAAGTCCTGCATGCATCCTAGGTGTCTACTCAGCTCATCCTGAGTCTCAGGAAAAAGGCTCAATCACCTGGCAACTGATAGCTTGTTAGGTCACTGTAACTTGGTCATGTTTGATCAGGTTATTGGTGTGCCTATATATGTTTATACAGGTTTATGTGTAAATTGGCAGAAAAGAGATTGTTTTTGAACAGCTGTGCCCAGTGCTTCTAAGGAGTTTGGATCTGAAATGCTACAAAGGAACTTTGTATGCCTTCTTGATAAAAATTAAGCCAGTTAGCATCTGCCAGAGCAGTAACAGAAGGCTTTGAAGTGCCGAAGTGCTTTTCCATTGCTTGTAGAGAGGAATATACATCATGTAATGGTTTCTTCTTTTTTTTTTTAAACATGCATAGTGTTTCATAAAAGTCTAATTGTTAGGGATCCCAGTTTTCCTTTGGCAGAGTGAGATTGAAAAGCAGAAAAATGGATATGTTATAATTTTCTGCAGTATGACATCATGAATGAATGGTACAAAATCTGACATTTTTCTCCATTTTTGACTATTATAGTGGATTACTGCCATTTCTGGATTTTTTTTTTTCAGAAGAACAAACACATTCAGTACCAAATTAAAAAAATAGATTGAATAGCTTTCAAAACCTCAACCACTGGCAAGGCAAGATTGGTAAAATGTGTGATTGCCCTTGACAATTGCCACCTTCTTCTGTTTTTCATGATCTATGATAAGTGTCTTAAAACTAAACTGAATTAATATTTTTTTCCAGGCATATACTAATCTCATTATGGTGTTAGACTGCATTCTGAACTTTGCAAAGAAACCAAAGTACTTTTCTTCCTGCTGACTTTGCTAATAGTTTTAACTGAAGGAACTATTACTGCCCAAGCACACTCCCAAATGCTGTATTAGTAAGGGGAGTGCAGAAGGAGGGTGCCAGCTCTCCTGCTGAAAGTAGAAGACAAGAGAATCCAGATCCCAGAAGAGAAGCAATTGACACCAAACATGACTTGATTAATGCTTTTCCTAATCATCATACTAGTGTCTATACTTGGACGTATTAATTACACTGTAGCCAGAAGTCTTCTAAGGAAGCCGCTGCTCCACTCCTGTATTTATCGCTCTTAACTCATAAAGAAGATTGTTATATCAAGTGTAGAACAGTATACAGCATCCAGTTTCAAATAGCACACTTGGGATATCAGTTTCTGTATGGATTACTCCCAAATAAGTAAACTTCAGTGGGGAAGGGAACCTGGACAATTCTGTGGAAATTGTTCTTAAAAGGGCTGCTAAAAGTATTTTGGCTTCTGTGTTACTGATTTTACTCCAAGGGCCTCTGTCTAGTACCTCAGTTTTAATATTCTCCAGGGTGAAAACCAGTATTCATGGTCTCAGTGTCTGAGAGCATAAGGAATAGCAGTCTTGCAGCAGCTCTATCATTAAATATACATGAGTCAGGAGCCTACCCTTCCCAAATCAGGAGGAAATGATTAGTTAAAAATAAGTAACTTATTAAATGTAGGCATATTTTAATTTAATTTTTTTTAATATTTTTTGTGTAATGAACCCTTAGGAAAAACTTGGGTCAGATTTCTAAATTAGATTTCTAACCACGCAGGCAGAGTTCTCAAGAAATCACATGACCTAAGGATCTGAAGTTTGATGGTAAGCCTTACTTATCATGAAACAACATGGGAGCTGGCAACACAGCGAGGACATTATAAGGATTTATAAGGCAGCACAAGGTTTTTAAGGTGACCAGGACCAACCTGATCATTATGAGCATACATTGGAACATATCTGTGATAGTACGCATAAATGAGTAAAATTCTCGTTAAAGATCATGATTGTAGCTAAACAAGTGCATGAAAACTTTTTGACTTGACTTGTCAATACTGAAGTAAAACCCAATGGGAGAAAATGATTTGCCTGTTCCTGTGTCGTGTTTCTTTGTTCTTCTTGCGATGGATTAGGAACATTAGTCTGGCAGTTAGCTTAGGGGATATCTATCTCACAGAAAATATTTTCAACAGAGGACTTTCAGCTGTCATTGAGAGTGTGTTTGGTTTTTCTTTTCTTCATGCTTCTTGATATTTTTTTTTTCCTCCTTCACTTGCTAAGTGGAACAAGTTAAGCTTGTCTAGTGTCTCTTGCCTACAGATCTATTAATTTCCTGTTATCTCCAAAACCTTTGTCTTACTTGCTCTTATTTGATTTCCAGAACATCAATGGCCATGGTTTTCCATATTTTTCCAGGCAACATGGGACCAATGCCCCTTTTGCAGCAAGATCATAAAACTTAGACTGTGATCAACAACACAATGGTCTTATATAACATTGTATAACAGATATTTTTATTCCTATTTCTTATATCTGTTCTTTCAACAGATTTTATTTTTATTTATTTCTGAGGTTCTGAGTAAGCATTAGTCCACGCTATATTCTTCTTTCCAGCTGATAATGCCAAGATGCTTCTACAGTGCTCACAGAAGAATTGATATAAGTGTTTTTAGTAGAATACCTAAAGCACAACTCCTTTGCCTTCATGATCTAAGGATTATACTGTTTTCCAACTGTTTGTCACTTATGTCACAGAAAATGGGAAAAGAAGTTTAGATATAACAATCCCCAAATCCCAGTTTCCACCACCACTGCTTTTCAAAAATTTAGGAATCCTACCTTTTGTGTTGGCCAAGGCATCCCTTTCAGTTTCCTTTCTCTGCTTACCTGGTTTTAGGTCAAAGCCAGCTTAGGCACCTGGAACTACTCCTACATTGCCTGTATATAACAGACATGGTGTTCTGGAAAAGCTGAACAAATGAACTCAAACATAAGAAATCACATAAAAAAAAAGGATTTTTGGTTTAGTTTATAGGGATGATGTTCAGCAGTACTACAAAGAGTTGTAATGCACAGGAGCACAGGATGTTGGTTCTTCTGTCAGTTGGAAATAGAAATTTCCTGTTAACTTAGCATACATACTAAATTAATTCATTCCTGCTTCTTTTCTTTTTAAAGTGTGCTCACACAACTACAGTGCTGAAACTGGTGTGCTAGCATCTCCAAACTATCCCAATGACTACCCTGTCCGGACAGAGTGCATATACACCATCACAGTGGGAATAAATAGACAGATTGTGCTGCACTTCACCAACTTCTCCTTGGAAGGGAATAAACGCTGTACAGAAGATTATATAGAAATCAGGTAAGTCTAATTATTTAATTTGTCTTTATTAATGAAGTTGTCTAAATCCACTTTGGGATGTTCAGAATCTGTAGTTTTAAATATACACCTATGTTGTCACTGTGGGAAAAGAACTTACCAGAGAACTTTAAAGGCTGCCTTTTCTTCCTCAGAACCTACTCCATTGTTGGCTTTCCCACTTGATAAATTCCCTTCAAAGAGCAAGTGGAGTATGTTGTGTTCCCATACACTGCATTCTGGTTGTTATCCTTCATGCAGAAACAAGGAGTTTTATTTCCTGTTTTGTAACATATTCTCCATGCTATTGGAAAAGTCATGGCAATCAGGTGAAGTCCCTGGTGATTGGAAAAAAATGGAAACATTGTACCCATTTTTAAAAAGGGTAGGAAGGAGGACCATGGGAACTGCCCACCTCTGTGCCAGGGAAGGTGGTAGAACAGATCCTTCTAGAAGCTATGCTTGTCAAGGACAGGGGAGGTGATATGAGAGAGCCAGCATGGCTTCACCAAGGGCAAGTCCTGCCTGACCAACCTAGTGGTCTTCTATGATGGAGTGACTACATCAGTGGACAAAGGAATCACTACTGATATCATCTACCAGGACTTCTCTAAGGCCTTTGATGTGGTCCAGTACAACATCTTTCTCTCTAAATTCGAGAAGCATGGATTTGATGGGTGAACTGCTTGGTGGACGAGAAATTGGTTGGATTGTTGCATCCAGAGGGTAACAGTTAACAGCTCGATGTCCAGATGAATATCAATGATGAGTGATGTCTCTCAGGGGTCCATATCGGGACCACTATTATTTAATATCTTCATCAGTGACGTAAACAGTGGGATTGAGTGTATCCCCAGCAAGTTTGCAGACAACACTAGACTGAGTGGTGGTGTTGACATACCTGAGAGGCACATGTGAACCTCATGAAGTTCAACAAGGCCAGGTGCAAGATCTTGTACCTGGGCTGGGGCAACCTCTGATATCAATAAAGGCTGAGCGATGAAAAGATTGAGGGTAGCCCTGCTGAGAAGGACTTGGAGGTACGGGTGGATGAAAAACTGGTCATGAGCTCACAATGTGTGCAACTCAAAAGTAGCATGGCCAGCAGGTCAAGGAAGGTGATTTTTCCTCTCTTCTCCATTCTAGTGAGATAGAGAGCATTGAGATTCTGAATTCCTGCTGTATTACCTGGTTGTTTTCAGCTGCACATACAAACTGGGGACAGTTATGAAAAACTGAAAGGCTTTTTTGATATTTTTCCAAGTACAGTGCCTCATTTTTTTAATTTTGAAATGAAAATCTGACATAAAATTTAGCACAATTTTTTTAACAGTTAAGACCTTAATTTGGGGTAGGCTTGAATTATAATACGATTTTTTTTCACTTTTTCACCTTGAGAACTCAAGACATTTATTTATTGCGTAACTCTAACTCTATTATCACTGTTAAGAGCTCAGCAGCATTAAACATATTTTAAGATGTGACCAAAACATTGCTAAGTGCAACTCGGCACATTTCTGCTGCCATATCTATTTCCAGAATGTCTTAGCAAAGCTGATGGGGTAGCAACATAAGACTTAAGTGAGGTGCTACTCTGGTTCTTTGTCCTGAGGTGTCCTCTTGTAAATTACACTCAGGCAACTAAGAAAATTGTTTATCTGATCACAGCTGTAGAGGCCAAGATGCAAGTGAGGGAAGGTTGTGGCATAGTTCTTCAACTGCCAGTAACATGAAAGAGTGGCAAACAGTTAAAGCTGGGAGGATGACAATAAAACAAAGTGGTGAGGTCTGAGTAGAAATTTCTCTCAAAAGCAGGTATAAACTTATGAAAATCTAATTGAAAGTACTACTGTCCACTTAAATAGCACCAGATCTAGATCACAGCTGTATATAGCTATAAATGTATTTATTATTGTTATAATTACCTATATGGTATTTATAATGTGAAGGTACTTAAAGATAAGGTTACGAGCAACTGGTAAGCAAGTTGTCACAGTCTTTTATTGCCATGAGACATGTGCAGGAAGAAAAACAGAACATTAGGTGTTTAGCCTGATTAGAAAATTTTACTGGAAATATTTTTAAAAAAACAAGAAATAAGTGGTCATAGAAACAATATTGAAGGCTAAGAAAATATTTTGCAACATGCATCATATGGTAGAAAATAAATGTGCCAGACTAAGTGAACAAACTATTATTTCTTGAAATTAGATTACCTTTAGCTACACCAATGATTGCTACCTTGTAGAATACAGAGAAGGTCCTGTCTCTGCAGCACCAAGTCAGCTTGAGACAATTCTGGAGTCAGTCATTATATTGACAGCTCTGGACAGTCTGCATATATCAGAGACTGGATATACTCAGAAAGCAGGTGCTTGTGGTAGGACTTGCAACTGCAAGTAGCAGGACATTTCCAGTATTTGGTAGCTCTGTAGCTGTGGAAGATGGAGAGCCAAGATTAGTCTTTCCTAGGCCTGAAAAAAAAAAAAAGATTTTTGCTTTGACATTTCACGTGTTCCCTCTTTGACCCAAGATTTTTCTACTCTATCATTCTAGAGATGGAGGCTATGAAACTTCTCCTTCCCTTGGAAAATACTGTGGTACAGACCTGCCTCCTGTTATAATCTCTCATGGTAACAAGTTTTGGATAAAGTTTGTAAGTGATGTGTTTGGCACAAGTACAGGATTTTCAGCAGAGTGGGATGGTACATCAGCAGGTAAAATGACTGCATCAAGCAGAAAACCATTTTGAACACCTCATTTATGATCTTTAATTTCTATTTAATTTCTCATCCTTTTCCCCACATCTTTTCTTCTTCCTGTCTTCTAAAATCTATCTGCTAACTATATAGCAACATATATTCATGTTGTTAAGATAAAGAATACTACTTTCTTGATCCTTGGGCTTTCTTTTTCTCCTCACGGAATGATATAATATTCCCTAGATATAACGTAGCATCAACTTTCTCCTGTGTTTAGGAAAGCAGTAAGCACAAATTTAATGGAGAGGCTTCCATTTGGAGATTAGCTGTCTATCAGGAGCACTCTTCAAATTAGATAGTTAATACTTCTATGGGATCTCCTCTGCTTACGGCACTGTTGGCTAAATGCAGATTGTTGGGGCATAACTGAAGAGGTTCAGGGCATGTGAAAGAGGTCAGTAATGTGAATCTCACACATTGTGTATAATTCCTTATTCTGCTAGATGTTAAATGTTCTGTTTCTTTGCCATCTTCAGGTTGTGGTGGGACTTTGATGGCAGCTTCTGGTATATTCATGTCTCCAAACTACCCCATGCCATATTACCACAATTCAGAGTGCTACTGGATGCTCAGAGGAAACCGAGGATCCCCATTTGAAATCCAATTTGAACAGTTCCACCTAGATTATCACCTAAAGTGCAACTTCGATTACCTGGTGGTATGTCCCTTGTGACACTTTGCTCCACAGAAAGCACCTGAGTATGAGGAGAACACAGCCACTGAAAAACATATGGCCTGGTCTTCAAATGTTTGTAAGTGAACAGACCCAGAACAGGAAAGCTTGATGCTGACCAGGTACCTTCATATTACAGAGCAATGAGAAGTAAGGCAGCAGTGTCTGTGTAGCTGCTGGTAAGAAAAGCATTCATATAAAGGCCACTGAGATGAGAATCTGCCTGTATCTTTTAAATTTTCTGTGTTCTGGACCAAGGCCTTAGTACGCTTTCTTAGTAACTTACAAAGAAATAGGCATAACAACATCAATAACCTTGTTGTTAATCTCAAATTTCATATTTGAATTGTTGCATAAATTTGAAATGGAGTGCACTTCTCCCCAGTTTATGAGTAAACCCCTCAAAACCTATCAGTATTTGATTAGTGGCTTCCTGATCTTCCACTGATGTGGATTGTTTCTGAAATGCTTGTCAGGCTTTTCTCTGAGCAAGAATAGAATTTAACTTCTTTGCCTAGTAACAATTCCCTAAGCAGACAATTATCAGGGGAAAATTAGTTGGATATGTAGTGTTATCATCAGGTTTATTCAATTAATTTGTTTGGGTTTTTTTTATAAGGTATATGATGGCAACAGCAGTAATGCTAAACAGCTAGGTAAATTTTGTGGGAACCAGATACCACCACCCATCCATTCCAGTGGAGACAGCGTGTATGTAAAACTAAGGACAGATGACAGCCTGAGTGGTGGAGGTTTTTTAGCCACATACAAACAGGGTAAGTAATTTAAAGAAGATGGTAAGAACATGTATCTACAGTTTGTTCCTGAAACTGCTTCTTGCAGCCCATGATCTTACTTATTCATGGACAGAGGACGATGTATAGAGCAGAGCATATTATTGACCCAGATTCTCTAGTCTGCTGCAGTCACAGAACACAGAGTGGCAAAAATTATCTGCCCATCTGCCTTTGATGGAGATTATCTCCTCCCTAGAAGAAAGCTGGAGAGGTGGTTCTACTTGTATTACCTGTTCCAGTGACATTTGCCACTCCAGATTTACTCAGAGTAACAAGCTGAAGTTCCACTACAGGGTAGATTGGACTGTTCTTGTTCTGCACAGCCAATCTCTGGACTTTTTAACAGACAAGGCAGATAGAACAAACTTCTCCGCTTTCTAGCTGCTTGTGAAGCAGAATGGCAAAAAGTAAGTGAGTTAACCCTTAGTCATCCTGGGTCATGGTGGGTGCTTAGGATCATTTAGCCCAACTGGGACACTTCAAAAAGTTTCATTTTTCAATTTTGTGGTAAGGGTCACAATTTTCTGGCAACCTTTTTTTCATTAAAATAGTTCTACCCCAGAAATATCAGAATATTATAAGGAGAAAAGTCCAAGAAGATACATGACAAATTCAAGTTATTTTTTTTCCCAGTCATAATCTTGAATATTGACCTAACTTTTACTTTTCTCCTTATACAGTTTAGCATATGTGATTAAATGCACATTGGAACATAGAGAATTTCATTACATGTGAAATGATTTGCCAGCATCTTTGTATACCCTAAATATAATGTGTCCAAGAGATAGGGACTGCTATGGGTTTATAGATATTAAGTTGTCATAGGTTTGGCCAATAGAAAATGGATCATGAAAAGAAAAAGCCTATTCATCCATTTGTGGCACATACAAAAATTAGAAGAGTGAGGATCTGTCATTCCTTAAAGATAGTACAGGCTTACCTACAGTGTACTTCTCAGACTGCTAAGTCAAGATATTAGAAGTGTTTCCCTTCTTTCATTAATTAAACAGAGAGAGCACTTTCAAAGTACTCAGATGCAGAACTTAAGCTATCAGATGTGATCTACATCTTACATTCATATTTAATCCTTGAAGATGCATAAGAGAAAGCTTTCAATGTCTTATCTACAAGCTAAAATTATGTAGGAAGTAGTGGTATAGAACTAGATGCCAGATGCATTTACATGTACTTGAAAGAACTGTAATGATAGATTGGAAAATATTGCAAAGGTAAACATGGTATCAAGTTGACATTTAAAGGCATCTTTGTGTCTGATATCTGCTTCTAATAAAATCCTGATGGAAGGAGTAGCAGCTTTTACCCATTTTGTGTTCTTCAAAATCCATTTTGTGCTAATCTGGTCCTTTCAGACAGTGTATGCTTCAGTGTAGCTCTGCAGATAAGTTCCACTCCACCTAACTCTGACCACCTTCAGCTGTACCTGGAGCATTTTGAAGTCCTAAAAACACAGACTTTGCTGCTTTGTATATCATTTGGAAAGAATAAAAAAACTTTGCAGGATATAGGTGCATTATCCCTAGTGACAGAAAACAGAAGAATTTTGCAAGTGAATCTCAGCTATTTCTGAGAAACACTGGAGATTTGCTGTAGAAAGCAAACTGCTTGTCCTGCTTCCTGAGCCCTGGCTACTTATTCTCTGTGCACTACACTGATCAGCTCCCTACACACACTGTATGCTGTTTCCAGACAAGGGATTGCCCACATTGATAATTTCTGTATTTAGTGAAAGCTGGATAGAGGAAAATGAGACTTACAGATCTGATACCATAATTGTAATTTAACACCTTACCTAGTTCAGTTTCTTTTCCATTTTCTCTGCACTTCAAGGAAAGCTCTTACTGTTCCAGGTGAGCGTACGGTTCTTATGCTACAATGCTACTGGATGACCCACGAGTAGAATGATGGCTCCTTTTTAAAGGATTTCATGATCACTTCCAGTTCCTGGACCTAGAAAATCTAGTACAAGTAGTGTACTTTCCATTTGTTATTTTAGCCAGGGATTATAATTTTTTCCCCAGTTTTCTGGAATAAACTACATTAATCCATTAGTCAATCTTTCTTGAACACCTTCTGCAAATTTGTAAATTGTTTCAAATGAAGGGGCAAATTTCTATTATTAGTTAAAAAATAAGAAAAAAAAAAGAAAACTTATTTCAGGAATAAGCATGTACTCAGAGTTAAAGAAAACTGCCCCAAAAATATATGTGCTACATATACTGTTAAGTCTGCAGGTATCAGAAAAGGAAGACATAACAGAGCTGAAAGATTCAAGTTTGGAAAGTCTGCATTTTGTCTGCAACATACGCAATGTATTCCTGAATACATCACAATGCTCTTTCTGCATGATTTATATTCTCTAGCCTGTGAATAATAATAATATTCTTGCATTATAATGCTATCAATAACTTCAATTAGTAGTTTTTTGAGATACTGGGTTAATAAGCACCACACAAAAATAATTTGTTATCACTTTTTTCAGTTTGCCGTGAAGTACTCACTGTTAATCGTAGCCATGGCGTATTGGAAAGTTTAAATTATCCAAATAATTACCCATTAAACGAGCACTGTGACTGGACTATCCAAACCACCAAAGGGAACACACTCAACTATAGCTTCACAGCCTTTGATTTAGAAGATGGATCTGATTGTGACCATGACTTCTTGAAGGTATGAACCCAAATTCTACAAGTAAGAAATCCCAGGTCTTCACTGTTAAAGAAATACAGTAAAGATGCAGAACACAAAAGGGAAATTTATCTTTTCTAAATTTAGCCATTAGAACTCAAGTGTTAAGTCTAAACAATTTGTTCCTGTTTCCTCTGCAGTCAGTAGGGAATGAAGCATTGCTAGACCTTAAGACTGGTGTCTGCAACAGGGAGGATGAATCACTTTGCAGGTGACTGTATTTGCTCCTTGGAGTCTCACTATCACCTTAGATTAAATGCACTGTCTTTTATGGGTGAAGTGAAATCTTATGATTCTAGCTTCATATAAAGAGGAAATTCTGAGATTAGTAAATTGATTGCAAAAAGGTAATGACCCATTTTTTCCTCTTGCTTTTATTTCAGAAGGAATGGGAAATGTTCAAAAACTTTAAAATATGTTATTTCTACATTTTTAAAGGGGGGGGGGTGTTGTGTCTACTGTTTGTATTTTCCTTTTCATTATTATTTTGCTTCTTTAAATCGACTAGAAGAAACTGATTTTACCCACAAACAAAATGAAACATTTTTAGTCAAATAAAGCCATCCAGTCAATCTAAAGCAAAGTACCCTTTATTTTCAAATCTCAAAAAATTGATTTCTGGGACAACTGACAAGATATTTTCTCTCAGTTTTGTACTTTGTACTGCGGGAAGTAGAGTGTAGTCATGATCACTGCTATACTAAGGTTTATTATCTCCTGCCTACAATTTTGTGTTTTGGTGAACTAATCCATCCTTCAGATCTCACTGTTGCACAGGGTGCTAGCATGTAGCCCTTATGATCTACTTACTCAGGTTTCGCACAAGACAAATGGAAATTTAGAGAAGAGTTAGAGAAGACCCCTTACAGCTAAGAAGAGGGCTAAGGTATACTTCTCACGTTTCTGGGGATACTTACTTATACTGGGGTTTCACAGAAGGTCCAGCAATCTGCCTGGTGATGGGATAAACTGTTTCCTATAGATGTCCTCCCTCCCTCCTTCTACCTCCTTAGTATGCCAGCTTTCACAGCTCAAAATTGGCAAGAAACTGGCAAAAGCAATGTTCTTCCAGCTTTCTTCTCTTTATGGCCAGGAATAAAAAGAAAGAATAGACACATGAAGAAAATATACAAGGAAGCACTGTATTGAGGACTAACTGTTAAACCCTGGTTCATTTTTTTGTGAGAAGGCTGAGAAAGAAGCGTTGCAGCCAGCCAGTGCTAGTCTCAAGATCTGTAAGCTCTTGATCCGTGAAAAGCAGGAGCCTTGCACGCAGTAGCCAGCCAGGAAAGAGCAAGAGACTTGCCAGAAGATGCTATTCTAGACATAAGTAAAGGCTGGAGGAATAGTGCCAGAGGCAAGGACCTAATCCAAAGCACTTAACAGAAATAAAACATACTGGAGGGAGTGAGGAGACAGGGAGCAGAAAAGTACTCGCACTCCTAGTTTTAACAAATTTTCAGTGTTTCTAATCATAGAAAATACAGACTGAAAGAGGTATAAAGAGGAAAATGCAAGGGGAAACCAAAGTCATTGAAGTATGTTAAGGAGGCTTTAATTAGCAATTCATGTGAAATTACAAATTTTTCTCTAAATGACATTAAGAAATGCCTCTTGGAAAAGATATTCTCATTTGGTTGTTGCTTGCTGCACAAATATGTGCCATAGTGTAAAAAAGAGAGCAAGGTTGAACCAGCCAGGGTACTGAGTAGTGTTTGGTTCCATCCTGTATTTTGCGAAAGAGGAGTATGTTGGCAAGGCTAGGAGTGCTCTGTGGTGTAGGGGAAAGGGGGAATCATCTGGAACAAGTGTGCAGTTCACTTTCTAAGCAGCCTGAAGGTATTTGGGACTTTTTGGTCTGAAATCTATGTCTGACGCTACTGCAAACTGGAAAACCGGTTAATAAAAACGACCTCAAACAACTCAGAGCTGCTCAGCTAAGATAAAACTCTTTTCTGCCACATACTAGTTTTGAGATTCTTTTACTGCAAAGAGGCCTAAAAGGGGAAAGCTCTGATGCCCTGGCTGAATATAACAATGAGAAAATAGGGGTATGATCCTGTTCACTGTAGTCCAAATCAGTGGTGCATGGACCACGTACCAGAACGCTTCACCATTTTCTTGGAGGAAATGGAAAGCTGCTGCTCAGACATGTATTTGCAATCACAAAACAGAATGGCAGGTGATGTTTTCCCTCAGGAGCTTTTAAGTGCCCCTTTTCCCATCTCCTTTTTTGCTTAGTTGTAGCAGCTCAGTCACTCAGCCCCTTGCACCAGGCAGCAATGCTCTACTTGGCTTATTAGCTCTGAAGTAGCCCTGACAGTAGTAGCCTGGTGCTACATTGCAGCTGGCAGCTGGTAGGCTTGGTGACAATATTTGCTGCTTGCTGGGAGGCTGGGGACAGGAAGGACAAAAATTAGCTGTTCGGTTGAATTAGGTGATGATCACAGTGTGATGGTAGAGAGAGTAAGGGAAAGTGACATGTGATGGAGAAGGACAAGATCAAACATTGCAGAAGTGTTACAGCAGAGACCTGACCTGCATGAGCAGAGTACAATCAAGAAATGGCAGCTGAAAAAGGAAACAGCAGAGTTGCTTTTAGAAGTCAGTGGGAGAAATGGATTTAATGCATGTGGACATAGTTTTAGACACTGCAAATATTTCAATTTCTGATTTATTGGAAATCTTTCTGAATTGTGAAGAAAATCATTGTGCTTCATGGGGGCAGCTAGAGTGGGCAATCTGTGTTCCTGAATGGATCTGGCCCACTGTCCCAGTCTTCATACAGGAAAAGGGTCTGTTCTTCAGCTTTATGCTTGATTATGTCTAGTTCAGTCATGAGGCAAATATAGACTATATTAATTTGCTACTTGCTCCCTGGCTTAGTCCACATATGAGTCAGTAATTAAATATGCAGAATAGTGACAAACTCAAAAACTTCTATACACAAGGATTCCTGGTGGTTGTCCATCATAGAATTGTAGAATGGTTTGGCTTGGAAGGGACAATGAATGCACTGAACAGGGACACCTTGAAGTAGAGTAGATTGCTTAGAACTCCATCCAAACTGACCTTGAAGAATTTTGAAACACATCAAAGAAGCTTTATGCTTTTTTATAGGAAGGCACAAGGCAATAGACCAGTAGGGTAATGGTGGTGTACCATTTGCCTCAAACTTTCAGCAAGTGTAGTATCATTTACTGAGGCACATCTATACCTAATGTTCCTTGGTTCCATTACTGCATGAATACAGGCAGCTTTGGGTTCCTCTGTCCCAGGAGAGCACTAATGCTAGGTAGCTGCAGGATTGCTAGTGTTCCACAGACCAAGTCTTAAAACAAAATACAACTCCAAGAAACCAATCAACCAACCAAACTCAGATGAAAAACAGTAGAGAACCAGAGGCAAATCTGAAGTATGCTGTAGAGGTTATCAGGCATTAGGTCATTCCGCTTAACAACAAACAATTTTGTTCATTTTAAGTGGAATACAGTTCTTATAGAACAGTACCAGGTCTTGCACTTAACAAAAACAACCTTGTTTCACAGGGATTGTAAAATGAGAAACTAACTTAAAAAAAAAAAAAAAAAAAGAAGAGAAAAAGAGAGAGACAGAACATGTGCAGAGTCACCAGTGCAAAACCTACCAGACACAGTGATGGTCCACCTTCCTTACACACCTTGCACAAAGATGGCAGTGCTCTGCTTGGGCTGGTCTGACCAGCTGGCATTTAGTGCACGAGTCCCTTTTCACACTTTCCAGCTCTTCAGCTGGCATCCTGGAATAACCTTGACCTCCCCATTCACAGCACAGCCACTGGCAGCTCCTGATGTGGTGATGCCATGAAGCCCATTGGAGCTCCCTCTGATATGATATAAGGCATACCAAATAACAGACTGTTTCCTAGCGATGCTACATTAGCTGTAATTAGATTGGATGGTCTTTAAATTATGTTGTGTGCTGTGGATTGGCCTAATAACCTAACATTAGTCTTTCTAGAGGAGCCATCAGGCTGTAGCCAATGAGATATTGCAGACAATGGCATAGAAATGTCATTCCTTCCTCTACATTCTCTAGGTTATTAGCTGAACAAGCATACATTTAACTGCCCATCTTTAATGATTAATTACCTTCTTATTTATAATGACAGAACATAATATCCACAGAGGTGAAACAATGTTATAAGGAGGATGTCATGTTATTTCCTGGAAGATCAGAGTCTTGCAGGAGGACTGAAATTTATTCCTTTCTTAGCTGAGAGAAATAAGTTAAAAAACACTAATCTTTCTCAATATTCTTCTGCTCAGAAAGTCTTGAAGTCCCTTGAAGTCCAGTCTGTTTAGCATCTGCTTCTTGTAAGTACAGAGAAGACCTTGCCCAGCCTTTTGCAAGATGCTACCGGCCTGATAAGCAGATGTTAAAATTGTGTTGTGCAGCAAGACAAGGTTCAGAGTTCTCTGTTTGAGCCTCACTTCTTTGGACTGTGCAGGACAGTAGTCTAGCAGCAAGGATAGAGTAATCATTGGGTTAATGCAAAAGTACATCTTATGGGGGCAAACAACTGCCTGATAACAACAGTAACCTTCCTTCTGCTGCAGGGCGGGACAGAGTTCCTCTTTGGAATAAAGCACTTCCTTGCTTGCTTTTTGCCAGCGTATTTAAGAAGTCCTGACTTTCAGCAGTTAGGCTCAGAGTGGTTGAAATACCATTGTACCCTTACATGTGGAATAATATCAAATGAGTACATTAATTAATATGGCATCTGCTTCTGGGAACTGTTTCATTTCCTTCTGCTGGTAACAGGATACATTCTTTTCTTTTCCCCTGTTTTTTTAAACCACAGTAGCATTCCATGCCATAATATCCTTTTTCTCCACCTGGGAATACTGCATTAGATAATTGTCACTTGCACTCAGCTGGTCATCCTCTCTTCTTATTAGCTTTTCAGAAAAACTGAAAAAACCTTTGCCTGTTTCTAGTTTTACTCCCTTTTATACTTGTAATTATTAAATATGCTTAAACCATATTAAGAGATTACCATTATTACATTTAATTTATGAGTGTGTCTTTATAAAGTGCTGCAGGAATTCTCCAAGCACAGAGAATAGTTTTGCCTATGGCCATGCATTGATTTACAAAATGTCACCGATATTACATCACCCTAAGGAAGCAGATGATATATTAAATATACCATCCAGGTTTTGCACACAAAGCTCAAATTACAGCCTGCTGGCTACACTGCAGTTAGTATCCATTAACATGTTACCATTCGAGCTGGCAGCAAGCCAGCTCATCCCTGAATTCCTTCAAGAGTTTATGGGCCCCCACAAGACGTCCTTCAGTGTAAGACAGTAAGGATAAAAGTGACAGTTCTCCATGGCTTTCTGTGGCAGGCCTTAGCATTGGTAGACAAGCAAATCATAGCCCTTGCACTGATTTTTAATGAGAGATCTGGACACTCAGGAGGAGAGTGTTGGGGCAAAAATCTGCCCATCTTAGACATAACTTGCTCAGGGCTCAGATTTTTGTTTTCCTGATTGCCTACATTGCCAGAATCAAAGTACACTTTGGCACACAAAACTCCCCACCCCTCAAGATGGCTAAATTTGTCAGTGATAAAAGGGTTGCATGGTGCCTACAGAAACCTCAGATGACAAGAAGCACGAGTGAAGCCAGCACAGACTGCTCTTGGACTCACAAAATGAGTCAGACCTTCATGGACACTGTGTTTTCCACACCCTGCCAGCTCAGAGCAATGTGACTTTGCCTGTACGTTCAGGAAAAAGCACTGGACAATGAAGTAACTGTAAAATAATACCATATGATGGTAGTGTGCATGCCCCTCCTAGGGGAAAGAGCATTTGGGACTCATCTATTTGCAGCTGGATTCTTCTCTCCTCTGTTCTTCTGTATTCCATTTTTTGCTGGAAAGCCTTGCCAGCATCTGTGAGACTGTGCAACGAGATGGCTTATTCCACTCAATACAGGCTTCACAATATGAAATGACATGGTACCTTGAGAAACCCCATCTGAATTGGTCAAAGCTTCCCCTCATCAAAGGGAAGCACCCAGATGACTCAGAGAAAACCACACCAGACTTTAAGGAAGGTCTCCCCTCCCCACTGTTCCCATTAGCAGGTGGTTTTGCTTTCCTGAAAGCCTAAGAGAAGGGAATATTTCCCTCTTCTCCCACCTTCATTTGCTGAGACCAAGATTCAGCTCTCCTCAGTTGCCATAGTTATGAATGATGCAAATTTTCTGAAATGAGGGGATTCCCAGAGTGGATCTTGCCCTTTCTGGGCTCAGATGGTGTCATTGCGACATTGCTTGCATTGACAATTCGGTTCATCTGGGCTGAGTAAGTACATGAGGAGCAGCACTCAGGCCTCTGCATGCATCAGCACTCCTGTAAACTGCTCAGACTCACCCTGGGCTTTTCAGAGCAGACAAAACTTCTCCATCTCCCCTAACTGCTGCATCCCTAGGCATAGCCCCTTCTCTTTGTAAGGAGCTTTTCCCATAGTAGCAGCTTTCTGATGAAGAATAACTTTGGAAATATTATTGTTCCAAGCTCTAAAACAGTCCTACTTCCTCCACCCTGAGTGGATTCCAGACAACATGGTAATCATGTGGAGGTGCTCTCCTACTACAGACTTGGGGTTTTGAAATATTATGCTGAACAAACAAGGTTTTGAGTGCAGGTCTTGTGGTTGACCAACTGGATGCATATCTCCTGGGTATTCCTTTCTTAAACAGCAGTTGTTTCCTACTCCAGTATCTAAAACAGTTTTAAAATTTCATCCAAAGATACACCCTGCATTTCTTACATTCTTATAATAAATCCAGCGCCCTGCTATAAAAATTACTATTTTTATATCATTTGCAGAAATAAAGCTTTTCTAGAAAGTCAAGAATGAGCTTATTTGCCTGTAGCTAGAAATCCTTGTTTTCTTTGACAATGTGGTAATGTAATGCATGAAAAAGTATTTTAAAAAAAATATCACTGCTGTCCAATGTGGAATTTGACTTTGCTTGAAATTTTCAGAGGGCTCCGAGTATTTCAGGTTGAGGTTATGAGACAAAACAGACTCAGATACAACTCCGACTTTTGAAATGTTAGACATTTATACATATCCATATGTTAGATAAATCCCAGCAAGATTGACCAGTGTGCCTATATGTCTAATGATGTGCTGTGTCAAATTCCATTGTGCTATGGTATAAAATGGTTAATTAGTGAAAGTGTGTTATTGTATAGAGACAAGAAAGTTGCCTACAGTGTTCAGAGCAAGGAGTTATTTATTAAAGGTCTTCTGGGGCAGAAAAGTATTTAAGCAGTCATATTAAAACATTAGTATGAGTTCTTAATGAGGGATTTTCTTTGAGTGGCAACTGCCAACGCTTCTCACTATGCAAGTACAAACACAACCTTATTTTTTTCTCCTGTTTGTTCAGAAATAACAAGGCTCCACGCAATAAATCGCTCCAAGTCTTAAGCTGCCTTTATTTCTATGAAAACTATGTCGCTGTGGTGCTAAGAGTGTGCAATGTGCCACATCCTGGAACTTTAGTTTGTTTGGTTTTTTTCTCTGGCTGACAGACCTACAGGTTCTTAACTCTAGTGCATCTAGAAGGAAATGTGTTGCTTGGAAATGGATTACTTTTATTTATGTTAATCCTTGCTTTAACAGTTAATGGTCATCTCACTTTGGAGTCCATTCTGTTACTTGGATGATGATTATATTGCCTGGTATTTGTTTAATTTTGTTTTCTGGTAACACATTTTTTGCAATGCCATCAAAATATCCTTTCCAAAATATGCATTTAGGAAAAGCTGCTCAGGTACCTGTGGTTGGTGCCTCTAGTGTTCAGATCAATCAAAATGATCCCATATCAGGCTTTTTTCTTTAAAGAGGAAACGGATGCTTGTGTGTGTCAGAATAGTTCTTCAAGGATGCCCTAGACACTCCATCAATGGGTGGGGCACATGCAGTTATGCTGGTCTAACCCAAGGCACAACCTCCTTTTCTGAGTTCTGCCCAGGGCTGTTCCTGCTGGTCACTGTAAAGAGATTTTCAGACTGCTGACAATTCATTTCAAGACTCAAATTGAAACAATTATTGATATAATTAGTCATAATTATATTATGAATTACGACATCTGATAATAGAATTATTTACAGTACAATAAAAGGAGAACTGTCAGTATTCATAGGATGGATTTTCCCTTCATATGAAATGGAAAGAGCCTTTTCACAGGAATAAAGTCCTCCAAGAGAAAACTGTAATTTTGTCCTAAAACCCCATCAGTTTTCTGCAGGAAAACCAAACAGATGGAGTCCCACAGCCTGTCTGGAAGGATTCTGACAGTTTCACTTTACAAGAAGAAATAAGCTTTTCAAGGTGCTCAGCTAGAAAAATTTCCCTGCTTCAAGTAGTCCAAATGGAACAAGTACAAAGTTTCTTTCATCACATTTGTTTGAGATCTTTTTTCTTCCCATGCAGCAGAAACTTCATTTTCCAGTTGTCTCAGTCCTTGAGCCTTGCTCCTGTTCTGGCAATGAGCTTCTCTGTGGCACAGGTCATGCCACTTCTCTTTGCTCTTCCAAAGACAGGTGAACAGCTGTGGCCTCCAGGGCATCCTTACTGGTGTCAGCAACAGATTTTGAGGCTGAAGAGCCAGAAAAGGCAAAATGTAATACTGGTGACCACAGTGTCTCCTCTGGGTGAGCTACCCAAGCCAAACATTTCCTGCAGCCTTGGATAGCCCTGCTATCCCAGCCCCACTGCAAAGTGCAGCAGATGGTTGTCAGTTGCTACTTTGCTGTAGGGCAGTCCCACAGACTGATTCTTCCCTGCAGAGAGCTGGTACCTCCCCTTTCTACTTTTGTGTCAGCCTATACGCTTGCACCTGGGCAGCCTGGTAAGCAGTTTCTCTTAACAGTTACTGAGCTCATGCCTAACATTATAATTTGTCTGAATGCACTGCATCCCTACCTGGCCCTGGTGCCTGGGTGCAGGCCAATGACACCGTGCACTCCAGGTGCTGCTAGGGAATTGCTTTTGGTAAAGAGGGCGAGCTAAGAATCTGAATGTGTGCTACAGCTGTTTGCATATTTTGCCTGTTAGATTGTCTACCAAACACACTACAAAGCCCTTGGATTTTCTGATGGAGCCTAGAATGTCTGAACAAAGAATAACTTACAAAACAAATGTCTGCACAGAAAAGGAGCAAAGCTCAATCCCCAGTTCCTAGAGTAAGTCTGGTACCAGCCTGGCTAATAAACTACCCCAAAATTAAATTGTCTCCCACAGATTAGGAGAGTACTTTGCTTAGTATAGCCTGGAGAAGAACCTTTGCTTGATTTGCAGCAGTTGAGGATAGCACAGCTGACAAAGCAGACCCTTAAGGAAGAAACACTGTCTCAGAGATCAGAAGAGAAATCATGGCTCATGAGATCTGTATTCAGCTTAGTTTCTCTTGCCTGTATTTGTGTAAGCGCAAAATGTGGTTTGAGAAGTTCAAAATGTCTTGTGAAAACACACAGCTGTTCCCTTCATTTAGAAGTGAAAGACATCTCGAAATTCTAGGAGTCGTGGTTCTGCCTCCCTCAATGAGTTACAGCTGGCCAGGCACTCAAATTTCCTGCGAAACTCCCCTCTGAACCCAGACCCACGGGGCAGCGCAGCATGAAGGGATTGCCATAGTAACCGTCCTTTGTGTCTCAAAAAACTGATGGACTGTTTTCAGGGGAAATTACACAGAAATGTGACATTCTCTGTCTTAGATAAAAATAACACTCCCTTGATGACTCAAAGTTCCAGGAGACTTATGAAGGTTGATTTTTTTTTGTTTGGATTTGAAAGTTTCTGGGTATGATTAGTTCATAGTTCTTTAGATAGATTTTTCACTTGTAATCGCTAAAGCTAACAGCTGATAGTTGAATATGTATCTTAAGACAGTTTTTGCTTCTATACAGAGTTGATTCAAAATCTCCACGTTGATTCATTCTTCCCCATTCATATTTTTCTGGTATAAGGTTTCCATGGCTTGAAGACACAGAATTATGAGTAGTATATACCACAAAGCTGCTGAAGGAAGTAGTACTATTAAAAAATCTAATTGGATCTGACTAATTCATTTTGCTGAACTTAAGCAGTACATGTGAAGCTCTTGGCTTGGAGGAAGATCAAAACTGTAATGCTGGGCATGGGGCAACTCATCTTTCTGTCAGGCAGTCCTTCAAGCTTTGTGTGTGGAAAGAATACAAATGGATCTTCAAATTCTTATCATCTAATCTTTGTGACAATTTTGTATCTACTATTGACCACATCTAATTTGGAAAAACTACCAACAATGGGTCTACAATTAGAAACTTCCTCAAGTTTTTCTGATCTCACCTAGAGAAATCATACCAATTGGAGTGGTAGTTCCATATTCTTTCATGCTCTGCACCTTTCACTGCATCAGAAGAAACAAAATGGTCATGGTCACTAGCCATAAAATAGGCCATGGAATATTACCTTAGCATTATTCCTGCAATTTCCTCTAACCTTTGGCTGAAATACATCCAATTTACTTTTTACTAAAAGAATACATTCAAACTAGACTGTCTGCTTGAGGGTTTGAAACTATTTGAGTAGATTTCTTGGTCCCAACTATGTCTTAAATCACCCACAGGATTTCTGAAGGTTCTGCAACACCAATATTTTGAACAGAAAAGCTGAGGGTTTAATTACTCTGTCACATGTGTGAAAATGTGTGCAAAATCTAGTAGCTAGCATGGTTAATCAATATTTACTGCAATATCATACTTCCATACCACAGGTCTGGAGTGTAGGAGAATTCTCAGTGCGATCAGAGGTATTTGGAAAAGAGATTTGAACAGAGAGCAAAAATAAACAAACAGTAGCTGTTTTTCTAGAGATCACAGATTTGATTCTTTGCATGGGGAGAACTTTACACTGATGGCTTCAGAACAGACAAAAGTTTTTGTTGAAATTCTGAAAGGAATCATGCCAAAAATTCACAATGAGAATGTTCAGACAGGGTTTCTGTGCCAGTGATTTCCTAGGTTATGTTAGAAGGATGTGCTCTGTGATTCAGAAGAGAAGATGAACTGTGGTGAAGTGATAAAAATGCACCCAGGGTTGCAGCTTTTCTAAGCTTTAAGAATCATAGTAACATAAGTAAGTAGACTTATAAGTAGACTTATAAGTAACATAGTAAGTAGTAATAATAAAGCAACTCCCAACTTGACAAGTGGCAATCCAATATCATAAGTCAAAGGCAGTTTAGCTAAAATTTTTTACCAGCTTTGCAAAAATTATACTCCTCATCCCTGAAAAATTACACTGACCATTGGGATATTTGATAAAGAACATAGATACATATTCAGTGGTTTTACTGGAAAAGACACAAAGCTAGAATCTGAAAGACCCCTTTAAACATGTTTGGAGAAAACTAATGTAAAGGAGCTTAAAACTTGGAAGCATCCTTCACCCCATCAAAATACATATTAAGTGTTTCCATTTAGATGTGATTGGAGGTCAAGACTTAAATACAAGAGTACTTAGCATTTTATTTGCTCTTGTTGAGCTGTTTGCTTGGGGTTTTGTTTGTTTGTTTGTTTTAGAGTGCTGATGTTTTAAGAATGGAATGGAAGATTTCTTACCTGTGTTTGAGGAACAGGAAGTTCTTTAGACTAGCTACATCTGTCAGCACATTGACTTAAGTACAAAATTCTTGTACTTAAAAAAATATTCAAAGAAAGCATGGCTCAGTCCACTTCCCCTCAAAGCAGGGCACTAGCATAAAATCATGAAACAATAAACTCGTGAAGTTTGTCATGTGGTTTTTGAGGATTTACTTTGCTTTTGGTTTTCAGTTTGTCCTCACTACTCTGGGAGGCCCTGATGATGCTGACTGCTTGGTTTTCTCTGTCACAAGCTCAATGAGTCCTGAAGTCATCTGAGTAATGTCTTAAAGAAATAAAGATGTAAACAGAGTTGTCACTGAGGCGTATTGAAGCACTGAGCATGTTAGATGCATGGTCAAAACAGACCCATGACATCCCCTTTTTCTTTCTATTTCAGTTTGTTGCCATTTGCCCTTTATCTTCTTCCTCAGCAACCCCCAATACACACCAAAACAGAAACAGCAACACCTTCCTGCTGTACACAGTGTGCAGCCAAGTTTAAAGACATATTGCACTTACATTTGCTCATCATTCACCCAAATCTTTCCATGCTCCCCAGAGCTCACTTTGCTGTGCAAAGGTGGCCAGTGTAAGAAGTCTCACTGTCTTTACTTTGACATTCTCCACAAAAAATAAGAATTGTGGAGCTGCTTTCCCTCACTGGGCTATTTTTTATTTCATTTCAGCTGTATGATGGGCCTGATGCACGATCCAACCTGATAGGCACTTTCTGTGGACAGTCACTTCCACTGGCAGGGAGCACTACAGGGACCAGCCTTCATGTCGTGTTTTATTCTGATGGTCTGAATGCTAGAAGTGGGTTCCAGATGCTGTGGCATGTTAATGGTAAGTTAGCCAGGTTTCATCTGGGAAGGTATGTTTGCTTCTTCCCTGTATGCATAATGGAATCACAGCTTATGCCACCCTATGTCAGCTAAGTAGAAATAACCTACTGGATCTCTAAGAACATTGCATTTCTTCATAATTCCTTAAATACTTTCCCAACGGATGTTTCTGCACAAGCACACTTTTGAAAATAATCTGATCAGCATTAGACAGCAGTTAGTGAAATATGCTTTGATTTTCTAGAGCAGGCACAGGGATAAGGTGCATGTGCAGGATTTCTGTACTGACCAAGAATTACATGCTGTTACATGGATAACTTTGACTTTCTAAATTGGGAAACACTCAGCCCTCAGTTTGTTCCATTCCTATATACTTGTGTTTTCTGTGCTGGCTCCTCTCTAGTTTTGTTTAGTGGTGCTTGTTTTCTTGGGTAGTGTGTTCATTTCCAGCTATCCCCTCCCCTCCTGGCCAAAGAAATTGACGCTCCTTGTGACATGCAAGAACAAGAGAAAAAGTACCCGAAGCACCTCCTGGCCAATTGGGTACTTTTTCTCTTGTTTTTGCATGTCACAAGGAGCGTCACAGACCTTATTAAATAGGCAAGAATGCACATCAATTATAATCAAATCTGTTAATGACTGTACAACTGCTAACTATGTTTGCAGTTTCTTGATAAGTGAGGCTACAAATGTAACTTTTTCATTTTGTTTATTTAACAGCAATGCTGGACTGTAACAAGATTGTGTGCCATTGTGCATCCAATCAAAGAGGATCCAACCTTGAAAATAATTAAATTGCCGCAGTTGCCCTGTCTGTCTAATCAGTTAACACCATTCATCTTTGACAGCATTGTAAAGCAGCTGAAATTGGCTGCAGAGGCCCCACTGTGGGTTGCTGAGGTGTATGGCATGCTATATATTGTTCAAATAGGAGCTCCTCAGCACTACCACAGCCTGCTGCCGCTTGCAGGCTCCTAAAGGACTCTCACTGATTAGACAGAGATTTTGCATTCATTGGGGGTCAAGGAGTATTTCTGAGCAAAGAAGAGACATATGTGGGAGGACTGAGATGTGTGGCAGGAGCTAGCAGGGGAAGCACTGCTGCACAAAGGTACTTTCTTGTGTTCTGAGGTGATGTCATTCTGGGAGTCCACAAAAGAAGTGGAGCCTTTTATGCACAGCCAGATGACATCAGCTCCGTACAGTAGCCATGGTGCTGGGTTAGCTTGCTTTTCTAAAGCTCTCAAAGCTTTCCAGAATCTGCCTGCTTGGTAAGCACTCTTGAGCTTCCCCTTCATGTCCCCCTCCAAACATTTCCCAGACTCTCCAGCTCTCACCCACCCCCCGCACACTTTTTCTTCACTGACACATTCACTTCTCTGTCAGACAGCAATGCCCCTCTGTCAATTCCTGGACCTTAAATTGCAGCCTAACACTGCGCAGGGTCCAGACTGCTAATGTGGGGCTGTGTCTAAGCAGCAGGGAAGGATTTGTGGGTTCAGATAGGGCTAGCTCCTGACTAATGTAGTTGCTGGTACTGAATGTCACAGCTGTGACTCCTGACAGCTTGTAATATGAATGCAAGTTCCTCTAGAGCTGACCACAGCTGTCATCTTTTTGTTCATTGCAGGTGTTTCCTCTCTTACTCAGTTGTTGTCATGAATAAATATCAGTATTCACCTTAGTCACTGGGGTACTATATTTGCTTTTCCCTCCTGAAAATCTTTCAAATACACATAAAAAGCTCAGTGGAGAGTCTCCTCAACTTGGGGAACTCATCAAGACATGCAGCCTTTGAGCTGAGTATTTCAGAGTGAAGCATTCAGGTTCCCTCTTCCTTGAGGGCAGTCAAAACCTGAATCTGGTAACATCTCACCTGGCAAGAAAATAACAAGGCTATATATAATGCTGAGTAAAGAGCTTTTGCTTCTGCTCAAGTGACAAATGTGTGCTCTAGAGTTCAAGCTGGTGTGAACTATTTCTCAGGCTGTCTATGTGTTCCTTAACTGGCAGTTGTGAAGCATCTATGAGATATATATCGACGTCAGTCACATGCTTTGGTGATAAAAGACAGCAGCAATTACATTTGCCACCATATGCCTAATGCAGTTCACTTCAGACACTCTTTCTGATAGCTTTGCTTGCAGTCATGAGGTGATCATAAAAAGTGACATACCTCATTGATAACTGATGTGGGGAACCCCTGGTGCCACACATGACACAAATTTGAAGTGTTTTGATTTGAAACATTTGCATCTGATCTTTCCAATTACTAAACCACCTCTTTTCAGTTGCTGAAAGAAACACAGTCTTTAGGCTTTCCCAAAAACAAAATTAGTAACTGATCCTAGGAGAATGCTGTTATTTATGTTTTAGAGTGTCCTATATAATTTTAACTTGGATGCAAAGCTGCAGTGAAAAGAAACTTGAAAGTGTTTGTGGTTCTGAAATAACACTGTTCATCTAAAGGGCTTTCATTGATGAGGCTGAATTTAGAATTCATTTGGCTGAATCACTAATGTTTTCTTCTGCAGAAGAAAACACCAGAGGAAAGCTTAAATCTGCAAGGTTCTCATTCTACTTCTGCTGGTTATTAGGAAGCGTGATATAAGCAAAGGTATTGTGAGGCATATATTGGCCCTTTTAAAAAGAACAAACACTTAGTAACAGCCTGGATGTTGCAAAGATGGCATACCAATTGAATTGCTTTCCTTAAAAAAAACAAGTCACGAGGCCATAAGGGCAGAGGTCTCTCAGTGCAAAATTACACCAGTGACAACTGTCACTATCTGAGAAGACACGTATTTCCTAGACCTGACACTGACCTTGATAAGCAATGTGCATGTAGGAGCTGACTGCTTTATATATACATCAGCGTTTCATTGGAAGTTTACTCATTTGGCTGCTTGATTGTCACTAAATCTTGTAATTCAATTGGCTCTTCTCAGCATAGTCAAAATTTATGCCCACTATTCTGTTTTCTGAGACACGTTAATTCCCTCTATTAAAAAGAAGCAAAGGACACTACAGAAAAGAATTATGTAGCCCAAAGACATTGTATTGCTCTTTTCCCTCACTACCATCTTCTTTCTGATGGATTTCCCTAAGGAATAGTTGATGGACAGGATGTGGAGAAAGCCACTTGCTTCATGAGAAGTTTTCATTAGTTTGGGTCTGTATTTTCAGATGATGAAAATCATTAAAAGTCATGCAACAGCTAAAGACTGGGGTTTTCAGTGTATTTGCCAAGTAAAATGTGAGCTAGTTTGTTAGTTCTTCGGGGAAGCATAACTGAAACAGTGATTAGATTAGGATGCAGAAACTATTCGCTGCAGACATTTGCCAGGCATCTGTTAGAATTGCTGGAGAGAATATTGCATTGCAGGTCAATGAGGGAGCTGAGACTCAGATTTCTTAAGCTTGAGTCATAGCTCTGCTGTTGATTTCTTATGCAGCCTTTGACAAATTGCCATTTGTTCAGTTTTCAAAAATAAGTAGTCCTTTTCAATGTCTTTCTCTCACATTAAGTCTAAGGATGCACAGGGTCTGATCTTTTGGAGTCCTGAGCAGTTGTTTTGAGTTGCAGGTGCTACCATGTTCAGAGCTGGCTTTTTGTATTGCTGTTTGGCTATTAAAAACGTAGACATGTTCTCTATGACAGCTAAGGATGAATTAATTTCTGTTTCCCCAGCAAGCTGGACCTCCCCCTACACCCCAAAGTAACATATAAGGGCCAACATTTTCTTAAAACACTTGCTGCTGAACAGTTTAATCAATGTGTGAGAACTATAAAGTGGTGCTTTTTTAACACTGAATACTGACAGCTGATATGGGAACTGTAGGCATTCAGTATCTTGGAGGATTCAGCTCCTTTTTAAAAACCTAAACTTACCTTTATGTCTTTGGGTCCTGTTAGTCTATCTTTATTCATTATCCATGTCACTTATTTCAGACTGGAACATGTTAAAGAAAATAGCAGTATTCAGAAGATGAAGTTACAGAAGAAATTAACAAATTAGAAAGATAAAAACACCCCAATTTATCACTTGAATTTTTATTCTCTTGCATAAACTCTCATCACAAAAAATATCCTACTTCCTCCTTTGGATAATATTCTATGTACTAAAGCTATTCAAGAGAATAAAAGAATTCTGAATCAAATCTAAGTTATTTTTCATGCAAGTATTAGTGTAGTACAGGCAACTGTTCATACTACACCCTCCTTGCAGCTAAAGTCAGCTAGTGTTTACTGAGATATTTCACCCTGAGCACAGCAAATGGAAAAACTCTGAATCTCATCATTTCCCTAACTCTAATTTTAAAGGAACAATGCCAGTTCACTTTAAACTTTATGGAAGGGATCTTTTCTAGCATGTGGTTAATAGAGGTTTCCACAGATGACTACTTCTCTATTCAGCTATAATTATTTATGAGAATAGGGATTCTTCTTTGGTTAATGAACACCATCTGCTAACCAGACAGGCAGTAGTATGGAAGGATCTGTAAACCATTCCTTGCACAATCTTCAGTGACTACTTAGATTTTAGCCAGAGGAAAGCACCAAATACGTGTTTCCTGAGCTTCTATTTGTTTTCTGATTTCCTAGCAACTAACAGCAGGTTAGGTCGTTGTTTTAAGGATTTTTCAAGGGAATTCCAGGACCTTTACACTACTGAAAGAGTATCTCCCCTCCCTTTTTTTGCTCAGTTTAAACTGCAGGGCTGAAGTTTCCAAAATGACTGCAAGGAGGTTGGCACAAATTGGTCATATGGCATATGCAGTTCAGCTGCATAAAACTTCTCCACCATGCAGCTGTTATTATATCTGTCCTCATACTGCAAGACCTCGTATGTCTGTGCTGAGAAAAACTTTTAAAGGTGTTTCACTTGGAACAGAAGTGTTTTGGATTATTCACTGTTATATAAGTGTAAGTTGAAGTCATTCAGCAATTTGTAGGCTCTGTTTCTGCATGTTTATTTATCCTAAGGACTATATTTTTTTCACTTTGTCACCATAAACGACACAAATTCCACTTATTTGAATAGAAGCAAACTCCAATTCAATGTTTGTAGACAAATGTAAACATTGGGAAAAGGTTTGTATTCATTCAGTGGTGATATCAGAGATGGAAGGAGTTTAATTATCTGAGATGATAACATCATCATTTAAACTTTTCCTATTTCAGTATTTTAAAAGAAGTAGGCAGACTACTTCTGTATGGAAGTTACATTCCAGGTTATATCAAAATGTATTTCTTAGCTTCCTCAAAAAATAGGAAAAGTATATGCACATACAAATGCATGCTTCAAAAAAAAATCAGGGCTGGCATTTCTCCTGAAGTTTTCCTTTTAAATGCAAAATCCATACATATACTCACATATATTAATATATGCATGTAAATAAATATGTATCTGCATCTACATATTCAGCCTGAACACCATTCATATAAATGTAATTTGTTTGATATCTTTTCTGATCATTTTAAGTATCTGCCAAGGCAGATTTCAAAGCCTAATATAAGCATCTGTCTTCACAGGAGATGCATAAATAGCATGAAAAATATTTCCAGCTTAGTTTCCCTTGATGGCTTTTATCTGTGATCCGTTCCCAAAAGGGATAATGCTGCAAGAATTTTGTGGCTAATGAAATTGAGGAAGACACTGACTAAATCAGAGATCAAATTCTAGATTCACCCTTTTAAAACAATGAAGACAAAAAGTTTGGGAATAGTAAGGATTCATAATGTCCCAGGATCTGAAATATAAGTTGAAAAGTCAGTGATTAAAATTTTGCTTCTCATTATTCATTTTTCCTGGACAAGCATTTCAAAAAGTTTTCTGTCATTAATTGAGTTTTTCTCTCATTTTGGTGTTCCATAGATGTAGCAAGTGAGTTTAAAGGCAGGAACATCTTTTTCATCTCTTAATTATTTCTGTAAATTCTTTTTTAAATAATGTAGCATCTACATATTCAAAAAAAAGCATAGCAGAGCTGATTCTTACCTCCTCCATATAAAAGCAGAAACATAATATGTATATTTTCTCTCAGCTGGCCAGAGAGCTCAAAGATTACGTTTCTGCTCTGACATGGAGGTTTCTGCTTGCATACACAGGTCAGCCAAAATAGTTCAGGTGTGAATATTTGCAAAGATCAGTGAGTCTTTTCTTTAAGCTATTATTCAGTGAATACTTAGGCATAAACTCAAGCAATTTCTGATCTGTTTGCAAACAAATAATAATTGATTGGCAACATGAGTCCAGCACATTCTTTGTAAGAAATGAATCACAGAGATCTAAATTATGCTTCCCTTTTACTCGAACATTTAAAAAGAATCACTTCTCTTCTAACAAAATGCCTTTTCTGGGAACATTCATAGTTGGAAGAAAAGACATGGCACATTAACAAGTGATTGATGTTTCTATTCATGTTCTTCAGATACCTCATCCAGAGAATATCATTTGAGCTCAGAGAAAATATAAACCCCTCTGGAGAGGGAGCAGGCGTAATCTGAATGCTACCTGCAAGGGTTGCTCAGAGGAAAGGTCTGTGTCTCAGCACAGCACACAAGATTTCCACTCATTTGAGCCATTTTGGGTTTAAATAAAAAAATAGCCTTTGTGGCTATCAGGAAACTTAGTAGGAGAAGATGAGTCATAGCTGCCTGTTTAGTTTTAAAATGTTCCCAGCTTTCTTCAGGCTGAGATAAATAGCAATTTGCTTTGTTCTTGCCTGCTGAAACACCCCTGCCTCCTTCCCACCCCCTCCGGAACAGGGTCATTAAGTCTGTTGAGAAATCTTTCAAAAGTTTCCCAAGCTGGCACAGCCGCTTTCCCCTCCTGAAGTTTGTCCTGAGCAGCAGTGGCATTCCTACTGCTGCGGGAAAAGAGAGAAACTCACCCTGCAAATCCAGCTGCAAGGGTCCTCCTCTGCTGAGGAACTTTTTTCCTTCACTTGTAAAAGCCAACAACGTGGTTTGTTTTCAGGAAAATTAGGCCATCATCCAATACCACTGTAAAAAAAATTGGGGTAGTGGGTTACACTGAAGCTTTCTTCCTTGTTGTCTCTCTGCTGAAATGTTCACGGATATTGAAGTTTCAGGGACTTAGCATTTTCCCAGTCGTGCTGGCAGGTCTTGGGGGAAGTAAGTGCCCTACTTCTTTCTGTTTCCTTCTCCAGAAGGAGTGAAAGCAGGATTGTTTTCATTCACTTCAAAGCTTCTTCTACTTCTTGATTGAGACATCTGGTAGCTTTAAGGCTGTAGGGCAAACCACCTCACTGTTACGGAGCATTGTGTACAGCAAAGTGGGGCAGAAGGGAGAACTAAGCCTGTAACAATTCACCTGTGAAACCAGTCTTAGTTCCTTAAAGGCTTTACTGTGCTATAGCTAAGTGTTGTTCAATTATGGGAATTCATGTGTTTAAAATATGGCTTTCCTATGAATACTGGGTGAGGGACTGAGGGACATTTGTGTTACATTGCTGGCACAGGTGGAGTTTTCCTTACATCTGCCTTTAGATGGTTCTTTTTAGTTTCAGATAGCTTCTTATTGCTTTGCTCCTTTAAGACCTGCTGCTTTTCCCTCTCATAGATTTGTAATTTGTTTTCCTAGAAATTCTAGATACAATTGTGGCAAAGCCAAACTCTCATTTTCAGTGAGGAATTTACAGACTCCATTGCAGAGATGATGGCAAAACCTTCTGAGGCATAGCAGCCAACCTTCAGTAGCCAAAAGTTTGTCACAGAAGGTGTTGAGCAAAGAATTTACATTTAATTGAAGATCTTGATGTATAGCTTTCTGAAGAAACAAAATGTGTTAAGCAGAGAAATGGCCAAAGATATCTTGTTCAATTGCAAATTATGCATAGACTTAGTAGAGGCTAGGGTATTTTCTACACATAGATTAGCTGAGCAGGTCGGAGGGTTAGTTTATTTGTTTTATGTTGTAAAGTATCTCCTATAACTAAAATTTCTGATACAGATGCTATTTATCATTTCTGACATACTACGGTGTTTCCCTCTGGGAATATAGATCTTGTGCTTTTTAGATGGTCTTATGAAAATAAAATACTGTGTTCAGTTCTGGGCCCCTCACCACAAGAAGGATGTTGAGGCCCTGGAGCGAGTCCAGAGAAGAGCAACAAAGCTGGTGAAGGGGCTGGAGAACAGGCCTTATGAGGAGCGGCTGAGAGAGCTGGGGTTGTTTAGCCTGGAGAAGAGGAGGCTGAGGGGAGACCTTATTACTCTCTATAACTACCCAAGGGGAGGTTGTAGAGAGGAGGGTGCTGGCCTCTTCTCCCAAGTGACAGGGGACAGGACGAGAGGGAATGGTCACAAGCTCCACCAAGGGAGATTTAGGCTGGACATTAGGAAAAAATTTTTCACAGAAAGGGTCACTAGGCACTGGAAGAGGCTGCCCAGGGAGGTGGTTGATTCACCTTCCCTGGAGGTGTTTAAGGCATGGGTGGACGAGGTGCTAAGGGGCATGGTTTAGTGTGTGATAGGAATGGTTGGACTTGATGATCCCTTGGGTCTCTTCCAACCTGGTTATTCTATGATTCTATGATTCTATGAAGTATTTTGGAGCTTTTTTGCTATGTGGCAGAACCTTCTCCCTGGAGATGAAGCCAAAGGGATTGATGCAATGTGAGCTTTACTTAAGAAGCTTGAGTGATCCTGTAAAAGCAATGTAAGCAGAAGATTAGCTAATACCTAAATGAAACACTGCGGGGCTTGTAAGACAGAGCACCACACACATAAAATCAGATCAAACACACAATTTCCTTGCTTCTGCCTGTAACTGATACACAGCCACCATACTGGCTTCTCTAAAAGTAAGGTTTAACCATGAATGGAGCTGATCAAAATCTGTCCTGACACTGAGAAGGGCTGTTGTGCCTTCCCATCCTGCTGACACCTGCATCTGTTGCCTGGGTCAAGGAGACCGTCTTCCTGTGAACTCGACAATAGAGGCAAGAGCAATGGCTGTCATGTCTCCATAAAGCGATGATAAAACTGCAGTTTCAGGTGTTCATATGCTTTGTGCTGTCAAATCAGGGCTTCATTTGATCCATTGTTTTGCATCTTGGGTTTTTTTAATTTTTTTAAATCTAGTTCATAATATGCAAGAACTTAATCACTCACAGGGCTAGGGAGAGAGGTTAGGATGATAATTTCTTATCTGAAAATAAAATACGTAACTTTTCAAACATTGCATATCTCACAATTGCACAGTTAGAATTCAATAAAAAGAATATTAAACCCACCAAATGTCAAAAAGCCAGTTTATCCACTGTGACTTTGCAGCTTGTAATCATGTTCAATGAGTTGAGGGAAATCGCTTTGTCTTTGATTTTATGATTTCTAAAGCAGTGGGAAATGGCATTTTTATAATAGGAAGCCACCCCCATGATAACTTATTTTGTGTTTTAGTTGAGGTCAGTAACAGCTGAGGATGGATCTGATTCAGCTTTCTAGAACTGAGCAAAGTTAGAGGCCAATGCAGAAGTCACATGTTTTTGCTCTGTGTCCCAGTTTCTTCAGCTGTCAAAGTGGATGCTGAGGAACACGGAGAAACATGGAAAAGAGGAAATGAAGTTTACGGACAGTGCAAGCTGGTCCAGCATGCAGTCCCTGAGTTTCTCTTTCCTGCTAGACCTCCATTCCCTGTGACAAAGCAGACCCTCAAGCCCATTATAAATATTTGTGCATAGAATGGGTGCCAATCCCTGTCCTTGTTGTAGAGTTGTCCGTGAGTTTTTCCAGAGCCCCTCATTGATGGCTTGCTTTACTGTATTGTCAGGTTGTGGAGGAGAACTCTCTGGCCCTTCTGGTTCATTTCACAGCCCTGGCTATCCCAACAGATACCCAAGCAATAGGGAATGCATCTGGTACATTCACACAGCATCTGGTAGCAGCATTCAACTCACCATTCAGGAGTTTGACGTTGAATATCACCCAACGTGCAACTATGATGTTTTGGAGGTAAGAGCATTAGATTTACTCCTCAAAAATACACAAGTTACATGCTTTTCTGTCTGGACCAGATAATTCTAAGAACTACAGGAGCAGAACTAACAATTCTATTGCAACTTTCCTTTTCTGCTGTTGTTAGAGATACATTCCACAGATGTTGTCACAGAAGCCACAATGCTCTTGTTACACTTATCGCTATTCTCATATTTGTAGCTTTGATTTCTGCACACTGTGGTCCTTAGTGCTTACTCATCTGTAATATTCCTGGAAGACTTAACCCACATCCCAAAGAAGGTCCTAAATTTATAGTCATCAGATAGCTCGCTAAACATTTGTACAAGTAAAGATATGCATAACTCCAGCTTTCTGGCTCTGAAAAAGGCTTACCTAGTTTAGTAATAAAATGAGAGTCATGACCAAATGGACACTGTTCTTTGAGTATCCTATTGTCTTTGAAACTTCTGTAGGATCTAGGTGTCAGGAAGTTGTTCCACGACTTCTCCATCAATAGCATTGGAAAGTATGACTTTATCACAAATTCACGGCACGATTGATATTGTCTGTCTAGAAGAAATGATGACTTGGATTTAGTGGGGGGAAAAAAGAACATGGCCAACTATTTTAAGGAGTTGCTCTACCTTGTAATATATGTCTTTGCTGAAAACCACACACACAAAAGTTTGAAAAGTGTCAGCAGGTTCCTGATGTGCTTTTGTCAGTTAGTTTCAGTGATCACTAAGTTTCCAAACTCCTTATACTCTCACATATCTTCCCAAGTGTCTCCTGTCTTACATTTATTTGGGTTTTGTAGTCTGCTCTTTCTCATATTTATTCTCCTGATTTCACTTTTTTCCTTATCTCTTGTGAGTTCTACTGCTTCCTGTTTTCTTTCAAGTCAAATTACTTTACAGTTTTAATAGGAAGTCTCTCTGCACCCTGCTGTCCCTCCCTGTCCCATTAACTCTCTCTGCTCTCTGAAATGAGAAGCTGTCCTGTAATAAAAATTCCCCAGTAATCACAAACCTTTCTCACCTGGATGTTTTTAGCTTTTGCTTACAAACACTTTCACCCCTTTGACCTGACAGAAAATTATAAGAAAATTATAAGAGATCCTTCCTATCTCAGCACCTTTGCTGCTAACTTCATTTTTATACTATTTTTTTAAGATTTCTCTCATATGTTTTTCTGAATATGTCTCTCATACATTTTTCTGACGTGTATTTATTCTTGTAAAATGCAACAACTGTCTTCCTTCCCTTTCTTTTGACAATGTCTCCTAAAAAAGCTGTCCCTTTCATGTCAGTATGCCAGTTCTGCCATATGTTTCACCAACAATAGTGCAATAATAGTTACATAAAAATTCTGTGTGTGAAATCCTCAAGTTCTTCCCCTGGCCTCTACATGCTCTAATGTTTTACACATTCTCCTTTAGTCCTCCTCCTTGTTTCTTTTATGACACTGTTGCGCTTTCTCTCTTCCCCACCAGACTCCATTCATTTTACAAACATCCAGAAGAAAATTTTAAGTTGTTCTTAAAGATGTTTTCTAGAAATGTTTCATGGTAAGGAAAGATATCATTTTGGACACAAAGAAAGAATTAAAAATATTTTTAAATTGTGTCTATCTACATACATACATGGAGAAAATACATACATAGAGAAAAATGACCATGTCTGCTTTGTTAAATTATGACATCTTCTTTTTAACATGAACCAGATTTCTGTGCACTACAAATATATTTTCCCACAGAAAGGTGCAGCTCTTAGCTGAAAAGGAAGGAACCCAGTCAATCTATCGCACTTCCAAGTCTTCATTAGATGCTATGGCCTTCTCATTTAAATACAAAGAAACAAAAACTATTACCACAATTCTTATTTCTCTGTCCAAGCCAGGCTTTCTCCTTTGCTGGCAGTTATATCTGAACAGGGATCAGTTTTATTCCCAGAAAATCTGTGTCATGAGGGTGACCAACCACATAAAAACAGCTTTCTGTTGCTCATAACTCTGGAATGCTGACTGTTAACAATAAATGGAGCTAACAGGGCAGAAGCAAATGATAAGAACAGATTAAAACCATGGGCTTTATGGCAGTGTTCTACACCTCCAATCTGCCATCCAGCATCATTTTATCCCTAGATCAGGTGTTCTGGGCAGACTAAATGTTTTTATTTTTATTTTTGTCTTTATCTGTTTGCATCTCAGACATCCTGTGACTCTGTTAACCACACCCTGGAATTAATTCTTTCCATCCATTCTCTTTACTCTCTTCATTTTTTATATGTGGTAACTGTTGGTTTTCCTCTTTGTGGCCAAAAGTAACATTTTATTGCTTTTTGTCATGGAAACACTCTGACTTGTTTTTGTTCCAGCCCTTGTGAAAGCATCTGATTAATTGAACTGGCATAAAGGAGAAAAGAAAATACACTCCTAACTGTAAAAAGCTTGCCTTTGACTGTGCTTTTTATTTTGAAACTGTGCAGAAGGCCATTGCTGAACAGTTAACAATCTAAAAGAGACCCACAAACCTCAGATTTCCATCAGTATTTCCTCCCCATCCATAATTCTTTTCCAACAGGTCAACTATAAATGTTCAGCTTGGGCCAAACTCATTTCTGAGGTAATACTAAAAAAAATAAGCAGGGTTTATGTCAGAGTTGGGTTTGGCCCCCTTGCCCATGCGTGGTGTGCAGATGGCCCTAGGGAGCACCAGCAATGATGTGAGAGGCTGGTCCATGATGCTTATTAGATGCATATTAGAAACTCCTGCTGTTTCCTCTGCCACATAGCTTCTCTGAGCTGGTTTAGATGATTAAGAGCATGTGTTCGTGCTACATCTCATGCTGTGGCTCTGATTCAGGGAGTATACCACAAGGACATTTTAAAGTTCACATTTTGAACAGACTTCTGACAAATGCAGCTGTCATTGAGACTCACAAGGAGCCAAGCAGTAAGATTTTTCTGATGACACTGAGCTTCCAGCGGACAAGCATGCTTCTTCCCCAGACTGTGACTACTCCATTACAGATTCTCAATTTGAATTGTAATTTCATCCCTTCTGCCTTCTCTTGAATGCCTTAAGATCGATTGGCAGAGGAACCATTATCCATTCAAGTCACGCAACCTTCCTGCAGAATGCAAAATAGTGCTGTCTTGGTCAAAATTAAAATATTTAATCTATTAAGCCTGTGTGATCAGCTACTAAAACAAGATAGACTTTTCTAAACATCTAATGGACTATGATGTTTATAAAAAAAATAATTCCTTGTTTCTTCTGGGGATGTCAGCTTCTGCTTCTGAGGTCTCACTTTACTCTGGAGTCACTGAATATTTTTCTCAGTTAAAAAAAATTCTTTCTCTTATAACTTGGTTGGCAGAGCAGAGCCAGGCACTGTTAGGAGTTAGTGAGCACACGATCAATCAAGTTATGTAGCATTGCACTACAATTTGCCCTGGAGGTGGTGGGGCTATCTCAGCTATTCGTAAAACTTGCTCAGATATTTAGGTTGGATAGAACCCAGACTTCTTCTGAGATTAAAAAGTATCCAGCAGAGATTATTAAAATATTGGATTTCCCCTCATCCAGAAGGGATCAGAGGCAAAAGAGCCATATAGAAAGATGGTTCTTCTAGTATGGACATTTTTTTGAAAGAGATTAATGGATTTCATTTTTTGACTCTTTTGATGTTTACTGGAGTAGTAAAATATTGGAGCAGACTTGAGATGCTACTGGTGGGAAAATTCTGATGAGATTTGTTGTCTTGTCTTCCCACTCCCTGTTT
The DNA here is from genome assembly GCA_033459285.1 of Clamator glandarius. Classification (NCBI taxonomy): domain Eukaryota; kingdom Metazoa; phylum Chordata; class Aves; order Cuculiformes; family Cuculidae; genus Clamator; species Clamator glandarius. The sequence continues at coordinate 3,684,899 of JAUNZM010000046.1, forward strand.
TTTCTGTTGAAACTTGCCATTCTCTAGTTTAGCTTTAGGATTTATACATACTGTATGCTGATACAGTGAGGATATATCTATTGCTAGTTCGGTGGCTGAAAGACAATAGTGGTCTCTCTCTTCAGCAGTTTTCACATTTGAGGTTACTGTCATGCTGACTTTTGCAGCTGCTGTCCTACCAGGGACATACCAGTAGAAGACAGGAGAATTTTCATATCAAGTGTCATTTCATTAGTATGCAAGAAGTTGAGAAAATTCTATCATTGAATGCACTAGACACCAAAATCACATATCTGGGTTTGAAAATTACACTGAGAATGTGGATTTTCTTCAGATTTGAGGGGGAAAATTAAGGAAGATGAGCCAGTTCCTACAGTTATAAATGAGCTCATATGAAAATTCCATATTTCTTTTGTAAAGCAGGAAACAGGATTAACAAGGCTTCAGTACTGCCACCTAATTCACTTCAATAGGTTTAGGGCAACTTGGTCTAGTTGAACATGTTCTTGCTCTCTGCCAGAGGGTTGGAATCAATGACCTTTAAAGGTCCCTTCCAACCCAAATTTTTCTATGATTCTAAAAATGCATCATATAGCACACAATACTGCTGATGATTTTTAAGAGAGTGGTGGTTTTCTGGTTAATAGCTGCCAGAGGCACTCAGTTCTTAGTAGGAAATAATTTCCCTTAAAAATCAAAACCTGTCTTCTGCAGCAAATATGTATCATATGTATCCTTGTTTCCCGAAAGCATTATTAAAATGTAGTTTACTTGACTAAAATCCCACAGTTTGGATGTTGATTCTACCACTGAAGTAAATAAAATTGCAAATTTTTTTTTTGTTTTTTGAGAAAGAGTGAAGAAATCAAGCCTGAATTTAGAAATCAGTCTTAGCTGTGCCTTTAATCACAAAGGGTGCAAAATATAATCACGAGTTCCTGCAAGGAGATACAGCTTGTTTGTTAAAGCACACACACAAAAATCTGCTTTTATAACCCTACAGAAGCAAGGTGCTAACGCTGGAGGGATGGGGGAAGAAGAATGTGGCAAAGCCTGCAAAGTAAAAAATTCTTATTTAGTGAAAGGCTGTTTTGAAATCATCTTGAATTTCACACTTGCGCCAGGTGATTCAGACACTGAGCAAACCTGCAGAGAAAATGATTTTGTTATCTACTTTACATTTCAAAATGTAAAATCACCTTCAATATTTACAGAGGTTTTTTTTTTTTCTCCAAGCTAAACAGTTCTCATATATTCTGTGTGTCAGACAGTTTCTTAAAAAAAACTATTGACAGTGTTTCTTCCATTTCTAGGTCTACGGTGGCCCTGATTTCCTTTCTCCTAGACTGGCCCAGCTGTGCGTTTCAAGATCAGTGCAGAACCCACTGCGAGTCTCTACCACTGGCAATTCAGCCATTGTCCGTTTTAAGACTGATGCAGCAATGACAAGGAAAGGTTTCAGTGCCTCCTGGCAGGAAAATCCAGGTGGTGAGTATACTGATTAATACCAGAAGAAATAAAGGAAGTCTGAGAATCATGGATCAGCCATGCAAGCATTTAAAGTAGTCAAACAGCATAGGACTGAAAACTGAAGGAAAATTTGAGTGTTACTGGATTTGGTAACACTAAGAGAAACAAAATGAGGGAAAAATTGCCTTACTAGCTAAAATCTAGGCCTATTTGTGTATTTCGTAGCTGTCTACCTTGTTGGATTTTTTTCTCTACATAAGTAATAACAACAACCCTGTAATCAGAAAAGAACTTTTGCATGCTAGCAGTTCTCCCCACCCACTCACCCACACAGAGTTCTTTATTAGCTGCATGATGCTTTTGGTTTTAAACTGAAAAGTGAAAAATATCTGAGAACATGGCTTAACTTGGAGAACTCAACGGGCTCAAAAAATTCTTGGGGTAATTAGTAAATACTTGAGCTCTATAATGTTCATCCATCCCCTGTGTAATTATTTGTTCAAAGCCTACTGGTAATCCATAAAAGAAGAGACATACTTAAAAGGCCCAACCAAAAGTCTCTGCATGGGGGTTCTTATGAAAAGGCCAGTTATCAGAAAGTAATTGCAATGAAAAGTGAGGAGAGGCAGATTTTAATTCTTGCAGTTTTGCTTGGTTAAGCACATGAATTCATTAGTTTGTCAAGGTTTATATATCTCCATTCTCACAAGTTTTATGAGAAAGGCACAAGAGTCTGTCTTTAATAGAGGAAGTCTACTATAGTCCTTTGAATTAATCCCCTTCTGAGATCTGGCAGCTTGTTTTTTCTACTTTGCCCCCCTGAAGATTTCTCATCCCTTTATAGCTTCTTGCCTGTTTGTACTCTCCATCTAGTATCTCAAATGCCAACTCATCAGAATGCAGTAACTGTATAGTTTTTATCTTTCCAGTAGGCTGCATCCATCCACAGCAGTCCCAACGTCTTTCTCTTACCCTCCTCCATCTCTTTACAATATATGAAAGTCCATTTGTGTTAGTCCTGCTGAAAGCCCTGTTACTTCCCACACAAGATCCATCATTCCAGGCTATTTGGAACATGAATACTGTTGTGTTCTGGTTAGAAATACCTGAAGGTGGAGTCCTCAGGAAGCCCTCAACTGCATAGGAAAAGAAGTAGAAACTTGAGAGTTGCTCACACAGAAACTTCAGCTCCTAGCTATCTTGATATTTTCAGAAATGGTTTTCTCATCCCTATGCTCAGCTAGGCCCAGTCATTGCTTTTCTAGAATGCTAATCTGTGGCATTCTTAGGAATGATAATTTTGATTGCTTTTGCAATATCTAGGATAGAGAAACACCAGCACTCATTAGTGTGTCAACTGCATCAACCTTTACAAGATCTACTACTGGCCTGAGGCTAGAAAGATTACTCATAAGCTTTGTTGTTGCATATTCAGTGTTAATGATACTGATTACTCTCTTGATAGTAATTTCATTTGATTTTTGTTGCGGAAAGGACACTTAAACAGTTGAAGCACTCATCTTACAGGAGTTTAATGCAGAAAATATAAAAATGGAGATGCTCTTTCCTTCGTTTAAAAATAGAGGTGGAATCTTTCTAAGCATAGAAGAGCTTCTGATTAAAACTAATTGTGTCTTTTTCAGGCTGTGGTGGTGTTTTCCAGGCTACAAGCGGGGAAATCCATTCTCCGAACTATCCTGAACCTTATAATAACAACACAGATTGCTCTTGGGTCATCCAAGTTGACTACAGCCACAGAGTCCTATTGAACTTCACGGATTTTGACATTGAAAATCACCATTCATGCAACTATGACAGTGTTGCTGTAAGTAACAATAGAAATTTCAAAAGTTTCCCTATTGAGTCTGGTGAAATGCTTGCAAAAGAGGAAGCTTACCACACAACCTGGGCTGCAGTTGGTTTCAGACTGGTAGTTGCATAGTCATACTTATTCACTGATGAGCTAAGGTTTAAATTTACCACTAAATAGTTATGATCTAGTTCCCTTTGCTTCACCAATGAAACAGGCTTCAAAAATGTACTTCTGCATTTTTCCAGATTCCCGCTTATATCTGGAAGAAACTTTTCTTGAAAGCAGTGAATTGCTCTGAGCAATAGGATAAACTGCCCACCTGTATAATAGATTACCAACACTCAGTTTCAAACTCAAGAGAGAGGGAGGTCTACATCCAGAAGGAATTTTGACTGGCTGGTTTTCTTTCTGTATGCACCGTATATCCAGCTGCTCCTCAGCTGCCAATTTAATTACTTTATTAGAGCTACTACTCTGTTAGAAGCTTCACACTGCTGTTTGTGAACTTTTGTTGATGTCAAAAACATTCAAGCTGCTGCTCAAACCAGCACACGACAATGAATAACTCTTCGTATCTTCACTTCGTTTCCCCTTTGGAAGCAGGGACATGAAATCCTGACCTTTGATGTCAGATTGCACTTCACTCAGTACAAAGGCATGTGTGATCAGTACCAGCCAGATAAAGCACAGTGGCTGTAGCCCAAAACCCAGCTTTCCTCTCCTTGATAAACTGTCATTCACAGAGAACTCAATTTGGCAGGAACTGAGACACTTCTGTAAACTGCATCAGTTTTAACAGCATTGTCTTGTAAAACTTTTTTGTATTGAACTAGAAAAAAGAAAATGTCTCCCCTTTCTTTGAGCAGAATTGAAGATTTCATTTGTCCACCAACCAACTTTGTAAAATGAATGTTCATTTTTTTCTGATTCTGAAGCACAGGGAAATCTGTTTGTGTCTTTTTATTTTAAATTGTTTAACTACATCAGGGGAACTTTGAAAGGTAAAATCTCTTGGAAAAAATTCAAAGCCTTCTGTGATATTATACAGGAGTAGAAAAACAGTTTGCCTGACAGAAACACAAGCTATCAGAAATGGCATTACTGGTAAAAAAAAAAAAATCACAATTTAAGGGCTAAGTTCTGAAAAAAACTGCTATACAAGTTTCTCTTGCTACCCTGATGCTAGTGGATGTATGTACCCATCCAAACCCTTTGTAGAGTACTCAGCTCCATGAGCTCCTTGCATTTATAGGCACAATTCCCATTTCCTTCGCAGGTTAAATATAGTCATTGGGGTTTTAATGCATCAGTCCTTCAGCTGGCAGAAAAAGTGACTGTAGCAGAGCTCTTTTCATGAGCAGGTTTTACAGACTGTTGTGGTGCAGTGATACCCCTATTCCTCTATTGCCACATGAGTATCTGTTGTTTGCTTCTGCTTTTTGGGTTTTGGGGTTTTTAGAGGGTGGTGGAGGAGGAGGAAGTTGCCTATCAGCCTCAGCTGTGCAAACACAACTGAAGCAGCAATGTGAGAGCATGCAAGGAGATTTAAATTCAATGCAGGCATCAATCACTGCTCACCAGGCAGAGGGTGGTTTGAAAATGTATGAGGGAGTATGCTGATTTGAAGCCAAGAGATAACAAAGGGATTTGAGCCTCTGGTGTATGAGTTAGAGAATAGTTCTTCAGTGTTAATGTAGGGAGACCAGCAGGGCAAGAAAGGAGAGGATGGGGTTTCTTTCTCTACTGGATATGCCAATATGCAGAAAAAATCCCTTGCTACCAACACCTAGATGTGATTTGCTACGTGCCTCACATGGTAACAGAAGAACAGAGTTCGGGGACTGAGTGTACCTGGAAATGTATAAGTAGGTGTCTGACTGGGAATGGCTTAGGAATTGCATTCCAAAATCTGCATAAATGGAAAATATGGGCAGCTCAGGAAGCTGTTGGGTTGTTTTTCTCCCTCTGGTAGAATAACTACTACTGTGTATGAGTAACACAGTGGTTCCACCCTTTTCTATTTCTTAATTTTTTTACTTATCTTTATGGATTTTATTTGCTCTGTGAGTTCTCTTGGGGCTCTCCTCCACCCTTAATTGTACCAATGCCCTGTTCCTTCATCCTTCCCCTTCTAGACTCAGTCATTTTTCCCTTTGTTATGAATTGAGATTTTTTTAAAAAACATATTTCTGCTGTATATTCCTTTCTCTGGAGAACACAAAAGAATTTTTTTTCCTGTAATGTTTTCCATTGCACATTTGTTTTGTGAGCAGAATGGAGGGAGGGAAAATACTCATGTCTGCTGCTTCTTGGCTGTTCAGCAAATCCAAAAACCCCAGTGCGTGTTTGAGTTCGGTTCAATGATTTCACACGTGAATCTGAGCACAGATCTCGGTGCAGACAAATTAATTCTCAGCCCGTAGTGGTACCTACCGTGTAACTGCTCTGAGCTCCCTCTAGAGGCAATGGATGGACTACTCAGTGAGTAGTCCAGGACACCAAAAAAGCACATTCCTCATTCACTTAGCTACCTAAATTTAGTTGATTCCTCAGTTTTTGTGCTTCTGTTCTGTACTGTACTAATTCCTGTAATTTTTTTTGCCCATGTGTTTAAGCAGTATTGTATCTGATGCTACATCAGGAATGCAGGTCAATAAGAGTTTCTAGTATTTGGAAACTCGAGGAAAATATCCATTGGAAGGCAGTGCTTGTAGAGCAAGGCACTGAAAATGGGAGGGAGGAATAGTTTGTTCTTTTCAGTGGCTTTGATTATGTAAACGTTTCTCTTTCCTGTTGCAGTATAAAAAGTAGTACAGGGGAATGTAGAAACATAAGCCTCTGGGAGCTAGAGAGGAGGTATGACTTCATTTATTCCAGGTTCTGGCAGAGAGAAATATGAGGACTTTTCATGGCTCAGAAAACAAAAACTATCTTCATTTGTCATGCGCTTCTGCAGACTGCAGGACACATTTAAATAAGAAGGCAATGAGTCCCTCAGTTATGTTCATTGCAGAAAGGGAAGAGAAGAAAAAAATGCTGCTATATACAGTGCAAATTAAAACTTGGCTTCTAAGTTAGCAGATGCACCATTTTCCTTTACTCATGCAGCCACAGAAATGCAGTTCTCAGATGTTTTCAAAATAACTTTAAGAAGCTGCAGAGCTACGCAACTCTTTCCTGTACTAGTGTGTGAATATTGGGATTTCTGATCTAGATTCAAGACTGAAATTCTCCCTATAAAATTTTTTAAGCTAATAAATAGCAGGTGAGCAAAAATGATGCAGCCATACACTATCCATGTGTTACTGTTCCTGCTTAACTTGTAGCTGCCATATTTCGTAAGAGTTGCTGCTGTATCTCACTATTGGTTATGCTGGACTGTTGTTTTAATCAGATTTCTAGGAAGTATAAGGGCTAGGAATAATTTTTGGGTTTCTGAAAGAGAAGACAGTACTGTTCTTCAAGCAAGCTACCCAGAAACAGCAAATACAGATAATTTAGAAAACATTCCTCTGACTTCATGCTCTTCTTCCAGTATTGCTGCAGAAAGACTTCTTTATTCCAGAAAACTTTTGGAATGAAATGCATGCTTAGTCTCTCGTATTACTCATCCTTTGTATATTCCCAAGTGAGAAAGGTCAACTACTAGAGTCTCACAAGAGTCCATGTGTCAATGGTAATATCCTCAGTTGTGCAGAGTGGCACAGCAGTTTATATTAAGTGTAGTCAGGCCCTCTCTCTATGCTCTGAGTCCTTGCATTCAGTCAAAATTCTCTCACTGCTGTCTAGGGGAAGAAAGTACCTTAATTCCAAGGGGTTAGTTTGTTAGTCAATAATTTTTTTCACATTCCATGGTTTGTGGTTTTTAACTCCAGGTAGTCTGATTTATATACAAAAATATATGTGCAGAGGAAGACTCAACACCTCACATTGTGTTTTAAAGGGATGGTTGTGGCAGGATGCCAAGATAGAAGAAAAGTTGGACAAATGGATATTTTGGGTCTCTTTACCAGGTGCTTCTATTTAGAGACTCTACAGTACATTTAATACCCCAGCTCAAGGTACCGCACAGCTAGCTGGAGTTGTGGGCCCCAGAGCAAATGTGTAATTCATGAATACAGCACTGGATATGTCAATGGATTAAGCAGGAGTTTTGTCCTTGATTTCTCTGCTCTGAGGTTTATTTGAGACAGGTTACCTTTGTTTTTTAACTAATGTTCTCAAAGTCCTTTGAATACTAGAGGCAGAAACATTGCAGTGTTAAACAGCCTAGTTAGAGAATTTTAATTAATTCATGCTGCATTGCATGGACTTGCTAGAATTTGAAGAATTTTGAAGTTAAAGAAGGCCCAGTTGGATGGGACCTTGAGCAGCCTGGTCTACTGGGTGGTGACCCTACCCACAGCAGAGATTTGGAACTAGATAATCTTTAAGGTCCTTTCCAACCCAAACCATTCTATGATTCAAGGATTTCTCTCTAAGTGGGCTTTTATATAGCTTTTAACATCCTAGCACCTGAGTATCTTCCAGTCCTTCTATCCATATTTTTATACATAATTTTTTCCATTTTGCTATAGGAAGCTGAGTCACAGGTTATATTAAATGACCTACCTCTGGTAATGCACTAACACTGAAACAGGAGCTAAATTCAATTCTTGTTGCTGTCCAGTAGCCCAAAGCCCAGCTTTCTTCTGTAGGACATAAGCTAGTGATGGATCCAGTGCTCATCGCTTCTGAGAACAATCACAAAAGATCTGGAGCTGGCCCATGGCTCCAAACACATCAGCAACAAATCATGGCTACTGGAGTGGTAGGAAAGATTAGTGGGACACTCTGAGACCATGGCCATTTTTCCCTCTCTGTAGTTTCTCTTGTTATAATTTTGATGTCGTTTAAGCTAGAAACTCAGTGGCTTTAACTCCATTATGCCTCTCTTCCTTATTGTGAAACAGAGAGGAGGTCTTGTGGTCCAAGAGGAGGTGGTCAGAGCCTTGCTTGCCCGACTAGACACCCACAAGTTTATGGGGCCTGACGGAATTCACCCAAGGGTACTGAAGGAGCTGGTGGGTGTGCTGGCCAAACCTCTTTCCATCACCTTCCAACAGTCCTGGAAGACTGGGGAAGTTCCACTGGACTGGAGGCTGGCTGATGTTGTGCCCATCTACAAGAAGGGTCACAGGGAGGGTCCAGGGAACTACAGGCATGTCAGTCTGACCTCAGTGCCAGGGAAAGTCATGGAACAGGTGATCTTGAGTGCTATCATGAAGCACATGCAAGAGAACCGGGTGATAAGGCCCAGTCAACACGGGTTTACAAAAGGCAGGTCTTGCCAAACTAACCTGATCGCCTTCTATGACCAAGTGACTTGGATGCTGGACGAGGGAAAGGCTGTGGATGTGGTCTTCCTGGGCTTCAGTAAAGCCTTTGACACAGTTTCTCACAGCATTCTGCTATGGAAATTGTCAGCCTCTGGCCTGGACAGGCGCACACTCTCCTGGGTGGAAAACTGGTCGTACATGGCCAGTTACAAGTGGGGTTCCCCAGGGCTCAGTGCTGGGTCCAGCCCTGTTCAATGTCTTTATCAATGACCTGGATGAAGGCATCGAGTGCACCCTTAGCAAGTTTGCAGATGACACTAAGCTGGGAGGAAGTGTGGATCTGCTGGAGGGTCGGGAGGCTCTGCAAAGGGATCTGAACAGACTGGACTGCTGGGCAGAGTCCAATGGCATGAGGTTTAACAAGGCCAAATGCCGGGTCCTGCACTTGGGGCACAACAACCCTGTGCAGTGTTACAGACTAGGAGAAGCCTGACTGGAAAGCTGCCTGGAGGAGAAGGACCTGGGGGTGTTAGTTGACAGCCGACTGGACATGAGCCAGCAGTGTGCCCAGGTGGCCAAGAAGGCCAATGGCATCTTGGCTTGTATCAGAAACAGCGTGGCCAGCAGATCCAGGGTGGTTATTCTCCCTCTGTACTCGGCACTAGTGAGATCGCTCCTTGAATCCTGTGTTCATTTCTGGGCCCCTCACCACAAGAAGGATGTTGAGGCTCTGGAGCGAGTCCAGAGAAGAGCAACGAGGCCGGTGAAGGGGCTGGAGAACAGGCCTTATGAGGAGAGGCTGAGAAAGCTGGGGTTGTTTAGCCTGGAGAAGAGGAGGCTGAGGGGAGACCTCATTGCTCTCTATAACTAAGATTTAGGCTTGAGATTAGGAAAAGATTTTTCACAGAAAGGATCATTGGGCACTGGCACAGGCTACCTAGGGAGGTGGTTGATTCACCTTCCCTGGAGGTGTTTAAGGCACAGGTGGATGAGGTGCTAAGGGGCATGGTTTAGTGTTTGATAGGAATGGTTGGACTTGATGATCCCTTGGGTCTCTTCCAACCTGGTTATTTTATGATTCTATGAAATAAAAATTATCAGCTCTAAGGGGAAAAAAGAGAAGGAAAGTATTTGTGGTAAAATTAAAAGTGAAGTTTTGTAAAACCATGTAGGCTTTCTTCCTCCCCTAATTTTACTTTTCTTAACCCTCTGCTTAAATAACACTTTATGTATATGTGTGTAATTCAGCAGCCTAAAGCTATTATAATCTATAGGTATATGGCCTCTGATGCTTGACACAGGGTACATGTATCTAAAACTCATAATCTAAGCATCTTCTCTTTTTATACACAACCATAGCTCCCACTGGTTCACTAGCTGCATGCTTGAGCCAATTTAGAAGTCTTTACTGAGGCAAAATGTAGAGTTTAACTGAATAAAAGCTAAATGGGAACTCATGTTAGGGATTAACAAAAAACAATAAATGTATGAGGTTATCTGGATTGTTAAAGGAGAGTTGTTTCCATACCAGATATGCACAGAATATAATGGATACTTGATGCATTTTTATTATAAAGGCTACAGTAACTTCAGCCTGAAATATGTGCATTTTTTGAAATGGTCAGAGAATTAAGATACACAATACACAGCATATTTCCAAAATGTGTGAAACCTAAGAGAGGGAATGAAATAAAAGTATTCTCAATCCTCCTGTTGAAACCAGATACTTAATTTGATGTTTTCATAACAGGTGTTTGATGGTCATAGCGATGAAGCACCACTTCTCGGAAAACTCTGTGGAACACAGCATCCTGCTCCTATCATATCCTCCAGGAATGTGATGTATATCCGACTGCGCTCTGATGCAACTGTCCATCACAGAGGCTTCAGTGCTCGCTTTACTGAAGGTAATTTTGTCACTTACATTAATGCTTCTTTAGCTAATCACCAGTTTGTTTGTAATAGATACAATCTTTTAGCACAGCTGAAAATGGGAAGTGTTGTTTCTGTACATGTGGCATATCAATGTGCATCTTTAAATTAACTGATTTTTTCTCAATTGTACATTAAATAATTTTAAATCTAAGGATCATCTTTTTATAGCAAGTCATCTAGCACACATCAGTCAGCTCTTATTCCTCCTCTGAAGAGGGTAAGCTACCCATCACTCTCCTGAGAAAAATATGGAACTGGCAGTTTCCACAGATTAGTGACAAAATAACATTTTATAAGCCTATCCATGCGCATGAATCTGAAAAGCTATGAAAGAATTCTGTGTGTCACTGTTGATGAAGTCCATGGATTCAAGCCTGCAAACCCTGCCAAACACCAACTATCAAATTTGTGGAGGACTAATTGGTATTTTACATAGTTTCTTTTTTAATGAAAAATAACACCAACTGGGCAGAATTTTCCATGAAATTACGTATTATTTGACATGTAGTGATTTTCTTTCAATTTTTCACTATCATTTGTAAGTATTTTTTCCCCAAGGCATAGCCATTTCATTTTTGCAAAGAAAATCCCTTTCTCTCGTTTTCTTCTCAGGAGTCTTTTCACTATAAGTTAGTACTTTTCTCCAGTATTTTTCCTTTGAAAATATTGTTAAAAATTATAAAGAAAAGGATGAATTTGCATCAGCAAAAATGTCAGTTACCCCAGTTACTGCGATACTAGTTAGATATCTAATTAGGCACTCCTGACCAACAGCTGTGAGATCCTAATCTGTTAAACATTCTCAGAGCACATTTATTGTACAAAACATGCCTGGTGAGCAAGTGTTCTGTGTCTAAGATGAAGGTGACCCAGCTTCCCTCTTCCTGAGAAAACCCTGTAAGTACCATGTCCTGGTGGATGTCTTAGGCAGCACAGCACGATAAATTAATCTTGGTCTTTGATACCTTACTTCCCACCTTGCTGTTCAAAGCAGCCCTGTATTAAGCTCAGATCTGGGGGTTTTATGATGAGCTAGTGTGCTTCAAAATGAGGCATGGCAGCGCTCAGCACTGCCAGCCAAAGCTGTGCAGTCAGCCAAGCTCTTGCACATGTGGAACATTTCACACAGTTGCAGAATTGTTGATGCAGCTCACAAGAGGATCATGCCAATACAATGTGATGCCATCCTTGGACACGGGAAGGCTCTGAAGAGTTTCTTATTATTTTTAACTTCCTAGTTACCAACACAGGCAGATGATCAGAGAAATGAGTGTATGATTGCACTACCCTGAAACCAAATTCTTTTGGCCCCGAGATTGAACTTCTGGTCTATGAGGAGTTGATAAAGATGAGGTCAGGTCCCAAATCACTCTGGTTTCTCTCAGATGGTCCACCAGGTCCAGCATGGCCTGTGGATCCAGGTCAAGAAAGTACACCATATGCTGGGAGTTAGTCCTTAAGTCTCTTTTCCTGATAAATTACTGTTGCGAATTTATCCTAATTTCTTGTTGATGTAGCTTGTTTCATTTTATGCAATCATTTTCACTACAGAATCAAAGATATGTGTTTTGTATATGTAAATACCTACATGTATATGTGCTTGTGTGTGTGTTTGTTCTAAAGCTTGTGGAAGTTTCATTGAGTCAGATTCAGTTGGGGCAGCAATTTCCTCTCCTCTGTATCCTGCCAAATACCCAAACAATCAAAACTGCAGCTGGATTATTCAGGCTCAGGAACCATGTAAGTAAAAACATCTTTCAGAGTTAGCTGGAATGACTAACATCCTCATCTTCTTTTCTGCAGTAACAATACAAAATTCCTCCTTTATTTCTGTAGGAAGTTCTGCATCCTCGTAGTTAGAAAGTGTGACTCTCGTTATCTGTCCTAAATCTGATTTTACTGTAGATTTAGTGCATATTGAGGAAACAGTTTACAACTTTATCATCTTAGCTGATTTACTGTGACCCAAGTGTTGCAATTATAAATAAGGTGTTGAATACTAAGTGAAGTTGTATTCATATCTAAGGACTTATATATAATTAAAGCACTTATACTTAGCTGACCTTATTTTGGTCTACATTTTTCAAGCTTGAGTTCTATTAGAGCAAGTCTATGCTGTTGACATAAGAAAATGAAATTTTAATTGAATAATGATAGAAGATATGGAGGAAGTCTTATGCACATATGTGTGCCCTCAGATGGAGCAATTTATGATTGATCATAAACAACCAAATATTTTCCATCAGGTAGTGATATTCCCTTTAATACTCGGTATTACCTTTACATTGTTTAAGATTCCTACAAGTATTTGCAATTAGGTAATAGTGTCCTGGTAACATGTTTTAAAAGAAATCCTTGTTTTTAGTAGCAAATATGAACTTCAGTTGTTCATCTGATATTCAGCCATTGTTGTTAAAACCATAGAATGTTCCAGCTCCATTTATAAGTTTAGTTTGCTAAATTAAAAAATGAAACTCAGTTTGCCAAAAAAACACCTAAACAGGGATTAGGAGATAAGCAATATTTTTTAGTATAAGTTCTTCTACAAATATATGAAAAGGACATAATTAAAGCTGTTCCTCACCTACACAACATTTGTTTTTAAAGACAATCTTTTCCTAGATCCATACTTAACGTTGTCTCCTGATCTCCATCGGTATAAAAGACTAGAAAAATGCTGTATAAGGAGTGGCCTATGTATATAGTGAATTCCACCAGATCCACCACAGACTGCAGGTTATCCAGTACACGCGGCTCTGCTGCGGCAGTCACACAGTGTGACAGGGCTCAGCCATATACAATAGATTTAGCCCATGGCAAACCACAGTACAGTTCCTGCCCTGCTTTTACTGAGAAGACCAACAAGTCTCCTGCTCTTACCGCCCACTGTGTTTTTCCTTTTTGCTTTGTATCCCAGGGCCCTGCATTGATAGCTGTAATTGATTGACCAGACAGGACACAAAAGAGCACAGAACGCAGACTACGTAGGTTGAATGCCAGTCAGTGACACTCTGCTGAATGCAGTGCCTGGATCCACAGCTGTCATTTTAGCTTATTCTAGCTTATTAATTGTAGCTTGGTGAGAAGCAAAATATTTGTCTCAAATTCAGGCTTGGTCAATGCGGGAGAAAGCTTAGTTATCATCTAAATCGGGAGACTGACCTGGTTGAACTGCATGGGAACCCTAAGGCCACAAGTAACTACTGCCTCAGAGTGGTGTTGTTCTTGTAGTTGTAACATCACTTTGCTCATACTGGGCAAGCAAGAGCAATAAGAGAGTCAAAAATACTCTTGAGTCAGAATCCTCTTTTTCAAGACATAGCCTGCAGTCCAAGAGTGTGGAAAATCCAATTCTGTACAAATATAGCTGAAGGTAGTTAATGATCCTTTAATGAGTCCAATTGATGTATATAGAATGTTACAAAATGATAAAAGAACCAGCACTTTCTAAGCCTGGAGCAGGGCAGCATCAATTCACATTTTGTCTGGATTTATCATATAGATTGCAAAGGGACAGAAGGTCACAGATGTGTAGAAATAAGTTTTGTTTCTGAATGTGTGTAAATTTTCCATGCTGTATTTGCTGACACTTTCAGTATATAATGAACCTGTCTGGATATTAGGAAATGTGTATGTGTTAAATCCTACACTTCTGAAGTCGATTGTACTAGAGAGTACTGAAATAGGAAGAGATTTACCATGACCTTTGCAGTAAGGATTAATGCACTTCCATCAGATTCACTCTACATATCAGGGATTAAACTACTTCAGATGTTGTGCTTTATAGGGATTGATTAACTTCAGGGGAGAAAAGGAAAATGTACATTCGTTTACATGTTATTATTTCTCTGTGAATGCCAAACTTATTTTTATATTTTACTCTTTGCTGTTGCCAGTCAACCACATCACACTCTCATTCACTGACTTTGATATTGAAAAGAATGGACAAAACTGTACAATGGATTTTGTGGAGATTTTGGATGGGAATAACTATGAGGCTCCTCTTCAAGGTATTGTACCATTCCCTAGTTTATTTCATATGTGGAACTACACCCAGGTATACAAGAGAAGGTTTTCTATGAGTGTCCTCCTGTTTCATAGATTTTCTCTGATAAAGGAAGCTCCTTGGCCACTCTGGCTAGAGGAGACCAAGGATGGAGGATAAGTCTTCAATGTAAATGCCACAGTCCTCACAGACTCTGACTGTATTCCTGCTAACCTGCAGTTTGCCTTTGACTCCAGCTGCCATTTCTTTCCTCCTCAGCTGAACAATACTGGGAAATGAGCAATTCAATTTAAACTAAGTTCTCAGGTAACTATACAATACCAGAATCTAACCCACACTCATAAGCACAGTAAACATATGAGAAGAAAGCTCCAAATTTCTAGGAGCAGAAAATGAATTTTCCTCAAGCCCTGGAAGGCCTGATTTTCTGCTTGTTCCTGAATTTTCTATAGCTTCCCCTGCCATCTCCATCCAAAGCTATAACCTTCAAGTAGCAGAAACAGCCATAAGTAGCAAAATTCAGTGCTTATATTGCCAGGAAGCCATGAGAGCACTCTTGCCACAGGGTGGTCCTGACTCGCCTCACATCCCCAGGGTTGCCTCAAATTCCTTTCCGGGAAATTAGGAATATCTGTGTTTGATTATGCTCTCTACTTTTGTTTAGGCTTCTTTGTTAGAGTGGGGCTGCATTCAATTTAAATGGTTTGTAACTAAGAGCACAATTCATTTTTTTTTATCTCCTACACTTAGCTTTCACTTGGCAAGAGGACCAGGATGCTAGCTGCTATCTTTCTTTTTTGCTGTCAGATGCCTTTCTGCTAGATCATGATTCATATTCCTAATCCCCATGTTGCAATCCATTACAGGAGAGCTGGTCTGTTATTTGTCACTTGTTTTTTTTATCTCAGAAACCCATTGAGTGAAATGGAAACTACTGTCAGATATACTTGATGGGATTTTTTTTCTTCAGATTGTAATTTCTGGATGAAAGTGAACACAAAGGAGCTCAGTGACAGAATAGCCAGTGATTAGGGTGTTTGGGGTACAAAAGGTCCTTCCTCTGTTGAAAAAATTGGCCACCAGTGTTGAGCTCTGCGCTACTGAAATGGAGTATTTCATTTTTATGTATATTGAAATGACAACAGCAATTGTAAGCAACAAATATTATTCCTAGTTGCTGTCAGGCATTAAAATCAATGTTAAATTAGCAATAGTAATTACATACTGAACATGCCTATTTCTCTCTGTGTCTTGTTTTCTTTCAGGCCGTTACTGTGGCACTACTATACCACATCCTATCACTTCTTTTGGTAATGCCTTGGTGGTGAACTTCATCTCCAACAACAACAGCATTACTGCCAGGGGCTTCCATGCCACGTATGCTGCATCCTCATCATGTAAGTCCGTATGACAAGTCTTGCTACCTTATGCCACTGACTTTCAAGAAAAAAAAAACAGATTCTGTATTTCTCTGTCTTTCTGACATTCCCACTATTAAGACCCCCTATTGCCCTTCCTCTTTTTGGCCAAGGTCTCAGCAAGTACATCAAGAAGCTAAAGAATAAGGAGACAAGAAGAATTGTTTTTTCTTGATTATTAAATGCTATGGCTCTGTCAAGGTATTTTTTTGTGTGTCTGTCATCCTTCTTAAGCCTCTGCTGTCTCCTTCTTGTTGCAGCCTGTGGAGGTGCTTTTCACATGGAGAGAGGAGCTTTCAACAGCCCTGGCTATCCTGAGCCATATCCGCCCAACACCGAGTGTGTCTGGACAATTTTCAGCTCCCCTGGCAACCGGCTCCAGCTGTCCTTCATGTAAATGCATCACCAGGGGTTGTTATTCAGCCCTTTAACAGACCTGAAGGAAGGATGTTCTGTATTTATTAGGAAATGTAATTACCAGATGATAAAGCTGAAACATGTTTTGAGAGTGACTCGGAAAGGGAGCACAGCAGTGGTTAGTGGCAGCTTGAAATCAATGTTCTCCTGTCTTAATCACTGCTTATATTAAGGCATATGTAAATAGGTGGTTTAACGTTTGAGCAACTTGGCATGCTGAAGAAGCCAGTTCTCCCTCACTTAAAAACAAGAAGAGAAAATTTAGCTTTGCTCTGCCTTTTCTTTACAAAGGAAATTCCTACTGTTTCCTTACTAGCAGATTCATTGTATTGTTTATTGTATAGTTAAGTAATATAAAGGGCCTAGATACTCTGCAGATTGTAGGGTTAAAGTTGATACTAAACTCCTCAAAATCTCTACAACAATTATAGCAGTGTAGATACAACGGGACCCAGTAAAGTACCTGTAGAAATGTTGTTTTCCTTTCAGCAAAGTAACTTCCCTTTGCAGACTTCTAAAATTGAAGTCATGTGCAATCCACAGAACAACGTGGAGTCCTTCACCAGGATGGTTAGGTTGTTCTTACTCAGGATGTGGATATCTGAGCCTCTCTGTTTCCGGGCGTCAAACAGTGGCTTGTTCCAACAAGGAGCACACTGACTCTTTGCAAAGCTTATCAAGAAAGAGCAGGAATAGAAAAGTAATTCTGAAATCTGCATTTACAGTTAATTAGGACAAAAGAAAAATTTGCCCACTAACATGCTGACTGCATAAGGTGCAATTTGTTAGACATGTACTGATTCACCAACACAAGACAGAAGGCATTCTATTCCTCCTTTACTTACTGAAGCAGAGTAAAAGTACTACAGCCTGAAAATACTTTCAAAAATATTTGGAATGAAATAATGAATAACAGCTTTTCCAAATCAGAATTGTAGTGTGAAGCAGAAACTATCAGTGGAACATACATTTGGTTGGACAAAGTGTCACCGAGTTGATGTAAACTCCTTTTCTTCAGTTCCACAAAGTTGAAAGGCAAGCTGAAATTGCTGGAAAGCATGGAGTAATTGCATTAGAAAGCAGTATTTGTTTAATTTAATTTGATATTAGGGATTTGTAAGGTTTTTTTTGGTATGAGGCATTAATTTTCTTTAGCTCAGCCTGAGCAGAAATGCCTGAGTTGCAATTTGAGGGTTAGCTTTAAATTAGTCTGAAGTATATCCAGATGAGTGGTTGGAACTGTTTTACAGCACATGTACACTGAAACATTTGTCTATATTCAGGACTGAAGGGGAGGAGTTGTTACCAGAAAATCAGAAAGCACAAATATTTGAGTCATTGATTGTAATAGGCACTCTAGGAACCTTTCCTATATTCTCATAGCCTACTTCTGAAAAGTGCATTGTATTGAATCAAAGCACTTCACTTAGAAAGACATAATGATTTTTAGAATATATTTAGCGTTCAGCTTGGTGCAATAATTAGGAATTTATAGTTTAATAACTAAATGCCATTCTCTTTCTAAGGCAAAAATTGCTTTAGAAGAGTTCATAGCAATCCTTATTACTATTTTGCACACACAGCTATATGAATCTCTGAGAGGCCAGAGAAACAGTAATATTTCATAATTCTGGAGAAACTGCTAAGACGTGAGCTCCGAGGTGTTAACTACAAGTGAATCTAAGCCTCTTGCAATTGTTTTCTCATCAGTGAGTGTACTGAAATAATATAGATAGGAAGGGACTGCAAGGTGATTTATAAGGCTCAAAGTATTCTCTGTGCCCACTAGATGTGCATGCTGTAAATGGTCTGGGCTTATATTAAAAATCTCTTTTATATATCAGGGGTTATCTGCATTTCGTGGTTGCTGCTGGAGAACCAAGAAATACTACAAGGGTTTGAAAATTCTTTAAAAATTACAACTTCACAAACAGAAACTGTCATAAAATAAGGGTCTAGAAAAGAAAGAGACCTGTATCAGTAGCACTGCCAGGTGATGAACAGTGACTTCTGGTTTCTAGGTTTTGTTGCTTCCCTCTTCTTAACAGTAGGATACCAGCTACAGCTACAGGGGGGACTAGCACCTTGGCAGGACAAACTCTGAAATATGTGCCAGTCACATGCCTGCTTATGCTCTTCTATTGCAATTGAAACAGAGACTTCCAGATGGAAGGTAGTACCGACTGTACCAAAGATTACCTGGAGATTCGCGAAGGGAATGATACAGGCACACTGGCAGGACGATTCTGTGGGAAATCATTGCCTTTAAATTATACGTCTATGGTTGGACATGTCCTGTGGGTGAAATTTGTCTCTGACAGCTCAGGCACTGATGTTGGCTTCAGGGCCACATTCTCTCACTGTAAGTAAACATTATTTAATTGAAAGCTATTGTTCCTTCATATGACTTCCAAAATGATTCCAAAAAGTGATCTTTATATTCTATTGGAAAATGTTTCTTAATGTCAGCAAAGCTATGAATTTACTTAACAATATTTTGTAAAATATCTGCTGAATGTGAAAAGGTGCTCTAAAACATGCTAGAACAGAACTCTTGTGTATGTAACTATATTAAGTATAACATAATTGGAAGAATTACAAATGACATTCTATCTTTTTAAATTATCATAACAGACAATATTTTTTTTCTGATTGGATCCTACTATCCTTCCAGAAGAAAAAAAAAATCCTTGGATTACAGAAAGTAACATGTTCTTTATTTCACTGACTATTCTCTAACAGTTTATCATGTGATTTTCAGATTCTTCCATCAGCAATATTGGGTTGTGCAGATACAGACAAGAGCTATTTACTAGCAAAATCTATGGCAACCAGAGCTTGCCAGTAGCTTGTTAGAGGTATCTGGCCATATGCTCTGCTACCTGAGAGTAATCAATGGTATTTAATGTTTATGTTGCCATTTATTAGGCAATTGACAAATTAGGAAAAAATCATTTCTTTCTCAGCTCTCCATTTTGCTTCTTGAGTATGTCAGTGTCCCTCTTCCAGTTTTGTACCTAGGTGTCATCAACTAGAGAGCAGAATTAGAAGAACATGAAATTATGCCAGTTTATGGATCCAAAATATCAAGAGATCATGGCAAACATCAGTCAGACTTACTGCATGAACAGACTGCTGAACCTAAACATCACAGCCATTCTGATTATGCAAGCTAGACTTCTAATTATTTTCCTTAATTTGAGACTTCTGCTACTTATTTTCAAAAGGAATTATCAATAGGTCAGAGCTCAATCAAATCAGATCCATTTTTACCTGAACACACAAAGGCATTTAAAAGAAAATTATTGTTTAATGCTTCTTGGGAAGAAATGAAAATTAAGTAGGTAGAGTCAAGGGAGAATTTAGATCTTCCCAGCGCCCCTGCATGCAGAGCCACATGGCTCAAATGAAGTAATTTCCTTCAGATAAGGGCACAGTGCATCCATTACAGCAAGAAAATAATTAGATGTGCATCCAAGGACTGTCTGAGACACAAGTCTAAGCCTCACAGTGCTCTCTAGTTCTAAGTAAATTAAGTCCGGTGGACTGAAATGAAAGTTATATTCCAGGTTGGGCCTCAGTGCTTCTTTTAATCTACGTGAATTAGAGGCATTAGTTATCTCATTCTTGTTTTTCAGTGTATGGAAACGATATTGTGGGGAACCAAGGACAAATAGCTTCACCACAGTGGCCCAGAAGTTACCCTTACAATTCCAATTACCAGTGGCGAATAAGTGTTAATGCTTCACAAATTATTCACGGCCGTATCCTGCAGATGGATATCGAAAATCATCGCGGATGCCATTATGACAAACTAAAGGTGATTTCATTGTGAAAAATTGTTTTATTTCAATAAAAATTATTAATAGAGAAAATAGCAAGAGGAATAGGAAGAATTTCTGAGGATCTATTGTGGCTTATTGTTTTTGCTATGTTTTCTCTTCAGTCATTAGTAGCTATAGGAGAGATTACATACTCTTTGGCTCCCTAACAGCTATTTCTGATTTGTAAGTTTGAAACTTAGTTAAAATAAGTCCACAATGGTATAATCCTGAATTATCAAATCCAAGCCTTTCAAGTCAGAAACCGGATTGAAATCTCTCTGTGCGAGTTCAATTGAGGACAGCAGTAATGATAGTATCTTAGTGCCTCTAAGAATGAGGAACAATCCTTCTCTTGCACCGTCTTTGCTCTCTGCATCAGGAGCTTGCTATTGGCACTAGGGAGGTACCTTGTTTCTCCTTACCCTCCTGTAATACAGTCTAGCTGTTTCACCAAGCTGAAAAATACAGCGCGCGTGGTGCTAAGCAAACTGGGCAACAACTTCTTTCTGAACTTAGCTAAACATAACTACTTAGTTAACTAAGGTAAACCTCTGGTCATTTTTTTTAACCAAGTGATTCAGTGATTATCATTTCTTTCATATTCATGAAACGGAAATGTAATACTAGTTCAATATATTTTGTATATTCAATTAATTATTACTTCACTTATTTCCAAATGTAACGTTAGTTGAAATGGTAATATAACTTTTTCCTTCATCTCATGTCAGATTTTAACAGCATTTTCTTCTAACTCAGTCTGACTTTCTTTGTCTGTCCTTATGAAAGCAAAATTAGTTTCCTAAATTAGCTAGACATTCAGCAGATGTGAATCAGCCTGACTCAAGGATCAGTCTTCAGTGTAATGTTACCATTTATTTAATATTTCTGAGCTTTCTCTACTGGACATTTTTTATGAGAGGAAGAGGACTAGAACACAAATAGGTTTGAAAGGTGACAAAAAAGAAATATCTTTTAACCAGTCAAGATTTTGGCATATAAATACATAAAATGAAGAAAATATTATTGCATATTTATTTGATAGAATTTAAAATATATGTATTCCTCAGGGGGAAACGTAAATTAAAAATGAAAAGTAGTGCCTTTTTTTTCCTCCTGCATATTGTGTTGGTTTTTTTCCTCAGCAAGGAACAAGATTGTACTAGTGGATTTTTTTAACATGGGAGGTCAGCGCATGTCCCCAGCCCTGTGGTGGGGAATGAGCTGAATTTGATGGCTTACATTCAGATCCTCCTTCTGTGAAAGCTTCACAATTAGCAGAATAGATTGGAAAGGGATATTTTGTTCTGGGTTTTTTTGTTAGAGAGGTTTCTCCTGAGCTGGGATTTGCTGAAAGATCCCTCACTCATTTATAGAGGGTAATTTTCTCCTTGGAAACTTGATGAGTATGGGGCAGATGAAGATCTGCCTGTGTGAGGAAGAGCACCATTCTTTTTCTCTTTGCAGGTTTATGATGGACCCACCATTAATTCTCGTCCTATTGCAACATACTGTGGTGCAGACCCTGCTTCTTTTGCATCTTCTGGCAGTTCAATGACAATCCAGTTCCAGTCAGATTCAACTGTGACTGGAAATGGCTTTCTTTTGGAGTGGTATGCAGTGGATGCTTCTGCTGTTCCACGCTCCATTGCTAGAGGTGGGTTTTCAGTGGGCTGTCTGGTTAAAAGTGGTATAACCAGTGATATACTGAGCTTTACTTAAAGAATTCCAAACCAACTTCCCCATCAGAGAAAGCTCTAGCTACTAATAGAGGGAAAGCTTTCGATGACATTTTAATTAAGTATTTAAAGACCTTTTTAAAACAGTTTCTAGGGACTCTTGGATAGATTAGCTATACTGTCTTACAGTGTGTTAAAAATAAGGATGTTCATAGAGGGGAATTCTTCTCTATGCAGGTATTTCATGAATGCTAAACATTTTATATGCTTTCATGAAAAATTATCCCTCTTGAAATATCATTCTTAAATCACTGGCCATTGTGATATGAAACCTTTTACTCTAATGCATCTCATATCCATAAATAAAGAGAATGTGCCCAATATAATCATGTACCTCTGACAAATAGCTCCTGGGAAGAGAGAGAGTATGCTTCTTATACCATTGATTTTCTCTGAGCAAGTTCAATGAGAAAATGTTAAGACTAATTAGGACATAGGGCACTCTCTTTATTCTAAATCTAAAAGCCGATTTCTGAGCACAGGACTAAGGATCCTTGGGACTCTGCAGGATAGTGGCAGTATGTTATGAGTTTATGTACTGGGAAAGCACTGGGCCACTAGATATCCCAGCAAGGACTCTGTCTTGACTTAAACTTATATGTAAGACGTTAGAAGTGGAAAAAGAAAAGTACTTCAATTTTAAGAGATTCTAAATTGTTTATGTATTATTGGTCATGTATATGGCACTCCTTTATGGCATGCAACCTGTGTTAGATACTGTGGTAGATACTCTTAGGTCTTCTGCTAGCTGTTCCTTGTGGTAAAATAGATCATATCGTCGCTGTACCAGGTAGCAAGGGAACATCTTTATAGGTCAGGATTTTCAGGATTTGTATTCCCAGTCCAAACTGACACAATGCTTGAAGATATGCATACCTGTGGCTATACACATAATCACTGTGCCCCCACTGTGCTTATTTATAGGGCTGTCACCTTAAATTATATGAGGAGAATGCTCAGTTTATAAAGAGGATTCTTTCATTTTTGTCATCTTGTATGTGACAGGTGCATGTGGAGGGGCTGTAACAGCTGATGAAACACCTTCATTCCTCTTCTCCCCGGGCTGGCCCAGGAATTATGGAGATTTTGCTGACTGTGCGTGGCTTATCAGAGCTCCAGGATCCACTGTGGAGTTCAATATCCTGGCTCTAGACATAGAATCTCACAGCTCGTGCAACTATGACCAACTTATTGTCCAAGATGGTGAGAAGCTACTCTTGCAATAGATACCCATGGTCCCAGTACCTGGAATTCTCATGTCCATTGAGCTTAAGCAATCTAGACAGCAATTGTCACATACTCTAAATCAGTATTCTTCCTCTATGTTCAGACATTCTGCTCGAGAAAATAAAATCAGCTAAGTCTAGCAACATATTTGTTGGTCTATAAAAATTTTCTCAACCTGTGTGGAGTTAAAGATCTTGAAAAGCACCTGCCTGAAAGCATGAGCCACAGCAACCAACAGGCAGGTGTGAACTGGTTTGATTCACACTAATATGTCTTCTTTTGATCTCAGGAGAGACGAGTCTTTCTCCAGTGCTGGCTACTGTATGTGGACGAGAACCTCCTGGACCAATAAGATCAACAGGAGAGGCAATGTTCATCCACTTCACATCAGATGGAAGCGTCACTGGAGCTGGCTTTAATGCCTCTTATCACAAAAGTAAGATATATTTGTCTTCTGTCCCAGATAAATGTCTGCCTTGCTGCTAACAATGAGTAAGGAAAGAGAAGACTGACATTTTAACAGCTGTCTGCAGTCTATCTAATTAATCACACATACCAATTATTCACTTCTCATGAATATGCATTAACAAGTGACTGAATCTGCGAAGGTAAAATTTGGTATTTTTCCAGCAACATAATACAACAAAGCATGATTCAACCAGACCAATCACTTTTCCTAATGAAGTGTGTGCCTAAATTTATAACAGCTTAACTGAAGGCTGAAAGAGTGCTCAACTAAGAGACCAGAATAAATGGTTCAAAGCATAGACACAAAACAAAGAGAGATAGATGCAGAAAGCTGTGTATATTCTAGCAAGAATGTCAGCAGTTTCCAGAGGCACTTCTCCCACACGCACACAGGGATGTTAACATATTCCTGAGTAGGTCAAGGCAGCAAGGAAGGTGTTATGATAACAATGGAGAGGTTTTTTCTGGCTGACATCTTGAGTAAGTGACAAAGGCTTAGTCCATGTCTGTAAGCAATGTAGTCAGACAGTGTAGCAGTATGCTCATGCCATAGGAGTCCTTGGCATAGCTGCCTGCTTACTCTTCTGTCAAGTCTGAGAACTGAGCTTCACTGTCAAGAAGTTTGGTATGTGTCAACTTGCTTGTTTTTAGGTGATCGTTCACTTTGTGCATTGCTCTATGCTCCTCAACTCTTCATATACTTGCTTCAATATTTGCTTTTACCTGTTACATCTTCCTTCTAGGAGACAGGGTTTTTCTGTGAATGAATATGTGAACAGTTGATGCTAATATTTTTCTCTTTGTTCAACTCTATTTTTTTCAGGTTGTGGAGGCTATTTGCACACAGGTAGTGGTGTGATAATGTCCCCCAACTATCCTCAAGACTATGCTCCTAATCTGAATTGTTCCTGGCATGTGGTAGTATCCTCTGGATTTATCATTGCTGTCCACTTTGAACAGCCTTTCCAGATTATGAGTGAGGATACTTCCTGCAACCTTGGAGATTATATAGAGGTGAGGTTATTTGCTAGGTCATCAAATCCTTAAAGCTATTAAGACTACTGAATCTTATAGATTTCAGTGTCAGTAAGGCAGCCCATGTAGTGAGGGGGTGGAAATACCCAAGAGAAATAACCATCAAGATTATCTCCCTCTCTTCTTTATTGCTGTGTATTAATTAATCATTAGGCTATTGCTTTTCCCCCATGGCTAGAAGCATTAAGATGGTATGTGCTCAAAATTAACATTCCAGGGCTGTTTGCTTGACGTGGCATTTCTCTTCTTGTAGTTGAAGAATGGGTTAGATAACTCTGCCCCACCTCTGGTGTCTGGAGGAAGGAATGGACGGTTTTGTGGAAGCAACCCCATCTCTACCATGTATACCACAGACAATCAGCTGTTTGTCCACTTCATTTCTGACAGTAGGATTGAGGGTCAAGGATTCAAACTGAAATACGAAGCTAAGAGTCTAGGTAAGTATAGGAAATAAATTCTGAAACACAATAGACATAACTTGGAGCTTGTCCTCTTAAAGGAGGTACTTGTTCTAAGTCCCAATACTGGTAAAAACTGATATCTGCAAAGATGTCCTGTTTTCTTCTTTAGTTCATGACTTCTGATTCTATTCTCAAATTTCCCTTTTTAAAAGAGAGTCAGCTTGAAGTCACAGAACTTGAAAATATTAAAGTTAAAAAAAAACTTATGGGGAACCCTTTAGCAGAGGGGTAGCATCTATATTTAGAAGGAGGTGTTCAAAATTTATACAGGAAAGGAAAAAAAAACCTGGAAAAAAGAACATTATTTTGCACATATAGTACCTAGTGCAAATGCCTAAAGATGTCAGGAATTATTTAAGCTAGTGTGTCTGGAAAGGTGGTAACATTTCTCTCAGATTTTACTTTCTGCTGAGAAAATAACATTCCCTGCCAGAGTCTACTTTTTTTTTTGAAAGAATGAAAAAAATGGAGACTCATGTCAGGGACTTGGTATTTTAAGTTATTCCACTGTATTCATGACACATGTCACTTGGGAAAAAAGGAGACCTCCTGTTAAACAGGGTAGCTAAACACAACTAAGGCAGCCTGGCTTCTACTCAGATTTTTAAGTGCTTGTTTTCTGCATACTTTTCCCTGCTTCCGCAAAAAAAAATCGTTTTTAGCATTGCTGCAGGGGATTCATGAAGGGAATGAGTGAAGCTGTACAATACTATTCATACCACTTTCATTTACAAAACTCAATGAAAACCCTGTGTCAAACACATAGTGCTAGAATATGGAGAGGGACAGGGGTGTGTGTGTGCATGACAGACGCTCTATCTGGCTTTCCTCACACATCCATTATTATCTCAAATAGACATTTCAAAATTTGGAAATCAGAAGCGGGACATGATTCACAGAAACATTGACGGGTTCTGACTTGGAGGCTTTCTAGTTCCTGGGAACTGGGGTAGTAACAAGGCAAGAAATATGTTTCCTACTTGGTTTAGAAGCACTCCAAGGAAGAACTAATAGCAATTCAGGGCCCTAGACGTATGGAAATTGTAAAACAGAATCACAGAATCATTTGGTTGGAAAAGACCTTTGAGATCATTAAGTCCAACCATACCTGCTCACTGCTAAACCATAGTATGAGGAGGGCTATGTAAGCAGGAGAAGGCGAACATAGGATTCTACTGCTTTAAAATGTTTTCCCACAGCAATCAGTTAAATGCATTTGGTTTTGATGTAACTATATGACATTGAAAGGAAACTGAATTGGAACGTAGTGTTAACTCATGTTTTGATTCCTCATCCATTTCCTTAACATGTTTTTTTTTATTGATGTTCTTTTCTTCCCTAGCTTGTGGAGGGAATATTTATATCAATGATTTCAATCCCAGTGGATATACATCTTCCCCCAACTATCCAAGCAATTATCCTCCGCATGCTGACTGTGTCTGGACCATAACTGCTCCTAATGGACGTGCGATAGAGCTGCAGTTTGAAGACCAGTTTTACATTGAACCTTCACCAAAGTATACATCCACATTTTTGCCTGTGATCCATTCTGATTATTCTTTCCTTGTCATTTTCTCTAAATCCTCCTAGAGCACACTGTCAGATTAACAATCAAATATGGTCAGGAAATTTTTGAGAGAGGGATCGCTGAAGCTATTAGGTCAATGGTATACATACCTAGGACTTTGCAGTGCATGACAGAAATGAATATAACAGACAAAGAGGAAGTATTCATGGTAAAAAGGTGCTTTCTGTAAAATCTGTGCCCTCTAGTACTTTCATATTCTGATTTTCAGTCATTTTGACTCTCAGTACTTTTAAATCAAATGGATTACTGCCACAACTACTTGTCTCCCTCCTCCATTGCCTGTCTGCTGATTTGTAGTGGGTCTACATGTTTTACACCCCTGCCTAAAGCATAAAACAAGGCTGAGTTTCCAGCTGATATAACTTCATTGATTTCGGATTGGACCACTACACAACAAAGGTGACCCTCACCTGTGAGAATATGTCCAGAAAAAATGCTGCAAGATGGAGGATCTCAAAGGTGTTGTTTCTCACTGGCTTCCCAGGAGACTGCACCATTCATAAGGCAAAGTAGATACTTAAGATATATCGAGTATCTCTATGCCTACCTAAGGAAACCCCCAGGTCTGAATTTTTATTTCCTTCATCTGTTTTACATCAGTCATCAATTAGTCTTAGTAAGGAATATCTGCTGAATCTGAAGGGCACCAAAAAATATGTCAAAGACAGTCACAACTACTTTACCAGTGCTGTTAATACCCCTCCCCAGGACCTGCTTCTGTCAGATCTGATGTGATTATAGAATGGTCTTGAAATGAACCTTTTTCAGTGTTTCCAGCACTTGTTTTGATTCAAATATCACCTAAGTATCATTAACTTGTTGATTCTGTCCTGGTCACGCTGCGTGGAAGTTGATCTAATTCACTACAGTTTCTTGGCTTTGTACACATACCAAAATGATTTCAAACCATTACTGCTATATATTGAACAGAAAATACTCTCCTCTTCCAGCTGCTCTTCCAGTTACCTAGAGGTACGCAATGGCGCTGACTCCACTGCCCC
Source organism: Clamator glandarius (assembly GCA_033459285.1). Taxonomy (NCBI): domain Eukaryota; kingdom Metazoa; phylum Chordata; class Aves; order Cuculiformes; family Cuculidae; genus Clamator; species Clamator glandarius. The sequence continues at coordinate 3,712,616 of JAUNZM010000046.1, forward strand.
CATCATTGCCAAGCTGTGTGGAGGTTTGATGCCGGGCTTACAGAGATCCTCAGGAGCTGTCATGTACCTGAGGTTCAGGTCTGACAGCAGTGCCACACACGAGGGATTCAATGCTAAATACTCTATCGGTAATGCTTGCATTATCAATTTCTCTGATTTTAGAGATACTGGTCTCAAGTATCAAGCTTTTGTAAAAGGGCTTGAATCATGTCTATGAGGTAGACTGACAAATATGTGCCTCTTTAAATTAGTTTTAGAGCTGAGGCATCAAAATCGTCAAATGCTCTGCATTTAATAAGAGGTGAAAATCATGGAAATGGTAACAGGAAAATGCTCATAGATCTGTAGCAGAGGAAACAAAGACTGGGTAACCTCTTGTGGAAGATGACTATCAAAGACACAGTAGAAGAAAAAGAAAACATAGATGAAGTCATGTGAAATGGTTTGATTTTCAGCATGCAAAATTAGTGTCACTTTCATGAGTTCCTGAAGGGGAATGCAAAGATCAGCTGAGAGCTGTCAGGAGAACAAATTAGGAACTTCTATATATAGGTATAAATCAATACGTAAAAACAATGCTGCAAAACTGGTGGAGGAAGCACAACAACAGACTGAAAAAGGAACAAACTAAGAAACATAATTTGTCGCCTTGGAAAAGAAATACTTTTAAATTATTCACTCTCAAGCTGAAAAAACAGGATTAGAAAGCACTAGCAAAGTTTATAAAAATACATAAAAATAGTCTTTGATGAGATTTAGAAATATGCTACTTTATTGTTTAGTTAATGTTAGTATTCTTCAAAGAATAGCAGCTGTTATTTTAGTGTTACTCATATAGGCAAGTCTAGGACTGTTCATTTCTCAAAGGCAGAGTAGTCGACTATATTTCTTTACAAAGAATTTTGCTGGTTATGTTTTTTCACAAACACTTAAGCCAGCATAGTGTTTCACATTTCTGAATATGAAAACTGAAGCAGTTTGTAATGAAACATTTTTAAGATGTGAAGCCACAATTTATATTTATCTGTAACAGATTTACAATATCTCAGCTGTATGCCAGTCATCCTGGAACACCGCACTAATCACTCAGAAGAGCAGACAGTATGAGCAGAACTGTTATTGCTGTGAAAGATTGTAACTAGCAGACACACAGAATACACTGTAAAATCCAATAAATTCCATCTGGAACTATTATTTGCTGTATGCCACAGTAGTATAAATTTGTGTTTGCAGATATCACAGAGAAATAAGCTTTTAGAGAGAGAAAATTGCAAATAAATAGCTGTTTCCCAAATTATGCAGTGACCCCTTACAAAGCATTGCAAGGAGTAGAATGTGAACAGGAAGGGACTGCAGGAAAGAGGAGCCTGAAGCATAACTATAGGCCCAAACCAACAGTCAAATTTTATCAGTCATAAAATATTTCGATCCACATTTAGCAGGGTAAATTTCATTATAATTATCTAATAAAGCTTTCCAAGTTTTTCTGGTAAGTATGGACATGGGTAGAGACTAATAGAGACTTTGAAATCTGTGATAGAAAGAAAAGGATGTTTGCAATGAAAGGGGCTGTGTGAAAAAAAAAATCCCAATACAACACCCAAACTAAGCCTGGTTGAATTAAAAGGAGAATTTGCAAGAGTTTTAACTGGAAGGCAATTCCTGTTCTATTCCACAGCCAGGAAACAAGTCAGTTGTGCCTTAGCTTTAAGTCATGTTTAAGAGAAAAGGTCATCTCTCTGATGTCCTTCAGTGAACCAAGCAATATTCTTCCTTTTTCAGCTGCCTGTGGCGGGACTGTGACAGGACAAACTGGTATCATTGAAAGCACGGGTTATCCTGAGCTTCATTATCAAGACAACCTGCTGTGTGAATGGTTTCTGCAAGGTCCCAGGGGCCACTACCTTACCATCAGACTAGAAAGCCTAGATATTCAAAACTCCTCCGACTGCACAAATGACTTTCTGGAGATCCGAGAATACAATGCTTCTGGTCTGAGAATTATTTCAGTATTTGTCTTCCCTTCTCTAGTACTACTATGAAACTTCATCAGAAGTTCCTGAGAGTATTTCCCTTTGAATTCCCTTCGGAGCCTTTTCAATGTACAATATTTGTTTCTGCCTGCCTTGCTTGCTGAAGCAAAGGCAAACAAACAAAACCCTTCAATTTTGCACTAATAACTTGATTTTACTAGTTTACTTCTGCCTGTTCAGTTAAATTGGAAAGTGATCCTTCAACATAACCATAACCATAACCATAACCATAACCATAACCATAACCATAACCATAACCATAACCATAACCAATATATTGTCATAAAGCTGTCTTTCTGTTTTCATTTTTTTGCAGGAAATTTGTTAGGCAGGTACTGCGGTAATAATCTCCCTGATGCTGTGGATACCTCTGACAGTTTTGCTTATGTCAAATTTGTCACTGATGGAACAGTTAATGCTCGAGGATTCAGACTACGCTTTGATTCCAGTACTGAAGGTTGGATTTGTCAGGCTGCAAGTTTCTTTCAGGGAAGCAACATATACCACAGACCATAACTGCACTAGTACAGCATATATTGTAGATCATCTGTTCTTGGAGTGGTGCATATTTGTTCTTAAATTTAAACTCTAGAGGAAGTAGGAATAGAGTGCTCTGGTGATAATTTCAGATGCAAGCAGTCTCCCACTATAGTGGATGCTGCAGTCAGCAGTAGGTCTCACACAATGAAGTACACTCTTCCTTACCACTTCTATCCAGCAATCAGTCTAGGGATGTCTTAACATACCCTCCCCACATCCCTCTTAATGAGCAGGTAGGTGAAGAAATGCTGTGATTTTTCTTTATGTTATACCGTCCCTGTGAGGTGAATGGTATTCTTAAAACTTCCTAAAAGCATTAGGTTTTAACCCATAGATTTTAGGCAGAATCACAGAATTGCAGAGCCATTGAGATTGGAAGAGACCTCTGGAGATGAGGTAGCCCAATCCCCCTGCTAAGGTAGGATCAGGTAGAAGAAGTTGCCCAGGCTGTGGCCAGTGGGTTTAGAATGTCTCCAGGGATGGAAACTCCAAAGCCTCTCTGGACAACAGAGAGGAAAAGGAAACACAATGTAAGCTGGTGAATTTATACCATTAGTCTCAGAAGAAAAATACACCCTATACCTAATGTGTTTAGTGTTCTTTCTTCAGAGCAAAAATTGATATTCATAAGAAAGATAGGAAAACCACAAAATGACTGTACTGAAAAAGTGTTATTTAAAATCCCTGAAAGCTCTTTTCTTACCTCTATTAACCAGCAGATGAAAACACATCCTTCATCCTTACCTACTCTAAGAATCTGCTTATCCTGTGTTCCTCTGCCCAGTCATATGAAAGGCAGAAATGTGCCAATCCAGTAAGAGGCTTGTATCACTTAACATCAAAGCCTGGCATGAGCCCTTCAGAGAAGGAAATATTAATAATTAGACTAAAGGAAGCTGCAATTAATATTCAGCTACATTTATGGATTAGTGAGAAAGACTGCAAGATGTAGCTGTTTAGACAGATATATGAAGAGGGTAAGCATATCAAATCAAGCTCTCAGGATCTCTTTTCTTGCAGTATTAATATTTTTTTTGCTATAATTCTATAAGCAAGGCTTTATTCTAAGTGTCAATATTTTGGTGTTTCAGAATGTGGTGGGGATTTTACTGCCCCTGCTGGAACATTTACTTCACCCAACTACCCCAACGTATACCCACATAATCGCGTGTGTGAATGGAGGATCACAGTGCAAGAAGGCCGACGCGTGACTCTAACCTTTAATGATATGAAAACTGAAGAACACTGGAGGTGCTCATCTGATTATGTGGCTGTGAGTTTTGGGCATGAAAGCAGAAAATGCTCTTTCTAATTCCTTGATGGAGCATGAATGGATGTAATAGAGCTGAAATTTCATTTATAGGTCTACATCTGGTTTTCAGACACATCATAATTGAATCTGGGGAAAACAGATAAATGAGAGGAAGTTAGCTCTGTAGTGTGTCTAAATTATCTGCCTGTCTTAGAGTATGGAAATTTTGAATATATGGTCGAGGGAGAGGGCAGAATTTAAAAAAATTTTTGGAATGGGCTTTTTACCTATTATGGAGAAAGCTCTGGGGTTATTGAAACCTTTCAATGTTTCCTTTCAGTCAGTTCCTGGCCTCTTTTGATTTTTGAGGTTGTTACTGCTGTTTTTACTTATTGTTGTCAATTAAAAAAAAATAAAAAAAAGAAAAAGCTAGAGATTGTGACTATTGAGCATGACTTTGCATATTCTGAAAGAAAGACAGGGAAACTCCAGGAAATTCTACCTCTTTATCATCCCATATCTCAAAAAATAAACATATATAAATGTTGGTTATTTTAGCATGGGTATTTTAGATTTTTTTGTTATCTAGGGCAAAAAAAAAAAAGTCAAAGATGGCTCACAGAACTCAACCTGATGAAATGTACACATACCTCAAAACTACAATTCCTCTATGAAGTCATAGGAATGAGAGATCTAGTTTAGTTTCCCATTTGTTTAGATTAGCAGAAAAAAACACAGGAATTAGTATGAATAGAAGTTAGCCCATGAACAAGTGTGAGGGAGTGAAGTAGGTCTCCCTTGTGATTTGCAGATGATGCTTCCTTTGTTTTCCATCAAATATGCTTTAGACGGACTTTGGGGAGCTGAATTTTATCGATTAGTGAAGTAATGATCTCTTAAAGGAAGATCTGTCCTGCCAGCTTTTGCGCCTTCAGCATTCTTAATATACTCCAGATCTCACTGGGAAACATCATTCCTGCCTCACTTGCACTGCTGAAACAATAGTAGAAATAAGGAAATTAACTCCCAGCCTAAAGGCTGTATGAAAGAAAATCAGTAATATATCTCTGGATTATCAAAAAGTGAAATGTTTGGGTTAATCAAAAATACCCACCAGCACTCAGTATGCTGAAGGAGATTTTGATAAAGCTGATGTGGGCTTTAACAAGAATACAAAGATGATAATTTGAAATTGAGTTAATGTGATTAGTAGCTGGATTACTCCACTGAAGTACAGTATTTTTCCCAATAAAGCTGTTTCAACTTGTGGTTTTAGAAAGGGAAAAAAAAGAGAGAGAGAGGAGGAATATGTTTGTGTTTCACCAAAATAAGCAAGATATTTTTGATAGTTTAGTTCAGAGCCTCATCCAATCAAGGCAATGGAAGTTTGTTCCAAAGTTTTGAGTAGATATGGGAGCTAGCCACCTGTGACAGACATCAATGAACCTTGTATTAAAGACGTGAAGCACTGGTAATGATACAAGAGATGAGACTGTATTTTGATTTCACAAGAGTTTATTTTGATCCAACAGCTTTACAATGGCCTCAGACAGAACTCTCCCAGGCTGGCCAAGCTGTGTGGTGAGGTAAATCCAGGCACTGAGATAAAATCCTCCGGAAACACAATGAAAGTCATTTTTGTGACAGATGCGTCCCGTGCAACCAGAGGCTTCAGTGTCTTATACACGTCTAGTGAAGATGCAGGTAGTGTACGGTTTTGAATTAAGTGATTGATCTTTGGGGAGTCATTTCACACTTAAAGTAGTGGTACTTGTCAAAAATATTATCTATCCAGTAAGAAATCTCTGATATCTTTTGGTCTCTCTTACATCTCTGGGATTGAGTAGATGTATACCTTGCCTGTTATGTCAAACTTCAAATGCAAAGAACAACCTTGGTTGTGAATCACAATGCTTTCTCTTACTACTGATTTGTTCTGTACTTAGTCTTGAATAAGACATGGTCTGAAGTGGCCATATTCCATGAAAAGATCCAAAAAGCATAGTGCCAGAGACAACTTGAATAATTCAAGTGCTATGCTACTACTCAGGAGGTTAATTAATTTATTGCAGCTTGTGAAATAGTGCAGCTAACCTACTTCTGCAAGCTTGGCCTCCAGAGAGGAGGCAGCTGGCAGAGCCTGACTACTACAGCCTTGAATCTTTCATACTTGATTTCTCAACTCTCTGTCCTGCTGTTGCATGAGTGTACTGCTCTTGAGGTTAGGTTCCAGAAAAATCTCAAGCCTAGAGTTAGGTAATGGATAGGGTTCTGCAATATTGAACTGGAGCTGCAGTGGGACTTTATCAAAATGTTAAATAATGCCTGTTGCATTGATGGTCCTTCTGAAATATTTTATTTGCTGATGTGAATAATTGTTTCTTTGCTTTTCATATGTGTTTTTAAAGAGTTGCAAATAAATTCCAGAATACTAGGCAAGAATTCTTTTGTACACAGCAGTAAATCATTAAAAAGATGGAAAATGTTTTGATCAAATCCCTACATACGTCGATACATTTACATTAGATTAAATAGAACAAGATTTCTCTTCATACAAAAGTTATTACCAATTTTTTTAAAAATAGTATCTTGTTTCTGCAGTTTGTGGTGGAACCCTGATGGGATATGCAGGTGGAAATTTCTCTTCTCCTGGTTATGATGCTGTCGGAAATTACACAAATAATCTGAACTGTGAATGGACCATTGAAAACCCCTCCTACTATAATTCGTCCATATATATCTCTTTCGAGGATTTCCACTTGGAACATCACCAGGACTGCCAGTATGACTACCTAGAGTTACGAATAGGTTTGTATGTTCAGCAGGAGAATGCATTAAGCCTAAGATTCCAGCTCTGTGTGTGTTTGTGCCAAATCTTGTTTGCTTATATTTGCAGAAAGTGATTGTTTTGGGATCTGTACATTTGAAAGAATATTTGCATGCATGCATTTCGTGTTGCCTTCTAGACCAGGACTGGGATTTCATTGTCAAGAACAATGAATGCAGGGATTTGCCTACTTTTTCTATTAAGGGAGAAAATGGAAAACTGGATAGGTATCTATGGGGAATATAACTGTGTTCTGGTGGTTGCAACAGAAACTGGACACTCTCTTTACAATACAAATTTCACTTCATCTCCCATGAAAGATGGCAGTCAGAAGAAGTTGAAGTCATCAAAACAATTTGCTTGGTCTGCAGCCCTTTCTTTCCCTATCCCTGAAATATCTCTAGGGACAGCAGGAGTGGAGTAAAGAATGCTTTAATTATTCATAACCCCTAGGCTGCATACCCACTTCACGTCCCACTTTTGTGCTTACAAGATGATTCTCCAAAACCAAATCCATATTTCCTGTGAGACTGCATCACAAAATATAGGCTAAGCTTTTAAAAGGAAAACAATCACAGGACTAATGCACCAGTAATATCTCTGCATATTTAAGCATCTTTACCTATCTGTAAGAGCAAGCAACTGGAAATGTCATATGAAAGTCGTTCAAATAATGCCAAGTGTAGTGTGAAACTCCAGCTGTCTTCTTCACTGAGAGGCTGTTTCTGTGAATACCAGAGAAAACAGGTCCTAACTCACCAGGAAATAATTTCTGAAAGGTGGGGAGTGTTGAGAGCTGGAATTTGTTATGTCCTTATTTGCATTGATTTGAACAAAAGCCCTTGGTTGTAACATTGATTTGTCCTATGTAGAGCCGAAGCATGCATTGCTGTGTAGCCTAGCAATTCCCTCCAATGTATGCACTGGAGCTGGGGAATAATAGGAAAAGAACTCAGAGAAGGAAAGAAAGAACTAATTCATTATTTATCACTTCCCACTGCTCTCATTTGAATCTCAGGCCTTCAGGCAATACAATCAAAGGAAAGAGGAAAAAATATAGTCTGATTTTGCTCTACACAGTTTTGTCATCTAAATAGTGATGTCCATTTTGGCCATACTAGTGGACCTCCAGTCCTCACAACCAGCCTCACATCACAGGCAGAATGCGTTAATTCAGCTGTGTAACATTTAACAAACACTGAGATGTAAATAGTGCAGAATATCACTAAACTCAGGCAGATGATGTTCAAGACTCATCACAGCAGAAGTGAATTTGGGGAAATATCCAATTCAACAGTAAGTCACCTGAGAGACCTCAAATGAAACTGAGATTTGTAAAATTCTTTTGAGTTGCCTACGCAACATATTTAAGGCTACTGAATTTAAAAAAATAAAATAAAAAAAGATAAAGCAGAACTCACTTAGCATATTCAGTGAGAAACATTAAACTTCAATAGGTTTCCATGCAAACAGGTCCTTGGGCAATATCTTCTCACTGTTCTGCCCTAAAATGTCTACAGTCTGAGGTACTTTCTGTGTTTTCAAGTTTGATGGATCACACAAAATTAAAGTGTGCAGGACGACAAGGAAGGGAGAGAAGGAGTCTAAAATATTAAAAGGATCATTAATAGAGCTTTGGAGAGAACTTCCTCATTGTGAAGATTTAAATCCCAGCAATGAACTGCAGCACCATACCTATATCCATAACAAATAATAATTTATTAAATGTGATGTGTACTTTTTTCTGTTTTCTAGTCAAAGCAAAATTACATGCATGTTTTCTCTGAGTATTTCTTTATGTTATTGTAGTTCTTTTAAGATTCAAAGTGTATTTTTTTTCCCTTCTTATTAAGGGGATGCTGATGGAGAGCTAATATCCAGACTTTGTGGTCAGGCTGCACCATCCGTGCCACTAGTCATAGCTGCCTCCCAGATCTGGGTACACTTTGTAAGTGATGAAAACACAGAAGATAAAGGATTCTTGGCCCATTACACGTTTCAAGGTAAATGGCTTCATAGGCTGCTGCCCTTGCTGACTGAGGCACTTCTGTGGAATGTTGCCATTCATTTGGTGATACTACGCTATGGGATCAGCTCTCAAAGAAGTCCTCAAAAGTTACACAGTGCCTGCCACTATTTATATCCATTTAAAGTAAAAATATGTCAGCAACTGGTCTTTCAGATTTATTTTTTGTCTTGCTGTTCCCATTCCCTGAACCACATTTGAGTTTTTACAATGCATTGCAACACTTAGAACAGCTGGTTGCTCTTGGGAATAGGGGTGTAACAGGTAACAGTAGCCAAATTTGACTTATTTAAAGTAGGCCTCAAGAGTGTTAGCGTGGATGAAATGAATTCTGCTGCTTGGACCTTTGCACTCATTTTGAAATCCACTTAAAGCCCTTTCAGTGCAAATTACACCACTTTGCCATTTACATGCCAGCACAACTATTCATCCTGTCACAGCTGAATTTAACCTTGGTGCTTATGTAGGCACATCAGTAAGTTTTGACTTGATTATGTTAGTCTAGGAATGTCACTAGTTTGCTTAGAAGTCTGAGAAAAATGAATGGAAGATAAGGCAGAAGAGGCAGCTCTAAGTGTCAGCTGGCAAAGGTTTTGCAGAGCTATCAGAATAAATTCAAAATTTCAAGGTCACTGTTCCACGACTAAGGTTTTAAAACCTGAATTTTCCCAGATACATTATTCATTCTTACCTATATCAGTAATACTGAATTATGTTCTAGTAAATAGTAAAAAAGTTCTAAATAGTAAATTTAGTACTATTCCAAGCTGCATATATTTTCAGGCATTTAATTATAGTGTTCGGTTCCTAAACTGTATTGAAATGTTACTTTTTTTTATTTCAGCCTGTGGTGGTATACAGTCAGGTGAAAGGGGAGTTATCTCAAGTCCTAATTACCCAGAACCTTACAGCAATCTGAATCGCTGCTCTTGGTTGTTGGAAGCCCCTGAGGGTGAAACCATCACTGTGAGTACACAATGCAGTGACTGTGTGTGCATCTGTACTTGTGACAAGCATCCTCTGAGACCTGAGGAACAAATTGGAGACAATTAGGAAAATCAGAAATGTGGAGGAATGAAGTATGTCCCCATCAACCTTACCTAAGAAACAGGGGGAAATGAAGATAACACAGCCAAACTAGATTATGTTTTTTGAAAATCAGACCATTGCGTAGGTACTTGTTTCAGGCAATACAGGATTATTTTAGTAGAACACAAAATTTCTATTTAATCCACAAATTTGTGTAAAATTGAACTAGTCTTATTCAGATGGAAGTAAATATCTATTCTAAACAAACTGAGTAGCAGCTCCTTCAGTGATGGCAGACTAAACTTTTCCAGTATAAGCTGCCAGTTTCAGCTGCTGGTGAAGTTCCTAACTTAAGCAATTTGACCATTTAAAATTTTTATTTGGTCTTTGCCTCAGGCAGATTTCTTTTGGAAATGAACACACTCAAAAGATTCAGGGAGAAGTACTATATAATTCTGAAGTATTCCACAGAAATCCCAGTCCTGGAACTGGTAAAAAAATACCATATTGGAAGAGGTCCAGGTAGTCATTAGTGTACATCAATATTTCAACATCAACAATTCCAAGTGTCTACTGGATGAGCAATCTAAATCTTTGAACTGGAAATCCCACCCGTGTGCATATCACTTCAAGGGCAAATAGCATCAGTGTGGGAAGAAGACAGGGTCTGAAGCTGCCTGCCCAGCCCAGTCTATGTGATGCGTCCAGGCCCACAGAAATTAACTATGCAACTGTTTTTTTCCCTGTTTAATGGAAACTTGCAATATTTTCAACAACTGCTAAGTATTCCAATTCGAAATAAGAGGAAGAAAAAAAGATCCAGGTCTTTCCGCTTACATAGCTACTTGTGTTTGAATGTGCAACCTCAGACCTCATGACCAGAAGCCTCAAGAGCAGGAAAGCAGTGCATACTCAAGCTGTGCATACTCAAGACAATTTTGAAGCACATGCTTAGCTTCAAGCATGTTAAGTCTCAGTGATGCCAGTTTTGAACCTGTGAATTCTTCTTCCATTTCTGTCTTCATTCTAAGTAGCTGCTGTTACTTATAGTAGCAAGATTCCAAGCGATACTTGCAGGAAAGCAGCAAAATGAAGCGAGGGTTGGATTTCTGAGCATACCCAGAGATCATTATGCTAGGATGTCTATGGGATCTGGCTGACATTTCTTTAATCTTTCAACTGATGTGGCTGCTGTGAGCTCCCGAATATCACTTTTGTGTGTTGCAGCTGAATTTTACAGTCTTCCATGTTGAAAATCATGTACTTTGCAAGTGGGACTCTGTTACTATCCTGAACGGTGGCTCTCCTGGATCTCCTGTCATTGGAAAGTATTGTGGAAACACATCCCCTGGTACTATTCAGTCTGGTTCCAACAAGCTAGTCATCATCTTTAACTCTGATCACTCAATTCAAGGAGGTGGCTTTTATGCAACATGGACAGCAGAATCTCTAGGTAAGAGAAAGAACACTGGTTTTTTTTCAGGTCTAACATAGCAGTGCATCATGCCTATTTAGTATTTTTCAACCATAAAATGAAATAGGATTCCTCCTTTTTAATTAAGTTTACATTAAAGAACAAAAGGAATACATTCCAACCTCTTCAGCATTCCTGAAAGAAGCCAGCACTACAAAAGTCAAATATTAAGCTAGTATTGTCTAATCTCACACAGTGAAATCATATTTAGCCTGATTTTGTACTTTTATGACTCTATAGGACAGTTTCTTGATGTTTGTAAATTGCCCATTATCCTCCAAGCAGTGGTATCTATTGTCAGTGACTATGAGACATTTTGGTTCTTGAATAATAATTGTTTCACAGTTTGATTTGGTTTCAACACTTAAAACCAGAAAGAAGTCAGTTTCAAAACAGAGAGGCTGACAGAACTTCTCAAAGAAGACATGTGGCAGTGGCCTAGAACCCTTGCACTTTAGTGAAGATATTGGTACTCTTTTGAAAGTGGTACACATGCAGGATTGAATTAGTGAATTTTAAAAAGCTACCTCCCCTCTCTTGAAATTATGTCTCTGGATTAAAAAAAAAAAGTAGCTCACTATTTGCATACTGTCCTTCAAGAAGTGACTAAAGGGAAGTGTAAATATGCTGGCTGGTGGCAGGGAAGAATTCATTGTGCTTTCCTACCTCAGTACAGAGCTGGTAATGTGTTCCCTAGTGTCACCTCCAGCTGTAAACCTTCCAGCTGATGCTGATCAGCTTTCCATCAGTTAATGGTCTAGTAGTATTCACAGGCAGCTGATGGAGTGTCTTAAATGTAGCAGTAGTCTGTGCTTGCATGAATATACACTGCCACTTGAGCAGGTTTTGCCACTTTTCCTTGTTGTCACTGTGATTTCATGTGCAAGGAAGGCCACTCTTCAACAATGTAGTAGACATTAGCATACACATGGAGTGTGCATAGTCAATATTCTCTCTGTGAAAGGAGATTTCCCTTTTTTTATGTACCTGGTATCCTTGCCTTAGCTTTTTCGTCATTCATCCACAGAGATTCTGCAGGTTTACATTCTGTAGATGTGAGCAAAACTTGGTCTCATATCCTTCTAAAAACAATTTCCATTTCTAGCACAGAAGAATGAAAATTAAAATCTTCTGTTTAAAGCTAACAGATTTTTAAGACAAAAAATAAAAATGTTACAAATATTTTTTTTCCCTTTGTTCATCCTTCTACTACATCAACTCTGAAATGGGTTGGAGTACTGTATGCACAGCCCTAGTAAGTTATTCTTGGCATGGTATTTTCAAGTATGCTTTAGATTAGCTAAACTTATTATCTATAAGAACATGAGCTGACACAGAGCCATGACCAGCTATTCCCCCTTATAAATGAATCTGTTAACAATTTTTAAAGGCATGATTTTCAGACCCCTCCATTATCCCACTGAGATCCATAGGGCTGCCTGCAGTCACCATTTTGCCCTGAGTAAATGGAGGTAGCTTTAGTAGATTCATACGTGGAACTGCAATATTTTCATGTTGCAGAGTGAGCAAAAAAAAGGATTCTGCAGTAGATTGAGATTTTTTTACCTAGGATGCTTTTCTGAGTGGTTGTCAGTCATGATAAGTGTGCTGTGGGATGTGGAAAGGAACCTGCACAGTCTCGGAAGAAGCTCCTCATTAAAAGATTTCCGACCTTTAGTCTATCTCTAAGCAATATTCGCTTCTAATTGTCGGCAGCATATAGAAGGGCCAGAGCAATAAGGCATGAGCTGGCAAGGAGAAGGAGCTTGTGAAGAATAGAGTACAACTACCTCCCTGCTGCGGTGGTGGGAGAAGGAAAATTAATTAAAAGAGGGGTAAATGAAGTTTGAATGGGTGTCAAGGCTTTCCTCTCTCACTCTTGCAGCCACAGAAGCAAGCAGCTATTCAAGGCTGGCACCAACAGGAAATATTTGAACATTTCTACCACCCATTACTATTTTTTACAGGATGTGGTGGAATCATTCATTCAGAGAATGGTATGATCAAGTCTCCTCATTGGCCTCAAAACTTTCCCATGAACACCAGATGCACATGGACCATCATTACGCATGAAAGCAAGCACTTGGAGATGAGCTTCAATAGTAACTTCCAGGTTCCAGATAACACTGGAAGCTGCCAAAGCAGTTATGTGAAGGTAAAATGGCATTGGATCAGCAGAGCAGTGCTTTAAGAAGTCATCATTCCTGAGTCCTGTTTTGCAGGATCACGGTCAGGATTGTCAAGTCACAAAATTCAGGAAATACAGACTGAAGTCTTTGTACAATACAGTTAATTCAGTACGTCTTGATATCTGCCTTGTGTATATATTTAATTTTTATCAGTTCTTGAGGTTCCTCTTCAGGCGAGGTCCCATCACCCCACATGCACCTCCAAAAATGAAAAATACGAAAGAAGTACGTATGACTTCAGAATCAAGGAATAATAAGAAAATATAGTCTAATGAAAAGACCTTTTTCAATTATTCCAGTGAGTAAAAAGACAGAAATGTGACACTATAATTCGGTAAAATTTCTTTATAAGTGTCCAAGTTGCATGTCTTTTTTAATCTCAAAAAACCCCAAAGATAGCATTCTTATCTTTCATAGATTGTCAAGAGCCATTTGTTTTCAAAGCAATAGAATGAAGTGGACATGCTTTGAATTTTTCCATATAATTTTTTCCTCTGGCATTTGGCATATGCTCAGTGGTTTTGTGCTCATTTTCTCCACAGCACTACAACTCCAACTTTAGATAAAGGGCAAACATAATTTGACAACATATGGGAAGATCTAAGTTGCTGTACACCTGATCTATACCTACTAGCTCACAAACCACAGTTGCACTCAATTTTTAGGGCTGTGGAAAAAAGTAATATTAGGTTCATCTTTTAATAGCCTGCTGTACTGATTAATTAGCTTGCTCTACTGATTAATTGATGTAGTATGTTACAATAATTTTCATTAATATGAAAGTCTTTATGCCACTCAGTAAAGATACTTCAGTTTCAAATTTCTAAACTGTCCTGAATGACCTAGTCGAAACTGTGTTGACAGGAGGTTTTCTCTGTAGGGCCCAATTTGAAATTTTTGGTGATGTCCACCTCCATTTCTGAATGCCCTGTTTGAGATGTATGAAAACATCTGAATATGAAAAAGTGTGGAAGAGATGTAGGTTTCTTTTATTCCAAGCTCAGCAGGCAAAAATGAAGAATCCAAAGTCAAGAATGACTTCTTGGCCAGGCCATGGACTGTTTATATTAATCCTTTGAGTATCCACTGCCTATAAACACCTGGCCAGAAGAATGAAGTGATTCATGTGCCTGCACTTACAGACTAACCCTTTGCTAACCCATTCTAGGATGGTTGCTTAGAGAATTCACAATTTCATGTGGTTCTTCTACTTTCAGTAGACTTATTTCAAACACCTTATTTTTAAAATCAAATATTATTTGGTTTTAACATATTTTTGGTGTAAAATACCAGTAAAAAAACTGTTCAAACTCATCAATGAAAAATGAATTTATTATTAGAGCAAACGTTTTCTTTTTTCTTAAAGCAAATGCTTTAAGTCCTTGGCAATAAACATTCTGATTAAGGAAATTATTTAAGCATTCAGAAACATTTAAAAAATGTGCCTATGTTTGATTTCATATGAGTATTGAATTCATAGAATCACAGAATAACCAGGTTGGAAGAGACTTCAGTACTTAAACACTGAGCCTCAAGTGCATGTTTATCTAATTACCTGAAGTGAGTTTCATTTAGAAACCTACGTAAGCCTGAATGGGCTTCTTGAATGCATGGATTGATTGAACTTAAACTGGCTGTTGGTACAGTAAAGAATATTATTTTAATTGGTTATTCACCGAGATTCATTCCTTGGAGAAACCTTTTTGTCTTTACTGACTGTAGAGTGAACACATTTAGGGCTCTAAAATTCAGTGTGAGATAAGCCCTACACTAAATCTACAGAAAGAACAGTTGCACATGCAGTTCCTGGTGGATTGGCACAAACTGAATGGTCTTTGAAAGAAAGCACTAAACCATTTGTAATCTGGGTTTGCCAGGTGTGGAAAGGAAATGATGAAGAAGAAGCATCTTTGTTAACCACAGGATGTGGAAATTCAGCTCCTGATCCTGTTGTTGCTCCAAGCAACATGATAACTACAGTATTTCAGTCTCAGGACACTCCCGGGACGGGTTTCTCTGCATCTTTCATAAGCAGTAAGTAATATTAAAGCCAAATCACTGTTCTATTTTGGATTACTTTGATCTGTGTGTAATAATTCAGATCTCAGTTCAACAAGGCACTGAAGCCTCTGCTCAGCTTTCGAAATCAAGAGTTTCCCTACTGAATGCAACAAAGCTACTGTGTTCTCCAGTGTTGGACTTGCCAGAGATCCTCCATGCAGCTATAACTTTGTAGTTATTCTTAGCCACCTTTGCCATTTCAGTGTCCTGAAAAGAAATGAATAGGCTTTAAATTTTAACAATTTGTTTCTCTGCAGTTAAACTGCTTGGAAGCTAAGGCTATTATCTCCTTAGAAAGAAAAAAGGATCTATTCCTTCTTTAGAATTTTTACCTCTGTTCTTCTTTTCAAGGCACATGCTTAAACTCCAGTAACTTCTCCTGTGCATGATGTAGCCCATGCCCTTCAACAGAACTACATGAAATGCAAATACAACAAAGCAAAGCAAAGGCTAGAATGGGTGGTAAAGAGTCACTTCCTCTCCTGAGAACAGTTTAAGTGGCATTTCTTGGGTGGGCTTCTCTGTTTCTTTAGCTATGACATGTACTTTATGATGGTCAAACCCACCAGAAGTGTAGGACATAGTGCTCGCTTGCTGTGGATTGTTCATTTTGCTTTTTTTTTGTAGGATACCACCAAAGGAAACCACTTTACTGTATTCAGATTAAAACAGCGAGAAATTAAGTGCTTAGAGGAGGGTACTACTGAAGTACACAGAATTCCAAACTGAAGCTACCTTTGTTTTCATTACATCTGGACTAATGTTATCAGTAACAACTAAAAACCTCTTAGTGAAAACAATCACAGGCTTCATATGCCTGTTCCTAATCTTATATCAGCATTTCACTGTGCACTGCTCACTTTTAAGCCTGTAGCTTAAAATAAAAAGAAACCCCAAGGCCATGCAAGTCATTAGTAGCAGAAGGAGCTCCGTGAAAATGAACGATTCTGTATGCCTGGAAGGTTCTGGGTATTAAATTTTCCTGCCTCTTCATATAGCAAAGCAACCCAGAGATGGCCCTAGAGCAGACTGCGTCCTCCTGGCTGTCAGGCATGATGCAACACTTGGGCATTTTCACATGACACTAAACTCCTGATGTGCTCTAATAACCCTCATCCAGTTTAGCTACATTTGTCTGAACCAGGGAGTTTTGAAATGTGCAGGCTCCGAAGCCATAGGAAAGGCCGTGCTGATCCTTCTGGTCAATGGGCTGGGGGGCTATGGCTTGATCTTATCCAGGACACTCCAAGGTACTGTGCGAGGTTGTACGCAGGAAGGCCCGGTCTTACCCAAAAACATTGCTCTCTGTGTGTCTAAAGACCTACTTTTGCAATCACAATATATACTACTCCTTGGTTTTTTGACCAACCTCTTCAGAAGAGATCCAGTTCTTGTGAACATTATTTCTTTTCTCACTGCAATCCAGAATGATTTTATCACCTGGATTATAACTGTGTCTTATTTATTTTGTTTGCAGGATGTGGAGTAAATTTCACCAGACCTGCAGGTCGTATCATCTCTCCTAACTACCCTAGTCAGTATGATAACAACTTGAACTGCAGTTATCTCATAGATCAGGGACCGCAGTCTCTGGTGATCCTAGAATTTGAGACTTTCCACTTGGAAGGTAACTGGTTCTTCATAATTTCAATATGTACTATGAAGTGTTAAGTTCTTACTTGAAATATACAAATCTTCTGTCATGGAAAATGTTGATGATTTAATTTGTTGTTTCATTCTGAAAATAATTTCCAGATAAACATTTATAGAAATAGTTTCTAGGCTTCTGTTTTGCATCACTGAAGGCTTCCAGAAGAGTGAAGATAGATGTCACCTACTGAATATCTTTCAGTAACAAGTTTGGGAATTTGCCAGGTGATTGGAGTACGAGTTACTGTGGCCAATTTGGGTGTTTGTTCCTACCTTTTTTTTGCCATTGAGTCTTATAATCTTTTTTATCTTAGGCCAGCTGTTTTGCTTTTCAGTGCTTCAGTTTTCCCAACTGATAAAATAGCTATAGACATATTTCGGTGTTATACCATGATTATTAATATTTTTCATAAAATCTTAAAATAAGTCCTGTAGCAGACAGAAATTTCCTGGGTTCAAATTGGAAAGAAAATTGAAAACACCATCTTGAAAACTATTATGCATAAGTAAAAACTTAATTGGCAGTCCCACTGAATATGTTTAGCACATGTTTCTAAGGATTTTCCACCTGCAAAGGCATGTCAATGTTTGGCAGCATCTGTTAAAAACATTTCTAGCTATTGCATATGCAAGTAAGCATTGCATCTGCATAGATTGTTGCTGAGTGTGGCCTTTAAAATTTTAACCATACTAGCACAGATGTTCTGGATTGGTTTTTTTAAAGTTTAGCTACATGTTCAATTAACATAATTTACTATCTTAAAAGAAATCAAATTGTTTTTTTCATGGTTGTTTAGTAATGAAATGAAAAATCTAAAATAATGCCTTTAAGGCATACACATCTCATTGAATTTAACTGATTGAGATATTTTTTCCAGAAAATTAGAAGGCAGAAGGTAATTGGCTGTAGTGCAGTGACACACTGGTACAAAATTGAATGACTTCTTGGGTTAGTCACAGATCTCTGCTGTAGAGGAGTTATGTTTTCAATTGTGATGAGGCGCCTGTTCTGATTATAAAGGACAACTCTAAATGAGAGGGTTAACCCACAGCAGTGATACAATGTCGGTATATGGAACAAAATGAATATGACATGCATGTACTAAACATTAAATACATATTAAGCACTAAATATAGCAAGTAAGAGAGCAGGAGAGAACTGGAGGAAACTACATTTGTTGGTTTTGTGACCAAAATTTAATCTGAATTGGCCACTTCCTGGTAGGTAAGTAATCTGGTTTTATCTGACCGTAAGCTCTTGAAAAGAGCCATCTAATTTAGATTATGATCTGTACTTATCTCTTCCTATACTGGAGTGAAAATGTGCTTCAAACTCAAAACTAAATGTATTGTGCAGGTGGAATGAATCACTTTTGGAAGGCCTCCCTCACTTTCTTTCACCATTGACTATTAAAGGAGTTTACACAAGTTCACACAAGAGTCTTAATATTTAGGCAGAAAACATAGGCAAGGTTAACCCTATGAATGGAGTTTGACTTAGTCTCTGTGATTTCCTTCCAGCCTGAAGAATGTCTTTCCTGTATGGTTACAGAACCTCTCCTTTGATTTGTTTATTCCATGAAGTTACATAGGTGGACGGCTGCTTCTTATAGTACCACCTGCACTGTTGTGTTTGGTTCTATAAGAACCAAGCAAACGTGGATGAGTTTGTTTTCCCAGCCCCACTTCTGTGATAGTGATAAATGTTTTCCATCTATCCTTCCTGCTTGGATCAAAGGCCTACACAAATGTAACGTACTAGAGTTAGCAAAAAATCTTTTCTGTCTTGGTAGACTCATTGACTAATAAATAATTAATTATATCCATCTTTTGGTCATAAGCTTTATTCAGGTGAATGTCCCGACAAACACACCTCTAGAACAGGTATGGTAGCGTCTTATGAAATTACTGTAATACTCTTCAAGTATGAGTACAACATCCAAGGAAGGGTAGGAGAAATGGATGGGAGTCTCTTGCAACAACTGGTTTTAGATTTCTGTAGTATTTATACCCTGTCTATACAAAATAACTGCATTGTGTTGAAACCATATTGACCTGAAAAATATTTAATAGCTTGTTTATTTCTTCTTCTTCTTTTTTTTTTTTTTAAACATGCAACCGTAATTTTGCAATCTGGGATAGGGTCATACCTTCATTTTGGAGTCTTTTCTATCTGATTCCTCAGTTGTTACTAGGCAATTCAGGAAAAAAAAAAGACAAGAAGTCAAGTTTTGCAATAGATTATTTTGAAAGAGGATGGATATATGAATATATCTATATCTATATCTATATCTATATCTATATCTATATCTATATCTATATCTATATCTATATCTATATCTATATCTATATCTATATCTATATCTATATCTATATCTATATCTATATCTATATCTATATTTATATATATATATATATATATATATATATATGAAAGATTTGTAGTTCCTTGCTTTCGAAATAGTATTTTGTGCTATATCTTGCACAGGAGTATATATATCTGCATAATACTTCTACATTATTAATTACTATTAAAATTTTAAGACCATTTGTACCAGAAGATACAGTTGTGAATCAAAACATAATTATTTTGAGTTTTACTTTAAACAAAAAGACAGGTTCTGCCACAACACAAAATGAAACAGAATCTATGTCTATAACCAGAGCAATGGAAAGAGAATGGAGAAAGCAATCAGATAGTTGGGAGTACGCATTTGGTCAAGGTTTTTGTTCAGGCATCATATCAAATAAGTGATTTTATGGGGAATAATGAGACTGGGCAGAAATTTTTGCTAAATGGAAAGGAGACAACACAAAGGTGTGTGTCAAAATGTAATATAAGGATAACTGAAACTCTTATCATGTGAACTTTGGAGGCAGGAGTTCGTGTATAGATGCTGAGTGGTACCAAGAGATAGTAGAGAGTAGGTAGATAACAAAAGGCCTTGAAAGCAATTACATGCAGCAATTCAAAGAAAGGGAGATATGTTCATAACGTCAGGCCAAATAATTGATCTCTCCAGCAGTATTTGGAAGAAATATTGTCAAAGCTAGAGGAATGAATGATACAGTATCCATGTTGGAAAAATCACTATTTCTTGGGTGAGAGTCATAGCTATATGGAAGAATAGGAAAGAGTTTGTCATAAGCTGGTAGCTCCTAATATTTACATATAGCCTAGATTTGAAGACCTGAAGAGATTCAAACCATAAACATGGACCTAATGAAGGCAGGCAAAATGATGAGGGTCTGAAGAAAGATGCAAAGGAAGACTTGAGGAGATGTGGAAAGTTATTCTCTTGAATGGTTCTGTTGAGCTACAGAAATAAGATTTTAGTCTGAACAGGAAAAGGAGGGAAGCAGACTTACGGAGTCATCAGCATAGAGATAGCAGTTGGATCTGTCCTTGCAAAAAAGATTATATAGAGCTAATATGGAGATAGAGGAAGACAGGAGAGGAGATGTCTCATTGAATCCTCCTGGATTAATTGGAAGACAGAATACAGTAATGCCAGAGAGATGAGCAAAAGCTGTTAATTAGAAAAGATTTTATGAAGAAAACCAGTGTTAGCTATGTGGAAAGTGACTGTCACCTTAAAGAGGATGTGAATCTAATATCCAGCTAAGAAAAGATCTCTGGAGACTCATGAAAGCTGTTCCATGCTTGTGCAAGAGACAGAAATTGGTCTAGAAAACATCTAAGATGATAGAATTAGAGGAAGTAAACCACTGAGAAGGCTCACTGTTGATGTGCTGAGTATGTGTTGAGGCTGAAAGGATGACATGAAGAGATGGAAGAGAGGAATCTGAGGCTGGGGATTATTTGCAGAATAATGTGGTTTAGTATGGTGAGAAATTAGGGAAAAGTATGAGTAAAAGAATGACTTACAGGATAGAGACCAATTATCAGTCCTGTCAGAATTCATGGGCCATAAATAATACAGGGCCAAGTAATGAGGATTGAAAGCTAGAAATTAAACCTTTTCCTCACAATCCTACATCAACTACTTCATTTTCCCTTGCAGCAGTTTAAAACAGCTTTTGACAGATTTTGTGAACCTTTGCTTTGCTAAGAAATCTGTTTCACTTCATGCCTTTCCCCAAAGTCTTTTCAGAAAAGGACCTCAGTTGCTTTCTCAGATCTTTTCCATTCTGAAATTTCACTCACCTCCTGTCTCCATGTCTTTTTTTTTTTACATTTCTTTGTATTTTAAAATTTATTATGGTTTTTAATTTTATCACATTATCAAGTATTCTCATAATAGAGTAGGACATGAATTTTTTTAATCAACTATTTTATTAACAGTGTAATCAGCTATCTGATGTGGCTAGTTGTTTTCAGCTTAGTTACTCTGATTAGAGTGTGACAAGCACCATATTTCCCTGTTGACGTAATTATAAAGCATGTTAGAAGACATTGTCTTCATTGAGAAAAAGGAATTTTAAAATTAAAATTCCGGAGAGGATCTCAAATGTATTTGACTGGTAGGATCACTGTAGTTCTTGTGAAACAGAATTATCACTCCATTACTATGTGTCGCCCTGTTCAGTATGAGTCATCTTATTTCCTACAACACTAGGAAGCAGCTTGTTTTGACTGCACAATCTGCAGGAATTGCTCTACTGCAGCAGCAGGCTCAGCATCTCTCTTGTTAAATTTAGATAATTCCTTCTTAATCCTTTACAGTTTAAGTAACTGCCCCATTCTTACCAATAGATCACTAAACATAATAACTTGACCTCAATAAACATATGACACCCCAGCTTCCATTGTGCTTGTGAGTGATGAAGAAAAAGACAAAGGAAACATAGAGTTGTTCTATAACCATACCAACTAATGAAGCTCACTTTTCAGTAGATATGTGCTGTGTTTTCCACTGATCACTCCCACATGATATCAGCCTTTCTAGCTCCCACTTTACATCCCTCGGTGGTACCACTCCATGTACCACCACCTTCTCCCCATGCTCATGGCTCCTAGCTGGGAAGGAAGACGGTGACATGGCTGTGAGCAGCCAGGGTGCCAGTGGCTGGTGCTTGACAGATCTCTGTCCAAACTGGAAGCACAGCTTGTTCTTCTCTGGGGACGTTTACTTGACACAATAACTCAGCTACCGACCTTCATGAAATTTATACATTAAATTGATACATCTGGGATCTCTCTTCTTTGTTGAATCTGATTGCAAATAACAAAGTGCCTAGAAAGTCAGAAAGGCAGGGCAGGAAGTCAGAAATGTTCCTCTAGAAATCTAATTGCAAATAAGAAACTGAAAATCAATGGAAAAAAATAGTAGAATGCTACATTCCCCATTTCTATGTTTATTAGTGTTTCTGAATGGGCAGCTTTTCCCTCATCCCAATATCTGTACTCATTTGCCCCCTAAAGCAAATTGATCTATAAACTAATTTTTTTTCCTGTTGTTCAGTCATCTTACAATCTGCTGATGTCTTATACACAAGGCCTTTTTCTGCCTCAGTTTTACTGCATCTTAAAAGCTGATGTTTGCTTTCTCAGCAACAAATAAGATCCCAAGATCCTGGACTAGAAAGTAATGTAAAATGTAATTCTTATCCTGTGTGAGGTCTATATATTTACAGCTCAGTAAATTACATAGAAAATACGCTGCTAACACTTTTGTGTTATGTGTCCATGCAGACCCAGCACTCTTGAGCAGGATTTGTCTTTATGACGGAGTAAGCATCTTCAGTGGGACTAGAGTTACCCGACATCCTCTCATCACACTCTGTGGTCGTGAGCTTCCTGCCCCAGTCAGTGTCTTTGGACCTATGCTGGTCAACTTCTATACCGACTCCCACATTGTGGGTTTTGGATTCCAGGCAAGATACAGAGCAGTTGGTGAGTAGCTTCTGTCATGTGCTTTAAGTGGTAGAAATATCCTGGCTGGAGAATGCTTTAGCGTAGGAAATGTTGTACTCCAGTTTGAGAACACCTTAGCTGGATGTAGGTGGTTTATGTTCCCTCTGCACTTGTTCAAAAGACCTCTCAGGACCAGGATATAGGACTGTTTGGTGTGTGTTGCCACCGACTGATGTGGTACCTCACAATCCTCATTTCAAGATACAACATGGGACCAAGTTAGAAATGGAAACACTATTTCTTTGTTGTAAAAAAGAAACGCAACTCATTTGGTCAGAGTTTTGGATTTTTGTTTGGTTTTGTTGGGGGGTTTTGTGGTTCTTTTTAATGATGTTTAAGGACAAACATGACCAGTTTATTTAACTGAGTTAATTTAAAAGATTTTTTTTTATGTACAGAGGAATTGTCTGATTCTCAGTTATGCTAGAACTACATTACACAACATGGGAAGAAAACCAGGAACTTTAAATGGACCCAGCTATATGCTGCAATTTGATTACCCTCTTGCAGTGCCAGGTATTAATGAAAAAAACCAAACCAGGATATAAATATATTTTTAATTTTTAATCAATATTTTCACCAAAACTTCTTGTCATTCACGAGACCTCTTTTGTTTTAAAGAGAAAATGTGTATTAGAAAATAGTCTCCAACTGAATTTAGAATTTACATCTGCACACATATAAATATCCTAAAAGATTAATTGCATTTTCAAAACCAATTTTAATATTTTCTAGGCTTAACTTGTAGAGATAGCACTTTGATTTTTGAAAGCATGTTTTTCTAACAGCAGAGGAACGTGTGAGTTCTTAACTTTGGTATTTCCCTTAATGCGTTCCTCATGTTCAAAGCCACAGTGAAAAGCATAAGGCTAAATTCTTTATATAAAATGAATGGCCTGATAGAGATAAGACAGAGGGAATGGCACTGAGAAATGACAATGTGCAGTTACTCATTGAAAAGACATTCATAACTCACTCAAGTCAGTTGCTGCTATACAACTTGTGACTTTTGACATTTGAGAAAGATGACTGCAGCCTTACTAGCTTGTTGTACACAAAGCAGATTCTAGCAATTAAAATTCCTCTTCCCTCTAGCTGTATTGTTTGCTAAAAAAAAAAAAAAAAAATCAAACAAAAAAATCTTCCCCCTCCTAGTGTAGAATAATACTGATGCTTTATCCTCACAGCTCCTGTCCTTTATCTGCCAGCACTCCAGGCCGCCAGGCTGAGCGTGGCTGAGGAGCCATGGGCTCTGTTTCCAGCAGCAGTGTGGGGGTGTCTTTGTTAAGGTGGTGGCCTGGGCAATGGCATGTGCTTTATAACATGAAAAGCTGTGTGTGGCTTTGAGCTATTTATCAACAGGATACAGGGAAATGTGGGGTTTTTTGTTAAGTTAAGATTATAAAATGAAGGCTGTAGCTAACAATGGAAATTGTTTTTATAATAGTTGTTGTTCCCTCAAGCACTGAAGCTGGGAACAAACATCAGCCATATCCTGGCCTTGTCATAATCCATGGTGTGAAACCTTGAGAAGCCAAGCAGTGCCTTTAATTTGCAGCTGCAGTTTAACTTGCTCCTTAGCCAGAGAGACAGTATGCAGTCCTCCAACTCAGCCACCTCTCACTGCTGGTGAGACCCAGCACAAGGTGAGATGAGGAACAGTCCCCAGGGTTAGTGGCATCTGGGAACTTCTCTCTGTCTTTCTGCATGGAACAAATGCTATCATAATGCCCCAGCCCTGCTGGGAGACGGAGACATGATGAGGTTCTGTGTACAGTTATCCCAGAAAAGTTAGAGGCAGATCTATGAGTGCAAATGTGCCTGATTTTGTGCCAGCACTAAACTTTCAGAGGGAAAGTCCAGTTTCTCCTGATAAGCTAGAACAGCTGCAGAGCTACTCCAGACACACCTCAACCGTGCTACTGCATGGGACACCTGCCCCATCCTGCTGCTCCCTGGTCCTGCCACACCACAGTAGAAATCAGACTCTATCTTTTACTCTACAAACATGAAGCTATTGCCATTTGGTAGGGACTAGTAACAACTTGTTACTGGTTAATCTTCCACTGCAGAACAAAGCCTGATAGGCATCCTCACATTTAACAGTCCTAGGCAAGACAGTGAAGACTGTTCCTTATATATCAAGGGCTTTTATTTCCTTAAGGTTAAACTCCTGCAAGAACTATGAATATTAGGATCAAGCTAGTATTCTAATCACTCTTTTTTTTTTGTTTCCCCTACAGCATGTGGCGGCATTTTCAATCACTCTACCGGCATTATCAGCAGTCCAGCCCACTCAGTTCTTGATTATCACAACAACATGAACTGCTCATACCAAATCACAGTGGGAAATGGCAAAGTAGTGGCCCTCAAGTATGTAATCCAAGTTCAGCTTGTCATCCAGGGGACAGGGAGGTCTCCGATTCCAATTAAAGAAAGCAATTATTGACCATTTTTTCTTTGCCTTTCCTTTTCCAAAGGGAAAGCTAAACTAAAATGAAAAATGGCTACTGGTGCCACCTTTAGCAACCTCAGGCTCACCTACATCTTTTTCTTAACTTTTTATGTTCAAAACATCCTAACAATTTTAAGTCCTCGCTTTGATTACCAAGATGACTAAGAAACTGCAGAAATGCAGTGCATGCTTTTAGTTAAGTTCTATCAGTCTTTGAGGAGTTATGAGACTCCTGTGAGTTTATAGAAGAAAAAAAACCTAATTATTTTAGAAGGCTGATACTCACTTTGCAGCCAGAGTGCAAGTAATAGTACCCCAGCCAGAAAGACTATTCTTCTGAGTGTGTGCTGTCTTGCCTAGAAGATGGATATGGCTGCCACAAAATCTTTCCCCTGCTAGATTAAGAGATGGATACATTCTTTCGTCACGTAGCTCGTTGTGAATTAAGAGAGTTTCTTAACTAAGTGGAAGACCCAGCTGATCTGCACTCTGAGCTTGCATTTTATATGTCCCTCACATGCCTAAAGGAAATTGCCTCCCAAACAATTTGCAGAAGTGAGAGAGACTATGTTTGCACAGGGGAGATCTGCTTCACAGAAAGCCAAGGTGTGCTGAGAGTTTGCCTTGTAAGATGCCCAGTGGTCACTATTTCTTTGAGACTGGTTGGCTCAAGTATTTTGCCATGCATTTAATGTTTCTGTTTGCTTGTACTTAAAGAAAAATGTTTTGCTTGTGTATGGCTTTGGCTATTGCTATTACTTGGGCCATTTCTCAAGCACTAAAACCACACGAGACACAGGAATATAAATGAAAATTTGATACCTAAAGCTCCAAGTGTATTTTACAGATTCAACAGCTTCCAGCTCGAAATATCTCCGTCCTGCTACAAAGATTACGTGGCTGTATATGACGGTTCAGACACTCATGCTCCTCTCCTTGGGAAATTCTGTGGTTCACAACTGCCTCCAAATATTAAAAGCTCCAGTAATAATATGTTCCTGCTGTTTAACACTGACTTCTTTGGAGCAGACAGGGGATGGAAAGCATCTTTCAGAGAGACCTTAGGTAAGGCTATTGTCAGACTCATAACCTTAATAACTCTGCTGGTAATTTCCTTTGGTGAGGAGCAGCTATTATCTCCCTCACTAGGGGTGTTGGAAGCAGAAGAACATTTCTAATTTGGTAAAAATTAAGTGAATTAAGGTAAATACTAGGCTACTGGAATACCTGCAATCCAGCCTTAGTTCTGAACTGTTTCCTTTTATTCTTTGCTAAACAACTCCCCTGCTCTCTGAAAGCACAGGCATTTATTGTGTGACTTGGCTTGGCACCACTCAAAGGCCTCTCCTTTGGAGTAAATATGGCAATACCTGAGAGCTCTTCTTCTGTATAGAATCATAGAATCATAGAATCACCAGGTTGGAAAAGACCCACTGGATCATTGAGTCCAACCATTCCTATCAAACACTAAACCATGCTCCTCAGCACCTCATCTACCCGTGCCTTAAACACCTCCAGGGAAGGTGAATCAACCACCTCCTTGGGCAGCCTGTTCCAGTGCCCAATGACCCTTTCTGTGAAAATTTTTTTCCTAATGTCCAGCCTAAATCTCCCCTGGCAGAGCTTGAGGCCATTCTCTCTTGTCCTGTCCCCTGTCACCTGGGAGAAGAGGCCAACACCCTCCTCTCTACAACCTCCCTTCAGGTAGTTATAGAGAGCAATGAGGTCTCCCCTCAGCCTCCTCTTCTCCAGGCTAAACAACCCCAGCTCTCTCAGCTGCTCCTCATAAGGCCTGTTCTCCAGCCCCTTCACCAGCTTTGTTGCTCTTCTCTGGACTCGCTCCAGAGCCTCAACATCCTTCTTGTGGTGAAGGGCCCAGAACTGAACACAGTATTCAAGGAGCAGTCTCACCAGTGCCGAGTACAGAGGGAGAATAACCTCCCTGGACCTGCTGGTCACACCGTTTCTGATGCAAGCCAAGATGCCATTGGCCTCCTTGGCCACAAAGGCTGGCGATGTGCTAAAGGTGCCTACTTTCTATCTATCTTCAATTTCCACTTATTTGCAGTTCATCTCACACCTTTTTAAAAAGTGTTAAGTTCAGTTAAGATTGGGGTTTTCCCCTAGGCACCCCTGTGCTGATCTTAGCTGATTCTGGGATCAGTCTGGTTAGCTGGCCAGAACATTGATGTAAGAAGGCACTGAATGTTAAATGTTTTAATGGACACAAGAATCAGGAGCCTGATTATTGCCTAAAAAAAAGGTTTAAACTTGATAGTCTATATTTAAGATCAAGATGTAAAATGAGGTTTTTTACCATCTTATAACTTCTGAATTGTTTGGTGATTATAAGTAACAAATGATTATGGCACGTAAATTGATTTCATGTCATTGCTACTAGTTTCCTGTGTAATTAACTCAATGTTTTCATGATCTAGAAAGAAGTAATTGCCCAGTTTACAAAGCTGGCACTCAGACAATTTTAGAATGAAAGGCCTTTGTGGTGGAACAAACATAGTCCTCTGCTGACTCACTGAATCCCCTCCCAAGCCCTAGCCAGTGACTTTCTCATCTGATACAGTTTGAGAAAGTTTTACAGATAAGGAAAATAACCGGTTCTATAGGCTTTGCCAAGAAAAATATTCCCACAGAACCTCATGGTCATTACTATTACTAACTCTTCCTTTGCTTTACTCTAAGCAATTGCTACACGAATCTTTAACACCACTCTTGTGGACTATTATTTAAGTAACATAATGCTGCTTCACATGTTGCTGTCTTTAAACCGTTAGGTATCATTTGTCAGACATCCCGCACAGCCTGTGTCTGTGTTTCCAGGGTGAGATCATCAGGAACTCCCCAAGCTCTTGCTCTTCCTGTTGGCATACAGTCAATTTTTTTTAGCCACTGACTTTAGATTTATTTGTGCTACTTGCCAGAGTTTCTGCTTAAGCACGTAATAGAACACAAGCCAAGATCTTCAAGTCAGTACCATACCTGATAATTTCCTAGAGTGAGGAGAAGCCTTTTATGAATAAACTTCGACATCTATTAGCCTAAGTTTTGGAGGGACATTTCTGCAAGCTTCCAAGGAAAGGGAGGCTGTGATACTGCAGGAGTTACTCAGAAGCAAGGGAGTTGCAAGTTGGAAAAGATAGCCATGTGGAGATGTGGGTTATCTGATGAGTAAGATGGTGGTGAGATGCTTAATAGCAGGTCTTCTTTAGCAGCTTTCGGAAGTAAGCCACAGGGACTAAACCACCCAACCATTAGGAAGGATCTTGAGAGCCCCATGCTAGAACAGAATGGCCAAAAAGTAGAAAACTATATTATAAAAGGAAAACATGAGTCATAGTCCTGTAAAAGTTTCCAGTTTGACTTGTCTGAAAAACAGAGCCAGGAAAATCTGTGACGCAGCTTTGTAATATGAAGTCTGAGATTCTGCTTCAAATCAAAGAGAATAAAACCACGAAGATCTAAAAGCCTTATATTCTATATAATGCTTTAGAGAAGCTCCCACATATCCATCAACAGATAAAACCTATGTGGTTTTGCAAGAGCACAAATGCAATCAGATGACAATGAATAATAATAAATCTCTTGGATAAGGAAGATGGTATCTGCAGAGAAACAAGAAGCCTCATTCTCTGTTAGATAACAGTGAGCACATTATTCTGTGGTTATCGTAGGGAAGCACAACTAGATAACGTAATTATTGCTCTCTGTTTAATGATGTGAGTGACCCTGATTACGTATTGGAAAGAAGTGAGCAGAAACTTGTTTGTAGCAATCTAAACTATTTCCTTTCCTCATGAGCTCTTCCACTTTCTTTCCTGATCAGGCTTCTCTCAGGGGTACTGCCAAAATCTAACATTATCCATTTAGTCTCTTCTGAATTTTATTACTAGGGAGTCCATGTGATAACCATCATGGTGGAGGGTAGAGGGAACATCAAGTAGGAAACTCCCAGAAGCCTAGCAAGACTGACAGTAACCAGGCATATGAAGAGTTTAAAACTGAAATTTATGTAAAAAAAGCATGCTCTGTTTTAATTAAAACAATTTGCTTGCATCACTGATCCTATACCCACTAGAATATTCAAGGTGCTCCTAGTAGTTAGAAAAAGGAGACTAACAGAAATTATGAAATAATATTCACTTGACAGTACAGCAACCTCTCACCTTTTTGTCAGATGTCTTTTCTTTCATCATGCTGCTTCTTATGTTGTGCAATATAACATTAAGAGCATATTTCACTTAGCAGCATTCTGTGACATAACTGACTCTGTGATATGGTGCATTTGAGGCAGGGCAACATATGGCCCTTGTTCATGTAGTTTAGAGGATTTATAATTTCACTATCTCTGCTAATTTTGGATGCTTATCAGCCTCACCTTTTTAATCACTTGGACATCCTTTCAGGCTAAGCTGCAGAACAAGGCTGACAGGAAGATCCTAGCCTGCTCTGACTGTTAAGTTTCTCAAAAGACAGACTTTTCTTACCTTATTTGCAACTGACATTTTTCTGCCTTTCTTTTAAGTCTGTAAAATAAGCATTACACCTTCTTTCCATAGCAGGCATATTCTCCTCTAGAAAATCAATAAAAGGATGAGAAGAGACAAATCAGTACTAGTTCAAGGCGTTTGGTTACATGAGATGTCTCTGAGACAGAAGAAAAGCTAAGTTCTCTCCCAAAAGAATGAGCTCTGCATACTGAGATTGTGACTCAGATGTAGATTTCCTGAGCTTTTCAGCTGACCCCTGGCTGGCAGGGACAGAGCCTGCACACACCTCTACCAAACCTGCTGTGATAGTAGGGACGTGGTATTTGGTGACATATGGAGCTTTCTGCCTACTCCTTATCCCTCTCACCATGATTTGTGATCCCTCTGAGCCTTATGATACAAATACTGAGGAGACATGTAAGGATTTGGATTTCTTCCGTGTTTTTTTTAAAAGTCAGTAATGTCTGTCAGGAGAGGTGGCTGTGACCTTATTAACAGCACATCATTTCTCCATGGCAGCCCTCTGTGCTCATGTGCATAGCTCTATTGTATCAGTAATGAAAAATATATTACGTTCTAAACCATTAGAAAAGAATTCGGAGTTTTTCTGAAATGTAAGTCTGCTCATGCAGGGTGTCTGAGGAAGCCACAGGAAATTACAAGAAGCAAAGCGTTACACATGATTAGATAAGGGTATTGAGTTTGAAAGCTCTTTCTGACCTTTCTTCACACAACACAGGCAAAACTGAAACAGAGTTGGGACAGTGGGGAAGGTGGCATGGAGGAGGGCAGGAAGACTGCCTGCTTTTTTTCTATAGCCCTAAGCATTGCTTGACTTCGAGTTGTAGCCAGCTTTTTGCCTTCCCCCTTTTTATACTATCTCTTGTGAGCATGTAGGAGAAATTCACAATTACACTTTGTGAAAAAGCAGTATGGTGTACTGCATTAATACCAGTGTCAGCCCTTGTCTGCATTACCTTGGGGACTATGACCTCATGGGCCATGATTCCATTGCACAGATAGAATAAAGCAGCAATCTCCTGTCACAAAGAGATTATGATTTAAACACATTAAAAGAAAAAACAGATGGATATAAACAGGCAAGAAGAATAGAGTGGCAACAACAAGAGAGCTAGTGTTGTAAACTCTTAAGGCAGAAGAAACGCCTCCAAAACATTTGGCAAACTTTAAGCTGTTGGAATATGAAACCCTGTCCTCTGCATTGTTCTCAGTTTGCCCAGCTTTCCCCTCAAGGTTCCCTCCATCCTTTTTATTCAAATAAGCCTTTCTATTGAATGAATATGAATCATTTTACATTGGAAAAAAAATCATAAGCAAGTAGAATTTAGAAAAAAAATAGTTTAAAAAGGAATCTTCACTGATATACCAGAAAAGTGCATTAATATGTAATTCACAAAATTAATCTAGTGTGCATATGATAGAAATAGATGATAATTGTATATGTTTTTCTTTCTGACAAAATGATCTGTAATTTACTTGATAAATCACCTAGAGGTATCTGTCTTCCCTTATTCTTTTAGCTCTGTATTGAATTACTTGTTTCCTGTTTGGAATACAACACACCAAGCATCTATTACTAATGGGTTTACTGTTATGCTGTCTTCTAATGGAATTAAGCTGCACTTTTAAAAATTGATCCAGTAGATTTTTCACAGCATGTTTATGCTATTTTATTTTATCAACAAAAAATTTGCTTACTATAGTTCTAAGTCCAGTTCTGCCCTGCAAACTGAAAGCTTGGCTCACTCTATATTCAACTTCTAGGTGCAGATTTTCACTAGTGCTCAGCATTCACACTTGCTGCAGAGGTTTTTGGGGTTCTTCAGAATTGTTTAGAAAATGAATAGTTCTGACTGGCCAATATAAGCCATAAAAAAATATTGCGTTGTTTATTCTATTGCATAGGTAAGGGTTAGGTGTTCTTCTTTGAGTCCTTTCTAAATTCTTATACCACCAGCATCAAATCATTGCACTAATTTATGTAAATAATGTTAGCACCTTCTGTAGGTGGCACCAGGCACCTGTAGGGACAACAGCAGTTGTCGACTGGTAGGAGCAAAAGGACACAGCACAGCTGAATCTCAAATTTCCTGCCAGTTTTATTCCCTCCAGGAAAAAACATCTTAGAACATGTCCTTGACTGTGGTAAGCAAAAGCTCTTGTGTTTTCTCATGGTTTTGCAAAAGTAGCATTGCAGGGCATAGATTTCACAGCCCATTAGGACAAGACTGTATTTCAACATATCAAACCTGATTTTGGAGCCTGGTGCTGCATAGATTCTAGGTGGGAAACAAACTGCTTGAAACTCAGAAACTCCTCTTGCAAAAATTTCTTTCGGCTGCTGGTTCACACTATTTTTTACTATATACATTACGCATTAATATTACACATTTCAGAGTCATTACATTGTCATGGCTTAATTGTCATTAGCTTAATCTCATAAAATAATGACTAAATCATGGCTAATAATACCTTTTCTTGATCTTATTATAGTCCATGAGAATAAGAATATTCATAGCAAGCTCAGAATATATGTTCATAAGTTGTAATTCTTGGACTGTTTCTAGATTTATTTTGAGGCTCAAATATAAAAATATGCATCAGCTTGAAATATGAGTAAATATAGAAAGCACTTGCAGTGTTGAAATGCATCCCTTCAGTATCTCTGAAAAGAATATAACTGTATAGTCTACAAATGCCTTTCAGAAATGTTAGTTATTTAATGCCTATGACATTTCTTTTCCCAAAGCAAAATCAATAGAAGTGGTTTGCATACTCAGATGAGGCAGACAAGAAAAGAGGTAGACTTTTAAATAAGAAATTCCTGATGGATCTGAAAAAATGAGGTGGAAAACAATTTTCAGAAGCATCGATTAAATATCACTTTATAGGTGACTAAACTGTTAAAAGCTAATGGGATATTCAGGTTAAAGGCACTTCGCATAATTGTGGGCAGACTCTGCTGGCATGAATTGTCTGAGCTTCACTAAAGTCGACGACTGCATCAGGTGAAAATCTGTATTCCAGTGCAAACGAACAAAAGGTGAGGAGACATTTCTGACTCATATTGCAAGAGAGAGCCACAAAGGCCTGAGTGGCTGTGATGCCAAAGAGTACGCTAATGCAGTATTAGAAAGTATTAGGATGAAGCCAGACTGCATGTCTGCCTCTGGTCTCTCGGGCAAGCATCAAGGGTAAGAGAGAATATATATTACAGAACCAGGGCAGGCTTGGCACAGAGAATGTCTGGATTGTTATATTTGGTATCAGCCAATAGACTAAAAACTTAAGAAGATGAACTTTGTTTGACTGCACTTGTGAAATCCTGTTAAAGCAGCAGTCTGGGGCTTTACTGCCGGAACCATTACCAGTTAAAAACCCTTTCTCAGTAAAGGCTAGGCTGAGATCTAAAAAGTCCTGTGCTTTCAGAAGTCTTCTCAAATGCTGCGGGCACTGTGATTGTGGTGGGCACTTGCTGCCAGGGTCCTGCTGCTACGCAATGTCACAATGCCTGTACAGTGACTGCCAAACATGCGACTGACCTCTACAGCTCATCTTCTGAAGGTTTATCAACCTTCGGTATCAGCCATGAGATAAGCTATGGCAGCACCGTTCCTCCCTCCAGCCCTGTGTCCTTCTGACAATTACTGTTTGAAGCCATGATCCAAACAAGCTATAAGCTAATTTTTACAGCCATAATTAGTCCAGCCACTCCTCTGCACTGGAAATAAGATCTGTCAGGAAAGAAGCATTAGTCTTGGCAGAGTTAATCTTTGCTTATTCTGATTTTTAGTTCAGATCAGAGAGAAGCCTGTATTTCCCAGGAATGCTTCTAGGTGAGACCAACTGTGATTCAGGAATCCAGGAGATGATTTTCATTACTGACCATGCAGAAGTAGAACAGTACTTTGAACTTTTCTGCCTTCTAGCAGATGTTTGTGGTGCTCATTTAGTGAGAAGAGATGGGCAACAAAATTAGTTTGATGTGTTTCGAAATATCATTGCTTTAGCTGCTTCTGATAGATTGAAAACTATTCAGTAGGCTTCCTTTCATAGCATCTATACCTTTATAAATGAACCTTACTCCTGGCTATTCTTCAAAGGCAGGCAGCTGTGAAGATTCATCTTCATTTTCATTCTGTATGTAGAGGATGGAACTCTTTACAGAGAAACATGTGCTAGCTCTCTGCTATAATTACATTTATTTGCCATAGGGAACCTTCAATTCCTCCTTTCCTGAATGGTCCTTCAGCCTTTTAGTTTCATTAATGCTTCCCACCAAAAGCAATTAGTGATGACAGTGTGTGCCCTAGTTCTTCTCATAATTTGTGTTCATTGGCAAGCTGTTTAAAAGGAGGACAAGACTGAAATCTGATTTGTAATGAACTTATGATTTTTATTTTAAATAAGAAACCAGAGACTGACTCAGCAGTAAGCCAAGTAGTCGATCCATTTGCCCACACGCAACATGTTCTATAACAATTTCTCATTTTTTTCATTAAGTTTAGCTTTTAATATCTGGGAGACTATTCTACAAATTAAGACTTCTTAGTCCTGCATTTTGCCTAAATTTTATGTACAATTTTTTATGGCTGTATTAACCAATGATAAATATCATTCTACCAATGATCATTAGCAGGCTGGATGGCTACTATTTGGCCTTCTATTCAGACGCAGTGCTGATCTAAAACAATGAGTTTCATCCAAGTTAAACACAGTATGATAGTGTTTCTCTGAGCATGAGTTCCCTCCTGTTAAGCAGCTAGTTCTTAATTTACTTGTGGGTGTTTCCCAGATCTACACAGCTTCCCTGTTCTGTAACTTTTAGTGACTGCATTCAGATGTAAAGTTGATTGGTCCTGAAAAAAAACAAGACAAGGGGTGCTCTTTATTTGGCTTGTTGCAGGGCTACTTGCCATCTGTTTGGCTCCCAGTCTAGCTGCTAATTTATAACGTACTGTCCTGTGAGCATTTGACTCAACCTTGGCTGAGTAGGCT
The DNA here is from genome assembly GCA_033459285.1 of Clamator glandarius. Taxonomy (NCBI): domain Eukaryota; kingdom Metazoa; phylum Chordata; class Aves; order Cuculiformes; family Cuculidae; genus Clamator; species Clamator glandarius. The sequence goes on from JAUNZM010000046.1 coordinate 3,747,554, forward strand.
AAGCATTGTGAAAGCTAATGATGAAACCTCATCTTTATTGACTGTAAATCATAGTTTTAGTTATTTATCTGCTCTTAGATGTTACTACAGGCTATAACAGAATTAACTTTATGATAATGGGAATTTGGCCCGATTCTCTCAAGTCCATTTTATGTGCTGCACAAACACAGGTTACCCACATCTATATTTGTTTTGTGATCTGAGCTGTCTTTATAGCTGCACAGCTAGCAGTGAAGTGCACCATTGCGAAGTTCCAGACATTTGATATCCTAAGAAAAGGACAATCCAACAGAACTAAGAACTTTCCTATTGCATCACTCTGTGGCAATCCTCTGATTGTTGTTGCAATGTCCTGACCAACATTTCTGCAACTCTAACCCTGGAAAGGGTGAAGGGGAGCTTTGTAAAATGTTTGACCCATGTATCACGACATACTCAGTATCACTAGGCTGGATGATCTCTGTTTAATGACGATATGTTTAATGTTTAGTCAAGTAGATGGTGTCCAAAACGCTGAGCAGGAAGTGGCTCCAATGAGTTATTTCAGGGGGACTGAATAAATCATGCAGAAGGGTGAAACCAGAGAAAAACATTGCAAGACTGCACTCTTAGGGCTCACGCACCCTCCTGTCTGACATTTTCCTCCTTCCTAGACAATTTATAAGAACATGATTTATTGCTTGCAGTTCCCCCATTGTTGTTCTCAGCTTCTGCAGTGTCACTGGAATTAATGCTAACACTTTTCCAAGTTTCTGACTTCATTAACAGCCCACAAAACTGGACTAGAGACTTAAATTCTGACTTTTTCACTGTGTAATAGTTTCTTCTGTTCAATTTTAATTATAGTAAAAACTTAAATCTCTTATTCTTAAGATTTTGGTTTTGAGCAAACTTCTTTTTAGGGTGGAGTTTTTCCGGCTTTGGTTAGTAAAGCAGGATGACATTTAGCCTTAGTCACTCTGGTTTAACCATTACAGTCTTGCAAGACAGGACTGTCTCCAACCCCAGGTTACTGAAGCAATCCTGATACTTAGATGCTGATTTTTCACCAGAATGATCTTTTGCAATACTGTAGCTCAAATATGGTGCCATTTTTTTATATGACTTGAAATACATCAGTGTGTCAACCTTAAGTCACCGTCTGTCAGCCAGCCAGCCAGGAATATTTTACACATGCAGATGAAATTCTGAAACTCTGCTCATGTTGCTTAGCCACAGGTGTAGCTTCTTTTATTATCTAATTCTCCTAAAAGGATTTGCTTGCAGCTACTGCTTTGTTCTGTGTAGTTTGCAAAAACTCTTTCTCAGACTCAAAAGCAAGAGTATGAACTGTGATCTATTTGAATTCTTGAGTTAAGTGAGTGGCCAGGAAACCCCATAAAGACTGAGGAAGGCAGAATAAATTGATTAGATTTACTAGTCCAGTCCAACCTTTGGAAATCTGACTATCAAAAAAAAAAAAAAAGTAGTGAAAAAATAACCTTTCAGATAGCCCGTATTTTTTTACTTGTTTGTAATTAGATGCAATATATTAGATTGCAAATAAATGCAATAAATTCTGATCTTTTGATAATTGCTTTTCTCAAAAAGTAATTTCTTGCAATGTGACTGAAAATATTTTAGAGTTCAAATTTTCACAGCGAATAAGTCCAACTTAGTTCTGTATGTGGGATCCAAATGGAAAGTAGCCTGCTTTCCAGAGGGGGTGTGAGTTCCCAACATGCAAAATGCTCCCAGAAGTAAGCCCCTTTTAGCTAGATCCCTGAATATGAGTCTAGATCCCAATGTCAGGCTGCCAAATTCAGTCCCCCCAGAACCGGATCCTTTTGCCAAAAATAAGCATAATTTTAAACTAGATTTTCAAAGTCAACAAACCAGTGCCCCCTACTGTCCAACTACTCCTATTAGAAGGGACGAATTACATTCAAAGGCCCTCTAAGCACTATTCTATTTAACTTATGTCCTCTGTCTTCTTACAATCCATTTAAAAAAATCTATTGCTACATTTTCAAAGTGGGTACTGATTTTATATGTAATAGAACTCGTGTGACTTTCTTAATTCATTCTACCAAGTCTAATTGTGATTTGTATCTATCTAATGCTGTTTGTGTTGAAACCCTTTTAATCATTCAGGTAGTCCCTGTAAAACAGGACAGTAAAATTCTGTAGCACATAAAAAAAGCTTCTGGCTCAACATAAAAAAGTTGCAGATTAAATAAATAGTAAGAATTGCTTTTAAAATGTTTCTACGTCTTCAACAGGACCACAGAATGGCTGTGGTGGTTACTTGACAAATTCAGCTTATAGCTTTGGCTCTCCAATCTCCAACGTGACTGGCAGATATGAGAAAAATCTGGACTGCATATGGATCATAACCGCACCTGTAAACAAACTGATCAACCTCACCTTCACTTCATTCAGGCTTGAAGCACAGTCTGCTTGGACTTGTCTATATGATTATGTCAAAGTAAGCTAGCTGTGTGTTTTAACAAGAAAATATCAGATACAATCCTCTATCCTCTCCATGAGGCTAAAACTTAATTAATAGAAAATGGTCTATGAAATTAAATTGCTTAACATAATTACAATGTTTTTTGATGGGTTACATTACTACTCCAGATGACATTCTGCATTTTTGGAAACCAGCAAGAGTTTTAACATTGCTATGGGGACATGCTTTTGTTCTTAAGGCTACCTATATAAATGAGTATTTCTTTCACAGAATAGAAACAAAACAAAATCCAAGCACTTTGAAAGTAAATGTGCAGATTCATTATCAGAAAAAATTGCCTGAAAATACTTAAATTTATAATATTTGTGTAAAAGTCTTGATGAAAATGCTCACCTGTGAAAGCTATTTTCTTGAATAGAAGCATATAAAATATATATAGCAGAATGCTTCTAAACAAGACCTGACAAGGAGTGTTATAGATCCATTAGAGGCACTCAATGAAATGAGGAATTAATTCTACATTTTGATGAATAAAATCAACCTTTCTCATTGAGAATCACTTTGAGATCACATATAAAAATGAAAACAGAATGCAAAATTAAAATTGTTGATAGATTTGCTGAGATGAGACCAGAATGTTCAATAATGAGATTTACACTGTCCAGCAGAATTAGTTAATATGACAGTGAATGGTTATAGTCATCAAGAACATCCTGCTGAAGCCCAAGAACACCTGTGCTTTCAAGTAACAGAAATTTTAATGTCAGGAGAGGTCAGAGAATCATATTTCTATTTATTTGTTTGTTCTGCCTAAACTATTAGTAGCTGATATGCTTTTCTTCTTTCAGCTTTATGATGGAGATAATGAAAATGCCAATTTAGTTGGCTCATTCTGTGGATCTACAATTCCAGCTCCTTTTCTTTCTACCCGTAATTCCCTGACTGTGAGATTTGCCACAGACAGTTATGTGGAAAGGGAGGGTTTCCATGCAACCTATACCACAGTGGATCGTAAGTACACATATATATGTATGCATATGTATTGTTGTGATTCTTCTCTGGAAATAGATATTTAAATAATAAATCATCAAAATTCATTCTGGATATCAGGTCCAGGAAGGTGCAAAGCGAGGCCTTAGTGCAGCTCTATGGAGCATTTACAAGCAAGCTAAAAGCAGCACTGCTAAACCCCAGTGCAATTCACATCCACTCTTGGCTGGCTGTGGGATGGCTGTCAGTCTGGAGTACAAAGCAGGAACACTATATCATACACGATTAACAAATACTCTGACATCATAGGGAACAAGCATTTGAGTTTTACATCATGCATTGACACAGCATTATAGTGTGTTTTACTTTTTCCCTTCCAGAGAGTCACAGGTAAATACAAAAGTAGATTATCCGGTGTAGTTTTGCTCAATAAATATTTTACCCCTGTTGGAAAGGTTTTCACTCTATGATGCATTTATTACTATTTTACACAGGACTGTGTGGAGGAATATATAATGCAACTTCTACATCTCTGACTGCAACATCTCCTAACTTCCCGAATGAATATCCACCATTTACTCTCTGCACTTGGGTCATTGATGCTCCTCTGCAGCACCAAGTCAGGGTGGTGGTAGAGGCCTTCCACCTCCATTCCACCCAGGATTGCTCTCAAAACTACCTAGAGCTCCAGGACTCACCAGCTGTAAGAAAATTGCTTTTGATAGCATTCCCCATTCACATTCATCTCCCCTCACTCTTCGTAGAGAGCAGAGAAACTCACTATTTGGTAATAGACTAGTTGATGATTCTGTGTGAGGGACACACCAAGAGCATTATGCACTGTGCCCCACTTAAGGTGTGTTAACCAGCACATAGACTTCATGGAAGCACACTACACACAGGTTGAATTAGTCCTGTAAGTGTTAAGCAATTTTTCATAGTTGCACCAAATAACAGAGCTGCCAAACGTAACAGCCAGAATATACTGCCCAACAACAAGTTTTCATAAACTAATTGCTCTTTCTTCCACCCAAGAACCATAATAAAAATACATATTCATACAAAGAAGAGTGTTTATAGAAAGCACCATGAATAAAAAAACTGTTTATGTCCTTTGTACTATATTATCATAAAACTTCTTGCATTGTTTCTTACTTTGGCGTGAAAATAACTGTTATGTTGATTTGTTTCTCATAACAATTGAACATAAAATGTTGAGACGTTATTAAGTGATTTCCATGAGAACTTTACAATGTGATTGCATGGTTGGTATAGAAAATACTGAAAGATGTATTCATTTCAAGTTCAGTAAGTAGAAACTGAATTATATAATTAAGTAGAAGTAACTTGTGACATGTATTGAATTTCAGCATAGCCAAGGATCAATCCATAGATTCTGTGGCACTGAAACTTTTCCAGTCCCTGAATTTTATTCTTATGATCGCACTGCCATTGTGACTTTCAAATCAGATGAATATATGATTAATAATGGAGTCAGATTCACCTATCAAGCTGCAGGTAAGCTTGAAGAAAAGTCTAAAAAAAACCTCCCTACCATTTTCTTTGTTGTTGCCATTCAGTGGAAGCAGTACAGAGATCCAAAATGCTTACATGTTTCTGGTTTTCTGTCTCAAGGTTGCAGCAGAGAGTATAACCAGCCTTTTGGTTACCTGAAGAGCCCTGGCTGGCCTGGTCTGCACCCCAATAACATGGACTGTTCTATCATTCTACGAGCTCCCCTGAATCACACCATTTCTCTCTTTTTCCATGCTTTCAGTTTGGAGGACAGCATCCAGTGTTCACATGATGTCTTAGAGGTAACACGTACACATATTTTGTGGGCCCATGTCAAAATCTGCTGAATTACAAAGATATCAATAAGCTTGAATCAAGACTGAGCTGAACTGACATTAAGGACTAACATGTTGTTACAGTTTTATAGTGGAAGCTACTCAAATGTTATAGTAAGAGGTTAAATAATACACAGTATAGTAAATCCAAACCCAATGAATATATAGGTTAATTATCAGCTAACTCATTGTTACCTAGCTCTCGTTGATGTTACCCAGTCAACAGAGCAAGCCAGGATAGTTTTCATCCAATATTGACATCTGTGCATGAAGAGAAAGTCATAAATCTGTGCGCTTTCATTCAGATTCCACCTGCTTGATATTTTTCTTTCTTTTTTTTTTTTCTAAAAAAAGCATTTTTTCTTTAAAAAAAATGGGAGCTCTAGTAACAAGTGTAGGATACTTGCAGAGGTACTTTGTGTCAATAAAAAGCATATCTTCCTACACAATCCTTACTCTATCCTTTCAAGTTTGTTGAAGGTTTCCCTATTCATTGGTCAGATGACAAAATCAGATGTCTGTGGCAGAATCATTATTTAGTTCACCTTTCATATCCTTCTTACTATCTCAAGAAATGTATCTAAGTACCAGCATTATTTAAGCTCAGAAAGAAACCTTGATTAAATCTGAGCTATGTGTAATAAGATCTGTGTCTTAATGTGCCCAGAGAAAAGAGTGGTCTGTAGGGTAAAGAATTAATCTTTGCACGTGGAATATTAACATTTCCTCTGAAAAGTAAAAAATGGACTTGAAAACACTTCTTAGCTGTTAGTCAAGTAATTTTTTTCACTCAGGAGATGAACCACACCATAAAATTTAGCTACCCTTTTCTGATGATGCTTGTTCTGTGCAATTACTTACAAAACTCAGACAGACTGGTTAGTAATCTCTTTTTCCTTCTATATTAGACTATATAGTAGCGAAAATAACAGTATTAAAATAATTACAGTATACATGCAAGTCAGTACAAAGTTTGTGTTGTGCTTGTATCACTGCATAATTGCACTGGTGTATAACTGGCATAGGGATTTAATGTTGACACTATTTTTTGTGTCCCTTGAAGGTTAGAAATGGGAGTGATGGGCAATCACCACTACTTGGCAAGTTCTGTGGACACACTGTGCCCAGCCCCATCTTCCCACAAAATCACGTTGTCTACCTTCGTTTCAAGAGTGATTTTTCAGTGGCTCATGATGGATATGAAATTACTTGGACTTCATCACCAGATGGTAAGCTGTCATGGTTAAGTATTTCTACTCAGCAATTGCACACAGAGGGAAAATACAGAAATGTGGAATTCAGTCTGCTCAGTTTGGGCCTTGCCTCATGAGAACTTAAGACCTCCCAAGTACCCACGGTCCACCCTGTTCAGCCACCGCAGAGTGGTTGTTGTTCCTCAAGAACAGTGGAGCAAGATATGTTTTGTGTGACTAAAGCAGTCCTCTTTCTCTCTAGTGTTAACTTAGCAAACTTGGAGCATGTAGTCCACTTAAGATAAAGATCTACCACTTTCACTGAGAGGTCGGAAAATATGTGGAACATACTTTTGGGATTCACAGAATGGTGCTGGTGGTGGTGATGACTCAGTGTACTCCATTATTAGTCTGGTTGTGATGTGCTGTAGAATCTAGGCACTGCTAAACTTGAGAAGGGCTGAAATTTGCCCCAAGAAAACAACCTAACTATAATGCTGTGTAGTTACTATATATTAGACACATTAATAAATGTCTTACAAAATGTCTGTGAATAGGTATGTAATAGTTTGTTCATAACAGTAAACTATAGGAGGTAGGAAAATTCATGGCTAGCTGAAAAGCACGGCAGAATAACCTTACAGTATTGAGTGGCTTGGTGACAAAAAGGCAGGTAAAGGTCAGTGTAGGAAAGTGTTGATGAAGAACATGGGGGAAAAAAAAAGATAATCCTAACTTTACTTACAAAAACATGGTCCCTGTTGACTTTTGGCATTCAGCAACAAGACCGTGTAGGTAAAATAGTGCCATGAAAAAAAAGGAGAATTCACTACTCATGAATAGTCAAGTAGGCTAGTACAATGCTAGGGGTTACTGAGAAAGGAAGAGAGAACAAATAGACAGCCACTGGACCATCAGTCCATAGTTTACACACAAACTGAATGACGTGCACATTTTTGATCTCCTCCACTTATAAAGAACCCACTATAACTAGAAAAAGATCAGGCAAAAGGGCTCAACATAAAAAATGGCTTCCCTATGAGGTATGCTGAAACTTTTGAATCCAGTTAAGAAACTACTGAGATTTATAAAATTGAGTAATATTGGATGGTAAACAGTGATCAGCTGTTCATTGGCTTTTCCCATAGAAAAACTAGAGGCCTTCAGATAAAGCCAGGAAGTGGTAGGTGCCACAAATTTACATGGATTCAAGGGTTGCCTGGACAAGGTTATGGAAAGCATCTGATAAACACCATTTAAAATAAAGCTGTCATTTCTGGGAGCTCTGAGCTGAAAATTTTTTGGAGACTCTAAGAGTAATCTAGGGCATGATTCACACATACTTAGTCTTACTTGATAAACTTGCATTACTCCCAAGGCATATGATGCTGCCCACTGTGGAAGATTGATTTTTGGTATAGAGCCCTTAGTTTACTTAATATGACTATTTTCTCTGAGTTGTTGTCTATGTTTTTCTGTCAGATGAGGATTCACTACTTTTCATTCCAAAGAAGAGATAAAGAAAATTTGTCTTTAGTAGAGTAGCTGAGGACTGAATTTAATGAGAGACAGACTTAAGACCGGTTCCAGTTGCAAAGAAGTTTGTGGGATTTGAATTTTAATATTCAGTGATGATCAAATGTTCATTGCATATTATTCTCAGGCTGCTGAATTTAGACCATCGGTTTTGTCTCTTACCGGGATAATGTTCTTACACACATTTATTTTTCCAGCACCCAGCATCTCTATGTTTTTCAGGATTGCTGTTAATACTGTACTAATGTACTACACCGTGTAGTATCTTGTGAAACTAATCCTTCTCACTGTTTCCAGGATGTGGAGGAACATTATATGGCAGCGCTGGCTCATTTGCTAGTCCTGGCTACCCTGCAACTTATCCCAACAACACTGACTGCAAATGGGTCATTACTGTGCCCAAGGGACGAATTGTGACAGTGAACTTTGATTTCATCAGCATCGATGACCCAGGAGACTGCAGTAGCAACTACCTGATTCTTTACAAAGGGCCAGATGCCAGCTATCCCCAAGTCGGACCATACTGTGGGATGGTATGTATTCCCCACTGTCTGTGACCCCATAAGTAGTTAAAATGTATCTTTACTGTTATGTATTTCAGACTGTTTCTCCAGCTCTGGCATGAATTCCTTAGAGATGTGTGGCAGTGAAGGCATAATGCTTGTGTGGCACCTTCCAATGCAGACCTTATAGTGACATCTAGTGGGAGGCATCATTAAATTATTTTGCTCTATATTTAGTTGTATTTGTCATTTAAATATTTGCCTGAAGGAGAAATGCAAAACCAGTACCTAGCATATACTTGAGTTCCCTTCCAAACTATGAACTGATTTGTGCCTCAGTTTTAACTTTGTCTGGCTTTTCCAAAGGATCTTGGTGTTCTACAATGCTTTTCATTTTTCTTGCCTTTACTTTTAGGATACAAACATCGCCTCATTTACTGCTACATCTCATCAAGTCTACGTAAAATTTCATGCTGAATATGCAACTTTACCATCAGGATTCCAGTTAAGATGGACAAGCTAGAACATTGATAAGGAAGAATATATTACTGTTCCTCACTGTATTGAAGAGACATTAGATCATAAAATAAGTTTGAAATCTGGTTATAATGACTGCAGCTGAAGTAAGGCTTTTTAAAACTTATGGTAAGTGTAGCTGTAATGAATTTAGAGTTCTGTCAAAAAACATGATGTCTCATTGTAATAAAAATAAACTGTTGTCTACCAAACTGTGAAAATGAGGGATTGCTAGTTTTTTTAAACATATTTTTTTTATTTTTCTCTACATGATTTCAAATGCTCTAAGTAAATATGCTAAAAAAAGAAAAGGTTTCCGTTTAATGCTATAGGATGTGAATAAACTAGGATAAATCATAAGCACAGAATCTTCAACATGAAGTTGGTAAGCAGAGCTAAGCTACAAAGTTACATGGTTTTGTCCCAGGGATCTTTGAAAGTGTTACCTAAAATTTTATTCCAACTACAATAAAATCAGAAACTGCTAAAAATGGCCCCTGTCCTGCTACCATTTACACAGATACCTTTACTAAAGAACTTTCTGTAATACTGTGCATTGGGTATAAGAACCCAGCTGAATAAGTACTCGGGCATTTATTGAAGCCATTATTCCACAAACGTGCAAAACTTTATAGCAGCTGAGAAGCCATCTGGGATAAAAGAAAACACAAAACAGACAAAAAAGGGCAAAAAAGTAGATAGCAAACTACAAAATACAACTCAAAATAGTCTGATAATAAGTTAGAAGGAGAGAAAGCCCTGGATTCATACTCACAGATGGAACTATACGTGATCCAGCATTTTAGAACTGTCCAAGCACCAAGAAAAACCTAGCCTGTGGACAGGTGATACTACTGCTAACATGCTAAAGTATAACATGGAAAAAGTAGCAATATCTGTATATGGATCAAACTAGGAGACGTCTATGTCCTATTGAGCTGCTGGCAGAACAGAAAGCTCTTCTAATAAGGGAAGACACAAAAGACCACATAGGCAAATTAAACATTTTCAGATTACTGGCCCAGAAAACTTTTGCTCAGAGTTTACGCCAAACTGACTTCATATCAGCAATCAAGGAATGACACAATCTTTGTCCATAGAATTTATTAAAAAAACCATAAAGGGAAAAGAAAACAAAGTCATCAGAATTACCTGGAGATAAAGCTACAAAATGAACTCTTAAATGTAGCAGAGTGTAAGAAAGACACTGCAAGTACGATCAAGCATGACTTTGACTGTTTGCCTGCAGAGATCAGGAATAAGCTTATTTCTTCCTTGTGGATGGCTGCACCTCAGGGCTTTGTGAACAGCTGTTGTGGTTTTGACCTTCCTATGAATGTTTGCAGATTTGCTGCAGTTGGTGCTGGGCAGAGAATTCCCACAAGGTCTGGCTGCTCCCTCTGGCTGCTAGGTGGCAAGCCATGGAAGTAGAGGATTTTAGGTGAGAATTGGCTTGGCAAGAACATTGCCATTTTCTGCATTTTACCACCCTGGAGAACAGCTCATCTGGAAGCCACTGATGAAAGGGAAGCATGTCTCCCTGCCACTGCAGGCATTGCTCTGCAGTACATTCATTTCTCTTGTTAAAAGTGGATCACGCCCTGATGGACAATCTATTCTCAGGTTAAACCTTGGCTTGGCAGGAGCAGGACAGAGCATAAGCTGGCAAACAACAGGAATGTGTACATAGTTTTAATGGATGAAGTTTATCAGTGGTTTTTTGATACTGGAATCAGTGACACAACATACAGTTGCTAGACACAAAGCTACTTCCCCGAAGACACCCCTGTCCCTCAGGCTCACCGTGTGCAGGCTGGTCTGCTGCCAGCTTAGTGAATAGCACAGAGTTGCGATCTGGTGGCCTGTGATGAGCATGAGGCAGTGCTGGCAGCACAACCTTTGGCCTTAACCCCTAGAGGGGAACTGCACTTAAACCAATGAGTTTGCTGAGATCTGTGCTTCAAAAGGATACGTTTCACTAATGGAAAAAGCATGTTTTGCTTTAAAGCAGCTTAAATGTTTTCAGACATTTTTTGATATGATAAATATTTGCTCTTGCCATGACTTTCTGTCACAATGTCAAACACATTTTATGGAATCATTGAACTTCTGCAGAAGACTAAAGAGCACTGTGAATGGGAGGAAGACAAATTTGTAATTTTTTTTTCTACTTTAACAATAACTACTGCTTGGTGCATCTATAAATGTTACGAATATTCCATACCTGTGCATAACTTTATTTACAAATGAGTAAAATGTTTCTTCAGAAAAAAAAATGAAAGTCCAGCAGAGAATTTGTGCTTACAAGGACTGTTGAATGAAGCTGCTGGTACAAGGTTCAATTGATCTAGCCCAACTGACGCTTGACAAAAATAGTCAAAGTCTAAAATTAGAGTAAATTATCAAACCCATTCTTTAAAAAAACAGGAACAAAGTAACCCACTGTTGTCCTCTAACTTTTTACATGAGGAACCACAACAGAAATACCACTGCAGAAGTATTAAAGTGGAGATACTTAGAGGAGAGAGCTGGTGCTAAGCCATGTTTCTTTCTTGGAAGGTAAGGAGTGTTTTAAAACACTTGTTTTTAAATGAATGTGAAGCAAAAGCAAAAAGGAACAACTAAACAGATGATTTAAAAATAATTGTTCCATGAAACATCTGTGTGTTTTTTTGCAGTCTACAGTTCAAAAGACAAAATCTGTGTTTAATAAGATTTATGGCTTCATCTTACAATACTGGCATGAATATCTTTGCTTTTATGCCTGTGCACATTGCTGTCTGTTTTATAGACAATGTTGTAGTTGTGAATGCTGCGTGGCCATACTATAATATCTGCGTAACTACAAACCTCCCCCCATCAATGACAAAGCATGGGTTAAGAATGTGCATGTTTTCACTTCCTAGAGCCTGCATGTTTTTAACGTACCTGTAAATCTTCTTCTGTATGTTACTCTGCATATTTATTCTTACATAAAGGTATGTTTCATGGGATAATTATATATAAAGTGAGCACTCCAAAGACTAATATTTGAAGAATAATAACTAAAAGGTCCATTACAGTTTTTTTAATTGTCCTACCCATGTGGTGCGGCTATCTTTTACAAACAATAAATGAAAAGTAATAACAGAAAGAGATCATTTGTGTTATAGCTATTTGAAGCAACAGAGAGAAGATACACAGCTAAAATGCTAGAAAGTGTGGCGCTGGTCAGTTTAAAATATTAGGTGATTTTAGTTAAATTTACAAAGCAGTTTTGGCTGAAAACCTGTTTTCATTTGGCTCATAAAGCAAAGGAGGAGGTGTCTCAGTTTCCCACAGTAACTCAAGATAAGTGTCCTCAGCATCAGAATTAATGCATTTAGTGTAATTTTTTGTCAGCTGTCAAACTAAACCCACAGACTTATTCTGCAATCCTGTTTAAAATGAAATGTAACAAAACCTCATAGTACTGATGACTGTTCTTAACAGCAACAATACAGGATTAGTAACAAATAAATGTTTAAAATATTTACAAGCTGATAATAAAATTAGGGGCAAAATGTCAGAAGTTGCCTTTTATAAGGCAAAGATCAGCGAAATAAATATTGTGTGCTAGTTATCACATGATTGCTGACTGTTGATGGATAAATTTTTAGCGGCAGTGCCTAGCAGTATACATCTCTTTTTGCAGGTGAACATAGCTGTGGTATTGGTTTGATGGTACACTAACCCTGATGTTGATCCTTATGATTCCTTGGAGAGAAAAAAAACCTGATAAAAACAGAATAATAATGTAAACCCTCATTTCCCTGGCTAGAAGAATTACCTAGGGCAATATCATGTCCAGAGCTACTTGTCCTCTTGTTCCTCCCCAGCATAGTGAGAGGAGCCAGAGGGAGGCATGTCCAGTGCTTGCTGCCAGCTGGAGCAGGCTTGGGAGAACCAGTGCAGGGAGCAACTTCTCCATCCTCTTACCACCACACAGCAGATGCAGATCTGCCATATAATCCTGGCCATACATTATGACTCAGTCACCAGTCACCACCTGTTGTCCCATTGGACAGAAGGCATATGCCAGCCTCTGCAGAGTTCAGGCATTTGATATACAAACATTTAAGTCAAGTGACAAATTCAGAACAAATCTGATATATAAAGATATCTTATAGTTGTTTCATAAGCAAAAAGTAAGTAGCTGGGTAGTACAATGAGACTTTAATCGTAAAGACCTGTATTGAGCCCAGCTGTCATGCATGCAGGGAGGGCTCCAGTGGCCAGCCCCTGGGCACAGACAGACCAGCTCTCCAGCTGGGGACATAGAAAGCTCTGAGGACATTCAAAATCAAAGGGATTACAGAAGAACTTTATGTACTGGGAAGAGGTGGTAGGGGATAAGTGAGAGGAGATGGGCTTATTGCAGTGGCATAGGCCTTCTGCAGGAATTCAGTCTGCATGAGCACGACTAAATGGAACAACTTGAAAATAATTTTTAAGGTGGGGGAATGACCTGACCCTTGGACAGTGTGATGTGTGTACTTACTCTCCCATGCTCTCTCATCCAATTGATGTTTAGTGCCTTGCGAGGAGCTCAGAAGCTTCAAAAAGGTGGCTAGACAGCAACTTCTCTTTGCCAAATCCAGCACAGACCTGATGAGGGTATAGATTAGCACATTTACTCAAATGAAGGATTTGCTAAAGCAGGAACCAAAGTAGATCACGTAGGAGGTGTGAGGTATGGATGAATTGTTTATACAAGTAGAGGATAATGAAATTAGGTAGACTGTGAAAAAAAAATCAATCCTGACAAAAAGGAACAATATGTTTATTAAGTTGAGAGTAATTAAATCTGTGTGCCTATAACCACGTGTTATAGGCAAAGGATCTGCATAAGCCTTTGCTACTAAATGAAATCATGAAACAAGAACAGTGGGCATGTCAGCATCCGGGTCTTTGGAACAAATCACTGATGGCAATCAGGGCATTTTCTAAGTTAGGAAAATGATCCGGATTCATGTGCCTGCAGACAAACAGGAACTATTTATCATTGTCTTGTACAGCTAACTGACCACATGTTCTGCTGAACAATCTAGAGAAGGGGAAGTTCTTGCAGTTGTGTTTTGTCAGAAAGACTCAAAAGTAGCCTGTAAATTCAGAAAAGGACTCATTTTTTTCTTATTCTTCAAAAAGTTCTTGGTGTTTTTCTATGGTGTTTTTTCCATGAGCTCTCCGTTCTCGGTTGTGCTTCTTTGAATTCACTCTCAGTTCCACCATGATAATTCATATCTGCTGTCTCATTTCCATTCTCCCTCAAAAGTGATACTTCATGTTCCTCCAGGGATCATAAACACTGCTTATCTTCTTTCTTGACATATTTCCATTTATTCTTTAAAACTTTAAAGAAAACCTCAAGCAGTTCCACTAACTTACATTTATATTTAATCTATGCCTATACTCAAAGTAGTTTAACCTTTTACTCATTAATTATCATTAAATCTAATGCCTAGTTTAGGTTTGATGTTTCTTGCACAACCTGTTGATACAGCTGAACTGGGCTGTGAACCAGCCATGGAATCATAGAACATAGGATCATTGACTAGTCCAGGTTGAAAGGGACCTTAAAGATCATCCAGTTCCAGCCTCTGCCACGGGCAGGGACACCTCCCACCAGATCAGGCTGCCCAAGGCCCCATCCAGCCTGGCCTTGAACACCTGCAGGGCTGGGGCAGCCACAGCTTCCCTTGGCAACACCAGAGTGCCAGTGCCTCATCAACCGAATGGTGAAGAAATTCCTCCTTATGTCTAGGCTAAATCTGCCTGTCTCCAGTTTATACCCGTTCCCCCTCACCCTATCACTACAAGCTTTTGTGAACAATCCCTCCCCAGCTTTCCTGTAGCCCCTTCAAGTACTTGACAAAAGCTATTTCTAATTGAGCAGTATTCTTATAATCGCCACAACGGTTACTTTCCCAACACCAGATCTGGTTGGACTCTTAACACAGCGCTCTATTTAGCCTTATCAAAATGGAAACCACCCATTCAATGAACCCCAGTTTTTCTGCAGTCACGTAGTCAGTCGGTCTCTGCCGGGAAACGGCCCAGTCCGACACAAGCCCCGGGCTCGCGGCGCTGCGGTCGCGCCCCTCGGACGGGCTGCCCGGCCCGGGGCGCGCTCATTGGCTCGGTGCCCCAGAAGTGGGCGGGGCCTCCAGGTGTGTGGAGTCTGTGGGTGGGCGGAGCCTCCGGCGCGGCGGGCGCGGGAGAGCCGATGGAGTGGGCGGAGCCTCTGGAAAGGGAGGGGACTCTGAGATGGGCGGGGCTCTGGGATGGGCGGGGTCTCTGGGATGGGCGGAGCCTCTGTGGCGATGGGCGGGACCTCCGAAGGGGCGAAGCCTCTGGGGCGGGGGCCGGTGCCGCTGCGTGGGGAAGGGCCGCAGCGCGCTTGCGTGCGTAGGAGGTGACGGGGCGGGCGCGTGCAGCCGCGGGGAGCCGCCCGGAGTCCCGCCGCAGCGCTGCGCGGTGAGTGGCCCCGGGGGACACCGGCCGGCATCCCGGTGGGGGCTGCGCGAGGCGGGGAAAGGGGATGGGATAGGATAGGGAAAGCGAAAGGAAGAGGAAGAGGAGCCGTCCCCGCACCGCTCCCTCGCCTCACGGTGCCCGTTTGTGTCCCGCGCAGACCATGTCCAAGTCTCTGAAGAAGATCGTGGAGGAGAGCAGGGAGAAGAACCAGCCCGAAGTGGACATGTGCGACCGCGGCATCTCCAACATGCTGGACGTGCCCGGGCTCTGTAGGTACCGGCGGCGGCGCGGAGAGCGCGGGCGCTTCCTTATTTGTCCCGGGCCGCGCCGGGGCCGCCCCCGCCCTCGGTCCTTGCGGGCGAGCGGCGGCTTCTCGGGCCGCGGCGCCCCGGCTGTGGGGCCCTTGGGGGCTGCTCGAAGAGAAGCTCCATACGAGCCGGCAGTGCACACTCACAGCCCAGAAGGCAAACCGTGACCTGGGCCGCATCAAAAGAAGCGTGGCCAGCGGGGCGAGGGAGGTGATTCTGCCCCTCTATTCCTCCGTTGTGAGACCTCATCTGGAGTACTGTGTCCAGTTCTGGAATTCTTAGTGTAAGAATGATGGAGGAAATGGGTCATCACACAACGATCAATTTGATCCAAGTGAGCCCATTTTAACATAGACTGCAACGCAGCTTTTTGGTAGGTAATTCCTTTCACGGAGAGCTTATGTTGGAGGAGCTTCTGTGCAGCTTCTAACCGAGCTTTGTCCTCGGAAGAATGCACCGGCCCCATCTCCTCTCCAACCGCTCTCCTGGCCAGTGGTGGGTTTCTCAAATTTACGCAGCGCTGCCCTGGAAAAATTATTTCCAAAGTCCCGGGGACAGGACTCACCTATGGCCGGCTTCTCCATACCTTCTTTGGAGTGCTCATTAAATGACATCTGGTCTGTAACCACCCATCATAAGAAGGATATGGACCTGTTGGAATAGGTCCAGAGGAGGGCTACAAAGATCATCAGAGGGCTGGAGCACCTCCCATATGAGTACAGGCTGGAGAAGAGAAGGCTCCAAGGAGACCTTATAGCAACCTTCCAGTATATGAAGGGGCTACAAGAAAGCTGGGGAGAGACTGTTCACAAAGGGCTGTAGTGTAATAGGGCGAGGCGGAATGGGTATAATCTGGAGACGGGCAGATTTAGGCTAAACATAAGGAGGAATTTCTTCACCATGAGGTTGATGAGGCACAGGTATGTGTTGCCCAGGGAAGCTGTGGCTGTCCCATCCCTGGAGGTGTTCAAGGCCACGTTGGATGGGCCTTGGACAGCCTGATCTGGTGGGAGGTGTCCCTGCCCATGGCAGGAGGGGCTGGAACTGGATGATCCTTAAGGTCCCTTCCAACCCAACCGATTCCATCAGACTGTCATTCATGGGCAGATACATTGCACTGCATCCAGCTTCAAGCCGCGAGTGGGACACTGCCCTGGCGCCCCTGGGGGAGCTGCATGGGGAGGGGGCAGGACACCCATCCCCACAGGGCCCCCTGCCCCCCTGTGGGCGTCCTGGCACTGCTGGGCTGGGGGAGCTTGGCCTCCTGTCCAGCCGTGCTGCTCCCTGCTACTGGAACAACACCCCCAGCCGAGTAGCATCTCCAGCTACTGGGAGATGTTAGCCTGGAGCTGCGCGTGGCTGGGGTTAAGAAGGAAGAAGTAAGGAGAGTAAGGTAATCCCTACAGGTACAGCAGCATTGAGTGT
The DNA here is from genome assembly GCA_033459285.1 of Clamator glandarius. Classification (NCBI taxonomy): domain Eukaryota; kingdom Metazoa; phylum Chordata; class Aves; order Cuculiformes; family Cuculidae; genus Clamator; species Clamator glandarius. Next base: position 3,764,822 of record JAUNZM010000046.1, read on the forward strand.
TGCATGATTTCCATGTGCTTCCAGAACTGTGACAGAATGTGGTTATTGGTTTCTTGTGTTTGCTGTAGTTAATTTACAATGTACTGTCACAGTTCTGGAGAATACATAAATGTAAAGCAGAGCAAGTGACTTTGTCTGGCTTTTGCTTTGGGTAAGAGTGTGTGTTATGTTAGATTACAGCTGATACACAGTGAGTTAAAGTTGTAACTGGCTGCAGTGTGCCACAGGCTGAAATTTTCCTGAATATATGATGTAATAAGGAAAAAACAAAAGTTAGAACAACCTGCGTATTTGAAACTTTAACTGTATCCTGGTTTAGCTCTTTACTGTGTGTGTTAAACTCCACAGCAGTCAGGAGCGAGTGTGCATAAACTCTTCTGACATGATGAAAGTGAATTCAGGGAACCATATGGCTTGCTACCAGCTTACCATCATCTGCAGAGTTGAGAGCAGACCAAAGTATCTTCAATCTCATCAGTAAAGGATGAAGACTTAAGTAGAGTTTTGGCGAACTAGATTCTGTTCTTAAAGTCTTTGCCCTTTACTGTCTGTTTTCCTACTTCCCGGCTGTGTCTGGGATTTCAGGGAAATTATGTTGTAAAGCCCCTATATGTTAACTCATGTTAAACAGAAAGCATCACTGTATTTCTGCTGGATGAACAATTGTTTGGTTTAGCTTGCATTAACTACATACCTGTTTTCAGAGCTATACTATTCCCTTTCAGATAAACTAACATAAAGAGTATGGGTCAGCAACACAGTAGTTGCTTTTGTTGGTGCCTGTTATCAGCACTAAAACACGGAATTGATCTTTCAGGTGGTGGGGGTGGAGGGAAGGTAATGCTGAAGCATATCAGTAATGTTAAAGCAAAAAAAAAACCTTTCTTGTATTGAGACTGTTCTGGGTTTGTTGTGTAGGCAGGATCAGGGACCACAGTGTGGGACAAATGGTCCACAAGTGGTCACTGATAGCAAATTGCTAGTTAAGCATCTGAAGCTTGTTTGGTAGGGAGCTTCCTATGCGGAGTGTAGGCTTGTGGTACCCAAGTTACACTGCATCAAAGAAGTCTACAGATACTCTGGATGCACATTCTGTGACTTGACTTAGTGTGAGGGGTTGGGACCTTCTCCAGTTTGAGATGGAAGTTAGGGAAGGAGGAAATGATGACTAATTTCTGTTTGGTTAATTGAGACCTTCTTGCTTTTTCAGTTATTCTGTGCTCCAACAGAGAAGGCACCAAGTTGAGTTCTTTGGGTTGTTTTTTTGCTACTTTCCCTCTGGGGAAGAAATAACTTCCTCCAAATATGACTTTAAAGAGAGTAATAAATACGTATTACTTCTGCATTTTAGGTAGTTGTTTGAGAAAATATTAAACTTACTTGTTATCTCATCCCTAACGGGTGATCTTTTCTGGAATAGGTTGAGTGTTTTGGGTTTCTCTGGCTTGCAGAACTGGCAGGGAAGTTAAATGAGTCTGATCTGGTGCCTTCCTTTATAGGTGTACTGGATTATTTTTCCAGTACAGTGATCAAGCTTGACTTTTCAGGAACTTTGTTTTTTTCCAAGAAATAAAGGTCTTTGTTGAAAACAACCATCATGAGTGATGCCCAGTGACCATTATTTCACAGCATTTTGTCTTTACTGAGGGCCTCTGGTAGATGTTCAGAAGTAAGGATAAGTTGGCGGAAACATTTTGGTGTTTTCCCTGATTTCGCCATTTGAGGTTTAAGGACTTAATAGATTGGTGAATGCTTCTAAGTTACTTTATTTAGTAGCCCTTGATAGGGATTTTGTCTCATGTAATTATTTAATAGTTTTGAATGCCCCTCCCACAGTGGCCAGTAACTCTTAAAGTAAGCTCCCCACTATGGTCTTGATTATTCTTCAAGAAAAGGACCAAGCCTTGACACACTGCATACTTGAGTGCTTGCTTCAGAGTGGCTAGTGGGGTTGTATGTTAGCTTTCTTAGGTGAATTTACGTACAGTTAGTGTAGACACAAAGATTTGGAAGCAGTACACTGTTTAGCATCTGCTCCATGTGCCAGTCCCCTTCCTTCAGATGCAGACTGATTTTTGTTTTGTGTGTATTAAAACAAAAAAGAAAGATCATAAGGGATCATAGAAAACTGGTGTTATGTGCGGGTAGAGAGGAGAAGAGGTGAGGGGAATATATGCCCTGGCTTGGGTGAGATTCTCTCTGGATTCTCTTTCCCGTCTAGCGAATGACTACCTACAATACAGAACAGCCTCTTGTATTTTATTTTGCCTTTACTCCCACCCTCTGTAGCAGCCATTGAGAGAAAAAAACAGACTAAACTTGCCTCCACCAAAGACCAGTGTCTTTTTCCAAATCAATATGAAACATTTTCTGGATAGACATCAACACTTGATATCTGGAACTGTCTTAAAGTAGCTTAGACCTAGGAGCTTGGCAACCTTCACATGTCTTCCCACTTTGCATTTCTTACAGAGAGAGTGGAGTTACCAGCTTGTTTATAATGTGGTGTTGGGATTCCCAATGAAATTTCAGTAGTCCATGGACCACTGCTTACTTGGGAATTCATTCATGTCATTAGAAGTGGAGTTATATTTTTGGAATGTTGCTTGAATCCAGGTGCTTCTGTGTTTTATCCAAATGACTTGAAGTACAAGCTAGACTTGTGCTGCAAGCCTTTAGAGCATCTGAAATGTTGAGGTTTTTAGAAATGTAATATGAGAAAAATCTGTCCAAAGATCTTCTGTAGAAGAGAGATTTCATTTGAGACTAAAAATATCCTTTGATCTAGATGTTCTGTGCTATAGCGCATCATACTAATGCACAGACCATGCAAAATATTTTTAAACTTTAAAGGATTTTCTCATTGCTCTGGCATGCAATAAACCATTTGTGAGCACATTTATACTGTAGTTGTGCATCCATGGATGAATAATTTTAAAAAAATGTCTTGCCCTCTGGAAGTGTTCTAGTGTGTTCTGTATATTTCACAATATGAAATTAAAAAAAATAAATCATGTTTGTTTACAAAGCACCAGTATGGTCAGGTAATGGTCAAAACATTAATCAGCGTCTTGTAGGGTGAACAATTGGTTTCAGCAAATAGGGTGTGAAGTGCCATTTCCCATGAATGATGGTTAGGGCATTTATTGTTAGAACTTTAAACAGTCATCAGCGATTATGGAATTGGTCTTGGAGTGGGGTCCAGTCTCTAATCTCTCTTGATCAGTATGGGGAGGCTGTGAATTAAGGAATTATTTTGCCTAAACTTGAGGCATCTGCTGCTTTTGTAGTTGTCTTGTCAGGGAAGGAATGTTGGATGAAATCCTGTTTACTTGATAAGTGTTAATTTGCTCTTGTTATCATTCCATCTGTAAGCTATTTGTATTTTACATAAAGTACACATTGTGTGGTAGGAATTAACATGCCTAGAATATTTATCAGAAAGTTAGCATTGATATAATTGTCTGATTCTAAAATAACCAAAGCACAGAAGTTGGAGGGGCAGGCTGCTAGCAAGTTGTTTTGTACAATACTGTAATGTTCATCCTGCATTAACTTCCTCCGACAGGACAATGTCTTATCTTGGTTCAGCAAGGTCTCTGGAGTCTTCCTGTGTTTTTTGGTTCTTTTTTTTTGTTGGTTTTTTTTTTCTTCTTAAAAAAAAAAAAAGTCAGGCCTTGTCATCTAAATATTTAAAGTAAAGCTAACTTGCAGTGTGTGGCAGCAGGATATGAAAATACTCAATACTAAGGCCAAAAGGGAAGAGCTTAAATATTTTCCCTTGACCCACTCCATTTTGAAGAAATTGTATAACTGGAACCATGATGAGAATTTCTAATGACTGTGCAAGTTAATTGCTCTGGCAAACAGTGGTATCCTGACTCTCAAATTTTTGTGTGGATATTTGGTGCATTCTTGAAATCAATATAACTTATAGCCTGTGTGCTAATTGCTGTAGTGTTAACAAGGCATCTGAGGTCTGCAGTACTCGAGGAACTGCCTCTTAGTGCCTAGAAGCATCTCCAGTGGCATCATACAGAGGTTGTGGTTATTCCCCATGGGGATCACAGTGCTTTTCCAAACTTGGAGGGATGGCATGTGAGGCAAATCGTCTGACCTGCTTAGTGATCCTCAGCGAGTCCTGTTGGTGATGCTTCCCTGAGAATGGTATGTCCAAAGCAAAATGTCCCCACTAGATCCCCTTAAGCCTTCTATATATTACTTGGAAATGTTAATTAGTTACTTAAGGCAGATGTCTTTATCAGAAGAGCTGGCAGTTCAGTTGTCATGCCGAGTTAACTGTATATACAGGATGAGGGAAACCAGGGCCAGCTTGTTTGCATGGCACAATCCTTTTTGCAGGAGCAGGCAAGTGGCACTGTACTGAAAAACTTAGTTGTTTCTTACTGGCTAGTTTAATAAAGGGAGCAAATTGCCTTTCTTGTGATGAAATGCCATTTTAAAACTAGGCTGCCTTTCTTAAAGTACTTGCAAATCTGTCTGTGAGCTGGTAGTAGCTTTGGACCCTTCAGCTCTGAATCTTTGGCTAGACATGACTAAAAAGCTGCTGGAAGCAGTCTAGAACACAGATGCTTAAACCTTTGCTCTTTTCAAAATCATAGCGGGATTTCATCTTTTTTTGTTTTTCTTTTGGAGGATGGAACCCTGCATTGCAGTCAAAGAATGCAGTGGGGTTCATTGTCATGTATCAGGACTGACTGCGATAGTGGAGTTTCAGATAAAGTGTCCAGGCTTCAATTGATTTTGGACATTGAAGTCCAGATTGAAATGTCTTTGGTCAAGGGATTTTGGCTCTGAAATTTTTGATGTTGGGACATTCTATTCTGTGTAGGCATGTGAGAAGAAACCCTTCTGAAAGCAGACTCAGTTGAAGATGATGGCAATGTGATAAATATGGATAGGTAGCACTGAGAATAGTGCTAGTAAGCTGTCTTGTTAAAAGCCAGCAATGCACAAGGCTTGATGCTAAATATGCACAGAACTTTTTAAGACACTTAAATTCAGCAGGAGTTTGATATTCAGAAGACCAGAGACTATAGCTCCAAAGCCTAATTGACCTTGAATAAGCATCCTTATTCCCTATGCATAGAAATTATGAAATTGTGGTGGGAAAGGTTCACCATATGCATACATGCATGTGGATTAGATCACGTTTTGTCTCAGTTCTCTGTTAGATAAAACACTTCTTTCCTTACTCTTGTTTCTCAGTTCAGTGTGGAAGTAATCCAGAGGAGGTATTCGTAAGCGTGCTGCTGTCTAGCAGTTAGTGCAGTTCAGTGACTTTATCCTTATGTGGTGCAAGTGATATCTTCTCATAAGCTGGCTTCCTGCAGGAATTACAAGTATTATTTGGTATACTTTTTCTTTTAAATATTCAGCTTCAAAGTAAAAAAAGAAGTAGTGCAAACATTCTCTTAGAACTCTCTCTGTCTGACCACCCAATCTGACTTTCTGGTGCCTGCACCCACACTTCAGTGTGTGCGTTGCAGACCTATGCCTGGCAACAGTGATGCCAGAGTCCCACCTGTTAGCTGTCCAGTTGTCCATCGTGCTCATGGCGGGGAGCTTGGTGAGATGGTGTTCATTGGTCTTGTCTACTGCATCAACTTTTCTTCTTTAAAAACAGGTCTTAAGTGAGATGGGAGCTGCTTTCTTTAAGATCAAAGAGCAGTGATGGTTTTGGGGTTTTTTTTCTGAAAAAGCAGATAAAAACCCCAAAATCTTTACTTTGCAATGGAGAGGGCAAAGGAGAAATTCTGATATGTTCCTGTACCCTAGATCTTCAAGGACAAAGCCAGAGCACTGTTCTTTGTAGTGCTCCACACCTCAGCTTTCAAGGGGTTCTTTAGAGTCCCTGACACATGGGTATGGTGATTTGTGAAGGCACAGGGGTGTAGCTAGTCCTCACCCTTGCCAGTGTGAAAGGACTTGAGAGTACGAAGCTGGTGGAAGTCCATAGTATATGTTGTGAGCTTTTTATAGCCCTTTTGACTACCTAGGATCTATTTGAACTTTAAGAGACTTGGGGAAATTGACTTGGCTAATTGGACCTCTCCTGTGTTGGCCACTGGGGGAAAGAAGGCAGCTTGGACAGGAGGACATTATGTGGATAGGCACCCAAGCAGTTTGCATTGTAATGCAGAAAATAGATGCTATTGTCCCTGTAGGGTTCTAGAATTACTTGGTTTCTTAAGTTAAATGCAGGAAAAGATGTTTTTTTTCCTGGCATTGGCCAATTTGGATATGGCTCTGGTCTAGATTATTAGATTGTCTTGGAGCCCAAGATGTCAGACCAGAGCACTTCTCATCGCAAGATGCCAGCAGGTGGGTTGCCCTGCTGATGGGTGGGCTCTTATTAGTCAGGGCTGGATATTAAGTGCCCATGCAATGTTGACATTTACTGATGGTCACAGCTATTAAAAAATCTAACCAAAGAGAAATAAATTCATAAGCTTGTTACTATCTCCAGCATCTGCTCTCTATTTCTTTTTTTTTAATTTAAACTGTGTTCCTATATTTACTTACATGTATAAGTAATCAGTAGTGTTAAGTGGTTGCTTAGGGTTCAGATGCTGATGTGCCTTTTATGTTTTAAAGCTCAGGAGGTCTTTGTGGAGGCTGCTGTGCTCGTCCACCCTTTAGCACTTTTGGTTTTTTATACAGTTCTCTTACAGGCTTTCTGTGGGCTTCTTTCTCTGTCCTTCTGTTTCTGCTTTGTGAACTGGTGCAGGTAGTACTTTGAGCGCTTATATTATGAGAGAAATTTAGGGTGGGTGCACTGTTTCTTCCTTCTTCCACAACCTGCAATTCAAGAGGGAGCCATGGTGATGCTTTTTTTTTTTTATTTTTTTTTTTTTTACATTGAACTTTCTGATCTGTTTCTACCTTTGAGTGACTGCTTTCATCCAGGTCATATTTGCTTGTGGTGAGTCATGAGCTTTCAAGGGCTGGCTGAAACAGATTACATTAGTAAGTAAATTTTCTCCAAGCTGCTTCCTCCAGCTTGCAATTTAGTAAGTATTGATTAGCAAGGACAATTTTCACACATGCTAACAAGGGTATCTCTGTTCCCTAAGACAATGTACCCCCATGGGCTGTCTCTTGACTCATGTTAGTGCTTCTTATTGCTTGAGGAAATCTCTGAAGGATGAGGGATATAGCACTACAGCTGTCCTCCAGGCAGGAAAATTTCCCAGCTGCCTTGGAGGGGCAGCCAGGTAGTTTCTAGGGCTCTTTTGAAGAGGCTACACTGGAAGCAAGAAAAAAGGTGTAGTGGTGGAAAAAAATTCTAGTTCAGTGGAGTACAGCAGAGTTTTTACAAGAAGGGGGGAGATGTCAGAGAACTCCTTTCAAGTGTAGGTTTCTCTTCTGACTATTTAGCACATTTTTCTGATCAGATAATGTTGTCATTTTTAGGCTATGGGGCTTCCTGGAAAAGCGATAGTGGTGTGGAAGGTAGAAGTAGGTAAGAAATGAAAGCTGAAGAAGCGTAGGGGGAGCACTGGTCTCTGTAGTTGGCCTATGCCCTGCAGCTGTTGATTCGATGAAGTGGAATCTGAGGAGCTCTGATCTATCAGATCATTCAGTTAATTTCAGTAAATGTTGCATGTTGTCACCTGGCTGTTCACTGCAGAACAGTGATGCTAATCTGCTACTGTGCATCAATGTGCTTCCGGGGTGCGAGGTTGTAAATGCAACTATTGGTACTTAGAACTTAAAACTAGCAGAAACTCATAAGTAATGAATTTGGGATGCGTGGAAATGTAATTGCTTGTGTAGCATGTGTTCCTGAAGAATGTTGTGAGTACCCATCAATTTTTCCTTGGGAAGAATTCACAGGGTGGAAATGATGAAGCTGTTTGTGTGGCCAGAACCAGACTTCTGCCTCGGAGACACCAGTACCTATTGCTGAAGTAATGTTTGATGCTGTAGTGGAAAATTGAAGTAAAGGGGCAGAAGAGTGACTGGATATGTCCTTAAGCCTTGAGCTTGTCTTGTGTATTGTGACATTGCATATAAATCTGATGTTCCTGGAGTGGAAAGAATAACTTGCCTCTATTTTTTAGCTGAAATAGATAGAAGTTTTCGGTTGTGATGTCCATAAACTGACTTCTTTCTCTCTTAATTTGCAGTTACATTGTCTCATATCACACAGCTGGTTCTGAGTCATAACAAGCTTACAAGTAAGTATATTTGTTTCAGACTATAGGTGACACTGCTAGTTGTATTTTTTAATAAACTTTATTTTTTGTAGAGTACAATGTCACTGTTAAGAGCACTTCTTGGTGAAGCACTTTATTTTTAATGGAGAGATTGAGGGTGTGACTTAGCACCGATGTTCAACATGCCTTTCCAACTTCAATACAAATCTACAATGTGCTAGAAGATCTGTAATTTTCAGTCTTGTTAGCATTTCAGCCAAAAATCCATTCCCTACCATATCTCTGAAGTCTTCATGTTTAGGTGGGGACTTCTGATTTTTTTTTTTTTTAACTACATCAGAAATGGTACAGTTCACATTTGACTGAAGTAAGTGAAAATAAGTCACAGCTCTGTTGTCATATGTTTATAACCAAACATGAGGAAGGACAACTGGATGCAAGCTTCAGGCATGAAATTAAAGTAGTCCACTTCTGTGAAAAACAACTCTTGTGTAAGTTGTCTCTTGCTTCTACTACTCACAGCACCTTCAGTTACTACCTTGTGGATTCTGCTTCCCATAGTAAATTAGCCCTCAGGTGAGGTGTTGGTGAATAGCGTGTCACAAAAGCAACATGAACATGAGACTTAACTTAGTGGAGGCAAACATCAGACTGACTTTTGTAGGGCAAAAGAAATTATTTCTTTGTAGGAGGGTGCTTCAGACTTACCTATCTGTTTTATGTGCAAACATTCCTGCTTCTTGGATTGTGAAATACAAGCATTTAGTTTTGTCTCATCTTTGTAACTGTGTGCCTGGCAAACAGAAGTGAAGTATTTGTCGATATCCTGCTTGTCCTTGTCTGCTCTCAATACGTGCCACTGGATTTCTATTTCTACCAGTCCTTTCCTTTTCGGAACTGAATTTTTTAATAGTGCATGAAATGGGGAGGGGAATGGAACCACCAAGGAGAGGTGCATGTTGAGGAGGTGGCTGGGTAGGTGCTCTGGTAGGTATCAGCCTATACCAAAGGAAGGTTTTGGAAATAGAGGCAGGAGTTTAAAAGAAACCAACAAGCCTCCCCCACAAAAAACTCAAACCAACCAAACATAAATACACTCCCTGACAATAAAAACAATGAACTCTAAACTACTTGCTGCAAAGGCTGTAAGATACTCCATGTTATGAATGTGAAAAATCTCTCTTAAGGCTTTGATAATTTGCAGAAGATGAAGCATGAAGAAAAAAATTAAAATATTCTTAGTTTCTACTGCATAAAAAACTTACTTGGGTGGAATTTATTAGGTACACTGAGTGGCTGCAAAAAGTATGAATGAATTCTGAGCCTTGCTTCTGATTGTATGATGTTCTCTAGACTGGCATCTTACTATTTGTTGTTGTCCCTGTAGTAGTTTTCAAAGAAATCTCAATTTATTTATAAATGACAGGCTATTTCAGCCATCTAACATGTAAATGATAATCAATGGGTAAATTAATGGGCAAATTCAGGAAGAGAAAATTGTAAGCATTGCTATTAGGCACACAGCTCTAGTTTAAAGGGTCATAAAATTATGAATAGATGAAAGCTGGGAGAATATTTTGGGAAAGCATTATGGTAAGCTTGCTTTGGACATATTGCCAGCTGGAATCTGTTATCAGCCACTGATGGAGCTGGGCTGCTGGGCTACCCAGCTGGTGGCTTTTGTTTTCCCTCAGGTCGCTGCAAGGAGATAACCTTTCTCTGAACCTGAGCTGCCTAAAAGCTGGGCATTTAATTGTACCCAGCCACTTCAGCTTTCTCTGCAGCTTTTGGAGGGTTGTGGACCCCTTGAGATAGCAGTTCATTCAGCATACCTCTGTCTATGCTTGTGGTCAGACAGCTCATCTGAAGTTTGCTACCTAGTGTTGCCAGGCAGAACTTCTCTCTGGTGCCAGTTATTTGCTCTGATATCTTCTGTCTGAATGACTGCTTGCCTGGCACAAGGATGAAACCAAGTGTAAGCATTACACTTGATAGAAATGACTGTTTTTTCTTGTTTCCTACAACTTTGGAAAGCTAATGGACTTCCAAGGACTCGGTCATCTCTTCCACATGACAACTTACAAATCTTAAGGATGGCTAAAGAGTGAGTTCAGCTGAACACACTGCTAGGTAGGCACGTAGGAGATATCTGCCCTGTTCTGAGGAAGGAAAGATGGGCTGAAGCTCATGCAAGGATTGCTGAATCACAGTAAACCTGGAGAGCTGAATCACAGTAAACCTGGCTGTCTGAGAACTTGGACTGGGCAGGGTGACATACTTCAGCATGAACACTGGAGTTAAAAGCAACATTAACTAATCTGTGTCCTAGCTGTAAGTTTTAGCTGTAGACCTTACTGGGGAAGGAAAAAGATATGTAATAAGAGGTTTTCAAGAAAGATATTTAACTACTTAAGAAAAATCCAGATTATATCAATTGTTTAAAACAGTTTTAGTTTTCAAAATACTAGTTTAAGGATTGGCAGTACTCTAAAACTGTATTATGTTAAATCTCAACTTTTAATTACTGCTTTCTTCTAAAGTAGTCTGTACATGATCAGGCTGCAAGTATACCTATTCTCTCAGCCAAGGGATTCTGTCAGCCTTTCCAATTGATGTGTTTGAATTTCTTTTATGGGAAGTTAAAATCACTGCTTCTGCTGAGAAGTACCTCATCGAGCCTAAAACTTACTATTCTTTCATAATTTTATGTAGATACTTAAATAGACAGCACGCATTTTTAAAAGGCTAAATTTCAAGTTCATATTCTAGTATTTGACACTGTTGACCTAATCTCTTAAGCTATGTAATTAATTGTCTTTGCAGATTGTTCCTAAAATGACTAGGAAACTGGTGGCAGTGACACTTGACATGCTACACTAAGGTCATATTAGCATCTTCTGCTAGTTTTCTGCCATTTAAATGAATGTTCTGCTTGCTGCTTTTTTCTGCTGTTTAGAGTAAATATGTCTATCTGGAAGAATAAATACATGTAGAAACTGCGTATGCATATTTTTGTTCAACCATAGTTAATATTTTTGCCAGTAAACTGTATTAGAGTAAGTAAAGCACCACACTATTAAATCCATCATACTACTTAAAATATTTTTGTGGCATGTTTTTTATTAATATTTCTAGTATGCCGTTCATACCGCTGGTGCTTGTGTGTTTACATGCCTGTAAATCATTCATTATCAGAAGTACTCAAATCCACATTGCTTCTTCTGGAGAATGAGGCTAGTTTTTCTTCAGTTGCCTGGTGCTGAGTCTTGAACTGGCTGCTTCTGCTCTGGGTAACTTCCGAAGCAAGTGAAGTTATCTCCTTTGCTCTTTGAAACCAGGGAGAGAAAGTGGGTATTTTTATTTGGTTTTAACTTAACATGGACAAATGAGCCAGTGTCTCCATATACTGGGAGGTTTTTTCCATTGTTTAGTGATTTAAAGCCATCCAGTGCACAGCTGAGATGCAAAATTAAAGACAGTCATGCTTATGCTCCTGTCCTGGATAGGTTGACTGATCTGACCCAGATGTCAGTACCCATTGACTAACATCAAAATAAATGGAATTTAAGTCCTGACAAATGTTCTTCAAATTTGCGGAAGCCAGTGGCTGAGTGATAGACATCTACCCTTCAGTGTGGTGAATTCATTTGGGTAGGTGTGACCAAATTGTCTTTGTTCCATGGTATTTGATGGGAGCTGAGGGGCAGGCTGGTGGCATTCACTGCTTGCTCAGTGGGATCAGTAATAGGACATGAATAGTGCTAGAGAATTTAGGATAGCTGTGCTGGAGGTGTGTGGAGGGAGCTGGAGTCATGGGACATACTTCTGTAGAAACTGTGCTTGATAATTTTTGTCAATCATAGATACTGTGTTCGCATCTTCTGTGCAACAGTAATAATTTTTATGGGTATCTATTCTATTATTTTGTGCGCTTTACTTAGGACTATTTTTCCCAAGTTCAACTGGAATTTAACTTTTCTCAAAATCTGCAGCAGTTTTTTGCAAGTTAATTTTTCAGACGTCCCTGTGCAGGTGAAGGTCAGCTTAGGGTATTGGTGTAGATCTGCTTGTTTTGTAGGGCCAGCCAACATGCTTCCCTTAGGTTGATGTTCCATGTTTGATGCTGGGGTGGCTTTGCCAGTCTCTTGTTCTGCTGTGTTTGTTATAAGGCTTCTCAAGTTTTGTGTTAAGAAATCTGTCGTGCTTCTTGAAATCAAACGTGATCCTGCTTCATTCACACCTCTTCAGCTCAAGTTCATGGTTTCATAACCGTTCCAGAGGGCAGCTGTTTGCAGAATGTGGGGGTGTCTAGGGAGCCCAGGTCAGAGAGACAGAAGGCATATGGCCAAGCTTGGCTGTCTTGTCTACTCCGAGTCTCGCACCATGTCATTTCAAGCAGAATGGTTTGGAGCTTTGAGACAGGGTGAGTTATGAGGGCTCTTTTCCATCTGAGAATAAGGCTTGTGTATCACACTGTCTCAAGAACTTAACTGTTTTAAAAAATGATTGCAGTAGAACACCAAAAGGCTGCCCTCGAGCTGAAGTAAGTAGTGTAGGTTAGATTTCACTTTTTGGTCCCCTTATGCCACTGGATTTGTAAGTAAGCAATAATTGGACTAAAATTAGCAATAGAGAAATACCATTTTCTAACGGAAACATTTTAGACTGTTCAAAGATATATAGTGTGGCTTACGCCTCACCTGACTTTATTTTTCTTGCAGAGAGCTTTTGTGAACTTTACCATGGAGTATGAAGTGGTATTCTCCAACTACTTAGTGTATACAAAATTTCACGTCTGGATATAATCACACTTAATATCCTTACTTGGTATGCTGATGGAGTTAAACAAGTAAAATCTCTGTACTGCATCACAAATAGGTGGTGTGCTTAAAAGAGCTTTCAGAAGCTCAGGTTACCTGTAGTCCAGCCCAGGAGTGCACGGAGGGGAAGGTGTGACTGGAAAGCAGGGTGGGATGTTAAAGGTACCTTCATTAACAGCAAGTATGAGTGCTGGTCATCAGATGTGCACTAGTATTGCGCTGCCAACTTGACATGGTCTTTTTTCACTTATTTGAGGGATATATTTTAAGTTTTTGTTGGCTTGTAACTACTGTAAGAATTTACTTACCTACCTGAGGTTATTAATTGACATTGTAATCATTTGGAGAATGTATTCAGAGCTTCAGGCTTTTGTGTCGTTATTCAGTTGTTTCTGGAGGCCCCGCATGTTCTTGCTCAGTGGAAATACCAGTATTGTGTTTTGCCCATTAGAGGTCACTGTTTAAGTATCTTTTGCAATTTCTTTCATGGGAAGGGTATGCTCCTGGTTCAGTTTGCCGCGTAGGTTGAAGTGAACAGCAGTTTAGTTTTGCTCTTCTCCTCAGTCTCCTTAACCTCAGGTGATCCTGTGCTCACCAGTTTCACCATCTTCCTGTGCTGCCTTTAAATGTCCTCAGAAGTTGTTTGCTATTCATAGCTCGTTCCTGATGGTTTTTCTATTGTTTTGCTCTTGTGTTGATTCCTTGCCCAATATGATCAAGTGACTGAATTATAAGAGCTTGGGAACAACTATTTTATTCCGCACACCTCCCCTGTATTACCTGGTGTTGTTCTCTACCCTCTTCTCCCTTTTCCTCTGAGTTGCTGTCTCTTAGCATCCTCTGCTTGTTCTACTGCTCCTTTCTTCATCCAGAAGTGTAATCCTTTCCTCATCTTTAGTCCTTCCCTTTTTATGCAGTGATTTATTAGGTTTTTTGTTGCTGGCTTCCATTTCCACACTTGAGTTTTGTTTCTGAGTTAACTTTCTGATCCTGTCAGAACAGTTCTTTCATTGATCATGTTCCTTTGACAGCCACATGGTCACACTTTATCATCCTTGTGCATCTTTTTTCCAGCAGAGCAGTTAAATTTTTTTTTTCCTGCTTGCACAGCTTACTGCTTCTTTGCTCCACCATCTCCTCCTAAATTGTCTTGCTCTCTGTGCGTGACCAGCACAGAAACTTATCCCTTCACTGCTGTTAACCCCTTTGGTTGTGTCCTTGACCTTATTTAATGTGCTTGGAAATCCCTTGGAGTCATTCTTGAATTAGGGTGGCTTCTTTGTAAGTCACTTTTGTGACTGCAGTATATGTCTAAGATGTACTGGAGGTAGTCCAAAGTCACTTAGCAACACTGCATCTGCCTGTCCTGAATTCCTTCACAGTTTAGGTGTGTTGTCTTCTCTAGATGGATGAAATATGAAATATGTCTCCCACTGGTATTGTCGGACACTTTGCATTTTGCCTGGTATCAGGCTGTTTATATGGCAAACTTGACTTCTCGAGGGAACTAAATGCCCATATACTCTTTACTCTGTTTTTTTTCTCCTCTGTTTTGCTTCTGCCTTTGCTTCTTTCTGATAAGTCATTCCACACTGTTGTACTAACATGATATGCCCCAAAATGGTGCAAATAAAGCTCCCTGCATGGTGAAACTAGGATTGTTTCCAAAGCACAAGACTTCTGCCTGACTCCATGGCCCCTCACCTGAGCTTGGGAGTGGTGCTTTCAGTTAACTGTAAGCCTTTTTGTTATGTGTTTTGAATTGTGTATACTTCCTATTTCTGGTGCAGGGATTTATGAAGGGAAATATCCTTATGAACTCACTGTACAGGGGAACATGAGGAGGAGGGAAAAGGAGATCCCTATACATGCCTTACTGAATATGTGACATCTGAGTTCTGTGCAAATGTTTAGATTAAATATCTTGTTAGCTTTTTCCTTTCTTCATGAAAAAAACGAACCCCAAATCTTTGGTTTTGAGAAAGTTAAGACGACATAGCATTTTAGCTTTAACTAATATAAATTTGGGGTTTGAGAAGCTTTGAGAGAATGAAGCAAAACAGTTTCTGAGAGTTTCGTGCTGTAGTGGTGTACAGAGTGCATGCTGAAACTACCTTAATTTATGCATAAATTAAATTGTGCTGTATGGCAAAGAAGTCAATTTTGTATCATAAAGTGTACATACTATATACAACACTAGACACAAATCACTTGTCCTTAACGTAGCAGAAGGTGGTGTTCTTTTCATATTAAAAGGCATCTGCAAGCATATTAACTCCTTGTTTTTAAGTCTCAGTGTTTTCCAGCATGTTTTAGTACAGCTTTCTTGTACCTTAGCTTATCTCCCAGTAGCTTAAAATAGCTGTAATTTTATTTTTGTGGAATCCTCTTATAAATGGTCTTTATCCATGTGCATGAACAGGTTGTAACATAAAATTTTTGGAAATCCTCTTGCCAATTATAAACTATCTTGAAGTTGGCATTTTTAAAGCTAGTTAGTGACTTGCACAAATGAACTTACTTCATTGAAGAGCTTAATTTTGTATCATCTTAAAGAATTTTCTGTCTTAACAGTGGAATTTTTTTGTTGCTGATGTTGAAGGACAGAGGTGCGAAAGTAGATTTGGTCTAGATTGGGGGGAAAATAGTTTGTTTTGTACACTTGATTTTGTACTGTATTTTCTAAGTATTCCTCTGGTTCCTCAGGTGTGTTGGTTTGAAGTGAATGTACAACATTTCCCTTCAGACCTCTCATCTGTCTGTCCTGTTACTCTTTCCATTGGTTCCCTGTATCAAAAATGCTGTAGAGAAAAATAACCCTTAGGTTAAAATGGTTTTCTGATCTTTATATGAGGATTGGTGATTTGTGGTAATGTGTTTTCTCTTTGAATATCTGCGGTAGCTGGAAATGAAACGTATAGTCAGCTGAAGCCTGGAATCATCTACAGGGAAACTCAGGGACTCTGTACCATGCAGACTGAAATAAGCAGATTTAAGTACCACTTTGTGGTATAGGGAGCCCATGCTGGGAGAGTGCTTAATTCATTTCCAGCTCTGAGGGCTGGAAGAACAACATTGCATGTAAAAACACGTGCTGACTTTGCTTTTGAGCAGTGAGGTTTTTACTGCTGCCTCTTCCTCTGTGTTTAGAGGACAGGCTGGTGTCTGGAATAAACAATGTCAGCATGGCAGCCTGTGGCGCTGAGCGAGGGGAAGAGCCAGTTCATCCAAGGAGCAGTGAAAAACAGTCCTACAGGAGTTCTTAAAAACATTTCAGTGGTATAAAAGTGTAAACTACCATAAAAGGGAACTCAAATTACAGACTTACTTGTTAGCTACTCTCCTGGTGAAAGCAGGACTTTGTACAGCAGTGGCTAAGTGTGTGAGTTGATGGATATTCCTGAGTAAGTGGCTGAAGTGACCTTGAACTGTGAAGTGTGACCTTTAGTATTTATTCAAGGCCTCATGTTTGGGGCACCTTTGGTTAATCTGTCTAATAAACTGCAGAAAGCATGCTAAGCAGACTGAAGTAGAGATGATGCTGAGGGAGGGAAAGGTGAACATGCTGAATTTAAGCTGGTTTAACTAAAGCCAGCTACTGTGCAGTAGTGTGAAACTCTGAAAAGATCATGCTTATACAACTTAAATGCCTGAAGAAGACTTACTGAGATTTAGCAAGGGCATTTGCAATTGCATTTGCCAGAAGCCTAATGTAGGTCCTTTTTTAACACTATAACAAAGTTCTGTAGTCCTACATAAGTTCTTAAATGTTGCCTGCTGTTGAAATAGCAACACATACAGATGCTCTGACATGTAACAAGGTGGTGTACCCTGTGTTCTTCAAGTTTTCTCATGGTGTACCACACAAAACAGTTATTGAAGCTGAAGATGCTGTGGTCCACTACAGTACTTGCATGTCAGACTAATTTAAAAAAGCTTGGTTAATGCTCCTTTTTCTTCAAAGTGATGTGTTGAAATGAAAGTATGTTTATATCCACTCTTGTATACCAATCCTCACTTGAGTAGTACTGTTCCTTACAGCTAACAAACAGCAGATTTTCATGGGCTATTTCGATGTGCTTTCAGTTTGGTACTGTTAGGTGATTTATTTTCAACCAAGTAATCTCTTCCTAAACTCAGCCCCTGGTTTCTAGTATTTCTCTCCAAACTCTTAAGTGCTCCTTAAGTTTTCTTCTCATAGAATAACAGGTTTGTCCTTTGTCTTCACTAGATGTCACTTAGTTTCCAGTCTTTTCTCAGCCTTTCTTGTGCTCACAGCACTACTCCTTAGACTGGCTTCTGAATTAGAACTGTTTGTTGATGAATTGCTTTGTTAGCACAGTAGCACATCAGTGAGCTATAGTATAATTTAAACATGTTCATAAGAACATTTCCATAACCGCAATGCTTCTGTGGATAATTGCAAAAAAGAACTCTGCTGTTTTTTGGAAAGAGCTGAAGATAAAGGAGGCAAGTTTTTAGTGCCTTCAGTGTGAGGAAGGTTAGTATGTATCTTTGGAAAAGAGTGGAGGGAGGACAAAAGGGGAAACTTGAACTACATAATGTGTAAATTAAGCACTGCGTGCTTCACTTGGGATAAGGATTCTCTCCAGCTAACTGCCAAGTATGATATCAGCATGCCTATGAATATTTAAATTGTAAACTGTTGTGTTCTGCCTCTGCTAATTCCTTTCATTTTCGTGAAGCTCATTGCTTCACTCTCAGTATAACAACCCTTTATCAAATTAATCTAAACATGACTCCAGCTCTACAAGTACAGTTATACTGGATGCACAGCATGCATTATATATTTAGTATTCTAAATTCTTCCTCCCCCATAAAATGTGAGTAACATTTCAAGTGTTTGTGACCTTTACCCCGAGAGATTGTTGCTCAGTAAAAGTTCTGTCAAGCTAAATGGATTAGAAAGTCCTCAGAACTGGGTTTGTTATATTGTATAGCCCACAGGTTTCACTTTAGGCTTGAGAAGTAGGCTTTTGCTCTTTGCAAGAAAACCTTACTTGGAGCTCTGTGGTAGTTTGATAGTGCTCTCAAAGGCCTGTACTGAATTTTCTTTACTCTGTATGACTCTTGGCCACTTTTTAAGGGAAACTGTTTAATGAGAAACTGGCATAGTCTTATAAAAAACTCTTCTCTGACAGGTAGTGTTATTTTAATAGCTCCTCTGGTTAAATATTCCCTTAGAATATGTAAAGGTTTGGAGTACTACTGAATGTCATGTTACTAGGTACTGCAAAATTACTTTAACTAAAGTAAAAAAAAAAACAAGTACTGTGCAGCTTACAGTTTCTGAAGATGTGAATGCGGAAGAAGCTAATCGTATTTTAAATAATTAAAATTCTTATTTCCCTTTGATTCAAAATCCATTAAATTCAACAGAAAGTTTTCTGCAGCCTTTGACTCGTGTTTATTGGGGAGATTGTAAGCTTACTTGCTCACAGTTTTATGAAGGGGGAGATGTTATAGATACCCTTTTCCAAGCAGCAGTGGGACAGTGTTTATTTTGAACATTCACTGCTTAGTTATATGTGAATAGAGGTGTGTTTATCTTGGTACATACCATGTGTTCCTCTCATGGAGGCTTAGATTTTTTACTGAATCATTTCACTTGTCCAGTTGAGTGGTTTATTGACTCTTGTTTTTCATCTAAGCTTGCTTGTCTATAAAGTTTTATATTTTAGTTTTAACTTGTAAAGGAAACTTCTATATGGGTCTTTATTTGTCTTCAGAAATGTTTAATTTAATGTCAATCCCTACTAAATAGAGTATCAGGCTAGATTTTGTCTTTTACATGAAAAGCAAATGGAGACTTAATCATACAAACACCTGAGTTTAACTTTAAAAGTTGTGAGGATTCCTGTTGTTTTCTAGCACTTTGCAGAGGCTCTAAGTAAAATAATTCTTGAGATCATTTGCAGAAATAGACTTACCAGAAAGCCTATGCATTTTCCAGCTGTAAAGGGCCCTGCCATCACAACAGGAATTGTATTGAAACCTAAATGAATGACAGAAGAGGTGCATACTGGACCTGGAGGGGAAAAAATGCACCTCCTTTCTTTGGCAGATGTTGGCTGTAGAAGAGGAGCCAGGTCAAGGTGTCTGTTTTGAGTAGTGCTGTGACAATCACTTGACTTCCTGCTTTTTTGAGAAAGGGTTGCATCCAAGACATTTGTAACTCCAAGCTGCTTTAGCCGATTTGAATATTCTCACCTGTCATGCAGGTCAGTGTGCTGTCTTGGATAAAAGGTCCTTCTAACCCAGTATCTGTTCTCCAACAGAGGGCAACATCAGACCTTTAGTAAGGAGTGACAGATACCTGGAGTTGGCTTCTGGTTCATGATGAGGAAGGAGAACTAAGGTCCAGACTGGGGATGCTTAAATGTGGGGCTGTATAGGCACTGAATAGTAGCGTTTAATCCTTCTTAGATCTGTTTTGGCAACCATATCAGAACTTTTGAACAGCTGCTGCTTATGTGGGACTGAAATTTATTCTCTTATTTTGAGAGAAAGACTGCTCTGTTGAGGGTATATTTTGATTCCTAAAGAATTGCCACTAGCTTCAGGGCAAAAGACTATTTGTTTTTAAATGCTTTGAAGTGTAACATGTTGCCAACCCTAATTTCCAGGAGCCATGAACAAGTTCTCTTATTCCTTGGTATGTAGACCTTTCTCTCCCCACCAAGCTCTTGAAATCAAGATGAAACTTTGTCTAGAGCTGTTGTAGTGAATCACTGTATGCAATTTCCAGTATTAAACAAGGGGTAGGAAGCTGTTCCTGGTCTTGTGAAGTGAGACTTACTATGAATGGGGTTACATGATGTGACTGAAGCTTCACAGGAGAATGCAAATGCATTGGGCTGCCAAATTTTACTAGCATTTGCTGAGGGGGAGTTAAGTTTTTAATGACACTGGGCAGCAGATGGTCTTAGAAGAGTTGTTAAGACACTGTGGATTGTACTGTAAATATGTGGGTGAATGGAACCAGGCTGCTGACAGTTCACTCTCACAGCTCATCATGACAAGGTGACTCGAGTGGAATTTGGTATTGCCAGAACATGGATTTCTAGAATTTGTCAGTCTAATATATCTGGGAAGAATTTTGTGGTATAACAGTGGGATTATAGTTGGAATACACTTAGTTGTGTGAAGTTCACAATAGAGATCATATGCCTAGTTAGCCTTGATTGACCACTGCTCAGTTTTAGACCTGAAGTTAATGAACCTGTGCAGTTTAACTACAAGACCAATCCAGGAGTTAATTTTAGTCTTCTGTTTTATTTTGAATCCAAGAGAGCATTCATTCATACTACAAATGAATCTGAATTATTGGATCAGAAAGTAAGCTGTTACAGTAGAAAGTTCACGGTTCCTTACCACAAGCCTGGTCTTGAGCTACTCCTCTACTTCCTACTCATGAAATACTTTCAGCCCCTCCATCCAAACCAGAAAAAATCAATTGTGAATTGAGGCTTTTTATTTTGATTTAACAGGGTGACACACAAAGCATTTTATCAAAATCCTTCAGTAAATTTTTAGGCTTTTCTCATCTCAGCCTGCTTACCCATGCAGCCTTTTAGGTAGCTTGAAGAAAATAATTATATAAAGTATCATAAGTGTGATTCACAACATGAAATACAGTGTGTGGGAACTACATGGATATATCAGAAAGTTGGCAGACAGTGTGCAAATACATAACTCCTATTGTTCACTAGGGATACTTACTCACAATCGTGACCTGACAAAAGAAAACCAAATTTAAAACCTCTGATAAACTAACCTAAAGGAAGATGAAGCTTTTCCTCATGTTTACAAGTGGAAGGAGCAGGTGGAATTTGAGACTCTTCAGCTGTGTAGTAACCCATTGAAACTAGGGTTTTCTTGGATGCTGAGATCATCGGTGCAAGCATAATCCTTGTGAAGAGATCTCTGGAAGCCATTTTCTTCTTGTTCTTCCTCTCTCCACATTCTCCTAGCTGAAGTCAGAAGTGAGATACAATCTTAAGAATTCATTTATTCTTAAGTGGGGAAACAGCTGGGTTGGACACATCCGCTACATCAGTGTTGGTAGTTCAAGGTAGCTCAGCGACTGGGTCCAGCTTTTTGCTTTCATGTCACTTATTGTTTGGACTCTGACTGCTTGGAGGGTCCTTGTCCACATCTTGTGGTCTGCTCACAGATGCAAACCAGCTTTGCTGTTACATCGTGATGCAAGAGGTCATTAGGTAACTAAATCAACTGTGAATAGGGTTGACTAAATATATGAGTGCCCACTGACCAACACTGATTCAGCTGAAATGGGTGTCAGGTATTTCTGGCTTTCCTTGCATGAGAATGACACTAAAATTGACTCTGTAGTCTGAAAGTTTCTGTAGCCCAGCCTCCCACCAAGATCAAAAAAATTTTGGGGGCTTTGTGTCCTCATATTGGTAATGTTCTTCTAGTATAAGATCTACTTTTTTATTTGGTTTTGAGAACTTTCAGTGTCTTGCATAATAGCTTCTTAATTTATTGTCACGTGATGGTGCTTAGCCTGAATAACTGAAATACAGAATTGACAAGTAGGCAGCCAAGCTGACTAGGTTTGGTAAGCCTGGCCTCCTGAATGTCAGGGACTTGTTTCAGTGTTCCCGCAACAGAGCTCTGCATTCATTTGGCATGGCAAATGATGTTGAGTTGCACGGTTTGTCTAGGAGGGCACAATCTCTTACACTGTCAGAAAAAGGCCAAAACCTTTATACCAGATTTTTATTAATTGCATCAATGGTGTAACCTCAGGAGAGTTGTATTTGGTCTCTGTATTGTCAAGGTTATGACTAAACTAAAACCTGTACTTGCTAGTACTTCTGATTCCTAGTCTTGTGTAAACATATCTGTTTGAGAAGAGCAAAAACGTGGATTACCAGTCCATTGCATCTCACCAAATTCAAACTATGAAGTCCTATTTCTGAAAGGAAAACATTTTAAGACTGGTAATTGCTGTTCTGGTGAAATGCTGAGGCTGAAAATGACTGAGTTATGTCAATTAAAATCCTCAGTTAAATTCTCTTAGGGAATAATTTAAAACAACATTAGTACTACATTACCCTTTACTTTCTGAATGCATATAATTCTTGCTATCACCGCTTGATGGATGCGCATGGACCAGTTGGAAAGTATCACAAAGGGAGGGTGGGCTTTTAAATATTCAGGTTTACCTTAATGATTTTATAAAAAGGGTCCGCAAAAAATCTTATGAAGTGAATATGACCCTCAACAGTAATATTTATGGCATGTAATTAGCGTTTGTTAGTGATTCCATTATTGTTCACAGTGTAATTAGACTTATAGTATGTCACATTTACTGGAATATAATTTTCTGCTTTGTAAACATTATTGACTCCATTTTAAGACTGAGACTGCCTCATGCCAACAAATAAAAGAAAATCATGGCTTCATAAAAACTTCTAATTATTTAAATGTGCACTTTGTGGATTCCTGATGCCGTTAAAGTTGTGGTTGAACCAAGGTGAATGTTGAACACAGGTGCAAGCTTCAGTGCAGGTGATTTCCCAACCTCCTTTTATGTAAGCCCCAGTGGCTGCTTAAAGCTTACTAAGTTCAAGGGGGGAAAGATGCAGATCTGAATAGCGTTTTAACCTCATTTGTGCAGGCACATTCAGATTGTGCTTCTGACTTATTTTTCATTTTTCTAGATAATAACTGGATATTGATCCAATGTAGCCATGTTTGTATATTGAATGGTTGGTTATTCTCTCATGGGAGGTAACTGAAAATGGCTTTGACTGAACAGTTTATCTTTTAGGGCTGAACTTAGTTTTCTGTAAATTTTGTTGAATCATAGATGGACAAGAACCTGGATACTATATTATTTAGGCAGTAAGCAGAATGGACCATTGCTAAAAATTAATTTTTATTTCATGTTGCCTGTTAAAGACCTGTCTTGGTGTAACTGCTTGTCATTCATTCTTTCAACTCAAATAATGAAGTTATCTGAGTCTTGTAGGCTCTGCTCTTTTGAAACCTCTCTGCTGCATCAAGCCAGCAGTGTGCCCAGGTGGCCAAGAAGGCCAATGGCATCTTGGCTTGTATCAGAAACGGCGTGACCAGCAGGTCCAGGGAGGTTATTCTCCCTCTGTACTCGGCACTGGTGAGACCGCACCTTGAATCCTGTGTTCAGTTCTGGGCCCCTCACCACAAGAGGGATGTTGTGGCTCTGGAGCGAGTCCAGAGAAGAGCAACAAAGCTGGTGAAGGGGCTGGAGAACAAATCTTATGAGGAGCGACTGAGAGAGCTGGGGTTGTTCAGCCTGGAGAAGAGGAGGCTGAGGGGAGACCTTATTACTCTCTACAACTACCTGAAGGGAGGTTGTGGAGAGGAGGGTGCTGGCCTCTTCTCCCAAGTGACAGTGGACAGGACGAGAGGGAATGGCCTCAAGCTCTGCCAGGGTAGATTCAGGCTTGAGATTAGGAAAAAATTCTTCACGGAGAGGGTGGTTAGGCATTGGAACGGTCTGCCAAGGGAGGTGGTTGAGTCGCCGTCCCTGGAGGGTTTAAGGTTAGGGTGGATGAGGTACTTAGGAGCATGATTTAGGCATTGGTGAGAATGGTTGGACTCGACGATCCAGTGGGTCTCTTCCAACCTGGTTATTCTGTGATTCTGTGATCAACTGGGATGACTTGCTCCTCTTTGTCTGCGAGAGCATTTGTTGTCCTTGTCTCTCTCTGCAATGGTCTTTGTTTGTCAAAATGTCATAATAGCAATAGTAATTTTCTGAAGAGTACAAAGTAACTGGTTTTGGCCATGGGAATAGTTTCCAGAGAGGAGGCTTTTTTGATATAAACTGTGCTCTTATTGCAGTTGCTATTAGATGCTGTTTCTGCTGTCAGCCTCTGTGCAAACAAAGCAAAAGAGAGGTACTAGCAGAGCATTGACAGTCTATGTAACTTGCTCTAATTGCAGTCCCTTACTTTCCTACAGCTGTGCCAGCAAACATCGCAGACCTGAGAAACATAGAAGTACTCAATTTCTTCAACAACCAGATTGAGGAGCTGCCTACACAGATTAGTAGCCTTCAGAAGCTCAAACACCTGAATCTTGGGTGCGTATCTTAATGCAAAAATTTGCAATAATAAAGATACTATCAAACATTGTTGCAACTGAACCTGGAATTCTTATTTTTTGCTATTAAAATTTGGTTTTGAACTTGGAAATTATAGCCTCAGGGTATTTAATGTCCTGGATAATGGGATACTTAAAGAGATCAAACACTCTGGTGTACTGATAACCATTTAAAGGCAACAGATACTGATGCTGAAGTCAAACTCAACAAATACTGAATTTTACTTCGCTAGCAACTGCCTCTTAATTCAGTGGTTGCTGTGTAAGAGTCAAGCTCTATTTTCTGTTCTCCTTTAATGGGGAAAACACAAAACAAACAAACAAAAAGCCCCCAAAGTGCCCCTCCGATGCTTTTTTTTTATTTACATGTTAATTTAGGATTTCAGTTCCAAACTCTCAAATTTAGAATTATAGAACTTAAAATTTCTATTAAGCACGTAAAAGAAGCAGCAAATCTTCTAATGTGCTAATATTGCCTGAATTTGAACCAGGGGCATTCCTGTTAAGTTCAGATGTTATATTCCAGAAGAGTTTGTGATATATATATTGTAATAACTGCAGTTGCAGAAGGCTTCCTTCAGTTTCTAAGAAAATAAATGTGAAGCACAAAACCTTCTAAAACTAACTGGATATTTTGAAGTGTAACTACTTAGGGAAGTGCTGGTAGGGTGAAGCTTTAGCTTCATAGGCTTCTTGTAGAGAGAATGCTTTAGAAATTTAAACTTATTAACATCTTAAACTGAGGATTTATTACTGTTTTAAATACCAAATGATTTTTGCTAGGCTCTCTGTATCTTGCTTACTTAGTTTTGTAAAGTGCTGATAGTTGAATTGTATCTTGAACTATTGGAATGTCAATAAATGTTTTCAGGATGATCTGTCTTCTCTGGTCTTTATTTGGTCACTTTGAGTCTCAAGCATGCCTTTATCTGTTTGAACCTTGAATGGCCCATGATCTCGTAGATTAAATGCTCTTCCTTCTTAATTTCCTCCTTACCCATAATCTTCCAGGCACAAGATTTAGAGCCCAGTCTTAGCTCTGCAAATGGGTTCTGCTTCAGAGGTCCTTTGTGTCAGTAAAGAGGAAACTCTTCTGCCCTAGTAGTTTGTCAGGGGTAACCCAGAAACCTTCGTGTCACCTGCAGTGTATGTGTACACACACAGCGTCAAAACAGCTCTCTGGGGGAGAGGGAAAGGTTGAAAAAAAGCACAGATTATTTTGGAGAGGGTTTTGGTGCAAAAGGGTCAGGTGGTGGGGTAGAAAGAGGGAAGATGTACTGCTGCACTCAAAGCTTAAAAAAATAAATTTGGACAGCAGATATGACACAGTTTCTGTGGCACAAACTCAGTGTCTGAACTTCTGTAGGGCCAAATGACTCATCTTACGTTTCCTTTTGACATCAGTTGAGGCTATTGCTATTTATCACTGTTGCATCAGAAGGGAAGTCAAAATCAGAATGTGTTTGGAGGGAACATGTTGAAGGTCATGATTGTTTCCAGTAATCGGGTAAGAATAAAATCCAGTTCTTCAAAGTACGCATCTTCAGTAAGAGCAGGTATGAGTAGCCATCTTGTCTGTTCCACATTTAAGCCCAGGTGACAACCGAAGCAAGATCCATACATGGAAGCTTTGTATTTGAAGTACCTGCAAAATAATAGGGACAGTATAAGTAATAAGCTGGTAGTTATTTTTTGTTCCTACAATAAGCATCCAGAGCTCTATCTTGTACACAAACAGTAAGGTTCTATGAATGTAGTCTAGCTCCTTGCCCTTCTTTGTTGTTGCAGCAGCTGTAGTGATTATCTGCATCCCATGTGGAAGCCCTTTGAGATCAGAGAAAAGTTACTGTTTTCTGTAGCCTGACTGCTCCAGGTTATCAGATAAATCTTTTCCTTCTGTTAGCTTTCTTCATATCCTTCTAGTTGTTACCAGTGGGAACTGCCATCCTAAATGCTCTGAGACTGGCTGAATTAGCTGTATTTAGACTAAGCCTCATCAAACAGAAGACTGACATTTTATTTACTCCATGTTCAACATGCATGAATAGTTATCTAGTGACATGAATTTACTGTTCTTAAGAAGGGGGCTGAGCAGAAGTTATCAATGAACATAAATACCATGCAGTTGAGGTGTTCCTCTTTGCATTTGGTACCATGCTGAAGAATTATGTGGTACGGCAGAATGCAGATGGTCAGGATAATCTGCAGAAGGGTCGATTCCTAGTTTAGCTAGAAGTTCGGTCATCTTCCAAGGACCAGACTTCCCCATGGCACACTGTTTCAGCTGAGCATAGCACTGTGGCACCTCTCTCCCTTGTGCTTCATGTTTCAGGTGTGGCTGTTGATTGACAACAGACAGGATCCCTTGTAAGCGCATAAGTTCTGGGCATATTTATGAGAGTGACTGAGAGAAAAAGTCTCCATCGCAAAAAGCTTGTTCAGTATCTGGTAACATCAGTCGTTTTTCAAAACAAAAGAGAAGCTTGGTGTTCATTACATTTTTTAGAAATGAAACTCTTGTTGCCTGTATTATTCCTACTAGGAGAAGTGAATATTGATGTTATGTTCTGTTTTTGTTTACCTACAGCATGAATAGGTTAAACACCTTGCCAAGGGGATTTGGCTCTTTACCAGCTCTGGAGGTTCTTGACTTGACTTATAACAACTTAAATGAAAATTCTCTACCAGGAAACTTCTTCTATTTGAGTAAGAAACTTTTCTAAAACCTCTGCAAATCTTCATGATATGGTGCTTTGCTTTCTGCAGTTGAAATTTATTTGATGGAGACCAAACAACAGAATTTTTCTGATATTTATGTTTTTCTTTGAATATCTCTTGAATATTCCTACACAGCCCAGCAATATTTATTACTGATATACAGTCACCTGACACTATTGGACATAAGAAGACTTGGTTAGTAACAGTATATTAGTTTTCTTCTAAGTAATATTTCCTTGGGTCCCATACTGAGTTAAAACTTCATGGGGAAAAAAGCCTCAGCGGCAAGTGAACTGTTTTCAAGGTAACTATTGTTTGTAGATACTGGAAACAGTTGTGTTCCTGATTGTTCATTGCTGAAATAGTTGTAACTGTATGTGCATGTTGATGTGTCCAATATATTAACAAAGTATACTAAGGTTACAAAGCTTGGCACAGGAATGGCAGAGCCAAGCTGACTTTTGCACATGTTAAAAATGCTTTTCAAGACAGTTAAAATAAAGGTATTGCAATGCATACATGCAAAAGAGCTGCATTATGGTTGCCTAAGCAGCTTGAATTCTGGCACACACTGAATTTCAGTGATTCTGCTACCTTTTTTTTGTGATAGTAATGTGACTGAGAGAAATTCTTAAGTCAGCATTATTGAAAATGGTCACATTTAATGCAATGCAAAGAGGAGGAGGAGTAAACTGCATAAGGCAAATGGGGTCTCCTCCCTGGTGGGGAAGGAAGACCCTTCCCGCTGCACCCAACAGTTCTTTGTGAGTCTCCCTTTTAATTTTTTTTTTTAACTGTCGCATATGCTCATCCAGTAACAGCAAGCTATGTGGTCATGCTAAGTCATCTCTTTTTCTGTGAATTTCACATAGGTGAAGCACGATATTTACTAATTATTCGAGTCCTCTGTATTGCTCTCTTTTAAGTTCTTTTTCCCAGTGTTAGGCTGTGATTTCTGTAGAGTGTAACATACTTATGTGTCTTTCATGAAAACTCAGGTGATTTTTTATGTTATTTATAGGATGCAAATTGATGTAATAGGTAAGAATTGGGAGTAGTAAAGAGTAATGGTTATATTCTGACAGCTGAGCATTGACATTATATGCCAGAACCTGCCAGAGTCTACTATTGTAGAAATTGTTAATTGTGCCAGTCCTTTTGAATATAGATGTTTTCCTGAACTCACCAACAATGCAATAACCCAGTAAATCTAAGTTTGACCCGCTTGTTATTATTGTGAGCCCTGAGTGTGTCAAAGGCTTTTCACCAAGTCAGGGTTATTAATCAAACCTGACGCCCTTTTATTGATTAGACCTCAAATGGTTGGGTTATGTGCCACCCTGTTTATATATTGCTATTTAATTTGCAGCCACCCTGCGTGCACTCTATCTAAGTGACAACGATTTTGAAATCCTGCCGCCAGATATTGGGAAGCTCACGAAGCTGCAGATAGTAAGTAATTTATCTAAATTCTTGGAAAATCAATTCACTTTTGCAGCGCTTGTAGGACTAGAATCTAGTCAATTTGAAGAGTAGTAGGGTATGTTTGCAGGAATAGACCACTAGACCTGGAACTGTTTCTTGTTTACCAGCAGACACTTGTAAATAAATTGGAAGAACTAAGTGTTTAGGAGAAAGGTGGGGGCACGGAGAGTGGAGTTGTGGTTTAGGTTGCTTTATGGTAACTGAAAATTGTCTAACTACTTTATTTTCACTCTTAGCTGAGTCTTAGAGACAATGATCTGATATCACTGCCTAAAGAAATTGGTGAACTCACACAGCTTAAGGAACTTCATATCCAGGGAAATCGTCTTACTGTGCTGCCCCCAGAACTAGGTAAGATTATGGATGATCATTTATTTATTTGAATAATAGTTATAACAATGCACTGTGTTTCCTCTGCTCTAGGAAATGATAAAGCTTAAGTCATCATTGTTGCTAATACTTTCCTTGAGAAACACTGATTTTTTCAGTCCTGTTGGGCATACAGGAGGGGCCTAAAGATTATGTGTGTTTTGTTTTATTATTTTTTTACATGTTACATATTAGTAGAGCTGAACGCCAATTTGTATATAGTATCTTGCTTTGTATAACATAGAAATAAATATTGGGTCTGTAAAGGTATTCTTGTCTCTGGCTGGGTTTTGAGAACTCTATTTGGATCAGCCAAAATTACATTAAGCAAAAATGGCAGCAATATAACTGGCTTTTTTTGTGACTGTTCTTGTAAAAATAGAAGTTTGATCAACTAGAGTAAAATATAGCTAACTTAGAGCAATTTTTCGTTTCTGTATTTCAGTAGCTGACTTTTCTTAGGGAAGTGACAGCTCTTTCACTTAAATCAGTGGAGCTGATTTATGTACTTTGAATTTGCGATATTGGCTGTTTAAATGTTATTACAAGTGGCTTCTCTCAACCTATAAGGTAGGGTTTTTCTTTGAAACTTAAGTATTGATTTTGCTGAATTTGCACTGCAGTATTTCAGTTTATGTGAGGGGCATTGACTTCAAAAGAAGTTGTGGCTGTTTGCACCAAGCCAGAGTTTAGTTTCAAGTCTTACTGAAGATTGTCATAAAATATTTTTATTGGGAATAATGTAGCTGCATCTGTTACCTATTGTTGAAACACCTGTTACACAGGGCTTATTCCTTGTTTCATTCTCTTGTGGACCGTTACATAGGGAAGCGCCTTTGTTTCTGCTAGCACCTTCCAAATACTACTTCTTCAAACTCAGAAAGACTAACTGAAGTTAGCATGATAAAGCAAAGTTATTTGTTGTCATAAGAACTTACTTTGACCCATTAGAGATTGTGACAGGCTGCAATGTATGCTTTTTGATTTATAAAGCAAAGGAAACTGCTTTTTTTGCTATGAGGGGGGAAAGATATTTATTTTGCCTCTTATTTGTTCACCCATAATGGGATTTTGCCTCTATCAATCTACCAGACTACATGATAATGAGGTTTGGTTTTTTTCTTGTCACTAGTAGATGAAAGTTGCTCTTGTTTCCTTAATTCCAGGTATTTTATTCCTTGACATGAGCTTTTTTCTTTAGCTTTTTGTCAAAGTCCTGTTTATGTATAAAACCTCCCCTAACAGCAATAATGTTTCAGAAATGTACTTTTCTGTAGCTTCCTAAATTATATCTTTTTTTTTTTTTTTCTTTCCAGAAAGTGGAAGTTAAATGCTGCACTGAGTCTAACCACCTTCTGTGGCTAATTACATGTTCTAAACATGCTGCTGCCTTACAATAACTGCAAATTCACTTTAAATGTTTCATAGTGCAAATGAAATGGAAACATTTGAAACAAAATTGTTAATCATAGAATAGTTAGAGCTGGAAGAGACCTTAAAGATCATCTAGTTCCAATCCCCCTGCCATGGGCAGGGACGTCTCACTAGATCAGGTTACCCAAAGCCCCATCCAAGCTGGCCTTGAACACCTCCAAGGATGGCACATCCACAACGTCCATTGGCAACCCATTCTAGTGTCTCACCACTCTCATTGTGAAGAAATTCTTCCTTACGTCTAGTCTAAATCTGCCCTTCTCCAGTTTATACCCGTTCCCCCTTGTCCTATCACCACAAGCCTTTATGAACAGCCCCTCTCCAGCTTTCTTGTAGGCCTCTTTCAGGTACTGGAAGGTCACTATAAGATCTCCTCGGAGCCTTCTCTTGTCCAGGCTGAACAAACCCAACTCTCTCAACCTGTCCTCATAAGGAAGGTGCTCCAGCCCTCTGATCATCCTTGTAGCCCTCCTCTGGATCCGTTCCAAGTTGTTAAGTACCTCAGCCTTCTCCTTGTCTGTTGATACGTGATCACCATTTCCAGCCATCAGTGGGGGTATGTTCTCTTTGACTTTCCTCTTTTGATTGACATACCCATAGAAGCCCTTCTTGTCAGTCTTTACTTCCTTTGCTAAATTAAGCTCCAGCTGCGCCTTAGCCTTCCCAACTTCATCCCTACACAACTGGGCAGCATCCATATACACATCTCAGGTTCCCTGTCCCTGTTTGCACTGCCTGTGCGGTTCCCTCTTCTTTAGTTTAAGCAGCAGGTCTTGACTCAGCCATGCCAGTCTCTTCCCTTCCCTGCCTATTTTCTACATACAGGGACTGAGTGCTCTTGTTCTTTATGGAAAGCATCCTTGAATATTTTCCAGCTCTCTTCCACTCCCTTGTCTTGGAGGACCATGTCCCACGGGATCCTATTGAGTAATTCCTTGAAGAGCTGGAAGTCTGCTTTTCTGAAATGTAGTGTCCTGACTATACTCCTCACGTGTCCCATATCCCTCTCCCTCTGGACCTTGAACTCCCCCACTGCATGATCACTGCAGCCCAGGCTGCCTCCAATCCTAATATCACTGATGAATTCACTTGTATTGGTGACCATAAGGTCCATAATGTTTGCATTGTTTGCATAATGTTTGCACTGACCTGCAAAACTCAGGATGGCCCAGGCAAGCATTTCTTCTTTTAGTTTACATTTGTTTACGTTATATAACAGCATCACAGTTTAGTAGAAAAAGGACTTGTAATTTTGTCCCACCTGATCAAAGTGAGTTGCATTGACAGTTTACGTGCTCTCTATTACTCAACTGCTGTGCTATAAATTTTCCTCTCCTCTTCAAGTTTTAATTTACCATTATTAGTAAATAATGATTGGTGTAATTTCTGTTGCAGTCTATGCCACATGTAGCACTAGAGCTGTATCAAATATTTAAAATTGCTTGTATTTGCAAATATATTTCCAGAGAATGTTACACTGAGGTCTAGATTTGTAACTTGGGCAACTTGCAAGCATATTTACTGTGCAAAACAATGTTCTTGCTTGTTTATTAAACATCTAGGCAAACATTTACGAACTAGAGTTTAGTAAATTGAGCACCAGGCTGGGCTTTGGAGGTCTTATTTGAGGCCAGGTAGGAGCAGACAACAGGCAGGCGTGAATCTGTTGAGTGATTAGAAAAAGTCACTTAATTTCTGCAGCCCTGCTTTCCCTTCTGCAAACAAGGACAATTTAGAGAAGCAACCCTCTTTGCAGACAGTTTTAAAGTCTGCCAAGGAGAAGTGGGATGCAAGCGTTAGACCCTAATGAATGGACCGCGAATTCTGTAGTTGCAATCTGAGGTAAAACCAATTTTATCTGCTATCTGAGATCTCCCTCCTAAATTTTTAATATTGAATTTTACTGTAAGGAGACCTAGCCAAATATTTTGTGCTGTGCATGTTGGTTAAATAGCTTTTCAATGAGCAGGTCCTATTTGCATTAATTGGAGGTACTGCTATTTCATTTAAACTGAACAATCTTTGCTGTCTCATTATCTCTTTCATAATTAAAGATGCTGAAGGCTTTTGACTGGTTTAGTTCGAGCACTGATGGACAGCAGTGGGTCATTAAATGTTCATTTACCAGGGAGATGGGGACAATATAAACACTAGAATACAACTGTATTTGAGTGAGGAGAAGGGCAAGGAGTACATAATTTTTAAAGGTAATGGAAATAAGTGCAGAAGAAGGCATGGAGAGTCAGGTGTGAGAAGAGGCCACAGACACTGGGATCACAATTTTGGAATGGAAGGGTACCAACAGATAGAATTCTACAGTCTGCTCTTTATTTCACCTGATGTGACTGAGTGTGGCACACATCAGTAAGACAGCTGGGAGAGATCAGTATTATCCTCTTCAGCGTTTAGTAGACAATACCTTTCACTAATTTAAGAAAAATAATCCTGCTCAGGAGGAAAGGAGGGGACTAAAAGAGTACAGTGGTGCTCTGGGTGGGGGTGCTTGTCTGTAAATATGGCACATGTGAGTGATGAACGCAGGAAATGGCTGGGAGTAGGTGGGTGGAATTTGCAGCTTGTTTTTGTCATTTGTCTCTCAAAAACCCGTTCATGAGGAATGGTGGTGGGCAGTCATATATAAACTTTAGAGAGGTGCTGGCATTTTTTTTTCTAGCATTTAAAAGGTTATGTGCTGCATTACAAGACAAATAAATCATGATTCACTGCAACAACAGACTTGCAGTCAGTTATATAAATTGCCAAGGAAGCACTAAATCTGTCACTTTGTGTATTCTGACCATTTAACAATTGAAACAGTGTTTGCAAAGAAGTCAGCTAGAAAAAAGAACCACGTAAAGTGGCAGATGCAATTAGTAAGATCAATGATGGTGTTTTAAGTTCATTGTATGGTTATCTGGGTGGACCTAGATACATAAGAGACTTTCTTAGCTGAGTCAGGATTGTAAGGGTAGTAAATGGTGCAGAATATTCACAAAGGCATAGCTAAATGTAAATAGTGACTTGGAGAATGGGGTCAGATTATCTGTAGGTTTGTGTCTTTGATGTGAAAACAAATGGCATGATTTATAAAACTCAAATTCTAATGCTGACTGTGTTTATTACCCTGCTGTTTACACATGTGTGTGCACATCTGCATGGAGTTCGCTCATATTTGTGCATGTGGGAAGAGCAGTGATTTCTAAGGATCTTTAATTACCATCCTCTTTTTGCAAAGCTGAATGTTGGCATCTGTGGCCGTTAAGCATACTATTCAATACTGTTCTGGTTTATCAAATAATTTCTTCAGGTATAAGGAGACTCTATGAAAACTATGACATTAGGCACATACTTGAAAAGTGGAAAATTCAAGCTCTTTAAAAAAAGTAAGTAGCCACATTCCTTTTTAAGGAGAGTGAAACATTTTGTAGATTGAATCTGTATACAAGAATGCCTCAGTAATTCTTTCATAATTTTTCAGTTTTGAACAGCTACATTATCTTCTGTGGATAAAGAACTGGTGTTAAACAGAAAGTTTGAGGAATCCTTCCAGAAGTCTCAATACTTCCATCGCAGGAAGATACTTTAAAATTTAGGCTTTTGAAATTACTCTAAAATCTGGGAATTAATATTATATTACGGAAAGTAGTTGCTGCAGTTATTTGTTCAAGTTAGTGGTATTCAAAAAAGCCGTTTACATAGGTAATTATAATGGATGTGTGCAAACACAGGAGTCACTTATTTCACAAAAGATATTTCTTTCCTAAATATATTTGACATAATTGCAAACTTTTCTTATTTCAGTATGAAATGTTGCTGCATTCTTCCTGTATCTCAATACAATGCTGCTCACACCTGCAAGTACAGATATGTGGTGTTTGTTGGAAGCCTGAACATCATGGGGCTCTCTGAGAACTGGAATAATTAATTGATGCTTCATAATTTAAAGAAAATTACTTGTTTCTACATTTGGAACTTTTGTTTCTACTTTGGAAATTTGCCTTAGCAAAGGTCTTGTAAGAAAGGAAGCAGCTTTACTAAAATTCTCAGTGGATAAACAAAATAACTTGTTTTCTAGGACTACTGATGTATCAGTTACTAGTTAAGAATAATAGAAAAATGTATGTAATGAGATAGGTCATGGACAGCTTATTTATCTAAGGAAATCATCTCTGAACATTTGTGAGTATTCTAATTGTATTTCTCATTTTAGGCTTATTTTAAGTTAAAAAGGAGGGGGAAAAAAAACCCAGCACGAAATTCCACTTCTTTTTATGCAGTTAGAAACCAGGCTTCTTCCCCAGAGTACTTGATGGGAGTTAAGGTGTATGGGAAAAGATGACAAATCTGTGGTTTCTTTATGCACAGGAAGATGTTTTCCATAGCCCATCATTTACATTTACACCACAGGCATTCATTTCCTTACACTGCTCTAATTCTTGCCAAACTTCCCAAAATTTGATCTTACATTAGTTTTTACAGTATGCATGTCCTGCTGTTGCTTCTCCGATGACTACAGTGTGAGAGTTTTCCTAATGTTGACTGTACTCTGATTATAAGTACCATCAGCATAATGATGTTTCTTACAGCAAATATTTCATCAGTTCTGTTGGAGCTGTGGTAATTGAGAGTACTGTAATTAGAGCCAATCTGAGCAAATGTTATAATTTCCTGTTAAATTTGGTTAATTTTATGTTTTTCATAGTACTTAAAAATGGTCTTGCTTTTCTGAGTACTTGGCAACCTGTGTTTGAATGGAAGTTTCAAAGGTGTGGGGCAAAAGCAATAGAGTGAATCCTTCTTGAACTCATAGTTTTAAATTAACTAGATTTTGCTCTGTTAGGGACCCTTCAAAGAGAGAATGCTCTGTTGAATTCCCATGTAATTGAGAATCCCAGGGGAGTTTCAGAGGTTGGAAAAAAATGTGCAATATATTTCAAAATAAATTGGGATGCTGATCCTCTAAGCTTGTAATACTTCCTGTGCCATTAAAACTTCTTTGATGTTCAACCGTTTTGACATCGCCTTAATTTTCTTTGTTCCAAAGTCTGCTGCGTAGTGTATTTCTTGTATTTCTTCACTGGGATCACTTAGCAGTAACTGACAGTTTGCTCCTGGAGATCCCAGTCGTCACTGGACATTTGTTATGTAGAACAAGGAAGGGAACAGTATTTTCAGCAATGCATGTCACCCATCAAAGAAAGAAATTGGTGAAACTTAAGCAATAGTTGTAGGTCTTGTAGTAAATTGTCTCTGTCTTACATTAGGAATGTGGGAGAAAGGGATTTAATCGAGTTGTAAGTGATGTGAAATAATTTTAGAAAGAATATGGAAAACATTTTGAAGTAATTTCTTGGATTTTTGTCAAAATGCTGGTTCTTCTGCCATTCCCGTTGGCTACCCACATGATGGCATCAGCTGGGTTGGTTGCCTTGGTACCTGAAGGCTATGTGTGGTGGAGTTTGGCTGTTGAAACAGTGCGATTTGTCATATGGAAGCACAAGTCATTAGCAGAGTGTTGTTTGGCTAGGAATGCCTTGCGTGCTGCTTTGAATAAGTTCCTGCTTTGTGTCTTTCATCTGTGGGTGTTAATGTTATTTACTCTTTCTACTAGTTGTCCTTTTAAGGTCAGGTTTGTTATGTGAAGTGATGGTAGAAATTGCCAAGGATCTCCCTTTCTTCCTAGAGAGTTAACCACCACTTCGGTTACCTTAACATGGAAATGTGAGTTTGCCCAGCCAGGTTAGGTGTATATTCTGCCTGTACTTAATACCTGAAATGTGGTTGAAGGGAGAAGTTTAGCATTTCATCCATTCTGTTGTCTTTCCAAGGCTTAATTTTCAGTCGTGACACAATCTAGAGTGAAAGCCTCCTTGTGCCAGGTTGCCCACTACGCTGTGGTATAATGATTCTGGCTGGCCTTTGCTATTATGCTGGAATTTTGTATAAGTATCTCGGGACTAAATTGACTTTTTTTTTTAAAACTCTCTTCTATGAAAAGCTGAGGTGGGACAGCGCTGGAGAGTAAAATCCGCTTCTTATAATGGTAGAAGTTGCGACAATACCAGTTTGCTCAGTATCATTTCACCTTTATGTCAAGGATAAATCATTCAAGATTCAGTTCAGTCTACATTTACTTATTATTTCAGCTGCAGTCCTTTTGCTAAGAGTTGAAGCAAATGGAGTCGCTATTCTGGGATCACAGACTAATCAAAGTCTTTATTTAACCTAGCAAAGGGAAAAGTGAGAGGAGTCTTAGCGGCTGATCCTCAGTAACTCTGTGAGAAAGCCCAGGTCACCTTTTTCCTCTGCAGATGAGCAGAAGCAGCAGCAGTGTTTGAGAACTGACGTTGCTCAGTTGAGCACTGAAGTAGAGAATACGTTTTGACAGTGGTGAACCATTCAAACAAGACGCCAGTAGCAGTCTCCATCTCCTGATGTTTTTCAGGCCAGATGTTTTTCTCTTTGTTAAACTCTTCAATTATTGAACTGACACAGAGATCTAGTGTTAGATGTATTCAAGTGAACATTCAAGCTGAGGTCTAATCTCTGAACTCATTATTAGAAATTCTCATTTACATCTAAGAAGATGTTAGAATAATGTGTGATGTTGCAATATCTGCACTCTTGTTTTCTGTCCCTGAAAACAGTTATGAAACTGAGGATGGGCTTAGCCTTTGGTGCTTGACTTTCAGATTGCCTATTCAGCCTCTTGCCCTGGGGCTTCCTGTCTGATGCTTGCAGGTGAGACTGCAGACATTCCCATCTGTGTGGTCAGGAAAGCAGTCAGAGGAGGTGGCTTCCAGCCTGCTTCTATCTAATGGGTGCTCTAGAATATGTTTGGTTTATTTGTAGGTACTGAATCTGACTTCTTGTTATTTAAGACTTGAATCTTTTCCCCTGTTATGTAAAACTGGCACAAATGCTGTTTTGTGGTTCTCTGAATTGCTGGTGACTGCAGGTGACGCTGTTAGGCCTTCTTCAGTACAAGGATATAGGAGAGAAAGGGCAAAAGCATTGCTGGGAGTGATCTTTTGGATACACTTAAGTCTAGGTTCAGATTTACTAGTACTGTTCTTTTAGTGCACAGAAACTCATCAATAAGCAAATGTATATTTTCAACATATGCTATGGAACTCTAGATTTGTTCATCATACTGAATGTTTCTGTGAATATTTCTGCTGGCTCCAAAAAGATTGAGTCACGCTTCACTTATGTATGAGAAGTCTTTCCTCTCTGTTGTTTTACTGCTCCCTTATCACTACTGTTTAAGTCTAGTCTCTTCTCTTACTAACCCTTCAAAAGTGATAGAGGTCTTCAAAGCAGAGATTATCTTACTTGTTTATAGGAATGATACGAGTTACCAATCCACAGCTTACACATGCTTAAGAGTGGCATAAAAATCATTTGCTTTTGATACACTTTGTGGCATAGAAATCAGTATATATTTTCATTTTTACATAGATTTGAAGGCATAATTCACAATTAATTGCTTTGGTATCATTTTTGTGACATAATAGTCATGCTATTTCTTCCACCCCCATGCTTAAGCTAGTCTCTCTCTCTATAGAGATATGGCATTCCACAAAAGTAATAAAAATTTTAAGCCCTGTAGTGTAAAGCAAATCTTAAACAAGCCAGGACAGACATATTTCTACATATAACCTAAGTTTAAAATCAGTATAGTGGATTGAACTCCTGCTCAGCCTTTAATAAAACAGGATTCAAGGATATTTATGTCTAAATAAAGAGGAAAAACTAATTTCATTCCTCCTGTCCTTATGTATGACAGTGAGAGAGTAGGACCTTTGTATTGTAAAAAGAAAGAACATTTAAACTGCAGTCTTAGAAGGAATTACTAAAAGGGATGTGTTAGAACCTGAGGACTCTCCTTGAGGTCAGTGCAATAGAGTGTAGGTGTGAAGGCAAGTCAGAGTTATCAACAGGATGCAGATTTGGAACAGCAGTATACAGGCTGAAAACATCTTTCCATTGATTTTAATGAAGCTCCACTAAGGATGAATTTAAACCATTGCAAAGAAGTGTTGATCTGGCATTTTACAGCTAGGATCACATTCTTATGCTGAATGCCAATGTTCACTTCTCAAATGTCAGAGTTATTTAATTACTTTATTTCACCTTTTAATTTTTGAAAGTGTTTAAAATGTTGCCAAGGAGTGTTCAAGTGGAAAGGACAAGTCAGGTCTGTGCTTGTTTCATTTTCTTTTGTTTGTATTGAAGTAATGCCTATGTACGCTGGTCACCCCTTACTATATCTTAACGGTACAAACACTGAGTGAATGTTATGCACTCCATATATCATACATCGTAGAAGGATGAGGAGTTTGGTTTTGCATATAAGAAGTGCTTGTCCAATGGACAAGAGGAGTGTGGGAAGTCTGGCGACACCCTTGGTTAAAGTGATAGGTATCATTATCACTGGCTCTGATACTTTCTGCAAACACAGCTGCAGGAGGCAGCATTTTAGTAGCTTTTATGAGCTCTTTTCTGAATTTTGCAGACAGCTGGGTAAAAGATGAATGTTCACGCAAACCACTTTTTATATCAACAGCACTAAAGGAAAATAACAAGGAACATTATTCAGCATTTGATCTAAAACTTGGTAGTTAGATTCTTTGAGGGAGGTGCGGGGAACTGTAGCTGCCTTTTCCCTTCAATGTCACTCAGGATGGGGTGTGTCCACTGTCTTGGGAGATATCCCACCATAGTTGTGTGTACACCCATAGCTGTGGGAGCTCCGAATTTAAGTAGTGATAAATGGTGTTCCCAGGGGTTTGTTTTGATGTAGATCTATTTAGTATAGCTTCCGCGTGGCAGCTGATGAGATTTGGGCAGCAGACACTTTTCAGATCTACACATCTTAGGAGTTGGGCATAGGAGCAATTTATTTTTAAGATGGGTTAAACACAGAAGTTCAGATGCACCGATCCTGTGAAGCTCAGTGTTCAGGATCATCTTTAGATACAACAAGTACTGAGACAGGAAAAAAAAAAAAGCCAAGATCAGGAGGTATTTCTAAGACCATACAGCTGGTTCCTTTTAGTAGGCTTTTGGTCATTCTGTGCAGGTTGTCCACAGCAGTCAGCTGTTAGATCTTTATCTCTGCTCTTCTCTACCAGACTCTTCTCTTTTCAGTGTCTACTCACTGGTAGTAGCATATGTGTTCTTCCTACTTGGAAGTCTATGGCTGCTCAAGATAGAAAGCTTAAAAAAGTGTATCCTTCAGGATAGAATTAGAAGGTTCTTAGAGCATATTACACCTGAGTTCTGGGATATCTAGTTTTGAAATTTTATTTATTTACAAGAATAATTTCAGAAGCACTCAAATAATTGGAAAACATTTCTGTGATCTAGGAAAGTGACTGCACTGAATAGCCTTAAGGATAGCCTTCTTCTCCTCTTATACCAGATATATGTGACTGTAATGCATTTCAGTGGAGTTGGTCTCTTTCAGTATGGCAAAATAGCAAGAACCTTAAGCCTGTTAC
Source organism: Clamator glandarius (assembly GCA_033459285.1). Classification (NCBI taxonomy): domain Eukaryota; kingdom Metazoa; phylum Chordata; class Aves; order Cuculiformes; family Cuculidae; genus Clamator; species Clamator glandarius. The sequence continues at coordinate 3,804,476 of JAUNZM010000046.1, forward strand.
AAGGAAATATAATTTTAGTCTACTAGTTATGCCAGATTTTAGAGTTGATCAATATTTTTTAAGAGACTGATGTGTATGGAAGGAACAAACCAGCAATGACCAGTGCAATCTCCAACCCTAATATATTTTGTGATTGAATCTTCAGTACTGGATTTTTACTAGAGGCAATCTTGTATTTTGCTTACTAAAAATATCTGAGGGGTTTGATGTGATCTGTATAGCAGAACACTATAAGTGTCTATAAGTTTCCTAAAGGTCTGAGGATGGTGCCCTGCTGATGCTGCTGTTAGACAGTATGCATGAAGTCACATCTGCCATGACTCTTCTCTGGCCCATGGCTCTTGTGCTGCAGGGATGGAATAGAGTCATAGAATCATAGAATAACCAGGTTGGAAGATACCCACCGGATCATCGAGTCCAACCATTCCTATCAAACACTAAACCATGCCCCTTAGCACCTCGTCCACCTGCGCCTTAAACACCTCCAGGGAAGGTGAATCAACCACCTCCCTGGGCAGCCTCTTCCAGTGTCTAATGACCCTTTCCGTGAAAAATTTTTTCCTGATATCCAGCCTAAACCTCCCCTGGCAGAGCTTGTAGCCATTCCCTCTCGTCCTGTCTCCTGTCACTTGGGAGAAGAGGCCAGCACCCTCCTCTCTACAACCTCCTTTCTGGTGGTTATAGAGAGCAATGAGGTCTCCTCTCAGCCTCCTCATTCCTTAGCACAGCGCAGCTGTAAAAAAACTCTGCTCAAGGAGACTGTTGCAGGGAGTGTGGGGTGGGACACAGCTGGGGACACATCTGTAAGGTGTCCAGTCACACAGCATTTCTGCAGTGAGCTTGGTACCAGAGCCTTTGCTTCAGGCGAGTTTGATCATTTCTTCCACACTGCTGAATTAATTCGTCTTGATGCAGTGGGGGAGAATGGTTCATACAAGGCTCCTCTGTGTTTGGTTACCTCAGCAAATGCTGTTCCTCAAATGTTACCGAGACTTTGGCATTGTGCTTGGGACTCCTGGATGTCCAGCAGCCAGAGCAGCATTAAGTAAGCCCTTGACATACAGATGTCTTAGCTGTTAGCCCAGAAGGGACACCAGGATATTGTGCCAAGCAATGTACAGTGATTGCAGGAGTGGCACATTTTCATTCTGTTTCATTTTTAATTATACAATTTGTTTGTTCTCATGTGGCTTGCCTTGTGGCAGGAGTGTTAGACTCTGTTTCCTCCCTAGTGCTGACTCTCTGTAACTTCTTATCCTGCTTAATTTTCTGCCTATTTCTGTCCCTCATTTCCAGATGGGAATTTTGGTGTCAAATGGGGAGGAGTTTAAAGCATTGGGTTCTTTGTCCTTCCTCTTTTTGTGAGGCAGCCCTCCTTTGTGGATGAGCACCCACACTCTGCCTGGTGCTTACAATGAGGACAGACATTTTGATCCTTTTCTCATTGAAGTAGTTGATGAAATTCTTCAATAAAAAGCCCAGTCTGTGTGGTGGCAGCTGATCTTTTGCAGCAGCTGTAGGTGTCTGGTGGAATGGGCTGCCAGGCGAACTGCTGCCAATTGGGCTCCCAGACCAGCATCTTGGGCAAGGGGTAGGGGGGGGTTCAGTGTAGATGCTGGTCCCCCAATCTCCTCTGTTATTCGGTTAATTTTATCCTTAGGGCCTCTGCCTACCTTTTCCCTCTGAAGGTAAAAAGTAATATCTGTACCCGCCACCGATATGTTTTGGGGGAAAGCAATGATTACTGTGATGTGGAGATGTAAAGTTTGTTTTGCTTGAGCAGCCCTCTTCTTGTTGAAAAATTTCTTCGACTTCAGTAGAACAGTATTTATTACAATTAATTACGTTTAAATGGGCCGTGTGGTATTTGGAATGGAAGTGGATGTGCTGTGCTGCAGGGATGGAAACATATGGCAGCATCCCTTGGGTGGTAAATTTCTGACACAGCTTGGGATGAAAGGATTCAGTTGAGACCATGGCTATTGGGATTTTGGGAACGTGTGAGTTATTCCTGTAAGCCACATTGAATTTGAACCATGATGGGGCCAAGCTCGCCTCCCCAATAACTATTTTTATTAGTTGTACACAGATGGATCTTTTCATCTTCATGCAATACTTGCAGAGCCATAATTACAAACAAGTGCTTACAGTGTTGGTAGGTTTAGAGAGTGTATATGTTTTTTTACAGGTAATAAAATGGAAAATCCAATTTGCAATTGCAAAGCAAGCCCCTGAGTGATACATGATCTTCCTAGCAACGCTGGTCAGAGGGTTACAGCTAATCACAGCACTGGCTGGCTTCCCTGGTGGCCTGTGCCTGAAAACTGAATAGCGAACAGCATGAGCTTGCGCCTTGAGGCAGCATAGATTTTGACACACCAGTTTCTAGCTTATTAGGTCCTCTTTGTCACAGTACTTAATCCTGCTTCCTGATCCTTGTTAGAACAGGGCTGCTGAGTCCTTTAATAAAGGAGATGGGTGTGAGGCTCCTAACAAGACGCACTGGAGCGTGAGGTGGCAAGGGCGATCGCCACCTGACTGACAGAGGGGTGAAATGCTCCCTGCCCGTTGTTATTTCAAAAGAACAGACCTCAGACAGCTGACAGATGAGCCTGCTAAGGTAATGGTAACTCGTTGATAGGCTAATATGAGATGCATGACATCTTTTCACATGGTATAATGGTCTTTACTTTAATTGTGTTAACCCTTTATACGGATAGAAACAGTCAAGGATTAGCTGTAATCTAAAACGTGAAGCAAAAAGACCAGCAAGCACACAGCTTGCAGCGGGTCCCATAGCATGTATGCATGTTCATGCTACTTATATAAGTGCCTTTAATTTTGAAAAGCTACCACATCAGATTGACTTCAGATTCCTTTGACAGCTTGGTTTGGTCAGTCTTTGGAACCTTGTAATTTTTTGTTTTGTTTCATTTCCCATGGTTAAAGATGATTTTTTTTTTGTTTGTTTGTTACTTTAGAGTTTGAGGTGGGGGATTGGTCTCTCTTCGTCATAAAATTCACAAAAATAAATGTAAAACAGCGGCACAGTTTTATGATTTTATTTTAAGAACACAAGAAAATATTTCAATGGGTAGATCTTCCTGGAATTCAGCCTGTTGTATCCATAGTCATGAGGATTATCAGTAGAGCATGCACTGTTTTGGTTTTGGGTGGTAAACATTTACAAAATGAACGAACAAACAAACCCCAAGCAAACCCCTAATGGGTCTCTTAAGTCTTCCTGTAAACAGAATAGGTAAAACTGGCATGTGGCAAGAATGATGTTTTTGTTTATTTTTCTTAGTATGGAGTATACCCACAGATCAGCAGTAGGATCTTGGTACAAACAGAGCATTGGACACTGGGAAGGCAAAAATGCCTGTTGGGCATCCCTTGTTGACATTAGGTTTGGAGAAGTGATTGAGAAATGCTTTGCAATGCTAAGCTTCAGCAGAGCATTCTCCTTTCATTCCTGCAAGCCATGGTGGAGAGGAGTACTTTGCTGAATTATCTCACAGGCCTGAAGATTATGTTTAATAGTCTGGCTGTGCGAGGCTTCTAATGCCACAACAGAACTAGAAGGTTCGGAGTTAGGAATCAGGAAGCGCCACGTGCTACTGCAGTTGTTCTGCTCATGCTAAATGAATTTACCAGCCTGCAGAAGGACACCTCATCACCTAAGCACTGTTAAACCCTGCTTAAAACTAGTCTGATTAATAAATCTTATGTGCAGTGGGCCACGTTCAGTCCTATTGTGCAGTATGTAGTAGCGCTGTGAAATGGATAAAGTGTGTGTGCATCCATCATGGTGGGAACTACTATGTCCTTTTTTCCTATCCACCGAGACTGAAATATTTTCTTTTATTATGCTTGTACTCTCTGAAGTAAATGAAAAATTTTATATTCACAGCAAGATACTTCTTTCAAATTTTTTTCATATGCTATTTTGTTTAATCTGTTTCAGGTAATTTGGATTTGACTGGTCAAAAGCAAGTCTTCAAAGCAGAGAACAACCCTTGGGTTACCCCTATTGCTGACCAGTTCCAGCTGGGAGTATCCCATGTTTTTGAATACATCCGTTCAGAAACATATAAATAGTAAGTATTACATACTGTACCTGTATTGGGTTGTTTTCCTGTAGTGTATTTGCTGGTGTGTTATCAGCTACAACCTTCTTTCATAATCTGTGCAGTAGCTTGGTGTTCAGGGCAAGTATGCAAACCTATACATTTATATTAAAAAATGTTGCTAACAAGATGGTAAATAAATGTGGTTTAGCATGTTAGGAAAGCACAAAGACTATTGATATTATCCTGTATTTATTGTTCATTTCTTAAAGCTATTAAGTAACATGAGGAATATGGAAGAACAAGCATTACATTACTTTGAGAAGTACTGATTTTAAGTATGTACAGTAAGGTTTTATACATTGAAATAGATAGTCAATGTTTTTGGATGCAGGTTGTTATATTTTGAAAGAGAAGTCCAGAATTTAAACCTGTTTTAGTCTGGACTGGTTTACAAAAGTCTACAACCTTGATAATTTAATTACTGTTTTCTTCAACAATGCAAGTGGGAAAAAAATTAAACCTCATGCTGAGACTTTGCCATTTTAATTCAAAATTCTATGTACAAATGCTAGGCGTTTGTTGAGGATATAATGTCTTTAATCTTTCACTGAATTGAAATATTTCTTTTCAGTAAAAATTTCCATGTTGCCAGTCCACAATAATACTTTAGGTTGGAAGTTATATTTGTGTCTGACTGCAATTTTGACGCTGTCTTCCTAGAAGCAGTAGGTGGTACAACACACAGTATAACCTCTAGGTTGGAAAGTTAGTTTTTGCACTTCCTCTTTATTAAACAAATAGTTGTTAATAATTTAGAAGCATTTGTGACCATTTTTTTAATATGATAGCTCTCTGAACTCAATTAGTGAAGGAGAGCGTTCACAAGTTAAGGTTTTGGGATTCCAGTTAAATAACTGAGATGTAAATTTCTAAGTGAAACTAAATCATCCAGCAATGGCTTTTGTAGGCTGTACTTCATTTACAGAATTTTAAGTGAGAAGGATCACAGATGGGAGAGTGGTTGCAAATGTTGTGTGTCTCAGAAGTGTCCTAATATTTATGCTGTAATGCGTCTTCTGAAGATAGATTTATTCATAGATTTAAGTAGGTTGCAACACCCTTCTTCTAGTAGTACTCTGTAGTCTGTACTACTGGAAGACATGGTGTAGAGAAACAGCTATCTTATCTCCTTAAACCATCCTTTCTGCACCGTCCATTGTGTAGCCACATCCAGGCTTCTTGATAATGTTTTGTAAATTTTTTTTGTTGGTGAATTTATATTTCTTTTTGCTGAGCAGTGCAGATCAGGGACTCTAATGCAGTTCTTACAGGGATGGCTCTGGGCATCATGAGAACAGCAAAGTTTCAAGGACTGAAGTGCAGTATTGAGAATCTGACCCATATTCAGTTGGAGGGCGGATGTTGTTATCTATCTATAGTTAAAAAATTAATAATTTCATAACTGTGGATATATTAAACTACTCTGACAACTTTTCTTGTGCAATTAAAATAGACATAAAAGGTTCTGTAATTCATCACTTGCCCCAACTATTGCTCTTTGTTTGAAATTAGCTGTATTGTGTTTGCTGTCTTGCTCTTTTCTGAGATGTAACAGTGTCTTGTTGGCTAATGGGCTGATTTTTATTTTGTCCACAGTAAACATTTGAAACCTATGTAGTTAACAGTATAAGCACAATTGGGGTACTCATCAGTAGTGGGAGAGAAATAAAATCTAAGAATCTTTCTGTGGCTAATTCATGGCTTCTGTTTTGATCTTAGAAGCTTATTCAGTTAAAATGTTATTATTTTCAAAGATTATTGATGAAAACCAAATGCATGCCATGTTATATTTGAACTGTAAATTAAAAATATCTTCATATCTTTTGAGAATCCCAGTAGCAACTTCTCTTGATTCTTCTTTGTACTTGTTTCACAAGAGTTTGTGGATTTTCCTGCTGAAAAAAGATTGTCCTTTTTATTTCCATGTTTCTTTAAGTATGTGATCTGAGAATTATTTGGCTGCTACCTGCTACAGACATTTTTCTGTTTGCATTTGATTTTAGGTGTTAAAACTCATAAGCAATGGCATAATGTAGGTAACAGGTCTAGTAGCACTATTGTGCATAGAAGAGAATAAGCTGTGAACACAGAAGAAATGACTCCTTTTTGTGATGAAATTTTGATCTTTTCCTGCTAACTACTATACATAATCTTCAAATTCCTTTTTCTTTCAGAGCCTGTGTCCAGTTACTATGTCTTTGTTCTCATTAAGCGAATCGCAAGGTTGAGATATGAATATAGTAATTTCTCTGTAGATCTCTAACTAAGCAAAATTGAGCTCTTGAGGCGGTTTTCTTGGTCATTCAGGCAAAAGAAACATGTAAAAATCATGTTGCAACATTTCAAAGACCCAAACAGCTTAACTTTTACTATGAGACAAAGCAGTATGTTTAAATGGATGATTGAATAGAATAGTGATAAGATATCCTTGCTTGCAACACTGAGAAGAAGACAACAGCTCACATGTGTTAGCAGATGACAATTAGGTCAGTAAGTTTATTTTCTGGTACTTTCATAAACCAGGAACTATGCATCTACGTGGTAGATGGATTTTGAGCTCCAGATGTGGTAGTTGTCTCCCATTGGCCATTGCTTTTGCTGGCTTATTGGAAATAATGATTTTACCTTGTTTACAAATCTAACATTGTCTGTACTAGGCAAGACAGAGGGTTTGCTCATACAATCACAAATGCCAAGTTTCAGGGGCTTAGCAAATTAAGTTTCACTAAGTGAGTTTATGCTAATACAGCTTATTTTATGTTTGCAATGACCAGAACATCATATTTACTTAGTTGCAGTTATTTCAGCCAGAAAGCGGTAGCTCAGTAAGTCTTGGCAATGCACTCACTTGCAGTCCCATTACTAAACCCTGAGGTTTCTACTGATGGCTGTCGCAAGGCATAACTGTACACTGCAGTCAGTATCGAGGTTTTCCATTGAAGTTCTGTGAGGTTGTGCTTGTGAAGCAACCACAAAATAGAACACAAACCTCTTCTTTCCTTTGCAAAATGTACTGACTGTTTCAAGTATACTTAGTGAAAAATTACACCCCATTTTTAGCTTTGTCTTAGGATATTCATGCTCCAGTGATTAATTGGTAAGTAGGGATGACACCCATGAGGGATAATTATGTCTAAAGATAAAATGTCATTTGTCTCACATACTTTTACATTTTTGCACTTCTTTTTTACATGGTAATGAAGCACCAAGTATAAAACTGGAATTGCACTTCACTTCAGAAGCCTGTTTAGCCAGCAGGACCCTCACATCAGCTCTTCTTACTCTGTAGCTTCTTTCATTTCCTTTAATCTCCTTACCCATCATGAGAAATGATGCCAGGTGATTGTTTTCAACCCTCGTTTTTCAAGGAACGTTTGTGCTGACAAAGAAATGGGCCATATAATTTGGCAGAAAATGGGTGTGGAGGGGCTCTTAATTCTTAGCAGGAAATTCAGCAGCTCTTGGCACTTTGCTAGCTTTTGTTGGCTAAAATACACCTACTGAGCATATCATCCTGTGAAAGCGTCATTTGAAATAGGTCAGTTTGCCAAGTATATGATTCTTTATCTCTGCTGTACTAACTTTCTGCAAGTTGTTAGTAAGCTGAATTTTGGCTTTGATGCTGTATATACTCAAAAGATGCCATTAAACTCCCCATGTGATGTTACAGATGTGTTGAAAAGTAGTTGAAGAACTTGCTCAAGCGGTAAAGGGTAATGGCACCTCATCTTCTCAAAGGGCTTAACTAAATGTTTTATTATTTATTCGTGTCTGCAGTCAACTTTCAAAGTGACCTTTATGTTGCAAACATATCCTCAGAGGACCTTCTCCGTCTAGGGTTCTGTCAAAGAAATGATGGATTGTATGATTTCGTGGTTACATTGTACTTAGGCAAGTGCAGGCAGACATGAACGTTTGGAAGAAAACAGTGAATTAAGCTCCTGTGAAGAATCAGAATGCTGTGATGCTTGTCAGGATCAGTGTGAGATAATACAGAGATTTGATAAAGATGAGGTAAAGCTAAGATGTGCAATTGGTACCAATGGGTGGGTCTGGTTGCTGACATTTACAGTAAAGTTAATCCAGAAACATTCGTGACATTAATCATATGCTCTTTGATCAGTCTTCGTGTGAAATTTGCTCTTTGACTGCTTGTTCCTGTAACAGAAAGTGTAGTGATTTTGCTTTTATCATAGCAGCCTGTTGCAATCATCATCATCTCATATTGTAAGTGCGGTTATAACAAAGTAATTTTGAGTTCTGACTGCTTAAAATAGCATTCAGACTACTAGTATTTTTAACCTGCTGTTGAACCCAGCAATCACCTTTTAACACTTTATTTGATGATTTTTGTCTCCCTGTTTGACCTCCATATTCCAGCGAAGCAGAATTATGATAGAACAGTCACCATTTATTAAGTTTGTTGAAAGCAGGTTTTCCCCACAAGGCAGTCAGTTTGGAGTCAGGAGTCTTGACAAGATGTTTTGTGAAAAGAGGTTAGTTGCACTTTTCACATTTCCATCAGGGAAGGTGGTAGAAAAGCAAGTCATTTTGAAGACTGACACATTAACTCTTAGCAGAGGAAATGGTTTGATAAATGCTATGCTGAGCATATATCACTTGGCAGCATCATAACATAGGTTTCCCTGGGCAGGCTGCTCTGTGCTAAGCATTGTGATTGAAATCTTCATTTTATCAGCACTGACCATCTGGAAAAATCCACTTGATTCAGTTCTCTACTTAGGGACAAGCACCCTAGCTTTCTTCTTGAGAATAAGTTGTTGTACTGGACCTCCACTATTATGTTGCAGCTGCTTAAAGGGAGCAGACACAGATCGCGAAGTTGGAGTTTCTTCTTCTAGGTCATATTAATGAGGAGTATTTCAGCATTTATTTTTAACAACTAGAGGAGAGTGATAAGATATTCAGGGTAATGCACTAGAATACAAACAGCATTCTGAAATCACTCCTGTTCTTATTCCACAGTTATTTAGTTTCAGCTTTGTGATTGATGCTGTCCAAGATGTAAAGATGATGATCAGTAAAACCACCTATTATGGAGTGGAAAGGAGATCAAACAAGTTAAAAATCTTCTTGTTGGAGATTGGGAAGCAGGAGTTGCTGGGAGATAAAATGGAGGCATCAGCATGTTGAACTGATATGAGGAGAGTTGGTCTTGGAATTGAATTACTTATGCAGCATGGTCTTGGGCTTGCAAGAATTTAATTTTTTAGCACGAAAGCAGGAGTATTTAAATGACGTTTGCTGATGACACAAAGCTAGCAGCACAGAAGAGAGTCAGCACACCACACAGGAAGAATTGGCAAATGAAGAGGAAGGCTTGAATGTACTAGTTACAGGTTTTTATGGGAGCCACCAGTGTGATTTCTTGGAGTGAACGGAAGAGGTAGAGAAAGAGAAGCACAATCTCCACAGCTGCGTTAAGAGAGTAGGAATTTCCTTGTACAGAAAAGTAAATGTTACACAGTCCTGGTCATCGTGTTCATGAAAGATGAAATCAAGCAGGAACAGGCAAGTCATGAAGGATAATAGGATGATAAAAGGAATGAAAAGCAAGAGGAGATTTAAAAGGTATTTGGTTTATTTAGTGTGATACAGAGATCTTTACTGTCATTGGGAGGGAAACAGGGAGGAGGAGACTTCATTTAAGATACTAAAAAAAAGAAAGGGTGGGCATAAGAACAAATATAAATAAGGGGGCCAGGTGTATATTTGAAGGAAGGTCTGTAATTATTCAAGGATCAAGGTAGTAACTTCTGATAGAAATCACCTTCTGACAGAAGAAATGAAGACCAAAGTAATCGCCTTCTGACAAAAGAAATGAAGGCCAGAGTCTTGGTTGTTTCAAAGTGAGCACTGATCAGTTTGACCAGGAATAGATGATGTGATTTCTTGTGACAAAGGACAGCTTGTGTACGATGCAGGCAGATCTTTGTGCTTCTGTATTCATGTGTCCTGATTTTTGAGTGAAAAATCTGGATTAAACCCCCCCCCCCATGTTAAGACCTTAATGGCAACTGCACTCTGCAGTTAAGGGAGACAAAGCTCTGTTATCTGCTAATTAAGGCAAAAGATTATTGCATATTCTTGCATTTAATAACTTTTTTAAAATAAACATGTTTGGCCGTTTTGCACAGTAGTTTAATATGACTATATTTTTTAAAAACCTAATAATTACTTGTTATTCTATAAATTATATGTTCATTAGGGAAAAATCATTTGGGATTATAAAAATCTCTGTAATATATTTTCACTATTTCTTTCTCCTCCTATACTGAAGAAAGGATGCTTTTCTTTCAGGTATGCCAAGTAAAAACAAGTAACTTCTTGTATTATGCAGTCATTACCTCTTCTTGTAACTATGTGAAAAAGAATCAAATTGAGCGCAATGTGACCTCAGGAGCAATTTCTGCCCTGAGAGTGGAACACGAGTATTCTGGAGACTCTGGGGGAAATACAAGAGCATAGAGCAGAATGCAAATGGACTGACTTAAACATCTAACATAGATTTGATTCAAAGGAGTACGATTAGATGCCTCAGCTGTTTGTTTGACTTGGAGGTCAATGAAGATTTATAGAACTTGGATCACATGATTCTACCCTGCATTGCTAAGAATATGGGCCCTAATAAATGCTGTTTTCCTTCTTTTTCTTTTGTCACTAGTATTCTTTAGTTGTTGTGGTATAGAAGGATTTGTGCACTGGTTTTCTGTTAGGCTTATCTCTACTGATACTTATGTGTCTAGAAGATGCATTCTCATTATTCTAGACTGATTAGTGTTGTGCACGTCCTCATGGGATTAACCTTTAATAAATACTTTGATTCCCTTCTCATCTGCACAGTGTGGTTGTCTAGGGCCCTACACAAGAAATGAAGTGGTATTATGTATTAACACGGTATTTCTGGAGTTCACTTTTATATTTCAATGACTTTTTAGCCTGGCATTTTTACCATTTGGCCCCTGACATGGATGCACCATCTGTGCATGTGGTAGGTGTGACCTCATGTATTTTAGGGTGGCTTCAAAGACTGGTCAAAAATTGTAAAAGAGAGAATACCTTGGTCATCTACCTTTGGTGAGATTTTTCTGAGGTGCGGCATCTCAGGTTAAGATGAACTCAAGGCAAATTAAATTTCACTCAAAGGAGAGCAGGAGGCTAAATTTGTCATAATTAAGAAATAAACAAGTATTAACAATCCTGGTTCACACATTTTGATCACCTGCCAGTAAAAAAAAAAAAAAAAAACTGATAAAAATCTTTTTATCAGCCTGATATGGACGAATATAAAAATGTCATTTACATTTGGTTCAGTTGTATCAAAGACGTGGTACTGTATATTTTATATGAAACTACTGATTTGTATTCAACCCAAATGTTGTATTTATTGGCTGTATTTTAAAATTTGATAAATATATTAGTACATTATTTCTAACAGAGACAATAGATGACTCGGAGTCCTGACATCTTTAAACAACATTTACATGCAAATCTGTAACTCTTCTCTAAAGAAGAACAAACTGGAACCCATGTTGAAAGATAAACAAGAAAAACAGTATCTCTGTATATTTGTGTTTATATATTAGCAAGATGGATATGTAATAAAAACAAAGCTATCACTGATATATCTGACAGATATAGATACTGCATATATAAATACTGTTTACTGTTTCCTTTGATGTGAACTTCCATAAAATGTTTAGACTATTATGCATTTGCCATGATGATAAGCGAAGGCTTAAGTCACTGGAGCAAATGTGTCTACGACTGTGTTAGAAGCAGAACTGGAATGAAGAGGCAAAGAAAGTGCAGAAGCTGAGGAATTGAATCAAACCAAGGTGGGGAAACATTGGCAGTAGGATACTGGATTTGAGTAGGGAAACAAGACAAAGTTGCATCTAACCATAGGGCAGGGCAAGATCAGTAGCTGAGTTAAAGGTCAGTGGTAATTATGGTTAAATCGAAATAAGAAACAGAGGAATGAGTCTAGGAAACAAGATTGAGGACCTAGCCTAGAGGACAGGTTGGGGTCTAAGCACGCAAGCAAGCAAAGTGTGAGACATGCAGATGCAGACAAAAGACACTCTGATTAGGAAAAAATGATAGGTGGGATTGAATAAAGTGTGTACAGCAGGATAAAAAAGGCTGACCTAGAGTGTGATGTACCTTGTTAGACTCTTGGTCATCTAAGGGACTAGTTACGGATATCTGATATGATGAATCCTAGAAATTCAATGCATTCTTTAATGAACTGTGATAGTTAGATTACTAATAACGATGAAGGAAGGAAAGTCACGTTCTATTACGCTTCTGTTCTATGTTCAGTGCAAGCAGGATGATCTATTAAGGAAGATGAGTTATTTCTCGGTCCACTAAGTAGACGCCCAATATTTTGTTGTGAGAAATGATTTTAAGCCTCTAGCTGTGGACATGCGCTTAAAAGGTTTAGGAAACTTGACTGACTGAGTCTAAATTAAATTGTGGTGTCAGGAAAAAGACAGAACATGACTGAATTGGTAGCATTGTTCCAACATCAAGGAAGGCAAATAGACCAAACTGGATTATTATGATCTCGCTTACTCTGACATCAGTTTTGGGTTAAATAGTGAAGAAGAGACATGGGATTCTGCTAGTGAAGAAAAGAGTACAACTGTAGCATGAATATAATTTGTACAGTTAAGGCGTGAGTATGATTTTCAGAACTGTTTCCTAAAGAAACATTATAAATGTGATTGGTCAAGACAATTCTTTAGGTACATGGAATTTTGTGAATCACAGAACAGTTTAGGCTGGAAAAGACCTCTGAGATCGAGTCCAGCTGTAAACCTAACACTGCCAAGTTCACCACTCAACCGTGTCCCTAAGTGCCACACCTACACGCCTCCAGGGATGGTCACTCAACCATTTCCCCGGGTAGCCTGTTCCTGTGCTTGACAGCTAATGTTTCCTAATACCTAGTTTAAACCTCCCTTGGTGCAACTTAAGGCCATTTCCTCTTGTCCCATCACATGTTACCACACTGAAGCATTTATCTTGTACAGCACCACGATGTTCTCATTAGAAAATGACTGCTGTATAATTTCAATAAAATACTTGAAAGAATTAACAGCTGTCTGCTGGGTCTTGGGAGATAATTATGCACAAGGGTATTTCTAGTGAGCTCCACAGAGACTTGACCTGGAACCATTCAGTGTTCTCCTCAGGTGTTTGGAAGCAAACATACAATCATTCCTGGCTAAAAACTGCAGATGACCTGGAAGTTAGTGAAAGACAACAATGAAAATACTGGCTGTCTTTGATCACATTGTGAACCATGCCTGTGTATTTTGAAGCAGCTGAGAGAGTTGTGTATCTGTGAAAAAGGTATGCAGGATATACCTTGTGTTACGGTTATGGGAGGAGATAAAAAGGAGTGAATAATGTTTTCCAGAAACCAGTGGGCTCTGGAAAGTGTTTTAAGAGACGAAATGTATGTGAAGTGCACTGGCAGTTCAGTACTATATCCAAAAGGCCTAATTTGCGTTAGTGAGTACAGGAACAAGAACTTGCTCTTTTCAGTATCAGCTGAGGCTGATACTGAATTCAGTTCTGTTGTTATTAGTTTTAAAGGGATGTTAAAAATGTGTTTAGATAAATTTATTTTAAAGTAGAAGTCAGACAGGTTAAGAAAAAACAAGGTACAAGCTTGTAAAAGGATGCTTATTAGAGCAAACTGACAGGGAAGGTAGCAGATTCGTTTTCTCTTATTGTCTTCTGCTGATGTGAGACACTTTCTGGGAAAATGAGTTTTAGAGCAATATCTCAGTATAAAGTTACGGTATGAACCATGATGGCTTTTATTATGTTATGCCTAGTATACAAAGATGATGATCTGTTGTCTCATTTTAGACTTTACCAAAACTGCCACAGTTTTAAGGCCTTGTATCCAACAGCGTGCTCTGCTGCTTTAGCTGCTGTGGGCATGGTTGGTCCAGCTCCTCATCTCTAATGGATTCAAGGGGTTTTCTCAACATTTCTGACCAAAGGCAGTCTGCAAAATGCATGTAGTTCAGAAACCTGACTGATGTTCTCTGAAAATGCCTCACCTAATCTTCTTCGTTTTTTGTCAGGATATTGCAGAAAACAGAATTTGGACTTCATTTAGGTGACAAAAAGGACAGCATTTTAAAGAAAATCCTCGAGACTGCAGCAGGGGGAAGAATGGATAAGTAACAGCAGGCAGAACAATACTAATAGAGAACTAATGAGAAAAACATGTTGGTAGCAATAGGGTTTTTTGGTAAACTTGGTAGCTACAAGTAGTAGTAGCCTGTTAACCCCTTGTAATCTTCAAAACTCAGTTGATTTGCTTTCTTGTTTCATTCTTCAGATTGATTCTTTATAAACAAACAAGAAGAGTTACTGCACACATTTGCTGGTTTTATTTGAGAGATAAATTAAAAAGTGGCGCTTTTATAATCAAGCAGAACTGTCTGCTATTCCTATTCTCTACACAGTCATATCTGTTTTATTACATGCTGACTTTTATTGAAATCCAGTTTCTTATTTGTGTCTCACATTATTTGAGGGGTTTTTGTCATCTTTAGCAATTTTTTACCCTACTGGTGTAGTCTGTCAGTTAGATAGAGAAGAATCCCTAATTTTATGATTGCTTTTATTGACTGTTTATCCTTTGGAAAGCTGGGATAGGAATGATTCTGGTGTAATTTACTGGAACCACTTGCAGTGCAAGGTCTGATGAACTTTTTAAAAGACATGATTTTATTTCAGCAGGTATTACAGCCATCCAGTTTACACACATTTTTACAGCCACTCATGTCTGAGACACAGTGTTGAAAATGGTTTTGATCAGATTAAATTTTAAATTCATGTTATTAAAATTAACTTTTTTGTTGAAAAGTATAACCTGAAAACCAGGAGCTTCTACTATATATGATACAGGATTCCTCAGTCTTGTATTTCAACACTTTCCTCCATCCAAACAAGAAAACTCCTAATGTTAAAACTGGGGAAAGTCAGATTTAGGTCCTGTTTAGCCAAGTCCTTTTGACTAGAGCTTTTCAGTGTCTTTTTTTTTTTCTATTCTGTACTCAACCACAATAATGATTTAACCCTAAAAATCTTATGTACTGAATATCAGTTAGCATCAAATATCCCAGGAAAAAAAAATATCCCGTGTTTTTTCTTCTTTATTACACTTGGTTTAGAAATGGGGGAAAGAATTTATAGTCTAAAGTGAAGTATGCAGGAACATAAACAGTAAATGGAATTCCTTAGGACACTGACCATTTCAAATCATCGAGCTTCACAAAAGCAATAATAATAAATGCAAGAATGTTAACCTTACTTATAGTTTTGCCAGATGTTTCAAGTTGGCTCCAGTACTAGGTAGAAAGAGCAACATTTATTCCATTTAATGGGGAACAGTGATTTTTATTATCCATGACTCCCATCTGTAAATTTGTAATCAGATAGATTTTCAGTGCTATAATCTTATATCTAGTAACAAAATCATTTCACACATTCAGAAGTAAATGGAGCAAATCCTAAACCCAGTGCTTTAAGTATGATTCCCCTTGACAGAAAAAAAGAGAAATTTGATCCCTGTTCACACGTATACCCAGATCTCCACCTCTGGTCTGGTCCACTGTCTAGTTTTGTGGGACTTCCTGCACGTTAAAAGTTTTTGGGAGTTACTCAAGGAAAGGGGCCACAAAGTCCAGGACTCTTCAGAGACGTTAGTTCAGATGCATTACCAGAACCTGCTGCACACAAAGGCCCCAGTAAGAACTAGTTTTGGAAGAATCAGATTTCAACATAGATATATGTGTGTCAGTTTTGACTCATAAATACAAGAGATTTTAACCTACAAAAGCAGCAACTCTGGGAAGATGTTTTTTAGTTACCGTTCAACCAGATATAATTTGTAAGCTAAATTCTGAATGTTAGTTTTGATTATTGCTTTTGATGTTCTGTTTCCTCTTCATTTCTTGGCTGTCCCAAGTTTAGATTTACTCTGATGTTGACTTTAAAAAAAGGAAAGGTACGCAAGGGCTGACATTGATGATCCTGAATATAAATTATATCAAGCAAATTGATGCAAGATAAAATTACCAAATCAACCTTTTTTATTCCATATTTTATGGAATTTCTAATGTATGTTTGGCAGTAATTTACTCTTGCACATGAATTTCTGACAGTTTCGATTCTTTGGGCTTATTAATCAATGCAGTCAGCACTAGAGCAATTTTTATGAGACTCACTAGTCATCAAAAATTTATTATCAGATAAATCAAAGAAACAACTAGCATCTTAATAGGGTGAACAAAGTGCCATGTAAAAGATAACTCAAGACTACATGTTTTTGACAGTCGTGTATTGC
Organism: Clamator glandarius; assembly: GCA_033459285.1. NCBI lineage: Eukaryota > Metazoa > Chordata > Aves > Cuculiformes > Cuculidae > Clamator > Clamator glandarius. The sequence goes on from JAUNZM010000046.1 coordinate 3,821,012, forward strand.
ATTCACTGCTAGGGTCAGAGGTTTTGTTTGCACTTTCATTAAAATAGTCATCACTGTGACACAATTGCTTCCTTTTGTGCTAGGCCTTTCTTTCTCCAGTTTATATGTATGTGTGTGTGTGTATATATATATGTATATTTCATGTTAGTGCCATTCCAGTAAAGCATGACACTTCTATGTAAAACCTAATATAGAACTTTAATTAAAATCTGATCGTGTGTGCTTCAGGAGTAGGGTGAGGTGAAAGCTCCTGCCAGGTAGTACTGGCATGCTCTGAATATGCTTCAGTCTCTGATCCAGTTGTATACAGAGCTCTGATAATGATTTCATTTAAACCACTAGTGTTATATTTGCTACAGTAATCTTTCTACTTTGTGTAGTTTACGTGTTTCTTGTTTGGTATTCTAAGAAGAATTTCCTCGTCACACTTATAGCTGTCATTGTAAAGAAGTAGAGCCAGAGCTGAATATTTCCCAAATCTACCTTTTTGTTAAAGTGCTCATCTTACTAAAGTGTTCTTGCTTTTAGCATTGCATTAGTTGAGCCTGTGCACGAGTACTGGGCTTCCCTGGCCTGTCTGGCCTGTTTGACTGCAAAGGGACATAGCAGCATATGTTGTAAGAACATACGTGTGTTGGTGGGAGGCCAGATTTTTGGGGAACAGTGAAAACAGAAAATCGCATTGCTTTATGGAGCCTGGCTTCATCTCAGCGCTCAAACATGGGCACCTGAAGCTGTGGTGGAAAGGATGAAAGGTTATCCCTGTAGTCAAGGGAGCACCGCAGGTCCTAGACCTTCAGAAACCTGAGTCGTGCTCTGGAGGCTCAGAGAGGGAGGCTGGGCCACGTGCCACTGCTCCATGAGCAGTATGCCGCTGAAGTGACCGAGCGATGCCAGCCCTGTGTGTCCACACTTGGCTGTACATTCCCACCCACGCACCAAGGCCAGCCACGCCTTTTGTGTGACCACGAAGCTAGATGTTTGAGGGAGGTGATAAGGCTGGAAACGAACCATTTATATTACCATTTTAGCCTGAATTACCTCTGACTTCAATACCTGAATGCCTGCACTGGCCAGGAGGGCAGCTACACAACCAGGAGAGAGCCAGCCCTGGCTGTGGTGAGATTAAGATGCGTGGGCTGGTTACATCAGCCCCTCAGCTGTGGGTCCAAAGGTACGAGGAGAAGAACATGGCCCTTCTGTGCTTTTTTCACTTCATGGACCAAACAAAGCAAACCTCGTATGAAGAGAACATGAGTGCTTCTAAGGACTTGCAGGTAAAATCACCCCAACATCGGTGAACTAATGGAAAATCTGGGTTGTCTGTGTGCTGAAAATGTGGAGATGGAAAAACCCTGACAGCCTGTGCATTTCACATGAATATGGTGATGCTGAAAATATACTAGTTTCATTAGTGGTGTTCTTGCAGCTGGCTTTTGTATGTTTTGCCTAATAAAAAAGTAACTGAAGGGAGATTGAAATTATTCAGTGTTAATAACCAGAAAAGATGTTACTGGATGGCTATCAAGTAATGCAAAACTGAATGATACATGAAAGAAACACTAGCATTCCATCTTCCACCTGCTGTGGGCTTTTACAGGAGAAATGTACTTCAGCGTTTTCTTTTTCTGTGTTTGTAGTCCTGAGTACAACTGAAATAGCTGTCTACGGGATGGACGACTTGCAGAAACATTGTTGCCTTGTAGCTCTTAAAAGTTTATCTCTCTGGTCTGATTCCAATTCAAGTAAGTTATGGCTGAAAACAGTTGCTGTGGGTTGCTTACTTAGTGCATGTGAGGTGTAAGAGAACTAGATATAGTTCTCTTATTTCTCTTTTAGATATAGCTAGAAAGGTGTGGTGGTTTTAAAACTAATAAACATCTAGTAATCGATGCTAACATCTGACTGCAGCTGCACATTTTCTGTAGCTCTTTACCAGCCCACCTACAGTTTCATCTATGTGAATTTTAGTTCAAGAGTAGATTTTTATTTTCTTTTTATTTTTGAGACAAATCTGTAATGAGACTTGAAAGTTCTAAGCTAGCGTAGTTGTCATCAATGTCAAAATAACCTTCTTTCTGTGTATTTTTTATGTGGCTGTTGCCCAGTAGCGCTTGTGTTCAGAGTAGAAAGGACTAATCTTCTCTGGTGTTGATTTTAAAGCAGACTGAAGTGTGGACTGGTCCAGGTTTAGGACAGCTTTGTTGTGGAATTTATAAAGCTACAGTTGATAGAGCTGTTAAATACTGTGGATTAAAGGTTGTGATTTGGACATTGGCAGAGTTTGTGTATATCTTCAGTGACTTTTGTGCAGTGACTTCTTCTCAAGAATCTCAACGCAAGGTAACTTCACCTTCAGGGCAACAAGCTCCTAAAGGTCACAGCAGGCTACTGAATGCGTATGCGGTAAACAAAAATGTGTATCCGTTTTACGATGGAGAATCTGCAGTTCACATCTGGTAAGCAGTTGGCAAGTCAATAGCAAACTGATGTTAAAGCACACACTTTCTGTTTGCTCCATTCACTGGAAACTCCATTCACTTAATTCCCATTGTAAAATCTAGCTGGCCAGGTGTTCATTTTGCATAACTTGACCAGAAGTTTCTCAAGTGCCATAGACAGGACAAAAGCATGAAGTTCTACCCTTTCTTTAGCACACAGTTCAGGCAGGGTAGAGTCCTGCTCTTCACTTCCAAAACTATGATCCTTCAATGCCTTCCGTACGATCTGTCACTGATGGTCAAGAGCTGCATTAATCAGTGGCACAGAAAACTTAAGGGACAAGTGATGCTTTCTTTTTTAAGATTATCTCTTGTTGGAAGCTAGTGAGGATGAATTCTGTTTGGTGTATTTGGGTGCTTACTGTATCTGAGCTGATGCAGCTGAGGTGGCCTCTGGTGTGATACTTTTGATATTATTGGGAGAGGTGATTCAAAAGCAGTTTTACACATGGGTACATCAAATCAAGCCATTTAGCACTTTTTTTTATTAGTAATATTGACTCCTTTTTCTTTGTTTGTTAATTGGCTTTAATTTACAGTTTTATTCTGGGAATTGAAAAAATAGTTTCTTTCTCAGGTTGGGTGAAATGCTTGAAAATTCAGTCTGACATTTCACAAATCAGATTTTGATTAATTTGTTTACTCTTTGCTTTGGTTTTGAGACTATTCTGTAGACACATACCAAAACGAGATTTTAATCTTTTCTGGAAAAGCATGTTTGTCCTGCTTCCCTTTTAAGTTTGGTCCAGTTCATGTGATGACGTGCTGCCAGCTAGATTGCAATAAAGATTCAGCTGTGCCTATGATCAAAATCTGGCTGGTAGTCATGACCAGTTACAAGTGACTCACTGCATAGATTCATAGCTTTGGAGATGGCAAACACATGTCTGAGAATTGCAATAATCTCCACTTCCCCTGTTGTTTCACAGAGGAGAGTTTGGAGGTAGAAGTTTTTATGGAGCAGCCTGAAACGCACAGATGCATTTTAATAGTAACATGAATGCTAACAAATATTTGATGCTTCAGTTTGTCAAGATAAACGTCTTGTTCTTACATACTGGTGCTGTGTTTGGATTCCTAGTGAATAATGATACATTCCTAGTGAATACTGATGCTTGCTTCTTTTTCTGAAGATTTAATTTATAAGTATTTCATTGCTTGATTATTGTTTTTTTCTCAGTAATATTTACCAATGAACTTGTAAATGTCTGGTATTCTGTGGCTTATGCTGTTAAGAATGGTAATTAAAAGTTCATATTCCCTCTGCTTGGCAACTCATGTATCCACTATTCTAGATAATTATTCATAAACTGTTTCATTGCTTATTTATGTTTAATTTTTAGTTTTAATTCTCTGAAACTTGGCTTACTAAAACCAGGTTTATCTGTGTAAGTAGTTTATCTGTAAGTAAGCAGCATGAGTTGCTTTCACTACTTCCTCACTGAAAAATCTTACTAACATTTATGCGTCAGAAAATGAGACTTTCGGAACAAGGGTGAAGGGTATTCATTTATCTTTCTCTGTAAAGGATGAATTTGTGATATTAAATAATACAAGGACGTATTTTGCTAGAAATCCTCCTTTTCATGAACAAATCTCACAGACAGGGGAGTTGAGAATTGGAAAGGCCACCTTCACTCAAATGTTTGTATGTTGGCATGGGAATAGGTACCTGAGCACTAACGAGTATACATATTGGAGAAGTAGGGAGTCTTGATTAAGATAAGCTGAAACACCCCCTGTGTTTCTTTTAGAAGGAGAGAGTTGGCCTTCTAAGAAATTGTGAGTTTCTGTGTTGATGGCGTATGTGTCTGTACACATCTGTCCATAAATATTCTCCTGCATTCCTGTATATATTTAGTTTAGTGCTGAAATTATGTATTGTTCAGTAGATATATCCATTAACTCAGTTCCATTTTATTCTTTTCTAGGAAGAAGGATAGGTTTAGAAAACAATGGCCATTGCAGAGTAGAATTCTGTTGGCATGAAATAAAAATACAATTGGCGTTAAAAATAAATTTGTAAAACTAATATTCATAGGTAAAATACTGAGGTGATCAGAATGAATCGTGGGAGGAACTGATGCAAAATGCAGATATTGTAGAATCCAAATTATATTCACAAGGATCACAATAAATTATTTAATTATAGATATACATACTATAGCATAGAAATGTATTGCAGGTTTACAACTGATTTGCTGTTTTATGTGGCAGAATGTAGTCTTTGCATATTTATTAAAATTATTCATAAGTGGTTGCTGCCTAGATGAACTGCTTTATTCTTATGACTTGTTTCAATACATTGTCTGAACCATTTTGTCATGACATTATAATAGAAATTTGTCTAAATTTTAGAATGATCCATGGGGCATTTTCCAAAACCCCCATCACAATCTCTTAAAAATGTGTATTTGCAGTTTACATTTAAGAACACTTTCAAAGGATTTAGTTGCAGTACATGTTTTTTACATATAATTGCTGCTTTAAGAAAAAGGGATATACACTGAAAAAAAGTTGGAATATGCATTTAATTAAATTTAATGTGCTTGTCAATTCTTTGGTTTACAATTGTAAATTGCTTCTTTTAAAGATAATGTGGGATGGCAGAACATGTTTGTAATGTGGTGTTGTAATCTTCCCTCTAGATGTCCCAGCAAAGTTATAAAAGTCAGTTATATACTTTCTGAGTGTGTAGTGCCTCACAGCTCTTTCCCTGAATTTATCAGGGGAACAGGACTCTTGCTGGGGAAAAAAAAAAAAAAAAAAAAGGCATGATGGCAAGGCTTTCCACCAACCTGATATGCAGTTAAGAGTGATTTTAGATTTCCAAGAGAAATCAAACAAAAGAAGTCCCTCTCTATCAATATCCAGAAAAAACATAAGGTGGTTCCTCTTCTCTATCTTGTCAACCGTGTATTTTATTTTTCTTAAAGTAATTTGGAAAAGAACAAGGAGAAATTTCTGTTTTCAGAAAGTCAAATTTAACTTAAAACATTTCCATATCAGGAACATAGAACAATTACAGCTTGGTTGGGACTTCTTGGTTTGGGCTTGTGTAAAACTGAAGGAGTGATAATGTAGCTGGAATGTTTTGCTTTATGGCGAATACCTTAGGAATGGATTAGTGTAGTGCCATTTGCTTGGCAACATGATGTAATTTCCACTAGTTGTCAAAAGCAATTATAGGTTAATGAAATTCTGCGCAAACCGTCAGATGGACACTTTCCATTTGGTTAAACATGTCTTGGTGGAGGATAAAAGAACAATCTCTTTTTATACATTATTTCACCTTGCTGGAATACACCCAAATTCCTGTTTATAATTAAACAGAAAACAGTTCCAGAAAAATACATGTTAGATCAAAATCTAACCATGACAAATCTGCACAACAAATCAGTTTATGACTGTTGTTGCCATGACCAGGATTTGCCTATAGAAAGCTTAAGGTACAGCAATTGCTTTACAAGCAGACATAAGACGCGGTCCCAACTGCGTGCTCCCTGTTCCCAAAGAAATGCAGTGTCTGTGTGTTTATCTAGGGATTTTGCAAAGTGTCAAAATTGTTTAGATTCCAGGTGGTGCAGGAAGTCCTGTTCTAAGATTAAGGTCTTCAACATAGACATCATGCTACAAATAAAATGGGGGAAAATGAGAAATTAAAAAGCTAAAAGAAATAAAATTAAACTGCATGTGTTTTATCTTGTCTCTTTGGGGAGGTTTCTAGCTGGATTTCCCTGCCTAGGCTAAGTATCCGTAGGAGAAATCAGACGAATTTCTTTTTAGCCAGCCTATTTATACACTTTATGTCTGACTTCACCCTTCTATAAAGAAAGTAAAATATCCTTTCATAGTGATATTTCGTGTAATTCCTGAGCTCAGATATCTGGGACTGTTGTACTGGGTTTTTGGGGCTACCTTCTCTGCAGTAACTTTTAAGCAGAATAATGTGTGAAAAAATCTTTTATCCTCTGCAGAAAATATGATGCTTTGGTTCAAGCTAGTAGGATCACAGTGAAAATGCACTCTATTCAACTTATTATGTCTTCAGCAAAACAGAAAATCCTCTCATAGATTACCCCTAGGCCTCTTCCCAGCCTATGGGTATTGTATCATACTGGTCTGTGCATCCAGGTGTGCTTCTCTGGAGTGATTTGATAACAGAAATCAAATCCCAGGCAGTGATTACTAGAAGGTTTTGTTGTAGCAAGTGGACAACACAAACACCTGAAGTGATGGGATTCCAAAACCGTAGAGCCTAGTAGAAGCAATTGTCAAATTGGGGGTGACCCAGTACATGAAGAATGGCCTCAGACCCTCTGAGAAAACTTGTTTGCACAACACTTAGTGAAGGGATTTGCTGTCTTTGTGCAGACCAACGTTTTACATGTCTAGGAGAAGCAGTTTAGGAGAAGCACACGGCTGTCCGAACAGCGTCACCCATCTGTTCTTCTGTCAGCTCAAGAGATGTAGATAAAAGATATTTGATGTACTTTCTGGGAGTTTTGTAATTGAAAGAGGGTTCTCTCTGTGTATCCAGCACAAAAAGAGGCAAACTAGCTGGAAGGTACTGAGAGATCAAGACAGGTTTGTGCTTGCAGGCTAATAGTGAACCAGTTGTATTAATTTCTTTGCTAAGTCTCTGCAATTTGTGACGCTTTTTACTACCTGTGGGTTTCAGGGCAACAGCAGCTTCAGGTTTACTGTCAGCACAATTGTTTTGGGGATAAAAGATAGACCATTTGGAAAGCTTAACCTTTCTATTCTCCTTCAGAGAGCAGACAGCCCTTTTCTTTCTCAAAACAATGTAGCATCAATTTTACCAGAAAGTCCTTCAGCCTTTTTTTAACCAACATAATAGACAATTTAGGCCAATAACTACCCATGGTCAGTCCTTCAGTAACAGCAGCCAATGAGATACTGTCATCAATTTTATTATACCCTTTGCTTTCCTTTGAACCTAGTCTGTTGAGGGGGAGTGCTTAATAATGTTCCTTTTTGCAGTCTCAGAAACTTTTCAAGTCAGTAAAGAGTAACACTAACTCAAACTTTGGGCCTTGCTCCTGAAGTCTAATTTAATGTAATTGTTATTTGTGGCATTACGGAGCAGTAAACAGCTTCTTATGCCTGCTGGGGGTTTTGTTGCTGTTGGTTTTTTTGGGGTGTTGTGGGTTTTTTCACCTAATGATGCCAACAAAAGTGACCTGATGTTTTTCCTTTAATTAAAATGGGCCTTTGTGAATTAGTGTGTGGAAATCACGGGATATGGCACTAATTGGACTTCAGGCAACTGCTTCCTTAACCTCTCACAGTGAAAGTACTAGACCAAATGTTTCAGTTTTCATTTAGAAGTTTGAGAATTTTACATAGCTAGATATAAAATAAGAATTCTTGACCTTTGGGAACAAATATACTGGGCTTCTTTTCTGAATAAAACCTTTACAGCATCATTCATTTGTGGTTAATTTACCTGTGGTTTGGCTGCTTCAGCTCCCAGGTTCTACAATGGACTTCCCAAGGACATAAGAAAAGACTTTCTTCATCAGACCCATGACCCATCGAGCCCAGCAGCCTTCCCCAGGAGGTAGTAGGAGGTAACTGTTCAGGGAGAACACATAAGGCTGGTGGCTGCCTGCAGCCATTTCCCCTTGTTCTTTGCCAGCATCCAGCATCACCATATTAGGGGTGATGGAGTGTACATCCCTAATTCTTCTTCTTATCACCTATTTACAGACCTGTTGTAGGTGAATTTATCCCATTCCTTTTTTGAAGCGCCTGAGACTGTCTGCCAGCACAGTCTCCTGTACTAGCAAGTTCTGGAATTCACTAACTACTGGGTCTTTTTTCTGTTTGAACTGACCTCCTTGATTCATTGAGGGCTGAACGTGGGAATGGGATTTATTATACTTAAGATCAAATTGTTCTACTAATCAGCAGATAAGGTTAGTAGCAAAGAACCACCACTGTGGCTGGACCAGCCATAACTTTTCTGCGCCATCATGCAGAAACAAACAGTGGTTGGAGCTGGGAGCCAGTGTTTGATACAGAATGAGCGAACGTGTACCAAGGAATCCACTGCATCTTAACTCTGTATGTGCTAAAGAGCAGCTTCAGGAGCATTGGCCTTGTGAGATGGTTTGTGATTTGACTGGGGGTATGCAGGAAAGGGAATGATGAATTACTGGGAATGGGTTGAAGGTCTTGTAGTGGGACAGCAGGAGCATGGTATATGGAAGGAGGCAGTGGCACTGTTGAGCTGTGTTGGGGGCATATGAGGGGAATTAATGTCATTGCCGTATTACAGTCAGGCAAGTCAGCATGACAGTAGTGCACTAAAGAAAGAGTTCACTTCAATATGATGAATACTTGCTTCACTGAAAAAAAATCTAGATCAAGAGTGAAGTCACTGGTAACATTTATGTTTTTCTTATGTCTTTAGGCCATGATTTTACATATACTGGAAATTCACAAGTCAGATGTTTGTCAAGGATGTACAGAAATAACAGAGGATTTTGACAATGTTAATGGGTTTTAAGTATGAAATTCTAGGTGTCCTCACTGAACTAAGAAAAGTGCTGAAGGTGGCCATTTTGGAAGAAAGCACTCCCACATAGATTTTTAACACCAATTATGAATCTACGCTGCAGTAGACGAGATGAAAATCAATATTTCTGCCTAGAATTAAGACAACCTTTTTGAGAGACGAGATTAATACTGTTACTGTTTCACTCTATGTTCTCAATCAGTTAAGTATGTGCAGTTGTCATTCATATTTTGGTTTTACCTTGTTATTCTGACATAAGAGTCTCTGAGGAATGAAAGGAGAGCCAGATTGAAGAGTAAAGTGTTGTAACATTTACATATTTTTGCACTGTTGGGGAAGCCGGCTGTTAGGCTTTGAACATTATTTATTAATTTGACGCTATTTGTTACAGACCTCTGAAATATGTTACTGACAGTAACTAAACCATCCATTTCGCCTTAGGATTACTACTGATTGGTGGAGGAAGTTCAAAATGTGTTATAGCTAAAGAGAAAGGGTTCTATTAAGGGCTTGTTTTCCTAATACCCTGCTCCAATCCTGAGTTTCAAGAGAGGGTTTTTTTAGTGTTGCCACATGCACTGAAAAAAACCTCATGCTGTAGATCTTGCCCGTTGTGCAGATCACTTCCATTTGTGCTGGTGTTTTCTAAAAATGATGCAAATGAGCTTTATCTTGTGGTTGTTTACCCAATGCGTGGAAATGTAACCATCATATTCAAAGGGGTTGAACCAGCTAACTCTAAAAGCAGTTAGTGGCAACATTGATTTTTCTGTTAATTGGCTGAACCCTTTGGAACATGAAATCTCTTAAGTACAGCATTTGAAATGCATTACTGCTTTTATTGGTGTTATAATTGTTAGATTCTGGTGCTACCAAAATGTCCTGGGCGAGAGTGTACAAAACAGTTCCTGATCTTGAGAACTGAGGAGTCTGAAAGACATAACAATGTCAAAGGGAATAAAAACTTCCTGATTGCTTTATAATTTCATTATTATTTCTGATAACAGTTTACATGCTTCACAATGTAAATGGAGCTTAATTGAAAATGTTGACTTATAAGGTGGTAATTCCTTGTCATAGCATGTCAGGAGAGATTTGCTCCTACTTGGGTTGGTGGAAGAACAGCAGGAGTTTACTATATGGGAAATGGGTAAATGGAATAATAAAGCCAATGTCATTTATAGAGATGAGGAAATGAGACTGGGGGGGAAAAGGAGATGGTCCTTTTGTATCAGATTGTAGTTAAGCCAAACTAACTAAAGAGGAACAGAAAGCTGAGAACAATGCAGTGAAGAAGGGAAAGCTGCTTTTCCATAAGTTCTGGTATGGACTGGGCAGGAGTAACATATGCAGAGTGAAACGATGCTCTTTGCTATCTGGACAGTGGGGAGAGGCCAGACCTTCAGTGCTGCGAAGGAAACAGCATCAGGATTCAAAGACCAATTGCTGCAAAATTTATTTGGTTTCTGGTGGAAGAATTCCCAAGGTTTTGCAACAACTTTATTCATATTAGCCAACTTATGTTTTATTTCATTACAGTTTTACACTCCCTAGAGCTCTGACTCTCTGTCTTTACTGGGCTTGTTGCATGGGGCATCTGCATTGGAGACGTTCTATAATTCATTGAATAGCTGCATATTCTCTTATAGATGCCTATGCCCGCTGGGCATTAGTTTTAGCACTTCACTGGATCAGAGTAGTGTCTCTGACTACTGCAGAGAAATCTACAGAGATTGTCTACAGATTTGAAGGATGTTGAAGCTCTGGAGCACATCCAGAGAAGAGCAACAAAGCTGGTGAAGGGGCTGGAGAACAAGTCTTAGGAGGAACGGCTGAGAGAGCTGGGGTTGTTTAGCCTTGAGAAGAGGAGGCTGAGGGGAGACCTCATTGCTCTCTATAACTACCTGAAAGGAGGTTGTAGAGAGCAGGGAGCTGGCCTCTTCTCCCAAGATGACAGGGGGCAGTACAAGAGGGAATGGCCTCAAGCTCTGCCAGGGGAGGTTCAGGCTTGAAAGAAAAATTTCACAGAAAGGGTCATTGGACACTAGAACAGGCTGTCCAGGGAAGTGGTTGAGTCACCTTCCCTGGAGGTATTTAAGGAACGGTTGGATGAGGCGCTGAGGGGCATGGTTTAGTGATTGATAGGAATGGTTGGACTCGATGATCCTGTGGGTCTCTTCCAACCTGGTGATTCTGTGATTATGTGGAATCAGTGTCTGCATTGGAAAATGACCTTTCAGAATAACCATAAATGCTTGAGAACACTTTCAAGTATTCAGCCTCTTTCTTGAGCCAAATCTAATTAAGGAAAACTTACAGGAAGGCACTGGCTGGTTTTCCTAGAATAGCCAGTATTGCTGTAGGACAAACCAGATGTTTCAGCAGATCTCTGAAGCAGAGTTTTTCTGGGTGCTGTCTTTAATCCCTTCTCATAGTGCAAATTAGTTCCTCTTTATGCCGTCTCTGCTTGTTTGGGAGAAGTTATTACTGTACTGTACAAATGTCAAAGCACATTCCCTTCTACTGCTTAATCCTGAGGTTGTAATATACACAATTGCTAGCTAAGAATATAGGAAAATGAAGATATACATGATACTGTGAATAACAAAGAGAGGGCATATTGATGTTTATAACATATTGTTTTTCTTTCTTCTATTTATTGTATTACCTGCCTACTGACTGTTTAGTCTTACAGTTTATTTCTATAAGAAAATGTTCCTCTGAAAAATTTGGAACTTGTGTATTTGAGAACAGTAGGCAATTTTTTGTAGATGTGACAGCACAATAAAGTGGTTGATAAAGCAGAGTTGAAGAGAACAGTACAGGAGACAGAGCTACAATTTTAAAACACCACCTTTTATTATTTTGAGAAATAAAATAGCATTTTAAATTTAGATACTACTACCACTATTGTGTCCTGAAAAGAATAGCCTGCAGTTCAGAAAAAGGCCTGCATTTCAGCAGAGCTCATTGTAAAGTCCTGGCTACAGGAATGAGTGTTTGGGTATTACTGCTGAGCACTGATCTGCAGAATGAGCTATGGAACCACAGAGGGTCAGCAAATACCACCACATCACTGGGGAAGTGTCTTAAGTGACATGGGAGAAGTAATGCGCCTGCTGTACTCAGTTCTATCAGTACTATTTTAAAGTACCTATCCCAGCTGCATGAAAGATGGGAACCAATTAGAGAAGGTCCAAGCAGAGTAACAGGCAAAGTCCGGCTAGAAAAGTTCACCTGCAAGGGAAGATGGACAAAGTCAAGGGGTTTACCCTGCAGAAGTAAATGTTGAAATGTTTTCAAACATTTCACAAGTCTTTGAAGAAGAGGAAAGGAAAAGAAGTGTGCCCTTGAGTAAGAATACAGAAAAATGGACTCTAATTGACTTCTGCTGCCGGTGGAGACCTTTAAAAACATCTCATGATAAGGTAGAGTTAAACCTGTCACGAGGCAGAAGATTGAAGTAGATGAGTTCTCAATGTCCTGTCAGCCTTATTTTTCTGACTCTGTTTCTTCCTGTGTTTTTCTTCACCCTTCCTTTCCCCTTCTCTCTCCCATCTCCAAAAAAAGAAGAAAATACCTTGTGCTTTCTTTCTCCCTAAAGTTACTGAAGTAATAATTAACACCCTATTTGTTGCTGTGTGGTACCGGATGATCTTCAGGTCTGTCCACTGAGCTTTAGGTGCATAAATATTATGTAAGCACATAATATTTAAATGAACAAATATTAAGATAGTGACATCAAATCCAAAAGGGGAAAAAGGAGACCTGGCACTAAGAGTAAGGCAGTGTGTATTGTTCTTTGTTTATGCTGGGAGTTTTTGCAGTGCAGTGAAAGGAAAGATTATGCAAAACTCTTTACTGTTGGTTGTGCAAAATACAGACTTACTAACACAGTTTTTCAAGCACAGGGAGGCCTTTTCAGAGTTAGAGCTGAATATGTGGGGAAAAAAGTTTGCCCAGTAAGAGCTGTTTCAGGGGGAAGAAATAAAGGGATATCTCAAAAAAAGTTAAATGTACCATCAGACTTGCCGGGTTAGGATCACAGGACTCTGCAATCACTGAATAGTTACTCACCATGTTCGTTTGTGATCTCAGCTGGGGTAAGATGATTTAGCCTTCCATATTTCACTTTTGCCACTCAGTAAATCACCTTTTCTTGTGCCAGTATTCTTTACTATGGGGGAGATCAACCCCCTTAAGCTCACAGGGGATGCTGCCTATCCACAAACCAGGTCTAGATCTTTTGTGAGGTGAGTTCCAACAAATTCCAGCTGCCTCAGCCTCCATGCATGTGTGGAGGTCAGGCAGAGTATGTGTGCTGGCTAGTGCAGTAATGCCAGAACATTCCAATTGCAAAGTGTTAACAGCCCTCCTCAACACAGTTGAGTTCTGCCAGTCTTTACCATGAAGTGGCAGGTACTGTTGTTCCTTGTCCTTCATATTCAACCTTATAATTGTATTGATTTACAGGATACACAGCCAGCAATTCAGTATTTAATATCAAGAATATTTTATGTAACAGATTAGCCATCTCTAAGCAGAGAGATTGCTATGCTCCCAGGGATCCTCGTCATCTCAGACAACTACGTCACTGTTGCGCAGAAAGGCTTAAAATTAATGTGATTCAGAGGCCTGTGTGCTGAAATAATTATTGGAAAATAAATAGAAACATTGAGTTTTGAAAAACGTCAGTAGTAATTGCTACCCAAGTTTTGTAGTGGTGGAAGAGAAGGGAGTGAGGAAAGAGAAATAACCATTTTAGGGACTGAAGCTAGAGAGTTGAGAGACATCACTTCATCAAACCTGTACACCATGTCAGTTAACCGGTACACCATGTCAGTTAAGAGCAGTGGTGATACTTAACAGCAAAGCCCAGCAGTTTGAAAGAAGTGTGTTTAAACATATCACACATTTTATGGTTTGGGTCTTTTGCTTACTTAAGCATATGGTACGGGGAGGGAGGGGTGGGTGGGTTAAGACAAATTGGAAAGGGCTGTTTCAAGATCCATAAACTGATGATGCTGGATGCACACAATGAAAGCGTTGTTGCTCTATATTACTATTACTCGTAGAATTATTTAAAGAACTATCTGAGTGTTTTGTTGCCACCTTCCTTCTATTTACACCTCTTAGAATTTTGGTTTATGAGCAGCAAAAGCAAGCTGTCACTATTTGCTGTAAATTGAAGCCTTTAATAACTATGTCTGTTCTACAACATTTGTCAGCTTTGAATATTCTGTCAGTAGAAAATAAAAATAGGAGGAAATCTCTGCAACAATGACACTGAAAATTTATCTGCTTATGTTCGAAAAGGTGTAAAATACAAGCTTCAAGAACAAGCAATTGTAATTTTCCTTTCAGAAAAAAAACATTTACTGTGGCTAACAGTATGCTCTGTACACATCACTGCCAAAATAAATTACAAAGTATTTGTATATAATGTAGTTATATTCACAAAATACTATTAAACCACGTAAGCAGTAAGAGATGGCCAAGCAGGTATTGTTTGTCAGACTTCAGCCTTAGGTGCATTGTTGCACACAAAGGTAAGATTGGAGAGATGCTCTGAAGAGTAGTTCTGCTCAGTAACACACAGTGCTTTATCACATTGTAAAACTTGGCTGTCACATCAGGGTGTTTTAAAGTAAAAGAATTTTAAATGTAAACTGGTTCAAATAGCTTTATTTTATTTAACCAGAAAGTGTGTTAGGTAATATAAGTATATATAAAATGAGAAGTTTATATATACTGTCTATAGGAAAACCACGTGTGCTTTATTGCTCTTATTTTTCAATGTTGCTGAGGGAGATGTTCTTTGGTAATTATCCTGGGTTTTGTTTTGATGTCAGATTTTCTTTGTTGCTCAGTACTATTTCTCACTACTAAAATTAATAAAAACCCAAAACCTCTAAGAATTTAGTGTTTTTATTTGTTAGTGAAACATGTTCAGAGTAACAATGCAAGCTCTGAAGTACGAATGTTTTGTGTTGTGGTAGATCTCTTGTCATAGAACAGGAATATTTTGGACAGCCCTGGCAGGTTTTCTGCTTGTCCTTAAACACTTGTAATGGAACTGGTTCAATTCTGTGATCAGGAGTGTTATATTCAGCATAAAACACTGTTCTCTACCTAATGCAATTTCCTTTTCAGAGACTCATTTTTCTCTCATTTTAATTGTAAAAATTCTTAGGAGATAGAGTTACAGTTTTAGTCTTTGCAGATACTCTAGCAAATACCTGTCTGTTGTAGCCTTTCTGTCCAGTAAAAAAAAAGGCTAATTTTTTAATCGTGCTCCTTTTCCCTCGCAGTCAGAAAGCCAGTAGCTATCGTTTTCCTCTCCAAAAACCCATCTCAGTCACAGTCCTTCTTTGAAATTGTGAGGCTCATTTTGCCAAAAGATGAAACTAAATAGAAAGAGAAAAACACTTTCCATTTAAGGAGAGGGTGTACTAAAATTTTATCCAGTCAGAAAGAAGTATTACTAGATTGAATTCCTGTCTTCTGCAGATGTAATTTTTGTGTGACAGAGCCTTCAGTCTGCTGTCAGTGTCTCTCAAGAATAATATGGGAATGTAAAGGGGGGGGGGAAGACTTACCTAGAGAGGGATGGAATTATTCCTCTGGGAAATATTTTTTGTTTGTTTATTTCACAGCAAAGGCTTGAGTCTGTCCCTCAATGAAAGGGCAGCATGACCTAGAAGGGGCAAGCAGAGAGATGGTGACACATGAGGATTTGGTTAATTTAGAAAAAGAAAAAAAAATAATGCTTCATTCTCCTTTTTTTTTCTGTTGGATTTCCTTGGGCAGAAATTGTATTCAGTCATGATGAAAATGCTGATTTTGTCTTAGAAGTCATTGAAGCCTGTAAAACAATTTCTTTCATTCCTTAACTTTCAATATATGTATTAGGTTAGATTATGCATACCTGTGTCTAAAAGTGATTTGGGTAATACACATCTGTAAAATTACAACAAAATCTTTTCAGCCTGGAATTATATAGAAAAGAACAGCGGGAAATCAGTCCATCAGGTGACAAAACAACATTTCCAATTTTAGATCAGATTTATAGCAGATGGATAGGTGCAGACTGAGAGCTTATAGGCTTTCTGTGGCTTTACCTAGTTAGGAAGGGCAGGCATTTAGATTAAGGTAATTAATGTTGGAAACCTGTGTATTCAATGGAAAGGTGTAAGGCAAGAAGTACCAATGTAACTCTTCATCCTGCAAAGGAAATGATCAGCCAGGATGTGTTAGAGAGCTGTAAAATAAGGAACTTTACTCTGTGTTTCTCATAATCCAAGAACTATGAGAAATAATTGGGGCAGATGTAAAACAAACAGAAGGAAAGAGGGAGGTGGTTTGGGTTTTGTCACATGTTATTCAGTTGTAGAAATGGATAGTGTGAACTTGTTCCAGAAGCAGTTAGAGAAACCAGCGAAAGAAAATCCTGTTAAGTAAGGTGTTCTAGGTATGACCCCAGGTCAGGAACTCTCTAAAAGTGATGGCTAGAAGAGAAGAGGGTCTGCCAAGAATGAATGTTTGTGCAGGTCAAAAAAGACTTATTAAGCCCTGCAGTCAATAGCATGCAATGCTGCAATAAAAGAACGTGTTCAAAGAAATCTTTCATGTAGCATCCTGTTCCTTTTGCTTCTAGAGTCATTAAGAGATACCTATATTAAAGTTGAATTCTTAATGTGCAGCTAATCCAACACTTAGCTTGTAGAGAATCTCCCCTACTGCTTAATTCCCATGGCAGCAGCATAAACACATGCAGACCGGCGTGGCAGAGAAAGTGCTGTTCTATCTGAGCCTCCAGGTTCCCTGTCCAGGTATGCATCCCCGCTTCATTCTGCTGCTGTTTCAAGGCAAGACCACTCCTCTTCTAATCCCCCTCACCATTATTCCCATGTAAAAGAAAGTGAGATGCGTGAACCAGACAGGAGCTGGCACATTGATTTGGATAATGGCTGTACTGCATCTGGCTATACCATTACCCTTTCAGGTGCAATTTTTGCCTTTGGAAAGGAGCTGCATCTCAGTTTCCTGGAGATCCCTTGCATGAAACCCATGAGTATTCATATTCTGAGTGAATGTATAATATTGAGTTTGTTGGGCATGGGTCAACCTAAAGCTCTGTGGACAGAAAAACTTAATGGTGTTGAGAGGATATGAGTTGGAAGAAAGTTGTGTAGAAGTCACCTGTGGGTGGCAGAAGGAGGGGGTGATGTATAACCAAAAAGGAGATTCATCAAGACTTGTGGATGAGAATACCCCTTATTTCCTCTTGTCCGTGCACCTTCATATATCCGCCATCTGTTTGACATAATCTGTATGTGTTGCAGAGAGGGCCACATATTTCAAGTGGCATTTAGCAGAAATGGAGCTAGTGGTTGTAGTGTGCTGAGAGGTGTCCCAGAGAAGTAGCATCTCTGGCGCTTGCTCCCCACCAAGTTATTGTTTCAGAAGAACTGGTTCCTTAGTAGAGGGTAGTGCTGATAAAAGAAAAGCCCTGTTTTCCTCAGAGATGTAGTGTCTTCTGGTATCTTTTGTGTTCCTGCTGATTTGGAATGGATACATGCAGTCTACTTGTGCAAGGTTGCTGATTTGTGGTCTACACGGAGTCACTCTGTAAATACTATGATCACCTGAGAGGCTACAATTGATTCAGGGCCAGTTCAGCTTTCGGGGCTGGAAGCAATTTTTAAGACCTCAGCTGCTTCAAATTTGCTTCACTGCTCTTTCTTCAGTGCTGAGGCTGAGAGCAGGAGTGAGATACAGGGTCATATTACCTTCCAGTGTACCAGCTGCTCCCTGGGACCTGCCAAAATGTGCTCTTGTATCTTGAGGCAAACGTACTTTAACCCTCCAGTAAAAGCCGCCTGTCATTTGCTGTGTGGCTGGAGGACATGTGTGAGAGCAGCTCATGAGCTGTAAATCCACAGCCCAGGCTGCCAGCGGTGACGTGTTCATCAGATCCTGTACTGTTTGGAACTATATTCTGCACCTTAGATAATATAAGGGCCTTCATCCGTCTTGTTTTCACAAATGGTGAGCATGCATATTGTTTTTTTAGGCAAGTTTTGAACTACCTAGAACTTAAGAAATACTTTTCTTGTACCTATAAAAATCTCTCTCCTCCAGTCTGACAGAGTTATAGGAGCTTCAAAGCAACTCTATAAATATATGAAAGTTTTCTTTTAACAACACCTACTGGCCCTCGTTCTTATTTATGTTTCCTGGATTTGTAGCTCTAACAGCAGTATTTTTAAAAGTCAGATAAAGTGCTTTTATCTATTGGTTATATTTTTTGATGCTTTGGGAGATGTGCTTAGATTTTATGTTGGAAGCCAGAAAGTTATTTCAGAACCTGCTGAAAACGTTGTCTGTGAAGAGGAGCAATCATAAAGTAGGGCTTTGGGAAATCATAGGTTTTCAAAGGAGTTTCTAGTAAATATATTAGATCTGTAGTTACATTTCAAGAGTGCGCTTTTAAGAGGGATGTATTCTTGCAGAAATACTGTTTGTCATTAAGTCGTTCCTCCCAAGTAAGCACCCTTAGTTCAGCATGCTGCAAGAGTGTTTTGGCATGTAAATAACATGCACTGGGAGCAGGGCTTAATGTAGGACGAATGCTTCACTGGTGCTTCTGCTTCCAGGGAGTTCTCCCCCATGTTTGACATAACAGTCCTAGCTGATTGCTGTAATATTTTTAAGACAGCTTTTTTTGCCATATTCTGTCTCCATGTCTTACACACTTCAAATTCTGAGCAAGTATTTCTTCCTTTCAGTACAAGTGTTGTAGGTGCTGCCAGTTTAAATGATTTTTCTTTGTGAATGAGTTCACTAGTTCTGGTGAATTGGTTCAGTGACAAATGCCTTTCAAAGTTGTCCCTCAAATCTGCAGAACAGTGCTTTGGTGTGAGGGGTAATTCTGGGGCCTTTAAAACAGGAACTCTCAATATAGTTAAATGTTTTATTCACACTTGGGTGATGATGATATTTTTTTGCTTTCTTGACAGTCTATATGTAAAGAATATGTGTGCGCATAATTTAATGAATGGGTCTTTTGTCCTTTTCACCTTGGTACTTTTTCCCAACCCTAAAAACAAAAGACAAAAAGAAAAGTCCTACTTCTTAGAAACAGTTTTGATTGATGCATTGCTTCAAAATCCTAGCATCAGAAAACAGAGGAAATATTCTTTGGATAACTGGATTTTTCTGAAAGACTTGGTTTTAAAAGATGACACGTTAAAAGTGTTTTTATATCTTTGACTGGGTTAAGTGATATAGCAATGCTTTTGATATAATGTTTGTGTTCCATCTGAAGGCAGTAAATATTTTTTTTTGATCTGCCTCTGATATCCCTGTGTGTAGTAGAAATTCTCCCCCTAACTGAAGCATATCCATCATCGCACATCCTGATTCAATAAGAGATGATATCTTATTATCCTTCCAGTGAGTCACTGTGTTTATAGATTTAACTAGTATTGTCCAGATGTATCAGCTTTGATTCAGCATGGTTGGTACTGTGGGACTTACTCCCATGCTATGCATACTGTAGGTTGCTGTTGTGTGGTGCTGCACCATCCCACAGACCCTTTACATCTGTGAGTGGTATCAACAGATAACAATTGAGTTTTAGCAGTGCAGAGTTTATACATTCAATTTTGTTAAAAATGGGGAAGGCTTCAGTTTAGCTTATAATACTGAAACGTCTCATCTGATTTGGTAGCTAGAAGTTTTCACATAATTTTTCACAGCCGTCACAGAAAATTGCACATATATATATTTACCCTTGTTTGATTATTCAGCTCACAGTAAATAATCACCAATTCTACATGGTTATTTCAGTCTTTTGAGAATTAAAAGGTATAAGGTATATTCACATTGAAACTTTGAGAAGTCTTAATTGTGATAGAGTCGGTAACAATGTTTTCACTTACAGATATATGCTTCTTTTTAGATCTGCCTCTGATATCCCTGTGTCTAGTAGAAATTCTCCATCTAACTGAAGATGACATTGCACGTAGCTTTGTATGTTGTTTAGATATGTCCATTTTAACTGACTGTGAATGATTAGTTGAAAGTAGTTTTGTTTTCTTCTTGTAATTGCAGTATGACCTCCCAAAAAATCTATAAAAGGATATAGAAAGAATGCATAATCAGGTGTGCCTTCTTAATGATGAAAAATAAAGTCAGATTTCACAAGGTCAGAGGTCACTAAAGACATCTTTTCTTATTTGTGCATTTTCATGAAGTATTTTTAGAAAATAATTGAGGAGACCGTCTTGCAAATAAAGCAGAAGACACACGAAAAGCTGGGGTTCCTTGGCAGGAGCTGTTGCTGGTAATGCAGAAAGGGGAGTAAGTTAATTACAGGATCATAACAGTCTGCAGATGTTTATGAGTACACTAGTCAGAGTGGTTTCTCTTAGCTTATTACTAAGCTGGATGTGGACAGTTTTAGCCTGAATGCCAAGGAATTCTTCCTCAAAGCAAGATACAAGTGAATTAACTCTTTAAATTGTGCTTTGCCCTGAAGTACTTAAAACGCATTGTTAGCAATATTTAATAAGGGGAAAGTCTTTCAATGCTTGGAGCATGGGCTGGGTTCTGTTTCTGGCTGCTCTGGTGCTTAAGGCACTTGTCTTGGGGGCATCCAATTACAGCAATCTGTTAACCTCTTTGGAGGAGAAAACTGAAACCTGTATCCTGAGAGATGAATGATACAGACCTGAGGGCAGACAGCTCACAGAATAGGCTTCTGATTAAAATATTACTTCATTCTTAAGTACTGATTGGGGAATTTCAGTGAAACAGATGAGATCCTGATATAGAAAAATTCTTGCATTTCCT
Organism: Clamator glandarius; assembly: GCA_033459285.1. Taxonomy (NCBI): domain Eukaryota; kingdom Metazoa; phylum Chordata; class Aves; order Cuculiformes; family Cuculidae; genus Clamator; species Clamator glandarius. The sequence continues at coordinate 3,841,916 of JAUNZM010000046.1, forward strand.
GCTGTAGAAGAGTATTCGAGCAGGCTGGAAGCAGCCTAACTAGCCAGCTTTTAGAAAGTCCTCTGCAGGAGAGCGGTATTTTCACTGCATTTTTGAGGGGCAGTTGCTGGTTTCCCAAACAGGTGTTCCTGATGGTTATCACATGCTGGTAGCAGCCAAGCAAAGGATAAAAGTAATTCTCGAGGAAGAAAAGGTGCTTATTTTCAAGCAGCAAAGGCGTGGTCCAGATAATTTAGAAGCTGCATTTTTAACCTTTGAAATCTCTTTGTTTAATGCCATAGACTTGCTAAATTAGAGGAGGTGAGAACTTCGGTGATGAACAGAATCAGACATAAATTCCCCAAGTCAACTCCATGCAAATGTTATGGGCTCCCAGAGGAGCATGCTTCAGAGGAGTTACTGGGATGTCTGGGGCACTGGGCTGGCCAAGCGGGCTCAGGAGAGGTGTTGTTTTAAAGCCCCAACAGGTCAGTAAGTAGATGCAATGCAAGGTAAAACCTTTCTTCACATTCTTCAGTATTCACAGGCCACTTAAATCTAAAAGATGTATTGGGACTACAGCATAGTACTTCATACTGCATAGATCCAGCCACAAAGGTGTCTTTCCAGTGACAAATCCTCTGGCCCCGTGTAGCCTTCCCGTGTAGCCTTTTGTGTCCTATTTTTTTCTGGCTTACAGTTGGTCATCTCCTATATTCTGGGGGTGCATGGCTAATTAAAAAAAGGCTGCCTTGCTGCATCACTGTGTATTTGTGATAGATCTAATAGTTAAGGTCAGCCATGTCTTCTGAGGTCAGAGCTCATTTGATCATAGTTGTTAATTCTTCCTTAAGAGAGACTGGCAAAACTTGAGTTCTCCATTTTTTATTGTATTATCCAGGCCTCTTCGTACTTTCCTGTCCTTAAAGCTAGAATGTGTTTTAAACTTTGCAAAACAATTTTCTTCTGTTCTGGTGGGATTTCTTCAGTCCTATCAAGTTGAAAATCAGTCATTCCCAGAGAAGAGTGAGAGCAGGTATGGGGAAGAGTTATTACCTTCATGTTTTTTCACTTGCAGATCGCTGGTGTTGGTCCTGGCCATTCATTTGCCGATGTTTGCTGTGCTGTTCAGTGTGACTTGGCTGCTGTGTCACTCTTCTGATTCTGAAATGTATTGTCTGTCCAGGTTGACAGCTTTCATTGTGCTATCATCTTGGCTTTGTACCTCTGGATAAAATTTCTTGCAAACATAGTACTTCCTTCTCCTGTCTGGCTGATTGCCAGTGGATGTGAGGCTGTGGTGTTCACTGTCAAGATTTCAATAGGGTTTTTCAGGTTTGACATTCCCTGAACTCTGTGGTGCTCATCCCTGTTTGAGCCTTCCAAAGGGGCAGTTTAAGTTGGTACCTTATGGAGCTGAAGAGTATTCTTGTCTTTCAAAGAGGTTGTCACTGGAAGAACAGAAAAAGTGCTCCCTCATAGGGAAGTAAAAGGATTGTAGAATCCAGTTAATCCCCAGACCTCTAGAATGTCCATTACACTTTTTTTCAGTTATTTTCTGCAGTGGAAATAAGAGAACTTCAGGAGTTTGTGTCATTTTGTCTATTTTTGTTCATGTCTATCCATCTGAATCTTGTATCTTGTTAATTAAATTTAAACCTCACTGCAGACATTCCAGTGGATTTTAATCTAATCTGCTGATGTCCTTGTACACTCAGCAGTCTTGTGCAGCTGAAACTCATAGTTCTGCTTCTTCACTGCTTGCTGCTGTCTGTGCTACCTTGGCTGAGAACTGCTTCTTCTCTTTCAGTACAAACCAGTGGTAAAGGAATGACTCGTCCCTTTCTTGCACTGACATTGACCTTAGCAGAATTACTCCTTTTCTATGTGTGAGCAAGCGAGAGGAGAATCAAGTCTGTAATCCTGAAAAGAAGAATTGCTTAGATTTGTTCTCATGAATAAGTACTGAGTCCTAATTTCACACTATTTCTGGTGTTGAGATGGATACATCTGTATATTAGGCATTAAATAATAGTTCTGAAGCAGGATTGAAAATGCAGTGGTTGCAGTTGCTCTGTGATGACCTTGACTGTGTAACTCCCCCCAGCAATGGCACCCAGCAAGCAAACCACATCAGTTTCCAGCTTTGTGCATTTCCTCCTGATGTTGGCTGCTTTTGCCATCCAGCACTCTGGCTTTTGCTTACTTTTAGAATGGATCAGGAGGGTAAATTATTATTAAGAAATTGTGTGCACTGAATGGCAGGCAGTTCTTTTTGAATTATTGTAAAGCAGCTTTGTTTTACAATTGAACTGATGCATTTTAGGTGAAACTATAAAGCTTGTTGTTAGGTAATAATTCCATTGCAGCAGACTCCTGACATTTCTTTACGAAGTTGAAGTTCAGCTTCCTGAGATGCAGCGATTTTAGCACAGCTTGGTCAGATCTTCCATTGTAGAGAAGGCAGGTTTGAAAGAGGTAGCATCACTTTGGTGAAGTTACATTTGGGACTCAGACATGTGCAGTGTTAATGCCTTGTGTTTGACTCGTGGAAAGAAGGCGTTTTCATGTTTTCACATTAGTGATTCTCAACCATGAAATTTCAATTCCTTGAGAAACAACTTCCAATTTGTGGGATAGACTTTCTACTATCCCTGGAATAAGAAATTACTTCTTATTTGTGTTGCTTGCCTCTGTGATTAAGGTAGCTGAATAATTACTTTCTCAACTCCCTTTGGACTAACAGCAATGCTGTTCACATATTACTCCTGAATAGAACAAGAGGATAAAAACATAATAGGTTAAATATAAAGGAAAAGGACCAGATATATTGTTACTGAAATTTAGTTTTACCAGCTGAGATTGTAACAGTGAAGTGGGGTTTTTTAAAGAAAAAAAAAGAAAAGAAAGATCAAACTCCTTCTTGTCTGCTCCCTCCACTCAAACACCTTTTTGTCTCTAGAGGATTTGCACTGCAGACTCTGTAAGAAATGACTCGTTAACAACAATAATAGCTGAGCTGTCATTTCTTGGATGTTTTGTCTTCATTTTTTAACAGGTCTTAGTGATAAGCTACGTGTAACTACACTTACATGTAGGAGAGAGTAAAAAACAGCATGTTTTTATGGTAATGAGATGTCGCATGATTTCTTGCCATTTGCAGTTTGTCAAAGTATGTTCAGGACGATACCTTAACTGCCTCCCACTGTCTCCTGTTTGCCAGTGGCAAAGACCAGATGGGGTGAGACTTTGCCAAAAATTACCACCCAGTGGCAGGAAAGGACTTGCAACAAATCTGGATCACATGGTCAAAATCTTCAACAAGTGTAGGTAATGCAAGGAAAAGTTGTGCTGCAGTGTGGTCTGTGAAGGGTCAGTGATGCATCCTTGGAGCATACTGAATCAAGGAACTTTGGAAGCATCCCGATGTCTCTTGCTGTAGCAGTATCTGATTTGGATGCTGTTCTGCAGAGTTACATTCCCTCCTGACCAGTGTTTCAGTGAGTGGGCCCCGAGGAAAGCCATGCATTGATCTGATGGGGATGCTGCAAGATCATTACTGCTGAACAAGCCAAGGCGTTGTAAACCTGTCACACTAACATAGCAGTGCCTGTAACAAGCTATATTCATACAATCTGGTAGGAAGGGAAAAACACTTCCTCTTGCAGCTGTGAGGCAAAGCATCCAGTCAGCCTGTCCTTGTGCTCTCGGATTTCTGGACTATCAGTACTGTCTGGGCTGTATTTATTTGTGTGCCATTTGAACTTTCAAGATGTAGTAACCAGCCCAGAGATCAACAAGACATACATCACAAAGCAGAGGTCCAGGAGAAAAAAAAGTTTAAAAGTGGTCTGCTAGAAAAAGATCAGTAGTGTCAGACTGAAGATACCTATCCCAGAGGAGTCATTTCTACCTTTCTTACCAAGGACGAGTGAACGGGGCACCAGGCACTCCCCTCACCAAGTCATTCCAAAAGCAGCTTAGGACTAGGGACTCATCCCTTGTAAGAGAACACAGCGGTCATGTAGGAAGATGTGTAGATGGTCTCAGATGAGATTGGTAGACATGTGGCTCTACACACAAACTAATTTAGCCAGTAAAAGACTCACCCATTTGTTTTTTACTAAGCTGTTTGTGGTGCAGGAAGGAATGTTGGGATTTTAAACTCAGCTTTTATGAAAAAAAAGCAAATGAAACAGCAGGTATGAAGGGTTGCAATTTTAAAATCTCACAACAAATCGTTCCGCTTTCATCCCTGCCAGAATGTATCTAGAAACATAGGGAGTGATTTGTCTGAGGTGGGACTTGATCTGAGGGTTTCAAATAAAAGTAGGTGAAATGGAGAAATATGTTTCATAAGAGTTACCTCTTAAAATGTGTTTGTAGCTTAAAAAAAGGTGATGAAGTTGGTGGTAACCTGCTCAGAGCACATTTCAGCATTATTTTTGCTTATTATACATCTGTCATGGTGTGTGTGTTTTTAAAGCATAATTCTATGTGTGTTTCCAAAGGCCAACATCAGGAAGATGAGCAGCAACAGGGGTTTGAGTGGATCCTGCAGCGACAGGAGTGGTGGAAATGGATGCTCAGTGCTGGCTGAAAGCCTGTTATTTGCAAGCTGACTGACAGCTGGTGTTAAACACTTGATCCCCCGTCCTTTAAATTAGGCAATGGAACAATACCATTGGCAGATTGCCCAGATAAAAACAGCATCGCGATACCTAGGGAAGCTTCTCTGGGAAAAATTATGATCATTCTGCTTAACCCCCTGTTTTCAGATGCAAAATTATCAATGAAGCTTAAAGGATTTAACCCTACAATCTCCAGGAGAAACACTAACCCTGGTAAATGCAAAAGATTGGGGTTTTACTTTGAATTGAAGCTGGAAGTTTGTTGCTGTTCTGCTAGATTGAAAGTATCCCTGTAGCTGCAGGAAAATAGTAATACTCTTTGTTTCTGCTGCTATATTGTATGCCAAGTAGTCTTAGCCATCTTATTTGGTGATTTATTTGTTATCTTATGCTCATCTATGGACAAAGGAATTATGTGTAAATTTTATCTATAAATCCTGATTGGAGAGCCCTGTTTCTGGATTTATCAGGTTCAGTTCTCAGTAGACAGCGTAGCTGAGCCGCTGAGAATGCCAAGTGCCTGTTACTCAGCTGAGAAAATTCCATAGTAGGTCACTTCTGCTGCCACTGCAGTGAAAAACTGTGAAACTTGGGAATTTCATTCAACACAGAAAATAATTAGAAGCTTCAAGACAATCAGCAGGACTCGGATTCCATAGCAGTTCTCACAATAGCAAGAGGATAAGTGTGGATATATTAACCCATGATGTCCTCCTAGAAGCCGTATGTCTTGCTTAACCTGATGGTAGAAGAGTTAGCAGCATTTTATTATATTCAGTTCCCCTCATTTGCAAAAGAAAACAACACGAAATGTAAAAGAGGTACTTAAATGCTTGAAAACAATTAAGAATTTGTAGCCTTCTAGATGCTCAATGTAAGATCAATTGATATTATCAAAGTACAGTGTTTTGTGTTAAACTCTGCCAAAAAATATATCAATTTGTTTATATGTAGATAAATAGATATTTAAAAAATAGAGATAGTGCTCATCTGTTTTTTACATATTGTTCCAATGAAATGGGAAATGCTTGTTCCTAGGTCTTAAGCTGGACACCTGCATGAATTGCAGTGCTACTGTAAACATTTCTCAGCATGGACAGGTAGACCCTGTCAAAAAAAAGCAGGACAAATTCTTAAGTTGTCAATATTGTCACAAAGTCTCCCTGCAGAATGAAGTTGTTTGACAAAGTGTTTCCCTGGTGATTTGGCTGCAGATGAAAATGTCTTCAGCAATAAAATTCCGTGCTCGGGTCTCGGCTCTCTGCACTCATCAATCAGCAAATGACATGCCAAGGATCTCTTTTGCTGGATTAGTTTAATATGGTGGGGAAAATATGTAAGACATGGATATCCCTTTGAATTTCTATACCTAGGGAGTTTTTGACTTGTAAATACACTTTAAAAAAAAAAAGACATTTATATAGTGCCCACATCTTCTTTTAATAATCAATAGTGCTGCAATAGGACTAATATAAAACTATTTTTCATGTACACAGATTTTCTTGTCTAGAAATAATACTTGCTTTCAGAAAATCGCTGTCAATCACAGGAAAGGGAGCACTGGGGAAAGGGTGAAGGATAGAAGTATGTTTGGTGACAGCATTTCTACTTTCAGTGCACTGTCCTTTGTGGTTTAATATATTAATGTTTTGCCAGCAAATGGTATTTTGTAGCGGGTTTGTGGCTCTGTGTGTTGTAAACACAGTTTTGATGGGGATAATCATGTTCCATATCTGCTGATACTCTCATAAGGTAGCATTAATGGCTTTAGAAAGTTCAATTACATGGCTGCAAAGTAATAAATCATCTTATCGTTTAATTGCCTCTAATATAACAGCAGCAAATATCTTCTGGGAAGCTGCCTCCTGTGTTACTAAATGACTGTCAATGATGAAGCTGTTTTCCTTAAAGGATGCTCTATTAAGAAGATCATTTCACAGTGTTTTATGCTACATCTGTTGCTGCCACTACTAAATTTTATAAAGGAATTTAAAATATGACAGATGTCAGTAATAACTTTTATTTCATGCCTGCTTTTTAAGGGAAAAATTTGAACTTATTGCAATTCCCATAAAGATTTAGATGAAATATTTCATACTAAATCCTTTTAAAATACTTATTTTAAAATATTTTTTGAATGATCCAGAGCAATCTCTTAAAACACATTATAGCAGATCCACTCTGCATAGTGCATGTCCACCTACTGAGGGAAATAGTAAGAAAAGTCATTTATTTTCCTACTTAAATGTCTCAAAACAAAGCCACATCTAGTCAGATCAACCACCTGAGCGTGAAAAAGCGAGCATCGATGGAAAGATTAGTATCTTGTATAGAAAAAGAGAAGTGATAAAATTATAAGAAGCAAGGAAAGGAAGGAAGAAAGTGGTGCAGGAGGAAGACCAGTAAGAAGATGAAGGCTGATAACCTGGAAAGGGAAGAGGAATGGGAAGGGCCAAGGTTCTCAACAGGGAAGATAAATGAGGAGAATCAGCTGATTAGGCAAAGGGAAGAGATAGGGAGGAAGTGCAGTAATAGCAGAAAACTAGAGAATTAGTAAAAACAGAAATCAAGGACACCAAATAATCAAAGGATAAGGTTTGGATATTGACTGCCTTTTCCTTCCATTACCAGTCAGTAGGTGGGGGAGGGGGGTGATGGACAAACATCAAAGGCACAACCAGCTTCTATTTTCTTGCTTGTCTTCCTCTTAGGACTCTGGGTTTCTATTGTGTGATTTTGATTCACCATTGTTACTTTGAGTAGGCCACGCTTCCTTTAATACTACTGTGTTGCTAAACTCTGACTACTTTCAATTATTTCAATCATTATTTTGGGATCATAGTTTGAACTAATAGACTTTAAAATTATTCTGAGCAGTTTTGGTTTGTCTCTTTTCCTCATGCTTCTAGAACAGTGCAGTTTCAATACATCCCCTTACCTCTTTTAATGCAGTAACTAGCAAACACTTTGATATGATTCCTCCAGCATATTAAGGGTGCAGAGCCTTCAGTGTGCTAAGTAATCTTAAGCATCTCTCTGTCCATAGGGAGGTACAGACCTAGATGCAGGGATGTGAGCAGGGATGCAAAACCCTTGGCTGTGCTGGGGCGCAGTCTTTCATTTGCTGGCTAGCAAAAGTTATCCAGCACAGGAGGATAAAAGAGCAAGGCCTTCTGCAGGATAAATCCTCACTACCTATTTGTTCCCCAGAAGAGAGTGGAACAGGGAGTGTGCCCTGCCCTTTTCGTTGGGCAATTTCCTTACAGCAGTGGTTCACACATCCTTAATGCTTTACAGGGTAATGGGTAGGTTGTAAACTAATGGCTGTTTTCAGCCTCTGACTTGTAGGCTATAACAATAAGAATACATTCTATTTCAAAGGGTAGATTTTTTAAAGGAAAAAAATATTTTTTTTCTGAATTCAGGAGGTAGGAGTTAGGCAGCACTTAATGTATTGAATGCAGTGAGAGAAAATTTGAGCATAAGGTACAGAGACATGTAGGTTGGGTTTGGATGAACACATTTATGTGTGGAAAATTATATACTGCCTCAACAAAAATTACTTTTTCCTTCAGAAAGAAAATGTTGTTTTTTCCCATGTATTGAGAGGAGTTACAGATCTTCCATTGTAGCATCTATAGTATTTATCCCTTTAAACATAAAGAGCAGTACTATTAAATTAATTTCTTCAAAAATTATGGAAGACTCCTTCAGAGAAGTGCCTTCCTTCAAAATGCTTTTATTTTATGTACTGATTATTTTACCTTGAAGCTGTGAACCCCTGGCCTGTTTTTCATTGTTCTGACAGAGTTAAAAGATACACCAGAAGTGTATTCCCCAAATAATTTCCAAATTAAAAAAAAATATTCAGAAAGTCTGTCAGAATATCCGATCTGAAGTTGCCAGTACTGAAATAATATTTCAATAATATAGTAAAAAATCAGTAAGAACAGAGTCAAGTTAAGTAAATCATTAGTAGGGTTTTACAAGGATCCATCTTAGGACTGGTACTTTTCAATATCTTCATAAATTACCTGGATGCAGGCCTGGAAGATTTACTAATGAAGTTTGCTGACATGAAACTGGGGGAGCTGCTGACACTCTTGAGGGCAAAGAGGCCCTGCAGAGGTGTCTAGACAAATTGGAGAGCTGGGCAGTCACCAACCACATGAAGTTTAAGAAGGGTAAGTGTCGGGTTTTGCACTTGGGACACAGCAACCCTGGATATATATACAGACTGGGGAGCAAGAAGCTGGAAAGCAGCCCTGCAGAAAGTGATCTGGGAGGTTATGGTTGATGGCAAGTTTAACATGAGCCAACAGTGTGCTCTGGCAGCCAAGAGAGCAGCTGTGTCCCAGGGTGCATCAAGCTAGCCAGTCAAGGGAGGTGATTGTCCCACTCTACTCTGCATTGGCGTGGCTCCAGCTTGAGTTTTGGGCACTGCAGAATAAAAAGGATGTCAGGCTACTGCAGAATGTCCAGAGAAAGGCCACAAAGTTGGTGAAGGGTCTAGAGGGGAAGCTGTATGAGAAGCAGCTGAAGGTACTTGGTCTGTTCAGCCTGGAGAAGAGGAAGACTGAAGGGGGACCTCATAGCAGTTTACTGCTTCCTCACAAGGGAAGGAGGAGGAGCAGGGACTGATCTCTTGTCTCTAGTGACCAGTTACAGGACTCAAGGGAATGGCAGGAAGATATGCTAGGGGAGGTTTAGGTTGGATATTAGGAAAAGGTTCTTGACTCAGAGAGTGGTGGAGCACTGGAACAGGCTCCCCATGGCAGCAGTCATGGTGCCAAGCCCGACAGTATTCAAGAAGTATTTGGACGAAGCACTCAGACACATGGTGTAAATTTTGCGGTTGTCCTATGCGGAGGTAGGAGTTGTACTTGATGATCCTTGTGGGTCTCTTCCAACGTGGGTGATTCTGTGAAAAATGTGTTTCCCCAAGGCCAGGTCAGGATTAATGTAAATACAGGTGTAATGTGAGGAATAATAGCATATGTAGTTACAGCCCTATTAAACAAAATAGCAAGTAAAGATGTATCCTGGAAAAAAAATCTAGATCAAAACAAAACCTTGTTATTTTATCTTTGCCACACTGTTTTTATTTTGGCTATCTACAGCTGATCTTCAATGCTTTTACAAGAGAAAGGTACTCACAAGAATGAGAGTTTTCAGGAGAATATCTATCTCCAGTTTGTTTAGAGCATGCTCTGTGTTTGGTTTGGATTTTGGCTCTTTTGCCTAGTCCAGAGTGGGAATGCGTTTGGGGCAGCAATGGGTTTGTGACACGAGGCAGTGGAACTGTGTCAAAGGTGCGGGGTCATCCGCAGGGAGTAAAACTCGGTTCTTTGAAACATTGCACAGGGAAAAGAGGCAATTCTTAGAACAGCTTGGATGAATGAGTGCAGAGCGAGTCCCGAGTCAGTTGGTGCTGTTTGCAGGATGATGGGTGTTGCCATAGTGACTAAGAATGGGGAAAACCAAGGAGTTTTGAAGAGGATATCAGCTAGGGTTTTTAATGCTGACCTAGCATATGACATCTGCCAGAACACCCCGCTGGGAAGATGAGCAGTGTTGTGGTATGAGTGCATGAGAATGCAGAGTTCACACGGCATCTGCTAGCAAGAGACTGAAGTTGTGGGTCGGGCGGATGGTGAAGTGGTGAAAATAATCTCACCTTGTGTGCACATATGCAGGGTATTCCCAAGTTATCTATTGGCACATTTCCTAGCAGAGCAACTGCTTCTGCTTCCTTGCCTGTTCCTGAAAACGATGGGTTTATTTCAAACAGTGACTGCTATAGTTCCCAGGTCACCTATGTCTTGAGCGTACTGCCCTTGCGTCCCAGAGGCTGCATGGGCTGTCCCACCCTGGCTCCCTAGTTCTCTCAGTGAATCAAAAAAAACCTATGAAGAATAGCTGTTGGCTGACATTTTCCTTGTGCTTCACTGGTAGTTTTGTGCTCTTTGTAAGTTTTTGTCTTTACTTGGGGAAAACATGGAGTTGACATCTGTGCTTAGGAACAGATTAGGAAGGTGGGTTACCTGCACAAGTGTCTTCACAAGGGTCCTGCATCTGCATTCTTAGGATGTAATCTGGATGTTCAGAGGCAGACGCTAAGTTACAGTTGTAGGCAGCTCCCTGGACCTAGTGCTTATCCCTTGAGACTGAGGACCCAGTCACTCTCTTCATGGAGCTGCAAATTTTTCACAAAGAGTGAGGCCAACTGTTGTGGTTGGAGCCAGGTGACTTCTCTCTTCAAGCAGATAGTTTGAGCTGTACTATGTCTATACTTTACAGTAAGTCACTACCCATGATTTGCACAAAAAAAAAAGCCTCATTTTTGCTTCAATAAGAATTATTGTCTTTTACTAAATACATGAAGCCCATGGAGTGGGTACAGTACTAAAGATGTTGAGTAAATAAATTGTGGGTATGAAAGAAAGTCGGGACAGAGTTTGTATCTATAACATGGAATCAGAATCTGGACAAGGCTAAGAACTGCTTGAGATCAAAATATATGGCTGCTCTGATACAAAGTAAATAGTGTTTTTAAAATTAATGTCCTTGGCATTGGCTATGTTAATACTTCCCTTTTGCAACATTTATTTTTTCATTAAGGAAGCTTATTTGACTGAAAGATGGATGTGAAGAAGTGACAAGCACCATGTATGTTTAAACAGGGAAGGGTCTGCTGAAGTCTGCACTCATGCAGAACGTTCTTGGTCTTGAAGTAATGGTACTGAAAATCTTAAACTAAGAGGAACTTGCACAGCATTTGGGTCATATGTGCCTTGCATCAGTCAAGAGCCCCCCATATTCTTCCTCTGAATTCACATGATCTGCATGCTCATCTATTGCTTCGTTCTCTACATGTTCCCTTTCTTCACCTAAGTGAGAGTTGCCAGTGCATTTCATGCAGTATACTGATGCTGTCGTCTTTTTCTGATGCCAGAGTCAGCTAATTTTCCATACGTGAAGCTTTGTGTGTCTCTTCATCCCTCTTCTGGCCTCATAGCTCTTCTTTCCTCCTTTCCATACTTTCTCTTGCTCAGTCTTTCTTCTTCTTCCTGAGGCAGATTCTGGGTGTCAGCATTTCTGTCTAAAGAAAGGAACTCCTAGCAGATCAGGAGAAAGCCGTCCCCAAGTTCCGGAAAAGTAGCAGGCGGGGTAAGAAACCAGCATGGTTGAGTAGGGAGGTCCTGAGAGACATCAATAGGAAGAGGAGGGTCTACGACCTCTGGAGGAAGGGGCAGGCATCCTGGGTGGACTATAGGGAGGAAGTGAGAATGTGCAGGGAAAAAGTCAGGAGGGCTAAGGCCCAACTAGAAATGCGATTGGCCAAGTCTGTGAAAGACAACAAAAAGTCTTTCTACAAATACATCAACAGCAAAAGGAGGCTAGGGAGAATCTCCAGTCCCTAGTAGATGCAAAGGGAACAAGAGTAACAGGGGATGAAGACAAGGCTGAAGTACACAATGCATACTTTGCCTCAGTCTTTAACAGTAAGGAAAATTGTTCCCTCTGTGCACAACCCCAGGGGTTGGAAGAGCGGTATAAGGTTCCCACGGTCCAAGAGGAGGTGATTAGAGACTTGCTTGCCCGGCTAGATGCCCACAAGTCTATGGAGCCGGATGGAGTCCACCCAAGAGTTTTGAGGGACCTGGCGGATGTGCTGGCCAAACCCCTTTCCATCATCTTCCAACAGTCCTGGATGACTGGGGAGGTTCCGCTGGACTGGAGGCTGGCTGATGTCGTGCCCATCTATAAGAAGGGGCGCAGGGAGGATCCAGGGAACTACAGGCCTGTCAGTCTGACCTCGGTACCGGGGAAAGTCATGGAGCGGGTGATCTTGAGTGCTATCATGAAGCACTTGCAAGAGAACTGGGTGATCAGGCCCAGTCAACACGGGTTCATGAAAGGCAGGTCTTGCCAGAGTAATCTGATCACCTTCTATGACCGAGTAACTAAACTCTTGGATGAGGGAAAGGCTGTGGATGTGGTCTTCCTGGACTTCAGTAAAGCCTTTGATACAGTTTCTCATAGCATTCTTGCTTCGGAAACTGTCGGCCTCTGGCCTGGATGGGCGCACACTCTCCTGGGTGAAAAACTGGTTGAACGGCCAGGCCCAGAGGGTGGTGGTAAATGGTGTTAAATCCAGCTGGAGGCCAGTTACAAGTGGGGTTCCCCAGGGCTCAGTCCTGGGTCCAGTCCTGTTCAATGTCTTTATCAACGACCTGGATGAAGGCATCGAGTGCTCTCTTAGCAAGTTTGAAGACAACACTAAGCTGGGTGGAAGTGTGGATCTGCTGGAGGGTCGGGAGGCTCTGCAAAGGGATCTGAACAGGCTGGACTGCTGGGCTGAGACCAGCGGCATGAGGTTTAATAAGGCCAAATGCTGGGTCCTGCACTTGAGGCACAACAACCCTATGCAGTGCTACAGACTAGGAGAAGTCTATCTAGAAAGCTGGCAGGAGAAGAAGGACCTGGGGGTGTTGGTTGACAGTGACTGACCATGAGCCAGCAGTGTGCCCAGGTGGCCAAGAAGGCCAGTGGCATCTTGGCTTGTATCAGAAACGGCGTGACCAGCAGGTCCAGGGAGGTTATTCTCCCTCTGTACTCGGCACTGGTGAAACCGCACCTCGAGTACTGTGTTCAGTTCTGGTCCCCTCACCACAAGAAGGATGTTGAGGCTCTGGAGCGAGTCCAGAGAAGAGCAACAAAGCTGGTGAAGGGGCTGGAGAACAAGTCTTATGAGGAGTGACTGAGAGAGCTGGAGTTGTTTAGCCTGGAGAAGAGGAGGCTGAGGGGAGACCTTATTACTCTCTACAACTACCTGAAGGGAGGTTGTGGAGAGGAGGGAGCTGGCCTTTTCTCCCAAGTGACAGGGGACAGGACGAGAGGGAATGGCCTCAAGCTCCGCCAGGGGAGATTTAGGCTTGAGATAAGGAAAACATTTTTCACGGAAATGGTCGTTAGGCAATGGAACAGTCTGCGCAGGGAGGTGGTTGACTCGCCTTCCCTGGAGGTGTTTAAAGTGAGGGTGGATGAGGTACTTAGGGGCATGGTTTAGAGATTGATGGGAATGGTTGGACTTAACGATCCGGTGGGTCTCTTCCAACCTGGTTATTCTATGATTCTATTTTTTTTTTAAACTGTAGTGGGAGCAGGTGTTGCGAGGATATGGAGAAAAGGGGTCATCATTAATGTTGGCAAAGAAGATGACAGCCATCCACTGGCTTTTCAGTCTGTAGGTCATCACCCACAGACCTGGGTGGCTGAAACAGCTGCATCTGCTAACTAACTGCAAGAGTTCACAAACCCTATGTGTGGACCTTCCCTCTTTCATTTTCTTGTTTTCACCAAAATCAATATGACATAGCCCATTGCCTGGGACATTCCTGAAACGCTGGAATTCATCAAATAATCCAGCATCCTGCAATTACCTTGTCATATACAAATACAGGAAGAAATGTCACTCAGCCAACGTTGATAACATTCAGGGATGAAAACTACCCTACTATACTTATAGGTTGTCAGTGTTTTTCCAGGCTACGCTGAATGTCTCACAGGTTTTTTACAAAGGTGCCCTACAAATTGATCTAACATGTCCTTGGCAAAACATCGGGGCAGACTGTTATTCTGTGGGTCTCCCTTCCATTGTGTTTGTTCCTCGCCACTGTTTTTGTCAGTTTTGCGTGGGCTTATGGGCTTGGAGTGACGACAAAGTTTTCTCCACAACCTATATGTCCCTCTGTGTAGTTACACCTTTTGATTCATACTGTCTGATTTGTCTGGGGTTTTTTAGTTACAAAAATTCATTGATCTATTTTCTTTTCTTTACCTTTTTTTTCTCTGACTGGCCTTTCCCATCATTAATATAATAGTCTAGTACCCAAACAGTTGGATAGTCATGTTAACGTGATGACCTCACAGGAAGCATGCACCTCAAAAATAAGCATTTTCTAGAGTAGTGTAACTACAGTGCTGGACAGTGGTCTCAGCAAACTAGAATGAGCACTAGGCCACATGAAGTGAAGTCAATGTGCCTTTGGCTTTGGTTACTGGGGTTTAGTTATGTTTGTTTTAAATTTGCAGCGTGGTTTTATATTTGTGGGGTTCGTTCTGACTTTTTAGGTTTTGTTTGTTTGGGGTTTTTTGATGAGGGAAACTAATGAAACAGAAAAGAAAAAGTTTCTTGCATAGAAAGAAATGTGAATAGTTCTGGAATTTGTTTCTTTTCATTTTCAGTGTAAAATATCTCAAAAATACTTTAGTTGGGAAGTTGATCTAGAGCATAAGAAAACACCTGAGTGTAGTACTATTTAAGATTTGAATTAAGTATTTTTCATTAATACAAAAGTGTATTACATATATTTCAGTCTGCGCTTTGATCTTGATCCAGTTTACGTTCTGTGATAAAAATTGCAGCCCACTGAAGCCCAAAAGAGATTCATAAAGAGCAGTTGTTCACCGTGGGATCATTTCTTAAAGATAAATTATGCATCAGTAAAGACAAGTTCATAAACTTTGTGATATTGCTTTAGTAGCAGCACTTTAGGTACTGCTGGGAAGGTAAATTCAACACTAAGGTCTTCCCAAAGTTTTATTAAACTGTCTTAGAAGCTGCCAGTGTTGGGGTTTTTTTTCCCCTTTTTAGGATATTTTTCTAAGGTCAGTAGTGGGAGGAGGTAGGAACAAGATAGTCTTTTTTTTCTTGATCTTTGGTTATTCTTTCTGACTCCCTAGTTACACTAGCATGTAAAAGCATCATACTACAAGGAAAAATGATACTCTTTATACTTGATTGACTCAAACACACATGGCTTTTTATAGGGTTGCCATTTTTCTTCCATAGCATGCATCTTTGTCATAGTTTAAAAATTATCTAGAAATAGTACAGTTACAGTTCTTAAAATTATGTGCAGCTATGAGCAATATGTACTATCCATATTTTCCATATGTTTAGACAATGTTTTAGTTGTATATGTTTAGTAGAAAATTATCAGTGATATACTATCAATCAAGTGGAACTGTATCTTAACTGAATACTGAAAAAATCAGGATCAAAGTACTTTACATTTGTATTCAAAAGAATTTTAGGACAAAGTGTTCTTTGGCCCCTTACATGGTAACCCTGAAGTACTAGATCTTTCTGGACTTTGCAAACTGTACTAGTGTGCAATATGGGCACCAGAGGATTTATGTCTGGTTTCCTTTAATTGATTCATTTTTTCTTAAGAATTTCAGAAGATCTTTGAGCAGCTATCATATTCCCTGTTTATCTCTGGGTTTCATTTTAGAAAGAACATACGAATGTTGAACTTTTCCTATCCTAACTGATGCTTCAGTCTCTTCAGAGACACAGTTCAAACTGCAAGTTACAAGACTGAGAGACTTAAAGAAAAATAAAAGGAAGTTTTATGTCTCTGTTGCCTGTGCAGGTATATCTTGTCGAGCATAATAGCTGTTATCTTGTAAAATCCAAGGCACCGATTTTCTTTTTTGCCACAATATCTCTGGTTGTGTTGAGTCCTAGGGAACTGCCTAGCTACATCGTGGTAAATACAGCTTTGTCACAGTGAAGGTGTTAGGGAGAGGGAGCACACAAAAGTTACATCTTTTGCAGTTAGAATCTCATTCTCACAGTAAAGCATAGCCAGGCAGAGAGCTGATACCTAGCTTTTGAGTCATATTTTAACTCCTACTTCTAAGACCTAACAGGTGAACATCAAGAATTCAAGTGCAGTTTCAAGCATGCAAGCACAGTTGTGAAATGGACCAGATGTTACCCCTATATCGGAGCATCCATGTGGATCTCAGACCTGATGAATCACTTTTCTGAGTCCTGTTTTCTGAAGTGTGTGCTAGTCAAATGAGCAAGCAGTCTGGAAACGCCATTACAAAGCAACCTGTCCGCAGTGCAGTTCTTCAGCTTCAGCTGCATCTATTCTGTATCTGAACACATGCTCTGAAAACATCTATTGGTCAGCATAGAGCACTGAGCTGATGGTAGCCAGGTACTTCGGTGAAAATAAGCAGTCACACCAATGGCTGCTGGAAAAAAAGATTGCCTGAGACTGAGGGAAGCCAGCAGTCTTCTGTGGATACCCTCACTTTGGCACCAAACAACTTCCAGACTTTCAGGGACTCAAGTGTTTAATCTCCATAAACCCCTCTTTACTGAAGCTGATTATTTTATCAGTGAATTGGAGAAAGCACCAAAACCACAGTGCCAAATTCTCCAGTGCCTGAGTATCTGCATACAGATGTTGTGTCTAGGTAAATCTGGTATTTATTAGGGCTCAGGGTGGTGAAGAAATGAGACATCCTATGTGAGGGAGAAGATGTTTCAGGCCTTAAAGAGGGATTGATTTGTGGTTATTATTGCTGCCTTTGATCTGCCAACAGGGATCTGAAACTAATCCATCAGAGCAGCACAAGTCTGATATATAGTGCCAGATGGAGATGCCAGAATAGGTTACTCCTGCTGTCTTTGATGCTGCCTTATCATGAAGTGATAAAACAGGTAGTACAAAGCAAAGCAAGCAAGGGTTAGGAGTGGGTGCAGTGCAGGAATGCTGCTGGCTCTGTGAAGTGACTGCCAGTTGCTAACGCCACTACAGGCTCAATTAGCCATTTACACCATCATCCTAACATGATGAGAGTCTGAGGGACCCAACCACACCAAACAGTTCGTTAATGTACAGAATTGAACATCACTGGATACTTCCATGCTAAATTGAGGGAGTACAAAATGCAGATTCCCTGTATTTCAAAAGTAAACCCATAATCACAAGTGGCCATAGAAGTGAAGAGCAGTGTTTGGTATAAGGATATTTATTCACCATGAGTTCATACCCCACCTAAGAAATGAATCAAAAATTAATTTTGATTGAAAATGTTGTGTTATAAACAATGAATATAGTCTAGGTGCTGTGATACTGGTGGGATTTTACCTCTTCTGGTTTCATTTTGTTTAGGAATTAGAGCAATTAGGGGCTTAGTACAGCTATTAGTTCTCTTTAGATCCTGTGATTGTGTGAGTCAGCAAGCTCATTGCATAAGAAGAGCTTTATATAGATGTTGGATCAATTGGCAGTGAGTTGTCAATAAATGTATCTCCTAGACACTGTGCAATTGACAGGCTAATGAAGTGCTTTCTTGGTGACAGAGCGCTGTTGACAAATCTTTAGCTACTTTGCTTTTCCCACTCCTGTACTGACATTTCTCATAAATCTGCTCTGTGATATAAGCTTGGGGAATACTAGGACGGTTTTGTAAGTAAGGGGGTGCCTGGTTGCTACTTCCAAGGGCTTGGATTTGGCAAACATGTTAGTAATCCTTGTGTGGAGGAACCAGAAAGGAAGAACAGTAGTCCAAGGACACGTTTGCCCTCTCCACAATGTGTTTTTCCACACATTGGACAGGTTGAATCAGTGGGTTGAGGCCAGCTGTACGGGGTTCAGCGAGGCCAAGGTCCTGCACTTGTGCCACAACCCCGTGCAGCACTACAGGCTTAGGGATGAATAGCTAGAAAGCTGCCTGGCAGAAAAGGACCTGAGAGTGTTGGTCTGTAGCTTGATTGAACATGAGTCAGCAGTGTGCTCATGCGTCCTGGCTTGCATCAGAAATTATGTGGCCAGCAGGACCAGATAAGTGATTGTGCCCCTATACTCATCGCTGGTGAGGTCACACCTTAACTACTGCACTGTGTTTTGGGCCTCTCAGTACTAGAAAGACATCGAGCTGCTGGAATGTGTCCAGAGAAGGGCAACAAAGCTGGCGAACGGTCTGGAGCACAAGTCTTACAAGAAGTGGCTGAGGGAACTGGGATTGTTAAGCCTGGAGAAGAGGAGGCTGAGGGGAGACCTTATTGCTCTCTATAACTGCCTGAGAAGAGGTTGTAGCAAGTATGTGGTCTGTTCTCCCAAGTAACAAGTGATAGGATGAGAGGAAATTACCTCAAGTTATGCCAGAGGAGGTTTAGATTGGACATTAGAAAAAAATTCTTTACCAAAAGAGTGGTCAAGCATTGGAATAGGCTGCCCAGGGAAGTGGTTGAGTCACCATCCCTGGAGGTATTTAAAAGACATGTATATGTGGCGCTTAGGGACGTGGTTCAATGGTGGACTTGGCAGTGTCAGGTTTACAGTGGGACTTGACAGTCTTAAAGGTCTTTTCCAACCTAAACAATCATGTGATTCTGTGTTTTGAAGGAGAAGCAGAGTAGATGTCCTACAGTTTACGCTCCCAAGACCACAGCTTGAGTTTGGCTCCCTGTTGTTGTACTCTTTCTGCCTTTGTTGCTGCTGTGGCACTTAGACTGATTCATTGCAAGTGGTTTCAACTCTGTATTCCTTTTCCTCTTGCCCAGAAGCAGATGGAACCACTTGTTAATTTTGCATCACTCTTGAAGGCTTCTGTGTATGCCTTTTGCAAATGTCTGATAATCGAGTAAACTAGTTTTTGTCTTTTTAAGTAAAAGTTCCATATTTATTCCTCTAACTCATGAGCTTACGTAAGCACCAATGATTTAGGATGAGTGCTGCCTACCTACAGCAAAAAGACGTTCAGCAAAACTAGATCATATCGGTATGCATAATCCCGCCTTCCTTGTAAGAGAAACTATTTTGGTTAATGCGTGCATTAAGAAGTTTACAGAGTGACTCACTGGCCCTAGCTATTACTAGCACTTGATATGAAGACATAATTTTCACTCTAGTGTTCATAACCAACCTAGATATTGCTCATATGTTGCTGTATAGTTTGGGGCTTTAGAGCTGTACTGCAAGTGCAGTTTGCCTGTTTGCTTGCATGGATAATAATGGCCATGTGGAAATGAGTTAAGTAACAAAGAGCGTGCTGTTTAATTGACATCATAAAGCTGTGTTTGTTTTTTGCATGTTTTCCAAGGTATGCTTCAGTTACTAACAGTAATTTCAACACAAATTATTATGACACCTCTATTATAATTCTTAAGTAGTCTGGACGTCTTTGCACTTCCCGAATCACTGTTCAGGAGAGAGCTAAAATAAGAAAGGTGGGTGATTACCAAAAAGGCTATGATGAGATTGTGCTGTATGGTGTGCTAGTGGATTTTCTGTTGTCAGGAATAGACTGCATGACATTAAAGGCCAAACCTTGCACCCACTGAAAAACTTGTATTGATTTTGTTGAAATCAAAATCAGCCTGACACTATGGTGCCATTTCATCTTGATGGATATCAGGAGAGAAGAAAGCCTTTCAAAAGGCTCTATGTTCTTCACATCATGGCCCTTGACAGACAGTGAAAGTAACTTGGGAAATTGTGCAGATTGGATGACATTAGAATTTACTGATGTCAGTGTAACTGTACTTTTCCAAAGGGGCAGTCACCTTCTTGCTTTACAAGAGGGGAGGAAGCCAATGTAAAAATCTGCAATGGTGCAAGGACAAAGATTTACAGAGCAAGTGAGACTTCTTGTCTCACCCAGTTCACCCAGCACTATGGAACACAAATCTAGGAAAAACACTGCTGTTAGGAAAACATGGATATATCATAGTTTGTTTCTGGTAGAGGAAAGGAAGCCCAACCCTTTGCTCAAGGTGTTAATGGCATGAAAAAATACTATGCAATTTTCTTGTTGTTTCAGAACCACCTCCAACTGTAGGCAAGTTTGTTTTACAGAACAGAGCTGTAAGAAAGAAGACAAGCTAAAAAAGAAATAGTAAATATTCAAACAAATGTTGGTGTCTTGTGTTACCTTAGGAGCTGGTTCAGTTTGCTGATTGCTCAGTTTCAGTATGGTCTGAGTAATGAAGTGCTGACTAGTGAGGCTGGTTTGGTATAATTCCCTGAGTACTTCTGAAGCATAACAAACCCACAAAGTCTTTAATGAAAAATAATAGAAAGGTAGCTGGGGACTTAACTTTTGGTCTCCACTCATTACAGTAAGCGACGTTTTCATTGCAGTGTTACCATAAAGATTATTGGCTGCTACATAACATAGGTCCCATCTGAAAAGGTTCTGGAACAGCTTTGTTGGCATAGTAAAAGCCATGGAAAAACGCCAAAGATTTGCATAAAACCTGGTAATTGTTTGCCAGATATTAATAGTGTGATGCTTTGTTCAAACCTGGCTGGAAAATAGGGTGAATTGTCTCTATCATTTTATTGCATGGTATCCGTGTGACCATCTTTGGTCCTTGCAGTAGATGTATACAACTGGAAAACCATTGTATTGATATTTTTTGCTTCCATAGTGAAGTATTTGATCTTCGCTTTCAGAATTCTGGCATTTTAACATGAATAGTGGCAATGATTTTGCTATTGTCTTTGTGTCTCCTTACTCCTTGGCACGTATGTGAACTTCATCAGAGTGTCTGGAAGATTGATGTCATTGGCCAGTGTTGGCCAAGAGGTAGTTGAAAGGGTTGTATTTGGGAACTGGAAAGAGATTTCATGAGGAAGATGGAAAAATTCAATATTTGCATTGACATGTTATGCATGTTCAAAAATTCAGTCCAGGAAGGTTCCCCTGGAACAGCCTTTCTAGAAAGTATATCCATTGTGAGTCAAAGAAAGCCAACTTAGGTGACTTGGTGAAGTGGGATTGCCTGTGATGTATAGCACTTCAGATGTGGTCCTTTGTATCAAAAAGGTTAAGAGGGCTCCTTGTTTCTTCACCTTTCTCCTGGTAGTGCTTTTGAGCAGCTAAGTCCAGTGGGCTGGAGAAGCCAGGGGAGTCGTCCACCAGTGAGCAGATGTTCCATCTCCCTGTTCCCTTATCCTACTAGTAGCAAGGCTAACCACAAATTCATAACACAGGACCAGCCATGAAAAGGATGAGCATGACAGGAGGACAGGTGGCCACAGGAGGACAAACAACAGCCAGGGATCAGTGTTCATGGAAACCCCTGTATCAGGGACCCTGCTGGTTCCTGGCATCAAGTCTCAATGTTTCAAGTATCAGGCCCCCAGATCCACTCTTGCCACCCTCCAGTCCGTCAGCATCCCTAGGAACTGGTCCCAGACCCTTGCTCTCACCAGTATCCAAGACTCAGTCCATCCTAGTGATCAGCTAGTCTGCCTTGAACTTTGCTCATGGGTAATGCATGCATGCTGTTGGAACAGAGAGCACACTTACACATGAAATGGTTAGAAAGAGGTAGAACAAAGAGGAGCTGATTTGGTGTAGAGCTTAGCCAAACAAGTGTACTGACCAGCCTCCTGCTTGCACACTGTTTGCTTCATTTATTCCCTGCCTAATCCTCTCTTCTTTTTCCTGCACTGATCTCTGCCATCCACTTTGATCCCTCCCTTCCACTGTCTGGTCCTTCCCCTAAATATCTCAAAAAACCTGTGTAATCCTTAAATGCGTTTGCTCAATGCCCAGATACCTGCTAAGCATCCCACGGTAAGTCCTATGCCCCCTTTACACAGTGCTCCACAGAACCTGCACAGCCTTCCAGAAGAGTTTCTTGTGTTGGGTTGCCCAGGTGGGTTGTGTGGCAGGACTGGGGTTTAGTCCTTCACCTTTGAGAGTCTCAGGACTGGTGATTTGAGGGGGTTAGGTTGGTCAAGTTCCCCACCACGTCATAGTGTCCCTCATCACTGTTCAGTCTTTGTGTTTATTTTGAGGAGCAGTTAGGCATCCAGTAGGGATAATGAAGGCAGGCACCCTGGGAGAGGCAGATATACAAACCCTAGGTGTGGATAATTGCAATCCCCTGAATGTTCTCCCTGTGACTGTCAGTGAAATCGTTCATCCTCAGTGTGCAGCAGAGATGGCTCAGATTAACTCAGACACTTCAGTTTTGCTTAATAAAAAGAAGAAAAAAAGACTGTGTATCAGTATTTCCCCAGAGTCGCTTCTATACATTTTATTGGTACACTTTATACAGTTACTGGGAAAGAAATACATACCTGCCAGACATAAAATAACTTAAAGAAAGTTCCTTGGCTTGCACTTAGCTATTTTTACCCTCTGTTTTCCTTTTTTTTTAATGTTAATTAGGTGCACAGCAAAATGCATGTAGTAAATCAATAATAAAGATTATGTAAGGGGATTTATCTGAACAGCAAGCCCCTTAGTGTAGCATTCAAGAAGGAAAAGCATTGGTTTACTTAAGCCCAAAGGACTCCATGCGGACAACAACATTTAAATAACATAAGCGTGAAGAAGACTTTGTTCAGCAGGCACCAGGATTGTGATTGTGCTGCATGCCAGTATGTTTTTTGCACCATGTTTTCTGCTTGTCGAGGGTTAGTTGAGAGCAAGCAGGTGGTCCTGAATATTGTCCCAACAATATGGTTCAGTGCATGAAGCAAACGGTTGATTTGTCTGCTCATGGAATTACAAATACATGAAGACAAGGGTTGTGATGATATAGATGACCTGAGTAAACAGAACACATATCCTCCTCACTTGAATAGTATTTTTCCTTCTTGCTGGTGCATTTTTTTTCTGTGCCCACCTGTGCTGGTTTCTTCCAAAGAAGCTGAGCCTATTTGTGCAGGTTCTGTGGCTCTTCATTCCTTTTCATTCGTTAAGTGGAGGATGTAATTTGTTCTGGTGGATACCTCAGCCCTCAGGCTTTGCAGCTGATGCCTGTATCTGGCACTAAACTGTTTGGGGGGGTGGGGGTGGAAACCTAAGCGGGAAAACATCATTTGATCTGTGAAAAGAAAATGAAAATATTCCACTGCAATCTGTGGGAATTGTGAGCCTTGAGGACTTCCAGTTCTGACCTATGAAGTTTTTCCATGCCTGAGGTGGATCAGGCACTGGTCTGCTTGTGTAGCTGAACCACTCAGTGATTCACTCAAAATGGAGCCTGAAAAGAGAGATGAGCCTTCATGGTTCTGCTTGAAGATGTAAGTCCCAGGTGAGAAATTCTTCATAACTGAGGTAGTCCGATAGGACTATCCAGGTGCAGAAATGAAATCACTTTCCCTGATTCTTTCAGGCTGCCATCTTATATACTGGGCTGGCTGTGGTTTGTTTTATCACCACAATTCTCTAGATGAAATCTGAATTGTGTTTGTCTCTGTTTTTAAAGAAATAAGCATAAGCACATCCTCTCCTTTCCATCTTTGTGACTGTTCCATGGAGTTCTACCTTGTAGGTAGATCTACCTCTAGCTTTGTATCACAGCAGAGATTTTCAGTGCTGGGCTCCCTCCATATTAGATAGGTCTGACATTCAGAAAGGAGATGCTGGTTCACAACCCTCTCTGCCAAAAGCCACATTTATTCTAAGGTCTTCCCAGTTGGGGGATGCAAAGTCATCAGCCAGTTCTTCAAGTCTTGGCCTGTGCATTTGCCTTTAAAAAGACTCTTTTTTTTGTTAGGTTTCTATGAGCTTCCAGCTGTGCTTCCCTAACAAGCCTCTCTTTTAAGGTACTTGCTTCAAAAGGCTGCTAGCCTCAGAGAATATAAGGAGAAGGCTTTCTTTTCTTGCTGTATATTAATTAAAGAAATGCTTAACACCTACTTGGAATCCCTTTTTGAAAAAAATTAATTAGTTATTAACATGTAAGATATTGAGTTCAAAGAAGCAGAGGTTAAATTAACCAATTTAAGAGTGGACATGGTTGGCAGAATTAAAATTATCCAGGAATTGCCAGATCTATAGGAGAGCAGGTGTTTGTAAATCATAATTACCTCAGCTCAACTCTCCCCATGCAGACACATCTCCCCTGAGGGGTCTCCTCATATGTCCAGTTGGACTGTGTTCCCTTTACAACTGCTGAGTCATCATGGCAGGATGGATGATGTTATTGTGAGGGGCACCACAGGGAGCTTCTGAGATCAGGCCAGAAGTCTCTCTGGTCAGTGTCCATCTCTGGCAGTAACCTGTAGGGAAAGAGGTTGGGAAATATGGTATGTAGATTAGGTCTTTCTTTTCCTCAGGTATATGGCACAGAAAATGGAAAGGGGAGAGTCTGGGGCTGAGGGAGCTGACAGAGGGGAGCCCTATGGGGAATTATCCAGTAGGAGACAGATGGGATGAATGGGCTTTGTTTGGAGGATGCATGTTCTACACAGTTACTGAGATTGCTAGCTCCAGGACAGTTTTGGCAGAGTACTTTTTTTGCTTATTGAGAGAATGAGAGAAGTGTTTTTAGTCAGGAATTCACAGTAAGTCAATGCTGAACTGTATGACTCAGTGTAGTCTATAATATAAGGGACCTAACAGCTTGTGAGAGCGTGCAAAGTGGGAACAGAGCGGGAGTGGCTGCTCTGGATGGACTTCATCTAGCATTTTAAAATGTCTAAATGTGCGTGTCTACATCAGCTAGCTACCAGCTGTCCAGTGTAGTTGGTAGCAATCTGTAACAGAGTATAGCAACTAAGTGTTTCACAGCATCATTGATATACAGTCACTCAAAAAGCTCTCTACTCCACTGTTGTCACTAGCTACATCTTCATTGACTGCAGTGTGGGCTTGGTTACCTAGCTCTCCACCTGTACTGAAACCTCTCCTGCCTAATTTCAGCTGTCAAAAATGAAACTAGCTTCAAAAAAGAGCTAGACCAAACAGGGAAGAGGTGATCAGTTCCCCTGTAGAGTGCTTCTGGGGATGAAAACCCCAAAAAGCATTTGAAGGGACTAGGGATTTCTGGTGATACGGAAAATCTCTCTAGAAGGCCAGACTGTAGCTGACTTAAAAATACTGGAGCATCTTTACAACACATTGAGCTGCAGGTTTTACTAGCTCAGAGGCCTTTGCAACGTAGGAGGCATGCAGCACCACCAGCAATACCTCCTTCAGCCAGTCAGCCTTTTGGAGTATGAGTGAGCTGGTACACAGACAGATGACAGCCCATAGCTGAGGTTTTTTAAGAAACTTGCAGAGTTTCAGTTGATGAACATCTCTGACACTGCTGCCATCTGCTTTTAGAATACTTGCAAACAAGGGGCAAAAAAATTAGCTCAATAAAATGAGTCACTCTTGTCAGTTCTTCCTTATTAAGAATTGTAAAATTGCAGCTTGCCGTCCAAGTGTGCAAGGAGACCAGATATTTGTATCTTTTACACATGCAACCTTCCTCCTAATTTAAATCATCTGACTTATGTCACACAGAAGAAAACTAAATTATTGGTAAACTACCAAAATAACATGATACTAGCAAGGTAATTTTAACTCCCTTTGTTTTCTCTCCCTAGTACACTACTGACAAATTAAACCCCAGTATCTGCCCCTTCCCCATGAGAAGATGTGGTTTGGGGAGGTGATGTGTTAGTAGCTCCCATGGGAGAAAAGACTAGTCTCATTTGCTCAGAGGGGATACTGGAAGCAGCCATAAGCAACACAAAATCTGCCGTGGCAAAAGCATCTCAAGCTATTAAGTGCTTGAGAATTGTAACTTATACAGGCTAGCCAGCACATATTGGTCTTGCAAGCACTTCTTTCGGCTTTGGGTCTCTAGTGATATCACCACTGATTCAGCCTTTCCCCTTTCTTGCTTCAGCAGCTGGGACTGGGGACCTGTTGATGTCACTGTAAAACTGCTGTTTGAAGCTGCATCTGAGCATTAAACACTCACCTGAACCAGAGCTCAAGCCTAGATTTTTTGGAAAAGTGAGCAGTGCTGGAATGTTTCACCTTTGTTTCTCAGATTACAGTACTTACCTGGAGGTAGCATCTGTCCAGAAACATATTTAACTGTGCAAGTCCTTTTCATTCCATGTACGCATCCTATAGATCTATAACAGATGTAAACAGATGGAGAGCACTGAACACTGTATTTCTGTCATGATCTAACCCATCAGCTAAGCATCATCCAGCCACACGCTCACTCTCCCATGGTGCGATGAGGGAGAAGATCAGAAGGTTACAAGTGAGAAAACTCATGGTTGAGATAACGACAGTTTAATAAGTAAAGCAAAAGCTGCACACACAGGTAAAGCAAAACAAGGGACGCATTCATTACTTCCCACTGGCAAGCAGGTGTTCAGCCACCTCCAGGAAAGCAGGGCTTCATCATACCTAGCCATTACTTGGGAAGACAAATGTCATCACACCTTCCTTCTTCTTCCCCCTGCTTTGTATGCTGAGCATGGTGTCATACGGTGTGGGATACCCATTGCCCTTGACTCCATATAAGCGCTGCTGAGCAATAGCTGAAACATCCCTGTATTATCAGTACTGGTTTTAGCACAGTTCCAAACCATAGCCCCATACCAGCTACTAGGAAGAAAATTAATTCTGTCCCAGCCAAACCCAGCACAATTTCTTATGGCTCATTCTTGAAATCCTCTTTGAAAATGCTCAATAAAACTAATGTGTAAATCAAACACTTTATACTAGTTCACTCACACGTGTTCATTCTTTTCATCTCTGGGAGCATGTAGCCTTCAGCTACTGAGTGTTTTGTTGTACAAGAGAGAAAAATCGGAGGCAATTGTGCTGAAGATGGTTTTCTAAAGGGGTTCTTTGGAACTTCATGAATTTTAACCATGGTACTTTTTTTAAATGCAGAGATTTTGGTAGCAAGACTGTGTACTTTCAAGTTACAAGGCTCCGTGCCTGATCTTACGCTGTAAATTGCAACATTTAGCAATTTGTAGTTTAATTTAGAAGGATCACCTACTTTCCTAAATCCTTAAGTAATGTGGCAGACTGTGGTTATTGATTCTCTCTGAATTTATTACAAGAAAGCTGTATTCACTCTTTCCTCTTGGGAATGCCCCTTCTGAACTGCATGCTTGCTAGTGACAGCTTAGACCCCTGATACATAACCAAAGACCTTGCCTAATATCCTTGCAACTGCTTGGGGAATTTTTATTAAGTGAAAGCATCATTAAAGTAGACAGAATGATGAAGTTTAATGAGCATCTTTCTCACTTGATATTGTTAGTTTTGGTGCAGCAGCCTTAGTGCTCTCATTTGTTACTTGCATTGAGGCAGGTAGAGATTTTGTTTATGTTTATAGTTGCATACAAAGAAACATTTGTGTTCATGAGAGATATTTACTTTGAAAAATATATACAAGGAAAGAGTAACTGGAAATCTTTATCTGATGGCTTTTTGTATTTCCAGTCATGCTTTTACTTTAATGTAATGAGAAGGCTATACGCAATACTGTAGCTGCTAAGTCTGCAAAGGTTCAGCAATTTGTGAACTGTGGTTGTAACAACTAGCTTCTGACTGTTGCTGCATGCTGCAAACATCTCAAATATTAATTTTCACTACAGGTTTTATTCTTCGGTTGAGGTTTTGTTCGGTGGGCTCTGTGTAATGTCCTGGCCAGAGCTATACCAGCCCCATGAAGAGGTGGCATTCAAAAATATCACGTGTGAATGTGCTGCAAAGTACGTACTGTCAGCCCTTACCTCACAAATCTACCTTTAAACAGTAGCCCAAATCTGCCTCAATATTCCTTTGTCTGTTTATGGAGACTGTTTGCCAGGGGTAGTCATACAAGCAGATATGTCAAGATGCCATCTGCTAGCATGTTACCATCCATCAGCTGAGCTGCATAACTGTGTGCGTGTGTTAAGCTGACCTCCATGGCTGAGGAAGGTATGTGAGTGTCTGTGCCTAACATATTTGACTTCTCAGTGATGCCAGAGCAAGAGCATGTACACAGTCAGTTACTACAGCTTGGCTGACAGATGGTGATGTGAAGGCTGTGGTTTCTGTGGCTACATCCTTCTAGTCAGTACTGGAATCATTAAGGATGGTATATGTAAACTCTACATCTATTACTGTGAAAGGGTTATATGTTCTCATGTAATTCAGGTAGTTGATTCTCTGTGTGGATCAGTTCCATCGACTTTTTTCTTTCATTTTTTTTGCACCACTACAGAAATGGTGTCTGTTGTTGTACCAGAAGTTCATTGAAAATTTTGAATTCTCTTTTCCCTAGTGTAACAGAAGGCAGATTCTGTCCCAGAGGCATTATCACAGTCTTTATTGTATTTAAATGTTGTTGTGACACCATATGTCTCATTGTATTTGATGTGTGCAAACACAAGAGAGAGTCCCTGTCTGTGAAGGCTTGTATAATCTAAATACGTCTGATCCTTGCTCTTTGCATAGCAGACTACTGTGATAGATTGTAAAGCACTTCTCTTCAGTTGAGACAGCAATGTGCAGCTGAAACTTCCTTGATTTTTTTCCAGAGAAACCTAAGTAAATATATTTGATTTGCTTATTTCAAACTCAGTAATTATTTTCCTTAATGAAACTTCGGTGCACGTGCCGATAGACGTGGTTGGACATGAGAATAAATAAAAAGAATGTGGTGGGGCTGTATATGTCTGCAACTCATGCACATCTACTACTACTGATATAGTATTGGCAGGGAGCAGAGGGAACTATTGAGCACGTTGCACGGAATATCGTAAGGAGCAAATATCAAAGAAAAACTGCTACCAAAAGCACTTAGAGGTCAATTGGGAGTTTTACTTCTTAGCACATGCAGTGGCCACTGGACTTCATTTCACAGTCAAAAGGCATTGCCCAAGAGACTTTACCAGAACTCTGACAGGTTGGTACTAACAGGGCAAAGGAGCTGGGACAGCAGGAAGTGAACGACAGGACAGTGACAGGGGACTCCTGCTCCTGTCCACACGGGGTTTTGTGCTGAGATACAGTGAAGCAGTGGATTCCCTGTTAATTAGCTGCTTGTAGTTCTGAATGGGGTCTTTCTTATATGAAGAAACCTCTCATTCTAATCCAACATACATTATTTCTCTAGAGCCAAAACCCAACTTGAATGTTAAGTTAGTATTTAACTAACTATTGGTGTTCACAAATTTGAGCATGCATTTGCACTTCTCTGTTGCTAAGTTCCCAGAGTTACAAAATTATTGCTGACAGTGGTTCAAATGCTATGCTGCGTATCATCGAAATTCCTAATTTTTTCTACCCAGGATCAATTTCTGTTGGAATAGCCTCCTTGAGTGACACTTGGGTGGAAAAGTGGTTGGATGGCCGGGCCCATAGGGTGGTGGTAAATGGAGTTAACTCCAGGTGGAGGCCAGTTACAAGTGGGGTTCCCCAGGGCTCAGTGCTGGGTCCAGCCCTGTTCAATGTCTTTATCAATGACCTGGATGAAGGCATAGAGTGCACCCTTAGCAAGTTTGCAGACGATACTAAGCTGGGTGGAAGCATGGATCTGCTGGAGGGTAGGGAGGCTCTGCAAAGGGATCTGAACAGGCTAGAGTGCTAGGCTGAGACCAATGGCATGAGGTTCAACAAGGCCAAATGCCGGGTCCTGCACTTGGGGCACAACAACCCTATGCAGTGCTACAGACTAGGAGAAGTCTGTCTAGAAAGCTGCCTAGAGGAGAAGGACCTGGGGGTGTTGGTTGACAGTGACTGAGCCAGCAGTGTGCCCAGATGGCCAAAAAGGCCAGTGGCATCTTGGCTTGTATCAGAAATGGCAGGGCCAGCAGGTCCAGGGAGGTTCTTCTCCCTCTGTACTCAGCACTGGTGAGACTGCTCCTTGAATACTGTGTTCAGTTCTGGTCCCCTCACCACAAGAAGGATGTTGACGCTCTGGAGCGAGTCCAGAGAAGAGCAACAAAGCTGGTGAAGGGGCTGGAGAACAGGCCTTATGAGGAACGGCTGAGGGAGCTGGTGTTGTTTAGCCTGGAGAAGAGGAGGCTGAGAGGTGACCTCATTGCTCTCTATAACTACCTGAAAGGAGGTTGTGGAGAGGAGGGAGCTGGCCTCTTCTCCCAAGTGGTGGGGGACAGGACAAGAGGAAATAGCCTCAAGCTCCACCAAGGGAGGTTCAGGCTGGACATTAGGAAAAAAATTTTCACAGAAAGGGTCAATGGGCACTGGAAGAGGCTGCCCAGGGAGGTGATTGATTCAACTTCCCTGGAGGTGTTTAAGGCATGGGTGGATGAGGTGCTGAGAGACATGATTTAGCATCTGATAGGTATGATTGGACTCAATGATCTGGTGAGTCTTTTCCAACCTGGTTATTCTATGATTCTATGATTCTATGTGCTCTTCCGTAGTGATGGCATTTCCTAGTACCAAAACGTCTCCTTCCATATCTTCCCTCCCTCACGTAACATATTCCAAAACAGGACACTTATTTAGGATGGATATTTGATTAGTATGCATACTGTGTACTTGGATTAAAATATAGCCTTGTGCTGTTGGGGCTGAATCTGTTATGAAATGAAAAATATGTGTATTGTGGCTAATAGTAAGCATGCAGTTATCACAGAAGGTCAGGGCTCTCTGCGTTCATCAGGAAATGGCACCTGATCTTTTGTTGACAGTGGGTGATAGCACCACATATAATTTCAGTAAGGTGAAGTAATGTCATAGGTTGCAGTTGTATTTTCCTTGAGCAAGGCTGTTTTGGGTACAGTGCACCTTGACAGCAGCCCGTTTAGCAGCATGATGTAAAATTTCAGCTGCTGAGGAGGTGGAAGCAAGCACTACCTCTCCACTCTGAGAAGATCTAATCCCTTTCTGCAGTTCAGGAACTCCAGGTTTGAAGCATCTTCCAGATACAGCTAAATAAAAATCAGGGCATCTTTTAACCTCATGAGGAAGAAGAAGAGGGGAAGAGAGAAAGATTTCAGTTGGAAGGGACCTACAGCAATCATGTAGTCCAATTGCCAGTTCAGGGCTGATGAAAAGTTAAAGCACAATATTAAGGGCATTGCCTAAAAACCTCTTACACTGACAGGCTTGGGGCATACATCACCCCTCTAGGAAGCCTGTTCCTGTGTTTGACCACCCTCTAGGAAGCCTGTTCTAGTGTTTGACCACCCTCTTGGTAAAGAAATGCTTCGTCATATCCAGTCTATACCTCCCATGGTGCAGCTTTGAACCATTCCCATGCTTCCTACTCCTGGGTACCAGGGAGAAGAGACCAGCACCTCCCTCCCCACTTCCCCTCCTCAGGAAACTGTAGAGAGCAATGTATGTCTTGAAGAAATCTCGATATGTCTGACATAAATAGCCATGCCTTGTAGCACAGTAATTCAAGGGTATTTTTATATGTTTGGATCCCTGTTTGATGTCTTTTACACACAGCTGACTGCATAGTCCACCTGCCCCTGTCGAAGGAGAGTCTGTCCTCTGCTGAAATTAGTTTCAACCTGCAAAGCAGAAGTGGTCACTGTAAATAGAGTCACTTTATCATCAAGATACCCGCTCAGGGTGATATCCACTGTAAAACTGTGTGTCAGGTCATGCTTTCTGGATAAGCAACAACTTATCATGACTAAGCAGAAATAGCAGACTGTCCCAGACCCATGACAGCTGGGATCTTCTGCATGCCCCAGGCAAATGAAAATACAGGACCAGGAAAGTCCACCAAAAGGCAGAGGTGCAATGACACAAGCAAAGCTGCTGTGGGAACTGCTGCTGTTGTCTTCTTCAGTAGCAGAATTCTTAACAATTGGTAGAAGTTAGTGTCCAGCTTGACTGGCAGCAGCCTGGTGTGGGATTGGGCAGGCACTCACTGTCATTGAACTGAAGTATTAGCAGGGGGCACCTTATAGAAGGATTCCAGTGTTGGTGTGAACATCACCAGTGTTCACACAGCTAAAAGAGCAGAAACAAAACTTATCTCTGTTCCTTTCTAGATACATTGACACCTCTGCAAAATACATCTTCCAAAAGCACTTTATGTCAATAAGGGAAGTTAAGTTTGAGCTGTGTTTATTTTGGGTACATTTTTAATTTAGTTTAATCAAGATTACTCATAAATTATCTATTAATTACTATGTGATATTTAGCAAGATCCTCTCAGCCATGTAGTCTATTTAGCTTTGCTGGGAATGCTAGCTATCTTAATTGTAGGGTACTTTGTCAACATTTAATCAGTGGTACTTACTAATGTGGCATTGATGTGTTGGTAGCTGTCCCAGTATTATCAATCATGTGTGAGCAGCAAAGGCGGCTGTGGCACCATTGCTCTCTGTCACATTATCAAGCCCTTGGGTTTTCTGGTTAGGGATGATGCTCGCTTTGCTCTAAGTGGGCACTCTATCTCTCCAGTTCAACCCAATTTTTGTTACTGTCGACTTGAATACACATCCCTGCAGCCTTCTGAGCGTTAATCCCATAACTGCAGAATAAAGGTTGCTAGTTTCTGAAGGCAAAACTGGCTGCTTCTTCACTGCTCCAAAGGCCTACTATTCCCAATGTTCCTCTCCTGATCAGTCAGAAAAAACTAATATCGTGGACTGCAGCATGAGATCTAATAGAAAAAAGTAGGTTGAGACAAAATAATGACCTTCCTTTTTTATTTCTAGTAACTAGATGCATTGCTTAACATGCTGCAGAGTAAAAGCCTGTGTTTAATGCTTGTATCACAAATATTCTTTGTCTCGTTTCCTTACAGTCTTTATGGCAGACACATGCAAGCGAATCCTGAACCTCCAAAGAAGAACAATGACAAGTCAAAGAAGATCAGCCGTAAGCCTTTGACAGCCAAGAATAAATAAGTCCCTGGCTTCTGCCTCTGTTTTTATATCTTTTACATTGCTTTTGCATGTGCCTATAATATTCCTACACATTTCCTGTTACTCATAAGAAAGCAGACACTAGAGGTAAAAGCAATTTACATAAGGAATATAAATTTGCATATTCTCCTAATTATGGTCACGTTTATGTAGCCATTTGATATATCACTGTCAAACACATTTAGCTTTTCTATTTACATGTATATTAACATCCTCTCTTCACATGTATCACATCCTGTTGATACCAGGTGTTTTGAACTATATGATACAATATTAAATTTCATATAATATTTGAAGTTATTTTAATAAAAGTCATTATTTGTATTGTGTTTCAGCTTCTTCAGTAGGACTTCTAAAGAGTGACTTCCTTGAGGAACATGTGTCCAGTTTCCTGCAATGTGTTATTTTCTTGTGTAGGGATGTGATAGCATTTTATCTGATA
The DNA here is from genome assembly GCA_033459285.1 of Clamator glandarius. Classification (NCBI taxonomy): domain Eukaryota; kingdom Metazoa; phylum Chordata; class Aves; order Cuculiformes; family Cuculidae; genus Clamator; species Clamator glandarius. The sequence goes on from JAUNZM010000046.1 coordinate 3,875,407, forward strand.
AAAATTATTTAAAATGTAAAGCATTCCATTCAAGGAGTGAAAAATTTTAATCCACTTCTGTTTCTTTTTTACATTGCTGTGTCCTGCTTTTTTTCCTTGAAGGTTATTTTGAAATCAAGGAGTAGGGGAAGGGAGAGAGGAAAGATAAAAAAAATTGTCTTTGTAAAGAGCTGCCAATTGCCAGCCTCAATTTGGGGAAAGAGAACTTTCTCATTTGAAGAAGGTGGTATTTCTGCCAATTTTTAAGTGATTTTTTTTAGACAGAAAACCCAAATAATGTGTTTAATCTCTGCTGAAAATGCTTGTCTTGAAGAGCTGTTCCAAATGGCTTTTGAAAATGCCACAGATTCTATATTTATCTGTTCAAAGCCAGCACCACAACTCAGCTCTGAAGCTACAAACTGTTTAACATCTCAAATAGCTTCAGGCCTTACCAGTAGGTAAGAAAACCCCTAAATCTACAGGTAGTGATTTCCAAACAATTTTAGGCTTAGCACAGCAAAAGCTAACCAGGAAACTCAAGAAGCAAGCACAGATACTCATACCTATATTGCTTGTGTCAGGACCCTCCTGCGCTTGATTTCCGATTTCATTAATTTCGTACCTGAGCAATCCATTGCTGAGTCTCAGCTGTCATCAAGACAGCAAGCCAGGAGACATGCCCAGACTGCCGAAACAGACCTGTGGTGCTCAGTGAGGGAAGAAAAGGTTTAAAATATGTCGTGCTAGAACTGATACATCCTGCAAAATCTGTTTTGTATCTGAAGACTGTTGTCAGCACCGGAGTCTCAATCGCATTTAGGATTGCCCCGGCATTTAAGCAATGCATGATTGCCTTAGTCTGGGAATAAATGTATTGACATATATTTTGCAACAGATTTTTTGAATTGGCAAGCAGGGCTAGGAAGTTGGCATTCAGCTTTAGACAGATTTTAAGTGGTCTTTGGTACTTCAGAAGAATGAGACAGTCTTCGTAGGCAGATGGAAAACAGTAAAAATGATAGACTTGTCAGGAACAGTCAATTCTATCTGTTGCAAGCTGTGCAGAGGATTTTCCAGACCTCTGAAGTGATCTGTCCTGGGGAACAGGTCCAACTGAAACATGCTCAGGGAAACATAGATTGGGTCCATGTTAAGAATTCATAGCAAAAAAAGAGCCCCTGGCTGGAATGCACACAATTACATCTTGTGTAGGCATAAACACATGAGGGTGTCTAATGACAATAATAATCATGCTACAAAACACCCTGAAGAAACATCAGTGAAAGTCAAAAGATCCCAAACGACTATTGCAAATTACTTTTAGATCAAAATAAATACCAAGGGCATATCTATCAGGAAGGGGTGAAGAGGCTCTAGATCCTTTCCCAGTATCTTTCCCTGGCACTGAACACTCCCCAGACCTCAGGGTGGCAATGCCCACAGGGCTGAGCTGCTGCTCTCCTGACAGATGCCTGTAGTTATGACTAGACCCCTACTTCTAAGCCTGAACACATTTTATGTGTGCTTACTTCCAGCTAAACTGGATTCACCACTTTTCTGAAATATCCCTGAGTACACGTGGACATGGTTTTCTGTGAGCAGGGTAGCAATACGGCTCTCCTTTGGAACAGAAATCCAGCTGGAGCTAAAGGCATCTAGGTGGTGTCTGAGACCGCCTTCATCACCTGTTCTGTGTCTTGGGGTTTAGGAAGAGAGAAATTGCTATGGGGCTACAAGGATTTCAAAGCATGGAGTAGAGTCTCTGATGTAAAAACAAAAGCTTGTTGGGGAAGGCCTGATAATGTTATTGGTGGGAAGCTACAGCACCGCTTTAAAATAAGCTGCTGATTTTCAAGCATTAGTCAGACTTCCATTAACTGCAGTTGCAAATTTTTAAAATGTTGAAAGACTTGTACAAGCTCTCCTTTGCAGGGTTTTGAAGTATTGAGTGGAACATTCCTGGGTGTTCATAGCAAAAAAATGCACCCAACCTTCCCACTTCCCCCATGAAGGAGGAAGAAGCACAGTTTTGACAAGCAAAAGCAAGAATGAAAGGTCTGGGGAAGAATAAGTGAAAGGCATAAAGATGCGAAGGATAACAGAAATCCTAAAGGGAGAAGTATTATACTGAAAATGGTGGCAAATGGGGAAAAAAAGAAGTTTCTTGAGAAGAAAGATGAAAAAAGTAAGATAATGATCTGAGAAGGCAACAAAAACCTGAAATGTATAAGCTTTACAAACAGAAAACAAAATGGGGGGAAAAGGAGTGCTCTTCAGAGGCTTGGGGCAGAATGAAAAACATGGAGAAGAAAAGCAAACCATCTGGGATGTAACATGCTAATGTTTTAGTGTTTTTAAAAAGATACCAGCTTCCTAAAGCAAACCACAACATTTTTAATATGAGTTTGATGATTTTGTGTATCTGCTCTCTAGAGTCATTGCTTTTTTAATATTTAAAAAGAACTTGTTTCATTTTACTGGGTCACATTTATTTCCCCACAGTACTTCAAGGAAAGAAACTGCTGTGTCCTACTGTGGTGAACCAATTAATGAGCATCATAGCTCTTTATGGTCCCTCTGGTGCTCTCCATGGTCATTTCTCCAGCAAATCCATCAAACTGAAGCCCCTCCAGGTGAGTCTTTAGGTGCTGCCCTGAGGTGAGAAGTTGTGTTGTGCCACTTGGAGCATGGAGCTCTGTAAAGGCACCACTTTTCTCCGCTGGTCAGTATTGTTTCACTGGCCTAGTTGACAATGAGATCCTTGATCTCAGGGTACCTTGAAAAGGACCTTTTTGCCTTCCATTCATTCACAGTCACTCGTTCAGGTTGCCTTTTTGGGGCAGTCTTTCATATAGCCAACAACATGCCACTTCAAGGGGAGGGAGTGATTCCTATGAGAAAGAAATTTGCTTTTTACAGCTTTCCAGCACCTGAGAGCTTTTTGAAAACACCAATGCAGGTAATTCTCTGTTTTGATTTTGCATACAGTGAACTGGAAATAGTTTGGCAACTTCTTTGCATACAGCGGAAACTGACAAAACTTCTTAATGTTACTGTAAGACCAATACACTTTGCCTGTGTGAAGAGTGGCCTGGGAAATTAATGCTTCTTGCTAGAGACAGGGCAAAATGAAGCCAGAAATCCTGCATGTGCAGGCACCATCCACATTTTTTTGTACGTACAGTGCCCGTGAACCCTTCTGCAGTCGTCCTGGACAGAAAATAGTTCAAAATAAATAAATAAATAAATAAATAAAGCAATCAAAAACATCTCAGCTCTGAGAACTTAGACACTGCTATAATTCTGTTTCTTATTTAACAAAAATGTGTGCAATGACACTGTGATTCTGAAGTTTCACCTTTTTATGACTGTTACTCTGGAAATATGTTTCCCGTGTAGTCGTGGTATTCAAGCATCTTTGTTTTGGTTTTAGCCAGGTCTTTTCTATTAAGGAAATGACACTGTAGCATCTGTTCATCAGTTAACTGCCAGCCTTACAGCCAGCAAATCACACCAGCAGCATGGGCATTTCTCCTGAAATGGCAGACTCCTTGGAGATATGATCCGAGCCAGCGCAGCCCTCACCTCTCCTCCCTCCAGCACCATGTATCCTCCCCATTCTCCTCCTCCAGGCTCTCCCTACCATGCTGCAGTGTGCAGGGCTGAGTGTTGGACTCCTGTAGGAGCTGAGGAGAGGGAGAAACCTTCCTTCTGCTCTGCAAAACCCCCTGCTCTGTTCCACGGAGCAGAGTGAGGCCGGGAGGTATTTCCAGCCATGGCAGTGCTTGGGTGCTCTGCACTGGCTCGTGGATGGTGCTGGTATGAGATCTGGGAGGGCGAGCCTGTGCTGTCCCTACGTGTGCTGAGCAGCAGGAGCTCCGGAGACAAGTAATATTTCCAGTTTGGAGCGGGTGGTAACTGTTAATATCCTCATGACAACCAGGAGGAGTGAGATTGTCATCGGTTATATTAGTTGTTAATTTTGTAAATATTAACAATTTCTAGGATTATGGCACAGGATGTGAGCTGTCAACTTGCTTTATTTTACTCCTACTCCTTCTTGCAGTGACACATCTTTTATTCTCCCAGATTCATGCCATGTGTTTGTTGCTTCATGCTGACACTGGGGCTGGCAGATGTTCTGGGATGAAACCATGATAACCTCCCAAAAGTTAGATTTTCTTCCCCTCCTGGGTAATTTTTTTCCTCTGATCTAAGGAAAAGTAATTTGCCTGTAAAGCACAATGATTTATAAATATCTGTGGTTGGTTTCTGTCCAGTGCTGCTGCTGAAGCCGCTGCCTTTGGCACAGCCAAGCTCCTGCCTCCCCTTCCAGCTCACCTGTGAGTGCCGCAGGCAGGTGCCTTGCTTCCTGTCCCCCTTGAAGCAGGAACTGAATTACAGCCTGCTGGAAACTGTTTCCCTATTGTGAAAAAGCCCTTAGAACTGACATTTTTACAATACATCTCAAGAGCAAAATTTTAACTGTATTTTTAGATCAAGGAGCACAGTAATTGTGTGAGTGCCAGCCGTGGTAGTTGTCCTTGTGGTTGGATAGACTTGTTCAGAAGTAGCTTCAGCAATGAAGTGCGATTGAGAGCAAAGCACTGGGGAAGGCAGCTTTGCCAGGGCACCAAGTCCTCATCTCAGCTCCCTCACTGCTGGTGAGAGCCTCTCTGCCCAACTCCTGTGCTACTGGCAGCCCTGAGCACACAGCTGGTGCCCAGACGAGTGGGGATGAACCCCAGGCCAAGCACAGCTTCACAATTTTCCTGACATCCCAGTTATTCAGGATAATGTTTCAAATGACCTGGTGCCGGGGCAGAAGTGAGAAGGAGAGAAGAAGTGAGGACTGTGGCTGTGGCTACATGGGTGCTAGAGGGGAGACCATCCTGGCACTGAGCTGCACCCTGCAACCTGGAGTGATTTGTGGCTGTGTATGGTGACATGGAAGGTGGGGAGGCTCTGCAAAGGGATCTGAACAGGCTGGACCGCTGGGCTGAGACCAGCGGCATGAGGTTTAACAAGGCCAAATGCCAGGTCCTGCACTTGGGGCACAACAACCCTAAGCAGAGCTACAGACTAGGAGAAGTCTGTCTAGAAAGCTGCCAGGAGGAGAGGGACCTGGGGGTGTTGGTTGACAGCCAACTGAACATGAGCCAGCAGTGTGCCCAGGTGGTCAAGAAGGCCAGTGGCATCCTGGCCTGTATGAGAAACGGCAGGGCCAGCAGGTCCAGGGAGGTTCTTCTCCCTTTGTACTCGGCACTGGTAAGACTGCTCCTTGAATCCTGTGTTCAGTTCTGGGCCCCTCACCACAAGAAGGATGTTGAGGCTCTGGAGTGAGTCCAGAGAGGAGCAACAAAGCTGGTGAAGGGGCTGGAGAACAGGCCTTAGGAGGAGCAGCTGAGGGAGCTGGGATTGTTCAGCCTGGAAAAGAGGAGGCTGAGAGGAGACCTCATTGCTCTCTATAACTACCTGAAAGGAGGTTGTGGAGAGGAGGGAGCTGGCCTCTTCTGCCAAGTGACAGGGGACAGGACAAGAGGGAATGGCCTCAAGCTCCACCAAGGGAGGTTCAGACTGGACATTAGGAAAAAAATTTTCACAGAAAGGGTCATTGGGCACTGCAAGAGGCTACCTGGGGAGGTGATTGATTCACCTTCCCTGGAGGTGTTTAAGGCACAGGTAGACAAGGTGCTAAGGGGCATGGTTTAGCATTTGATAGGAATGGCTGGACTCAGTGATCCGGTGAGTCTCTTCCAACCTGGTTATTCTATGATTCTATGCAAGCACTGGACAAAATACCCCTGCTTTTTCAATAATTGTTTCAATGGGCTGCCCCATGAAAGAGCTGGTGTCCTGCAGGCCCTTGGGGGAAGCCTCATCCTCTTCCTGAGCCTGGGTGAGGTGTCAATGCTTCTCCAGATTTCTCTCATCTTTGCTTTGCTGGTGTGGAGATTGCAGGCTGGTGGCAGTGGCTTTCCTGGCACAGAGCTTTTGCCAGGCAGAGCCTGAAGAGTAGGGATACCTCCAGCCCCAACAATTGCCCCTGTCATGCTGATGTGCCAACCTCATATATAATGGGGCCACCATGGGCTTAGTCAGGACCAAAGCACCAGGACAAATGTTGCCTCTAGGAACCACCCATGAGGCTGGTCATGGTGGTGCCTCTCCGGGGAGCAGCCTGACGGGAGCAGAGCCAAAGGGCTCGTCTGAGGCTCAGCCCCAGAACCCAGGGCGCTGCTGGACGAAGGGCAATGCCACAAACGCTGTGGTGTGTGCCAGGATGTGGGTGGCTCAGTTTCTTGATGGGAGGAGTGGATTTTAGCTTTACAATAGGTGTTGTTTTCCCTCCAGCAGTGTGATTTAGGCTGTACCACTGCAGCAGTGTCATGGAGAACTGATGATCTTGTCAACTGCCCCATCAGAGGGTTTATTTTGGAAACCATGCTGCTGGTTTGAGCACCCTCAGCTACCTCTTGTTCACATATCAGTCCAGACACTTCATTTTAGGTAACTTCTCAAATACACCCAGCATACACCTTAACCAAGATCACAGAGAAATGAACATCTGTGTTTGGAGCAGAAGACAGCACTGATTCAGAAAACTGAAGTGCACGACTACTTACAAGGATATGATTTTAGCAGTTGCCATCCAGACCGCACAGAGTGACTTTCCTCTGTTAATTTCTGGTCAATTTAAGCTGCTCAAAGATTTCTGCTTGACCAGTGATATCCAGAGACACATTAGACACCTCATAGATCAGGAATTCAATACTAATCCATTCTGAGGGCAAACAGAAAAATCAAAACTTTGATTTAAATTCAGGTACCTTGCAGATAACGTGTAGGCTTGGAACTTAATTGTCGGTGGCTCTCAGCTGCTGGTGCACGACCAGCACCATCCAGAAATGCATTTTTCCGCCTTTGCCAGCAGTGGGTGCAATAGTACAATTAGAACAGCAAAGAAGTAAAACACCAGACTGGAACAAAAATGAAGGCCTGAAATCCTTTTAATTCCTTTTGTTGCTAGTATAAAAACATGCTGAGACAGTTCACAGTGAGCAGGACTGTCACCCCCAGGCTTGGCAGGGTGTCCCCAGGGAGGCTGCTGGTATTTCCTTTCCCCTCACTTTGCTTTTACATCAACTCCTCCAATTAGGAAACCAAATAATTCAGAGGCAGCCATGCAGCACCAAGTACCATAGTAAGAGCTAAAAATATCCTATAAGCCTTGGGAAAAATAGCTCCCAGTCTCTGCACAGAGCAGAGCCCTGTTGGAGTGTGTTGGATTACAGCCCTGGTTCACCCCACTTGAGCAGCCAGAGCCCCAGCAGACACCTTGGCCGTTCCCCTGGGATCCCCAAGGGGACAAGCCCTGGCAGCGATGCCCCTCCACACCTTCTCCCAGGAAAGCCCCCAAGCCAAAGGCCAGGGGTGTCAAGGCTGAGCAAGGAGGCACACGGGGCCCCCAGGATGCCCAGGGCTCTGCATTAGGACCTGGAGCCACTTTCTCCATCCCAGAGGCAAGCATTGACCTACAAGTGAATCCACAAGCTGGGCCTGGGTTTCAAACTTGAGGCTTTGCAAACAGAGAAACATGGAATAAAACTTAATGGCCATTCCTTTTTTTCAGCAAGACAAGAGAAACACCCACTCCACCCGCCAATGCCCCAAGAAATAAAGATAAAAAAATAATGTCTCCAAAGCCTTTGAAATGAAAGGCGAGGGGAGGGATACACCATGGGTTTGGGAGAAATATGGAATTTCTTTTGAGTAAATAAGAATCTAGGGAAGATCAGGCCGCCTGGCATAGTCTCACAGCTAGACTATTGCTCCTATGAGGTACAGGCAGTTATAAAAAATCAAATAGCGTGTCCAGTTCCACACAGAACTGTTCTTGTAAACCAAATGAAATTAATCATTACGTTTATCTGCAAGCTGTTCTATAAAATCAATAAGCTCTAGCACTGCATAGCAATCAAAATGTGACAAGGCACTTAAACTTTGCCAACCAATTAATGATATCTTCGTTAGAAAACAGTCATTTTTATAGAGTCAGTTGACTCTTCAAGGACTATAATATAGGCTTGATACAAGCTCATTGATTTTTACTTTATGATTTCCAGTTGAAAGCATACAGAGATCACTTGCTTTATGAAACTGTGAAAATATGTGTGTATTTAACATATCAATATTATTTATAAGCTGCAGCTAATATTTAAGTACCTCTTGTATGCCTTGATAAAAGTGGTTCATTAATTCAGCCCTCTCACATGTTCAGAGGATGTTCTTCCACATTATTGCTATCGTCATTTGTCTTTCCTCTCTGACATGTGCAGTTTTTTATGCAAGAAAACTCTAGATGAGGCTCGTCAGCAAGGAGGAAGGCAGCCTGAATACCTATGAGGTATCTCTGGAAGCCAAGTGCCTCCAAAAATCCCATCCTGACTCTCCCATTTTTTCAAGCCTGGGATCTTGCAAGGAAGAAGGATGACCAAGGGATCCTGAGAAAAGCAAGAGTGGAACAACACTGCAGGTGTAAGTGGTAAGGACTGCTTGGAACGATGGGTAGAGGGAGAAAGGTTTGGTCTGGAGTAGGGACTGGAGGGAATAGAAGGACCCCGAGAATCACTGGGTGCTTGTGAAGCTTACAAACCCTCTTGGGAAATGGAAGGTAAAAGACAAATCCTGCAAATACACACAGCAGCAGGTGAGCAGCATTGAACCCAGCCCCTCTCCAAAGAGCGCCAATAGAGACAGGAGCTCTCCTCTGCCCCATGGTGATGGTCAGCACTGCACAGGTGGCTTTTGCAGGGGTGGCCCCATGCTGTGTTGCCCCTTAGCCACCCCTTGTGTTGACACATGGAGCTAGAGGCAAGACTTAGTGCTCCCTCTGGGACTAAGTGGTGCAAATCAGGGCTGAAAAACACAAGTCATGAGTGAAATGTGCCAGTGAATGGTGCTCTGTCCTGAGGGTGAGGACAGGTTGGGCTTGGCTCCCTGCCAGGGTTTACAGGACATTTTATTTCAGTCCCCAGAAGCATCCAGGAGCTGAGAGGCAGGCAATGCCTGAATCCAACAAGACTTCATACTTTTTGAGCTGATATTCACAAGGTTAGCATGATGCCACATGTTTTGAGCAGTGGTTTCAGTGGCAGAGGGTAGTATTTCCTTCCTATTTAAAAGAAAAAGACAAAAAATGAAGAAAGGGGTGAAGGTTTCCTTTCCAAAAACGTGAATCTGTTTTCAGTCATATGGCAGATATAGATGAAAAATACATACATTTGCACAGTAATTATTTGCAGTTATGTGGTGTATTGCTCCCAGTTTATGAGATGCCTTAACTCAGCCAACGTGATGTAAATAACAGGGCATCACTGGTATGTGCTGGATGTCACCACCCATCCCCAGCACATGGGAAGGGGTTGCAGGTGCCCCAGCACTGGGCATGGGGACATGTCTGCAAGCGGGCAACACACCTTTGCCGTGGCCTGAGAGCTGCAAAGGGCAGCAAGCAGCCAGGGTGTGAGCACCTGAGCTTGGCTTGATGGGCAGCAGGACTTGGCGGCAGGAGCCATTTGTGGCATATTGCAAGATATAAAAAGCTTCATGCCCTTGTGAGCTCGAGTCTTAGGGGAGGCAAGTTGTGATGATCGTGGAGGAAAGCTGGTCTGAGTCCTCCAACTGTTCCTTCCACCTTTCCCCCACTGGAAGAGATATAACAGGGTGAATAATTGGAAGAGTCTCAAGACAATTGTTTTGACAGTCTTGAATTCAGCCAGGTTAATAGAAGTGCTCAGAGCTTCGACAGGGGAAGGAGAGGAAAAAGCAGTGATAAGAAGAGGTGATTAGCAGACGGTGCTTGAGTAGCCCAGCCCATACCAGGGGAGCTGCTACAGAGCCAGCACCTTTTCATAAACATGGAAGTGTGCCTGGGGCAGACAATTCATTTTTGGCTAGGATAAAGTGCAAGTGCACATAGTGGATGCCTTGGCATTGCCTGCTGCTCTCCTGTGGCTGAGGAGCAGCGCAAGGGCTGCTTCCCCACATCCATCGTGTCCCTAGCATGGGTCAACCCTGCAAAACAGCTCCCTAATTAGGCTGAGGGCAAGTACCGTGTGAAGGAGAGGCTGGATGCAGCAGGTGATGACAGTGAGAGGAGACAGAGTCAACCCCTCTTCACACATCCTTGCCTAGGCAAAGCCTGCCTGGCAGCCCAGCTAAGCCGTGCTCCAAAAACTAACAACCCTAGAGCAGTGGCATCGAGCTGGGATGCCAGAAGCATGTGGGAAGCGCTGCCTGGCTAGTGTAGCCAAGGCAGTGGGGCTGTCCCCATGGAGGGAGGCTGCTGGTGCAAGCACAGCACCAAGAAATCCCTTACAAGAGTGACAGTAACTGGGAGTAATGGCAGCAGTGCAGATGCAAAGAAGTCTTTTAGTAATTCACTACTACATATAATGAATAAGCCCCCTCTAAAGTGAAAGTTATGACTGCAGCCTCATCATTTTTTCGTGGTTTGCCTTAAACTACCTGTAACCTGTGATCATCAGTTTCTGTGGGATTATTAAGAAAATCACACATCTAGTATACTTCTCAAATAAGCCATTTTTTCACCTTGTCTTTACTTAATGCCTTTTTTTTTGGTTTAGTCACCCTTTTAAAGAAGAAAACAAATGCTGTTTGTTGCTCTGGCCTGCTTTCCTGGTTACAGGTGCCACAGCAGGCATTTCCTACCAGAAAGGCAAATAAATGTTGACCCATATTCTGAAACACATTCACAAGGATCACAACTCCCATCTCCAGTGTCTACAGCACCTCAATTGCCGTGGGCACGATATGACACTCAAAGAGATGGAGGCAATTATCAGCAGCCAGTACAGGAGTTAGATCATTCCTAGAATTTAGGCTGAGTGACTGATGCCACTGATAAGACCACTGACTGGATACCAGACTTCAGACCTGGTTTGTGTGCAAAACTGCCCATGAAGCCTGGAGCAAGTTTGCTCTGCCTCATGTCTTAGGGTTTTTTTTTTAACTGATGAGGCTTCCTGCCTTCCTCCCTCCTGCCTCCCAGGTTCTCTGGGGGCTATGCCAGCAGGATGAAAGGCCTTTTTTGTAATCTGTAGCACCGATGCTCAAAAAAATTGAGAAGGAAAGGTGCATGTGTTTGGAATAAACATCGTTCTCTGTTTCAGCACTGCCAGTCAGCAGAGAAGGCTCAGTTGCCTTCAAGGCTGTACTCATGCAACATCACCACATTCCTGCGAGCCCTGAAGCAAGGGCTGGTTTCCAGCCTGGCTTTCTGGGAGTGGAGTGGTAGCACTCTGGAAAGAAAAAGTAAAGGAAACTGAGGGCAAAAGGTCAAACTTCTCAATGGTGTGTACGGAGGAAGATGCATGAGGGTATGGGAGTTACAAGACGTAATGAAGATGAATAAACCTTCAGTAACAAGACTGGAAGCACTGGCAATTGCCCTGCCTGCTGCCACCTCTTGCCACTCACCTCACTGCAAGGACTAGGGGCCAAGGGGTCCTTGAAATAAGTCTATGTATCCAGAGCCTGTGGCAAAAAGCAGTATTTCCACACTTCTGAAAGCTGTGCCTATTAGGTGAGTGTGTGAAAAAGGGCTGATAACACGTAACGGGAATCTTCTGCCCCTATTTCACAGTGTGTCCCTCACAATTTCAAATAAGACAGGTTCACGGAAAAGTTGATGGGGTTTCCATGAATTTTCCCTCTGAACAAAATATACTAAACTGCTTCTGAGTAGTACAAAATGCTTTAATCTGACATTTGGTATTCTGGCACACATATTGTATTCCTGTTCCTGTTGGTCACAATTTGCCTTTCAGGCAGCCTCTGAAGTAAATTTCCCTTATGTGCCTGCAGACGGGCTACAGAAAATGCAAAAAGCTCATAAGTAAACTCAGATATGGCCCAATGTTACGTTTCAGGGTTACCATTTGGGTGCACCCAGTAAATGAGCCAGGCTGTGCTGACTGAGTGCAGTTCAGAAAGAACATGAATAATTGTTCAAAGTGGGTCAGTCACAGAGATTATCACATACAGCATGGGTCAGAGCAGTATGATTAGAACCTTTGAGGCAAGGAAAGCTTGGATTGGATTTCCTTAATTCTCTGCAGCAAAACTTTTTCTTGACCAATCTATTTGAGGAACAAATGTAGATATATCATGCATTATCTGGGGATGTCCCCAAAGACTGAAAGAAGGCTATTGTCAGCCCCATCCACAAGAAAGGCTCCAAGGAGGACCCGGCCAATTATAGACCCATCAGCCTCACTTCAGTCCCTGGGGAGGCTATAGAGCGAATACTCTGAGTGCCTGTCACAAGTCAACTGCAGCGCATGATTGGGAAAAGCCAACATGGATTCACTAGGGGCAGATCATGCTTAACAAACCTGATCATCCTCTATGACGAAGTGACCCAATCAGTTGATGTGTGGTGAGCAGTGGGTATTATCTACCTGAACTTCTCCAAGGTTTTGACAGCCTTCTCCTAGAGAAACTGATGCACTCTGGCCTAGTTTGTGTGGTGAGTGAGGAACTAGTTGACAGGCCATACCCAGAGGGTAGTGGTAAATAGTTCTTTCTCAAACTGGTAATCAGTAACAAGCAGGGTCCTTCAGGGCTCGAAATTGGGCCTGACGCTGCTTAATATCTTCATAAATGACCTGGATGCTTGGATTAAGAGCACCGCAATGAAATTTGCAGACGACACCAAGGGAAGAGCTACCTTCCAGGAAGACCTGGACAGGCTGGAAGAGTGGGCTAGAAGGAACCTCATGAAGTTGAATGAAGATGTGTAATATCTCTCACCTGGGAATGCATAACCCTGGCGTGCAGCTTAAACTGGGTTCCACAGCTTTGTGGAGAAGGACTTAGAGGTCTTGGTAGACAACAGACTCAACATGAGTGGAGTGTGCTGCTGCAGCAAGGAAGGCCAACAGGATGCCCAAAGAAGGACATCACCAGAAGGGACAAAGAAGTCATTATCCCACTCAGCACTTGCCAGGCTTCACCTGAAGTACTGCATACAGTTTTGGTCTCCACTATGCAAAAAAGGCTGGAGAGGGTCCAGAAAAGGCCTACTAAGATGATCTAAGGACTGGGAAACCTACCATACAAAGTAAGGCTGAGAGAAATGGATTTGTTCAGACTTGAGAAGAGAAGGTTTACAGGAGACCTTATTATCACATACTAGTACATAAAGGGTGTCTACCAAGAGGATGAAGACTCCCTTTTTCTGAGGAGTCACATGGAAAAGACAACGGGTAATGGGTGTAAGTTGCTTCTGGGGAGATTCCAATGGGATTCCAGAAGAAAATTTTTCACCATGAGAACAGTTAAACATTGGCATAATCTCCCCGGGGAAGTGGTAGATTCCTCTATGCTGAACACTTTCAAGACTCAGTTTGAAAGGGTGTTGGGCCATCTCATTTAAACTATATGCCACCTAAAAGGTTGGGCCAAATGATCCCTGAGGTCCCTTCTAGTCTGGCACTCTGTGCTTCTGTGTCTCATTACAATTTATGGCATATGGAGAATCTTTGTGCTCTCATGGCTGTTGAGCACTGGAGTGTCAGCACTCAGGTCCAGAAGAAAGTCCTGGTAACTTTTTGTGCTGGTAACAAGCAGGATTTCCTTCTGCAGCTGAGCCCTAGCAGTGATCAAAGAGCCTTCTGCAGGGCAGGTCTCAGTTTCTTTTCTTCCCCATCATACTTTTTGGAGCCGACCACAAGACTTGGATACTGCAAATCTTTGGGAGGGATTTGGCAGAGAGCACCACCCTGTTTTGGGATCTCCCCTGCTAAACAGAAAGCCTATGTCTACCCTGAGCTTGCAGGGCAAATCTGTCCCACTGTAGAGTTCATAAACTTAGCTCTAAACAGAAGTCCAGGAACTATCTCTAGAAATAATGTAGCCTGTCCATAATATCAAGGCAAAGACTTGCCGATGTTGAATTAAAAAATTACTTTTCTGCCTAGCACACTCAAAAAACTTTGTATCCATCACGCTGGAAATAGCTGGCAGATAGCGAAGTTCACTCATTGTACAGACTCTTTCTATACCAATACCTAATGCTATTAATTACTCACTGAAGAATGACTTGTCTGCCATCAAAGCAACACACTCAACTCAACCAGTATAGATGTAACAGCATTCTCTGGGGCACTTTTCAGAAACCCCACCAGTGCCTAGCTGGGATTCAGCATCTATGGGATCCAGCATCTATGGGATCCAGGAGCACAGGCTGGTAGCTCTAACTAATACATGCTGAAACCTGCGACTTGGGCATCCCCAAATTCAGTCCTAAAATGCAGTTTGCTTGTGCAGTCATCCCACCGCCTGCATACTTCTGGCATCTTCACAGTAGTTCAAATAAAGCTGCTAATTTCTGGGAGAAAAATGACAAAGCCTGCTTCACTTCAAAGCTATCAAAAGAAACTTCTTTGATTACTAAGTGAGGCAAGAAACTGATTCAGCTCTGTTTCCTTGCAGCGTTTTTGGTATTCTGTTGGTGTTTCTGAGATTTCTCATCTCCTGACACATGGAGACATTCATCTTCAGTTACAGTGAAAACCCACAGGTTTGCAGAAAAGTAAAAAATTTGTCCTAATCTGCTGTCTGTGATGCAGTCAAATGTTCCAACCCAGCAGCTCCAGAAGATCTCATCCCTCTCGCAGTGTTTGCTCAAGTATGTCCACTTCTCCCTCGTTCTTTGCTCCTCTTGTGGTGTTTCTCAGCTAACAGCTGTGTTTGAAGAGGGCTTCGCTATGCACTTGCAGCAATACAAACATGGAGAGCCTTCAAGGCGCTTTGTAAAGAGGCTGTTAAGCAGCAGTGCAGCTGTAAGAAAGAAGTGTGAGCAGAAATAACGCCAGAGCACCAAATTGACCCAGAACACCCCACTGAAACACGTCAACAAAAACACGAGCAGCATGGGAATATCAAGTTAAACACAGAGCCACAGGACAGTGTCACTGGGGAAAACACAGAGACAAATACATTTTTGGGGGCAGGGGGAGGGCAGAAGAGGGGATTTGATAGGTGGGAGAAGAGGTATTGTAATTCTGAGCAAAAATCTGGTGGAATACACCGTCTAGCTGTTGATTATTTTTCCTGAGCTGCTGAACAGAATAATTCTTATGGAAAAACATGTCAAAGATGTGAAGAAAACATATTAGGAAATCAGAATACATTTGTCAATCTAAATCACTGAGCTTTAAAAAATTACTGAATACAAATAGCAACAGTAGCATAATCCATACCAGACCCTCGGGGTCCCAAGGGAGGATGCGAGAAGGCAGGGAGGCATTTGGGGTGCAGAGGCTCTGGCTCCTGATGCCAACCCCACTCTGAGCACTGCAGCATGGACCTGCCAGCTGGTCACTGCCTCCTTCCTGGGTGACAGAATCCCCCCAGTCCTGCTGAACACCTGCCTCTGTGCTTCAGCTCTGGCTTGGGGAGGGAAAAACCAAACCAGGCTTGAGGGAGCAGGCTCCTCATACAGAAAAGAGTATGTTCAGTTCTATATCTCTGTGGCTGGAGAAGACCTGAATTAGCAGGATTTTTTCCAGTATATCTGTAAATGCACTTTAAAAAATCAGCATTTAGTGCATCCAAACCATGCTCACAAACAAACAGACAATGTTTAGCTCAGGTGTCCCTTCAGGGCATTGGTTGCATGCAGACACATTTATATTTATACATTTCTTTCCCACACTCAGAGCTGCCCAGGCTGCTGTTACATGGCACAAATCCTGTCTGTTTGCTTGAGGTTGGCCCTGTCAGAAAGAAGAAAGATGATCCCGTTCAGCTGCACTTATAAAGTGCCTTTTTGGGGACAAACTGTAGTTGCAATGAGTTTCTATAGTCTAATAGGTACCAAGACCACTCCTAGACATTGACCTATTGCCCACCTGACTCTCACAGGTTTGTGACTGTATCCCAGACTGACTGATCTGGACCAGTAGGCACACATTTTAGCTGTAAAAAAAAATATCCCATTCATAAAAAATCCGTGTAGCATCACAAGTAGGAAGCACACTGCACATTCCAGAGAACTGGAAAGAAAAGCAGGTGTTATTGGCTTTCTGAAATCCCCCAGGTAATTAAATGTCCTTTTAGAACTGTTTGAATAGTGGATGCCCTGAATTAACTGCATCAATTAGAAACCAATTTTGTGTCACTGGCACAGTCCCTTGCCTGGACAGAGTACTATGTTTGGGTTTAGCCATGGCTGGGCAGAAAACTAAACCAACGTAGTTAGGCTATGAGACAGATGGTGTAAAGGAGGTGCTGGTGCTGCCTGGCACCATTACTGGGGTAGTTCTCTTTGATATGAAGATTTCTTCCCAAGTCAAGCATTCCTAATTCCTGACTGGAGGTTGTTGTAAGAAGTGGTACTGAATGCACTGTGTGTTTTTCTGGCTACGGTGCCCCTTAGCCCAGCTTCGTCATGCTCTTCCCGTTATCCCTTTTCACATGACAGAGCAGCAGTTGTGCCTGGCACTAGTGGTAGGCAAAAATCCCCTTTTCAGTGAGCAGAGGAGCTGCCTGTTCCCCTTCCCCTGCAGCAGCTAGGAAAATGTGCATGAGTCTGCTGTTGCTGAAAAAAAAGAGAAAAGAAAATCTTAAAATATGCATTTCCTTTTGGAAAAAGGCTCTTGCTGATTTTTTTTTTTTTAAGATTCTGGATCTACTTGCCTTTGGAGTGTGACTCTGCAAGTTCCTTTGGCCAGACAGATGTGAGATGTTGCCAGGCTGCAGACAAGTTTGTCCCTTGTAGACCAAATTCAGCACTGCTTTTGTGGCCTCAAGCCACTCCATATATCAGCAGATAAGCTGTTTTCTTTGTGGGTCCCACATACAGCCAAGCACTCTGCTTTCCTGGCACAAGTGGGCATCTCATCCTTCTCAATTTTGTGAGCCATAAGAGCCTCAAAACAACATTTTCTTTAAAGGGGAGCAGTCAAGGAGAGCTAAGCTAATTATCTTGGGTAGAAGATCCTTTAGGTCTTTGCCAGTTTTCATCAAAGCATAAAAAGCAATTATTAAAATTAATGCAATTTACCATGTGTTCTACTTCTAGCAAAGCTATTTTTGGCAAGGGTTGCCATCTGTCCGATTCAGCAAGATCAGCCACAGACTTTTGCTCTCTATTCCGCTTCCCACAGTTCTCATGTGGAGCTAGGCAAACACACGCCTTTTTGCAGAACTAAATACCTTTACTGCAGCATGTAGCTTACATGAAAATTGCCATCGTCTAGTGGCAAGTGTCCTCGGCATGACAAATACTTTTTCTTCTTCCCCCTCTGCTTTCTTCTAGCACTACAAATGCCCCTGAGTAGCATGTGGGTGAGCAAGTGCTGCATTGCTCTGCCCTGTACAAGGGTCCGGTGGGGGAGATCATGGGGACAACCAGCAGACCTATCTTCTGGGTGACATCCCCCAACAGCTGAGGGAGGGCGACATCCTCTGCCAGACTTTGCAGCAGCCAGGCGAGGAGATGGCCCCATGGAGCTGCACACATGGGCAGAATTGCTTGGAAAGTGAGGCCTGTTGCAGCTGAGGTGAGAGCTAGGGAGGGTCTTGGTCACCAAGCCACAGAGATGGCTCTCTGTAAGAGTAAATAAGATGTGTCAGGGTCTCTTACTCAGCTCTGGGGCCAAGTGGGCTGCTTCAATACTGTTAAACACCCTGCAGAAGCAGGATAGCTCTATGCACACTGCCTGAGCAGGAGGGTTCCTGACCCCTGCTACCACCCAGACTATGTGCTTGGTGTATACCAAGCACCACAGGACTGAAATGTGCTGAAGATTGGCCTGGCTGTGCAAGAGGATAAATGGCAGTGGTCCCCTGCCCACAGACATGCCCCAGCACTCTTTAATAGGCTGGCATAGACACAGCATTTGAATCTGTCGGTGTGTCTCAGACCTATCCCACTGCTCCTGGCATTATTCATTTCTTCGTCCTTACTTCAGGATCTAGGAGCTGATTTTATAAAAGCACCCCCTGTGCTCTTTTCCTCAACTCAGAGCTGGGAAGTCGGTTCCTGGCCTCTTGTAACACTACAGACCGTAACCCTTTCCAGCCTTTGTAGAAGCGTCAACAGACCCAAGCTATAGAAAACTTTGTCCACAGGTTTTTACAATGCATATCATCAGAGCTTCACAATGAGCCTAAATGTGGACATTATTAACAAAAAATCAGCTTTTCTATATATTTTTCACTATTCTACAACCTGTCTGACCTGAATCAAGTGGAAATAAGTTAACTTACATTTTTATGTAACTGAAGATAAACCAGCACAAGGAGAATAATTGTGTAGGGAATAAAGACCTGACTCCAGAATAGTGCTTGTGGATCCACAGATATTCAAAGTGATTGCACAGAGACTCTGGAAACCTACCACAAATGCCTGTATAAATGGAACCACAGCAAACCTGCTTGTCCAGAGTGATGGCAAGCAAGTCCTCCAAGTGACTGGAGTGCTGCAGGTGGTTTTGCATTTGTCCTCCTCACAGTCCTTGGGTAACAGTGTCCTCAGTACCGAGTTCTCTCCTCTGTACAAACTCAAAGAGAACACCACAAAGGCAATAGCAATGGCAGCTCAGTTTATCCTTTGTGCCTCTCATCTGAAGTTGGATGGTTGAACAAAGTTGAACAGGTGAGAACTCTGCTAATGTGATATAGTAAAGTCACAGAGGTGAACAAGTGAAAATCTCTGAACATTGGAAAAAAAAAACCAAACACAACTGTATTTTTAATTGTCCACTGAACATAGTAAAAGGAAGGAAAGCCCAAATGTGATGCCGCCATTGAGATACGTACTTAGTGGCTTCAGGCTAGCTGATTATTAGGACTTTAAAATGCATAAACATATAACAGGTTGAGTGAGAAGGTGTGATAATGACATAATTAAGAACAGAAATCTCTTAAAAGATATATGTTAAATACTGAATAGTTGGCTTCCCAGTGTAAAAAAATCTGAGATATAATTCATAAGGAGATGATTAAATATATAAAGAGGGAGCTCTGACTCAAAGTCTTTAGACTCAGGCTGTTTGATGGCTGGATCCCATGGCATCCCTATTTGGCAGCTGAAGAGCATATTGCTTTCTGCTTGCCATACTTCCTCAACGAAGGAACCTGAGTGACAACTTTGGCAGCAAATTAGTTTGTGTTTAAAGCCATTAATATCCCTACCTGGTGGGAGACAAATGTTGGACAAGCAATTAGCAGACAAGTTGTCTGGAGGAAAAATTTGGCCAAAGCTGCCTTGAAGTTGCTGCTATTCACCTCGGCTGCAGCTCTGCTCTGTGCATTCAAGTGTGACGATTCCTCCTGCAGATGCATTCTCCGTGTTGCACTGTGCCTGGTTCAAAATGCATTTTCAAAACAATACCTGAACGTGTTTATCTCAACACATAGTCACTGCAACATCATGGCTAGAAATGGTGCTTTCTGGAGATGGTGATCCCTTTATAATCCACAATATCCCTCCCATCAGAGGTTCTTAATTTGCTCAGAGGCGCTGCCCTCTCCTCAGCTATCCTTTCCTGATTCCTGCCAGCATTGCAGGGAGGAGTGGCCTTTATCAGGATACTCAGTGTGAATTCTTCCCATTTCATTCTCTTTTTCAGGCATTAAACTCAATAAAGGACTCTTACCTCTTTTAGATATTTAAAGACTGACGTTAGTGATTTAAAGTTAATGAAACAGAAGATCCCAGGCTAAATTCTGTTCTCACAAATAACAGTGAAACTCTAATATAAGTTCAATGAGCCTCACTACATAGCAACACAGGAGCAAGGTCTGTTTTCAGGACAGCATAGTAGCTCATATGTTAAGGGGAAACAGCATCTGACACCTCACCAGTTAGCTCAGTTGTGTAACTGTGTATACACCGGTGATTAAGAATATTGAGTATATTATCCACACCTTTGGGTAATATTTAAACAATATAACACAAAAAGGTAAGATTCTGAATTGTGGTAACCACAGGTTTTAGCCTTCTCTTCTGATTCCAGAAAAAAAAATTACTTATTTTTTATTTTACGTATTTTTACGTATTTTTGCATATTTTCACTATGTGAAAGAAAAATTCCAACTGAGATTTTATCTTCCTGGAGAGCGGAAAATCTCAGTCCCCAGCTGGCAGACATGGTCTCTAGCCAGTCGCATTCCTCTTCTCAACGGATGGTTTTTGGATTTGTGCAATAACTCTGCATAAAGGCTTTTTATTGTTGAATAGAAAGAATACCAAATGTATGTATTGCATAATAACACATGTGCATCTCAGAAGAACTTTCATTTTTCTCTCCAATATGCATCCTTTTTTATTGTGAGGAAATATCCTCACTGTTCAGGCATAATCAGTCCCTTTTGAGGACGAGAGCACTCCTTGTGTCTTGTTGTGTTTTATAACTCTTTGAATGTGATGCAAATAGTGGAGCCAATTCTGATGTCACATGCATACCTTATCTTCACAGCTTATAACTTCTTTCAGCGCGGCTATTCCTCACCTGTGATGGATCAGACTTACAGACTGAAATTGCAACATGTTTTTTTTTAACAAGTGAGGCCAAGTTTCACCAAATCCTGAGCACACATGCCTACCGTAATAACCGAAGGCTCATCATCTTGCAGGATCATGCGGTAGTCCACTGTATATCATTGTGTTTTTAAGATTGTTTGGGATCAGAATGTCTCCCACTTTAACTGATGAAGCATACAAGAAGAAAAATGAGTGATCAGAAATAATTGCAATTTGCAAAGTAAATGACACCATTAACCACTCCAGAAATCAATAATCAGGCACAAAAAGAAAATCAGTTGAGGGGGTGACAGAAGAAAAAATAAATCTCTTGGGCATCTTCCCACTCTGGGGATTTTAATTTTGAGTTTTCCACTCCCAGCTATCCATTCTTATTGCCCATCCATCAACCTCCTGATGAATATAAAGGACTCTGGTTCGAAATGCCAGAAGACTATTGGGTTGGTAGAACAATGGAAAGGGAGTCTTTCAGGTTTGGATGAGGTAGGGTGAATTGCAGATGACAGTTCAGAAAAGCTTGTCTCTGCTCTTGCTTTTTTTCCCCTAACACCTCTCTTTAATGGCATTGGCAGTCTAGTAACAGTTTCAAAGGTAACTCAAATCATACTCATGGGCAAATCACTTGGAAATCTCCTGATTTACTCTAAAAGTTGACATAATTTTTAATAGAAGTGCAATGGGATTTATACCTTTGCTTATTGGTATAATTTTAAGCAGGGACAAAGTGGTTGCTTAAACTTGCTCTCATGTTAGAGGCATTTATGTTCCACCTCTTTGTATTTACTATTTACTTTTTTATTAATGAGCATCAGGAGTTCTTCTGTGTGTCTGCTTATGACAGGTTATCTGCTCTGGATTTTGATCAAGTAGTTAAGGGAAAGTTAAGCAGAAAGCCCACGTGAAAAAATGTCTCAGCCACTGATGTGGTTGCAGAAGCCAAGACTGCTACATCAAAAGAGGGTGATGAGGTAAAATATCCTACAGGAGTGAAGAGGATGTTGAGAAAAATGGTGTTTTCAGCAAGCGCAGCTGCCTCAGATCATGAACTGGTGCAAGGAGCCACCATTGTGGTCACTGGGGCCACTGGATATCCACGCCCCTTTGAAGAAAAAACAGTGGAAGTGCTGTGTAAAACAAATCATTGTTTAAAACCTAATTTCTGAAATGCAGTGCATATCTTGGCAAATTTAGGCCACTTATGGAGGAGGCACTTACCAGTTTGTGCCAGCATTATTCAGTGGCAACTCCATAGTGACCTGGCTTTTAGTGACCTCACTAGAAATTGTCCAAATCACAGCTCCCTCTGCAAAAGAAAGCATGGGTGTGTTACTTGAAAGGGGGGACAGGTCAGAAAAAAAAAGTTTCCATTGGGCATGGATTTGCCCAGGGACCATGAAGCTGTTGTACACCATCACCAGTGCAGGAACAATCAACTGGTCAGGCACCACTGGAACTGGAGAAGAAGCAATAGTATCACTATCAAAAAATACTCCCAGAGTTGACTGTACACTGCCCATGCATCACCACAGATTCCTATTTGCCACCTTAGAGCATGAGGAGGTAACACAAAGAGAGAAGCAGGCTTGCAGGCAGACATGGGAAAGGAGAGGAGAAACCTCCAAGAATCACCTTTTATGCTTGCAACTAACGGTTTAATTTTTGGAATAAAAAAGGGTGCTTGTAATCATGGGTATCTTTTGTGATTAATTACCGTTATTTATGTTGGTAATTGTCAAGTGTCATATATGATTATTTTATATCTTTAAACTTGGTCAGCTGAATGTGCAATCTTTAGCTCCCTATGTGCTTAAGACTTATTTTTACATACAGAGTTATGTTTTTACATCTGTGGTAATTCACCAGTCAAAACATGATGTACATGACTTGGATACAGATATTTCCTTTTTAATTCCCACCCCCCCAGTAACCAGTCATGTTTGACTGATTGTTCCAGATTAAAATCTAAAAAGGAAGAGATATGTGAGATTTATTTGCAAATTCTCCCTGTTGAGCCCTGTCACTTTAGTGACAGCCATCCCCTAATCCCCCCCTCATTTGGATTCAAAAAGTGGTTGTAACCCTTTCAAAGCCAGACACATTTTTGGATCATTTTCCTCTTCTCTTTCATGTCCAGAGGCTGATTTTCAAAGGCCATGTTTAATTGTGGTATAACTGAATCTACAATATTTCCAACTGCACACACAAGATGACTTAAATCCACAAACAGCAGAGAAGATCCTGCAGAAGGACTTTCTACATCCCAAAGAATAGGTAAAAGCTTCCACTTTTTTTCTCTTGTACACAGAAGCTGAGTTTCCTTCCACGAGCATGAAATTCTTAATCTTATGAAAGAATCCAGTTAGCAACTTGCATCACTATAAACACAGGAGGCTTTGAGTCATGCCGACCAAAACAGGTTTCTGGGAGAACTTAGTTAATACTGCCTGTGTAAACTTCCACCAAAAAGTGGTCTCGTAGTCTGTAACTTCCCAAGACCTCTCATCAGACACATGCCAGCCCTGAGATTTTATCAAACTGTGTGAACAGAACTGAAATATGATACCATAAATTGTTTAGAATAGCAGCAAATGTGCCACCACCATATCACCATGGTGCCTTTGAGCCATCTATACTGATACAAATACTTTTTTCCTGCTTTTCTGATAAATTTCATTTCACATCATTGAAACCCCTTACCTGCTGGAGTGACTGCATGTTACCTTGACCATACTACTGATACTCAGGACAAGATGCTAATATTTACATACATACTTAAACCTCTGTTTATAAAAGTACAGTGTAGTCTTAATTTTTAGTTGATGCAATTCAAAATACTCCTCTAAGATAATATTTAAATAAAGAGTTAAAATTTAAGCAAGAGCAAACCAGATGCACACAGGAATGAGCAGAAGCAGTATGGAAGCTTGGCACAGCATTTGAACTCTCCTTTGTTTGGCATGTGCATTTTTCCATGTTACTCCTGCTCACTGTAGCTGGTAAAGGGTTGCCCTTTCTCACAAAGTGTTTCTTTTTTCTGAGCTAACTCTTTGAATTCAGCACTGCAGGCACAAGGAGACTGCCCGGTGACTGCAGAATGTGTCGCCCTGTGTGCCAGTGGGTACGTTCTTACACCATTTGCCCCAGTTTTTCCCCATCTCAGTACTGAGGCAGCAGCACACAGTGGGCATGCGCGTTATGCTGTACATCTTTAAGGCTCTGCATGAACATTAACTAATTAGTCAGTCAGGAAAAGAGCTGTGAGAATGCTGTTTCAAATGGGAGAAGCTGCAGGGGATACAGCTAGAACATCAACCGCAGGTCTGAATTTGTAAAGGCCCAGGGAACAGGGAGGGATCCAAACAGAGTGAAAGGCTGGAGCAAGCCTGTAAGAGGGCTTCAAAAATACAAAGTAATTTAACACATTAAGCCTGGCAGCAGTTCACCTAGCTACAATAGTTACATTAAGGATGGACTGTCAATCTCGACTGTTAGTCTTTAGCATTGAGAAGAGATTATATTATGACATAAAAGCTACCCAAGCCTTAATTACAGCGGATCAATGCTTTGATTTACACTTCAGGGAGGTCCTTTGTTAAAATGAGGTCTCTACCTTTCCTTTAACTTTGCTCCAGCCTACTGGGACCTCCTGTGCGTATCTTCTGAGTCTTTCAGTTTCCTGATCTTAGTTTCCTTGGGAAATAGATTTTTCTCTTAGGAATCAAGGATAGTTTTATAACTAAAGCATTGATCTGGCATTCGAGGTCCCAGGTTATGCTCCCAGCTAACACACAAGCTCCGCTGACAGCCCAGCACCAATACTTGCCCTGTTCCCTCTATTCTGCTTGGTCGGGCTGTGGTTTTTGCAGCTGGCTTACAGGTCTTCTTTGGGGGAAAGGATTATTCTTGGCAATATACATGAAAATAAAACTCTCTATTGAGAAGGTAAATGTGGTGTGGTAGGACTTTGTTTTAAAAATCAGGCTTATCGCAGATGGAGTAAGGAACTGAGGGTGTGCTTGGGGCCAATAAGTCACTCAGCATCACTGTGGCTTGACAGATTGTGATAGGCTTGTGCCTATTTAAAAGTAAGAGATTTGCTCTTTTCCCAAGGTGTAACACAGCTGTTGCAATGGAGGCTGGTGCGCATCCCAGTGTCAAGAAAACTGCCTGGCTTGGGGATGGCTAAATACAACACCTCAAGGGCCCAGTAACTGCCTGAAACAGAACCTTCACTCTTGGCACAACTTTTTTTTTTTTCCCCTGCCCAGAAGAAACAGCAGAGCTGAAAGCCCTTTCCTATGGGGTGAAGAGAGCAATGAGATACTAACATAAACCTCCAGGTGTGTTCAGCTGCATTCCTGGGACTTGAGCTGAAGCCTTTAGCTGAGGGAACTGGCTAGCTTGTGTCAGTGCCAGATAAAGAATTTTTTAAAGACAGAGCGTTAGAGGAAAGAAAGGAGAAAGAAAGGGGAAGAAAGGGGGAGGGAACGAGGGATATTTACAAGTGCGGGAAATGGAAGCTTTATCGGGAGTTTTTTGGGGAGATAAGGAGCTGGGCTGGCCCATCTCTACATGGCGTGGACACACTTGCTGCCTTTGAGTCTCTCAGGAAAGAGCAAAAGGAGCTGCTGACATTTCTGCTAAAAAGCAAGAATCAATGAATCTTTGTTTCCCACTGCCTGCTTGTTTGACCTTATTGTGTTGCGAAACAGAAAAGACAGAAAAGAGAAAGGGTGAGGGGAGAGGGGATTCGTGCTAATAAAATCCAAGACAAGATCACAGCCCTGTGATCATCGCTGGAGATGCTATTATTTGGTTGTTGTCCTATTTGCTGCTGTTGCTCATTTCCGATTCTTGCCTTGCTGTAATAAGTCACACTCTTTCCAGCTATCATCCCTGTATTGACAGGCAAATGTCACCCACGTTTGATTGACGTCCATTGCTCCTGAATACAGAAGTATGATTTAGGAATCAATTCTGTTTGTTTATTTAAACAGCTCCTTGTGTACCTTTTATACCCTTAATATTTTCTCGGCATAAATGCCACTAATATTGCACATTCACCTTCCCACTCAGTCGCAGAGGTGCCCACCAGTCCTTGGGGAGGAGAAAAAAAAAAGTAATAAAAAAGAAAAGCAAAAAAGAAAAAAAGAAAAGGAGGAAGGGAGGAAGGGAGGAAGGGAGGAAGGGAGGAAGGGAGGAAACTCCAGTGCTTAACAAAATGCTTTGTTGCCCCACGAGTTAAGCCAGAGAGACCTTTTTCATCGGCGCAGGCATCTGTTGATCTGCATATGTTCGGCACTTTCCTTTGGCTCTAAACAAAAGGGAACTCTTCCCCTCGGTGTCAGTTTGCTAGCAGAGCAGTGGCTGGCTTTAACACCGAGAAACACTGCAGCCGGTGAGGCATATGTCAGTTTTAATTCACAGAAAGAACTGTTTCCTTCTCTGCCTTCATGGTTGTAGTCGGGAGGGGGGGAGAGGGAGATCCGAAATTGAGAGAGATGCTACTCTGTGTTGCCGTGCGAGGTGGGAGGTTTATTTTCAAATAACTTCCAGCTGGACAATCGGCAAGTGTAAAGCATCCCTAGACTTAAACAGCATTTCCCAGAAAACACGAATACGGAATACGGCAGGGTGGCCTCAGGGAAGCGTTAAGCGGGAGGTGGATTGACCTTTTTAATTCTCGATCGGTGACCCGAAGGGTACCCAGAGGCTGCTGAGCACATCTCTCCCTTTCGCTCTGCTACAGAAAGAGCTGTCATCGCAAGATGCAGCTAGCGAGCGAGGCTCACGATTTCGCTGTTCACCCGTTTGCGGGAGGGGTGGGGGAGGGAGAGAGGGAGGGAGGGAGGGAAAGAAAAAAAATATATATTTCCCACACTGCCAGAGTAATGCCAAACTCTCTGTGAGTGGGACGAGCGGAGCAGATGCTGGAATGAGATGCCAAAGCAGCTCCCGTTTCCCCTGCGCTTTTGGGTGCCTATAAATTGCTCCAGCGCGCTCGGCAGCCTCCTCCTCCCCTGGCAGGTGGCACCCGGGCAGGATCCCGCTCTCCCTCCGGCTCGGCGGCTCTCGGCGAGCGGCGGGGCGGCCGCGGGGCAGCGGCGCCTCTGAGAGAGAGAGAGAGAGAGGGAAGAGGCGAGCGGGGCGATCGCGAGACGAAAGGCAAGTTCCAGGGAAAAGTTGCCTCGGACTGGCACAGCCTGCAAAAAAAAAAAAAAAAGTCGATCGCCAGAGGGAGGATAAAAGTGCGGGCGGCGGCTCCCCGGCTCCCGCGCTCCCTCCGCCTCCCGGCCGCGACCCGCGGGAGCCCCCGCAGCCCCCGGCAGCCGAGCTCGAGCGGGCTCGGCGTTTTTTCGGCTCCGAGGAGGTTCCCGACCAACCATCAAGATTTTGTCCAAAAGCAGACAAGAGGATCGCCCTGCGCTGAGCCGGCTGGTGGGCAGCAGGCGGCGGCTGATCGCGGCGGGCGCGCTGGGGGTGGTGATGGTGCTGCTGCTGGTCATCCTCATCCCGGTGCTGGTGAGCTCGGCCGGCACCTCGGGCCACTACGAGATGCTGGGCACCTGCCGCATGGTCTGCGACCCCTACGGCGGCACCAAGGCTCCCAGCACGGCGGCCACGCCCGACCGCGGGCTCATGCAGTCCCTGCCCACCTTCATCCAGGGGCCCAAGGGGGAGGCCGGCCGGCCGGGCAAAGCGGGGCCGCGCGGGCCCCCGGGGGAGCCGGGGCCGCCCGGGCCGGCGGGGCCGCCGGGGGAGAAGGGCGAGCCGGGGCGGCAGGGGCTGCCCGGACCCCCCGGGGCTCCGGGGCTGAACGCGGCGGGGGCCATCAGCGCCGCCACCTACAGCACCGTCCCCAAGATCGCCTTCTACGCCGGCCTCAAGCGGCAGCACGAAGGCTACGAGGTGCTCAAGTTCGACGACGTGGTCACCAACCTGGGCAACCACTACGACCCCACCACCGGCAAGTTCACGTGCTCCATCCCCGGCATCTACTTCTTCACCTACCATGTGCTCATGCGGGGCGGCGACGGCACCAGCATGTGGGCCGATCTCTGCAAGAACAACCAGGTGCGCGCCGGGAGCGGCTGCGGGAGGGCGGCGGGCGGACGAGGGGAGCCAGAATTCCCGAGGGGAGCGGCTGCGGGAGGGCAGTCGGGCTTCCCCGGGGTGAAGCCGGGGAGGAGGCGCGGGGCACGCAGCGTGTCTCCCGGGGGCAGGGCGGGAGCCCAGGGCGCCCCTCAGCCGGCAGGGACCCCGGGACGGCGCTGGGGCCGCCTCGGGTGCCCTGGGGTCCCCGCGGGCTCCAGGCGCTCTTTTCCCCGAGAGCGACGGCGCCGCCGCCCGCTCGCAGCCCGCCCGTCCCGTCCCGGGAGGGGAATCTCCGCGGGCGGGCAGGGTGGGCTCAGCAGAGGGAGGTCCTGCCCGGGGAGTGGTCGGGGGGTGTGGGGGAGGCGGCCACCGGCGGGGAGGCAGGTTTCCCCGCGGCGGGGCTGGCCGAGAGCCGCACGGATCGATCCCGGGAGGCAGTGGAGCCGGGCTGCCGGCCGCCCGCGGGAGGGTGAGGACTCTCGCAATGATCAAAGATCTTGCGATTCAACCGCCTGAAAGGCGTAGGAATCGTCTGTTTTAATTAGGTTAAGCGCCTCTGCCCCGCTCGTAGGGGCTGCGCTTGTCACGGTGCCCCCGGCGAGCCGCACTCCGCGGGTTTGCGCTGCTTCTTCCACACGCGGTTCACGGACGCGGCCGCGCCGGCTCCGACCGTGGGGGCAACCGCAGCCCGCGGGTCCGCGCGGCCCTGCCCTGCAGCCCCAACGCGGGGAGGGGCGCCGCGCAACAGAGGCGGGATGCGGGGATGAGGGGACCGCGGGGACTGCGGGAGCAGCGGGGATGCGGGGCTGCGAGGATAAGGAGGATGCGGGGCTGCGGGAGCTACAAGGATGCGGGGCTGCGGGAGCTGCGGGGATGCGGGCTGCGAGGATGCGGGGTATGTGGGGCTGCGGGGGCTGCGGAGTTGCGAGGATCCGGGGGATGCGGGAGCTGCGAGGATGCGGGGATGTGAAGCTGTGGGAAGCGAGGGCTGTGGGGGATGCGAGGATGCGGGGGTGCGAGGATGCGGGGGCTGCGGGGCCGGGCTCCGGCTCTGCCCTGCTCGGGGTCCCCGGCTCTGGGTCCCCGGCTCTGCCCGCGGGGCCGCCGGGGCTGGGAATCGATGCGCGTTCGTTCGCGGCCGGCGCGTTCCCTGATGGGCCGCTTAGCCTTTGTTTGTGGCTCCTCAGAAGGACTGTGAGCGCGGAGTAAGGGGGACATCAGCGGCAATTAATTATATAATTATATAATTATATCATTATAAATAAATACGGCCTCGGCAGATGCACCAGGACTAACGAAGTACACTGCACTTTGATTTCTTCACACAAAGGCGATGTTGTCCACCTCGAGGATACCATTTAACTTGCTATTGAAACGTTAATCTCTTTGCCCCCTATTTATAATGTTTCAGTGTTTACTTTCCCAAACCCTGAAAAAAAACCCAAACGTACCTCTACTTTATAAAAAGTAACCAAATACATACATTAAATTGAGCCTGCAGTCTAACTGTTCCCAAGTATAACTACTTCCAATATCAGGCATGAGACAAATGAAACTCACAGTGATTCAACAGGGAAAAAAAGGACAGGGTTTATTTGTATATATGTATGCAAAAATAAGTATTTAGGCAAATACCTGCATACAAACTGTTTTAAAATTGACACACAGTTTCAATGCAGCAGTGTCTCTGTTTTATTATGATTTATACTTGAAACACTATACGCTGGTGCGTTAGCAGTTAAATTTATGCATTATTTTAAAGAAAAATCAGAAATTTTGGAAGTAAGTCATTAAATGGAGCCTGGCAAAGATAACAGTATGAATTCAGTGTCTTCTAACAACGAAAAAAAACCCAAATTGCAGGGAAGTGTAAGGTTTACAGAAAAAAAAATATCATTCCTAAGCAATGCACGGGGGAACTTCAAGGTCTCCACTGTTAACATGTTTCCTCCTTTAATAGTTACAAAGCTTGAACAGGGAAGTGATGAGATCACATAGCATAGTTAGTATGTGTGTGCACCCTGAGTGTAGCTTCACGGAAAGTAAGCATGTAGCTCATGAAATGTGTAGTCTGTCAATGGTTTAATTTTGAGATACATTTACCCTTTTGCAGCAATATACTGAGAATTCATTTGAAGCTGTTCTGTCAGGCTTTAAAAAGAAATTGCTCTGGCTAACCAAAGAAGGAGGTAAAACCTCTTAAGAACAGCACACTTGAGTTTGTTTATACATAGGGCAATAAGACCTACACTTTGGTTTCTAGACTTTCAGTACCCAGAAACGTTTTTTCTTCAGCCAGTATGTCTAGTATCTTAAAAATGAAATATCCATTGCTTTTGTAGTCAGTGCCCATATGCTACTCCCTTAGCATATTCACAAATACAGGTCGAATTCTCCTTTACAGTCCACAGAAAATCTACCTTTTAGAGAAATCTACAAAGTGGCTTTTCATTATGGTGTAAATAGAAATTTGGAAAGTAAGTTTAAACCATTTTGTTTGCCAGTGTGCACAATACTAGCTCTCTATGGAAGTTTTTCTATCTCATCTGTAGCGGTTTTATGCCTTCCTATTTGCCCTTTCCATTTACACTACCAGCATCAGTCCCAACCCGTTATTTTCTTCAGAGGGTTATGGCCCACAGCCTTTACCTCCACCCTGCTCCTCATTAATCCAGAAGAAATACCCTCTGCTTAGAATGATCATTGCTTAAACACTAGCAAAACAGAGCACCTTTGTAAACGCCACCAGACAATTCAGGATCAAGAAGTCCTGAAATAGTTGTGGTTTATCATCATGCTACATATCTGTTTAAATTTGCAGACTGTCAAACCACTGCAAGCCTTTAAGCCTTTCTTACTCTTCTTACAGGATGTATAAAGAATTTCCACCTAATGTGTTTTTTAAGCTGCATAATGCCATTCCTGCATGGTAAAGAACCCCCTTATTTTTAACATTTCAATATTAATGTGAGATCATATCACATGAAAAATTAATTTGGAAATTTATCATTCAAACTTTGAAAGGAATCCATGGAAATTTGTGACTTATAGCCTATTTTTTTTTCAATTCAGAACAGATAAAATCCCACATAGAGTACTCCAAGTCATGCATTATTACTTAGTTCAGGTTTGCAGTACCACTAAATCACTTACTGCACTGTAACTATGCTAGAACAAAGACAAGCAACAAACCAATGATGTGTTACACGGAAATCAATCACAAACAACTAAGTTTAAATATTTTACCAAATAGGGCCAAATTATATATAAATTATTTGGGGACTTAAAATGGCACAAGCTATTCATTGCTGGAAACCAACATACATCTTGAAATTACAGATTACTTCCCATTTGCTAGTAACATAAAATTTAATCAGTAGTGGAATAGCAAGGGAGAAATGGGGAAAAACAAGTTTGACTGAAAGTCGCAAATGACAAGTCCTCAATTATTTGTAAGTTCTAAAACCCCTTAAAGCAAATAGCGACTCGCCTGTGATTTTGCAAAAGTGCATCTCTTACAACACACAGAAATTAAATGTTGGCTTACTAAAATGTGGCAACAACAGTTTTTCCAACCCATAACTAAGGTCTTGACCTGGGCGTGTGCGGAGGTGGGAGTGTACTTTTCGTATGCTTTCTGCAGCATGATCCTATTAGTGGTGTGACAATAACTTGCTTCTGGATAAACTCCAGCCTGGTATCAAAAGGCCCTCACTGTGAATCCTTGCCAATGTCAATCAAATGTTCCGCTGAAGTAAAAGTTACACCTGTGTAAAACTGGCATGTGAGCAGCTTCAGTTCTCTGAACTCCAGCTAGTAATGTGCATATATTTTAAAAGGCTCCAGTTACAGGAGTGCAAGCAGTTGTGTATTAACGAGATGACTGAGAAAGGAGCACATTACTGCTTTAGTTCCAGACGATGTATTGTAGGAGAAAACAAGCAATAACCATAAGAAAACACCTACAATATATGATGCCAGGTACTTGAAGTGGCAACTCACGCATGCCAAATAAAAATGTTGAGGATATGCTTTAATTTCACCATGTAACAAAAACTATCTGTGTTTTCTTAACCACTCATTATGTATTTTACGTAGGTTCGAGCTAGTGCGATTGCTCAGGATGCTGATCAGAACTACGACTACGCCAGTAACAGCGTCGTTCTTCATCTGGAGCCAGGAGATGAAGTTTACATTAAATTAGATGGAGGAAAAGCACATGGAGGAAACAACAACAAATACAGCACATTTTCTGGATTTATTATTTATGCTGACTGATGATGAGTAAAAGGACCAATGAAACCAGTCCAAAACCGAAGCTTGCTCTTCTAAGCAATGTATTTGCGTGGCAAAAGTCAATGAATCAAGCGCCCCAGCAGAACAGCCACTGAACACCTCAGTAGTGGGGAAAAAAAGTCGAATGCTACCTGATTCACATCTGTACCACACAGAGAAACCTTATGTTAAAAAATTGCAAAACGAGTTAAACAGATGTGCGATCCACTACCGCCAAAGCAAATACTTCCTCATTGTTAGTGTTTATGTGAATGAAGTCCTACATAGATCAATTTTTTATAGGGAGAAAAAACCCCACCTAAGGACACTGAGTTATTTCTTCAGTGTATAGGATACTTTGATGTGTTATGATCTTGCTGCTTTATCCATACTTCAGCTTTGGTTCTTGTGACTTACTTGCTAACAATGATGCTTGGAGTCCACTCATAGTGTGGTGAGGAATGATTTTACAATAAAAGGAAGAGGTAATCAAAATATACTCTCACTCTCTCCAAAGGAATTGTTTGCCTTGTACTTTTCTTATCCTTCCATTTAAAACTATAAATTAATCAGCTTCAAGCCTTAACTCAATGTTCCTGCTTTGTAGGTTTACATTAGCCTTTTAAAATAAGATCAGTCCGGTGGAGTTGTTTAAATTTTGTCTTCCCCTTAGCTCTTTTCTAAAAGAAAAAGAAGAAACACTTTTTTTTTTTTTTCCTGAAAGATATAACAGTTGACAAAATGTTGTATTGGATCAAGTCCCTGATTCCACCGAAGCCAATGGCAAAACTCCCATTAATGTTAGTGGAAAAAAGGATTTGGCTCTTAATTTGTAAACATGTGTAAATATATATTTAGACAATATTAGAGGCCCATTCTTGATGGTTAGTTGTGTAAATAGTTAGCAACCCTGGCATTCACATATTCAGACTGAGGTAGAGTATTTTCTTTGCGGCAATTAGCCTTCATTAGTCTTTTAGGACTTAGTCTGTACTTTGGTAATATTTTTAATAAAATAATTATTACTTAAATACTGCAGGTGTTGCTAGAATTTCATAGGAATATAATGGGTCAAAACCATAATTTTCTTGGGTGTCTTGTCTCACTAAAGTTACTGGAATTTTCCTGCAAAGGAAGACAGGGAGATCTGACACATGAGTAAATACTGTCACACAGACCTTTCCCATGGTAGCTAGTTAGCGGTTGGTAGTTAGGTGTGCCTACGAAACAGACACAGAGAAGCGTAGTACCAAAAATGATAGCACATATGCAAAGAAAGAAGCAGATATTTACATGCAAAAAAAGTGTGTATTAAAACCTATTTTTATCATTCATAGATCTATAGATATATGTATATATATAAAGTCTCAGAGAAGTTTAATCCATATAAAGGATTAATGGCTTGGAGAATTAAACTAAACATAGATACTGAGTTACATAGTTATAGAAATGCTTTAAAATCAGCCATGCCAGTCATGTCCACAGAATATTTTTATTCAAAAAATGGATTTATTGTTTCAGTTTTGGGAGGGGAGGCTGTCTGTTTCTCTTGGGTTAAAACTTGCAGATTTCATTCTAAACCTAAATTTTAGCAAGATAATTGCCCAGCTCCTTAGCACAGCTGAGTATGTGATTTATTTTCTAAAGTTTTGGCAAAATCAAGGTAACACTTCCAAAAATTGTTAAAGAGTAACAGAAGCTACATTTCTATTTCATGTGATTTGCCACAAGCAACCTTGTCTAATGTACACAGGGTACAAACTCAGATTTATCTGCACTAAAACGTTGAAAACATCTGCCACTGTGAAAAAAAAAAGCTCTTCGGTGCTGGCTGCTCAGTAAAAGTCTGATGAAGATTTTACAAGTCTCTCTAAAAACCTTGTTTGAACAAGTGAAGCTTTTCTTAAACAGAATGCGTTACTCTTTCTGTTTTGAGTAGTCCAATTCAAAATAAAAGCCGGGTTAGTCTAGGCTGACTGAGAGGGTCACCAGGCTAATTCATCTAGGATATATAAAGGGACATTGTGCTGCCAGTTGCTTGTGTATTATCTCACCAGAATCGTTAACGCTTTTACTTTATGACAAAGTGCCAACCTATATATGTACATTGTAGTGATTTCTCCTGTTTCTTTTCTACGAGGTAATGTATTTTAATAACAGATGTGTAACTGATTTCATGTCTGTTCATTCCACTGTCGCTTTTATGGGTTAGCACACTCAAAACAGCAGTGTAGCTAGAGATTTTCTATGTAGTATTAAACAGCAATGTGCCAAGCTAGAGATCATTTACAACTAGCGATGCATATTTATTAAGGTATTTACTGGAAAAGCTCAATACTACAAGATGTGTATGTTTAAATTTGAAGAAGCTTTTGAAATAAGGCTACCAGTGCTACTGGGTAAGACCATTCTTTGGCTAAATCACCTGCCCTGGTTAGCGTTAGACAAGAGCAAAGAACACAGTTCATGTGAAAAACACATAGAAGGCAAACATTTCTTCATTTTTCATCATATCTTGATATACTGATTTGTAAAGACTTATATCACAACCTTTGTTATAACTATTGCAACTCATTAAAACTGTATTATGTAATATAGTCTACTTTGGTGTTGCATCCTTACAAAAAGGAGCTGGTCTGCATGAAGCTTTACATGATTGCTGTGGGATTACAAAAGTTCAGGTTACAAAATCAATGTGATTTTAAAAAAAGGACATCCACAATAATACTGCACATTGTTTAAAAGGTGATCAAATTGCTTTATTAAAAATACTATTTTCCATGTATTTTTTACACTTTCAGTTAAATGTAAGCAAATTGTCAAACTAGAAAGAAACAGAATAATTTCAGAATTGTTATGTTTCTTTTGCCTTATGTTGTTCAAGCTGTTTGAAAGTCCCACACCTTTTATCAAGCATTATTTAAAGAATATATGGATAATTAAAAGATTGACATTACAAGGATTGAAATCACCTCTGGAGATGGGGAATTTTACTGAAAACCACAATTTCCTTCAAAATCTAGATGACGCATCTTCAAAAATAGTTTGGGATAGCTTTTAATAATTATTGTACAGAAACAATTATTTTAAAATTTAAATTGAAAAGATTTTGTAGGTAGGCTTTTATCCAGTGAGTGATTCATGAACAGACTTTTAGAAGGGACAAAATGCAAAGAGAAGACATATTTTTGATATTCTAATTAAAAAGAAAAGTCATAATCAGTTTATTCATTCCTAATTAATAACTTCCACTTTCTTTGAAGAGAACCAAGTTTTAAGATGACTGCTCTCCTGAAAAAAATCTGATTTTTCTCAAGCTTCCCTGTAAAACAGGAATATTTATTCATTATTCCTACTTAAAAGTCAACCATTGCTTTGGATTTGCTAGGAGTATTTTATCGATTTTATCTTGGGATATGCCTCTAATTAGCATTTTGGGAACGATATTTGTAAGGATATGTGAATATCCATGACCTCCATATTTCATCAGCCTATTCTTAGTGTGCACATCATGAGCGATCACGATTCTGTCTTCATAGCCTTCATCAATCAGCATACGAATCCTGCAAAAGCAGAAAGCATAGACGTCCGTGAAAGTTTCTCACTGCAACTGCACAGAACTGAGCAGGATTCACTACTAAAGACTGCATTACTACTGAAAATAATTATTTCTAGGTCCTCAGAAAACGTATTATTTATTTTTAATTGAAACTAAACCACTCGTTCTACTGAATGAAAAACCATCTCTGAAAATATCCAACCCCACATCTCAAAGTGGAGAAGAAAAGCTCTTTCCAGCTGGCACGTGACTGCATGCCCAGTCTCATTAAGTGCACAGAGAAATTAAAGATATGCAGCATCATCAAGCATGGGACACAGGTTTTATATAAGTGAGTAAGTAATAATTTTCTACATACACTCCTCCTCAGCACAATTGACTCCTGGGGTGTGTCACAAAGCTAGCCCCGTCACATTTGTTAATGACAAGACTCTGTGACAGGTCCTCTAAGAAGCCTATCTCATTTGCACAAATACTTCTACATCTTTAGTTAATACCCACTTAGCAAAGCAGGTTGATACAAATTTTAAGCATCATATTCCATGCAGATGGTTATTATCCAAACACCTTTCAAAGATTTTCATTAAAGGAGAAGATAAATAAGACAGGTGTTGCACAGTGCTAACGTATGCCAGGAAATAAAATACAGCAGCCCAGCTAAGGAGATTTGGCAAAATGACAAGTCAGCTTGAAAAAGAAGTAATCTTGGTCACTCCCTTGCAACCGTTCTGCTGCAAAAGTCCTTCCGTTCCACTTCTCACTCTGGGAACCTTAATCCCTTCCTCAGCTCATCATCTTGAATTTATTTGGTTGGTGTCTGTATCGCATGACTTTAAAGTTTCTCACTAAGATTTGGTTTAGTTTGGCAACAGAGCGCAGCATTAAAACTGCAGAGAGGGATAGACCTGAACCGGAAAGCACTTGTTCCTCATGAAGGCACCCAATTCCATCATTTGCCAGCACTGTGAAATACTAATTTTTACCTTCCTGGCTGTGCTTTGATCAGCAAGAAAGCAAACAGCAGTTTTATAAGTAACAACACTGTATCTGAAAGCCCTTACTGTCAGTTACTGTCTATTACATTAGTTATGAGGAGAGATACGTGTAGCAGGATCAAAGCAATATAGGCAGTAGGAAGAAGGCAAGTGAGGTAGAACTTGGTAAAACATCAGCGTCTTTCATAAAACACCATAATTAGTGCCAGTGCCTTATAGTGCACAACACTTCATGTAACATAGTATTACAACATGACAAGTAACTTCTCAGGAAGGAAATTCGGGGAGACCACAAACCAATAAGAGAATGAAATCAATGATACTGTAAGGACTAAGGTTTTGCTGACCAAACACATTCTGTATTTGTACTCATTTCATAGTTTGAGGAGGTATACAGTCCTTTACATTCCATATTCATTGTTGCTTTTTGCTTATTCCTGTAAGCTTAGTTAGTACTTGTTTCTGACTTAAAGAAAAACAATCCCTGGAAAAACTCATTTTTTTTCTGCTTGCAGTGGCTGTAGATTACAGCAAAAATGCTTAAGTACACAGAGAGCTAACCTGTGTTTAAGTATGTATGGAGTATGTGTTTGAGTATCTATGGAAGTTTACAAGACCTGAACATATATTTTTCATTTAGTATTTTCATCAACACATTTAAAGGTCAATGTGATTTCCACCTCTCTGGGTCTCTTGACAGAAAAAAACCAAACCCAAGGAGACTATCAGTGCCATTACATGTCCAGAGTGTGTGCATCAAAAGCCCAACAAAATCCATGTAATGGCATTTTGAACTCAAGTGCACACACTCACACCACACAATAAAAGGACACATTTTGTATGTTCTTCCTATATACAGTCTACTGCAAGAAATACTCAACTGCCAGTGAGTTTAAGGAGAGACATCAGTGGCTGAGTAAGTATCATGGATTGAATGAAAACTGTGCCACAGTTGAACAAGCACTCGTTAACCAACGCATAGTTCATTCCTCTGCTCATATTTCCCACAGTACTTCTGTACCTGTTGACCTCCCATGGCACAGCAGATGGGGGAAGGCACAGGGAAGGGGAGCAACTTTACTCATTCCAAAGGCAAAAACTGCAGGTTCATTACAACAGTTTAAAACAGAGTGCAAGATTGAGAGCCCTGTTAAAAAATTATTCCTAGAGTGAAAAGCAGCAGCAAACACTTGGCAGTAAGTGGAATAGTAACCACAGCACCTTCTTAGGACAAGAATAGCCTGACAACAGAGAAGAAAAGTCTGGAGGCTAATCTGATAGTGTGGGGCAGGGAAGCTATGTTTGAAATATAAGTAAGTGAAAGCTAGAAATTTACTCCATTAGTGATAAGAGATCATGAAGTATTTCTCATTAAAGAGAAGAAATGAATTGTTTCTGACTCTGGAAGGGAGAAGAGACACAGGCACCCCACCCCACAGAGACCTGACACTTCACTGCACACAAACACTGTGGAGAAATAGCTCAGGAGGATCACACCTTCACATAGAGTGCAAGGAGGGAGATGCCCATTCCTCGCTGTCTGGAATCTGGACAGGGATCCTACCTGTCTTAGTTCCTGCAAGGAATGCATCTCCTTGCAATACCTTGTGTTAGCACAGCCCAACAGATCTGCTGCACAGCTAAGCTGAGATGGCACGTGCTGATGAGAAGCTGGGAAGAGGTATCCTGCCAGTGGGGCCAATATTTTCACATT
Source organism: Clamator glandarius (assembly GCA_033459285.1). Classification (NCBI taxonomy): domain Eukaryota; kingdom Metazoa; phylum Chordata; class Aves; order Cuculiformes; family Cuculidae; genus Clamator; species Clamator glandarius. The sequence goes on from JAUNZM010000046.1 coordinate 3,913,608, forward strand.
GTGTGAGGAGCATGTGAGTTCTGGGGAGACAGGAATCCCATCCTTTAAAAGACAGAAAGGGCAAAAGGAGAGGAGAAGATGCAATAAAGTGTTTGGAACAGCTAAAGTCTGATTTTCAGGGGAGAAGCATGGATCAAATCAATTCAAGACAACTAATAAGTTTTGCTCGGTGAACGCATTCACGAGATGTAACAGGCTCAGATGATCCTTAACAGTAGCACTAGGTTTCCAATACTATGTTTCAAACAAAAGCCAAACCACTAAGTCCTGTATCTCCAGCTGTTTCATTTTATAGTCTATAAACACAGTAAATGATAAAATTCAATTGAATCAGCATGGAATCAGGACAGAGAATTAAATTTAAAAAGCTCTTGATCTTTTTCTCAGGTAAATTCCTACAACACTATGATTCTACATCTTACTTGCAGACAGAAGAAATGATTCATACTGCCAAAGAGATGTGACAGCAGCAGAATAAATTTTTCATTATTATTTTGGTATGAAAAAGGACAATTTTGAACAGCAAGCAGAAATATTCTGTGACACCCTTAAAACAAGTGCCAATCAGCTTAATTTGTCAATGGCAATGCTATAGCTTAACATGCCTGGAATCAGATACCTTGCAATTCTCTCATTGTCGCTCGGCATGTCAATATCAGGATGGAACTGGTAGTGAAGAAATTCTGTACCAAAGAGGTCATACTCTAAATAGCATCCCAGTTTAGCAAATTCCAGAAGTTTCCTTGTATCAAATATAGTCCTGCAGAGCACACATAACACAAAGTCAACATTGTAACATAAAGTAAAAAAAATCAGCAGTACAAAGACAGGTATGCAACTTCCTACGTGCAAGTAACAAAAACAATCTAAGGTTTAATTCACCCTTTTGAAAAACAGAACCCTTGTCTGACACATGCGCCTTAAGCTGATACACAGCATTGTCTTTCTCACATTCATCTGGGACTTCATGCATTAAAACAATACAAAACCAACTCTTCCCCCATGAAATAATGAAGACTTTTATGATAACCTTTAAATGGAAACAGGAAAGTTACTTACTTTTGATATCACTAAACCTCTCAATAGATAACCTAACAAGGAAGGACATTTAAGGAGGAGGTTAATTCATAGTGACATTTAGGAAAAAAAGACAATAGATTACCCACACAAGATAGATTTACTTTCCCAGAAGAGTTACAGGAGACAGCTACATCCAGGACTTGTTTCATCCATCACACACCAGTAATACACAACTTTGTCTTTAGTTTCTGTTCTGTACAGTGATGTTTCTAGGTTGTCATTAGAACAGCAATATATCATTGTTTGCACTGGGATCTGGCCAGAACGCGTGAAGGAAACGTTCTCACCCAAATACATAATGGCACTGTTGAGTACCTGGGACATGGGCTTTGTAGCAGATTTGAAAAGTGAAGGAACAAACCTACTAAACCCCATCACTCATTCAGAAAAGAATGGCAACTGAAATAAGGGCTCTCTGGAATATTTTTTTTCTTTGAAACACTTTACCAAAGCTATCTAAAGGAAAACAAAAATCACTTAAATGATACATTATAAATTTATCTTTTCAACCACCACACATTTTTTTATCTAGGAAAAAAAAAGTTTCCTCAAGAACAGCACGGTTAACTAGTTAACCAACAGGGTAGTAGTTTAACTTTTTTAATTATTATTGCAGATATTGATGTCACAATGCAATTTCACCCTATTAATTACATCACAGTTGGTAGCTATGGAAATAACCGATGTCACAATTTCAGTGTTATGACTTAAGAGGAACAAGTAGGAGGAACAGATGGGTTGAGAGAGAAAACCCTTGTTCAAACAAGCCTGCCATCAGCAGAAGTCTAAGATGTGCCAACTGTAATTAATAATAAATGTTATTCTAAAATAAATGTTACGGTTTACAGAGATTGAACATTTAATACCAAACGAGTTTTCAAAGTGCAGAGCAAGAGAATGTGTTATTTTAGATCCAGCTCTGTTCAGTTCATAGAGAGATAGGAGCCAAGAGCATTCATCCCTGTGCAGGTGGCAAAAACCACCCAACAATCCAGTTCAAAATCACAGCTATCAATCAATTTCTTTTGAAAACCAATCAATCAATTTCTTTTGTTGCCTTTGAATGCTCTGTCCCAGTAAAGATCAGGAGAGCTTAATTTGATCAGCCACTGAGTCCCCTTGTAAGCCACACACGTACAGCAGCAGCAGCAGTTCCCAACTCAAATTACTAAGCTCTGTGCTGGAATTAGGTGTATGGACAACACATGTCCCTGAGCAGCTCTGAATGCATGGAAAAGGAGACGGGACACAGAGACGTATCCTGTAGTTTGGACCTCATCCATAAATCACTGCAGGGACACCCACCAAACTATTATTGAACAGGCAATCATAACAGTTGCTGTGAGCCTTCTAACAAAACCTACTCAAGTGAATGAATTCTGATTTCCACCAAGATACCTTTTTAACCTTGATCCCTACTAAATGGTCCAAGCCAAGACTCAATAGCTTTTGCTTCTCAGGCTTTATCTACACCATAGTTTCACTACAGACACTTGCTACTCTCTGTTCTAAGATGCTAAATTGCAAAGCACGGTAACGAGCATTTTAGTTCCATCATTTGACTGTAAATTCACCTGAAAACTACCATTCTGTCTGTGTCAAAAGCAGATATGAAATATGGAGCTATGTACAAATTTATCTCATATTTAAGGGACTAGAATGCTCCCACATGGATTCTTCTCACCGAATAAGACTTAAAATGTTATGTGCACATTGCAAATCCAAACCTTACAGTCATTTGGAGTCTATGTTACAGCAAGTGCCAACCTAAATGTGTGAAAGTAAAGATAGAAGCAGTATAAGGAAATGTCATATTGTGCATCAGCGGCTGTTACTGAAATTGCACCTCTGTCTTGTCTGTTTTCCTACTTATATTGTTTATTTTCCACCAATAAATCACTGAACTCAATGATTTGCAACAGCACATAAAGGCAAAAAACCTCACAACTGGATGTTTATGTTGTATCACAATGGCTACATAAATAGTGGCACCTGCAGCTTGCTCAGCCCTCTCTCACAGAAAGATTTAAGTAATCAGTATTTCTTTAAAAACAAGAGAAGCATAGTTATAGATACAACGGAATGCAGGTAAATACATAATGAAGGCCCATATTACTTAGATATTATCTAATATAAACAAAACTTTGTGGCACTGAATTTTATGCTACTAGAATCCCCAACTTAAACATAGAGCTCTGTATGTATATAAAACACCTGTAGCTTGAGGGCAAACACTTACACTGAGGGCAAACAAACCAATTGCTGAGAATCATATGACCACAGTCTCCATTATTCAGCAGCTGGACAAAATAATCAATGCCTGGACATTTTCCAGCTCACCATGAGCAGTACAAGGTCAAATAAAACTGATCTGGTATAGAAGATATGTTTCCAAACTGAAGAGATAAAAGCACTCAAATTCTTCTCCAAGTATGATGTGGGGCTCCAGGATTTTGCTCTCAAGGGAACAAAAAGTTAGCTCTCTTGTCTATGCCAAGAACTAGCCAAACCTCAACTATTTTCTGTTTAAGCAATATTCTGTCTGGTAAAGAACTGAAAACTGCTTTGATCCAGCATCTAGCCAAATCAAGGAGCTCTCCCTTAATATCTGGGAGATTTTGGTCAGGCCCTTAACAATGGCCCAGTTTTCAAAAATGCTTCCCAGACAATTTGGTGAGAGCTGCTCAATGTCCAATGCTTTGTAAATGCAATGATTTGCAAAAGAATACAAACTAATGGAATCCCCACTTTTTAAAAAAATGTGTCTACAGTTATTCGTAACCTTGCCCCTAGATCTTCAAAGAGAGTGTATAATATCCCAAAATCTTGTTACCAATGTGAATCTAAAAGCTGATTCAGCTTTATATATGCAGTTTCAGATTTTTAAGTCAGTAAATTTTAAGATAATTCTTCCTGCACAAAACAGAACCCTGGTTATTTGCAGAGTACTTCCTCCAGCCCCCAGCAGGTTGTGGCAACTCTTCCAGAAGGACAGTGGAACAGTTTGCTTACCTGTCGAGGTGAGACATGACTGTCTTTGAGGCATCAGCCCCAGCTTCCTGCAGAATCCGAATAATCTGGAAAGGTGCATCGCTGTCCCTGCCAGGATGGATGATAATGGGGCACCCAAGCTGTGACTGAGCCTGCGCTGTTGCCTGAAGCACTCTGTGTTCACTCTCAGTCAAAGGCCAGGAGCAACCTATTTCTCCCACTACACCACACTTGATGTCAGTCCCATCTGCCCCATTGAGGACCTCCTCAACAATAACGCCTGTAAGCTAGAGAACAGGAAAATGAGAGGTTTGGTTATTCTTACTATTTGTGTTTAATAGCATCAGATCTGGCCTACGCACGCTGTGCTACTTATGTTCATAAGGTCTTTCTGAACTTGTTTAATTAACAATTGGGTGTATGAAAATATTGCAGTTAAAATCAGGTTTCTGTTAACTAATGTCATGTTCACCGTTCACTAAGACCAAAATAAGTGCAAAACAAATCAAGTTAACAATACCCACTCACACAGCTGCCCAGCTTGTTTGGGAAATCTGTTCTACATATAATTTGAATGCTGATTTATGCTGAGACTGATTTTTCTTCCAAGAAAAAAAAAAAGTTAGTTTATTACGAAACCTGTGCCTCACACTCCTGAATCAGCTCCAGAAACAATTCAGCATAATTTGCAAAGCAAGGGCTCAAAATAAGGAAACCTTGTCATTCAGACAGGGAAGGAAGAAACTCTGGCAAAGATCCTGAAGATACAAGTTTAAAAGAAATCCTTCATGTCAGGATGCTGACAAAAGCTCCAATGACTTAAGAACTACAAGAATAACGCTCAGCTGACAAATTTAAAGTCAAAATTAGCTTGCTTTTAAAGTATTCACAGGCAAAAAAGAAATTAGAATATACTAATAAAATCAGTTTGTTGCAAAAGTGTTAGCTTTTTTTTTTCTGAATACAACATATATCTTAAAGTATAAATTCAGAATTGAGAGCAGAAAATACCTCTGATGATGACCTCCTAACTCTTTAGCCCCGAACAGTAAGGAAACTACAATTTTAAGAAAGAATAAAGTGAGCAAAGGAAGAAGGAGGGTTTGCTAGCAAACCCAGGAAACAAAAAAACCCCACACCAGTTTCAAATAAATCTGTAACTTATCCTTATTCCACACCTTTTCTCCTCAATAGTCTCATACAACATATGTTGTTATATACTCACTCTACTGGTATATACTCACTCTACACACAGATGTCAGTCCAAGCTATTATAATTTACAGCACTTCACTATATGATCCCACACCTTCTGCCTCACTTATAAACAGACTACCAACCATCTCTGCAGACAACAAGATACAGAATTCACTCTCACACTGCAGAAATCTCTCAAAATATTCAAACTGCCTTTTTCTCATCAGGAAATACATCAACTTTTCAAATTCACTGGGAAATGAGGAACCACCAGATATCACTGCACAGACCTTTCTGACTGTTTTCTGGACTGGATTGAGTATTTATCACCTGCTGAGTACAGGACATCTGTGGGTCTCCAGCAGTCCACCAAACAGAGAACGGAAACCTTTGCCCCAAGAAACCTATTTGTATCAGATTTCAAGCAATGGAGGAATATTTAGGAAAAGTAGTACTGTTCCATTCTGCTTGGGCCAGCTTGGGTCCAGTGCGGTTGGCAGCGCTTCCCAAGTTTTGACCACTAATTTTTAAAATGAATTTGACTCATTTGTAAACTCTGTCAGATTTTTAAAAAAAATTCTCAGCTCTGTTCATCTGCATTCACAGCCTTCTGCCCTGGAGAGTTCTCTTCCCTTCATCACATTTTCTTAATAAAAGATGAATGAATATGCATTATTATAGGAATATCTGGGGACCTCAGTCATTATTAACACCTTGTCTTAGGCACCATACCAAAAATCTGACGCAACCTCTGTCCTGGAAAGTCTGGACAAACAATAGAGAAAACAGCTGTAACAGCCAGCCTGAGGAGAGAAATTATTTACAACTGCCCTATAAATATTGCAATTATTTATACTTTTTACAAGAATTCTAAGTGATCTCATTGGGAAGCAATTAGCCAGAAAAAGAGACAAAAGAGGCAGAAGAAATATATTCCTCCTTTAAAAAGAGTAAAAAGAAGAGGATAATTGGTATTGTACCAGATAGTCACACATGAAGTACTTTATTTTGCTTTTTCCTCTTGCATTATAACAAATCCCTGAGAGAAAATGGAGCTTAAGAACAGGAAATGCTGACAGATAATCCCAGAACATGCAAATAGCACTGGTCCAGCTATAACACACGAGCAGTGATACTGTTTCCAAGTTTTTCACATTTAGAACTTCTAGATTTTATCTATTTTGTTGGAGCTTTTCTCTTTGACTCACCCAGGGATAACTCACAGGAGAGGGACACTGAAGCAATGGTTCAGACTTACCTGCTCTACTGTCATGGCCTGTGTTTGAGCAGAATGAGTGGAATCCACGTAAAATCCAGCCCCAGCAATAATATGGACTCCAGTTTCTTCAGAAAGTTTCTTTAAAGTATTCATATCCCGACCAATTCCTGTGGTTGTGTTTTCCACAATCGTTCCACCACCTGCTGCTTTGAAATGCAACAGCTCCTCCTTCACTGAATCTGTTTCCTGATACAAAAGAAGGTTTTCTTTATGGCTGTAGGGATTTTGCTTAATCCAAAACAAGTTCTTCATCTCAATAGGCCCATCAGACAGAAGCTCTTTGCCTGGAGAAGGTGGACAAAAGCAGCTGCTGTAGTTCATACTCAAGTGTTCATGAGTCAATGTGTAGCCAAGGCAGTCTGGCTCCACAGGGCCCAAGACAGTCTGCACTTTTCCTCTCAATGAAGGCATTTTTCTTCAACATAAGACGAAAAACACCTAGCCTCTAAAGGATCCTGAGAAGGAAACAAAAACATTTCAGAAAGAGCAAATTTTTCTTACCCAATTTCTGAACCCTCCTCTCTCTCATGCACATACCTACACACTGTGTGTGTTCACTGAAATGACTTCAAATGCTGTTTCCAGTGGAGTGGTCAATATGAAATCCAAAGTATTTGTTTTACCCAACTGTGCTTGTATCAGTACTCTAGCAATCTAAAAATATCACATTCCAGTAAAAAAAATTGTCATGATTTATTGTGTTATAGTCAGTATCATACTAAGATAAATGTTTCCTATTTAATAACAACCACTGTATGTTTATTGAGAATTCTGTGCTCTTCATCAGCTGTCAGATTTTGTCAGCTTGAGCCACCAGATGAATACAATTGGCACCAAGGTTGAATATTCCTTACTGGTACGTTCGGTTAATTATCTTTGTCCTCCAAGACTCACCAACCTCCTCATGCACTGAGGAAGCTGTCCAAGTTTTGACACCTGGTCTGCCCCTCTGTATAAGAAACACAAGAACAGGGGTGATCATCTGCAGATTCAGCTTCAACAGGGGCTCAAGATGTCCTGTCAGCTGCGCTGTGCAGATCTGGAATAGCCCAGGACAACACTGCAACAGTCACTAAAGAGACAATGTTACACCCAAACAGCACAGGAGAGCCAAAGTTTTTTTCCCATCAGCTTCACCGGCCAAATATTTTACCAGTTAAAAACAGACCACAACCTAAGAATTAATTTACATGGCTCAGCCCCTAAGAGACTTTTTAATCTTTAATATGAACAAAACAAAGTTGTTTCTCAAAACTTGAACAAAGATGGTGACAAAGACATACATTGCAGCTACTGTTTGCAGTTGGCTCATGTCAAAGGCACCTGCCCTGTACAAGTCTGGCCTGATTCGTTACAGGTAAGAATCAGCTGCAGCTCTTTCCATTGAGATTTTGGGGTATTTTTTAATTTGAGGATGGAGGTAGTCTTTATCATTTATGCACTATATTACCATTAAACGTAGCTTACTACCCAGTTCATGTTAGATCTTCCTGATGATGGTTGCAAAGGCTTGAGGTTATATAGTTATAATCCCCAGTCAACCAAAATCATCAGTTATGAAACAAAATACATGTTTAATCATGTCCAGAGGACAGGACTAACTAGAGCATGCATTATTGATTAAAGTGAGAGGTCTTTCCCATTTCTGTCTCCCTTTTAGCGAATAATATCATAAACATGGGTTTGTTACTGGTGAGGCCCTCAGAGGACACTTTCCTTTTAACTGCTAAAGTTAATCTACCAGGACGACAGAAAAACTGAAATCTTAAGGGCACTGAACTCTACATATCAAAAGGCACGAGAATGCTGAGGTTTCTTTGGGGATACTTTCATCTCACAAGAAGCAATCATTGCCAGAGTACCAATGCTTGAGAGTGACCCAGCCCCTGCAAAAGGCAAGTATCGCCTGCCTAGAGCCGCCTGTAGTGCTGGCAGTTATTTTAATAGGAAAACCTGGCCATCCACAAGAAAGAGAAAGGACCGAGGTTCTCTGTGTTTACTTGCCTTGTGTAAACGTAGACCTAGGAAGGACTGTTCTTTTATGAATTTCATCTCTAGACCAGTGTGTTGACTTGTTTCAGAAGGCAGAAAAATAATTACTCTCATAGAACAGACCGCTGGCTGATTAACATAATGATTTATTTTTTGCCAAATAAATTAAGACATGCACGATTTTAGAAAAATATTCTTGAGCAAATAATTAAAAGCAAAATACCTGTCTTAGTCAGAAACTGCTGCTAGATGCAATTCAATTAAGTTGTCCAACCCAGTCATTAATTCCATTCTTGAGTAAAGCTGGTGCTCTACAGAGCAGCTGACTGTTTTGGAGAATGTTCAATGGCCTGAGTCATACTCACAGACACAGTAACAAGATTAAGATAATTCTAAGATAACTGCATTACCTTTACTTTTTTTTCTGCATTAAATATCTACACTCTGGTATTCAGTTAAACCCTGACAGCATAAAGAATGATAACTACTTTCTGTGTAGGAGACACACTTTTCTGCCCCCATGTTCACTGACAATTTTCAAATCCATTTATTAAGTTAAGAAAACAAACCTATATAAATATTTTGTTATATAATTAAATATTTAAGTATTGAAGTTATTTTAATGAAACTCAAAGCGATGACAGTCTGCTTCCTTAACAAGCTTCCACTTTAGTTCTTTAACAGTGCAGTTACTCAAAAAAAACCCCCACTCTGATTGAATGTGAGTTTTTGCTCTTTTTCTGATTACTACTTTGATAAAAAGTTGACATCAACATTTGTTCCCACTAATTCCTTTCCAACACAGTTAATTTAGATTAACCTCAATTAATCCAGCCTGAGCACTGCTGAGACCTACAGTTGTGTGGGTGAGATATTATAGCCTGAGGCTACCGTCTTCTGATTTGTAACAGCAGGAAAAATCTAAAATTACCAGTTCCAATGCTAAGTTTCTCTTGTAGCAGATGTCAGATCTGTTGATTTTCAGACTGTAGATTTCAGATCATAGCACACCTATAGAGTTTACAGAACCAATGCCTACTACTGAACCTTTGATTGAGGCCAAGGATTTTTATAAATATAAGAAGCATCACAAAAAGGGAAACTGACACAAACAGCATTTAAAGTAGGCCTAATTTTATCTGCACAAAAAATAAGATTAATATTAATGTCAGTGCCTGCTTACTAACACAGTTTTAGAAACCCACCGCTTTTAATGAAAAAGTCATGACAAATAAAGACAGAAAACAACCTGTGACTGGAATTATTTTTAAAGTCACTGTCTTGCTATCTTTCCTGCTGTCATTCACACAGACAGCATGCCCTAATTATGCTATAACAATATATTATACCTAATAAGACTCACCTGATGGAACCAGAATTTCATTAGCATCTCTATAGTGGATTTCAGATGCAAGCAGCTTATAAACGGAATAAGGACTGCTGCTTAATTTAAGCATGTATACACTACTAGAGAAATCAATGCTTGTGTGCTTTACTAATACCTTGCACGCCTTGGTTTACACAGACCTTTCGTCTGAGAAAGTCTCTTCTTTCCTACTCTAGGGACTGAATTCATATCAACTTATTTAGCCATCTGAAATGATGCATGTCTCCTACAGAACAATCGCCTAGACCATTTTCATAGTGGAGATGGAAAGACATCCATGGGAAAGTCATCCACCCTACTTTGAACATTTGCAATCGGACAGGACGAGCCACTTTCTGTAATACTGGCCTCCTTTCATGGACTATGGAGGGAGCCAAGAAACAGTCCTGGACAAGACAAGTTTATTTTAGATGGCCCTACATAAAACATGTGAATTACACTTCCTGAATCTTAACCTAGTCTGAGAGGAGGGGGGAAAAGTGCTCATTCCTGTGACAAAAAAATAAACAGGTAGGCTCTTATCTGGCAGAAACAGGTATTTTGGTTTTGAAAATCACTAATTTGTGCTGTGGTATCACAAAGGTTCTCCTGCATAGAATAAGGCCTCTCTGGTCTAGGTGCTGTATAAACAGAGAAATAAATAACATTTCCTGAAAATTACATATTCAGATAGAAAGAAAATGAGAATTGCTTTAAGATATAATCAAAACTTGTATTATTTCACAACAGCCCTGAAACAATACTATAACATTTCTGTAATAAACTCTGGACAAATCTTTACAATCACTAATTTTATGGTGCATAAAGTATGACTCCCTACCATTAGCCAACTATTAATTACAGGTGAAGTAAATATTTTTCCTAGAGGTATTGTTAAGAGAAAAGAGACTTGCTGCTAGAAAGGTCATGGTACTGCATTCCTGACTCTGCTGAAAACTCCACTGAGTTGAATAGATGTTTAGCCTGAATACTGATGACAAGATTTGTGTTTCCGCTTTTCCCATCTGAAACTTGCACTTCAGTCATCATGTCATTTTAATGGTCTTGTAATGGGAAATCTCTCTAGGTTTGGATTAGTTGCTTCCCATAGTAATCCCTTATTGCTGAAACACTATAATCACATAAACACAGTTTCCACATGCTAATGTTGCATTTGTTTTGATTCAGTAAGCACATTTTAATGGTATTAGCACAGATTCTCTCTAGACTTGTATGGGAATCATTTTATTGCCATCACATTACGTGAAATTACCGTGACACTAAATCCAGATTGCTATGAAACAAAATTTACAAAAAAGCAAAAGAATGGCTCAATAGGTATTTATTATATTCAGAAAAAGTTAAACACAGCTGCCATTTAGAAACAAGACCATTGTAAGTTGTCTCTCCTTTATAACTATGCAGTCCTAGGAAATGTGACATAGTGCAAGTTCACTGTATAATTACAGATGGAAGAAATGCTTTGAGCATTCAATTGTACTGTAAGCAACCTCTAAAGAGCATGGAAAAGCCCCACATTAGAAATATATTACACATCTGTAGTAAATTACCATCAACTAGTCTATGCTGTGTTATCTCACCATTCCCCACAAGCAAGCATTTTATGATGAGGGAAAAAGATAGCAAGACAAATGAAGAGGAGAGGCAGAGGATAAGAGAACATGGGTAGATAATTTCAGGAAGAATTTAAATACCAAGCTTCCTTCTCTCTTGCCCCATGCATCTACCAACTACGTAGAGGTTTACGAGGTGGAAGGAACTCAATACTGACAGCACAATTATTCTTCTTCCCCACCAGACAAGCAAGTTTTCTAACTTCTCTGATACATCTGCTAGATCTACTTCGACCACACTTTATTCACAAGCACTAATTACAGGACAAACATGCCTGAAACCCAGCTCTCTTTCAGAGACTGGTTTAAAAAAGCATGGCTTTTTCACTCATGCATGGTGTCAGGGAAATGCAGCTACAAGAGGCTGTGGAGCAGAGTTTACAACTGGCTGGGTGAGAGCAGCAGTAGGAGTGAACTTGCATCTGCTCCAGAAGGACAGATACAGCCTTGCCTGTCATTTAGCCAAACAATTCTCTACATCAGTGTCTGCAACGATGTCTGACTGCATGCCATGCCACGCCACACACCTACATTGGCCCTCTCACAGCACCACTAGTAGTCTCTGTGTTATGTAAGATAACTACACATCTCATATTGCTATGGGGCTATTTTGCCCAAGAAACAGAATTTGGAAAACTACTAAGACAAAAATGCAGGTTTCTGGGCAAACTCCCATCTCTTCTGCAGAAATGGCACACGTGCTTCTCTGAAGGTGATGCAGATTATTCTCATTAAAGTCATATTTCATCCTTCCCTGTCTTCAGAAACGACACTGGTCAGAAGCAATACTGATCTTCTCCCAAACTGGAACTATGTAATTATCATGATTTGCTGAACTTCAAGATAACTCAGAAAAACAAGCCAAGGAAAGTAATCTTATCAATTCAGAGGGAGCATTTTCTTTTTTCACTACCTTCATACCCTAGTTTTTAAAAAAAAAAAAAAAAAACCGAAACAAACGCACAAGTATTAGGACAGCTTTTCATAGCATGGCCTCTTGCCTAGTGCAGAAACTTATTAAAGGGACACAACATGCAGTGCTGGCCTTCCTCCTAGGTCTCAGACTGTGTAAGGATGGCATACTAGTACTTCCATTAGTGTCAACGCAGAGGGTAAGGCTTTGCATCCTATGGATCAATGTCACATGGGAGATTTTTCATACCTTTACTAAGGCTCTTCTTGGAGAGGAGGGGAATGCTTACAGTGCCTCTCTCCTACAAGAGCTCCTCTCTAACCCCATACAAGCACATGTGGCATCTCTACGTTTAGTTGGACACCTGCAGTTTCCCATCTTTGAGAGGCTCTATTTTCATGGAGCAAGAACGAACCTCACCATTTTAGATATCTGTATTCTCTCAACTAGGTAGAAATTGGCCAACCAATTAAAAACCTAGAGAACTCTTGGGAAAAATATTTAAAAAGCATCACCTATCCCTGTCTTGTTACCTCTTATTCCAGAAACACATTGTTCTGGAGATACTCAGAGCAGCAGGTTAATGCAGTGGCCTTCAATGACCTAGCCCTGGTTACAGAATCACTAAGAACCATTTATTTCCTTAAGAAGCCAAGCTAGAGGAAAAAATATTGTTTTTTACTCAATTTTCAGTATAGTCTTTGAGCAAAAAAAAGCTTTTAAATTACAGAAGTGAGAAGGCATACTGGAAAAAAAAGACTTTATATTAAGCTGCAACACATGCTATGAAAAAAAACCCTAGCCAAGCCTTATGGAATACTACAATAAGCAGAAGCCCCAGCAAAATATGCAGGTTCACACACTGCAACAGTTACACTGCTTGAGTGGCACTTGCAATGTTCTACAACCTAGAAGCGAAGCCAATTACATTTTAAGAGAAATGTAAACACTATTACACATACATGAAAGACCAATATATAGATTCACCACTCTCCAAGCCTCCCAAAGCATACTTTGGGGAAAAGAACTGGGCAAGTGAGAAACAAAGCTTTTAATTGTTCACCTAAAAGGGTAAGTGGAAATCCTCACTGTGTATCCTTCCACGGCTCAGCTAGTAGCAGACAGACTGACCTCCTGGCTTCACATGGTTTGAGGCTCACATTCTTGCTTTAGCTAAGCTTTAAGCCAGACATTCATAAACCAGACTTCCTCCTTACAGTTGAACAGCTACACCAGAACAAAGTGCAGCCTCTCATACTGATTTCATAGTATGGTTATACCTTTGGGATCAAAGCAAGCACACGTGATCTGCACATGACCATGTATGCAGGCATACAGTCATTTGCCCCAGAGGCAGAGTCTAAGCCACTCAGTATGTAATATTTTGCACACTGTTTTCCCAATTTGGTTAAAGTTCAGCTGTTGTTAGCACAGTAGGGTCCAACTTCTATTTTACCTTATTTCTGTGCAGATAACAGTCTCAAAATCTAGGCCTCTTCGAGCAAAGTCATATTGAAGTTTCTCTTACTCAGAGAGATCCAAGACAAATATCCTCATAAGTGTTTTTTCATCAACATCTCCCTTAGAAGACCTCCAGGGGATTTTACATTTTGGGCAGTTTCCAAAATTACTCCTGATAAAAGGTCAGATAAAAATTCTCCCCTAGGGCCCGACATTACATTAATTATATTTTACATGCACACATAGTGTTTTTAGGCCAAAATTCAAGACTGAAGTCACATTACGCTATAGGCAAATATGGTCTGAGTCCTGCACACTGATGAACATATTTGCATTCTTAACCCTTAATAGAATCATTTTGCTTTCTCATGGGTGCTGGGCTACAAGCACACACTCCTTTTTGCTAGGACACCATGACAGACGAAAAAAGTTTGTGCTTTTCAGAAATGCATGTCCAGTCTTCATTCCCTCTAAATTTCATATTTGAAACTGAAGCATACATACAACTCTACTCTTACTGTTATTGTTACTGACTATAATTGTTTTTCTCTCTATCAGAGATCACATATGCTTAAATATTTTCATGTAAGCTTAAACATTTCAGCAAGCATGCCCAATGAGCATTATCACTCACTTGTGCAGCACCATCACCAAGAGCTACATCAAGTCAGTTTAGGAATTTTTAAATGCAGAACTAAAGAACATAGGGATGGAAGACAAAGACACCAAAGAACAGACATCACCCTCCTCACTACACATATCTATGCAATGGAAGAGCAGCATTCATTATCACCTCCTGGTCAGGACTGCACACTACTGCCTAGAAAATTCAGATGACTGAACCCCAAGGTCAGCTTTGTGGCAAAATGTACCAGTCACTGGTCTACTGAGGCCCGTGCAGCCACACACAGTGGAGAACAGAAAGGAGATGGGATGCAGCAACTGCAATGAGCATGGACTTTAAGAAAACCACTTTCTTTAATAGTGAACGATGGGTTTAGATGCATGGAAATAAATTCTGTTTACCAGTACTGCAAACAAACATATCCCAGAATCTGCACTCAATCTGAAGACCTTCTGAAAAAAAAAATGAAAGAAAACAACAAAAAAAACCCCAGCAAACCAAGAAAAGCCTTTCTAGTTTCAATTGTGTCTATTCTGCTATGGCTGTGCCAGACAATGCAAGCTTTATGCTCCTCTCAAGGTTCTCTTCTTCTCTAATGAGAAACTAGCTCACACAAGAAACGTCAAGGTGAGCCAAGTGAAAGCTTAAAGTTCACAGGCATAGTTAAAGAGTATCTTTTAACTTAGGGAATGTCTATATAGAGTCTGCATGCTTTGTCAAAGGCAACTTGCTTGTATAGCTCCTGGTACTAAGTTTTTACTCACAGCTGGGTACAATAGTGAAACAGCATGAATAACAAATATATGCAAGCTGACGAGACTGTCAGGTCTCCTGTACATCCTTCTGCTTTCCTTCAGGTACTGATAAATCTTCCATCTTAACAAGACCAGACCACTGCTTTGTCTTTTTGTGCCACATAATGTGATATCAGAGTATTTCTGAAAGAAGATAAACTCAGTATCTCTGGCCTGGAAACTATTAATTATCTGTTGGATATTTTTAAAATCTTTGCTAATCAGTTTAAAGTAAGTAACACAGAGACAAGTCCTGCAATAAAGTTTACAGCCCTCAAGAGTTCAAGCAGCAAGATCAGTTGAACATTTCCAGACCTATCTGAAAATGATCCATCTGCCAGAAGACATGCAAATCACAGCAACGAAACAGTTAAATTTCTTTCATTTAGTCCTCACTACAGAGACTCAGGGCAGGGCAAAGGCAACTTTGGGGTAAAGCAATTCTCCTTTAAAACATTGAGGTAAAAGGTGAGATCCTGAAAGAACAGAAAAAGAGAGTACCTCAGCAGGTAACATACCACTCTCTTTGGCCCTCCCTCCCCCACAGGTTACTTCAGGAAAAACTCTGTGGCTTTAGCTCTATGCAAAACTAAGGTTCCAGAATATCTCTGAGAAGAGTAATCTGGCACGTTTCTGAGATCCATTGAAAAATTGTGATTTACTTAAATTAGTCATATAAGAGATGATGGTGGTGGCGATCTTTCTTCTTACTTTCTTATTATTATCCAGTAGGTAAATACTTCTAAAACATATCCCAGTCATTGCTAGGATAAATTGCCTTTCTTTGCTTATTACTAACACACATATTAATATTGGACCAAAGATATAGCCACTGCTTAGAAAATTCTAAGGAAGCTTTTCAATTTGTGACCAGAAAACGTTAAAGCAAAAAATTTGCCCTACTAGTTCTGAGAAAAGACAAAATTTCTTTTTAGAACTAGGGGGATGGAATGTTCCCTTTCCTCTCCAATACAGCTCATAATGCAATGACTTGTATATTCTCCAGAAACACAGAAGACCCAAGTTCAAAACTGCCCTGAATCAAACCAGGGACTTGAACCTTACGTTTGCACAATCTAGATGGATTTCTAATCCTTCTCCTATCAAGGTGTGTGGCCAGTCTGATGCAAGCAGAAGTCTGCTTTCTGTTTTCATGAAACTTTAAGAAGTTCTGGTTTCAGCTTAATAAAAAATGAGTCTTGTTCAGTATTTTGAGTTTTGAAAGATGGAAAAGGTATTTTAGATCTATACCAAGTGAATTAAGAAATAAAATCCACAGAATGTTCTGAGAAACAGTTCTTTAATAAACACAGAACTCACTGGCGCCATATGCTTCACTTATATACTGATTTTTATATGTGAAGAGCAAACTGACAGCTCCCTAACCAGAGAGGGAAGCAGTGACACTTGTTCCTGCTCCACCGTGCATTAATTTAATAAGTTAGCACTGGTCACCTATGTGAAATGTAATTAAGCATTTGAATGCCATTGTTGCCACCTTTGATTATAACTACAGAAATGAATGTGACAATGGTGATGTGGTGGCAAATATTATGTCGGTGAAATTCTAAAACATGAGAGGGATTCATAATAATAAATGACACTTCTGTAGTCTTTCATACAACAGTCCTGAAGTACCTGACAAAATGATACAAAACTACCTATTGGAAGCATTGCTTCACCCATCATGGAAACATAGCCCCCAGCAGAAAGAAGGCAACAACCTTTAAATGCTACAGAACATATTATGATAGAAGACATTGAATAACGTATCCAGCATAAAGCTGGGGGTAATTCCAGACAAGCAAAGCTATTCTGCAAAACCAAGTGACCTTTGGCTAAAAATCTGTTTCATTCAAGAGTTATCACAAACTCCTAGCACACACAAAGTATGATCCCTAACAACAGACACACCTAAAGAAAGGAACTAGGTCTACAGGACCGCATATATTCCTGTGCTTGCTGGGCCAAAGGATGATCGCCCAAGTTCTTTGTGAGCTGCAGCTCAGGACCACGTCACCACAACATCTGCTGCAGGGGGGCTGCTCGACACCCAGAGCCGCTGCCGGGCTATAGCGCCGAGCATCCCCAGGACGAGGGGACCCAAACCCCTCGCTCAGCACCAGCCCTGCTCCTCGCCTAGAGCCCTTGCCGGGCTCCAGCGCTGCGCACCCCGGTCCCCCCGCCCAGCACCATCCCCGCTCCGCGCCCGCGCCGGGCGGCGCTGCGGGGGCCGCGCACGGTGCCTGCGTCCCCGCGGGGCTGCGGGCGAGCCCGGAGCTTCGCCGCCGAGCCTCAAGCTCCAGCAGCGCTGGAAGCGCCTCGCAGAGGCCGTGGGTGCTTTCACTTGGAGAGGCGGCCGCAGGCGGGCTCCGGAGGTCCCGGTTCAGGATCGAGGCATTAGTTTCTCCGTGAGGCCGCCCGCGGGGACCGACGGGAGAGGAGCGCGAGAGAGGACGCGGCTCCCATATTTAACTTGTTACGACCGTACGAACAGCAAATACCAGCGCTAATAATAGCAGCGGAGCCGCACTCACAAGCCCTCCCGAGCGGTCCCGTGCGACGTTTTCCCGCGGAAGAGGAGGCGGCGGGACCCGCGGGCCCCAGTCGCTCCGCCCCGGCCCGGGAGGAGCGGGGCCGGCCGGGCTGAGGGGGCGGTGGGAGGGGGCAGCGGGGAGGAGGCGCGGAGGCATCTCGGGGGGTTGGGGGGGCGCTGGAGGCTTGGAAGAGGCAATAGTTTCGAGTTTCACAGAATCACAGAATAACCAGGTTGGAAGAGACTCACCGGATCGTCGACTCCAACCATTCCCACCAATTCCTAAACCATGCCCCTAAGTACCTCATCCACCCTCACCTTAAACACCTCCAGGGACGGTGACTCAACCACCTCCCTGGGCAGACTGTTCCAATGCCTAACCACCCTTTCCGTGAAGAATTTTTTCCTTCTCTCAAGCCTAAATCTCCCCTGGTGGAGCTTGAGGCCATTCTCTCTCGTCCTGTCCCCTGCCACTTGGGAGAAGAGGCCAGCACCCTTCTCTCTACAACCTCCCTTCAGGTAGTTATAGAGAACAATAAGGTCTCCCCTCAGCCTCCTCTTCTCCAGGCTAAACAACCCCAGCTCTCTCAGTTGCTCCTCATAAGATTTGTTCTCCAGCCCCTTCACCAGCTTTGTTGCTTTTCTCTGGACTCGCTCCAGAGCCACAACATCCTTCTTGTGATGAGGGGCCCAGAACTGTACGCAGTTCATAGAGTCATAGAAGAGTTTGGGTTGGAAGGGACCTTAAAGTCCATGCAGTTCCAACCCCTCCTGCCGGGGGCAGGGACACCTCCCACCAGACCTGGCTGCCCAAGGCCCCATCCAGCCTAGCCTTGAACACCTCCAGGGATGGGGCAGCCACAGCTTCCCTGGGCAACCTGGGCCAGTACCTCACCACTCTGAGTAAAGAAATTCCTCCTTATGTCTAATCTATATCTCCCCCTCTCCAGTTTATACGTGTTCCCCCTCTTCCTATCACTACAAGCCTTTGTGAACAGTCCCTCTCCAACTTTCTTGCAGCCCCTTCAGGCACTGGAAGTTCGCTATAAGGTCTTGGAGCCTTCTCTTCTCCAGCTGAACAAGCCCAACTCTCTCAACCTGTCCTTGTATGGGAGGTGCTCCAGCCATCTGATCATCTTCATGGCCCTCCTCTGGACCCATTCCAACAGTTCTATATCCTTCTTATGTTAAGGATTCCAGAACTGGACGCAATAGTCTAGATGAGGTCTTACAAGAGAGGAATAGAGGGGCAGAATCCTCACCCTCTCTCTGCTGGCCGCGCTTCTTTCGATGCAGCCCAGGACACGGTTGGCCTTCTGGGCTGCGAGTGCACATTGCTGGCTCATGTCAGCTTCTCATCAGCCAGCGCCCCCAAGTCTTTCTCTGCAGGGCTGCTCTCAGTCACATCATCCTCCATCCCTTGCAATGCAAACAACAAGTTTGTCCTTGCAATGTAAATAACAGGGAAGGTTGAAGAAGTGCTTCCCACTATTCTCAAACAGGATGACAATGACAGCAATTTTGGATAAAAGAGCAGGTGCAAAGTAGGAAATGAAAACAGAACTGACACAAGTTCTTACACTTTCCACCTAGGATCTCTGAAGTGTCTTATTTCCCTAAGGCTCACAGCATCCTGCGTGGTACTATTCCTTTTTATAGAAGGGTAAACAAATGCTGGCAGCATGACTAGCAAAGGCACAAAGGACAGTGAACTTCTCCAGCCCTTGTTCGCAGCCAGCTGCAGCAAAGCCACCCTGTGCACTATGAGGACATGTTACCTGGACCCTGGAAGGAGAGCTCAAACTTTTCTAGGAGAAGCACTGGTTCTCATTGCTATCCATTGTACATCAACTCCTTCCCAGTTGCAATTTGTACCAGGCTGGGGCAGGCAATGGCCCTGCATCCTACCATGCCGAGTCTCATCCTGCACCCAGTGCTATACACCATGGTATCTGCAAGTGGATTCTGGTGTGCCTGGCAGAGCTGGATCCTACCTTATATTCAGATCCCAGTTAATCCTGTGATGCAGAAAGTGAGTGGGCAAAACTGGGAATGGAAGAGAACACATTCTGATGCTTGGGCCTTTTATCATTTATCTTACAGTGAAGGACAAAAGTGAAGATAATGGATGAAAAATGAGTACAGTGCAGAAGTAAACAACTTTGGAGAGGTAGGTGGTAAGAGAAAGTTGTGCTTTTATAAAGATGATGGAGTTTTTGCTAAAAAAAAAGAAAAAAGAAAAAAAACCCAACCCATTGTGGAAATAATAAACTTGAGGGGTAGAGTCCACAATGACTGATGATATTGGTGTGGGGTAGGCTGGACCTTAGGATCTCAGCCAAAAAGGAAATTGCTGCCCAGTAAGAGGAAAGCAAGGGTGAAGAAGGTGAAGCAAATGAAGTGTTGGGGATCTTTCCCATTAGCAGCTAGTCATCACGTACATGCAGCAGTGATTAATACAGATAGATGGCTAGAGCTAAGCTGCTGGGGTGGTTCCAGTTATCAGCATCACTTGTTTTTATTTGCTTCTCATATGAACTGAAGTTGAGTATGAGTCCTGCAAAGATTAAGTGGAGATATGAAAGCCTGTCATTTATAATGCCTTGTATTTCAACATGTTCATATTGCTGGGCAATCAATGCAGGAGAAATTATGTATGAGAGCTATGTTAAAAATAGTCATGCAGTGCTTTATGGGACATCATTTGTCACTGGCCCTATCAAACCTGTTTTGAAGATTTGTGATAAATTTTACATAAGGCCTGCACTTCTACATCTCTTTTGTGTTTTAAAATATAAAAGCAGTATTAAAACTTGGGTAGGTACAAAGTAAAAGCATATTCAATCTGCATTTTTACATACACAGAATGAGCTTCTCTTTAAAGCAATCTTCAGCCTGTCCAAATCAAAGTAAGGGACTATATATTTTTTTTTATGTCCTTGACCTTAACCTACCACAAAACAGAGGCTTGTAAACATAAAGTAATGAGACTGTCTCTTGCAGTTCAAATGTGTAGTGAACAGTGAAAACAAGTCAGCAGCTGGCCAAGCCTATACATATGACACTGTATTCACAATTTAGGTGATATACAACTTTATGTAATGTATCTGGCATTTCTATCCTCTTTCCCAAGTCTGAAAACCAGAGTGTGGGCTTTCTAGAAATATTAAATTGGTTAGCACATTAAATGACTCATGAAACTGGGGGGGAAATTAAACCCCTCAAAAGCCCTTCAGCTATGTTGCCATACAAATAAGAGCAGCAACTATCAGTAACATCACAAACTAAAATACCCATGTTGCATGGTTCAGAAATAAGGAAGGGCAGTTTACTGTTACAAAAAACCTCAACAGATGTTCTTTATTTTGCCAGGTCTGCACTAAAGAAAAGCTTTTGTAGAAGTTACAGTCTGCTCAGGAGTAAATAACGCCCATGCATTTGTCCATCTCCATCATGCAGTGATCAAAAGGGGAACTGAAGTCATTGACTGATAGTTTTCCCACCTGAGATGCTGTTATAAACTCTGTCCACTGTTTAACAGTAGACACAGAACAAGGACCAGATACTTGCAGTGCATGGGCCTCAGCAGGATCTCGTCTCTTTCCAAGTAGACCAATAGGTGCAACACCAGACCTGGTGCAAAGGAGTGCTCTTCAGGGTAACATAAAGGGAAGTGTCATAAAGGGCCCATACCCACGGGTGCACAAGGGTACAAAAAAAACCTCAGGTGAGATTTCCTGGGACAGAGAAGCTGTCACAGCCACTGCAGCCCTGGTAGCTATGGAAACAGTTCAGCTGCTGCACCAGAACCCCAGGGACCAAGCGGCCCTTCTCCAGCGTGAAATCTTCTGCTCAGGGCTTAATTACTCAGGGGTTACAAGAGATATAAATTTCATGGCATGTGTTGGTTTACTCAGAGAGCAGTTGATAACATTTACACTAGCTTAAGTGCAATACTTCTTTTCTTTGAAACAATCCCCTTTTGTGGAGGACAAATTTCCAGGCACAAACAAACCTTTCTTCAGTATGATGCTATATATTTTTCTTCTGGTATGACTGAAGCCTTAAATAAAGTATTAATCATAAGAGAATTCCAGTTTGCTTTAAGAAAAATCAGTGGCTGAAGACCACAGATTACTATTATTCATTATCCAAAAAGATAATAAATAAGGAAAGGAAAAAGATGCAAAATGTAATTTTAAGTAGTATTTGTGCAAAGGCCATTGCAAACAAGTATTTGTACATACCATGGAGAAACATGAAGTGAGAATATCACTTATGCACATGTGCAATATAAGCCACAGTTTAAAAGTTCATAGCATGAATAAATAGGAATTCCAGAACATTAAAAACACTGTAGAGAAAATCCATCCAGCAAGGTTAAAATATGCAAAATTTAATCCTGCAGGGAAATGCTTTATCGATCATGATAAAAAGGCCCAACCCCTCTTCAGAGTGATTCCAAATTGAGAAGGTTAGAAAGAATAATTTTCTTGTCAGTCTGACATATGCCTGTTGCTCTTAAATTACAGAACAACAGACTGGAGTCCTTCAGTTCATGCGGAAGATGAGTTGTCTGGTAAGCAGTGTTTTAAAGTCAACCATGGCTGTTTGGAAGGGGCTTCAGGTGTGTCTTTTTTTTTCATTAGGTGTTTTTTTGTGTAGCAGCATTATTCAAAGATGACAGTGAATGTTCCTGAAGAATTCTGGTGTGCTGCAGATGTAGATACCACTCTGAGTGTTAAATTGCAGGTGCTCCCAGGAGCTAATAAAGATTGGAAGAAGTAGGCGATACATAATGTTTAACTGGAAATAACACAAAGCTATTCATTAACAGCAAAAGTAAATATGTCTCTGAAGAATATTAAGTTACGCTTTTCTGAAGGCAAAAGGCAGAACAATGTTGACTTTGCCTAAAGAATTACTTAATCTTACATTCTTAGTTATTACTTGAGTTAGTGGAGGACGCTAAGAAATAGCCAAGCTAAGCTGATCATTAAGAGTTTGCAGAACTCAGCTGTAATATTTCAGGATGCCATTTCTCTCTTTATATTTGGAATTAATGTCTGCTTAAAATACATGGAGGTAATGCAGAAGGAAATAAAGTACTTGTTATAACTGAGAGAGATCGGAGAAATAAGCATGTCTAGAAAAAGCCATAGATTTCCTACCACTGAATATAATTCTTTTAGCACCTTCATCTGTTTTTCTTTGTCCTACTAGGCTAGAAACAGTAAGCGGGTTATACGATGGTACATCTCCTGTGATCTTGTAGATTAATATTTTAGAAGGGTAAGTATTTTCAAGCTTTTGTTTGATCTGAAAAATAACTTTCTGGCTTTTTTGGTTTTGTTTTTGTTTTGTTTTTTCCCCTAGACAGGAGTATGCAGATGAGTATTCCTGGGAGTCTCTAAGCTTCAGAGGTATTTTCACCAAAAAGCACATGTTCACTTTCTGAGTTAAAAGGAATTTTTTCAAAGACATGCACGTAAATCTACTCTATCTAGATGACAAGCAACTACACTGACTTTTTTTAGACAATGACAGGTTGACTAGTCACATATAATCTTAACCTGCAGATGTCTTACTGTTGATGATTACACAGCAGAGGAACAGAAGAAAGAGAGGAATTAAATCCCTGTTTGCCCTACTGGAGTGAAAGATGGGACAATGGGACAGTGTCCATAATTTATAATGGTCTTCTGGTTGAGAGCAAAATGTTCCCAGATAAACATTTCCATCTCTTTTCAGGAAATAAAGATTTTTTATTTTAGAGATGCAACAAAAAATTATATTGGAGAGGCTTCTACTGTTTCACTCACTAGTATTGACTTCACCATTATTTTATATAGTACTATGTGGAGAAATTTTTGAAATTTTTGCTGCTTTGTTTTTAGCTCAGTGCTAGGATGAATTCATTCAGTAGCACAAAACTCAAGTTTATTTCTGCCAAGAATTGGTGATAACACACATGAGTAGACCAAGAGTGGTCACTTCAGCATGCCACTTTACCTTCATTCTTTTAATAAATCCCAAGAGCTGCAGATAAATTACTTTGATACCATCTGTACTTGCAATTACTGTCGAAGTTACAAATACCTTCATGTGGATGTAATTGAGAGCAAAACTTGAGGCTGATAGATTTCAGTTGACTGTACAAACATGATTTCTTCCATTTAGTTACCACCTTGTAAACTTTATGAATTTAATGAGAGAAGCTGAGAATGAGAAAGCTCTTTAATAAGGGTAATTGAAATGGAGATAGCTCTACAGGCTCAAACTGAACCAGAAAAGGAGGCTATTTTTCCACTAACTCACTGAATCAAATCCTATCTCCTTAAATCAATTTCCCACCTCTCATTTCTTTATTGCAAACAATGTTTGTCCTTTATAGTCTCAAATTTCCATATCTTAGGGAAAGGCCGTATCATGAAGGTCATGAGATTGCTTATATTTAAGAAAAGAAAAAAATTGGCTTACAAGCTTTTGTTTGCTTAAAATGCATTTCTATTTTGTTTAAGTGTTTTTCTTTGCTAATTTGGGCCATAAAGATGCTGTAAGTAGTGTTCTTTAATCCTAGGAGTGAATTTAGAGGCATGGGATCAGGTCTTCTGTGCTCTATCCTCTAAGTGGTCTTTTTGAAATTAGTGAGGAGAACATAGCCCTTGTTATGTCCAGACGGTTGTTGAATTATGAACATTATTTAATAGAAGATCCAACTGATGGCAATTTAGAAGCATATGAAGTTAACATGAAACATCCAGGCTGCTATCCAAAACAGAACAGATGGATCTCAGACTGGTTAATGCTAGTTCAAAGAAAGCTTGAGTATTTGTAATTATTAATGCCATCTAGGTTACCCTTAGTGATCATGATGCACCCATGCATGCCTTAGCTTGCCTGTACTTTACACTAAACTAGACTGATCCAAGAACTACACAGAGAGCAGAGGAGTTATCAAAAGATGCCCTTAACTATTTCCCTGTTGAATAAAACTTTGATAATTCTGTGTCCAGCCATCCACATCCTGCAAGTTTTATTTGTGATGGCTTTTTTTTTTAAACTTGTATTATTTCTTTATATTTTTTCACAAGCAGAGTTTCTTTATTTTCTCCTCTTGCAGTATGGCCATCTGCTACCACCACTTCTGCTTGATATTTTCTTCTCACTTGCTCACTTACCCATTGTTTTCACCAGTCTTGCAAAGTAATACTAAGCATACATCTTTCTGTGCTTCAGTCTCCAGCTTCTTGCTCTGCTCTGTCTTCTCAGATTTTGTTCCCTTTCATGGCCCATGAGACACATGGTTCAAAACTTTCTTTAACAGAAATGAAAGATATTTCATTTTCTCCAGTCTTCCTCTAACTCTTCACTTTAATCTTGATCTTTCCTCCAATTAGTTTTTTCATATAATCCAATGCATAACACTAGACCAAATAGATGCCTCTCAATACAATGTAATATATTATTATTTCTTCTTTTATTAAAAAAATAATATTAACTTGTACTCACAGCAATATCGCAATTAAGCTTTAGGCCTCACAGAATTGTGTTTGGGGGATAATACAACAATTTTTCTGATCTGTGAAATTAACTACTGAACACTAATCTTGATCAACTTTAGCACACTATAAGGGGTTTCCATTAAAAATGTAAATAGAATCATAGAATCATAGAATAACCAGGTTGGAAGAGACCCACCGGATCATCAAGTCCAACCATTCCTATCAAACACTAAACCATGCCCCTTAGCACCTTCTCCACCCATGCCTTAAACACCTCCAGGGAAGGTGAATCAACCACCTCCCTGGGCAGCCTGTTCCAGTGACCAATGACCCTTTCTGTGAAAAATTTTTTCCTAATGTCCAGCCTGATCCTCCCTTGGTGGAGCTTGAGGCCATTTTCTCTTGTCCTATCATGTGTCACTTGGGAGAAGAGGCCAGCACCCTCCTCTCCACAACCTCCCCTCAGGTAGTTATAGAGAGAAATTACGTCTCCCCTCAGCCTCCTCTTCTTCAGGCTAAACAACCCCAGCTCTCTCAGCCGTTCCTCATAAGGCCTGTTCTCCACCCCCTTCACCAGGTTTTTTGCTCTTCTCTGGACTCACTCCAGAGCCTCAACATCCTTCTTGTGGTGAGGGGCCCAGAACTGAACACGGTATTCGAGGTGCGTTCTCACCACTGCCGTGTACAGAGGGAGAATAACCTCCCTGGACCTGCTGGTCACGCAGTTTCTGATACAGGCCAAGATGCCATTGGCCTTCTTGGCCACCTGGGCACACTGCTGGCTCATGTTCTGTCGGCTGTCAACTAACACCCCCAGGTCCCTCTCCTCCAGGCAGCTTTCTAGACAGACTTCTCCTAGTCTGTAGCACTGCATAGGGTTGTTGTGCCCCAAGTGCAGGACCCGGCCTTGTTAAACCTCATGCCATTGGACTCTGCCCAGCGGTCCAGCCTGTTCAGGTCCCTTTGCGGAGCCTCCCTACCCTCCAGCAGATTGACACTTCCACCCAGCTTAGTGTCGTCTGCAGACTTGCCTTCATCCTGGTCATTGATAAAGACATTGAACAGGGCTGGACCCAGCACTGAGCCCTGGGGAACCCCACTTGTAACTGGCCTCCAGCTGGATTTAACACCATTTACCACCACCCTCTGGGCCTCGTCGTTCAACCAATTTTCCACCCAGGAGAGTGTGCGCCTGTCCAGGCCAGAGGCTGACAGTTTCCATAGCAGAATGCTGTGAGAAACTGTGTCAAAGGCTTTACTGAAGTCCAGGAAGATACATCCACAGCCTTTCCCTCATCCAGTAGCCGAGTTACTTTATCATAGAAGGCGATCAGGTTAGTTTGGCGAGACCTGCCTTTTGTGAACCCGTGTTGACTGGGCCTGATCACCCAATTCTCTTGCATGTGCTTCATGATAGCACTCAAGATCACCTGTTCCATGACTTTCCCTGGCACTGAGGTCAGACTGACAGGCCTGTAGTTCCCTGGATCCTCCCTGCAACCCTTCTTGTAGATGGGGAGTTTTACTTCTGATCTGTAAAGCAGAAGCTCACTCTTACCAACCCTGAGTATGTTGCATTCCTCTAACACCTGCACCCAAACTAGTAACTTCCACGTGGAATTATGTCTTTAATGCCTCTCTTTCTGGACAACATCAATGTATTTGGAGGGATAGTCTCTCCCGCTCCTACTCTGCTGTCATATTTTCAGTCAGTAACACTGCTGTGATAGTAGGTTTGTAAGTGACCTGGAAGCTCTCATGGGATCAGATTGCTCTTTAAGAACAGAGCCCTGTCAGTTTGCCTGCCCTGCCAGGAACTTGCTTTTATCTGTGTAATTGCTTTTAGAGCTGGATAGCAAAGGGACTCTTCTCTGAGATTCCCATGCTTCATCCTTGCTTGTGGCAGACTAGTTTCACAGCTGCTCCAGCCCATTTAGGAGTCATTTTTCTTTCACCTAGTGGATATAAATCTGTTGCATTCCGCCTACAATTGACTGTCCCTTTGCTTCACTTTAGGACTTGTCTATTCAGCACTGCTTAATGATCCTGATCCTGCACTCCCTTGGCATTGACCATAAGTTGGGTGGGAGAGGGGTCAAGTTTGAGGCTGATTGATAGAAACAGAAATGACTGCCCCTTTCAAGTCAAACTAGGGTGAGCAATTCCTGCTGGCTTGCTCAATCTAGGATGCAGCTGCAGTCCATGCTATTTAAAAGCAAATGTTTACAGGAGAGAATCAGTTTTCACAAGGCAAACAATTTTCTCTGTTTCTAACAGATTTTCTAGTTATTGATCAGCACAGCTACTTTTCTGAAAGAAAAGAAAGAGCTACTGGGGTGAGCAGCACAGTGGCAGAACTTACACTGTATTAATTTGTGTGTTACCCACTGTATACTAGATGATATTGCTTCCATCATATTACACAGCTAGAGAAATTTTAAGGCTGACTACAGTTATTTCTAGGGGCTGTCACAGCAGCTGGGGATCGCTGGAGTGGGGGTGACCTGGATTTACCTTTTTTTTTTTTGAAACTTCTCAGTTTCAAAGTTTCTAATGGGGACAAGAATACAGCCCTGAAAGTAAAAATGTTTCCCTTCTGCCATGTGCACAACATGCATGAATTGATGTAGCTGTGGGGAAAGGCAAAAACTGACAGCTTTTCAAGAATAACCAACTTGAGATCAGGCAAATGAATAAAAGGGATTTTCTCATATTGAATGTTCATGTGAGAAGGACAGGACAAAGAAAAAAATGTTTTCCATTTTGCTGTTACAAGGAGCTCCTTGAGTTTTTAGATCTATATCTTTGCTCTTTTGTCAAGTGCTGCTTTAGATAAGATTTTGCATCATTAATTCCCCTGATCCTGCAGGCTGTTGCATGTGGGAAGCCTTGTGCTCCCACGTGGAGCTTCACCATTTTTAATGGTGTGCTCTGTGAGCAAAGCCATTTCCCCCTGGAGAGAAATTTTCAGCATGAGGTGCATTAGTCAGTCTTCCCTTGTTTGTGTTGATCTTCAAGTCAAAAAAAAATTTAAAAAAAAAAAAAAGGGAAGGTAAAAGGTAACAAAGAACTTAGAGCTGCACACACATCCTCATACACATGCACAAGGTACACATACACAAAGGCAGGAGCAGGCATCAAAAGAAGCTATCTGGTTAATTTTTGTGTTGACTAACTTAAGAATTGACAGTATCCCCTTGTATCCTGAAACAGCATTCATCAACTGCAAAGTCTCACAGGGAAAGATTTCTCATTTTTCCCATGTTTTGATTTCCAAAGATAGAGTTACAGTTATTTTATATGTACATTTTTATTTCAATTCATATTTGCTGTTGAATTCTAGTTTTATCCAGATGAAGAAAGTCAAGGACAGTTCTCTTTCAGCTGGAAGCATTCTTTCTTTAAAAATTTGGCTGGTATGTTCTTTGATTTATTGCCTTGCTTATGTTGGACAACATACCCAATCTCATGTCACAATATTCCTATTATCAACAGGAGTGGTTTTTTTCTCCTCTCTCAGTGACAGATAAATCAGAAAAGCTTACATTTTAGGAGACAAAGCTACACTTCACTGTTCCAAATATTAATTATCTTAGACACTGCTCTTGGGACACTGTACATATTTAATTGCCTTGCAGAAACTGTAAGACTGAGTTCCTGTATTGTCATTTGGCTTGTATAATCAGTTACTCCTGTGCAAAAAGTGTGAAAATTGTACTTACTGAAATTCTTCCTCTTGTTTGTACCTGTGACAACAATTGCACATGAAAGCCCACATTTACAGAGAGATCGTTTCCTGAACAAAACAGATGGGACAAATTAATCAGAGATAATAAGCACATTTTACAAATTTGGGGGTTATTTTTGTTTCCATTTTAAAAGCTATCAATTCAGGAATGTTAACCTGACATGAATATTTAATATAATTGTCTGTAGCGCAGGTGCCAGTTTGCTAGAAATACACAGAACCAGATCCAGCTACTTGTATTTCTGTCAAATTGTGGCTTCTTCTATTAAATTAGGGGAAACACTTAGAACTCAGAAGTGATTTTACATGCCAGAGTTTTGGACCCAGCCAGACTCAACACACAGTGCTCAATGTATAGTTAGTTTTCCAGCCAGTGGCCCCCAAGCCACTATCCAGACATTAAGGATCCTGAACTCATCTTCCCTATAGTCATATCATGTACCTCAGGGACTTTGAGAAGTGGATGCCTCCTTCAACAAGGCCACCTCTATGCTGATATTAAAATGTCCATTAAATTACTGGAAAACATGATCTTCTCTAAAACAACAGGACATTTGTTGCTAATTTGTCTAAGTCTCCTTAAACAGATACTTTGTCTAGGAAAGAAGGTTCTTGGAGACTGCTGCATGGCCAGTGAAGCTCTATCTATTGGGAGTGCCACAGAAGTGATACATGGTAAATTAACACTAAAATATGCCTGCAGATAAAATACATAGGAGGAGCCATGAAAAACCCAGAAAAAACTTCATTATTGTTTGTACCTGAACCCAATGAACATAAAAAAATATATGCTAATGTTTAATAGAATGAAGACTGGGATATTGTAGTCACAAGAGACAAAGTAGCTATTCTGAGCAAGTTAAATATCTCTGTGACCAATGTCATGAAAGCAGCCAACATTATGAAGCACCAAAGAAAGGTGTGAAAATATCTCTAGGATTTTTTATACTCCTAGCCAGCCTCCCACAGAAAGACTCTATTAAGTCAAGGTAAATTGTACCAACTACCTGAAAGTGGTGCCTGTCTGTTCTGATTTTTTTGATACAAGCAGCTGCAGGTTAGTGTGATAGTGATTGTACTGACCTATTACGACTCTAACTGATAGGAAAATGCAATTGTCACCTACAACTTTATTATTGTAGTGCAAAAGAAATATTCTTTTCTTGCATCGTTTTGCTTGAAAGGGAGACAGCATTCTGCTCCTTTCGTTATCCAATTAGATAACAGTGGTACATTTTGCTATAAGGATGCATTTTAAATGGGACTCTTTTTAAAATGCATTTGGCAGCCTGAAGACACTACTAGAATAAATTAGTTATGCTTAATGCTGCAGTTGAACAGCACCGTTTCAACTGCTTCAAAAACAGAGTCTCTCCACATTTTTAGCCATTTATTGCAACTCATTACAACTTATGTCATTCTGCTAAGCGAGGTTGGTGGCTTTTCCCCTCTTAATTTTTTTGTGTGAATGTAGAGTCCATGAAAGATGCCAAATTAACAGCCCAGAGTTTCCTTTATTTTTCCAGAGGACATTCAGAGTATGAGTGGTGAAAGTTCAGCATTTGCTACATTGTCCCTGCAGTGTGATGTTTACTTGGCCATCCCAACAGAAGAAGAAGGTAGTTCAGACTCTTGCAGACTGGGTTTTGCCTGCTATGCTCACTTGGCCTCAAAAGGAGGCATTGCAGTGCTGTGTGGCATTCAGAGCTGAAATCACAGATCTTCTCCTGTCTGCCACATCTGCCTTCATAACAAGTCACTGGCTTTTCGTCACACAATTTTTGTCAGGGCTGTTGCTTGCTGTGGGGAAGTGCTCCGCAAGGTTTTGTTAAAAGTGCTGTATGTTGATGGCTATGTAGGCATGCGTTCAAACCAGCAGTTAAACATGGCCTTGCAGAAGACGATGGGCTCCCTGTCTTAATTTAAGTACTTGCTTAAGTACTTTATTCATCTCATGTTCTCAAAGTCCATTCTATTTATCTTAACAAAAGGTCTCTCTTGATAATCACTTTTGCTTAATGTTGGAAGTTGTTAGGTGCTGATTAAGTTGTCCTTTCTAAACACTTTATAAAGTAATGTAAATCCAGGACATGGTTTCTGTTTTATGTACCAAAATATGCAGACATCTGAGGGTACAAGATATTTTCAGATGTGTTTTAGTGACTAAGGAGCTAGCATGTTCACTGTTAAGCAAATATTGTTCCTAGTGCAGACAGGACTTCAGGTTCAGAGACACATATTTATATATGTTTATAGCACGTGTCAAGTTTTGCTTGCTTCTTCCACTTAAAATTCAATTGTGTAAATTTTACACCTGAGTACTTGGACCATGAACAATTTATTTGAAGACGCCAGTCAGTCACCAGTACAAATAGTCCCAAATGCACTTGAGTTTGATTTTGCAGATACAGAAGGAAAACTGGTTTTCAGTGCAGTTGAAAGCCCACACATTTTGCTTCTTAATTAAAACCTCAGATTTTTCTTTACATACACCGTAGGGGCTGAAAGAGGGACGTCAGGAGTCTTTTTCTGTTCTTCCTTTAGGGATCATCAGAAGGATTTTTAAAAACACAGTTTCAGTGAAACACCCAGAAGGGAATTATAACATTATCACAGACTCATGATAGTTTTTTCGCGGGACTTGAGAGTTAGATTTCCAGTCCAGTGATACAGTTTGCTTCTGTGCTTAGTTGACCTAATAAGAGCCAGATGAGATTTTTGTCATACAGAAGTGTTAGTGAAGGCACTGTGAACTTCTCTACCAGCTGACTTGTGAATCAGTGAACACATGGATGAAGAATAGGGAGGAAGAAAATTAAAACAGAGCTCTGCAATTTAATCTTTCATACATTAGTTTTACATCAGGAAAGACAATATCTTCTCATGCCAACAGTCTTGGTGAACTAAAGCACCAGGGTTGTGTCTTCCGCTCACTAGGAAACTAGACTGATGCAAACCTGCAGAATGTATCAGATCTACATGAAAGCAGCATAAAATTATTGGTGCAGTTCAGTATGTTCATGGGAGCTTGCATTGGTGTAGGTAACTCAAATTAGAAGGTCTTGGATCTAGGCTGCTCGTAGTCCTACAGTTTTGAGAGTGTAAGCATGTGCTACAAAACGTAGTAGATGTGTGTTATGCTGTACAAAAGCTCCTGGTAATGCATTTGGATGAAACATTCTTTTCTTCAAGGCTTGGAGAATGGTTTGGTATTGATGTGCACTGTTAAATAGCTCTTGGGTTTCAGATTAGAGCTGTCTGCATTTTGCTGTTAGGCATGTGATGCAAGAGCATGTAAATCAACTTGGCATCTTGCTGTAGGGTGGGTGCTTCATTTAGGTTAAATCTATGCCCCTAGTGTCTTTTCATGGCAGACTATTAAAACGGGGGTGTTTTCTGTAACTGGGGGAGCAAATACAAGCAAATGGTCTCATTTGTGATAGAAAAAATGTGGACAGCATTGACTAATACTTGCTAAAATATGAAAAATCTCAAGAAACTTCCTCTACTAAAAAGAAGTTGGCATTTTGTGTAGGATCCAACTCATTCTAATATGATTTTTCATGACGTCTGTTTTCTCATCCCTTCAGAATACCCTCATTTTATATTTCTTTTTATAAAACACATGAATTTCAGGTGCCTGAAAATCACTGGATGCTGACTGAAAGAGGATTTCCAAGATACCTTACACCAAAGGTTTAGTTCCAGCCCTCTTAATATGCTGAACACAGTGTTTACCTTTTTTAAATCTCTTGTCCTGTAATATGTTTATAATTTTTTCCTTCATGTAATCTCTCCTCTTAATGATACTTAAGCAGAAAAAAATAATATATTTTATCATATAAGACTGATTGAAGCAAGAAAGCTCCAAAAAATCATCTTAGGTGCAATATGCGTTATACAAAATCCGTTTATATTACTGAAGCCTTAGTCATCATGCTTCCAAGTACAGCTTGTAATGAGGACATATTAAATAATTAGTGGTAATTGCATGCTGAAATAATTCTATGTACACATTAACATGAATCTGCTTAGGCCATAGAAACACAGACTTTATAATCAAAGTTTTAATCAAAGTTATGGATGATACTGTTTTGCAAATGCTGAGATATTGTTCAGTAGCTGCAGTCCTTGAATAGGCTGAATGTTAAAAATAAAAGTTGAATATTCTATAATTACATTTTTAAAAAAAGAGTGCCCCTAATTTGTTAGATTCATAACAGAATATGGCTTTTAAAGATTCATAAGTTTTTCAGAGTAGTTTTTTCTTCAAAAATTTTAATTTTTTTTTAAAAAAAGAACTCTCTATACTTTTCACACATGACATAAAAATGTCAACATATATGCTTAACCACTTCTCATAACAAAATATCTGTTCTTAGGTTGTTGCTGTTCAATTGTTTTGCTAATTATTTTTGAATCGTCATGCTAAAATTTACAGATAGATAAAAAATTACAATGGGATAAATTATATTTTCTATGCTTACCTGAAGAACATATTTTTAAGTTCACCCCCTTTCAAAAAGTTATACCTACACTCAGAGAAAGAATTGTTAAGGTGAGGGTGTGATTCAGTACTTCTGAAAATGACATGGAAATCACAAAGACAATCAAAAGAAGCTGAGTCCTCAGTCTGATCCCATATGCAAGACAGAAATGTAATTCCTGCATGCTTATACCTGCCAATATCAAAAAGAAGTAGGAAAATGGAGTTACTTCAAAACAATGACATTAACTTAAGTTTTACTTCACCCTTCCTTCCCTTTCCTGTCTCTCCACAAAGGATACTGAAAAAAAACAAAAGGGCTCTGGGAAGAGTTACAAGAAAGATTCAATGAAAACATGAGAAGAGAGACACCCAAAAAGCTCTGTCCATTAGTTTTCAAATATTGTTTATCAAGGATAAGATTGAAAAATCTGATCCCTATACATTAAGAAAAGGTAGTTGGTTGTATATGACTCTTGATCTAAAAAGGCCAAAACAATGAACATGAGCTACACAAGCTCTGATTAGAAACAATATTCTGTTCTTTAACAAGCAGGAGTTGGAACAATTCAAACAAATTCAAAACCAAATCACTGGAACAACTTATTAAGGAAGAGCGCAAAGTGTCTACATCTAGGTTTTAAATAAAAAATGCCATGAAATTCCTTGTTCTCACTATCTGTCCCCATCAATGTGACAGAAGATATGCAGTCAGTTAGCAACCCATTAGCTTTTAAAGATAGATTCATATACTTTGCAGTTTAACAGTTGATAGAACTGAATTTGAAACTGTTATCTGTAGTTTTGCCGATGTTTTTAATTATGAAGTTAGCTATCTTGCTCAAGCTTTTTTCGCTTTGCCATGAAAGAACTTTTTTTAAACACCTTTTTATGACTCTGAAAGTGCTCTTCAGCCACTAGTAAAATAAATCCAAATAGGAAATATTATTCAGCCTCCTTGGAAAAGTTTTCTTGATTTTCTGTTCCACATGGGAATGAACTCAAGTGTGTTCACCTGTTTTCAAAATGGAGAAATGAGAAAGTCAGATACACTGGTTCTCATTCAGGACAAACATAAATATTATGTGAACAGGGGCGTGAAAGGGAAGCTTATTCCCTGTCTCTGGTTTAAAAGCAAAAGTCACATCTTACAAAATAAGGGGAGCACAGCCTGACCTTCCCTTGCAATTCTGTTTCTGGTCATGCTCACCTCAGAATGACTGAAAACACAGTATTTTGTCCGCTTATCTGAAAGAAAAAGGGTAGAATGAAAATATTAGCTCTGAATCACTTCCCTCCCCTCCTTTTCCTCCCTCCTTCTTCCTTCTCCCCCATCATATTCATCTTTATTGAAGCACATCCATTTTTTTTGCACAAATTTTTGGGTTTGAGTAGTTCAAATGTTTGTGACAGAAAGCTATTTTACCAAGAAAATTCCTACCAACTCCAATGTTGATCTTTTGGAGGTTAATAGCAGGACTCCAGTTCTATCAGGAATTCCATCAGCAGATGTAAAAGTGGAGTATTTAAGGCATATATTTCCAACTGTTTTCTCTAATTTGAAAAAGAGAATTCACATTTCCTGTCACCTTTTGCCTTGCTTCTACAAATAAGCCAGATTTCTTCTTACTTGAAAATGTCATTATGCTTGTTCTTTCAGCTGCTTTAAGGCAGTAGAGCATAACATCTTTGCATTTTGTAAAAGAATGTAGGTACTTTGCTATCTGATTTTTTCTGCCTAGTTTGAAATAATCTTTCTGTGTGATTAAGCATCATAACTATTCTTTTGTTGCATTAAGATAAATTAACAACTTTTCTATGTAAAAAGCCAGATGACTCTTTCTGTTTAAGCTTTCCTGGCTGTAAATGTAGAGCATGAGAGCTAAGATACAATTATTCATATGACAGAGAAGTGCACTACTGTGCTGTTGTGTTTGGTGTACGGGAGGGGTGACAACAATATCCAAATGTTCGCTGCTGCACATCTTCAGCTGTGTGCTCACCTTTTGAAATGGGAATAGAAATTATCATGTACATACTTTTATTATCTCTCAGAAACAATTCCTTTTAACTCATGATTTCTTACCATCCATTGTTCTAGATTCATGTAGTTATAGTTATTCAGTTATATATAAACTGCTCTACTCCAAAACACAGCTCTAAAAAGAAAACTAATGGTTCTTCCCAATAATCAAGATAAGGGATTCCAGCTGAATATTTATTTTCTTCCCTTCATCCAGCTCTGTTTCCCCATTCTGTTTGATGCCCATTATCAGACCATACCATTGTCAGCAATGAAAACTGAGTAAAATTGCAATGCCATCAACTGGCTTGACAGCAAAACTTGGTGTCTATTTAAAAATTTGGCCCCATTCAGCTAAGGGATTCACGGCTGAAACATAGAAAATGGTATATGTAATGAGTAGGAAATCAGAAGGAGCAGTTAGTTATGGGAGAAGAGGAAGAAATAATAATAAGTTTTCTTCTGAAAGTAAGTTGCATGGTACATGTGTGCATGTACTTGTAAACAAACTTCTGCATATTGCCCCGTGTGGCTGTAGCTGTTCAAATTACTAGATCTATTGGTTCATGTTACCGATACTATGACGTGGTTTAAAGTCTTAACAGTGTTTTTTGGAGAAGAGAATGGTGGAAAAGTTTGCACCAGTCCTCTGAGTTAAGATGTTAAAGAGAGGCCTAGCTTGTTGCAGTGAGATATTTTAACAGAGAAAGGGTCACAACTGAAAACTGCACTCAGAATATGTCCTGGAGTCTCTCTGCACCTCTGCTGGCAGGATTGCTCACAGTTTTCCCTGAACTTGCAAAAGAGAGTCCAGTAGTGGTGTTTCTGGCAAGGCTATGAGATGCCATATTCCCTGACAGTTTGTGTGTAATTTGCCTGACAACTTTGTGCCTGTCTACCTGGCTTTCATTTTTTTTAGTTGAAATTTTAAACAAAATACACAAAATAGCTTAATCAGAAAGCTTACTGGGAAAAAATTATTTTAAAATAAATGCATATTTTAAATGAATGATTTAAATAGTTCTGCTTTGCAAAGTTTTAGGCTTCAGATTTTCATAAAACGGTTTAAAGGGTAAAAAAATTGGGGTTATTTCTTAAGGTATCTTATGACAAACAATTGGAAGTTTTAACCAGCTCCAGCATACACTTCTGTGGATTAAATAACACTACTAGAAGGCTTCATTATGCTTTTTTACTCTAATCTGGTTTAACAACTCATTCAGAGTGTTGTCAGAAATGATGCTGTACATTCAAAAGAACCTATCATAATTTCAATGAATATCAAAGCAATTAATAATGATTAAACACTTACATTAAATGTCATTCCCTGTATTTCAGTTAGAAAAGAATTTCTGGCATCTTTTTTTATTTGAAGAGAGTCACATTGCCCACAGAAAGTTTCAAGTGTGTACTCAAAGTTTAGCAATTAGCATAGATCAGAAGGCCAGGAACGGAACAGACAACAATATGCGGTTTGGAGTTTTGGTTATTTCATTGAAGTCCTGTGCCTTCTCAAGCTGTTTCTTTCCTGGAATCAAAATGAGAATCAACATTGGAAAAAAAGGGTTTCATTATTGTTGCTGTCACATCTGGCTATGAAAACCTGTAGTGGAAGTTTGAGTACGTTCAGTTTCACTGGGTGTTTCAGCAGTCCTGAGGTATTAGAAAACCTTTTTTGTTTAGTTTGTGACAGTGGGCCTTTCAGCTGTTGCTTCTGAACCAGACTGCAGGGCCAATGGAGAGCTCCTCGCCTGCTTTTCTTTGTGACCACACAGACATGAATAGCAGGGAGGTAGCAAAGCAGAGTAGTTCCATATATCTCTGATCATATAAAATAAAGTAAACCTTGTAATGGGGTTGAAGAGAAGGCTAGAATATAAACATCCTCCAGAGACAGTTTGTCATTGATTTATCATGAATTCCTCAAAAATCAAATTGAAACCATTTCCCTTTTGCATTCCATGGGACCCACCATAATAAGCTGTCTTGTCATCTTTCAGAGGACAAAGAGTAAATGAGTGGTAAGTTCAACGCTTGTACAGCAG
Source organism: Clamator glandarius (assembly GCA_033459285.1). NCBI lineage: Eukaryota > Metazoa > Chordata > Aves > Cuculiformes > Cuculidae > Clamator > Clamator glandarius. The sequence continues at coordinate 3,951,281 of JAUNZM010000046.1, forward strand.
TTCAATATATCTAACTACAAGACTATTGCAATTATTGTCCTTTCTGGCATGATGCTGAACATTGCTGAATTTGTATTAAGATTCAGTAGTTGTGATAAAAGTAAATTATTTATCAGTCACTGCCTCATTTGTAGGCTTGATGGTGTTCATAACTGTATTACCTGGAATCTTTCACAATGCAGTATCTAGTGCCCGTTGCTGAAGAAGAAGAACCTAATTGATGGCATACAGAGCAGACAGGCAAAAGGGAAGTGCAGCTTTGTCTTGGTCACTTCCCACATGGTGGCCTTTATGAAGGAAGAAGGAAATGTTTTCCCTCTTTTTCTCAGGATATAGCAGTGTGACGTTAATCTGCCATGATTTAGATATCAGTTTGGTTAGCAGGCACAAAGCAACCTTAAGCAAAAGGGCAGAGCAGCTTGAGAAATGTTGGTTGTTAGTCTTTGGTAACAACCCGATCGAGAAGCCCTGAAGTGGTTCAAATCACAGACTGCCTGCTAAGTGGTCCTTGGGGAGCTTGTTCTACATCTAATCCCACCAAGAGAAATATGAACAGGAGTTGACTGGAGATCAATGTAGGTATCTTGCTCAGGATATTAACTACCCTACCTTCACTTCTGACTCCTGCTGCCTGACGACTCAATCCCCAGGGGGACAGAGGATTCTGCTGGGGTCTGTAGCAAAGTCTGCTGAAAGCAGGAGAATTGACATTTTGCTGATTATCTTGACTGCTTTGACATCTCACAGGCAGTACAAATGATCACTTATGTAAAGGTTATTTGAATAAAGGTAACATCCTTTGGTGTGACTTAGCTGTGAAAGCATTCCAGTTCCCTTTAGGTACCCCTCTGAGATTTCTAGTCTGCTAAAATGTGCATGTATTTCTAATTCGCCTGCAGGCTAAGAAAAAGCTGGAATCTAAAGTCTACAGAATTTGTCTGAACTGGCAGAAAACACTGGAACCAAGACTTATTCAGAAAGGCTTTTCCAGAGCTACAAACAAAATATGAGAAAAAAATTTGAGACATTACTGTCTCAGAGAACTCCTTTTACTAAAAGCATCAAAGCAGGTGTGGGAGCAGCCAGGGAGCTGCTGGAGTGGATGCTCCTGCCCACCTAATTATAGGTTAGGAAAAGGATTTGATCTGCAGGAGGGAGCTTTTCTGTGCACAGTGAGGGATGTCCGCTCCCCATGTGGCATGGAAAGGTTTTGTCCAGCAGCGTGGGGAAGGGATCCTCCCTTTCTAGAAGTATGGGAATTGAGAGAACTCATACAACTTGAGCTCTCATTTAGCTTCTCAGTCTTTGCAAGCCCTTAGATCATGTTCACAGGGTTTTATTGGCAGCCTCTCTTAGGGCTGGAGATGCCGGAGAGGGGGAGATGTGCTTGTTTGTTTAGCTTATTAAACCACTGTTGAACATTTCTAGATGAAAGTGTTTAACTCAAGGACCTGACTCTTAAAGAAGTACTATCAAATATTACAAAGGGCTCAGGATATTTCAATGGCAAAACTGTATATAGATGTGGCCTGAGCAGTCATTCTCTACTGCCCCTGTTGCAGGAGAGCCTGGAGTGGTGGCATGGCACAGACACTTCTGCAGAATCCCTCTAGGAAAGGGTAAGCCTGCATTCTGGTGCCCTAAACCAAACCTAGTGTGTGCTGTCAGAGCTCTTCTGGATACTTGTGCTATTAGACCTTGCATCTTCATGCCCATATAGGCATTTTCTTCATTAATTCTGTAGTTAACTATATCTAATTAGCATACACAGACATACCTCTAACATGCAAAAATCTGTCATGGAAAACTGCAAGCATAATTTTAGATATTGCTTTTCTTCATGTCTGAAAAATTCTCAGATACTGTACTGCACTGGTAGATACTGTTAGGTCATAAGCCAAAATTAAGTTACCCTAGGTTAGTGAAAATGTTATGCATCTGTGCTTGAATAAGACGTTCAGTTTCTCTGAGTATTTGTCCTGCACTCTGAATTAATCTGATGCAAAATCAGTTCAAAAAGATCAAACTGGGATTAATTCTAGTACTACTGTGTTGTGCTATAATGCGGTAACTGTGGTTAGAAGCATTTGAAACTCTCTTCTGTCTCAGAAACTCCCTTAGTTGCATTCCTGAGATAAACTGGAGCTAAGGGAATGAGGCTCTGGATGGTTTATTTGCAAAAACATGCTGACTATCTTTGTAATTATGCTGTGGTCCTACTTCCAGGCTCAAGAGGGGTCGTGTACATAGTGCAAATGTGTATTGATTTACAAAGCAGCCTATGAAGTGGTATCATACTAAAATCATATAAGGGTGACGTGGTAGTTACATGGATAGGTTTCCTACTACTGCTTTCAAAAGCTTCTGCTTGCTGTCTACAAATACCCGAAAGGAGGTTGTGGAGAACAGGGAGCTGGCCTCTTCTCCCAAGTGACAGGGGACAGGACAAGAGGGAATGGCCTCAAGCTCCACCAGGGGAGGTTCAGGCTTGACATCAGAAGAAAATATTTCACAGAAAGGGTCATTGGGCACTGGAACAGGCTGCTCAGGGAGGTGGTTGAGTCACTTTCCCTGGAGGTGTTTAAAAGAGGTGTGGATGAAGTGCTGAGGGACATGGTTTAGTGATTGATGGGAATGGTTGGATTGATGATCCTGTGGGTCCTTTCCAACCTAGTGATTCTGTGATTCTATGATTCTATGATGCCAGGGTCTCCCCAAATATGCGGAAAAAAGTCCATGTTTGTACATTCTGTGTAATGTAGCTCAAAGCTTTGTACCTAATTAAATGTTCCTTAGGAGGCTTTTCTTTTTAGGCCATTGGCCAAAAATCCTGGTTTACCTTAAAGAAAATAAACCTTGAGCCTATTGCACAGAGAAATTTTCATGGCTCTGGAAGTAATGACAAGGTTTCTGTCACAAAGACAAAAAACGTCTCCTTTTGCGAGAGAAAATCTTCACTCTGTACTGACACTGGAAAGCTATAATGTGTTTGAGTGTAGGGAAAAGAACTGGCAATTTTTTCTGTGTATTTTGGTTGTAAAATTCACTAGAGCTCTTCTCTAAAATGAAGAAGCTGTACCATAAGCACCTTAAGAACATGAGGTGATGCAAGCTAGAGCAGACGTCTGGAATTGCCTGTTGAACTGGTAATTGCAATGAATTAGTATATGATGATTTCTATAACAAATTATGAAATGCCAAGTTAATTATTAATTATTGGACACTTGTACAGCATTGGCTGTCAATGAATGACTCCATCTGGTCTCAAAGTATTACCAATACTCTAAAGCATGACTGTTTAAAAGAGTAGGAAAGGCTTCATAACATGCGAAGTAAAAGGATGGCAAAACAGAAAAGAACAAGTATTTCCAACATTTAATTTTGTTTGCTTGTTCCTTAGGTTCAGTGACAATTCTTGTTAGGCTTTTCAGAGTCCTGTAAGGGACCTTACCCCCACGCAGAGCTGATTGCATGAAGTTCCCATGCTATGCAGTCTAACTGCTTACCCATGTTCTCTCTGACATGTAGGTACATCTGCTGTCCAAAAGGAGTGGGATGGCAATGAGAGAAGAAATTATTTCTCTTTTCTAACTGTCATTAGCAGATTTTGGTTAAACTTTCTGTATTGAGATAAAAATAAGCATTGCTAACTCTGTCAGGAATACTGTCTGAGCAATACAAGGTGATGTGAATTTTATGCTGCTTTGCTCTGGAAGCCCTGGAGTATGACCCATGTTCATTAGGGTCATTCTAGGCAGCAAAGAATGCAGCTTCATTCAATGACCCTGCTTTGGCAGACTTTTTATAGAAGCTTGCCACAACTTTCTTTCTTTTTGTCATAATTCACCATTTGCTCTCAAATTAGAGGTTCCTTTTCCTCGATATGTTGATTGATGTCCCACATGCCAACCTCATTTCCTTCTCACAAGATATTTCAAATGTAAAGTTGTGATTTAATTGCTGAGAGGCATTTGTGCATGCTTAGTGCTACTGTGACACCAGAACAAGAGACTGGGATGTGATCAGCTGGCCAGGCTTCATACAAGTGTTCCTCACAAGGAAAGCCATGAAGATTCCCAGGTTCTGGGTGTAAGTATTTTTCTTCACAATTTGAAAAACAGGACTCCAAGTTTAAGTTGGATCTTTAAAACATCACTTAGTCAATGTTGATGATTCCTCTGCCTTTAGGGTTTTGTTGTGATTTGATTTTGATGATACACTAACAGTTTCCCTTAGAAAGGATTTTATTTCAGTTACACATCTGTTATTGACAGCCAGCAAATCACAACCATTTGAAATCTTTGGTCCAGGAACTCCACTGGTGTCATTTCAGTTGATACGTACTGATTTCCTGAAGGCAGCTGAAGATGTGCCAAGGTACACAGACCTGTCTTGCAAACTCTCTTACCTATGGACTGTTTGAGTGATCAGTTTCTACTAAATGGCCAATTTTCTTCTTCTTTTGGACCACTGCATACTTTAAGATACATTTCCACCTTTGTTTGTTTTTCTCCTCTTCCTTCTTAAACATCAGTAGCTTTTTCCTTTTTGTTTGTGTGTAATCTGTTCTCTGAATCTTCCTTTTAATTCCGTTTGACTAATTTATCTGTGCTTCCTGCAGAAAGCATTTTGCTTTTATTTCTAGGCAACATCTGACCATCTCTTCTGTCCTTCCTGCTTGTCACCACACTCCCTGCCAGATCTGGCACAATAAATCAAGAAGCAAATATTTCACTTGCCACTACATTTCCTATTTTCCGCTGCTTAGACTACAAGGGTTAATTCTCATTCAAACTACGGTCACAGGCAGCCCTAAAAGACTTTTTCCACACTCACCAGAGCATCCTTCCTCCATTACAACTCTTTTCTAAGAACAACAATGCAGTTTAGGACATGATGTTGCCCAGGTGAGTACTCAAAAGAATTTTCTACATTACACCCCCAAAGTGCTTTTATTTTACCTCAAACAAGCCAAACTGTTTTCTTGCAGAATTTTAGCTGTCTCAGAACCAAATCACAGCAATTAAACAGTAAGACAGATATTCTGCTACTTGGTTGCCTCTTGACTGCAGGATGTCCTCAGCATTTAGCTGCTTTATTCCTTCCTTGGAGTGGTGGTAATCACCTCATCTATCAATTCCACTAGGTGTCTTCTCAACCAGGGCTGAGCCTCTGCAGGCTCCTGTCACTGTGAATAGTCACAGTCACCTCGAGGGAAGGTATTTCTGGTGTTTTAAGAGAGTAACAGGTGCAGAAATTTAGTATGGAGCATTTCCACCAGCAAAGGAATGACAGACAAAGCACTGAATGCGGAAACACACCTATGGCTCAGGGAAGCAGCAACTTTCCTTGCTACCTTTTGAAGGCGCTTCCAACAACCCCTCCCCTTGTCCAGGACAAGCCGTCTCTGTGCAGTTTTCCATGTGTAAATTCTTGCACTACAAACTGATCAGGTAAGTGACTAAGGATAGCACATTTGGATGCATACAGTCAATTTAAATAAACTCACTGAAGCAGGTTGTCCATACACCAGAAGCACAAATTATTCTATTGCAGGCAGTTTTCTGGCAGCAGGGCTAATACTTTTTCAGTGTTTTAGACACACACGTCTGTCTCAGTTGTCCTGAGCACCTTTGGTCACCTTTACCCTTACAGCAGATATGAGCTCATGATTCCTAAGAAACCCCTTGGTTCGGCTTATGGCTTGAAGGTACGATGACAGAGTCCAGGGAAAGATCCAGACTTTCAGCAGATGCAGCTGCTAAGTAATATCTGTTCTAGAGTCTATCATGCAGGAATCCTGGCTTTCTGCTGTAAGTAACTGTCTGGTTTTATGTATGTATTTTTCATTTGAATCCTTGGCACCCAGGGTCTGTCTGAATTCTGTCATATTCCAGAGAATAAGCAGGAAAGGCAGCATTTAGCAGTTTTATCTCAACTAACAAGCTACGCTTTTGTTGATTTATTGTTTATTTTAGTTCTGCATTAAAATTTGGTGTATAAGAACTGCATTTTAATTGCAAATGAAAGAAACAGTCATCTTACTTTTGTGGGACGAATGTCTGCCTTCCAAGAATAATTGAGAAGAGAAGGCCTTTTTGCCTTTCTTTTCAGAAACCCTGGGGAAGGCCAGGAGCACGAAGGAGCTCTGTGATGGCTGGGGCAAAGAGGCTCCTCCACCGGGCAGTGCATGTGCTGACTCAGCTGGCGCAGGAGGGTGCCTGGCACAGGCGTCATGGCTGTGTGGGTAGGTGGGGAGGAGGTTGGGAGAGTGCCATGCCACATGGGATCCTGCAACAGTTCCTCTGAGATGGAGGCGTCAAGGAGTCATTAGATGTGGGCTCAGGGATGCTGTCCTGAGTAACTGATTTCTCAGTAGCCTGTTTTTCCTTCCAGGTGCTCCAGCTCTCTAAACTCTGCATTTGTTGCCATAGTGAGAAGACCCAGCTCAGACAGCAAATGCTTGCTTTTATTTGACAGCCATTCAAATAAGAATAAGGGCAGAACAGTCCTGCATATCCCTACAGAGGATACTTCTCTGCCTTCAGTTTTTGCCTCTTACCTAGAGAAAATTCAGTCTCTTGGGAAGAAATGTGCTCAGGATGGCACTCTGCAACCCGTTCTGGGAAACTGCACTCAGGACTGGAGCTACTGGGACATAACAAAGAGAGAGGGAATACAAGAAGAAGATCAGGAGTGCTGAGAGGGTAGTGCATTTGTTTCCTGGCTGAGAAGATTAAATACTGTGGGAAGGAAGAGAAAAGAAACATATCTGTACCGGCCATAATAGCATGTTGTGACCTCTCCAAGCCAGAGGAGAGTGATCCTATAGGCAAGAAGGAAGTACAGACTTCCCTCAAGACTTGTGCAAGCTGTGCTGTGCATGTGGATCTCTGGAGTGCTCTAACATAGAGGTCCTCTATGATGCATGTGTATCTAAGAAAAGGATTTCCTTTGGTTCACGCACCTTGCAAGTCAGCAACTAGGCTTTCCTCCCAACCAAGATCTTTCTATATAATTTTTAAACCAAACACCAGTTGATCTGCACACTGTCTGCTCTCTCTTTCTCTAGACATACTGCTTGGAAAGACTCAGAGGCAAGCTTTTGCTCACCTCTATTAAATGGCCACCCCTGTTTGTCACAGTGCTATGAAGGAAACCCCTTCAAGTAAGCAGAAAAGTCTGTGAGTAAGAATCAACTCAGTCAAATATCCCCCTCGCAAAAAGACAAACATCAAACATCAAGGTACAGGAGGTATTGATCTTGCTGCCTGTGTGATCAATGGGAATTTTGCCAATGACACCAATGAAAATGAATTTGTAAGAAAGAGAATAGGAAATATGTGTAAAGAAATGCATCAGCTTTGCATCATAGAAGAAAAAGCCACTACACTAGCAACTGTCTCATTAGAAGGTGCTCAGGGAAATCGAGATTCATTGCTTCTGTCTTCCAGGCATTAACTGTATACTTTAACTTCTGATTAGAACAATTAATTGGACTAAGCCTCATTCCACCTCTGCACCCTCCCACCCCCGCCCTGATCCATCTATGCAATTTATTAGGCTCAAGCAAGAAGGTGAGCTTAAAAGAAATGAGAAAAGTCTCGCACATTCTTCAGAGTGACAAGTGCTGACCAGTGCTATAGGCAGATCAAGAAGTGACACTGTTATTGGCATTAGACATGAAGGGAGGTCACATTTAAACGTGACCTCACTACTGCATGTACAGGAGGTGAGGGGTGTCAGTCCTCAGCCATCTCACTCAACCATACCTTTGCCTCTGCCTAGTTCTGTGAAAGCAGAAGGCTTACCAAATGTAACGGGTGGGATATGAAACTCAATTTGCAAATCTGAAGGTCTCTTCTGAAAAAACCATAACTGATGGTAAAAATTCCTGTTGAAAGATACAGTAGTGTAAGCAGGAATAGTCCATGGATTTTTGGGTTGGAAAAAGAGCAGCAAGTGCTCTGGAGATTATCCTGGAGCACTAATTCAATGAGTGACCTAAAACTGATTACTTTAAAGAGTGGCTTGGCAATTGTAGCTGAAAGCAAAACTTATCAGAACACCAGATACTGTGTTAGATTTGAGTTTTCTGGATCAACATAACCCCATACCTGAGAGATAGTTTTCCTGATGAAATAGAAGCATGTTCCATGACTCTACTAATCAGCTAAGTTTCCATATGTGATGTGGTTCTCTTCATTAACCAAATTTGTTCCTTCTTCTCTGTTCTCTAAAATATCATCTTTTGAGGCTTTGCCAGACTACTAATTCTTACTTTCCAACAGTCACTTATGAAAAACTGTGGTTTTGAAAATATTTCCTTTCTATGAGCAATCTCAGCCTTTTGCAGTAATGATGTTCCAAAATACTTCAAGAGGCAAATGTTTACCCTTTATTGCAGAAGCAAGCACTCCTTTTAGTAGTAAGTGGGCAGTTGCTTACATGGCACATTTCTTTATCAGCAACATGAAAAAAAACCCCAATACTAATATACAGTGGCAGCAAAGATGTTGTCTGGTGTGTAATTTTCCCCTCTTTTGTCTAAGCAGCATATTTGTGTTTTTTATATGAATTATATTCTGAATATAGAAAAGGGAATCCCTTGGTAGAACTTGCTTTCTCTACTAACAAATGGCTTAACATTAGTTAAGCAGACAATGTTGCTAGCTTGTACCTTTTCTCATGATGTAGGGTATCATTAAAAGTGAGACCATTGTTGCACCAGAAAATAGTATAGAGCAACAAATCAGAACATCATGAAGAAGTGAGCAAAGAAAGGACTGAAATAGATTATGTAATAAAAAATTTGGTAAAATGCAGTTGCACTGAAGGGAGAATAACTTGAACTTTTGAGGTAAATTAAGAATTCCTTAGTTTGAAATGAAAAAGGAGAGGAAAACTAGGGTGTGTTACTCAATGACAGTGTGGCTGTACGCAATAATTATCATGCAATTATGGAAAACTCAAATTTGATACTAAGGTAGCATTTTCAGAAAAAAATAGGAAAGTATGAATGTCATTGTATAGTATAGTTTATTGGGAACAGCTCTGGCTGCCTGTGTGCTAGAAAGATGAATTCACACTAGAATTGGTGCAAGGAGTGAGGCTGACCAGAGGAGTAGAGTTTGAAATATTTGGTTGGTATAGCTTAGCAGATTGGCTGAGTGGAAACTAGGGAAGCATGTGATTTTGTTCCATAGATGCATAAAGGACATATGTAGAATAAAGAAGAGCTGCTCAAGCAAAAGAATCAAAGAAGCACTGAAGAAATCCACATATATTTTAAGATGGAAATAAGCAAAAAAAGCATTTCTAATTGTTGAAGTGGTGAGATTCTGGAACAACCTCACCAAAGGGATATTATCAGTGGTAAGAGCTTGATGAGTTTGTGAGAAGTATATAGTACAACTGTCTGGAATTACGGAATAAAGGTCCCAAGAGTTTCCTTCTTGTCCCAGTTTTGACACAATGTTTCCTCACTTTCCCATACAAGCCAGCAAACAGGATACAACAAAGATGTACAAATGGATAGAAACCTTGAACCAACAGTCAAAATCTACTCAACATCTATCCAGGTTTTGGCAAGATGAATGGCCCTGGTCAAATGACCACATTCAAGGTCATTGCAATGGCTTTTCTTCAGAAAGCGTATAAGGAGTCACCACCTGACACAAGGGAGTAACTGTTTGAATCACTGTCTTCTAGTTAGATGTTGCAGTATCTCGGACAGCCACTTACGGTAGGTATCCTTAGCTGGGCTTCAGCAGCAGAAGCCTATGCAGCAAAAATAGACACAGGGTTGTGTTATACACATCAAACTACTACAAGTGCAATGTTCATTCGCTAATGTGACAAATGAAAAATTCAAACTGTGCTTAACTGATTCAAGTCTGTTCTGGAAAGTTTCTCATCAAGGCAGCAATTTTTCTCTGCAAAAATTTCTGTTGTAGAAAAGTCTCAGCATCAAAGGGTCTGAAGCAGAAGTAGTAGTAATAGAAAACTATTAAAATATTCTGAATATATAAAATATTGATGTCATTGCCCCTCCTGCCACCTCTCTGAGTAATCATTCCATGCCTTAAAACAGCTACCTTTTCTTCCCATATCTCATGAAAAGCAGTGTCTTGCACAGATTTTCAGTTCTGGTTAAGATTCAGCCACTATTTTGTGTCAAGAGTTGTACTTTCTCAGAACAAAGCATTTTTTTTACTGTACACTGTAACTGTATTTTCCATGACTGAGTAACAAAACGCTGCAATTCACCCTCAGCATTCAGTTATGCATAATGTGTGGAGGAAAAGCCCTGAATTAAAATGACAGAATAGTCCTTAGCCTCTGAATATTATACTAAGCATGCTTTGGCATCTTATATTTAGTGTGAGCTATTTTATGCTCATTTCCTCTTGGTGTAATTTAGTTAATAGCTGAATTCACTCACAAAGCCACTTGTAAATAAACACCTTGTTACAGATGACAGCATTCTCAATCCACTTGGCTCTTTGGCTCCGTCTACCAACAAATAAAATGTGCTAATATTATATATTAACTTCTGCCATGTTTGAGTGTTTTTATACGTTAATGGAGTAGCTTGTAATTTCACCATATAGGCTGCCTACTCCTGGATATACAGCACATATCAGATAAATAAGCTGTCCAAAGGAGACATTTGTGCTGGATGTTCACCACTGGTTTCCTCCCATACTGCCCTCTGATGCAGAAGCTGCCCTGGGAGATGAATGTGCCAGGATAAGTTATCTAGGGCTCATAAAATCTTTTTTAGAAGATTGAAATAAAGTCAGTGCTTGCAGAAGACAAATCAATTGTGACATTTCTGAATAGAGTGCGATGCATTTAATTAGCACAAGACATACTGGCAAATGTTGAATTGCCCAATAAATCACTGAATGCTGGAACCCATACCGAGCTGGGAATCAGCTGTCTTTTGAGATGTACAGCAAGTGATAATACGAAGATCTGGCCATTTCTCCTCCATTTTCTGCTAAATATCTTCCATTTTGACACTTGCATGCCAGACTATTTTAATTATTGTAAAGTATCAAAGAATTCCTCCAGCCTAATCTGAGAAATCTGTGGCACTGTCTGCATCCGCTGAAGACTGCAACGTGGATCTTATGACATGCTACAGTTTTGCTTTTCACTCCAAGGCAAATGATGCAAGTTTAACCTACAGGAATAAAAATATTTCTAAGAAAAATGTACAAGGCTGCTCCCAAGGGCAAGCATGGTAGGACCAGAACTTATAGCGATCACTGACTCGATGTCTTGAAGCCTTCCTGTGTGATGAGCAGAGAGGGCTTCAGGCTTTGTGGCCAATGAGAGAGGAACAGATGAGATCAGGAATGAAAGCAGTAGCTGGATTATGGCCACATCTGGCTGTGTGTAGGCAGAAGTGCTGTCCTTAACGTGCAATCATTCAATGTAACATCCCAATTTACGATGCCACTGCAGTGCTGCCAGTACTCCTGGTGCAGGGCAGGAGTAATTTGATAGCGATAGCGGTTCAACAAGACTTTTGTTAACATATAAGAAATCCACCCAAGTGTTTCCAGTTCTTTCACCACCTCACTATGAGAACACCTCCCTTTTACCTCACTTCCCTATGCTTTGCTTCTAAACGTTACAAAGAATACAGTGGCTGGCTGTTGTTGTCCACAGACTGGGACACCTTAGGTACTTAATAAACAAACAAAGAAAACCCAAATAAATTTTTAAGATTCTAAGGTATACATGTGCTTTTTTGAATATTGTGCACTTAGTATATTTGTATTTATACCATATTCTGATTTGCTTGTTGCTATATGGCTTTATCACAACTTAAATTACATTTGTTTAATGGGATGTGATTTTACTGTTTTGAAAAACTTAACCTTAGGCAAGACTGAGCTATCTTTAGGAATAAGATACAAAAGACATACACAACTGTACTGCTAAATTTGTGCCTACAGTGATAAAAAACTGCATATGCAACTACAGCCATGGATTTTATGCTCATTAGAAGGTTTGTGATTTTTAGAAATTACCATTTAATTATATTCCACCATGCAGGGGTTGCCTACAGACTGCCTAGCATCTTCCACTAAGCAAAAGACCAGAACTTGGCGTCTTCTCAAGAAGAAATCCAATTGCTTTGGGTGTTGCCAGTATTTGATATTTATTTAAATCTATGTGTATCACCAGTATAAAAATATATATTTGTTTTCAGTTCATAGGCCAAATTTCTCTGTTTCTTCTGACTGAATAAGATCAGAGCAACACTGACAAAAGATATTTTGTAACCCTTACTTCTTCTGCAGATACTGTTGTTCTTTTACATGATCCCAGTTTTTTTTCAACATTGTAGTTATAACTGCACTGCAACAGATGGTCTAAACCATTCTATTGCTCTTACAAATGAGAGGTACAACTCTGATGACACTAGACTTCTCCTTGTCACTTCCAAGTCCTTGTCCTCAAGGAAGCAGCAGAGTGTCCATTGGTGTTGATAGAGATTGCCCACAAGTAGAAATGGAAAAAAATAGACTAAGGGGCTTCTGGGTTTTGTTTTTTTCCATTCATATAATGTCTGTAGCTTCCAGCTTTTGAAACTGAATTTAATTGTGGATGCACAAGAGTAATTAGTCTTTGAAATGATTGTTGTAGACTATGATAATCAGCAAATATATGCAATCACTCGTGTTTGCCAAAAATTGCAGCAGAAGAAATTAGGAGCCTTTAAAATCATATCCTAGTAATTTTAAGGTTAGAGAACAAATATTTAAGCAGCACTTTGGTGGATGGGTAAAGGCAAAAATCCTCCTACAACCTCTATAATCTCTTACGCCTAATTCTACAGGCTGAATTCCCTCAGCCTCCAGATGCAGCAAGGCTTCCTCTTGCCCTGAATTTCACTAGCTGTCCTGTTATAGTCTTTTAAAGTAATGAAGCACATTGATTACTCAATTAGCTAATGTACTGCCTTCTCTTTTCTATAATGTGTGTGACATCTCTGCTTTGCCTGCTTATGAGGTGTAGTAAAGCCACAGAGTTAGAAATAGATGTAATTTGTATTCCTCTTGTGCTCTATGTCTTTCCCTATGTTCAGAGCAAAAGAATAATGAAACAATGAAATTAGTCCTTTTTATTTTCCATAAAGATGATTCTATGATAACTTCCATGGGCTTTATCAGAACTTTTTTCATCATGGCACAGTCCATCAAACGCCAAGAAGCCTAGAAACCCATCACTATGATCTTGCTTTTAGTACAGTTACAGAACATTGTTTTCTACAAACAAACAAATAAATGATCAGAATTTGTTAAACTTCTTAGTGTGGAAGAACATATGAATTACTGTCAGTCAACTAGATTGTTATATATAAGATTTTAACAGAGGGCTTTCCAGCTTAGAGTTTTTTCTCAGACTGGGGTTGTCCAAAGAAGGGCTGCTACTTTTCAAGGACATGCTCACCTACCTGTCTTCCAAACAGTGGTTGTTATGTTGCTTCCAGTAGGCCTTTATGCCAGTGTGACAAAAACGTAGCCATGAGGTCTCTGATTCCTTGGTACAGACAAAATCAGAGCTCCCCAGCTTTCTGCTTCCAGTGTAAAGCTGCTTGATTTCATAGGAAGGCACTACTGCAACGATTTTTAAAAACTGATTGCAATCCAGCACCTGACTGAAATCCTTTATGAGCATCTGCATCCAAAATCACCCATGCAGAACTACACAGACTGCTGTCAAAATGGGCATGACCTCCAGCAAGACCATGTTGTTCTTCATCCCCTTTATTTCCCATTGTTGGTGAGGTCACCCAGTAAATCCCATTCTGGACCAGTGCTGAAGGTGCTCTGAGAAGAGGGGATTTTTATATTGGCACTGCCAGAATCCTTTCAGTGCTCCCAGCTCTTGGGCCCCAGGCTTTCAGATCAAAGCCACACATTACTGCAAAGAACTGAATGGCTTGCCAAAAGGAAAAATTAAATTCTGCAAAAAAGAAGACTCACTGAACATTTGGGGTGTGTATTAGAAGAATCACCCTCAGTTTTTGCTGGAAGAATCTTTGTAGCCCACGCAGACCTGCTTGCCATGGGAGTGCCTGTCCCCCTCCCCCCTGCCCGGTTTCCCTAGTGCTCCTGCAGGCTGGTGTTAAAGCGGGGATGCTGTTCCCAGACCAGAAAGGGAGTCGGCTTCTGATCCTGATGAAATGCAGGCACAGAACAACAGAGATATCTGCTGAGCATTTTATCTCATTTTGACTTAAAAATTAATATTGCTGAGCTAAATCATGGGAGATGATTGCTAAAACTTCACTGCAGAATTAAGACTATTAGCTTGGAGTAGACAAAAGAGGAAGGTATTTCCCCCTTCTCTTACTAATCCTAATAAGCCTCCTGTGCCACTTCTGTTGTTATTGTGTTTCACTCGTCTGGGTCTTCAAATCATTTGGGGCTTTTTTTGGCTTGCAATGTTTTGAATTCCCATTATGCTGCTGGTATTTCCCAGTGGGGTGTAAGAAGCACCCAGTTCATTTTGTGCATCCTTACATTTATGCTAGTGCCATTAGCAAAATATTTAAGCATGGTCTGCCCTAAGACTCGTGCTTTAGTAGTTCCACCTCTAATTTTCTTTTTCTTTTCCCATTACCATCCTAGTCAGATTCTGAGGAAGTCTATGATTCTTACACGACTGCCAATCTTGTGCATGTTAACTCTCCTGAGGCTCTGGAGTGAGTCCAGAGAAGAGCAACAAAGCTGGTGAGGGGGCTGGAGAGCAGGCCTTATGAGGAGCAGCTGAGAGAGCTGGGGTTGTTCAGCCTGGAGAAGAGGAGGCTGAGAGGAGACCTCATTGCTCTCTATAACTATCTGAAAGGAGGTTGTAGAGAGGAGGGAGCTGGCCTCTTCTCCCAAGTGACAGGGGACAGGACAAGAGGGAATGGCCTCAAGCTCTGCCAGAAGAGGTTTAGGCTGGATATTAGGAAAACATTTTTCACAGAAAGGGCACTGGAAGAGGCTGCCCAGGGAGATGGTTGATTCACCTTCCCTGGAGGTGTTTAAGGCACAGGTGGAAGAGGTGCTGAGGGGCATGGTTTAGTGTTTGATAGGAATGGTTGGACTCAATGATCCGGTGGGTCTCTTCCAACCTGGTTATTCTTTGATTCTATGATTCTATATAGAGACCAGACAAATGTATACAGCCTGTGTGAAGGTCCACACCATATGGCCTTTGCATTATACAGATCAAAACTGGCACACGTATCTATGCTGGCAGTGGCTGTGCCGTTGACTTGGAGTACACCATGGTATGCACAGACTCCAGGCTGTACAGAGGGAGAATAACCTCCCTGGACCTGCTGGTCACACAGTTTCTGATACAAGCCAAGATGCCATTAGCCTTCTTGGCCACCTGGGCACACTGCTGGCTCATGTTCAGTCGGCTGTCAACCAAAACCCCCAGGTCCCTCTCCTCCAGGCAGCTTTCTAGACAGACTTCTCCTAATCTGTAGCACTGCACAGGTTTGTTGTGCCCCAAGTGCAGGACCTGGAATTTGGCCTTGTTGAACGTCATGCCATTTGTCTCAGCCCAGTGGTCCAGCCTGTTCAGATCCCTTTGCAGAGCCTCCCGACCCTCCAGCAGATCCACACTTCCACCCAGCTTAGTGCTGTCTGCAAACTTGCTAAGGGTGCACTCGATGCCTTCATCCAGGTCATTGATAAAGACATTGAACAGGGCTGGACCCAGCACTGAGCGCTGGGGAACCCCACTTCTCACTGGCTTCCAGCTGGATTTAACACCATTTACCACCAGTCTCTGGGACGAGTCATGTCTTGCTTGATCTGTTCGCTGAAAACCCTTAACGGGGAAATTCCAGTCCCTTCTCTTGCATATGTGAAGTTGTAGAGATTTGGCCTCCACTTGTATGTTCTAATTTCTATGTCCCTTCCGTTGCTTGGTGTCAATGAGACCCAAATGTGGCCTACTGTTGGAAGCAGCAAGTGACAGCATGTACACAAATCTTGGAATGATGAGAGGGGCAGATGGGACTGCAGAGGCTGTTTTTGATAATTTGTCCTTACACATTTGTCCTAGTACACATGAGGCATAACAGTAAGTGAAAGAAGGGAAAATTAATCATATTACTAATGGACAATTTGGCTCCTGGATGCTCCCTAATGAGGGACTTCCACATGGGCTGTTATCTTTATAAAATTCAAGCCCCAAAGTGGAAATGTATGTATTTCACTCTGCAATGTGATGTTTACCTGTTGCATTTGACTTATAGAAGCTAGTTGTGAGTCTCATTGAGTATTTTCTGGATCATTTGCATCTTCATAGTCAACAGCATTCCTTATCAATTCTCTCTCTGCAATACCTTGTACTAACAAGGAAAAGTTAAGCTTTAATTAGTTATATTAAGACTTCTGTATTTCAGTTAATATAAGACTTCTTATATTTATTGCAGTTACCATAACTTCAAAATACCTTTTTCCTTACCACTCCAAATATGAGTTGGCATTTGACAGTATATGTATTTTGGCAGAGATGAGAGCAAGTTAACAGGCTGATGGCATTTTAATTATTTTATTGAGATGGCATTGGCCCAGAATGCTTGTTGGAATTCGCAAATGTGCGTTGATTTATATTTTATTTTGTAAACCGGGCCCAAGAGGCTGACTAATTAGAAACATGACTCAAAGCTATAAGGGGTACTTATTGATTCAGATCACGAAAAGACCAGAATGATCAAAAGCAAACACCTATTCCTCTCTTCATCTGGGGTTCAGAAGGTTAAGTGCTATTTGTCTCAAATACCTGACATTATCTCTATCTGTGTAATGGAGAAGACAATTAACATCTATATCTATTCAGTTTTAATATGTACTGTATTGTTTAAAAGGGTATGCTTTTCCATGCACAATAAACTATTATCAACTTGTTTCCTAGGGTGATATTTTTCATTCTGTTTATTTAAAATTTGAAATGTATGGCTTCATTTTAGAAGAAATAATAAAATTAGTAAAATATACATGTTTTGTACTGCAAATCTAATTTGCATACTATGGCAACATATAACATTAGTTACTTGGGACCGATTTCAAATAGCATTGACACTTCTGTGTTGCCATAATGCAGCAAAAGTGCTAAAATGTTAATGCATTTAGGAGTAGTCACAGAAACGGCATAGCAGAAGTGTTTTATACTGTCTGTGCTGCTCCGGGTCTCCACTGAAGCCTGGCTTCAGGACTGAAAAGGAAGGCAATGTGTATGTAGAGCAAACGGAGGATTCAAACTCTTCCTGGATGCAGCTGAGAGAGATTTTGTTTTCTGGTGAAGAGAGCAAGCAGCATCCAAACTTGTCTCAGAAGAATCCTTGTGACCTGCCGGAGGAATCGGTTTTGAGCTGACCTGGGTACTTTCTGTGCGCTGCAGAGGAATGTTGTGTTGTCACGAGTGTCTCAGATTCTTAGGCATTGACTTTTTCAGACTGAAAAGCCTCCTGTAAGGAATGTGGTGAATTTTTAGTGTGTGAAGAAAACACAGATAAATGACAGGATCTTTTGAGTACTGTTCTGTCACTCTGCCTGTGTCGTCTCACAGAGGCGCTTACACAAAGCAAAGTTAATTGCATAGCACTGGTGTTTAGTGAGACGCATGTTGGAGCTGGGCTTCGGAAGTGGTGTTCTCCGTCCTATGCCTGCTGCAACCACCCGTGCCAATGCATTCATTAATACGGGCTGGAAATATTCACACCCTCCCACACACAAGAGCTGGATTGAGAATGTTTCATATTACAGAGTTACTGAAATATTAAATAGAAAAACAAAGGATATCTCATACAGAAGAGTAACTGATTCAGGTTAACAGTGTTAATGAGAGGCTGGACTTTCCATTCGAGGTGAATGGGGTTCAGTAATGACTGTCACCAAATCACTTAAAATCTCATTGCTGCTCAGCACCAGAGTAAAAGTGGTTTAATACTCCCAGCACAGCGCTTGCAAGAGAAAAGAAAAGGTATTTTCTCTACTGACAACATTCATAACCTCCAGTGTGAGAGTTCCTCAGTTTTCCTTGCTGGCATAGGGACCTAGAGGTGCTCAGGATGTCGTACAGTTCTGCTCTCTGTGTTGCATTTCACTCGTTTCTTCAAAGGTGAGAGTTTCAGGTTGGGATTTGGTGGCAGTTCCAGAATGTCAGGACAAAGAGTGTTGGGTGCCTGCCCATGTTCTTTCAGTCCAGTGGGTGACCATGCTAAACAGGAATGGGAGCTGAGGCTGAGGACATAGTGCCATGGAATGGTCCACAGGTTACAGACACAGTTAAAAGGTTTCTGCCTCCCCCTTGTTACCGCATCCCAGCCTGTGATCGGTCATGTAAAAGTTTAAGTCAAATCGATTCCTGTTTGCTCTGACTCAGATTTTGCATGGCAGGGCTGTAAACTGCATGTACACAGGAATCTATTTACAACAAAAAGAAAAAAAATATCTGGAGACAGATTTTAAAAAATAGGCTTCTATAACCAAATTTGATTTAGAGTGCAGCCTACGAGACAGCTGATTTAGTTGAGCTAAATAGCAATCATCTCCGGGAAAAAAATGTTTGTGAATGGAGCATTTTAAAAAAGTCTCCTCCAGTGGAAAAGAATGGGGAACCATTGCTTGAAGCTGTCAAGCAGAAATTTCATTTATGAAGGACTTAAAAGAGATCTTGTAGTGTGGCTAGAATGCTATGTTGGAATCATGTAACTAAATGTAGATATCCACATACCTGAGCTGGTTAGAGTGGCTATAAAAAGACAGTTGATATAAATGGAGCCCAAAAATGCCCAAATTAGATTAATCTTAGTGCTAAACCCACTTTTTCTCACAAGAAAGGACAGTCCCAGTGACTAGCTTAGACACAGAGTCTTGCTTTACAGATGCATGAAGTTAAGTGAACAAACCATGCCTAATACAACAAATACTTTTTCTTTTTCAAACATTCTTACCATTGCTTTTGTTACATGAAATATTTGAACCGCCATGACCTTGCCTCCTTACTCTTACCATTGTGCTGTACCAAATTCATTTCTTTGGGCTGCAAAAGCTGTTGAGAGGACATTGTTCTTTGTCTGACATACCTACTTACTGCAAAGCACTGTGTACACTGCTGTATAAATAACACCTCAGAAAAAAAATGAATAATTGAAAAGGATAGAAAACATTGTTCAGTTGACTGAAATAATCTAGTAGAAGCTATATGAGAACAGAGTCTGCTGAGACAAAATTTCCTAAGCATACCTCTTAAGAATTAATTTTAGCAGTTTTGAACGGAGTTCTGTACAGACACAATCAACATACAACCTGGAGAAGACAAATGGTTAGCATCAAACCAGGGAGAGCTCTACTCTGGCTGGAATGAAGCTTGTTGATATCTGTTCCTAAAAATTTTCAAGAGCTGGAATTTCCAGTGAAAGAATTGTTTTGTAGCCCATTACGAGGAAGAAGCCCCTTTTTCCTAATACACCAAAGGGCTTTATTTTCCATTTAGATTGTGAAGTGTTCAGCAGCCATACTTCTACTCGGGCTTGTTTTCACTTTTCTTGCGTGGTCCTGCTGAACCAGCCACTATGTCTATGGGGCAGCACCCACTGTCCCGCTGCCTGCTTTGGCACAAGGACTGGACCACAAGGGTTTTCCAGGAAGATGCTCTGAGACTGGGTGAAGGGCTAGTCAAGTTCAATTTACATCACAGTAGATAACGCAAATGAGCTTATTGAGGGGTACTCTTTAATATTACTTTAGATTTCTTTTCCAGTCATGAAGAAAACCAAATAATTTTTCTTTCCCTTTATTTCCTGCTAAACATTTTGGTACAGTAATGAGACTTCCTTTGGTCTTTTTCACCTGTCTTATTTAGATGAAAAATCTGATGTGCTTTTTATTGTGTACATTTACAGTACCTTATACAATATGGCTCTCCTGGGGACTCTAAATCTTGCTACAAACCAGGTAAGTAATTTAATAGTATAAAAGTAGTCTCCCCCTCATGAATATCTCATGTAGTCATTTTCTTCTCAGCTCTAATGCTTATCAGAGATAATAACTGTTAATAATTACCTTAAAAATTAATTATTTTTTCAAGAACTTTCAGAAAATAATTTTGATCTTAAATTGACTTAGGGGAATAACTAATATGGAGAATGCCTGTTACAATTATTCTTTAGTGTAAACTAGAATCACATGTGGGGAAAGCTAGCGGTAAGATGAAATTCTTTGATTTCCAAAGTACACTGTGAAGCGCAAAAAGACTTAAAGGACAGCTCCAGTGTAATAGGCATCTTCAATTTCTGTGCAGTGACTGTGCTGAGCTGGACACACACTACCAAAAAAAGTCATGCTTGCTATCAAGTGTACTTTTGAAAAAGTACTAACACTGACCTGTGTAGGTGAGTGGAGCTTTTGCACCAGAAGATGGGACATGGGAACATAATTTTTACTTAAGCAAACATTTGCCTGGACCTAGTACCAACTGTGTATAACATAATCAACTTGTCTCTGGAAATTCCATCTTCAATGCTAGCAGAGGTGGTGACTGCTCAGCATATATGCACTTGGTTGGAACACATTTAATCTGACTTTAAATCAGCTTTTCAAATAACCACAGTACTAGAGCCATTGTGGTACCAAATTTGTGAGGAACTGTCTGCCTAAAGACCTGGCTTGTATCAGAAACGGCATGTTCCAGGGAGGATATTCTCCCTCTGTACTTGGCACTGGTGAGACCGCACCTCGAGTACTGTGTTCAGTTCTGGGCTCCTCACCACAAGAAGGATGTTGAGGCTCTGGAGCGAGTCCAGAGAAGAGCAACAAAGCTGGTGAAGGGGCTGGAGAACAGGCCTTATGCGGAACGTCTGAGAGAGCTGGGGTTGTTTAGCCTGGAGAAGAGGAGGCTGAGAGGAGACCTCGTTGTTCTCTACAACTACCTGAAAGGAGGTTCTGGAGAGGAGGGAGCTGGCCTCTTCTCCCAAGTGACAGGGGACAGGACAAGAGGGAATGGCCTCAAGCTCCACCAGGAGAGGTTTAGGCTGGATATTAGGAAAAAATTTTTCACAGAAAGTGTCATCGGGCACTGGAAGAGGCTGCCCAGGGAGATGGTTGATTCACCTTCCCTGGAGGTGTTTAAGGCACAGGTGGAAGAGGTGCTGAGAGGCATGGTTTAGTTTTTGATAGGAATGGTTGGACTCGATGATCCGGTGGTTCTTTTCCAACCTGGTTATTCTTTGATTCTATGATTCTATATAGAGACCAGACAAATGTATACAGCCTGTGCAAATGTCCACACCATATGACATTTGCATTATACAGATCAAAACTGGCACACGTATCTATGCTGGCAGTGGCTGTGCCATTGACTCGGAGCACCGCATGGTATGCACAGACTCCAGGCAGAATGCTCCCCACCTATGCTAGCAGACTGTATTTTAAAGGTTACAGCACATCTCATTGACTTAAGTAATTAAGATTTTAACCAATGGATATGAAGCTGGGTGGAGACTTAGATTTACTTTGTTGTCATTTAAGAGGTTTTTGTACTTAAGACTTTTTTGTACTTGGAATAGAGGCTGTGGTTTGCTCTCACAGACTGGAAAAATAACAAATGCTTTTGCTCATGAGACAGGCACAGAAAGGGTAAAAGTGTTTTTGAAGCAGTTGCTTGAAAACCTAAGTGAGAGCTCAGTACCAGAAGTTACTGGCAAGGACCAGTAAATTACATGGGAAGGAAGTACAAGACGTCAAACTAAGAAGAGAAGGACCTTGTAGGTTGCAACCTGTGGCAAACCTCAAAAGTGACAAAGAAGTCAACACTGAAAAGAGATCTGCTTATGCAGATTCTTTATTTTCCTTGTTAAGAGTGCATGAAGACGTTGCAAGGTGAATGTTTAAACAAGCAGTAGGTCCAAGAACTTTGCAAGGAGAAGAGCGTTATTTATCAATTAATTATTACAGAAACCTTGAGGAGTGACCAAAAGAATTGTCAATTCAACGCACAGAGGTAGGATCACTGAGTAAGTGGGAGAGATGGCATGTCTGCAAGCAACAGAAGACACCCTAGGCCCAAGGCCCATGCATGTATGGGTTAGAAGCTACCAAACAGGGGCTTGGCAGAGAAGAACAAGCCCTACAAAAACTAGGGCTTAAAATCATAAAAAAAGACCAAGAGAGACCAAGTTTAGAGAGACCAAGTAGTAGTGTACTGAGTAACTGGCAAATACAGACTTTCAGACTCCTCCTCTCATGAATGCACTTACCCCTGAGGATGACCCCATTTTATCATCTTCATATGTTTGTGTAATTTTTGTCTCGCAGATAGACAGGGTGTTAGCAAGGCAAATGCTTCCCTGAGAAGCAGCATCTTCTGTATGCCCATATCAGTACTGTCTTTTTTTAGCTTTAGAGCTGAACATTTTATTTTGTTTGAAATAATAATTTGTTTTTTCTTTTTTGTTTAATCTTTCCCAAGTTTGCATTGAATGCAACATTTGTGGGGGTGGAAATAAAAGAGAATTTTCTTTTGTTCTAGTGACCAGTATTTTCTGTAGATATTTTCTGTTCGTGACTGTCTTGTTGCTAACAATTAGACTCAGCCCTTCTGTATTCACTGTAAGCTGGACATGAGATCATACTGCTGATAAAGCCCTTAAACCTCTGTAGATTGTGCTGGTTGCTGCTCTTCATTAGACCTTAAATTTTAGCTTCTCACTGACTGTTAACCCTTAGGAATTATATATGTCTATTTAAATCACATCTTTTAAGAACTTTTTAACCATTCATAAGGAAGTAAGAGAACCAATATAAATTTGGAGATTAACTATTACTGTAAAAATTGCATAGGATGTTTCGTGCTCATAACAGCATATGAATTCCCTCTCCAATAAAGACTCACACATTTACATACAAAAGGCAGCCAGCAATAAAAAATGTTTGGAAAAAAAATCTGCCCAGGATCAGACTACATAGCCCTCTGGCCTCCCTTTTATCTGCTTAAGGTTCTTCTGTGACTCTGTTTAAAAGCACAGAGCCCAGGAGGCCAACTGGTCTCTGCAGCTGGATAGGTGTCTTTTGTGGTGCAGATCTCAGAGTGATGCACTGAGTTTTGGGGGCCACTACTGCTGCTCCCTCAAAGTATTCCTGGGGGAGAACAGGCAGTAACTGGCCTTGTTGGCTATCTGTCCCTCTGCACTTCCCAGCCATGGGCAAAAATGATGTGTCTTATCACAGCGCAAGGCAGCATCTCCTGAAGCACAGTTACTCCAAAAGGCACACTTGTCCTCAATTCCCTTTATACACATAAAATACATTTATTTAGGTAGGGAGCAAAATTAAATGTACAATGAAGACAGGCCACTCATACTTCTGGTTTCCTGTACTATTCTTACAATAAATATAATGGTAAGATATCAGCAAAATACGAAATCCAGTGCTTTTTGAAAGCTTATGGCTATTCACTAGTGTTCATTTTAATTCTTAATTTTATGTCACTCCTGACCTAGAGTTACACTAGAGTTCTTACAGGAAAATAAACTCAAAATCTTGCAGCTCTGAAAAGTTAGGTGTTTATTGGAAATATTATTACTGCCACATTTTATATAGCTGTTTCATCATGTTCCTTATCTTGGCAAGTGATCCCCCAAAGACATCTCTCATGCCAAGGCACTTCAAGTGTGTTGGAGGTCAGTCTGACCTTGCTGAACTGCCTGTTAGCAATTTTTCTTGCCAAGAACAAGGTAATCAGCATCTGGAGGTGCCTCTTTCATGATTGCAAGAAGATACGGTGGTAACTATATAGCCTGTTGTTAAAGGTGAGAAATAGATGAAACACACTGATAGATCCCTGAAATAACGTATTAGTATTTCATCTGATTTGGGTACCTTTCTGGGGCACTGTGGTATATTGCATAGGCACATGTCCACTAAGCCATCTTTATCACAGGCTGATGAAGGTAAGACTAGAAGACTTATGATCCCTCCTGTGCACACAGTTCTGTTGGCTTCAGCACCAGTTTCAATGCATGCAAAGGGCAGTGGGTGACTCCTGTTTGTAAACAACAAAGAGCTCCTAGATCCTAGCTAGACTGGACAGAGGCAGTGCTGCAGTTCATGAATCAGATTCATGGAGAGAGCTGTCTAGTGAAATCTGGACCTCCACAGTCTGTAAAGGATTCTTAATATTGCCCTCTTCAAGGCATGGCATTATCTATATGTGGAAGAAGTAATTAAAAATTTGTACAGACAGATGAATTTGGAATGTTAAATGATGATAAATTGAAAGTTAAGTGCTAGTAGGAATATTGGAGGATGTTATTAACTAGCTTAAATGGCAAAAGTTTTAATGTATGATATGATGCCAAACTGAGTGGGTGACAACAGAGGCCCGCATACCAGCAGGAATTAATAATGTTAATATTGCCCCAAAAGTACTTACCAAACATTTAAAATCATGTTTTCACATTTCCCACTTAACAGCAATCCCTTCTGGCCCATTTTCATTCCAGATAAGTCTGCAGATAAAATAGATGGGTTTCTGCAGTATTGGATGGTAGTATTCATAGATGTTTTCCTTTCCTTTGTGATGGCTCCATATCCATGGAGCAGCTATCCTTTAAATATAGTTAATCTATCTCACTATATATATCCCAGTTTTTCAGCTGGGGAAGATGATGGAGTGATCCTAGGCTAGGATGACTGTCTTGCTGTTGGCCATGAACAATTGCTTGCATGATGTAAGCATTCCTCTTGTTTCCAGTTTCACTGGGAATTGATGACGCCTAAGCTGCCCCAGGTTGGTTGGTCACACAGGAGGCTGGGATCAGGTTTAGAAATAGTATCTAGGCCTTATGAGTTCATTTGCCTCCTGGGGACCTGTACCATCTTACCTCCTCTCAAAACAGCTGTTTCTGCTCTACCATGCCATACGGAATGGTTCAGGTTTGAGGGGATCCTGGAGGGCACATGATATAGTGCCTAGCTCAAAACAGGACTAACTTCAAAGCTAGACCAGGTTGCCTGATTGCCCAGTTGCATTTGGAGTATCTCCAAGGATGGAAATGCCAGAAAGTCTCTGAGTAGTTTGTTTCAGGATTTGTTTACTCTCACTGTGAAGACACTTTTCTTTACAATTTGTCAAATTTATCTTGCTGCAAGTTGTGTCCATTATCTCTTGTCATTTCACAGTTCTCCTCCAGGAAGAGACTGGTTCCATCTTCTCTATATCCACTCATAAGGTAGTTGAAAATGGCAATAAGATCTTCCCTTAGCCTTCTCATCTTCAAACTGAGCAAATCCTTCCAGTTTCTTTACATATTTACACCCCAGATTTGTGCTCCCATCTTGTAATCTTCTTGATGTTTCTTCTGTGGAATCTCCAGTTTGTTAATGTTTTACTGTACTGGGGAACTCACATCTAGACACAGCCCACTAGGTATTGTCTCACAAGTGCCAAACAGTGAGGAATAAGCACATCCCATGAGCAGGTGGCTGTGCTGGTCACATGCAGCCCAGCACATGGTTGCCCTTCCCTGTCACAAGAGCCCAGTGCAGACTTGGAGTCAGCTGCCTCTCTACCACCACCCACAGTTTGCCCCAGCCTATGCTATTGCAGGGGGCTATTTCATTCCAGATACATGGCAATAAAGTGATTTGTGAGCCAGCCCAGGTACCAGAAATGATATGATCTACCTTTTGCGTAAAATCTGTTTGCACAAATTTGTTTGTGTAAATGGCATGCTAAGGTGGTTGTAGTACCTCTCTCACTACACATTATAAGAAATGCGCTGTAGTTCACAACTTTCTATTTAACAACGCAGTTATGAGATGGAACCCTCCTTTACTAAGATAGACAAGGGCTACCTACAACATAGAGAGGGTTTAGACTTATCTTTTAAACCAGGTTCACAGTCCTTCACTGGGGAAATGAACAGAGAGAGGAAAAAAGCTGACAAAAAGGAGTGTTCACATGGACTACAAAGTCCTCTTCCTTTCTGATTTTCATGGGAACATCCAGACAGGAAATAAATAAACTCTAGTCTCCATCATAGAGCAGTACAGGGCATGAGGCAGCAGTGGGGCAGCATCACCATCACAGCAATGGTGCAGCATCCCTGTAACATGATGGACCCCTCATGCTGCGCTGCTGAGGTTCTGTGCTGTTGGGTGGCAGGAAGCAAGTCCAGGGCTCTCCACCTCCTCCTCCCAGAGCAAAGAGATCAAAGGCAGTGATACGCTGTCAGGCAGGAAACGATTGTTCTTGAGAAATTAAGAAAAAACCTTATGGTCTAAAGGGTGCTGAGAACAGTCCTGGTCTAGAACTGTATGGGAAAAGGCATATATGTGCAGATTGATGTTGCATGACAAGGATCATGAATTGCCTTTTGAGGAGTAAATCAAATCTTGCCAACTTGGTAGGCAATGTTTTACAATGAGCTGAAAGCAGATCAAATACTAGACCAGCCTATAATTTCTCTGCCAGTTGCTGTGGTTTTATAGTCTCTTATTTCTGGGTTGGGGTTTTTTTCAGTTTTAGTTTGGGAGCCTGTATGTCTGTTTCTGTAACTGAAGTGAGTGGCAGGTGACTGGCTAAATTCCTTTAAGAGAGTGCTCCCAGAGACACAGTGTCAATAAACTGAAACATGCAGGATTATAATTATCTGCAGTCTGTCTAATATAATGATAATTTAATATGGGTAGGCACAGAGGGTCAGCTCTTTAGTTCAAATTAGCTCATCTCCATTGAATTAAATGGATCTCTGCCAGTTTTCAGCAGCTGAAGAACTTGCTCAGTATTTTCAAGCAACTTGTGATTTCAGATAGAGAGTTCACCTTAAAAAGTGTGTTCACCAGTGGTACGCTCATACTTCATAACAGCAGAAGAAATGTCACTCTCTATAATTTGCTACTTCTTTCTGTACAGCAGTTTGGAAGCATGTGTGAACTCGCTGTAGTGTTGAAAGAGGTATTTGCCAATGTCAGAAAGTGAATGTTGATCTTTACCATCAGCAAGACGCTAAGTGAGGTACAATTTAGTAGAGAGAATTAGTATAACAAGACAAAATGTCTCCTTTCCCACAAACGCAGAAGGATTTTCTCATTCCCAGAACACAATCAGTGTCGACTGGATGACGTGACATTAAGACTACTGACACGCTCAGAGACAGGCTGCTTGTTTACAGTGAATTGAAATTCAGATCCATATTGTCTGAGCAGGACTGGCTGCAATTTGGTATTGTTTTCCTTTCCCTGCACCATTTCTCCAACAATGTTTTCCCCCAAGAAGTACTGGCTTCTTCTAACAGCACAGAATACGTCCGTGCAGTGAATGTAGAAACATGTACTGGCTCGAGGGCTTTATGATCTTTATGATCCATTAAAAACTTCATATTTTTACTTTTTATATTTACAGACATAGATCTGTAATTGACTGATCACCTAAAGTGACCAGTGGGCTATGAGTTAGGTTGGGCCATGATGAAGCCTCACAAATCCACCTCCTGGCTATTGGAAGCTGAACAGAAGATCCATCTCTGCTGTTGCGGTGGTCAGGATTTGTTGTTAGAGACATTGCAGCTGGTTTGGAGAGAAATGCCTGAGCTAAGGCACTCGCTATTTTACTAATTTATTCTCAAAGTATACTTGATTATTGAATATCACAACCCTGTGCCACTCAAATGACATCAGATTGGAAAGACTGCAGTTTTGAAACAGACCTGAGATAATTAAGAACTCTTAGAAACTTCATACTTGTCCTTTTCCTGCAATCGATGAAAATGGAAGGTAATGCTGAGTCAGTGCAAATTGAAGATTTGTACATTTGAGGATTTTTTCATATTGGAGCTTCCGATACTGCTTGCTTCTATGGAAAACGTGGTAATGATTCTACCATTCAAACAAACAGAACTTAGTCATGCAAGCACAGCCTCAGAAAAACCTTGAAGCACTGCCTCGATGTGTAAAACATGCTGTGCAATCCTTGATTGTGATAATACACACCAGTGGAGAACATTCACTTTTTGGACTTTGCGTACAGGACACTGAAGATAGGAGAGCCCTCTCTGATGACTACCCTGTTTGCATATGGCTGCAGAACACAGTTTTAAAGAAGAAACATATTGCATTACTCAGGAGATGATAGTTTGGAAGGAAAATTTGTCTTGCAGTAAGGCAGGAAAACTGCTGAGGTATCTTATGGCCAACGTGCATTTTGTTTTGATGTCTGAAGGTAGTGATGATGTATTCCTGCCCTGCCAGGAGGCTAAAGGTTACAATGTTTTCTGCTTGCAATCTAAGTTTATTTAAAAAAACCCCTCTTTATGCTTTAAGAAATAGTAGTTTCAGGGCATATGAGATCTATAAGAAGCAGCCCCGAAGGAGTTAGTAGGGAATCGTACTGACACTTTCAGTTATATCTAAGAGACATATAATTACACCAACAGGCAGAAATTTTAAAATAAAGGAGGTGGGTTTTGCATGCTATGCAGATAATCTGTGTGACTGCTTGAGCCTGAATGCTTTAAATGTTAAAAATTTACACAGCATCAGAAACACAACTAGACAAATTCAATGAAAAGAACCCATCAGCATCCATTAAATGCGAAGGCAACACCTCATGTTTAGAAAGTCACTGAGCTACAATTGTTTGGAATCAGGGAGAGAACTCAGGGGAAATATAACTGCCTGCTTTACTTGCTTTAGTATTCAACTGTTGTTGACCAGTCAGGAAGAGGACGCAGTACGCAACAAGCCTGTAGACTGCCTCAGTATCACCAGTTTTGAGAAGTTCTGTTGCATTATTGAATCTCAAAATGACTGTAAAGGTGCATTATAATTGATGGAGACAAAGGTCTATGGCAGCTCTTCTGAGATCCATCTCTTGACTTTAACTTGATTGCTTACTGGAGTGATATTTTATGCCATAAAAAGTTACAAGTCTGGACAGTAATGTATTTGTTCGATCTTCATTGAAATCTTAAGGTATTTTCAAAGACCTGGTAACAGTTGAATAGGAACCTCACAGTTTCCCCAGATTTCTTCTAAAAAATGTCCATGACATGTACAGAAGTTCTGAAATGGAGCAGACACTGATTCGAGTCTTCTTCCCTGAACTC
Organism: Clamator glandarius; assembly: GCA_033459285.1. Taxonomy (NCBI): domain Eukaryota; kingdom Metazoa; phylum Chordata; class Aves; order Cuculiformes; family Cuculidae; genus Clamator; species Clamator glandarius. The sequence goes on from JAUNZM010000046.1 coordinate 3,980,421, forward strand.
TAAACTAACAAGATATAGTCATGCTGTAAATGTCAGATCAAGACAGAGCAATTTGCACTATCTGAGGTTTGCATATATGTAATCTTGTTGAATGAAAGCCACAACAAGCCTGGTACAACAAAGGACAGAGTGAGCTCCTTATGCTGTTTGTAGTGAGAGCAGCTAAAGCCTCATCCCTCCCATAAAGGCAGTATGCTTCAAGAGACTGGGAAAGATGCCCATGTTCTAGCAATTTTTTCTGCTTGCATGTGTTAAACAGAAAACAAGTTACTGCCACAGGAAGAAACTAAGCTTAAAAATTGTAGAAGCATGCATCTTGGACCTATCGTACATATGTGTATTTATCAGCATCTTCAAAAGAAGAAATCATATTATAATACGATTACTCACAGTAGGTAGCTGCTGGAAAGCTAATAGGTCTTAAGCTTGCAGAGCTCTCCACTGCAATCTGGAGAATCTTCTCACACTATGCTCTTTGCCTTCCTAAATTTGAACCCATTTTCTCAAAAAGAAGCTACATTGCAAAGCACAAAAATGTATTTTGATAAAATGGTTGAGACTAAATTACTGACTGCAGGACAATTCTGCAGCTTCACAATAGGAATTGTAGGGTTCCTGCTGCCTTCTTAACTGCATGATAAATTGCAGACCTCTTGCTTCCATGACACAGGCTCAGAGAGCATTGTGTTATCACCATTGCTTTTCTGATTTATTTTTCATGCCAAATGATGCCCATATAAAATATTTATTTATGATCAGGTTCCTACAATTGCTTTTCATTAATTATATAGTGCAACAATCAGATTGGCAATTAATGTAAAAATATATCATGATATGATATGAATTACATTTTAATTCTCTGTGGCCATTGCATCTGTCATCACAGTTTGTGCACCTGCTGTAACTATGAGGCTATTAACCCTATCAGCAGGGCTCTGGAGAGCAGTTTGCTCAAGTTACACAACACCTAGGTCTGCATAATTTTATATATACAGAAATGTCAAAATCTTCTGGTTTATACCAGCGTTTTCAGGGTATTTTGCTGTGCAAGGCAAGGTGTACGTGCCTGTTGTTCTACCTGTTGTTTATTATATTGAAAGCTACCCTCAAGCACTCATAATGCACAGAGTCTTGCTTTCTCACAAATCTCTGTGGCTAGTGATTCTCTTTGAAAGGGTCCTCAGGGTCACTGGGGAGTCTGGCTTTCACCACTGTTTAGGCACAAGGAATTGGTGGAGTATTATACAAGTGTCACACTGGGACCTTAGCCAAATCCACTGAACCTAACAGAAAACCTGATATGGGCTAAAATAAGATTTGGTTCCAGCTCAGGAGTGAAGACTTTTGCCCCAAACACGGTGAAGTCTGAATCTGTTAAATTAGAAAATGCCAGAGTAAGAAAAACAAGACGGCAGATAAGGGTATCTGGCTACAAAGTTGGGGGCATATATAAGATCCTTTCTGTGTTAATGAGAAGCTGAGCTAGCTATAATCTGCTCCTAAGCCTTGGTCTTGCTGAGCTACAGGAGTAATCTGATGGCTTCTGCTCCTCAGTAAAGATATTGAACATGTTTTAGCCCAGAAAACAGACCCCACCAATGATTTCTTTCTGAGATCCTTCAGTTAGCCAGATTTTAATCTTTTAGTATGTGCTTCAGTGGTTAGGTTAAATGTTTTTAATCAGGATGTCATATAGTATCAAGTAAAAGAACCTGTGGAAATCTAAGTATTATGTCAGCTGTCACTTTTTATTAACTAAGCTTGTCAAAAATGCTAGCAATATTTCAGTATTAAATACTACCATTAAAAAAATCTACATTTAACAGGAATGCTATTGCTTTCATTAAAGTACATTTTTAGTCTCTCTCGTACTTGCATCTTACATTGTACATAAACCACACTTTAACAATAATCTATGTCATGCTCCATCTTTCTCGTGATTTTGCTTGGGATCAGTGCTAAGCTAACAAGTCTGCAGTCAGCCATGTAATACCTTTTAGTCCTTGGAGCCTTTGTGCACTGTTAACATTTTAGCTGTTCAAATGCATGCATCTGTCATTGTGCAGCATCAAACACTAAGTACTATCATGAAAAAGACACACCTTGGAGAAGGTTATATGTTTCTGCATGCAAAACCTTCCGCTCTACCAAGAGCAACTACAAGTGCTTTTACAGATATAGGGAAAATAAGAACAGTATAACCTTTAAATTTTGATGCAGACTCTGGCTTTTAACTCCTGCAGTTAAAACATTCAGTGAAGTTAAGGTATGTATACATTGGTTAATATTTACACAGTGCTTTGAAGAGACAAACTATTGAAGTGCTAAATGGTTTTCAAAACTACATAAAGTTGCTGGTTTAGTATGAACACTAGAAATAAAGGCCACCTGAGGCACTATGAAACTTCAGTGAGCAAGAATGTAAGTCTAGTTCAAAACTGATATTCTGATGTATGACAGACAGGGTTCTGGTTTATTGAAAAACCCAGAAATATCTTACGATTAGCTGCCCATTTATGAAACACTGTAATGTCTAAGTTGTGGCATGGTTACAAAGAAAGGACATACAATGACACTGAACAATTGAATCAAATATGCTATAAAATAACAGTCCTAAAATAGTAAATGTTGCAATGAATTATTAAAGTTGCTTATTTTAACATTTTATTTACTGAATTTTGCATTATTAAAATTACAAATCATTCTCACATTGTGTTGTCATTGAATCTGGCCTCTCTGAGATTTGCTTTGTTCCCATTCAGTCTAACCAATTGGTTAGCATGATCTCGGCTCCTGACCTTTTTCTCGTTACAACCTTATGATTCATGCCACTGACTCCCTTTTGCCCATTCCTTCTCATTTGAATTTTCTTGGCTGTGCCTGCAAAGCTTTGTGAAGCTCCAGCACACTACGAATCATGTATTTTCCCATATGCAACACCTCTTGTCCTCCATGTCCCAGAGTGCTAAGTCACTGCCTCCTTTCATTTAATTTTATCCTTGGCACTCATCTTTCTTGCGATACTCAAATGAAAAAAAAACCCGCATTAAAATTGCTTGGTAAAACTAAACCTTCATGAGATGCCCAGCATATGCCATCTTTCCTGTGATTGTTTTCATGCTGTATAAATTTTCATTTACTTTTACTGAAATACCTAGCATGGTTTCATGTACAGGTCAGTCAATGGATTCTTTAACATATTGGTAAGGAGAGATTACTCTTGTGACATGCCCCAAGTGGACCAAGGCTTTGGGAATAAATTCCTTAAAGTGAGCGTCCCAAAAGGGAGAAATCTGTAATGCTAAAAATGGAACATTTCAAATGGAAATCCTTTTAGACAGAGCAAAAGCATAAAAGTATAAAAAGAACTCTATCCTTCTGAGTTCCTGTGAAAAGCCTAGCTCTTTCTATCTGATCCACAGTAATAATGCTGGCCCACCTGCAGGATGGCATCCTGGTCTGTTCCAGCTTGGATCTCTCTCCCTCCATGTCCTATCTGATACCCACTTACAGCCGTGCCTGCAAAACGTGATGTAATAAACACACAGAAATACCTATGCATTACAATTTCAACGAGAACTCGAGAGGGCAGGTTCCACAGAGAATGGCTGTATTATTTTATTATTGTTTCTGTCTTTCATTGTGGTTAGAGAAGCTTGATAAAGGTAGATCCTTTAGGGACAAACCCATGGTACATAATCCAGGCAGCAACAATATAATCAGGGTCTGTCTTCTCTTGCGGCGTTATTTTCAAAACTACCTATTTATAACATTTCTCATATGAATGCTAAAATGATATCTGCCATTTTTAAAACAACACTTATCTGCTCTGCAAAAAAACTTTTTATTTTTGAAACTCCCTACCTTGTGAACACAGTCATACTTCTGGCAGTGACAGCTGCAGTTTGACTCAAGTCATGCTAGCAACAGTGTTTTGCCATTACCTCTCACTCGCCTTTTTCTTTCTGAAACTTCTCCCAGCGATAGATGAAATTTTGGATATTTTCAAAATGTCTGTTCAGTGCCTGGGTAATTTTGAGATCATCAGTGATACTTGCTTACTGTCTGAATAGGGTTGTCAACTGTACCTAAGCAAAATGCTCACAGCTCTTATGCATCCCTTGAGCAGCCCAGAGGCTGCTCTGCTCATCAGTCAGGGTCAGGCAGGCATTTAGCTTTAGCTACAGATGTATAGTTGACAAGCAACACTGTTAGACCTTGCCACTACCCACATCTGAGCTTCTCACTCTGCTCTAGGGAGATGCAGGCAGGGCCAGCTGAGCAGTTGAGTGGGAGCTGCACCCATCCTCAGGTGGGTGTCTAAGAGCTGAATTTGTTCAGCCAGAGGAGAGATACTAAGGAGAAGGCAATTGCTGTTTTCAGCTACCTCATGAGGTTAGAGGGAGGGCAGTCAGGGTCCTCCCAAAGGTCTGTATTAGAGGCAGACTGTCACAAGTTGCAGCAAGAGAAATCCTGATTGCATGTAAAGGGAATGTTTTTCTCTAAGAGCATGTCAGTTGTTTTGACTATAAAAGAGGTTGGGTCAGTCATGCCATAAACATGCTTTGGAGGTCATGCCTTCTTCTCCATTGACGCCGTAGGGGATCTGGGGTGAGCAGATCAGCTGGAGGTGGTTTCACCACAAACACCATCTGCACTGCTTCTTGGCTTCCTTGTTTCAAACCATCTAGCTACTTGCCCATGTGCCTTTAAGGTATTTCAGGAATAATAGCTTCCTTAATATTTGCTGAACACTTTTTAAGGACAGATGAAGTAAAATCTACATATTTCTGGTTTATTGTTATGAAGGACATGTGTTTCACATACAGCAAATGTTACTATATATATGCTTTCCTATTCCTAAAAATGGTGTTGCTTTTCTGTTGGGCTTGAGCTCTCTTCATCATTAAAATGATCAGGTAATCATTCCCAGGCTCTTTGCATTTCAGGCTGATGATTGGGAAGAGCAACTACTAAGCCAGAGTGCAGTTTAATACTGCTGCCAAATTCTTCCATTTTCCCCTATAGAATTTATGGTCTCACCAATGATTCCTTGGAAGGTTAATCAAAATAATGTCAGTGTGTATTTTCTTCTTTGGTCCAGTTATCTGTGCCAAAGCAGTGTGTTTTAAGGGGAAAAGCCAAGACACTTTTCCAAAAGTAGTACCTAACACCAAGGCTTTCTGTATCTGACAGTAATGGCAGGAGGACTTGCAGATGCTGGTCTCTACAATGTACTCAGTTAACTTGACACCGTCTTATTCTGGTAGGATTCCATTCTGGGGGTGGGGGGATGCTTGCAAAATCCGTCAACCTAGATGGATGCTCAGTGCTGAATAAGCTTTGTCTGTGTGCTAGAGATGAGTCAAAAGGCTCTTTGATCACCTTCTGGCCAAAAGGCAGTGCTAGAGTTTTCTGTGCAAAGATCATTTGCAATCTTGTTTAATATTTTCTGAGTCATGTAGAAACAAAAATAAATATAGCAGTCCCACAGGTACTTAAGAGCTTGTCAAATATAGTTTATGTGAATGTCCCAAAGTCTTCTGCCCTCTGTTTCCAAGACAATTTTTTTTGCACAGCCTCTTGACAGAATGTAAATCCAAGAAAGTGGTCTTTATAGTATTTGGAATTAAGTACTGTGCAGATATTTTCCTAACATCTGTCTGACTCAGTTTAGGGAACAGAAACTGATTCATCTGAGGAAGCTGCTGGCAACCAACATACAGAAAAGCTGAATTACAGCCAGCATCAGAATCATAAAACTGCACTGTTTTGTTCAGAGGGAAGAATTTTGTCATTAGCTGTGCCAAAACCTGCCTTCGTTGACAGAAATGGATGAGAGCACATTATCTTATCTCAATATCCAGTTTACCAGGTCACACACTGACAGAGTCCTAATCCCGCAGCAATGACAGTCAAGCTTAATCCTGGCTCAGGAGAAGCTTCTCTATGCTTATGTGTATGTCTTTGAAAATGGAGCATGGGGCCACTGTCTTTCTTGACAACAGGCAGCCCTTGCAGGGAATCCCCTCTGTTATAACATTTTTGTTATCCTCCTGATCCCACTTTAGAAGGGCTCTGGTACCAAGGCAATTACATCTGGAGACAGCAGCAACTGCTGTTACTGTGGCTGCTCACTAGCACTAGCTGAGACCCCTCAGTAAAATCCTGCCTGGATAAAGTTGTTGCCACCCCAAAAAGTGATGGTGAGAGATGCACCATCAGGAGCAGGAGAGGCCAGACCTGCCTAAACTCTGTTGCTGAGAATGGGAAATTTTTAGGGTAATATTTTCATGAACGAGGCTGAGGGAAAGCATGAGTCTCCTTTCCAGTAGAATGGTCATTAGAGAAATTTCTGGAGATGGCACAGCCTGAGATTCTGCAAAACATCAATTTCTTCTGAACATTTCTGGATTATTTTTTGTTTTGTCTTCTGACTCATTGGTGCTGAGGCGCTTCAAAGTGACACTGCAAACAGTGAAATGAGTTCCTAACTTTTTGTGCTTTGTCATCTCAGAAGGTGCCTTGAGTGCTTTTTTTTTTTTTCTTCTCTCTGTAAGTTGTTTAATGCCTCCTGTGAGAGACTCTTAACAGAGGAAAAACAATTAGATGGCTCTGGGAATGTCGTCAGGAAAATACGCCCTTCTCTTGAGTCTCTGAGAGCAACTGTGCAGCTGAGCCTGCTAATGTGGACAGATGCTTGAACTGCATCTTTAGCACATGTGATAAAAAATAAAAGACTGCAACTATTTGATAGGTCAAACTCCTCTTCAAACAAAAGCATTTGTTAATTGTTATACTACAGTTAAAAGACATTTTGAAGTGATAGGCAAATAGCTTCAGTTGAGAAATAATAAAGCAATAATTATAATATGAGTAATATCAGGCTGTGTTGATCTTAGGAGAACTTCCATTTCACCTAGTTACCTCTGCGTTTGTTACTGTATTACATGACTTGCGTAAAATTTACCCTTAGATTCCAAATTTATTTATATGTCAATTTCCCAGTCTTTTCAGGAAGATTTGAAGGCTACAGGGACTTTAGGAAATCTATGGGTCTATATGGTAAAGATGTGTTCATAATGATCCATTAAGTGTCTACCCTAGCAACAAAGGTTCAGGCAACAGGCTTATGCACCTTTGCTCATGCATTTAACAATTCCTTAGGCTGTACAACAAAGGTATCTCAGGCTGTTTGCATACTCATTTGCAGATGTTCTCTCAGAAATCATCTCAGGACTTGAGGAAGGACTGCAGTAATTAATTGAGCTTTATGCTTTTGAAAAAAAATTAACATCATTGTATAAGTAGTTTGTTCTTTTCACTGCAGTTACATATATCAGTGAAGTTCAGCACTGTGTTGAAACATTTTTAGTGGACATCTTAGGTCACTAGGAGGACCACTTGCATCAACTGAATTTCTTAATGGGTATTATGCTTCCATTATTACATTGCCATTTAAAATTGATATGATGCTAGAAACGCATGCAATGGCTGAAATCAAACACCTCCTATACTCATCTCATTGTTACGCATCCTGAAGACATTACAGTGGAATAAAAGAAACATTTTTTGTTAAATTAAACAGCTACTACCATGTACTCTGTATTTGCAGGTATGAAGAGCCTAGAAAGAAAATATTTGTAGTAATGTCTTATTCAACCATATTCTTTAGAAACACTCTAAAAAACATTAAAGCAAATCTCTTTTCCCAAGCATTTCAGAGAAGGTGTAATCATAGAAGTCACATTGAGATGTTCCATAGTGCTAGGATAACAACGTTGTTCAAAAATGCTACCAAGTACGTGCTGGCATCTACTAGGAGTAGGATGCAGTATGTTCCTAAATCATTGTAACCAAATCACTGAGCCAGAGCTGGGGTAAGGCAATATGGTCTTTTGGTGCCTTCTCGAAAGGTGGCGCATAGAGGGAAGGCCATAAGCATAGAGCATGTCATGCTCAGCAACTTGGAGGATGAATCCTCTGTGAAATGAACTGAATATATTAGATGGTTTCATTTATTTTCTCAAAACCTTCCCAAATCAAACATTTCTCAAAGGAAATTAATTTTATTATAGAGCTGAGAAATTGTAGGTTCCTCCTCTAAGAAACTGTGTTTATAAAGCAGAGATGAAATGAACGCTGTTTAAAAGTTTCCTATCAGAAAGCAGAGTGTGGTTCACAGCAACTGTAAATCACTGATATCCTTGTTAAAGGTCTGAAATTCATTTGTTGCAAAGCGCTCTGTGACATCCTTCCAAAAGATGCCATGTGGCAGTATTGCACAGTAACTAAAGTTTTTGTTGCTATAAGGGGCAAATCCACAGGGTTGCAAAAAAGCAGCCTTTGAATGATAGTTTAATAAAAGAGTCATTATGACCATGAGTGAGAAGATCTTGACAACTAGACAGAGAGGAACTGTAACCTGCATGTAATGCAACTGTGCTGAGGACAACATGATCATTAGTGACTAATAAAAAATCAAAGTAAACACACAAAAATCTGGCAGCTTTAATCCAAAACTGTATTTTGCACTTTGTCTCCCATGGTTTTGCATCAAGATCATTTCAGAAAAAATAACCTATAGGTGGCATTCAAGGACAGCAAATTACCCTGATTTTGCACACATGTATAGTGCTGCCACACTAGGTCATGCCTTACTGTTATCGGTGTGCTGCAATTTGTGTGTGTTACAGTTGCACTCTCAGTAGGCAGGTTTGTCAGAAAGGGAAACGTGCTTGCTCCAACATGGTTTCCAGGAGCTGTCATCTGCCTTTCTCCACTAACTTCTGTGTCACACTACAGACCCTGCTTATCTAACTTTATGTGCTGAATTGGCCAATGGACTGCATAACCTGGCATCCTGGGCTATGGTGTGAGCTAAGATCCAGCCATTTCTTGCCTTCCCCTGATCAGGACGCAGTGTGGACTATGTTAGCGGTGCTGACATACCAGCTGCCTGCAGCTTGTTTATCGAAGGGAAAAGTCTCTGCATACTGCAGGCTCCAGCTGCCAAACCCAGCTGCCACCGGCAGTCTTGTGCTGAGCTGGCACTGGGGGGACAACTCGGTGCTTTCATAAAATGTCTGAAGCTGACTCTGGCTATGCTCTTGGAGATGCATTTGGTCTGTGAACCAAATTCCAAGCAACTTTATTTCCTGGCTGAGACCAAATACTGATGATCCAGTGCCTAGAGTCTCTGTGAGGGTCTACTGGATGCCTCCTTTTTCAATCATACATAAGCCTTTCCCCTGGGGAGGACAAGCAGTATGCCAGACAGTGAATAGATGAAGTGCTTGAAGAAAATAAAGAAAGTAACAGCAGTATCACCACTTTCTCTCTTGCAAACATTAGTGCAGCAGGACTTGAGACTAGATGTGAGTGAGGAAGAAACATAAGCACCTGGAGCAGCCAAGGGACAGTCCTGAACCACAGACAGGTGCTGGGACTGAGTGCTGGCTTGCAGGTAAGAAGGATTACATATAACTTGGTTTTCGCCATCCAAAGGAAAAGCAACCATCCAAGATGCTGTCCTAGCAGGCCCCACTGTAGCTGTCCCCACTGCTGTGGGTTTTTCCTTCTGTCTGTTTGTCCAGTGTCATTCGGCAGATATCACACAGCAGTTGTGTCCTTGTGCCTAGGCCACCCTCACAAACAAGGTTTTTGCTCTCCTCCATCCTGTTGTAGCTCTTTAAACCATCATAGCAAATCATCACAACTGTGGGCAGCCCAGAATATCCAAGAAGCAGGGCATAGAGTCAGGATAAATACAACATAGCATCAACTATTTTCTAAGGTACAAACTACATGGGAGTGTCTTGACCTCTACCGGAGCAACTTGTTCTTCAAAACTGAGGCTATATTGCACCCATCACCACAGGCTGGTCCTTCAGAGAATTTCAGCTGCTTGAATCACCCCATAACCTGGGATTTCATCCTAACAGAGTGTTTTGAGTTCCCCAGATGCTGTCCTTGTACCACATGATACCCCACTTGGCAACAGGGCACATTAGTGTGCACCTATTTCCATTAATCTCATGTGCAACTGCATCTCCCCATTTAGAGAAAAAAGCAACCACAGCTTTTTTATCTCCTAAGCTACCAGCATTGCCTGGCTTTTCTAAATTCAGAGGTCTGCAAGGCATGCAGTACCCTAATCCTGTGCTTAAAATGTTTTTCTCAAAACATCTACAGTTTGGCTGTTGTTCAGTTTCATTGCTAGACAAGGTCAAATCCTGTTTTGCCATTGTCCTGGCATTCTCCTTTGCATGAGTAACCTGTCTGCGCAGGACTTTTTCTCTGTAAATTTTGTAAAGCATTGTACAGAGGGTAATTAAAGCAGTCTGTTTCTACAGCACATTCTGTCTGTTTCTTCTTTTCATTATTAGATGTGATGACACATTTGCCTGTGTGGCTTCCCACAGATGGCACTGGAATTTTGTGATCAAATGGTAAGAGCAAACCAACTGTCAGCTCCAATCACAGCTTGCCATATTGCTCCACTGTTGTAAGAATACTGTATTAATAAAGGGTTCCTTCTTTCCACTGTGGTATGGTTTGCAGTAAGGATGGAGTTTGAGAGCAAGATGTTTGATTCAATATTAACCAATTCAAGGGTCTATTAAGAACTGATCTTTTAGAACTCAGATATTTCATCTAAGCATTTTTTTAAAATCATGCAAAAATCTCAGAAACTTTTAATAGAAATGTGCTTTTTGAATATCTAGAAATATATTTTAGAAGGTTTTAGAATTCTTTGATAAAAACAAAAAAGTTTATTTTTCTTTATGACATTTTTGAAATATGTCTTTGAACCAAGTTTACTAACATTATAGTTGTACAATATAAGAAATGAAGAGTATTAGAGATTATGTTTAAATCCACAGACAATTTTCATGGCAATCTGAATAAAATGCAAGATAATGTAAGCAGTGAATAATTCAAATGCTTCGAAAACTCTGACTTCAAAATAATCTAGAGTAACATAATGCATATACATATACATAAAAGAAAAATATGTCATTTTGCAGGGTTTTTTTGTTTAAAAGAGAAAACTGGTCTATAGGAAAGACGGATTCTGGTTAGAGGTGCCTAGTGTAATGCTAATGCAAGACATGCCTGGCACTGACCAGTTTACCTCAGCCTCCTATGAGCAGATCAGACTTCTCTTGGGAGCAAGTAAATTTGGATCTGACATTTAGGAATCTAAGTAGTATTTCTGCTTGATAATTCACATGCAGTCAGAACAGCATAAACAATGCAGATCAAACATTTATTTGCAGTTTTAGCTTTTTATGCTATTCATAAATTATCTGTGAACAGAATTTGATTTTGACAGATTTGTTCAATATTCAAAGTAATCAGAACATATTCCAGGCTATGTCTTGTTTGCAAATTATTTGTTTTCAGAATGGGTGTATATTCAACTGTTTGCTGAGTATCACCCTCTGCTGCTGCTTGGAGGAGCAAAAGATCTTACAGTAGAAGAAAGAGAAACCAAACATCCTCATGTTAATAAGCACCTGTGTGAACTCTGCCTGTGAGGTCAAGTTGTGAGTTGACGGAGGCAGCTGGTACTGGTGGGATTCTTCCTTGGTTCACCTCAATTCCTGTGCCACCTGGACCCTTCTCTTTCCCTACCTTGGACCCTCTTTCCCTTCCCTCCCCTAAATATCCCTTAGGAAGTTTCACACTCAGCCCTCTTGAAAAAGATCCATGTGTTTTACACTGCTGTCCCCCATGCACCCCGAATTAAGTCCCACACTCCTGTGGGCAATCAGTTCTTGGTTTTCCCAGGCTGGCCAAGGAACACACATTTCCTCTTGACCCAATTCAGCAGGTGTCACAACAGGGACAGTGGTCAGCTCAGCTCCATTGGATGGTCTTGCAGTGGTTGATTTGGGGGCTCTGATTTTACTTTCTTCAGTGGGACTTGGTGTTTAATTTGCTGAGCCTTCAGTCAATGAACCTGATAGTTCTGGGTATCCTCTGGTCTTTCCATCAGCATTACACAGGGAAGAGAAACCTGCTTCAGTGGGATAAGTGGCAAAAGCAGCCAATAATGCAGGTTTTGGAGTGGATAGGGGAAATCTCTCCATATGAGACTCTGGTACCTAATGCTAATCCCAGGCTGACTCTTCCATAGTTGTCAGATATTCTTCCATCTTCCTGGCATTCTCAAGAGACTGATTAAATGGAGGGATCAATGGATGGCTTTGCAGTAATTTCACACTCAGGGAGGATTCCTTTTGCCTCCCGTTATAATTAAAATAACTGACATTTTTCTATGTTAATAAGCTACTTTATTTCTTGGTGAGGTTTGTTGGGGCATAACAAACTCCAGCATGGACATGTTTGCTAATGTACATTGTCATTTTTAGTTCTATAGATACAGATGGTTTCTCAATACCACATGAAAGAGCAATTTGACTAAGATACGGTATTTAGTATTAGAATTTCTCATGCACATATTAAATAATATTTTTAAAGGTCATAGCAATTTAAATTGTGATCTGACGAACTTTGCAGTTTTGTGCATTATGCATTAGATGTAAGTATTTTCAGGTTTTTAAATTAAAGATATTAAATCCCATTATTTTCTAATTTTATTCTGGAATTGTTGTTTTCTATTCTAGTGATCTTCAGTGATCTTTTGCCTTGGGTAAAAGCTGGGCAATTTACTTTTAAACTAGCTCCTTTAATACTGTTGGCCATAGGGGGATGCTGTTCCCTGAAAACCTTGCACAGAAAGAAGTGAGATAAAAAAAGGTGTTTGTGAGTCTGGACCTGAAAACACTGTGTGCCAGTCTTGTTTTGGCCACACTGAAATAGAGCCTGGTTTTTAGGAATATTAGATCAACTTCCTAAGAGTCTTGTCTGCTGACAGTAAATTGCAATTGGAATTGACTGTTAAAGATCTTGGTTGAGCAGGTTAAATATCTGCTGGATTTATTATGGTTTTCTTTGTACTTCATCTGTAACTGGTACAATTAAGCAAATCAGAGTAAGTGAATCAAATCTAATTTACTCTCTAATGGACCAAAAAGGAATGGATAAACACAGGACTCTACATCCAAATGATTAAACATGCCTCCAAGGTATTTTTTTTCCATTTCTGCATAGAAGAATCACAGTGTTTATGCTATAATTAATCACTAAGGAGTGATGTAAACTAGCATGAGCATTCATTCATTTTTCACATGGTTTCATAAAAAGGCTAAACAAAACATGTGAACACAATGAAATAAAATTCATTGGAATTGGGTACATTTATTTATATATCTGTTTATCTTATGTCTAAGATCATTTTAGGATTGATACAGAGAGACATATTTATCAAGCTGGATGAAAATGTGTTGTACCAATCTTCTTCACATTACCAGGATTTCTAAAGCCAAAATTCAGCACATGTGTAAACACCTGTCTAAGATGCACATACCATGTTCAGGTTCATTAGTTGGCCATAAAAATTGAAGTGGCATAACCAGGATTAATTTGATATTTGATATTTTAAAAGTATGTAAAATGTATCTGGGGGCCCCATCTACTCCATGGTAGATAGAAGCTGCACATTTAAATCTGGAGTTCTGCCTTCTTCCTACCATCAGGAAGAAAACCTCAGCTTACAGCTGTTTACTCACATTGCCAGCTGGAGGGAGGATTTAATCTAAAGTAAGTATGCTAACTAAGAAAACCATTTAGAGCATTAATAAACATAATACACAATATAATTTAACTATATCATATGGAAATAACTGTATTTTGGAATGAACTGCTTTTTTTTTTTTTTTGTGCAGTGCGATGCCACTAGGTTTTGGTATTACAGGAAGGCTCATTTATTACTCAGTCTCCTTTGGTACCTCTGGAGACATTTCATCACAGCAGGAGGCAGCTGCAGCCTCTGTGGGGTTGCTTTGCACCCCCTTCTTTCTCATTGCACCTTTTCTGTCATCCTTAACCCACATGCTTTTGCATGAAATTATGTTTTAGTTCTTCCACCATAGGAGAGAAAGCATAGTGTCATGCATGAATAGGTCAGAAATAGCAAATACATGGTAAACGTGAACTTATTTTCTTCCATGGTGAGACATCTCCTGGCATCAATCTTCTGCAAGGACTGAGAGTTTACACAGCCTTCTAAAGTTCTTCTTTGTCAGGACTTTGTTAGGGCAAATCTAGAGCAGAGACACATCAGAAATAATTCAATTTTTTTTTGTGAGAAAGCATATTGCTCTGGAACTTCTGAGTTTACTTGAATATTTAGCAAACAACTGAAGACCAAAATAGCAGTATTTATACTCCAAAAGCAGTACTTTTCACAACTGAGGCTATCATCATTCATCAATCACTTACTTCCATAGCAAATTCTCAGTGACAGTTTTCAGTTTGGGCTTGTACAGTGTCTAGTGTGAAGGAGTCCTGGCCCACAGCTGAGGCTTCAGAATAACATAACCATCAGACATACTATGTTGCTATAGCAAATCTACCACTGCTTTGGCATAGATTAGAGTGCATATTTTTATCAGTCGTTACTGTTCCCAAAAATATTTTTGCAACTGGGTTCACCGAGATGAGGGAATCTTTCCCACAGCCTGTGTCAATGTGTGAATCCTGATACAACTGGGAGGTGAACTGCAGCGATGGTGTGGGGAGTTGCCTGCTGCCTTGGTGAGCTGTGCAGCCCTGCAGAGCTACTGCACTTACCTCCAGGCTAGCAGTCCACTGCAGAAAGCACACCAGCACTGAGCCTTGATGTCTACCCTGGCCTTTGGGATGATGAAAGAGATGCCAGCCCAGGTGTTGCAGCTATGAGACAATTTCTGCAGGTTCTCTATGCTGCATTCAAAGAGCTGGTTGTGTAATCGCATCACTTATGTGCTTCCCAGTCCTTCCAAGCCAACCCAAACTGGGCTCCACTGGGCTCCAATATCACACAGCCTGCAAGTCCATCTCAGCTGGGAGGTGCTTAAGTCACCTCACAGTCGTCCCTAATTGTATGAGTTTTCCTTTCAGTGCAGAATCAGCTTTAAATTGTGACTCAATTTTTTGATTTTACCCTGAAATGATATAGGACAACCTAGACAGTCAGTGAGATCTGTAAATATAAAATTATTGTAAATAGATGAAAAGGTTCAGCCATTGCCAAATGTCAAGTGTAGGTGAAAATCTTGGTTTTTAGCAGGCGTAAAGTGAATGGACTTAGCGTTAATGCTCAGTCACATATCTGTGTAAACATGTTATTCACATATATCCTTCTATTTACCTGGGTTGCTGCTGTTGTGTGACACAATCCAAATGACAAGAGCCAGACTCCCAGGGAATTTGTACCACCCATATTTTGTATCAAGAGTGAGATGCATACCACAAGCCTGTTGGATAATCTGCACATCTTTTGAGAGAGTCTTTTCTTCATAATGTTTTATTTAAGGAATTGAATCAATAAACCTATTCCCATAATACTCTCCAAACACCTGCCACCTTCAGTGAGTGACTTTTGGGATCAATGGTCCATGGAGTCAGTTTAAAGGATGCACGTACTCTGCCTTATTGCCCTGGGATAATTGCTGATGCTGAGTCTGTGATTATGAACTGAATCATCTCAAGGAGAGTAAATTCTGCACATGAGAATGTTAGGGCTGAGTATGGGAATAGATCTTGAAATACAACATTGGCCTGCAGATTCCTGTTCCTTTGATTTTTACTCAGGCTTACAGCTGAGTGTTAAGTAATGTAGTTCTAAAACATATGTAAAGGATAAATCGAGCTGTTTATTTTCAAAGTGGTGAACCAATTCAAAAGTAAAATGAATAATTTAACTACATGATTAATAATTACTCTCTCTTAAAAATATAATGAGTATAGTTTTGATGAGTGGATTTAATGCACTGTACCTAGCAAACATTGGTTTTGAAAACCACTTAAAAATACCCTAACTAATCACCTGGAAAATAACTATGTACCAAATGAAAGGGACGGGAGCCACCTGGGACTGTGAATCAGAGCCTTCAGTGAGCTGGTTTTAATTAGCAGTAAGACAGTGAAAAAACATCTTTCCAGAGTCATGATGCCAAAGCTAAATCCAAAGAGTCTATCACTGGCATTGCAAAGGTGCATAAACTCCATGAAGGAGTTTAAGTACCTAAAAATGGCTTAAAAATAGGATTGAAGACAAGTATAACTTAGAGCTCCAGCTGGAGGGGGGCTAGAAATGAAATCATAAAGGGAAAGCTGTAAAGATGACCTTGATATGAGGCATGGTCAGAGGCAGGAGATGGAAACAGCCATTTGAATAGGAGAAAAGGTTTCAGGGAGAGGTGTTCTACTGAGAAATAGGGATGTGGCTAGGTGTTTATAGCATTTGCTCTTCATGCAGATTCCTGGGGATTCATTCTTGATCACCATTTCATTTATGCAGTGTGACTGCATGACAACAGTTTAATATTGTTTAATGCATGCGTTTTTACTCATATGTTACAGCGCAGATCGAAGTAAGGTCTTCTGAGCTCAATGCTATCTTTATAGGCTTATAACATCATGCTTTCTCCTATGATCTCTCCTCCTGATCCTAAAAGCCTTTCCAGTGTTTTTGCACAGTAGGGAACATGTACCAGGCTGAAGGCTCATCCCTGTATGCCTTACAGATTGGTATTTAGCCTTATCTGTTGGGAAATGAGCTTAATCTACCTCATGCTGGAAAGGACTCAGATATTAACAACAGACTAGCTGCTAAAATTATGTTGCTACTATGTTTTTTAAAGAAACAAAGGAAGCTCGCTGTCTATGCCCAAAGGGATGATTTAAGTGACAGTGTTGGTCTGTGAATCTCACATACTTTTTTTGAGTTTGAGGCCAGAGAAGGAACAGATGTCTAAGTCTGGAAGAAACACTCGTCCTTTTTTTGCACTTCCTATTGACTATTGTAAGGTGTTCCCTCATTCAGTAGTGACTTCCGTTCCTCTGTATCTAATTCTCTTTGTGCATTATGAAGATGCTGAACCTGCTGCTGGGAGTTTACTGAAGAAGTGATGCTTCTGATGTAGTACCCTCTGGTGACCACCTCCATGTGCAAGGGCTGCAAATTCACAACAGGGTGCAGTTGCTGTCAGGTGCAACTTCAGTCTTTTCATCTCAGCTCATATAAGTGTGCTTAAAAAAGCAAGGTTGATATGGAAACTGCCACTCACAATGAAAAGTACTCTGTAACACAAGATCCTGCAGAAAGGAGCTGTGTTAGGAGAGTGAAAAGGAGGGAATATTGTGAGTGATTTTTTTTTTTTTGTGGGTATGACCTCTTCAGAGCTGTGCGTAGTCTCTTGGTAGATACTGTCATACAAATTTCCCTTTCTATGGAATAAAGGGCTGTTTGAACCACTCTCTCAGCTAAGTCAAGAGAAGATAGATATTGAAGGGCTAACTTGATATGATATACATGTTTCAGCTTCATGAAAGTTCTTAAATTTTGAATCTATTCTTTTCAAGCAGCTGTATGTACTGCGAGATCCTTTGGCTGAAAGAGTGCAATTAGGAGGAGGAGAAGTTGTCAGGCACATGAAAAAGGAGCTAAGGGGCCCAAGTCTACACAAAGATGATGACTGAATGATAATATTGGCAACATTAAAGCTCACTCTCTTTGCCCATTAGAGGAATCATGGTATCTGCTATTACTGAAGGCTGGTCTAGTGGGAGGTGACCCTGCCCATGGCGAGAGGGTGTGGGGGTGTGGCACTAGATGATCTTTAAGGTTCCTTCCAACCCAGATCATTCTATGATTCTACAAGCAAGACTTTCAAAACTGGGAAGGGGCTATTTTTCTTTAGTTTACACATGGATTTACTGTTATTTTGAAGTCACTATAACTTCTGTTTCAATTTTATATTTGAAACAGGAAATGTTAGTCATCCATTCTCAATCTACAGCACCTAACATACTCATCCCCAAATCACATGGCACCATCTTTGCCATGCAACCTGTAGGCTGGCTTCCCATCTGCCAGCAGAGAAGTATCTCAAGGGGTTTTCAATTCCTCTGTAAAACCAAAGCACACAGGTGTGACTATGATCTTCATCCCAGCTCCACCTTAATCAGCATGAAGAGTTGAGATCACATATAGCATGAATCCACATGGTCACCTGAACGCAGAAGCCACTTTTTCCTGGAGGTGCTGGTGATGGTGCCTGCTGCCAGCACAGAGCCCCTCGAGCTGCAGGCTCTGCCATCCCCTCCTGCCCCCTCATTCAGACCACCTTGTACCTCCCAATCATCCCAACTAAACTCAGACTTCACACATGGACCATACACTACCCAGCTCCCACAGCCATTAGTCTAAATGCCTGTCTCCGCAGCAGACCCACTGTAGGACCTCCTCCTCCCACACCATCTCCTGTGCTGGGCACTTCTCCCTTCCCCATATTCTCTTTGAACTCTCAGTCCCTCTCAGGAATGTTGCAAAGATGGGCATTCAAATTAGTTTTTCATGTTAATAAAATCCATTCATCTGTAACGTGACATGGTTTGTTTGTGACTTTATTAAAAAAACCACAAAATTTTATTTTAAACAGAAATAATTTTATGAGTGAAGTGCAGAGCACTGACAGTTTTCTCCCCTATGGCTCATCTACAAAAGCATTTGGGTGGAGATAAGAGAGGGTAGGTTAGAAAATTCTTTACACTGTGCCAGAGAATTTAAAACTGAGAAGCAGCTGACAAAAGGTGGCAATGAGACAGTAAAAGAACCATGTTGTTGCAGAGATATAAAATCCTAATGCCATAAAAATAGCATTACTGAAAAACAAATTTAAGTTATGAGCACATATTCAAAGTGAACCTCAGGAAGGCAGGAAAAGGACACTTATGTAAAAGGAGTAAGTCCTGTGGTTGCAGAGTTTTGAGAAGCTTCCAGATGACAGGATCATTTATTGGCTTCAGCATGAGATCAGGCTGGGTTAGAACATTGCTTATCACCGACAGGTTAAGTCATCACAGGCTATCTTTCCTTTATCTTTTTCTATACATCTAAAATTCAAAGTGCCCGTTAATGTAAAGAACTGATTGTACAAACCTTACTGAGTAATTGCAGTCTTAATATTAATATTATAGATGGCATGATTCAAAATACCCGTTTTGATGATACTATGTGGATAAATTTGGATTACATATGTCTCCTTACGTAAAAGAGATCTTTTAGTAACACATTGTCTGCTGCCTTTGCCTAGCACCCCCTACCATATGCTCTTTAAAACAAGCTGTTGCATTTCAAGAACTGTCCCTAGTAATTAACAGGAAAAATATTGTACTTTTTTCTGGATACACTCAAAGACCTTGCATTAATCAAGACATATTTTTCCCTCTGGTTAGTTGTTTCTGTAAGCCATAAAATCACTTACTTCTGTTCACTACCCCCCCTCCTACCTATAAGTTCAGCTTTCAGTACCAATGCTCCAAGTGAATACAAAGCAAGCTTTTCTCAACCATCTTTTCATCCCTTTTTCCATTTGCCTCTAAGCTTCTTGAAATCCTATAAATTAATTTGCTCTGAGATCTCATTTACATCTCTGTTTTGCTCTCTTCATTTTTCTGCATAGGTCTTTCCTCCCTTGCTTCAAGAAACCTATGTCTGAACTGGCTCCCTGCTCCTTCTTTCCCTTTCAGTTGCTGTGAGATTCAATCGTCCCACCCTTTTCCTTTAAATCTTCAATTCCTGCCCACATAATTTTCTTATTGATGCCTATAGGTATATTATGTAAATATACATATCTATAACTGAGAGTCTCAGAGTCCATCAATTCTGACATTTTTCCTTCTTCCAGTTCCTCTCCTTTATGGTCTGTCCAATATTCCCTAAATACTCCAATGCTTTCTTAAATTCAGAGGACTGGCAATTGAGAGAGTTATCTTTGTTATCTAATTCTTTTCTTTTTGAGACATCTTCAGGTTTGTTTGACAACTAGCCATCCAAAACTCAGAAAAATAACTGTCCTAAGGAAAAGATAGCTTTCATTGATAGCATCAGTGAAGGAGGTAGCTGCATCAGTGAAAGAGGTAGCTAGAAATCTTCCTTTCCTGGTCCACGAGACAGACTACTCAGTAGTCCAAACTGGTAATAATGATTTAGTAAAAAGAAAGACCAAAGCCATCAAGAAAGACTTCAGGGCCATTGGGAAAATGATGGAAGGCTCTGGGGCACAAATAGTATTCTGCTCTATCCGGAGGCTAAACAGAGAGGAGCAGGAAGTCAGGAAGAAGAATTCGATTAATGCCTGCCTCTGAGCCTGGTGCAAGGAGAGGGGCTTTGGCTTCTTTGATCATGGGGTGGCTCACACACCCCCAAGCCTTGTTACTAAGGATGGGACACATGTGTCTCATAGGGGGCTAAAGCCCTTGCTAAAAACCTAGCTAAGCTCATAAATCAAGCTTTAAACTAGATGTGAATGGGGAGGGGATTGAGACCAGGCTAGACAGGAGCGAGCCTGGACATGGGGCACTAGTGATTTGGAGAGGGTGGGCTAGTGAGGACCACCAGTACATCATCACACAGAAAGCGGGGGTGAACACACTTGGGGGTGGTAAGGGAGATACAGGCGCTCTGGTACAAGCTACTCCAGCTACCAGGCAATTGGGAATGAACTCTGTTCCCTCTAAGAGGGCTGAAGGCTCGGCAGCTCAGCTGAAGTGCATTTACACCAATGCACGCAGCATGGGTAATAAGAAGGGAGAGCTGGAAGCTGTTGTAGGGAGCTTATGATGTCGTTGCCATCACGGAAACATGGTGGGATGATTCATATAACTGGAGTACAGATATGGTGGGGTACAAACTCTTCAGGAGGGATAGGAAGGGAAGGAGAGGAGATGGGGTAGCCCTCTTTGTAAGGGAGGACTTGGACACTGTTGAGATGGATTGTGATGATGAGGAGATTGAGTGCCTGTGGGTTAAAATCAGAGGAGCCCATAAGAAGGTAGATTTTATGATGGGAGTCTGTTACAGGCCACCCAGCCAAGGAGAAGCAGCTGATGAGCTCTTCTATAAACAGCTGGGGTTAATATCTAGATTGATGCCTCTTGTTCTTGTGGGAGACTTCAATCTTCCTGATATCTGCTGGAAGTACAATTGAGCAGAAAGGGAGCAGTCTACAAGGTTCCTGGAGTGTGTGGAAGAAAACTTCCTTGCACAGCTGGTGAACGAAATGACAACGGAAGGTGCCCTCCTGAACCTGCTCTTTGTGAGCAGAGAAGGCCTTGTGGGGGATGTGGCAGTAGGAGGATGCCTAGGACTAAGTGATCATGAGATGATAGGGTTTTCTGTTCTAGGTGAAGTGAAGAGGGTGGTTAGCAGGACAGTAGCATTAAATTTCCAGAGGGCAGACTTTGAACTCTTCAGAAGGCTGGTTGGCAAAGTCTCATGGGAGACAGTGCTTAAGGGCAAGGGAGCCCATGAGGGCTGGGAGCTCTTCAGAAAGTAGATCCTAGCGGCTCAGGAGAAAGCCATCCCCATGTTCCAGAAAAAAAGCCGGCAGGGGAAAAAAACAGCTTCGTTGAACACTGAGATCTTGAGTGATATCAAGAAGAAGAGGAGTGTTTATGGGCTCTGGAAGAGGGACAGGCCTCTTGAGTGGACTGCAGGAGGGAAGTGAGATTGTGTTGAGAAAAAATCAGAAGGGCTAAGGCTCAACTAGAAATCACATTGGCAAAGTCTGTGAAAGATAACAAAAAATCTTTCTATAAATATATAAATAATAAAAGGAGGACTAGGGAGACCATACAGTCCCTATTAGATGCAGAAGGAACAACAGTGACAGAGGACGAGGAAAAGGCAGAGGTACTTAATGCCTTCTTTGCCTCGGTCTTTAATTGTAAAGAAAGTTGTTCCCTTGGTGTACAAACCCCAGAGCTAGAGGAACAAAATGAGGCTCCTGTGGTCCAAGAGGAGGTGGTCAGAGGCTTGCTAGCCTGACTAGACACCCACAAGTCTATGGGGCTGGATGGGATTCACCCAAGGGTATTGAAGGAGCTGGTGGATGTGCTGGCCAAACCCCTTTCCATCATCTTCCAACAGTCCAGGAAGACTGGGGAAGTTCCACTGGACTGGAGGCTGGCTGATGTTTTGCCCATCTACAGGAAGGGTCACAGGGAGGATCCAGGGATCTACACGCCTGTCAGTCTGACCTCAGTGCCAGGGAAAGTCATGGAACTCAAGGTGATCTTGAGTGCTATCATGAAGCACATGCAAGAGAACCGGGTGATCAGGCCCAGTCAACATGGGTTCACAAAAGGCAGGTCTTGCCAAACTAACCTGATCACCTTCTATGATAAAGTAACTTGGCTACTGGACGAGGGAAAGGCTGTGGATGTATCTTCCTGGACTTCAGTAAAGCCTTTGACACAGTTTCTCACAGCATTCTGCTAAGGAAACTGTCAGCCTCTGGCCTGGACAGGCGCACACTCTCCTGGGTGGAAAACTGGTTGAATGACCGGGCCCAGAGAGTGGTGGTAAATGGTGTTAAATCCAGCTGGAGGCCAGTGACAAGTGGGGTTCCCCAGGGCTCAGTGCTGGGTCCAGCCCTGTTCAATGTCTTTATCAATGACCTAGATGAAGGCATCAAGTGCACCCTTAGCAAGTTTGCAGATGACACCAAGGTGGGTGGAAGTGTCAATCTGCTGGAGGGTAGGGAGGGTCTGCAAAGGGACCTGAACAGGCTGGACCACTAGGCAGAGTCCAATGGCATGAGGTTTAACATGCTGGGTCCTGCACTTGGGGCACAACAACCCTAAGCAGTGCTACAGACCAGGAGAAGTTTGTCTAGAAAGCTGCCTGGAGGAGAAGAACCTGGGGGTGTTAGTTGACAGCCAACTGAACATGAGCCAGCAGTGTGCCCAGGTGGCCAAGAAGGCCAATGGCATCCTGGCTTGTATCAGAAACGGCGTGACCAGCAGGTCCAGGGAGGTTATTCTCCCTCTGTACTCGGCACTGGTGAGACCACACCTCGAGTACTGTGTTCAGTTCTGGGCCCCTCACCACAAGAAGGATGTTGAGGCTCTGGAGCGAGTCCAGAGAAGAGCAACAAAGCTGGTGAAGGGGCTGGAGAACAGGCCTTATGAGGAGCGGCTGAGAGAGCTGGGGTTGTTTAGCCTGGAGAAGAGGGGGCTGATGGGAGACCTCATTGCTCTCTATAACTACCTGAAAGGAGGTTGTAGACAAGAGGGTGCTGGCCTCCTCTCCCAGGTGACAGGGGACAGGACAAGAGGAAATGGCCTCAAGCTCCACCAGGGGAGATTTAGTCTGGACATTAGGAAAATTTTTTTCACAGAAAGGATCATTG
This sequence comes from Clamator glandarius, assembly GCA_033459285.1. Lineage (NCBI taxonomy): Eukaryota > Metazoa > Chordata > Aves > Cuculiformes > Cuculidae > Clamator > Clamator glandarius. Next base: position 4,003,733 of record JAUNZM010000046.1, read on the forward strand.
GGCACTGGAACAGGCTACCCAGGGAGGTGTTTAAGGCACGGGTGGGTGAGGTGCTAAGGGGCATGGTTTAGTGTTTGATAGGAATGGTTGGACTTGATGATCCAGTGGGTCTCTTCCAACCTGGTTATTCTATGATTTCTTGATGCCTAGACTCCTCTTAGTTTCCTACTAACATTATTCTTTTGGGTTTTAATTACTTTCCATCACCATCACCTACAGCAAAGTTCCCAGTAAAACTAGGAACCTCTTCAACTGGAATTTTGCCTAGGTTTTGTTAAATTTGCGTTTCCTTAGAATAGGACTTGAAAGGTAAATATTGTTTGAATAGCAAGCTTCCTCTTTGGCATAGATGACTTTTTCATGAATACTAAAAAGTCTACAGCTCCAAAATCAGATCCTCTTGATTTCCTGGAAAGAGAACAGGAAAAAAAGGCATTCTTAAAAGTGGTTCCTTGTTACTTGCTTATTAAGGCTTCTCAGGGTCTGACAAGCTCTGAAGATGCATACTGTTCACTGCTGAAGGCTGAATCCTGTGGAAGACAGAAATAATACCTGGGGAACACTTTGAAGAGATAGCTTTTTTTTTTTTTTGACCAGCAAAATTCGGCCTTGGATGGCCTAAGCTAAACTAAACCAGAGGTAATCTTCTATAGGCATTTTGATATTCTAGAAGCAGTAGTGGTTTCCTCAGTTGACAATGACGGGCTTTGTACTCTTGTTCAAAGAAAGCATTCTTTTAACCTTGACTAATTTGTATGCCCCACCTACCAGACTACTATGGGGTATCCTCTCTTGAAAGCTTTCTATCTTTCACAATGTCTCCTTCAGGAAAGTTGGAAAATCCCTGTTTCCTTTAGAATGAGTCACCATTTAATTTTGGCATGATGAGACTTTGTTCAGTCTACAAAGGCAGTCAGGTGCCTGGATCAAATACAACAGCAGTTACACTCCACCTCATGGGGAGAAGTTAATCCAACACTTACATGTATAAAATATTATTTGACTTCTCTTGAGAGTCCTAAGTGATGGATTTGCTTCTTCTTAAACAGCAGCTGTTTCAGATATGTGCTACCAATTAGGAAATCATTTTTCCATACATTAAGTCTGTAGAACATATGGCATGTTGAGGTCCCCATAATCACATTCATGCTCACCCTCGCTACAGATTATTCTCTAGGGAACCTAAAACTCTGCTAAATACAGTGCAGAGCCCCTGAAATAGCCCTCTGCATGTTCCAGTCATCTGAACTGCAGGAGTAAATCCCCACTGGCCCTGCCTCCAGCTATTGCTCCAAAATTGCTCTCCTCTTCCGAGTTGGCTAACACACAAAAAGTTTTAAAAAATCAATTGTATTTCATTTCATCACGAAGATTTAGTTTGCAATCTGTTCATGGCTCTTTTTTTTTTTCCCCCAATTCTAAACTTCAAATGAGAAGATTCTTCCTTGAACTTTGTTGCTAGGGAATACCATTGCTGGATATTACATCCTGCATAACAGCATGCAATAAAGGAGATGTTTGCATTTTCAAGCCAGCCGACAGGCCTGGAGTGGAAATGTTTAATGGTTGTCTTTTCCAGCAGCATCTTGTGCATGTACTGTGTGGCTAAGAAAGCCAGAAAAACTGCCAAACAACAGTAACACCACACCATCATAAAAACAGATTAAGGAGATGATCTTAGGCACACACAAGGGAGAAGTGTGAGATCCTAGTAGAGACTTGTTTTCTAAGCCAAGAGAATGAAAGACTTCTATTCTGTGCTGAGATGCAGTAGTTGCACTCAATCTGCTCATTTCTGTGTAAAACTGAAAGCTGCTAGAAGCTGGTTGAAAAGGAGGAGCTGATCTCCTCCACCGGCTTGCCCGAGCCTCCAGACCAGGTGGTGGAGAATCTGCAACCTGCCACCACCTGAGCAAGGTCTGCTTACAAACTCATCAAGCGCCTGCCTCCTTCACAGACAGAATTTTGCTACCTGACTCAAAACAAATCTCTGCTCGGAGCACACTTTTTGACAGCCAGCTTTCATCACTGCTTCCAGGCACCATCTTCCTCCTTTGTAGCCTGGAGAATGATGGTGGACTGGGTGGTTTCCAGAGGAGTAAATGTTAGCAGTGCTGGGAGCAGCTTCCATGCATTTGGATCTGATGGTAATGAAACAAAACTAGTGTTGCCAAGTGTCACATCTTTTTTCATGTCTCCTATAATACATAGTGTTCTTTAAAGCTTCAGTTCAGAATGTCATCGCAAGAAAAATCTACCTTGTCTTTAATTCTATCGCATATAACTGCAAAGAAATACGGTGGGAAAGTGAGTTACACACACACACACACACAGAAAACAAACCCTCAGTCTCTTTTGGTGCTAATTTGGTTTGGGTACATCAGTCTGGTAATGAGATTTATAGCATTTACAAATAGTCATGGCAACTATAAAGAAACTGACATAAGAAAGAACTAAAGATTAATGATTTTTTTGTGTTGCTGGATGTCTTCTAATTGGATATCTTAACTACAGCTAAATCGACTTTTAAGATTTTAAATTACTTTACGTTAGTTTATTTTTTTGAAGTTATTTAACTTAGTTAAAAATAAATTACTGAAGTTATTTTAAATCATGTTCAAGCTCTGACACTTTTTAAAAGGCACCGATACATGGGTATACACTGCAAAACTTAACAGTTAGAATAAATTGTACTGGAAGGGCAAAGAGCACTGGTAATGATAACGAGGAATGCCACACCCTGGGAATGGAACTGTAACAAAGCCCCAGGTATTGGCAGTCTCATGTTCCACCAGTATGGAAGTGAGAACTTTGTTATCACTACATTCAGTTAAGTGGAATTCTTCTGAATTCAGCTACAAAATACATGGTTCTAATTTTGTCTGTGAATACATGGTTACAAGAAATGCATACCTGTGGCGGATGCATTAGTCATTCATATTAGTAAAGACCAGCGGGAAAGACACACGAAGAATAGCTTCTTGTTGTGGAATTAATATACAGGATTTCCCCAGAGTCAGTGGTATAATAAATACGTAGGGGAAGCACAGAGACCTTCCCTTTCTCCCCCATCCTTGCAGGGAACAGTCCAAAAAAGTGTGAATTATGCACCAAAAGCAACCATATGCGCTGGGCTTTACCAAGTGGAAAGGAAGCTCCTTTCCCTCTCTATTTACTGAAGGAGAACTTGCTTAATTTCTTTTCTGTCCTACATTATCCAAATATTTGTAACTTTTAAACCTTGTATGTAATGAGCATAATGAAGTTCCTGTCTTTGACAGAAGTTTGCCCAAAAGACTACTGGCTGTATTCTGTTGTCTGAAGTCTCACATATACAAACTTTGATGCCACTTCCCTCACAAATCATTTGTATATCAAGCACAGTCACTTTTAAAAGGTGCAACTGAAAAGCTATGTTTACAGTACCCTGGCTCTGTCTCCTGCACCTCTTCCCTTCCACCAGTCTTAGAATAAGAGCTCTGAAACTTAGCAATATCCTTGGTATGTGTATGGTTTGTTGGGGCACAAACCCAGTTTGCTGCATTACAAACTACTATTAATAAATCATTGCAGAAGCTCAAAGAGTTTAATTGCATTGGAATAACAGATCTTCTGTAGAGACAATGCACAAGGGGTGAAATTGCACTTCAAGATTGGCAACTGTTTGCCTTTAATATTAATAGATTAATTAGACAGTGCATTTGAGACAAGATTGCTTGGAAGAATTTTCTTCCCAAACTGATGCAGTGAACTCATCAGGATGAAACTTCTGTTGTCAATGGTTACTCTGTAGATCTTTGAAGTAATTTATTTTTATAATGACTTCCAAAATATTGGCATCATCATTATATGTTCAAATGTGATTAAGAGTTCAGTGAGTGTGACATTTTAAAACATGTTCAGGATGTATAATGTTAATGCTCTTGGAAGAAATCTTATTATTTGCCTTCTTAGTGTAAAGATTTCCTTTCGTCTTTCAACATCCGTATTACCCCAGTGGAGACTTTTGAGCCCTATGGGGCTTTTTAAAATTTTTTGTTAATGGTGGGAATTGCCGCAATCTGAGAGAAAGCTGCTACAGCAGCAACTTGTTTACGGAGATCTGCCTGGATGAAAAAAACCACACAACAAAGGAAAAAGCATAAACCATGGTTCTGAAGTGCACAGTTCAGTGCTGAGTCAGTGTAATTGAGAGTGTGAGCTGCTATTGAGACTAATTAGTGATGGACTCAATGTCAGAATGATGTGATTGCACAGAGTGATGTGATGTCAAAGTGATGTAATTGCAATAATGCAGCCATTGTAGAATATGCAATCTCACATTTGAACTGCAGGGAGGGCTTCATGCGTCTGGTCTGAGAAGTTATAGACTCCAAAGTCTTCGGTTTCAGAGAATTTCTTCATGTGGCAGCTGAAGTTTCACACGGAAGTAGATAATTGTCCAAAGAAGTAAAGAGCAATGAGTTTAACTCACAGCACAAAAAGCTCCAGTGAGAGAGTAGGCTAAATTCCATAATGGCAATGACCCAGCAAAACAGTGGGAAGCAGTGGATGCAGGCCAGGGCACCTCCAGAGCTGGGTCGTTCTGAGCTCAGCAGCCACAAAAAACAGGTAGAGTGATCCTGCCACCGGGGAGAAGGAAGAGAGCACGTTGTATCTCCAGACCGGTCGTAGTCTTACTTTTCCATAACTGTAAGTTATTTCCTTGTTCTGTGCGCTACATTTAATTTCTGGTTTGTATGTACATCTCAACTGCTTGCTGTATTTAAGTCTAACCAGTGTCCCGTGGGAATCTGTATAGCTATTTGGTCCAGTTAACGTGAACTGTATTATAGAACTGGGATGCAGACTTTGATATTGCAAAAAAACCCCAAAACACTTGAAAAGCTATATACCCAGAAACCAACTTTATAGCAAAAAGGCAGCTGATGTTGTGCCTTCCCCAGCTGCTGAGCTGCTGTTTTGCTAACAAATTCTGTTAACCTCACTCTCCAAGATTTTATTAAAAATTAAACCAGCTTAAGTGAAAGTGGAATTACTTATGTAGAAGTTTCAAACAGCAGTGAGATTACTGATTTTGGCTCTGATCTTCAAATCACCAGTTTTAATTAACTTAAGGGTAACAGCAGAAAAAATAGGAGGGGATAAAGTAATAAGACAAGCAAAGCTGCTGGGCTTTCAGAAAGAATGATTATATTAGCTTCATGATTTCAGGAACTACTCGCAGAAGTCTGCAAATGGAGATAAAGTGTAGGTCTTGATTTCAAGTGCATATAAGCCATGTACGTTCAGCAATGGGCTGTCCAGTTCAAGTGCTCATTCCAGGGCAGCTAAGGTATCTAGTTCATTTGAAAACAGTGGATCTATATTTTCTATAGAGTTTTTTATATATCTGCCTAAGATTTGTTGGTTAAAATTGCCTCATGGTTAAGGAAAACAGGAAATAATGCTTTAGTTCCAGACTTCCTTGGTGGCCTTAGACAGAAGTTATAAACAGTGCTGTGTGCAATATCCACCTTATAAAACTAACATTTTTCCCTAACTCCTACGGATATGCTGTGAGGATAAAATCTGATGGTAGAGTTTTGTGGCTCTCAGTAAGTCTGAGTGGCTGATAACTGTTCTGGGCTGAAAAAAAAAGTACTCCTTTCATGGCAGGATGAAACAAGAAACACCCGAAATACTGAAGAATAATAAACTGATTCAGCCTGAAATAACCAACTACTCGCACTTATAGTGCTAAGAAAGGCAGTGAGAAGCACAGGCTGAAATAACTCATGTATTTCATGTAAAGCAGGGAAGGCAACCATGGTTTCTATGCCTTGGATGACCAATTCTGTGGAGAGAAGTTTCCTCTCCAGTTAAATATTCTACCTATCTAAAACCCAAAAGATCTCCCTCAATGAAACTATATGCTTGCCCTCTAAGAGCTATTTTTGACAAGAGTTTTCAGACCTAACTGTGTGGCAGAAACATTCTGGTCAGCTCTAGCACTCACCTGGTGTGCACTGGAGCCCATCTACACAGACTCATGAAGAAGAACTTAGGAGTCCCACCACTAGCAGAGTTACCCAGTGTCACTGGAGTTTTGGGAACACTTGGCTTTTTCACTTGTGTTATTTCATTGGAACTAATGCAAAAAACAAAGTGCTAAGATTTAATGCAGCAAACCAGGAAGAAACTCAGGATCAGAGTCACTGTGTCTATGAATAGATGAGGGAGATAGTCCTACTGTCAAAGATACCAAATAAGTATATGCTATACTGGATTTTTGCTAGTTAACTGTAAAGGTAAAGGTATAAACTGGCAATACTCCACCTTCTTCTAAGGGATGCTGAGCCATAAGTATCTTATTTTCCTTCTAATGTTATATTTGAGTGACAGTCCATCACCATTTAAGTTATACCAGTAGGAAGCCGAGAATGAGATCACTTCTTTTTTATTTGTGTAATGCTCCTTCATGTGTATATTGAAAGGGTACTGAGGCTGTCATGAGCTTTCAACTCTCTTGGGCCCCACTATGGTGAGTATGTAGCACAAATGTCTGGATAGATAAAATGAAAACTTAACAAGCTGCTAAGGTAAGAGCAAACCTGAAATCACAGCATGGTAGCCATGGCAATGGACAATTCAGCTTCCAATATACCCTCTAAGGAAAATGATAATTTTTCTTTACCTTGCCACCAGCTGACTTCTACCTTAGACTAAAGTTGTCGTTTATTTGCTGTGGAGCACCTTTTCCTTCTGTTTGTACAATGTCTAGGACAGAGACATCTAAATTGTAATGGTTCCTCCTACTTATGCAAGATTGATACTATAAGATTGATAAAGTATGGTCTGTCTTTCCAAAAAAGAGAATTACACTTGTTATTAGGCTGCATGAGAAGAATAATGAAATTGCCCCTGCTGTTCCTACGCTGTGTAAAATGTCTACAATGACCGCTGCTTTCTTATTTAATATACACGTAATGTTATACATGTAATAACATTTTAAATCATTCCCAAAGTAGTGAGACCCTATATTAATTCTGCTTGTGATCATAGCATTTGCAGCAGTGCTTCTTCGTCATTTGAATATGCAATTAAGAAAACGGCAGGTAACTTCAAATTTGCAATGTATAGGATAAAACATCTTTACCCTGAAGGGACTTAGTTAAACTACCTTAAAGCAACCTCTTCCAAGGCTGCTCAAGATCTTCTTTTTCAATTTTTGCCTTCCTTCTTGTTAATATAACTGCACACCTAGCCACATGGGTAGTGTAAACCTTTTCAAACATCTGGTGTGCTCTTCCTGCACAGCTGAGAAAGAGAATTTGGAAAAAGTCAAATCATGATGCTAGCCTTTTCCTTTCCAGGGGAATGTGCCCAGGCTTTGGCTCTCCAGTTAAAGCTCTTTGAAAGGCAGAGGTAGAGCAGAGGGTTAGGGCTTATGTTTAGATCTCTGCTTCCCTGTGCTCTCAACTCCACCAGTATGCTTTCATGAGCACCAAATTTATACAAAAATAAAAAAAAAAACAATATCTCTGCCAACCAATAATGATGAATGTCAGTATTTTGATACATGAAGCAGCTGGTATCTCCTACTAATATTTCAATTAGCAATATGAATGCATGTTATAAATATTTCTGTGCACTTTGGGAATTTACAGTTGGAAGGCTTGGCTGGAGAAGAATCAGAAGTGTTAGCGTTTTCCGACATAGCCTGAACACCTCTTGAAGCAGCAGGTGGACAGCATGCAGTATAGATAGTACTCAGACATATCTGCCTATTACAAACAAGATCCCAGCATTGGCTGTACCTACGACTTAGTATTGGTCCCCATTTTAGCCCCTCTTTTTGGATGCTTACAACTTTGCAAAGCTCTAAGTGCTCATAAGTGCTTTGTCTATGACTTCTTCTTTGAAGAACAAATTTGTTCTAAAGAATTCAACCAAAAACTGTTTGCAGAAAAGCTGGCTCTCTCATACAAATTAATGCATTGCAGAGGGTGAAAAATTCTGGTGCCCCAAGCAGCAACACGAGGGGAGCCAGAAAGCTCCATTCATGTGTCAAATTTTTGCCTAAATTGCAACTTTCAAATTCACTTGGCACAAGATCAGTAGAGGTTTCTATATGCCCTCACAATTTCAATCACAATATGCATACTCTGGCATATGTGAATAAACTGTGAGCCTGCAGGCAGGTGAAAACTGAGAGGAAGAGAAGTGGTAAAAGAACAAAAATGGGACTGAGTGGGAAGGGGTGGAATTTATTGATAAAGAGTGACCCAGACTGCAAAACGGTCCAGAGTCAGCAAGGGTATGGGAAACTGAATTCCAGGGAGGACACCAGCCTGGAAAAGAGCCTGAGACTAGAGACTGGGATTGTCAGGGAGAAGAGATGAAAGTGGTCACACTTCCTAGCGAAGCTTCACCTGTAACTTTGCCATCCTCGTTACACAAGTTAAATACACAATATAGCAAAGGTACATGGATCTTTGGTCAACCCAAGAAAGTAACGGCCTCATAGGACTTCCTTACATTGTTTTCTTGTTTGGATTTTCTTTTTCCTTTTACTGGGACAGTTGTGTAGCTATTTCACCTTATCCTAAAAGCCAGACTAGGAACACTGCTCCCTGTTCACTGTTCTTGTGCTCCCTTCCCCCTCATCTGGAGTCTGGCCATGTAAAGGAGCATGTGATGTTTTATATCCTGAAAACTAATGCAGAGATGTTAGAAATACTGTCATAATTGTTTGAAGAAAACTGCTAGCCTTTCCAGAAGGAGAGGGGAACAGCAGGAGGGTTCTTTTTTTAATGTAAGTTTAATTATAATAGCCATGTAGCTCAGCATCATCAGAGCATAAGTTGCAGCTCCCTGTTTATGATACACCTGCCAAGAGGAATTTCAGATTCCTTAAGATGTGTGTCTAATAACTGGTGTCAGTCCCTAAAGGCACAGGCCTTCTGCTCCATATCCTTTTCCAATTCAACTTGTTCATTTTTTATTGAACTATGAAAACACATAGCAAAAAATCCTTTAAAATTAATAACTTATACAATGAGGTAAGATTAATGAAATGCTTTATAAAACAGCTTTTCAGTGACGAGCTTAATGCTGAAGTTCACAAGTTTTGAATTTTGAAATTCACAAAATAAATCATTTTTGTTTACTCACATTGGATTTATGCTCTCAGTAATGGTAACCTTCAGTGGATGTGCAGATACTCAATAGAAGAACAAAAGAGCCAACAGACGGAGCTTCATACAATTCTTTAACAGCTCTCACTAATTTTTTTTTGTTAAATTAAGTGATTTTTCAGGGTTATTTGTGAATGTATCAACAATATTCTGTTTAGTATGTGATAGAATGTTTTTTCATACCCATGAGTAACATACCTAAAATTTTCAAGGCCGGTTGTAGTGCAGCTATAGTAGCTTGAAAGGAGCCTCAAAATATTTTATATCTGGAAGCTGCTTTTTTTCCCTCTCTCTCTCTACTTTTTCACTGACTATCTAGACTATTGCAGAAACACCTCCCAGGCATGTTATTGTAGAGTGTCTGGTGGGTGTGTGATAGTCAGTTGTGGCTGTTACTATTGTAGGAGTGCTGGGCAGCAGTTTTGGATTGTTTTATTGACTGTGTGCCAGTCTTCAATCTGGTGCTAAACTTAGATGCCTGTTGTCAGTGCTACTATTCCCTTGAGTATCACTTGCAGGATTAAGTATTACATGCGTGATGTTACACAAATTGTTTGGTTTCTGCAAAGCTTAGTGAGCACTCTGGAACGATGCTCTGAGATCCCACAGAGGCCTTTGCTTAGTTTTAACCCTGCTCTAAATCACAAGAAACATCTACCAAGATACCAGTGGTGTAAGTCACAACTTAAAAGAAAACCAGAAGCAGGATCAGAAAAAATTTCCAAAACAAATGCCAATTTTATAGTAATTCAATTACAACCCTGTGGTGTGGAGGATAGGAGAGAGAGGTTGGAAATGTGTGACTCCTCTCACAGACCTTTTCTGGTAACACTGTGTCTCCTGGAGACCATAGTACACAAAGAAAGCCAGGGTAAAGTTGTAAGCTGGTTGGTTTTCCCTGCTTTTCTTTTCATCAGTGCTTACCAAGTTGTCTGGTTCCATTTCTTCAACTTCTCACTCCCTTCTGTTCAAAAATATAATGTTCTCTTCAAATATAGAAGTTAAATTCCAGCTATAGACAAGAAGTATCTTTCTTCAGAGGTCAATGATGGAGCTGTAAAGTCTTCCAAACAGTAATAAAATATATGCAAAACTTTAGGTCTTTTTTCTCTGGTTTTGTTCTGCTGAGCAGTTCTACATACGCTGTCTTGAAATCTGCATTTCTTTTCCAGATAAAGTCCCCTGCTGGTACATCCCTGAATGCTCTCTCCACTTTGAATAAGATACTCTGATTTTTTAGTTCTGTTACTGTTATTTAGATATCGCAATAGTAGTACACCTAATATCTAAGCAAGATACTCCTGAGACAACGTATTTAAACACAATTATTATGCCACAACTTTCTGTTTTTAGACATCTAAATAAAATATCTAATATCCAAGAGTGTAGAGGTAAAATTAAGAGGTTGTGAGCCAATACTGTTTAGGTGTTCAAAAATCTAAGAAGCTTAACTTCAGATATATCCAGTTGATAGCGCTGGCCCTGCGTTTTCTCCACAAAGTGAGCAAGATGTGGAAGAAGAAATATGGATACTCAAAGGATGAGAAAGAGAAGTATTAATTTTTCTGCCATTCTTATGATTACGCCATTGCCTTTTCCTACCCATTGATATTGTTACAGCAGCACAAATATACCCTGTTGTCCGTTCACCAGGAAAAGAGCACGCTAGCATCAGCAGGGAGCCTTTGTGCCACGAGGATACGCAGCTCAGCTGCCAGGGCCCTGTGGGAAGGGAAGAACATCATCAAGGAAAACTACAGCCATTTTGCACAAGCCAGCAGACCTACACTTACCAACCTGAAAAGCATTTTGTTATCCTCCTAAACTTAATGCTAAGAATTGCTAGGAATGTTTTGGGAGTGACAAAGCTGAACTTATTGATGTGAACAACCATTTGGGAAAATAAACAATTGATTGCATGGTAAATGTCATAAATATCTCATAGTTGTTCTCTGCTTAAATTTAGTAATAAAAATCTGAAGTTACCTTACTTAAATACAGTTTAATACTGTTTCGTGCAGTCAGCGTTAAGCTTTAGATGAGCAGAAAGGTGCTACTGCATCATGTCCGCACCTCGAATACTGTGTTCAGTTCTGGGTCCCTCACCACAAGAAAGATGTTGAGGCTCTGGAGCGAGTCCAGAGAAGAGCAACAAAGCTGGTGAAGGGGCTGGAGAACAAGTCTTACGAGGAAAAGCTGAGAGAGCTGGGGTTGTCTAGCCTGGAGAAGAGGAGGCTGAGAGGAGACCTCATTGCTCTCAACAACTACCTGAAAGGAGGTTGTAGAGAGGAGGTTGCTGGCCTCTTCTCCCAAGTGACAGGGGACAGGACAAGAGGCAATGGCCTCAAGCTCTGCCAGGGGAGGTTCAAGCTGGGCATCAGGAAAATTTTTTTCACAGAAAGGGTCATTGGGCACTGGAAGAGGCTGCCCAGGGAGGTGGTTGAGTCACCTTCCCTGGAGGTGTTTAAAAGACGGGTGGATGACGTGCTAAGGGGCATGGTTTAGTGATTGAGAGGAATGGTTGAACTTTATGATCCTGTGGGTCCCTTCCAACCTAGTGATTCAATGATTCTGTGATTCTATGATTCTATGTCAGTGCCAGAGGCAGTGCGTGGCAGAGGGCCAGGGGCCAGCTGGACCCATCTAGGGACAATGCAGCCCATCATGGTAAAAAGATGAATGGACTGCTGGGGAGAAGCAGACTTTGGCAGACACAGGCTCATGCTGCCTCTTTGGGACCTGCTTGTCAATCCAGCACAGAGTCTCCAGAGAGGCTTGAACCTGATCCAAGCAGGCAATGGGGTCTATGCAAATACAGTCCTCTGATTAGTACTGCTGGACCTGCTTTGTTTAAGGGTTGAAAGGTGAGAAACCAAGTGCTGGGGCTGAGCATGACACACATTGGGCAGCTGCTGCAGACTCAGTGGGAGGCAGTGCCTGGTACCCCTACAGGGCTTGTGGAGGCTCGCTATGGGCCCCCAAAACATCCCCCAGCTTTTCCACAAGGTTTTCAGGAGGGGGTATCAAAAATCTGGGGAGTGGCTGGAAGGAGAAGAGGGAGAAGTGGGAAGTGGAAAGAAAACAGGGATTGCAGGTGGCAGAGGAGCATCAATGGGAGTAGAAACCAGAGCAAAGCCTGTACAGAGGTGGAGTCAGAGAAGGTGAAGCATCGCAGCAAAGTGTGGAGAGCTGGAGGAGAAATCAGGAATGGTCTGAAAGCCCGTGCATCTCTGGTAGTGAACAATAGGGAATCTTAATGAGATGTTTTAGTTACTACAGGAACATGAGCTTAAGGTTTAAGACATTTAACTTATAGGCATATATTTAAAATAATCACTGGTTTTACAGGCATCGATTTGTACCAGTTAATATCTGTGCCAGGAAAATAGAGGGTATTTTTTAACAGCCTGCTCCTCAATCTGAAAGCCTTGACATGTGAACAAGCTACTCCTAGAATAAAGGTTGCCAGAAGGCAATAGCTAAATTCAAAACTGCACCAGTGTGGCTGTAGATATATTTAATAAAATCAAGCCACACCTCTATTTCTTCCATTTTATCCAAGGTTCTTTAGACTTAACCTGAACTAGTTCAAATCTAGATGGACTTGCTTTAAATACAATAAGAAATGCCCGTGGGTCAGCTGGATTTTGTGTCTGCCAGCGGCAGAAGCACACAAATTACCCTAATTAGATGCTTGTGACCCTCAGAGTTAAGTCTGGTAAATGGGAATGTTTTTCCTTATAAAGTAAGGTGGCTGTATGTGTGCTTATTCATGCTGGGAAGATATCCTCCAGGACCCTGAATATAAGGTGAAGTGGCAGAGGTGCACAGATCTGCAAATGCCTGGTGCATCCTTTCATATGCTGATGGCTTTTAGCTGGTAGCCATACTCTAAATAGACAGACTGCATAGTGAAAAAGCAGTTATAAAGAGTTGGAGAAAATCATCTTTTTTTAAGTTTTGTTGACTTTTTTCACACGTAGCATTTTCCATGACTGCTTAAAGCTGTGAGAAAAAACGAACCTTGCTTATTAAAAATGTGTGTTTCTGAAGGGATACACATATCCAATATAACCTTCATTACGATGCTTCTAATTAACCAATCTGCTACACAATAAAGTATCTAGCTCTCATCAAAATCAACACTTTTCAGTTATTAATAGATTAAAGGAAGAATGTTAATTTCTTCAAGCTCCATTTCATGTGGTCTCATTACTTTGCAAGCCAGATGGTAGCAGGGCCAGACCTGTCAGCAGGCACCAGGAGGAAGAATACACTCACCAAGTGCCAAGCTGCAAAACACACAGCATCTGAAAACCTACACTCTGGAGTGGCTGCTTACAGTTCCTGGGAATTGTGCCTCAGAGAGCAGAAGAAATCATGAATAGATCTAATTTTGGTTGATTTTTCTCACCTCTCCCACTACAGTACCTGACATCGTGTCCAAAATAACGGTGGTGTGTGCCTCCAGCTGTGAAGGAGGTAGCTCTCCATTCATTTTAGGTAGCCAACTAATTGCCTTTTTCCTTATGCTGACGGATTTTACCGTCTCTTCTGAATTGGCTGTGGTGATGCCAAGTTGGAAGAGATGCTGCTGTCTACATAAAATTTGCTAGAGGCTTTCTTCCTGCAGTATAAGTCTTAGAAGTAAGAGAAAAACATTTTGTCATGCTTATCAGTCAAAACTAGGCTTACACAGCAGTAAAACCCAAAAAAAGAAGTTCACCTCCATTTACAGGCTGGGTAAAATGGCTTTCACTCTGAAATCTTAAGAGGATTTTTTTTCCTCCTCTTGGAAATAACATAAAGAATTAGAGGTTTTGAAAGAGAATCACCATTAAAACTTCTGGAAAAAAAACAAACCCAAAACCATCTGGTTTTCACAAAATCTTTCCAAGATTTTTAATTTTAATCAGAAAAAAAATGCAAAATTTTAATTTCACAAGAAAGTAAAATTTGAGAAAGGTTTTCTCAAGTTCCTTTATCCGTCTTTGAAACTACACAGGGAAGGTAGTTCAGAGTAACACAAGACTGGGTCAGGCTACCTTTCCATAATGGGCAGAACAGAAGATTCTGAGGGCATTCTGGAAATAAGTTGTTGAAACTTTCCATTGGGAATTCTGCCATCTCTCCCAGTAGCCTGTAACTGCCATTTTCTATTGTTAAATTTGCAAGGTTTTCCTAAAGTCAAATCTAAATCTTCTTTGCTACAAATTAAGCAAATGTTGTCTTATCCTTCTCCATGCTTAATATCCAAAGAATGCTTTATTTACAAGCTCAAATTTTCTAAGTTTCTTTCCTTCTTGTTCTTCTGCTCTGAGTTTTCCTCAACCATTCTGGGGGCTTTTCCCAGCTTACCACTGCATCCATGATTGATTTTTTTCAAGTTCTTCACCACTGAAAAACAAAACTAATTTAAAGTAAACTGGAATGTTTATCTTTTCCTTAAAATAACAAAAGAAAGAAAGTGTGAACACCTTCCAGAAAAGGTGAATTAAGTAATTTTCCATTTTTAATAGAAAATTTCCTTAGATTAAGAGTCTGTACCATCCCAAATCTCACTAAATCTATGACTGTAAACACAGAGTCTAATATTTTTGTGAAACATCACAGTGAAAAAGCTCTGAATGAGAGCAGGGCAAAAGCATACCATAGTTTGGGGAAACCTGTGGGGGAAAAAAGCATCTGTTTTGGTCCTCCTCTTTTCCCCATATTTTTTATTTTTTTTGGCAGTGGAAAGGAGAAGTAATAATTTCCTTGTGTGTCTGTAGGACAGGGCTGCTGGATCAGGGTGATGCAGGTAGGACCTACCTGGCTCCATTCCACTGCAGCCTGCAGCCCTGAGCGGCCAGTGACCACTACAAGTTGGTGAACTAGTAACATTAAAACTAATGGCAGGCAGAGTTAAAATCAATCTGCTGTCTCTAATTATAGAGTCGGGTTATTGAGTTTAAATATAAAAGGCTTTCACACAAACTCATGTGTATGATAGCCTTATGTAATTAGATATTGTAGAAGACATAAATTAATAGTAATGAAGGCTATTTTAGAAAGGCCAGCTAAAATTTCCCAGAAAATGAATTGAGAGAGGAAGAATAGAGGCATTGATGGGGAATTTATCAGGGAGAGAGAAAAAAAAAAAAAAAAAGCCCTATCCTTCATCTGAATAATACTGAGGAAGGGAAAGCAAGTAGCAATATCAAAATGGTAGTCCATCAAGATGCAGATATCAAATCCTACTGTTTTTAGGAAACAATGTAAGTCCCAGTTGGAACGACACATAGTAAAAAAAAGAACTATTATTGCCACTCTGTACAAAAAAAAGTTGTTCCTGCAACTTTGTTTTTTCCTTCACCAATCTATGTTTCTCATCAAAGCAGGAGATGTCAAGTTTAAGACCTAGACTGCTATATTTGTTAAAACTTACAAGCTTTCCTAATGGAGATTCCGTAGAGAATGGATAGATGAGCAAATGCAAGAAAGGCCAAACCTTGCCATAGGCTCACAGGTCTGGAAGGTTCCCTATATGGTCTGTTGATCATCTGCAAAGGAAAATCAGCTATAACCATGCTTTTCCTGAGAAAGGCTAATTTAATCACTTTAAACTGTTCTTAGATATCTCCAGTAGTAGAGGAGTTGCAAATTTCCTTACCAATCTATTCTAATCCATTTCCCATTTTCAAGTGCACACATACAAGATACATATTTTAACGCATGATAAAACATTCTTGTAGCAATTCAAGTCCATTGTTCCTTTTTCTATTTATTCCTCCATATATGTCTCCATTCCTCACTGCAATTGTGTTGAGCATTGCTGCCATTTATTCCCTTATTGTCTGGCTTAGACAAGCCTTGTTCATTCACTTTTTCCTCATACATTACATTTTCTAGAGCTTGGTTATCCTTGACACTCAGCTTGCCATCCATGTCTAACATTACCTTGAACTTGTTCTTCTCAGATATGCATTTATTTGAAGGGCAAGGCAGGGTGCTGAGGCTAGTTCAGTCACAGCTTTTGCCTCAGGAGATTTGGGCTATGTCTAACATCAGGGTAGACTGAATTCCTTCCTGGAAGCAAGTTGCTTTTCCTCTAAATGCCTCATTTCCTTAAAAACTGGTACTGTAATTTGCCTTTGCTCCTACAGGTGAGATAAGAAGACAAACGCAGAACTGTCTGCTACAAAAAAAAAAAAAAATTCCCCAGTGCTCAACCAGTTTGCTGGAAAATGACAGGACAGATGAGTCAAGGTGCTGCATTTGCCTTACTTCTCTTCAATGGGGCTTCTGTGGTCAATTATTACCTTTCAAACAATGAGTATTTAGTGGGATCTCTCAAATCCAGCATCCCATTTTCATAGTATCAATAATGAAAAAGGTTTGCATTTGAGGTTCTTCATTTTTTTCCCCAGAAATTATGAATGTGAAAAGCTTAAAGGATTTGAAAAAGTCACTGAGGAATATGGATGTGTGAGTGTTGAAGAAAGGCGACTAGAGAGACACCTAGGGAGTAAAAGCACTAGACCTGAAGCATTTCATTCGCAAAGTCTCGCAATATCCAGGCTGAGTTGGAATATGATTACTTTCTATAGGTGCAACGTAGAAGGAAGAAGTCAGGAAAAAAAGAGTTGCTTAAGTTAACAGGTATTTACAGTCTGTGAACAATATTGAACTGAGAATGAACTTAAGCTAGACAGTAGCGATGTCTCCTACCATCAGAAAAAATATGTTTCTGAATTGCTTTCTTGCAGAAATAGCAGGGGAAAAAAAACAACCTCTAAGTAATTCCAAGATGAACTGAGATAATTTTATGAAAAGACAGCAGTAAAAAGGACTTCATAATTAAGGATGATGTTTCCAATCCTTCTCTCCTGTTTCTATGTGGATCAACCTTCATTTTGTGAAACAATGAAACATTTTCACTTCTAGCAGCAAACAAGTTGAGAAAAATACAATACCTAAATAATTCTGAGAATTCTCATGAACAGTCCAAGGCCTTTCCACATGAAATTACAAAGAAAAACTCAGTTAACCACTTTCCCCCTCCTTTAAGCTGCTGGATAGCCCAATAATTTGCACTTTTGATGCTTAATAACTTACTTCAAAGGCATTCCATCTGTAACTTGCAAGTTAGCAATTAACTGCAACAGGCTGACATCTCTAATATGCAGTGCTAAGTCTCCAGAGCTGTGCAGGTCTGGTCCAAATTGTGGCCCTCAGACCCAATCCTCTAGCATCCAGGCCAGAGAGTCTACTGAAACTTAGTGACTCTTTCCTTTCCTGCTTGTGTGAATTTCCTATTAAACGTACTGCCTGAGTACAGGTACAGAGTGCACACAGATAAACAAGCTAGAGAGCACCTGTGTTTCCCAGTTTAGATTTATACGAAGATGTTGAGTAAGGGCAGATGTTAAGGAAAACAGGAGGGGTATTATGCAGTTCCTACATTGCATACCTTCTCTTTGACCTTGGCAAAGTTTCCTCAGCTGATTTTCTGTAAAATGATTGTGGTAATTGTCCAGGTTTACAAGATAAGAGCTGGAGAAAAAGCACATCAAAGATCACAGGAAGAGGAGTGTTTTTCAGTACAAGAAGGTAAGAACCACATATAGTTGAGTTTCACCTACACAAGTAACTTACTAGTAGGTGGAAAGATTTGTTTTGTCAATAAATGACCATTAATTCTCTATTGAAATATAATGCAAGTGTAATGAAGGATAAAAACCTTAGCTCCAGAAAAGGTAGCAGGAGTTTGGCTGCTCACAGGAATAAGCTAGAAGATTTAACTGTAAATTTAAAGAAGAAAACATTTTAGAAAACCCGGACTGCTATAAAGTCCAGATTACCCATTTAAGGTCACTGAAATTTAAACTTCTCTGCCTTTGCCTAGTCTAATCACAACTATATTGCCCTTCAGTCCTTCAAGGAGCACTTGATGAAAATGTTCTCACAAAAGGGATATCCCTCTAGCTTTTCACTGGAAGAGTCAAAGCAAGGTGCAAATCTTTAGAAATTCAGTGTTAGATCCTTGGAAGTGAATTATCCTTTCCTGTTGTTTTTATGTGTTCAGAAGCAGCTGCTGCAGTCTGACCTCTGGTGGACTGGGAGTGTTGGAAAGCTGTGGGGCATCACAGGGAAGAGTTTTAGGCAGCTCTGTAGAGAAGCCTGGAGCTGGAGAGTGAGGGCTAATTGCTTTATTCTGGTACGGCCTCCTTAAATAAACAGGCTTTTTCTTTCTGTCTTCTGGTCCTAAATTTGCTCCCTGGGAGTCCCTCAGGATGCTGAGTGAGAGGCACATCTGCCCTGAATGTGCTGCCCTCCAGGCCACCACCAGAGCCCGGAGTCCTTTGGCAAACTCAGCTCTGCTGTTCACAGTTGTTTTCCTTTCCTGTAAAGATTGACTGTGAATTTTAATAAGTTGCCTGGCATAGAAGAGGATTGTCAGTCTTTTTTCACTAAGTTAATATTAGTGTGCCTGTTAAAATGGGACAAGTTCAATACAAATGAGCTGGGTTTCCAAGATAAAGCAAGCCAAGAGATTTCAAAGGCATCTCATGCAGGCTTATAGGAAAAAAAATCCTTGCTGTACTTACCTTCCAACATTTAAATCCCTTTTCCGATCCCGTAACCCATCCTCTTGTTGTGCAGTCCAAGAGAAACAAAAGGCATCAGAGAAGCTGTTTATCTAGCAAGTTTGATAAAGATTTGTCTTTATGATGGTTGAAAAAGTTGACCAAAGTTGTGCATTCTTTCATCTGCCACAGTGATGAAGTCACCACCAGGTCCATAAAATACTGGTGGAATTCTCATTAAGTTATTCAGGCTTATTCTGAGATTTTAAGTTTCCTTGAGCTGTTTCAGCAGGCAGATATTTCAGATGGGCCAACAGAGCCAAAAATGCAGGAAAAAAAAAAAAAAAGAAATGTTCACATGTAAAAGGTTAAAATAGCAGTCTAGTAGCAAAGCATATGTCAAATAGTTTCAAGGATCGATCTCTCAAAATGCTCAATGCATGGGCTATTAGCAGTGGTGACTAGGTTGTGCTTTTACAAGGAGTTCCTCACGGATCATTGCTTACTTAGTACTTAATGATTTCATCCATGACTTCACATAAAAACCCTAGCATTGACACAAATGCCAGCGGAATGGTAAACAACAGTGAGACAGGATAGCCAGATATTCTAATTAATGAAAAAAACACACAGAGCCATATGTGTAAAACAAAGACAGTCGTTGAAGAGAGATGGGAATATGAAACTTCCTGATAAGGCTGTAACTTCTCCTATGAAGGCAGGCTTTTTGTCCAGGCACTCTTCTGCACTTTCCAGTCTGTTTTTTGCAATGCAGCGGCACAGCTTCAGAGGACCAGCATTTCAGATTAGACTGCAGTCAGAAGAGTAGTTTCTCAAAACATTGAAAAAATGGATTTATACCTACCACACTGACCAGAAGTTAGTCTTTTGCTTCCAATGAAAGTGTCTGAACACCAGGTGGCTGTGGAAGAGGAAGGTACTTTCTCCTCCAGCTTTAATATGTAGGCTTTTTGAGGCATTGGGGCTGTCCAGTGTCAGAAAGATGCTAAGTCAGAAAGAGCCAATACTTCCTCTTGAAGGATTAAGAGGAGAGTGTTGATTTTTATTTTAAACCTAATATCAGTAAGAATAATTGCTAAAGTCTGTGTTCAATTCCATGTACAGCAATTTGAAAGCTTGAGAAAACACTTGTATAACACCTTTGCATCCAGCTACCAGGAAGAAAGCTAAGATGCCCTGACTATAATTTATTGATATGTCTTTACAAACAATGTGCTGCATATTAAAAGGTTGCTTAAGAGCTAGTAGCTCCTTTTAGCTACAATCTCTGTCATTTTATAAGAGTAGATGCAATTTTCTAAACAAGATACAGTATAAGTTGTTCGGGACACTAGCACTACTGTTGCTATGAAGTTACTACATTTATTCTGGCTTTACAACCCTTTTCTGACCAACACTATTTATTTTTGGCCACTTAGGTGGGCTTATTTTGGTAGCTGCAAGTTTTTTTCATTCAGGCACTTTTCAGGAAGAACTTTTATTTGTTTGAAGGGGTGATGGTGCCCCATACCTGTAATGGATGCACTCCTCCTGTTTGAACTAATGGACCTTTGGTCCAGGCAGATGCTTGGCAAGTACTCCTAACTGAAGTTAATACTGTGGTGTGAGGCTGTCGGTGAGAATTCAGCACTAAAACAAAAATAACTGGAGACTGGGCTGTTAAGTCTCAGAAGCTGCATTAACAGAGCAGAAAATGTGACTACAAATCAACCACTTGCTATAAATATCTGGAGCTGAGCCCTCCCTCCATAGCAGCTCGCTGCGTGGCAGTATCTCCCATTGAGCAGGGATGCCTCTCAAGGTTAATCCTTAAGGCTGAGAGATCCCTTAACTGACACTAGACACCAATGTGTTGGTGTCATTTTTTGTATGCATGTAACACTTAAGATGCACATTGTAAGCTTATGTGATGATTGTTGTATCCCATATTAACTTTAAGTGTGCTAAATAGTGTTGACTGCTGACCCATCTGTACTTTTAAAGTATTTTGCATACATAAATTTACTGATTAGAACTCAGTAAACAAACTGCTAAATCAGATCTATCTGAGTGATCTCTGACTCTTCTGTGACAAAATCTTACTCTTAAGGTTACTTTATGGTGGTATGCGCTGATGTATATGTAATACTCACAGAGGTTTTCCTGACATACCACAAAAGCACAGAGAGCATTTTTTAAACCGTGAAGTGTGGCTGCTTGGCCTTAGACTACCACTCTGCTAGCCTTAAATAACTCTCAGGAAGCCTTCTGTCTTTTCTGGTGACACTAGTATGCTCTTGTTCTTATCCACATTTTCTGTCAAAATGCTTTAAGGAAATATGAGGGTTTGTATCTTGCGACCCCCTTCAGTTTAGCACAAACTGGATCATGGTGTACAGTTCAGCTGAGTAATAAAATATAATGTGATTGGCAGGCGGTATTAGAGCAGGCCACATCATTACAGATCCTCTTTTAACCCAGTTTAACAAGTTGCTCCTGAGAAGTTATTTATCTAGCTGTCAACATTTTGTTGTTGAGATGACAGCGATCAAATCTCTGCTAGATCCTAATCTGATTCTTCTTACTCCACCTTCAAGTGTTTGAGAGCCTCATATAAGCAATATCACTTTTTGTCAGCAAAATTATTTGTGTGACATGGATTATTTTCTGAAACATATAACAATGTATTTTTTTTTAATATCTGCAACAATAATTAGCGTGAGATAGGAGCAGAATAAATAGCAGGCAATAGTAAATAGTGGGGTGTCTAAATGGTTGCTATGTTGAGCACACTGATCTGTATACAAAATAGGAGTGTATTTCACAATTATGAAACTGAGCAACATGTTCCCAGGTGCACAGGTGTCTCAGCAGTAAATTATTAGTCAGAGACTGATGTTCTTAGGGTGTCCTGGGGAGAATTCACTACCTAGCAGAGTGCCAGACCCATCTCTTGTATGAAGTTATAAGAGTTTTCTTATGTCTCTTGATGCTGGGAATTGGGGAAGGAAAAGCTATATATTATCTGTCAGGCAGACTCCACCTCAACTTGAATGGTACTCTGAATTGTGAAACTCTTGTCCTTAAATCATAGAATCATAGAATCATCAGGTTGGAAGAGACCCATGGGATCATCGAGTCCAACCATTCCCACCAATCTCTAAACCATGCCCCTCAGTATCTTATCCACCCGCACCTTAAACACCTCCAGGGAAGGCGAGTCAACCACCTCCCTGGGCGGCCTATTGCAGACTAATGGAAATTTTGTATTTTATCTTCTCCAACCCCCAAGTCCTAGACGACCTTGCAACTCTGTCATGCCATGCTGTTTTATACAGGACAGTGAAATTACTTTGAAAACTCTTGTATTTATTTGCAGACTACTTTGCAAGAATGTTATAAAGCATAATTAAAACATGAAATATATCTGGAATTTTCATTGAAGTAAAGTTTATAATGTTACTTGGAACACGTGAATAATTTTTTAATTGTGAGAAGCTTAATATTTTAGGCCTGAGACATAGTTAAATTAAAACATTCCACCTACTGAGTTCAAAATTATTCATTTAATATGTTATCTGTCTCTTGGGCTATTTGTGAATACTAGCACATCTCATTCCTGCGAGGGAGCCTAAAAGCAAGTTCCATTTCAAATGTGAGTACTTAAAGGTAATAGTCCTGATTCTCATCTCGGATCACTGAAGCATGTTCTTCTAGTGACAAAAATGTTAAATTTTGATATGCAGTATATTGGTGTCAGAATGGAGCCAGCTGGTATATTTGAAGATATTCACAAAAGTGTGAAAATATTGCCTCTGGTGGGGAGAGAGCCAACATAATCAGCTCTACATCTAATTGTCTGTTTCAGACAATCAGTATATCCCAGCAGTCAGAGCAACTGCATGTGCCCGTGGGCAAATAGATGCTCCCTGTACTGAGCCACAATGAATGCCTGGGCCTGAGCTCATCAAGCGTTGCTGACTAGAACCAGAACCACTGCTGAAAATGTCTTTCTTACACTTCTCTGTTGAATGATAAACTTCATGCAGGGCTGTACCTCTAGGACACCATGCCATGCATTTCCCATCATGTCATCTCAAGCACATTCATCTATTTATAGAAAGAAGGCAAATTCATGCTTTTATTCTCATGCAGCTTCCTTGCTAATTCTGCAAAGTCTGGATCTCCTACATCTGTTCAGTGCAATTTTTTCCTTACTGGAAGATGATGTTGTAAATAATAATAATAAAAAAAGACAATTATGTCTTCTCTATCCCTCTTCTAACAGGCTAACGACACTTTACGCAAACAAATATAATTTTAAAGTTTTTCTTCACAAAAGCTGAGTGTGACAGACTCACCTTTTCTGGAAATCCCAGTTTTTTCAGACTCTCTCTTCACCACAGCTGTACTTTCTATATGTTGAGGGGATCTTGACACTCAACTCTTCTTTGGGTTTATTTTTGGATATCATATTTTAGAGACTAGCATTTTTGTGTGCAAAAGCAAAATGTGTTCTTTTCTGATTCCCTTCAAGTGGGTTGACTTTCTGCAATGATCTTAATAAAGTCTGTGTTTCATATAAAAAAAATTCTGTATCACTCCCCTTATCTCCTCATTACAGCAGTCTCACGTTTTTATATTATTTTGTCCCTCTTGTTAATGAATCAATTTGGCTTCATATTTTGAAATAGTTATTTATGAAAGTGAACAGCTTTGAAATTCTTACTAAAACATTAATTTCTCTGCATCTTTTGCTGGCTTCCTTTGCAATTGCACTGTAGCTTTTATATAATTAAAAGAATAATACTTCTACATTTTTTTGTACATTGAATGAGAAGGAAGCTTGTCTTTCTCACTATAGAATATTTTTGAGAAATATATTGATTTCTCTCATTTTTAAAACTACAAATGTAAGCTATGTGGTGTTTTTCATGGTGTATATTTAGTTAGGGCATTTTGGCAGAAACTTCTGCATTTCAGAGCAACACATCTCTGTCTAAATGGGTGAAGGAGATATTGAGATAAAAGCTGATTGTGAAATGTAGAATTAAAGAAAAGATCTATTAAAGCAATTGGACAAATAAAGGTTATTTCCCATGGATATGTGCCTTGCATTTGGACTCTGTGGTATCCCACAGTGCTCAAATCTAGACATAGTACTTTGCAGAAAACTGCCCTAAAGCAGGCTCTGAAGCAGGCACAACAGGAACTGCCCTGTTACCCCTACTGGGGTGAGTTACTGTGCTCTAGAAAACACATGCCCTAAGGAGGAAACTAGAACAACACACTCTTGGGAAAAGAGATTCTGGTCCATGGCCCTTGCTATAAGGACAGCTGTCTGCTTAGTGTGGAAGTTGTGGAACAGTCTTTTCATCAGTGGGCAATGTGATGAGAACTGTGAAGCTTAAGTTATAAGTGAGTTATATTTATGAAAATCTGTTTTATTCTGTAGTTACAGTGGTGGTATAGCCAGGTTTCAGGGATGTGCCTCTGTACACACTCCAGACATTAATTCCCTGGGTAATCAAGAACCCTGCAGCCAATTATTTGCCTCAGTGAGATAATAGACTAGTTTGACCAGGGACTGGTATGAAATAGCTGCTTGATGTAGGTCCTCCAGAGCCAAGTGTGTGACTGGCTGTACCAGGAACACTCCAGATGGGAACTTCAGAAAGTTCTGGAGATTCTCCGCAGGAAACAATTTGTATACTCAAATGTGTTGATTAGCTTCCTGGCTGGAGTGTCCTAGGAATGCCCAAGCTAGTTTTGCTGTAGAACTGATCAACACGTACATAAATAAGACACTGGCAAATAGTTGAAATTGTTCCTGCAGCTACAGGTATGGGCACATAACCAATACTTTTAAATGTAGTTAAGATATGTAAGAGTTGATTATCTTATCTATGTACAAAACATGCTGGAGTGGTCGCCTGCGACCAAGAGCCAATCACATTAGAACATAGCAGAGCAGCAGCTCCAGGAGCCTTAGACCACCCAAAGACATCATTGCAAGGACTCCTGTGACAGAGATTCCCATTGTCACCAGGCAGCAGCTGGCAGACATGTTTGAGAGATCTGATTCCTTAAGCAAGTGTTGCTGTATGTTAAGATACTGATACATTTTTTCCTTTTTCAACAAGCTTTCTGTCCATGACTTTGCAGAAGCTAGAAAGTCAAGACCTGTAATTGACTTTGTGAATCTTGCATATCTTTTCTGTACTATCATTTGGCTTTAACACATTTGAAAATACTCTGCTTCTACTAGGTTATCTGGTAGAGGTTTCAATATCTTCTGGGTGTTAAGGGCTAGTGGTTTGAGACTTTCCAGGCTGAGGAGGATCTTTTTCCCACCATCTGGTGAATGCTCTGATGAAGAAGTTCTTCTATAAAAGATGGGTCTGATCATATTTTCAAACAAAAGTAGTCCTTAGAAAATTGTCACTTAAGTTAATTTGCTTAAAATCCCATGTAGATCTAGATGGAAATAGGTGTCAAGTATTTAAACAGAGCAGAACTCCCACTTGGATTGGCTTCATAAGTTCTTAGTTGTGTTTAAGTGGGGGCGTCTCTTACTTAATACTCAACTTCTAGTCTCAGTTAGTCATTTAGATTCTCTCTACTATCAAAAGAAAGAAATGTGCAAGTCTAGGATATAGTTCATTCTACTTCAAAAGGAGGTGTCCATTTGTCTCCATTGATTACAAATCTATGTTTGGGTAGCTAGACTAGATGCTCACATTTGCTTTTTAGATATTGAAAGTCAAGCAAAATTTGCTCACAGGTTCTAAGGTTGTGTAAGCAAGAACATTGTGTCAGCAGGTCAAGGGAGGTGATCTTCCCTCTCTACTCAGCCCTAGTGAGATCTCTGTAGTGCTGTGTCCAGTCCTAGGCTTCCCCATACGAGAGAGACAGGAACGTACTGCAGAGAGTCCAGGAAAGGGCCACAGCACTTGGAACAGCTGACACACAAGGGGACGTTGAGAGAGCTGAGACCAATCAGCTGGAGAAGAGAAGGGTCTCGAGGGGTGGGAGGGACTATTATCAAAGTGTATAAATACCCTATATGAATGGAGAGAGTAAAGAAGTTAAGAAGACTGAGTCACATCCCTCTCAGTGGTACTCAATGACAGGAAAAGGGGCAGGTAATGGGCAGAAATGGAAATAAAAGACATTCTGTTTTAACATAAGAAAAAAAGCTTCTCCTCCCCACCATTCTGTGAGTGGTTATACACTAGCATAGGCTGCCCAGAAATGTTGTAGCATCTGCATCCTTGGAGATATCCAAAATCTGACTGGACACAGCCCTCAGCAACCTGCTGTAGTTGACCCTACTCTAAGGGTCAGATTCTGTGGAAATTATTCCAATTCATGGCATCTACATTTAGTCTAGTAAGCCTTCTTGTATCTGCTTCTGTTTATTTTTGTAGCTTTTCCTTAGTCTTAAAGAATGTGCCAGATCTGTAGCATAATATTTCAAGAAATAGTTCTCATTTCAAGGATCCTTATGATTATCTTGCATTCAATTTCCCATACAAATTATCAAAAATAATGAACCTGAAAAAGTTGTCTAATATTTAAGAAATTTGTTTCATCTTAGGAAAAAATAGATTTTTGCTTGCAAATCTGAACATGTCTGTAAATGAGAGTCTTGTACCTGAATAATTGCACTACACAAGTTAAACTTACATGATCTTTCCACAGAGCTTTATCTTGAAATCCTTGCTCAGGTGAGAGAAATTTCTAACTAAAGATTGAGAAGAACCGACTTTGAAGATATAGTGCTATGTCATGTAAATGTGAAATATTAACTGTACCTTTGGAGCATGTATTTCATACTCTGACCTAATTCTCTCCTAGAAATACATCATGAAAATTAAATGTTTATATTTTTATCTCCAACTCTGCCTAATTAGGACATAAGGCTTTTTTCCAGTAATAAAAAAAAAAACTTTCCATAGGAGAAAAGTGGGCTTTGTTTTGTTTTCAAGTGTCGAATTAAACCTGTAGAATACAGGTTAAATGCAAGACAAATGGTTAAATGCAAGATTAAAATCAGGTTTTCTATTCCAAAAAACTCTCATAAAAGCACCTTTATAATGTTGCACTAAATGGAAGTTGAATAAGCAATATTCCCAGAACTAGGAAAATACAGCTTATAGTTTCTGTCTTTGAACCGCAGTAAAGTATTTGGTTAAAATTCCAGTGAAGAAAACTACATAACAGTAATGTTTGCAATTCTTCCTTAGGTTACTTATGCAAAACAAACAAGAAGTTTACTTAACGTCGGCATAACTATTCCCCCTATTAGTTTTGATCAATTGCTTTGTGGTCATGTTCATTAGACAGCCTAATCTGAACCGCAATTAGATTTTATCCTTTTAAAAGACAAAGCAAAATCCCAAGCCATTAATTAAAGGGTCTGACTACAGTCGGTTACAAGATGGATGTTGCATACCCTTTACTGATGACTCAACTGAGCAAAACAGAGCACTTTAGATTTAAGTGGCAAATACTCTTCACAGTAATTGAATGCAAACTTTTGCTCTGATGCATCTGCAGGCAAGGAAATAATTTCATGTGTGGAGACTCAAAGACATGAAATCCTAATGAGAACCGTGTGAATAAGCTAGATTTACATAGGGCAAACTGCAAGTATGATAAAAATGTTCGAAATAGGAGAGGCTGATTAATATAGTCTGCACTACTTGCCTACTGTTTTGTTTCTCTCAGATACTGAAAACCTTTAATACTTAGCCTTCAGACCCACTGCATTTAATGCTTCAGTATGCCAATGGCAAAAAACAGTTTGGAGTACCTGAAAAAGCAAAAAGCTCGTTACTTTCTTACTACAATTGAAAACTACAGGTCAGCTAGACCATTAATGCATGTTTCCAGACATAAGCTCTACCTCTGCAAATTGTAAGAAAACTATCTCCGGGTAAATAAATCCAATCTATTACTGCATGATTCATTACCTCTGCAAATGCTCCCTGCCTGCACTCCATAGATGCTTCCCAGCTCTTGCTTTGTAGCAGGTTGTTCCCTCATGCTATGCAAAGTTTAAAACGCACATTCCCCTTTCAGTTACAAATAAGTCTGTATTCTTGGTGCCTCTCCTTCCAAAACTACAAAAAGTGTTAAAAGAGTTGCCGATCTTTAAGAAGATCATCTGGCCAGACAATAAGCTGTGCTCAACCATGCACAAGACCACAATACCAAGTACTCCAGGTTTAGGTTTCTGCTTCTCCAAAGATTCCCTGTGTGACCATGGAAAATATCAAAGGGAATTTAAGTAGCTGAATTTGAAAGCAGGTAAATCATGATACCTTTAATGTATGGGACTTGGGCTTCTGTGGATAAAATGGCATTATTTGTCAAACTCCCAGGGGTCCTGTAAGGCTCTCAGCTCCAGTGGGAAGTGGGAGAAAGCATAAAATGTAACCTGGAAGGTAAAGTTGAAATTTCCATGTGGTAACTGAAGTGTTAAAGAGTGACCATGTAAGTAAAGGGATTTCTTTTAATTAAAAAGAAATGAAATAGAAATTAAATGCAGGACTCACTGAAGCTTTCATCTGATGTCTATTTAGGTGTCTTTCTCTTTCCACAAGTTTGGAATAACAAGACTATTACCTAGATTCTTTAAAAGAAGAAAAAGCTATTTGTTTCCAGTGAGGGACAAAGTATATCTTACACCTTGGCAACATGGGCCTGCAGCTCTACTAGTCTTCTCAGCATGTAGCCAGAGTTGCTAACTCAGCTGTAAGAGAGCCAAAGCACACAGAGAGACTTTTTTTTAATTAGCTTATTGTCCATTATTAATAGGAAACCCACAGAAAATACAAATTGTAGATAAACACAAAGGCCTATTTTTAGTCTGCGAGAGCTATAAGAAGGTACATTGCAGCCACAGGAGGTTATCTTCCATTTTTCTGAAGTTTTCATCATAAGTTTACCTACACAGCTATCTGCTTGTGAATTATCTGCCAGAAACACTCTCTGGCACCACTGCATTGTGCCCTTGCACTAGGCTGAGGGGATAGCAAAGAATAGCTATGCAGTTATTTTGAGGAAGGTATGTCTGGCGTACATGTCCTCTAGGATGAGATTGAAAATGGAAAAAGAGCTAGGTTCTCCCATATTAACCAAACAGAGGAAAACAAGTCAGAAAAACACAGGACCACCATTAAGAAAACCAACAAAACTAAATACAAAATTGAAAGATCATAGCAAGGACAGGGTTTGCTTCATAGCAACATTACTAGCACAGGGAGTCAGTTTAATAAGTAATAGTTTATTCTTCTTGTAATGATTTTCATATAAGTATTCATAGGCCCTTAAAACCCAGATATCTAACCTCTGGATGGGATTTTTCCAATAGTGAGCAAAAGACTCTGCTAAAAGCCCTGGAGCAAACCATCATCATCATCAGATTGTCTTTCCTGGGTGTTTCAGTAAACGACTGGTAGCAAAAATTATGCCTAAATTTGTATGCCATACATCAAGATTAGACACACTTTTAAGGAAATTTACTCATGCATAGGAGGGAAAAGGGAAAACGCTCCTAGTTTCGCTGGCTGTGGGGATTCTGCAGAATTTGTGACAGAATAAGTAGTGACTTCTTTTGATCAACAGTTTTCTAGCTGGAAAATGTTTAAATGAAAATATAGGGAAAGATCTAGATTTTAGCTTACAAAAAGAAAAGGATATTTGCATAAACAGCATGAAACTTCCAACGTTACTATTCTAGAAAAGGACATGCTGAATTTTCAGTTCAGAATGACTTCTACACTGACATTTAAATTTCTTAAAACACAGAAGTTGGAAGCAAAAATGAAATACTTGAAACCATTGAAAAGACAATTTTACCCACATTATTATTTCATGAAAATTCCTAATATTTTAATTTCTGATATTTGCTAAATTTTCAACTTTTCTGAATCTTTGTGGGACAAAAAATGGGTCTCTCCTCTTTATTAATTAAATCTTTTTGAATGGAATAATGAAGACAATTATAGAGGTGCTTTTCCTGAGATTAAATATATTCCCTAGAAGAACTGCATCCTACCTTAAAAATAAGAAAATTAAGCATTTGATTGAATATTCATTGAATTCAATTAGCATTTCCCTGTTGATTCTAGTGGGTTATATATCATGCACAACATGAAGGGCTTCACATTCAGAAATGCAGATTTATTGTTGCATGTTTAAAAACACTTAGGCAAGTAACTGCAAACTGTTCCACTGACTATGTGTACAGATTGTCCTTCCAGTCTTGCAGACCTTCACACATATTTGAAGATGATGCACATACATGTATGCCTATCATGCATATATATAGAAAGAAACATAAAATATTTATATATTTTGGACTGCATCTTCAGACCAGTTATGCTTTTCTACCCTCAAAGGAACACTAAAAATTAAAAAAAATCCCACATATTGGTAACAGTCTAGACTTATTTAGGTTTTTTTGATATATTGCTGTCTACCTACTCATTAGACAACATTCCTCTTCCTAATTTATCACTTTAACATCAGATTTAGCACAAAGAACCAGCCTGCAAAAGGTAAAACAAAATTATAAATTATACTGACCAGTTCACATTAGTGTGAGTGTCAGCAACACTGAGGCATTTCTATTTATTACCATTTGTTTGATGGGGCACTATTTATTTCATTTATCATTTGGTTCCTTTCAATTATTTCTTCTTGCAAAGGAGCACAATTAGCATTATTTAGTTAGGACTGTCTTTGCCCAACAGTTTTTGTAAAGTCTATTAAAAGGAAACAGTTGCTAGATAGTTGGTCTTGAGTTTTCCTCCAATATCTTCCTACTTTGTGATTTTAAAAGAATTTATTGTTATAGAAAGTCAACACAGATTTATTAGTTTAAACTCAAAAAGAATGTAGCAAAATAATATGAATATTTTCTTTCCAATTTCAGAGTGATACATGTCCATCTGGAATAACAGTCAACTTGAAAATCTGCTAGGGAGTATTACTGCATACCTTACTGTTTGGGATGGAAGTTAGAGGAGGCTGGATATTGTGTCCTTTTGGGTTGTTTTTCAGTTTTGGAAGCAACTGGAGTCCTCAGCAAAGATGTGGGGCACATAATGCTAAACATGAAATAAAAATGACAAAATTAGCTCAAGTGTTGGACAGTCTGCTTAGGTACACTCAGATTTTATGGGTAGTAAGACTGAAAACCACTTGCACCCATTCTTCCCTTGATGCTGTCTTTCCAAAGAAAAGACTGAGATAGATGCTTATATTTAGGGGACAACTTATTTGTGCATACTTGGGTTCAGAGAGGGCTTTTAGACTGTAAATCCCAAAGCAGCTTTCTCCATGTTTCTGCATCACTCCCTGCAGATCGGCTAGAAACACTGGGTATCAGGAATATAATCCTTGAGCATTTAGCATCCAATCTGCTCTGTATCACTTTGCTGGACCCTGACTTCTTAAGAAATAGCAACTATCTATTGTATCAGCACCTTTACCTCAGCTCCTTTGTGAATGTGCGCCTTACTCTTTAAGTATCAGAGGATACAATATGGTGAGAAAATACAAAAATGGTGCCCTGGAGGATGAGCTAACAATCAAACGTCAGATGTAAATTTACAAGTGTGAGTTGATAGGTTGTTAATGAGTTGTTCTTACTTAAAATGAAAAATTCCTCTGCTGTTTCTGGCTTCTCAAGTGGCACTAGCTTCTCATGCCCCAGTCCCGGACAACCAAACATTTTAGAATATCGAAAAGGAGGAGATCTGACCCTGAGAATTGGTGTGGATGTCAAGGAAACAGTCAGTTTGAGGATCTAGAACAATTTCCAGTAAAACAACAGAGATATTGCTCATGTCTCTGTATCTAAGTCATTACACTTGGAGGAAGAGGACTCTGACTTCTATGAGACTTTTAACAGTTCTTCAATAAGTGTTTTCATTTTGGCCTCCTTTATAGGTGATGGACAGGGTCTTTCTGGGTGCCATTTCCAGGCTGCAAGTTGATCACTTTGCAATCCCTGCAGTTAAACCTCTCTGCATTTCAGTTAGCTCCAGCTAAAGAAATGACATGAATGCTGACAGGCTTAGCAGTGGGCTTTGAGAACTGCAGACCAAGAACTCTGCAAGACACATGCTACTGCTTTAGCATCACAGACCTCAAACTCTGGGTAGCAAAGAGAGACAGTGAAAAAATAATGGTCAATGGTAAGAAATAGAAGCAATTTTCAACAGCTTTTTATAAAAGGAATTGCACAAAGGTGCCCCTAAAGTAAGCAGTCAGTAACTATTCCTGCCCTCTACCACAATAGTCACATAACCCCACTGACCATTTCTGTGCTGCAAAACCCTCTGGCAGCTAAGGCTGGTTTTGCTTGACTCTAGGAGTCATGCCTGCAACAAAACATCAACCAGACTCACAGAAAAGAGTATAACCAGCATCCTTTTAGCCTCTCTAAATAAGTAGGAAAGTGTCCTGAACAGAGGTCAGGCGTCTGTCTGCCTCTGTGTTTTGTTCATTTGCAAAACAGACTCAGAGGGCACAGCAGGACGAGGTCTCCATCTGGTGTGCGGAGCTAAGCTTTTTTCTGCAAGGTATACAAGAAATAATCAACACTTCATTAGAGAAGAATAATTTGACCTTCACTTTAAAACATGCCTTCGTCTGCCTAAAAAGCTATAACTTTGTGTCCTCAGCCTCAACAACAGTATTATTGAGAAAATAGTCAAAGGGGTATCCAGAGCCTGATATTATGTACCTGCACCACCACAAACATTTTGAAGGACCATGTGGAAGCCACAGACTCTGTGTTTTATTCCCATCTCTTAAATGGCTCTTCCCTAAGCTATAGGAGTGATGCAAGAACAAAGGCCACTGCAGTATTCTGAGATTTGCAATAATACGTGGAGGATGGGGATGATTTATACAAAACATAGGACACAGGGGTTTATTATTCAACAAGTTCCTCTTTGAATGTCAGTTTGAAGTGTTGGAAAGGCAGGCTTAAACATTTTAAGTGCTACATAGCTATTCAATGTTTTTTTACAAAAGTGTCTAATCATTTCATAGTCAAAAGCAGGTGCCCCCACCTTATATGTTCCTCAGTCCTTCTCAGCAAAATCCTATAAGGATTTGCAGAAGTCTCAGGTAGGCAGCTTCCTTCCCAAGGACATGCCAACTCGGTCACAGTTCCATCCTTATAGTACCCCAAAACACTCTTCAGGATGCTACTCAGCTCATCACCAGATCACCCTGCCTGCCTCAAACCTTTGATATAATGTTCTCAACACAAAACAAAATTACCCAACTGTTTGGTCAAAGCTCCCATGCTCATGTGGAGAAAGATAAGAGGGAGGAGGAAGTGGCAGATAGGTAGGTAGAAAAGGTATAGGGATTCCTGCTGACTATACCTCTTAGACTTTCTGAGGCACCTAGCTAGAATGGTGGTACACACTGTGATTTTCTTAGACAAACAGAATCCATACATTGAGACCTATGTTTGTGAAAGGGCACAACATGCCAGACATTCCCCATCACAAGTAGTGGATATGTTTCTGACTAAAGTTTTCTTCATAAATACTTTCCTTCTCCAAAGGGCAGCATCTGGGCTTTAGAGTGCTATCATAAAGGCTTTCTTTTCGGGTATGAGATGTGCATCATAGGAGTAGTTTAGACAGTAAACCTGGAAGGCTATTAGACATCAGGAAAAATACCAAAGGAAGAAGCAAGTGCAATTAATAAAACATAAAACATTTGCTCCATAAAAGTCTAGAATATCATCATTACTGCTTCAAATTAGTAGAAAAGTAATTATCCCCATGATATCTGGCACCTTCTACATCTTGCTTGAAAAACTTTGACAAAAGAGGAAAGACCAGGTAGAGCTAAGGATATCAGAACTGTATTGGATTAGTAAAAGCAAAAGAATTAAAATAATCCATTTTAAGTAAAATGACAACACAAGCAAAATTGGACAGCACCAGTTATCAGTGTATGGAGTGTGCGCACATGCGTATCTGAAGGTGATCTTGCCATAGTGTCATCTGAAAGAAAAACAGATTAAAATTCCAATCTATCTCAAATATTGTCATTACCCGCTTTTAATAAACAATACAAGCCTACTGGAAGACTCGGGGTGATTGTTTATGTAAGTGCTTGATTTACTGAAATTGTGCTGTCTTTTGCACTGAGGCGATTTAGATAGAATTTATTAACCAGTTTTAGGAGTATAGGAGTGTAGGAATGCTTTGCCAACAGGGTGGGAAAAGTCCTTATGAAGCTTTTCTTTAAAGAAGGTTTCCTTACAATCTTCTTACAAGATTTGTAACGTGGGATTCGGTAACATATTTATTCCCACACTTCATCTGTGATAAGGAAGGAGGAACGATCTATATCCCAGTGATTTAAAGACAGCAGAAAAGTCAAAGTTAAGATTTTCTTTGAGGTACATTTCTCCTCTGGCGAGATCAGGTAAGACTACCTGAGATTGCAAGTGCATGCCCCAGGGAGGGGTTAAGGTGCTGATCACACTCCCTCAGCACACTGAGTGAGGAGTAGGGAGAAGGCTGTGCTTAGGGTGTGTGGAGCAAGTGAAAAGGAAAAAAGATGGGCTGTCGAATGCCCTTCCCTCCTACCAGATCCTGAGAATATTGTGCTCTATACTGTGCTAAAACATGACATTTAGACTTAAGCAGTTTAAACAGTCCCTTGAGCTATGTTGAGGGTGTAGAACAGCTGTATGTATAATTAAGTAAAGCTAATTACAATAAATTAAGTTAACTAGAAAATCAGTCTGAGTTTTTATTCCTAAAAGTTCTGTTGTTGTTACCAGAGTTGAAAGTGCTGCAGGGCAAGATGCTGGGCCACTGCAGATTGTCAAAGATCTAGTCACTTAGTTTTGTATTTTTTAATCTAAATTGGTAATTGGAAAATGTTGGAATAAAGGGGAAAGCGTTCATGTGATGAGAACTAGATGAGAAAGCTGTTCTCTCTAGGATAATTGTAGAACCAAGATACATTCCTTCTCTTTCTCATGGCTACAGAAGACTTATTACGTGCTCAGGTTGGCATCAACATAGGGTTTGAATGTTTCCTTTGCCCATC
The DNA here is from genome assembly GCA_033459285.1 of Clamator glandarius. Lineage (NCBI taxonomy): Eukaryota > Metazoa > Chordata > Aves > Cuculiformes > Cuculidae > Clamator > Clamator glandarius. The sequence continues at coordinate 4,038,591 of JAUNZM010000046.1, forward strand.
TACCCAACCGTGCCTGCATGGCTCAACTTTAAATCTCTAACTGATGCAAAAATTCTACTATAGCTCAGCTTTTAAACATGACACACATTCCAGCAAAAATGTAGTCCAGCTCTATGAAAGTCAGTAAAGACATACAAATATGCTGTTAGTGAATGCTGTCAGAGAGGAGGGGTTGCCTAACCATTTATTGAAATTCCTGTTTCGAGCTGTGCCAGTGAAAAAGGGACAACCTGCCAGGAGAAAGCCTAAATCTGTTGTAACTGGCGGACAATGTAATACAGATGGATGAATGGTAGATCCTTCACATTTACAGTGACATTGCTACCTTGAGGATCACCTCCTGGGAGAATAATGTACTGGTTACAAAAAAATGTATTGGTTGCAAGCATTATATGGAGAAAAATGTAGAGCAGATTTTGGCTCTATCTGAGGAAATGTGTGAGACAGATCTCTGGAGTCAGAGTGAATGCACTGGAAAGTGTCATTGTAATTTGCTTTTTCTTGCGTTCTCCCCAGAACACCTGCTGCTGTCCACTTTCAGAAACAGGATACTGGACTGGAAGGATCTTTGATCTCACCTTTTACAAGTATGATGATAGCACAGACTGCTCCTTCAGTTGCAGGATGTGTTCAGGAAGGAACAAATTGTGATTCAGCTGGCACATGGCAGAGATGCCAAAGGCTGTGAGAATTCCTCCTGTCTTTCAGTGCTGGATGCTGGAGTTAAAGACCAGATTGTGAGAGGGAGAGGGATCTTTCTTTGCAGAGTAATGACTTTACTTTGTGCAAGGAGAAAGGAATTAGATTGGCAGAAGCTTTGATTTTGCCTTCTCCCCAAAACAAGGCAGCTCCCCGTGCTGGAAAATACAGACTCCTCTATGCATCACTGCCTCAAAGCACTTGCTTTTCTCCAAGCCTCTCCTGGAACAGTTCCGAAAGGTGTCTTTCCATCACCCAAAACTGGAGCAAAACCTGCGGTGAGTCTCCTAGCAGCAGAAATACCACTGAAAACTGCATTTAATTCATCTGCATATGCCTTATTTGATAAGAAGGGATGTCACCACAGTAAAGAGCCTTTAGAATAAAAATGAGTCAGTAGCTATCTTAAAAAGACTCAGTTTAAGGGTAGGCGTAATACAATCCACACAGGCTGTGAAATTATTCTCATCAGGAGGTTTTAAGGAATGTTTCTGGGAACCAAGGTGAATTAAATTTTGACCTTCTTTTTAATATTGTCTTTCTTGACAGTTTTTCTTATATATACACTTGTTTTCAGGTTTCAGGAATGAGCAGCATTGATCCTGGTTTTGGAGATCAGTCATAGTGGTAAATAGCAAGTCTCTGTGATTTATGGCTGAGCTTGCTGATAATACCTTAGAGATGTCTGAGCACCTGCAGCTTGAGATCCAGCTTTAAGAAACAGGAATTTAAGCCTTTCAGATACAGCTATCTTGGCCATGTTCATTTGTGAGATGAAAACAAATGGGATTAGATAGTGATTATTACCAGTGATACCGGTCACTCTTCAGCCCATGTGAAACAGATTTTTCTAGTTTTATAATATTCTTCAACAACCCCTTCCCCCGTGCTATCACTGATCAACACTTTGATAAAAGCTAAACATGCAGGTTTTCTAATTACATCAGTTATAATGTAGGAAGAGTATCAGGAACTACTAAATAAGTCACAGATTTGACAAAATTAATAGAAATTTTTTTAGTTGATGAAGTATTCAGATCAGTCTAACTGATTTTGTTGTTGTTGTAGTATTGACTCACAAAGTGATTTCATACCAGCTACCCAAAGAACACAGCTACTGTGTGCATATCCTGGTTAGTCATGCTAAACGACAGCAATACAAAGTAAAGCTGTGTTTGTGAATACTAAGTTAAATTAATGTGTTTGCTTGCCATTATACTTAATCAAAACAAGGGTAGCATACAACACACTCATGGCATAGCCATTCACACGGTATTATCTTTTCTATATGTGTGACCATGATGGATACAAAGGCATCCTATACTACAGAAAAATCTGTCAGTGACAGGGAAGACTGAGTCAGGAAAGACTCTCTTTAAACTTCACACTTTAAATTCAATCACTTTCACTGCAAAATAAGTGATGCAAGGATAAATTTGGCTACACGGTGCTGTATGCTGCCATGATACAGATAGAAAGGGCTGTGCTACTTCACTTCTGGTGGCACAGCATGGAGCATAGTGCTAAGAGGGAAGTCTACCACCTTCTGAGCCACTGCTCAATCTGCCCTTTGGTGCTGATCTCTAATGTTACATCCTTTGAAATTAACACAGCAGCAGCAGCTAACAATTGTGTGAAAAACCCTGCAGGTAAATGGCACATCTGTATTGGTCAAGAACCACTTAATAAAGCATTGAAAACATGCCACTTTTCATTAGCAGTGACTGAAGTCACAGGATTTTAAGGCCAGGAGGAATCGTTATGATTTGATAGTCTGACCTCCTGTGCAACATGGGCCAGAGGAGTCCTCTGGCACAAGGCCAACAGCTGCATTTCAACTAGGGCATATTTTCTAGGAAATAAAGTGTAATCTTAATTTTGAAAAAGCTTTTGAAAGAAGGGCTATCTTGGTCCTTCATAATCCTCCATAATGTATACCAATCACTAATCACACTGAGCAATAATCTATACTCTACTACTATTACTAATCTCTACTAATAAGTTCACAGACATTAGGAGTAGGATTCAACCAACTTTTGAGTACCTTCACTAGAGTTCTGCAGCTGTACTAGTCTAGTACACTGTCTGTACTAGGTGCCTTTCACAGGCAGTGGAGCAAATAGAAACTTTAAGGCAGTGATCCATCTAAACCGTTCTAGACATCTACTTTAGGCTGAGATGAATTGTCCTTTACAACCCATTGAGGATTGCTTAGATCTATATTGACACACAGAGATTCTAGATGGACCAGGACAGATACAAAGGGATATATTTAGCCAGATGAAGCCAGATGCATGCCTTTTTTTTGCTGAAGAGTTTGGCCTTACCCAGTTAAATACTTTTGTACTAAGACCAAACTGTCCCTTAGCCCTGCCAGTGTTCAGGGAAGTAGAACAGAAAATCCTAAATACTTGATTTTTTTCCTAATAGTTTATACCATTCTTACAGTCTATGTATTTTCAGTTTCCTTCTTGCACTATGAACATTAGAACTGAGCACAATATTAGAAAGCTGACCATATATCAGGAAGGCAAATATAGCAGTAGTAGGAACAACATATGACTAGCTGTACTAGGTCAGACCCAAGGCCTATCCAGAGAAATGACTTGTCTTTGACAGCGATGTGTAAGAGTATGCTTTGGGGAAAGTTTAAAAAAGGAAAGAAGTGAGTGGTATTTCCTGGACACCTCTACCAGCTTCCAGCTTTATGACAAATGCAGACCTCCGTGTTCAAGAGTGCTCTGTGGAAGGTACTCAAAAGAACTTGTTTCATTAGTGTAAGCTTTAAATATCTGCAATATTGTATGCTAAGGAGTTCAGCAGTTTCAATATGGAGTATTTAAAAAAAAAGATCCCTTTTGTTTGTTTTGAATCAGCCACATTGTTTTCTTATCAGTCTTCTAGGTTTCATATCACAAGAGATAATTAAAAAATATTCCCTAGAGTAACCATCTTACTTGAGATCAGCCTGTTTATCTATATTAGCTCTTCTTGCCACAGCACTGAGCAGCAGAATTTCTGTGCCAAATCCCAGAAAATTTTTCAGAATTTCTGTTTCTAGAGGTGTGGTTTTTAATGTCTTTGTCTTTGACATTTGGGCCTGGATTGAACATATGTGTTTTAATAGCAGCAATTTTTTTTTGTTATTTTTTTTCACAATTTTGGGGATATTTAAAAACTGAACCAGGATTATTTCCCCAGATAATTGTTAATAATGAAAGAGCTAAACAGCATGGGGTCAAAAATCATATTTTGTAGAACCAGTATTAAAAAAAAATAGTTTTACCGTTAATTTCAATTTGTAGTTACAATTCACAACACTTAAATATATAACTGATACCAAATGCATTCCATGTGGGCTGCATTGATATATATGTGTGTGTTGCATTGGTATATTTTACTGATCAAAACCTTGTGTGGTATTGAATTAGACAGTTAAATTGTCTAGCACTATTTACCAAACCCCCAGCCTCAAGAGGAGTCACCAAGAAACAAGACCTGATTTCTTTGCATCCCCCATGGTGGAGGAGGGAAAATCCTTAGTGCTGTTGACTGTTTTGTAAACAGAAGTATTGTGAAGTGCTCTTTTAAAAATTATTATGAATGAGTAAGAGCTTTCTAACATGTCTTGCCCTTTGTTGTCTGCCCTATTCTTTCTTCTCAAGTAAAACCATGCAAGTACAAGGGGCAATTCCAAGGCTTTCTTTAGACTACAAATTAAGGACAGCCTGTAGTTTGGATCAGCTTCAAACAAATCTGTTCCTTTCTGGTTTGTGTGTCTAGCGTTTTTTCCAGAGGCAGAAGAGGTGGTGTGGTGCAAGCCCACACATCAGTGCAGTATCATTACCGAGCAGGCTAGACGTAACTGGAGAAAAAAATGTAGGAGCAACTAGAACCTGTGAGCAGGGGGGTTGCAACAGAGAGGCATTTATTTTAAAAATCAAACATGGAAGTATCCAGATTTGGGAGCATGCAAAGATGAGAACCATTAACAGCCATGGCCCAGAATGTTTTTGCTGAGGAGGACTTGAGACCTGCAGTAGAACCCATCCATAATTCATCAGTGTCTTTTCAGAGAAATATAAGGTTGTAAGAGACTCTACATAATCTGATAGCTGTCTTTCCACAGAGCAGAACAAAAATATTTCTCTTCTAAGTCAGGGTAGAAACGGTGCAGCCATGCTTGAGGACATTGTCACAGCTCAGCTTGGCATGGTGCCGACCCAGTGGAGGAGTGGTGTTCATGCTGTGTGACACGTCTGAATTGCACCACAGGTTTTCTGGATGGTACAGAACCTGCAGCATCTGTGGGAGTCCTGCCACCATGACAGTGGCGGTAACTCTGCCCTTTGTGATTTCCCATTTTTCATTATGCTGGAATCTCAGTTGTGCTGCTGCTCTCTGGTCTGTGGCACTTGTAATTGTAGAAACATCTTCTGTGTTATCTCTATAACTTGCTTCAGTCAGATCACACAAAACAAATTTCTGAAGGAGAAAATAGGACTATGCAACATAGCCCAAAATAGTTAACTCTTAAATGTTATTTACAATTTTATCTCTTTCCTCCTGGAGGTAGAAATGCTTCTGGCAGTCTCTGTGGGGAAGATGCTTGCCAGAGAGTGGAATGCATGAAAAAGGATAATTTCCTGAATCATCCTACTAAGGCGGCCATGCTGTGGAGGAGGAGAAGAGCAACCTCTCTGCTTCTTCCCCATTGCACTCCATCTGGTGATGGATGTTGAACACAGGGAGTAGGAGGCAGAGGAGAGGCACATGGGGAGCTTTGTACCTCCCACTCACCACATTTGAAGACAGAAGCCCACTTGCACAGGCTTACCCTCTCTGCTTTAGGCTGTTCTTTCATATATTAAGAAAATAATATATGAAATACAGGGAGCTATACCAAAGCAGGCCTTCTACATTGAAGTTAAAACAGTTATTTTATCGATTTGTAATTTCTAACAGAAAACCATGGCTTTACAATTTCAAACATCCTGTGGCTCACTTGGTGTGCTGATCTCTTCTCCAAAGTAACAAGTGATAGGACAAGAGGAAAGGGCCTTAAGTTGTGCCAGGGAAGGTTCAGATTAGGTGTCATGAAAATTTCTTCACAAAAGGTGAATCGGGAACAGGCTGCATAGGCAGGTGGCTGAGTCACCACCTTGGCAGATATTTAAAAGACAGGTAGACAAAGTGCTCAGGGAACTGTTTTTTAGCAGTGGATGGGTACAGCTGGACCTCATGATCTCAAAGGTCTTTTCCAACCAAACGATTCTATAATAAGCAGAGACTTTGGATACTGCTCAAGGCCTCAGGAGTGAGTTGTTAATCTTTATACAGAACTCCTATAAAAGGCAATTTTCATTACCTATGAAAATGAAGAGAAGGTAAATGCTTCAGGATTTGAGGCAGAAAAGGGATATGTCCAGCTCTGTGAAAGCAGTACCAGTGAGAGACAAAGACATATCAGTCTTGCGACATCCAGCTATTCCATAAAAAATAATTTGGTTCACTGATGCTCAAGCAACAACCATTTACACTGAGGTAAGAAGGACCTATAGTGATGGAGAAGTGATCATACAGTTGAAGAACAGAACCTGCTACCACCTGCTTTTCATTGTTACACTGTGAATAAAAGGACTTTCTCAGGATAACCAGACAACCGTAAATCCTTATTGTCATATGACCTTTCGTGCACTAAAAGATGATAATAAAGTTCCTCCTGATTATATAATCTTAATATTTCAACTGAATAAAGAGTACTCACTCTTGATTATAAGTACAGGAATAAAAAAGAAGAAGAAAATAATAGAATAAAAAAGGTTTTTCATTACAAAATTATTAAAGCAGTAATCAGAATAGCTAAGTAAAATTACATATGAGCTATGCCATTTAAGGCTCAGTAAGGATTTTGCAATCTGATTATGCAAGCAATCTGAAACATGAGGTTCCAATGACACCACCATCCTCTGAAGATGCTCTGCAGTATGGTCCAGGGTGAAATTTTTCCTGCCTTTAGCTGCTCACCAACAGAAATACAACTTAATCCACTGCCTTTGAATTGCCATAGATACACAGGGAGTAATCTTTTTTTTTTTTTTTAGTTTAGCAGCTTTATGTCTAAGGGAAATCTGGTATTGGAACTGCTGCATTGAAATCCAAGAAAAAAATTCCTCTTGAGCTATAGGTCCATGATGTTATTTCTACCTTCAAATTGGCTACTCCAGAGCAGCACAGAGAAATACTTTTTGACAAAGAGAGCCTGAGCTGATCAGTCGTGAGATATCCAGTGTGCTTGGCCTTTGTATCAACACTGAGGAAGGATACAGCTCATGTCTGCCTGTGTAGGGTGAATATAAATTATCACAGTATTTACTACTGATACAGTAGCACCATATATACGCCTCAAGACAAAGCTGAATAGATCTGCATCTCTATGCAATATGGGGTTATACAGACGGGTGACACAAGTGCTTCCGCAGGATTTGCAATAGTATAAATATGAAAACTGATTTTGAATCAAAACTATCCTGTTAAGTAAGCATTCATGTAAATGGCACAGACAACACATTGTTCATTCAATCAGATATATCTACTTACCCCACTAGTTCAAGAAAGCATTGTATGTAGATTTGACAAAGATACTGTCAGATTAAATCAAGAAACTGCTGGTGGTACCAGAGATCTTAATTTATATTCTGGAACTGTGCCCTTTCTGCCATCTTGGATCTTCCTGTAAAATCTTCTAAGATGCACACACACACAAAAAAAATCTATTCCGCATTTTTCAGATTTATGACTCTCAAATGAAAGAGGGAACAAAAATAATCTTTCCATTTGTCAGCCTGTCATCTACATGGAACAGACACAGCTGCTGCTGCAAGAAAATTCTGTTACAGGTGCAAAATGGACATATTTTTCACAAATATTTTATCATTAATTTAGCATAAAAATCTATGAAATCTTAGGGCAGTAGAATACTCATTTCATCCTATAATCAAAAAGATGAACCATAATTCACTTCAGATCTTGACTTTATTATTTTGTGCAGCTGAAAAGTTAGCAGGTTCCATGTAGTGTTCAGAGGTGCATGTCCCTGGTTTTGAGAAAGATGCTGCTTCAGTCTTCCACCAAGGAGATCGCAATGGGAATTTTTATAAGGTCCCTTGAAAATATCAGGGAATAAAGGCCACACGCTCCAGCAATTCTGTGATTCAATCCTGCTCACTTATCATCTTAGTCAGTTATGGCTGAGCATTGTCTCAAGACTAGGCATAACTGAAAATGAATTATTTTTTTAATAGAAGAACATGTTGCTTAGGAAATGCACACAACTGTGAAGTTTCATCAGTAAGCATTATCTTGATGGTCATATGAAAAACTGTCTGAAATATGAAATAAGGAAAAAAAATTAAGTAAGAATAAAATTAATATAAATATAAAACCTTTGAGAAAAAAGGTAAAAGTCCTCACTGGACCCACTGCAGTAGCATGTGATGTTCTTGTACCCCATCCCAAGCACTTCCACAGGAAACAGATGGGAACTTCAGGAGTGCAACTTAACTAGAAATGTGCAGGGAACAAAGACTTCTTTGCTATGTGCTTCCCTTTCAACCAGACATTTCCCGGGAAGAAGCAGCCATTTAGTGCTTATACAGTAGGTCATCCATGAAGCCTATTTAAGAAAGAACTTGACCATTGCTTTCTGATGTAGTGTAAGCAGACCCTACTCTACTCTTCCTTGTTCTCCTGACTCCCCTGAAACTATTTACATTCCTCGAATTTGCATGGTTCCTCATGTCCCATTTGTAACCCTAAGGCTTCTGAAACAGCGGGTTTGCTGGCACCCTGCAAAGGGATGCCTTGCTGTCCTGCCCCCCGGCTTCCTGCCTTCTCCCTCTCTTCTTCCTCTCCAAAGAATCCCATGCGCTACTTGGAGGGGGTAGAGAATTGGAAGCTACTAAATATCAGCTGGAAAGAGATTCAGAGAAGTGTGAAATGAAACTAAGCTGCGAAAACAAGCTGTTTCCTACCCTAGAAGTCTTCAAGAACGAATACATAACATAAATGCCAAGCATTTGCACTCATCTGTCAGTGCAGGTGCAGAATTGTATGACTGAAAAAATAATAAAACTAATACTTACAATTCTCTTACTTTTAAGAAAAGAGGGAAGGCCTGAAATTACAAAATCTGCTGTGTACCTGTGAGTCTGATCTGAATTGATGTGTGTGACTTCAGTGAGAGATTCAAAAGAAAAAAATTCAACTTAAACTATAAACGGGTAGTGGTTTAAAACATGAAGTGAGATTATTGAACTAGACTAACCACATATTTTGAGAAGAAAACTGTTTCTTAAAGTGCTGTAGTAGTAGTCTTTCTGCATTTCAGTAAGAAATTTAGCATGATGCCACCTACATAATATATCTGTGTAGTATAAAACAAAGTTCTGATACCTGATCTCAGGAAAACGAAGTTTCCATTTTACAGTTCCTTCTTAAAGCATTTCAAAATCAAAGATCCTAAAGGGCAAACAGACTTCAGCATGGGAACTTGATGTCTGCCTGATTTTGAAAGTTGTAGCCTTTACAAAATTACTTTCTAGAAAGAAATATTTAACGCTGCTAGGATAATATGGAAATCTAAGTCTAGATTTTAGAGATGTTCTGCAGCTTGTTTATTTAATGATGTATTATAGATTAGATGGACAATTCTTTCATATTGTCTTTTCTTACAAATAAAATATACCTAATTATCACTTAGATTCCTTAGGATACAAGGAACAGAAAAAATGGAAGAAGCAGAACCTGTGCTCTTTAGTTGTTCCGTGATGACATGAGTAAAGCTCTAATTTTCTGAGAAAAGTTGTTTGGAAGTTCTGGGACTAGAACACTAGATAATTCACCATTCTGAGACTATTATGTTTATCCTTAGGTTTTAGTGGAGTTGGCATGCTCATAAATCCCACCTTCCTCTGGCTGTTATTTCTGTCTGGTAAATTATTTTTTTATTCACAAGGCAATAAAAGGTCACTGGAAAGAGGAATATAATATTCACTCTCATAAAATAAAGTTAAAGAGTATTTAGCATTTATATCTTTCCAGGGCTGTAAACAAAATATGGTTTATTTGACTAAATGAAGACCTATGATACTGAAAGAGATAAATCTAATGACTTGTTTTAACAGAGCAAAATAAATCTTTCAAGACAAATCTTCAATAATGCCAGGTTGTTCCTGTTAAATTCCACCACATAATTATACATAGATGCCCACAGAAAGAGCAGCACTTTGGATCTTACCTGCCATAATTATTTATGAGATGCACAAGTAGATTTCTTAACGACTTTGAAAGTGCAGCACACTTATATGCTGCCAGTGTATCGAATTTAAAAGGGAAACATTGCTTAATGAAGTTTAGTACTAAATTTTATTATAAAATTACAGGAATAATAGAGATTTTCCAGTTTTCATCAAGCTTCATTTCAACTGTGAGCTGGTTCATGGGGTGCATTTTTCAGAACCAAAGCAAATTAATTCCTTTTGAAAGGAATATTTAATTCTACTTAGTAGGAAAATTTAATTCTGCTTGAGTACTTGATATAAAAAAATAATGTAGCAGCTAACCAAAAAAATGTACCTAAGCATGTATCAGAGGCAGAATAATCCAATATTTTTTAGGACAAAATTGCATGTGAAAACACAGTGAAAGAAGGCATAGTAAAGTATGCGTTGCATTTTGCCACTGCAATATTCACTTCAATTTTATTTGTTTGGTTATTTTTTTCATATTTACATTCTTTTAATGAAAACTGGAAGAATGGGAGTTCTGCAAGAGAATCATATTGACCCCAAATAGTTCTTTAGCAAGAAGAATAATTTTATATTCACAGCCCAGATTTTTCCTGCTTGAGCTCATGTATTAATTGTGATGTCTCATATGGACTTCTAACAGAAAATAAAGGTAGTCTACCAATGCAATGTTGAAACGAGGTTTTCTCCTAAATGTGGACTCACCTTCAGAGTTCAGAAAGGAGAGTGAAATTAAGCATCTTTCTACATCTACCCTATGGCTTCCATTTGCGTTTCCCCATCTTAGTTCTGATTAGAATCATACTGTTCAGTCCACGCTCTTTGCAAACCTCAGTTCACGTCATTAATATACCTTTTGCATAAGTGAGAGTAGTGGAAGCACTTGTTTCTCAAAAACTTTCTATGCTACCATTTGCTGTTGAGCTGATGCCCAGCTATAGGAGGAAACTATTGCAGGGGGAGTCCTCAGTGGCAACAGCACCAGGCAGTATAAAGCCAGTTGGAGTGGGGTATATGTGAGTGCTGTTTCACAGGAGTGTGCAGGCACTCAGTATGCTCCATTAAGACAGAATTTCCACAGGTAATACAGTTGATGCCCTAAAAAAATCATCTTGCAATGTTAAGATTTAATGAACTGCTCTTTTGGAAGCTTGGCTCAAAATAACTGGCCCACATTGACACAGGGTAGACCTTTGCATTTCAAGTTCTTACTGAAGGATTACAGTGAAAAAATATAAGTAGCTTTTTTAAATTTTGGGCAACAATTCCCTAATTCAAATTATTGTTCTCAAAAGTAACTAAAATATTTTTATTGAAAAGAAAGGAAAGAAGGAAGGAAAGCAGAGAGATGTAATTGGGAAAAAGATGGAGAGGAAGAGGAGGAGGGCAAAGGAGAGTGGAGGAAGAGAAGGAAGAGAAAGAAGAGAAGGGAAGGAAGAGAAAGAAGGAAGGAAGGAAGGGAGGAAGGGAGGGAGGGAGGGAGGAAGGAAGGAAGGGAGGGAGGAAGGGAGGGAGGGAGGGAGGAAGGAAGGAAGGAAGGAAGGGAGGGAGGGAGGAAGGAAGGGAGGGAGGGAGGGAGGAAGGAAGGAAGGAAGGAAGGAAGGGAGGAAGGGAGGAAGGGAGGAAGGAAGGAAGGAAGGAAGGAAGGAAGGAAGGAAGGAAGGAAGGAAGGAAGGAAGGAAGGAAGGAAGGAAGGAAGGAAGGAAGGAAGGAAGGAAGGAAGGAAGGAAGGAAGGAAGGAAGGAAGGAAGGAAGGGAGGGAGGGAGGGAGGGAGGGAGGGAGGGAGGGAGGAAGGAAGGAAGGAAGGAAGGAAGGAAGGAAGGAAGGAAGGAAGGAAGGAAGGGAGGGAGGGAGGGAGGGAGGAAGGAAGGAAGGAAGGAAGGAAGGAAGGAAGGAAGGAAGGAAGGAAGGAAGGAAGGAAGGAAGGAAGGAAGGAAGGAAGGAAGGAAGGAAGGAAGGAAGGAAGGAAGGAAGGAAGGAAGGAAGGAAGGAAGGAAGGAAGGAAGGAAGGAAGGAAGGAAGGAAGGAAGGGAGGGAGGAAGGGAGGGAGGGAGGGAGGAAGGGAGGAAGGGAGGAAGGGAGGAAGGGAGGGAGGGAGGGAGAAAGGGAGGGAGGGAGGGAGGGAGGAAGTTAAAAACAAAACAAAACTGGAGTTTCAAATACAGCTGAAACCAGAAGTTCATAGTGATGAGGAAGAACCTAAGTACGGGTATTATCATTAGCTCTACCTACATTCTTCGCATTTTCAGTTAAATGCTCTTAAACAATTTCAGTTCTGGGAAATGGGAATATGGAAAAAGGAAAATAACAAATCCTGTTACCTAAAGCTAAGCATCTGAACAAAATTAATTGGTTTTTCCCTTACTGCTTAGCTTCCAGCATTCCCACTGGAGTTAGGGAAAATTTCAGTCACTCAGAATCTCTTTAAAACAAATTTTTTTTTGTTAGAGTGCCTGAGTTCAAGCAGGAGACTATGCTTTGGCTTTTTTTAGATAAATAAGGGTTGATCCATACATAATTTTTTTCTAGTTTAGTGTGATTCATCTGGCATATCTAATTTTATAAAGATCCAAACTGTATTTGCAGTGCTCTAGTAACCCCTGAAAACAAGATCTTCAGATTTCCTGTACTCCACTCCTTGCCTCAAGGCAGCAATACCTATACCTGACAGATGAACTTGCTGCTTTGTGCCAATGGGATCTCACAGAAAGTGGTGAAATGGTCTTACTATGCAAGCAGGAAATAAAGTTTAGGTAATCAAGTTACTTGTGTTGACTTCTGGACATCAGTAAAAAGTTTTCACGGAAAGGGTCATTGGGCACTGGAACAGGCTGGCCAGGGAGGTGGTTGAGTCACCATCCCTGGAGGTGTTTAAAAGACTGGTGGATGAGGTGCTGAGAGGCATGGTTTAGTGTTTGATAGGAATGGTTGGACTCGATGATCTTGGAGGTCTTTTCCAACGTAGTGATTCTGTGATTCTGTGACTACCACTTATCTACTATTCCATTAATTAAATACTAGAACTATTTTCATGAGTAATACAAGCAGGATTTGGTCAAATCTGAAGGAGCCGCTTGCCAACCACATGTACATTTTGAATGTGTATTCACAATCTGAAAACTAATTCTTCCTTTGTTCAGCTGCCCAACTGTGGGTTTGGGTAACTCCGCTCCACTTACGTCAGGATCTAAACAACCCAGTCTTGCAGAGAAAAAAAAAAATCTTCCCCTTATTTTCCTGCTTAAGAATCCATATCTGCACTAAGCATTCAGAGTTTGGGCTTTACTATTTTTCAGCAATGGGCTGTCCTGATGTGGTACTGGAAACCGCCCAAATGCGGTTGCATCTGATATAAAGATATTTTCAGAACATGGTCTCAAAGAGTGATTGAGGCTTGGTGGAACTTTTTCTTCCTTTTTGTCTCAGTACTGAAAATCGAATATAATCACTATTTATCCTTTCAGCTGCACAGCTCCCTGCCTTGGGCTTCTCAAGTGGCAGCATGTAACTTCATAACTCCCATAAATCGGGTAATCCTGTGTATTTAGTCCTAGAGGTGCCATGAACTCATTTTTAACCCAAAAAGATTTACTGGATGGTGATTTTTCATGCCTTCTGGCACCCCAAGACAGCAGATATTTATATTTTTCCTCCCAACTTATTCTCTAACCTTTCAAAGCAATGACTGTATATCACAGTTTGTGTTCCAGAAGTATCACCTCATGATGAACTTCCTACACATTGGTACACACGGGATGTAAGAGTTCTGCCATCTTTTTCTATTGCTGAATTTTCTCCAGGTTTTTACAATGAGAGAGCATATGTATCTGGAATGGTGTGTTTTGCAGTGTTGTTTTGAGATACCTCATGATGTACCGGTATAATGTATCTCCCAACCTTGATGTTTGTGGTACTTGGCAAGACACAGGTGGTATGTTGCGACATGACAATCTGTTACCAAATCCTGTCACAAAATTTTCAAGAGACTATTAAGACAATAAAGAAATTATCTGTAAATAGGAACTATAGAGTGTTTCTCTCTTAATACTAAAATGTTCTGATACTGCAATCATTGAAGATGGAATGATTTTCATCTTTGTCAGGAAAACGCTAAAGCTACTGTAGGAATCAGTGGTAGTACAGTTTTACAGGAGTGATACTGTTGAGATAAACTGTCCTGTTCTCATACTGAAAAGATAAGAGTTCAAGGTCCCCTGAAAAGCAAAATACACAAGGGAAAGAAAGAGTAGGAAAACTGCAAAGTGGAGCCAGACTTAAACTACTTACCCTGGAACATAGCCCATGCTGCAAAGCCTGGCAAAGAAAGTAAACAGAAAGGAGCAGTGAAGCACAATAGGGTCTAGTCCAAACTTCTCCATAATACTGTCATTAAAGCAATGAGATTTTGATATTATCTTATCTAATAAATGATTGTGTATTCTGATTAGATTTTCAAAATGTAGATGATAAATTATTACTCCTACTGCATGATCCTGAAAGAACAGCGGCTCAGGAAAAAGATTTGGGCCAAAAATGAAGGCCATTTTTTTTGCCTGTGGCTGCTATTAGTTCTAAATTTACAGTTCAATTAAAGCCACAGACACAAGGAATTGACATCATCATCATCATCATCATCATCATCACTACTACTACTACTACTACTACTACTACTACTACTACTACTACTACTCCTACTACTAGTGTATGAAACTTAACACCTGCAGAATTAGGATGACAGTGGGTGTAAAATGGAAAAACAGTTATGTTTAATTCTGGCCAGGGGAGAGTTGTCTAAAGTACTACTAGGGAATGTTATTAACATTTGTACAAAGGCTAGCAAAAAAGATTACAGAGAGTAGAGGCTGAAGTGCAAAGTTCATTTATCTGTCTTGCCAAAACCATAGGTCAGCCAGTAAAGTCGTCCCAGCTTACAATTTTCCAGCAGACATTTACAGAGTTGGAAAAGAGTGTGTATGGTAGAAAAAAAGGTCCTTCAGGTACTGAGTAATAAAATCAACCTGTGCTGGATCTCTGCCCTGATATGAAATAATGCTACTTGACCACTGTTGCCTTACTTAGAGCAGAATAGAAGTAATTTCACAATTTTGTCATGAGTCTTCAACTAGATCTGTGTGCAGTATCAATTCAACATCAATAATAATAACAAGCACCTTATCTATCTGCTTACAGAAAACTGAAGTCCTCTTTCTTGTGAAAAAAAAAATCCACACTCAGTCTCAACCAGATTTGGCCTTTGCGTAGCCCAGTGCCCTCATGAGCAATCCCCTGCTTTTTCAGCCTCTTGCCTAATCATAAACTTGAGGAGGGATCCATGGCTGAGGCTTCTTTGCAGATGTATGGACCCCAAAGACCACTGGCAGCTTGGTCTCCAAGCTGGCCCGGAGCACAGGAAGCCTAAAGTGCATCGTGCTGAGCCTTGGTACTGCGTGAATCAATGACAAGTTGTAAAAAGTCTACAAGAATGAGGAAGCATGCCAGACTTGCATACCTCACGTGCAGATAAAGTAAGTTCCAACTTCTTTCCATTATTAACCTACATCCAACCCTATCTTTAATATTACATCAAAAACCCATACCCAAGAAGCAAACAAAGTGTGAGACACTGTGAGTCCCAGCACTCATCTTCACTGTAGGAGATAAGAAGAATCCAAACACTAGGGAAATATAACAAACCTTAACACTATCCACAACCCTACAGATACTGGAATACCAGCAGCACTCACCTAACTCTTAAACCAACACAGACAGGATCTCAGAGGACCAAGTAGTAGAACTACCACCTCAGGTCTTGGTCCTGATCTCAATCCTCATTCAAACTATAAACTTGAGTCTAATCCTTCTTGTTCCTTTCTCATTCCAGTTTTGTCCTAGGCTTGTACAACAAAGTAATTTGAATAGTAAGTCTATCTCTTCAGTATTTTCCATTCATAACAATAGATCAAGGAGAAATTATTCATTAATCTTATGCCATAAATCAATTTCAATTCAATTTCAACAGACAGTCCCAGTACTTGAGAAAGTTCTTGCCTTGGTTAAACTAATATCAATAAATCAATGTATTTCACATGCTGAATTTTGAAGAGTAAAAGTGAAACCAAACTTTTATCGCCTGAGATTTTAAAAGTGTAAACTAAGTCAGTAGCGTACATAAAGTAATCCATTTCAAAATTTTAAGATATTCTGCAAATAACATTTGTTCTTCTGAATCCTCTGTTGGTTTTGGAAACTTCAAGGAGGAATTCTTTTGAGGAATATCAGATCTAGCAAAAAAAAGCTGACAATATTTTCTCTCAAAATGTGAACATAAGTAAGTTAACAACCATACTGAAGCAACCTGTAAACTGGAAAGATATTGGAGAGGAGGTGTTGAACAATTAACAGGATTGCCCGCAATGAGAATTTATGATTTAAAAATTTACACTAGTTCAGCTTGAAGGAATTTTAAACATGTAGAGTACTCATGAAGACACAGCGACTGTCAATATCGCTTAAGAGATAGCCCATATTTTATGCATATCTGTCCAAAATTTCCTTGCTCATAATGTTTTTAAAGTATACATGTATGAAATGGGAAGAAAGAGTCTTGGGAAATACCTGTACAGAAAATCAGGCAAGATTTGTATGGTTCATACTAATTTCACATGTCCTTATGGATGTGTAATTTAATAGATGATACCGAAGAATGTAATATAGATTATGTTAATAGATTACACTAACAGAATGAGTGCTTGAGAACCCTGTGGAATAGGACAGAAAATAACAGATTATATGAAAATTTTTTTTCTATAGCAAACAGGGAGGTTTAGGCTGGACATTAGGAAAAAATTTTTCACAGAAAGGATCTTTGGGCACTGGCACAGGCTGCCCAGGGAGGTGGTTGAGTCACCTTCCCTGGAGGTGTTCAAGGCATGAGTGGACGAGGTGCTGAGGGGCATGGTTTAGTGTTTGATAGGAATGGTTGGACTTGATGATCTGGTGGGTCTTTTGCAACCTGGTTATTCTATGATTCTATGTTTCTATGAAACACAGAATTGCTCAATTAGTGAATTAAAAAAGAATTTAAAGGAACTTGCCTTTTATAATAGTTTCCATTATAATAATGACAAAATCTGAAACACCAACAAGTATGTTTGGACTCAGCCATGCCACCTGTTTTGTTGAAGAACTATCCGGTAGCACTTTGATGTCCTCTCAAGAATGAAATTTTTGGCTTAATCAAAATATATATTTTTTTTTAAAAGGGGGAGCATGTGATCATTCAAAACCAAATGCATACCTGCATGCAGGTGTCAGCCTTGCAGCCTCAACACCAAAAGCCACAGAGACATTTCAGTAGCAGGGATGTGCTCCAGATTGGGCAGCAGCTCGCTGCTGCTCTGGGAGCTGTGGAGAAACCACTCTGTTTTGTTCAGTGAGAGGTGCTGAAGTGGTAGCCCACCCTGCTAAAGAGGTTGCCAGGGTTACCGCAAGGATCCCAAGTGTGGAGATTCAGGTCTACAACAGAGAAGCTTTGCTTCACTAAACAAAACAAAACAAAACAAAACAATATAGAGAGATTATTAAATACTAGAGGACTTCTGCAGAAACAAATAAAACTTAATAAAAACATTAACAAATACATACAGGCTAAGTGCCAAAGCTGACTAGTCTATTGCTAAATGCTGAACTACCTTCTGATTTAAAAACAAGTGCTTATAAATACAGGGGGAATTTTTGGCACATCACAATTACACTAATATTCCTGTTACACACCTTACCTCTCTCATGGTATTCTCACAATTACTCCAGCTGTACTTTTAGAGACAGATATGTCTTGTTCTCAGTGCAGGACAAGATGAAGCCACAGCTTCAGCCACTTATGCTAGTTGAGTACAACTCCTTTTGCATTTGACCATAACTGGGCTTATGCTGAAGTTTCTTAACTGGGCTACAGGTTAATTCAATGTTTGAGTCTAAGATACCATTTGAATCAGGAAAACTGCTGTGCAATGTCTCTTTCTGGCACATCTGGGCCATGTAAGACAGGGTGACCAGGGCCAAACATGAGAGCATAAGCATGAAGCCACTCTGCTGTTTGCCAAAGGCACATGAGCAGCCCTGTACAAGCCCAGCAAAAGCATGATTAATTTTAGTATGCACACATGTATCTGAGTTCAGAATTTAGCCCCAATATAAATACAGCCTTAATACATGACTTTAGAAATTATCAGTGGTTGCACTGAAATGCATAAGCATTTTGAAAGCCTCCTAAAATTTTAAGGAAGTTCCATCAATCAGAGTCTTAAAACTGCTTGTGGTTTTCATCATTTTGGGTTTTTTTTCCATACTTTTCTGCTTTTATAGTCTGTAGTTGAAGAAATCCTGTTGATCTTGCCTTTTTTATTTAGTTTTGACTGGGAAGCATATGCACTCTTATAAAAACTTACGTGATCACCATGAGGTCAGGAAGAGGAGACTTATGTAATAAAAGAGTTTGAGAGAAAACATCTTAAAAGTAACATCCCATCATTTATATAGTTATTTGCCATACAATATTATACTGAGAAAATGCTTTGAACAAAAATATTTGCACTTTTTTTTGAGGAATTGCTTTTTATATCTTAAGTTCAAACTTCTCCAGCCTAATAATTCCTGCAAAATATTGTTCTCCACCACAGTCCATTTCATGGGCTGCAAAACTTAGGTTGGAAACTTCTGCATTAATATTCTTAAGCATTGTAGTTATTCAGTATATCATAGAAATTTTTTCTATTCTAACCCATTTCTTTTTGAAGCTACTAGTTTTGAATATTACTATGAGATGAGTCTTGTTCAGGAAAAGGAAAGGGTATTTGGATGTATTTAATCTAAAAACACCTAGTAGAACATTAAAATTAATAAGGCAAATAAAAGGATTAAAAAGAATAATTATTAAGTCTAAAAGGGCAGTTTACCTACTGAAAAACTAATTTACTGAACTTAGCTGTTTAGGCATGTGTATTTATTTATTGTGGAGGGTTTCAAGCAGTATAATTAAACTAGGCAATGTGGATTTAACATCTTCAAGTTCAGCCCACATTTTGAAGAGTCTCATGAAGAAGAAAGAATGTTCAGTATTGCTAATTCTGCTTCTGCCAATTTATACTGGTGAACCTGCAGTGATTTTAGGAGATGAGGGAAGGCAGGAGATGAGATGACTGGCAGGAGGCCCAAGATATTTCTATTTGAAGGGGCCAAATCCTGTCTAACAAGTAATTTATCTATCATCCTCAGTAGTGATTGGTTTAAATACAAGGATTCTTTCATCTGGAATGATAAGGCCTCTTTCCCTTGGGCACTTAACAGGGGGGTTGGCTTTTACTGGTTAATTAGGCACCTAAGTGTCCATTTCTGTATTTCTTAATGCTTGACTTTCTCATAGGAGGAATCGTAAATGTCCTAGGCTTCTGGAGGTTTTCCTCATATCAGTAAACTTTGAATTTCTGGGTCTGCCTTTCTCTTCCTTTGGACACACTCTTCAAGCCCTTGTGTACAATGGGGACTACAGGAGCTGAGTCCTACTGTGTCCTAGGGAATGTGTGACGTCTCCACAGCCTCTGCATGGCAGTAATCAGGGGGACCAAATAAGAGAGAAAAGGTAGAGAATCTGTGTTGATAGAGTCACTTAATTTTTTTTTTTAAACACTGTATTCAAACTCCACATGAAACACAAGACACTAGTTTTGGTTCCACCTCATTCCTACCCAGTCTTGATCCTGGATACCAATTGTGAGATGTACAGGAGGGGAGCAGAGAATCCCATGGACAATATGAGCAGAGGAAAGCATACTATAAGGGTGCATTCTTTTGTCCTTGCTCATGGCAGGGGTCTTGGAACTAGATGGTCTTTAAGGCCTCTTCCAACTCAAACCACTCTATGATTCTCCTTTGCTTTTTCAATATCTCCAACTGAAAAAGACTCAGACAGGAAGAAAGCAGACAGGAGATAAAACACTGCATTTGCTGCATCAAAATCCCTCAGCAGCAGACTTTTTAGGTCACAGTCAGGTTTGGCATTTCATTGAGTTATAAAGCTGAAGCAGCAGCTAATGAAGATGAGAAAAATCTCTCAGCAAATGCAGAAAAAAAAAAAAGTAGCCAGATAAATTGTTGTTTGCATAAATGGCGTTAAAGTCCATCACCAAAATATTCATTATATAGATGGATTTATCCAGAATTTCTCTTTCTATCTACCACAAGTTTTCTGCAACTTCGAATTGCTGGACTGGATAACTGAATTTAAAATAATTATACTAAGTGTTCAGCAGTTACAAATGGATATAATAATGGTCAAAATTTCAGTAACACAATTATGGCATGATTCTGGGGATCTCACAGAATTAAAAGGGATTAAATGTGTCTTTTAAGTTTTATGGTATGACGTGAATATATAAATCAAAAAGGCAGCCTGAAATTCAGCTGCCTAAAAAGTATGTATTTAAAATTCACATAAAGCTTTTCATCTAAATGAAGAACATGAAAAAAAAGTTGTCATGTTAAAAATTTGAGAGTACATTGAGGCTGACTTTTTGGATTTTGTGTTTTTAAGAGAAGTTTAAAAGCATCTAAAAGGATTTTTCAACCTTATCTAAACTAAATGCGAGGACAAAGAAAGGACTGTCCAGAGTACAAACAATGACCTATGAGATTAAAAAGAAGTCTCTTTGTTGCAATTCTATCATCACTTGTAAGTGACAAAGTGGCAAAAGACAGGTTTGTGGCAGCAGCAATATATTTTCTTGAGGGCAGGAATATCATCAACAAGGTTTCTACATATGTGTAGCACTGCTTGAATATGAAAGCAATCTTCTGAAGCTCTGTGGCTTAATTCTATTGTTTTCATCAAGAACGAATATTCTGGATCACAATCTTCAGTGACTGATAGTAATGGACACACTGTGAAAAATGAATGAGCAAGTTCTTCAGATGAGTGCTGGACAAGGCACCAACAACAGCAATGTTTGCATTTATCTAAGAAGAGATTAAATGCTAACAGGGTTTCAGTACGTTTATCTGCCTGGCTTCTGTGTATGGTACCTGTTAGATTAAAATTGGAAAAGAAATATGCAACAGGAATAAAATGAAAAGAAAGTAGAAAAAGGCATGCTGCATGTAGGAAGCAACTATAATTTTCCACATTCTAAAATATATTTATTCTAGAAAAATGACTAGAGATGCAGAAATACAAGCAGTGGTACAACTGCTCAGTCAAAGGTAATGTGCAATAGTAGAAATTATTGCATGATCTACCTCTAATCTACTAACACTTCCAAGAAAATCTAATTACATATCTAATATTTATCCTTAATAGCTTCTGAAAAATACCTCAAATACATGAAAGCTAGTTCTTTTCCTGCAGCAGGACCATATCCTCCAGCATTTGATGGTAACATAAATTAAAAGCGTCTTTAATTATTCAGTTCCACCCAGCCTGACTGGCACATTCATTACCTTCCCAAGCAGAGCACCCTCTGACTTGGAGCAAAGGCTCAGTTTATGAGAGCACACTCTGTAGGAAAGCTGAAGCAATTCTCTTTTCATTGGCAAGTATAGTTGCTGATTTCTCTCTCCATGAAAAATCACTGACTTTGTCCCAGTTATGGACTTGAATAAATTATTTCAAGGCAGAATATTTACATTTTATACTATTCCTTCTGAAATTAAAGGAAAAAGAAATCTTCAGTAGGAACAAGATGGGACACTGAAAGCATTCTACTTCAAGTGAAACTTTAAGATTCTTATCCTGATTCTGTCAAGAATGTAATCATATCATCTAGGTACAGGCTTTACTTTACACAAGAAAATAGTCTCATTTCAGACATGGCAAAATTAAAAGTGGGGGGAGGTAAACATGGGCAAAATTAAGTCTGTTCAGTTCCTCGTACATTTAAACTGAGGAATTTACTCCCAAAACTTCAAAACTATTTAGGCACAATCATCTCTCTAAGAACCTGGGCATTAGTCAGGAATGGTTGAACTGGGCTTCTCTAATGAACAGAAATGAAACAAAATAATATTTTAATGAATTCATGTGACTAATATGATCAGAAAATCTTATTAGAAAAATATTATGATTGTATATTCAAACATATGGGTCTTAATTTTGACAGTTTGTATTTTTTGCATTAAAAAATTATCTTTATATGAATTTTAAACTAGATTGTCTAGTTAGTGCAAAAATGAAGTCATTAAAATTACATTAGGAAAATAGGTTTTGGAAGTATTAATTATTTGTTTATTTACAAATTGAAACTTTCCAAGTCTAATTATACAGGAAGGTTCATTAGCTCTCTGCTGCAGAAGTAACACAGTTTTGCTGGAGAAACATGTTACTAGTTTGTTACATAGTTTATTAAGATGATGCCTTAGGGCCAAAGCGCTGCCTATTCACAAAATGCAATGGATGTTAGCAGTGCTTAGTCAAGGATAGGCTCTGTCCATAGCTTTTTCTATCCCTGTTTTTCTGGGGCAACAAATTTTTACAGTCAACGCTAGAGATGATATCCAAGATGATAAATAGTACATGGGTATGCATTTGCTGTTACCCCTTCAGTTAATGGAGAATTTCCTATGCTGTAATGAACCCACAGTTCTGTAAACCGCAGTCTACAAGGTGATGGCATCACCCATGACGGGACTTTGTTGGTTACACTAAGAAATATTTTTGCCTAACTTCCATAAAAAATGGAAAACTACAGCAATCTGTCTTTACCTCCCACTTTAATAAGCTGTGAATAATAAATGGCTGAATACAACTATCACAAGTGAGGTTGCTATTCAAATCAAATATAATTGCAAGCATTGACTACACAAAGGGTCATAAGGACAAAGGGGAGTTGATAAGAGTTGGTAAACACTGATTAAAGGCCTAACTGACTGCCTAACTTGGAAAAGTGTTGTTTATACTTCAAGTATGAAAAGGGAATGGATACATTTCTACCTAATTCCTTTCAGTGACAGCAATTCTTAATGCTGTTTGCTGTAACAATACATTTTAGAAAACATTTAAATATAAATTTTATGTATTATTCTTGTAAATATAAAACTGATATGAAACCAGTATTGTGAATATCTTAGTGACTGCTATAGTTGATTCTAAGGTGCAGAATATTTCTTGAATCGAATTCACTGTTGAATAAGGTTACCTTACAGTCATGAGGATAATCTTTGTTTTAAGAGGAAAAAAGTAAAATCATGCAGTATTATAGTAGAAGATAATGTAACAAGTGTTTTCCAGTGAATTCCAGTTCAATATAACCAGCCTCATATCCTCCACTTTGATTTCTTAAATTTCCTCAAAACTGATTCCTTCCATGAAAAAAAATACAGCTAACACAAGCCCATTACGAGATCGTGGAGGCCAGTCTCGTTAGGGCCTGGGATTCTGGGAAGGAGCTCCAGAAAGATCAGACTATCAACAAGAAAAATAAGTCAATTATTTACCAAGATATTGGCGTTCTGTCTCTTCATTCAACTGCTTCTAGCACTGCAGAAGAACTATAGTACTGAAAATGTACTGTATCAGGAATGGCACACAAGATCTATGAACAATTTGTCCCTCCTGTCATTGCCAGAACAAGCCTCACTGAACATGAGAAATGAAGAAAAAAAACCAAAAAACTTCAGAGGCAGATAATCCATTCAAAATATGCACATTTCAAGAGTTAAATTTTCAGTATTTGCAAAGTTCAAATTGTGTGACACAATTTCTATGAGAATGCACAATGCACACATAGGTGCGTGAGACATTTCTGAATGAATGCATCCAGTTTCTCTTTTAAGGTACAGTTATCTGTACTTGACATTGCTAGACATTGAAATCATGTAGGTACTTTGTTCAATGTAAAAACAATAAATTATTTCAAGAATGAAAATTATTTAAATTCTGACATGTTTAAAGATCATCTAGCAAATTATAACATTGAGATGCTCTATATGAGGAAGATTTCTACAGTATTAGATACAGATGAAATAGATAGTTGTGCAAAGATCTCTGGACCATCAATCCTGCAGTATCCTAAATGAATAATGTAATTTTCCTACATTCAACAATCTACTAGGTGTCTGGTCTCCACAGCCCACACACAAGATTTTCACAAGCTCTCTCTCCTAAAGGCTGCATTTTTCTTCAGATTTTTAGCCTAAATTTATTTATGCATATGTTTACTCATCTACACTCATTTGTTTTGAGTCAACAATGCCCTCGAGTTTAGGCAATTCTTCTCAATCTCACATGCCCACCTTCCTTCCTGACGGAATTAAAGCAATCACATTCTCTTCAGCTTACTTTTTGCAAGGCTATTCAAATCCTGTTGTGATTTCCAGTTCCTTGATCATCCAGGGAACTTTTCTTTGCAATTGATTTCATTTTTATTGTACATAAGCGAGCAGAATGTTATAATTACTTCAGATGAGATCTCACTAGGGCCTTATAAAATAGCATTCACAGTTCCTTGTCTCTTGGAAACATTTCAGCTGGTATATCCTAAGACTGCTTACTTTTCACAGTCCTGCATCCAACTGGTTTGAGTTATCCTTTGACCAACACAAGCTGCATCCACATTCCTTGAGAAATTCACTACATGTAAAGCGGAACGCGTGGTGACAAATGGTGCAGAGTTACTCGTGCCCACACTGCTCGGGACGTGCAGTCCTTTCTCTAGCGAGCACCAGAGATATCCAAAGTGCACAGCACTAGATCTCTGTCCCCTGTTTGCTTGCCTGTGGCGGTAAAAATTAATCCTGATTCTTTTGTGTCTTTCCGTTTAAGGCACCCAAACTAAGAGGGAAACTGAATTGCATTACGCCAGGATAATGTCAGACCAAGGGCACTGTTTGTATGCATGTAATATATGAGAGGTACTGAGCTTGCCGAAACAGGGGTTGGATGGCTATGCAAGGTAAAGGGAATTAAACATCTTTAAGACGGTCACAGTCCCTGGAGGTGTTTAAGGTGAGGGTGGATGAGGTACTTAGGGGCATGATTTAGGGATTGGTGGGAATGGTTGGACTCAATCATCCGGTGGGTCTCTTCCAACCTGGTTATTCTGTGATTCTGTGAAGCTCTCCCTAGCTGCATATAAGAAGCAGTCCCTGGAGTGAACTACACCTTCTACCTAACAACACACTTGGATTTCCCTTGGGAGGGAATTAATAGTGAGGTCCAAGAGAAACCTTTAGGATCAAATATACATGTAGCGTAGATGATCGGGAGAAGAACCACAAGTGAGCTGGGAATTTCCAACATTTTGCCAGCATATGCATATGTGCTTTCCCCACACCCTCACCCCACCCCCACCACAAAATTTGCAACAGAAGGTGGGTCCTTCCTCTACAGAAAATGTTGATATTGCTCTCCATTGGTACTTTCACATTTTCTTTATATTTGACTTAAATTGAATCATCTCACCATCACTTCTTATGATATATTCTGTGGCTAATTAATCCTTAAAATTTCCACTGTTTCCTTAAATTAAATATAAAATAACACCAACTTGTATTTATTCAATTACTGTTTACTGAAGAAATCAGATTGTTATTGGCCTGTTACAGGTAAACCCCTAAAAAAAACAGCACTGGTGAACAATGGAACTGCTCCATTGTGCAATTATTTGAAAAGTCCATGATATAATTTTGCTTTGTTTCAACTAGTTATCTCAAGAACAATTTAGGAGTTACTACAGCTGACAAATATTCTCAATCGGTAGCATGCATGGGGGCAATCTATTTGACAACTAAAAGCATTTAATAATATTGACACAGGTTGTGCCACGCAGTTGTCTTATGAATCTCAGAGTAGTCCCAGGCCCTGTTAATCTGCTGATGTAGACTCAGCCCACACCATTATTAACCTTGTCTAAAGATAAACCAAATACTTCAAACTCATTTGAAATTATTAAAACCACTTAAATACACCTAAACCTATATTCAATGCATTTCTTCAATGTGTGCAATGGTTTGCTGTTTTGTCACATCTTTAGGAGGTAAGATGTTCAGTGAGAGTCTTCTAACATTGTTTGAATATCCTGAAATCTAATTGTGAACACTGCAGCTCATTTTTGCTCTGTGATGAACAAAACCAGTCTCTGCACTCAAACACCTCTAAACTTTGGGCATTTTGCCCAGCTTAGCCACTGGCATGGAGAAAATAGTATTTTTTGTATAACAAGGCCTTTTCCTGTAACACTACGACCATCAAATTCCTGGAAGATATTTTCTGTGCCTAGAAAAGTGAAACTATAACAAGAACATAAATCTGCAAGTGTGGTCAGAAACTGTGATCATACAGAGTTTGTGCAAATCATATAGAGTTTCAGAGAGGCAAAACCTTATCAACAGTGACACAGCAGCTCCATCCACTATCCCGCAGAGACCTACACATTTGCATTGCCCCTTGCATGCACCACTGACTCCAGTGGGAACACCCATATGTACAAAGCTCAACAGGATCAGGGACTGCCTGATTCAGACTCTTCCTTGACCCTGACTGGCTCCTGTAGGTTCTCAGTAATTAATAAGTGATCACCGTAATGCATTATGCATTCGAAAATCCTTTTCTTATACTGATAGTTCTTCATCCTCACAAGTAACACACATGTGGAATACTTATGATATGCATGAAACACTAGGTTATTGTTTTATAATTGCTTGGGTTGCACGTTAGTGTCTTTGCTTTCTCAACTACTCTCACTAATGCTCAGGAAATGCCCAGGTTGATTTTGTTAGTATTTTATAGTACAGAGAGCAAAGATGGAGGGGATAATGAGAAGTAAAGGGATCATTTATCAGCACAGATAGAAGTAAGATTTTAACAAAAATATATTTGGGTTAAGATTTTAAATGGCACTTGCCTGAATTGCCTGGGAACCAATTTCTATCTGCTCTATCCTCCTGTGGCCAGAAGGCTTATACAATGCATTTTACACTGTGATTTTCCCCATATTATGAGGCGGGAGTTATTTCAGATTCTACTGTGCTTCCAGAGTTTCGAAGCTGAGTCTTAGCCTTTCAATCTGCTTATTAATACTCATGTCATGGCTCCTGTTGAGAAAGAGGTTTAGTGTCACTGTCCTCAATCAGTGTCCTTTCATTCACTTTCATTAAAGAACCATGTTTTCCTGACAAAGGATAACAAATGGACACTACAGGTCCCTAATGTGCTTTTTGACTACAGAGCCTGTACCATTTCTCTGAAGCAATGGCAATTATTTGTCATTTTAATATGACTTGGCAAGGAGATCCAAAAACATATGACCATTATTCATCAATATGTATATCTTGTGCTTGCATTAATATTAGAATATCATTATTATTACCCTGACATTGTATGAGCTAGACAAAATTACATAGTGTAAAAATGTATTAAGCTATGTTCAGCTATATCCATACAGCAAGGCAAAGTAATGTAAAGACCTATAGCATCTCTGTGTTGAATGCAGCAATTCATTCTTATTAGCAGTAAAGCCCCTTTACCTGTGTATTAGTGAAATATATTTCAGTATCACTCCACTGTTAATTGGAAACAGCATAGTTCTGTGTTACTGTTGTTGTAAAACACATTTTCTTTGTTCCTAAGGTCTCATGGGTTTTGATAGTCCTGGCATTCCTGGTACATGATTTAAAAAAATTTAAATTTTTTTTTTAATTTTAGGGAATGGCATAGCCATCTTTGTCCCATTTCTTCTAGGTGTCTGTTGCTACTGTTTGCATTTCTATAAACTGAGCTTGTATGCAATAGTATCCAGTGATAAGTTCATTATAATTTTTTCCTACAGAGGAATAAAAAAAGTTGTGCTTACATCAATGACAGCTGGATTTAGATCAAAAGTTACTGGTTAAATCCAGAGAGATACTCCTTCTGTCTCCTGGTTATGTGGAGAATGGAATGAAAAATGGATGAAGAAAAAAACCTAACAATATTTGATATCTTTCTTCTCATTCCTCCCTGCCTAAAAAATAACATTACTCTATGAAAAACGTGAGGCAGAAAAATCTAGGAATAAAAGATCTGTAATAAAATTCAGAGACCACAAGTTCTATTCAAGCAGGCTATTAGCCTTCATTACAGAGTTAATTCAGGTTATTTCTCTCAAGAGACTATGATTTGAGGAAGAAAGACCCCTACCATGACATGCTTGAGTAATTACGTTTTCCCAGGTGACATGCAATTCTTGCATGACATTAGAAAAGTTTCAGAGCATGTTATAGATTCTCTTGCACTTAGTGATGCAGCAAATTCAGCCATTTAAGGACACTTTCCAGTGAATTGTTGGAAAATATAATTCATAACTAAACAGTAACAGCAAAAATCATCAGAGGCAGCGACAAAAGTTTCAAAATGTTCAAAATCAACAAAAATTCATTTTGTATTACAAAGTTTGGAAGCCACATATTATAGTAATTAGTTCAGTAGCTGACAAATTTTATAAACTTAATTTTTCTACTGATGCACTCAGCAGGAATAAGATAAGACAACAGGAGCATAATAATCTACTTAAAAACTTGTATGCGTGAGCTCTTTTTTCAGGTCAGTTAACCCAAAGTGTCTTGGTTTCTCCATTCAGTAGGATTGGACTAATATCCACTAGGGTGTCCTAAGGGCATTTATTCCTCTTATCTTTCACTTAAAAACAAAAGCTACATTATTTTACATCTTTAACATGATTTGTCCATTAATTCCTATTTGCTCCAACTGTAGCACCTTATCAATTTTGTATCAGATATTTTGGTTAAAATTAGGCTAATCTAAAACATTTAAACCCACCATACCAACCATGCACCTCACTGTGCAGTGTGTATTGAGATTAATATCTGCTAGGGCTGCACTTTCATCATTTGAGTGCTTTCTCAGTAGGCAAAAAAGGGACTTGTAAGATGCCGTTGAACTCTTTCATGGAATAACATAACATGAAGCAACAGTTGCATTAGCTTAGGAGCAAGCATGTATGACAGACAAAGGTGCATCAATTATGCAGATGGAGGGATTTTTGCAGAGTATCATTCTGTGCAGTTGAGGCAGAAAGACCAAAGATGTGAAGAGAAAGAATTAATAAATCAACAATATAATCTGAACTTATAATACCCATAAAAACCCAGCAAGAGTTATGCCAAATCATATCTGCAAGAGGCTTATTCATGTCATTTTGAGAACTATTTGTAAAAAAAACCGATGACACCAAGACACCTGACTCCCTCAATAACTTCTCCTAAAAGAAATATCTCATTGACCAAATGTTCAAGTCAAAAGAGAGATAAGGGAGTATCCTTTTCACTGTTGTTAAATTCTTCTTCACTTCACTGCTAAGTAAGCAGTCCAGTCAGAAGGCAATAAGTAAACCTGGCCAGTGTAAGACCAAATGCAGCAGTAGGAGCAGTGAAGATGTCAGTACCATAACAATCACATTAAGCAGTAAAGAGCAGGCAAAATGCAATCTGGACTGCTTTTAAATATAGGCTTTAGTAAAGATGATGGCAGAGGGATGTCACGAGCATATGAAACCTCATATAGCATGAATATACCATCATCTCCCATCCTTCACTAAGCATAGAAACGTTAAGATATTTCAGGTTGGAAATATGGTTCTTCAAAAGTCAAATCCACTTGGTCCCTAAAGGGATTGCACTGCACTAGAACTGTGATGGATTTGACTTAGAGAGAGAGGAAACAGAAAGATGGCAGTGAGCTACCCTATTTCCTCCCAGAACACAGGGGTACCAAGTTCTGCTCTGTAAAATATGAGAATCCAGTGAACAACAAAATAATAGAACAGTTGGAAAGCTTAATCAAAGAGGAAGAGTCCAAGGCTTAGTAATGTGGGGTGGCTCTCTGTGCAGCAATGAGTTCTGGAGATAGTCAGCAATGATTAGATGTTTTATATCTACCCAGAGTGGATTCAGTAGGGTGCACTTTTAATACCACTTTGGGGCTGAGTTTCTGTTTCCCATCTTCTGATGCAAAATCAGTGAGCATGTGGTCAAAGAAGCCACGTCAAGGCTTGTTTATTACTAGGAGTGCTTAACAAGCATGCCTTTTGAGTGTATGTATTATGGTAAGTGGCACAATATTTCTTCAGCCTTCTGAGACTATGAGTGGGAACAAAGGAAAATGGAAAACGCAGCACAGGTAAGTCCATCGCCCTTAAATAAGAACAGCTACAGTACAAAGCACTGGAGGAAATCACACTGGTTAAATATCTTTAATATGTATGTATATTTAGTACTTTACTTGTGAATCTTTAAAATTCAGCTTATCTTTCCAGTTTTCAGTACAAAAAATACACCTGAAATGAGCTGCAAGAAACCACTTTGTGCAAGATGGTTAGTGGAAGACCAGAATAGCCTCTGAAATAGCAAATCATCTGCTGGTGCTATAGAGACAGATGATATACTAAAAATAACCTAAAAAAAAAATTAAAACCTGCAGCTTTTATTAGTTTCCTGACCTGGTTTACCAGTGGGAACCCCATTACTGGACTTATTGGCACAAGAGCAAGGAAGGGACGTGACAATAAAAATGGCCTGAAGTGAATACTGGTGACAGAGAAGATAGAACTGCTACTGAAAGGAATGTGCCTTAAATACGGCTCAGTAACATAAGTCTCATGTAAGCTTTATGTCTTTCTAGGGTTGTATATTTGTGTAACTGCTTTGAAAACAGCAACATTTTATCCACATGTGTCATTGGAGAGAACCCAGTGGAATACATTGTGCACTTGTTTGGTGGTCATTATTAGTGGCCTGAAAAATCAAACCTTGCATGAAGCTACGAAGGTAGACCATAAACATTTGAAGGATATAAAGGACAACTTCTCAGGATAATCTAGAACAAAGAATACTGGTTTTATGTTCAAAGTGTGGAAAAATATGGAACCAGTATAAAAAAATATCTCAATGCTCTTAATAGTTTGAAACAGATATAGGAAGGCAGTAATGGCTTTGCCCTCATGGAGTTCCTCTAAAATGAGACCAAACTAAGCACTGGACAGTAAGAATGATGGAACAAGACCTTTAATTTCTATTATTTGGGGATTCTCTCTTATCACGTGATAAATTCCTCAACAGAGAAAACAGAGATGTAAAAAGAAAAAGGACATGCAGAAGGCACGAAAGTTTATGCTAAAATACAGATTTCATTTAGTAAATTTAAAAGTCCTTTTTTCTTCACACAAAAATCTTCTCAATTTATTCTTTCTTAGATCTGTCACATTTGTTGTCATTTGCCATATTTTGTGTGACATGTGGCACTTTTCTGCTAAACTCCCTAGGATAATGTTTGCTCTCCATGTTTGTTCATTTACTGCACAAAAACCTGAAATTTTGTCCCTTTTTTAGCTCCCCAAGCAGTAGCACTAAATCAGTGTATTATCTTGCACTTTTTAAAGTTGAAAATTATGTGTATTGTGGTTTTGTTGCTACTCTTTTCTTCCTGTGAAGGCAAATATTTACCTTGAGAGGTCAACTAACACATAACAGAAGCAGGGTATCCCACATAGTACAGTGTTGTACCTAGAACATCTTTAGACTCCCTTCTCAAAGGATATCTACTGTTATTGAACTTGACCATCATTTGGAGCAACGACTGAAAATTTGGTCTTGGCTTCCCTAAGCAGTAGCAAAAGCTAATCAAACTCATTTCACTTCCATTTCCAGCATGTCTGGCCTTCTGATGAAGAGTGTCACCCACTAAGAGCTTAACCCAAATCCAAGACATTTTCCGCAAGATCTCTGTACACTGACACAGTAATTAACTCCATGGCAGCTTCAACTAATTTTTAGCTAATCTGTGGTCCTCCAAAACTTACCTTCAGAATCCCAATTATATGTTAACCTTTTGGTCTATCAGTACATCTTTCTTTCCAACTATCCCTAAAAAACTCTGAATCCTAGAAACTGATATCAACCAACGTGGGCATGGTGAATCTGAGATCTTAATGAATTTTGAGAAGTGTTGTGGAAACTGGTATTTGAGTAGAGAAGTTTTCCTTTACTGAGGAAAAGGCAAAAAGAACTTACATGTGTAAGTACATGTG
This sequence comes from Clamator glandarius, assembly GCA_033459285.1. Taxonomy (NCBI): domain Eukaryota; kingdom Metazoa; phylum Chordata; class Aves; order Cuculiformes; family Cuculidae; genus Clamator; species Clamator glandarius. Next base: position 4,070,666 of record JAUNZM010000046.1, read on the forward strand.
GAACATTTACATGTCCTGAAACAGAAATAGGTTGGTCAGTCACCATGTGTGACACCAAGCAGGCATCGCATCTTGTGCCCAGACAAAGAGCTGGGATAAAAGCAAGAGCTGTGACAAGGGATGTAATAAGTAATCTTCTAGAAGAAAAGGTCTCATTTATTCTGTTGTCCTTGAAAAAATATAATTCATGTTGTATTTCAATGTAAAATATTCATTATTACAGTTGAAAATATTGATAGAAAGACTAATAAATTTATTCCTTATTATGTAATTAGGTTAACTACTATACAGCAGTTTTACATAATTTTTGTTTTAAATACCTCTTTAAAAATGTGATGTTCACAGTGGTGTCCTGGCCTAGGCAACTAAGAACTTTTAATAAAATAGAAATACAACTAGGTTTTCTAGCTGTTCACAAGTCAATTGATGTCTTCCCTGAGAAAGTCTCATGATTTTTTAAAAGTGCATTTTTGGTCTGGAAAAATTTGATCTTTTTTTGTTTCTAATCATTTCAATCAATGAAACTTATCTTCAATATATCTACGATCCTCTCTCTGTTTTATATAAAGGTCACTTGAACAAAAACTTCTTAAATTAGGAGAAGGCACGAGATTTAGTTCTGTCACTTGCAGTGTTATAAACCATGTTATGGTATATTCTAGAGCTTTGGCAGATATACAATGCAAACTTTACGGTCAGTTTGCAGAGTGTATTTGTCTAGAAGAGTTAAACTATGGAAAAGTTAGTTCAATCGGTTCATAAGTTTTCTTGGCACTAAAAAAAAAAAAAACAACCAAAGAAGAACAAAACCAAGATGCTCTACTATTTTTATTAAAGTGATTAAGTAATTTACATCGCAGAGATCCAATTCCAAACTTAAGACCTCAAACAAAACCATTGTTTTTCAACACTGAGAGAGTATGTACAGCTTCTGGCTTTGTTCTATTTTGATGAGATGTGTCATTGATAAAAGAGAGTTCAAGCTTCCCTGAACCAATTAAAATGTTTTTGCCTCAGGTGGTAAATAAAAGCACATGATAGAGCTAAAGCAGACTGGGAGAGTGGTAATCAGTACAGTAGTTCAGTATTGAGCAATATTGAACACTGTAACAATAACACATAATAAATCATTTTGAAAGGTACATTGGATATATTTTTTTCAAGGACAAATAAAGTACACTCACAAGGATCAAAAGGACATCTTAGTTATTTTTATGTTCTATTTTAGAAATTATTGGCAGTACCTTTTTAAAGCAGTACCTTTTGCCTGACTTCAAAATATTTATGAGAATATTTTTGGGTATGGGTCAGTTAGCTGCAAATATATTTTATTGAAAGCTTTTTTCTTGGAAACATTAGGCAACTGTAATGTTTGAATTTTAAGAGCACTATCTTGATTTTTATACATTAAATAACTTCATCTTATAAATGTGAGATATATTCAGCATACTTACGGTAATCAGGTGTTACAAAAAGTGAGTATGTAGGACCTAATTTTGAAAACATACCTGCATGAAAGCTGTCTTGCTTCAGTTCTTGAAAAATACTCTGTAACACAGCTTTTTGTACAAGTCATAGATAAGTACGTAAAAATGGCAGCTCTTCCAAAGCATTTGTTGAAAATCCATAAAACTTTTGGCCTCTTTGGACGTAAGATTCTGGTTACATGAGTTGACACTATTGTATTTCTTTTCTGTGGGTAGTTAGATATAAGAAGAAAATACATTTTTCATACTTATGAAAACTTTACTGGCAAAAGAGTTAGTAAGTTCAAAAGCTTAGAGTCAGTCAGGGAAATCAAAGACTGCAGACGATGTCTATTAAGAAGTTCAAAGAAAGAAAATGACCCAGCTATAGCAAGACCTGTATGCAAACAGCAAGGCAGCTATAACATTTGGTAGCATGGGAAACATTTGGAACATTATTACTTCATAGCCTTTGCCTACACGAACCCAGTTCAAAGGAGTGCATTGTAAAAAATGTTCTGTAGTTTCCTATAAGGCCTGGTTGATCTTACATAAAACAACAACGTGTGGAAACTAAACTAGCTCCTATGATTTACAGTGTTTTCTCCATGTTATTTATTACACTGAATGACTTTAGATATATAGTCTATATATTTAATATTCATCTCTGGATTGTTTTAAGTTAGCACATTATTTCTTAGATTCTATTCCCTTTCGTTTTGTTTATCGGGGGCAGTAAATTCTTATTCTTATTGTTTCTCTTTCTTCATTTTACAAGGTAAAAACTGTACTTAATGCCTCATCTTATGGGTATAAAATGGAAGCTGATGGAGCAGATTGTTATGATTTATATGTCTTCACCCAGAACTGTCTGTGTATTTAATCCCGTAGTGAGGCTATAATGTCTCTACAACTACCATTTATTTCTGAATAAAAGTTTTTGTTACAAGAAATATATAACTTCAGGGAGTGGTTGGGAAACATTACAAGAGAGAAAACCAAGGAAGCCTAGAAATCAAACAATTATCAATGTGCAACAGTCAAGCTATCTGAAACCAGACTTTAGGCTTGAATATACATTGCACACTGCGTTTGTCATGGAGCTTTTCCTCTCTGGAGTGGAGCATTAGCATGAGGGAACAAAAATGACCCCTTAACTGATTGCTATGCACATACAAACATTTCTTTTTTAAGCTTTCAAATACTGGACTGTCAGAGGGAGAAATCTCAAAGCATGCTAATTTTCTAGCTAGTAATGGAGAGGGAAGGCATGAAGAGACTTCTGTTAGTAGCAGGAATACACAGAAGCATCATCATCATCAATACAATTAGCCTGGAAATCAGAAGTTACAGAAAAACACACCTATTAGATCAGGAGAACCAACGATTTCAGATGGATCACCGTTGTCATCTACAATTACATGAAATTATTATCTGCCGCAAGACAGTGAATGCAATTCATCAGAAGTTCTGATGGGAGAAAAGGTACCAAATGAAACATCAAGAAGAAAGAGAAGGGGTGGAATAAAAAAAAGAGTGTTCATGAATTTTTAAGAATTTATACACATGAAAAATCATAACTGATTTCTTCTTTCATTTTAGTTGTTTCATCTGTACATTGTCCCCTGCAAAATGAAATTCCATTGACCTGTCTCTTCTACTTTAAAAAAAATAAACATTCTATGACTGCTACGTAATGAATCCCTTAGACAGAATCATACCAGTATGGACCATGGGAGAAAACTTACACAGGCCCCTTACTCAGCGTAGATCCATTTCAATTCAGCTGCTGAAAGCAGTGGCCAGTCAAGTTTCAAGTATCTTCATGGGTGGAGACTCCGCAACTGATACAGGCAACCTGTTCCAGGATTTCAACACTCTCAGCGCAAAAGGTTTTCCCCTTGCACTGAGATGGAGTTGCTGTGTTTTCATGTCAGGTCATAGCTTTTCATCCTTCCACTGTCCGCCTCTGAGAAGAGTCTAGCTCTGTCTTTTCAGCCCCTTTCTGTTAGGTAGTCATGTACAGCAATAAGATTTCCTCATTGCATCAGCTTTCTGTTCTTAGGACAGAACAAACAACTCTCAGCCTCTCCCTGTACATCATGTGCTCCAGCCGCTAAGGATCTCAACAGCCCTCTGATGCACTCGCTCCACTACGTTAATGCCCTTTCTGTGCCAAGTAGCCCAAAACAGGACACAGCACAAGAAAAGTGTTTTCACGAGTGGCAGATAGAGAGGAAGAACCATCACTTCCCTCCACCTGCTGGCAACTCTCCTCCTAATGTAGCCCAAGATGCAGCTAGCCTTTGCCAGAAAGGCGCACTGATGACTTGTGTGCAACTCACTGTCTACAAGGACCTTGGATAGCTTTCTACAAAGCTGCTTCTTAGCCAGCCAGTGCTGCCCTGTGCTGCTGCATGGGCTTATTCCATCCCAGATATGGATTTTGAATTTGCCTTTGGTGAATTTCTAGAGGATCCTGACAGTTTATTTCTGGAGCCTGACAAAATGCTTCAAATGGCAGCCCTGGTCACCACTATACTGACCACCCTTCCCAATTCACACAATCTGCAAACTTGTAAAGGGTGTGCCATATCCAGTTATCGAAGCTGCTACTGAAGACAAGCATGGTTGGCATCAATCCCTGAGGCATGCCACTCATAACCAGTTGCCATGTGAGATTTGTACCAGTCATCACCACCCTTAGAGCTCAATGGCTGAGATAATTTCCCACTCACATTTCTTATCCACTTATCCAGTTCATAGCTCACCAGTTTGGCTGTAAGAACATTAGGTAGACTTAAAAGCCTCACACAATTCAAAGTATAAAACACCCGCTGCTCTCTCCTTATCTGCTCAGCTAATCATCTCATCATGGAATGGAACATAGATGTCCCTCCTTGAACACCTGGCACAGAAGATATTTAGGTAACCTAAAGATTGCTTATCACAGATGAGAAGTGACCAGAGTATACATGAACAAGTTGCTCAGAAACTGTTTCCAACTGGTGAAAACTAGAAAAGAAAAAAAATATCCAGACATCTAGGAAGCCATAACAAGTTCCCTGTTGGCTTTGTGTTTTCTTCTGAAATTTTGTGAGGAAATTTCTCTGTCCCCAAGGGTTCTGCTCATTGCAAACATGATGCCTTCTGAAATTCGAAAAAAGGAGGCAGGATTTTCATTTTCTCTGTCAGTGTAGTAACTTCTCATGCAAATGCAACAGCACTGGAAACTCAGAGGTGCAATATTCAGTGTATACATCCTCATCACTAATTGCCTGAAATGAACAGATCTTTTCACTGAAACACACAAAGCTTGTTGAAATTTTTACCACTTTAACCTGCATATCGATTTCTCTTTTCAATGTCATATGAAAAGGGTGCCAAGACAAAAATGTTCCTCTGTCATCATGTGGCTCATCATAGCACAAACATAAGATTCACAGCTACTGACAAGCTCTTGACTTTTGGTTCCCATCAAAATGTTCCAGAATCAAAGAAAGAGGAGAGGAAAGCTGCCCTAGGATTTCTCTATATGTAGGTGGTAATGCTGAAAGTATACTAATGCTAACTGCTTATGATGACTTAAAAAACAGAATCAGTGAGGTGATAGTAGAGATGAATGGATTTTGAAACTCATCCATACGAGCTTCACGTAATGCTAAGTTTTGTTTAACACTATGCAGGGATGTACTATATGTCAAATTGCAGAACAGGCTCTGACACTGCCAGTTTCATACGATTTAATAACAAGCATTTCAACTTCAACCATTTCTACTGACTTAACAAGATGTTCAAATACCAGACTTCCTCCTCTGTTTTCCACAGCCATCTTGAGAGTTGCTATAATACCCTAGATTTATCTGCTGATTATTTTTTCTTAACAGGAGTGTTAGCAGCAGTCCCACTGTTGTGCTGAATGAGCAGACTCCTTCTTAGCCTTACTTTTCAGAAGTTAATGTATTTTTAAAAGAAAAACTGGCCTAAACTTTCCCCTACTTTTGAACAGCTTTGCAGTAATGACACTGTAAAGAATAAGCAGAGTTTCACAGTTTAAGAATGATTTGAACCTTTGAAAATTTTTGGAGCAAAAATCATTAACAATCAAATAGTAAAAACTATTTTATTCGAAGAACAGATTTTTGGCATGATTACATGTATTCTTGAAAGTGCCTTATTTAATGTTATTTGTTATAGGAATTTTACTTCACTTAATAAACGCAATTTAAACTTCCCCAAAACCAGTCAAAGTGTATTATGTATTAGAAACATATATATAAAAGAAATAGATGAGTCGCCACTACACCGAAACATAATTATGACTACAAAGTAACAAACAAAAGCAGCAATTTGGAGCAGGAGATAAAGAGCATAAAATACATTCAGTTGACTTTACAGTTGAGAAATAGGTAATAGTATATCATTGTATCATAGAATGGTTTGGGTTGGAAGGGACCTTAAAGATCATCCGGTTCAAAACCCCTGCCATGGGCAGGGACACTTTCCACCAGATATCATTGAATACTTTTGAGTTTTGCTAGAGAGCTGTCATCAGCTCTAACAATATGAAAAGGAATAAATGATTTTAAGTGAAAATCTTCAGAAAAAAAATGCTCTCAATTGTGTGCCTAATTTGCATAGGCAATTACTGTCCTTTCACACAGTCACTGTAATTGTGATTGCTCTGACTACAGGCCCAAATTAAAGGGAAAAAATGCAAGCACAGTTACATAAACTTTCTGCCTGAATGACTGCAAGTCATTAGTTTCTTCTCATCTGACTGATGGATTTAGCAATAAAAAATATACTGGATACAAATGAAGAAATGTGGCTTCAGGGATACAAATCTCTGTAATATTAAAAACAATATATGCCATATATTCAACATTAAAGACAGACAGCAGATGCAAACACCACAAGAGTGGAGGACTACATAATAGCCATACTAAGCTTGAATAGATAACATATGATGAGAGGATTAGAGTGAACACATGGTGAGGGAAATATAACGATGATGGTTGTGGTGGTGGTGAATGATTATTATCAAGAGGATATGGAGTGCTGAATGAAAGCATGAGTCTATGGAAAGAGGCACAGGAGAGTGAGCATGTATGACTTGCAGGGCAACTGCACAAGAGGAACTGAGAATGACATAAAAGACAATCCAAGAAGACTGAACAGATAGATCATCAAAATCTACCAGGTGGTATACATTGAAATGCAGCTAGCTTCCACAGCAAATCAAAGGTGGGATCTTGCTAAGAACTCCTTCTAAAAGCACATAATAACTAAAGTTATTTAGTATATTTCAAAGGGGCAGAAGGGAAGTAAGAAGAGAAAAAAAAAACCCACCCACTAAGAGATTCAGAGCTTTCTAGAATTGATTCACAAAACCCAGCGAAATTGAATGGGCACAAAACATGGAAATTTACTTTTTTCAATCTAATGGAAAAATTTCAAGGAAAATATTTTCTAGCACTTGCAGTTATAGTCCATGGTCTGTAAGAACCATGAGTTATTTGAAGTATTTTATCTGAGGATTGTTCTAACTGAGGAATGTAATATTGAGGAAATACTCCTATTCATGTACACAGTTTTTAACTGAGAGAGGAATGTAGTATTGAGTGTGTGTTCCTAATTCATCTAGACAGTTCTACATCACAATCTTCTGAAGCTTTGATGCCTATCAATTGCTGCTTAGAAAGACAGCAGAAACGGTATTAGATTTTATTAGTCTTTATTATTTTGTTATAAATAAAGAAATAAAAAAACAGAAATGTCAGCATAATTTTATATGGGTACAAATTTAAAAGAAAAATAATAAAGCTGTTCATATGTTCAAGAGTAAAAGTCGTCAGTAAAAATGCCAACAGTATGTTAAACAGGGACAAGTCATGGTTGTTGTGGGAAACCATAAATTTGAAATCCTTCCCTGTGTGTGTCCCAAAGCAGATGTTCAGTTGCTATAAATCAGCAAAGCTCCCTGACCCTTAATTTCTTAGCCACATGATTGTGCAGAGGATTTTTTGCACTGAATTTGGTTTAAAGCAGCATTGTTCTAGCTATTCTAAGAACTACAACACCCTCTAGAGGGCAAAGAATTTTTATTCCAATATGGTAAACAGTTAATTTGAATGCTCTGAGGCAACCACCGGTTGCGTTCTTGAAAACGTCGAGCTGCTGGGCACAGCTGACACACACAGTCTATGCAATAAGCTATTTATAAGCTGTAATGATGTATAAAATCTTATGATTTATTTTGGTGTGATGATAACATTCAGTAAAGAGGAAGTAGGAATTCATCTTCTGATGTAAGAAAAGACCCATGTCAAATCAATTCTGAAGTTGCAGTAACTTACTCATGACCTCCTTTTGTCTAAGGTTTCCCTTCTGATGGGTGCTTTTCTCAGTCCTGCCCAGCATCTCCAATGAACAAATGATTGTTCCCAACGTGGTTGCTCCTTGTGAATCTTACGTCCTTGCATTCTTCCTTATGTATTCTTAAAATGTCACGAGTATGTGATACTTTTGCAGAATGCATTGCAGACAGTAATCTGTCACAGGCCCAGGGAATTCAGAGACTCTTGCAGAAAGGGCATCAATATGAAAGTAGATGGGATTTTCAGCTACATCAGTGAAAAGAGGTGAAATAATGAATTTTCATAGAAGGTCTGAAGGACAAGAGAATAAAGAAATTGTTCCAAGAATAAAAAAAAAATCAATACAAATTAAATTAATACTTAAAGAGAAAAAATAACAGTTAAGGATAGAAAATCAAACAAAAGGCAAGTGTCATTAAACATAAGTACCATAGATGAAAAGGAGATGAGAACATAAAGAGGGAACTACCACTGTATCAGGCTTTGGGGAAAGAAAAATTTGAAACAGAAAACCTGAGAAAGTAAGAAAAATAATTTTGAGAGCAAAACACTTAAATGGGCAAATGGTTTCAATTGCCACTCTTGGAGCACGTAGTTCCTCTCCCTTTAGTACAAACCACTTCCTTCTTTTCCTGCTATCAGCAATCCAAACAGCCTCTTCATTCTGCATTCCTCCAAAACATCACACGCTTCAAAACAAAACTTCCTCAGTAAAACTCACTTTTCCCCAATCTCTCCAAAATAAAAAGTAAAGCTGGTCTAAATACTTCAATGGAATTTTCTGCAGTTATTTTGCAAAACTGGAACTTTCTCATTCAATTTTGCCTAAATTAGATGTATTTAATTCTTGTATAATTTCAATACAAATATATTTCAATTCAGCTTTATTGAAATCAAACAATTAAAACATTTGTTTCAAATAACTATTGAATTTGAAATGTAGTCTACACTGCTAAAATTTATGACTCTTAATTTTTTTTTAAACTCCATTTTAAAAATTGAACTGCATGGCTAGCACTTTCTACCTTTTCTTTTCCACATTGTCACTGCTAAGTAAACTTTGCAATTAACCAGAGGGTAGTGACTGTGCGGCAAGTTATAGGCCCCTTCATGTTGCACTAAGCTTATCAGAGCCCCTTTCAACTAATAATGAAAAAAAATACAGTACTTGTATCATTGTGTTGGTACTTGACATTCTTAATTTAATTATATGCCTAATAGTCTTAATGACTATTGACTTTTTCTTACAAAACAATTCCAGTCTATAGTCCAAAGGTGCTTGCTGTGAGCCATATGGTGAGTGACTAGATAAGGACAATGGATATTTAAATTCTACCTATCTCTGTAACATCATTTTAGCTGAAAATAATAGAAAATCTCAGTATGCTTTGATAGGGAAAAAAGAAAATTCTTCTCTTTAAACAACACAAAAATGCCATGGTAACTTGCAAAAAGTGAATAAGTGACTGTTTCTAAAATAGTCCATTTTCCATCATACTTTTTTCCACATTCATACTTACCAATCTTAAATGAAATGCAACATGAGAAGAATTGATATTTTCTGATGTAGATTGTACTTTGAATACATGAGCATTCAGTCATTGTGTTTCTGCAAATGATGGAGTTGTTTTAAACAGCTTAAAACAAAACTATTGTCTATGTTATTAAGTTAGAGTGGTATGAACCCAAGAAAAAAATTTTTAGCTTGCTATATTGGTCAATACAGGAAGTTGTGATTCTCCAGGAATTCCTTCACATTCCACAAGGGTGTCAGTCCCAAACATTAACATGCTCAGGATGATCTATAGCTTATTTTGTCTCATCAGTAGGTTCTGAGGGCAAATATCTACCAAGAAGTTTCTCTTCTCTATAACTGCCCTAAGAATCAGTCCTCTAAGAACTTTTTGAAATCTAGTGCTCATTTATCAGATAAAAAGACAAAATAAAGAAACACCACAGTTTTGAGTTTCTTAAACTTGGAGTCTATCTTCTCAGAGAACATGGTGCTAATGTATAGATTGAATTATCAAGTTTTACCATCTCTCCAAAATAAGGAGGTCCAAGGAGAGCAAAATGAACTATGCAAGTCTCCGGGCCATAGTATGTCCCTTGGAACCCCCCAAAAAATCATTTCTGTGACCCAGTTTCCATCTCCATCTTTGTGCTGGCAGAAAGCAACTTACTCTGTCCATCCCCTGGTTTGTGGGGGCTTTTCTTTAGCTGGGCAATAAACGTTGCAGGGCTACCCCAATTCAGAACACAGACACTGAGCAGAAGAGCATGACATTGTGTTCGTGTCTCACTGGCTGACCTAAGCAAAAAAAAGGAATCGGGGTCTCTCTCTCCCACCACTTTGTCAGCACTGCTACTACAATTATCTTTATCCCTTAACTGAGAAAAAGTTAAAAGAATCAATGTTGGCCACCTTGCAGAGCTTACCTCTGCTGCAAGAGGGTGTAAGCAGCATTTCATAAACCATTAATATTCATTATTCCCCAGACACAAATGTGCAACACATGGAATTTTGAGTAGGATTTTTGATATCAAAATTCCTTCTCAGAAATCACCTCAAGTGCAAATAGGTACATAACACTGTTGCACTATAAACAAACTAATAGAATCATAGAATCATAGAATAACAAGGTTGGAAGAGACCCACCGGATCATCGAGTCGAACCATTCCTATCAAACACTAAACCATGCCCCTCAGCACCTCGTCCACTCATGCCTTAAACACCTCCAGGGAAGGTGAATCAACCACCTCCCTGGGCAGCCTCTTTCAGTGACCAATGATCCTTTCTGTGAAAAATTTTTTCCTAATGTCCAGCCAAAATCTCCCCTGGTGGAGCTTGTGGCCATTCCCTCTCATCCTGTCCCCTGTCACTTGGGAGAAGAGGCCAGGTCCTTCCTCTCCACAACCTCCCCTCAGGTAGTTACAGAGAGCAATGAGATCTCCCTTCAGCCTCCTCTTCTCCAGGCTAAACAACCCCAGCTCTCTCAGCCGCTCCTCCTAAGGCCTGTTCTCCAGTCCCTTCCCCAGCTTCGTTGCTCTTCTCTGGACTCGCTCAACATCCTTCTTGTGGTGAGGGGCCCAGAACTGAACACAGGATTCGAGGTGCGGTCTCACCACTGCCGAGTACAGAGGGAGAATTACCTTCCTGGACCTGCTGGTCACGCCATTTCTGATACAAGCCAGGATGCCATTGGCCTTCTTGGCCACCTGGGCACACTGCTGGCTCATGTTCAGTTGGCTGTCAACTAACACCCCCAGGTCCTTCTCCTCCAGGCAGCTTTCTAGACAGACTTCTCCTAGTCTGTAGCTCTGCTTAGGGTTGTTGTGCCCCAAGTGCAGGACCCAGCATTTGGCCGTGTTAAATCTCATGCCATTGGACTCTGCCCAGCGGTCCAGCCTGTTCAGATCCCTCTGCAGAGCCTCCCTACCCTCCAGCAGATCAACACTTCCACCCAGCTTGGTGTCATCTGCAAACTTGCTAAGGGTGCACTCAATGCCTTCATCCAGGTCGTTGAGAAAGACATTGAGCCCTGGGGAACCCCACTTGTCACTGGCCTCCAGCTGGATTTAACACCATTCACCACCACTCTCTGGGCCCGGCCATCCAACCAGTTTTCCACTCAGGAGAGTGTGCACCTGTCCAGGCCAGAAGTTGACAGTTTCCATAGTAGAATGCTGTGAAAAACTGTGTCAAAGGCTTTACTGAAGTCCAGGAAGACCACATCCACAGCCTTTCCCTCACCCAGCAGCTGAGTCACTTTGTCATAGAAGGTGATCAGGTTAGTTTGGCAAGACCTGCCTTTTGTGAACCCACGTTGACTGGGCCTGATTACCCGGTTCTCTTGCATGTGCTTCATGATCGCACTCAAGATCACCTGTTCCATGACTTTCTCTGGCACTGAGGTCAGACTGACAGGCCTGTAGTTCCCTGGATCCTCCCTGTGACCCTTCTTGTTGATGGGCACAACATCAGCCAGCCTCCAGTCCAGTAGAACTTCCCCAGTCTTTCAGGACTGTTGGATGATGATGGAAGTCTAGATACATTGGCCTCAGTAGGAAGTTAGGAATCCAAAAATCAGCTAGATAACCAAACACTTGTCATTTGGTTCAACCGTCTTTTCTAGCCACTACATTTCACCTTCTTAGTAATTTTTTTTCTATATGGACCTGATGGTATGATTTTTGGTTGAGGGGTGGGGTAGGAGTGAGGGGGTGTCTGAGGTACTTAAAAGAAGGAAACTATAGAAAACTTTAATTGTAACACTCAGTTCTACTTCCTCACTAACATCAGAATGGTTTATTTAAATAATACTGCTGTGATTGCCTTTGGAGCTAAGTAGCTTCTCTGGGTACATAGCTTCCATATGTACTAAGCAGCTTGGCATTTTTATTAATATACTTGTTTTTCCTACCACCCAAGCCAGACAGTGCATTTCTAAAGACAAGTAAGACAAAGTTATCTCAGTACAGAAGAACTTTATTGATATGTACAGTGACTATAACTTGTATTGCTGTTTGTCAACTGTTCATAGTAGTAAACCTATAAAATCTCAGTTAATCCAAACACTTTCATGAGTAGGCTTAATATTTAAAAAATAAATGCAGTAAATCAAAAGCAATTGGATGCATAGAGAGTATATGCTTATGATCTTTATCTTCTTCAGTGTAACAGAGAGCTGTTCTAAGATGTTACATACTGATCAACAAAATCAAGCTAAACCAACAGATTAGAGATCAGAAGTGAGACAACTGTACTTGCTATGTTTTTCTAAAAACCCAAACCCAACAAACCAGCCTGCAGAGGGAATTAACAGCATTTCACAAAGAAAAAAGTAAGTTAATAGTGCACATTATTTAAGAGAAAAAAAGAAAACTTGCAAATACTTTTTGAAGTGCACGTTAAGTCACCAAACCAACCACATGATGGCAGTCCAATACTAAAAAAGTAACTCAAATCTGTGCATACTCAATACATCCAAGCAATGCCACACAGCAGAGATTTTTAAACTTTCTTCATTTGCATACCTCTAAACATTTGAAGAAGGTAAAGACCCTATATGCAGAGAATTTTGCTGTTTTATTTATCTTCCATGAAACCAACTTTATTGTACAGTTTGTACATCCCAGAGTCCACAGAAACAAGATTTAAACATCACTGTTTCTTAATTTTAGAAAATACTGGTTTCATGCATTAGTGTGGTGATATGCACAATCTCCATTCAGAGCTCTGACTCCAATCCACATATATAGATTCTTTTTCTGAAAAGGTGTGAGTCAATCTTACACTAGACCTGACTGAACTCTTGGTCTCTCCCCTTAATGAACAAAATCAACAATCTGAAAAACCCCTAAATCCCAGTACATCCCTAATTCCAATATAACAGTTTTCTCTTATGCTTTTCTCCTAATCCTCCTAATTAATTTCCTCCTAATTAACTGCAACCCAACTACCTACATAAATACACACACATATATCTTGCAGTCCAATTTTTTGGTTTGCATACACAATAAATCACTAGGTTATGAATGCCCAAAACTTTAAAAGATGATCAGTGAGAGAACAAAAGTCATAACTCATCCACAGTCTCATTTGCTTGCACTCAGCATTGTTTGCTAGGAAGTGACTATACAGTTTGCCTTTCACCATTTGTGTTAATAAGGCTAGTGACTTCAGTGGTATCTCCAAAAACAATTTCCTAGTGCTTTTCCTAATCAGCACATGGCAGGCTGTTCTGGCTGACACACATGCCCAAAACTGCCCCCTTGCTCCCAGACTGATTAATATCTATTTGTCCAAATTGAACTCCATGCATGCTAAGATGGGTCAAATTTCTTTACATCTTGTGACTCTCATGACTATCCTTGCTTTTTTCAGCAGTGAGTAACTCTAAGGATGTTTTCCCATATCTGCATTCAAGTTATATGGAGGGTATTAGCAATGACAGAGGTGTACAACACTCAATGGCCGGAGAAACATTTTGAAAGTGAATTCATTTTTATAAAGCATAGGATATTAGCCTAGAACCTCACTGTCACCACTACACAACAAAACTGCTACTATACCAAAATGTGGCTATTTGTCATTCCAACTCAAGTTAGAAATAAAGAATCAATTTAAGTTGATGTTGTGACTTTACAGATGAGCTCCTAGCTCCTCTGTGGGTCTAATAATCACAGATGCACAGCTGATAAGCATTCCTCCACTCAAGATGAGAAAGTAAACCCACTGCACTTACTTAGAGTGCATTAAACTGCAGCATCTCTTCTGGCTCGCAACCTCTGACGCTACGACTGAACTTTTCCTTACACCTGTTTCAGTGGTAATACCTGTTTGCACTCGTGAAATCAAAGGACACGCTCATTATAATGAATTTCCTTTCAACAATGCACAAATGATGATACAACCATGGAGGAAGACCTTTTGCTGCCTCTGGGTGGTGCCATCCACCATCTCCTGTACAACAGTGGCCACGGTTCAGTTGTAGGTTCAGCATCCGTTTTACAGTGCCTTCTCCCCTCAGTTCTCCACCTGTTCACTGAACTGTTTTTCAGATTGCACCCTGAGCATCCATGCCAACTCACATTTGCTTCCTCAGAACAAGCCCAACAGCTTGAAGAGATCGGCTAAAACTTGCAGTTCTTTCCTCCTCCTGGTAAAAAACCTTCCTATCAATGGACAGGCTGAGCTTTGTTTCAGCTGACTTACGCTTGCACATATACTTCTCTGAAATATTTCAAATGTATATTCAATACACTTTAAAATATACATACTTTTATGTTGCCCTCCTGCTCATGTGATATTTACAATTTTAAGACTACTACACGTAGTATTAAAGTACTACTCCTACAAGAAAGTTTGCATTTTAATGTCCAATTGATTCAAAACACATCAAAACTAATATGATGATGGTCTTTTTCATAGTATGTACAGGATTTTGTTGTTATGATGCCTTTAATTCTAATTAAATTCAACTTTATTCTTTCTTTATATTAAAAATCAAAAGGTGTCAATTATAAGCATTACTTAGGCAAATACAGTCTATTCTGCTAATCAATACTGAAGGTATCTCAGTAACTATTCAGAAAATGCTTAATCATGCAAGTATTTTAAAAAGCTTAAACATCAGAAATATAAACACACCACCTTCTGGTCAGTTTTTGTGGTATGACATATCAGAAAGCTTACCAACACCCTGATATTGGCTATTTTCATACTTAATTCAGAACAATTGCACGTGAAATAGTCTCAATTTGTGCTCAATCTCCATAAAAGTGTTAATAAGATGAAGTGGGTGGGTACACTATTATAGTTCAATTTTATCTGTGCACCACACGAAAAGTTCCAACTGGTATATGTAATACAGTTTCACATAGAAAACTTCTAGATGTAGGAGAAAAAACCCCAAACTTTAGGATATCCTTAACCCAGGTTTGTCAGTGGTGATAGTTACTATACTTTTAAAGGATTTTCTTTAATGAAGTCTATGCTAACCTTGTGCACAACACTGAATCTAAAACCTCCACAAAGAATTCCCAATTGAGCAGGAGTAAACTTTTATATGAATACTATCTTAATTTCTAGAACCTCTACAGGAAAAATATAATTACTGAATCAGTTAACACAAAATTTATTTTCCAAATCTGAAGCTTTTCAAGTTCATGGGACATCCATCTAACAACACTCCTACAGAGTTTAAGAGCATCACATGACTACAAAGATGGTCAGAGGGCTGGAGCACCTCCCATACAAGGACAGGCTGAGAGAGTTGGGTTTGTTCAGCCTAGAGAAGAAAAGGCTCCAAAGAAACCTTATAGTGACTTCCCAGTACCTGAACGGGCTACAGGAAAGCTGAGGAGGGACTGTTCATAAAGGCTTGTAGTGAGCAATGGATATAAACTAGGAGCAATGGATATAAACTGCAGAGGGGCAGATTTAGAGTGGACATAAGGAGAAATTTCTTCGTTATGAGAGTGCTGAGGCACTGGCACAGGTTACCCAGGGAAGCTGTTACTGCCCCTTCCCTGGAGGCGTTCGAGGCCGTGTTGGATGGGACCCTGTATAGCCTGGTCTGGTAGGAGGTGCCCCTACCCATCACACAGGTGTTGGAATTAGATGATCTTTAAGGTTCCTTCCAACCCAAACCACTTTATGATTCAAGTTTTCATTCTTCATTTCAAACTACTGCACGAATACAGGTACTGCCAAGGAAGAGAGCTGTATCAAGAATAGTAAACGCATTTCACAACTACATGCAAACACTTCCTCATACCTATGTGTTAGATTAGTGCTTCCACAAGGCATTACAGAACAAATACACAGAGCAAGCCCACTAAATGCTTATACCGGTAAGATTACAACTTCCAGAGACGCTTTAATCTATCCAGACCACATGCAATAGTCTTTGCGCTGACTGCTGTCTGCTTCGCTCTCGGCCTCCTCCTCTATCGCCTCTTCGTCCCGCCCAAATTCTCAATCTGCCTCCGCGGCAGAGCCCAACCCCAGCAGGCGAGGGACGGCGAAGGGTAATTCGCAGGGGAAGGCCTCCGCCTCACGCCCTACCGCCGAACTGCGAACCGGTACTCCCTGCCTACTCCACCGCCGCCGGAAGCCCCAGCGCCTGATGGGAAACCGGAAGTGCGGCCGCAGAGCGTAAGCAGCCGCCCGGGGCGCGCGGCGAGACCCCGCCCCCCGAGCGCTCTCCCACCTCCCCTAGGCCCCGCCTCCCCTGCGCGCGCCCCGCCCCTGCGCAGGGGCCCCGCCCGGCCCCGCCCCTGCGCAGGGGCCGCGGCCGCCGCCGCTGGAGCCGCCGCCTCGCCCGCCGGGCCCCAGGGCCGCCGCCGCCCCGCCATGTCCGAGCCGGGCCCGGAGCTCGTCCAGCTGGTGTGGGGCAAGAAGGGCGGCCCCCGCGGGCTGGCCGACACCATCTTCTGCCGCTGGGCGCAAGGTACCACCCGGGGCCGCTCCCGGCCCCTCCGCGGCGTGGGGCCCGCGGAGCTGAGGCAGCGCTTCCACCCGCCTGGGAGCGGGAATTGTCGCGGCTCGGGTGCCTTGGGACGCAAATCTTCGAGGGAACTTAAAGCGGCAGGGAGGGAAGCGTGTTCATAAATACGCTGGAGCGGCGTCTCGTACTATTATTCCGCGTGGGTCGTGGAAGCTGCACCTTTTTTTTTTGGCGAAGAACGTGGGAGTCGAGAGTAGACTTAGCAAAAGTGGAGACGGGCTTGGGACAAATCCAGTGGGGATCTTTAAATTGGTTCTTTGGCCACTGAGGCAGGTGCGTCCCCTCTTTAGGATGCGGCAAGAGGGAAGGCAGCAATAACCGTGGAGGCTAGGGTATTTGTAAGATTTTTTTTTCCCGTGTTTAAATTATAAAGTCTACAAATAGTATCTTCCTGATGGAATTTTTTCTGATTTTTTTTCAAAAATATGGTTGTGGTGTGTAGTACAGAGACATAACAATAAAAGTGATGTGCAAGAGGTGAGTCTGTGTACCTGTCCTGTCTGAAAAAGGGGAATAATAATCTTCTCTATGACTTAATATAGGCTTTGAAGAATTCTAGTAATGGTCATCATAATAAAAATACCCCTAATTCCTGGAGAAAATTAGAATAGACTCACAGAATAGTTTGGATTGGAAAGACCTTAAAGATCGTCCACTTCCAACCCCCTTGCCATTGGCAGGGACATCCCACTAGATCAGGCTGCCCAGGGTCGCTTCCCACCTGGCCTGGAACACCTCCAGGGATGGGGCAATTCACAAACCATACTGGAATTTATAGTTTAAAAAAAAAAAAAAAAAACGCATTCAAGTCTTAGGGTACAGTTGACTTCAATAAAAGGATGTTCTTAGTGTTCTCTGTTCCTTGTTTTTCTGTTTTTTTACATGAGTTTTGTCATCTGCGTAGTTTCTCTGCATGTGTGTGGTGTTGATTTGGGAGCTGCACAGCAGTGTGTTCATTACCAGGCTCTTGTATCTTTTTCCCTAAGTTAATCTGTGTTCAGATTTCATTAAGAAATATTTGGGGAAAAAAGTGCTAAATTCTTTATAAGTTGCAGAATTTAAGCAGGCCTATTAAAGCCATTGCCTTTCTAGCAAATTGGGTATTTTTATTGAAATATAAATAGTTTATGAAATATCTCAAGTTTTGGCAGCGTTGCAGTGCCAGTACAAGGTCAGAAAAAATAATTTGTGTTAAAAATCTTAATTATTTCTTTCACTGGTAATGTTAGATTAACAAAATTGACATTTCTAAGATAGTTTGTATATGAAATTGTGGCAGTTTCAAAATTTATTGAAACCTGTATTGTAATGCCCCACACTTGTGATCCTGTGTAAGATTATTGAAAAGGCCTCTTGTGTTCTAGGTGGCTCCTGCAAAGGAGCTGTTATGTCCTATCTGTCGTTAGAGAAAGTCCTGTAACTATACCGTGTAGTGCATCTGTTTCCTTCTCTGTATCCTTTTCAATATAATCGATTTTGTGTAGTAAAACCTAATAAGTTGTTGTGTTGTATGGAGGTCCTGTACTGGGAATTGAAAAAGTCAGTCTCGGTTCCTTATGTTGTGTAGCAGCATAATACCTTTACCCAACTGTAAGTTTCTCTTTTGTTGAAAAAGTTTTGGACCATTTATCTATTGTAAGGGAGTCTCTTGTATTATTATTTCAAAAATCTTCAAAGTTTAAAGGATAGACCCTTTTTTCCCATCACATCTACAGGAAGTTTTAAAGAAATATGAATGATGCTTGCATAAACAACTGATTTGGTTTGTGTTGTTTTAATTTTTAGTATTGTGCCAACACTGACATTTTATTTTGGGTACTTGCTGAATATCTGATCCTTTCTCAAACCTGTTGGAAGCTGGAAACTGTAATTTACATTTGGAAAGGCAAGTAGAGAGTAGGGCAGTGCTGGGTAATGTAAGACTCAAATGAGTTATTTTCCCAGTAAACATAGTGGTGTTCCAGGAATCTTGTCATGCACCAAATTCGGTAACCATCATATTTGGTCAAAACTGAAGATGGACTGATCTGTGGGCAATCACAGATCAGATCTAGCAGAACTGATCTAGCTAATGTAGGTATGCTGTTTGAAGTTAGTGACAGTAATTCTCACAATTTGCTGCATTGGCAACTTTAAATATATTGTCTTGATTCATGACTTGACAAAAGCATTGCTGCAAAGCTGTTGTTGCTGGTTTGGGGGTGGGGTGTTGATTTTTTTTAATACAATTTTTTTTTTTCTTTATGATTGCAGCAGAATTTGCAGTTTGGACCTTGTAAATCTCATTTACCAAAATCCTCAAAGTGGACACAGAGGAGTGTAGCGTAAAGGCACAGTCTTCAGTGTTTCCTGGCATAGATATGATGAGTTGAGAAGGAGTAAGGTGGAGAACTGAACCCTAAAGAAACATACCCATGTTAGGAGTGAGTTTCTTCATTGATCCAAAAGACAAATGACCTTCTTGAAGCCACTCCTCAAATCTGCCCTAAGGCATGTAGCATCAGGTTTACACAACTACAAATGTCTGGCAGGTTTCAGCTCAGCATCCTTTAAGAACTACCTGAGCTGTTTTCCCACTGGTCTTTGCAAAGAAAGACATGGGACAGTCTTTTTGAAACAACTGTTAACTTCAACAGTGTATTGTGAAGATATGAGTGCTGCAATTTGTGTGTATACATATAGCGTACAATGTAAAAAAGTCTGTTTTGTCTGGATCCTCTTCCAGCTTTCAAGGTTGAGAGCCGAGTGAGCAGTTTGACGACTTTTCTTTTTCCCCTTTTTTTTTCCAGATTTCTTTTTTTTTTTTTTTTTTTTTACCTGCTGGGAACTCTGTTTCTGGTCAAGTACATTTAAATATCGCCAGCTTGGCTCTTGTTATATCCTTGGCTTAGAAGCTGGATCCTATACTGTTGTTTTTAAGCCATTGGAGCTGTAAAAATGTTAGACAGGGTTAAGGCAGGGTTACTAGGAAATAATATTACCAGACAAGCAGATGTATTTTGAACACAAGGAATAGAGTTGCCATATTTCCAATTCTTAAGCAGAAGTAGCAATTTGAAAAGTGTTCCTCTGAGGTTAATTTGATAACGTAAAATCTGGATGATGGGAAAGAAATAGTGGTTGGTATCTAAGTAATTTTTTTTATTACTATGATTTATAGAGTATTTGCATTTTTCTGCTTTCCATCTCTTGGTGTTCCACGTTACTCAGTGCAAACAGTTAATAAGGAAGAAAAGTAAAGCAATTGTCATTTAATACTCACCGTTAAGGTATAGACCAGTGTGGATCATGCAGTCAGCTGGAAGAAGTGGTTACACGTATTGGCCCACCTCTGCCTTCTTGTTGATGCTTTTCTGCCATAAGTATTACCTTTTCTAATCTTTTTGTGGAAATGCCTTTGAAACTTCTGCTTTATCGTTGCTGGTCACACTTAGCAAAGTAAGCCTTGATGAGTGTTCAAGTCACAATCTGTGGGCTGCTTTTAAGGCTTCTGTAAAAATTAAGTAGGAAGTTAGAAGCCAGACGTGTTGCCGGGAATTTGCGCCTTGTGTGGAAAAAATATTGAGGTCTTGAAAGACGTACTGATTACCATCAACTTAAGGCTTCTGTTTAAGTAGAAGATATTGCTTCTGCCTAAGTCGATGTTGCTAATTCTGCCAGTAGGAAATGGTCTTTCTTGCTGCCATACTACTGTTAAATGAGACAACAGTTTTGGAAAAACAGAAAGGCTATGCTGCTGAGAAAAGCTGCCTAACAGCCTACTCTTGGGAAGAATTTCTGTTCTCAGTTTTATCTTGGTAGGATTTTTTTTTTTCTTTCCTACCTTGCAGTGGTATATTGGTCTGCAAGTAGTGATATTGTCTTTACAGACAAAATAACAATGTATTGCTGTTTTAGACAGGCTGTCAAATCTCTTTCTAGTGTATATGAAGTTTAAATATTGTTTCATGTACTTCTGTAATGCAGAGTTGTCTTAAAATAAAAAATCCATTCAGAAGTATACAAAATCTCTTGTGATGCTTGCCGAATGAAAAGTTAGGCTTTGGGGCACAGATATTGTTTTGTCCTCATTTTACGAAGAGATATGGTGCCAGTGAGTCCATTCTTTACTCTGGATAAGGCTGACAGGCTTAAAGAAAGTAAAAAGTCTTGAGGAATGCTCACATAAAAGGCTCCTGGCAGGGTACAGATTCTTAAGTTTCACAAAGTTGGATTATTTATTTTTTTGTAAAAGACATGAAAAAAAGGCAAACAAATTGGGGCAGTTTATTGCCCAATTTAGTAATAGCCTACCAGGTAATTTGGGTACTTTAATCAAACCCTTCCAAGGCTTCCTGACTCTTCATGCACTACCCATTAAGTGGAGTTTTGTTGTGGTATTGCTGTGCTAAATGATCCTTCCTTTTCTCTGTGGGAAAAAGTTGTTTTGTTTGGATCTGGGTGCTTTTCCCACAGAAAACTTAAGTTTCTTTTTGCTACAAAGATACACTTTGAAAACCCAAAGCCATACACAAAATGTGTTTATTATTTTCCATCCAAGAGAAAGGATGAAACATTAAGACCCATTGTAAACTCAGTACTTGGGTAGTAATGCATTATTCTAGTGTTTCTGTCAGACAGTTCTGATATCTCAAAAGAGAAAAAGAAATACAGTTCCACATTGAAAAGCCAGCTCAGCAGAAAACAGGACAAAAAAACCGCACAGTGCAGCATCTTTGTAGCTGCTTTGGATCACAGATAGAGGAAGGTGGTTTTTTCTAACGTGGAGATGTTGCATGCTCTTTAGGTACTCCGCTTGTGTCTATCATTCAGCTAGAACTAGTTCTTTCACAGAGTGAGAACACTGAAGGGTATACAGCATCCTTTGTCCAATGAGTGTGTTACTAACATCTGGAGTGTCTTAGATATTAGAAAAATAGATATTTTTTAGAAATAGGCAAATAATAAAAAGGCAAAGCAGTGGGGAGTTCGTAACAGAAGAGTGAATGTTTTTTGTAGTGCTTGAGACCATAATGTGGAGTATTAAATGAAAGGCAAGAGTAGGTAATTAAGACATATGTTCATTTTGGCAAACCATGTAGAAGAGCTAAGAATTAGGTGTAAGAAAAGAAACATGGGCTTTGTAAATGCTAAGTTTTGAGGAAATAATGATAATAAAATTCCTGCTCCCCATCCCCTGCCAGAAAGTTTAAAGCAGTAGATCAGTAGTGACGTCGAAAAGATAGTCAATGGGGTATTTAACAGGGTTATAAATGAGGGGGAAGATTAATGATAATGATACACTTCTTACAGATAAATTATGATAATTATACTCAGGGCTAAAAGGCATGCAGATTAATAAAAAATATTATTTTGGCTGCATTACATCTATTTTGCTCTTGAAATTTTATCATGGTAGTATGGTAGATATGACGGATTACAAGTGGGCACAAGTAGAAATTGATCTGGATCAGAGATACTGGTCTTAGCTGGTAGCTTAGAAGATGGCCAGGCCATTCCTGTGAATTGTGGGAAGTGTGTGGGGTTGGTGGGTGTTTATGGAGATTGCCCAAGGTGTGATTATTGCAGAGGGCTGAAAAGGTAGGTGTGATTACAGGCTGAGGTTGACTTGAACCCAGGCAGACTCCCAGATGCTGGTTTCTGAAATTTTACATGAGTTGACTTCAAATTTTGTACAAGTTTTTAAAAAAGAGAGAAAGACCAAAATCCTTGGAGGCCATTTTTTTTTGCTTAATGGCTTTTAGAACTTTGATGCTTATTGAGCATTAAGCAGCATTTATGTAAAATCAAATGAAGTGTTCCTTTAGGTATTACATGTGTTTTTATCCTGTATTGTATTCTGCATAATATTGTTTTTTCATTATCTAGCTCAAGTTTGTATTCACTCTAGTGGATCACACTGGAATTTCTTTATTTTTAGGAAGCAATTTTGAAAAATAGGGCAGGATTAAGCTGAAACAGTTCGTGCTTTCTATAAGAAGCTTGAAGAATGTGGAACAAATTCAAGATTTCTTGAATGTGGTTAAATGGTATCACATCCAAGTATGTTGTTTTTCTACAGTGGCTAAATCATTAAAACAACTAAAAAAAACCAATGTTGCAGTGTGCTTAGATGGCATGCAGTAACATTTCAAAGTAGGGACTTGCCTTTTAATAAACCTGCACAAACTAACTCAGAAAGTTAAAGGACCGGTGATATTACTTATTAGGGCATGTAACAGGGGAGTGAAATGACGCAAGTGCAAACTTCAGTTGAAGTATGGATTAATGGAGCTTCATTGCTACATTAGGTGGTGCCAGGCCTTAGTACATAGGCTTCATGTGCATATGGGTGTTGGATATAAAATACAACATTCACACATTTAGTTAAAAAAAATAGAGCTTTCTTTCAGATACAGAGGAAACCTTATTATTTTTTAAGAACTGCAGCTACCTTGATTCATCTTAAAAGAAGAAATCATGTTGTTGAACAGCTATCATTTCTCTGATGAAATTTGTCCTACAAAACATGCAGTAGTCCTCACTTGTGCTGCTTCGGATAACGTGCTTGTCATGCTATAATGTGGAAGTCTGCACTGGGCGGGAGATGCATTTCCCCAGTACAAATTCACACCCAGGGTTAGGGTTACTTTTGATAAGACAGCATGAAATGGTACAGAATTAGGAAGAGAAATTGTAGAAAAGAAGCATTGAATATTCTTTCCACTGTGACTGACACTGCTGCAAAAATATGCATGTGTATCCTGTTTCTACCTGCCCTCTGCTTGCTTGTGTTTGCAGGTTACTTGCTGACCACTGTTGCATGGTTTGTAGAGTATGTTGAACTAGAGTCACTTAAGCACAGTCTTATATGCACTTAAAAAGTAATGCAAAATAGCACTCACTGTGACTGAGTTGCTTCTATCAGCTTCATCAAGATAATTGTCCATGTGTATGCGTTTATCTATGGGAAACACAAGCCACGAATCATCAAATCTTGAAGACAATTTTAAGGGGAAGGCGGTAGCAAACAATTTTATAGTAATTGCTCCACTGTTTGCTCTATTGTGTGATCGTAAGATTATTCTGAAATACAAATACAATAAAGATGGAGGGAGAAAACTGATGATCTTGCATCTCGGTAAATACAGTGTTTCTTCTGTGAAAGAACACCATTAATAGGCTTGCTTCAGTGCTTACAAGGGAATATTTGAGTTATTCAGCATATTTCAGTCTTAATAGGGAGCAGTGACAGGCCAAAAATGAAATTAGTGAAGGCATACTGTGCCCTTCATAGGGAATAAAAATATATTACGCATGTTCAGTGAAGGTCCGAAGATGATTTTATTTTTTTTTTACAATTGTGAGACAAAATATTTAACTTAGGAGCAAATTTTAATTTATTTATATGAAATAAACAATAATAAAATAAAAGTTTGTTTACATATCTAGCCACATGAGGTCTAGTGACAGTTTTACTGTTAAAATGTTCTTTAAAACTTCAGCAGTTGACCCTTTGTGGTCATGATTTCATTTCTATGCTGTCACCTGAATTCATGACTTTCTTCTGATACTTTAAACACATACTGTTATGTCATGAGAGGAAGAAAAATCCTGAAAACTTAGCTAATCTTCAGAGCTGAATAAATTAGATGTCATTTCTGTTGTGGAAGGAGTATACATACACATGTGCTTGTTTACATATTTCACTAACTATAGTCTTTTTTTCATTTGACAGGGTTTGTCTTTAGTGAGTCTGAATCAACTGCATTAGAACAATTTGAAGGTGGCCCTTGTGCAGTGATTGCACCTGTGCAGGTAAGATGCATTTATTAGAATGTTTTCAAATCAGTGAGTCACATTTTTTTCTATATAAAAATAACCTAAAATAAATGTTAAGAAACTTGCAGATTTGTATGTTGGTATTGTATTTTTCATAATTATGTAGTAGAGGAGACAAAAAAACTCAGGTAGGGATGGGCCAATTTTGAACTATATTTTTGGAGAAGTGGGTTTGTTCGAGGAAGTGCAGCAGGTTGATCCAAGTAGAGGTAACTTTAAAGTGGGGAATGCAGGAGGGGAATGCAGGATAAAGACAAGTAAAAGATCAGGTATAAACGCAATCCTAATCCTTTCTCAACTCTCCAGTTCCCTCTTCTAAGAAGGGTAATATCAGTGTCACACTGGCTGCTTTAGTGAAATATATTAGAAATATTTCAAGTAATTGATTTTCAAGCCCAGCAAGGTTTGCTGTGTAAGAAAAGAAGACATGCCATACTTTTGAAGTCCTGTTTAGCAGAACAATTTAAGTATATTATGTGAATGTATTTTGTTCTGGATATGTGCTTAGGATTTCATTTCTGGTTCAGACACTCAACCAACTATAATTGTTGGGGTTTTGCCTTCTTACTCCGTAGTATCTTGAGGGTGATGTGCATACTCTTTGAAATGCAGTTCTGGGGCAATTCTGACTGCTGTGTAGATATGTTGCCTCTTGGCTGGACCTGTTCTGCTAGAGCAGTTTGTGTAATCTGCTACTGCTCTTCATTCTCTTAGAAGCACCCTGTAGAGACAGGCCAACATTGAGTCATGAGCCAGATTACTTTTTCTGGTAACCTGCTCTTGACCCCTATTATATGCAGATCAAATTCTGCAGGTATGTCTAGGTCTGAGTTGAGGCCCTGCCCTCTGATAGGGGACATATTAAAGTCATATAGCTGAGTTAATCTGAACAAGAACGTATCTGGGGCAGACGACTGACATTGAGGAATTGTTTCTCTCTGGTGTGTATAGTAGACGCAGTGTATAGACACTCTAAATTCTGGTCCCACCAGAAGACTTGTAACACAGGCAGAAGCACCACTTGTTTAGATAGTAAACAATTCATAGAGAAAAATACTTTATTATTAATTACACTCTGTAACATGACTCTGCTACGTTCTGTGGTCTTAAAAGCAAATGTGGAGTGTCTGGTCTCTGCTGTTAGAATTATGACTCTTTTATTTGGAGGGAGTGAAAAGAGTAAAGAATAGGACCAGCTAGCTCCTTAAAGGCTGTGCCTAGTTTTTACCAGATCAAATGTTCTTATAGACAGCGTTTTTCCAGATTTATATGTGATTTAACTTCCTTGAAAATTAAGTATTTGAAATGTGTTTAAAAGTGAGCTGAATTCCACCTAGGGAAGGAAGAAGGGATCAAACAGCTCTTGCAGTGCCTGCTGCTGCCGTGAATTACTAAAAGCGATGTGTAGATCTGTGACAGGAGAACAAGGCAAGTCTGTCAGGGAAGAAGTGAAAGCTGAAGAAGCTATTTTTAAGGTGCTACAAATACCTGAAATGCCGTCTAATAGAGTAATTAGAGACCAAGACTGCTTCCCAAAGTTTGTTTTTGCGTTGTTTCCTCTTTATACCTTAGAACACATCTGATTTGTTTTATAGCAACATTAGTGTTGATGGTAAACAGTGCAGGTATAGGGAGATGTATAGGTTTTCTTTAATCTGGTCTGCGAGTTATAACTTGCACTGGTTGAGAGATAGGCTGAAGGGATTTATCTGAGTGAATAGCGCTGTACTACTCATCAGTTACATTGTATAGTATTTGTCCCTCCATTACTACAGTCCTGAGAGTGTGGAGATGTTTATGTGAATATACACTCTGTATTTGCAGTATGCTTGAGGTTCAAACTCAGTGTTGAAAGTAAGCATTTGTAGTAAGTTTGAATGGCAAAATTAAGTAAACAGCTCTGGCTCACTCTCTT
Source organism: Clamator glandarius (assembly GCA_033459285.1). Lineage (NCBI taxonomy): Eukaryota > Metazoa > Chordata > Aves > Cuculiformes > Cuculidae > Clamator > Clamator glandarius. Next base: position 4,097,263 of record JAUNZM010000046.1, read on the forward strand.
AATGAACAGTGAGCAGCTGAAAACCCTTCTAATATCATGCAAAAATGCATTGGTACAGAGCTTCTTACATAATGTAAAAGTTGATGTTGTCTTGTATTTTGATATTATTTTATGCTTTGATAACAAAGGCATTCCTTTTGAAGAGGCTTTTTACCAGTGAAAAGTCTACTTGGAGAAACTGTTCAGGTACTGAGACTTTTTTCTTTTTATTTTTTCCATTTTATTTGTTTTTAAGGCATGTCTTGAATGCAAAGAATAAAAAATATTTCACATTTTCTTTTTGTTTAAGAGTGCTTTCATGCTATTTTATGAGGCATACAGTGTGCATACTACATGTGTCTGAACTCCCATTTGTGAGGTCTATGGCTGTCCATAGGACTTATGTGTTTTATAAATATTTGATTGAAATCTGTTATTAGGAAAGAGAATGAATTAGAAAGTATGTTAAAACACATTTTTCTAGAGACAGCTTTATAATTCTTTGGTCCAGTATAGTCAAACAGGAATCAACATTGATAATTAAAAAGATAATAGTAATAAATTCAGTTATTTAGATAACACTGTATACAAAAGATACTCAGTAGCAGCAATTGAACTCATGTAGGTTTCTGGTCTTTCAGAAGAGGAGCAGAAGAACCTTCTCTGTCATACATTATGTGATATCTTGGAAATGGCTTGCTCTGATAATTCTGAGTCATACTCTCTGGCAACATGGATAAGAGGAAAAACAACTGAAGAAACTGCTAGTATTTCTGAAAGTCCTGCAGAATCTAGTCATCAAGAGGAACAATCTTGTAAGATGCCTTTCTGTACTAAATTAGCAAAGTATTACATTGTTTTACACATCCACTGCTTTTCTTATTACACAGATGGGATTTTTACATGTGTGATCCTATTGGCAACAGACTGATTTTTGTCTGCTATAATTAAAAGCATTGATCCTTTTTGTTGAAAGCAATGTGCTGTCTGTTCTGACATACGTGTTTCTCTTGAATTTGAGCAATTTCTCTAATCTTTTCAATTTTATTTTGTAATTCACTGGGACCTGATCCGTCTTTAATTTGGAAAAATCTACATGCTTCCTAACACTGGAGAAATGTTTTAACTCACCACTTGTTGCTTTACATCAGAGGAGCTTTTGTAGGAAATTCTGCAATGCATAGCTTTGTCTGTTCTAGAATTTTCTGAATCCCCTGTTATGGAGAAATAGCCTTTTTCCTTTTGTTTGATTCTATGCAGTATCAAAACAGCTTAAACAAATCATCTTCTGGTAGATTTAACAGATTTTTTTTGTAGGTTAGAATTTTTTGGTTACCTGCTTTATGCAAATATCTCAATTCCTTCATTGGTTACTGATATCAAGGATCCAGTTGACATCATCTTTTGTACTAAGATAACAGCATCCACTCATATCTGACTGCTGCGGGCCTAGTGAGATGGAATGCTTATCTGTGCACACATGATCATGTGTATTTAATAATCTTCTGATAGGAGATATCTGACATGTTAAAAGATAAGCTTCTTTCTCTTTTAGTTTTTGTTCCCAATGTGTCCCTTAAGAAGTATGAAAAACTCTTCGTATGAGAACATGCTTGTAAAGGTGCCATCTTTTGATGGAAGGAGTATGTTGTTCGGCAGTTTGTGGCATAACTACAAAGTAAGAAATCTACAAGTAGATTTATACGTGCACAGCTAGCTGTAGCAATTAGTAGTGCTGGAGCCCTCTATGTTACAAGTCATCTTCATCTGCTTCTATCAAATGCTCCATGTGCTTTAGAAGGCTCAAACAATAATAATGTACATATTAATTAAGAAAAGAGACGATCACCACATAAGAAATTCAAAGTGAGTGGGGTTTTTTATTAAGAAAAAGTAATATACAAAAGTTGTATCCACAACTTGTCTTAAAAAAAAAACACAAACAGATTCTTTCTCTGTAGAATAATAATAAGGCATTATTATTATTATTATTATTATTATTATGTCTGTGGATTTTTGCAGTTGTCTCTGAAGCTCTTGCTCATACTTTGATGTTTCCTTTGAAGAAAAGGTGAAGCAGAGCCTAGATACCAATAGGTTTTTACTGTCCTGTTTTTAATAAATTGTCTTATTTGAAAGAACTTTTAGCTGTAGATGATGTTCAGCAGAAAGTCTCTTTAAGCATGCACTCAATTAATATTTATTCTTAACACTGACACATAATAAACTAATCCATTCTATTACATATCTGCATTTTTTGTATTTTTATACAAGCCTACAAGTTCTGCCTGACTTGTCCTTATACCATGGATGTGCTTAGGAAGAGCAGGGTACATTTACCATGAACAGTCTGCTTTTGTCCTGAGCAGAGCTAATCTTTTTCATTGTACATATTCTATGTTCCCTGCTAGTCACTAAATGCACCTCTTGTATATGCTCTACATTTCAAACAGTGTTTTACCTTATGTACATAATGCAATACACTTCTCAATTTCAAATATATTTGTTAGGATTTTTTTTTGGTTTCTGTCGTAATATTTAATATTTGTCTGATTAAGCTTGGGACAAAGATGTGGAGAAGAAGGTATTGCTAGTAATGCAGAGTTCTTTTACTGCTAGTGAAATGAATAAATTTATTTATTTGTTAGTTGCTGTAGTCAATAAAAATGGAAACAGGCATTGTTATAGCTAGTAGGACTTAAGAGATCGGGGAATATTGCAGAGACAATTCCACATGGCAGGCTAGTACTGTTTGGAAATTGAATATGGGAATTAATTTAAAATAAAACCATGAAACATGATTAGATTTTAAAGAATTTCTGTGCAGTTGTGTTTCTCATAGAGCTTATAAACTATTGCTGTTCATTCTTTTCTGCTCCACTAAGTGCTGGCTTTATTTAGCCTCATTTGGGTTATGTATAGCTATACTTTTCCCTAGGATTTCTACTTTTTTCCCTTTGTTTCCAATAGTTCTCTTACCATTTCACTCTGTTCTGTAGTAACAGAATGAAACTGCCTGTCATCCAGCTATGTGAACAAAAGGTGGATTCTAGCAGACTTACTGAATGCAATAGCATTTTTCATCTGCTTTTGTGGTGTATAGCAGTGACTTGTTCGCCCAGCATTGGTTGGAGTAGTGCAAGTTCCCATGTTCAAAGATTGCTTTATATGATTTAGTCCCTCTAACTTTCTGCTTTCAAAAACATGTTCTTGGAGCAAGGTTAGTTCCTGTAGCATTTTCTGCAATTTAGAGTCATTGTTTCATATTTTTAAAAAACTTCTTAAAAATACATTTTGTTAAGTCTGGTTTTGCTTTTGGTAACCTAATTTTACCAATTTCTTGGTTTTCAAAAGACAGAAACCAATAATGCTGCCTTATTTCTGAAGTATAAAATATAAGCATTTTGTTGCTGGAGAATCAGTTCTATTTGCACATAGGCAGATCAACTCCATCTTTCAAAATACAATCAGAAAGGACATAAGCCCTTTCTAGAATTCTTGTGGGAAGTATAGTAGTATAGATGAGTAGTATAAGCCCTAGTGGCTTCATGTCTTTAATGAACTATATGCAATCAAATTCAGTAGACTTTATTTAAATAATTTAGCATTAAGTGTCCTTTTCAGAAAGCAGGTCTATCTGTATTGTATCTTATTCTGCTAGGAAGAATAGAAAGTCCTTGTGGACACAGAGGGCAGAAAAGACTGCTGTGGTCTTAATATCTGAGTGCCTATAGAATCTGATAATTACACAACTGTTAAGTATAACTTCCTGTTGGTAAAAGAAAATTTGTTTCTAAAAGTTCATTTCACCTCCTTGGCTTGGAAATGTTGTGAGGGGAACAAAGGTATAAAGCCTGTGTTGAACTTGGGAAGACACTAGTGCTGTATTTTTTTTCTGTCTTGGATGTGACACTTGTTTGAGAGGCTATTTATCCATCATTAACAGGAAACAGTGAAAATTTATTTAAAACCAGGATGTTTAACACTGCATAGAATAATTGTACTCATTTGTTTGTACTAAATAACCATTGAAAGTGATGGGGGAAAATAACCAAAATTCAGTAACAGAAATGTGTTATTGAAGAAAAAATACAGCTTACCTACATTAATAAAATGGTCCAAATGATCATGCTTGCTTTTCTAGGAAATAATACTTCTTGTTGACTATCGTATGCATATGCTTGATGACTTTGTGACAGTCACATTTTGTACAAAATCAACAGCTTAGTATTTGATGAATATTTTCAAGTCTACACTCCAGTGGCTTTGTGCTCATAATAAATTGATTAGTCCAAATATACATATTCTCACTAATTTGTATGGTGGAATCTTAATGCTGTGGTAAATTAGTTTATACTAATCAGTTAAAGAATTTAAATGTCAAGGGAGGATTGAAAACTAAAAATATAATTAAAGCTTGAAAGTATACTAGCATGCTGTGTGTATCTTGTGTCATTTTTTGCCATGTGTAGTGCTGAAAAGTGTCTCTTGTGTATAGCTGCCTTGGCTGTCGAAGAGCTTGGCTTTGAGCGATTTCATGCATTAATTCAGTAAGTAATATGTTGGAACATTTAAAATATGATATTTTGAAGTTACACTAATATTCACAGCCCTGAAAGGGATATGTTGTTGAGCTTTTCGTGTGTTGCACCTCAGGTTAAACTTGGATTTCAAGTTTCGATTTGGGGGTTTTGGTGGTTTTTCTTTGCATTTCACCATGTAAAATGGAATATTATTTTGAACATAAGCTTTAGGCTATAAAATAAAACTGGAGCAATGTAATGTCACATTGGCTGAATAACTTGTGCATTTCAGGTATGTGAACACAACTAAGATTCACATGTAGTTTACAGACACTAATCCTCTATTTTTTTATACACATCTTCACAGGTGAGTCTTAAACACTTCTGGTACATATACTGAACAAAACATTGTTATCTAGTATTTGTCCTGATTTGAGACAACATAAGAAACATAAAAAATGTTTCATATACAAGACTGATTTTTATTTCATACTTTAAAAGCAGTTGTCTTTTTGGGGTGTAAACACAGAGATTACTGTTCTAATTGGTTTATCTTAAAAGGTAACAGCCTTTTTTCACAGTGAACAGCTGTAATCATTACACAAACAAATCCCCAAAGAGGAACAGAATCTCAAAAAAAAAGCTCGAGGTGGAAAATAATACTAATTAGAACTGAAATAATACAGCTTATTATACCAGCAGTAATTATAGTTTCTTCTTTAAACCCATTGTCATATGAGGAAAGAAGAAAGAGTAGGATATAAAATGTTTGTAATTTTATCTGATCAAAACACTAACTTCTGCCTTTGCAATCATCCTCCACCCCCCAACCCTTGGTCTTGTGGTAGCAGCTTCAGTTTCTCTCAGTGTTTCTCACTGGAAATGAATGCTCTGGCATATACCTTTAAAGCACACCGAGTGATGGATTTCTGAACAGAATTTGCATTGCATACCTTGTATTGATAATGAAAGGTCATTTCAAAATCTCAAGTATTAGAGTAAACTCATCTATGGATGTATTTTTTTCATTGTTTTTATTTTTTAAACCAAGACTTACTAAAAGTGTGCAAGAAATCAAAAAGAAAATAACATAGTTTTTACTTTTAATATACATCTGTAGTATAAAACAATATAATCGTGTAAGATAAGCAGTGGTCTAGATTGAATTACTCAAAAAACCATAATGCTTATGTTCTGAAAAGCAGTATTTATCTCTAAATATCCCAAGAAATTTGAAGCGTATTACTTCACTAGAATCTTCATGGATCTTTTCCTTTCCTCTGTTGTTATTTTACATTTTTTTTTCTTTTAAAACATGCAATCAATGGTGGTGTCTTACCATCCAGGCAGCAACCCTATTATACTACCAGATAGTTTCTCAAATGATAATATACCAATCGTGGTCTTGAACATTTTGCTTCTTCCAAAGCTAGAGTCTAATAAAATCAAATTCACATGGCAAATGTAATAATTACTTTGAAAGCCTGAAAGATAACCTTCCCTAGTTAAGAGGAATTTTTTTTGCTTTGCTGTTTATGGACTGAATAGCTTTTAGAACATTATATAGTGCAAACTTGATTTTGGTGACATAGTCTTTGCACTTTCAGTAACAGTGTTCTGTAGAATTCCTGCTTCAAGCTACTCACCTCCTTCACAGATGTGACTGAATTTATGGTTAGGGTATAAAAAATATTTTAAAAATATGTAAAACATAATATATATAAACTTATAAAAACTATGTTCATTTTTACACATTGCTCCAGAATTATTTACTTTTTTCTAGTGAGTAAATACTAATGACTGTATGGCCGTTACATTAACTCCAGAGCAGCTTATCATTCTGTATATAATGCCAGTTTTATTCTGCTTTTACTTGGACATTTCTTGTTAGGTATTAATAATTCTTGTTTGTGTTTTGTGACACTATTCTAAAGTTTTATCTAAATACGTTCTCCTTTTATGTTGGTTTTCTTTTTGTCTTTAGCAAACGAGCATTCAAAAGCTTCCCTGAACTGAAGGATGCAGTTTGGGATCAATATTCAGTGTGGACAAACAGATTTGGAGTGTTGCTTTTTCTGTATTCTGTGATACTGACAAAGGTCTGTGGTTTGCTGTTTTGTGTGTGTGTGTGTTTCGTTTATTTCTTTATTAAGAGAGTTTAATCATGTAACCCTTTTTCTGTAAAAGGTGAAGGCTAAACTCCACTGATAAACTGAGTCAAATCTAGATGAATGATTGAAACAGTATCTTCGTGTTGCAATACATTTCTGGCATAAAAACTTGAAAAAATGTCTTTTTTTATGTTCTGGGAGAATTACAGATTTAGGAAATACCCTTCCTTGTATATCCCTAATGTTTCTTATCAAGGGAAAGAAGTGTGTTTAAGTATCAATTAATGTTTTACTGTTGCATTCTGTTGTTTTAAATGCTTCAATTCTTTCCCTAAGAGAGCAAAAATATTTATTTTTTTTCTGCAGGGCATTGAAAATATAAAAAATGAAATTGAAGATGCAGCTGAGCCATTGATAGATCCTGTTTATGGCCATGGAAGGTATCTGCAAAATATGGTTGCTACTGCTTAAAATAGATTAGTTGGCTAATTTTTTAAGTTTCTGTAACGTTCTTTCAGGAAATTATTTACATTACAACAAAGCTTCAATTTTAACTGTAATAGTTAAAGGAAACATTTGACATATTGTGCCTTTTTCACTGCTTGCTTTATGTAGTACATCAGTTCTGAGAAAATGCTTCTGTTACTGCTGAATTTCCAGAGCACTAATTTTCAGATTATTGGTGGAGAAAAAGTGGAGATCGTATTAGTGTCACTGAATTACAAATATAGGCTAATTAAAGAAATATAGTTAGAGAACGTCTCCTTAGATTTTGGGGTAATTCAATACTTTTTTCTTTTGTTAGAAATAACTACTTCTTCAGAAATACATTTTATGTCCCTTTTAATGTGCTTTTTCTTTTTGTTACATAGCCAAAGTTTGATTAACCTCCTGTTGACTGGGCATGCTGTTTCTAATGTGTGGGATGGAGACAGAGAATGTTCAGGAATGAGTAAGTTGATTCTAGTTTATGCTTGTTCATAATTTTTATGTACTATGAGATGTTGACCTACAGATTTAGAACATGCTATGTTTCTGGTTTGATAATGTCCTTGTTTACCGTCCTTTGATTTATACAGACCTCAATGGAAGTAAAACATATTTGCACAAAATATGTGATACTGGTGAATACAGGATTGTCAGCTATGGATTGAAATTATAAGGTATCGGATGACCTGGATACTGAAAGGGAATACAGTCTCTGCAGAGTGGGAAGGTTGGATCAATGCACTGCAGACAGGGACAGTATTCAGAGCAGCCACATCAGGCTGGAGGAATAGACTGACATGAAATTTACTGAAATCTTGCCCCCATACAACAGCACAGGGCAGCCCTGGCTGGCTAGAAAGTAGATTCATAGAAAAGGACCCAAGGTCCTTGTAGACAGTGGATTGCACGTGATCATCAGTGTGCCGTTCTGGCAAAGGCTAGCTGCATCTTGGGCTACATTAGGAGGTGGAGGGAAGTGGTGGTTCGTTCTGTCTACCTTGTTTATCTGGGATCACCTCTGGAGTGGCATGTCTAGTTTTGGGCTCCCCAGTACAGGAAAGATATTGCCATAGTGGAGTAAGTTCACTGAGGGCCATTGAGATGATTAGGAGGTTTTGTGTTTAACAGAGAAAATTATCTGAAAGCAGGAACACTTTGAATTATGGAAATGTTCACCTCCACTGTCCCACTGTTACAAAGGCCATCTCGAGTTCATCAGCACTTTTTTTACAAGAATTTTCCATTGTCTAAGTCACCACTGAAAATACTGACTTGAGCTAAGATTTGGAACGGGTCAATGCAAGACCTGAATCAAAGTTCCCTGGTTTGACAATGAACAAGCAGTAAAATAAACAAACAGAAAGCCATGCATGTGATGTGGTTCATGGTGTATTTGCAGTGGCATCAATGAAGCCGTAGTTAGAATATTCAGCCATAGTGCAGGAACAGGAAAAGTGCTAGGTAGGTGATGCTATTATCATAGCATATTTATTAGTGGTGTGCGTTTGCCTTACACTTTAGTTTAGAATTTATGCAAAGCCACTTCACCTCTCATACAACTGTGTAGATAAGCAATTTTTAATTAATAAGTAAATCTTTAATTTTTTTTAAAGTAATTTTAAAATTAGTGTCAGTAATTTTATCAGTGACAAAGAATATTCTGTACTAGAAAAGTGAGGAATTACCAGGTAGTTTGTAGATTATACTCAGAACTCTGACTCTTGGAGTATTGCATATTTTCCAAATAAGGTGGAAATTATTAACTGAAATTGTTCATGGCCACCACTGGTACAAATATCAGTGAAACAATCCCTGCTCTTTACGATTTACATATTCACAGAATCGTTTTGGTTGGAAAAGACCTTTAAGAGTCCACCCCTAAACTTAACACTGCCATATCCATCACTAAGGCATGTCCCTACGGACTACATATATGTGCCTTTTGAAAACCTCCAAGCAATGGTGACTGAACCATCTCAATGGGCAGCCTGTTTCAGTGCCTGACAACCCTTTCAGTGAAGTATTATTTCCCAATATCTAGTTTAAATCTCCCCTGGTGCAGCTTGAGGCCATTTCATCTTGTCTGTCACTTATTACTTCAAAGAAGAGTGCAGCACCCACCTCACTACTACCTCCTTTTAGGTAGTTGTAGAGAGCAGTAAGGTCTCCCCTCAACCTCCAGACTAAACAACCCCGTTTCCTCAGCCGCTCGTAATAACACTTGTTCCCCAGCCCATTTACCAGCTTTGTTGCTCTTCTCTGGACACACTCCAACACCTCATGTCTTTCTTGTAGGGAGAGGCCCAAAACAACACACTATTTGAGGGGTGGCTTCACCAGTGCTGAGTACAGAGGACAATTGTATCCCTACTCCTGCTAGCCACACTATTACCCTTAAAACCTTTCTTCTTATTCTCATCTCTTGCCACAATTGTTCACAGTAGGAAGATACAGAGTGTGGGGAGGTAGATGTCCTTTCTTCCTCTTTTTATAAAGACTGTCATTGTTACATGAAGTGTGGCAATTTCATATGAATACAAATCATGCTGCAATTGCATTTTCTAAGTGCCACATATTTGTGGCGTTCTGTGTTGTCACTAGGTGGCAGCATTCTGAAACGATTAACAGGACTATTAGGTTTTAAAACTGCTAATCGTTTGGGCTAGACTCTTTTTTAAAGGCTCTATTTTTCTCCCTTTCTAGAAATCTGAATATTTTGCAAAACTATTTAAAAAAAAAGGAAAAACTAACTCTCTGACCAGAGGCATTTTCTTAGGTGATATGTGGTGGTAACAGTTCTCATCCAGGGGTGCTTTTTCTTTCTGTGGAGTGGTGATATTCGCAAGGGTGAACTTTTATTTAGGGCAGCTAGTCTGCCTTTATTTCCTTGTAATTCATCTGAAAGTGGTTTTTGCTTTTATATATGTTTTCTCTGTTGACTAATTCTGAAGGTAAACCAGTGACTGTAGGCTAAAGCTGGCAGGATCCCAGCTTCCTCCCGTTATCAGAGTTCTCATCTGGTTATCTGTCAGGGGAACAAAATACTCAATAATCTGATTTATTTTTTTTTTCCGAACAGTAAGTACTACTTATATGTGACTTTGCTGTTCTGTTCCAAGCCTTTGTTTAGCAGACTGAACTTTACATTGTTTTTTATTGATTATTTTTAAGAAATTCGTGTCATGTGTTAAAATTATTTCTTTAATGTACTGTTGCTTACTTTTGCCATTCATTTCTCTTCATGGCGCATACAGATGTGCTAATTTTGAGCCATTGCCGTGCCCTACTTTGAAGGATCCTTCTCTGTTTTTTTAATTGGACTAACTCTCTTGCCCTCAGCTCAAAGGATGAATTGTCACAGTGTATGGCAGTTTACAGCAACACAGCTATAAGTCAGTGAGATAATGGGGTTCAAGCAGTGTGTTATCTATGCACCACTGAACGTTTTAGTTCCAGTAGATTTGATAGCACCGTTTCAGATCAAAGATCTGAACAGAGAGAGCCTTTTGATATGTATAGCTGACAAGTCTAAGAAAGAAGTTGTACTAGCAAACACGCCAATGTATTTAAGCTTTATGGGTTTGGGAGGGTTTTTTGCATTTGTTTAACAGCAGAGGAAAAAGTTAAACCATTACTATACTAACTGTTCTGCACTGTTGCAAAATTCAAAGAGGTAAACAAAATTGGTAAAGGAAGCATGGCTTACCATGCCTAGTGCTGAGTGTTACACCGAAATTCAGAGTTGGAAGTAAAAAAGTTTTAATTTAGTTCCTTTCATTTGCTGCAGCCCTGAGGCCTTAGTCCATGGGTAAAGGAGTCATAGTTTTATGCAGTTGTACATGAATGATCAGTGTTAAAAAATGTAGGTGAGAATCGGTGTTTTAGAAGGAACTTTGAAATATGAAAGTTAGTGTTCTCTGAAAAAAAAAAAGAAAAAAAGAAAAGAAATACAAGTCTTGTTAAAGTGATCATGGTGTGTTTTTCACACATGTTTGCAGATTCAGATATGTGCTGCTTTTTGTTTAGACTGTGTTTAGGGACCTAATAGAGCTCTTTTCAAGTAGGCAGTACTTGCACTGTTGAAGTGATGTGTATGTAAGTCCAGACCTTCTTCAAATCCTTATAATTATAACTAGTTTCTATGTATGATTTTTGAAGTGCTTTCTCATTCTTTATTAGAGGGCCTCAAATAAGGCTCTAAGTATTCTTCCAATCAGTTATAGTATAAATATTTTGGCTATTCCTGCCATCTGTGTGTATTTGAGAGCTGTATGATGCATTAAATGGAAATCGGTACAGAAAATCGAGTGAATGCTTTCCTTCCTGCTAACATAACTATTATTTGTAAAATTATGTTTAATATTTGGAGTGTGACATGATTAAGATAAATATAGCCTGAAAAGTCTTAAAGAAAAAAAAAGGAAGAAAAATGCAATATGCATAGCTGTCTTTAAGTTTTTCTGAGGATAATTTTGATAAAATTACAAGTACTTCATCTTATAATAAATCCAACAGCTTTTGAAAAGACCTATCAACAGTAAAATTTAGAAACATCCATTTGGCTCATGTTATATAGGGAAAAGATATTAAACTTTTGTAGTTTTTTGACTATAGCTGGATGATTTGCCATTATTGCCAAAACTGCATCGCTTTTAAAAATGTTGCTACTTAACCAGTTTTGAAAGAAAAAAATGCATTAAAATTTTGTGTTTTGTTTTGAATAGAACTTCTTGGTATACATAAACAGGCAACAGTAGGCTTTTTGACATTGATGGAATCTCTGAGATACTGTAAGGTAAGCTGTTTCCTGCATCATTTAAAATTTTTCTTTAACTAAGGTGTCCTAGGCTTCTTTAATAGTATTACTAAAAACTTCACTGTGTGCAACTTGACATACCGAAGAACTTCCCAAGTATATTCAGCTTTACATTAAAACGGGGAATAATGCTATATTAAACAGATACAAAATTAAGTGCATCTTTTTAAATAAATGTTGTTTGCTATTTAAATTGGAACATTATTGCACCAATTTAATATAACTGGTTAGAAACTTATGTTTTTACTAAAACAACGTTTCATGCAAGTTAAGTAGATAGTTATAAAGTTGTCAAGTCCCAAAGTGGCTTGCTATTGTGAATGTTGCTGTTATACTGCTCACTTTTTATGCTATCACTGTCTTCCATTTAAAATAAATAGCCATAAGTAAAAATGATAAAGCTACTATTAAGTAATTGTATTCTGACTATAATATGTAACTAAAAGTTACTTTATGTATTCAGTCTTGAAAATTACTATAACTGAAGTTCAAGCTAGTTCATATTGTTGTTTCTTGTTCTGATGCGGAATTTCTTGATTTAAGGCTTTTATTTCAGAAATTTTTTGCTTTACCAATACTGCTTTTGAAACAGCATTAATACTCCTAATTTTGAAAGGATTTTGATTGTTCTGTGCTTCCTTTTCAATTTCTGTTGAATTTCTTTAACTTAGTCCAGGGTTAAAGAGAATTACATAGTTTGCAGAACGTTGGTGAATTGTCTGTAACTAACAGTCCGTTTATTAAATGTGTCAATTCTGAATTGATTCATCTAAAACCAGCTAACAAGTCAAATGGACTTCTACCTCATTTAGCATTTGATGGTAGTATTGTTAAGCATAGGAGTACTTCTGTGCAGTGTTTGAAGCATGTCTGCAAGATTGAAATAAGGAATGTTGTCGATGCCAGTTTCTCCCTGACATCTTATTTCAGTTAATTACCATAAGCTATGTTGTTTTCCAAGACAAACAGGAATCAGTGATCAAAATTAGAATCTAATAATTTAAAAATGTTTTTTTCATTTTATTGAATGCTTTACATTAGTTTTCAGAGCACTTTGGACTTCACTAACAAAATTGTCATTAGCTTGGTCACTATCCAAGTTTTCTGGATTTAATTTCTGTTTCTAATTTTGTTACTTAGGTTGGTTCCTATTTGAAATCTCCGAAATTTCCCATTTGGATACTTGGCAGTGAAACACACCTCACAGTCTTTTTTGCAAAGGTACGTTAGATGTGAGTTTTGGAACCCTTGGGTAGATAAACACCACATAAATTCAAAGTTCACATCTTGCTACAAAGTGAATTTGATGTAGCTTTAATGTAAAATAGTAGTTGGCAAACCTTTTAATCAAACCTTCCCTTGAAGACAGAGTAGTACAAATGTTTTAATGATGTCTCAAACTCTAGTGAAGTCTTTCGGTTCTAGCTTAATTTATTGGGCTGGGGGAAGGGTGTGCTTCAGAACGTCACAGTTGGGGTATTATCTTAAATTTCTATAGTATAAGAGAGAGAAAAAAGGAAATTTTTATGTGTAGGTGCCTGCTGGTAGTTTGATCTCACTGGCAGTACTTTCACAATTTTTAATCTATGGGGTTTTTTTTCTAGATTAAAAATAGATATCAGGACTGTTAAGAAATTCCTTATATTTCTTCTATCAGATATGTTATGGTAATCTGAGGAACACATAAGATGTTTTTGAGATGAGTTCTCAGTTTAAAATCTTAAACTTAAAATTATGAGGAGACACAGCATCTTTGGGCTGAAGACCATGCTTGAACCTTAGAGTGAGAAAGAAAAAAAAAAACCAAAACTAAAACATGTAATTGGGCTTAAGTTCTCTTGTGACTGCTGCACATGAAATAGCCTTAATGGTGACAGCTGAGTCAATTCCTAGTTTTGATGAAAATCTACCGGTGGATCAGCAATTTCCCTCATAAAATCTCTGTCATTTATCTGCATGGTCTTCTCTACATCTTGATTGTCAAAACCTATCAGCCTTATTTTACTGCAAGAAATTTGAGGCAGAGAAAAATTACTTCAGAAGTAATTTCTTCCTTAAAACTGCAATTTTGATGGAAGCACATTTTATTGAAGACAATATCTTCCTTGGACTTAGTTGGCCTGTCACCAGCCAAACAATTACAGTTAGATATTGTGGAGGCAACCATGCAGAGAAAACAAACTAGAATGCAGTGGATAAACTCCTGTACAAAATAGGGAAAACATAAAAAGGCATTTAGAATGTTTTGATCCAGTGTCACCCACTTCAATGGAAATGTTCTTTCTAGACAAAAGAAAAGAGAATCTGGAAACATCTGAAATGAAGCTTCACTTCACATCTCCATACTTTAATTTCCAATATAGACTGTATTGAGCAAACATACTACAGCTTGTTCTGCAGATTAGTATGTAATGAACTGGAGAGGAAATACAAACATTTGTACTACCTAAACAGTTAGTTCTTCAGAACTCTGATACTTATGTCTATCATAATAGAACTGCAAAAACTTGTGTAAATATTGGGAAGGAGGGGCAAATATTAGCAGAGAGCCATAATTAGTACCAGCATATTTTCTTTCTTTCAAATGCAACTATGTGTATATAAGGCTAGAAACTTGCTTGTTGCTCAGCAATCCAAATTTAATGTTTACTGCAAAAATTAGGGTGGCTGTGACTTCCAGTGTCCATGGACTTTATATTTGCAACAAGGTAGACTTTCCCTGAAAAAGTAAATATGTAGGTTCTTCACAGGCAACTGAATCCAAGCAGTAGTCATTTCTGCCTCTCCTTGCCCTCCTTCCTTTCAGCGAATAAGAAAACTTTCAAATGGCCTCAGGCCAACAAAAATAAACAAGGAAGCTCTCATCTGACACACTTGAGTATTGGTGCATGATCCATCAGATGGTGCTAATGCAAATATACAGTATTGTAAATGTCCTCTAAAAATCAACTTTAAAGTTAGTCTATTTTTTTAATGTTATTATGGGGAAAAGAGTGCAAAGTGGAGCAGCTTTAAATTTCTTAATGTAGGGATAAGGCTGTGAGGTTCTGAATCAAATGCTGCATGGTCAGGTCTTAGTTAATTTGTGATGCTCATAACATGGGAAATTATGACAAGCCAAGACTATTCAGAACTTTTAGAAATGTCAAAGTGTGGTCACACTCTGTATATAAGAATAACAACAGGTTGAAATGTTACAAGAAAATGTTTCAGTGCAAACAACAGAAAGGACAACAGCAAGTTAACAGCAGCTTTCTAAATGTTAATATCTTCTGACATGCAAACTCACATGGCCTGAGAGTGTGAATTCGAGATTCTGAAAGTGAAAAGGCAGCACGGATTGAGTATCTGTCTAGCGACTTCAGGTGATTGAAACTGTCCATGTGGACACTTTGGAGCTGTGTAAGTTTTTCAGAAATTCGTGTGGTCTGTTCCCAGGTCTCAGAGCACACAGGCCCCAGGCAGAGTCAGCTATCCTTTTTTGGTTACAGAATTGTACTATATCTAGACTTGAAGAATCTGATAAGCAAAGGAAATTCCTAGCTGAGACATCTGAATAAGTTACAAATAGGAGAAAGTGTGCCTGTTTCGCTTTGTTAGAATTGTTCTTATGGGTTTGGATTACATTTTTTAGCTTTTCAAACTTTGATCACTGTAACCTGTTCTACATTTTCTCGGAGCCTTTCTTCAGCAACCTTCATAGTATTGTCTCTCGGAAGAAAGAACATTCACTTCACTTCCTTAACAATCTTTTTGATCAAAGTTCATCAGAGGGACACCTGAGCAAGCACTGCTAGAGGAGATCCTGAATTTAGGTCAGTGGTGTTTACGAGGACTGGGCTAATGGGGAGTGTTATTGGAGGCAGCATTTGATCTCGTAACACCAACACAGAATGACAATGGCCATGAAAGAAAATAAGATGCATGTGTGAAACATCAGCCATTGGTAGTATGTGTTAACCCTGCAAGAATAACCTATGTATGTCCAAATAACTTACACTTACCTTTTAACTTACGAGCTCTTCTACTTTGGGAAGGTAGTGACAGATGTTCCTTCAGTTCTTTTCTCGCATGACCACTGAATGCAGGTAGCTAGATTTTGAAAAACTCTTTCTTCATCAGAGAAGAAATCAAAATCAGATTTTGAAGAATTCCACTTCAGGAAGTGGTGGGTGGTTTTAGAAACTTTAGTTTCGAAGAGTAGATGGAACTGATTCTGGTTGGGGCAGTCTGAGTATCTAGTATAAAGAGTATAGACATACGGGGCAACTGTAGAAATAACTTCTGGGCTAAAATAGGGATTAAATTTTCTGTGTGCTGATTAAGAGCAGGGAGACAAATGCTGCTCTGTTCTTGGCAATAGCTTGAACTTCGCTAAATCAGCAGTGAATCTTCAAATATTTCTAGTAGCTCCTTTCTGAAAGAAAAGATTCCTTTCTAAAATGAGTGTTAGAGTAGAGTGTTTCCTATGGTATCTATGGGCCCTCAAAGATAATTGAAGTTACTTTACTGATTGTTTTAAGCTTCATAGTGTAAATGTTATTGCTAAATAAATTTAAATTGTTAGATTTTTGTCTAAACTTTTTGTTGTGGGAAAAGAGAATATGTGATGCAACAGTGTATGGTGGCATATTTGTTTTTAATGAAATAAGTTCATGACATCAATTTATCCAAAGCCATGATGACTTTATTTTCTCTGATGATAGATCTGGAGCGCTGTCATTTATGTCTGTATTTCCCACATTGCTGGAATGAGTAGCCAACATCAATAGCTGCAAGGAAAAATTAGATTTCTGTCTCCTCTTAGTTCTTGATGGTCTGTACTTCAACTATAGTAAAAGAATTTTTAAAATAGCGGAGAAACCAAAGCTCCTCAGTGTGACTGTACCAACTTTCTACAGTATGTGTCCTTTTTCATGTGTTGCACAAGGTTTGAGAAAGAAGAAAAGTTTATGAAGAACCCAGGTATGTCCTTTCCAGTCCAAGAGATGAAGAACTAATTCTGGTTTTGCTACATCCATGACATTCTTTCAGGCCTACAGTGTCTCATGCAGAACTCTGGACTTTAAAAGAGAGTGATGAGCAGAGGACAACAGAAAGGCTGAGCGGGAGGATTGAGGTGTACGTGTCTATGGTAGGCAGGCAGAGCTGATCTGCAGACCTAGAAAGTTAAGACTCAGAGATCACTGTGCCATAAGAAATCCAGTAAAAGATGTTACAAGGCCAAATCATATTCTAAAGAGAGAGACAGGAAACACTGTGATTACAATATATATTACTACATCTTAAATGAAAGAGACTCAAAGCACTGTACTAAAATTATTTAGGATTTTAGTGGGCATGACTTGGTTTGTCTGGTTTTAAGGTTGATTATACAGGGTCATTACTCCATCTTCCAAAGTCACATATGACTCTAGTTTCTCAGGATTTGGTGGTCTTTCAGGTATTATTAGAAGGATGGAGTGTGATCTGAGTCCCTGCCACACACTTAAACAGAGGCCTTGAAGCTGAGATCCAGATATAAAGGGGTTTTTTGGGTTTTTTTTTTTAGCTTAATATAGTAACTAAAAACGTAGAGCTAGGAAGAGACAGCCAAAACTATGTAATTGTAATCTAACATCACATGGTTGACCTTTATTGGCATTGGAATTAAGTAATATACCATACATATTGAAGAAATTGCATGTGAAAAGTATTAAAGAGCAGTGTGATCATCTTCCTGAGGTTGCACGATAAAGAAGTTGATGTCTCTGAACACTGACAAAGCAAATCCTTGGGCAGTGGTGAGCTTTTTGACTCTTTGTGGCAAAAACTCTGAAGTGAGAACATTTAGGAATTAGATCAAGATCCTGTAATGCTCGTATTGCTCTTGTTAGAAGGTGCTGTGCATCCCATAATGAGTAGCAATTATAAGGACTTATTACTCAGATCAGAAGGAAGTAACTCAGTCATGAGATTTTGTTATTCTTAGTGTTGAGCCTTAGAAATTGTAAGGTAGAGGTCATTAAACTGGGAGACAAAAGACTCTGAATGTTAACCTAATCAATTATTTGGGATTTACCATCCTGTAAGAATTGTATTCACTGTGCTTATCCTGATTCTCTGGCTATTTTCAGCCATTTAGTCATATCTATATGTTCTCTGAAGTTTCAGAAAGTTTTTAACATTCATCCCATTATATGCAGCTTTCACAATGAACATTTAAGGGCATTGTTTGTGGTTGGCTGATACAGAGCATGAAATGTAATTGTATATGCCCCTAAGCAAGTAAGCAAATTGCTTCCTTTTGGGAAAAGATTTCCTATCCATCTGTTTTCTTTCAGAGGAGGAGGTTCAGTTTTATTTATAAAGTAGTTGAGAGTGAGGCTGCTTAAATGATACCACTTTTCATGTGTGTGTTTGAGTTGTTCCAATTTTTGTGTCGCTGAATTCTTTCTCCTGAAATGTCACATGTTTTGATACTGATTTGTGCTGAGGTAGATGAGAGAATGACTTTGTACTGACTCTTCGCATGCTATTTCCAAGCCTGGATAAAAACTTGCAAAAATGGGGCAAGGGTTAGCAGTTTCAGTAGGAACTTTTGAGTTGGCAAAGTCTAGATGTAAAAATAAAGCTACCACTTGTTGCATGAGATGCCCTATGAAATAAAGAGAAGAACGAGGGATGAAAGAAGGAAGGAAAGAAAGACAGCACAGGAAAGAGAGTCTTTTTCTAGATCTTCAGATGAAAACTGAATTTCCCATGGTCTGCTAAGCTCTCAATTTAATGTATTGTAGAAGCGTTTCCAAATTTGAAAACTTATAAAGAAAATGTGCTTAAGTAATGACCATGAATATCCCTTTAACCTTTCTAGAAAAATAATATTTGTTAATCAAGTTTATTTTAAATACAGTTAGGTAGAAAAGTGATTCTAGTAGTCATCTATTTATTCGGTTTTCCATCTTCCTTATTTCCTTCAAAGCATATGCTCTCTTTACTTTTTTTGCTGAATTTGTATTTCAGTTGGTGAAGGAACAAACTCGTCTGACTTCTAAGGATTAGCAGTAGGCTACGGAAACATATTTGAGACTGATGTGCAGTCACCTCTAGGAAACAAAATTATGAGTAACTTAAATGATACATTATCTCTGGAAGTTAGTTTCCTACATTTTTAATGGATTTGATTGTAGTGTTGAATGTGTAGAGCAACTGTTGTGAAAAGTGCACAATGCAGCACAGAAAAGGTAGTTCATTTAGTGTCCATTTGTAGGCAGAGCAGTGCTGAGGAGTGCTTTTTTAGAGTTATCATGAAGGACTTTCATATGTAAACAGAAGTTGGGGACTTGGAGGTTAACGGGTTGGGTCCTGCCCAATAAAAGTATTTGTTAGCATCTAGAAGGATCTGTACCCTCCTGTGTTGGAAGGGAGGGCAAGAGCAACATCTAGTTTGGATGTATCAAATGAAAGGCTGGGTTTTTTTTAAAGAAACACATTTTGATTTTTTTCTTTACTTTTCGTAGTATATGCAGAGTGACTTGCGATTAGCAAATGCATCAAAGATATTGCTAAGTGCAATTTTATATTTTATATGTCACTGTACCAAGTAGATGCTGGAAGTCAACACACTGCCTAGAAACAAAGGCTGGGAACATCATTGTGTCATTCTGTATCCCTTTTAGATGTGAAACCAATGTTGCTGCCAGCTATATTTGATACGGTAGCAAAGACATTGGACTCGAGTCATCACATGATGAGTAGATACTATGTTTTTCAAATTTGCAGGAATAGGGGTCCTGGGTCATTATTAAAATATGATTAATAAATTGACAGAGATTTTAATAGCATTGCTGGTTTTAAGTATTAGTTAAAATTACATTCACAGAAACTTGTTGCATTAAAAACATATTATTCCTTATTCCAAGTCAAGTGAAAAACAAAATGCTGATGGCTTTTTCCTCCTTAATTTGCTTTTTCCAGTAGTTATATGCTCTGGCCTTTCCAGGTAAAAAGTCCTACTCAATTCTGCTACAATTACCACTTCAGTTCCATTTTCTGCTGTATTAAAAAGTGAAGTAGTTTTTATGCTGTTTCTCAGATAACAGTGCTTTGGAATACAGCCATCCAGTGAGTACTGGCCTGCAGTTTTCTTAAATGTGCCTTTTGTAATACAGTGTGCTTCTGTATGTTGCATTAGTTTGGGTTCCCCTGCTGGTGACAAAGTATGTCCATTTTCTTACCAGTTGCTATCTTGATTTTGCATTTGGCACATGCTTTTTCTTTTGCAGCTATTCCAGTTTGCTGGTAATGTTCTGGAATTAGGTGGTTTATATATATATATATATATTTATCTTTGTATAATTGATTAACAAACACCTTCCTTCTGTTAGGATTTTACTACTGAGTATTATGCAGCACAACTTAAAATCCTTTCGATGTCTGACGGCCTCCAAGTTGTGTGTGTTAATGTCACAGTAGATCTTGGCTTGAAAAATACAACTCAGCTTCAGAAGCCCTTTTCTCATTTGGATGATTATACTTTGACTTCTTAGCGTTCAAAATTATTTTATACCTTTTTATACTGGATGTATTTGGATATTTTTCAGACTTCCCCAAAATAATAATACTGTTCCTTTTATTGGAGCACTTTTGATAGTGGTGCAGGTATTATTACACCCTAATTAATTTGTAGTTCATTCAGTATTTCTGAGGAGTTATGAGGAGAGGCATAAAATTCTTTAGTTCCCTTAAAGGCCTTCTGAGGTCTTAGGCCAAATGCTTTGACTGGTAAACTTGGTGCACTTTTGTTTCCTGCTGGTTTACAGGTTATTAAATAGTATGCAAAAAAACGAGGAAGTAAATATGAGTTTTCTTACATCAAATGAAGAACGGAAAGAAAGTTGTTGGTTAAATACAGTAGAATACTCCTTTCCAGAAAGGACATCAATGCAATGGTTTGCTTCAGTGTTCACTTGAGGCTTTGGCATGACTATGTACTTACAAAAGAGATAAAGCAGAGGTAAAAAAGATGCTGTTCTAGTCATGAGATGGAGCCTCAGCGCATGGAGGGAGGAAAAAGCTGAGTTTAGTTTCTGTCTTTTTCAACAAGTATGTATGCATGATTATCACATTTTCCAAACCAGTACAGGTCAGTAAATAAACCAATTTATGACAACAGATAGTGTATTCATAGTCAGGAGTTGTCTTCATGGAATCATTCCAGAAATGGAATTTTAAAAGAGAAATTATTATTGGCTTGTTTCCACGTGGGATTTTTTTTTAAGTGAGTCATAAAATCTAACCCAGTCTTCCAAAATATGGAATTTAATATGCTTGTAGTATCACAATGAAGAGATATGACAAGTAGAATGAATAATTTCTCCCCGTATTCCATGTATACTTATAAGAGGTAATAAGTAGAAATCATAAACTGTGGTGGTGACAGGCTCACGCCATCCATTCTTTGCTCTGCAAGCAACCTTCTTTTTTATTTTATCGTATCTGCTTATTACAGCCTAATAACTGCAGAAATTATTTACCATATAATGATATTGGGAATATTATTGTAACATTTTTAGTGAGACTTGGAACTGGAAATGTAATATTCACTATGTGACCAAGTGGCAATTGTGGAATTAGGAGATGAACTGATGGTATGCTCATCGTGTCTTCTGTTTGAGAAAGTGAATCTATATGAATGGCTGTTCATCTGTGCTTCCCAGTTATAAAAACATATTCTAGATGAGTTCATCAGATTCTTTCTTTTCCTTAGAATTTTTTTCCCTGAAAAAGGAAAATGTTACAAAGTTATAAATGTATGTTCTCATTTGACAATGTATTACAGACCTAATGAAATAGTTTCAAATATAGTTACTGAAAGCCTATTAAAGAGATTTTATATTCAAGTGTTTTTGGCCTAAACAACAAGGGAATTATTTTTGTGGTCATTTTCTGTCTCTCTCTACATTCTTTTTTCCCCAAAGTGTCTGAAGACCAGATGTTCTTTCTTAGCAGGGCATCATGTACCCTTGGGAAGCAGAAGATGACATCTTTTGTTCACTGTTCAGCCTGCTTTATTCCCATATTCCCCAACCCTACTGAGATAGAGGAAACTAGAAACAGTAAATAAGACTGGCAGCATGACAACATATGCCTCAGTAATATAGATATTCTTTAAAACAGCAAAAATTGTAGTCGTGTTTTGAAATTTCATGCCAAACTCTGGCTTCTGCAAAACTTCCCAGCTGCCTGATAAACTTGTGACATGACAGACTGAACTTGTATGTAGATTCTGTATGTTTCCAGGAGACTAAGTAATTTATGAATGGCAAGAACCTGGTTGAAATCAGTTCAGATTGTAGCTGTTGTTTGATCCAGAGAACTTTATTGTGTGTGACAGTTGTTGAATTCTTGGGAACATTAGAGTGAATCCATATACAGCATCTCACTTCATCCTTTACAACTACAATCACAAATGGGCTTAGGAATCCATTTCTAATCACTTTTTGAGACACATTCAAATATTTAATCTCTATATTGTTTCCTTTCATACTGATAGCAACTTTGCTGTGTACAGAGCAACATCTTTGACCTCTTTGATAAGGCAGATATACTTTCAGGTTTGGAAATGTGAATGAATGAATTGAAAGTCTAAATGCGGAAAGAGGGAAAAAAAAATGCAAAAAAAAGTGGGGGATGATGACTGTCTCTGGCAGAGGAAGTTTTTAACTTCCTAGCAGAGGCTAAGCACGTTTAGTGATAATTAAGATACTGCCTTAATTTTCTATCTTTATTTCTCTGCTTATATAACATCAGAATTAGCATTTGGTTAGCTATCTGAATAATAATTTGTTCGTTTCTAAAACTGAATTAACTTTATTTCAGGATTTAAGTGCATTTTTTCCAATGTTGGTTTTATATAAAAATGGTATGAAATATACTAATATATTTTAGTTTGTGTTACAGGGAGGCCAGTGTCATTTTGGTTGACTAATTGACAGTTTAGGGAAACTTTGTATACATTTATGTATGTACTTTAGAAACAACTGTTTTTTTTAACAGAGGAGTGCCAAAGTTGCCGGTCTCGGACTTGAATAAGTTAAAGATGCTTCAGTGTGGAAATACTGAGACAGTGGAGGTGTACTTAGGAAAAATGTTAAGTAATTGCTTATGCATAGGTAAGAAAAGTGATGCAATTGGTATGATGTAAGATAGGCTTTACTGTATAACACAGCTTTAAGGAGAAAAACAACACAAGTTTTGTATTAATTAAAGGAATAAGAATGCTGTTTTCTATAGAAGCTAATTGCTCTATTCTGCTACTACTGGAACTTGCTACCTGAAATACCAAATTCAAATATGATTTTTAATTTAAAATATCTGAAAATGTGTTAAGTTTGTGAGTATTTAGTATTTTTTCCATACTGTGGAGAAAATACTTAGTATTCAGTATCTTCTCCATATGTGTATCAACACCTGTGAGTATAAAGATTCTCTAAATACTATTGAAGAGTAAAAAATAACAGTGAACTACATATACATTATTAGTATTTTGTTTTCTTAATTAATTCATAGACCTCGTACATTTCACATGTAAAACCATAAGATATTATTGCTAGAATAATTAACCAGGATAATAATTGTCCTTTAATTATTTTGTAACTCAAATATGAGAAAAATGCTTCTAATCTGGTCCGTTTTTGGAAACATTTCATTATTGTGTATTGAAGCAAACCAGAGTTGTCATCATCCCATGAGACAATTACATTGCTTAAGTAGGAAACTATGCACTTGAAGGCAGTATCCAACATTAAATGCAGTTTTCAGTTCAATGAGAACTGTATTTAGGAAGATTTTAATTTCTGTAGTGCATCTTCACTGGCTTATAATGGTGCTGTTAAATGTTCCTGTGATACTTGTTTATGTAATTGCCAAATAAAGTGTTAATGCTGACCATGGGTTATGTAGCAAACACTTCATGTCTGTAGACTGAAATAGTATTTAATATAGATACTATTTTTTTCATATAGAAAAAAGCTACATGGTAGTTGAGGCCACCATTCATCTTGAGTGAATTACATTGTGAAGCTTTTGGAAGTCATAAACCATGGAATTGCCTGCTTCCAGTTTGGTTCCTCTTAGGAATGAAACTTGGCATTTGCACAGCACTATGTTCTGTCCTTCAAAAGAAATAAATGTCCAAATATGGCAGATAACAGGTAATTTGAAAAGCTGCCCTGGAGCTTTATTACTGAAGGGAATTATGTAATCTAGTAATTAGATAAGAATGCCAGTACACTCAAATTAGTTGACTCATCTGTAATCCCTGTAATGTAATTTTGTTTTCAGAATACAGACCTTATTCTATGATGATGAGCAAAACAACTGTGACTAAAAAAAACCTTTAAAACAATGAAGATTGAGTATATAGCAATCTGTTATGATCTGCCCTTCATAGCAGAGAACGTGAAGATGCTCTTATTTCTTTTACATGTCAATAAGTGAATTGTTGCCTTGTATTATTTTGAACCAGAACACCAACATATATGGTGATGCAACTGTTAGACATGTATTCACTGTGATTTGACTTTCTCTTACTTTTTAAAAACTGCAAGGCTGTGGCTTTCTTTTGTTGGCTGTCTCATTAAACAATCCTCTCCCACAGGAATCCAGCATATATTACAGTTTTCAGAACTTAGTTGAGTGCATGTTAGGACGATGGGGAGTGACTTTAAATTGGAAAGAGGAAGATTTAGAATAGACTTAGGAAGAAATTCTTCATGATGAGGGTGGTGAGATACTGGAACAGGTTGCCCAGGGAAGCTGTGGATGCCCCCTCACAGGAAATGTTCAAGGCCAGGTTGTATGGGGCTGTGAACAGCCTGATCTAGTGAAACATGTCCATGCCTATGGTAGTGCATTTGGAACTGGATGATCTTTAAGGTCCCTTATAACCCAAACGATTCTGTGTTAAAAGTTTTACTTTCCAGATGGATAGGCTGACAGTCTTCACACTGTATGTTTCTCTGTTATTAATTTTTGCTCTCTGGTTTGTGCTTGCCTTTCCCCCACAGCCTCACCCCGTTATTGGACCACATAGGCTCCCTTTGCTGTCTGGGTAGAATGGGTGAAAAAGGATTTGAATGAGTAGTCCATATTTAGCTGTTTGTTCTGCCATATTGAGAACTCTTCCATTTGTAGTGCCATCGAGGTGCTGCAGGTACTGTAGAGTAAATGCAGTTCTTCCACTCTTATTCGCAGAGTGCAACTAGAGCCAATTTGCTTCCTTTCAGGCACCTTGTTGAAACAAATTGCTTACCGTAAATGTTTCTCCTCCACCACCATCTCTACCTCGTGATGAACACTTCCAGATAAACTGTGTCATCTTTTGACATTCTGAATTGCAAGGCCTGTATTTTATTTTCTGACCTGCGATGAGAACTGCTACCCTGGGGGTTGTATGCTTCCTTTGGTGTATTTTCCCTCTCTCATTCAAGGAAAGGATTTTCAGTTGCCTTTCTGAATCCCGAATAGACCCAAAATTATTCTTCAAGGCTGAGGAGGATGCAGTATATGATGTTTGACACATGCCATTCATTTTTGTCCCTCTTCATCATGCTAATACCTATTATAATAACCCACCACTTGTCTCCTGCAATGGTCCACCTGATGAGAACCAAGCACACAGTCACTGGTCTTGGCTTGTGCCTGTGGTGTTGAAATGGTTGTCTACATGTTGCCAAGCACAGCAATTCACAGCAGGGTTCTGCCTTCGCTCTCGGTGGGCACACAGACCTCTGTTTCCTCCCTCCCTGGCTTCTAGTTTCAGCAACCAGTCGGGAGGCTCCATTCCCTCTGTAAAATAACATTTAAATTAAGTAATGTATTCACAAGTCAGCTAGTGAGATGGAAATTGGTTTCATAGATCCCATCAACCTTGTTTTCTTGGGAAACCATTTTGGAAAAGTTATTGGCATGAAAGTCTCTGATCAGGGCATGGAAAAATACACACTTTTCTGTGTAATACAAGAGCATATTAAATAATCTTCGTTTGTGTAGATCTGAGTACATTATGACAAGTTAAATGGTTGGTAATTCATCAATGTTTCCATATTGTCTTTAGCAAATTTTAAGAACAAAGTTAGTACTGCAATACGTAATTCTGCATATCACTCAACAGCCGTAGTGTAGAACTGCAGAGCAGTCCATATGCAAACAGATTTCCTTCTTAAGGGCCACAAGTCTTTCAGGGCATATATTTGTAAAACTTCATAGCCAGGACATTAGCGTAGCATAGCAAATATGTTCTGCTTTTGATTTGTAGAATGAAAACTTACAAAGAGTACTCTTTGCCTCTGAGGGTAAACGTGGGATCTTAAAATAACTGATATTACTGATGAGAAAAGCTTTTCAAAGTAAGATGAAGTGACTTGTTTGTATATCACAAGAGCCAGCGAGTGAGACCTGATTTTTGGGACATGTTGTACTTAGCATTGGGAATAATTATTAAAATTAACTGTTGACGGGATTCCCTTATAAGGATCTTTCAGTGCATGAAATACATCAAAATACAATTCATAAGGCTGAGGTGGGGGGTATGTTTTGGCACATACGATGAAATATCAGCTTGGGCAGCTGCAGTATGTTTTTGTTAAATGTTTGTCATGTTTTCAGCTCTGCTGCCTGAAGGAGGTATGTTACTTTTTTCCTCTTAGATGCAAATAGATGGAGTACTGAACTTTTAAAGTTTTCTGTGTACTGGAAATGAACGATCTGTTAAGTTTGAGGATGCATGGGATTTGTACATACAGGATTAAAATCTTGCTTTTTAACTATTTATAGGACAACAGTCTCTGTGAAAAGTTAGAATTATCTTGAAGAAGAGGGGTGGGGGGTTTTGTCATCTCTCTAAGGCTGTTTAGAGCATCATTAAATGTTATTTAATCAATAAAAAGCATTAATATGTAATAACTGGGAGACTTTACCATATTTAAAAGATCTGTTGAAAGACCTGGAGAATTTTCAGTATCGAGTAATGCATTCAGTGACTTATTCTCCAAGTTCTTCCCATGTACATGTACTCTGGAATAATTAAAGAGCTGGAAAATTAAAATGCCAATAGAAATACACAGTATTTGCAATTGGACTATCAAAAACTATTTGTTAATAGTTGCAGGAGACTTATTTTAAAACATGTTTTGTGTTGCATGAAACTGTTTAAAGTACTACATTAGAAGATAATTTGCAGGAAGGAAGGACAACACAAATGATTCTTATTCTTGGCACGCATTAAGATTTTATGGGAGAAATGGCATACTTGTAAACCAAAGCAGAACTATGTAGTTTGCATTTGAAATAATATGTCTGTGGTGTTGGAAGTTACTTTGATTATATCCTTCCATGCCATGGAAATTCTGTGTTATTCCTTGCTACACTGGCTCCACAAATTACTAACTTGTTAGTGAGATCTTACCATACAAATATCCCCTCTTCAGAGTTAAATCTTGAATATATAAACCACTGTTGATTTTGTTGTTAATAAGTTCTGTATGCTATGGCATCATCTGTTTTACACTGAGAACTAATTGCAGTAGTATACTGTAATTCACTGATAGTGAAATTTATTCCTACTTAGTATACTGACCCTCTCAAAATGAAATTTTTCCAATTCTGGAATATTCTAAATTACTTAAGTGTTGGTCACATATTATCAGATTTTGCAGTGTACGTACTTTGTATAATCACATAAGTGTTACCCATCATAACAAGAGTATATACTCAACAGCTGCACAACTTCATAGATTCTTTGGCATCATGGAACTGGTTGTGTAGAGTTGTAAATGTTACTAAAGCAATATGGTCTTTGCAAAGTACTTTTAAAAAAGTTTAGCACATGTAAGTGTGAGGTTACACTGTTACAGTATTGATTTTCTTAATGTGTTCTTGTTATCATTCATTTATGAGATCACTGGAATATTTTTCATTGAATACTAGTTTTGGTCCAAATTGGTCATATTTATGGATCCTTAAAATTACATTATTGTGATACTGACTAAAAATATAGGCTTTATATTTCCAGTACATTAAGCAAGCTGTTTACAAGTTGCTCGCACTAGGAGAGACTGGAAGGAAAAAGGGGCTTTTCCCAAATTAGTTTCTTCTGTACTCCTTCTCACTTGGAACTCTCGGTTACAAGTTGAATAAAGCTGTCACACAGTACAAGAGTTTATGTGCATACCAGCCTGCTTCTGACCTGAAGATGGACTATGGAGTCTCATCACAGGGACAGGTGGCCCTTGTGCTGCAAGAGAGGCTGTAGGCAGCTGCCAGAAGTAATTTAGTCCTGATAAGTCTGTCAGGTCTCGGGAGCTAGGAGAATTCCAGCAGACATGATTCACCAGAACCATGTACATTAGTGACGTAACATGTTGGAGAGCTTCTTTTTGGTGCAAATCGGCCTTGCAACTGGACTGGGAACACTGCTGCGTGCAATTAGGTGTCCTGCAGATATACTGAAAGCTGTTTCTCTCTTGGTGGAGCCACCATTGAAAGTTGTGCACTAGGAAACTTCTCAGAGTGCCATGCCTGCAGTGTGGACACCGGAGCTTCCAGCAGCTGGTTCTGTTTCTGCATAGTGTGCTTCTAGGACTGAAGTTTGGTACAAGCTTCATTGCCAGTAAAAATGTGATATGGATACTCCTTAACAGATCACAGCAAGTTGAATCCGATCCTTCTGTCCATGCACTGCATTACTTGGTAATGTAGATGTTTGCGTTGTGCTCAAGTGCCAATGGAGTAGCCCTTTGGAATGAAATTGTATAATGGATTTGTGATCTAGAGCCTTGGAAGGCAGGGCGAACGTCTTCTAAATTTTTTCCTGGATAATACCAAGTCTTAAAGTCTCTTCCAACCAAAACATTTCTATGATTTCTATGCATCTTTTAATTTTACATTTTCTCATTTTTTTCCTGTGCTTTCCTTCTAATGAAGTACTACAGAGTTGCACAGTTTAGACCAGATTTTCTGCTAGCACTTACAGGTATCATGAGAAGATTCTGTTACGATCTTCTCTTTCAAGAAAATCTAAGTCTTCTTCAGAAAGCAGAGTTGAGCTGAACTGGAAACAAAAAGAGAAAAAGATTATGTATACTTTAAAAAACAGTTTAAAGTTACTTTGATTTGTAGCAAATCAGTTTACTTAATACAATATGTACAAAAGCAAGTGTCCCAGAGTTTAATGTTATTCAGAGTAATGTCACAGAATCACAGAATAACCAGTTTGAAAGAGACCCACCGGATCATCGAGTCCAGCCATTCCTATCAAACACTAAACCATGCCCCTCAGCACCTCGTCCACCCATGCCTTAAACACCTCCAGGGAAGGTGAATCAACCACCTCCCTGGGTAGCCTCTTCCAGTGCCCAATGACCCTTTCTGTGAAAACTTTTTCCTAATGTCCAGCCTAAACCTCTGCTGACAGAACTTGAGGCCATTTCCCATTGTCCTGTTTCTTGTCACTTGGGAGAAGAGGCCAGCACCCTCTTCTCTACAACCTCCCCTCAGGTAGTTATAGAGAGCAATGAGGTCTGCTCACAGCCTCCTCCTTTCCAGGCTAAACAACCCCAGCTCTCTCAGCTGCTCCTCATAAGGCCTGTTCTCCAGCCCCTTCACCAGCTTTGTTGCTCTTCTTTGGACTCGCTCCAGAGCCTCAACATCCTTCTTGTGGTAAGGGGCCCAGAACTGAACACAGTATTCAAGGTGCGGTCTCACCAGTGCTGAGTACAGGGGGAGAATAACCTCCCTGGACGTGCTGGTCACACTGTTTTTGATACAAGCCAGGATGCCATTGGCCGCCTTGGCCACCTTGGCACACTGCTGGCTCATATTCAGTCATCTGTCAACCAACACCCCCAGGTCCTTCTCCTCCAGGCAGCTTTCTGACAGACTTCTCCTAGTCTGTAGCACTGCATAGGGTTGTTGTGCCCCAAGTGCAGGACCCGGCACTTGGCTGTGTTAAACCTCATGCCATTGGACTCTGCCCAGTGGTCCAGCCTGTTCAGGTCCCTTTGCAGAGCCTCCCTACCCTCCAGCAGATCGACACTTCCACCCACCTTGGTGTCATCTGCAAACCTGCTAAGGGTGCACATGATGCCTTCATCCAGGTCATTGATAAAGACATTGAACAGGGCTGGACCCAGCACTGAGCCCTGGGGAACCCCACTTGTCACTGGCCCCCAGCTGTATTTAACACCATTTACCACCACCCTCTGGGCCCGGTCATTCAACCAGTTTTCCACCCAGGAGAGTGTGCGCCTGTCCAGGCCAGAGGCCGACAGTTTCCATAGTAGAATGCTGTGAGAAACTGTGTCAAAGGCTTTACTGAAGTCCAGGAAGATACATCCACAGCCTTTCCCTCACCCAGCAGCCGAGTCACTTTATTATAGAAGGTGATCAGGTTAGTTTGACAAGACCTGCCTTTTGTGAACCCATGTTGACTGGGCCTGATTACCCGGTTCTCTTCCATGTGCTTCATGATCGCACTCAAGATCACCTGTTCCATGACTTTCCCAGGTACCGAGGTCAGACTGACAGGCCTGTAGTTCCCTGGATCCTCCCTGTGACCCTTCTTGTAGATGGGCACGACATCAGCCAGCCTCCAGTCCAGTGGAACTTCCCCAGCCTTCCAGGACTTTTGGAAGATGATGGAAAGGGGTTTTGGCCAGCACATCCGCCAGCTCCTTCAATACCCTTGGGTGAATCCCATCCAGCCCCATAGACTTGTGGGTGTCTAGTCAGGCTAGCAGGGCTCTGACCACCTCCTCTTGGACCATGGGAGCCTCATTTTGCTCCTCTAGCTTCGGGGTTTGTACACCAAGGGAACAACTTTCTTTACAATTAAAGACTGAGGCAAGGAAGGCATTAAGTACCTCAGCCTTTTCCTCATCCCCTGTCACTGTTGTTCCTTCTGCGTCCAGTAGGGACTGTATGGTCTCCCTAGTCCTCTTTTTGTTATTTATGTATTTATAGAAAGATTTTTTGTTACCTTTCACAGACTTTGCCAATGTGATTTCTAGTTGAGCCTTAGCCCTTCTGATTTTTTCTCTACACAATCTCACTTCCCTCCTGCAGTCCACCCAAGAGGCCTATCCCCTCTTCCAGAGCCCATAAACATTCCTTTTCTTCTTGATATCACTCAAGATCTCCCTGTTCAACCAAGCTGTTTTTTTCCCCTGCCGGCTTTTTTTCTGGAACATGGGGATGGCTTTCTCCTGAGCTGCTAGGATCTCCTTTCTGAAGAGCTCCCAGCCCTCAAGGGCTCCCTTGCCCTTAAGCACTGTCTCCCATGAGACTTTGCCAACCAGCCTTCTGAAGAGTTCAAAGTCTGCCCTCTGGAAATTTAATGCTACTGTCCTGCTAACCACCCTCTTCTCATCACCTAGAACAGAAAACCCTATCATCTCATGATCACTTAGTCCTAGGCGTCCTCCTACTGCCACATCCCCCACAAGGCCTTCTCTGCTCACAAAGAGCAGGTTCAGGAGGGCACCTTCCCTTGTTGGTTCATTCACCAGCTGGGCGAGGAAGTTGTCTTCCAAACAGTCCAGGAACCTCCTAGACTGCTTTCTTTCTGCTCTATTGTACTTCCAGCAGATATCAGGAAGATTGAAGTCTCTCACAAGAACAAGAGGCATCAATCTAGAGATTAACCCCAGCTGTTTATAGAAGAGCTCCTCAGCTGCTTCTCCTTGGCTGGGTGGCCTGTAACAGACTCCCATCACAAAATCGACATTCTTATGGGCTCCTCTGATTCTAACCCATAGGCACTCAATCTCCTCATCGCCACAATCCATTTCAACAGTGTCCAAGTCCTCCCTTACAAAGAGGGCTACCCTGCCTCCTCTCTTTCCCTTCCTATCCCACCTGAAGAGTTTGTACCCCACCATATCTGTACTCCAGTTATATGAGTCATCCCACCACGTTTCCGTGATGGCAACAACATCATAGACTCCTTGCCCTACAACAGCTTCCAGCTCTCCCTTCTTATTACCCATGCTGCGTGCATTGGTGTAAATGCACTTCAGCTGAGCTGCCGAGCTTTCAGCCCTCTTAGAGGGAACAGAGTTCGTTCCCAATGGCCTGGTAACTGGAGTAGCTTGTACCAGAGGGCCTGTATCTCCCTTACCACCCCCAAGTGTCTTCACCCCCACTTTCTGTGTGGTGCTGTACTGGTGGTCCTCTCCAGCACACCCTCTCCAAATCACTAGTGCCTCACGTCCAGGCTCGGTCCCGTCTAGCCTAGTCTCAATCCCCTCCCCCTTCACATCTAGTTTAAAGCTCGATTTATGAGCTTAGCTAGGTTTTTAGCAACAGCTTTAGCCCCACTACGAGACACACGTGTCCCATCCTTAGCAACAAAGTTTGGGGGTATGTGAGCTACCCCATGATCAAAGAAGCCAAAGCCCCTCTCCTCAAACCAGGCTTGGAGCCAGGTATTAATCGAGTTCTTCCTGACTTCCAGGTCCTCATCTATTTAGCCTTGGGATGGAGCAGAATACTATTTATGCCCCAGAGCCCTCCATCATTTTCCCAATGGCCCTGAAGTCTTTCTTGATGGCTTTGGTCTTTCTGCTTACTAAATCATCATTACCAGTTTGAACTACTATCAGAGGATAGTAGTCTGTCTTGTGGACCAGGGAAGGAAGTTTTCTAGCTACCTCCTTCACTGATGCCCCCAGTAAGCAGCAGACCTCTCTGTGGGGGCATCGACCTCTATGTCAATGCCTTTTGTGAGGTTATGTTCTTACTGTTCATAGCATAGGAGGTAACATTACATTTTCACTTTTGCACGAAGGAAAACTATAGAGGGAGTATTGTCAAATGCAGTGTTTCCCTCTGAGCAAGGGTTACATTTTCCTTTCTATGTGGAAAACAATATAAGTGATTGTAAATTCACAAGAGAAGATGTAGGATTTCAAGTACTCCTACCAAGCAGATTCTGGTGCTCTGGTTTGGAGGAACATCAAATCTTTGTATCTTTTTAAACTAAAGGGTGTCTTGAATGGGTACTTTTCTTATCCTTTATGCCACCTTTTGTTTCTCATTAATAACTTCTCAGTTTCACTTTTTCAATAATAATTTGTTTGGCATAGCACCAGAGGGCTGTGTGTTATGTTGATTTTATGACAGGAGATAGATATGTGCCTCCGCATGTATTTTGGAAAGCATGATTATACTTGGGATGTAATGCTTGTATCAGTCTGCAAGTTTTTTCAATAGCTGCTATTGAAATCATACTTTTTCATGCAGCTGACAAATTTGTGTTCTGCCACTCTGTGAACTTCAAAACTTCTTTCACAGCTGTCTGAATTATATTTATATGCTGACATGTAAACATAGTGCACTCAATGAATTTCATACGTCTATGTAAGTTTTCAGATACAAAGAATGATACTATAAATCTCAATCTCCACATAATACATCCAGTCTTCACTTAGCCTTTGTGCCACAACACCTGCATGAAGAGACTTACATAAAATTTGTCTAGAAGTTTGTGGAATAATCTTTAACATATTTCTTGGTTGTTTTACATCACTATCAGCGATATTGCCGAATTACCTTAACTGCTGTTCTGTTGTATTTAAACTTTAATTAATTTAAGGCCTAAAACTGTGTAGTATAGCTAAATATTTCCTTAGTAATCTGTATCTGAATTAAGAATATACTGAAAGTTTTCTTCTGTTTTGTTTTTTTCTTTTTTTTCCCCTAAGGATATGGCCCTTGTTGCTCCTGAAGCACCCTCAGAACAAGCTAGAAGGGTTTTCCAGACATATGACCCTGAGGGTAACGGCTATACTTCTTGATGAAATAAGATTTTTTTAATTGAAATGTACTATTCAGTAGAGACAAATTCCAAATAGTAATCATTACAGCATTGTGTATGTTACCTCCTCAAAAACAGGACCGTTATTTTCTAAAATGTATTCTAAATACTGCATTTTAAAATCCATTGTCATTTCCATGCCAGATAATATGCTGTCTATACCTGAGCTGATTAAGAGAAGGTTTAAATACTTCATAGTTAAGGCAAGAAACTTTGAATACAGTAGTCAATCTACAAGTGACATAAATTTTCCGAAAATTCTCTAGTAAGGGAATTTGTTGGAATTAGAAGAGTTCTTAGAGCATAAGCTTTTTAAAACTTATAAATGTTCTTTGTAATTAACTTAAAGGTTAAATATAATTTGTTTTACCTTGTATTATATTTCATAAAATAACTGATCTGCTATGAATGCATTCTTCATGAACATTTGAGAACAAAATTATGTGGCATGCACATAAAATTTTCTTATGTTTTGGAAAACTGAGGATGTCTGACAGTCAGGTACTGTTTTAACTAATTGAAGGGGGGAAAATGTACAGTTATCCCAAGGTATCTAGTGGAGATTGCTACAAAGAGATTGAATCTTGGCAAGTAGTAAGCTTCTAAGTGTACAAATGATAAACCTGTAGTTTCTGTATTGCAGTCCTCGTATTTTTAAAGTGAGACAGAAGTATTTGAAAGATATGTTCCTTCTAGAACCTTACCATTTGTTTGCAAATTTTAGAGATTAAGATGTGCTGTATTTGTATTTTTGAGTAAACTTTGTACTCCTGAAAAGGATTTTGTTTCTTTTCCTAATGAGAAGCTTTGCTTTTTCTTCAGATAATGGTTTTATACCTGAAAGTCTGCTAGAAGATGTAATGAAGGCTCTGGACCTTGTTTCAGATCCTGAATAGTAAGTATAATACAGCTTAAGTGCTACAAAAAGTCAATTAACCACATATTAATTAAAATTCAGGTTTGTTTTTGGATTTTTTCTAGCTTGCATTCTTGGCACAGAATGTTATTTTGAAATGTTTCAGTCAGCTTTGAATTAAATGGAAGGAATTAAAATTAAAAAATCTCCAAACTTTTGTAGTGATAACTGGAAGCCAAAAAACTACTCAATCTAGTGTATTACTGTACATTGAGGAGACAGTCATGAATGTATTTCTCTGTGTTAATTTGAGTGGAACTGTATGACAAAAGAGCCAAACAATCAAGGTATTCAGAAGCACATTAGCATTGGATTACCACTGAATCTGCCTACAGAGTTTGAAGTTGAAACTGCTTCAGTTAGTTTTGTTTCCACCAACACTCAGTACCTTGTAGTATTTATAATTGTCATTTGTTTCCAGAAATGACACCTTGATTCCTAGGATTAGAGTGAAAGCTATCAAATGAGAAAGGTAGTTTATTTTAGATCTTAGGTGGACAGACAGGACTACTATTCAGTGGCAGCAATTAACCTTCAGTGTCAAAGCTTACCCTGTTTTGCCTCTAATTTCTTAACCCAGAAAGGAAAGCAATGTGCTTGAACCTTGTTACACCTCCAAAAGATGGTTCTGCTCTTCCATAAATTTATGCTCTTATTTATTTGGTCTACATTGGTTGTTCCTGTAGAATGGATGTGGTGACAACCATCTGAAATTTGATTTATGCTGTTTTCTGTCCTTTCAGTTCAGATGTTAAAAAGCACACAGATTTTACTGAGCTGTTTCCTGTGGAGAACAGGAGTGAAAACTTAAATCAAAAGATACCCAGGAAGCTAAACCAAAAGAAAATACAAGACAAAACATCTACCATTCATAGTATGTCAATAAGTGGTGAAATCTACAAAATGTATTTTTTTAAAAGGAAGAGAAAGAAAAGAGCCTTACTTTCATAAATCTAAGAAGTTTTCTTTTGGCATTTTTGTTCTGCTGCCTCAAATACACAAAAATCCTCTACCTGCATTCAGCAGTTTTTCCATTTGCTGTTCAGCCTCCAGGGCATTTGTGGCATAGCGCTGGCCTATTTTATTATAGGAAGAACCAGTCAGAAGGCCTTCTGTATTGGAAAGCCGTGGTCAAACCATGGAATATTACTGTACTCTGAAATAATAATGTCATCTAATATTACTGTCATGAGGGTCTACTCTATTTTGGTTCTAGACATCCTATCTATGTGATGTGGAACACAAGTGTAAATAACGTATTTCAAATTTAATACAGACTTTTCTGTTTGTTTGTTTGTTTTTAAGTAAAGTTGAAGGCATTGCTTCCCAGTCAGTGTACTATTTACATCTTCAGTTCAAGAACTAAAAGGAAATCCTTTGTGATCATCTAATCCAAGAGTTTAAGCTTCTCAGAATCTTAAGATGAATAACGGTCAGACCTGCTTAGAGTTTAAGAATTATAGAGGGGAAAACTTCATTAATGCACATCTGCTCTACAAAGTGGATTAACCATTCCAGCACTGAATGCCATTGCATGTGATTTTAGTAAAATTCTCCAGTCTTTTAGTTAATAAATCTGAGAGCTCAACTCTCTTGCTGTTGTCTGTTTGTTTCTAAAGAAATCTGATAATCTTTAGGGCAATTTGAGTACGTTTGCCAGTCTAGATTTAGCTGGTTTAAAGCATTTCATCCAGTCTGTCTGTTTGACCAGTACTGGAGGCTTTTGTCCCCATGCAGTTCTTGGCCATAACAGTACAAAGGCTGTGGTATCGTCACCCCAACAATTGTAACCTCTTCAGTTAAGATGCTAGACTTGTAATTCAAGTGAGGGAAACACATAGGCACACTTATTTTGGTAGCTCTGCTGTAATATCAGTAACATTGAACAGCATTTGCTATTTGCTGAATGAAGAAGCCTCATTGAAACATACAATAACAAATTTTATTAAAAGGGCCTTCCCAATTTATTTATTTATTTTGTATGCTACCATACTGAAAAGCTTAGTGTGGCTCTTCATTTTTAAACAGTTCTTGTATTTCATTAGTGAGTATAAAATGCTCGCATGCAACAATAAACACAAAGAGCTTAGAAAGACACCTGCCTGCAGTCCCCAACAAAAGGTGGTAAAAAAGGCAGCTATGAGAAGCTTTAGGCTGTGTCTTCTGAAAGGAAGAGGTAGTGACTAGACGAAAAGAGTAGGGAAGAATCTACATTTATGGGATGTTAAATGTAAATATAAACAAGGAGAATTGAAATCTTCTGATGACTAATCTGCAAAGTAATGAAAAAAAAGCTGATATTATCAGTCCATCAGAACCAGGGAATTTAGAAGAGGTCCGGTTCTTATAGGTTTTCCCAATATTAAAAAGTATTCAAAGTCAGTAAGACAAGTGTAGTGAATTCCTCTTCATATTCACTGGGGAAGACAATAGAGATTAGTTTTCATCTTTACTGGGGAAGACTACAGGGAGATTTCCATACTTAGGCCTTTTCATGGGTGTTCAGAGTGATAAGTTTGAAGTGTCTAAAATAAAACCCCAAAATTTTGAAGAAACATCAGAATGAAACTGCGAACTATTTTAAGTCACTATTAACAATGTTGGTACCAGACAGTACCAGCATGAGAAGGTGACAAAGGGACAACAGTACTTAGAAAAGGATTTGAAGATCAGTCTGGGGAAAATTCATATCTAAATATTTCATGTGTAAACATCAGATAAGAAGGAGTATTTTCTTGTAGATAAATAACTGATTGAAAGATAAAAATGTCAATTTTTCTTAATGGAGGAAGATTGTTAGAGGAATTTGTATTATGTGTGTGTAGTCTGTCATGATACTGGCGAGGATTTGAAGGTAGAGATTGATATGATAGTTTGCTGTTGATATAGAAGTATTTAAGATAGCAAAGAAAGTGGTGTGGAAGAGCAGCAGAAGTTACTGGAAGACAGGGTAACAGAGCAGTCTCAATATGGTAAGTGTAGATTGATTTCATGTGGGATAAAACACTTCTCATTTTACATACACACTGTTGGTCTTTGAAACGGATATTGCCTTTCAGGAGACGGGTCTTTGATTTAAACTGGTACTCAGCGATAGACATCCAGAGTGGGATTTCTGGCAGTTGTGCCATTGTATGAATGTGTGACATTCCACTCTGATCTTAAAAGAGAACATTATAGAAAGGTATCAGGAAGGCAACAAGGCTGAATGTAGGTACCAAATGGCATTAGTACAAGGAGGAACTAGGTTAGGACTGTTGGACTTGGAAAAGAGAGGCAGCCGTTGGCATGTAAGACAGACTTCTAAAATCTGGAGTTTAATTATAAATAGGGAAAGATTGTTAACTCCTCACAAAAGAAAAATGAGGTGTCATCAAACTGAATTACCAGGTGACAGATTCAAAACAGGAGGAGGTATTTATTCCCAGAATCTATAGTTGAATTTTGATTTTGTGAGTGGAGCTTATTAAATGCCACAAGTCTATATGGGTTGTGTATGCACCCATAAGGCACATGCATGGAAAGAAGAAATATATATGTTTGTATTTTAGATACTCCTGTCACTGAAGATGTCTTTGAGCAGCAGACTGCTGGAAATGGGGAGGGTAAACAAAGGATATCACTGTATGTTTGCCCTCTTGTACTCTGTCGTAAGCACCCACTACTGACCAATGTCAGAAACAGGATACTGGGCAAGATGCTCGGTTGGTTTGACCCAGTGAGGACACATTCTTATGTCCAGTACAGATTGTAACTTGGGCAAAAGGATGGGTAGATGCAAATAAATGTTTAAGCAATCCGATGCCTGTAGAAATATATTACTTAAATAGAAAAATAAAGTTGTAATTGACGTTCATTCGTAGTGACTTGAAATTACACTATTTTCATGCAGTAAGGCTTTCAGGTTATTTATTGGTTTTGGCTTCTTTAGTATTAAGGACATGGTGCAAATAAGAAATATATCTATTCATTTTATTTCAGTGTACTTAGAAAATCTTGGAGGCTTTTCAAATCTCCATTTAGAAACAGGTTGTTTGGCTGTATTTAAAAGATGACTGGTTTATGTATCCAAGCTCAAGAACTCTTACAAGATAGCAAAACACCTTTTGGGCTGTAAACCTGTTTTTAGATTATATGGGTTTCAAATTATTTTACCAAATATGGTGGTCCTTTGGAATTATCACTTATTTAATTTAAAATAACACATTACTTTTATTTAAAAATAACTGTGTTTTGGCAACTCACATGCCATTCTGGTGCAGTTGTCACTTAACGATTAAAAATAGCATAGTACTGCTATATTTGGCAGCTAGTACTCTAGTAGCACAGCATAACTTAGCCATGCAAGAAAAAAATATCTTACTCATACTTTTTTATTCAATGTTTTTGTCATAGCGTAAGCCTCATGAAGACCAAATTAGACCCAGAAGGACTGGGCATCATATTACTGGGTCCCTTTCTGCAAGAATTTTTCCCTGAACAGGTAATCCTGTATAGCTTTATTGCTGCAGAGCATCGTCTGTTCTGGCTTGTCTTTGAGATTTATTAAACGCATCCGTCAATATCACAGACCTGGTTTTAATAATAAGTATTGCATTTATTTGATATATAAAAGCTGATAAAGGTTGATAAAGCTGATAAGCAAATAACTTCTTGTATTACACAACAAACAGTAGAGTTCTGTTTTGCATAAGGTGTCCATGATTTTATCAGCTTTACATCTTACTCCATTGTAGCAACAAGTTCTAAAATTAACTTCAGGAACTATAGAATCATTTTGCATGTGAAATTGGAGTGGTTCCCTACTCAGAAAGTTCATCTGACTTTGATTTTTTCTGTGAGCAAATGACCGTACTGGTTTTATCAGTATTACAAATGTCTGCTCTAATTGCTAGCAAATGGGAGAAGGTTGCAAATATTTAAAGCTATAGTTGCGTATATCTATAATCATGTAAATTTTTGACAATTTAACAAAAAGTCATGATAGAGTTATGTTTAGCATATGTGGAAGTCAGTGTCTACCAGGGTAATGGAAAAATATTTTCAAACTCTGAATCTGTCCTATATATTCGTTAAGATAGCACCACCACTGAGAAGCACATGCTAACCTGACTGTTCTCCTCTTCTCCCTTTGCCCTGGGTCACATCTTCCTGCCCTGCTGCTGCCTCTCCCTGCCATCAGGAACTTCTTTGTATACATATGTGGTAAACCAGAACAGGTTTATGTAGGCTTGTTCCATGACCATACAAGTGCTTGTATTGGCACTTGTATGAGAGAAGGTTTCCTCAATGACTGAAAGATAGGCTGGTGAGGCAAGAGAAGGGCTGAGAAGAGTACTTCTTTGGAGGCTTTTGTGGCTTAACATGTCATTGAAACTATATGGCTTAGTTTTTACAAACAAGGAAATGTGAAACTAGTATTTTTTGAATGCCTTCAGCAAGACTCTTTTGTTTAGGGTGGTGCAGCACTGTTTGGATGTAGTATTCTGTACTTCTTTTCCTTCAGGATGAGCACTGCTTCCTCAGGGAAAAGAATAAGTATTTCCTTTCCATCCTGTAAGCAGAGTTACTACTTCTCTTCCTTTCACCACCCTCCTGCCATGGAATAACCTGGGTTGCTGTGAGACACCCATGCAGAGATAAGATTTTTGAATCATTTGAGAGGAGAAAAATGAATGAGGGCTTTTTGTAATCTGATGGACATACTGTAACCTAAGCAGATTTCTTCTCCTTCCAGCCTTTAACTCCATGTACTTTAAAAAGGGATAAGCTTTTGTTTGGAGCCTGGTCCAGTAGGCATAAAGGAGATGATATTACACCTGATTTGTGTTTCCTGATTCAGTGAAATGCAAAGCTTTTCAGTCCATTTAGAACTAAAGCATTTAAAAACCTGAATTAGTGAAGGTTGACAACTGCAGAATATCTGCTGCTAGGCTTCAGATGAACAGGTGTCTTCACAATTAATTTACAGTTAGGCAGATGTGGGTGTAAATTACTTTTTTAGCTCTCAGTAGAGTATTTGAGATTTGATCTGGTCCTTAGTAAATACTTAGCTTAGTAGCATCCAAATAGTCATAAATACATATGAATGTGGAAAGTTTCTATGTGCTCAGTGCCAAAGTTGTAGCATAATTGTCGAGGAGAACACAGAAGATCATTAATAGCTCTTGGAGGGCGTTACCAATTAGTTTACTGACATCTCATTTCTGATGAGAAAGGTAAAATGAACAAAATCTTCAGGGTGATGCCACCTAAAAGAAGTTGTACTTTTTGTACATTTTTTTTTGAGTCTTCCCGTTTAAGTGCCTCTGTCCAGTCGTAAAGAGGAGAGACTGTCAAGGCACCACGTATACATTTCATGAAATTAATTGTCTTCTTCCTACTAGGACTCTAGGGTGTCAGAGTCATTCACTGTTTACCATTACAATGGACTGAAGCAATCTAACTATAATGAAAAGGTAAGATCTAAGAAAAATAAATTTAGCTCTAATAACAATTTATATGCAAAACTGACTCCCTGTTTTAAATTGTAAAACTGACAGTAGTTAAGGGCAAAATACCTTAGCTTGAAACAGGCTTTTTGCAGAAATATTTCATTAATTTTCTTCCAAAATGCTATATTTGGAATTGAAAACTGCTTTGTGCTCATGATCGTATTTTAGCTAGGATGCTGGATCAGTTGGCTAAACCACATCTCGTAAGCAATGCATTTTAAATAGAGTACTTCTCATGCTTATTCGTGAGAAGTGGGTTTTGAGCTGTAAAGGACAATGGAGATGTAACTTAGTGGGAGACAAAAATGACCTGTTTAATTTTCAGCTTTCTGGGAAGGAGGGATATACCTGACACACTCTGGCTGCTTCTGAGTTAGTTCCTAAACTGACATTTAGGGTAGAATAGTTTAAGGTATTAATAGCTGTAGGGAACAAAAATGACTTCAGGAAGCCTCTTTGAGAAAATGTATCTACTCAGTCTTCGGAACAGCTTGTAGTCAAGTCCTTAAAATTACCCTTGTGAAATCTTCAGTGATTTCAAACCCCAAAATGTAGGTAAAAGCGTTCAAAAATGCATTTATCTTTACTATTGAGCATATATATATGCACACATAATCAAGAATATTTTTTTTAAAATATTTTCAGAGGATTCTGCTTCTAGCATTTTAAATATTGTTATATGAATTTTCCATTTTATGGAAATTTAATTCCATAAAGTTAAGTCTAAGGAACACTTTCGTTATAAAAATAACAATATCAGACTTTGCAACTGCAACAGGATTTTTGCATTGAGTGTCCTAGACGATTAGTTTTGGCCTTTATTGTCTATAGAAGTAAACAGCCAAATGAGTGGGGCCAGATCAGGATTTTCAGGCACTTGAGTGGAAGAGATAAGGCGTTTTCAGTTTCATACCTCATTTAATTTTAAAAGTGTATAAAACTTCATGGATTTTTATTTTTGTAATCAAAAAAGGAGAAAATAGTCATCTCGTCTTGGACTTTTTAAACAAACATGAGCGGACATAACTGATTTTATTTCGACAGGTCATGTATGTAGAAGGCACAGCAGTTGTTATGGGTTTTGAAGAACCAATGCTACAGACTGATGACACTCCTGTGAAACGCTGCTTGCAAACCAAATGGCCATATATCGAATTACTCTGGACCACAGATCGATCTCCTTCTTTAAACTGAATTGTTGCACGTAAACAATGTACTGCTACTGAATGCTTGAACGAGGGATAGAGGAATTGGTATTTGCTTGGAAAGTGGTATACTTTGTGTGAAGTTATACACTGGTATCATTGATAAATTGTAAATAATGATTACAAACACTTTTTCAGTGTTAATTGGAATATTTAATTTTTTAATCAGATTATAATAGTTTGTCTTTTTTTGGCCACCGTAGTACTGTAAATGTGAGTTATCCCAAAAAAAAAATGCCTACTTATAAAGTCTTAACATTATTTTCCCATCTCATGAAGTTGAAAAATGTCTGATATTGCAGAATCTGCATATTAGATGTCAGATCTTTAAAACATAAACCATATTCAGCTTCCTCTGAATCATATAGGCATGTTTTTATTATTTAAATTATATTGGCTTACATTACAGTACCATAATGTGTGGACTCAACTGGCCTTTGCACTGGATATATTTTAATGAGTTTAAATTTTCTGCAGGTTTACCTAAAATTCAATTCTACCTAAAGAGCTTGCACAATGTGACATAAATATACATTTTTAGGAATATTAATATAGTTCATAAATACTTTTTCTTGGCAGTTGCATATTACTGTGGCTTAGTTATCAGGCATGTTAAAAGTGAACAGAAAATCTGAGGAAAAAATAAATGTATTGATATTTATTTGAATTTGTATAAAAGAAATGTAAAAACAGCGGAAAGAATTTCTTGTTCTCTATCTTTAAACTATTCAAACTTATAATATTGCCAAATACTACTTCTCAATTTGTCCAAACAGCAGTGTAAGCCAGTGTTGTAGTATGTGTTAAATGCATGAGAACATCTCTTATTACATTATTATATTCCTTTATTTATTATCAACTTGTTGGCCCTAAAATAAAATCTTTTCCTTGAATCATGGTGTATTGTTTTAAGTTTGGTTTCAATCAAACTTGTTTATTGCCTCTCTAAGACAATGCAAAGGGACCATGGGGGGTTTAGAAATGCCAGGGTTTGAGTTAACATATGACAGAAAAAAAACCACCAAACAATAACAAAAGATAAGCATCCTATCTGTGAGTGTGGTATTGCCAGCAGGGCTGAATTTTGCATTCAGAATTATTTATTGTTTAAAATTTATTTTCATTTGTAAATAACAATGAGTCTAGAATCATCATCATGCAGGAAAACAAGCTGACTTGGTCAAAAATTAGATCTGTAGAGTCGAGGAGAAAGCCTTGTTGGAGGATTTGCACTGTAAAGCATGTAGAGGTGGTAAAAAGAGTCCCATCCTTTGCATGGGACTTGCAGGTCTGTCCTCTCCAAGGCTGCAGAATGTTAGGTTTACATCTGGGAATGGAAGAACAGCACAGTTGTGTGTCGGGTTGGCCATGGCTGGCTGCCAGGTGCACACCCAGCCACTCGTGCTCTCCCCCTCCTCAGCAAGATGGGGGAAAAATGATGGAAAAGCTCCTTGTCTCCTTGTCAGGATAAGGACAGGAAGATAGCTCATGAGTTGTCATCATGAGCAAAACAGGCTCTAGTTTAATTCATTGCCAATTGAAAATACAGATAGTGAGAGACAAAACCAAAACTAAAAACACCTTCTCTCCCACTCTCCTCCTTGCAGACTCAACTTCAATCTAAGCTCCTCTACCTCATCACAGGGGATGGGGATCAAGAGTCATCACTTTATAACATTTCATCTCTGCCACTCGTTCCTCCTTGCGGTGTTCACCTGCTCCACCTTGGGGTCCCACCCACAGGAGACAATCCTTCCCAAATTACTCCAACATGGGTCCTTCCCATGGACTGCAATTCTTGAAGAACTGCTCCAGTATGGGACCCCTGCAGGGTCACAAGTCTATTTTTGAGATTGGAAAGACTATAACATGATATTATACATAAATTAACTTCACCAACTGCGCGTAATATAAGTTGTAGAATTCCACTCTGTGGATCTTGTATTTTTCTGTATAAATTACTTGGTCCCTCATCTGACCTTCCAGTTATTCTGTAAGGTAGATAATGACTTATATTCTTATAAAATCTCTCTGACCTGGCTCCAGGTCAGGTTCTCGAGCCTATTAAGACCTTTTAGTTCAATATTCCAAACAGTTAATGTATTGTCCCACAGGTATACTAGTGATGAAAGTTCAGTGTACCAGTAACTGGGGCAGCTGCTTACCTCTTGAGTGATGCAGATCACAACATCCAGTCCAAACATTTCTAAAATCTGAGGCAAACAAGATCTAGAATAAGCTTCCAGTGATCAGAACAGGTCCAAGTTATTTAGGGAAACATTGCAAATCCTTCAAAAATTAAAAGATTGTTCTTCTTGTTTATCTGATTTGGAATATCCTACACTCAGGTCTCTTCTTTACATGAATGAAAAAAAAAAAAAAAAAACGAGGAAAAGGAGAAGAGGAGGGGGACTGCTAACTGTCAATAGCTTAGGGGTAAAACAGATTCCCTTCTTTTCATTCTGCCCACGTCTCCATACAGGTTTTAGCACTGCCATTTGAAGCACTTTCTTCCTTTTTAAAATTTATTTT
Organism: Clamator glandarius; assembly: GCA_033459285.1. Lineage (NCBI taxonomy): Eukaryota > Metazoa > Chordata > Aves > Cuculiformes > Cuculidae > Clamator > Clamator glandarius. The sequence continues at coordinate 4,142,184 of JAUNZM010000046.1, forward strand.
GAAGAAACCGAGTTAGGTGCCATACATTTCAAATTGAAAGAGAGGAACAAGGGACGCACATGAGAAATGCCATGTTCTTGCTGTGCCCCTTCTGTTTTGGTTAGATCTGTACAAGATGGATAAAGCACCAAACTGTGCTTTCTCTCGCTTTCTGAATGTCACAGTTCTGGTGTCCATCTGAGCAGTTCTTTGAGATCCAGCATTTTCACTTGTGACACTTTGCACTGGAACTGGCTGTTGTGCTAAATAAGAGCAAGCCATGATGATGATGATGATGATGATGATGATGATGATGATTTAGCATAAGGCAACACAACTTTCAAATGCCTTCTATTGACCTAAAACTATGTAACTTTTAACAGTAAGCATTAACCCTACAAGTCATTGAAGTATTTCTGAATTTATTAATGGTGCTTAAATCTCTAAAAAGATACCTGTTCAATGCAAAATAATGTCAATGATAATGTTTCATTCTAAAAGCAAGAGTAAAGTCAGTTGAATTGGAAGGTGAGCAGATTTAAGGAGTGTTACAAGCCTGTGGGGACAGCTAAGGGTCACACAGTTAATGCTGGAAATAAACACACTGTTCTATTTTTGTGAACTGGAATGTCAGTCTTATCTGAATAATCTTGCAATAAAGCACTTAAAATAAAACAAACACAAAAGTAAGGAAACTAGAACCTCAGAACAAAACAATCTAATCTCAGCTGCTTTTATAGGTATGCTCCATTGTAGCATGTTTATAAATGAGTTCTCTATTCTTCTGATCCTTCTCTGGTATTGTTTTGGACACATCTGTATTATAAATGCTGAAAAAACAATCCTTTTTTCCTCCTAACAGAGTTAATTAAATAGAAAATAGTATGGTTCTCTTTTACTTCCTACATTTGAGTTGGCCAGAATAAATACAAATAAGAGTAGTCTCCCCTCAAGATGTTGGGGTAGTGCCCTGTTTAGCTTTGTATAGGAAGGGAGCATTTTGGGCAGAGACTGTTTCCACATATTCTTAACAAAACCAGCTAGAATAGTATTGTGGGGCTTGCAGGGGTGAAACAGACAATCAGAGAATCATTTAGGTTGGAAAAAAACTTTAAGAACATTGAATAAATCTTAAGATTGCCAAGTCAGTACTGAACCATGTGCCTAAGCACCACATCTACACATCTTTTAAGTATGTCTAGGGATGGGCAACATGTTCCAGTGCTTGGTAAAACTTTCAGTGAAGAAATTTTTCCTAATATCTGATATAAACGTCCCCTGGGACAACTTGAGGCTGTTTCATCCTATCACTTGTCACTTAGGAAAAGAATCCAATACTCACCTGGCTACAACCTCCTTTCAGGTAGTTGTAGAGAGATAAGGTCACCCCTCAGCCTTCTCCAGATTAAACAATTCCAGCTCCCTCAGATGCTCCTCATAAGGCTTTTTCTTCAGACCCCTAACAATCTTCTTTGCCCTCCTCTAGACATGCCCCAGCAGCTCAATATCTTTCTTGTAATACAGGACTCAAAACTGAACACAGAATTCGAGGTGCGGCCTCGCAGGGCCAAGTACAGGGGCACAATTGCTTCCCTACTCCTGCTGGCCACACCAGTTCTGATACAGTCTAGGATATCATTGGCCTTCTTGGCCACCTGGTTACACTACTGACTGATGTTCATTTGGCTGTCAACCAACATTCCCAGGTCAAGCCAAGCAGCTTTCTAGCCACTCTTCCCCAAGCCTGTAGCACTGCACAGGGTTGTTGTGGCCCAAGTGCAGGAGCTGACACTTAGCCTTGTTGAACGTCATGCAGTTGGCCTTAGCCCAGCCAGCCAGCCTGTCCAGAGCCCCATTTTTAATACTTCTACATGGAAATTATAAGAGGAGCTTTCTACAAGGTCATTTCAATGAAACATGCAATAAAGAAGTACTGGTGATTTCTGTGGGAAAAGAGGCGTGACACTGCTTCTGCAGGGAGCTATAGTCAAGGACTGTAACCACGCTTTTCTTCCTGTGAGGGTAAGGTCTCCCCTTCAGCATATTAAAACTACATATCCAGGCAAGCACTAACAGGGAAACTTAGAGAGTAATGCAATTTCTAATGTGTTCTGAGCTGTGTGGCTGGGTTTACATCTTTCCTGTGGTTAGAAAGGAGTTCTGATTGCTGGAGTATTTTTTCAAAATAATAGCCGTGGCAACTACAGCAATCTGAAGGCTTATTTCCACGCACCTCACCCCCAGCATTTTAGTTTCCTAAAAGGCATTTTCAAGTACTTGACTCATCAGTACAAAGCTGGACGTGGAGAGAAATTCAAGTAGAAACCATCAGCACCAACCCCGCCGTCTCCCCTTGTGAACACACCTGTCCGAAGGCAACGGGCAGTGACTCCACTGGGCAGAGGCCACAGAATCACTAGGTTGGAAAAGACCCCCAGGATCATGGAGTCCGACCATTCCTACCAGCCACTAAACCATGCCCCCCAGCACCTCATCCACCCGTCCCTTAAACACCTCCAGGGACCATCTTCCTGGGCAGCCTGTTCCAGTGCCCAATGACCCTCTCTGTGAAAGGTCGGGGGGATCCGACTCAGCACGCATCTCTCCCGGCTTCACCCCTGGATTTCCTCGGTAAATCACCTCGCCTTCCCCAAACACTCTCTTGTTAGGGCAGCGAAAAAAACCCGAGCGTCCCGTTTAGCCGGGAGGGAGAAAACTCGTCCCGGCCCCTGGTTCAGATCGGACATTAGGAAAATTTTCTTGACAGAAAGGGTGCGGGGTGCGGTTTAGCAGGGGAGAGGCGCGGCCGGGCTCGAGAATCTCGGTCTTTTCCACCCCGGGGACTCCGATCCCGCAGCCGGTCCCGGAGCTGGGGCCGAGCCCGTCCCGCCGCTCCCCGCGCTGCCGCCAGGGGGCGACCCGGGGCGGGCCCGCAGCCTCCCCGCCCGGCGGCGGCAGCTCCGTTCGCGGCGGCGGCGAGGATGCTGCGCCCGCTGCTCCCGCTGTCAGCGCTGCTCTGGGCGCCCGCGCTGCTGGCGTTCAACCTGGACGAGGAGAAGCGCACGGTGTACAGCGGGCCCCCGGGAAGCTACTTCGGCTACTCGGTGGAGTTCTACATCCCCGACCCCAGCACGTGAGTGCCGCCTCCGGGACGGGACGGGACGGGGCGCTCCCCTCCGGGGGCCAGGGCTGAGCCCGAGCGAGCGGCTCCGGGGCTCCGAGGGTCCAGGCCGAGCCCAAATGAGCTGCTCTGGGGGGCTCGGGGGCTCCGGGCTGAGCCTCAACGAGCGGCTCTGGGGCTCCTGGCTGAGCCCGAATGAACGGCTCCGGGAGTCGAGGAGTCCGGGCTGCACCGGAACGAGCGGCCCCGGGGCTACGGGCTGTCCCCGAACGACCGAGCGGCCCCGGGCCGCTCTTCTCGCCCGCCCGGGCTAGGGGGCTGCGGGGCGGTCGCTGGGCGAAGCGGGGTGACGGCCCCGGGTGACCCGGTGCCGGTGCGTTTCGCAGGGTCAGCGTCCTGGTGGGAGCTCCCAAAGCCAACACGACGCAGCCGGACATCGTGGAAGGAGGAGCGGTGTACTACTGCGGCTGGCCCGGCACCCGCTGCAGGCAGATCCCCTTCGACAGCACCAGTGAGTGAAGCCCCGGGCTGCCCTCGGGGGCCGGCGGCCGAGCGGAGCCTCCCGGGACCCGGGAGTGTCGGTCCCCAGGGAAAGCGCGGCCCCCGGCATCCCAGCCGAGTGCATAACTGCCTCTGTTTTGTCTAAATGCGTTAGTAAAGGCGTTTCTGGCAGACTCCTCATTTTGAAAATACTTATTGTGAAGTACTGAGACATCTCGCGCACGTCTCTGAATCCTGCACACCACAGGATTGTTTCTTTTCTGTTATTTTCAGCGAGGGGTTTTGCATCTTTTCAGGTGAAGTACCTCCCACGACGTGCGTATTTAATTTTTTTTCAGAAAACATGAATTTTATTTCAGAATATTGGAAGCTAGTTACAAACTGATTGAAGCACAATATGGATAGGTTCTATCCACTTCCAAAATCCCAAGACAGATGTTTCTTATTTAATTAGGAGGAACATGCGTTTTAAACTATTCAGGCTGTTTACTTTTTCTGTTGTTTCTTTATAGGTCTTGAAAATAAGCTAAACTTATTGTTTGCAGGGACTTTAAAGCTGATGGTCTTTATCTAGGCAGACTTTGATAGTTTAACCTGACTTTTGATTAATGATTTTTCTTTAGGTCATATTTAACCTGAACATTTGTAGTTTATTTAAATGTGAACACAATACAACTCATCTTTTTTTCCTGAGAGCATGAATTACATTAGAAGCACTTACTTAAATGTAGCAAGTAAGTTGTGCGGTTCTTTTCCTCTTCCATTTCCAGCCACCCACATATCCTATTACTGTGTTAGTGTGTAGGAGCTCTCCTCAGGATGACTTTCCCATCATGCTGGTCATTCTCCAAAACACAGTAAGAGCTATCTCCTGTATATGTATGTTTATGGAGCTATTTGGGTACGTAATACTGTATACAGCATATGGTTTTGTATAAGTGTGAATACAGGCAGTATGCATGCAACATTATATTGTGATATGCCCAGAGCTTACCTCTTTAAAATTAAACCAATTTAGGAAATATTCCTGTATTTCCATCTTTTGGTTAGTTAGCTCGTATATTAGAAGTGGAATGTATTATCTGTACAAATTAATTTCAATTAAATAGAAAGCTTACAGACCAAATGAAAATTCCATTGCATTTTAAAGGGGTGTTTAAAAAAAAAAAAAAAAAAAAAAAAGAATGAAAACCTAGTGATGAAACCTGGAAAGATATCTGACTTTCTTGTGGGGAGCTCTAGAGATGTCAACTAAAGAGATTCAGGGCAACTCCATACTCTAGGCAGATATGTCCTTTTGCAGATACTGTGTGTCAAATAAAGGCACAAACATAGGCAAGTATATCGACAAGGCTTTGGAATGTATCACACAACTATTTAGCTTGGAATCTCTGAAGTGTGGTTGATTCAGTTATTTGTGTTGTCTGGATAGATGCCTGACTTGCAGACAGCTGAAGTTAAGCCAGAGAGAGCCCGTTGTGCAGATATAAGTGCAGGGTACTTGAAGGAGGGATTGTAGAATTGTTAGGTTTAGCAGTGTTGTCACTAGCTGTCTGATTCTGGTACCAGGGACAGTAAAGGTGTCATTTCACACAATTCAGCAGTGGTTAGCTGCCCTCATAGACAGGCACCAAAGGAAGGTTTACACAGCTTGTACCAGCCCCCCTTCTTTATTGCTAGCAACGTAAAGGCCATCTTCTCTCCAAAATACGGTACTTAAAAGAGTGAGTTTTGCATTTTTTCCACTCTTCTGCCAAACAGAGCTGTCCACATCAGCCCTAGCCTAGATGATACTATTTCAAATAGTCTGTTACACGCGGTTCCTTTTGAAGCCTTTGGGCCTTGTATGCCTAGTGGAACTTAAGTAGTCCTTAGTAAATATGAAGAGTGTTTTGAGTTTATGGCTTTTTCTTGTGAGCAGTATGCCTTCTCCCTACAACATCACTCAGAAATGCTGCTATTCCCATTTTAAATTTATATTCTCATTTTAATATATATGCCGATAAACAGAAAGAAGTCAGCCTGGGTTGTCAAAAATCATGCAGGAAGTTGGGGATGATACTCGTTACTGACTCAGGATTTTTTCTTTTTTCTCCAGTTCCTTAACTACAAAATTATCCTTTCTCCTAAAACAAAAACACCCAGTATTTGTTAGAAGACTGGAAATTCAGGTCTAGCAGCTTTAATTTTAAAGATTAATGCTTTGTGCCTCATAGGAGATTTTTAAAAGTCTTAGAAAGCTTTGGGAAAACAGAAAAACTGCAGAGGCTGCTTTAGAGATGGAAGATTTCACTTTGGTGCATTTTTATACAAGGCTTTTTAAAGTAATTTTTCTTGACTCTAATAAAATAATATCAGCTCTTCCAGTTAGATACACTAAGCACAATAAAGAAACAAAACTGCTGAATAACTGAAAGCATTTTTAATTAAGATCAGAAGTAAAAATTGAGTGGAACTGGAAATAAAGGCATAGCGCAATGCACTTAAAAGGCAGCGTGATCCAACAAGGAGATGAAGAGTTTACTAAATCAGTATTTTTTCAGCCATGAGAGTTCAGAGGAGGACTCCTAAATTCTAAGGAATTTTTAAAAGAAAAGTGGATTCACATATACTATTTCCCAAGTTAGTTGTGTGAAATTGCTGCAGGTCACAGAAACTGAAATTTCCACCGTAAATTCAAGAAATCAACAATTCTCAGTGGTTGGAAACCACTGGCTTAGATTGTGTGTGACCATGAGGGTTCGTGTCTTCCATTTGTGAGGGCTGCATATGCAAATGAAGCTCAGTTATATTGCATTGAATGCCAGTTATGTTCTAATGTTGAGCAGGAAACATTCAGTGCACTAGGATGTTATTTGGACTTCTACTGCCACAAATAAGTATGTAAGCGGACACCTAATTGGTAAGACTTACATGTAACTCTAGAGTTTATTTCACTATTTCCAAAAGAACAACAGACATCATTTCAAGAAGGGTTCCTTCTTTTGCAAATGCTTTGGTGTTTTTTTGTATTAACACTGTTACTATCACAGTCCTACTAAATGAAAACAGTGAGGACATTGACTAGTATTCTGTGATGGCTTTTGTCAAGGTTCTGGGCATCAAATATTGTGGTGTTACAGGTGTGGAGCTGGTTTGTACCAATTTATAGTTATCCTGTCTTTTACAGATACTGAGATTTTACTGAATGAATGGATAGATATGCCTTGTTATAGGGCTGTAAAGTAAAAGAACCCAAAAAGTAATAAAATCTTTCTCCACAAGCATTTAATGCTTGTTAAGAGGCAATGATAAGCAAGAACATGTTCATAAATCATCGAAGGAAGAAAAAATAATTTGTTGATTTTGTAAAGTAGGTATTTCCTTAGACAGAGGGAGCACTTGTTCAGAAAGTGGCTTGAGGGAACCAAGTACGTGAAAGACAACTTAGCAAAAACCTTAGGTTTGTTTAGGTTAATATTCTGATGGTAAGTGCTGATATAGGGTGCTCTTTGGTCTTGTAAAGGCTATTTTATTGAAGAGTTTTGTTTTTCTCTGTGGATAATTTATTTGTATTTTTAAAATAACTAAAGGTTTAGTTTAAAGAAAGTTATTCTGTATCCTGCATGTCATAGTCCTGAAGGGAGAATACAAATGCTAAGCCTAACTGGACCTGACATCCTGACACTTCTGTAAGACATCTGTGATGATCCCCAGTGGATCAGAGATCTGACACTGCCAGAGTTGCATACAGAGTCACTGGCAAGGTGCAGCTGACCTCCTTGCCACCACACAGGCTGTGACTCTCAGTACTAAACTCTATTTGTTGTGTCATGTAAGCTTTAAATGACAAAAGACAAATCCTTGTGATTTGCAAAGCTCTCTTGCTCCTTTTTTTTTCTCAGAAACTAAAGTCACATGCGAGAGTAGACGTTGCACTGGTTACTAATTTGTACCCACTAGGAAAGCTCAGGAGTCACTCAATTCCCAATGGAAGACATTTTAAAAAAAATATGTCATTGCTTCTGAGTGCCTTGTTCTAGCTGTCAAATACAGACTGGGTTCCTTACCACCAGCACTGATACTTAAAACCAAGACTACTCCTGTAGTCATATCTGTGGCACTGTGCATGCATTAGGATGTCCAAGCTGGTGTGAGTGCTATCAGTAATTGCATAATTTGTGGAAACATAGAAATGTGTGTGGGCTAAACTACGCTGCTGAGAAGATGGCTTAGTTAGAGTTAATACAGGTGCAAGAGTATTGGCCACCCATTCCTGAAAGTCATACCACCTAACTGAAATAGTTCTATAGGCAGTTCTCCCCAGTTGTCACTAACTTCTCAGGTCCCTCAGCATTCTGCTTCGTAGCAGTTAATCCAGAGATTGCCAAAGCAATAAGGTGATTTACTTGCAAAATAATATCAACAAGTAATCCTATTGATAAAATATTTTTCCTGAAAAGGGACAGGGGAGCAGAGGAGGGGAGGAGGATGAAATACTGTAGGATTTGGGCTAAGCCATCTATAAGCAAGTCATATAACCAGACATTCCCATATGGGTTGGCCAGTGATATGGCCCCTGTCCAAGAAGGGGGTTTAGCAGGAACTGTCTGTGTTTCCTGCTGTTGACAAAGCACTGACACTGCAATCCTGTGTTTGCAGTCCTTTAAGGCTCCCTAAATCTGAACGCTGGGGCCAAGTCTCTGGGAAGAAGCTGAAAGGACTGCCCCCAAGAACACAACTGGTGCTTTAACCCCCTCCATTGCAGTAGGGAAGCGTAATGGAAGGGCTTTTTGCATCCCCTTAGTCCAGCAGATATGCACTGGAGGGCAGCGACTCTTCTCCCTTGTTTCCCTGCTCTGTCCTGTTGCAGTGCAGTGTAAGTCTGAGATACTTTTGAAACTCAATGAGAGGACAGGGGAACAAGTGTTGGCATTATATTAAAGGACTGTGATCTGTCTTTCCTTTCTTACCTACACAAAGCTAACTTCTTCTTTTCAGTTTCTCCATTAGGAAATGAGGTTTACAATGACTATTTCTGCTTTAGCATTCAGGCAGAATTACCAAGTCCCTGTATTTAAGCTGCATGCTCTTCCTTTCTGCAGCCAGGAGAGGAGGCAGGAGAGCAAGATGAAGAACACTTTCTCCCCGCTTGATTAGCTGGGGAACTAATGAACCACTCAAAGCATCTTGCAGCCAGAAGCAAACTTAAATACCACCTGAAGTGCACTGTTGTGTTTGAAATCTGGTAAAAAAACCTAATAGTTTGTATTTCTGAAACTCCTTATAATGGTCATTTTTAATTGTAATACTTAACAGACTGCAACAAGTCCTTATGTTTTAAATTACCTCCTAGAGGCAGAATTTTAGATACCATTTCCCTTAAGTTTGCAGAACTCATTGCTCTGTTGTCTTTGCTATCATTTAACTTTACCAGGTTTAGTAAAATAAGTTATATTTTTTCTGAACTAGCTGGAGGAAATTTGAGCAGCCTCTGAAGAGGAAGAAGGGAGGAGGCTATAGATCAGTTCTGTCCAAGCATGCAGTTGATAAAGAACATGAGTTAATCTCACCAGCTGCTGAGCTGATTGTAACAGAACCCAGGTATTGTATAAGAAAGGATGTATCATGGGACTCAAGAAGTTTAGTTACATGAAAAAATCATTAGCTATAAAGATGGTTAAGATTCTAGAGAAAACTTAGAATCCTGCTATAAAACAGAATTTGCATCTGAAGAGAAAGTTCTGAGGGAGAACTTTGTTGTACTTTGAAATGTTGATACGTTTCAGTCCACTTTGCCAGTGAGACCTTATCTAGAGCCTCATGGTTCAATTGTAGCATTCTGATTTATAATAGACCCTCATTGGTTTCTTTTATAAGTCTCAGACTTATCTAAAGAAAGGAAAAAATACCCTTAGTTATGCTAGTTCAAGCCCTGAGGTTTTAATTTGTTTTTGATCAGATTGTAGTTAGGGATAAAATCCTGTTGGACTTGATGGTTTTTTTGATTCATGGAATGGCAGTCCAAATAAAGCTCTCTAGATACGATCTATAAAATTAAAATAACTCATATGAATAGCATCTAAAGCTCAACAAACCCCAGAAATTAAATAGATGTTTGCAGAATCAGATAAACCTAAAAACAGAAGCAACTCTTCTTGTCATGCAAACATTTTGCATGACCTTACTGTCTCTAAACTCTATGGAGTCTTTTTCCCCAGCATTATGTTATAGCCAGTTGCTTGGCGTGGTTACCTAGATCACAGTCTTTAGCTTTGCATTTGCATTCTGTGTCTCTGTTGAGGATCTATTATTTACTGACTTACCTTTGCTTAGTAATGGGTGGTATCATTGGAATCTTTTATGGCAGTTATACCAAAAAAAAAAATCACTATGCCATGGTGGTGGTGTTGACAAGACCAGGCAGAACCCTAGTGATCAGCAGGGCTGATTTCAAAGTTAAATTAGGTTGCTTGGAGCCTTGTGTAGCCAAATTCTGAAACTACCCAAGGATGGAGATGCCACAAGCTGTTCCAGTGCTCACTCTGAAGAGTATTTTCTTTACTTCTAATCAGAAATTCCCTTGCTGTAACTTGTGTAATTTGCCTATTTTCCTTTTTTTTCTGTGTACTTCAAATGAGAGTTTGGCTCTCTCTTCTCTCTACCTATTGAACACTGGATGAAGGTGAAATAGAACCTCTGTTCATTTCTTTTCTTTGGGCCAAACACCCACAAGTCTTGTACTGGTGTCTGGAAACTGTACATAGAATTCCAAGTGTTATCACCATGTGAAGGGGATATTTACTTTCCTTGACATATGTATATTTATATAAACTTAAATGTTTGTTGGTTTGATATGTTTTTAGCCTTATTTCATATAAATATGGATAGGTTGAGGTGATTATTCACCTCTGCTCTGTGTGTATATATATATCTATGCCTAAATATATGAAGTATATATATAGCATTTTATATTATCTATATCATTTCATATGTATGGATGAGCATAAACACACACACACTTATCAAAATACATGTTTGAAAAGAATTTGCCATCCTGGATGTAGCTTATATAGGTAGATTAGAGGGCAGAGTGCAACTGAGCCTGCTGCAGATGCCTGCTTAATGGCCATCTGCATTTTTCAAGTACATACAGGAAAACACACATGGAGCACGTAAAGTTAATACTTATCAAAGCTCCTGAAGGGTGAGAACTTGCCCGAAAGTGTTGCATTACAAGCCAGATTTGCTGCTTTGACTAGAAGCATTGTTTTCCTGTGTTTCATTTTATTAAATTATTTTAATTTTATTTTGCTCATTTGAGTTTTTTCAAATTATGATAGATGTTACATTTTTTATTTTTATTTTTCAAGAGCTGAATGAATTGCAATGAGCTACTATCATTGTTTGCAAATACATCTGTTTCTTATGCAGATCCTGATTACTCCAACAAAGAACTATTTCTGAGAGTAATGTTTAATTCATGCCCATTAAACAGTTTCTAATGTGCTGACTCAAGATACCAATCTCAAATTTAGTTTGATGTGTGCAAATGATGAATTTGTATCAACAGTTGCTCCAGGTTCAGGCTTTAATTTCTGAAAATTAATCTCTGCACTCTTGTTCTTACATAGGTTTGTTTTTTACTGCGTAAGTTCAACTATTTCTACTTGTCCAGCTATTGTTTTGGTAGTTTAAAGAGCCTTTTCCCCTTTGGTAGCTCATAGGTGCCTCAAGTCTGAAAGACTGGATGAAGGAACACTGATTTTGAGAATCATGTTTCATCCTCTCCAGAGCTACTTCTGAAGCTGGGTTGTGGGGCAGCACCAATGTGTAGGAGTCTTGGCTCCTGCAGCAGAAAATGAGATACTTTTGGGTTGCTGAAATATAGTTTAAGGATGCCGTTGCATGCACATTTCTATCTGTACGTGTCTCTGCTCTTTGTGTAGTCGTGGTTGTCTGGGCAGTAGTCTGCAATACAGTTGTAGACAGTACGATTAAGAGTGACTCCAGGGCTGAGTTTCAAGCCAAATTTGCGAATCATCCAGACTGCTGACCATCTGGAACAGCTCCTAGACTGGCTCTGAAGCAATCCAGCTGGTACTTAGGCACTCCCTGGACCACTTTGTGGACAGGCTGAGGCGTTACTTGCCCAGCCCAGCTGCTGCCTTATATTCTAGTTATCCTTGCATTAGAGTCACGTATCATGATACAAGATAGCCTGGACTCCTTCCTAAAAGGGGCAAGACATTCTTCTCCAGAATGCAACCTGAATTCAGGCCAAGTTTTCCTGTTTGCAGAAATATCACTTATTCTGTAGGTAAGGTATAGTAGAAACGTAGCCTCAAACTTCCATAAATAACACAAGGAGAGAGATTTGCCGTGGCATATAGGGGTGTTGTCAGGACACAAATGAGGGGATTTTATAAGACACTAAGATAACATAATTTTGAGCGATGTACTAAAGACAGAAATAACAACTTTTAAAATTTGGGGTTTTTACATTTCATTTGGGATTTTGTTGAGTAAACAAATAGCTATCTACAGTTGGTAAAAAGATTAAGTACTTCTAGGCCATGGTTGTTCTAGCCTTCTGAGCTTTAGGAGAAGAACCGTGCCCTCAGTTGCAAGTGAATGATTAGCTCAGAAGTAGGCATTTACAGTGATTTCATTCAGAGCCTGACTGTCTAATGGAGTACAATCAGGGCACGGTAGTGACAGCCCACCTCTGTTCAGACAAGTTAGTTGTGTATATAGCTTCATTTTGATAAAGTTATAAGGGAAGCAGTAGCTGGTTGAAATACTGATTGGTCATTACATATAAAAGAATAAGCTGTATTTTAAGGCACAACCTCAGAAACAGGGAAAACTACTCCATTGCTCCAGCAGGGTTCCTGAACAAAGGTGATTAGAGAATTTTTGTCAATAGAGATTGATTGGGGAAAAATAACCCCTTATTTATTAATTTGGGTGTAATATTTTACTGTTTCTTTTATAACAAGAATCCCACGCCACGTGATGAAGGTTTCACTATATTCCACTAAATGGGATGGGAGTGTGTACGGTTCTTGCCGATCAGACAAATTCAGTTATGGATTTTATAAATCTTGCAAACAGTTGTCCTAGTTGGAAAAAACTAACATCTCTCAAATCTGAGTATACATTGCCAGTAGAGGATTATGATTTAAAATGTAAGCTGTTTTTAGGTTGAGATACTGGTGGTGAGTGTCCTCAGAGCCAGGCTAGTGTTGACTCCTGCAAGCTGCCTGTGGCTGGTTTTCAAGCTTCAAAAGCTTTGTTTCTATCAAGGTCTCATCTGTGGACATTGATCATGTTCAGATCTACTGCAGCATTAAAAAACAGAAAAAAAAAACCCTAACAAACCTTTAGAGTTTGAAAGAGTGACTCTGTTGGAAAAAATAATCAAAAGTGGGGTTGCCGACAGCTAGGTAGAAGCTAGCAGCTCCTACAGTGCAGTGTGTCAATGTTGCTGTCTGCCATACTCAAAGTTTGGGCTTAAATTAAATAAAATATATTTTTAAAATGAGTATTTTAAAGTCACTTTAAGTTGTTCTTCCTGAATTTTTAACATCTAAATGTTCCAAAAATTTGTCTCTCATCTCTCTAAGCATGGATTTCTGTGTTGTTTTTTTAAAGGTGACAATTATACCTGATACATTTTTCCTAATTTAAAAAAAAATTGCATAAATTCATACAACATAAACTAACGTTACATTTTTTTCCTAAGTTCTAAGGTAGACAGTATATGTTTTTATTTTCACTTAGAGTGAATAAAAAGGCTTGATCCTTGTGAAATCTCTTCTGATATGAACCAGAAACAAATGTAAGGGAATGCAGATACACGGAGGAAGGAGTAATGCCCTGCTTAAGTATAAACTGAGAAGTTCTTTAGGAATGACTGGTAAAGAAGGAGCATAACTCATGAACATATGGAAAATTGGTTTACTTCAGAGAACTGAGGGTGAAAGGAAGGGATGACTGCTTTTTATTAAAACCTGAAATGCATTATAATTGGCCTGAGTCTGTGCCCAGATGGCTTCTTTTATGCTGACATCTGCAAGAGTGTATCAAGAGTGTGTATAAAGCAACATTAAGAAGCTGTCTCTTGTGACAGTTTGTACACATGTAATTCTGTAAAAAACTAAGTCCTTTGCTATCTGCAGTGTTGGTCTTTGAATAAGCATGCTGAGAAATTCCATTTGTTTGACAAAAACTAATCACAGAACATACTTCTTTCACATGGAAAAGTTCTACCAACAGTGAGAAAAGTTTTTAGGACTTTTCACCTGTTTTGGTAGATTCTTGTTCATTCTTCTTCATAAATTCCTGGTAAACTCTTTTTGGCAAAGGATAACACAGGGTTTCTTCCTCTAGTCATTTGAGTTTTATTCTGAAGTTTAAGTGTAATTATTTTGAGTTTTTACATGTTAATTTAAGTGAGCTGGTTTCCACTGATCAGTGAAAAACCTGAATGTTACTGAAACGACCAATTAATAATAATCTGGTAGAACAATGACAGTGGAACCAATGTAACATATACATTAGTCTGATCACTTGTATCTGTAGTTCGTAGGGTAATGCTTTATAAAATAAGGTGTCAACATACTGCTTCTTTCCTTGTCAGATAACAGGAAAATTAAAGTCAATGGCACCAGGGAACCTATTGAATTTAAGACAAATCAATGGTTTGGAGCAACAGTCAAAGCTCATAAAGAAAAAGTTGTGGTAAGTCATGCATTGGGTATTCACTGGAAAGGATGTTTATTTTTCGCAAATGTGTATCTTTAATAGTGTGGATTATGGAAACAGATCTATGATTATGCATTAATTATAAAAGAGATGGTGTCTATAACTCAGAAAATGGAAGCAGTCTATAAAATCAGATTGAACTGATGAAGTGAATATGAATCACTGCCATGTGAAATTAACAGAATGCCCTGTTATGGAATTGAATGATGATTTTTTTACAAGGATAATGGACATTATGTACAGTAACCAATAGATATATGATATACAATGTTTTGTATTATAAAGCTTTATTTGGAATGCTACATGCAGAATGTAAAGTAAGCCAAGAACATGTGCTGAAGATCAGTTAGTAAGAGAAAGCACTGACCTTTTTTGTCACATTTACATTATTTTGAACAGCTATGTCATAGTCATGGTACTACAGCTACGAAAAGGTCATGATAAAATAGCTCCAAATCAAGATTGTTGTCAAAGTTCAATGTCTCTTTTCCAGCTTTACTGCACATTTTACCTGTATTGATAGAGGGCCCCTTGCATGGGGCAAGTACTTTTGTTGCTTAATAAAGTGGTGGTCATGCTGCTCGTGCACAGATATTTCATATTTACAGTTTATGCACTAAGGTTTAAAATGAAAATGTCACTGAAGTAGTTGTGATAAGAATAATTTGGGTATTAGTTTTTACAATTACAAAGCAATAATTTGTTGTCTTGGGATTTGCTTAAAACTTCCAATTATTACATTTGAGGCAGAAAAGCAGAGATATATCTAAACTAAAAGCTTTCCTTTATATTCTGTGCCTTGTGGTTAACTCAGGGCAGGATTTTGACATGAAACAGGTAATGAATAAAACATCACTATATTCTGTTATACAGCTAAGTAAATGAAAAAATCCTAAAAGTAGCTGAAGATTTTTCATCTCTGGGAAACAACAGTTCACAACTGAAATAGCGTAGTTCTTTATCACTATTTGCTGAATCTTAATCAAGTGAGACGCAAACCTCATCATTAACTGATATGTTTTGTCTGTACTAACCAAATTTTCATTTGCTTCTGATAACTTTTTTCAGGCTTTCTGAAACAGAGGTACAGTCAGCACTTTTCAGGCAAAAACTTGAACAGGAAAGCTAGAAGACTGTGTCTTTTAAGCTTTGTAGACTGAAAGGAGAGAGAAAAAGAAAACATCATCAATCTGTCAGAAACTTTTTTATAAACCATGAATGTGGTAGTAAACCTCACTAGGTCAACATTTATGATTATATTGAGTTCAGTCCATTTTGCTCAATGTCAGGTACACCTGAAATCATATTTACAGGACACATACTCTCTAATATGTTTTAGCCTGTAAGGTCTTCTAGGCAGCAGCATGTTAAGAGTCTCTGTTCCTTAAACCAATGTTTCAGAAGCTCTGACTTTCATGGTAGGCACTGAGTTGCACAGTGGTTCATCCAACTGGAACTGATTGCAGAACTGAGGCTTATATATTAATGTGAAATATAGGAATGCCTTGCCAGAGGTAGATGGGTTTCTGATTGGAAAAGTAAGACAAGGTAGGATATGAATGAAGGATTTGTTTGTATCTTACAGAGGCAAGGTTGTAGGGAGAGGTTGCGTCTTCCTCCCCTCCCTCCTTCAGAAAACTGAAAAGTTTAAAGGCACAGGACTCCTGAAGAATGACTCACATACCTGACAGCTAATCTTTTTTTATTTTTCCAATTATTTGAATTACTTTCAAAAACCATAATCTCTCTTTCTGTGCAGCTGGTATATCTTTTGTCCTTACACTGTTTGTAACATCACTGCTGTAACACAGAAAATTAAATATTTGTTCACTAAACAAAATTTTTTTAGTAACAACCTCTTCACTGAGAGACTTGAATGTGTTATAGCTGTATCATCTTTCCAAAGATCTGAACCAGGCATTTATAAGAAGGCAGACAATCTGATGATTGTGATAGACAATATGACACAACACCCCAATGAATCTCCTTCTGCTAAATATGTAGAATCATAGCAATTCTAATGCAACAGCCATTATCTTAAGACAGGAGTAGGAATGTCTTCCACCACATGTATGTGATTTGGAGTAGGAATGTCTTCCACCACATGTATGTGATTTGTATCTTAAAATATGCGATCAAGTCCCATGCAGTGAGCAGTAATAGAGTGAACATATTACTTGTGAAGCAGGCACAGAGGATGTTTTTAACATATAGTTAAATGTGAGTTTATAGTCACTGACAGGTTTAACCTGCTAAAGGGTATAAGTGAAAGATTAGACTATGCTTTTCAAGTTACAATTAAACTATAAGAAGCAATAGTCCTGCGTTTTCTTCTATCCACACCTTATAATCATTGCTACATGAGTGCTACAAAAACAGAGATAAACCTTTTGTGCTGTGTACTAAAAACTACACGTACTATATGCCTGAATGTGTGAAAGTTACACATCACATCCTTTCTGTTTTGATAGGCTTGTGCTCCCTTATATCATTGGAGAACCCTTAAAGATAGCCCTGAGAAGGACCCCGTTGGCACCTGCTATGTAGCAATTCAGAACTTCAGTGCCTATGCCGAATATTCACCTTGTCGCAACAGTAAGTATTAATAGAAACAAACCTGTGTTGGAGAAATTGATATTGCACTCAATGTTTTCATGAGAGTTTCAGTCTTCACACAGTCTTGGTTGACTGAAGATTGCTACATGACATTATTTCATTAGATGAGGGTTTAAAGAAAAATCAACATTAAATTATATGCCTGCAATTGGATGCTTTATTGTATAATTGTAAGAAGAGAAATTAAGTAAATTAAGCTTATGCAGTTATAGTGAGGAGATATAATTGGTTCAATTTAAATGTCTTTAAAATGTAGCAAACAGATCTAGATAAGAACCAGACAGTATTTTAAACCAATTACTCATGGTCATGCTGAGTATAAGTCTCGCATCACAGGGTCTCCATCTGAAGAACAGACCTTGCACAGAAACACACAAGCCTGTATCACCATTCATGCCAATATCATCCACAATATCTCATTTATTATGGACTTCCAGCATGGAAAAAAGCCAAGCACATTAGCTCTACTTTTCCACACTCTTCCCTGTGCTGTTCTGAGGATGTGGTAGCAATTTCTGAGCCCTGCTTCTTAGGAGAATAGGGAAAAACTGTGCATGTATCTTTAGAACCGTGTTCAGTTACTTAGAAGTCAACATGGCACAGAAAGAAGCTGAATCTGTAAGAAATTATGACTGTAGGATCTGCTTCATGTACTTCTGGTGTATCACTGAAGGCTTATACCATTTGAATAGGGTGTTCAGGTGGCCATTCCTGCTATATCCTGCAGACTTCCAGCACTCCAGTGCTCATAGAAAAGCCCTAAAATGCATGTCAACCTACTTTGTACAATTATATGAGGATTTGGATGCTAGAAATAAAAATTGGCAGAAGCAGGAAGGATGGTTTTGCATATACAAATGTGCATCCAAAATTATGTTACACTTCAGTCCTCATTGAACAAATGTGTATCAATTACATGGCTGGCCTGAAGGACAAGTGCCTCATTCCCTGCCATAGTACAGATCACCAGGATGTTGTTTGAACATTGAACCATGTTGACCCATCTACTATGTCAACATTTTTTGAGAATGCCTTAAAAAACACTTATTTTTGTGTTTGTGACAGAGAAGACTGTAGTGACCATTCTAAGATTTCTTTTTGTTTACTTTTATATCTCCAGGCAAATTCAAGCTAAATCCCTGGTAGTTGTTGCAAGGGTCCATCCTTGGCCATAAGAGGGGAGAAAGTGCCAAGTAACTGATCCTGTTTTTCAAAAACTTCACAAGGGGGCTGCATGTCCAGGGTCCCATAGAAGGTCTCAATTCACTCTGCCTCTTCTGAAAAAGAATACACATATTTTCACTTATTTTGGTAGTTTTGCATTTACAGCCTTGCAGTTCCTGGGATGTGCAAGCTCTCTTCCACTTGCACCATGAAATCAGTAAAATGCTTCTACCTTCATAATTGCAGGCAATGCAGATCCTGAAGGACAAGGCTTTTGTCAAGCAGGTTTCAGCTTAGATTTTTACAAGGTGAGATTCTACTTCTGACATACTTTGACCAAATGTAATTCTGGTATATCCCCAGTATTCAAGCAAGGTCACGGTGTTCCATGCTGTTGCATATGGAAGGTTTTGGGAAATTGTTGCAAGTACTTTCTCCCTTTGCAAGTTTCAAACTTTCTGATTCCATTGATAAAAGAAATACCATGATCAGCACTGCAACTCTAATTTTGCTCAGTCTGTCTTAATAGATAATTAGGCGAAAAGTTGTGTGTGCTTCTCCCTCTGTGAATCACATTTACAAATGTTTTCCAGAGACCTGGCTTTCAGGAAATAATGGGCAGGCACCAGCTGGTTTTTAAAAGTTAAAATAGCTTGTATATGGATGCTTTTGGAGGCAGAGTAGTCATTGAGTAGACCGTTCTTTTTTGGAGGTGAAAGTGAAAGTGCTTAAGGGAATTAGCCAGTTGTTCTTCTATGCCAGGTAGGTCCAGAAACAGTTCTGTGGGCCAAGGAATAAAGTTTGCAACTATTGCTATTATCTGTGCTATTATTACAGCTCCACAGCTCCACATCTCCACAATTTTGATCATCGCTATTGTTTTCAATGTTTTGGAGCTACATTATTAGTCACATAATTAACAGCTGAGGAGAAAACACTTCATTGAAATGCAAAGAAAATTGCGTTTCTCCGTAAAGCATTGCCATTGCTTCACTGAATGTAAAGACTCTTTTTTAGGCTGACTTTGTTTATTTACAAATAATCAGAGCTACTCTTCTTTATCACGATTCTTTTATTCTTTTGATCATTTTAGTTGTTTTATCCCATGCATGCTTGATTTTGTTGTGTTCTTTTGTTGTGTAATTTTATTCAATTCTGCTTTTTGTAGAATGGAGACCTGATAGTAGGCGGGCCTGGTAGTTTTTATTGGCAAGGTATGTTCATCTGGTTGGTTAACTTAATCTAAAAAGCGAAGGAGGAATTATTGTGGAAAATGTTGTTCTAGATTTCCTTTGTTTTTTCAGTTTAAGATAACCAGTCTGTGATCTTATTTTCAACAAATATAAATCAGAAGAACTACTTAACAAGCAACTGAGCATAACTCAGGGAAAATTTAGGATGTAAGTTGTATGGAAGTGAAAGGAATAGAAATTAGTATTTTTATGTTGGCATTTTAGCATATCTATCATTTAATTAATAAAATGACCTCTTCCCTAGGAATACTGCTATTTTAAAAATAGCTAATATTTTTACAACAACTAATATTTTCAAAGTTTTTGTCACTACTTGTTTCTGAGCTCAACCTTTTATTGCTGCTTGCATATATTTTTAGTTCATTTGTGGCATCACTGTAGTTTCCAAGATGCATTTTCTCACGTAAATACAACCCAAAGTAGTTTTAGTAAAGGATTAAAGGGGCATTCTTGCTTTAACCTGTTTTGACAAGATGGTATAGTGGATTTCCAGACTCTGCCTGCAAACTTGCCCGTTGACATCCTCATTGATGTGTAGTTTTGCATTGCCATTAGCGGAGGAAGATCTAGTTCATTATGATGGTAGGGAGTTTGTAGCTTTAAATTCTCCACTGAGAAATTGATTCCATTGGTCCACTATATTTATACTGTAGTCTTACACTGAAGGTAGTTGAGCCTGAAAATAGTTGCCTTTAGTTTGAATCAGTATCTTGAAATAGGTCTGGAGATATTTTTGTGATGGTTCAATAGAGTCTCAATGCCTTGTTTTATTGATTTATGTGTACTCTTGAGACTTTCAGAGTAATAATTGAGAAAGATTGAGAGAAGTCTGCTTTTTGCATCTGTGCTGTATTATCCCTTCCAGCTCTGTTCTGATGTTCTGCTGGCCCTGTTTTGTAGAAACTGGCTCTCCTTTATGTCCCTTTCATTTATGAAGTTGTTTGAATCCAGGTCAGGTAATCACTGCAAGTGTTGCGGATATCATTGCAAATTATTCCTTCAAGGATATTCTAAGGAAATTGGCACGAGAGAAGCAAACAGGAGTGGCACCACCCTCATATGACGACAATTACATGGGTAAGCTAAGCTCAGTGTCAGTTAGCAGTATGAGCTAAAATCACAGGGCTTATATAAACATGCAAACAAGCTCTAAATTACCAATTTAGTGATTGTGAGAGGATTTAAACCTGTTTTACCTTAAGCATAACACAGCAGATCAGTAGTTTGCTAGGTACTTCAATGGGATTATGAACATTCTTAAATTTATGTACAGCAATAGGGTTTGAAGGTTGAGATCTTAAATGGCTTATTAAGGTCCTTATTATTTGTTATTAAATAATTAAGCAGAAATCCAAAACTTTCCCATTTATATTTTTTTCATTCCAAAATGATGGATTGAGTTTAAAGTAATTAAAGACTATCTCAGTTTTTAATAGATAAAAGAAAATTAATTTCTGCAGTGTTTTGTACAGTGGTGCACAAGTACCCAATTTGTTCTCACTGATATTTAACAGATAGAGTTGAGATAAGCAATAACAGAAGTCAGTTTGAAAATATTATATAATAAATAGAAAAAAGACTCCTTATGTACCTTTTATCAGTAATGATCTTGAAGAATCTGCATGATATTCACATGTCTGCAAGTAAGAAGTTTCAGAAAAGATGCAGTGGAATTTGAAGGCAAAGATGCATCATTTCATCTCTAACTACAGTTCCTGATACAATCCAAAAGTCCTTACTCTGTCAATAGCAATTATCTCACATGTTTACTAAAGGTCCAGGAAGTACTTAACTACATCTTTGGAAATCTGTCTTCCATGTAGAGCTGAAACAAGACACTCACTCACTACGTACAGTAATGAAGACCTAAATTGTGTCAATAGCTGTTAGGGCAAATCACCATAGTACTTTATTTTTCATAGAAATTATTAAGTATTAATGATTTAGAAGCTCGTTTTTTGAGAAAAGTGATAGATTTATTATACATTCAGACATATACATTCATTTGTAATAAAGAGATAAGCAATTTTCCTTTCTTACTAGACATATTTAATATATTAACGTTAGAAATTTGCATTCTTATGATCAGATGAAAAGTCAAATCTGACTGGCTTTACATATTTTTTTTAAAATATATGGTTTATGAAGTGTTTTTGCTTGTAATTTATCTTTAAACAGGATACTCAGTGGCTGCTGGGGAATTTACCGGAGATTCTGAACAAGGTAAGAAGCTATATACTTGAATGGAAACCATATGGCTGTGTACCTATTAAATCATTTCTCGGCCTTTTGGCTAAGATCAACTGTAGTATCTGTTCTTATCAGTTTAATATCTGATATGTCCTCAATTTTTTTCACCCCCATGTTCCAGAAAAAAATGCTGGCAAGGATAAAAACCAGCTTGGTTGAACAGTGAGATCCTGAGTGATATCAAGAAGAAGAGGAATGTTTATGGGCTCTGGAAGAGGGGACAGGCCTTTTGGGTGGATTACAGGAGGGAAGTGAGATTGTGTAGAGAAAAAATCAGAAGGGCTAAGGCTCAACTAGAAATCACATTGGCAAAGTCTGTGAAAGGTAACAAAAAATCTTTCTATAAATATATAAATAACAGAAGGAGGACTAGGGAGACCATACAGTCCCTATTGGATGCAGAAGGAACAATAGTGACAGGGGATGAGGAAAAGGCTGAGGTACGTAATGCCTTCTTTGCCTCAGTCTTTAATTGTAAAGAAAGTTGTTCCCTCGATGTACAAACCCCAGAGCTAGAGGAACAAAATGAGGCTCCTGTGGTCCAAGAAGAGGTGGTCAAAGCCCTGCTAGCCTGACTAGACACCCACAAGTCTATGGGGCTGGATGGGATTCACCCAAGAGTATTGAAGGAGCTGGTGGGTGTGCTGGCCAAACCCCTTTCCATCATCTTCCAACAGTCCTGGAAGACTGGGGAAGTTCCACTGGACTGGAGGCTGGCTGATGTTGTGCCCATCTACAAGAAGGGTCACAGGGAGGATCCAGGGAACTACGGACCTATCAATCTGACCTCAGTGCCAGGGGAAGTCATGGAACAAGTGATCTTGAGTGCTACCATGAAGCACATGCAAGAGAACCGGGTGATCAGGCCCAGTCAACATGGGTTCACAAAAGGCAGGTCTTGCTGAACTAACCTGATTGCCTTCTATGACAAAGTGGCTTGGCTACTGGATGAAGGAAAGGCTGTGGATGTATCTTCCTGGGCTTCAGTAAAGCCTTTGACACAGTTTCTCACAGCATTCTGCTCTGGACACTGTCAGCCTCTGGCCTGGACAGGCGCACACTCTCCTGAGTGGAAAACTGGTTGAATGACCGGGCCCAGAGAGTGGTGGTAAATGGTGTTAAATCCAGCTGGAGGCCAGTGACATGTGGGGTTCCCCAGGGCTCAGTGCTGGGTCCAGCCCTGTTCAATGTCTTTCTTAATGACCTGGATGAAGTCATCGAGTGCTCCCTTAGCAGGTTTGCGGACAACACTAAGCTGGGTGGAAGTGTGGATCTGCTGGAGGGCAGGGAGGCTCTGCAAAGGGATCTGAACAGGCTGGACTGCTGGGCTGAGACCAACGGCATGAGGTGTAACACGGCCAAATGCCAGGTCCTACACTTGGGGCACAACAACCCTGTGCAGTGCTACAGACTAGGAGAAGTCTGTCTAGAAAGCTGCCTGGAGGAGAAGGACCTGGGGGTGTTAGTTGACAGCCAACTGAACATGAGCCAGCAGTGTGCCCAGGTGGCCAAGAAGGCCAATGGCATCTTGGCTTGTATCAGAAACAGCGTGACCAGCAGGTCCGGGGAGGTTATTCTCCCTCTGTACCCGGCACTGGTGAGATCACTCCTTGAATACTGTGTTCAGTTCTGGGTCCCTCACCACAAGAAGGGTGTTGAAGCTCTGAGGGAGCAAGTCCAAAGAAGAGCAACAAAGCTGGTGAAGGGGCTGGAGAACAGGCCTTATGAGGAGCTGCTGAGAGAGCTGGGGTTGTTTAGTCTGGAGAATAGGAGGCTGAGAGGAGACCTCATTGCTCTCTATAACTACCTGAAAGGAGGTTGTAGAGAGGAGGGTGCTGGCCTCTTCTCCCAAGTGGCAGAGGACAGCACAAGAGGGAATGGCCACAAGCTCCACCAGTGGAGGTTTTGGCTGGACATTAGGAAAAAATTTTTCACAGAAAATTTTTCACTGGGCACTGGAAGAGGCTGCCCAGGGAGGTGGTTGATTCACCTTCCCTGGATGTGTTTAAGGCACAGGTGGACGAGGTGCTGAGGGGCATGGTTTAGTGTTTGATAGGAATGGTTGGACTCGATGATCCAGTGGGTCTCTTCCAACCTGGTTATTCTATGATTCTATGAATTACTCATTCTGGGTTTCTACACAGGAAAATACATTTTATATATATGAAACATTGGTGAGACTTAAGCTCTCTGTGCCCATTATTCAGAGGGAAATATTTCCTTAGATGGTATAGCAAAACAGAGCAGAATTTAGGTAACCCAAAAGTCTGAATTTGTTGTTGTTATATCATTCTCACTCAACTGTTCAGCAGTTAGACCTGTGAAAACATGGTAGATGAAGCCACCCAGGCTAACTTAATTTAGCCAGTTTGGTGACCAGTAGTAACAAGTGGAGCCAACAGGTTGGTCTTATACAGTCTTTCAGTCCATACTCAAGTTACTCACCTGCATAGAGGTTGCTGGCCCTCAGCATCTGGCTGGATGGATGCATTGTAGCTTGGAAATCCCTGTGTATGCTGAAAAAACACTTTTACTGCCACATAACTTCATGGCCCAGGCTAGGAGATATCATTCAGCTGCTTCTGAGCAAAGATAAGTGTCTACACTGGCATGCTAGCTGTTGTTGGTGAAGGCAGCACTTGGCTTTATGAAAGTTTCCCTCCCTATAGTTCATGTGCCTTAAGGATGGGGTGCCTACTGCAGTTCATTAGCTGACCCTTTCCATATGTTATATTTTCCAGCATAGGTATAATGCAGTAAGAACAAGTTCCCTGTGTGCTTGCTCCTACCCTGAGCCTTATATTTAGCAGCAGGAGACAGAAGAATTGAATTCCTTCTAGTAAAACCTGGGCTTAAAGGGAGAGAAAACGTTCTACAGGAAGACAGTGTTCAACTGGTCCCTTGAATTAGGAAAAGCTGAATGCACATGAATATAAATGTCCAAATATAGAATCACATGGGGTAGTCACAGCTTCCCTGGGCAACCTGTGCCAGTGCCTCATCAACCTCATGGTGGAGAAATTCCTCCTTATGTCTAGTCCAAATGTGCCCCTCCCCAGTTTATAGCCGTTACCCCTAGTCCTATCACTACAAGCCTTTGTGAACAGTTCCTCCCTTGGGACTTGTTCGTGTTCTTGTTCTATGGATTCCCCCAGTGCCATTCACAAAAATTCCCATGTAGTGCTTTTAGATTGCCTGTGCAGAACTTGTTGAAACTTTCATGACATCAAGCCAAATGACAGATGGGGCAAACCATGTAGACAGAAAGAAAAGGGGTGTTTGTAAAGACAGTTGTGTTTATCTTCTGCACTCTAGTGCATAATGCATGATTAATTCTGGTTCCACAGCTGTCAGGTAACAATTTAATTGTACTAAGAGCTTTATTTTACTGTGCTATGCTAAGTAATGCTAGGAAGAAAGAGATCTCCAGATCAGTATATTCAACATTTAAGATGTAATATCTCATGCATGCAGATGCACTGAATGAATGTTAAAATCTCATTAATTCATGTCTCAAAATCATTTACAGGTGTTTCTGATACAGATAACAAACCAAAATCCTACAGGTTGTATGTCAGGGAAGAATTTAAGTGACATGGGATGCATGATGCATGCACCACTCAGATAGCATAACCTGTTCATTGTTGATCATTTATCTTTTCAGAGCTGGTTGCTGGAGTCCCAAGGGGAGCACAGAACTTTGGCTATGTATGTACTGGGCCCACATTTTGTCCTTTCTATAATGAGAATGCAGTTAGACCGTTTTGAAGATTAGAGTTTACCTTATATTTTCTATCTCTTTGATCCTGAACCTTCTAATCAGAGAAAGTTCTAACTTATTTTCACCATTAAGGCTTACCTAAATGGTTTGAAATGCCTTACCGGTTTGGGCTTTGAATATTAAGCACTTAGTCCTTTCTGAAGTTTGCTTTCAATAGCCAGTTACAAGCATGCTTTGAATATGACTAATATCCTTATACCTGCTGAGTGTTATCAGACCTAAGCTTAGACATAGATTAGCATATTTCACGTGCAATGCTGTGCCCGCAGTGTAGAGAAGTCCAAGTGTTTATTTTCAGTGATCTAAGTGTATACACGGAATATCAGATGCAGAGTCATGACGTGCAGTTAGAAGAGAAGGCAGAAAACAATACATGTGTGAGGATACATCTTTTCCCTCTTAGAAAAAAAAAGTTTCAGACTAACCTGACTGGGAAACAGAGATCCCAGCCACAGACTGTTCTCTAGTTCTGTGGACCCAGAACTCCTTGTGTCTCTGGAACTTATTTACAACATTTTTCAGAGGAAAGATGTGTATGTGTGCAAGTATATACATATATTTGTATGTATGTATGTATTGCTTTATGTTTTAAATTCATGTTTTGATGAGTACTAATGCTATCACTGATTAGCTGACAGTCTGTGATTTACTGCTCTTCACAGTGTCCAGTAAGGAAGGAAAATAATCCTTTCCCCATTTTATTCATGGAGGGCCTGAGACTCATAAAATCTCAGTGATTTGTTCAAGATCGTACAAAAAGAAAGAATTGTTTTCTTCCTTACTTACTTGGACCATCCCTCAGTGTCTCAAATTGTTTTGCAGTGATGTTACACTGTAGCATCTCCATGTGTGCTTGAAACTTTCTGTATTTCTGTATTGCCAGGTCTCAGTTATTAATTCCTCAGACCTGACCTTTATCCAGAACTTCACTGGTGAACAGGTAATGTCAAGAAATTATCAGATGACGTATGATATCTCTAGAGGATATAGTTTCATTAACATAGTTTCAAGAATATATAAATTTTTTTTAGAATTAATAACCTTAGAAATAAGGAGTGTTATCAGTAAAAACTTTTTAAAAAATTGAAATCTGATATGAAAGTCTATCTGTTGTTTTTTATTTCCAGATGGCATCTTACTTTGGGTACACTGTTGCAGTATCTGATGTTAACAATGATGGGTAGGTTACCAAATATATTCGGCTCCACTGAACATCTATAGAAACGATGCCTGATATTTATTAATAAGCACAGGTCTTCACGTGCTCCCTATCTCAAAATGCTTCTCTTGTCTTCTCTGTTTTTTCTAATTTTAGTTGTTCACGTAGGCTTATCTGTGTACAGTCAGAACAGCGTAATTATTTGTAGGTTTAGGCTGAGTGAGTTTATTTTCCTGAATATTTATTCAAAGCTGTGTGGCAGAGCAGGAATGTCCAAGGTCTTAGGAAAGAGATCAAGGCAGAAGAACAGTGGATAAACAGTGCTAGCTACTTCTGTGAGGAGATGGGTGAAAGTTAGAAGTTCTTTTTCTCATTCTCAAAAGCAGATAAGTTTTCCCACATGAGGACCAGCTACAGCCTTACTTCTTTATTTTAAAAGCTTTCCAATACAATTAGCTTCTCATTCCAGTACCTGCTGGTTCTCCATCCATTTTCATCATCCAGAAGACCAGAAAGTGTGTATCCATGGCACATAGCTGTTCCAACAGACATTGTGCTTGTCTGAGGGAGAACACTGCACAGCTCCCAGGGTCATCCCTAAGACACTTTGGGATTTCAGGTCCTGTTAAACAAAAAGCTTGCTAACTTTGAAATCATATAAAGTCTGATTGTGTGTGTTAGAAGATCAAGACTTTAGTTACTGAATATTGATAGTAGCTTTCTAGCAAGGAGATGAAGAACCTTTTGGCTCAGATGTCTTCACAAAGGTGAGCCAGGATTGTGTTTAGAGCTGTGGCATACTCTTGCCTACTATGAAATGTCTCAGATGTGTCTATTTCATGTTCTTTTCTTGTGATTATTTCTTATTAGGTGCTTAAACATAGTGTATTGAATCATTTCACTGGGCTAAATCATTGCATCCCCTTGGTGAGTAATGACCTCTTAAAGAATGAGGGGTAAAATAAAAGAGAAAAATAAAAAGGTGATAAAATGTTATTGCAGTTGCAAAACAAAACAAAAAAGAAGTTTCAACAGTTCCTCCAGTGGCTCCATAGTACTCAAATCTCTCCAAGTTTCTGAGGTCAAATTTTGTCACAGTACCAGAGCTTTTAAAATTATTTTTATGGTATACAGAATCAGGATTACTTTAATCTTACAATAACACATTACTAACATGCAACAGTGAAGAAATGTTGATCTAAATTACAAGAGACACTCATAGACTTCAGGGAACTTGCTATTTATCTTCTCACTGAACCAAACTATTTCCTGTGCAGGTTATATCCTGTGAACCACAGGGCTACTTGGCAGGTCTCATATTTTCTGTGTACCTCTAAGACCACAGTTTATGTCAATAATATAATCAAGCTGCTGTTGAGGCTTGTGTGGTCTCCTAGTCTATATCTTAAAAGAAATCTAATGACTCTCTTGGAGATCCAAACATCCCACAGAAAACAAAACACAAAAAGCCCTACTTGATAAACATGTCTGATTAGATATGTAGTCTGTCCTTGCTGTTTTGCACATATTGTCAATAGAAGGAAGAGTAAAACAGAAAAAAAGAAAACATAAGGGAAATGACCACTTCAAATTCACTCAGGGTTTTTGTGAAGCTAGGGAGAAAGGAGGTAGTCATCACCTTTTCAGTACAAGAAATTTAAGTTATATGCTGAAAAGGCTAAGAGAAATCATGCTCTGCTGTAGTAAGACTGAAGATGTGGCTCAAAGATTAGGCTTATGCTAGGAAAAAAGCTCTGTGGAACTTATACTCCAGCAATTTTGCAGATATTACAGTGACTCCTGCAGTTTTATCTGCAGCACATCAGGATGGCATGCAGAACAGAGAAATAGAGGATATTGTTTAAACTACCATTTAGTTACCCTCTGCTAATAATGATAAATTTACAATGAAACTTAACAAATTAAGCTGTGCCATCGATTTACAGATCACATTCCTAGAAAAGAGGAAAAAAGATAATGTTTTCCATTTAGACTGAAATAGTCCAATTAAAATAGTGGAATAAACTGTTTACTGGTCTTTTATTTGGCCTATATCAAAGCTCCCCGTAGTTATACTTTGACCTCTTGACATTTCCCATACTCCTGCTTTTTATTACTCAACAGGATACAAAGAAACTTCATACAGTCTCAGCAGGTGAGCAGCTTGTGCTTTTTAAAGATTTTTTTATCAAAAGGGAAGCAATACTGGCTGGTTACCTTTTTGTGCTGGAACAAAAATAAATATACATTTTATGTTAGCAACAACATCTTAGTGCAGTAAATCGAATGAACCAGTTCAAAAATACCACTGCATGCTGAACTGCACTTTATGGTTTAATATTGCTGTCTAGGGCTTTTGCTTTTGCTTTGCTCTTATGGCCTTTTAAAAGGGATCATATCAGCCTGAACTTGGCTCAGAACTCTAATTTTGTGAATATAAATTCCTACAATTTAAAAGCCAATTGAAATATCCTCCCTCACAAAAAAAAAAAAAAACCCAAACCAAAAAAACCTTAATAATTCTAATCACGTAGGTGCTTATAACCCCCCAAATAACTCCCTGCTTGATGTCTAAATGCTTAAACTGTAGGAGCTGGAAGGTAAGAGTGACTATAAAGCATGGTTGATTACCCACTTGGAGAGAAGCCAGGAATAAGTAAAAGAGAATCAGAGAAAGCAGTGTAGCTGAAGAATGCTTCCTCTCTGGCTGTGATACACTGCTGTGGCAATACAAAAGGGAAAAAAAATGCCTCCAAGCCCTAGAATTGCCTGAGGGATAATTCCTTCGTGTAAAGGGCTTGATGAAGCAGCTTGCCTTGACCTACAGAGCCCCACACTGATGGAGAAGTGGGAGAAGCAAGGGGATGAGGAAAGGAAGGCTTTAGTGTGTGTGGGACATACCAAGACCTGGAAGGAAGGCAAACTAAGTACTGCAGGTGTTCCAGATAGCTCTGCTGCCTGTGACCAGTTTAGAGACAGATCAGTGTAGTTTAGATGACTGCCTTCCTCCCACTTTTCCCTCAGCACGTCAAAAGATGAACCATCTTAGCTGCTGGGTTCTGGTCCCTTGCTTCCTGGAGTATTCCTGCATTTTGTACAATCATTGTAATTTGTTTTAACAAAGTAGAAATTTTCCTAGAAAAATAACCCAGCTTTGTGCACTTTCAGCTTAGATGTTGTCATCCCTATACAACAGATTCCAGCTCCTGTCTACTTGCTTTCTGACACACCTGGTGAATATTGTATTCTGCTTAGAGAATTTTAGGCCACTGTGTATTATAGATAGTTTGCTTCTCTCCTTTTGCTATTTTAGGCACTCTGGATATTGCTCAATGAATCAGAGTTTCAGAGTTGTCTAGGTATCTGCTTATTTTACATTGATGTACTGGGACCTTCTTGGCTTGGAATCTTCTGGTTTCTTAACACCTCTAAAAAAAATCTTTCCTTAGTCTTACAGTCCTTCATTTGTAAAATATCCATTTGAGCCAAGCTCATCTTTTACTTAATGGTTTATGTAACACATAACACTATGGGGACTCAGTCTTACTGAGAATATCTAGACTGTGATTTAATAAAATAAAAATTAATGACACTGCTGCTGTGTAATGATTTTAGTTCATGGCATATGTAAAATAACTTGTAAAAAAAAGGTTTATGACCTGTTTTTGTTGTTGCTATTGTTTCATGGCAACCATTTCAGCTGACATTCTGTCCCAGCCACTAATATCTTTCTTTAGTAGGGGACGACATTTGATGTGTGGAAGGAAAATCCTACCTTTGATCTCAAGTCAGCATCTGCTTCCTTCCTTTTTTAGTTATTCATGCCGTGGGGTGAAATCTGACGTATAAAGAATAGAATAACTGTTCCAAACTGACCTGACATTTTGAATTACAGTTTCCTTTATGGAACCATACTATAGAATTTAATAGAAAAATAACATTTCTAAAAGTACTTTATCAGAATTCATGGATTGTGTAAATTCTTCAATGTGATTAAAAGGCTTCTAGATGAGACATTCTGTACTAAATTATATGGTATATCTCTTAGAACCAAAGTATATATCTATGGTAAAGTAGTAGCTGAGCTATTCCTAAATCATATGGGTTTTTTCTAATTTTACTAATTGGTTTACTAATGGATACAGCCTTTGTGAAAACATCATATGAAGAATTGAGAGTAGAAAGTTTTCTACAATTTTAACAAAGTTGGATGTTAGAACAAGGGAATGTGTTTTACAGATAACAAATTCTGGAATTGTGTAATACTAGTTGTTTGCAGTAACAGTGTTCATTAATATGGATGACCAAGGTCCACCTTGAGTAACCTTCAGAAATTAATCTGATACTATCATTTTGATCTCAGAATAATCTATTAAGATTATTCCAGCTCATTACATATCTATCAGTCTTGTTTGATATTATTCTTCACTGTCCAGTAAAAGGTCTTTTTTCCCACTAAATAAATGTTGATAATATGTTTCAAAACATCCCCAGTTAGAAAAACAACACACAAAATATCATTTGATTAGTCTGTCTCCTTTTACTGAGTCTTCTTGAAATATCAAAATGGATAGGACTTTCCCCTCTAAGTCTCATATATCTGTGATTTTATGATGTCTTTTCTCCTCAATTCATAATACCACAAATTACACGAGCACTGCGGCTTCTCATGTACCTAATATTCAAGAGACGTGTTTTCCAAAATAAACTTCAGCTTTGCCTCCCAGTTTCCATTTGAACAGGCATTCTCTGTTAATTGATGCTCTGCCCATGTTTCATACATATTACTTCTAAAATCTGCCAGAATATGGCAATTTTTGTTCTGCTGTTCACTTACTAATGTATCATTTTTAAAAACTAGATTTTATACCAAATTTTATCTCTTACTAGCACTGTTAGTAGAATTTGTTCAGTAACACAGATCCTTTCTGAGTTAAATTCCTGATTTGTGGATCATTAACTGCAAAGTATAGCTTTTCAACATCTATTGTGGGCATAAACTGAAGGGCTAGAAATTCCATTTAAACCTAAGAAGAAATGGGTTTGTTCTGAGGGTAATAAAACACAGGAAGTAGTTACCCAGAAAAGTTGTGTAGCCTGCATCCATGGGGATATTAAAAACTGGAGTTTTTATGGAAGGCCCTGGGCAGCCTCCCATAATTAACCATGGTTTGATGGAGTGTTTGGACCAGAACTTCAAAAGTGCCTTTTTATCTCAGTTAGTCTATGACTGTGATAATTATCAGCTTCCCATTTAATAAATGCATGAACTGCGCTGATTATACTCAATCTGTCAGTGACACTGGCCTTTGTTTGACTGTTCCAGTTTAGATGATATCTTAGTTGGTGCTCCTCTTTTTATGGAACGAGAATTTGAAAGCAAGCCTAGAGAAGTTGGGCAAGTTTATCTATACCTGCAAGAAAGTGCTTTCCTCTTCCACGATGCGCAAATTCTGGCAGGCACTGAAGTGTTTGGTAGATTTGGCAGTGCAATCACGCACCTTGGAGATCTCAATCAAGATGGATATAATGGTAATTTGTATGTAATGAAGTAATATGTATCTCT
Source organism: Clamator glandarius (assembly GCA_033459285.1). Classification (NCBI taxonomy): domain Eukaryota; kingdom Metazoa; phylum Chordata; class Aves; order Cuculiformes; family Cuculidae; genus Clamator; species Clamator glandarius. The sequence continues at coordinate 4,174,323 of JAUNZM010000046.1, forward strand.
GTATAACGTTGAAATTAAAAATGTCTAAGCAGTGAATATGAAGTGTCTATACCGTGCCTGAAAAAGGCTTTTTAACATGTAACTGCATTTAAAAGTCATGAGAGTTTACATTAATCCTAATGAAACTGATTTTGAGGGCTAAATCATGAAAAGCTTACCTATAGGAGGACAGTCATTTATTACTACAGTGCCATTTTTTTACTAAATATTAGCATGTTCATTTGAATAAAAATATTATCTGTTGTTTTATGACTATAATTACATTTAAATACTTAGTTAAGATATTGCATTTGTTTAAATGCTTGGATGAGTTTGAGAGTTGAATGAGGTTCAGTAAATGGAACATTTTTCCCACAATGGAAGAACTGGACAAGTACAGATGTCCTGATTTGGAATTAAGACTTCCATTGGTACTTAAGCACAGAAAAAAACAGGGGCATAATAGGACCTTTCTGAAATGCCTATAGCATGCACAGACAACATAAAAGGTTCATGATAACTCAGAATATGAATTCAAGAAAGCAGTCCAAGTAAACTAGCTTGTTTATTTGTCTGAGATAGCCTGGATACCTTGAGCTCTTAGAGTTCACCTCCTAGACGAGGTCAGTTAATACTCTCATTTTCCCTGCATGCATTTCCTTACTTCTTATTTCTAGGATGTTAGAGATATGCAAGGCGGGCATCTCAGCATCTAAAAACCCAAGGAGTTTTTCCTGGAGGAGGTATTTTGCACAGCAGCCTTAAGGATAGCTGGCCCACTAAGGAAAAATTAGTGGACTTGGCTCCTTCTCAACTTGAGGGCTGTTTTACACAGTGCTCTTCCCACTAGACTCTAGGGCAGTGTTGCCAATGTGGATGTGGGATAGGGTTTTTGTCTATATTGGATATTTTATCTGGAGAAAGAAATACTTTTATCTATCAGCTGCTCCTTATTAATTAAGTGATAGAGGAAACAAAGGAAAATATATATCTGTAAAAATATGGAAGCAGAATCAGGCGTTCATTAGATCATGCTTTATTAAAGCTTATCAAATGCCCTACAAATATGGTAGAGGAATCCATTGTGAACAGGTTATTAAGTATAATGCCCCTTAACAGGATGATTTTATAAACCTCTGTCATGTCACGAACGTTTGGCACAGAAAAGACACTACAAACATCTTTGTGTATTTGCCTTAAATCTAGAACCAATTCACAAGTACAGAATGCTGAAATTCTTGCATGTATGTAGCAGAAGCCTTTTATGTCTGTTTTCCTGCAAGGACTTATTTTTTGCTTTATTTTAATTGTGCCCATTCTTTTTATTCTTTTATTGCACTGCAGACATTGCTATTGGTGCACCATTTGCAGGAGAAGACAGAAGAGGAAAGGTGTTTGTTTACAATGGATACAGTAATGGGTTAAATACTAACCCTTCCCAGGTTCTCAATGGAGCCTGGGCCTCACAGTCCATGCCTTCGGGATTTGGCTTCACTCTAAAAGGAGACTCAGATGTAGACAAAAATGATTACCCAGGTAAGATTTTTCCATTAGAAAGGGAATTTAGCATCTCCATTCTCTGGAAAATGCATCATGCCTAAAATGCTCCTTTTGGAAGTCAGAAAAAATAATAGACATTTTTGGATAATTCTAGCTTGCTTTCCTGAGAGTTAAAATCAGACAAAACAAATACTCCTTTTCCTGTCAAAAGACATGATCAGAAAAGCAAGAAAGGGCTTAAAGAGTTACATTAACATAAAACATGTGAAGTTTACAATAAAAAGCTTAACCCTTTCCACCCACTTCCAAAACTTGAATGCCTTCAGCTTATTGAACTTGTAAGGTCTCCTTCATCCTAGCATTCTTCCTTAATTAAAAACATGTTGTGTTGTAGAAGAAGGGAATGATTTGGTTGTGTTGCTGAGCTGTGTTCTGCACTCTCAAGAAACTCTCTGCTATATATAAATTCTTAATGTCTTTGATTGCATTACAAAAAAGAAAAGAGTATGCAAGACATTGCTTAAAGGCAGATATTTCATTTGGGCCTTTCCATCCCTTGTAAGTTTTCATTCTGCTACACAGACTTGTCCTTTTTTAGATTACCTTTGGTTCTGCCTTATTAGTTGACCTGACATGCATTCAAATTTATCAAGTTTGTAGCATTAGTTGAGTTTCACTGGAAGGTATTTATTAGTTTAAGGAGTATGTTTGTAGCATTGTAAAAAGTCTGAATGTTGGACCTATTTTTCTTGTATTTACTCTCTCTCGTATAGAAGCAAATCGGTTCTGTTTCATTTAATTGAAATCCAGAAGCCTTATCAAGGTTGTGCAGTAAAACATTGTATATTGTTATTGTGAAAGGTTTACCCACAGTAAAATTCCAGTAGTCTTTACTTCCTTAACTTGCTATGAAATCACTTGGGTTAGCCTGAGTTATTTCAAGGCTAGCGTTCTTAAAAGTTGTGTCGCTTCAAAAGTGAAAATCATTATTTTCAAAGGGACAGAAATGGGATTCCTCTTACCTTTCTGTGATGGACTGTAAAACCTTGAAAGAAGTGTCTTTTTTAAAAGCAGAAGAGAGTTTCTAGGAAGGGATGTTTACAATAGAAATTACAGTTTTACAAACGGAAAAGCTGACTGCAAAGTTATAAAGTGAGGCTGTCAAGACTGAAGTGAGAAGGATCTTTAGCATTTGAAAGGGCTTTTAAACACTATTCTGACTTTTTGTTTGCATACTGTTGCTGTTGCTATTAAAAGTCTTTAATTGTGCATGACTAATGAGGTTCTTTTGGACAACAAAAGGGCTTTATTAAAAGTTTCAGCATTTAAACATTTCCTAAAGCACCAACAGGCCCCACAGCAAAACCAAAGAAAACAGGATATTGCATTCCTGACATTTCTAAGATCAGAAAGATAGAGAGAGGGAAGGGAGAGATTCTTTCAGGTCTTTTTTGAGACAAATGGGAAAGAAAGAAAAGTAAGAAATGTGTTAGCATACTTTATGTAGAGCATCTTCTAAGCTTATTTGTGAAAAGTTTGGGCGATGGGTCTTTCTAAATTTGTGCTGAGTAACTGCTATAGTCAATTCTGCTGTGAGATTTCTTGGAGTTATTCTCCTTGTCTTTGTTGGCTCCACTATGCATCCTACTTTCAGAATTTCACATTGAGACATCAGCTCACTATGTGTTAGATGATCTTGGTTTGTTACATTCATTACTTACTTTAGCATACACACATACACACATCCCCTTGCATTTAGTATAAATAGCTTTAACTAGCTTTTCCTTCCACCCCTTGCCTGAGTATCTGGATCTCGTGAGAGTCTGACAGAAAATGGCAGAAGAAAACCTTACTGTCAGTAAACCACCTCTTAATTCACAAAGACTTGAAACAGCAAAACAGAGCTGTAAGAACAGCACAGCCACGGCACAATATTCACATAAAAATAGAATGGCTTTCTATGGGAAAAAGTTATAAAAAAAAAAGAGAGAGAGAGAAAATAATATCAGGAAACACAAATCCAGGACAACCACACGAGGCGATGAAGTAAGTAACCCTTCTTGTGTCAAAGAGCTTTTCTTCTTCACCTCCTGACAGAAATGCTGAAGGGCAACCCTTGTACAAGGAGGAAACAAGGGACCGAACTTGGGAGGAATAGAAAGTTTTATTTTAGATGTCAACTGAGAGGCAGAGTATTTGCTGACTATAGAAGATCTAGTAAATTACCCTTCAGTTCAGTGCTTCCCAAACTACTGGTCATGAGGATTGTGAAAGGATAGAAAAAAATCTCAAAAATTTTCATTTAAGCTTTTTAATGTGTATATTATAAAATCAACTATTTTAGTAAAAGTAAAAAGTAATGAAGCAAGATTATGCTGAGTGACCATTCTCAGAGGCTCAGTTCTCATAGACTGGGAAAGCAGCTATTCTCTCTCTGTGCAGGAAGGGGCAAGCTTCCATGGCCAACTCTCCACAGGGAAAACTGCCTGCAGGGAGATATTTGAGTTAGGTTTAGGCTTACCTTTAGGGTTAGGCTTACAGTCACACATAGGGTTAGGGCTAGAGTTGTCCCCATGGAGAATTGGCCCGCGGAGAGTTGGCCTCAGAGAGCTGGACGCAGACATTTGTCCTAGACCTCTCTCCGTGGTGGTGGTGTTCATCACCTCCAGCCCTAAACAGAGCACTGTTCCTCACCCAGCAGAAGAATGGCGATGCCAAACAGTGATGATGGTGGCAATGAATGGATGGATGCTCCTTTCTCTGTAGTCATGAGAGTAATAAGGTCTCCCCTCAGCCTCCTCTTCTCCAGGCTAAACAACCCCAGCTCTCTCAGCCGCTCCTCATAAGGGCTAGAGAACAAATCTTATGAGGAGCGGCTGAGAAAGCTGGGGTTGTTTAGCCTGGAGAAGAGGAGGCTGAGGGGAGACCTTATTACTCTCTACAACTACCTGAAGGGAGGTTGTGGAGAGGAGGGACCTGGCCTCTTCTCCCAAGTGACAGGGGGCAGGACAAGAGGGAATGGCCTCAAGCTCTGCAGGGGAGATTCAGGCTTGATGTAAGGAAAAAATTCTTCACGGAGAGGGTGGTTAGGCATTGGAATAGTCTGCCCAGGGAGGTGGTTTAGTCACCGTCCCTGGAGGTGTTTATGGTGAGGGTGGATGAGGTACTTAGGGGCATAATTTAGGGATTGGTGGGAATGGTTGGACTCGATGATCCGGTGGGTCTCTTCCAACCTCGCTATTCTGTGATTCTGTGATGTAAGAATTAGACAGAACCTCATCAAGCTTTTTAGTTGGATAAGGCTAGTGAGAGGGAAGCAGTAAGAGGAAGGCAGATCAAGCATATTAGTCAGATAGATTGAATGTAGCAGGACTGTGGTTCTTGGTACATTCAATCTATCTGACTCATATGCTTGATCTGCCTTCTATGTGACTACTCAGAGGAACAAATCACATGCAGGTTTCCCAGTCTTCCAAGCATGACACTGGCAAGCTTACATGAGATACTCAGTATCTCTCCAGTATACAATATATACCCAGGATAAAGGGTAAAAGAAAAGACATGTTAATCCTTCTAAGCTATATCTACACTTGTAAATTCAATACACTATTCCTTGTTTCTGAATTGTCACTGAACAATCCTTGACCATACTATCAAACTCACTTTCTTGCCAGAACAGGGTTGCTGTGTGCTCTGTTTTGGAGACTAATAATTATCATGGGCCGACTACCTCACGGCCATTCTAATGATACCATCACAAAGAGTGCAGGTGCATCACACAGACATATTCCTTGACGCTGATTTACTAACACTAATGTATTTGTAACATTTTTCAACAGAGGATCTATTTCACAGTTTTCGGACAACTCATGTTCTAGGGTCATATTCAAGGGAGAGGATCTGATCTCACTTACGCTGCTATAGTAGATACTGACTTAATGCAGTTACACTGGGTTGAGAATCATGTTAAAAAGAACCAAAGGGGATTAAAGACATAAAGGGTGGGGGAAGCAGTGAATGGAGTGATAAAGTGTAAAAGATGGGCTTTTTTCACAGTTTAGGTACAAATGCAGTAGCAATTTGAGGGAATTATGTGCAGGGTTCTGCACTGCACTTTTCAGTACCTAGGCTAGGACAGGGGAAACAAGGATCATGCTGTATCTAAGGCCATATTGGTGAGCCCCGTAATGCAATTTATATAGTCGTGTTATTCTCTGTAATAGCAGTTCTTCAAGATTTGCCCAAGATATTCTGAAAGCCTTGCCTCAGCACAACCTTCCTGGCTGTCATCTATGCTGGAACATCTGAGCAACAGAATGATAATTTTCAACACAGCTTCCAATCAGCTCCCCAGTAAATCTGGGTCTTTTAGGGCCCCTTTGCTTCATCCTGAGCTTTATTTATATCATCAAGTCTTTGAAGAAGGAATAAAGACTTAGCTTTGGCATGTATTTTGAATTGTAGTTTATTTTATTTGTAATTTTATTTTCTTTTTCTATTAGCATTGTTCAATTTTCATTGAAACAAACGAAATCCACAAATTTGTTTAATGGGAAAGAAAGTTGTGTCTTTCTACTTCTGGGCATCCATTCAAAGCTTATCCCCACTGAGCACTTAGAGTCTGTGATTGTCTAGGTGATGGTGCCACACTTCCAGCTGTACCGGGCTCAGGCACTTGGGGGCTGTGAGGTTTCCACCCTCACATTTCAGCATATATTTAGTCATCTGATGGCTGGTTATAGCTGAGCACATTGTTTATAATGAATAACTTGCTCAGCTGTTGTGCTTCCTTTACTTATTGTAGCCCACCCTCCAGCAGACTGAAATTTCTTCAAATGTGTTTGCAAGCCAGGATGATTGAGCCAGTTTCTTTCAGCAGTGTGAGTAGATTCATGAGCAGTGGTCTAGATGAATCCACTATTCAAAGACAGTTGATGAGTTAATTAGTTAATTGCTCAAAGAAATTACGCACCATTGTTTCTGCTCCCTGCCTGTTAAGATGCTTGTGTAGTTCTCTCTTATTATTATAACTAGAGAGTCACCATGGAGTCAGTACTACTGAAGCTTCATCTTGAAGGTATCCTGCGTTTATACAAACACGGCTGCTGACCTGTTTTGGCTATTCTTTTTAGTCAAGCTTTTATCAGCACAGGGAAGTGTATAAAGGCATATTCATGCCTGGTTATTTTGGACTCAGTTATTATCTTTAGAATAGCACGTAGTTAATATAAAGTATTAACTCTAGAAACGTTTAAAGAAGGAAACAAGTGAGATAGGCAAAATTTTCCCAGACATTCAGTAATCCAGTCTATTCTTATTAAAATAGAAATATTTAACAGCTCCATCTGCTAGCTACATTAACTAAAACAGCAGGAAGAAAAGCCTCAAGTTTCTGAGATGTTCTGAGGGTTCCTCAGGATTCAAAATTTTTTTTTGAGAACAGAAGGCATTGTGCCAACAGTATCACAAATCATAATCTAGTGATGATTAAATTATAATGTTTGTCCAGGAGATTTGTGGAAGTCAAACAAATTAAATCAATGAGGAGCTGCATCTGCTCTGGTAAGCGGGGGCTGCTGAGTGTGGGAGCCATAACAAGGGTTTGGGTTCTGCCAGCAAAGGCAGAAAAGCTGAAGTGTATCTCCCAGCTAATTATGTTTTCACACGAATAATCAATCAAAAATGTAGTGGCAAGCCAAGAATCTCCTGCAGATATGTTAATTTTATGGCAAATTATTATCTGTGTGATTTAAAGGCATGTTTTTTTTTAATTCTTTGAGATATTGTATGAAATCACAATGTTGTGCCCAATGGAATGTAAAAATAAAGCAAATAATCCCTGTAAGCAGGGACTTACTGAAGTGGTAGAACATCAACTGCCCTCTTTTGGATTTGTTTGTAATATAATTAATAATAACATTGGATTATGAAAAGGACTTATTCAGACAAAGGGGAGCATTGAAACAAATTAGCCTTAAGTGTAATCCTTAACAGACCTGTTATCAGAATGATTGAAAACAGAGAAGGAGAAAGGCAATTGAGAATGGTGAGACTGGAAGTGCCTGACTTTGGCTTGGGTAGTAGTTGTTTGTAGTATTTAACTGAAATTGGGTGAACTGGATGATCCTGGATTTCTTTATTACGGCTAAGCCTGAGGTAGTAGTCATTTAAAGGAAATTTTGTTCTGGACCTTCCCCACCAAGATTTAGGAGGGTAGTGCTCTCTGAAACCCTATAAAACAAACAGAAATCTGACCATAGGCCTTTTTGGCACTTGATTCACTGAGGAAAATAAAATCTTTTTAACAGGGTTTCCAGTCATGCAGTTTTCTTACTCTCTTTTAAAAAATTTCCATTAACACCTGTACTTGGATAAGATTCTAATTGTTTTCCAGTTCCTACACAATTAAACTGGCAGAATACACAAAGTGATGTTTAAAGCTGTCAGCAAGTCATTCTGAGTCAACACCTTCCTGCGGGTACTCTCTAGAGTTGAGGTGACTCAGCTATCTATTGTTGTATTCAGGGGGTTTCACAAGTGAAGTGTGCCAATTCCATAGTCCCTCGGGGGCTCTTGTTCTTGGCCATTGTCCCCCTTGAAGGGAGATAAAATGATATACTGTGGCAATTTCTCTTGGGGCTGCTGGACAGACTCCAATGAAGTGTGGGGTGCTGAGCTCCCTGCTCAGGCTCTCTTGGGCTGTATCTCTTACAGGGGATAGAGATGTCCTTTAAAAACACCAAGGGATCAAAGAACTTGCTCAAGTCAATAAATGAATATATAAGATGTTGAGACTGGAGATAAGACTTGGTTGATCTTCCTCCAGCAGGTTGAAGTTTTAGCATCATGGCAAGTTTCTTCCTTTATCACATGGTGTTCCAGGTTGAGCACAGCCACATGGCAAAAGGTGCAAGTAAACAGACCACCTTACAAAATCTAGTGTGCTTTTCAGTGTCATCTGTGCATAAACTTTCCTTAACTTTTTACAATAATTTTATTTTGGAAAATATTTTTTCTTCTCCAGACAACACCTTGCAAGCCTTCCCTTCAGAGCAAAATAAAATTTGAAGTAAGCATTAGGAGAACAGGCCTTATGAGGAGCGGCTGAGAGAGCTGGGGTTGTTTAGCCTAGAGAAGAGGAGGCTGAGAGGAGACCTCATTGTTCTCTATAACTACCTGAAAGGAGGTTGTAGAGAGGAGGGTGCTGGCCTCTTCTCCCAAGTGACAGGGGACAGGACAAGAGGGAATGGCCACAAGCTCCACCAGAGGAGATTTAGGCTGGACATTAGGAAAAAATTTTTCACAGAAAGGGTCATTGGGCACTGGAAGAGGCTGCCCAGGGAGGTGGTTGATTCACCTTCCCTGGAGGTGTTTAAGGCACGAGTGGTCAAGGTGCTAAAGGGCATGGTTTAGTGTTTGATAGGAATGGTTGGACTCGATGATCCGGTTCATCTCTTCCAACCTGGTTATTCTATGATTCTATGACTGTTTAAGTTTGTGCAGTGCCCCTTGACTTCAGCTAAGTACATGCCATAGACACTTGTTTCAGGATTAAGTTCTGTGAACTCCATCACTTGGAGTTTTAGTGTATGCAGCCCCAAAGCTGTTTTGAAATGCAAGTTGAAAATTCCTTCAGAGTCACTGCATGCTTGTTTCCTTAGTTTTTGCAGTGTGGTTGTGACCCCACAGCTCATTTATTCCACAACATCAACAAGGCAGAAGCATGTGGCTGCTGCCACCAAAGCCTCCTTATAGATCTCTGCTTCTCTAATGGGCAGCAGCTGATACAGCATCTTCTCAATGAGATGACACAGGCAAAGTGGTCATTTATATAAAGCTATTTCATCTCTCTTCTTCCCAAAACCATGAAATATGAGAAAAGGAGGGGGAAAGGAGATTTTAAGATTCTGATAATTCTCTTTTTTTCCCTCTTTATGTATACCCATTTTAGTCTGGGCTTGAAATAAGCCCTTCACAAATGAAAGGAGCAAACATTTGCATAGGCTTTTCTTCAGACTTTGCTTGGAAGGGTTACAAGTAGTGAAGCTGGCTTTTTTTTTTCCTATGTAATTCCAAATTGCTTGTTAAACTCTTATTTTTCAGCTATTGACCTTTGCATGTGTAGTATTAACAAGCAGTGAATAAAAACAACTTTTCTATTTTTAGGAGGGGAAATTTGCCAAACTTCAAATAATTTAGACATCTCTTGCATTTTTTTTCATAGAAATTATTAGTAACTTTCTTTTGCAGAACACATAACAAATTCAAAGCCTCTGCTTATAAAAGTGCTCTGATTTGACGTGTATTCAAATCTCATGGACATGTATCAATGTCAAAGTGGTTTTTTTCCAATGGAGGGTATAGGATTTGCACCCCAAAAGACAATGAAAGAAAGAAGAGTAAAACTACTGCTCTGTAACAGATCAGGTAGAAGCAAAAAAAAAAAAAAATCCCTAATAGATCTTCCATTAAATACTCTGCTTGAATATATAATGACTTGGTCCTTATATTAGATCATAGATATCACTGCTGGGTATAAGTATGTATTATTGTTTGCATATTCATTCTTAAGTCCACTTTTCTTACAGAGCAGTTTCACTCATTCAAGCTTCTTGGGTCAAGAATAAGCATGATGTAGACCAGAGTAAAGGACATATCAGGGAAAAAGTAAGAGCTTCCAAACAAGAGCAGGGTGAGCACAGTCCTGACTGCCCTTAGAGTGTGCTCAAATATGGCCTTTGGGATGGTGCCTTGATTGGATGTCTTCATCTGTCTTTGTCTTCAAATCTGGTTGAGGTGGCAGTGCAGAAAGACTAATTATGGAAAACCAGTCTTTTGATGGCTGGGGTCCATCATTACTCCTCTAAACTCACCACCCACTGTCTTCTAATAATCTGGGCTCTGTTGCAGAGAAATCAGAATTTAGCTATTAAGCAGATGCACAAAATCCCCTTTAATTTTAAAGTGGAGATGCTGAAATAGTGGGGACCTAATTCTGCACAACTGTAGATACTGAAATTAAGAGTTCACACATACTTGTGAGGCTAATTGTATCTGACAGACTCATTTGTTTTACTGTCAGATTCAAATAGGCTACATTTTGTTCAGCTTGCTGAAGTTTTGTGTCCAAGCTTCCCATTGTGCCTACTAAGGGTTGGAGGGCTTTATTTTTTAATGAGAGAAGAGATTATGAAAACATCACAAGACCAGGACTTGCATAGTCTACGTGTTCTGTCTCTGCCGTAACATAGCCCTGGACTGAAACCTTTTGAGTTATCAAGTCTAGTAAAAAAAAGTACACACCCCAAGCTCATAAAAAGCGTCCAGCTGGGAACAATAGAATGAAAACCCCTTCCTTCTTGTCTTTCACTTTCTGTTCAAGATACGTTTCTTTTTCCGTTAACTCACTCCCACCTCCACCCTCCACAAAACCACAAAAAACCACAACCACAAAACTCCCTCCAACCCAGCGTATTAAATCTTTTGGGGTTACCATGGGTGCTGCTCTCAGGGAGCTGCCAGGAAAACTTCTGCCATGTGCATTGTGAAGCCTTTATGGTGATGGCTTTGCTTCAATCAGTTGTTTATTTAAGAGGAAAATAGCTTTAGTTTTTGGTAATGTGTGCAAGTTGTCTATAAAAGCTGCTAATGAAAAGGACTCATAAATGTCCTAAAAAGGAGATGGAAACAACACTCATTTTCTTCTGCTATTTGAAGTGCTCCTGACCCTCAAACATATTTCTGTAAGGCAAATGGAAGTGGAAAAATGTAAATGTTGAACAAAGAGAGGATCAGATCCATAAACTCTCCACGTCTGCTCCTATTAGGACATTATTCAATGGAATTCATTCTAGGACAGGCTGTTGCCCATGTGGAGTATTTATTTAAACTTGTGAAATCCTGACCATCTGAAAGGCATACAGAGCACTGGAAAACACACTGCCAGACCTGGCCCAAACCCACCCAGCTAATTATATCCAAAGCTCTGTATTTGCATCATACTCAGTTATTTCAGGACTTCTTAGGCAAATGAGTGCTTTTATGGCAGTAAAAAGTAAGAGTTTGTTCACAACCCTGAGTACTGGTTTAACTAACCCGTTTAGATCAATTTAGGTTGCCAGTCTTTAGGTTGCCACTGCAAGGTCTGTTGTAACACTCCCTCTACTGAATTGGACACATGTAAATAAAATCATGTAACAACAGTGGAGTGAAAGGCGTGCCCAGATGGACATGAGGAGGTCTGAAAATGGAGCAAAACTCTTTCATTTTCTTGAACTGTGCTCCAGCTAGAGGCAGCAGGAAAGTCAATCCTTTTTCCTCACTACTTGGCTCTAGCTTTTCTCCAGTGGGCCTGAGTGGTCCAGCAAGCCAGTCTGGATCTTTCCAGAGAGCCCTGTGAGGAGATTCCAGGGAAAAAGAGGAAATACTTGGGCCTGTAGTTTCTGAGTGCAGCCTGCTATGCAGTAAAAAAAGGTGTGTCTAAGGCTTAGTGTAAGTGCTTCTGTTGTTGACGCCATCTCTTCCAAATGATAACTGATGGTGAAAAAGGTGGCTTTAGACAGGTAACTATTGTAAGTGTTAGCACATGCTACTACAATGCTGAAAACAGTAGAAACTATGAAATCAGCCATCCTCTCACCAGTGAATTGTATTTATGTACACAGAGATGTAATGCTTAAATTAGTGAACAAATTACCTGAAACACAAAGTAGGATGGGAAGGTTTGTCTGGAAGGAACTCTATAAATTTTCAACATAACCTGTATGAGAATATAAGAGGTTTGCATCTCTTTCTGTAACAGGCAATAAATGGTTTGGAATAAAATGTGCAGGGGTTAATGGCATCCTTTTATCCCTTTAATGCAAGTTGGAGAGAAGCAAGATTGTGCCATGAACGACCGTGTGTTAAATAGATTGACACTTTTGGGATACAACCAAGACATTTATGAGCCCATCTCTGACAATGTGAAATGTTTTATTGCAAGTACACTGTTGAAGAAATTACTTAGAAAGGAATTATCACATTTGTTTAATGTTACTCTGTTTTTAATATAAATAATCTAATTTAGGCTGGAAAAGAAAGGTATGAGAGGCTTCTGAAGCTGTTTTGTTTTTCCAGATTTAATTGTAGGTGCATTTGGAGCTGGAAAAGCAGTGGTTTACAGGTACGTGGTAAATAAAATGGACTTTTTATTCTACAGTTCTGGTGGGAGATCCACAAATAAACAAATTTCATATCCCTGTGCTTCCCTGGTGCAAGGTATAAAAGATGCTTGTTACAGATGATAAATTAAGCATCTTGTGAGAAACAAATGCTTTTTCCCTGTGTTAAAACCTCATCATTTTCAGTGAAAAGATCCATGTAGACTTAACTCAAGAAACTTCTGGAGTGTTTGACTGCTCAGTTAATTTTACATTTAAAGCAATATCACACATGTTCCTATACAGTCAAAAAGCTCTTGATATGGCTCATCAGACAGAAATTTTAAGAGTGCAGCATTGAAAATTAATTTCTTTCTTGGGGGAACAGCACTACTAAGAAATTTTCAAGTGATTTTGATTCTTCAGAGGCCATGCACATTTAGACATGAACTATTTATTGAAAATAAAGACTGGTACTTTTAGCATCAGTTTAGAAAAATCTACAAGCTCCCATTTCACATATCACAAAGCTGTTGATGGCTTTGGATTTTCACTAAATGCACTGTTTGATTAGTGTTATAAATTAAAAGTTCCAAATGCATAAACACAAATTTGCTGTTTTCCTCGTAGTCCAGCCATGCCAACAGTTCTTTGCATTTACGTATTCTCTATCTGTTGCTGCAATAGTGTGGGCATGTTTATTGATTCCTGTCTGCCTTCTTGACTGTAAGGTTCATTCTACTTCCCACCTGAATACCTGTCAAAGCATAAGAATTTTGTAAAACAGGAGCATTAGCTCGTTTTAGCTAACATTGTAGATGCATTGAGTAGAACCAATTGTCCTACTACCCTGTTTAAGAATCACGCAAACATTTCACAATCCATCACTTTATTGTGACATGAATGATATGACACAGGATGTGAAAAATTGGAGCATTAGACCCAGTGTGTATCTTAGATAGCAATAAAAAATATGTTTTATTTAATTTAATAAAGTGAGTAGCAGGAGACACTCAATCTTCCTGTTTCCTGGCCAAAGTTTATGACTTGTCATATTGGAGAAATAGAGCCTTATTAACTGAAGTTTGCTAGAAAAGGGGGTTTCCCTCTTGCACAAAGATGAATAAAGTGATTTTATTTTTTAATGTCTTGTTGAAGTAATATAGAGCAGTAATCATAAAAGGGGAGCTGAGGATTAAAATTATGAGGAAAGTAATTTTGTAATAAGCTGGTTTTGCCAGAATTACGTAAGTTACTTCAAATCAGTACTCCTGTCATAGAAAAACCTGTGATTGTTTTCTGAAAATCTTTCAAAGTGTCATAGTAGGAGGTATCACAGTTTCTGACCAAAACCAAATGTTCTTTTGGCTAGTAGCAGTATTATAAGATTGTTTTCTCCCAAGTACCCATACATTTCCAGCTTCTTTGTGGCTGTTTCAGTTAAGTGTTATCTCTACTGCAACATAAGTACTAATGTGCTCCTTCTGTATGCAGTGAACCTTATTTCTGTCCCTCAGAGCCAGACCTGTTGTGACAGTGAATGCTCAGCTCATTCTGAACCCCAAGATTGTGAATCTGGACAATAAAACTTGTGAGCTCCCTGGCTCTCAGCTTTTGGTGGCCTGGTAAGTTCATGATTAGATAAAAAGATCCTCATTCTCTTTCTCAAATAACTTCCTTTTCCTAACTTTTCTTGCAGCTTTTTTGTTGAACATATTCAGAGTTCAAAAAAAAATGTTTAAACTTGCTATGAGTCCAACCAAAAACCTCAAAACAGAACAGAGTATTTTTTTATGTCTTCCAGTACTTCACAGATTCTCAAAAAGAAGTAGCTAAAAGTTGGGTCCTTTGATATGCTGAGTCTCCTGCATAAGACAATACTCAATGTCTCCTGGGATCAAGCTGCAAATTCATATGCAGTGTTCGGATGAATGAAACATGAAATAATGAAGACAGACAAAATATTGAAACATTGATCTGTCAAAACATACTTTTTTGAGAAATAGTAACAGCAAAAGTGATGCAAACAGCTCTTGGGCCCACCATTTTCTCTTAGAGAAAGAGAGATCTCAGTCCTTTCTGGAAGAGAGAAGATATCTGGCTGGCCATCCTGAGAGCAGTTCACAGGTTGTTGTTTCAGGCTGCCCTTGGTCATAGGAAAGCTTATTTTAGTGCATCGTACAGGACAATGCTGCATGTAGGAGCATTGTGCTCCACCACGGTAGCATTTAACTTCAGAAAGTAAAAGTACAATCAAAACTTGTAGCTAATTAAAACAATTTAAAATCAGTTACAATTATAAAATATTTGCAGGATAGTTCAAGGTATCTAATAGCATGTAATACCACATCAAGGCATGTCTACTGCACTAGGAAAAGAGTCACTTAGAGAGAGGAGCAGTTGATAAAGAGGCTATTACAAATATATAAGAGCTTGATAGAAAAAACCCTGAGAATGGCACTCCAGTGTCTGAGGAATGATGTGCTGGTGAGGACCTTTGACTGGAGGCTGGCAGATATTATACCCATTTACAAGAAGTCTTGGAGAATCTGTGAAACTAAAGGCTTGTGAGTCTGACCTTGGTGCCAGGGAAGGTCACAGAGGAGGTCATCTTGAGTGCTATCACACAGCACACACAGGACAACCAGTTGACCAGGCGTAGTCAGCACGGGTTTAGGAAAGGCTAGTCCTACAAAACTAGCTTGATCACCTTCTATGACAAGGTGACTCGCTTAATGGGTGAGAGAAAGGCTGTGGACATAGTGTAGTTGGCTTCAGTAAAGCCTTTGACATTCTGCTTGAGAAACTGGCTACCACTGGCCTCGACAGGTGTACACTCTGCTGGGTAAAAACTGGTTGGATAGCCGGGCCTAAAGAGTGGTGACAAATGGAGTTAAAACCAGTTGGAGGCCGGTCACAAGTGGTGTCCCCCAGGGCTCAGTGCTGGGTCCAGTTATGTTCAAGATCTTTATCAATGACCTGCATGAGGGGATTGAATGCACCCTTAGTAACTTCACGGGTGACACTAAGCTGGGAGAAAGTGTCAGTCTGCTAGGGAGGCTGGATGGATGGGCTGAGGCCAGCGAGATGAGGTTCAACAGCGCCAAGTGCAGAGTCCTGCACTTGGGACAAAACAACCCCATGCAGCACTACAGGCTTGGGGAAGAGTGGCTGGAAAGCTGCCTGGCAAAGAAGGACCTAGGGGTATTGTTTGACAGCCAGCAGTGTGTCCGAGTGGCCAAGAAGGCGAGTAGTATCTTGGCTTGTATCAGAAATAGTGTGGCCAGCAGGACCAGGGAAGTGATTGTGCCCCTTTACTCAGCACTGGTGAGGCTGCACCTCAAATACTGTGTTCAGTTTTGGGCCCCTCACTACAAGAAAGACATTGAGGTCCTGAAGTGTGTCCAGAGAAAGGCAATGAACCTGGTGAAGGAGCTGGAGAACAAGTCTTACATAGAGCAGCTGAAAGAACTGGAGTTGTTGAGCCTAGATAAGAGAAGGCTGAGAGGAGATTTCATCACTGCCTACAACTACCTGAAAGGAGGTTGTAGAGTGGTGGGTGTTTCTTCACCCAGGTGATAGGTGATAGGAGGAGAGGGAATGGCCTTAAGCTGTGCCAGAGGAGGTTCAGATTGGACATTAGGAAAAACTTCACGAAAGGTTTATCAAGCACTGGAACAGGCTGCCTGGGGAGGTGGTTGAGTCACAATCCCTGGAGGTATTTAAAAGATGGGTGGATAAAGTGCTTAGGGATATAATGTGTACAGTTGGACTTGATGACCTCAAAGGTATTTTCCAACCTAGGAATTCTATGATTCTGTGATTCTATCATAATATTCCTTGTTTCTACATACTGTGTAGATTACCTATCTACAGAGCAATGTAGCATCCATTCAGTAGAACAGTGGAGTCCCAGAACTTCAAAAAGCTTTGTCCTTTGTGGAACAGGGTCTAGGTCAAGATCTATTCTATTTTTTCTATTCAAGTGTTTTTTCATTTAGTAGTGGATGCAATAGAGGATTTACAATATCAGCATTGGGCATAAACGTGTTCATTGATCCAGATTATGGTTTTTTCAGAACTTCATTTTTAAGACTTTTTAAGAATGCTTTGTGCTGAAATGGAAAATATTCAAAACCATTACATTTACAGAAAGAATATAAGGTGGGATTTTGTGTAAGAGAAATGAATATAAACATTTCTGTTGAAAATGTATTTCTGCTGTGAGATATTGTTTTAAAAAGTGAGAAAAAGATCAAAACATGCTCCTTTAAAATGTAGCTTTTTTGTTTGTTTGTTTGTTTTACAATAAGCCGGAAGATGTTTGGTTCTTATCTACAAGAGTTTTGGTAGGAGCTTAATTTAGTTTCCGTATGCTTTATTCTAAAAGAGCCTTCCCTAAAGATTTAGTTTGCATTACAAAATGACTGAAGAGCAGCTGCTGTTTTCCGTGTTCTAATTTTGTTTCTTAGTTGAGAGAAGCTTGTATTGTACATATGAAAACAATTAGTAGGGAAACTCCAACAGGCAGTCCCATGGGATAGATTTCTGTATCTCTTAGCCAGCTGTGCAACTTATAAAATGTCTACTGTATAAAATGTCTACTGACTGAGACTGCAAAATTGGAACGAAAGGAAACCTCTTTCCAGAAAAGTTTCAGGAAGTGTGTGTGTGTATGAATAATGTGGTTTATTGTAAGTTTTCAAGTATTAGAAAAATATTATTTTTGCTATGATATAAATTGGAAAGCTGAAGCACAGAGAAAACTTCCACAAAACGTCTTTTTTTATGCAGCCCTAAGAGGATTATCCTGAACTTCTAGAAACATATAATACTTACTCTGCTATGTTTAAAAGGTAGTGATTTCTGACTTCCCAAAGCTAACAAAGTTGGAACAAATTCTGCAACTTTGAAGCTATTAAAGCAAATGTAAAAAAAGATCTTTTTTTTTAATATAGGAAAGGTACATGTTGCATTTTGTAAATGGGGTAAATAAATAAAATATTTACATTTTTCAGAGGATGTTTCCACATCATATAATTTATTAATTTCAGGACCAGTTTCTATCTAACTTCCTGATTTATCTCTGCATTGGTATTTTTATTACCATTTGAGATCTGATTACCCACTAGCTACTTTGTTAGTAGTTTGCGTTTAAATTGTATCTGTAAATTTTATTTACTTCTCTGTCACTAACTTAAGGTAATATGCAGAGATAATGTTACTTCTGTGTGGCAGAGGAACAAGAGAAGGTACCTGACTTGCCAAAAGCTACATAGCATGGAAAAGTCCAATCATGATAAAAAGTCAATTTACAGAATATATTTTTCACTTGTTAGCTCTTTTCAGGTTTAGATGTCTAATTTGAGATGCACCTTCTTCACAAACCCAGATACCCACCTCCTGTAAGCCCACTAAACCAGAGGCAAACTGCTTAAAATTTCTGATCCTGAAGTTCCTACTATCAAAAAATAATTTCAAAATAATTTATAATTATTTTATGTCCAAATGTGTTAGTTTTAAAATGGTAATAAAATATTTATTATCTTCAGTCAGCTAGATTTAGGAAATGAAAAATTTCTACATGCAGTTCAAAACAAGCTGAATACAAATTGCTACCAAAAAGTATAAAATGCAAAAATAATATTTCAACCCTTCCTAACTGCATAGGTTTTGGACTATTTTTCTAATACTGCTCTTTTCTACTGCTAATGTTTTCCCACTGAATGCTATTGGTGCCCCATGGGTATGGACCCAAGGCCCTTTGTACTTTGTTGATATGAATGTGTGTAAGATTTGCCATAGACTGTTGGTCAGTCTGACTCTATGAGTCAGACACCTTTATGTATCCTTCTTCAAAAATAAACCAGTTTGTTAAAAGGTCATTCATCAGTAGAATATAACAGCTTCTGCTGTTCTTCTGTGGAGGTTTGTGGCTTTGCAGGTCAGATATCAGCCTCATACAAAATGGAAGTCCTTATATCAAAGCTTAATATTATTAAGGAAGTCCTTAATATCTAATTGCCTTTCTGCTAAGGCCATATCTATCTGTGTGCAATCCTGGATGCTAAAGAAATCATCAACACTGATAAATGAGATCTGGAAGAACCTTGTAATTCTTTGCGTTCGCTTCCAGAAGTAAGTTTCCTATTTTTTTCAACTACTGGAACAGCCAGGCCAAAATAAAGCCTTTCTAGTACAAACTGCAGTCCAGAAAAAATTGTTCAAGGGGAACTGACTTTCTGAATTTCCTAAGGATTAACCATTTTAAGTAATAGTAGGTAATTTGGTTTGACTTCTAAAGAGAGTACCTCCATATATGCCATATGCAGTTTTGAAGAAGTCTTGTTCTAATAATATTAAAAATGCTTTGGTCTACCAGAAGAACATAAGATTATTCAAACAAACTACTTTGTTGCCCCAAGATTACCAGGAAAAACTAATGTGTTCAGTTTTAAGGCTTTCTCTCTATTTTGCAGCTACTGCCAAACACTGTTCAAACGATAAGCTTATAGGGATGACAAGAACAACAGAATAAATGCAATGTGGGTATCTTCAGAGAGGCAAAAGTGCTAACACATAAAAGTTTCTTTGCTTTAGGATGGTGGACTGTTTCCCTCTTGTTTTTTATCTGCTGAAGTTTTCTTCCTTTTACTGTTGTCTTGTTTGGTTGATTGCTCCTATAAGCAACCACAAAAGCTCAGCTGTTATATTTCTTACTGTGCCTAGGAGTCAAATCTTAAATCTCATAAAGCCTTGAGATTCCTATTATCTTTTGTGGTCTGTCTTTTCCTCTGCTTTTTTTTTCTCATAGTGAAAACATCTCTCAACATCTCCACTGCATCTTTGTGCTGAAGTGATGACCGTACCCCAGTTTATCTGGATTTGTGATTGAAACTCTTTTTAGAACTATTTCTGAATTAAATTCCATAAATTCACAAATGTGATTTAATGAAATTTACGAATTCCATAAAGTGTGTGGCAAAACTATGCTAAATCCTTAGTCTTGCCTTTTGCAATGTCCAGAGGCTGGGAGACAAACTCTAAATTTTTGATTTTTTGCACTTCCATTTCCATTTTGACATGCTGTGCCTGGAGGAAGGGTTAAATCTTGTCTCTTACAGTGATACTTAAAAACATTACTTCAGTTATTATTCTATTTGTTACAGTAAATTAAGCATACACTGAAATTGTGCTGTTTAACAAGTAAAGCATTCCAAGTTGGATTTTTTACCTCAATATTTTTTAAAATATGACAGCACAAGAATTACATAAGGTCTTTGCAGCAAAATCACTGAATTCAATACATGACGGCAGTTCATGAGTTTACATTTGAGAAATTACACTCTTATGCAATAAAATGTGAGTCTGGCCTGTGAAGACTGATGTTTAAGTTGCATTTATGCAACTACACAAACTTTTCTCATTTTTATTGTTCTCATCCTTGTCCTTGTGTATTGGGAAATAATTGGTTCTTTGTCTGTTAACTCATAATTGTGAAGAAGAAGGAATATTACTGAATTTGTAGTTTCTGCATGGACCATTATGTCATAAGGCAATTTTTAGTCAAAGAAGAAGGTGTTTAATAAGGTCATGAGACTTACATGAATCCTAGATGGAGCACAGTTTCATTACATTCGTCAGAGGTAGCAAATATGCTATTAGAATGTGATTATAGGTTATTTTAAAGGTTATGTTACTGGTTTTGAATTCATTGCTTGGGGAAGTTAGTATGTAGTATAATCGTAGTGAGTAGATTAAGAGCGAGGCCAATTTCAAATATGTTTTTATTTAACCCAAGCTGATTGCACATCTTAAGGACTGACCTAAAATTCATGTATAGCTGAGTCTTCCATAGACAAACAAAACATTTTCTGAAAATATCATGTAAGAATGATTGGTAACCAGGGACACTTGCAGGTTTTAGGAAGTCCCAGATCTTTCATCTGAGCAATTTTGTTGCATTACACAAATCTTCTTTGTGAATAATGCTGCAAAGAACTAAGTCCATGTGGAGTGTGACAGCAAAAATTAAACATCAAGTGCATCTTTCCGCATGTTTCCAGGAAGTACATCCTGCTGACAGCATCAACAAGCATCATTGTAACTGTTGTACTAGCCATCCAGAGTGATTTGTGAAAGATTTTTTAAAATTAAATTCAGTTAAATATTTATATAACTTGCATAGATTCCTAACAAGGTGAAAATATTCTGTAAGCATTTATAATTTTGGGGGGTTTAATTAATTTTTACAGTAAGTCTCGTTAGAAGGTGTCTGTCAATAAAACTGTAAAACGTTCCTCCTGTCAGTTGTTAAGTGAGACTGCAAATCTATTGCCTGACTTAAAGAGAAATGAAGACACATGTTTAGTATGAGAAATAACTGATTATGGCTGAGGTGATGTTTGTACGATACAGTTATAATTGTGATATGAATGGTGCTAGCCTCAAAATAGCTAGCTAGGTACAATGAACAGGCAAATGAAAAACAATTAATTACAACGCGTTGCATTAGCACATAAAACAATGAACATGAATAACCAATTTATACATGCTTTGATTTAGGCCATGTACCTGCCAAATACTTCAAAACTCAGCAAATTAAATACAATACATTCTGCTTAGTTTCGTGCAACAGAAATTGAACAGTTCAGTTGGTATGTTTGGATTGAATTATAACCTCTTGTAAGTCTTACATGGATATAAGTCTTATAGGAATGCCAGCAGAACACATTGGCATCTTATGTGATTTGACTTGCTAGAAACCACCTTGAGTATTGACTACATACTCAAGGATTTTTCTTACTTGGCCATGATGAACCAGAAAGGACTTCTGCAGACAGCTGAAGCACAACATAAGGAATTCAACTTTGCCAATAGTATTAGAAGAGTGATCTCTGTAGGCTCTCTGAAGAGTTAGTGCCAACAGAGATGCTTTTCTATGCCTTTCCCAGGGGTAGCTAAATGCTGATCTCATCAAATATCTTTTTAAGAAAAGAAAAGAAAAGAAAAACTTGAAAGGTGTGACTTGGGAACTGCTGATTCCCAGGTCAGCTCTCTTTCTGCTAGTAATTACTTCTTCTTTTGTTCTTTTCTATGTATAGCTTTACTGTAAGTGTCTGCGCAGACTTTGAAGGTCGAAGTATTTCAGAGGAGATAGGTAAGAAGTGTTTCATATTCCTATAATTTACTCTCACCCACTCAATGTCACCTGTATTTTTTTCTTTCACCTTGAAAGACAATAGGAGGCAAGAAAATACAGTTAAATATATATATATACACAACAAAAAGATATATATATAACACAAAGGTTTTATTATTCTCTTGAAGGATTTTTGATTCAGTTTAAGCCATTTTCCAAATAAAACCAAGAATGTACCATGTTGGAGAATGAAAGAGATGAAGTCCTGTACATGTATTATCTGTAAATTAAATACGAAGGCTTAAATTACATCTGTTTCATACTTTGGATTAAAAACTAGTGATCATTTAAAGCATGCATTAAAAGCAGACATTTAAAGCATGGATTAGTTTTACTTGGAAGATTCTGTTCAAGCAATTAATTATAATACACAATTAATTGATTAATATTTTTCTTTCCAAGTTAAAAAAATAAATATTTTATTTACTTGTATCCTTTAGTGCTGAAAGGTGAATTGCAATTAGATTCATTGAAACAGAAAGGAGCTGTTAAGAGGACCCTCTTCTTTGATTACCATCAGTCACATCATTACTTCTCCCTTGTGATAGAGAGACAGAAACAGCTTCATTGCCAGGACTTTCTTGTTTATCTCAGAGTAAGTCATTTAAAATACTTTGGACTGTTACCATCATTTGAGTAGTACTAAGGTTTAAAGATGATAATAATAAAAAGGATCCTTTGGAAAAGAAGGATAATTTCCATTGTTCTCAGATCCCAAAACTGCAGAAATATGGGATGAGAAAGGCCTCATTTGGGTATCCAGAACATTCTTCTACCTGGGCAAAACTTCCTATGTAAATATTTGGCTCACCTTTTGTCAATGCAATTACAAAAAAAAGACTTCCTTTGAAGAATTGTGTATGGTTCCTCTGTGTACAAATACACTATTCTCATGCTCTTCTGGAAATTCTGATTAAATACTGCATCTCTTGATACAAAAATGCAAGATTGCTCTCCCTGTAGTATTCACAGTGGAATAATCAAGTATACACGTTAAATGTCATGCAGATTCAGCTTCAAAAGTTATTTTAAAGGGCTGTCACCAGCAATATTGACTTAAAATTCATATATTTAAAAATATTTTTGCAATATTTTAAAATATTTTTTTAAAAATTAAAATTGTAGAACTGAAGTTGTGAAGGAGAAAGGATAATTTGTTACTCACTTCCAGCTGAAGTTACCTCATGCAATTGAAGCAAATTCGAAGGCTTATGCTAAAAATGCAGGGGAAAGTGAAATGGAGGACTCTCAAGCAGTATGTAAGGAAGTATCTAGGTAATAAAAGTGGTGGAGTTTTACCGTTGCTAATCCATATGAATTCTCAGTGATGGAACAAACCAACATTATTACCTCCACATATCGACACATGCCCTCCCTCTGTTCTGAAAGGAAGGAGGGCAGCAGCTGGTAGGAGTTCGTTCTGTGTGTCTCTTTCCGCAGTTTCATTTTAGGCTAATGCTTTTAAAAAATTCTGAGTCTACTTAATTCAGCCAGCATCTTCCCAATGTGGGGCTGTGGAGGCTACGTGTTCTGGGAGTTCCAGTTACTGGTGAGTCATGTTGCTTTCGTGAAGACATTATATAAAGCCAGAATTTGTCCAGTAGCTGTCAAAGAACCATATCTTTACCTTGAAGACTGAAGTCTGCATCTGTGGCCATAGCATACTAATCTGAAATAATTCTATTAAACCATTGGGTTTAATTATGTCATTGTCACTCACAGGATGAAACAGAATTTAGAGATAAATTATCTCCCATCAATGTAAACTTGAATTATAGCTTGGATGAATCCAGTTTTGAAGACAGCTTGACTGTGAAGCCAATACTGAACTATTATCAGAAAAGCTCAGTAACAGAACAGGTATGAATTTTGCATGCCACTTTTTCTATATATAAATGTGAAAGCATTTACAAATCCTGTGTGTGTCATCTACCTTAAAGCAGAATATCATGCCTAGAAATTACACCCCAAGGTTTTAATTGTAAATGTAAATTGAATATAAGTTTAGAACCAGACAGGCCTTTAAAGCATTTCCAGACTTTCTTGTGTTTGTATTTTTGATTGTATTCTGGAATATGTAAGCCACGTTACTGTGGGAAAGGGCATGAAAGATGATATTTTTCAGCTGATGATATAGTTGACAGTCTAAATAGTCTACAACAATACCCACGTGGAAAGGAACTTATAGAAAGGAGAAAGAGATTAATTCACTAGGACAGTGCTAGCAATATTTAAGACATTAAGGTTGTGATGTTTTGTATATTTAGGTCAGTGATATTTAATGAAGTGATTTGGACTTTGGAACATGTACTAACTGTATTATATTTATTCTATTTTACAACAATACAGGCTTACATTCTGGTTGACTGTGGGGAGGACAACTTGTGTATTCCTGACTTGCAGCTTACTGCTATACCGTAAGTTAAATAAAATAAATGGTGCTGTATTTAAGAAAAAACAGATGCTTCTAACTGTTTTAACAGAATTAAATATACAGAACACAGGTCTGTTGTTTGCTATACCTACTCATTCTCACCTGATTTCCAGAATTTATACACCCATTTCATCTAGAAAACCACAAAATTAAGAAATACAGACTTAAAAATGTACCTTTGTAGGACACATTCTGATATTTAATGTTTATCATAGAAAATATTTTTTGCAAGTATTTGTTAGGAGTGATTCAAGTTCTCCGAAGGCTAAGAGATAATACAAATATTTGTTCAAAGGAGATTGCAAAACCTTATTTCAGTATGCCTGTGTCTTTGAGACTGGGACAAAATTCTCCTGAACTCAGTATACAGTGAAGTAAATGAATCTCAGACTAAAAGAATTTTTACAAATGGCAGCATTTCCTCCTTTGGACAGAAAAGTATGCCAAGCAGAACAAGTGGGCAATCTCTGACATTGATCTGACTCTGTGCCATCAAAATCAATACATATCTATGAAAGGAGTGGGCACAGTGCTACTGCAGTCTCAGGACATCTTCTGTCATTGTTCATTTTACAATGGGCATGAGGGGAAAGCTGGGATGCCACCATCTTTGTGCCCTCCAGAAAACAAGGCTGTTGGGACCCCTGTGGCAAGTAATTTCTTACTACCTTCTACTCTGCTTAGAAAGTAGTTAGGCTTTGAAATTTTATACAAGTTTTAACTTATATGGTAGCTGATCTTGACTGTCCATGGTGGTGTTTTCTCTTAACCTTTTTCCTATCCAGGTGCTCGCATACTTTTCTATAGGGTAATTTTTTTTTGGAAGAGATTTTATTCCATGTTCTTAGAATATTTTCCAGAACAGATACTATGAGAGCAAAATGTCCTTCTGCTTTATTCATATGTAAATCATTATTGTTCATGTTTTAACTCTTGACAAGTAGTATTTTCTATACAGAGATAAAGATCCACTAATAATCGGAGAAGAAAACTTTGTCATGCTCATAATAAATCCAAGAAATGATGGGGAAGGAGCCTATGAAGCTGAGCTACATATAAAGATTCCACCTGAAGCAGATTATACTGGGGTTGAACGCAACAACAAGGTAAATGAAAATCAATTGCATAATAAAGCAGAACAAATGAGAACAAGGTTAACCTATAGGCTATACCAGCTGAAAGCAAGTAGAGAGGTGCCTCTCAGGAAAGGAGATTCCATTAACCCTCAGCTATTCTTGCTCACACTGTCCAGCATAGAGATAAGACATGTCACCTGAAGATGGGAAGGTCAGGACCATTCTTTTCTTGCTATTAACTGGGTTTCACAAATGCTGTCATGTTTCTCCTAGAGCTAAAGGTATTCACAGAATTCAGATTTTGAACCAGTAACCCTATCAGCAGCAGGGAGGGATTGATAATGCAGAGCCCCCTGAGTGCTTCTAGCTTTGGATCCTGTGGTACCAGCTCTCTGTCGGAGTTAATGGGCACTGCTGAACCCCAGACTCCTGGACACTGTCTTGTGCTTCCAGCTCACTAGTGTTTTATCATTGTTAAGAGTTTCCCAGTCTCTGATATTCTGAATAGTTGAACATTAACTGCAGCATAAACTTGACAAAGTTGATTTCCTTTGTTTTCAATTATTTTATCTTATGGATGTGCCAAAAAATGCAGTTGCAATGTAAAATGTGCCAGTGTTCACAGAAGGACTAACATTGACTGAAGTCCTGCTGGGCTGTACAAAACTTCTAGTGTTTCCTTTTTGGGTCTATTTGTTTTTTAAGAGCAAAGATGAAACACTATCCTGCAAACAAGCAGAGTGTCCATGTATTCTCTGTTGGACACCAACTCAGAATCACCTCCTCTGCACATAAATCTCACAAGCTGTTGCAACATGAGCTTTTTTTTTTTTCTGTCAGTGCCTGGAATGTCCAGGAGGGCCTCAAGTGTGAGAGTGGGAGAAAGCAAGTTAATTTCCTTTCTACAGGCAAATGTTTTTGAGGAAGTTTAAAGTAATTTACAAGGTATTTCCTTATTCTCTTTCTGTCAGTGTCTTCATTACTGGGCTTTAACCCACTTTGGAAAAAATTGCAGGAATTAATGATGTCACTGAAGATGAGAATATGGAAAATCTCTGCAACCTCACTTCTCAGAAGCATATCTTTGTACACTAAACATATAAATGAAGACACCATCCTCTTTTGATTGTCTTTGTCTTTTATTCTCTTAGCATAGCCTCCTATTTTTCAGACTGATGAACAAAACTCAATTTTCTTTAATATACTCAGATTGTTATAGTCTTCCTTTGTTTCTCTTTAGGAATCTTTGGCTGTTATTTTGGCCATTACTAAGGTTGTCACTTATTCCAAAACCTACAGAATATAATAGCACATATCTGTTATTTGGACTGGACAGAAATCACTCAGAGCTTTTAATTATTTTAGAAAAAAAATGAATTTTATAGTGCCAGCAGGGTAAACTCACAGGGAAAAGAAGGAAAAAAGAGGTGGGAGATTCTGGTGCTTTGGAAGAATAAGGAAAATTCTAATGAGTTGGGAAGGAGAGTTCTTATGTCCTTTTTCTTTTCAAAATAATTCCTTAAAAGCCTAGGAAATATAATGCAACATTTTAATTTTCAGATTTTGTGGAAGATAAAATACATTTTTGACAAGTCCAGTTCTGAATACTTCTGAATTTATAGAAAAATTGCAGTCATTTGCACACAGTTACATAGTTCACTACAACATATAATTTATTTCATATTCTCTTACTTTTCATTCTTATCCATTCAAAGAGATATCATTATGGTCTTTCTGAGAAGGATCAAACCATTCTTAGCATCTTTCCTTCCACACTGCAGGTACAGTTTTCACAAGAATTGCATATGGTACTAAAAGCAAGTTTAGTCTTTCTGTTCTTTTTAAACTGTACGGTTTTTAGAACTCTGGTGTTCATAATATTACGTTTCCATTAGATAAACTAAAAAACTCACTTCTAAGTGTATTTGGAAAAGAAAATCATATGGCAATTTTCTCCAAAAAAGACAAGGCTAAAACTTGCTAGCATTTAACTGCTGGTAAAGGATGACTTTTGTATGTACTCAGTTGTTTTTCTGTACTGTCCTATTTCACCTAAAGTGCTGTGAACATGACAAAGAAGAACATAAAACTTTTGAATTTAAAAAGACAATTTAGAATGGGAAATACATTTTTAAACTCGGACATTCTTTTATATTCTTCTTGTTCTGTTTTCTAATTTAAGTCATTCCATCTAAATGTACAAATTTGACCACTCAAAACAACAATTAGCAGTTTTTTCCTTTTTTTTTTTTCCCCAGAGTTGTCATAATCCTAGGTATCAGAGGTTCACGTGTTGCCAGGATGACCAAGTTCTCAGGGGTCATGGTATCATATAAATGAGTATAAATTAATGAGGAACTCGATTAATTCAACCTATAGGGCTTCTTATTAAGAGAAAGAAGGCAATCTGAACCTCTTGAAAAGAGGAGAGGATAAATTATCACAGTACTAAACAGTAGGCACTGAGGTATATGAAAAAAGGTCTCAGTTTGTGGATATTTTGAAGCATGAACCATAGGTATAAATGAATATTTTGCTGTCAGTTGCAGTAGAATCAGGATTTCACTTCTTATTTTTGTGTTTGCACTGCACTCTGCCAATGGGATATCTGTGAGTGCTCCTGAAATGTACTTAATGTAATACAGAGTAATTTCAGAAGACAGGCCAATTTGTGGTTGACCCTGTTGCAACTGTGCTCTTAAAGCTCTGCATCTAAGGATTTCCTTGACTGTTTGATGTATCAGTGTTTACACACCTCTGTGCAGCTGTTTCTCTCCAGACTGTGCAATTCCTTGCAATAAGATAGAGATAATATTCACCTCAGAGCAGAGGTAGACAAAAGGTACAAAACAGGTAGACAGAGTAGAATAAATGAAATGTAATGAGCTGAATAAATCACTTGATAAATTTCTAATGGAACTGAATAGTCATTAGAATCAAATAATTCTATCACGATGCCATAATTTCAGAAGTAACTCTACTCATAGAGGATATTGGCCTACTTCATTATAAGGCCTCTCTGGATTTAGTCTGTCTAATAGAGAAACAAACTTATCCCTTAAATGCTTCCTGTCCAATCTGGTACAATTTATTGGATTATTCTGTATCATTTGAATTAAACTCAGAAATTGTTAAAGTCAACAACTTCACTGAAAATTCACTTGCCATCTACCTCTTCATTTCAACCTTGTGGAATACAATTTTTGACCAATCTCAGTTGTCATTGTCTTGTTATCTCAGGCTGGATTCCGTAGCATAGTGTGCATAGACTGTGCAACCATACCAAAAGAGTAGCACTTTGCAGAGATGTGCATGATCATAAGCAACTAGAGGGCCAAGTGAATGTATGTGATCTCACAGTTTGAAGTCAATGATGTGATTTTGAATTTTCAGTGATTCTTGCACATACTAATACTTCCTTCAGTCAAAAGCTGATTAATGAAATACAGTTACTTACATTGAAATCTAATGTGTTATTCATAAGTTGTATTGTTGTGGAAACACTCAAAAGTTCCAGAGACCAGGTAAATGAGCAAATTACCACAGTTTTACTAGTTACTGGGAACCCATTGGCTTGTAATAACTGCCCTTATGCAGTAGGTGTAGAGTTGCTGGAATTAACTGATGTGAAAAAAGTATAACTGCGTTATATTGCCTCACATTTCCATGGCCAGCAGTAGATTCAGAGACAGTACATACTTGCTGTATGGTACGTTCTTTCAGTACAATAGTATGATTGTCTGTTTGGACCCCAAACTATTCCCTGAGTACTGTGCACTAATCCTTTGCCTCATGAAAGAGTTCTCCATACTGAACAGCTTAATCCTGCTATTGTAGCAATGGCTGGAACCAACATTTCACATGGAATAATTAGTAGAAGTAAATCAGGCAGATACAAAGCCCTAGTAGGTATTTGCTCCACACCAAAAACATTATGTATTTTGGCATAACGGTCTCCGCTTGGACTGGGATCTGTAGAGTTGTTGAAGATCACAACCAGATTTATATTGCAATGAATAAGCTCTTATCCAACATGCCTTTCAAACTGAAAAACTAAAGCATGACACTCTTTTAAAAAAGGAAAAAGACCTGAAATCTTAAGGTCTTACCAGAAAACTCTTAGAATAAGTACATGATGGATTAAATGTGATTTGAGCTTTGTGAGGACAAATATTAGTTCTTCGTACATCAGCTAGATGAGAAGCTAGATTCTAGCACTGGGTACCTAATCCATTGACTTTTCCTCATAAAATATGATTGGAAGGTGTTGATCATGGAAGGAGAGGAGGTGTTTTAGTCTGCAGCCTATTATGCTTAACTATTCTGGCATCAGTTGGTAATTCATCACTAAGACCACCAGAAAGAGTTTCAAGTTCGTAGGCAGCCTGGATTACTTAAAGCATCCAATTATTTTCTAGTTAAAATGCAACCTGGGAGCACATGTGTTAATTGCTGGGGGGTTGCTTCTGCTCAAGACTGTCAAAAAGACCACATGTTGCTGTAAAAATTTAAATTGCTACCAGTGGCAGGTAGAAGGGTTTTGTGGCAAAACCTTCCGCCTGGCTGAGTTACATGTGAACTCAATGATACTGACAATTCTAGGTGTGTAAGTCTCTGCTTTTGCTTGTTTCCTCCCTGGTTTTAATTTTCCTGTTTTGTACTTAATCACCTCAAAAAGATGATCAGTGACAAAACAAAGGCAATAAATCTCAGTATTAAAGAAATTCTACCACAGCTGACCCTTTGTCACATCTTAATGCTGCACAAATTAGCTTTTGTGATGCTGGTCATACAAATTTGTGCCATTAATCATTTTCAGTCTAAGAGCATGGCCTCCAAATTGGAGAAAACCTACTCATAAAACTCCCCTACTTGCATTTGAGGAACAAAAGATGTGTGATAATGGCTTATTTACTCTGTGCTGGTCTATAAAAGAGCATCAATGAAGAAACTACCAAATATCAATTATGATGAATTATAAGTTTAGTTATAATTATCAATCATAAGTTTAGTTCCTAACACTTAGACCTCAATTTCAACTCCCTCCCAAAACAAAATCAAAACAATAAACCCACACATCAAGCTAAAATGAACAGTTTTCCAGACAAGTTTGTTTTCGACTGCATTAACACCCTCTCTTCTCCCACGTGTTGTTTCTCACCTCTAATTAACCAGCAGGAAAGAGTATAAAAAATCCCCCACTCCCAACCCTGGAGAGGCTTGGAAGGGCTATTAGTTCACTGGATATGCTGTGTAACAAACTTTATTTCCTCCTAGCAAATTGTAAAAGTGTCAGTATACAAAGAGGTGTGTGCTGAGGGGATATTTCACCTGGGCTCTTCTTATGACATGCCCTATCTTTTCTTTTAATCTCAGGAAATTATCAGGTCAGTGTGCCCAAGCTGGCTTTTACAGATAGGAATTAATTGGTTGTCAGTGGTCTGGAGACTTCCCGGTTCTGTTTATATAAAGAACATGACCTTGCATGTATTGCTTAATCTGTGAGAATCACAAATTAAAGGAAAAGTAGTAGGAGTGCCTCATAGCAACAACTAGCTGCATCATGCTTTTACAAAGCTAGTTTATCTCTACCCATTTATGGAAGCATTTTCTTTTCTTGAATATGCCAGAGAGGAAAACAGGAAAAAAAACCAAACAACAAATGTTTTGTTGCTCTATCTTACTTTCTTTCTTCTCTGCTTCCACTATTCTGTAGGTGTTCCTGCTTTTATAAAGTCTACTTTGTTTACAGATGATAATACCTAGTAACAAGGGTTAAAAAAACCCAACAAAACACAACAAAAATATAGGATACATCCTAAATTAAGAGTTTCTGTGAGTGTATCCTCAAAGCTCTTGAACAAAACTACTTGAAAAATGTCAGGTACAAACAGGTGTTTGAAAGAATAGTTGCTTGAAAAACAGTTAGAATTTTACTTATTGCTATAAACAACAATAACTTTAATTGCTGATAATGTGAAAATTTATCTGTTCTTGCTAAATTATAAACACAGGTAATGGTTTGTGTTTTTACAGAAGTATTTAATGATCTAAGTACTTTACGATAAGTTGGAAAATAATGTTCTAGACCTGGTCTGTGATAAAGTTTTGCCAGTGCCAGAAATTCACTATAGAGACTTCTAGTGATGGATAATAACTATTGCAATTCATACGAAGCGTATTCTCCTCACTCAGTTTTGCCTACTCTTTTTTCTTTTCCTCTGTTGAGTCATTATGATGATAAGAATGATTCATAGCAACAAAGCAGTATGTTAAAACTGGAAATAGAGTGATCTCATCATGACTGTTAAGATACTGGGAAACTTTCCTGTTTGTTTTTCCCTGGCATCAATTTTCCTCCCTTGTCTGACAATAAGCAATTAAATGTTTTTATAGCACACTGAGCAGGTGTCTGAAATCAAAAGAAATGTCACAGTCAGAAAGGCATCACCTTCCCAACTGGATACATTTCATTGTGATCTCTGACCTCCATACCGGTGTCCTTTTGTTACAGGCACTGCGTGTTTTGAGCTGTGATTACAAGATGGAAAATGAAACTAGAATGGTGGTTTGTGATCTTGGGAACCCCATGCTGGCTGGTGCAAACGTAAGGGAAAACCAAATGCATTTACTGATTTTTATCTACACTAATTGAATTTTAAAGGAGGGCAAATGGAAATCTACTCAAATAGGAAAATGTGTCCCAGTAAGCTACGTTTACTTGGACAGGAAATTGTTGGTGTAATAAGAGGTAGAACTATGCATGTGAAGAACTAACAATTTGTTGTTCTAAAAGATTAATTATGCTAGAGCCTATGCTTTATTTCACTTACTGTAAAGAAGTGACTCCATTTAAGTCACAGAAGTTGCAGTAGTATAATGAGAAGAGAATCCCAATCCATAATGTCATCTCTTTTTTTTCTCCCTTTCACTATTGTTTATACTGAAGAAATGTAAAGTAAATTACAGCTTCTTTGGCCTGATTGTTACCTTGAGTGTATAAGAATTCTCTTATACATTTATATCATTATTTATATTTATGAAAATGTGGTTGGAATCAAGTTTTTGTTCAGGTTATTAATGTAATTCTAAACATTTTCCTAAGACAGCTACTCATAAATCATACTGCACAATAGATGGAACATTAGTAGCCTTGTTTTTAGACAAATCAGAATTGAATAATGACTGGCAATGGACAGCAGTTAAGGATTAAAGTTAGGTCTGAAGATAAAAAATGTGCTTCGCATTCCGCAGTTGTTGTCACTTGACCCTATTTCATGACAAAACAGTTCAGGGCAATCCCAGGACTGTTGAGTCCTGGAATGTTTGGCCATGGTTGCTCTTGCAGAGGAATTCTAGTGCGCTTGTAAACTTATAAATGCTATGAATGTTTAACTGAACAGAAATAATCCAGGCTTTTATACCTAGATAAAAGCTATCCTAATAAAAATGAAGCAGTGAACAGCAGGAACATCTATAAGGAATAAAAAATAGCTTTTAAAAGAAAAGTACCACTGTTTGCATTTCATATTGGACCTGGGGCTTTACAAAGAAACCAAAGGAAATCTCCTTAGTATTTTCAAAATCCCTACTAAGTTAAGGTTTGTCCCATGGAAGATCAATATTTCACTCTTCAGACTTTTCTATAGAGAAGTGTTTTCCTGGCCTCTTATGATCTTGAAGCAGTTCCTGTCTGCCCCTTGATAAAAGAACCAAGTGGGTCATATAATAGGAAACTGGGACTAGAATAAGCTTGTTTGGATCATAGAGTTACCTTCAGATCAGTTATAGAGCTTTTGAAAGTGCACGTGAGACCATGCATCTCATTCATTCATCTGCTTTCATGGTAACGAGCAGAACCAGAGAGACTTTGTGGGATTGCAAGGACTGGAAGCCATTGAAAAGTGAACTCAGGTGATGGGCATGCCGGGAGCAAGAACCTGCCTGTTAGGGATTGTTTTCTATAGAACTACTGTGAACTAGAAGTCTGAAGGGGGCACTGTAAACTTTATCTGGGAAGGACATAAAGGAGAGGGCTAAAAGATTTTGTATTTTTTATTTTTATTCTACTAAATGAAGTTCCTAAAAAGTAAGAGGAATTGAAAACATTTCTGAGGTATTAAGTTTTAGCAACAAGATGACTGGAGGGAATGATGGGCTGAAGCACTAGATAAATTGCAAGTCAAGGCTGATAATTTCTTGTACCAGAAAACCGACAAATTTACGTATCTACTTAATGGTTTCCTGGCTACTGTCATGGCAGAAGCAAATTCTCAAGAGACAGACAGAAGTGCACAAGAATCTTGTGGATGATTGGGCTACACTGGGCTACATCCTTGAACCTAAGTGCTAGCAGAGTGAAGACCTTCAGGAATGCTATTTGGTGGCCACTATAGCAGTACTATTCTCACTTATCTCCTTATGAATTCTCACAGCATCCTGTTTTTATTGAGGATCAACCCTAGAGCTGCTATAAATGTACTGTTACCAAATATCCCTAAGCAAGATACGTCATAAAGAGACACTTAGAAGCAGCAGAATGAAACAGCAAGGGTCATAACATGTTTAAGGATATTCTGGCTTATAACAAGAGAATACAACCCTTGAAAATTAAGGCATATGAAGACGGAGCATTACAAAGACAGATGGCCAAAGTGTTTGATTATAGTGAGTGAAAGCTTGAAGCTTAACTTTATCTTTGAAACCAGCACTCCTGGAAGCTTAGCAAAGGTGAAAGGACTTGAGCTTTTTCAGTCGAGATGTATTTATAATGGCAAATGTACTTCCAAAAGCAAAATACCAGCCCTTTGTACAAATTGCATAAATCACGAAAGGTTGCTCTGATCCATTTCCAGTTTTGCAAAACAATTCTGCTTTGGCAGGAGATCAGTTATTCTCAAAATATTCAGTCAAAAAGGCACTCTTTGTGTAAGTTGTGAGGGAATGGGAAGGGAGGGTTAGGTCAAAATCAAACATTCCGAAAACTCTTAACTATTGAGTCACTGTAATGACTTTTCAACACTCTGAAATCCAAGAATTCTTGAAGTATTTAAGATCAACTTCTGAGTATGAGGGTTATGTCAGGATTCTGTGATAAAACCCATGGGAATTTACTGCAGCCCTACAGAGCTGTCTGATGTTTCATAGCCTCAAAATGTGTTATTGTCATCAAATTGACATATCTCTAACTTTTTGAAAATCTGTGACCTTAAAATAATTTACTGACCATAAAAATTACTTAAACTTTTCAGTAACATCTTTGTTACCAAAGGTAAAAAAGAAGATTAAAAGAAATGGGAAGGAAAATCACTATATGATAAGGCTTATATGCAAACTAAATGCCTGTGATACCATCTCACTGGCAAGGAGTTCTCAAAGTGCTTATTTATGACAGTGAAATGGATCAGACTGACAGCCTTCCTATTGCCTATTCAGTGGCCTTAGGAGTGGAGACGTAGATTTTGTTATAAATTCTTGTAGAACAATGTGGAAGTTCACAAAAATTAATAAAAATAAAGTTAGAAGACTGGGATGCTTAGGTCATGCCTGTTTCTGGGTATGTACCAAATTGATTCTTCAAGAGAACAGAGGATTTCTCTTTCATATGCACTGTAAGGCTTAAAAAAAAGCTAGCATTCTGTCTCCCAGGGTACACCTAGGTCCTATCAAACAGGCTAAAGCACTTGGAAAACTTGAAATAATATTAAACTATTTTGACAAAATGAATGTCTTTCCAAAATAAGGAGGTTGAGTAGTTGCTGAATTACAGACTCAAGCAAATTCAACTCCTTTGGCCACAGTGGGTTTTCATCAAGGGCCCTGTCATTAGTAGCAGTGTCAAGGGCTACTTGACATTAACTAAGTCATACAACCATACAAAGGCAACATCTGCAGCTTATTAGACTCCTACAGTAGGAGTGTGTTGTGGTATTAAATAAGGGATTAATGTTCAGCAGTATAATAGATCATGTTCACCTCTGCTCTGTTTGTGAAAATTTGGTTCATCAAATGTTTTTTTCTCCTATAAGTGGAAACAAATTTATATGGACTGATTAGTAAAAGCAGTAACTTAAATGCTGAATTAAATATTTGGAAATTTTTGTCTCAGATTGAAAAGAATTGTTGTATTTTTAAAGATTAATGAAATATCAATACAATTGTTAAAATCATCTTGAAAAATGGTCTTAAAAATTTACATTTCTATTCCAAGCTACCTGTTCAGCTTCTGTTTAATATAAAAGCATTCTCTTTTGAGCTTAAAGATTTTGCTTCCAAAGAGAGATTAGCTAGAACTATGACATTAAAATGGTCAGAATTCATAGACCTGAACTTGACATTTCTTTTATGATCACAATGTTGCTTCAGCATAGGGCATCTAAAAGAAATAATTGGAACCTATTAGCTAAATTTTGTTCTGGAGGCAGATTAAGATTCAGTGGTGTACTATTGCAAGTGAGGAAAGAAGGAGAATTGGATGAAAATTTTAAAAAATAAAGCTTGGGGGAAAGGAATTGTTTAAACATTTGAAGTGATATCCACAGAGGAAAATGTCTCCTCTTCAGTGGTGTTGAATCTGTGTCCTAAACACAAAACACTACATTGTTGTGTCCTGTCCTGTTGCTGACAGTGCTACTCAGGTATGTTAAGGAAAGCAGGCCAAGCAGATAGATCTTTTTCTTTCTTTTCTCATGTCCCCCAATCTAGTCAGACATTGGCAGAGATGAAGTAATTATGTTCTCATTTGCTAATGCCATTTGATGAATTTCTCAGGAAGACTGTTTATCCACATGAAGAATATGGCTATATGTAACCATCTTTTTCTAAAAAATGAAAGCATGCAGGTGATCTGGCAGGAAATTGTACAATGAGGCAATAAGAGATGTGAGGGGGTAAAGTTGTATAAGATTATAGAGTGTAGTCTTCGCTGTCAATCTCAATACAAAATGCATGCTTCAAAATTTACCAGGTTTATAACACATGCAGTTGAAATGGGGCAATTAAACACATTATTTTAAACATTGCATTACAAATTTATTAATTAACATAGAGGGCAGGTGGCATCTCCCCCTGCTTCCCTGTCACTTACATACTGGGCCTCCAACAAGGGTGGTACAGAGAACCCACCATATGCTATTGTACATTCCTTCTGCAATTAGCCCTGCAATTCCATTCTCTCTTCTAAACTAACTTGTTCTGCTTTACTCTATTCCCTTCTTGCAAAGCAAATGGAAATTATCAGAGGGAGGAATCAAGGTCTGCATAAACACCAGGGAGCACCAGCGGAAGCCCTTATCTCCTTCACTGTTGAGAACTGTGTGTTTTAGCCTCTAACTTCTGTGGTCACACACTGCAAGTTGTGACAAACTGAACTGTAAATATAAGTTTGAAGTTATATTCCTCTTAACTGAACTGCAATGAAAAAGCTCAAACCAAATCAAACTAGAACATCATGCTTCTGCTAATTTAACCTCTAGAAATAAAACAGGTGATCAGTTGCCTTCATGACACCTAAAACATTTAGCTCATATGTCACAGTTAGAAAGACATCAGGAGGAGCAGGAAGCCCTGGAGACCTGGACAAAGGTGTGCATGGATGGAGGCAGGAATGAGAGGTGCCAGACAAATATTACTTTCTTTTGGCTTGGCAAAGTAAAGCAGAGACTGTCTGAATGAAGAAAGCCTTACAGCTGCGTTCTTGGGAATAGTCTTCTCTGTTCCTCTTGATCTTCTGTCCAGCCAAGTTTTCCATCTAATGATACAGACAGGCTGGGTGGGATTTTTTTTCCTGAAAAAATTAGATGACGTTATTTCATACTAATTTTAAAAAGCAACAGTGCCCTATACAATCTGTAAAATACAATGTTGAACCAGACTGTTTCTTGATATGGAGAGATCAACCTTTTTCATAACTTGTTGTTTTGGTTTTTTCTCAGTTCTCTACAGGTATTCGATTTTCAGTTCAGCACTTTGAAAATGCGGATTTCAGCATAAATTTTGAACTGCAAATAAAAAGGTTAGAAGTTTTATAGTTGTTTAAATTCCAAATACCTATTCATATCTGAAGTTTAATATATAAGAAGGTCAGTCTAACTCTTCAGTGCCAGTAGTTATTTCACAGGCTTTCCTATGGTAGCTTTGCTCAGGAGGATCTGTGGAGTTAAATCTTGTTAGCTTTTAGGAAAATCCATCTTTGATTTATCCTGAGGATTTTATTTTCTTAAATTCAGGTTAACTTATTTTGGTCAGTGGTCCAATGATCTACACATTTGCCAAATTTACACTTCATTTTACACTTCAGAATTACTGAACGGTGATCACTTTGTAACAAAGTTTTGTATTTAAAGACATGTCATTCCCTGGAAAAAAAAATAGCATGCCACTTCTTCATGACAATTTAGAAAATAGAAGTAGAGCAGTTAAAAATCTGTTTAACTATTTTACTGGCATGAAGAGATACAACTATTTCAGTTTGATGCAGGTGAACCCTTGTAATTTTTCCATTAGTTTCCTGCACATTTTTAGGGCTGCAATATTACTGCTGGAGAATGCTCTGTTTTAAGCTGAGCAGGACTTCCACTACAGGGACAAAAACCACAGAGCAATCTGGGTTAGAAGAACAGCAAGAACAAACCTGAGACTTTTTCAGTAAGTGGCAGGGCTTCTGCTCCATCTGTCCTCATCAAATACACACTGGATTCCCTAATGGGGCCTTCCCTGCCCTTCCCCCCCAACTTAATTGCTGATGTCTGGCCTTTAATCAGTGCCTTGATCATGTTCACCATGGTAAACAACTGAGACATTTAAAATGTTCAAGTCGTGTTTCCAGAATTTAACCCTTGAAGGAAAGGGTATGCAGAAACTCATGAAAGACACGGCAATGCTGCAGAAGACAATGAGGTGCCTGATCAGATCTCAGCACAGTCGCAGTGGTCTGGCTGGCAAGCTGGAGTCTGTGCAGACCTGAGCACAGGCTCCTGCAGAGATATAACGTCCAGCTTGTCCATACCACTGTTGACTGTCAGGTTATTAATGCAAGCAATGCATTCTGAAATGGGGGTCAGTGGCTTTCATCACTACTCTTTCATGCTGTGAAACTGAGAACTTTCAGAGCTTTTTGGACAGCTAAATCTTTCTAGGTAGTAAGAATTGAGGGTAGGTAACTTTCATAGAAAAAGTGACAAGGCTTTACTGAAGAATAACTCTGATCTTCAGGAGATAGCAACATCTCATGCTTCCTCCATGGGTGTGACTCACTGAAATGTAAAAGGAGGAGATCTGTTTGGCTGCCAAAAAGAACAGTTTCCACAAACTGGTATCAAAATGCTGACTATCATCCAGCCACTTAAAAAAAAAAACAACTTCTTGATAGGCAATGTATCCTACATCTAAAACTCCCTGCTTTCTACATTCCTTCTCAACCAGCACTACAGTTTGCACATTCCTGTGTTCTTAGTGAAGAGGTGAAATGATTTTAAGAGAAAAAGGAAACAGAAATTCATAAGGCAGAAAGAGAAAATCACCTAAATGTAAGGAAAGGGAAGCAGAGAATGTGTCTGAATTTATGTCCTAGTCCGAGTTATTTAAAAAAAACAACAACAGAACCTTTCATTTACTCCAAAACGTAAAGCAGAAAATAAATATTTTTATTTGCAAGACCAAAGTTCATTACTTATAGGAAATAAGCAAGTGGCTAAATAGTGTCTTGAATCTGATTCCTTTTCTGATGTGGATTTTGCTAGGCAATTGCTAGCCTTTAGAGAGAGAGAGATCCTGGCACTTTGATTTAAACTATTTTCTTTTCCATGAAATACCATAAAGCACAGACAAGATTTGAGTACCAAATATACATGATCAAAATCTGTATTTTAACTCTATGGAAAGTAGTAGTTGGGGAGCAACTTATTCTAACAAATTAGTGGTGTAGTCATTTTTATACCTTAAACAATTTTTGTACTTCTGTACTCAAAGCAATTGCTATAGATGATTACGTCAAATGTTCAAATGATGTTTGAGGGGAATCTGCATTAGTTTACAAACAAATTAGAGCTGCTCCTAATTTTAGCAATCTGTAACCAGAAAGCTTGGATCAAAGCAGTATTGCCCTTTACTCCTCAGGAGTCAGTTGCTGGGAATGCTGGCCACCCTTGAATGTTTCCATTTGACTGATGCTACCCAGATGTGATAACAGTTAGCAGTGACAGCCACAGAAATTTAGTTTTCATGAAGCAAAGAAGTGCTTCCACACTGGCTTGAAAAATACCTCCAAATTTTGTATCATTAATCCTATGATTATTCAGTTCTGAGTCTGTAATAATTTATTTTCACTATCTTCATGTATTTGATACTGCAAACCTTTCTTTACGTGAATGTAAAGAAAGGGGCTGGAGAACAAATCTTATGAGGAGCGACTGGGAGAGCTGGGGTTGTTTAGCCTGGAGAAGAGGAGGCTGAGGGGAGACCTTATTACTCTCTACAACTACCTGAAGGGAGGTTGTGGAGAGGAGGGTGCTGGCCTCTTCTCCCAAGTGACAGGGGACATGACGAGAGGGAATGGCCTCAAGCTCCGCCAGGGGAGATTTAGGCTTGAGATTAGGAAAAAGTTCTTCACGGAGAGGATGGTTAGGCATTGGAACGGTCTGCCAAGGGAGGTGGTTGAGTCGCCGTCCCTGGAGGTGTTTAAGGTTAGGGTGGATGAGGTACTTAGGAGCACGATTTAGGGATTGGTGGGAATGGTTGGACTCGACGACCCAGTGGGTCTCTTCCAACCTGGTTATTCTGTGATTCTGTGATGTATGATAGTCATAGGAATGGTCATTTGCATTAAGAGAAACTGCCTTTGCTGCTAAGGATTTGCAACAAGCAAGGGCAATAAAACAAGCAAGATCACTAGGCTTTAAACATAAGTATCTGTTTTCAATGGGATTAAGAGTGTAAATGCTTTCTAAATAGGGTAGGGGAGAAAATAAGAAAGGTAAACAAACAGTTTATTTTTGTTATTTTTCTTCTGAGGTTCTGCCATGTACAAATCACAAGTTTGGAGAGTCATAAAAGCAAATTTTATTATAACAAAGCCTATCTTGTTCATTAATGCTGCCTTTCTCCATGAATAAAACACTCTTGTATTCTATTAAGATACTCCTATCTATCCATATAGATAGCAAAGTTGAACAAGGGATTTTACATGATATTCTGAGCTAAATAAATTCCTGTCATATTCACACATAGTTTTCTTTAAAGGAAGTTTGAGTTTATTTTATTACTAAACGTGTGATGAGGTGAAAAATATCAAACTTAAATACAAATGTCCCGCAAGACTGAAGACTGGCAATAGCAAGCCCATGCTGTAACGTATCCAATGTCATCACTTTCTGATTGTAGTCCTTGTGGTATTCAGTGTTATACCTGTAACAATCTCATGTTCTGCTAAATAACCTTTTTTAACACTTGTACATATCTTCTCCAGTTCTAACAAGATTAATCCCACAAGTAATTTAGTAAACCTCCGTATCAACATCAGTGCTCTGGCTCAAGTACAGATCAGAGGGTAAGTGGCTGACCATTTTAATTCATAATGATAACTATTTTTTGTATTGACTCTTTCCACATATAATAATCTTGTGAATCTTTTGACATATTAATATTCCAAACTCCTTATCCACCAAGAGCTTCTGAGAATTCCCAAGCATTCTCACCCGTGAAAGCTTTGCAGGATGGAGCTGCTAAGGACTCACCAGGTCATGTAGGGTAGAACTGCTCACATGGATTCTGGTAAACTTACTGATTGCCTGTGTAAATGTAGCATACTGTAGAATTTCTTATTGTAGTAACACCAATCAGAGCCAATATTTTATTTGGGTATTCAAATCATGTATGGATGTTACTAGTACAAAATGCCTGGTCATATGTGTAGGTCTTTTTGTGCAACCACCTAGACACTTAATTCTGAATACCAACGCAGAAGCTGCTGCTTTTATGACTGTAATGATGAAACACCTTATGGCAACACATGTACTAATAGAAAGCAGACTGAGGCCTTTGGAGAAAAGATGTGTGAGGAATGAGCTATGACAAGAAGTCAAACAGCTACTACTGTAGGATTCTTATATTCCTGTCTGAAGCAGGTGCCTGTCCACTGACACGAGGATAGCAAAGCTAAGGAAGCACAGGATAAGAGGATATGATCAAAGATAAGTAGTGAATGGTCATCCAGGGGAATGCTCTGGGTAGGAAGAGAGGTGAAAAATACAAAAAGAGGGGGAAGGTAACACAAAAAGAAGCGGAGGCTGAGAATTAAGAAAGGGTTTAGTTGAAGGGCTGCAGAGGTGTGAGAAAATGTTGAGAGACAGCAACTATTAGATGTAGGTGTAGGTGGACACTCAGGTTGAGGACTGGCTGTTAGTGTGTCAATGAAATGTTTAGGGATTCACACGGGGGACTTTTTGTGGCATAGTGTGTTCTTTTTAATGAAAAGTTCTTTAATAGGTAGGTAGATAGACACCAAAAATATAACCAAAACTTCCTCAGTTCTTAAAAAGATTGTGTCCACAAGTGGAAAAATGGCTTGAATTGTTGCCTTCAATGCTAAGAAATACATCATTAAATACAGAGGAATTACTTGAATGACTTCCACTTTGGCAGAACAAACATCAAAATGCTATGGCTTTTCTTTAAGCTAAAAATTCTGGAAACCAGCAAAACTGTGTGAGAGCTGACCCTTGTAAAGTAAGGGTAATACCATTTAAGCACCAAGAACCACTTTCAGTACTAGCAGATGACAGATGTCAAATATTACATCACTGTATTCTTCATTTATGTTTGTTTTACTTGTTGCAAGTTGCGTAACTGTTTAGTGGCTTAACTGCCACTTCATTTGCAAAGCAGATATAAAGCTGGCGCCCTATTTCAGGCTCTGGCCCTCCATTTAGTTTCTTGCTACACCAACTTCAATTATGACTCAATAGAAGTCATTTGCCCTATTTATATCTCAGTTTCTCACCTGTAAAATGCAATAGACTACTTTGCAAGGTTTTTTAAAGGAATAACAAAGGTTATAATGAATTGGCAGTCAGAGCAGTTAAATAAACATCTAAAAATGTTTTGCAAGGGAGGAAGATGCATAGCACTGAACTTCTATGGGTTTTAAATGGAAATGAGAAAATACAGTTATGTACATAGCATGACTCTAGCTTTTTTGATAATTTATTCAGACACATCATCAGTAAGAACAATGCAAATGCCTGACAGGCTGCATTCCTCTCCACAAATAGGGAAGAGTCACTCCCTTGTCTGGAAAGGACCATCCATCAGAGGAAATATGAAACTTAATGCACTCTCTCAGTAGTCTGTAAGGGCTGGGTAGTGCTTTATGGAAGCATTGTACTGTTCACCTAATTCTAATGACTGTGCTGAAACAAAATGCCTTTAAGTGCTCAAGGTTCTATAGTGGTCAATTTTTTTGTAAAAGTAATGCAGCTGATCACTGCTAACAGTTGCTGTTTTAACCTGTTCTATATATTCCAGGGTTTCTCACCCTCCAACAATTATTTTGCCACTTCACAACTGGGAACCGAAAGATGAACCTACAAAAGAAGAAGAAGTTGGTCCTTTAGTAGAACACATCTATGAGGTAAAAATCATATCTGTTGCCACATGAGTTCATGCTGCTTCCATTTAAATTCTGATGAATTTGGGTTATTGTCTTTATCCGCAACTAGATAAAGCCACAAATGTAAATTTTCTGACTTTAGCACATGACCCAAATTTAGTCTGGGAATGTTAGTGTATCTGTTCATGTTAGTGGAGGAAACATTAGTTTACGCTAGGAGTCTTGCCTTTGACATTTAAGGGATCTATAAATATTTTGGATGTTTGACAAGAATTAAGAACAGTGCTTAAAAGTTCATTACAATCAATGCCAAATATTTTCAGTGATTTGACTGGTTTCTTGTTAGAAGCTGTGACCATTGTGAACAGGAAAACATATGTTTCCTTTAACATTTAGATAAGTGAAAAAAAAAAACCTGTAGATAGACATATAGGTTCTTGCCTCATTGCTCAGAAGAGGTTCCATTGAAAATAAATCTTGATGTTTGTAGTAAATGTATTTCTACCGTGTATTGTTGTTGAGTTTTTTCTATTAATGGTTCATCCATTAAAAAAGAATTAGGAAAAAGTGCATTGAGCCAACTACAAGGAATATAGACCATTTTTGGAATCTGATGGATGACCTTTATTCTAGGGGGTAAAACAAAGTGCTTCACATATGGTTGTAATTCACGAACTAGTACTCAAGAAAAATAAGTGACTGAACTTAATCAGCAGTGTGAGATTTGCATGACTAATACAAAACTTTAATGAAACAGACTGTATAGTAGAAAATATTATTTGTGAATTCCTTTGTTAACATATTTCACTAAACTGAAAAATCTCGAACAAATCACCCCGTCTCAAGCATTGGGGTGTTTGTGGAACTATGTATGTAACTTGAAATGTATTAAAGTAGTTACAGCGATTAAAAAACTGCTTTCATAGTTTATTGATATTAGCAAAGAATTAAAAAAGCCCAAACACCCACACTAAAAACCTTTACTGAAGAAGATGTGAGATTGAAAGTGGGATTTGTTTGGTTCTAAATAAAGCTTATCAGTAAAAAATTCTATATCTTTTAAAAAATATATTCTTACATCTCTAGAAACTTTTAAGTAAAGCTCCACGGTGTTCTGATTCTTTAGCATTCATGTCCAGTGTTAACACATAACCAAACTTCCTGCGGTCATCAGATGTCAAATGGTAAACTGATATAAGATAACTATTTTAATAGCCCAGATTTTTATTTTCTGTTATTTATATCTTTACTCATTTTACCAGAAAATAATAATGTCCTGGGATGTTACTTTAGGAAAACTAGTTCCTTTCTTATATTTTGGGAAAATTTTAACTGAGAAATGTTGAAAAGGGAGTTTTTAACCACAAAGCTAGCTTAAACTCTGTTATACCTTCTATTCCTGCACCCTGAAATGTGATTATTTCGTGTTCTGAAATTTCAGCTACTATTTTCAAGTATATTATGTTACGGTTGGTTGTAGATATTTGTATAGTGTATTTCACTACTTTTTTAGGTAATTTCAGTTATTTCATATGTACAAAAAAAATGGGAAAGGTGATGGATTTCTTGAATACAGACTCAGACAAAAAAAGATTGTTCTCCCAGATTTGCCACTGGCTTCATGACTAGCATGGAGAGATTCTTTTCCCCTTCCTACCACTGATCCCCCATCAAAAAATGATAATAATCTAAAAATCTTACCCAAAGTACTTCAAGGCTGTGGCCACTAAGAATTTGAAAATGTCTCAGTGTTGGTTGCTCTGGATTTCATTGTTATTGACTGCCTTGGAAAG
Source organism: Clamator glandarius (assembly GCA_033459285.1). Classification (NCBI taxonomy): domain Eukaryota; kingdom Metazoa; phylum Chordata; class Aves; order Cuculiformes; family Cuculidae; genus Clamator; species Clamator glandarius. Next base: position 4,219,053 of record JAUNZM010000046.1, read on the forward strand.
TACTGATGATACTTGTTTGACAGCTGCACAATATAGGACCAAGTGCCATCAACAACACAATTCTCCGTGTCGGTTGGCCTGTATCCAGTCGCGAAGAATTTCTTCTTTACATTCTTCATATTCAGACACATGGACCATTGCACTGTCAAACGAGCTCTCCTATTAATACAATGCAAATAAAGGTAAGTCCACCTCTGCATTTTGCTTGATTTTTTCTGCCTAGACTTAACAGTCAGATGGTGCTTTTGGGGTATTTTTCACAAGGACCGTTTTTCTGGATAAAAAGCAAGATAAAGATAGTCTATAATGTTTCCAGCGTGACAGTTACATTGCATGTTATGTGTTTGGCTTCTGCACTCGTCTTATAAGAAGAAGCTGGTATTTTACTTCAGTATTGCAGCATTAGAGGAAAGTTAATTTTTGAACTGGAAATTTGCAGGCTTTTCCTTGGCTTTTTCACATGGCTTGGAATACGTGATAAAATTTTTGAATTCTCACAGTACTCTGAAACTTCTCTTGTCCTAAAGTGTACATTAATTTAGAAAGTCATCTGTGTAGACAGAAGACAGATACAGGGTTGGCAGATGAACTCCCAAAGTTGAAGTAAATCTTTGTTATGTCAAGGGATGCACATAGGTCTTCAGATGATATAACCCAGCACTGATTTTTTTATCAATAGGCTTTATATGTGAAACTGTTACCAGTGAGGAAAATCCCTTATAGCACAGTAATGTAATATCATTAAATTGAAAGACAAACTTCTCAGTGCTATTTATTTAATAGGATGCAGGCAGCCCCCAGGTATTCTAGCATCAAGTATTTTTAAAGAATGTAACACAATTTTATTTACAGCTAATTTGTATGGTGATTTGGGTTTTTTAGGATCATAGGCTAATTCAGGTTGGAAGAGACCTCAGGAGTACTCTGTTCTTGGCACTGCTGAGACTGCTCCTTGAATACTGTGTTCAGTTCTGGGCCCCTCACCACAAGAAGGATGTTGACACTCTGGAGCGAGTCCAGAGAAGAGCAACAAAGCTGGTGAAGGGGCTGGAGAACAGGCCTTATGAGGAGCGGCTGAGAGAGCTGGGGTTGTTCAGCCTGGAGAAGAGGAGGCAGAGGGGAGACCTCATTGCTCTCTATAACTACCTGAGGGGAGGTTGTAGAGAGGAGGGTGATGGCCTCTTCTCCCAAGTGGCAGGGGACAGGACAAGGGGAAATGGCCTCAAGTTCTACCAGGGGAGGTTTAGGCTGGACATTAGGAAAAAATTTTCACAGAAAGGATCATTGGGCACTGGAACATACTGCCCAGGGAGGTGATTGATTCACCTTCCTTGGAAGTGTTTAAGGCACAGGTAGACGAGGTGCTAAGGGTCATGGTTTAGTGTTTGATAGGAATGGTTGGACTCGATGATCCGGTGGGTCTCTTCCAGCCTGGTTATTCTATGAGTCCATTATTCTATGATTCTATGATTCTATGATTCTATGATTCTATGATCCAACATCCTGCTCAGGCAGGGTCAGCTGTGAGATCAGCCTAGGTTGTTCAAGGCTTTATCTAATCTGGTCTTTAAAACATCCAAGGACAGAGACTGCAAAACCTCTCTGGGCAAGTTCTGCTGCTTCTAGATTATTCTTATAGAGAATATATTTTCCCTGCATCCGGTCTGAACCTCTCTTGTTTCAACTTATGCCCATTGCCTGTCATCATCCCACCATGCACCTCTGTGAAAAACCTGGCTCCATTGTTGTGATAGCCTTCTCCTTCTGAAAGCTTCAGTCTCCTCAAAACGTTCTTTCTCTGGGCGGAACTAGCACTGGTCCCTTAACATCTCCCTGCAGGACAGACAATCCAGCCCTGAACATCCCTGGAGGTGCTCCACTGAATTCACTTCACTAGACTTATCTTTGTCTTCTTCTAAGACTCCAAAATTTGAAGTTGCACCTGCACATGGTCGATTGAATGCAGAGCAGAGGGGAGTAACCACTTCCTTAGTGTGCTGCCTTTGCTCCTGTTCATACAGCCCAGGATGCTGTTGGTCGTCACTGCTCACAGGACACAGTGCTGGTGCGTGTGCAACTTAAGCCAGTTCTTTTTCTGCACAGCTGCTTCTTAGTCAGTCAAACTTCATCATGTTTTGTTTTCAGGATCTATTTCCTTATGCCGAGTATACAATAAGTTACATATTTTTAATATCATGTGCTACGTTTTTATTATAATTAAGTTCAACATAGAATGAGACAGTAAAATCTGTAAAATGGGATTATTTTTATAAACCTATATATGTTTTACCTACCTTAAAGTGTTGGTTATTTTAATTCTTCAAAGAACATGCTTTGAATATCCTATAAAGTGAGACTGTCAATTGCAGTTCTGCATGGAATGTACTCCAGAAATAAAAGTTAACATGTATTGGCACTTGATAAAAGGATTCACATGGTCTACAATTATTTTATAGCTTAATCAATATTAACTCAGGAAAGCTGCAACTTTATCAGCAACATGATAAGTTTGGGGTTTTTTTTCTACTTGGAAATGATTCTATAATCATCTTAACCATACCAGAAAAAGGGAAAAAAATCTCCTATCTTTTTTTTGTAAGACGATGTTTGCCATCCAAAGTGCTTCCCCTACAATGGGCATGGTTCTTCTTTTATAGCAGAGCTGGGGATCTCAGACTTTGGAGAAAACACTGACAAGGGGAAGCCTAGTAGTGGCCTGTTCAGTAAAGTGTTGTTGATTTATCAATGTCTAAAAGCCTATTTTAAGAAATATGTTTGTGATGGCTGATGGCCCTAAAAGAGCTTGGTTTGGCTTAGAGTCAGAAGATTTAGCAAAACACAGCTCTACATATTATCCCATCAAAAACAAGGTGTCCAATTTATCAAGCATAACTGATTCCAGATACTTCTGGAGTAAACAACACTTCTCGAATTTAACCAATAGCCTGTTAAACATCTTGTGGGTAGAACTGAGTTCCAAAGCTAAAAAGTGCTATATGTCTCATGCATACCAGGAGGGTTTGAGTTCAGTACGGTGGGTGAAAATGGAGACATCTTTCCAGTGTCGGGGATTGCTCACAGTCACGGGAGCTACAAGACAAGTCTTTCACCTAATGAAACAAAACTACAATATATACTTTTAAGGATACAGAAAAACTGATGTATACCCAATACATTATGGCTAAATTTTTGTGTTTTACCCAGGAAGCCAGAGAGGGATCAGGATATCATACTTTCATTTAGTTCCTCTAGAGGAACAAAAGGAAACAAGTAATGGGGAACTGAAAATAGAAAGAAAATGTTTTGATTTTGTACCCAAAACACAGCAAGTTTGAAAACAAATATATTTTTCTATTCATCTTTTCTACCCCATTTCCACCTACTTTTCAACAGTGATAAGTAGCAAAAAGCTGAGCTGCCACATTTGCATCTGGAAGCTTGGCGTCTCAAAGCCACTGGTCAGATCAGGTTGCAAGCGCATGAAAAGAAGTTAAGCATCTCCCCTCCTGAGCCACTATGTTCTGGTTTAACTTTCATTTAAGAAGCTGAGATGGGAGCATTACTGTCAGGAGGCCACAGTTCTTTATGACAATTTCATCCAATGTGTTTTTTCATTACTTTTTATTAGGCTTTGTAATTTGCTCTTTCTTCTCCCACATGATAATGATCACAACTTTTACATACACAAGACTTCTGAGGCTTGTGAGAAATCTTCCTTTAATAATGAAATACTGGTCCATCTGTCTTAGCAGAATATGTCTTTACAAGTGCAATCCTTATTGCAAGAATTTAAATATTCTTTCCTTCTGTCAAAGCACTGAATAACATGATTACACAAATCAGGTTTCAAATATGCAATGCTTATCTCTTGCTTCAGAAGCGAAGTGAATACAGAGATTGCTTCCTTCAGGTTTTGTATAAGCAGCAAGATGCCTGGCTCAAATTTCCCCATAAGGCTAAGGACATATGTCTGACTTCTCTCGGATTTCACAACCTAGGTCTCTTAGTGTGCTTGGGCGTTTGAAATGACATAGATTGTTCAGTTTCAGTAAAAGCAGTATATTCCTCCCCATTGCTGAATTTCACGTCTTGTAGAAAGGTGTCCTTTATGCTTTGGTGTTTCTTCCACAAAGGTAAATCAAACCTGTGCACACATGGCAAGACTTTTATTTAGGGTCTCTTCCTTTTCTGTAGCTTGTCTTTCTCTGAAGGCAGTAAGGGACATGAAAAGAATAAAATTATGACTCTTGCATGCTGTGAAAAGAGGAGTAAAAGGACTAATGAAAGATATGAAACAAATTCACTTCCAGAAGAACTCAGTACACTACAATGCTTCAATCTAGAAAAGAGGTGACTATGCACAAATATGTTCCACAAGATCAGAAGCAGTGGGAAGAGCGTGGGTGGGAATTGATTGCTCTTTGCCTATTCGTCCGCAAGAATGTAGTGTGTTCCCTGCACAGGAACTGGGGCATCAAATGAAGCCTGAGGAGTCAGATTCAAAACAAGCAAAAGGAAGTGGTGGCTCATGGTGACCGGTATTAGATGTCTGGATCTTCTTGCCAAAGGAAGTAGGGTTAAAAGTTTAGGTGGTTTTAAGAGGAAAGTGGGCAAATTCATGAAAGAGAAGTCCGATGAAGATTAATAAATGAACAAAAACTTCATGAAGATCAGGAAGTCGTGAGCTGAAAACATATGGAAATTGAAAATTATTAGGAAGGAGCATTGTGTATGCATGTCCTGTTCTTACTCTTCCTTCCACATCTGCTTAAAAGCAGTGTTGATAAGAGGGCTCAGTTATCTGGACTTTTGACCTCAGCCAGTATTCTTGATGAGCTGTTAGGTTTTTTTCCCCCAGACTGTTTGCCAAATGCAGTTTTATGGAGCCTGTGCCTGTGAATCCCAGAGGTAGAGGCAGTGGTTTCTAGCTATGGAAGATGATACAGGATGACACACATGGCATATTCTTAATAGCTGAGCATTATAGTACCAGTGAGGCATCTGTCAGGGAAGCAGCAAAATACCAGTTAAACTCCACCACATGGGTAAAGTACAATCACTGATATGATTGGCAGGAGCTAACTCTTTTAGAGGCAGTGTCTCCTCGTGCTGCAGAGGAGTGCAAGTCCTTGTCTAGAATAACACCATCCAATGCATTACTTCTGAATGGTCACTGACTCCTCTTTGTACCGACTTTCACACAAAGTCCTCTCCCAGAACATTTCTGATGGAGTTACACATTGCAGCACAGAGTATTGGCTGGATAGAAGAAGAGGAAAACTAAACTGGATTTTTAAATGCGAAGGGATGTGCTCAAGATGACAAGGCTCAGGAGAAGAAAACAGTACAGTTTTCCCTGGTAGGGAAACCAAGACAGAAGGTTGTATCTTAGGGGAGGGAGGGAGAATCCACTTAAAATAAGGTGTGGTATGGCAAATCTATGGCATGTAACATAGCTACACAAACAGATATGTTCAATTTGATGCTGCTGGTTCAAGAAGGATAAAATAATAGCTTTAAGTGAACTGTCTAGGCCACTGGAGAAATTTTACTTTTAAGTTGTTGCAGGAGATGTATTTTCTCTGAATCAGAGAGGGCTGTTTCAGAACCTTTGCTGTAATAATGCACTAATGAAGGTGCTAACACTCTAGGATCTATGAGGAAGTGAGTAAATATAAAAATCAACTAGTATTCAAATAGACCTCCATGTATATCTGTTGTGATCACATATTGAGAGCTTCTTCAAAGGCATGTCATTATATTGTGGTTCTTTTTATTTGTCATCATTAAAGAAGCCTATATATGCTGGTGAAAGAATCCTGGAAAGAGAATTCCATATGTTATCACATTGAGGGGGAGAGATTTACTAGCCATTTGACTGTTCCCTTATTGCAAAATGACAATGTTAACCTAATTAAGGAACAGGGAAAAAAAATCTTATTTTTGCTTAAAGGGGTTTAATCAGTTAATAAATGATTGTATTTTTTGCTTTGTAGGATACTTTTAACTGAAGATCTTAGACAATGTCAAAACAGTTTGTTCTTTAGCCATATAATTTTAATCAGAGCAATGGTACAAATTCTCCAAATCCAATACTACACAGCATTAATGTGTGGAAGGGTTTGTGTGTTAATAGCTATTCTCTTCCTTTTAGTGCTACAACACTTCCTACACTTGCAGATATTTTCTTAATGTATCTTGTGTTCAGAGGTTAAAGGAACTGATAGGAAGGATCAGATGTAGCTCTCTATAAGCTCAGACCCTTAAAGAATAGGCTTTTCTGTGTTTAAGTGAATTCCTGTTATGATCTTATTGCAAACTTCCACATATATTTTATAGTGATTTTGCATGACTGGATTGTCATGAATTAGGATTTACCTTTCCCTCAATAGTGATGGGATTCCCAAGCATTCTCTGAGGCTTCTTGAAAGAACTCATATATATTCTGTGTAGAAATTAAAGACAAACTACCAACAATAAAAATAAGTTCAAATCAGAGAATAAAAATCTGTGAAGATAAACCTGAAGAGTTGATTTGTTACCAAAAGAAATATGTGAAAAATAATGATCAAAAGATGTGTTGCTAGAATTTTTTTTTCTTTGACTTTCTAAAGCTGCTAGTATCATTGTATTTCAATAGGCAGATTCTGATCTGAATTTATGACCAGATTTTCATACAGCAACTTTGAATTCATCCTGTTACGGGGATCAGAATCTGGCCCCAAGAGTCTCACAAAATTAAGTACAGCAATGAAATTTACACCAGTAAGAAGTGGAAAAGAGTTATCTACAGTAATTCCTATAACTGGGTAGTATCTTGCTGTGCTATTACTCATCATGCTCCTAGTTGAAGACAGTATATTCTCATGGCTGTGCTGTTAAATTAAAAAACCAGTGTTGATCCAAAATTCAAGACCTCTGAGAAAATAACAAATCTGTTAGAATCATTATATGAGTATGTCATTACCATTCACATTTTTTCTCTTTGCAGTTTTCTGTTCCAGAAGACGGTCCTGAACTTGCTGCTTTTTTATATAATACTACAATTTCTCATTACATCAGGAGAAGGGATGTTCCAGTTGCAGAACCTCACAGGAAAAACTCTGCAAAAATATTGGTGAGCTATCTAAAAACTATAAACTGGGACTATGCATGCAGTCTATCAAGGTGGCTGTTGGCTTGATTGCAATTTATTTACACAATTTAAAATACTTTTCTAACTGCTTTTTAGCCTCTTTGTTTAAAATATTGTATATTATGTATCAACATGACACAGGATAGCAATTTTATTCAACAGATTTTTGTATTAAAGATCATCATGCCAAACTCTTGGCTGTCTTTCTGCTGACTGCTTGCACACAAACCTCTGTGGTCATGCAATGGCATGCTTATCACAGGGAATTTCAGCACAGATTTAGACAGTGGGCCCCTCTTCCCCAAATTAAATTTCAGATTCGGACTTCTGAAAGGTAGATCTCTTGTTAACTTGATTCCCAGCATTCTGGCTCTTTCGCAAAGCATAGTTCACACCTAAGATTAATGTTTTCACGTGAAGTAATGGTTCTAGCATACAAATACTTCGGAGTATATTTGTTCCCTCTTAGTAGGTATTTATATACATATGGAAAGATAACACTCTCTCCCTTTACAGTACCACAAGTGAGGCAAATGAGACAGGTTACTGCATTTTTTAATGCTCCAGACAGTGCTGTAGCAAAAGCAAAGCTCTCTCTTCCAGGAAAATTGTTCTGATTTGTCAACTAGGTACCTGAGTATGTGGACTTGGCTTTATTTTCACAAGGTTGGCTTTTTCCCATTCCTGCGTTCAGTGTCCCATATTTCCCATACTTTAGCACTGTAGATATCAGCTCCACTTGCCTTGAGGCTGAGTTCAAACTTGGTGACCTTGAGGTCACTTGTGGGATTCATGCAGTTAGTGCTTTGCATCTATTTTTAAGAACTTAAGGCAGTTCCTTTCATACTGTCTTATTAAGCTTTTTACTCCAAGCTCATGTTTGAATTCCTTGACATCATCAGAATTTGGAAGGAAGAAAAGAACCTCACAAACCTATGTATTCTGGAGTAATAGAATAATTATGCTGCTTCTGAAACTTTTTTTGGCGGTTTTGATGACAGGAAGAAGATAGAATCTTAAAGTAATGAATACCATAATGTTATTAGGAACAAAATCACAGATGAACAATAGTCACTGCTGGTTCCTATGTAATTCTTTCATCAACCTGGGAAGAATCTGATTCCACTGAGACTAAGGAAAAAATGTCTGTGCTTTCAAAGACATATAGGTCAACAAGCACAGAACACTTAATCTGTTCTTCAGTAATATCTCAATTATCAGTTATGTTTCTCAGTGATTAGGCTCATAGGCTGCCAAAATAGAAATTACTGCAGTAACTGAAAGTGTTTAACGAGGTTCTTAAGTATGTACTGTGTCTGCATCTTAAAATACAAAGCAGAGATTTTTCAGCTGCTTGATGTAGACAGACAGAATTTAGTCTAAGTACTTAGTAATATAAAATCAGCATTGTGATTAACAATCTTCTAATACAAGATGATTTTGATAAGCACAAATTAGGATAGGGTTTGGTACAGTGCTTACAACTGGATATATAGCAGGACTTTTCCTGGACGGGCATAGAAAAGCAATATGTCATTTGTTTGGTTAAGAAAGGTGTCTTAATTCTGTGTGCCTTCATAATTACACATAGCAGATCCAGAAAAACTAAGGGTTTTTTGACACATTGGAAATATATACTGAAAGTGAATGTTGCTTTGGAAAATTACTGATTGGCCAAAAGTAATTCTCTCTAAAAATTTGTAGTTTTTGACAGAAATAATTAATAATTTTCACACAATGGAAAAATTTTCTGAGAACCTCTTACACTGTTTAAACTGTTTATTAAACATTTGGTTTCTGTTCCATTAGTTCTCATGTCACGGTGTTCTGAAAATCGCTACAGCCTAAATGTATTACTAAGAAAAATAGAAATATTTGTTCAGGTCCTAAAATGTCAGCCCGAAGTAGACTTTTTTATATACTAATGATATATGTTGTTAATATGTGGTTTTGGTGACTATGATTAATGAAAAGAGCTCTCCTCCTTCCTGCAAAATAAATAAATGATTGGAGGATGTATAAACATGAAAAGCTAAATAAACAGATACTTTGAAATATTCATTTTTTAAAAAGCATACAGTTGCAAGTTCCAGGTTTTACAGTTTCTTTTTCAGGCAGATTTAGAAAGCAGTAATGAAGCACACAGCTTCTACTTTACTTGTGGTAAGACAGAGCTTTGTGGCAAAAGCTGCCTATAAAGATACAGGATCCCTCAAGGCTATTTTCAGATATGCTACATACATCATCATCTCATTTTCTGAAGCATGGGCTTTGCTAATGCTGCCATTCTCACTCTGCCAAGAGAACATAATTGTGAAAACTTAGCTTTGCTTTTGGAGTCACGAGAACTTCTGTCATGAGTGTCAATAAACCATCTGCAAGAGAATGATTCTCTGTTTTGATATAAAAATATTAATCAATTAAAACCTCAGCCTTCCTACTGAATCAAACCAAAACTTTTCAGGTAAAACTCATTTATATATATAAACTTATACATTTTTTTACACACACTTTTAATCATTTTTCTATTACAAAATTTTTCTAAGCCCCAAGCAACTGCATAATTTTTGTGGTTACCCCATGAGACTCTGCTTGTTCCCTTCTGTGGCTTCTGGTCAGCTTTTAATCTTTATTTGTGATATTGTTCTGGCAGACTTTAGCGAAATATGTAATTTGAAGTTGCATTGCTTGTCTTTCATCTTCAGCCTGGTGTATGAGCCAGAATCACTGCTCATCAGGAGCATTTCATGGACAACGAGTTTAAAGTAGAGCAACTAATGGATGAGCAAATGTTCTGGCTACTATAATGTAAACATCAGTAAGAAAAGCAGGAGAGTTAGAAGAGAGGAAATATTTAAGAACATGAATACAGATTTCAGGCATAGAGAACATTAAAAAAAAAGTGTTGAAATAATTTAAGATGACTGACAGATGAAGACAAAGCACATACTTCAGAGGATTGATAAGTACCTTGACCTTTTAAGAGTTCTTCAGGGCAGATATTGTTGAAAATTATAACTATGATTTTCATTACTACAGGTAGGTGGTTGTATTCATTGATTGTGCAAAAAGAATCTCCCCGTTAGTTTATAGTTCTCAGTGATGCATGGAGTATCTCAGGTATATTAGATGAAATTACTGATTTCAGACTGCTTAACTCTTTAAGGGAAAGTTGATCTGTTTTATTTATAGCATTTGAAAATTATTCTATACATTTTCAAAGCATAGACCTGACTTCCCTTTATTTTGTGCACAGAACTGTACAAATGTTAAGTGTGTCCTAATTTCCTGCACTGTGGGACAACTGGAAAGAGGGAAGAGTGCAGCACTGAAAATCAGATCCCGGCTATGGTCCCAAACATTCCTGGAGGTAACTAATTCTTTTTATGCATATAGACCCCTGTGTCACCACCCATCCTGTATTGAAACTGCAGATTGCCCAGACCCAGGTTTAGGATCTTGCACTTGGCCTTGTCGAACCTCATGAGATTCACCCAGGCCCACTTCTCCAGCTTGTCCAGGTCCCTCTGGATGACATTCCATCCTTCTGGTGTGACAACTCAGCTTGGTGTCATCTGCAAACTTGCTGAGGCTGCACTCAATCTCTCTGTCAATATCATTGATGAAGATATTAAGCAGCACCAGTCCCAGTACAGACCCCTGAGGGACACCACTATTCACAGATCTCCATCTGGACTTTGAGCCATTGACCACTACTCTTTGAATACAACCATCCAACCAGTTTCATATCCACTGTACCATCCACCCATCATATCCATATCTCTTCAATCTGGAGAGAAGGATGTTGTGGGGAACGGTGTCAAAGGCTTTACAGAAGTCTAGATAGATCACATTGATCCATTTACCTGTGTCCACTGCTGTGGTTACCACATCATAGAAAGACACTAAGTTGGTCATACATGGTTTGCCCCTGGTGAAGCTGTGCTGGCTGCCATTAATCACCTCCATGTCCTCCATGTGCTTTAGAATCATAGCTCCCAGGAGGAACTGTTTCAGTACATAGAGAAACTTATAATTCAGTTTGCTCTTGCTAGGAAATAACTGCAGGCCCTATCCTGGTCAAACTGATTGATTATCACCTTCCTTTTTCAAGGAATTTAGAATTTCCTAGTCTTTCTCTCTGGAATGCAAGAACCTTCCTGTGTTCCCTGCAGCTGTGGGAGAATGATTTATCCCTGCAGTACCTCTTACCTTAGCAAGAGAAGAATTGAGGAACTTCAGCTTACAACAGGAACTGTAAATTAAGCTTCTCACACCTTTCAAATTAATTTCTACCTTTCCTCAAATGTGAAAGTGGATGAAAGAATTTCCTCCTTATCTTGCTTTCCTGGAGAAACAAGAGAATGGATGGGACAGTATTTACAGAATGTTAAATGACAGCTCAATTGCTAACCACCATGGCTCCAAATCTCAATGGGTGCATATTTTGGGGGCCACAACTCTCTCTTCATATACGAGACTATGGCAGTGGTTACCAAAAAGATGACTTGGAAAGTTTTCCAATTATCTGTCAGGACTTTAGGTCACATTCTCTGTTTCTTCTGCAACAGGTATTAGCACAATTATTACTGAAGAGAGCATAGAACTATTTGGCCTTGCTTGACAGAAGGTGATTTCTGTCTGTCTCAGTAACAAAGGGCATCCTTTCAGATACTGAATTAATTCTTAATTTGTCAATACATTTTTTTTCTCCTAACAGTCAATCCCAAGAAATTTTCATATCCTTTCTTCAGTTCCCTTAACACAAACACAGTATTTTAAGAGGAGGAAGATTTAGCTGATGTGTTTGAAAGGCCAAACTGGGTGTAATTAATTTATGTTTGCTCAGTGAGTCATCTGCTAATGGGAAAAAGGGGCAGGTTCTGGTTCAAATTTAAGCCCAAAAGTTTGACAGCTTGTATATCTGTCTTTCCAAATCTGGGTAACTAGGTAACATCATTGGGTAAGCTTTTGCAGAGGTCTTACAAAATTTGGCACAGAAAATGCCAGTACGTAAGCTTCTCTGCAGTCAGAGGAAAACATCCATATTGGAAAACATGACAAGAATTTCATCCCAGTATTTTCCAATTCCAGTAACAGACTGTTTGATGTTCACTGGCTAGACCCTGTGATGTTCAGTTAGGAATCTAATTGCATTAGCTCACTGTTTACTAACACACAAAACCAGACAGAGAGGCAGAGGTATTATCCTTGCCTGGAATCGCCTGGAATGTGTGATAACTGACCACTGCAGTGAGCAAGCAATATCACAGTGAACCTTCCCCATCCTCTTCACCAAGCAAAAGAGGAAGCTTAGCTTCCTTAGCTACCTACCATAGTACAAATTGGACCTGACATATTCCAGATCCAATCAAGTCTTTCTGTTCATCATTCTGCTGATGAAATCTAATTAACTCCATAACAGCCAAAAACAAGGTCTTGTAAAAAAAACAAATACATAAATGAAACCCCTTGAATAGGTTCTCACATGCCAATTTTCTTGAATATTCACAGCTATTTCAGTGAGAGTTAACCTTATAAAAGTTTTTCAAAGTCAAGCTTAGTATGTAACAAATAACTGTAAGATATTGAAGCTAGACAAATGTAATGAGAAACAGAGAGCGCTTCTCTGAGTTTTTGGTTGTGAAAGAGACTGTGTAACAGTTGGAACAAACAAGCCACAGATGACATGACATTTCCTTTTCTTAGTGACTCTTGACAAAGACAATTGTTTTCTAGACTATAAACCTAGTAAGCCTGACCTTGGATCAGAACAAGAATAACTGCATGAAATTCAGTAGCATTTGTAATGCAGGAGCAGTGGGACTCATCTTACTTGATTTTAGTCATCTGAAAGCTAGATTCCAAAGCTGGTTGTGTAACTCTCTAGCCAGTGACAAGATGGAGAGGCGTCTTCAGAAGATGCTTTATCCAACTGATTTGAAACACCTTCACTGCCCTCCTTCTGATATGGGTCGTGAAGAAGGGTCATAACTGTGCCTTGGGACACGAGTGTGTATAAGTATACCAGGGAATGATAGTGCTGCAGTCCCTTTAGCCGTTCCTTGGTCTTTAATAAATCCTGTTTGCTATGTCTGCGCCTCCCTTCACTCAGTGAACTCAAAGCAGAGGTGGAACCTTATAAACAGCCTGTGGGCAGAAGCAAGGATGAGCCATCCTGTAGGCTCCCTGGGTGCAGAGACCTCCTGGGAAACACTCCTACAAGTACATCTTTTGCTTACTCCACTGTCTTTATATATTCTTGCTATCAAACAAGTCTTTTTATGGGCCTTGATTTTACCTTTTATCAATATCCTTAGGAAACATTTCTGCTTCCTTAGAATAATAACTTGCAAATCTTGTAAACACTCAGAAAATTCTACTTAAAGAAACAGGATTTTTTTTCTAAGTGAAAAAGGTACCCCCAGGGAACTGTTGCATCCTCCATTTATGTCAGAGGAGCCGCCAGAATAACATGACCCCTACTTCAAATGCAAACTTGAGAAGAGAGACATTAGTATTGTGAGGGAATCTGGTTGCCTTCCTCTCACTCACCTCAAAACTGCTATTTTTTTCACATCTTCTTTTAAAATTAACAGTTATACAGCCTTCACCACATAAGACTGTAGAACAGAATTAGTTTCCTAAAAAGGGCACAATCTGCTCTTGCTAAGCATGTAAGCTTCTAGTTCCTAAGGTTATTCCAGAAGTAAACTACAGTGTACCTAAAAAACAACTGCTGTCAGCTAGGCTGGAATGTGCAAATTCAAACTGAGGATTAAAATACAGTCAAAATAAAAAGGATGTGGTGATTCTGAACTAGGAGGAACTTTTCAAGGGCCAGACTGAACCCCAAAGTCATGGTTTTGTAAAGAAACTTAGAATAAAAGTTCCTCTCTCTCTGCAGAATCATCTCAAACTATGCTAAAGAAAGCAGGATGATGGTGACATACAACATTCCTCAGCTGTGTTATAATCTAAAAGAAGATATGATGATCTGCAGAAGAAATTGTTTGTGCTTATGAAAGCTGAGAACACACTGTCTTCATGTGTTTTCTTCTCATAGATCTTCTGATGCAAACCTGAGAAGTATTTGAATGAAAGTGATTGATTAATGCTAGGGCGAAATAATCCATGTTTCCATTCAAAGTTATGTGGATCAACCTATGTATTTTGTTGCCACAAAAGATCAGTGATATATTGAGTGACTACTTCCTCTTCCACTTAGGTTAACTGACAGTAGTTGACCCTTTTGCCTCCTGACAGTTGTAATCTGTCACCTTAAACCCCAAACTTGCCTAACAAATAACAGTTAAATGATGTGCAATGATTAGACATATTTAAGTAAATAAAGCAGCCCAAATTTCCCAGCCAGCCAGCAAAGATAGAGACAAACATTGTGCAAACGCCAAGAAGAATCACAGACTTTCTTGGATTAACTTCAAAGCCTGGCTGTAAATACGACCCCTCCAGTAAAGCTGACTTTTTGATTCATACTTGCTGATCAAGCAAATAATAGCCTGATTCATGCAAAAGAGGAACAACCTTATATGGTTATGTTACGTGTTCTGTTAGGGCTCTGTTGTGTCCCCATTTGTTTAATTGTGGTATTTCTGAGTTATCAGAGGGAGATCCAAGGGGATCTTGCCCAGCGTTCTTAAATGGGTACTTTTTAATATAAGACTCAGGAGTTGACTAGTAAAACATCCATACTGTTTGTCTGATTTGTGACATCCTTCCAGGCTCCAAGCTCTTTGGACACTTACAGCACTGTGGGAAGTGGAACTCAGCTCATTCTTGACTATTATTTCAGCCTGTATTCAAAGTTCCTCACAGTGATAAAAATCTCCTGAGAGTGCTTGGAGAAGCAGTAATGTAAAAGTATCACAGAGGGTGTGTGAGGTTCCCAAGAGGTTTGAAGTTTATTTTCTTTTAATGTTATTTAATATAATTGTATTGTTTCTCTCTTGTCTTTTGGACAGATCCAAATATTTGAATTTGGCACCCCTGACTACATGAAATTTAGTGGCTAGAAGGGAGGTGTTGTGTAAGGGCTATCCCTTATCTGGAGGATAGGCACCCAGATCAGGGCTAAGCAGTAATATTTCCACTCTCTTGGAAGACAGAAGCAAAAAAGTATTCAGGAGGTACCTACAGCATTACTTGGAACACTTTGAGGACTTTGTTTGTTAAATTTTCAGTGGCAGAAGCTAGAGCTGGCAGGCTAGTAATTAGAGAACTCATGACTGGAAGATGTGAGTTAAATTCCCTCCTCAGTTGGGAAAACCCTCATCCCTGCTTTATAGAATGATGCTGCTCCCTTCTGCTGAAGATGCACCTCTACAAGGACATAAAAAGAAACAGAATTCTGGAAGGGTATAGAAAATGATAAAGAAGTTGATGTATTACTCTGTTATTTTGGGCGATCAGCTAGAACTAGAAGTCCTCCTCATCCTCTCATCCTATTTTGCCTTCATTTCCTGGCATCAGGAACCATCATCACCATTAGAGTGCATGCTCAAATTGTACTTCCTTGATGAGAAATTTTGTTGAGAATCTCCATATTTTACTGCTGGTGAACTCAGAGACGCTTTTTAGCATAGCAGAAATTCTCTAGACCAGGTAGTGCTTTTGAGACATTGATTCAGTTTAGCTGCACAAAGACCATTTGAGGCAGAAGGGAGATAACCAGTGCAGTAAGCCTACACAGACTGTCCTCTGTGCAGCACGTGTGTGTTTGCAGACACATGGCAGTCAGAACAGGATTGAAACTATAGAGGTGGTCCAAGACAGGTGAGCAATCTAGCTTTTGTATAGCCTCCTTTATTTAATTACTTTCCCCCTCCTCCTCTTAACCATGGGAGCAATTTTTCCATCTGTAAGTGGGATTTGACCCTAAGGAACTATAGTTTCTGTCCTCAGCATTCCTCAGCACAGAATCCCTTTCTGTGTCTGCTGGAAAACATCTCAATCAAGGTAAGCTTGCTTAGTGTTTTCAAGGCATAATTATGCAGCCAACCTAAATTCCCAATCTGTGGATGGAAGTGGGGAAGCACTAGAAAAATCAGTGAGAGAAATACCTTGTTCTCTCCTTAATTGCCATATATAAACATATATGGAAATTTAAGTAGATGATTTTAATCTAGACTGAGAATTAAATGCCATGAATTTGATACATTGCCCTTTACACGACATTTAATAACAAAAGGAGGAAGTAGTCAAAGAAATCTGCCATTAAGTCAAACAAAAGTTGTTATTTCAAAAAACAAAAGTAAAAAAGAAAACTGTGTGTGGCCAAAAATAATGTATTGTACTGGACTTGATTATTTACGTGGAATGAAGGCTAGAGAGAAAGAGACCTTGGCACTGGGCTAAACTAGCCGGAGGTTTTTTGGGTGTGGATTAGTTCTGTTTTCATTCTTTTTTATTCAAAACAATGTCAAAATGCTCACAAGAGCAGAACATGAGATGCTTGCTAGATGTGCTAAAGTATAGGTAACATTAGGGATATGAAGAAATAAACATCATAATTGATAACTATTATAATCTCTATATTGACGTGTTCTGAAATCAT
The DNA here is from genome assembly GCA_033459285.1 of Clamator glandarius. Taxonomy (NCBI): domain Eukaryota; kingdom Metazoa; phylum Chordata; class Aves; order Cuculiformes; family Cuculidae; genus Clamator; species Clamator glandarius. The sequence goes on from JAUNZM010000046.1 coordinate 4,235,762, forward strand.
TAAAAAGTCTGCTTCTACTGTAATCCAAAATACTCTGTTTAAAAGAAATTAAAAGATATAGTATGTGAAGTGTAAGAAGTTAATGATAGAGTTGAGCATGTGTTGATTTTTTGGAGGAGTTGTACTGTCTTTGGTCACAGATAAGTTTGCATGGACATACCTTTTTGTGACAAATAGCACAAGTACTTTTTTGCCATGCAAATACATAATTTTTTTAACAAATGAATACAAGAAAAAATAGTTGTATGACCTCTACACTTGCTTTTATGTAATCTACTCTATTTGTTGGCAGTAGATCAGGTTTTTGGATGGATAGGTCAAAGAAAGTAAGCTAATGAATTCCCAAAGCATATATTTAAAAGGTGACACCATGTTGCTTACTCTCTAGTCTTTAAAATATGCCAGATTCCAGCAGACATGAAGAGAAACAAGTTTTAATCAAGCAGGGCAAATATTGTTATAACAGCACTGAACTCTATGTGCAACAAACAAGTTTTGGGGGGAAAATTCCACTGCAGCATGCAGCTTGCAATAGAGAAAGTACGTGCCCTTCAGCTAGAGTGACTTCATGGGGCTACATCTAACCAGAAGAAAAGTATTTCAGGAAGGTGATCAATGCTCCATAGAGGCAACGGAACAAAGTCATTCTAAAAAGGCTCTCCAGTAGTTAAACTCTTCCAGCCTGAAGAGGAATAATGACCTGTGAGTTTTCTTCAAACTGCAAAAGTTCTATTCCTCCTATCTTCAGCCTAGCTCCTGGTGGGTCAGATATGTCCCTGCTTTTTTTATTCTGCTTTCTGACTAAGATGCCTCCATATGCCTTAAAGATGCTTTAGGAAGACTTCAGGTCTTTGCTTGAGCTTTCTGCAGAAACCACCAGCATCCCAGTGGATCCTGGAGAACTCCTTCAAATTGGCCAAGATTTTCCAGCATTTCCCACATTATTTCTGTTTGTTAGGGAAACACTGCACTGAACATTTATTGAGAACACTTTCCTTTATTTCTGGACACTTCCATATCTCACAACTCTTAAACAAAACAAAGTTTCCAGTTCAAAAACCTATTTGTAAAACAAAAGTGTGTAGAGAGAGATAATCCTTAATAAATACATTCACAGGGATTGTTAATAATCCAAGCAGAACAGGGGATGGCCATGCTTTCATAGAATCATAGAATAACTAGGTTGGAAGAGACCCACCGGATCATCGAGTCCAACCATTCCTATCAAACACTAAACCATGCCCCTCAGCACCTCATCCACCCATGCCTTAAACACCTCCAGGGAAGGTGAATCAACCACCTCCCTGGGCAGCCTGTTCCAGTGCCCAATGACCCTTTCCATTAAAAATTTTTTCCTCATGTCCAGCCTACATCTCCCCTGGTGGAGCTTGTGGCCATTCCTTCTCGTCCTGTCTCCTGTCACTTGGGAGAAGAGGCCATTACCCTTCTCTCCACAACCTCCTTTCAAGTAGTTATAGAGAGCAATGAGGTCTCCTCTCAGCCTCCTCTTCTCCAGGCTAAACAACCCCAGCTCTCTCAGCCGTTCCTCATAAGGCCTGTTCTCCAGCCCCTTCACCAGCTTTTTTGCTCTTCTCTGGACTCGCTCCAGAGCCTCAGCATCCTTCTAGTGGTGAGGGGCCCAGAACTGAACACAGTATTCAAGGAGCAGTCTCACCAGTGCCGAGTACAGAGGGAGAATAAGCTTTCTGGACCTGCTGGTCACGCCGTTTCTGATACAAGCCAAGATGCCATTGGCCTTCTTGGCCACCTGGGCACACTGCTGGCTCATGTTCAGTCGGCTGTCAACCAACACCCCCAGGTCCCTCTCCTCCAGGCAGCTTTCCAGCCAGGCTTCTCCTAGTCTGTAGCTCTGCTTAGGGTTCTTGTGCCCCAAGTGCAGGACTCGGCATTTGGCCTTGTTGAACCTCATACCATTGGACTCTGCCCAGTGGTCCAGCCTGTTCAGATCCCTTTGCAGAGCCTCCCTGCCCTCCAGCAGATCCACACTTCCACCCAGCTTGGTGTTATCTGCAAACTTGCTAAGGGTGCACTCAATGCCTTCATCCAGATCATTGATAAAGACATTGAACAGGGCTGGACCTAGCACTGAGCCCTGGGGAACCCCACTTGTATAGCCATGTATAGTCAGTGAAAGGATTTATTTTTCCATGACTGCTGTGTTACCTTCATATGACATTTCAAGAGAGCTAGTGCCTTTACTGTACCTTAGCCAATCAGGTTACATGTCTAATGTCTGCTTCTTTAGTAATATCACATATCCTGCTTTCACAAGTCATATAAATCATATCCAGAATCCCACTTAATATTAATTGCTTAGAATTGAAAAAAAATAAGGCTTTTATCAAGGTGGGTTTTTTTCTAAGTGCAAATCATTGCACAAATACAGAAATATGCTGGTACTTTTTGTGAGAAGTCTACTGCTGTAGAATAAAAGTTAAAGAATGGCTTGAGTCTGAAAATGGAAAATAGTTAGTTTGATATCTAAAAATTATTTATCTAAATACCATCTCGTAGATGTCTAGCACCATGAAAGTGTGTAAAATATTCTTATTTGACAAGTCCAATATCAAATCAGTCTATTTTTTCATTTCAAATATTGCTAATAGAAGGGTAGATGCCATCTACATCAAGGAGCTGATTTGACTGTCCCTATGTAATCATTTGAGGCAGTTTCCTTCATATGCCTCATTCCTAATATAAGCCCCAAGGAGAAGTTAAATGTTCTGACGATAAACATTCAGCAGCTCTCTATATTTTAAAAGAAAAAAATTATGGCATAGCCAAATGAGTTCCAGAAGGCAATAAATGTGCTGGCTTCAAGTCACCAGTGAACACACTGGAAAACAAGGTTTTAAAAAGGAGACAGAATGGACAGGGCAAATACTGGAACTGCAGCCCTGAATCTCAGGAGAGTCACCTTCAGCTTTATCAAGGAACTGCTTGGAAGCACTCCATGGGAGATGTTCCTGCAGAAGAGTCCAGGAGAACTAGTGATTCTCTAGGATAACCTCCTTTAAGCTCAAGAACTGTCCATTCTGACATGGGGGAGTCAAGGAAACGAGGCATGCACAGATGAATGAGGAGCTTCTGGTAAAACTCAGACATAGAAAGGAGCATAAAAGAGGTGGAAGCAGAGTCAGCTGAGGTGCTGGGTGGGAAATATAGAGACAGTCTCTGAGCATGCAAGGATAGGATTAGGAAAGTAAAAGCTCACAGAAAACTGAGTCTGACAAGGGACTTAAAGGGCATCAAGAGGGCATGCATGTTGTATCAGCAGCAATAGGAAGGCTAGAGAAAATATGGGTCTTCTGCTGAAGGGATCATGAAAAAAAGGCTGAGTAACTCAATACCTCCTTCACTTTGGTCTTTACTGGTTAAATATGTACACGGTAATCAGATCAGAGGGAAAACCTGCAGTAATCAACATTTACTTTCAGTGTAGGAATGTCAGGTTAGGAGAATGTTTAAACAAATTAGATATACAGAAGTCCAAGGGACCTGACAGGATACACCTACAAGTGCAGAGGGAGCTGGACAATGTCATTGCGAGTCCACTCTTAATTATCTTTGAAAGGTCATGGTAACTGGGGAAGTTCCTAGGGACTGGAAGAAAGCAAACATCACACCTATCTTCAAAAAAAATGATCCAGACAACTGCAGGCTAGTTAGCCTAATTTCAGTTGCCGAGAAGATGATGAATGAAGAAACAAAACCAACCAAACAAATGGAAGCCATTTGAAAATATCTGAAGCACAATAAACTGATTTGGAGTTGTCAGTGTGGATTTACAAAGGGGAAATCATGCTTGACTAGCCTGATAGCTTCCTGCAATGAGATAAATGATATTGTCTTGGTGTATGAGGGGAGAGCGCTTGGTGGTTTTTAGCTTGACTTTAACAAGGTTTTTGACATTGTCAAAATGGATGAAGATAGGTTGACAGAGAGGTGGGCTGAACTGTGAGGCTTGAAGTATTGTGATCAGCAGCATGAAGTCCAGCTGAAGGTCCATCAGTAATGGTGTACCCCAGGGGTCAGTAACGATGCCAGTACTGTTTAACATCATTAATGACTTGGATAACAGGACAGAGCAGACTTTCAGCAAATTTGCAGATGATCAAAAAGTGGATGGAGTGTTTGATACACCAGATGGTTGTATTGCCCTTCAAGAGGGACCTTGACAGGCTTGGAGAAGTGGGTTGGCAGGAGTTTCATGAAGTGTGACAAAGCAAAATGCAAAGTCCTCTACCACAAGAGGAATAAACCTATGTACTAGGAAAAGCTGGTGGCCGAGCAGCTGGAAGGCAGTGTTCTAGCAAAGAATCACAGGCTCTTGGTGGACACCAAGTAGAACATGATCCCAATATGTGTGCCCTTGCAGCAAAGAAAGCCAACAGCCTCTTGAACTGTGAGGAAGAGCATTGCCAGTCAGTCAAGGGAAATGACTCTTCCTTTTTACTCAGCACTGGGGAGACAGATCTGGAGCGCTGTGTCCAGTCCTGGGCCCCCTGCGACAAGTGAGATGTGAACATATTGGAGCAAGTCCAGCCAAAGGCTACAATGATCATTAAGGGCTTGGAGCATATGATATACAAGGAGAGGCTGAGAGAGATGAGACTGTTCAGTTTGGAGAAGGTTCAGGTGGAATCTTACAAGGGTGTATAAACATCTGATAGGAGAGAGTAGAGGAGACATAGCCAGGCTCTTCTCAATGATAACCAGTAACAGGACAGGAGAGAAGCATAAACAGTAATACAGGAAATTTAATTTAAATATAAGAAAAAACTTTTAACTCTGAGTCTAATATAAGGGAATATAATGACAGTCATAACTTTCGGCCCTCTGGATTCCAGTGGACATACTATCACTTAACTATCTGATGCTTTTCAAAGCGTATCAAAGCAGTTTCAAAGGAGATCCATAACATTGTCCCAACATGAGATGGGATATACAAGATAAGTTGCATGTAGTGTCATCCAAAAAATCAGTTGCAGATATGGAATTAGAAACAGATTAGTTGATTTTGAGAAGAGCATGGTAACCAGTCAGCCATCCTTTCTCTGGATTAAAGCAAGGGAAGTCAGGATATAGTTGGAGTACAGGATCTTCTGTCTGTAACATTCAGTGAAACTGAAACATGCCAAATTCAAAGTTAACTACAAGATTTACTTGATATCTGGCATACTTGCCTCCAAAGTCTACTCCAGATATTGGTGATGTGAATAGCTCAACAGGATTCAATATGTGTATAGCAAATATTTGTATCCATTGTAGTAAATCTTCCAGACATTAAGATTCTTTTAAGGGACACACACTTTCAAATGTTAGCACTTATGCCAGTTTGTTACAGATTTAGGCAGATATTTTTCCAGTGGGCATACCAGCACTTAAATATCATTTCAAGGCAGTTTGCACAGAGTGGGAAATTGTTGGCGAGGCCAGAACAGCACAATGAGACACACAACTGGTCAGAGGTAGTGTGTCAGTGCCTATCTGGCTTCCAAATGAGGCTGAAGCACTAATTAAAAGTCACATGATGAGTTCTCTAACATTTTTCATTTGTTCTGAACTAGAGAAGTTAATGCCTAATCTAATCTACTAATATTTTATAAATACAAGCAAATATAAATGAAACAGAACTGACAGAGATATGCTTGGTTTTTTTCTGCAAATCTTGTGATTTTTTGAGTGCTGCATGAGAGCTGTATCAATATTTTACTAGACAACCAGTTAAATAATGGCTTAAGGTGTTTGTTCCTATTGTTTTTCTTTGATGGGAAAGCACAGCCTCTGATGCCATAAGGGAGCTCTACCAGCTTGGTCTCTATTAATAGAGACCTGGAAATCTTCTCAAGGTACCCATATTTGTTGTTGGCCTTGTGAGCAGAGGCAGGATTTTAAAACACAGAAACCCCATAAACCTCCCCCCTGCTTCAAACTCACCAGTCTGTATTTGAGAGAGAAATATAAGAAGCAATTGTATCTATCTTTCTGCATATCTAACCCTTCTTCCTTATTTGAACATGTAGTTTTGTCTTTCACCTTTATGCTGTATTATGTGTTTGTCTAGTGGACACATACAGGTTCCAGGTTTGCTGTACCCTTTACCAGAAGAAACCAGCTTTGTCTTAGGAAATCAGTGCTCTGTAATTTTTCTCTGTTTATTTCTCATAATGTTTTTAAGTATAGATACGGCTTTTAACAATTTCTTTTTCTTTGTAATTTCAGAGAAAGAATGATCTCTATACACTTTCCTCCAACGTGTCTTTCGAAGTTAAGAGCATGCCATATAAAGTGCAACCAGCAAAACTTCCCCAGGGAAGCATAACAGTAAGTAACTGAAAATCATATCTTTCTATGAAGCACATGTATTTTGTCATTCCAATCACAGCTGTGAAATTTTTGTATATGAAAATATTGAGATCAGTCTTTCTTGTGTTTCTAGTGTAAATTCCTGAAATAATACCTAAAGGAAACACCATTATTGCTTTCAGTGGAAGCTGCTGATATATGATACTAAGCTAATATGATTTTTATATAATTTCTCACAGCATTAATGTGCAGACTGCTTTGCAATAAGTATAGATTTTACACCCAGAGGAGAACAAGAGAACTTTGAAAGCAAGCATTTAATTACTTTGTTTTGGGTGAAAATATTCTGAAGGAATTTTTTTGTTCAAAATCCAAAACCTTGTCAGGTTTAGAAATCTCACTCTTCTCCCAGTCAGCAGTTCTCTCACAAAAGCTTATGGATTATCCATGGCAACTTCTCTCTTATCTGTATTAAGCTGCTTTGATACCTTGATTTTCAGAAAGATCTGCATGCCTTTCTGGGGTTTCCACTTCAAAACAAATTGGGAGCAAAATATGAAATTAACTGGTATTCCCTACAGATTTGATAGACAGACAGACAGATAAGCACACAGACAAATGTATGGGTAGATTGATACTAAAGTACCTGTCTAATTTGCAGAGCAAAGTCTGTATGGTTCTGTATTGTTCTATGAAAAATTCATCTTGGAGGTGTAAGTATGACTGAATTGTTTTCTGGTGCCAAAGTTTTGGAGAACAATTTAAAGGAATTTGCTCCTTATAGTGGCTAATACTGTAGTTAAGACTCACTCTATTCTGTCACTACTGATAGAAATAAGTAAAACGTGAGTGCAAAAACTGATGGGAGTATAAGAGTAATCTGAATTTTGAAGGCTGGTTATTCTTACCTTTGTAAAGATCTATCATTTACAGCCCTTCTATTAAAAGGTAAGCTCAGTGCAAACTTTTCCAAATTGAACTATGGTGGAAATAGTACGTCATATCAGTCTGTTGAGATGTAATAGTAGGGAACAGAATATTTTCTTATGGGGAAAACCAATATAATAATACACTTCACAATTTACTTTGAATGTATTTTAGAGGACACAGGCTATAAAGTTTCGTTTTGAACAAGCACAGATTGAATGGTTGATTGATACTTGCTCTGGGAAGGCACAAGGTGAAATCTTGGTCTATATGCTCAGTGACTCCAACCTCTAAAGTCAGGAGAATCATGATTTCACCAGAGAGATTTGATTCTTAATGTAGTATTCATCCAGAAAGGTTCAAAGGCTCCAAGCTGACAGATCTATTCAGGCTCTTTTTATTTTCTTAGAGCATGTGTTCCATACCAGAAACACATGTTGTGCAGAACTCTGTTGATAGTGCTGCCTTCATCTGATGCACTTTACCCCAGGTGATAGCCTTCTGTTCTCAACAAGTGTCAGATGATCTACCAAATGATCAGATAAGCATTTTATTCTCTTATTCCAGCCAGGATAGTGCTCGTTATTTGCTGCAGATGATTTACAGCAAAATGCCTGTAATGGCAACTGTAAAATGTTGAAAAATGATAGTGCTTTTATGTTTTTTCATATCTGGACAGGGCATTGATGTTTGCCAGCTCTACAGCTGGATGTGTGATATGCATAAGCCCTTTTGATGTTCCACTTGCAAGAAGAAGTATTTGCTTGAAGTTGGGCAACGCTTAATATTTTTGCTTCTCTGAAAAAAATCCCTGGTTATGTTTTAGAAGTTTCCAAAGATTTATTGGGAAGTTTATGTTTTCCTTTCAGACAATGGAAGGGTGGCAGTGGAGTAAAGATTTTGATGTTTTAGAACTAAATGTCTAAAGTAATCTTTTAGTCAGTTAACACTTTACAGATTATATAGTGAAGATAAAATATTCTAAAAGAACAGAGCATGTGTCCTACATTTAACTCACACAGTGCTGGGTTCCATTTATGCAAGCTGATATGTATGCTTATTTTAATGGCATGAATAATCCCATACACATCAGTAATCTACACAGTCATGTAGTCATATTTGCAGCACTGAGGTCTATATCATCAAGAAATGTAGGTCTATATCTTGACCAGAAGGTCACAATAGATGCATGTGTGAATGACATGTCAATGTAAGAAAATCTATATCTTTCATAGCAAAACATGAGAGTGAAAATGGCATCAAACAGAAAATTGGCTTGGAATTTAGTGGAATTTAAACCAAAATCCACTGACATCAATAAAACTATTTCTGTTAATTTTTATAGGCTCAGAAATACAACTATATATTGTACAACTGGTGAATTTCCTTGCTAGCAGCTGTATCATTCAAGAGAAAAATGTTTTTTCTTAGAGGCATTGTTATGGTAAATAATACTATCCGGCTTGATGAATTTCATGTGCAAGGTGAAAGTACTTTTTATTATTAAGAGTAAAGAGTTAGAATAAGCAGTACTTTGTCTCATTTTCCTTTATGGTTCTTGAGACAGTTTTGAAGTTTACTAAAATATCATTCCATTTTTTGAACACTTGATTGGATCTTCAGAGGGGATGCCTTTAGTCTAAACTGTTTGACTGGTGTCCTACAGTGAGTAAAATTGGTTCCAGACTGAAGCTTATAACTCTTTCTTTAGCAATTACATGGCAATAATACTTTCATTTTAAATGTGCTTATATACCTTAAGAAATATATTTTCAAAAATATTTGTAAAATGTAAACATTAATGTCAATAGTAGTAGTTATGACTCCAAGATTGAGGGAGCTTTCGCATTCAATTTTGAGCATTTTTTTTCAAAACCATTATGCTGCAAAGGTTGGATGGGATCATGCAGGAGTACAAAATAGTTCCTGATTTTCAGTCTCTGTAAGCAAAATGACTAGAGATTACTGGAAGGTCATCATGGACAGTAAAAGTGGTAGCATTAGAAAAAGAATCAATTTACCTACTGTTTCCGAAAGTAGCAGATTAAGTTATGGGTAAGTTATTTTTATTTTTTAGTTTATCTTTTGAAGTACAAGAGGGAAAAAATAGCTTTGTGAGAATCCCACTAATAGACACTGAATTCTGACCATAGATGCTGGAGGTTTGCACTAGTAAAACCTCATTTCTCTCTATCCACATGGGACTGCCAGTGAACAGCAGCTTACCATATATGCCCCTCTCTGCATTGTGCTGCCTTCCACTGGAATCAAAGAGAATTTTGAAGCTACTTTGAGTAGCACCAAAATTAGGAGCAGAATCCAAACTGTACAAAAATCAGTGGCAAAACCCCTAACATTTCTTTTATCTACTTAGAATATTCTGAACTGTGTCACTTCCAAAAAAAAAATAAAGAAAATAACAGCCATTCTCCCCCACCGAAATACTTTCATGAGCAACACGTGACTTAGAAAGTGACTTACATGGAATCACAACAGTGATTCTGAAATTAAGACTATCAGATACTGTCTGCGCTAAGACTAGCTTGGATTTTAGTTTCTGATAGCAGACATGGGCTCAGTCCACTATTCTCTGGTTGGCTTCACCCTCATTTTAGTGCTTAAGCCAGAGTCCTTGTCCTTGTCACCTCTTTGCATCCAGCAGTATGAAAGTCCAAAAGTCAGATGGCTCCTCTCAGTTCTGAGTTGTGCTTCTCACCAGCCTGGCAGAAAAGAAACCACTGGTTACTGTTCAGTATAAGAAAGTCTTCTAGTCCTGAACAGAGAGGAAAGCCAACATGCATCTGAAATACAGTGTCAACATGCAACACTTGTGTAAAAATTCCAATTGGCCACCTTGGATAAAAACAGATAACTCATCCCCAAAATGTTCCCTAGTTCCAATCCTGCAGTACTAAACCTACCACATGAAGAAGAACAGAAATCAAAGCTGAATAATGCAAACATATCTTAAATCAAAATCATATGTAAAACTGTTGTGGGTAGCATGGGGTGGAGGAGGGACAATTTTCTGTGGAAGTGGTAAAATGAGGCAGGCAAAACTGAAGGAATGCTTTGTTTCTTTCTTCCCCTCCAGCTTCTGCCTCAAATTCATGGATGTTCAGGACTTGCCATGTCAAATTGTTCATTGGGAATTGCATTAGCCCTGCAAGTCTTTACATAGAGCACAAAAGAAGGCAGCACAGGGGCATTATGTTCTACTTGTACACAGGCAGGAGTGAGACTGATGACTACACTGTTCAGGAAATAAATCTCAAGCACTTATCACAACCACACATTTCCCTTGTTTTCAATAATGTATGATAAAGAAGGATTCATGGGAAGAGGGTGTGGGTACAACAAGATGTTTTTAAGATTTTAGCAGGCAAATATTTCATTAGCTGTTGGCCTTGTTTCTGCTACAAGAGAAGAGAGATGTGGCATCTTTGCAGCAGCATTCTGCTTGATGCAGGATAGACCTGATTTCTAATATCCAGTTTACTCATTGCTGATAATCCAAGAATTGTAAACACGATGCTCTGCACTTCTATAAGATTACAGTTTCTTGTTTATATTTCCATATTTGTCTGGCTCTAGCTGAGCTATGAAATTGCACTCTACTGCCTGCAAAGGCAGAATGACAGAAGAAGGGAGAGAGGACTATGAACCCATGCAGTACGAGCAAGGCTGAGCACAGCGACGCCACTCATAATTGGTTACAGTATGTCCTCAGGAAGACCCAGATGTCCTTATCTAGATCCATAGTGGTAGGTGCTTTATATATCACAAGAAAAACTAGGTTGCCTTACTGTTTTCACAGCCTAAGAGGAAAGAAAACACAATTCCCAAATGCAACAAACGTCTAGGGAGTGGTACATAAAAGAAGACATGGAATGGCTAAATAGGTACTCGTAGTTGCATATACTACTATCAGGTTTATCCAGAGCCTAATGAAATCCACTGTGCTTAATGAAATAGACTCTTCCACTGATTTCAGCAGGATCACATACAAGCTTTGATGCCTCGATTGACCCCACCTAATTTTGGACAATGAGCTGGCTCACATTAATTAAGAGTCTAGTTGCTGTGCTCATGTGAAATCAGTAGGCAGCCCTGTGAGCTATTCAGGTCCTACACAACAGCAGACAGCAGCTTAATTCACCCCTGTCTGAGACCATCTATGGTGCTGAAGTAGTTGCCTTAGATTGGATGGAAGTGGACTTGCTGCCCAAGGAGACAGACATGATTCAATCAAATACTATCTTAAGATGTCTCTAAATAAAAAATCCTTCCTGCAGATGTACTCATTCTGATAATTTTCATATTCAGAATGTACAATTGGTTGTTGGTAGAGGTTGGTCCCTCTACGAGCCCATCCACAGCCAGCCAGCAGCTTGCCAGAGTCTTTTTGTTCTGGTTTACTGATGCTGGGCAGTCCAGCCCTGAGCAGTGATGCTCACTCTATGTCCTGTTGGGTTTATATCACATTATGCCACCTCAGAATTTGGCTCAGGCTATCAAAATCAGAAATTACTAAAACAAATTTTTGCAATTAAACGAGTCTCCCCTGAGGTTTGATCATACTGTAAAATGCAATCAGTCTTTCTGCCAAACTTGAGAGAACAGAAAACATTGATTGAGTTTTCTTTTTGTTGTTGTTTACAAATATTTGTTAAGATGATTTTGGTCAATTGCCTGAAGTGGTACTTTACTGCTCTGGATCCACAACAACATACTCAAGCAACCGATGGCACTAGAACTGAAACTGTAGTTAAGTTCAAACCTTACAAATGTAAAATATGTACTCTGTGTGTTGATCGTATCTGACAATTGTCAATGATAATGAAAACAATTAAAACTTCTTGCATGTTGTACCACAGAGTTTGTCAACAGAGGAAGCACAGAGTGCAGATGAGTTGAGTTTTTTTGAATCAGTCTCAGGTTTTGCTGTCTTGGGGACCACTGAATTTTTGTCAGCACTTCTTAACTCTTGTGCTGTATGTGATCAGGTCTTCAAGGCTTCCCTTGGGGCAGCATTCATGAGTATTTGCAAGCAGTAGAAGGGAGATGCTTTCCTCCTTGGGCTGCTGAACTCATTGCTTGCTAGAGGCTTCATGCAGCCCACCATGACTGCATCGCTTCTGATTTCCCTAGCCAGATAAGCCTTTTTCTTTCTTTCTTTTCTTATCCTTAACTGTCTTTTCTCTGGGAAGAATCTCTGCAGACAGTTCAGGTGACCTTTTTCTCATTTTCTCTGCCCCTGCATTTTAATTCCAGATACAGTACCACTCTGAGAAACAAGAAGAGACATTCAGAAACATTTTTTTCCTTACTAAATGAGAACTACTCTTGCTGAATAAGTGATACTGAGAGCCTGTGAAGTTCTGCAGTGAATTATAGAATCATAGAATCAGCAGGTTGGAAAAGACCCACTGGATCATCAAGTCCAACCATTCCTATCAAGTACTAAACCATGCCCCTCAGTGCCTCGTCCACCCATGCCTTAAACACCTCCAGGGAGGGTGACTCAACCACGTCCCTGGGCAGCCTGTTCCAGTGCCCAATGACCCTTTCCCTGAAATTTTTTTTTCCTAATGTCCAGCCTAAACCTCCCCTGGCAGAGCTTGTGGCCATTCCCTCTCATCCTGTCCCCTGTCACTTGGGAGAAGAAGCCAGCGCTCTCCTCTCTACAACCTCCTTTCAGGTAGTTGTAGAGAGCAATGAGGTCTCCTCTCAGCCTCCTCTTCTCCAGGCTAAACAACCCCAGCTCTCTCAGCCGTTCCTCATAAGGCCTGTTCTCCAGCCCCTTCACCAGCTTCCCTGCTCTTCTCTGGACTCGCTCCAGAGCCTCAACACCCCTCTTGTGGTGAGGGGCCCAGAACTGAACACAATATTCGAGATGCAGTCTCACCAGTGCCGAGTACAGAGGGAGAATAACCTCCCTGGACCTGCTGGTCACGCCATTTCTCATACAAGTCAAGATGCCATTGGCCTTCTTGGCCACCTGGGCACACTGCTGGCTCATGTGCAGCCAGCTGTCAATCAACATCCCCAGGACCGTCTCCTCCAGGCAGCTTTCTAGACAGACTTCTCCTAGTCTGTAGCACTACACAGGGCTGTTGTGCCCCAAGTGCAGGACCTGGCATTTGGCATTGTTAAACCTCATACCATTGGACTCTGCCCAGCGGTCCAGCCTGTTCAGATCCCTTTGCAGAGCCTCTCGACCCTCCAGCAGATTGACACTTCCACCCAGCTTAGTATTGTCTGCAAACTTGCTAAGGGTGCACTCAATGCCTTCATCCAGGTCATTGATAAAGACATTGAACAGGGCTGGACCCAGTGATTAAGAAGCAACCCAAAGAGGACACTGGGGAGGGGAATGGTATCCCTGCAGTGGCATATTTTATCACTTGATCACACCATCAAGATATCTGTTTGGACCAAGGATTAGGATTTGATGGGTTTTTTTTAACTAATTTTGATTGCCTTGAAATATTTTTTCTTGCTTTAATTGGCTAACATATTTATTCTTTGTATATGCTAACTTTTTGAAGCCTTTTAGAGTTAGAACTGTTTACAGCTGCAGAGAAGTACGTTAGCTGAATGTGCTTGTTAGATCAATGGTGATATGGCCAGCACTGCAAGCACTTAATCTTCAGGATACATGTCAAGGTTAATGTGCTAATTCCAGAAGGACTGGGCAGTGTCTCAGAATTTTCTGTGTAACCCTTGCTGTAAGCTTTGATAGAAGGCAAGTGGTATCCCACATGGAAAGTTTGTCCCAGATTTCAACTATGATCTGTGTCCCATAACACTGAGAGATACTATAAAAAAAATATGCATGGGTAGACCTCATCAGACTACCAGCTTGCTAAGTGTTTTGTTGGAATAGGGGACAGTTGGCTGCAGAAATGAATTAAGCAGAAAAGACTATTCCAAAGTGTCTTCCAATTAAGCACAACAGTATCTGTAAGACAGATCTGCTGGTGCTTGCAGAAAGAAAAGTTTAGGAAAGTATGCTGATCATGTGAAAGAAGAAAGAGCTAGATGTTGCTGAAAGGCAGAAATTTGCCATCTTCAAGAAGCAAACTGAGAGGCATAGAAGTGGAATTAATTTTGAGCTGGACTACAGAATTTTGTCCAGTCTTCAAACTTAGGACGTTGTTCCATGAATGAACAAATCAGCAGTGTGCTAAATTTCATGTTTATCAACTAATGAGTTAATAGCAAAAACAAACAAACAAGTAGAAATAGAACTTGCAGTGAGTGCAGATGAGGGACTTGGAAATAGCCAAGAGATGTATTAAGAAAAGTAGATTTCCTATCTGTACCGAGAACAATGAAGAGGACGATCATTTCAGAGTTTCTGTAATCAGTTTGCTTTGCAAAGCAGTTTCATCTTGTCACGAAGAAAATAGTTTGCATTTGTCACATACTTATCCTGTTTAAGGGAGACTAGGATTAAATGAGAGACTCCAACACAAAACCCCAGAGGGAAATAACTGCCTAGACTAACAGTAAAGAGGAAAATTTGAGAAAATAAACTGAAACTGAAGGGATATAGTTGTGGCTGAGGAGCTAAGGAAAGCTCAAACTCATTATGCCCTCTTGGGAGAAACAGGGAGAGAGCAAATATTCAGTGAAATTGATGAGGAGCCTTCCAAGCAGAGTCTGAGAGCATAGACTAAATGTGGTGCAAGATATGGAAGGGAGAGTGAGAAGGAGGTTAGTTATGTGGGTGCCCATGGAAGGAGAAATACAGAAGGGTTATTATCACTCTTTGTTAAGATGAAGATCTAAAGGGAGAAGTTTGCCAAATCAATTAAAAGTTTTGATAACGTTATACATACCTGCTGCATTCAGAGGCTCAGATAGTGAGAAAAAGCATTTCATGCTCATTTCCCTTTTAGGTAATAACCTGCATGCTTGGCTTCTTTTAAGGAACATAATATCATACTGTGCATTGGGCTTTATCACCAGGACAATGCACTCTACTTGATTTTCATTTTGGTCTGCTTAGCTGAAATGCAAGTCATAGGAAAAATGTCTGCTGGTGTGTCAGGAGAAATGAAAATAAGAATAATGTAGCCTGTATCTATTGTGGTTTGAATTAAGAGCTTGGGCTGAAGTCAGCCATTGTTTCAGAGTAATTCACTGTAAATCGGTCATACGGACTGAGGCTGTACCAGCATACATGTGAGTAGAACTTTATTACTTGAATCTTCCTGAAGCATCTGCACGGAAGGGTAGGTTTTGGTAATCTGTACTAGGTGAAAATTATTCATGTGTCTAAACAACAAGGCTTTTCTATATGCAAATCTCATTTCTAGTAATTATCATGAACGATTGGAAAGGAGCTTACAGTAAATGAAGCCAAAACAAGGGGAATTCCAAGCAGTGTGTGTTTCTAAGCTGCAAAATGCTGTTGAAGTGAGTGCTTATAGCCTCTGTATTACACTTTCAGATTTGCTTTACTTGCTTAATTATTGTTAATTTAATGTATTATTCTTATTTCAGATCAGAACATCAGTCATTTGGTCCACTCCAAATGTCTCCTTTGTAATCCCTTTATGGGTTATAATATTAGCAATACTTCTTGGACTACTGGTACTAGCTATGTTGACCCTAGCTTTATGGAAGGTATGTTGCCTTATTACCATTACTGTTACCTTAAAAAAAACCCTGAAAGATACTGGAAAGGCTGGAATCTTTAAAAGTTCTGAGCAAAAGTAACAATACGCATGTGTCTTTTTTGTTTTGGCATTTTTGACATGCTAGCATCGCTGACCTTGATGCAGGGAACTTGTTTTCAAAGTCCTCCTTTCTAATTAACGTCTGGTTATAAATGGGCGTACAGAGTTTGGCTCTGTTTCCCAAGACCTATGATTCTGTCAGGATGTTTAGGTTCAAAAAGAAGTAACTCTAACTTTGTTTTCTCTGGGAACTTTAAGAATTTCCAGTTTTTGTCAGCATGTAACAAGAGTCCCACCTTTGAGACTTAATTTTTATACAATTTCCTTTTGTATTAGTATGTAATATACTCTGTTTTTAAAGTTTTCTAGCTCTGTGTTGGTTGTGAAGTCTACTTAACTTTCAACCTTTCAACCAAAAGGGCAACCTTTAGGCAGTTAAAGTTAGGTGAGAGGAATCTCATCTTTAGTGAACTCTAGTCTAGGCCACAACATTATTCTGTGCATATTTCCCAACACATATGCCACCTCTGTTATTATAACTATTTGTCACTCTACGTGACCTTTCTGAATGAGTGTCTCCTACTGAACTCAGATTAGCAGTTTTCTCATTAGTGACAGCATCATCATTCAGATGAACTTTGCATCTATTGTAAAGACATCTTTCATATCATGGAGTCATAGAATGGTTTGATTTGGAAGGGATCTTAAAGATCATCTAGTTCCAATCCTTCTGCCATGGGCAGAGGCACTTCCCACTGGACCAGGCTGCTCAAGACCCCATCCAACCATAGAAGTTGAACTTTTAAAGCTATGCTTTGCAACTCAATGCCTTGCACCTAAAACTTTCATTTTTAACAGGGAATTATTTGAACAGAAATAAAAAAGCTTCATAGTCTTATCAGCCTGCCATAGAATGTATCTGACCTTTCAGGCTGACTGAGTGAAGAATTAAGCTGCAGCTGAGTTCTTCTGTGGTTGTCTTAACATTTCACCTTTTTTCTGTTGGTTGTTTCCTGCAGTGTGGCTTCTTTGACAGAGCCAGACCTCCCCAGGATGACATGGCTGACAGGGAACAACTAACAAATAACAAGACTACGGATGCGTAGAGGAAGAGAGTGACAGTTTAAGACAGAATCCTGCCTGAGACCAAAAACATGATGAGGATCGAAAGAAGGATTCCTTCCATCTGTCTTTCTTCGTACCTGTAAGTGATATGGTGTTGTAATCTGATCTATGCAACGTTCTGAGAACATGCCACATGATGGCCATCCTTGCCAAAGAAAGCAACTTCATCACTGCCTTACAAACATACTTGCCACCAAACAGAGTGTTTATCCCATATTCCATTCAGTCTACATTTCAGCAGATGCTTTTGAACATGTGTGGTGTACTGAGATGCTTCCAGAACAAGCTCAAATTTCCCAAGGAGGGAACGCCAGCATTACTATGCGTCTAGAAGATGGACTAGGACAAAACTTCTGAAAGCTACTGTATCATGCAGAATACCTTTGCCACCTCCCTAAGAATAAGAACTTTTGTGAAATTATGGCTCAAGGAGACAAGCAATATATCAGTACTGTGGAAGTACTTCTGAAAAACAAAGGTAGTCTATAAAGGACTTTATATATGGGGCACAATTATTTATTTTTCCAGCTTTTCAGGATAATTATCTGATATAATCAACAACTTAGATTTTGAGAGAAGAAAGTAAAAAACTAGAAATCGTGTACTTACCTTGCATGTAAATAGAAAAGTAAACCCATTGTACTCACAGAACACCTCTTTCTTGGCTACAAGGTGTTTTGCAAAGCAGAAAATCTATGCAACATTTTAGAATATGAGACAAATGATAAACAAGTACCTGTTGTATCTCTTTCAACCAGAGCTGGTAGTGTAGCACCCAGAGAACTAAATCCATGCACAGTATAGAACAGGAGATGAGTTACCCACTTCTTGCATTGTTGATGGCTCGCACCTGTACAGCTGACACAGGATACAGTTATTTGTGAAACACTGACTTAAATTATCACAACCACACTGGTGATATTGAGAATGCTTGGGGGTTCTGAAGTAGGGTAAATTTTCTTTGCCATTGCCCTGTTACTTTGTTGAAATTGCCTTTTAAAATGGAATGGCTACTTCCATTGTATCTTCTGTTTAATTTGTGTCATAGACACTAACACTGTTCACCAAAAAAAAATCTTTGCCTTTTTTTTTTACTTTACAGTCTACACGCTGGCAGCATATTTAAAGTGTTTATTTTAGCAAAGTTTGGGGCTGAATATAATTATTTCTTTAGGAAAGTCTTGCACGGAAGGTGGGCAGAATCTGTTTTTATGCAGAAAAATATGATGTTAGACAAGCATGAACAAAAATAAGGAAAGATATACTGAGGTAAAAAGTAAAAATATACATTTAGGATTTTTTTTTACTGGGTTGAGTATTCTGAAGAGAGGGTTCATTCATGCCCTTCTGTTAGCAAATGGTCCTTATCCAGCAGGGGTTCTAAGCTCTGGTCTGTGCAAATTTGTGGCTGAAAGCTTGAGTCTTCCAGTACTGCCTGCAAGTATGAAATTACAAAATACGTGTAAACTGCAGGAGGGATTGTTCATTTTCTGAAACACATATCTGACTTTCCTTCTCCTGAGCAACTTTTCTTTCCAAGCCATCTCACTTTCTTAATTGGTAAATGGCCTCTTCCATTCTGCCATTTGTTGGCTCCTTTTATATAGCTGCCCTTCTGCTTCCTAGGACTTCAGGACAGGAGTAGCCACAAGGCAGTTTCACCATTTATTGCACACCAACTGACCTGACCTGTGAAATCCAAGTTGGAGCCAGGAAACCTGAGCATCTTCCATCTTCATATCTAAGGCAAATTTGCAAGAAGACCTTCAGGGAGTCTTTACCTTATCATATGAAGTGTGCCTAGGAGATTTAATGAGAGGAGGAGACAGATACCTTGGAAAATGGAGGCTTGACCACTTCTCAGTCCCC
This sequence comes from Clamator glandarius, assembly GCA_033459285.1. Lineage (NCBI taxonomy): Eukaryota > Metazoa > Chordata > Aves > Cuculiformes > Cuculidae > Clamator > Clamator glandarius. The sequence goes on from JAUNZM010000046.1 coordinate 4,254,703, forward strand.
CAGAAAACTATTAACAGACCCCTTCCCCAAAACGGGTTTGAGCCGACCCCTTGTATCTATCAGTTGATAAATACCACCATAAAGCAAGCCTCTCCCATATTTGCACCACTCTTTGTCCCATACAGTGCAGATAAAAATCATTTTCCCATGAAAATGACAGCGTACCTCTAGCTTTTGTAAATATTTAATTGTTGTGTGTAGCAGCTTCTGTAATAAGAGCAGGTAGCTCATTATAGTCACATCATCTGCACAACTCTTACTCTGATAAAATCGCACCATAAAGAGATACTGAACATAGGATTCTTGTATGTGCAATATTTTATATTACTTGTGTACCTGAAGCATGTTTACACTGGCATTTGTGGTTGTTTTTTAAACTTTTGAATATACTGATTAATGAATACAATAAAGAGAAAAAAGAATAGGAAAAAAAAAAACCCTGAAAACAACACAGCTCTGTTCAGTATTCATTGTAATCTGTTTTCAATCCTGCATTGCTCAGAGGATGGGACTAGGTGACCTAATAAGTGCTTTGCAGTTGTAACATCTATGATTCACTTTTGAGCAATTATTCTCCATTTTAATGATGGGCAAAACAGTCAGTTCAGATACTAAATTTAAACCAAAAAGAACCTCAGTGACTGCTGGACCTGGCTGGGATCCATTGGCTGCAGCTGTGTAATGTCACTGGAAACCAAATTAGAGGCACATGATCTGACAAACAGTTACTTTGAGGAATACGTTGTTTTATATTTCCACATCTTTGTAGATTAAACTTCCCCCATGAAATGTCTGGAGCTGTGTGCTGTCAAGGACTGTAGTCATGGGTCCCAGCATTAGTGGATAGCCTTGGCTGCAAATTGCAAACACCTTTGCAAGGGAGATTTCTGGGTTTCATTGCTTGCCAAGAGTGTTTATCTCCTGGGGACATTACATCCTGGATGTGGACACCAGCAGGCAGTTGACACAATCTTTCCCTCAGTATATTAGTAACGTGCTGCGTGATAACCTCTGCTACATTCCTACAGGACTGAACTTTTGTTTCAGTGATGTCAGCTTTGTAATGAGTTACTAAATGCAGCTTTCTATAAAAGCAATTCAGCCTTACACTTCCAAATGTATGCAGTGAGCTGCTAATTCCTGAGAATACAGGAGTAGTCCAGAGAGCAGAAAAAGCAGGAGGCTACTTTATAAATTAAAGCCTTTTAAAACTGTTATTGCTATGACCACCACAGAGATCTAGTAAACAGAGACAACCATCGTCTATTTCACATGCCTCTTCCTGCCTTTGAGAAAGGCTGTCCAGTTTCCTTATCCATGCAGCAGATTTTGTAAGAGTATCAAGTGTCAAACAACACTGTCTGTTTTATGAAAATCTCATAATTTACATAACAGGGAGAAGTACATTTGAAAATGTTGTCGCTTATGGATTTAATGTTTAAAGATATTTAGCAAATACAATTTTCATTTAACCACCTGTTAATGAGAATTATTTTTTGTCACCATTCTGTAACTCATCTACAAGTTTTAGTATCTTCTCCAATTTTTTTGCACAGACAGCTTTTATAGTTTTTCCATGTTAGACATGTCTTGAAAATTGCACTGATTCTCTCTACCTTTTACCTGTGACTTTTTCATACATTAGGAAGAAGTATCTTCTGGTAGGCACAGCATGCATCACCAGAAAAGCCTTTTGGGAACTGGCAAAACACTTAGAGATAGGCAAGGAAAAAAAAGTCCCAACTGTCCATGGCCTATAGTATTCCACTACATTGTAGCAAATTTTTTTAATTAAATACCATCTGACACACTGCCTTTAGGAATTGTTTATGAGTGAGTGTTTTATTTGTGATTGTTGGCAAAGATCCATATTAAAATGTAGTGTAGTGGTAGTTTTTCTTTGACAATAAAATGTCTCAAATTCAGCTTATGCAGGCGCCATGATGTGACACAGCAGGAATGCTTTTAATATTGAAGGACTGTTCTTGCTTTGCCTTAACGTTGTATTTGAGGGGGACTTAGCTATTCAAGATGCTACCCCACTGTACACTGTCATTTTTAGAAAAGAAGAAAGAATGGAATTAATTGTTCAACTCACTTTTCAGATGGTTTCATTTGTTTTCATCATGTTGCTCTATTTGACTAATGTACCACATTTCATTTGCTTGTGTATTGTTCTTTGTTTCAGTACCAGCTTGCAAAGTGGACTTCAGCAACTCTTTCCAAAATTGGACTGAAACAGTCAGTATTGCTTTCCCAGAAGCAAACTTAGGATGACAGCAGTAGAGCAGGATTCAAGATGCTGTGTGGAATGGTCGGTGCATTGCAGGCAATAGCTTTCTCTTCAGCAGTTTACCCAAATTTGTATTCAGAGTCATATTAACAAAACATCAACCTTAGGTTCCCCGTTTCTGCTGTTGGGGGGCGGGGGGGCAGGATGTGCCCTCCTTTATCATCACTGTAAAGACCAAATACCAAGCAGTCCTCACAGCAAAGCTGGAGAGGAGAGAGCTCATTTTATATCTACACAAGACAAATAGAAGGCAACAATATCAAGTATGTGGCAAAAGCATAAACAACATGCGTCTTCTGATACTCTTCTGGTCACGAAGGCTAACACCAAAAGCAATCTGCCCATTTATCACATTAAAGCACCAGCACCAGAAAATAATGTCTAAAGTTGCAAAAAAAGTTTCCGTGAATCTCATATCCTTTGTAGAAATTTTATGGTCTGAAGTATATATGATAGTTCTTGGCTCTTCTAATACCCTTACTGATTTTTTTGTTGGCTTTTAGTATTTTAATAGCATTTAGGAAAAGTTAGGTCAGCATAGTAGAAGCCAGTTCATTTAAACTAACAGTGAAAACACACAGGAGACCAAGGCTTATATCTGGACTTATATTTTCCAATTATAGGCACAGAAGAGGAATCAGGAGATACCTTGGGTGTCTGCTGAGACTTCCAAGGGTGTTATGGCTTTGTTATAACACACACTCCCATGCCAACTAATGTGAAAATCAGAAGATTTTATTTTTAAAGATCCAACAGTCTATCATCCCCTGCCATATGCCATGTATGTTACAGCAGTCAGAGCATGGCTTAATGGTACCATTAAACTAAGGAGTAGGATGGCACATTTACAATTTGACTTGCTACACCAAACATAACTTAATCTCTGGAGAAGGACAAAACTGAACCTTCTCAGTGCCTAAAATTAGGAAATGTTTGGTTTTATAGAGGAGAACATGACACCACAGAAGCCCTGCCCTTCAACCATTATGGATACAAGCATAAATGCAAGCTGGCTGGGCATAAGGGAGTTAAGCATTTGAGGAGGCTGCAGGACACTATGTTAACGATAAGTGACTTAGAGGGAAGGACTAGGAGGTTCTAGATGAAAAATCAAATCTTTAAACACATAGATGTTACCTCAGAGTAGCTTAGGAACAAGAAGAGGGTTAATTAGTGAGATGGATGGATTGGAAATAAGGTTCTGCTATGGCAGATGACAAGTTGTGACCCCAGGAGATAATGAGACTAATGATCTAGTACAGATTTTATTTTTTTTCTTCACAACAACCAGCTGATTCATTGCTCATGCAAAGTTTGAGAAAGACCATTTCCCTAGTAATTAGATAACGAAAAAATATCTCTGCAGCTGTGACAGGACTATTGAATTATCTGTGAATCCCTCTCATTCTTTAATGAAGGGCTGTATTCACTTCATTGACTTTGAGAGAAGGAAGTAGGTGGCAAAGATGTGAGGCTTGAATTTGTTCCAGTGTTTGCTAAATGCTTCTGGCTTCACTGCTGTTTGAAAGTGATTGTTTCAGGGCTGTACTGCATCTTTCATTGGAGTCGTACAGACTGTGCTATCCAAAGGTAATAGGAAAACATTTTTTTCAAACCAATAAAAACTCTGTTGTGGAAACTGTCTGACTTACCCAGAAGACCTGAGGTGTAAAGTTGGATTTAAGTGGGATTTTTAATTTATTGTTTTTATTTATCTAGTGTTGTCACATACCTTAAGGAGCTCCTCTATATAAGTAGATAGCTTTGGTCCTTATATACAGTTTTAAGTAGTTGAACTAAAGTAATTCTTTGCTAATAGACAAAGGAGGCACAATGAAATCAGCAATGGAATTGAAAAGTTAATTGATGTAGTGAAGGCGATCGATCCTATTGAAGTTTGGCTGTCATGAATGATTGGTTTGATGTTTTTAAAGTTTATGGTTTCTTTAATTCTACATTTATACATTATGGTATTGATGCAGCACTAGGACATTAGTAACAGTGATGTTCATGTTTAATGTAATAAGATACTTACTAACCAATAGATGAGGCGGGAACACAGGGTGTGGGGGAAGGACTATGTTCTTCCCTTGGTTGGGCTGCTCCAACTGCAGCTGTGGTTGGCTGTGAATGTTCTGTGCTCCACAAAAGTCACCCTCACAAGAGAGGAAAATCCTGACACTATAATAGTTCTCAGTCCTTCAGACTTATTCCCTTTGCCTTGAAGATTTCTGGATCATCCAGCTCTGCTGTATTGGGTGCTGCTTGTTTAATATTATCTGCTCCATTGTCTCCTCCACACTCAACTGGTTTGGCTCACAGACAATCCATGCCTTCACCTTTACATCTACTTCTTGTTTAAAAAGCTGAGAATATCTCCTGTCTCATTAATGAGTCTGCAACTTTTCATTAATTCCAATGTGGTTGATGAGAATATATTCACCTTGATTTTGGGGTGTTTAGTCTCCACCCCACTTTTCCAATGACTATATATACACAAAAAGTCAGTCCTATGGTATTTATTACACATTATTTCACTAAGCAGCCAGCCATGTCTTTGTTCTGTAGCTTAGTAGAACAAAGTAAGCCTGAACTTGACCCTCCAGCCATTTTAAGCAAACAATGTCTGTGTGAAGCCGTTAGGTTTTCCATACACTGTGATGTCTTTAAGAGCAAGTCTTCTTGCGAAGCATGTTGTTGACTCTTCAGCATCATCGCTGCAGTTGGTATGCAGTGTCAAGTATATGCTGATATTATGTAGATCATATTTAGGTTTAGCTGGTTTTATTATCTCAAGAACACTTTTTTTCTGGAGAGTGGAAATGAAGTGCAGAAAAAAGCATGAATTGTCTTTTTCAAGCATGCTCAGAAAGACCTGGTGAGCTTTTAACTATCATTCACTTCAATTAGCTCCTCAGAGGGACCTCGTAAGCAGGTCTGCAGGAGAAGGGGAGGTGTGAGTGAAGTATGTGAGCACCACCAAGCAGACATGTTGCCCAGAAAGATGTGTATTAGCTCCAGTGCACGGCATTGGCTCAGACCTGGCATGGAGAAGGGCTTCTGTGGCTGCTGTTCCTCCCAGCACCGTCTTCTTCTGTCTTGGTCCATGTGCCCTTGCTCCTTCTCCCAGGCAGCTGGCCTTCCCAGCCATGTCGCAGCTCCTCCCTGTTCTTCCAGCCATAAATCCCTCTGGCCTCCCCACGCACAGCAGCAGCTCCCCAGCTTTTTATCCAACTCCTGTTCACCAGTTGTTCTCTGGCCCTGTGATGTGATGGGGTCTGAGCTGGGCAGGGATCTCCCCTCGTGGCTACACCCCATCCCCTCCCCAGCGAGAGCTGCTGAGTGGTTACATGAGGAAAAGTTTGCGATGGCCACATCATCTCAGGTACGCAAGTGTGCATTGGGGATGATATCCCCCAATGTGCTCATATCTTGCTGTTTCACATATTCATGTGCCTTCTTGATGATAACCCATCTCTCTGGTTTCTTGTCACTTTGTTTAGCATCTCTTGCACACACACCCCTTTTTTTTTTTCTTTCTGGGCTCATCCCCAGTGTCTCAGAACAACATGTTGGCCCATTCTTTGCAGAACACCCCACAAAACAACTTCTCCCAGTGATATTTCCCTAGCTGAGCTCTGCCTGTTCCTCTTGGCTGCTGAGGCAGGCCCAGGCTCCAAAGCTACCCATGGAATATGTACCTTGGAGCTTTATTAACAGCTGATCACCATCAGGCTCAACAGCTTCCTCTGGGGTAGTTGCTGTTGCCAGTGTACATCGGCAACACGACAGTGAAAGGATGTCCTTGTGCTTCAATGCAGGGCTGAACTTGGGCAAACATTGTCTGTTTGTTGGCTTGGCCACGAATTTCATTTAATTTAGGGTTTTGCATCCTCATCTGCAGTGGGGGCACTGAAGAACACAGCTGGATACATCCTGCAGATAATAAACTCTTCAGGCAGGAAACAGGTCTCTCCTACCTCTAAGCAGAATTACAATGCTGTATCGATGCTGAATAACATCAGCCTCCTGGAAGCAGTTACTGCAAGTTCAAGTGTCTATATTGGAAAAGAACGTGATATCTCCCTTCCTTTCTCCACAGATCCATGAAACCATACAGGGGTATTTTTTAGCTGCTTCTTCCTGCTTCTTCCCCTAATAGGGGAACCAGTTATAATTGGTGAAGTAAAGTACAAACAAACTAATGAGGAAATTACTTGTGGGTACTCTGATTTAAGCTATTAATTCATCTCAGACCTGCTGAAAAAGTCTGTTTGTTCCATTATCATCAATCCAGTCACATATAAAGCTACTGAAATGTCATACAAATAATAGTTTTCCAAGCTGTTCTGTAGAACAATTCAGATGGGAAAAACTAGTAATATAAAATACTTTTCTTTCTGACTTTGGACCCATGGATACCAAAGGGATGACACTTGCTTTCCTCTTGAACACAGAATTTTCTAGGAATTACATGTAATTTTTAGAGTTTCTCAACAAATTAGTCTGGAGCTTTTCAGCAATGAGTTTGAAATGTAGAGCCATGCCTGTGCTCTGCTGCACAGCAGAGTATTGCCTTTTTTGTCTCTGTAACTGAAGAGATGTGAAGTCCAGAGTACACATACACAAACAATGATGAATGAGATCATTGAGGAGGATTTTGAGGGGGGAAAATATGTGTCCCTAAGCAGCATACAGGCTGGGATATTGGCTCAAATAACTAGTGGTTGAAGGTGAAGTGACTGGGGCATTGAACCCTTTGGGTGCCTTCTCAAAAATCAGACCTGCCTGAAGCTGAGCAGTCAGAAACAATATAACAAGCACTTGAAAACCTTGGCCCAGGCATAGCCTTTAGTTAAACCTAGCAGACTTACTTCATATTGGCATCCAAAGCTGCTGTGAAACCAACCACAAGTAGAAGAGGGTGGCAGTAGAGCCAATGTGTTAACATTGTATTTCCTCATTTGGCTGGCTTGTGTCACAGATGTAAAGATGATGTCTAGCAATTTTGTGAAAACTGTCTTTTCTCCACAGCATACCAACAATAATGTCTACAGCTGAAAAAGACGGATAGGAGAATCAATCTCTTCATTTGCCCTCCAGGTCGTGAATTTTTGCTGCCACAGACAGCAGGCACCAGCAGGCAAACAGCTGAAGTGTTGATGCTCAAAGTGGAAATGAAGAATTTTTCTGCACTATCTACTGTTTCAGCTGTTTCATTTAACTGCTAAGTGTTTCCACCAGTGACTGTGGGTGAAGTGCAGAATGTGGGTGTTGGCATGCCTATAATATGTGCTGAGCACGAAGCAAATTTGTGGCACAGAAAACCTGCACTTCAAATATAAAATACTGAGCAGCAGATGGATATAACAAAACAGGAAGCATACAGAAACAATGACACAATTATGAACAGCATAATAAGCAATGGTCATAGCACACGAGGGCCATAAGCAGACTTCCTATTCTGGATGCCTGAATCAAGCATCTTATTACCCAAATAGCAGTCATCTGGCCCATCAGGGCAATCCACAGCATCTCTCTTAGTTACTCCGATGCCTTATAGTGCCAATGGAAACGACAGCAGTGAGTTTGCTCTTCAGCAACTCCCTTGAACCCATGTGACAACAAATCTGGTGCCAAGGAGGAAACAGCAGGTGCCAACTTGGGCTTTTTTCTCTGCTTTGCTGAGGGCTGAGGCGCTGGGTGTGCCATCTTGAGGCCAGGCCTTCAGAAGAACACCTGTGTGCAAGGTGGTGGAGGCAAGTGGCCAGAGGCTATGCCTAGGAGCTCCTCTCAGCCCTGTATTACCCACTTTGTTCTCAGCTGTGCTGCAGTTTGCAGCAGCCCATGGTGCAGCAGAACCACACAGCTGCAGGGAGAGGGAGTAGGAGGGTCTAGCTGCAGTCCACAGATCAGATTGAGTTTTGAGTGCCAGCTGGAAACAAAGAGCCACATAGCTGCTAGTCTCAGAGAGCAACAAAGAACCACATAGCTACTCACTCACCCCTCCCCTTTCTGAGTCCTGTAGAGAGAAGAATCAAAAAAAAACAAAGGCAAAACTCATGGGTCAAGATAAGGGCAGAGAGGGGTCACTCACCAGTTAGCTTCATGAGCAAAACAGACTTGACTTGGGGAGAAGATGAATATAATTTATTACAAATCAAATCAGAACAAGATACTGAGAAACAGAAACAAGTCCTCAAAAACCAACTTCCCACCACTACTTCCTTCATCCTGGGCTTGAATTTACTCCTAATTTTCTCTACTTTCTCCTCCACCAGCAGCGTAGGGGGATGGGGAATAGGGATTTTGTTCATCACACGTTGTCTCTACAGCTCCTTCCTTCTCAGAGGAAGGATTCCTCACTTTCTTCCCCTGCTGCAGCACAGAGTCCCTCCTGTGGAAGACAATCTTCTATGAACTTCTCCAGTATGAGTCCTTCCCAAAGGCTGCAGTCCTCCAAGACCTGCTCCAGGGCAGGTTCCCATGGGGTAACAACCTCCTTCAGGCACCTCCAACTGCTCCAGCATCGGGTCCTCCATGGGCTGCAGGGGGACATTCATTGGGACGCCTCATGGGCTGCAGGGGGACAGCCTGAATAATCACAGTCACCTTCTGGGCTGTAGGGGGATCTCTGCTTGGGCATCTGGAACACCTCCTCCTTCTTCAGTGACCATAGAATTCCTCATGTCTTCATAGTTTTTTCTCTCACGTCTGCTGTTTGCAAGGCTGTTTCTCCCACATGTCTCTCCTCTCTCTCCACCACTACACTGGGTCAGACTAGCCTGAGTGGTCCTGCAAGCACTGGCTGCCTGGCCCCACCTACCCCCTCTCTCCACTGCTGCCATCTCACTGTTTTTTTCCCCCCCTTCTTGAATATGTTGTCACAGAGGTGTCACCACTATCACTGATTGGCTTGGCCTTGGCCAGCAGCAGGTCCACCTCAGAGTCAGCCAGCCAGACTTTTAGGGGCTTCTCACAGAAGCCATCTTCGTAGCCCTCTGCCCCATTACCAAAATCTTGCCATAAAAATTCAACACTCTGATCTTCTAGAACTGGAAAGTTATGATCTATGCTTATAGGAGTGAGTATTTTACATCTTTTCTATTACAAAATGCACAAGTAGGCAGAAAGCATGGGCTTTTCCCCAACCCAAGAGTGCCAGGAGGATGCTCACTCTCCTGTGGGTCCTGGTGTCCCAGCATACTTTTGTGCATGAGTGGCACTGATGGTATTGTAGAGTTGAAGCATGTGTCTCTTCCCAGATATGTCTGTCACCCTGTTACATTCTTCTCCTGAGAAATAGATGGTTATTTGGGTCCTGGCATGTTGAATGAATTCTAACATCCACTTTTTTCTGCTTTCTGGTTGAGTGTGGTAGCCAAGAAACTATTACACATGCAGTGCCCCTTTCTCATTTGGTCCTTTCTTGAGCCTGTCAGTGCTGAGCACAGTCTGAGCAGGCTCGGTGTCTTCAGGCCTCCCACAAACTTTAAGTTATTCTGCACCAGTTGCAAAAATTCTGGCAATCAAGCTCTCAGGTTGACATACATTCCGAATACCCACAGTAAAATGTGAGCATCTAGAGAAACCTGCAGTAGAAGATGCCCTGTTAAGGTTGGATATTCCACCAGCTGGCAGCTCCAACTATGTAAAATTTTTTCTGTTAAACTAAGGCTCCTAAATTTCTCTTAAACCAGCCTTAGGTTTGCTAAGAGTCATCCTAAAAGTGGTCGCTTGCTAATAACAAATGAACTTGAATAAGCCTGGAATTCCAACTATTTTGTTTGAGAGTTCCAGTGAATGTTTTGGGAAGTTTACAGCCTTACCATGTTCTGCTAATCATAACTTATCAGATGCTCAGAAGTTCACCATTTTCATATTTCTTGCCTGAATGTACTGCTCAAATTTTTTTCCAGTTCAATTGCTCAAAACAAGCACCTGCTTTTGTATGTAGGCACCTAATTCAATGCTTACCGCACTCTGAACCCTCCCATCTCTGAAAATCAGCCACTCTAGATACCTACACATGATTTTAGGGACCTAACTTTTGGCAGCCAAATTCCTGTTTGTGATACTTCCACATGTTTTTAATAAGACTCAACATAAACCAGACCAAAGAAAAAGAGAAAGGGGGGTGGGGAAGGAAGAAAAACAATACTCTGTAGGATATCTATGTGTTGACACAAAATATGGAATAATCCCTGCCTATTGCAGCGTGCAGATTTTGCTTTCAAATGTGAATTATTTGAATCAGTAGTTCAGATTGTACTTGGAAGAGAACTACTGTACCTCACGCCTACCAAACCGGCAGAGAGAGTTGCGTGATGTGGTCAGATGTTGTCATGGAGAAGACTTAGTCATTTTTGATTGACCAAAACTGAATGTATTGCAGTTCTTCATCCATTTTGTTGACTTCTAATATTTCTCTGCTGTGATGGTTTCACCAGGATTCAAGAAGTTGCAGTGGACAATTCCACTTGCCGACCACCAAACAGGGACCATAATATTCTTTTGAAGCAGCTTTGGTATGGGGGCATATTTTGAAGCATCATCTCATATCAGCCTCTGTGAAAAATGCTGCTGGTTATTGTATAGAGTACATTTTTCATCACTCATGACAATGCAATCAAGAAATTGATTGGTTTTGAGCAAAACAAGAGCAGAGCAGATTTTGTAAGGGAGATTTTTTTAATTTTGTTCAGCTTGTACAGCACACGTGCTAAGATTTTTTGATTTTCCAGTTTGGTACAAATATCAAATAACTGTTGAATGGTCAATGTTTAATTCTTCTGAAACATCTATGATGTAGAGTGAATTTCATGCTTTAAAATTGTATACTACATGAATGCAGTTAAATAAACTTTTAATCCAAAATAAGAATCACAATTTACAATGACAGCAATGGCAATTATTTTTACACCATCCTAAAACAAATATGATAGGCTCTTTGACTTACCTGCAACCTCAGAAGCTAAATATCTGACTTGAAGTCCCTTGCCAAGCTGCTATACCCCTGTGTTTGGAGAAAAAAACCTATATTTTTTTTCTTTGATTAATGGGGGCACAAAGTACAACAACAGAGGAGCAGAGTCAGTACAACAGTTGTAAAACACTGTATGAATATTTTGAAACTACTGCTGTGATTTCTCCTTCTAGTAGACTAATCCCCCTGAAAACCCAAAGTTATTCTGGGAACTATGCTTCCTTCTTGCAACTCTCAGCTCCACTGGTTCTCTAGCACAAAGATTGGAACAGCATATCCCTATGCCCCAAAATTAAACTGAAATGCAAAGTGATTGCCATACTCCCACCAGCAGAATGATTAAGAAATGTGACAATGGAGTGCCTTCAATATATACCTTCTTACTTCTCCAGAGAGCAACTACAGAGAAGCATAAGAGCTGTGGAGCTGCCACAGCCTTGTACGTACATGTTCACTGTGACCAAAACCTCCCAGGCAGGATGTGAACAGCACCTTTAGACTTTGATCTGACCCTGAGTTTGCAGCAGGAGCTACAGGGGCCACAGAGCTCCTTTCTCAAGCCATAAATTCAGTCAAATATTTCCCTTCCTGTGTTTGCACCGGCACACGCATACTCTTTTCCCATGCAGTATTAGGCAAGAAGATGTATTTCACCTAGACAGAGGCACTGGGGTATATAATTTCCATGGCTTTTTGTGTGTTTTTTTCATGGCTTACTGTAGTCGGATGTTATACAAAGCCTTCTTCATTCTTTACATTCAGTACTTCTCAGTTTGGTTTACACCCACCAAAAATCTTTTCCATGTTTTTCTCCCTTACAAGAAAAATAAACTTGTAAAGAGGGAGAAGTGAAGGGTTACATCTGGAGAGAGTTATGGCTGTTGCTCAAAGGAACAACTGGAATGTCTGTAATGCGGAAGTTTCTTCTGTGCAGCCATTTCTCTCCTCTTCTTTGGAAGCACAGATACATGCGGTTGCTGTTCACAGAGCACAGTCCCGCTGCAAATTCCAATGAGGGACTGCAAGAACATCCCTAGCATGAGCAGGAGTGGTGGTTTATGTCAGTGCTACCCACTCAGCCTCACACGCATCATCAGGAGCATCTCAACATCAGAAACTTTACCTGTCTTGAAGCTGATTATAAGAAGCCACAGCCGTAACCGTAGCAGTAAATTTTAGAATTGGCTAATTATGATACTTTCTGTTGTTTCTAACAAGTGAGTGCTTGCTGACCTCATTGAAATCAGCTGGCATCAGGAGTGTTTGGCAGAGATGAGGACTCTTTGTATAGATGGTGACCTGCAGTACCGAGTCTACTACAGCCTCACAGCATTGTTTATCTCTTTCAGATACTATGTTGGAGGTTGATATCTTCCACCTTCAGGCTGAACTAAGAATTTTGAGGAATGTATGAGATGAAGAGACAGAGAAGGAAGATATTTTATTTGGTGTAAATCAATGATATGAAGGCTGGAAAAATATACATACAGAGGATCCAGCCTGCAACTCATCCATGTCTAGGATATCAATCTGACCACAGTTCTCAAGGGTTGGGGTTTGTTTGTTTGTTTGTTTCATGAAGGCAAATGATATGTGGTTCAAAACTACTGGCTTCTCAGGCTGATGTAGTTTGTCATTAAATAGTTTTTAAACAAAAGCTTGATTTCTGATCCTGAAATGCAAGTGTTTATCTGCATCCAGTTTTATTTTTAAATCCCTTTTTAAAAAGAAGAAACTTGTCCAGTAACTTAACCACTTAAAACCAACTCAGTTTCTGAAAAGAAGGGCCAGTGTTTAAAGCCCTTAATATTTATTTATTTAAGCAAAAGTCACAAAGTAATTTTAAATTAATGTGGTATTTGTAAAACCATTACATCTGAATTTTTTACACACAGTTTAGAATTTTGCTGCTTTATAAACAAACTAATTTTGGAATAATTAAAGTCAGAGAAGCGAAAAAAACAAGCTATGAGGAAATAAATAATATCTAAAGTAACAAATGTAAACATTTTTCCCCTATTCATAATGCCCTGAGTATTTGTAATATACAATATCCTGCATATTGCTCTTGTTTTGCTTTTCCTGCAAGCTACAAGTCTCAGGACAAGGTTCTGCAAAGAAATGTTGAACTCTATTTGCTTTTTTACAATGCCATTCAGTGGAGAGTGAAATATATCCTTCCCCATTGTGTATCTTCTCTTTTGGCTGAGATATTCCAACAGTCGCTTATTTGCAGTCACTTTTTCTTTCTCTTCTAAATTGTCTAATATAGAACAAAACCATCCCAAAGTGAAAGTATTGTTTAAAAAAATAATGTGCTATTCACGTCAGCATTCAATGTATTTTTGGAAATAATTGTGAGCCAAACAGCTACCAGTATTCCAAATGAGCAACATCTGCAGTCCATCTAACAACTGGCTTTTCAAATATTTCCATGTGTTGCTTGACTTGTTCCTGCGCCACCTCCAGTAACTGTTTCTGGTAGTTATATGTGTCACCAGAATGGATATGGAGGAGCAATTGTGTTTAAACATGGTGGAAAACCTAGGACAGAGACATGAAGATCTCCTTGCTCACTCCTGAAACAAATATACTAGACCCAATGTGACATCTATTAAAGCACTGGCCTGACAGTCCATCATCACAAAACTAGACTATACTGTGCCTCAGATTTTGCCATTCTGCAAGCTTAAGTGCTTATCCTCATCTCCTAAACATCCACTTATTTTGGGACTTAAATACACACTGTGTTAAATTCATCTGACAGATATTCTGATTAGGTGATTTGCCAGCTATTTAGCTGTCCTCACTGTTGAAAGTCTGTGTGTCTCATTTGCAGTCTAAATGTGCTTAACTTATCACATGGTTACTTCATGTTCTAACTCTTCTGCATTGGATGAAGAGTTTGTTATCAATATGTTCCATCACACTTTTTATGTGCTAATAGTATAGTAATGCTTATGTTTCCTGTGGGATTATTGATAAAAACACTAAATAACATGCATTAAATGCCGGGATTCCTCCTAGAAAAACACCTGCTCAATGACAACACTCCACTGCCAATGTTCTCTTACTTCCAAATTCTGTTTTGACACAGATCGTGTATTTAGTTGGTAATCCACCCAAATGAGGGCCATGCTGATTCTGACTGTAGCTACTTTGCAATTCAAGTATCTTACAATATCAAATATTTTAAAGAAGTCTGACTTTCATCAGCACAGCAGCTTTTACCAAATAAATTTATAGCCTCTTTTTAAGATACAAATAGACCAGAACAGATTTCCCATCAACACATCTTGACTGGCAAAAAAAATCTGGACTTGTTAGTCAATTGCAGAAAATAATTCCTGTTTGGAGGCAGTAATTTTAATGATAATGCTTAGCTACAAAAGACTGAAGAGCAGTGAAGCCCAAATTGCCATCACAAAGTCAGAGCTTCTACCAAACCTTCCCTTCTTGTCTCCAAATGGAGAGCGATGGCGTGTGGGAAGAACGAGGGAGGCTGAGTCTTTGTGGGTGTCTTGGCTGGAGTGGGAAAGCAGCAGCTGTGAGCTCTTCAGCTGTTCTCTAAATCTTTCACAACTTGCTTAATGAACAAGGAAAGGGAAATTGGAAGCTGGAAGTTGATGACCATTCTATCTTACCCTGTTTCTATTCCCTCATGTTAGAAACACACAAAATATAGCAGGAGATACGGTGCCTCTGGGTGACATATCAGTTGTAAGTGTGTTAGACTTATAACTATGCATACAGACATACCGAAACTTAAAATGAGTGCAAATGTGCTTAAACAGTTTGGCCTTTATTTCTAAAATGGAAAGCAGACAGAATTATTTACCACAACAAGAATAAAATGAATCTTGCATGCAGCATAGGTTTGAGGGGAAAAGGACTTTATATATAACCATACATTAAGGACACTGATTTGGCAGGGCTTCTAATGGTTGTTCTTTGAGAAATGTTTCTTATTGGGATAGCTATCTGGGATCTTTCTTGTCTCTTCTGTTCCTTTGGGTTTTTCATTAAAAAAAAAATCTTCTAAAATTCTAGATATAATCACAATTTTACTCTCTACCTTTTCAGAGTCAGAGACACCCTAGGTTCTGTGCTCCCCAACGCAGACTGCCAGGCACCTGTAGGAAAACTGCTTCTTTATAAACTGAAGCCTGGTCTAGTCGGACATGTCCCTGCCCATGGCAGGGGGCTTGGAACTAGATGATCTTTAAGGTCCCTTCCAACCCAAACTATTCTATGATTCTATGATTCTATGAAGCTATTATTTCATCTCTTCTTTACTCCCTTGTCCTGTCATCCAGATTAATTCGAGAACATAATTTAAAGCATTTGTTGCATTCTGTCAGGCCAGAGAGCATTTATTTTTTAAAGGAAAATCTTCACAAATACTACTTTACTTCAATAAGCATGATGCAGAAGCTGAATTGTTGTGAGTCTTTTTCACCCAGGCAGCCTGCAAGCGAACAGTCTCACGGAAGGGGCCTCATCACTGGGGTGTGAAGCCAGGATGGCAGTTAAGGCATTTTACTCAGGTGATATTGGTGGGATGATCTTCTCAGGTGTGACACACAACCACAGCTACTTGGCTGCCAATGTATCTAAGACAGTCCTACAAATCCCTGCTAATCCTACTAATCCCCTGACACGCTGTTCTGTGCGCTAACATACCATGTCCATGTGCAGCAGCGGACACCTCGCAGTAAACAATCTGGCTTCACAGTGCACAGGGTTGCATGGGACACCCCACCTCTGAGACCTCCCTGCCCTGGCAGCTGAAACACCAGCCCAGGCCAGTGATGTCTGCAGCACAAGCTTGGCATGCTGCAAGAGCTGCTCCTTCCCCTTCTCTCCAAACATCACACCGATATAAATGACAAATGTGTTGAGGGAAATGAGATTAGATAAGGAATAAGAAAGAGGGAGAAGGCAAAAGAGAAATATGCTCCTTCTGCTGACATGTCATCACTGGAATATCTGTGTTATGTCTGGGTGTGCTAATGATCTCTTCTTTAAAACTCCACTGTGAGACAAGTAGGGCTGATTAATCATAAGGGCTTTTTGGTTTTTAGATCCCAGATGCTATAGGGGAAAATAAAGTGAAAAATATAAGAGAAAGGAAAAGAATGGACACTTTATCTGCTTTATCTCACCTTAAGTCTGCTGAGTGCTGACACAAAGAAAACCCTTAGAAAAGATTGTGGGGAGCCATAAAACACAAAAAGGGCATATTTTTTTCAACTTTTGTCTGAATTCCAATTCATACTCCAGACATCCTTCATAACTCTCTCCTTTTCTTGTGAAAAAAAGAAAAAGAAAAAGAGCTTAGTCTTCCTGGTCTTTAGGAGTTGTGTATATATGTTCTTGACTGATGAACTCTTTTATGCACACATGAGCTTGTTCATCCAATAAAAAGTCATTTTAAAAAATCAAACCATAAATTATAGGATGATTTCATTGCAAAGGTTAGGGGAAAGTCAGAATTGTTTGCTAATGTTTATTCTTTTCCTCTCTAGGACATACTTGATTAAGAGACAGTGTCAGGGGCTTTTCCACTTGTGTTTGTACACACTGTCTCCCACACCCTTTTGCAGAGGTAGGAAGCAGAGTACGTACTGTTTATAAAGCTAAAACTGGACAAATCACCTGCAACAGATAACCTGATTAGCCTGAGCCTCCACACTTTTCACAAATTCTCTGATGGATGATCCTGGCATTTCCATTTAGTTTGCTACTAAGATTTGCAGAAGCAAGGGACAGACTGGAGGACCTGGTTGTCAACTGCATCACTGTCCTGGGGGAGCTGTACAGCTCCATACCTTTTAGAGATGTGGGAGGAATTGACTGAGAAGTTTACAGACACTGAGGAGCAAGTCCATGCCCAACAAAGTAGCCACTAACAATAATGAAAGCTCAGTTTTCTCCGGATTAGCAAACATTGTCTGGAGTCCATGTCTGGAGTATGTTAGTAAAGAACAGTCTTCTACGAAGGCTTCAGAAAAAAAAAAACTTCCAAATCATTAAGGTCTGTTTTTTAAACCAAAATAAGGTCATACTCCTGTGGGAAACTGCCACTACAGATGTGTTGGCCTTCAGTGGTCAGCCATTCCCTTAGTTTCCTTCATTGAAAGGCATGTATGGTACTTGATTATCTAATGATGTTGATGCTAGTAGAACTAGAGAAAATTCCTGTGAGTGGTTTCAATAGCTACAGGTGTTACTATCATTAAGAACACACAGCAGTGCTGATGTCAACTGATGTCATACATTTACTTTCATTGTGCAAGACACCTTCGTGCTAGCACTGACCTTATAGCACTAAGAGCATGGCCTTCTGAGTATATAGCCCTAGAAGAGCAGCGTTTGCCTCTACGCTTCAGTGAATTTCACAGTCTGGAAGCTGCTCTTTCCATTGGGCTACATGGGCTATTGAAATCCTTTGACACAATCTATCTATTTGTAACAGCCCATCTCACCTATAAATGGAAGGAGAACAAGTTCCATGAGATGGAATCACCTATTGCTCTGGCTGGTGTTAATTGTTTCCTCTGACCCAAACCATTCGATGATTGTATGAAATGGCATGCAATGATATGGCTCAGTACAAGGCTACAGCAAACTACTAGAGCATGACTCACAAATGCAAACTGGATGAATGCCAAAATGTGAACAGGGTGACTTCTGTGTGAAGTGACCACAGATCAGCAAGGCCAAATATCCTGGTTATTCTCAGCAGAGTACAAAGCAGCTGGAAAAACATCAAAATAATTTACAACTCAGAAACCACCACACTTGGACACTAAAAGGAAAAAAGCTGCAACTCTACTCATTGTCAGCATTTTAAGGGTAACATTTAATGAAACTCAGAACTTCATTTCAGTAACTTCATTGTTCTAAAATTACAAAGTTGTTGTATAAAGGTAGGCTTTAGCTGAGCATGTCTGCTGAATTTGGTTATTAACATGATATCCTGTCTTCTACTGAGATCCTCCTATTTTCATAAAGAGCCAAAGAAGCATGAGACAGAGAAGACCTGCAAGACCATCTAGTCCATCTTCTTGACAGTGTTTGTTGTTTTGTTCCTCCCTAGTTTTCCCATGTCTTAATTTAAACTTGTCCTTATTTCCTTCCTCCTTATCAACCATATGAATCTCCTTTAAAATAACTGCCCTCTTCCTCCATATCAGATCAGATAATAGAATACATATTTCATGCCTTTCTCTTGTAAAACCTGAAATTAATCTGTTTCCATCAAGAGCTCAAGTGCAGTTAATTACTATTGTCCCCATCTCTTAATTTTTACTTGTTTGGTGCATTTAGCTTTTTGTCAGATATGGCCAATAGTTCCCCTCTCCCTTACCCTCTCACCTGTGAAATTTCTCTTGCATTTAGTCATACAACTTTTTTTTTAATCAACTCTTTAATGATTAGTGAATATTAGGATCTGCATCTGATTTTATTTCCATGAAAGCCAGCAGGGATAGACTTCTTGGGTCAAGATAATATGTCTGTTTTCACTTGTTCTTAGTCCAAATCCCGCTCTTCGTTGCTTGCAGGTTCCTTAGCTTGCTTCCTGTATAATTCCCTAGAGCTCAGCAAAAATGCTTTCTCTTATTCTTTGTTTCCTTGTTCCCACTGATGAACATTTGACCTACTTTTAAGACTTCCATCATTATTTCTTGTAATACTATTATTTTCACCTGATAGTCTGTTGTTGGGTGCTTGGCAACATTATCCTGACATTTTCTAAAGAAAGCTTGGATCAAGATAACAACTGCTAGTTAAGTCTGAAAACTAACAATTGGTTCAATTAATTGTCCAGTTGCTAAAAACACTTATCTTTGACCTTGTCTTCTTAATTATGCTCATTGTAAATGTTACTGAAAATTATAGAAATTTTCCAATAATTTCATTAAACTGTAGCATAAAAAATATATATTGAAAGTGCCATTAGTACTCTGATGTACAATTATCAGGTTGTAATTTTTCGCCAAAGTAATCTTCTGAGTAGCCCAATTCTTGAAGAAGGAGAAACCACGGTAAAGGAAAGTATTTATATATATCATTTATATAAGGTGGCTATTCAAATAGCCATGTTAAAAACATGAATTTGCACCATCTCTATGGGCAAAAGGTGAGAAACCCTCAGTATTTTGCAGTGTCTTTACCATCTTCTCAATTCCCAAGGACTTAAGAAAATCTGAATATATTGAGGCCATGTGGTTTTGTTTGGTCAAGATGTTCTTAATATACTGCTTTCTTTAGCTAATGAAGACTGGGCAGGCTGTGCATAGTGCCCAGTGCACATAAGGTGGAGAGGCTGTACTCCTCTACCCCTGTTCCCAGTATCTAAGATTATCTTTTTTTTGCTGAACTTCAGAGCAAAGAGGCATTCCATTATCCTTGCAGGTACTGAGGATATTCAAGCTGCTGCCACTCTTAATACTACCTCTTACTTCAATGCTTCAGTGGCTTTTGGATTACTATGAAGCTAGCCATCATTGCAGAGTTAGATTCTAATGAACTACTTCTGGTCTAGCTTGCTTAAAAAAAACAGTCCATGATATTGTTCAGCAAGAAACACATTCTCCAGAGAACAGGCTTCCATCATTTTCAGTGTTGAAGAGCTTCCAAATCAAAAGCTGAAACAAAGTCCTCTGATTTTATCAAGACAAAATCCTCTGACTTCACTCAAGTGAAATGTTCTGGTAAGACCACTTTGGTATTCTGAGAATTCAAGTTCAGGGAATACTTGGTATAGGGGAAAGTATGAATTTTGACTTTTCATTCCAGCTGGAGATGAAAGCAAATTCAGATGGCTGATTCTTTTTCCCCAGAACAAAACTTTAGCATTTCAACCAGCTCATAGCAAATCTCCATTTACAGATTTCCTGTCTGCCCTACAACCTTCTCTAGGAGTTTGAGGCTAAAATGTTCTGCTCCCCTCCTGAGTAGATTAACTGATTAAAACAGTATCTGATCCTTAGTGATTAAGGGCTATGGCTGAAAAAAAAAATCATTTCCCTCTGCCCTTTACTTTTGTTTGCCCAAGGAAGTGTAGAAAAATATTATTTACAGACATTTTTTTGGCTTTCAGAGGCCATATAGACAAAGCTCCCCCTCCTTGGAGTTGCAACCCCTTTCCCTACTGCAATCAGTGATATCTTGTCTATCCTCCCTCTCATTATTTGTTGTGTACCTTTCAAAACAAACACAACTGCAGAACCACGGGATAGCTTCAGACTGCAAGAGTTAGGATCAAAAACTGTTATCGGCTTTAGGCTGGAGGTAATGTTGCTGCACATGGGGATTTGAGTTAAATCTCTCTAAAAGGCTGCTATTTTTTCCCCTTCTCCTGTTAATACTAGAGCAATGCTCACAACAATGCCTGTATATTTTTCAAGGAGCAGCAGCCACTTGGTTTCATGTTTTGATGAACAGAGAATGTCCCTGTAGCAATTTTCAGTGGGAAAACTTTGTCCCATAAATGCTCTGTGAAAGAACATTCTAGAGGATGTGGGATGGTTATTGGTATGGTCAGGATGGCATAATTCTGTTCTCTTGGACTGCATCTGTGTTTCTCAGATGGCAGTGTGGGGAACCAGAAATCGAGTTCAGATTGTTTCTGTGTAAATTAACATGTGGTTGCGCACTGCACAAGACAGCGTAACCTGTATGCTGCATTGACCAAGCGCCCAGCATGAAAGAAACAAATGGCTTCGTATCATCACACCACTGTCACTCAGTTCCTAAATAGCCTCTTCAAATCAAGTACCATTTCTCCATACTCTAGAGGGGAAGGAAATTGCATGTGAACTCTAGCATATCAGCAGCAAGACAACTTGTTTTAGAAGCTTAGCTTCAGCTGGTAAACTCTGAAGTAGAGTTACTGTTTTAAAGATTAATCTGGATTATATCTGGATTATATCAGTACAATTTGCACAAATGTGAACTGGGATGCACAGAGCAATCTCTGTGTTTTGTGTGATGATGCATTTTCTTATCTGCAGAAAAGTGAGGGGACTTAGAGGAGATGGGTGCAGGCAGGCATGTGTTCATTCTGCCTGCACTCTAACATGGCAGGAGGGGATCCAGATCCTATGGAAGCTGCACCACTGTGTTAGTGTGGCACTGTGCTGAACTTAATGTATACCAGCTCTTAGCACTTGACCCTTGTTACAGAATCACAGAATCACAGAATAACCAGGTTGGAAGAGACCCACCGGATCGTCGAGTCCAACCATTCCCACCAATCCCTAAATCATGCTCCTAAGCACCTCCTCTACCCTAACCTTAAACACCTCCAGGGACGGTGACTCAACCACCTCCCTTGGCAGACCGTTCCAATGCCTAACCACCCTCTGCGTGAAGAACTTTTTCCTAATCTCAAGCCTAAATCTCCCCTGGCGGAGCTTGAGGCCATTCCCTCTCGTCCTGTCCCCTGTCACTTGGGAGAAGAGGCCAGGTCCCTCCTCTCCACAACCTCCCTTCAAGTCCTTACAGACTTGTTATTCAGCACACTGTTCACTATAAGGTCCTACAACTCCAGTTAAATGTGGGAAATGGATACAACTTCTTTGAGAGGCTGTCAACTACATGTAATGCATTGAGAGTTTTATTGTATGCCAATACTAGTTTAGGAAAAGAAAAAAGTCTTGAATTCTTTTCATAATTCCTTCTATTCTAAGCTATTCTTTTGACTCATCTTCTCTTGACTTGCCTCTCAACACTTAGTTCTGCTCGCTCTCTAGTCAACTGCACAGTCTTCCCATAAATAGAGCACAAGTATAACTTAGTGTTCTGATGTGAAACACATGTAGAAAAAGAAAACCTTCTATGGCTGTAGGACATTTGAGATTTCTTTCAAGGGGTAGCTCTCATGATTCCCCATTTTATACTATGGCTGTTGTAGAAGAATGAAAAAATCAGAACTGAAGTACAGAACTTGGTATTTTTGTGTGTTTTCTCTGATTAAGTACATCCTCACTTGACAGTGTAATTCAAGGCAGATAGAGAATATGAATAAAGAAATTTTATTTCATCTAAAGATAATCTGAATTAGAGAAAGTTTACAGCCCTCCCCCTTTAGGTGATGGTCTCTTCTGCTGAGGTTAGCACAGCCTCAGGTGGGATGCGCCAGTCAGTGCTTCCCTGGCACGGCTGAAAGAAGAGGCTCAACAGAACTGTCTGAAAGTTAGAAATACTAACCAACACACAGACTCATTTCTACCTGCTTCTGATCTTTCAAGAAATCTCAAGGGGAAAATAAAAATCATTATGTGTTTATATATACAATTTAAACGTTACATTTAAAATAGGAATCTACACAACAGCTTTGGCCAAAAGTCAGGCTGACAGCTGCAGCCAGCTGCCTGTAGCTGGTTTGTCTCTCAACTCACCCTCAGAGGTGACTACAGCATTCAGAAGGTCAGAATTCCCTAATTCTGGACCAAATTTAGCTTGGCTGGGGTGAATGAGATGCGCTAGCACAAACAATGCCAACCTTCATTTTATTCCACAGTTGCTTTAATCAGCTGTGGAAACGGAGCTGGAAGAGGAACGGGGCCTCAGTTGGGGCTGTAAACAGAACTTCTCAGCCACTTTGCTGGCTCAGGGATGCTTTGGGTAGCGCGGCGTAATCACAATCAAGCAGCAGGGTCGGGAAGAGCTGCCATAATAGTCGACTATTTGTTTTCATATAAATAAAGCACAGATGAAATATGCTGAAGAAAAAAACCAGAGTAAACAAAAATATTTAGAACGGCAGCTAGAGGGTGCTTGTGCTTACACACAAACCAGCAGAAAGCGCTTACTCTGCTTTGAGAGCAGAAATAAAATGCAAAAGAGCTTGCAGTAATATATAAACATGCAGAAGAAAAAAAAACAAAAACAAGCACAGAAGTTAAAATATTTTTTAAGTAGACGAGGTAAGACCAAAGAATTTGCTTTTTTTCTTTAAACCACAGGGGGAGGCGGGTGCCTGTTCCCCCCGCCGAGGCCTCCCCGCCCTGCGGGGCCTCAGCGCCCCCTGGCGGCCACACGCTGCTCCTGCCCCAGGGGGCTCGGGGGAGCGCGGGGGGGCGACAGCCTTCTCTCTAAACTGGAGAGACGTGGGGCTGTTCGGGGGACTGTTGGGTGGATAAGGAATTGGCTGGATGGTCGTATTCAGAGAGTAGTGGTCAACAGATCAGTGTTCAGATGGAGATCCGTGATTGGTGGCGTCATAGAATAACCGGGTTGGAAGAGACCCACCGGATCATCGAGTCCAACCATTCCTATCAAACACTAAACCATGCCCCTCAGCACCTCGTCCACTCGTGCCTTAAACACCTCCAGGGAAGGTGAATCAACCACCTCCTTGGGCAGCCTGTTCCAGTGACCAATGAACCTTTCCCTGAAATTTTTTTTCCTAATGTCCAGTCTAAATCTCCCCTGGCAGAGCTTGTGGCCATTCCATCTTGTCCTGTCCCCTGTCACTTGGGAGAAGAGGCCAGGTCCCTCCCCTCTACAACCTCCTTTCAGGTAGTTATAGAGAGTAATAAGGTCTCCCCTCAGCCTCCTCTTCTCCAGGCTGAACAACCCCAGCTTTCTCAGCCGCTCCTCATAAGGCCTGTTCTCCAGCCCCTTCACCAGCTTTGTTGCTCTTCTCTGGACTTGCTCCCTCAGGGGCCCGTACTGGGACCACTGCTGCTTAATATCTTCATCAACAATGTAGACAATGAGATTGAGTGCACCCTCATCAAGTTTGCAGATGACACAAAGCTGAGTTGTCACATCAAAAGGATGGAATGTCATCCAGAGGGACCCAGACAAGCTGGAGAAGAAAGCCTGTGTGAATATCATGAGGTTCAACAAGGCCAAGTGCAAGGTCCTGCAGCTGAGTTGGGGCAATCCTCAATTTCATTACATGACGGGGGATGATGTGACCGAGGGCAGTCCTGCAGAGAAGGACTTAGAATACTGATCAATGAGAAGCTCAACACGAGCCAGTAATGTGCGCTTGCAGCCCAGAAGGCAAATCATGTCTTGGGCTGCATCCGAAGAAGCGTGTCCAGCAGGTCGAGGGAGGTGATTCTGCCTCTCTATTCCTCTCCTGTGAGACCCCTACTGCAATATTGTGTCCAGTTCTGGAATCCCCAACATAAGAAGGATTCGGAACTATCGGAACAGGTCCAGAGGAGGGCTACAAGGATGATCAGAGGGCTAGAGCACCTCCCATACGAGGACAGGCAGAGAGCACTGGGGTTGTTCAGCCTGGAGAAGAGAAGGCTCCAAGGAGACCTTATGTACCTTCCAGTACACAAAGGGGGCTACAAGAAAGCTGAGGAGGGGCTGCTTACAAAGGGCATGTAGTGATAGGACGAAGGGCAATGGGTGAAAATTGGAGAGGGTCAGATTTAGATTAGACATAAGGATGGATTTCTTCACAATGAGAGTAGAAAGGCTGCCCAGGGAAGTTGTGGATGTCCCATCTCTGGAGGTGTTCAAGGCCAGGTTGGATGGAGCCTTGGGCAGCCTGATCTAGTGGGAAGTGTCCCTGCCCATGGCAGGAGGGTTGGAACTAGATGATCTTTAAGGTCCCTTCCAACACAAACTGTTCTATGATTCTATTTGCTATAAAACACAGTTCATCATTGTCAATGTAAATAAACTGAGGGTTTCAGAGAGTTTGGAAACTTAATGTGACATTTGTCAGGGAAGAAGAGCCACCCTGAAGTGAAGTCACTGGGACACGGCAAGGAGTGATGTTAAACTAAGGGAGGGTAGGTTTATATTGGATATAAGAAGGAAGTTTTTATGCTAAGGGTGGTGAAGCACTGGCACAGGTTGTCCAGGGCGGTGGTGAAGCCTCATCCCTCAAAACCTTCAGGGTGATGTTGGGTAGGGCTCTGAGCAGCCTGATCAAGTTGAAGATGTCCCTGTTCCTGCAGAATGATTGGACTACATGATACATGAGTGCATGAAACATGAGTTTCCAACCCAAAGCATTCTATGATTCACTGGTGTGCATTTCTGGTGGAAAAATAGCCTTATCTGATAGCCTATGGCCCATTTAATCTTTGTTTTAATATCAGAAAATTCATGGCTTACTTCATGGATATAAAATTCTATGAGATATAGAAAATCAAATAACAAGAAATCTGGGGAACAGCTTCTTTTAAAATCTGTTTACTTTACTACATTTTAATTTCTATAAAATATACTTTTCCTCAATTTGTAAACCAGATCACTTATTGGACGGCAACACTTCTGTTGTTATGCCAACCCAATATAAGGGCAGCTCAAAGGAGAATCATGCAGAAAAAAATTGGGAAAATGAAAAGTCATGGTGACATCCCACCTTACACTCCCTCCTGAATATTTAAAGGCTAAATTCCCTTGTGAATATGAGGCATTTCAGGAGAATAGCATTACACCTGTGATTTACTCTGTGCTATTAAACTGTACACCAGCTGTAGGAATTGGTCCATATCATACTGGCAGTCTCTGCTTTGTTACCAAACAAATTAACAGTCGTTGCAGTACGGTAATAAATACACACAAATTGCATTAATTTAAATCAAAGGTGATGGCTTTTAGCACATATTCCTACTCGAAAATAATTAATTGTAGTTCTGCTACAGGGGATGTTTTTGGACTGGCTGTTACAAAGAAGGATGTCGCAATGAGCTGAAATGATTTTACTTGTTGGTCATGAGTTTTAGATTAGTTCTTGTAGTGTATGCTAAGTATATCTAATATATCTCAAGATACTTGTAGAAAAAAGACAAAATATCTGGAAGCTTCCAACATATGTGAATTGTTAAGCACCTTAAGGAAAACCTTGAGTGGCAGTGGGCTGATTGATCGCTTTTTGCATTCTCCATCCTCATTGTACATCACAGATTATAGTTATGGAATAAGCAAAATTTTGAGAATAAACAAGAAAAGGGCCTAGTAAATGCAAAACACACTACATTTTGTGTAGAAACCAAGGCTATAGAGTTCCGGGAAGCTGTTGAACAAAGTAGAATATGTCAGGCCTTTTCAAAAACAAAGAAACAATAACTCCATTGTCACTAACATCATTGGAGACATCTGTTGAGCAGCTAACACATTGTCAGCTCTTCCAAAATGCTCCAGAAATCATATGGAGAACCGCAATGTGCAGTGACAGAGGAGTCATTCCTGGAAACTTCTCAAAAACCACCATGTATTTCTGAGTACAGTCATTCAAGAATTAGCATTGGTTCCTTCATTTTTTTAAAAGAATTGAAAATAGGTATTCCTGTTTACTTCATCAAAAGATTTTTTTTGCTCAGTTTTCATAACTTGCTTATTTAACTGCTTAGGAGCTGAGGCCCAGGCTGACTCTAATATGGCAAACAGTGGTCACTGTCCAGCAAGAAGTGGAAGGCTGTTGGTCCCAGTAACCATTCCTCCCGCTGCACTAGGAGACACCTCTGAGATCACATCTGCAAATCATTCAGATAAGTGACTGTGGTTTCACATAAAATAATCTCTTACAACTGTCCAGTTCTGGAATTTATATATGGTTAGCGTGATAAATATTAAATGATCATATATATATATATATATATATGTATACAACATACAAAGGATAAAATGATAGTGAGGAATAGATACTGGGTGATAGGAACCAGCATATTCGTTAAACAGCTCGTTTGTAGCTGTCTGCAGAAAGGAAAGGGAGGGTGAGAGTCTGCCCATGTGTTAGAGATAACAACAGTATCAGCTATAAATATTCTGGATGCACTAAAAACAGACAGAGCCTAATGTCCAGATAATGTATATCCATAAGTTTTTAGGAGAGGCACATCTGCAATCCTTTCACTGACATTTTCTAGAAGTTCACCAGGGTCAGGAGGAGATTCCTGAAGATTAAGAAGTAGCAGATTTGAATCCCACGTTTTAAAGAGGGCAAAGGACAGGAAACTATAAACTAGCAAATGGAACAGTGTTTGTAGAGAAATCTGGACACTGCTTTAGTGATATGACTGAAGAACACCTGGAAAATTTCACTGTCATTAAGGAAAGCTAGAATGGTTTATAATTCATTATATTGTTTGAGGTCTTTAGAGATATTACTGCCTTTGAAGTTCTTTATACGTATGATGACTGCTGTGAATCAGATACATTAATTTGCACCATAATAATGTGAACATGGTTAGCGTGAAGCAACAGCATGTACTACAGTATTTTGAGACTTCAGTTGAAGTTTCTGTGGAGGTGCAAGAAAGGTTAAGTGCTAGACAGAGGCCGTTGGTTTCAGTGGTAGGAAAGAGACTAAAAATTAAAGAATACCTTTTTTTCAAATGGATTTTTTACATTCTATTTTTTTAACATTTGGCAATATTATATAAAATCATTTTTAGAATCAGTATTTTATTCTTCCCTTGTTATTATTTACAGAAACTCAATGAATCCTACTATCTTTCAATCATAGCAAAATTAATTTCGGTGGCAAAGTCTGCTTAATTGGCAATGTGTCTCCTTCCAACCAGAACTGAGAACTGGGGCAGAGAGGTGAATACATGCTGAACACATCCTTGCCCCACAAAGACATTCTGCAAAGCTGGTTCTGCATTTGTTTTTGCTCTCAAGAGTGCTTGGTAAAACAGAGGTGAACCAGAAATAGGCATTTCTCCACCTGTCCTGCTTGCTAAGGTGAGGTTTTGTGCCAGGCTCTGTCATCTCAGATAGAGTCGATGTTACCGTGAAACTCTCTTCTTACAAACTTTTCCCCTTCTCTCTGGGAAGATGTTCTCCAGCCATATCTCATTCAAGTATTACTTACTGCATCAGGGAAATATCCCTTTCCACTCTTCTGTCAGGATATCAGTTTTCCTTCCTCCACCAACCCCATTCTTTTGGAAACAGTAGAGGGAGTGGCTGAGTGCTGCTGCGCAAAGAAGACCTGTCAGGGGAGGCTGCTCTTCTGGTGTATCATAGATGCACGCACAGTCAGATTTTCTAGTCTGAAGAGACACTGTGTTCGAGGAGCAAAGAGCAACTAGGAATTCTGGATGCTACCCACCTTCCAGCCTGATTAAACAGGGCTCACTGCCAATAAAGAAGGAAAACAATTTCCTCATTGAAATTTATTACCACTGTGTGTTGGAACTTACTAGAAAACTACTAACTGCTCAGAACTGTTATTAAGTCAGCAACAGATTTTTGTAAGGTTTCCATTTTCACAGGTTAAGGCCCAAATTCATCTGGGATGTAATTTCATTAGTGCCAATACATCTATACTGAGAATAAATTCATCCCTATGGTTTTAGGATCTTTGTGTACAGGGACCCTTATATAGTCCCTGACACTATTTGCATCAGACCATGAAAAGGACAATCTCTTGGAGTCACCTAAGTGACCTTCAGCAGAGCTTCTGTTAACACCTTAAGGTCAGGTTCCTGTCTAATGACCAGGACCTCCACAGCCAAGAACACTTTTCATGTTACAGTGTGAGTTAGGGACAGATGAAGCTGGCCTGCAGCTAGGAGGAGGCTGTACATAGCTGTGTGCACCCCCCCCCCCCCCCCCCACTAACTCATGGCTAAAGCCCACCCAGATTGTGTGGTAATTCCCTATTTCCCAACTTCATATGTTATCTAGAAAGGATAGAGAGATCAAATAAGTGATCCTAAAATAAGGAGTGGGATTGAGATGTAGAAATTGTTTTGAAGCAGAATCATCATGAGGGCCGTCAAGAATTCTGAGCACCAAATATTGCCAGAATTCTCCTTCTGATACTATACTGTGTTAAATTTAAATAGCGTCTCCTTCAAGCATTGTATAAAAGGAAGAAAATCTAATTTGTGTGTTCAGACTAGCAAGGCTTTTTAAAAGTACAATGATGTCTCTGACATTACATGCTGTTCTGAGTATCCTCAGGCTACCCAAGGTTTCATTCAGGTAATTGCCAATGAAAACAGTGCTGTTAATTTTTTATGAAGAGTTATATTTCTGTAGCCAGAAATTCTGGACTTGGTACAGGCCTCAGTACACTTAGAATCCAGCGTTCCTTCTGAGAAGGGCTGCTATAAAAATATCATCATTCAGGTTTTTCTGTCCATAGGTCAGACACATCTTTCAACACTTGATTGTGCTTTGGTATTGCCAGTGATGAGGATAACCTCGTACCAGTGATTAGTCAGTGCTCACATTGACAAGCAAAGCCAGAGAGCACTTGCTCAGTTTCTCTTATGAGACAGTTAAATTTCCTTACAGCCTTTTAATTTCAGTGTTACACTCATATTAATGACATTTATTCATTTAACTAGAGTTTTCTGTGTGTATCTGAACATAGAATCAAACTTGGATTTGGATTTAGTTGAATTTCAAAATAGTAGTCTTTCTTTCCTTTCTTTTTACAAATGTGTTCTTTGCCAGAGTTTTTACCAAAACAATACATTGATCTTATCTGTTGCACAAAGGATTTCACTCTGCACTCATTTCTGTGTTACTGCTCTGAGCTCTACCTGAGCTTAAATGATTAAAATTAAGCAAGTGCTTAAATATTTTGTGAGCTAGGAGCCTCAGACCTCACAGAACATATAAGTATTCATATAAGAGACGTGGAAGGGTTGTTTCTCTTTTAAAGAAAGGCAAATGAGTGATCCTGAGGGTGTTTAGTGCACAAAGCCTCCTGTGCACAATCATGACTGGTAGAAGACCCATGAAGCTGAGAGCTCTCTGTAATATGAGGTTTTCCGCATGCAGTCCACAATGCTAAGCAGGCTGGTAACTCACCTTTGTCTTAGGGGCCTCAGCAACCTTAGGAGCTGCAGAGACTTCATACGTGCTGAAGGTACTCTAATCTTTTGCCACTGGGACCCAATGCCTTGTAGCCTTGAATTCTTATCAGATATTTTCTGGATCAGACTATCCCGTTGTCAGCTTCGCAGCTTACAGGTTAATGTGAGAAAAGGAACGGAGAGTAGATGGGACTAAGGAAAATGATAGACCCTTTCAGGTGGTAACACCTTTCTTGATGTATCTCTTTCCTTTGTAAATGGAGCACAGATGGGGCTAGTTGGTCCTTTGAAGATTGCTTCTCTGATGCTCTGGCAGCAACACACCCCTGGAGAACACACTAGTGGGCTTGGGGTGGAGCAGGTGCCAGGGTTTACTTTGCAAATGAGAAAAACTTCATCATTTCTCATGACAGACGTAGAACACCCCAAGGAAGTCTTTGTGGTGTTTATTTCTCATGAGTTTTAGCACTAGATGACATTCCATTAACTGCTTTCCCCCTCTTCTATACATTGTCATAAGAGCATCTTAGAGAGCATTTTTGGTTATCCTTCCATTCTGCATCAGAGGTGTTTTAGTTACATCACATTTGGTCCATGATTCATCATTTCTTTGCCTCTATCCTCTTTCTTCTCCCTGTTTCTGACGCTTTATTTTATTTCTGTGTTTTTTCTCAAATACCCCTTGTTTATGTGTTAAGAGGCTGTTTCCTTATTAGCATGTTTATATTTTCAACATATGTTTACTTTGCTGCAGAACACTCTAAATGACCTGGCAGAAGAAGTGGCAGCTTTCTAAACAAGGCTATTACTGTAATTTTTCTGAGTTTTAACTTACAGTATATTTTTATGTGACTCATGAGATACAAAGAAAAAAAAATCCCAGGCCACACTTTATCAGATAAGTATTACTTCATTTAACTGTATTATCAGCAAGCAAGTCTGATCTTGGCTTACTGCAAGCTGACTTTTATATTTAACACCAGAGGCTTTCAAAACTTCAGCCTGCTGTTTTCAAGTACCTGCACTCAAATATCCTCACTTTCATCAAGAACATAGTAAGTCATTATTTTTCCCTATTGAAAGCAGGTAATTTTAATTACAAGAGGTTTTACCGAGAAGGTAACTCCTTTGTTATTTGGATCTGAACTGCTGATTGTGACTTCTGGAAAATACTTCCCTCTCCCTAGATCCCTTACCTAGTGTGGGTCTCGCCTCCCCCCTCAGGCTATTCTGATGCAGCAAATGCTCTCTGCAATGACCTATTGCCAATGCTTTTCCTCACTGTCCAAGGCACACAAGATTCAGCTCTATTTTTGCAACTGAGTTCAGTGGGTGAAGAACTAATTGAGCATCTAAGTTTATGAGTTTCTAATGAAGCAGAAGTCCTTTCAGATTCTTATTCTAGCATTCTCTTTCTGGAAAAAATGTGCAATGATGCAGCAGTATCACTGTATTGTATGCACTACAATCCCTTTCATCAGTATGGCTTCTCAGAGCAGCCACATGTTTTATTAGAGAAATAAAGAGAAATACACAGCTAGGAAAGAGCATTCAGGTAAGAGCAGCCCATTCACATGATGTAGATTTTTCAAATGAATATTGCATCGTGTATCCATCAGATTTGTGTTTGTAAGCCCAATGTTATGCTATTTACAAAAACTACCTTTCGGTTTTGTCTTAGCACAAAGCACTTATCACTGAAGTATAAGTCTTTTCTGTTGACCTTTCCCTCTCATGTCCTTTAATGGATTTTATGTCTGTATGAGACCAAAAAGGCTACTGCAATGATGTTCTCAAAAAACAGTGGAGAAGAAACTAAGCATAAACATTGGATAGACTTTGCGGTTTTCCTGCTACACGACTTTCAACCTCTGACTGCAATACCGGTACTCTTCTGCTGGTGGCCCCATCTGCTGCCAGAACCTTCTTTCTGTATCATTCTTCCTCCTTTCATTCTTTGTCATCAGTTTTTCAGTATCTGGGAGAAAATAATAGGCATTTCTTTGGCTGTGCACCTAACTGCATCTTTCATAAGACTCAGTGCACGCAAACTCATTCCTCTAGTTACTGCCTGAGACTCTCATTGGGCTCAGAGCACTTCCTCAAAAGAGGTTTTTACAGTAATGAAAGACCTCTTCTTTGCTCTTTCTGTTCAGATTTTGTCCCATAGACTTGTCTTTCCTAGGGACCTGTTATTAACATTCTTAACACAAAAATTAAGAAATATAAGAAAGTTACTAGATCTCATCAAGTAAGAAAAATGTGTTCCCTACTGAAAACTGTACTATCACATGCTACCTGTAGGAAAAAAGATGGAAGTTTTGGTAGTTTCACATGTGATCTCAAAAAACTGCAGGTTCTGAGGTGGAAAAGCATTGGTGTTTATGTTATATTTTATGTGTGGCCTGTTTTCATTTGCTCTGTTTTGGTTTATTTGTCTAAGAAGGACTTTTGTTGCCCAGACCTTTCATAATAATTTGTGTGAGACATTTCAGGAGGGAAAAAAATGAGGTAGTGGAATTTAGAATTTTTCTTTTGGGACTACTCTATAAAAAGCCACAATACTTAAAGTGACCTTAATTATAGCTATTCTGATACAGCTGAACATAGTTTTCCACCTAGTGAGGGAGAGCTGGCCTATCTGAAACTTTCTTAAGAGCAGGGCCCAAATAAAGTCACTTATTGAACTGGAACTAGAGCTGAAATTGTTCTGGAAAGAGCCAAGGAAACTATAGGTGCTGGTAAGCCAGTGGGAACATTATCAAGGAGAGTACACCAGTCTAGCTCCAAACCCATAAATTATTTTACAGCTGTGTGAAGGAGTGTGGGAGTGTTTGTATTTGCTGTCTGACATCCCTCTACGTCATTTTTATGATGTGTGGTAGATGGCATGTTTTTATTATGCAGAGAGCTTTCAGGACAGCTTCCCTCTAGGTATGGAATTGGTAAGCCAAGGAGCAGTGGCCATCCCTTGTGAGCTGCAGACAGGAGGGCTTGGGGTGAAGGACTCAAGAACTGATTGAAATTTGTTTGCTGACACAGAGGAAAATGAGGAATTTGGAAGAAACAGCAGAGCTTGTCCTTAGGCAACATCTGGACAATCAGACTTGAAGAAGTTCCTGCATCCAGACTGGTAAGTCTCCTGCCAATGTGATCCATGTATGTAGGTCCTGCCAGTCCTCTTTTTGCAGCCACACACCGTGGTGTTTTTTTCAAGAAGGAAAACTGAAGCACATCTTGGAGCATACTATCCAATTCCACAATCAGGGATTCCTCCCATACACATCTATCTCTCCTGGTCCACCCTTGTATCATACAATAGCTACAAAAAACAAGCTCTTCTTACGCTGCTGGTAGGTTTCCTATGTCAAAGAACCATTCACAGACTTGGTAGTGCTTTGCCCCATCTGTCTGAGCAGCCCTATGGTCTCAGTAGCCCACGATCTTGAGTCCAACCAGCTGTTCTTGTTCCCGAGACTTCCACAGGGTCCCCAAAGCATAATGCTGTCATGAAGTGCTACAGGTATTTTTACAGGCCTTTCTAAATCAGCTGCAAAGCTGTTTACAAAGCGTACTTACTGTATTTTAAATAATAAAAAAATAACTCATTTCTTGAAGAAAAAACTGAAATCAAAAATTTTTATCTGCTAAACTTATCCAACTATATGCCCAGTCTATGCAGTTGTATGTTGTAGGGGAAAAAATAGAATGGAAAGCTCTGAATTCTTTGCAAGAGGAATACCCAATAAAGAGCTCAGTTATTGAAACAACACATTCTTTTGGAAATGTAATAATTAGATGACCAAATTATAAAACAATGAGATTTCAGGAAAGGATTTACATAAGAAATTACTGTTTCTCTTTCATAGTCACACTATATGCTGAGGATTCATAGCTTATTCTGTAAGACACGAATCAATAAACTACAGGCTTTAAAATAAGTTTTTAATTAATGTTTTATATTTAAACACAGTAACACAAACATCATATTTTTTAGATATACAAGGATGCTATTATGACAGACAGTTGTGAAATTTAACACAGAAAAAGCATCTTCTGCAAAGATTTTATTTTTTTTTTATGGCATTCACCTCATAGTTTCTAGGTCTCGGTTTGTAGTTCTTTCAGCAGCATTAAAAACCCAGCTCCTGAGCCTGAGTGTGCAGAACCTCCACACACGTAAAATCATGCCTACGATCTCTCAGACATCATTTCCCACTCCCTCACTGTAAACCCTGAAAATGAAACAAATCTCAATGCTTAAAAATTAATTTATATATATATATATCAAGGGAGAGGGAGGGAAAATTTACGCTACAAAAGTTTGGGGTCGAGTCAGGAGGTCCTACACAGTCCTTCTCCCTTCCTCCTTCCCTCGCAGCTGCTCCTTTTTCTGGCCTATTGACAGTATTAGCAGCTGCAATTCTTCAACAGTCACAAAAATCCAGGGCTCCAGGAGCCACGGGCAGCCTACAACCAGGAGCTCCTTCTCTAGCCAGTCTACAAGGAGGAGCTCTTTCTTTCTCCAGCCTGCTGTAGCCTGTGCTGTAGTCTTTCCAGTGCAGCAGTCCCCTTGGGGTCCCACCTGTTCATCCTCACCTTGAGAGCAGCTTGATATTAACTGTCTGATTAATTGAACTATTTAGGTCCTAATACAGAGCATCTGAAAGCAATGAGAGTTTTGCCAGTGAATTTAAGATTTAAACTTAAGACTGGGTCTCTTTAAATGATCAGGATGAAATGAAGTGGCAAAATGACAGTAGCTGAGGAAAATATGGGACTGGTACTTGACAAAGCTACTGGATTTCACCAGCAGTGGTAAAAGCAAACCAAGATTGTCTAAAGTAGCCTCCAACCTCTGTTAAACCACATTAAAACAGAATTTCTACAGCAGTAGGGTAAAATTGACGGTACATACAAGTGTGATCAGAAATTAACTCAAATATGTAGGGGATTGGTCTGTGGGTATAAGAATGTCATGTTTTTCTAAGAAAGTATCATTAGAGGAAACTGACTGTTGCAGCCCTTGCAAACACTGTAATTAAAACACAGAGATACTTTTTATCCATCTGCAAATGCATGGCTTTCAAACAAACTGCAAACTTCTGGGAGCTGTCAGAAGTACAAGTGATGTATCTGCTATGTGACAGAAATTGCAGTCAAGCAAAAAGCTTAGGTTATATGTGTGTAAATCTGATTCTAGAACACTGCTTAGATGAGACAGTCTTAGATAAGCTTTCCAAATGCTACAGCTGGTGGTTGAAACCTGAAGAAAGAAGTTGAGACTGTTAGGATGGGAAGGATTGTACTGAATTGTCAGTCCAGTTTAGCAGATTGGTTGCTCCTGAATTGTTGTAGAAAACTGCGCGATGAGGAATATGTTCATGTAATCAGGGGATGAAAGAAGCCACAAGTGATGGTGATAGGACAAGGGGGAATGAGTATAAATTGGAGAAGGGCAGATTTAGGTTAGACATTAAGAAGAATTTCTTCACCATGAGAGTGGTGAGACACTGGAACAGGTTGCCCAGGGAAGCAGTGGCTGCCCCATCCCTGTAGGTGTTCAAGGCCAGGTTGGATGGGGCCTTGGTCAGCCTGGTCTGGTGGGAGTTTTCCTTGCCCATGGCAGGGGACTTGGAACTAGATGATCTTTAAGGTCCCTTCGAACACAAACTATTCTATGATTCTATGTTTTATATTAGCCTTAGATGAGCAGTGATGTTAGGGAAGCAGTGTTAAACATATGCCAAAATTCAGGCCAAATTAAGCAGCAATGTTTGTGATGTGGTACAGGAAAACTGGCCCCTGGGAACACAGCAAATGTAGATCTGTGTGTGTTGGCTGGAAAGAAGTGTCTAGTTTCTCTGAGGTGGCCTTGTCTGAAGAAACTACAGGTGGTTGTGCTTACCCAGTTTGGTTTTGCTGCACGTAATTTACTTGACCTGGAAGTACTGTATTTGAAAGCAGCTACAGGGCACAGGACATGGTTTTGAGCACTTCATAAAGAAACAGGCTTCTAGATGTATGTTCTTATTTCCATGACCACCATATGGCAGGTTCTTGGGGAACTATGTCTGAATTATAAAATGTACATGAAAATAATTGTAGAGTCAGACACTGAGCATTTTTTTAGCCACTTGAATATCTAAAAAAAAAAAACCAAACAAAAAAAACA
This sequence comes from Clamator glandarius, assembly GCA_033459285.1. Taxonomy (NCBI): domain Eukaryota; kingdom Metazoa; phylum Chordata; class Aves; order Cuculiformes; family Cuculidae; genus Clamator; species Clamator glandarius. Next base: position 4,290,927 of record JAUNZM010000046.1, read on the forward strand.
AACATGAAAGCCAGTTCTGCAGACGCTGCCATTGGAAAGCTATTTCACTCTAATCACCAGCATTGGCCTTTAGAAGTTTTGGCATGGACAATGCATTTCCCAGGCCAGGAACTGGTATTGTTGATGATCATCTGGTTGTGCAACAGGATCAGGGCCGAAAGATCAGGAGCACAGCCACAACCTGATCTAAATCTACAACCAGTTAACATGCTCATCCTGGTGCCCCTGGAGTAAAAAATCAGACTGACATAGTGGTATTTCAAGATGTGAGCTTTGTTAGTCCACAGTCATAGTGAATTTAAACTGACATCCTGGGGAAACTACCAAATGAAACAACAGTTTAAAGTCTCGGGGGACTAATACCAAGCGTTGGATTTAGATTTTAGTTTTCCGAATTTACATCTTTTTCCCATGTCTTGTTTCCCTCTGTCATTTTTAGCAAACACTTAGACCCTGTGACAAAATCCCTGGTGCCTAAGTTTCAGTTCCATACAGGGTCAGCAGCTAACCTGGATGCTTATATTACTTGCAATAATTTGGAGTACGTTGCAGAACTCTACAGCGGATGATGCTTATTGATTTATATAACAGATATAAATAAGAAAAGGTTAATAGCATCAGAGAGGAATTAACTGAAATATTTTGCATCTAAATTATATTTTTTAACAAGCAAAATAGGAATGTAGCTATCTGGGAGGGTAAAGGAGAGGTTCAAAGTTATATGTAAAAATACATTTCATACTAAAAAATCAATAGCCAATAGCTTTTTTCTATTTTATGTTATTAATAAGATTTAAACCAAAGTTTTCCAGCCTGCAGGCTATGAAGAAAATGACTATATTAAACCAGAGTACTGCTGCATCCTCAGCACTAATTACTCAGTCTCGGACCAAAGGCTCAGCAGTTACACATTTCTCAAGTCTTCCCTGACAATAGTGGTGCAGAGAGAGTGCAGGGAACCTGCTTCATGGCTGTGCTGTTCTCATCACCTGTACCTTATTAGAGGAAAAAGGATCCAGCAGTAGATGCCTATATTTTAAGGAATGTAACACATCTTTCCATCTGTGGGATTATTTCCTGCTCTGCTTTTTCTGATACAGCCTGTAGTTAAGAATGAGTCCCGAGTAAAGACTGCGTTTGTAATATTTTCTCACTGTTTTCCTAGCATAGAAATTTCAACATCTAGCCTCCAGCCTAGCTGTAGCAGTTGATGGTGAGTACATATAATGTTTCTCAGATGAAGTTTCAGGTGGTTAATTTTTTAGCTGTAGTAGAGTGGGCTTTTTTCTGATTTTTTTTTTTATTACACTTCATCTCAAAGCCATTGCCGTTTTCCCAGTAAGTTGCTTTCTGCTTAGTCTTGCTGCATACTTTGGAAAGTAAGAAGAAAACATTGTAACACTATTGGTCCCAAATACATTGGTCACGTTTTCAGGTATCTTCATGAGAAGATGCTCACTCTGGTTGCTGCTGGTGTCTCCAGATGAAAGCAACATGCCAATAATCACACACCTTAGTGTTTTTTACTACAGAGCTTTATTGAAGGTTCTAAATGCTGGGCAGGATTCCTACATGGCCCTGCACCCCTTTCCTTGCCCCACCTGGCAACCTTCACCCCAGGCAGCCTCTTGTGTGCACTGCAAGCCAGTTATGCTGCAGAGCTGGATGCTGGTATGTCCTTACCTCTATACAGAGCCAAAGGGGTGAGGTGAGTGTCCATGGGGGCACTTAGGGCTGCAACCTGTCCCAGCAGGTCTGCCAGCTTGGATCACAGGCTTGGATCGACTGCTTGGGGCTCTCTTGAACACAGACACTTTATGAGAGTGTATGAATACTTTCAAATGCTGTGCCAGGGGAGGTTCAGATTGGACATTAGGGTTATCAAGCACTGGAACAGGCTGCCCAAGAGGGTGACTGAGTCACTATCCCTGGAGGTATTTAAAAGACAGATAAATTAAGTGCTTTAGGGATATGATTTAGTAGTGGACAGGTACAGTTGGGCTTGATGATTGCAAAGGTCTTTTCCAACCTAGTGATTCTATGAAATAGCTCATCTGCTTTTTGAAACAACTTTGTCTTTTTTTTCCTAATAGTGCTTTTGCAAGATTAAATAAGTGTGAAATAGGCATTTATATCATCTCTGTTTATAAAAGATGTTATCTGCCCGTTGAGCTTCCATCCTCTGTTTGCTAATGGGATTCAAGTCTTTTGATTCATAGTGCTAAATTTACTGTAATTAATTATATCTCTGTTCCAGTGCTGTCTTCATAATTGGTAATAATTGTATGTTCTGTACAGATAGATGTTCCTGCAGTAAATCTAGGTATTTAGGACAATTGCAAAAGCTGTATCAAACCCATTTCTTAGGAAACCGTAACTGTATAATAATTGCCTCTTGTTACTGTTAAAGAAAGATACCAGCATGGCATGCTCCAAAGCACATGGGTGACAAACACTCAATTCCCCTGATGGGCACATTAAACCCTCCCTGGAGCCGTATAAGGCTGTTGATCACACTCTGCCAGAGCAAACTATGGTTGTGCTGGCAACTGGACCTGTGTAAGTGAGCAGGCTACGCTGCAGATGTGACCCTGTAATACTCTGTCTGCATGGGTAGTCTGTGCATTATACTTTGTACTACACATGTAACTTGCTTTCTAGTGAGCAGGTCCATCTAGGACTATTGATCTTTTTCCTAGCTTGATTACTACTCTAGTAGATCAACTTAAATGTCACTTAACCTGTTCCTTCATTTCTTCAACTGTAGATCATGGGTCTCAAACCTGACTTCCTGCAACCTGCTGGCAAAAAGTGCTACACAGAACCTCATATTCATGTAACTAATATGGGATATGACATTTGATTTCTTGAAATATAACAATGAAAAGTATTACATAAAACTAGATGCTCATAAAATTAACATTGCTTATTCAATTTGTACAAATAAAAATAATTATTTGTATACCTCCCATCCCTGGAGGTGTTCAAGACCACATTGAATTAGGCTATGAGTAACCTGATCTACTGGAAGGTGAATTTTGTGATTCTGTGTTTCTATTCTATGACTTATAACAGTTCCCACCCTGGTAGAACTGTAGCAATATAAAAAAAAAAATGCTGCAAATACATTCAAAGTTTTTTTCCCTTAACCTGAAACATACTTGATGAAATGGAAGGATTTCTGTGCTGAATCATGTATACCAAAGAGAAGTCTAGAAAACAGTCATTAACATTTTACAACTGAGTTATGACCTCTTGAAATTACAGGCTTTCTCTCAAGTCTGACAGGAGAGCTTACCCTCTTACTAATCTGGCTTGCAGGTGATACTGGGTTTATTAAGATCAGACACTATTTTTTTTTAAACTTGTGAGTGGTGCAAGGCCCACGTCTCTTGCCCTGTTCTACAGTTCTGAAGATTTATTTACTCACTCACAGAGATTTCTTTTTCTGTTTTGTAAATATAATAGAGCTTAGATTTTTTAACTTGCTAAAAGTAGAATTTCAACATGGTATCTAAGGGAGAAAATACTATCTTAAAAGAGCCCTGTGTGAGACTTACAAGTTTAAATTTGTTTAGCCTTTCAAGGAATGCTGTAGCAGGCTTGTATATTTCCCAAATATATTTCTACATGAAAGGCTACTGCTGCATCTTTTCTGTTCTGGAGACTGGGTGTGAGCCTGCTGCAGTACAGAAACTGAAGATTTTGGATACAGTCCAATATCTCATGAATCTTTCAACCTGTCCAGCTGGACATAACCGAAGTTATTCAGATTTGCATTTTCCTGTTGGCCAAGAGTCATTAACAAGATGTAAATAACAAAACTGCTCCTTTGGGAAGGATAAAATCTGGTTTTCAGAGAGATTAAAAATGGAATTTTTTGAAGTCTCATATCAAAACACTTGGGAGATACTTGGATTAAAAATGTGCTTAAGGGACATAAGAAGTCAGGAAACAGGCCAGCATGAAGATGAAGTCTCTAAGCCTCCAACAGTGATTCATGCAGCTTTCAAGCTGTACTTTGGAGCCCTATGGCCCCTCTGCCAGGCTTATGGGTGAAAGCCAGAGAAAATGGTGACAATACAGGGAAGAGACACAGTAAAATGTAACCTGTTAGTGAAATTAATGAAACGTACCATAATATTATACATTTCTTTTTTTTTAAGAAGCATGGAGGCTGGCTAATTTTTCTTGGTATTCTTAAGACATTGATTAACTCAAAGAATGGTGTGCAAGTGGGATGCATTCTGAAGAATGCACTATGACATTTTTATTCTACCTAGCCTGTCAGTACCTTTTCTTCTCATGGTACTGTTGTATTTTCCTGCGGGTTTTGTTTTTTTCAGGAGTTTTGGCTCATTTCAATAAGCTGTTTAGTCTCTATGGCAACTAGAGAGGTAGTGAAATGATGAACTCATAAGAAAAACAGGTAATCAAGGGAAGAGAGTAATTTTAATTTCAGTTGCTTAGCAGTCTCTGTTATAACCTTACTTAATATTTAATGAGAGATTAATTTAAGTAAAAATGATGCAATTATGATGCAAGAGCTCGTAATAAAAATCCCTGAAGCTTCCTACAAGTCTTGCAGCAAATCAAAGAATATCAATTTCAACTTTCTTGATCTTTCTAAGGCAAACATTTTGGGCTCCTCAAGAAATACTGAAAACTTATTTAGAAGAAAATACCTCATTTTGTTGAAAATAGTTCATGCAAAAGTTTTATGCTTCCTTTGAAAACATAAAAGTTTCCATTAAAAATGTGTAAAGAAAATTTTTCCAGTTTTGCCATCAGGGAAATTTTTCCAGTTTTGCCATCAGGTGTGTTTAACAACCTGGTGAATGATCAGCATTACCAGTTCTCCACCTCCACAAGGATCAGCTGTCAGTTAAATAGGCATGTGCAATGGATTCTGATAGAGAAATGAAAAGGTAAAACAGGTTTTGGACAGTAGAATATGAAGAAGAAAAGTTCTAATTACTTAGAGTGTTGTACATACTTTCTCTGCCTCAAACTGGAATAAGACAAACTAATGAACACTTGCAATTTTTTCTTTCAATGCAACCCTTCACAACCCTTTCAGGGCACAGAATGGCTTTAATTTCACCTCACAAAATTTTGATGATAGCAAATAACCTTAAATAACTACACATATATTGGTAAGATAATTAAGTGCTGATCTGTTTTTTAAATTAGGACATCATTTCTTTATGACCTGTTCTATTTTAGAAATCACTAGGTGTAGGGCTGTTTTCTTAGCAATGAGTTTAAAGCAAGATACAGTTATGCTAACAAAATACATATGCCTGAAGTACATCTACAGACTACTTATGCTGAAAAGGTTGAATAACAGGATGCTGGTAATGTAGTTCTCAGTGTCAAAATAGCCTTATAGCCCTTCTTTAATATCCCCTTTAAATATTTCAGGGAAACAAAGCTATGAAGGCAGATAAACTTGGAGGGTGGGGTGAAAGGATAAGGTGCCTTACTCTCTGAAAAATACTCTACTAATCTCAAAAATATAATGTAAGTAGTTTATGCTGTGCTGTGGGTTTTTTATTATTTTTAAACGGGACTGCTGTGTTTTCCCCTCTTTCTACAGCTTATTTTTTACTAAAAAAAATAGTTTTGTGATCCAACTATGCAGATCCATCACTATCACAGAGGAACGTACTCCAAAATTAAAAGAGGCAGGAAAGGAAATTAGTTTGAAGTGATTTTCTGTGAAAAGCTAATGTTCAATAAAAGAAGGTGGTCTGCATGTTTTCTGAAATGTCCCAGCAGAACAGTATTTTATATAAAAGGAGCTGTTAATTTCAGACAAAAGTCAAGGTGTATCTAAGGATAATCTCTGTCTTGATGAGAAATAGCTCTTAGTAAAAACCTGTAAGAGCAGCTGAATCCCTTCTGTGCAGTTCAGGCAGTGGCAGCCTGGGTAATCTTAGGCACTGAGTCAGTAGCCACTGGATACATTTTCCTACAATACAATGACAATGATTAATTTTTTCCCCTGTCAATGAGAGGGAGAGAAAAGGAGGCTCTAAGCAGCTGGAAATTTCCTTAATCCCGTTAAGTGAAGCTCCCTCTTTTAGTCAAAAACAATCGTATCCCAAGTGGGATTTTGTGATGTGAAGAATCTCAAAGCTTGTTTGCAGATTTTTTATCCCAATCCCTTCCCACAAAATGAAGCTGAAGAGCCCTGCATAGAGGCAGGTAAGGCAGTGGCTGCCCAGACAGCTGGACAGGAGGCACAGCAGGAAGTCCAGTAAATGCTTCTAGTGTGAGTCAAGGTATGTTCCTGAAACACTAATCTTCCCCCTTTCATTCAGAAGGCCTCATGGGATAAGCTTTTCTGACTTGAGGGGGGAAAAAAATGAAAACTTTTTCTTCCTCTAAGTATTTGAGCAGAAGGGAAATTTCTCAGGGGAAAATGATCATCATAAAGGTCATAAACCTTTAAGGAGCTTAGTAATACAAAGCGTCTGGAGTTAAAGAATCTTTTAACATCACCTTAGAGAAACTAGAAGTCCCAATCCTCAGCTTTCCTGTTCTTCAATCTACCTTCTCTCTGACACAGCAAGAAAAATGTGGGAATTATTACCTCCTTGCATAATTGCAAAGAAAAACTACCACATGACATTCACATGTCTGGCCACACAAGCACAAAACAGTCCTGTAAGTGGTCCCTGAGTGCGTATAAATCCTGCAAGCCCAAGTTCTATCAGCACAGCCTGTACAATTCATATCTTTCCAGACACCTCTGTTCTCTCTGTTGGCTGGTGAATGGGATAAACCACCCTCTCCATTTTCAACAGGATTTTTTTTAATGGTCTGGCAAATAATGGGGATTGGTTTAAAAGTTAGAAATTAAATTGGAAACAGCATTAAATAAATGAAATGAGCTTTAAAACCTATTTTGGGTTGCTTTTTCCCCGCTTCCTTACACCCAGTTTGGTCACTGGAACCTTTACATTGGGATTGAATTACCTATTCCTGGTCCTGCCAAGACGTCCAAACTGGATAAGGACCACTACCTTTTTCACCCTGTGGAATGGCAGAATTTATCAATGTCTGAAAGGTCTCTTTGACAACAGTAGAAAGAACAGCTGCACCAGCTGCAGCAAAATCCCCTTTACACTGAAATGTCATCAGTCTGAGTACTGGGGGAAAAAAATCAAGTGATTAAGGCTAAAATCTTTCCCAGTTGCCAAGTCTGACTCCTTTGATAGGCCCCAGATTGGCAAGATTTATACATATTCATAGAAAATTATGAAAATGTTCTGCTAAATCTTCATTGTGTGAGAGATCCCAGGCCTTGTGATGCTATTGAAGGAAATACTTCTCATGCTGTTGTGTCTGCCACTAAGAGCAAAAAATGGTTAAATTTTCAGGAGTGATGGACACTGCTGCAGTTGAATATCACAGATCTTTCAGGCTGCAAAAGGCAAGTGTAATTTCTGTCTTGTATTATCAAGGTGCCTGGGACCCCCTAGACAAACTATTTCTACTTGTTGTCATAGGTATTTTGCAGAGGACAGTCTCAATGCTAGGGCATTTTCATCTCCGAGAGCGGACAGTTCTGCCTTTGTGTTGGTTGATTGTCTGATCCAGCTACATCTGCGCTCTTGTCTATGAAACTGCACTTCTGCTGCAGTGGAAAAGGCTAAGGACATTCAGGATGCCTCTCCAGTCTTTCCTTCCAGTCTTTACTTCCAAAGACAAAAGCTGATACTGGTTTTTGCAAGGAACACAGGAATTCTGTACATCTGGATGTGGAAGAAGCAAACTCATACCTCTGTGTTGCATCATATCCATGGAAATGTTGTCTGTGAAGGAGAGTCCAAATAACAGAGCAGATGACTCTCTGTTGAAACTAAAGACACACCAGATGCCGTTCAAAGGCCTGTACAAGGTCTGATTCTGGCTTTTGTTGGTTTGTTGGGGATTTTAAAATAATTATTATACTTGAAAAGAGAGTAGGCTTATTAAATTCACAGATGACACAAGGCTGGGAGAAAAAGCCAGAGTCATGGATAATGGGAATAAAAGTAAGAATGATTTTGACCAATTAAGAAACTGTTCCAATAAGAAAAAGAAGAAGTTTAGTAAAGACAAGGTACTTAGGTAATCAGGTACAAGCAACCAAACAAATGCAGGAAGGAGCATGACTGGACAGACAGCATTCTGCAGAGGAGAGAGCATAGAGACTCTCAAGCTGAGCATATGTCATGGACCTAAAATATCACCTCCTGAGATATATAAACAAAAGCATTGCCTACAAAACTTAGGAATATTTCTTATTATGCTGGTGAGTCCTTAGCAGGAGGATAAAGTCTGATGTGGGGCAGCATATGGGAGTTGTTGAGTTCTGAATTTCAAAACACTGACATGCCTTCCTGGTGCTTCAGGATATGCATTGCCCTCCAGACCTCTCCAGCTCCTTTAGGGATGCTTTGGCTTTTACAAGTGTCACAGCCACATCCAAGTCATGGTTCTATGCTGCCAAAGGCTGCTCTGAAGAATGGGACAGGAAAACAGCTGCAGGTATTTCTATGTTCCAACCTCCAACCCACGTCCCCTATTAAAATAAAGAGGAAATACAAGAGCAGGCAATACATCACGTGTTTTTAATAAGGCACGTGAGATTTGAGGCTTAAACATGGGAAATTCCACATTATAAGGGATGTCTAGCAACTCCAGTTACTTTGAGAAAACTATGGGTTATCTGGAATGGGTCCAAAAGAAGGCAGTAGAGATGATTACCTGTCTGGATAGACTGACAGTGAAAAAGAAGAGTCTGAGCAGATAGATGGTAAGAAGCTTCCAACACAAAAAAAAGCTGCTGCTGCTGCTGCAAAGAGGAAGAAAGTAATCTGTTAGCTGTGTTCATGTTGAATAGAACAAAAAAATAAGAGGCTTATATGTCACTAATGGAGATGTATGTTAGTTGTTAGAAAGTGTTTCTGAATAGATAGAGCAGTGAAGCATTGAAATCAGATTGTGTGGGGAGTGAATTGAAACACAGGGCCCTGGTCACAGAATCATAGAATCACTAGATTGGAAAAGACCTCCAGGATCATTGAGTCCAACCATTCCTATCAAACACTAAACCATGCCCTGGAGCACCTTATCCACTCATCTTTTAAATACCTCCAGGGATGGTGACTCAACTACCTCCCTGGGCAACCTGTTCCAGTGTTCCTTTCTGTAAAAAGTTTCTTTCTGATTTCCAGCCTGAATCTCCCCTGTCAGAGCTTGAGGCCATTCCCTCTTTTCCCATCCCTTGTCACTTGGGAGAAGAGGCCAGCTCCCTCCCCTCCACAACCTCCTTTCAGGTAGTTGTAGAGAGCAACGAGGTCTCCCCTCAGCCTCCTCTTTTCAAGGCTAAACAACTCCAGTTGCTTCAGCCGCTCCTTGTAAGACTTGTTCTCCAGTCCCTTCACTGGGGATGGCTGAGAATGGCCTGCAGATATGGAGTGCAGCCATAGGCAGAAGAATGGTAAGAGCATCCTCACCTTGCAGAGTCCTTCCCAGTACTGGAAGTCTTCCCCATAGTGTTTAGAAGTCTATCAGCAGCAGAAAGATAATCAGACGAGTGGTCATTTTAAAGTATTGTCTTGTAAAATTCATTACCTCTTCAGGGAACAGGGAAGTTCCACCTGTGCATCTTGGAAAGTATGATACTTACCTTTCATACTCAATGTTGCATTCTTTGAAGCATTATCAGTTAGGGAACAGTCCACACAAAATAAATTACTGAATTCGAGTCAAAGGTAAAGAGCTAATTTTGCCTTTTGTTGTCTGCCTTTCTTTACAGATAGGCATCACCTACTGTGCCTTATAACATGGTAAAGAACAAAGAGAGCTTGGTATTTTTTATTGCAGTGCTAACAAAGATATTTTTCTTTAGGTAGTGTCTTGTCCCTGGATCTTCTGTCATGTACCTGCCTAAGAAAAACCGATATCATGATAAATGGGTAGGTGTGACAGACTACATAAAATATTTAAGTACATAAAACTCAAATATATATTTATTATCCTTGTGAAGAATTCATGTTTTTTATATTCCTTAGAGGACTACTTGCTGCATGCAGTTACTGGAGATATTTAATTTTAGACAGGTAAATTTTCACCTGTCTTCATAAGGTCATTTGCATGAAAAACCTTGTGACTCCATCCAGAGGTTCTAGACCAATTTACCATGAGTTCATGACTCTACAATTGAAAACCACCAGCCTATAAGAATAATATGCATTAATCAAGGAAGAACTGTCCTGGCTGTTATTTAACTTATCATTTTAATTGTACTGCGTGATGGAACAGCTATATTAAATAACTTGATTAATGGCTAAGGCTTACAGTACAAGTTGTGGTATGATTTTTCTTTAAGATATTAATTTTATCTTAAGACATGATTATTTTTCTGACATGGATAATGTTTCTGCACTGACATATTCATAATGCAAAATTAATTACTTATGGGCAATGAGAGATGAGTTTCTGAATTCCTTTGTATTTTACGGTTTTCTTTTTTTAATATTTGAAAGTATCATGAAATATTATTTAAATTTCTCACTCTTTCACAGCTCTTTTTCTTTTTGAAACAATACAATTTGTTTCCCAAGACCTAATAAAGGAGAAACTGTTCATAAAAGATTATTTTTATGGTTTTCCATTTTCTGCATTCAGCCATATAAAATTGATATCTTTACCCTGTGGGAATTGAGTTTTTTGTTTGTAGTGGCACCCCAGAGACAGTATAAGGATGCATTTACATAGCCATTGCCCTCAGAAATGTCACATCGTCAAGTTTAACTTACTGAGCAATAAATTCTTACCAGCTTTCAAGTCCAGAAGGGGAAGCATGGGAATTATTCTTTATATTACATCTCTAAACAAGCATTTCTTACATTTTTTTTAGGTGACAGAAAAATTACAGTGAAGTAGGGAGGGAGGAAAGGAGAAAGAAACAATAATCTGACTCATGATGGGAAAATTTGAAAAGGTCACTTCTTGTTTCTGGCCTGCTAGCTTTGGGGAACATTTTTCTCTGTTTCACTGCCCAGCTTTTAGTAGTGCTTTTGAAATAAGGCAAAGACTCATCCACTTTCATGATGCAGTTCTGTTTCTAGGCAAAGATAGGACCAAACCTAAAACTGAAGAGGAACAAATATGGTAGGAAGACACTTCAGCCAAGTCCACTGGACTTCCTCCTTCAATGCTTTTCTGTGACACTAGATTCTTCTTCTGACACCACTTACTTGAGGAAGATTTCAGATCAACTTCCTCACCCTGTTCTTCATTACTCATTCAACTTTGACTTACACCTATCTTTCCCTCCATGAGAGTATTTATGCACAGCCCAAATGGAATTGCTCTTTTACCTTTGATTGTCCATGCACATCATCTGTTGTTTAGACAGCCTCTCTCTCAGTCCCTCTTCTTAGCCAGGATTATGTAGGAACTGAAAAAAAAATTGCTTTTGATGGCATATGTGAACCTCAAATTAAAGATATTGATATGATCCTGTCACTGCCCAGTTCTGGAGTCATTACACTTAAGATTGTAAACAAAAGCCTAGATATATTCAAATATACTCTACTATTAAACTGTGTTTTCTACATCCTAGTCATCTGTCATATATATATTCTTCTAACAAGTTAACAGATTCGCATTACAGCAACAAGAAAATCTACGGCCTGGCCAGTGGGCGGCAAACATGTTTAACTGGAAATCTGACCTGCCCCTGCTATGCCATCCCTAGTCTGTGCTGGTTTAGATATTGCTTTCACCATGTCATCCCATCAGAGGTCCTGCTATAAAACTTCAGAGTTTGTACTGCTCAGAAAAGCAGCTCTAATCCACTCGTTTGTGGTCCTGGGCCAAGACCTCACTTCTTCCACACTCAGTAGAGACCCTAAAATAAATACAGCCCATCATCATAACAAATACCCTTGCTCCAGCTGCATAATGCCTTATATATCCCTAGGACGAGGCTCAAAAATACCCGCAGCGGAGAAAACAGATGAAGCCTCTGACGTAAAGGCACACCAGAATCATTTACATGAACCAGTTGCTATAGAACAGGTGCATGATGTCCCCAGTGCTTCACCTCTCCACCCTGCCTGCCTGGGAGGAGAAGACTGAAACCGCATCCTTCACTCCCTTCACCTCCAGATAGATGCCACTGTGACAAAGACAATGTAAGAGGTTAAGTGGCAAATAACCACATTGGCAGGATTTCTGCAGTTTGACAATTGTATTTGGTGTCTCCACGTTCAGTATAATATTTCTCATTGATTCTTTCATTTTGATTAGTATATGAAAACAGCAAAAGCTGAAGGACACTATTCCCACAGAATAAAAATATAAGATGCTAGAAAAGGAAGTTTAGAAGTTTCCTGAAACTCTAGGAGAAAAAGAAATAAAAGAAAAAGAAAATACAACATTTCCATCATTCAAAAGAGGCAGATATTTAGTATTTCTCATTTCTTAATATTCAGATATATTAAAACTGCAGACTGTTACTGGTCTACTATAAAATAAAAATGGTTTAACAGCTAGGTACTGTCCTTGGCACACCGCACCAGGTGACAGTGCACCACCACCACCTACTGATCAACTGGCTGTATTACCAGCAGAGGCCCGGCTGTGTTTGCAGAGATTTTAATTCACACATCAAACTTCTGCTGAGCCAGTGTTTGCCGCAAGTTGTATATGCCTGAAAAGGAGAGCAAGGACAGCTAAATGCAAGGGTCGAGAAGAATCACTAAAATGAAAAAAAATCAGGACGAAACTATTGAGGGCTTTTTGATAATGTTGATCTGCTACTGGAAAAACTACAGATATGGGTTATTGAAACTGCATTTTGCTTTAACATACAAATAATGAAAAATTGGTGACAGCAGGTTAGGCCACACTGATTAATGTTGCACTGAAAGGACTAAAACCTTTCTCTTCCTGCACTTCTACACATGGTAATGAAAATTACCTGAAATATTGTATAAATTATCTTTCATAACTGTTCCAACATATCAGCTTTCCACATCTCTTTAAAGAGCTCAGTAATTTAAAGCATTGTTTTGCATAAAACACACACTTGGTTCTTTGTGCTAAGCTCAGGGCGTTTCTGTGTAGAGGAAGTAATCTGCTGCTCCTCAGTATGTCTTCTTGAATTTGACTATATAAATTAAAAAGTATTTTCATAGTTATGAAAAGTTTATTTTGGTTTATGTTGTTTATAAAATTGGTTGTTCTTTTTCTAGCCTTTCACGGTCTCTATGCACTTAGACCAGCTATTCCCCTATTTAAGAGGCTGCACGGAATCTTTGCTTGCCTCTGTAGCAAATGGAAAATCATTACCTGAAAAGTTACTGATATTTAAAGTGTGATCTCAGCTTTTCTTACATTATTGATCCCCATCATCTGATACTGCTGTAAACCAAGTTGATGTGAATGAGGATTAGCCTAGTTGAGTCAAAGTTGTGTAGAAGTGGGAGATTAATAACAAGAATCCTGCTGGGTAGTTTGTGCAGTACCTACACTTCTGCAAAGGGATCTTCAAAAAAAAAACACTCAGTCAGAGCAGTTTCACATCTATTCCATGTTGGTGTTAATGTCTGTGTTGCATACAAAAACACAGACTGGTGCTCAGAGCTATCCTTTCAGGTTCACTGCCTTCTGTTGAAGTGCTCCATATGGCTGCCTTTTCAGTCCACTCATCTTTTGTCTGTGTTGACAGAGTTGTGCTGGCTTACAGCAATAGATAATAAGGCGTTATGTTCTCTACAAGTATTACCTCTGTGTTTCACTGCTGTGTCTGTGCACTAACTTAGATTACAGGTGTTTGAGGCCAGTGACTTTGATTTACTCTTGAGAGTGCCATGCACACCTCTGTCTCTTGTAGACACAAAAAAATAGAGTGATAATAACAACTTACTCCCATCAAACAAGAAAGAAGATACATTGGCTAGTGGGCTGTCTTGTCTTTAACTGCAACCAAGGGAATTTACAGGTGTTCAGCTGGCCACAGGAGGGATCTCATATTGTTCCCTACATTCAGTAAGGAATACAAGGTGAAACAAAGACCACATAATTAAGATCCGACAAATTATCTCTTTTCCTAGACTACGCTCACAGCTTATGAAAGAAAGATTTTTTTTTATATAGCTCTTTAAAAAAGGCTTTCTGTTAAGGTTAAGGCCAGCTGGGACTATTAGAATCACATAGAATAACCAGGTTGGAAGAGACCCACCAGATCGTCGAGTCCAACCATTCCCACCAATCCCTAAATCATGCCCCTAAGTACCTCATCCACCCTCACCTTAAACACCTCCAGGGACGGTGACTCAACTACCTCCCTGGGCAGACTGTTCCAATGCCTAACCACCCTCTCCATGAAGAATCTTTTCCTTATCTCAAGCCTAAATCTCCCCTGGCGGAGCTTGAGGCCATTCCCTCTCGTCCTGTCCCCTGTCACTTGGGAGAAGAGGCCAGCTCCCTCCTCTCCACAACCTCCCTTCAGGTAGTTATAGAGAGTAATAAGGTCTCCCCTCAGCCTCCTCTTCTCCAGGCTAAACAACCCCAGCTCTCTCACTCACTCCTCATAAGATTTGTTCTCCAGCCCCTTCACCAGCTTTATTGCTCTTCTCTGGACTCACTCCAGAGCCACAACATCCCTCTTGTGGTGAGGGGCCCAGACCTGAACACAGTACTCAAGGTGCAGTCTCACTAGTGCCGAGTACAGAGGGAGAATAACCTCCCTGGACCTGCTGGTCACGCCGTTTCTGATACAAGCCAAGATGCCATTGGCCTTCTTGGCCACCTGGGCACACTGCTGTCAACCAACACCCCCAGGTCCTTCTCCTCCTGGCAGCTTTCCAGCCAGGCTTCTCCTAGTCTGTAGCTCTGCTTAGGGTTGTTGTGCCCCAAGTGCAGGACTCAGCATCTGGCCTTGTTAAACCTCATGCCATTGGTCTCAGTCCCAGTAGTCCAGCCTGTTCAGATCCCTTTGCAGAGCCTCCCGACCCTCCAGCAGATCCACACTTCCACTCAGCTTAGTATTGTCTGCAAACTTGCTAAGGGTGCACTCGATGCCTTCATCCAGGTCATTGATAAAGACATTGAACAGGACTGGGCCCAGGACTGAGCCCTGGGGAACCCCACTTGTCAGTGGCCTCCAGCTGGGTTTAACTCCATTTACCACCACCCTCTGGGCCTGGTCATTCAACCAGTTTTTCACCCAGGAGAGTGTGCGCCTGTCCAGGCCAGAGGCCGACAGTTTCCGAAGCAGAATGCTATGAGAAACTGTATCAAAGGCTTTACTAAAGTCCAGGAAGACCACATCCACAGCCTTTCCCTCGTCCAAGAGTTTAGTCACTTGGTCATAGAAGGTGATCAGATTACTCTGGCAAGACCTGCTTTTCATGAACCCATGTTGATTGGGCCTGATCACCCGGTTCTCTTGCAAGTGCTTCTTGATAGCACTCAAGATCACCCGCTCCATGACTTTCCCTGGCACTGAGGTCAGACTTACAGGCCTGTAGTTCCCCGGATCCTCCCTGCGCCCCTTCTTATAGATGGGCACGACATCAGCCAGCCTCCAATCCAGTGGAACCTCCCCAGTCATCCAGGACTGTTGGAAGATGATGGAAAGGGATTTGTCCAGTACATCCGCCAGTTCCCTCAAAACTCTTGAGTGGACTCCATCCGGCCCCATAGACTTGTGGGCATCTAGCTGGGCAAGCAAGTCTCTAACCACCTCCCCTTGGACCTTGGGAATCTCATACTTTTCTTCCAGCCCCTGGGGTTGTGCACAGAGGGAACAATTTTCCTTACTGTTAAAGACTGAGGCAAAGTAGGCATTGAGTACGTCAGCCTTGTCTTCATCCCCTGTTACTCTTGTTCCCTCTGCATCTATTAGGGACTGGAGATTCTCCCTAGCCCTCCTTTTGCTGTTGATGTATTTGTAGAAAGACTTTTTGTTGTCTTTCACAGTCTTGGCCAATCGCATTTCTAGTTGGGCCTTAGCCCTCCTGACTTTTTCCCTGCACTTTCTCACTTCCTCCCTATAGTCCACCCAGGATGCCTGCCCCTTCCTCCAAAGGTCGTAGACCTTCCTCTTCCTATTGATGTCTCTTAGGACCTCCCTACTCAACCACGCTGGTTTCTTACCCCGCCAGCTACTTTTCCGGAACTT
The DNA here is from genome assembly GCA_033459285.1 of Clamator glandarius. NCBI lineage: Eukaryota > Metazoa > Chordata > Aves > Cuculiformes > Cuculidae > Clamator > Clamator glandarius. The sequence continues at coordinate 4,307,122 of JAUNZM010000046.1, forward strand.
GGGGACGGCTTTCTCCTGAGCTGCTAGGAGTTTCTTCTTGAAGAGCGCCCAGCCCTTATGGACACCTTTGCCCTCAAGGAGCGCCTCCCATGGGACTTTTCCGACCAGCCTTCTGAACAGCCCAAAGTTTGCTCTCTGAAAGTTGAGGGCGACTGTTCTGCTAACCTCCTTCTTCATTTTACCCCGCACTGAGAACTCTATCATCTCATGATCGCTTTGCCCCAAGCATCCTCCAGCCTTCACATCCCCCACCAGTCCTTCTCTGTTTACAAACAGCAGGTCCAGGAGGGCACCGTCCCTTGTCGGTTCGCTCACCAGCTGTGTGAGGAAGTTGTCTTCCACACACTCCAGGAACCTCTGGGACTGCTTCCTTTCTGCTGTATTATACTCCCAGCCTATATCTGGGAAATTGAATTCTCCCACAAGGACTAGAGGTAGTGATTTTGAGACTACACTCAGTTGTTTGTAGAAGAGCTCATCAGCTGCTTCTTCTTGGCTGGGTGGTCTATAGCAGACTCCCATCACAATACCTGCCTGCCCATGGGCTCCTCTGATTTTCACCCACAGGCACTCAGTCCCATCCTGATGGTAGTCCAGTTCGAGGGTATCAAAGCCCTCTCTAACATAGAGGGCTACCCCGCCTCCTCTTCTGCCCTTCCTGAAGAGTTTATACCCCACCATGGGTACGCTCCAGTTGTACGAGTCATCCCACCACATCTCCACAATGGCAACGACATCGCAGTCTCCTTGCCCTACCACAGCTTCCAGCTCCTCCTTCTTATTTCCCATGCTGCGTGCATTAGTGTAAATGCACTTCAGCTGGGCAGGCGTAGCTACAGCCTTCGTAATAGGGTTTCTCCCCAACTGAGCGGTCCTTGACTTAACTAAGGCCACAGTGCCAGTTCGCTGCCTACCATCCTCAGCTGCACTCACCCCCTCTTGCTTAGTGGTGATATACTGGCAGGCATCGCCAGCACACCACCCCTTTGCCACTGAAGTGTCACCTCCAGGCTCACTCCCATCCTGCCTGGCCTCCATCCCCTCCCCCCTCACATCTAGTTTAAAGCTCGATTTATGAGTTTAACTAGGTTTTTGGTGAGGGCTTTTGTCCCCCTAGGAGACAGGCGTGTCCCATCCCTAGTAAGAAAGCCTGGGGGTGCGTGGGCCTCCCCATGATTAAAGAACCCAAAGCCCCTCTTCTCACACCAGTCCCTAAGCCATTCATTAACCAGTTTCTTATTCTTCATTTCATGCTCCTGATTCCTTAGTATTGGGATGGAGTTGAATATTACCTGTGCCCTAGAGCCCTCGATCATTCTTCCAAGTGCCTTGAAGTCCCTTTTAATGGCTTTAGGCCTTCTGCGCTCTATTTCTTCATTACCAATTTGAAAAACTAAGAGCGGGTAGTAGTCCGTGTCCTTGACCAGGGAAGGGAGCTTTCTAGTAACGTCCCTCCCTGATGCTCCCGGCAAGCAGCAGACCTCCCTATGGAGCAGGTCCGGCCTACAGATGGGACCCTCCATTCCTTTGAGAAGGGAATCTCCCAAGACAATCACCCTCCTCTTCTTTTTAACCGAGGATGTTTTTAGGGCTGTGGGAGGATGATGGAGTTTTGGAAACGTTTCCAGGCTGTGGGTGCAGCCCTCTTCATCTTTAGGGCTAGGATGCACCCTCAGCACCTCATATTTGTTCCCCAGAGAGATCTGGGGGTTAATTGCCTGGGTGGGGGGAGCAGGTTTCCTTCTCCGGACAGGAACCTGCTGCCATTCCCCCTCTCTGTCTCTCCCGGCCTTACAGCTTACCGGTGGGTGGTGCTCAGCTTCACTGGCTCCGGCAGCCTGTGAGAGGGTCCTGCTCCACTCATCTCTCTCCCTCTCACATTCCCTGATGGTCCTCAGCCTAGCCACTTCTTTCCTCAGCTCTTCCACCGTTAGATCGCGTTACACAATATGAATCCACTGTTCCCGACACTTTTGTAGCTAGAACTCCCTGCAGCAACCTCCTGCACTTTCCCAGTCTCTACATTTCACCTTTGTCTGTCTGGTCCTTTCCACTTCTTTTTTCCTTCTCATTTTCTCCCTTGGTTTAATGTCTCACAATGGGAATAGCAGCGACGTCATGCTAATTATCCCAGCAGGGCTTATTAGCCTGGACTCCAGTCTCTGCCATGCTTTGCTTTTAATGTCGTGGCTCTATTCTGAAGCACACTTTAGTGACTGGAAAGTAAGAACATGAACTGTAAGTTCTTACCAATGTACTTTTTTTCATCAAGATGTTTTTTTTCTGAATGCGGAATTTCTGTGTGCCTTTACACAGTGCAGTAATTTTACTAAGAATTATACTAAATCCATAGGCTTTAAAGTGAACAAGCAATGAAATTCTTTTTCAGAAAACTAATTCTTTTCTTTATATATATGTATGTATATATATATGCCTGCCAGTGGCATGCATAGATACGATTGTATGCATACATACATGTATGTATTTATGTGTCTTGATATATTTCTATATATACATTAACAATATAATATAATAACAACATAATAAAGGTTGAAAAAGGACAATATTCCACAATGATACTACAAACATATAAACACTATTCATGGAGTGGGAACACAATAAAAACATGCTTTAATTGTACAACTTTCATGTTGGATTTCCTTTTTAAACAGTTTGTGTGTATCTACATGCATGTGTATGCATACATGGCTAAGCCTAACATTTGAAGAGTTCCAGTTTTCTACAGTCAACATTTCAGTGGTGTTTCTGTGGGCTATGACAACCTCGAATCCTTAATTTTAACGGGAATTGTGTTTTTAAACATTCCTGAGAATGCTGTGACTGACAGTCAAAGGTATTGAAGTCCTTCCTCCCAAAGCCAGCACATCTCAGAAGCAGGCTGGCATGTACTAAGCCAGTCTAAAACACAGGCAGACAAATTCAGTGCACATTTGGACAGCATAGTTTTTCGGACTAATCAGTAACTCTCATGCTGAAATAATGTCACCTCAACCAGGCCAAATACAGGGCTTCCAGAGCACATTTCACTCTCTGCAAGTATGTGATCCAGTTTTGGGCCTGTCTATTTCTCTTGGGCCAAACCCACTCATTTTTATCTTCATTTTATCAAGCTAAATAAAATCAAAGCATCATAAGATACATGTAATGAGGTCATATCTCATTTTCTGGATGTCACCAGAAAAGTTACATTCATTGCACTCTGGGAAACAAGTTGCAAGGAATGTCTTTCAGTTGGCATGTTTTCAGTTGAAGGCAGAAATATCTTCCACCTCATTTTTTTGTGGTGCACTGATTCTGTACTGCTTGCGATGGCTGTACTATCTCTGTCAATGAGTGAGCTCAATGTATTCTCCCAGTTCCGGTCTACCATGTGGTTCTTTTGCAGTGTCCAAGGGATGTAAGAGAAGCTTACTGTCCTTGTCCTCGTGCCCTTGAGGCCTGCACTACAGACATAGGCTGGCTCTTATCTAAGGACATTATTCCACAATCCTATGCTCGGCAGTCCCATAAGTTTCTTCCCTCCTGGGGAAAAAAAAGAGATTTTTTTAGATTTCTATTAGCCTTTATCCTGTCTTCCCAATATATGGCCACAAACTGCATTGCCTTCAGTAGTTTTCCCTGTGTTGTACACAGCGGCTGATAATAACACTTCTTTTTTTTTCTTTTACAGAAGGCATACGTTCAGCTGGAGGACTGTTTCTGGAGCAGAGCATGGTGTAGGAGTGATCAGTGAGGGGCTGTGAACATTCCTCAGGAAGCAGCATGAGGTTTGGGGTAAGATTAAACTGGGTAATCCATAACCAGAGCAGGCATATGGTGTATTAGCATGGTGAGAAACACCAACAGATCAGGCAGAGGCTGTAAGCAGAGCTAAGGGGGGAGGGCCTGGGAAAGCCAGAAGTTTGCTGCCTTACTTAGAAGCATCTGATCCCTGCTTCGGTGACAGCAGCATTTTGTGACTCCCATGAGTCTGCTCTGATAGGCGACTATCCACTTTGCCTTTCTCAGAGCCAGCCCTGCCCACATCAGTCTTCAAAGGGTTCAGAGTGCCAGACACAACAGCAATTTCACAATGCTTCAGCCTCTTGTCTCCTGGGTCTTGTGCCTCTTGAGAAGCCTCTATGTTTTCCTAAGTAGTCATGAAACGAGTTCCCCCCCAGCCAGTTACATTTATGATGAATTGCAATGCCTGGTGTTATTCACTCATGAGACAAATAATACTGTGCTGCCCATCATTTCAGTATTTCACATTTCACTATGTTTATCTTGCACACTACTTAAGCTCTGTTTTTTCCAGGTGATAAGTAATTCAGGAAAAAACACCTGCAGATGCTCCTTCTCTCATTCATGCTCCCCTCCCTTGGAAATCTCAGGCAGCATCTGTTTCTTACAGACAGTCCTCCAAAAGAATGGGAAGAGCTGATTCTCAGACAACAACTGAGACAACTGCTCTCCTGTCTTTTTAATGTCATTTAACACAAATTTCAGCAAATGTTCCATTCTAGTACATTTGTAATCAACAACACAGACATCAAGTTTAATTAGCAGTCAGGGAAAGATTCTGTATTTGTTCTTTAGTCAATATCATCTCTACTGTGTATCAATTAAAACATAAACTTACAGTGAAAAGTGTTGCAGTTGAAACGAACAGACTATTCAGCCATACCTACATGCTCTGGACAAATACAAGGATAAAATGAAAAGGCGAGAAGAGTTCAGACAGAGTTCTGTGCATTTCTAATAAGGATACAGGGAAATACAAGGGAATATATGCAAAACCTGTCCTGGAAAAGTCCTGGGACGAGTGTATAAATATTTGCCAGTATGTTAATTAACTTCTTGGCTGAATCTAAATTACATAAGATGTTCAGTCTCGGTGCACTCAGAAAAGAAATGTAGCAGACCACCAAAAAAGAAAAAAAAAAATAATGAATTTCCTTTTAATTTTTTAGTCTTCAGTTGAACTCCTTTAATTTTTAATTCTATCATTTGGATTTTAAATGCATATTGAAAGAGCTGCTATCTCCTTTCAAAAATACTCCTAGCTGACAAAAACACATTGTTCATTAGTCCTATGGTCATCTTCCTCAAAAATGTTTCTGACATTGCCTTCCTTCCCTTCCAGATACACCTTTGCACTTTGCTTCATGTACTCTCATTTCCATAGCTCTCTCCCTCTGTGCTGCACATAGAGAAGGAGTGTACTCAGGTTCTTCATGGGCAACTCAAAAACAGCAGGACTGTGACTATCTTTATTTCCATGTGTAAAGGTTGCAGGAAAAATCTAAATGGTGATGTGTTTGGCTTTTGGTTATTTCCAAAATAATGGGAGATGGCAGGACAAGGAATAAGCACAAGTACATCAAGGTGCTTCCTGAGGCAATGATCTCCAGAAATTGTGACTCAGAACAGTAGCAAGTAAACCGTCAGAACCATTTATAAGCGTAAATACATGGCAAAAACCAAGCACAGCATTCCACACAGTAATATCGTAGGATTTAATACTTATGTGTCACGTGAACCAACTTGGTAGCAAAATCTGTAGGCTTAAAGACATTAATAATGAGCTTCAGTTTAGGAACAGAAGTAAAAAAAAAAAAAAACATTGCAATGTGCATCATGTTAATTGTGGTGGGAGGGACACTGTTTAGCACTAGCTAATTCAAAGCTGGGCCCTTGGGAGCCAGAAACTAGTTGCATTCGCTGGTACAGCTGTAGCTGTCTAAGAGATTACTAAACTGTGATGGGATGTGTGTGGCAATTAGATCCAGCAAAGCAGTCATTTGAGAAAAATATCAGAGCAATAATTGCCTCAGTATTTGGTTTTTAACTAGGTAGATAAAATGAAAATATTCAGGAAAAAAACCCAACTATTTCCAGTGAGGACTGGTGGCATGATATGGTGAAAATAGTCTATGAAATATTTTAAAAGTCAAGCTTAGACAGAACATGAAAAGATGTACTTTGCAGAGGTTCCAGGATTAGACTATAATTCTCTGTCTATGTAAGTGACAAATAACTGTGAATTATTTTCAAGCTGCTGCTTAACTGCATTTGGAAAAAAAACCATGAGCTTTAATTTTAAAAACAGTAAGTCTTCAGTTCTTATGAAGAAACAATGAATCAAACTGATGCAGCATTGACTGTTTGAGTCAGCAGGTGTATTGACACCAAACAAAGTTAAAGGGGTGAATTCAGATCAGTCAAATCCAACCACTCCTCAATTCACATTAAATAAGGAAAGAGGTTGAAGTGGAGGGTGGGATGGGGTTGGGAAGGGACCTGTAGTAGAGGTTAGGTAAAAACTGCATGAACAAAACTGTGCAGTTTAGAAATATAAACTGGGATAAATGTATGAGGTAAAGCCAATTGGAAGAAAGGGAAATGAAAAAAAAAAGAAAGTGCTGTTTAGAAGTATGAGTGAGAAGAAACATAAAGCATATTTTAAATGGTGAAGGAAAGGAGAAGGTTACAATTTCCAAAAGTAAAATTGGTATGCTTGAAACTAGAAGGCTGAAGTAAGAAAAAATAGGAGTAGAGACATAAATGAGATTTTGGTAGTATAGGCAGTAGCTAAAACCATGAGAATAAGCTAAGTTTCCTGAGTGAGACAAAGTCTGACAGCAGAGGTTAACAGGCAGATAGGAATGGGAGGAAGGGGAGTCACGGAACAACAATTGACTGGAGAACTTAAGTGAAATTCAGTTTCAAAACTCTTACTAAGACTATGGCTTCTGAGAACAATGTTTGCCAGTTCTGTATTGATTTATAAAGTGGCTCTTTTTTTTTTTTCAAAAGACTAAAATCTGTACAGAACATCTTAATGACAGCTCAAGGCCATTAGCAGGATTCTCTTGCATATAATTTTGGCTGACTCAAAGGGAGAGAGCAGAAGAAATTGTCATCAGGAGGCACAGAGAAGCACAAGCACTCACAGACTCCTAAACAGAGCTGTGCCTGGGCAGGTGTTCATATCTCCATCAACATTCAGAAGAGCTGTACTGCTGCAGTGGCAAAGGGAGACAACTGAGAGCAACGATGTGACTTAGTGGTGAGGAACTCAGATCTAAACTGCTTTCAATGTATTTTCTCAAGATGATTAAATTGAGAGTGGAAGCTCTTAAACTTGGTCATTAAGAGCTTTGGGGAAGACAGTGGGTTTAGTAAGGTATTACATAAAAATGACACTTTAGAAAGCTCCTGCTTTGCTGATATGCTTTTGCTGTTCTTTGCTGCAGCAGAAAGATAGTTTGGTTTGTTTAAATCTAACATATTTTTTCTTGTATCATAAGAGCTTTGTGGCAGTTCAGATAATCATATAAGTAGTGTCCAGCAGAGTTTAAATCGAACCTTCACCAGAGAAAGTTTTAAAGTTCTCCTAGCTCATACTGGAATTATAGAGTCATCCCTTCAGCTAAATGGGCCATGAAGAACAGAGTAGGAAAAAGATTAATTTCTCAAAAACAACTTCCTCTTATTTATGGTCTGTCTTAACCTTATAACAACCCTTAGTATAGATGTTGTTACCTTTTCTTATTTTATTGAGTATTTTGTTATATTGTTTTTCTTACTAAATTCTTAGCTCTTAAACTCAGGGTCTCAACTGGGACTCTTTCAGAAATGCAAGAAAAAGCTAGAAAACCTAACTACCTTAGAGGTTAAAAAAACCCTTGTCAGACACAAAATGTGCTAAATAATTCCATTTGCAGGTGGAAGGAGGGGAGATGTCTGGTTATAAATTGGAGATTTAGGATTAGTGATACTGAAAATTTGAAGTTAATGCAGTAAAGACTAAGGAAAACAACTCTGGTGTGCATGTGTACTTCATACATTATAAAAGGTGCTGCGGTTTTGGGTATATCAGGAATGACTCTTACGACCAAGATGCATTAAGCCTTTCAACATTAAGCCACGCTAAAGTTTTGTATATTTGTATAAGCAGGAATCATCAAAGGCTGAAATGAATCATAACTACAGTTCTGTTTTAGAGCATCCATGATGTCAGATACCGAGACCTTGCTGTGGGTAACCACTTGTTTGTTGTTACTAAGCTGTCCACAAGGTATTATGCCCTCACTGGCTTGTCCTCTGCTTTTGTAAAACTTTTTAATTCATAAAATAATGATTTGATCATATTCCTAAGTGTTGATTTTTAGCATCTCTCCATGTTTTGTAGAGAGAGACTTCCAGCTGCTCCACACCTGAATACGTTCTGCCCTAACTCACTGGCAGCAAAATGAAGTATCCATGCTCAGCTTGACAAGCTGCATTATCAGGGAGAAACATGTAGGCACCCGGACTGGCATTTCTGCATTAACTGGCAGGTAATACCTGGAAGCCTTTTTCATCATGTGCTTCCACCAAATATTTTTCCAGCAGTATTATCTTTCATAAAAAAAGTGACAGGATATTGTGCAGTATTTTTGAACTTGTGTTTTCCCCTCTGGGAAATGCTGAATGGCAGGATATGGAGCTTTTTTTTAAAAAAGAAAGAAGTCTTGCTCCAGATTCCTTGAGGTCAGTCCAGGCCTTTTCTTCTTCCAGGACAGATTAAGTATCATTTATTCATTGTTTCAGTCTTCAAGGAAGTACAAACACTATGCCAGGTATTTTAAGGAGGCTTTGCACAAGCAGTGTCAACAAAGAAAGCTAGCTTTTGATGTAGGCAACTGCCTAGGGCAACAATCTACAGGAGCTGCCATTCACCCCTGTAAGGGACAGACGTTTCCTCACAGCTCACCTGCCAAATTATTCTATGATTCTGCAGAGCTCACTGCTCCCAGCAGTGGTTTTAAGTTTCTGTATCTACTCACAGTGACAGACTTGCTGCTGTTCCTTCAATGGGAAGGGCCGGGGTGGGAGGGACTGTGGCCACCTCTAAGAGAGTCTGTGATCTATGGGTAGCAGTAGTCACTTCTCTCTTGTTTATTCCTTGGTGCTGCTCTCCCCTTCCATTGCTCTCAGCCCAGAGCCTGTTGTTCACCATCACGTGTTGTCTCCCTCTGCATAAGCAGAGGCTTCTCTTTCTGGTAAGAGGGAGAAGGTATGTGGGAAAGAAGACAGCAGGGATCTCCTCATCTTCTGAGCAGATAATGCTGGAGAGAGAGCCACAAGCTCACAGATGCCGATATCTCCCACAGCTCCCAAAAGATACACAGACCTCGCACAACCCTTTGTTTATCCTTGCTTCCCCTGTCTCAAAGACCACTGACTCCTTGGTCATCCTTTCATCCCTGCTTCAGGTTTACTACTGTCTCATGGTCATAATCTCAGCTGCTGGAGCCCAGCCTCTTAAACTCCTGATTTTGAGTTTAACACTCCCTACTTGCCACTCTTCTGCTGCCCTTAGGCAATGCTTACAGATCTTTTACTTTAATCTCAGTTTAGTCCTATTCTGGTAGCTCCCACAAGATAAATATTATTTTATTTAGAACAGAAATAGACCAGTAAAACCTACTTTTGGCTCCAGCCTTGGGCTGTTCCACATCCAGCAGCCTACCAAGGGATTTAGTGTGCAGTCAGGTATGGGGATGTATTTCACATCTAACTGTTCCATACTGACATTGCTACGTAAACAAGTACTTAGTTCTTGCTCAGGCAAACATTTCTTTACCTTACAAGCATTTTTAAGCAGTAGTTGACTTTCACATTAATAGCACAGCATGTATATGTCAATATTGAAATGATCTGAGATTTTCAGGATAAATTATATTTATTCAAAAAATAAGTATTAGGTTTCAGTATCCACACTCAGCATGGCTACAATTAAAACGACAGTCATGCTAAAATACTGCTAGGTGCTAGGTTTCTGGTAAAGATATGAAGTTAGTGTTGTCCTGGCCATAAAACATTGCTTTACTCTTTGGAAGATCTATCACTAAATAGCTTCTATAGTTTTCATGTGAAATGTTGAATACCACATAATCAGTAGCTGGCTCAGCTCAGCAGGAGCACTGCAAAATAAACTTCAGGGCTTTGTACTCTGACTTTCGCTTTTTTTTTATAGATTTAGTTTTGTGTCATCTTGCATAAGTAAAGTAACTTGTGCACCAGTAAACAAGAACTCTGCTAGAAATGCTTATGCTTAAATGCTCAAACCAGTACTACTAACCAGAAATGCTAGGTAACAGCCTGCTAGAAATCTGTCTTTATTGCAAATAATTGCACCTCTTGGTTTACTGAATTCACTTGCTATAAAGAAAATACATAACAGCTAATCCATTATATGTTTGTCATTTGCTGTCTGAGCACTGCTTTCATAATTTACTTTTGTGTACATGGAAATAACACCACAAGAAAAACTGTACTGTACTCGAAGTTGTGAGGGAAAACAGAAAAGAACTAATTAGCCCAAATTTTTGCTTAAGCATGCTCAGCATACCATTTTAAAGTGTCTGCAAAACTACTCATCATAGAAAACTGAAAAATTTAACTATAAGCCTGACCTCAAAGTAAGCCATATACTCTTCAAGTCACTCTTGGAATGTCTGTCTACTAATGATTGGTTCAGAAAGCCTCACCTATAGATAATCATGTAAGTATATTAGTATACATTCCTTGAATTGTCCACTATTTAGAAATGACGTCTTTCGTGCAATTTAAAATGTAATTTACACTGTTTGTACAACATAAAAATGTACAATGTGCAGCCTCAGCATGGACTGGACAAATAGATCATGTGTAGATAGGAAAAATTTCCTTTCCCACCTTGGGACAGGAGTAGATCCAGCCATCTATTCCCACTGCGTGTCAAATATTCTTTCTGAATAAAACTCACAGAAATCACAGTAAGTTTAAGGTTTAAGCTACCTCTGGAGGTCATCTGATTCAACCTCCCTGTGCAGGCAGGGCCACTCAGAGCTAGCTGCCCAGGACTATGTCCAGATGGATTTTGTTTAGCTCCATGGATAGATACTCCACAACCTCCCTGGGCAACCTGTGCCAATGCTCAGTCACCCTCACATGTCCGTGTCTCTCCTGTACTGTGGAGCCCAGAACTGGTGTTGCCACACCGATGCTGAGTAGAGGAGAAGAATCACTGCCCTAGACCTGCTGGCAACATTTAAGCCTAATGCAGCCCAGGATACCATTGGCCTTCTTTGCTGCAAGAGCATATTTCTGGCTCATGTACAACCAGAGTTGGAGCTGAGCTCTCACTAGAGACAGACTTAGATCATATTATTGTATTGCTGTTATTTACTGACACTTGTCCCATGGTGTTTTACTCAGGTTACAGTAAATTGTCTCTTTTTTTCTTTAAAGTTTTCTAGCCAATGGGTATTGGCAAAAAAGGCACAAGAATGTAACTGGAGTATAACTGGTATTTGCTTAAGTTTGAAGAGGATTTGAATCAAGCTCTAAGACATGAACTACCCCACATGTCACAGGAAGTGTTTTTCCAGGGATCAATGGCATTATCAGTATGTCAGTGTTAGATATGTCAGTGCTCAATGAAGCAAGGGAGAGAAGATCATTTCAAGAGAATCTGTTTGGAGGAATAGCCCAGTTCCATGACATGAATGGGTGCATTCATGTGAGTGCTACCATGTAATTACATATATAAATTTAGCTTATTCAGGAAGGAGACAAGCCCTGTGTACTCAGCATAGTCTGTAAGTACATCTGGGCTGAAATAGAGAGGGCTAATGCAAGGAGTGAGAGGTTTTATGTATAGTTTCTGTTTTCAAAATCTGTATAGTCTACTTAGGATCAGATATCCACATGTCATTTTGGTAGGTCAAAATATTTATGGGAATGTGATGAAAAAATACAGGTTTTCTTTTCATTCTTGGCTGTGTTATTGTTAGATAGGATAACATAATGTTAAGATCTAGATAATAACTTATACATAATTTGAAAATAAGAGATTTGTGAGTAACCACTTCCAGAAAAGCTTTTATTCTTTCTCCATGTCAAATTGGCCTTTGTGAAGTGTTAGGTGTCATATGATGACATCTCTTGATGGATATGAATCCATATAGGTGAGCTATGTTTCCCAGGCTGAAAAAAAAATAGAAGCTATGAGACTATCAGTCTAATACAGTTGACTTTCATAACTTTAAGATAGCTTACTCAAGTTAGGTAGCAAACCCAACAGAGTAAATCCAAGAAGTCTATAGTTCCAAGGAGATGTGGTAGTTCCCAATGCACAGCCACAGGAGAGTGCTGTGGTGAGTGGCTCCAAGGAGTATTCTTTCTTCACTAAATAAAGGCAACAAAAAAAAGTTAACCTTTCATATGCCTGTGGCTTGTAGTATGAGTTTGGAAAAAGCCTTTACTTGAATTGTAAATCCATTGCATAAAAGCTCAAGTAAGCAAACCCAGCCAAAAGAGAGCCTTGAAATAGTCCATTTTTTTACTAGCAATGAAGCAAAATTTTCTATTTTTGTAAAGGCAATTAAGGGAATTGCTTATATAAATGAATTTCCACTTTCTTAAATGTAAATTCTAGACAAAACTCAGTTTGATATTGTAATCCTCACTGCAATATCTAATTTCTTTTCCAACCCCAATCATTATGTGTTACCCACTGATGTTGCAAGGACTGTGGTGTCTGTTTTCTGTGAAAATAATACAACTATATCCAGGAAAATGCGTATTTCTCTTTGTAACAATTTGTTTAACTTTCCTTATGGACATAAATAGGTTTTATATGAGTTTCTAGCTATGAGATCATCTTATTTATGATGATTTATACCCACAGACATCCAGAGAAAGAGGAATGGGATCTCAAAAATGATGCTGTATAATGTGTGACTATTTACTACGTGGCCAACCTTCTTTATTTAGGAAGGACTTGCCTCACAGTCTCTAACAGCCGCTAAACATTAATCAGTTTTGTTATACGTACATTGGGCTCTTCAGACCATTCTTGGTACATGATAACTGTTTAGACATGATATGAGTAAAATATATTGAAATCTTTGTTTTATGACAAGCAGGAGTAAGATCAGACGATCTGTATTTGGTCTCCTCTGTGAACTAAATAGTCTTTTTGTACCTAGTTTTTTATAGGACAGAACTTTACACCAAGTTCTCATGATAAAAAGATAAAGTTGCAGAGTCTACACTATTTATGACCTCTCAGAAAATGTATTTGAACAACTTAACAGCAAAAGCAGAGTAGAATATATCAAAGTCAACTTCAACGTGTCTAAAAAGGAACCAGGAAATCAGTTCTAACTCTTCTGGAGCACTAGAATTTCACAAAATTCATAAAAGAACTTGTAGACTGTGGTACAGTTACTCCAGTCAAATACTAGAGCACTGAAGTAAACAATTGTACTGCTTTCTAAAAATACATGTATAACATGTTGCATTTTTATTGCAGATTTTATTTTAAAATAGACATTACAAATAGAACCTGAAGCTTTAAGACACCTCTGTAAGGGATTAAACTTGTAGTTATACAGACTTCGGTCTTACAGGCAAACTGCTGCATTGGCAATGTTTGGGAGCTGAAATCCGTGGGAAATCCGTGAGCCGGTGGGGCAGAGGCTTTGCTTTGCACAGCTGTGTAAAGACTGGCTGTAATAGTTGTCTGTGGCAGCGGTCTCTGTGCTGGAGGAAACATGAGGAGCGCCTCTTCTCCCTCCCCTAAGAAGTATAAATCTCAGCAGAGATTGGGAAAGGAAGAGTGAGAGCTGTGGCCTTGTGTGTTGTCTCTGCTGGCCTGGAGAAGAGCACACCAAGAGATGCTCTTAGGGATGATGCAAGTTGTACCAGGGAGAGGGGCCCAGGAAGGCTGCCTCTGCCCTTGCTCCAGCTCCCACTGCGCTGCCTCTGTCAGAGTGCAGGAGTGGGAGGCCACAGCTCTGTCACGTCCCAGGGGATGCTGCAAGAGCCCTGGCTGACCTCAGCCTTCAACACTGGCGTTCCAGCCTCAAAGTCTGCCTTTCCTGGGCAGTTTGCTATAGCCTGGAGCTGTTGGAGCAGGTCTGGAGGAGGGCTACAAGGATGATCAGCGGGCTGGAGCACCTCTTGTATGAGGACAGGCTGAGAGAGTTGTGATTGTTCAGCCTGGAGAAGGCTCCAAGGAGACCTTATAGAGACCTTCCTGTACGTGAAAGGTATACAGGAAAGATGGAGAGGGTCTGTTCACAAAGGGTTGTAGTGATGGGACAAGGGGGAACGGGTATAAACTGGAGACAGGCAGATTTAGACTAGACATAAGGAAGAATTTCTTCACCATAAGGCTGATGAGGCACTGGCAGATGTTGCCCAGGGAAGCTGTGGCTGCTCCATCCCTGAAGGTGTTCAAGTCCAGGTTGCATGGGGCCTTGGGCAGCCTGCTCCGGTAGGATGTCCCTGCCCATGGCAGAGGCTGGAACTGGGTGATCTCTAAGGTCCCTTCCAACCTAAATTAGTCAATTATTCTATGATTCTATAAAGCCTAGCAGATGGCTGCGTTCCCTGATCACAGAATCGTTTGGTTGGAAAAGACCTTTGAGATCATGGAGTCCAACAGTTCCTGTCCTCTCCGAAGCCCTATCCCTGAGCACATCATCCTCCCGCCTTGCCTTCTCAACCCCTCCAGGGATGGGGACCCCCCTCCCTCCTCCGCACGCCCCTCTTTCGGAGCGCAGCCCCCGCAGGGTGTCCCCGCGGCGCCCCTCGCTGCCCGCGGGGTCCGAACCCGCCGGTGAGCGCGGCGGCAGCAGGCGGCGCGGGCTGCAGGGGGCGCCGCCCGCCGGGGAGAGGCCGGAGGAGCGCGGGGGGACGGGGGCGCCGGGGAAGGGGGGGGGACGGGGAAACCAGCGCGGGCGGCCGCCCCGAGCAGCGCTCCCGCCGCCCCTCCCCGGCCGGGCGGGGGAAGCGGGAGGGGCGGCGGCGGCGGCGTGGGGGGAGGCGCGCAGCGGCCCGGCCTCCGATGCGGCTTTCTCCTCCTCCTCCGGCGGCGGCTGGCGGCGGGTGGAAATGAGCAGGTCAGCGGCGCTTCTCCTCTGCCTGCTGGGCTGCAACGTGTGGAAGGCGGTGACCAAGACCTTAGGGGCGCCCGAGGCGGCTCAAGGTCGGTGCGGACTCGGGGACCGGCCCGCTCCGTGCGGGAGTGGGCGCGGGGGGGGAAGTGCGAACCGCGGGGGCTTTTGTTACCGGCGGGGGCCGCGGCTCCTTTGTGCCGCCCCCTTCCCCGCGGGGCCCGGCTCGGGCCCGGCCGTGCGGGCTCCCCGCGCCTCGGCCGCGCCTTTTGTTCGGCAGCCGCCGGTCCGCGGGCGAGAGCGGCGGGGCGGCCCGAGCCCCCCGGGCGTGCAGGTGCCGGGCGGCCCCCGGCGCACCTGCCCGCGGCGGGGAGAGGCTCGGCGGCCCCGCTCGGCCCCGCTCCAGGGCGGGGGGGCAGCCCCGGCGGGACCCTGCGGCGGCATCGGGAAGCGGAAAACTTGTGTCCCTAAGGGTAGGTGCTGGGGGGAGATGAGCTCCCTGCCGCGGTCACCGTTAGCCGAGCGGCTGGATGTGTCACCTCGGGTGAGGGATCCACGCCGGCCTGGCCTTCGGGGCGGTGGGTCGGCAGCGTCCATCCCGCTGCCGTGCGAGGAGGATGCTGTGCGCCGTCTCCTCTAGGCATTCCTGTCTTGCGTGTAGGTAAGAATCAGTAAGCGATGCTTGCCTCAGGGAGGAAAACGTTGAGAGTAGCCTTTTTGGGTTCCTGTGGTTGTGTTTGTTGTATACTGAGTAAGATCCAGGTGGGCCTGCGCTCTCATACGCTGTGTTGGTGTCTTGCAGCAGAACCTACCATACTAGTCGATCTGTCATCAAGTGGAATATCAGATTCTGCCTTTTTAAAGAACAGTACAATGGCAGTTATGAAATAAAAAGAACTAAACTGTAACTTGAGGGCTAGTAAACTCAGGACGATACTGGTTTTATTGATAAGCATGTCAGAAAACAGGAACTGTATTCATCCCTTGAAGGCAACGCTTCAGAGACCAAGATTGTATCAGAATCTGTTGTAATTTCTGTATCATTTGGAAAATCTTTCTTATATGTGACCAAAATGGTGAGGTATTGGTGAAATTGATGTCTTTCAACTGCCCCATCGATCTCATGTTCTATTGTCAAGCTCGATTCATGGTATCTGGAAAAACTTGTGTCTAGATCTGCTACATCCACATCAAGCCTGATAGGTGATTATTTAAGTAATAGTAGCTGTGTCGATAAGTAGAGAACATTTCTGTTTAAATAGAATGGTCTAATTTTATCTTCTGTGTAAGAACACCTGAGTTTTCATAGATGGCATAATTTTCCAAAGTCTAATTATGAGCCCAGAATTTACTCTTTGGACACACACATTGATAAGTGGATATGTGGAGTTAATCTCATAGTGAAGTGTATCCTGCTTATTAGTTACTCTCTGCTTACCATGAGTCTTTTTTTTAAAGCTTATGCGATGCCAGCTTGTAGCCTTGAATAAGTTCCTAATCATCAGGTGTGAACATCTTCTGGGGAAAAGAGTTTTAGTTACAGGCACATTCCTTGTTTGTATACTGACCATGCTAAGTACTGAATGGTTCTGAAATGTAAACCAACCATTTTTATCTCTTGCACTTTTAGCACTGTGGTGGTAGTTGTAGCTGAAGATGAGGGGTTACTGCCAAAGTTTAGGAATGTTTGCCGATGACTGACTTTCCCCTTGTAACTGGGAAGAAACTTGTGGAAAAGCTAAGAGGCTGGAATAAAGGTGGAGATGAGAAAGCCAGAGCTTCAGCTGGAATATGTATTATTAGACGAGTTACAGAAGACTTGGGCAGGGAGCCCTTCTCATGGTGGGACAGTTTAGATGAGACTCAGTTAAGATGTTCCATGCCTGTGTCAACAGATTGAATAAATAGGTCTTGGATTTGGAACCATTTGAAGGTGTGATTTCTAGTCAGTGTGCTGGTTAAGGAAGGGATGGGGAGTGATGCTTTGCATCAAGCATCTCTCTGCTTCTTTCAGCCCTATGCTCAGACAGTCCCAGTTTCAAATTCCGCCCAGCCAGACTGATTATATAACTCGTGAATATGGAAAGTAGTGGTAATTAAGCTCTGCATTTAGCACCCTATTTAGAAAATTGGATGACTTTGGCAGGCTGTTACCTTAGGTTATTCATTATGCGGATCTGTTGTGCCCTGTGAAGGTCACAGAGGTACCCGGTAAGTTTCAGTAACCTGTTTTCTTTAATGTGGTAAAATCCACAAGGATGAGTTGTTCTTTTTTTGTCAGAGTTGATGCTTAGAGCCCCAGCAGGGAGATTCTTAGAGATTCATGAAGGTATATCTTAGGATTGTTAAAGCTTTACCTCTTTAGCTTCTCTCAAACCCTTAAAACCTGACAAGTGTTTCAGGTGATGACTGAATGATGGTTTTGTTCTTTTGGCGTTTTTGTTTGTTTTTCAATTGTTCTGTCAGGTATTCCAGAACCTAAACTGGCTTGAATGCTGAAATGTATGTGTAGACATCTTAATTAAAACCAAAGCCAAACCAGACTTTAAGCTGCATTCCTATTGGGAGTTGGTGATTTGTCTGATAAGTGCAGACAAAATGCACAGCGATTTTCTTCACATGAATAAATCCCTTTTAAACTTAAGAAGACCTGGCAAATAGTTTAAGAGTTATATGAAGAGGTAATACTAATTGAGGGAGAACGTAAACACAATTGGTATAATTTGGGAAGACGTTGAATTTCTTTGTCACCTGTAAACTTTGCTTTGCAGTTGAAGGTGAGAGCAATTCATTCATAGATGCTAGGGAGGCTCTTTCAAGAAAAAACCTAGAACACTATGTTGTAGTGTAGAAGTCTAGTATGACTTCTGTCTGCTGCAGTGGTTATTGGTTTTAATTCGTGCCTTTGTATTTCAGTAGTTCTTCAAAATGAAGAAATTATGAAAAATAAAATAATAATTGAATTATAAATAGCATGCAGCTCAAGGATGACTCTGCTGGTAAATTAATATGCTCAGAATATCACACGTTCTTGATCCCAGAATGAGATTGGGCCAATACGTTTCTCCAAGTATGATGGAGAATAAAAGTTTGGCTGTTGCTGCTTAGTGAGGATCCTTAGTACCTTCTTCTTGGGTGTGTGATGGGCAGGAGGCTTGAGTGCTGCTGACTGGAATTGCTTGCCTGCCTGCAAATGGCCATTGGATTACTTGACATTGTGAAACCTAATTTCACAAGCATTTCAACCGGACATTTTGTAAAGACTTCTTTTCTGGACAGCACAGCAACAGCTGTGAGGAGATCATCAAGTTTTTGGCTTTTTGTTAAGCCAGTTATCCCTAAGCTTGCAGTTTTAATCCTGATGAAGACATTTAGATAATGCAGAAATAGTCTTTCTCTCTTCCATCTTGCACTGCCATACTGTCTCTTCTTTTCACATGAAATTTCTAATGACCTTCAAATGCAAACATTTATTTCATTGAGACCACAAATAGACTCTTGCAAGAGTAGAAGCTTAATTGCTCCAAAGCAGTACAAAAGATATTTTTTCTTCTTGGAGAAACAAATTGGTTACAAGTATTGGGTAGTATTACGAAATCTTGATGAGGTATTCATTGGTTTTCTTGGTTATCAAGTCCAGGTAAGCACTTTTTTTTTTTTTTTTTTAATATTTACCTTGAACTACTAATGCCTGCAAATGCTTATTAACTAATTTCTCTCAATCAGAAGCACAGATGAATGAACAAGTTACCTAGGTGAGCTGAGGATTTAAAACTACAGGCTTTTTCTGTTGGACTGGATGATCCGGTGGGTCTCTTCCAACCTGGTTATTCTATGATTCTGTGATTTGGGTTTACCCTTTTGGCTTGTGATACCTTGCAGCAAATTATTCAACTCACCTTAAATAACGTGTGAATGCACCTGTCAAGTGACAGCAAATCCACGTGCTGGCTTTCCCTGTGGTCAGCTGTCTGCTTGTGTCTTGAGACAGTGTTAATTGCCATGTGTTATCTAACACAATGGTTAAAACAATCTTCTCCCTCTCCTCTCATCTTTTTTTCTTTAAACCTTGCACTGGCACCTCTTACTGTTTGATACTAGAACCTGGTTCATGAAATTTTTAGGGTTGGCTGCATTCTGTGCCAACTTCTGGCCAAATGAACGGTTTCAAATATCAGTCCCCTCTATACAGGAGAGGTTTCTGGTAGTAATGAAATCCAATTTTACACTATGCCTGTTAATTTAACAGAAGCCTGGATGTATGTAGTTGTGTGCTGGGGAGGAAGAAGGATTGTGCTTTTAGTTTTATTGGAAAATTTAAGAAATCTCCAGTGGTTTTGGTGCAGGGAGGAACAGAAGTGCCACTCTGCCTCTTGTATGTACGAACTTTGAACTAGTTCTTTTTACTTTTTTTTTTTTTTTTTCTTTCCCTATGGACAATGACTAACCACAGTCTTGATGCATGAAGAAAACTGAGAGGAAAATGCGTTGTGAGGAAACCAAATGCATAGGTCATGTCAGCATAGGTAAGCATACTACCTGGCTGCTTAGTGGTTCAACTTTAATGGGATTTCTTAACAACCCTGCTCGAAGTGTGGCTGTTGGATAGCAGTAGAGTTGGGAACTATCCAGCTTTTCCGCGTATCTCAAATTACTCTAGTACATTTGATCAATACAGTTGTGTACCTTGAGTTTGTAATTTAGGGAGATTTTTCCAGACAGCCAAGGGCGAACTAAATCTTTTGAAAATACCTTTAATTTGAAATCAAAGTTTGCATTTTCAGTATTTCTATGACCTTATGCACTGATTACCTTATGCAAGCTGCAATTTTTTGTAAGACTAATTTCCCTTTGCTCCAGTGTGTATCAGTTCTGCTTTTAGATATGAAGAAAGGCAACTTCTGAGAGAACTGCCCTGTTGGTATTCTGCCATTCCCACAAGTCTTGGTGATTTTGCCATTTGTCTGTCAGGGAGCATGTATGAGGAAAGCAAGAAGCCTGTGTAAACGGTTGTATTTACTAGAACAAATAAGTCAAATAAGTTTAATAATACAAAATATAATACACACTAATGATGCACACTTAAAAGTTTTGGTTTAGGAAACGCCAAAGGGAACTCAGTGCTGTTTTTTTTTTTTCTTCAGAAATTCCGGAAACATTTTCCTGTAAGCTGGTTCACATTAAGTTTTCGGTTAATGTAATATCTGACTGGTTGTACATGGGTTATAAGCATTACACATGTGCTTTTTACAAACACCATCTTTAGTTTTATTGGAAAGTGAAAAGACACATATATATTTGTTAATACAGAGCCATAAGAATGTGAACATACTGTAATTTCTTGTTTTTAATAAATGCTTTTAATCTTTCACTTTACAATATTAAGACAGAATCATATTTAACATAATGGCAAGTCTGAGCCCTTGAAAGTTGATTTAAATGTATTTCAAGTTAGAGCTACATTTTTCATGACGTGTATGATGCCAATGTTTTGGCTCTGATATACCCATGGCACTTTTTTGCTACCTTGAAGAGCAACACATCTTGAAATGATCTGAAAAAAAAATTGATTTGTGCAGTATAGTCTTTAAATTTGGCACCCTCGCCAGCTGCTTGGGGGACGGTATATTTAAACAGAACTGTGGATTTAAAGTTCTGAATAGAAGCAGTCTCTATTCGGGCAGAGTGCAAAAGTCTCTGGAAATCCAACACTGAAGCTATCTTTTAATTGCTGCTACTCTTAGGTTTTGCAGTTTTGTGAGCTGTCGCTGGCTGTGCCATACGGCAGAGGCATGCTAGGGAGTGAAATCCTGTCTTTATCTGTTAGCAGTATACGTCGGTCGCACACCAGGAGGTGGAGGCTTCCTGCCACTGTGAGTATGAACCTGTGCCATGGAAAACTCTGCTGTGCTGTTGTAACGGTTGTTTTTCAGATGAGGAGGCCAGAGCACATAATAGTAGAGAGGGCCCCACATTGTTGCTGGACTTGAGGTGGCTCTGACAGTGGCCACCCTTCAACTCTATGACCTGTAGGAGCCAGGCTTTGAAGGAGACACAGCAGGAACTGCAGTTAGCATGGAGGAAAAGAGGCACTGGGAGAAGCCAAAGGGAAGGAAGTAGCAGCAGCCTTTTGACTGGGGGGCAACAAAGGATCTGAATCCAATAAGATGCAAAATGCTTCCAGTTTTCTTAAGTTCTAGCTACAAAGTGCCTGGAGCTACTGTGCTGTGTGGTAGCTGTGAGTAATACAGTAGCAACGTTTGACAGTAAGGCGGAGCTTACCTTGACCAAATGTAAATGCTGATGTAAATAACAGGTAGAGTCATAAACGGTGCTTGCTTTGTTAAAGAAAACAAAGAGTCCTTTCTTCTTCATGCAGTAATTAACAGAGGTGATAGCAACGTTGGGATCTCTCTTGTTTCAGCCAATGCTTGTGATTGTCATTACTGAAAAAATGGTGTCTCTTGTCCTTTTTAAGCAAGGGCTTATACAGCATTAAGTATTTCTCAAATGATGTTGTGAGACTTGCTTGTTAATAAAGCAACAACAAATTGAGGACTGCTGCTGGGAGGAAATTAATGTATCAGTAGTTTTGTCCAGCCCTATTGATTTCTGGCGTACTGTGAACAGCTGTGCAAAGTACTAGGTTAACGTCCGAACATCTCATCTCTCAGTATGTACATGATATGTGAATTTAAAACTTATCATGGGAGAGATATGCAAGTGTCATCCAGGGTAAGAGGTATCTCACAACTCTGGTGTCTGCAGTCTGAAAGTGTCACCACCTTAGCTAGTCATCCACGGTCCTTTTACAGATGTGAAGACCTGATCTTTCCAGCTAGTGAAGCAGAGTGTCATTCCTGTCACCTGGAATAAGCACTTTTGTTCAGATGAATTATGTTAAGTGGATCTGCACTGACTAGCATCACAGCCTAGACATGGCTGTTTGTACTCCCATTTAGTCAGATGAGTTTTCCCTGGGATACTGAACTAGAAGTTTCATCAGTGTGGTATTGCCCTCTGGCACAGCGTTAGAAGTACTGAATGTATAACTTGTAATTAACTATGTGAAGGAACTCTTGGATTACATGGCTGGGTTATCTTGCATGTCTCGAGACTTAAACAAGAGTTATTGTCTATTTACATTTCTAAACCATTGTCTTTGTATCATTATGCTAGTGAGCCCAAGTGTTTCACTCCCAAGAGTAAACAAAGAGAAAGAAAGGTTTGGAAACAAGAAGGGAGGCTTGCAGAGCTGTTTGGGCTTGTCTACATGTTTTTTCCTCCATGTTTTTAATTAGCTTTGTGTTCCCAAGAGTTAATTTATTCTGGATTAGGCTGCGTTGTTACTCTCACCTTTGTCTGTTTTCTCTTACTGGAATTTGTGTAGCAATGTGGTAAACCAGATCAAGGAAGTTATCCAACTGAAAACTCCTTTATGCACCAGTTCAGTCTTTACCTGGATCGTTTCCCCAGTTGGATTCACTGGGAATTACACAAATGCTGTTGCTGGTGCAGAGGAAATCCTGGGCTGAGAGGAGCTGATAAGGGAAAACAAGGACTTTATCATGGCAGTGCCATTTGATGCAGGATTAAATTGCTTGTAGAACTACAACTTAAGATGTATGGCAAAACTTTTAGTGAGTTAACAGTTTTAAAAGTTATGGCTCAAAGGAGAAGGCGGGTATCTGAAAATGCGATACCACCCCATTGCTTAAAGAAAAAGCACAAAGAATTTCTTGAAAACTGATTTGCCTACAGTAGAAGGAAAAAAACTGAATTAGAGCAGTGAATACTGGCAGACCTAGATCTGGGTACAGGCAGATGCGACTGTCTTCCTCCATCAGGACAGGTTTTTGTCCCAGCCTCAGATACTCCATTTTATAACCTGCATGGCATTTTAAACAGAGTTTCATCCACACTTCCAGCCCAAGTGAGCATGAGATGTAGTGCTCATGAGTATTTCTTCCAGTTGTAGAGTAATAGGTAGGGTAGTACCCAAGTCATCTTTTCTTTGCTTTCTGGGTGTCCCAGATGGCTTGAGAGGAAATTATATGCTTTGGCCTGTTTATACACCCCAGAAATCTGGAGGGCAGTATGGGGTTCTTAGCATGGCATTTGGGTGACTTTTGTCAGATTGATGTGAATGTACATCTTGGCATGACTTGGCATGATTAACGCATGATGCCTGATAGTGTCTGGTCACTCCTCTTCAAGCTTTTTGTCAGCCAGAACGATTCCCACTTTCCTCCAGATAATTGCCTTGTTTTTCTTAGTCACTGCACTTCTGCATTGATGTCTCCTAGATTAGGAAGTCTGCTGAGAGATAAGAAGTTTTCACTCCTTATCCTACCCTTCCTCCTGTCCCCACATTGGCCCTCTCATATCTTGAAAGTCTTGGAGTGCTTTTCCTGCAGACTGGCAGGAAAGCCTGCTAGGGAATGTTCTTGGCTGTTTCTTGTTTCTTTTTAAGTTGGGCAGGCATTAATAGGGAAATAAATGAGTCCAGGAGTTCTGGAGACAGCAGTGGTGGTCTGCACGAGCCATGCGGGGCAGAGGAGGGCAGGGACACCCCGCTGGGCAGGGGAGCGATAAAACTTGTTCAGGCACAGCATTGTGCTTGCAGATTGGGTGGCATCAGCTCAAGACTGAAGCAACAGTTGCTCTCTATGCTTCTCTCTGAATTGTGCTTCTGGCAAGTTCTGAAACCTGCTGAGTAGCATGCTGACCTGGACAAATATTACAGTAGTTTAAAAAGCTACTTGTGGTAATAATGTTGACAGACACAGGGAAGCATAGCAATATACTTGCTCTTTTAGCTTTACTGCCAGTGCCCAGAGTATTCTTGCAACTCAGCTTATTTCAGCCTGTGGTGCTGCAGCTGAGGTCCTGGCAAATAACTTAAGTTTCAGCTAGTCTCTAGGTTCATGATGTATGATTTGCAGGAGCCAGGACACAGACGTTTGAAATAAGCTGTATTTTTTTTTTTTTTTTCGCAGGGTGCCTGTGTGGGAAGACTGTTACTTTTCCATTTCTGCTATTAAAACTTTAATATGAAGTTAAGTTTCTTCAAAAGTTAAGATTTCCTTTGTTTTTACAGGACAGTTATTTCATTCCTTAGTATACTGCTACTTAAAACGTTTTAGAGGGAACTATAGCATTAAACTCGTACAATATAAATATTGTTGTTAACACCCTGCATAAAAATCAAAAATACACTTGCTTCAAGCAGCCTGAATCAGTCGGAGCAGAAGCTTTTAATGGGATGAATTTCAAGTTATTTCTGCAAGCCATTGAGTTATAACTGCAGCAGGCTTTGGAATATTAAACTATAAAAATTATTTAAAAATTGGTTGTTGAAGGAAGAGAATGTGATGTATGAAAATTCACATTGAAAACTCTTCAGTTTTACTAGACGCTTTCCAGATTAGATAAGGACTTCCTTCTTTAGATCAGATATCACAGAATCACAGAATAACCACCGGATAGCTATCTGCTCTGTGAAGCTTTACGTCTGCAAGAACGACTTGGCACACTTTAGCTTAGTTCAAAATCTTGTTGGAGATCTTGTTTTAATTAGTAATTTTACCTGTGAGTATGTAGTTAATCTTTCATTTACATTCTCCTTTTTTTTAAGCATGATTTGCTGTTGTTGGAGTTGAGTGAGTCCTCTCTGCACATGCTGTCATTAGAAAAGGGATCAAAGCAGTGTCATGTCACAAGCTGACTTTCTGCACAGAAAGTCCTTGAGTTTTGAGGGGTGAGGGTCTAGGTAACAGAGTAGAGCAGGTTCTTGTGGTGGTGTCCTAGAGAGGTGATGATTAGTCCCACCTGCACGTTAATGCATGCTTTTAAGTGAATACTGCATACTTTCATAAGTTCTTCTGTGGTGAAGAAAAAGCGAGAAAGCTCTTGATATCAAACTCTTATAAATAAGTGATAGCCCTGTAGATTCCTTCAGAGCAATAGAGAATCTTTGTTTACCGTGGTTGAGTGCACATCAACAAAGATGCTTTTTAATATCTGGTGCATTCAAGTATTAAGTCCTGCATCAGTGAACCACTTAAAATGATGAAATATCATTTTCCCTTACCCCTAGCCTAACTCCATGGTGGAAAATATTAAAACTCAAATTCTTGCAACCAGGCTCTCGGGTGCTTCTTCAGTCCAGATATTTTGCCTTACAAAACTGTGGTGATTTTAGCATTTTGAAGAAGGTGTATATTGAATTGGAGGAAGAGCAAATGCAGAGCAGGGTTTCCTGGCCATGAGGCCGACAAAGGGCAGAGACTTAGTTGTCGCACAGCTACTTTATGCCATCCTGTCTGCTGCAGATTAACAGCTATTAAGGATGTATTCTAAATAGACCATAATGAAAGAGCTTTGGTACATCTGGGGAATGGCTTTAAACAAATAGTATCCAACAGTATTGGGTTGCAGAACTGATCATTGCTTACTTTCTGGTGTGTCTTTCTGGAGATTGCTAAAGTGCAGTCTTCTTTACTCCAAATCTTGTTAAAATCCAGAAGAACTTTTAACGGCTCAAAGGCGTTGAAGGAGATTCATATGTTTGCCAAAAGGAATAGTGTTTTCTCTTTCTAAGTTGCAGCTCTAAATTATTCTTACAGCATCTTGAAATTTAAAGTTAATATTAATAGAGGGGCATGTCTTCCTTGGAAAAGAAATGCTCATTGCTTATTCTCTAGTCACAGGATGAGGAAGATCCTTCTATTGTGCAGAAGATAAGATCCGGAGTAAAGAGAAAGTGCAGTAACCAAGATGGTACACTGTCTAGGTCAGGGCTGGAAGGTAAACTAAGGCCACGCAGGAGTTGTCTAATTCAATGCCTTTTCTACTTTAACAATTAGGACGAAATGATTTAATGGAATTACTGATACTCAGCCATGGCAGTTTCTTCATGGGCCCTTGTGAAATGATTTTCAGATTTAGTCACCCTTTTCTTTCCGTTCCATGCTTTCCCGTGTCATGCTTGCATGAGTGTAAAGGGTAGAGCTAGAGTGCAGCCTACTGTGGGCAGTGTAGTGATGTGTCAGCAGCCTGGGCTTCCTTCGGCCTCTCGGTAAGGCAAACAGCCCCTTCCTCCTACACTGATGTTCAAATTTGAGGATTTTTTTTTTTTTTTTCAAGTAGACACACAGCCAGTTGTCCCCAAAATAGATGGCAAGCTTGGTTCCTGAATGTATATATGTAATAAAAATACGGGGAAAGAACAAAAGGCAATAAGAAAAAGCACAGAGAAGATGGGATGGCAGGTTAAAGTTCCTGTATAGGAAATGCAGCTTGAATGGGTTCCAACTACAAGTACTAAGAAACCCCTTCCTTTTCCTCTTGCTCTTTCCCTCACCTTTCCTCTCTCTATTGAGTCAAGCTTATTTTTTAACTTTATTTCAGTCTGCCAGGAGGCAACCTGCACTTTCAAAAACAGTCATGTAAACAAATCTGTATTTCAAACACACTCACAAGCTTGATGTTGCTAGTAACATCAGAATCTCCTTTTATCTTTTTAAACAGCAGGAGAATAAAACACCTCAAATCTAAGATGCTGCTAAAAAGTCAGTGCATGTCTGTAGTAACAATGCAGACAAAAAACATAAGAAGCAATTATTGGAATTCAAAGAGTGAGGCAACGCAGATAAACTTTGATTTTGGAGAAATTTGCTGATAAATAATTGTACTTTTAAATAATGTTCTCTGTGTTCCTACTGTATTTGGTTTAACTTTTTTTTTTTTTATTTTAAACCCAGACTGATGACCCGTAATTTTATGAGCTAGCCACGTATTCCATTCACTGGACCTGCCTGGGTGGGGAATAAATATATTGTATGTTTTGTACCATATTAAACAGAGTAGAGGAGAAGAAAAGAACTTAATGATAGGACTATTGATCCCTTTCCTTGTTGTGAGTTATTCAGATACTGGTATGATTTGCTTTCTTAAGTATTAGGGGATTTTAAGCCTTATAAAAAGGAGAACAAATACAAACGTAATGAAGTATTACATTGATATATTATCTTCACTCCTTAATTTATCTCAGTTTGTGTTAGTTACCAGGTTGCTGAGACAAAATAGTGAGTCGGTATGGTTAGCTTTGCTGAATGGCTCTGAAAAACTATTAATTTGGTGTTTAGTGTCTTCTCCTTACTTCTGCTAGAAAACTGGGATGGATACAACTGTGGGCTGGAGACCCTGGCATTTGTGCACACATGTGGAGACATACACACATGGCTTGTCTTGTAAGGCCATATGGTATGAATCAAAGCTTACCTCTCAGTAGTAAAACTGTAATGCGTTTTCCACCACTTTCAGTTATGTGTTCATGGCACAGTAATCTGTACTTGGAACAATTTACAGTGAATGTCCATTGTAAATGGTCGTTATTCTGTGAAATTAATGTGCTATCCAGGATACTTGGCATCAATTTTGTTGGATTGCTATGGCTATCGCTATAACATGAGAAGTTGTGTCTTCTTTTCTACTTGCTTGCTTAGTTCAAAGCAGCTTTGGCTTGCAAACGTATACAGATGTGTTTGTTCTGTGAATTAATTGAGTTTATGAGCGCATGTACTTCCTTGTTCGAGATTTTTAAACAATGTGTTGAGGCCTCTAATTAAGCATCACTAGCTTCTGGTCTTTTTTTCCCCACAGTTTTCATGGGATTTTTATACTATTATCAGGAGTTCTTACAAATTTCCAACTTTGTCAGGAAAGGAGGATTTTATTACTAGGCATGTCAATCTTTTACGTAAATGTGTATCACTTAGTTTTTTTTCTCTTATTGTAGTAGCTGAAGACTATTCCAGCCTTTCATCTGTAATAATGCCTTTGATACTCTTAAAAGTTATCCTTTATAAAAAACAGACCTATAGATAGCATTAAAATGGAGAGCTTACCTACTTCATATCTTTGTATTAAGATAAGTAGGATTCCAGAGGTAGTTAAGAGACCCTGAAAACTGACCAGATGTTGAATTGGACATATGTACTCAAAACCAGTCTTTTCCTGACTCAGTGGTGCTCTGTGCTACTGCCCTGTGGTGCTTTGTAACCGAAGGGGAAAAAATACTCTGGAGGTGATATTACCCTGGTGTAAGGCAAGATATTCAATTAAAACGAGAATACACTGCAACAAGAGAATGGCAATTTTATTGATAGTTTTAATACAAGTAAAAGTGACAGAAGACTTATTCTGGAAGTTATGTTAGTGAAAATCAATACTGGTAGGTTCTTTTCTTTGGTACTGATAGTACATCCTTGGTTTCTAACTATTCCTGCGCTCTGGGCAAACCTTTTAGAACTGATGTGCTGTCATGTATCAGAAATATATAAAGTATCCAACTAAATCATATGTGTTTAGCATAATTTGTCTTCTACGCTGATCTTTTTGTACAGCTTCAAAACACTCTACTCCATCTCTTCTGAGTATGTTTGGTGGCTGAATCTTCTGCCACACTTGTCATTTTTGAGGATATTTTCTGTAGTATAGAAAGTAGCCAGTGACCAGTACCTTCTTCATATAGTCACGACTGCTTTGACTTTCAAAGGAGATGAACATGTCCTCCTCGGTGTGCTCCTATGGTTCCTTTGGAGCAAAGGGCACACTCAGGCCAGAGCGTGAAGGAGATGAATAATTCATCGGGAAGTTCAGCTATGACTGACTTAGTTGTTTCCTGGATCTTGTTTCTGGAGGCTACCCATCCTCACCATGATTCTGGAGACGTCTTATGCTTTATCAGATTCACTTAAACTTGCCTCTGACCAGCATTTCGAACTGTGTGTTACAGAAGCTGTATTACCTGTGTGTTTACTTGTGGGTTAGTTGTCCCTGACAACTTGGCGGTCCAGTTGCTTGAAATACTGCTGCATTTCAGCTTCTGAAGTACTCTTCCAGGTATCTTGTTCTCTCAGGTTCTTAATCATTATCAGAAGTGATAATTGACTGATAAGGATTTGATTGCTCAGTGATTCCTGGAGAGAGTTGCTGAATGCATAGGTGGAATAAGGCTTTTCACTGGCCTTTATTAGCACACAGGGATGTGTATACATGGCACTGCAGCTAGAACAGTGTGATTCAATCTGTTTTTCCTGCTTGAGGGAAGGTTGGTTAGGTTGACAACCATGGCAAGTAACTGTTGGGTTTGGCCAGTCCTTTGTAGTTTTTGTCACGTTGCAGCCAGAATTAAAAAGGTTGATCAGGTTGGCCTTCTGTTAACTAAGGATACTAAACTGCACCTTTGTTGGTGGGGGGTGGTGTAGCAGAACATAGAGCAGTGACCAGGCTGTGCTCTTCTTCACACTGATCCCATCACTGCTGCTTCTTTTTGAGTAACTGCATCCATACTGTATGGATCTGTGCAATAAATAAAATAAAAGGATGATTCTTATAACATTTTATGAACTCACTGGGGGAAATGAAAAGAAACCAAGTCATCTTACTGGCTTCCGTTCAGAAAATCAGTGGCTGATGTGCAGTTGTTTTTGCCTTGCTGTGTGAGCTTGGAACAAATGTCTCATTGTTTCTCTCTCAGTATTTGCAGGAGTCAGATCCTGGGCTTGCACTGCCTACCACCACTGTAACTTCATGCTTGGCCGTTTATATACCTGTAAATAGCAGCAGTGCAGGAGGACAGGGCTGTAACCTGTCAACTTGTTGCATTTACAAATAATTTTTTTTACTACAAGGGTGGTGAGGCACTGCAACAGGTTGCCCAGAGAAGTCATGGATGCTTCATCCTTGGAGTTGTTTGAGGCCAGGTTGGATGAGGCTTTGAGGTGATCTTTAAGGCCCCTTCTAAGTGAAAAATTTCTGCGAATCTATGGTTTTTTACTTTTTCTGTTATCAGGGAGCTACATAGAAGCTCTGCTTTGTGACCCCTCCTAATGCTGTAAGCTGTGCATTAGGGAAAGGGAAATAAGGTAGAAATAAGGAGGAAAAAAATCTTATGAAAATCGAAGTAGTTGAAAGAGGTAAACAAAAGAGAAGAGGCTTCATGAAAGTTACCCACGTGTGTCTTAGTGGCTTTGGCTGCTTTCTCTAAACTGGTAAGAGAAGGATGTGTCCACCCTTATTTGCCAAAGGCTGACATGCTTAGGACTGCTTCAGTGCCACAATCCTACAATACTGAGTAGGAGCCGGAGGGTAGTTTACTGTTCATTAGCTCTTGTTGACAGCTTAGGGTTGATGGAAGTGGATGCTTTTAGAGGAAGGAAATGTAGTGCAAGCTTATGAAATGATGGGATAGGACTTTATTTGTCTTTAGTTGTTAGCTTCTCTATCCACATTGGGCCCCACTGCTTTCAGAGGTTTTATTTTGCCCAGATATAGGCAATGTTTTTATGATGGAATAGCCTTTCTTCATAGCTGCGGAGGAAAGGAGCTTATAGGGAAAAGGGCATTTCTTTGAAGAATTATAAACATAAGCATTTCTCATTGTTACTTAGTTGTGCAAAAACTTTTGTCCTGGGTATTCTCTTCAAAGACAAGTCTCTTGGTCTTTGTGGTGCTTACCCTTCAGGTCTTGCAATGCTGACCTTATCTTTGATCTGGTTTCATTGTGGCCGGTTTTTAGTTCTGCAGATTGGTCTTTACTTTCTAAGCACAAGAAACTGGTATGGTGTGTGCTTGAATACTGCCTCAAACTGCTTGTTTTTAATCCAAGTGTTCAAGGTCTTATGCTCTTGTTTATCCTTTTCACTGTGTCTTATGCTCTTGTTTATCCTTTTCACTCTGTCCTTGTCTCTTCTCTATGCAGATCTTCTCCCTCTAAGAAATCATACTGCTCTCTTTGGCCTCACCCATCACTTCTATATAGGTCATGTCCAATTCTACGTATTCTTTTAATTTTGATTGTCTGTCTGGTCTCAGTCAGCTCCTGGCTACAGTATAATTTATTACAAGTGACAGAATTGGAGGAGAGGGTCCTCTGCTGTGTCCTATCTCTTGACTATTGTACTGATGGCAGATGATCACGCTGTGACATTCCTCTTCTTGGGTGTTTTAAAGTTCTAGGGTGGAGGAATTGACATACTCTGCAAATTATAAAACCCAAAGGAGTTTAAAATAACAGCTGCCAAACAGCTTTAACTCTTTACTTTCCATGTGGGTTTATACTATGATTGAGGAATAAAGCCAATATTTTTTAAGTGGAAAAACTTTTGGACTGCATTGTGAACTGATGAGAATCAGACGCTAACATTTTATAGTGTGATTCTTTAAAGAGTTAAAACATGATAGCAACGGTGTTAATCTAGCAAATGTTCTCTGTTCATGTTTTAAACCCGGCATGAGCAGACATGGATGTTTTAAATAAAAAGATAGATATTTAATTCCAAGAAACATACATGTCTTATGCCAGAATAAGTGCAATTTATGATTTCTGGTTAATTTATTATTATTATTTTAGAATTATTTCCTTGGGGACCATTTTTAGTCTTTGGAGCACTTCATAACTTTCAGTAATAGTCTAAAGATTTTGTGTATTATATGGATTTCAAGTTTCCTTGCAAGTAATCTGTGTTTATTTGACTTTCTGATAGCTATTATGAGTACCAGCCTGTAATCAATTTTTTTGATTACTGATTTTTTTTTTTTTTAAATTTGTTACCTTTTACCCCCCCCCCCCCCCCCGACTTCTTTGGTCTAGTATGTCTACCTCGTGTCCTTTTGTCCTTTTCTCTCAACCCGAAGCAGGGTGGTTGTTAACTGCAGAACATGGAAAGCAAATATTTGCCAGCTGAACATGAAGTAAGGCTGTCTTACATCTGGTTTTTGATGTGCAGAATGATTGCATGTTATTTGTAGAGTGAGTAGCTTGGTCTGCATGGTTGCAGTTGGTGCTTGTATGCAGAACAGAAATGGGGACTGGGTGAAATACCTTGGTGTAATATTGTGGATCATACTAAGTGACCCCTTCTCCCATCTGGCCTGCAAACATATGACTCCAGAAATTACAAGTGCAGGAGTATGAGACTGGAACAGACTGGATTGTCATCTCTCAAGCAGGGCCACACAGATCCAGTTGCACAGGACCTTGGTGGCCTTCAAACGTCACCAAGGATAAAGACTCCACAGCCTCGGTGGACAACCTGTGCTGGTGTTCAGTCACCCTCACAATGAAAAAGCGTTCCCTGATATTCAGAGGAAACCTCCTAATGCTTCAGTGTGTGCCTGTTGCCTCTGGTACTGTCACTGGGCACCACTGAGAAGAGCTTGGCTGTGTCCTCTTTACAATGAAGTAGGAGGTCAGGAAAAACTGTGGTATGTGGTTTTAGCTTAGTTATTTCACATTCAAAGCTGGTTTTTCCAAGTCGAACTTGACTGGAAGGCACTGCTATTGATGATAAAATCAGAAAGGGTGGAAAGACTTCTGTGTTTGACAAATTATCAAGCTTTTACTAATTATGCATTCAATAGAAGAGATCTGTCTTAGAAATCAAGCCTTGCATATTTCCTTGAAATTATTAATTACATACCAGAGCCAAGAAGTTGCCAGTGTGCCAGGTTATTTTGAGTGGAGTTTTACTGCTTTCATAGCACTACATCTGTCTATCCAGAGTTCTGGCTGTGTAGAATTTAATATACATGGAGTTGTGGTGGTACCTTGCTTATTTGCTTTTAGTGCCATATGTGTTGGCATGTATATCTTATCAGATAAGCTATTTTATAACATACTCCTCGTACTGTTTCCTCCTTGCAGTTAAAATGTGTTTGTATTATCCTTCCAGATCTAGCAGAATCAGCTTGGCATGTTGCAATACTTCATGAGAGATTGCTATTCTACTGTTTGGATAACTTTAATTGATTTTTTTTTTTTCCCCCAAGACCTGTCAGCAGTGTTGGTGGCTGTAGTCGCTGCTGCTGCTGCACTGGCACAGATATGGTGTGTTCCAGTAATGCCCTGCAATTCTTCAGCAGCAGGAGTGATATAAAGGTGTAGGATGGTGTTAGGCAGCTTGAGCATGAGCATTTTCATCTGCTACTGATGTTTGTGATTACTGTTTCGTGCACTGTTATCCATGGTGAGTAGCTGTTTATAACAGTATTTGATCCCATTCAAGAGGCAGTCTTACTCTATTGGCTAGTCACAACTGCATGTTATTTACCTATACAGAAAAAGTTGCTGTTGTTAGCCTGAGCTCACAGTGGGGCTGTGTTTATTCTTTTGATGTCGGTTTGTGCCACCTGGCACAGCTCCATTACATTCAATTTTTATTCCTTTCCCAGAAAGTAGGAAACAGTCGCTTTAGGCCCTGAATAATCATCTAAACATCAGTGTGTGATGATTTGAGATAACAAATGAATTATTAAACTTTTTGTTTGTATAATGTTTGTTGCTACCTAGCTTTTGAACTGCACATGAACCTGCTCAATAACACATTTTTTTTTTTCTCATGGCATAATTAATTTAGTGTTCCTCTGGTACAGATTGCTCACATCCAATCTATCACATAAAATAATTTATCAGGATTTGAGAGTATCTCACCATGTTCTTATTTGACTTTCAGTCTTTGTGAACTAATACTGCATCCCAGTACTTAGAAAACTCTGAGATGTCTATCCGTCAAAAAAAAAAAAGGAAGATTCCTTAAGATTTTTTTAATCAAGTTTGTCTGAAGGCCAGACCCTGCCACCCCCAGGTTAATCCATTACTTGCTGCCTTTCTTCAAGCCTTTTGGAAAAGATTTTGGATAACAGCAGGTACTTAAGCTCCTGAGTGTAGTAGGAATTACTGTTGTAGGAGGTGTAGCTGCAAAGTCCCTGTCTCAGGTGCTGGGCATGAAGCTGCAGACTTGTGCTGGGTGCACTGGTACAGAGAGCTTCTCACGGGTTACATTTTGCCTTTGTGGTTTTTGAGACAAGACCACCTTTTAAAAAAACTTTTTTCTTTTTATTATCAGTTTTAATTCCCTAAGACATAGATTCATGGAAACATCACAGTTCAGCCCATTTATAGTGTTTATTACTATACTGCTGTAATTTCTTACAAATAGGTAACTAATAAGCATATAAGCTTTCCAAAAACTTTTTATCCTAAGATCTTTGTATTCTTTTGCTTACCTTACTGTCCTTCACATTCTGTAGTCTTAGTTACACAGTTCTGCTTTTCTTGTGGAGTTGAAATGTTGTGTTCAAAGTTGATTGCAGAAAAAGTATGTGCCTGCTTTATGCTGCTGTTTTGTTAATAGCAGTCACAAAATGAAACTTGTAATTTTAATGTTAAACAGCATAAATACATCTAGTTGTAGCCCTGTCATCCGCTTAGCATATATATTAATGGTCTTGAAATAAATTGTTTCATGGCGTGTGCAGTAACCCACTAACAAGTAAGCATCATATTTGTCAGGCTTACTAGCAAAATTTCATATCTTAAATTTTTACTTGTAATCTTCTAATGTTTTGGGTTTTTTTTTCTTTTTACCTTGATAAAGGCTTCAGCATGTCTTCAGGTTACGTTTGTATTTAGAGTTCCGGAACTTATGCCTTGGGTGTGTTTTGAGGGTTGGATTTTTTGTGGGGAGGGGAGGGAGAGAATAGTTTGTCATTCTGAACTACCTTTGGCTTTTTTGTTTGTAAGAATGGGAAAATGGCTGTGACCAGAACTCTTTTCCAATTGCTTTCTACAAAGACGACATTTTGATAGACTCTTATACAAGCTATTTTGGATCTTTCTCTTTAAGGTGCTAACATTGCACATAAGCGTCTGTTAATATTGAATGGGATAATAGTGTTCTTCCTCTCAAGCTTACAGAAACCAAACTTTACTTACTGAACCTGCAGTAACAAAGCTGTTTGTAATGTTTAATAAGGATTTTACATTCCATTTGGCATTGCAAAAGTATTCCTGTGTAACCAAACACTCCAGCCTGTGAATACATACTGCTTGTTTATAGTAGTGGGTTTTTTCCCACACTTCTAAAAAGAATATTTATAAACCTTTCATTTTATGGCATCCTTTACAACATGAAGAAACTATGCTACAGTATAAATTTGTCTATTTTGGAACTGATAACAAGAATTTCTGAGTTGGAGGCTCATCAGCTCTTAATTACAGAGGAAGAAACAGGCACAGAGATATTGGTCATTCGAAGTGTTTTATGAGCCACCAAAGTGATTCTGCTAAGGATTGCACGATGTTTTGCTGAGTTCTTCTCAGCAGAAAGGGTGATGTTAGTGCTATTGTGAAGACACTGGCAGCACCTCTCGTGAAATTCTGGCTTCAGTTTTGTTTCTTATTTGGAAAATATTAGGTCAAGCATTTGAAAATACCTTTCAAGTTAAAAAAGCAAGAGTGGATTCATTTTAACTAATGGAGGGGACTTAGTAAAATGAAGAGTGAAATGTGATTGCTTTCTGCAGATACAGAAAGGAGAACACTTGACAGTTTGGCCATGAGAAAAGTATGTGGGTGAAAGAAGGTGTTATTGAGGAATGGGTTGCTGGAACAGCAGCCAGCTGCGTAGGGGTGGAAGATGTGTAGTTACGTTTTTAAGTGGAAACTTGAGAAGCTTGAGCTTTTTTTTATTGTATATGCTTCTTGTGGTGGGAGAAGCCTGGATTTGACTACCCACAAGATTCCTTTCTATCCTTTATTCTAATTTAAAACAATTCTGCTAAGAACAAGTGAAAAGAATAGAAACATAGAAAGGATGTAATAATGCAGTGAGGATTTTTTTCTTGTTTTTCAGTTTTGTTTTTCAGTGGAATACCAAAAAAAAAAAGCCTTTTCTAAAAATGGCTTGTGGTGACCCAATATTTAAATGAAAAACTAAAACCAACACAAGAAGTTGAAAGAGTGACCAATTTCTTGAGATTTAGTCTTTTCTTTTGTATTTGTATTGCAGTTTATCAGGGAATGTGTGTTAGTATTTCTTGAAATTTTCTGTTTCGATTCCTTTTTCTTGAACTATAAGTATTTTTTGTCCCCTCTTACTGCAAGAGAACTCATCGTCTGAAAATAAATACAGTTTTACTCTCAGTGCATGTGAAAAGTTATTAATATGCAGATAAGGGACTGAGGAAAAATACTGTAACTTCATTTCAATGCTGTTTTGAATGACTGTTGAATATGGAGGAATTTTCTTTCTTTTTGTCGTGGTTTTGATTGTTGTTAATCACTAATACAAAACCACCATTGGATAGGAAAAGGAATATGAAAAAACACACCAAACTGGTAAATGCATCTCCTAATTTTGTTGAAAGTTAAATTCTGTGAAATGCCCTTTCTGTGATCACACAAAGGTGTGACTGCTGCATGTGTTGTCTTAATGAGCTGATGGAATGTAACTTATGTAATGATGGTTCTGCTTGCAGAACATCAGTTCGTGCATTTCTTTTCTTTTAGCATAAAGACAGACTGCAAATGGCAAAGGTTAACACTTTCAGTAGACTCTCCAAGTATTCTTAACACTTGGATAAGACAGAGAGCTACTCTAAGTATAGAGAGCTAATTGATACAGTCTTTAGCTATAGTTTGATGTTATGACCAGCAAATAAGATAATTCAGAATTTTAGAAACATTAGACTTTTTCATGCAAGATGCGTGAAGTTTGAATAAACCTCAGCTCATTCAGTACACAAATCACATATTTTTTGAGAGGAAGTGGTGTGATTCAAGAAGCCTTCTATGGTAGTTTGTTCTTTGCTATTTATAGTGCCAAAGATGGGACCCTGGGGTAGGTAATGACCTGGGAACATTGTATTGCAGAGTTTCACAGGAAAGCAATGGAAGTCTCTAGTTTCTGTCTATGGAAGACCATGACCTCAAAAATAGGCAATGTCAGTCTTTTCCTCTGAAATGCTGCACTTTGTGCTGGGAAATTCAGCTTACTCTGCATGTTCTTTTGTCTTTATTTTCCATTCACATTTAAAATTTAATCCTATTAAATTAATGATATTTTGGTTTATTTCAACTTTTCTGTGTGGTTCTTGGTCAGAACTTGTTTTGACAAAATTAGTTGCTAGTTGAAAACCAGTCCAAAGTGCAGTTGCAATAAAGGTAGATACCAAAACCAAGTCATTTTAATGCTACATGGCCTTGTCTGTGCCTTGCTTACTGGTTTGGTGCAGTACCTACAGCCCACTATGGCTTGCCTACAAGTTGATCTTTCCCTGGATATCTCTCTCAAGCAGTTTCCTATATTTTTTTTTTGAGAGGAGTGGGTTGGGTTTTTCCAGTTTATTTTTCTTCTCTCTCTCTTTTTTCTTTTTTTTTTTTTTTTTAAACTTTGCTTCAAAATCTTGTCTGACCTCAGCAGACTATACAATGCCATCCCATGTACCTAACTACAAGAAAAGGTAGATTTTTAAGCTAGGTCAGTCTGAACTGAGCAATTCTTTGCCTGGGAAAGAGATCTTTTAATCCTAAAAATAATGGTTGGTGAATTATTTCCTGCTTATCCAAATAACTCCCTCATAGGGAGTTTTTTATAACCATGAAACATATTAAAGAATAATGTGTTGTGAGCAGCTCTTGTCGTCTTCCAAAATGTAAAATTGAGTAAGAAAAATGAATATGCTGGTATTCCTGTGTACATGAAAACTGGGGTACCACTACACTGCTTACAACTCTAATCACTTTTTGGCTGCACTGACACCACTACCACCCACCACACCAGGTCAGTGACTTGATCTGGGTTAGAAACAAATACTCCCCTTCTTAGGTAAAGTTTTTTTTTGTTTTGTTTTGTTTTTTTTAGTAGATTCTATTAACAAGCCCATATATGTGGGGAAATGGAGGAATTGAAAACCTATAGAGTTTTCCGCTACAAAACTCTTAACTGGAGCCTTCCAAGTCCCCCCTGGAATCACATCTGCACAAGGTCTGGTTTTACACTCCCTGGAAAACTTTTTTTTCCCCATTGGTTCTTTCGAAATCCCTTCATCAAATATAAGTGCTTGACAGGCAGAGCCCCATCTGCCATGATGCCATTGTTGTACTTCTAAATTTGCTCACACTTGTGACAAAACCTTGGCATTGTTCTTAGTTGTTCCTTGGACTGCTTGCAATGTGTTAACTCTCAAGGAACAGAACAACATGATTTATTATTACATGAGTTTATGTAAGATAATACGCCTTCCCTATCCTTTTACTCTTTGTCTTTTGTATGTGTGTGGTAAATGCAACTTTTTGTTTAATTAGACTGCTTTTGTCACTTTCTTGCCAATTTATGGTATTGAGCCAATGCCAGCGGCAAATGCCACTTTAGATACAGTAATGGCCTGATATGGTATGGCAAATCCTATTTCAGTTCTTTTCTGAATGTCTTCTTAAAAGTGTTTGCTAGCTTAAAGTCCGTTTTACCTAAATCCAAACCACAGTGAAATATTGCTAATTATTTTTTAATAATTGTGTATTGAGGGGCTCAGTGTAGATTAAGTTATGTCTAAATACATAAAGGAATGTATGGCCTTTGGGAATCATAGTATGATGGTTTAATCAGGTGAAGAGTTTTAATTATTTTGGTAGTCATAGTAATGAATTGCATAACCCAACAAAAGATAATGTGATTTATAGAATCACTGGTCCAAGTTCAGGTGACATACATCATCCAGGGAACTACAGGCCTGTCAGTCTGACCTCAGTGCCAGGGAAAGTCATGGAACAGGTGATCCTGAGTGCTATCATGAAGCATATGCAAGAGAACCGGGTGATCAGGCCCAGTCAACATGGGTTCACAAAAGGCAGGTCTTGCCAAACTAACCAGATTGCCTTCTATGACAAAGTGACTTGGCTGCTGGACGAGGGAAAGGCTGTGGATGTATCTTCCTGGACCTCAGTAAAGCCTTTGACACAGTTGCTCACAGCATTCTGCTTCGGAAACTGTCAGTCTCTGGCCTGGATGGGCGCACACTCTCCTGAGTGGAAAACTGGTTGGATGGCCGGGCCCAGAGAGTGGTGGGAAATGGTGTTAAATCCAGCTGGAGGCCAGTGACAAGTGGGGTTCCCCAGGGCTCAGTGCTGGGTCCAGCCCTGTTCAATGTCTTTATCAATGACCTGGATGAAGGCATCGAGTGCTCCCTTAGCAAGTTTGCAGATGACACTAAGCTGAGTGGAAGTGTGGATCTGCTGGAGGGTCGGGAGGCTCTGCAAAGGGATCTGAACAGGCTGGACTGCTGGGCTGAGTCCAGTGGCATGAGGTTTAACAAGGTCAAATGCCGGGTCTTGCACTTGGGGCACAACAACCCTAGGCAGTGCTACAGACTAGGAGAAGTCTGTCTAGAAAGCTGCCAGGAGGAGAAGGACCTGGGGGTGTTGGTTGACAGCCGACTGAACATGAGCCAGCAGTGTGCCCAGGTGGCCAAGAAGGCCAATGGCATCTTGACTTGTATCAGAAACGGCGTGAGCAGCAGGTCCAGGGAGGTTATTCTCCCTCTGTACTCGGCACTGGTGAGACCGCACCTCGAATATTGTGTTCAGTTCTGGGCCCCTCACCACAAGAGGGGTGTTGAGGCTCTGGAGCGAGTCCAGAGAAGAGCAGGGAAGCTGGTGAAGGGGCTGGAGAACAGGCCTTATGAGGAGCAGCTGAGAGAGCTGGGGTTGTTTAGCCTCGAGAAGAGAAGGCTGAGGGGAGACCTCATTGCTCTCTATAACTACCTGAGGGGAGGTTGTGGAGAGGAGGGTGCTGGCCTCTTCTCTCAAGTGACAGGGGACAGGATGAGAGGGAATGGCCACAAGCTCTGCCAGGCGAGATTTAGACTGGACATTAGGAAAACATTTTTCACAGAAAGGTTCATTGGTCACTGGAACAGGCTACCCAGGGAGGTGGTTGATTCACCTTCCCTGGAGGTGTTTAAGGCATGGGTGAATGAGGTGCTAAGGGGCATGGTTTAGTGTTTGATAGGAATGGTTGGACTCGATGATCCGGTGGGTCTCTTCCAACCTGATTATTCTATGATTCTGTGATTCAGGAGTCCTTGATCTGTAAAGTAGTATTTGCTGCAACCATTTTAAAAAACACTCAAGTTGCCCAAAGGCACATTTTAGTGATTCGGCCTCATTTCCCAGCTTTGGTTTTAGTAAAAGCAGTGACTGAGTTCTGTCACAGAGGATCTATCAGGCAGATTCTCTGGCTCTGGATAATCCTAAATTTGTATGGGTAAACTCCATTTCAGACCCAAACAGAAATCAATGTATTAGTCAATTCTCTGCCTTGCTTGTTGTCAGTTAAAGGACACTGTTCCCTGAATTTCGGCAAATGTTTGTTTTGTTGAGGACAATACAGTCCTATTTTTCAAAAGAATCATTCAATAATGGAGTTGGTTTGCTTTTAGTATTTTGCATCCTTTTTGTTAATACCTTGACAAATACAAAACAACTAGCTGGTTAAGAGGATATCTGGATTTAAGTGGTTGGTTGAGGAGGTTAATGATAATTCATGCTTGATTGTAGGTGTTGCTTTTACTGCCAAGATATAACTTTCTGTGCTTGGCCATGACTTACATTGAACTTGACTCCATACACTCCTAGAGCTGACTGGGGATGATTTTCTTATTAGTAGTTTTCTTATTTAGAGAAAATCCACTTTTTCAAGCGTCTTATAACTCAAGAGGCTACAGCCTTCCTCTTGTTCAGTGACTGGAACTGCAATGTCCGGTTGTCTCCGTACACCAGCAATTGTGTTCATTTTGTGCTCTTTCTAACCGGCTCAAAATATATTCAATGGCAAGATTATTAGGATGCGTGGATTACAGAAAAGTTGATATTTAAAATCACTAAACCAACTTTCATGAGTCATAACAGGGACAGCAGTCTACAGAGTAAACGTGAGGGTCACCAATACATTTTTAGCTGTATAACTCAGCAAAGGTTCAACCTATCAGATACCTTTTCAGACCTTTCTCTGACTGATAACCGGGCAAAGAGACAAGTTGAAAGTTACTGAAGTTAATTGTAATGACTGTTAATCTGCCTGTCCTTGCAGCTGCTTGTAGCACTGGTTAATACACTGTAGATACTGCAGTGATACTGGGATCTGTCTTATCTTGTCTCTTGGTAGTATATACGTGCCTAAAGTACAGAAATTGGACTGACTGTAGAATCAATAGCAGGAAAGTAGCAATTTGAGTAAAGCCAGGGAAGAGCTTGACTCTTTACTGCTTTTTGTATATAAATGATATTTCTAAGAAGTAATGGGGCAAAAAAAAGCTTATAGTTGGAGATGGGAGAGGAAAAAGGTCTTTCCATCTGGAAAATCCAAAGAATCTTTAAACTGAGCCAGAATCTCATCTGGAACCTCATAAAGGTCATCATGCATCACTATTCATAGCAGGTTTCCCTCCTTCCTTCTACATTATACTCACTGACACTTGCTCACTCTTTTTAGTAACAAGCCAGGGCTTGGAAAAAGTAATAACTGCCATTCCTGAATCCAAGATGTAGAGCGCTCCTCATAGCGTTTCTTTCTGTAAAGCTGGAGAATCACCTGATAGGATCATGAGGCTGCTAAAAGGATAAATGTCTTTAAGTAAAGTACCTGTGAGTACTGACACTCTGAGTGGAGTTTTTCCTCCTCCTATTCAGATGGCATAGGCATATCTAGATAGCATTGATAAAGTAACAGAGCAAGACAGCTGCTGAATGCAGAGACCTGCAGAACCTCTAGATATTTCTAACCAAACTTCCTTTAGAGAAAAGGACTGCTGTCATGGTTCATTTCCACGTTGTTCTTTCATTCTGTAGTGTGTGCTGCCTGATAGGGAATCCCAAACTGGGTGGCATCTGTGTGTTATTGCAGAAGGAGCTCAGAATAGTTCTGTACTCACCCATCTTCAGTATCTTGGAAAAGAGATATGGCTGGTTTTAAAAAATGGGAACAAGCGAGTAATCAAAGTATACCTCAAAATCCTGTATGTTTTGCTTCCATGTGATATCGGATCAATGCTGTTTTCCAGTGCTGCATGCCAAGTGGAGGTTTCTTTCCTTGGGAGAAGGAAACTGCACATTCTTTCCTTTTGTCCCTTTCCTCAACTCAACGTGCAAAAAGACGTGAGGGATAAGTGGTTGATAACTGCACTATTCTTGTGAGTTGTATACCCAGGAAAAAAACATCCTTGCAGTTAAATGCTCATGCAGATCTTTTAAATCTTCAGAAGTATCCAATTTGCTCTTTCTTAAAGTTACATAGTCTCCCCCCTAGCCTTCCAAATGTAGATTGTCTGAAGTCAGTTGTACTGTGTGGCTTGTAAACACGAGCTAATGTTGTTAGTAAGCCTTTTCTACGTTCAGCATGAAGTCTAATTGAAGGCATCCATCCAATAACTTTCCTAAGTATTTACCAAAACTGTAGAAATTTTGGCCATTTACCATAGCGCTTAAATTAGCTAACAGCCTTAAAAAAGAAACTTAAAAAAGCCCACAAAAACCAAGGAAGTGTTCTAGGCCAATTTAAGTTAGCTAAGTATGAACGATTATATGCAGTATTTTGAAATAAATACAGTTACGTTATTCTTGGCAGGTAAGTGATGATGTTTTTGCATCACCATATTGCCTTTTTGCTTGCTTATATCATGTTGACTTGTGAGCAACCATATTAACTTTACTGGAAAGTGAACATTTCATTGCTCTTTAAGGCCTGTTTGTGCAAAACATGCTTTTAATGAGCATGCACATCTAACTGTAACAGATTGAAAACAGGAGAACTAGTACAGTAGAGAAATTTGTATTTTGAAAGCTTGCCCACTACTGTCCTTTGTTTCTGATGTTATGGTAAACATACAGCCCTGGCTTCTGCTTGCGTTCAACTTTGTTTGTTTTGGAGGAGGGATTTGGCTGTAATAAGGGGATATATTCACATATAGGAACTGTTAAGTAAGGTACTTTTATCTTCAGCTAACATTTAATGTGTATGTTAACTCAAATGTCCAATGAAATTGAGGTGCAAATGCAATCATTATTGAAAAGATCTTGGAGGAATGAAAGCATTCCAAGGAGAAATGGAATCCAATTGATTTTAGAAAGTGGCTTGGCGACAATAACATTCTACACATCGAGGAAAAAAACAGATTTGCTTTTTAAACCAGTTTCCAGGCTGCTTTGCTATTATGTCTTTTCCATATTACTCTTTCATTGTACCTTCTCAAAGGACATCTTTTGGCAAGATCACTTTTTTCAAGATGGTTTAGAATAAGATAACTTATTGCAACACACTTAGAGTGAGGAGTGTTTCTTCCTATATAAAATCATACAGCATCCACTTTGCTTTCTCTTTTAAAAACACACTGTACAGCAGGCAAAAACATATGGTTGCAAGATAGGGACATCTCAAGTCTATTTTTTTCCTAGGTGTAACTAAAAGAAGGGGGGAGCATATAAGAATGCAGGAGTCCTAATTTTG
Source organism: Clamator glandarius (assembly GCA_033459285.1). NCBI lineage: Eukaryota > Metazoa > Chordata > Aves > Cuculiformes > Cuculidae > Clamator > Clamator glandarius. The sequence goes on from JAUNZM010000046.1 coordinate 4,350,410, forward strand.
TAGACAAGATTGTCTGTTATCAATATGTTTGTGGATTGACTTAATCTAGGATTTGGACCATCTGAAAACTAGCGTATAATTTAATTCCACTGCCTCAGTATAATCTCTTAATTAGGAGATGATTCTTATAGAAAACTGTGGATTGTATGCATTGCTTTCACCCTCGTAGTGGTGTCACTATTGTTAACAGGCTGATTAACTACATTTTTAGCAACTTTGTAGTGGTCAGAAAGCAAAGGGAGATGATACCATTGAGGGTTAAAAATTGCTTTGTGCAGTTGCTCCAAACTGACAAATAATGGTTTGCTGTCTTTGACATCTGTTAAATAAATGAATACAGCTGAATTTAAGTCAACTGAAGAGAATGCTGCTCCATTAATCAGTCTCCCTTTCCCCGTTGCTTACCAAGTACTTCTTGGAGAGACAGTTTGACTACAAACTTTTTTTTTTCCCAATTGCCACATGATTTTGCTGCAATAGATCTTTATGTAGGTACATGGAATGTTTTTTCCATATCAGTTTTAAGGTAGTATGGGCATTTAACTTGCTTGCAAATCAAAGTATCTAAATAAGCATGCTGTATTCTTTACATTGTCACTGGAGAAATGGTGACCTTCCTTCAAGGTGTTGGATATGAGCGCTTCTGGCAGCTGTGAACAGTGGGTATAAACCCCTTCACTGTGTCTCCAGTGCAGGATTTTTACACTCTTCGAGCTTTATCTATAATTGCAGCACTTTTGATCTGCAAAGTAAAAGTCAGAATAAGATAAAAGATCTGAAAGGCCAGGGGTTAGCAGTCCTATACTGATCAGCCCTGTTGCTTTCTTCTGGTGATGAAACCTCCAGAGCCCCCAAGATGCTGTAGCCCTGGGGAACAACCTCAGTAGACCTGAAGAGTAGCTGAAGACCATGGTGGTACAATTGCCCCGCTCATGGCACTATCTCAGCCACCAGAACATGTATTGGGGGCTCTGTCTGGTTGACAGAGGGGAAAGGTGGTTCTTCAGAGTTCTGCTTCTGGCTCTGTTGTTGTAAGATTGTACATCGAGGTTGTTTTTTATCAGTGGGCATGCTGTGTATGGATGGTGTGATTCAAGCAGCCACACCAGATTGCTGGATCCATCCTCAGATGTGACGTATTTCAATTCTTAAACATATTGTGTTCATATGGTACTGAATAAGTATTCCTGGGTTTGAGCTACAGTACTGAGAACCTTCCAGTCCTCAAAATGTCAGATACGATAAGTTTTTGCTTGCCACTTACAATTAAATAACAGCCAGACTGAATAGTGCTGATCTAAAGTTTGTCTAAAATCATAGTGTGATTAAGGCTTTTCTGGTCGGGTTACATAGCTCTGTATTAATACCATATGATGAAGTGTTCTAGCCCTGAAATAAGGCCCACCTGAAGCAGAAGCTGTGGTTTCTTGATTTAAGTGCAAGGAAGTTAGTCCTCTCTCTCCTGTAGGCATCTGAGCCAATACTGTTAAAGAGGTAATGCATAAGGAGAGTAATGCATGAAAATCCTAAAGTTTTGTAAGAAAATAATATCCTAATTAAGAGAATGCACTGAGGCAGTGAAATTAAGTGATATTCTAATTTTCAGATGTTTCAGTTCTACCTTGTCTGGGCTGAAGGAGATTATGAACTTCTCATTTAATTATTTCATTTTTATTAAATGACTTCTATTAAACATTCTTTCCTTCTGCATGAAAACATAATTTTAAGATAGGCAATATGGTAATGTCACTAATCGCTGTCAACTCAATGAGAGTGTAAGCTAATAAAATAGGTTGAATTCCTATGATGGATGGATTTTACTCGGCCTTTAGCATGGAGCATGACAAAAGCACTTTTGTGTACAGCAGTGGGCTGTTAGTGCTTGTCCTACTGTGGTAAACTGTTGCGTTCTCTTTCTAACTTCAGACGCCATAGTAACCTTCTCAGAAGGGAGACTGCTACTTTTAAACCACCCACAGATTGAATTTTCTACGTTGCAAAATCTCTGTAACCTGTTACCTGTGTCACTAGCTGACAAGGTATTTACTGTGAAAGTTTATAATGCAAAATTTAAAACTCTGTATCCTTTTAGACTTGTCAGAAAGCTGCAAATCTATTACAAGTAAAAAAAAGGCAAAGCATAATTAGATGTCTCAGTCATCTGCACAGCCTATATTTGCCCTCCATCATTTCTCTTTTTTGGGGGAGTAGGGGGGGACAGGGATTGAAAAGAGGCAGCAGCATCTCTGTGCAAAGCCAGCCGAAACCTCAGTAGCCAACTTTTTCTTTGTTGAGGTGTGCTGTGTAAGATTATAGGTCTTCTTGAGGCCCTACTGCAAAATCAGTGATCTCCTCAAAGAAGAAAAGTCAAGAGTACTTTTAGGTAGTGTGTCCTCAACTTCAGGATAGCTGATTCCTTTTGCCTGGTTCTGAGTGAAACCCATGGTTCTGTGTTGCTAAACTTGATTAATTGAGATTTGCATAAATAAATGTTTTTTTTCTGTGTATGATAAACCTGGAATAATTCCTTTTATATCTTTGCCTGATTAAATAAAAAAGAAATATATTCAGCAACTCATTCTTGCTCATAAATCGCTCAGTAGTCACTGATCAAAATGAGCCCAGTCTAAAACATTTCATTTAAAACATTACCATATAGACAGCAGCTTAGCAGACTTTTCATGTGGACAGTGGGCAGAGGTACGTGTATCTGTGCATGTTTGTTTCAAGGCTGAGTAAGAAGAACCTCAGATTGTGTCTTTGGGATTTGAGTGTGGTGAGCCCACAAGGTGGGTAGAAAAGTGCTTCTTGGTTCCCTGTCTACTTTTAGTTCTCTTGATTTTGGTAATGCAAGGAAATTAATTTTCAGCACTCCCACACAACGGTTCCTGCGTTGCTGTGGCAGCAAAGCAGGGTGAGAGCTGGCTTCTGAAACAGGCAGGAGGGGTTCTGCAGTGAAAAATCAAGGCAGCGATTAGTGCGTCACTAGATTCCTGCTTATTCTCACAAGGAGGTTGAAATCCTCAGCCCACTCATCCCATTGTAAGCTCTCTAGAACGATTTTTGAATAAAAGAGACGTTGTGAACATACTTGCAAGGGAGGCAATCTGCTCTTCAACACAATGAAGAAATGCTTCCATGTGGTCACCACGCAGTTCACAAAATGTCAAGCGTCTATCAGTCTCATTTATTATTAAAAATAAATAATAAAAATTGAGGTTAACAGAAAGATCTGTTTCCCCTGCAGTTACCTGGTTCTCTGCTGGTCCTGTGTGTCATACTGTAGCATCTCTGTCACACTTCCCTCTCGAGGAGCAATGTGGGAAAAAAAGCATGTTGACTAGATGTGCAAAAAGCCAGTTTCCTTGGCATGAAGGATCTCTATGGCTTCTTCATATCTGGAACTGAGAAACTTCTCCCTGTATCTGCTTGTGGTCTATTCCCTCAAACCCCATAAGTGCGTGTCAGTCTGTCTTCCTGATAAGATCTCAGCCAATCGCCTTCCTGCCTGGCTCTCTCCAAGTCGGGGCAGAACCTAGGCTGGAGACAGGAAGAATCTGGTCACTTGGTGAACTTCACTGTTGGTTTTCCTACATTAAAGCTACTATTAAAGTGATATTCCTGGAATTAAGTTTCATACACATCAAATTATTTCAACTTTTAAATTATTTTTTAAAGATCAAGTTCTGTGAAGAAAGGAACTAATGTGTGGTTTTTGAAGCTCTTCTGTAAAGTATGAATTTTTCTGTATGCTATTTAAAAACACAGGCTGATTAAATATTCAGATTGTAGTGTATAAGGCTTGAGTTGGATCCCTGTTTATTAATAAGCTGACCTCACTAATGCTGCTTTTTGAATCTCTCAAAAATCCCAGTGTAGTAAAGGCTGAAGTAGAGAAGATGAAGCGTGGGCCTGTGGAATGTGGGTATGATAGGTAGTGCTGCTCACGCTTCTAACACTGTTGACCTTGGTGGTGTCTATGTGCTTTCATCTTAAAAGCTTGCTTTTCTGGGTACTTATTTATGATGGTCTGGCAGCTGGATGCAGATAGAGTGTAAAATGAAACAACTACCTGGTAAACACTTTCTATATGGTCTCTGGCACTTGAAAGTAAAATTGGATTAGTGTTAAGAAGAAATTTTCTTCGTGTACTACCTATTTGGACAATTCAAAACCAATTTGTTAAATATACACTGGCCAGAGCATTCAAAAGAAAAACCTACCCTTATGCACCAAATGCTGCTTGATTTTTATTTTTATTTATTTATCCTTTCCCCACCAAAAATATGCTGGTGACATAGAAGCATGACTCCCTGCATTCTCTGGAATCATGGAGGTCTGTAAGGGCTACTTGGAAAACTTAATTTTTCAGACTTCCTAAAGCTTGTGGTTTCTGAAGTGGCTTAACCTGTAAGTAAGAGGGTCCTGCAGTTGTCCTTTGCAGTTTCAGTGAGTGTTTAGAATAAAAGTAGCAGAAAATTTCTTTGTGAAAGGTAGCAAAAATTTTACTGGCCACAAGGAAAATAATTAAACTGATTTAAAGAAGAAAAAAAAATCATCATCTGTAGTCATTAAACATCCAAAAAACCACAAAACATTTTTGGAGTTAAGGTGAGATTAAAAAAACGAACTGTGACACACATTTAAATGTACTAATTGTACTAGTTTTCACTTTAAGTATTGCTTTATATCTGATTGCTGATGTTTTTCAAAGGTATATGGATGTCCTCCACCAGCACTGATTGATGCAAGTGATGAAACTGTTCCACTTGGCTGGTTTTGGTTGGGTTTTTTTGTTGTTTTTTCCATGAAGCAATGTGCAGATCCATCTTCCAGTACTTACTTAGGCACTTGACCCATGGCTTACTTAAGTGTTTGTAAGACCCATGTTAGATGTCTTTCTCATTGCAACTTGCTCTGGTTTTATCTTGCCAGCTGCAGTGAGTGCCCCGGATGCTGAGTGCTGTCACACAAGCTATGCCAAAACTTTGACCGGGAGGAGGTATGTTGTGTGCCTTGCAGTTCTGGCCAGGGCAGGGCCCAGATGGTTTACAGCCACTCCAAAATTTCTTCTTCTAGAAAGCAAGTTGCAGGAGCCAGAGAGGATGACAGTACTCCTAGGTCCTCTCCCAGCACGGGACTGGGATCAGCTGATGCCTACAGACAGAATCACAGAATAACCAGGTTGGAAGAGACCCACTGGATCGTCGAGTCCAACCATTCCCACCAATCCCTAAATCATGCCCCTAAGTACCTCATCCACCCTCACCTTAAACACCTCCAGGGACGGCGACTCAACCACCTCCCTTGGCAGACCGTTCCAATGCCTAACCACCCTCTCCGTGAAGAACTTTTTCCTAATCTCAAGCCTAAATCTCCCCTGGCGGAGCTTGAGGCCATTCCCTCTCGTCCTGTCCCCTGTCACTTGGGAGAAGAGGCCAGCTCCCTCCTCTCCACAACCTCCCTTCAGGTAGTTGTAGAGAGTAATAAGGTCTCCCCTCGGCCTCCTCTTCTCCAGGCTAAACAACTCCAGCTCTCCCAGTCGCTCCTCATAAGATTTGTTCTCCAGCCCCTTCACCAGCTTCGTTGCTCTTCTCTGGACTCGCTCCAGAGCCACAACATCCCTCTTGTGGTGAGGGGCCCAGAACTGAACACAGTACTCGAGGTGCGGTCTCACCAGTGCCGAGTACAGGGGGAGAATAACCTCCCTGGACCTGCTGGTCACGCTGTTTTTGATACAAGCCAAGATGCCATTGGCCTTTTTGGCCACCTGGGCACACTGCTGGCTCATGTTCAGTCGGCTGTCAACCAGCACCCCCAGGTCCTTCTCCTCCAGGCAGCTTTCCAGCCAGGCTTCTCCTAGTTTGTACCTCTGCTTAGGGTTGTTGTGCCCCAAGTGCAGGACCTGGCATTTGGCCTTGTTAAACCTCATGCCATTGGTCTCAGCCCAGCAGTCCAGCCTGTTCAGATCCCTTTGCAGAGCCTCCCTACCCTCCAGCAGATCCACTCTTCCACCCAGCTTGGTGTCATCTGCAAACTTGCTAAGGGAGGACTCGATGCCTTCATCCAGGTCGTTGATAAAGACATTAAACAGGACTGGACCCAGGACTGAGCCCTGGGGAACCCCACTTGTAACTGGGGACCAGACCTTGGAACCAAGAAATTTCCCTAGCTCCCATAGCAGAAGATTGGAGTTAGTGTGTTTGCACAACTCTGTTTCAGGGCATGCTGTTTGATATACCTCCCCCAGCCCCTGATACCCTGCTGCTGGTTGTGATGTTTGCATAATGTGAAGTCAGTGCTTGTATGAGTCATTCTGTGCCTCTAGGGGAAGGAGAGGGGGATGGAGAGAGGAGTATAATATTCCTGCAGCCCCTGAGCAACATCGGAGCACAGTATGTGGGTAGAAGAGGGTTTCTGTCTCTTGGAGCCTGTCTTGAGTATGGTGAAAGGAGAAGAGAGAGCCTTGGGTTATTTTTTAGTCCACTCTCCACCTCACTTCTTTACCAGCTAGCTGACAGCCCTGAGGAGGTGGTGGGGTAAGGGTGATCTCTGGGAGTCAAGAAGCCAAAAGTGCTCCGACGAGCCAGCTGGCAAGTTAGACCAGCTGCAGAGCAGCACTGCCCTGTGCTGCAGCCTGGCTCCATGCAACGTGGCTGCGTGCAGCCTCTGGGCCAAAGTGTCTTGGGACTCAGCAGTAACAGTCCTGTGCAAATCAAAGGAAGCAGGCTGAAATACTCAATGTGGAGGGTTTTTTTGGTCCCAACACTCCCACATCCAGGGGGAGATGATACTTTGCATGTACAAACCTCACATGTGTAGGAGGATCTTAAACTTGAACAGCCAGCTGCTGTAATAAATAAAATGTAGCAAATGATCCCAATGAGAAAGGGGAAATGGGAGTCAAAAGGCCAAGGTGTTCTGACCCAAAGCAGATGTTGGCAGTATCTAGGGTGGACATGCTGGAAGAGGAGTGGATCTTGGATGATGTCAAATGAAGCATGTAGGTCCAGCGATGGGGGATGGGGCAGCCCCTGCAGCAGAGCAGTAAGGAAGCCCAGCTGCTCTTTGCTGTCTGTGGAGAACATGGCTGTGTGCTGCCTCTGCTCCTTTACAGCGTGGTCCTGAAGAACGTGGTAGATAAGGAAAGTGAAGTGATGGATGTATCAGCAAGCAGGGCCTGTGGCACAGGGTAGGTATTGGTCTCTCGCTACTGCACCAAGGAAAAATTTTCTCTGCATCTTGCTTCTTTAGATATTTGTGGGTCAATTTTAATGCAAGGCCAAGTAAGAGCAAATTGTGACAGTCAGTCAAGAACTGGTGGGGATTACTGTAATGCAAAAAGGACTTACAAAGGAAAAGAAGTCCAGTATTTGGGACAAAACCCCTGATTTTTTTAAGATACTGCAGCAAGACCAAGGGGCGGCATCTGCAGACCTATGACCTTCACATAAGCGTCTCTCCTTGTTCTCATTTACTTGTTGGATGGAGATTGTCCAGTTCTTACAATGTCTTCCTTTCCCCTCCCGTCCTGCCCAAGCTGACAGACTTGGCAAGTAATGGGTGGGCTCCCAGCTGTGTTAGCTATCTCTGCCGATGGTTTTAGAGTCCATCTACTGCTCGCTGCACCTCAGCCCAAAGGCCTTTCCCTTCACAAGGATGGATACATTAATCTTTAACACAAAACCTCATGTAGATCCTCTCCAAGCTAACAAATTGTTATAATGTTCATAGTCTTTAATTTAACTCATGCAAAAGCTAGATGCTTGCCCTATCTTCATCACATTTTCACCTTCTCAGATTGCACTATTCTTCTTTCTCTGAGTTTGGAGCTCCTTTTCCTAAATACAGTCTGTGAGTATCTGTTTCTTAAGAACCCCTAACCAAGAAGCAACACCACTGCCATCTCAATAGACTTCCTTCATCGGTCAGCAATAGTTTTCAGCCTTTTTACTTTTATGAATTCCATTAAAACTACTAAAAACCCCGGTAACAGTAAAAATAGCTGTGTAACACTGGTAAGCCCCATTGCATGCTTTTTTTTTTTTTTTTTTTTTACCGCTTGCTCAGGTGTCATTCGTGAATCTCTTGATGTAATGTGTAGGTTCAAGGGCCTTATACAGAGCCTGAGAAGCAACATAGATATGTAGGTGATGTAGTTACATGGGCATAGGTCAAGTACCCATCTGTTGTTACCTGTTGCAATGGAGTGATAAATGAGAGTAATTAAGGCTGCCCACACAACATGAGAGAAAGATGCTTTTGTTGCGAGTCTGCTGGAACCTGTGTTTCCTCACCCTAGGTGTAGATCTCCAGGACCAGAGCTCCTGGTGTACCAAGGAGCTTTCCCTCTGCTCTGAGCTTCATGATCATACCACGTTCCAGATAGTCAAAATATCATGCTACGTGATTTTGTGGATTTCTCTTAACATTGGATTTAATTAATTTGGGAAAAAGGTTTGGTAACTTCAGAACTGATCTGTTACACTTGCTGGAATCAGCATGCCTGCTGTCACTGAAAAGGATGCATATTTTCAGGAAGAATCTCTCAGGGAACGAAATAGCCAGGGTTGCAATGGAGCTGTTAACAAATAAGCAGTCTTAATTTCAAAAGCAGTTTCAAATTTCTGTGCCTTTCATAGGATGAACTTCTGAAACCGTTTTTGTCACTAGATTGGTACAATGTCATGTGAGACTTGGGGTGGATTGTCCCAAGCATTTGTAGAGAGAGACAAAAATGTAAAACAAAGTAAGAGATATGTGGGGGTTTTGTGTTTTTTAATTGTGGCAGGCCTGTTCTTTAAACATTTTTGCTGTCAGTGCTATTTAAATAAAATGAATTTTGTATTTTTGTATTGCTGTAATAGAAATGCATTTATTTCCGTTTTTTAAACTTAATTGCTTGACTGAATTTGTCTCTAGCAGAGCAAGGTGTTTGACATACTGTTCTGAAAGTTCATAGCAAACACGTCATCTTATTCATAGAATGGTTTGGGTTGGAAAGGACTTTAAGGTCTAGTTTCAGCCCCCCTGCCACAGGCAGAGACACCACTTCCCACCAGACCAGACTGCCCAAGGCGCCATCCAACCTGGCCTTGAACACTTCCACAGAGGGAGCATCCACAACTTCCTTCGGCAGCCTGTTTCAGGGTTCTTGACCAAGTTGTTTCTGAAGTTGCTCGTCAGACCAGAGAGATGGTGGTTTTGAGACACATAAAACTTCAGCACAAGAGTGGGAAATCCCAGTCTGAGATTCCTGGGTGAGACGTCAGCTTTGAGCACCTTTTTACACAATGCCAGGAATCTGGGCTGGGGAAAGTGCTCTGCAACTGCTCCAGAGAGCTCCCTGGCTTGGAGTACAGCTGCCTTTTGTAAGCTCTTTTGCCATGCCCTCTGATGTAGTCAGGGTAGCAGAGAGGAGAGAACTGTCAAGGCCAAGGCCGTATCTTCAGAGTCCAAGCTTTGTTACGCCTGATGTAACAGAAAGTCCTTGGGGCATTTTGCCAGGAAGCTCCTCTGATTTGCTGAAGAGGAAAGGCACGATGCTCATAGCCTGCCAAGCCTTTTGCTTCTGCCACTATAAGTATTGATGACTGGGGTAGAGTTAATTTTCTTCCCAGTAGCTGTTCTGTTTTGGATTTAGTATGAGAATGATCTTCATGGTAGATTGATGCTTTTAGTTGTTAAGAAATCAAGGACTTTTTCAGTTTCCCATGCTCCACTAGTGAGCAGGTGCGCAAGAAGCTGGGAGGGAGCAGTGCCAGGCAGCTGACCCAAGCTGGCCAATGAGATATTCCGTACCATATAGTGTCGTGTTTGGTATATAAATGGGAAGTTGTTTGGGTGCCAGGCTTCGCTGCTTGGGTATTCCTGCTAGGGACCATACTGGGTATCAGTCTCTCTGGGTAGTGAGCAATTGTAATCTGCATTGGTGGTTTTGTATATATTATTTTTACCATCTTTATTCTCTTTTCCTTTTGCTGTTGTATTAAACCATCTTTGTCTGAACCCACAAGTTTTCCATTTTTCCTGATTCTCCTCACCATCCCATTGAGTGGTGGGGGGTGAGAGAGCAGCTTTGTGGTCCTCGTGGCCATATGGAGCAGTGGCTCTAGAAAATACTTTTGCTAAGGTTCCTAGTTGAAAAGAGATTTAAAGAAGTTCTACCCATCTTACTGTACTTTTAACATGACAGTAATAAAAATGAATTGCAAAAGCAGCCCCTAAAATACACAGCAATGTTTTGTATGTAAGCATGCCCATTTAAAAGAATATGAAATGTATTTCGCCTGGCTTTGGTACTGCAGGTAACATAAGAATCGCCACGTTTTGAGTGAGTATCTGTACACCATGACTGTCTATACTTAGGTGAGTGATTATCTTGCATGTTACATGCTATTTATGATACCAAGGATTTTGTGGTCCATGTGCATATAACCACAAAATAATTTCAGCCCAATTTTAATATTAATTTGATGGTTAGAAAGATGAAAGATCAACTGTTAAAGATTGTTTCATTCGCATTAGCTATTAATGATTGTTACTTGCCACGCTTTTTCTTTATTTAATTATCCACTCAGTTGGGAGTATCCAGTTGAATGGTACAAAGCCAAAGTTAAAATCCATCTTGCTCACTTTGAACATCTTGGATTTGGCATAACTCATTCATTTCTGGGAGAGGCTTGAGTCTGCAGATATGCGGGTTTACGTTGCCACTTAAGGCAATTTGGTTTTTAATTATTTCGTCTCTCCTACACTGCACCCACATGTATGTGTATAAAGGATGATAACGTGTCTGTATAATTTTGTTGTAGCTACGTAGAATGAGAACTATTGCTGGTTTGCTGCACTGCGTTGATTTACTAGAGTAGTGGAGCCAAAGGCAGTGTCAGTAAATATCCAATTCCTACTGAATGAGTGCTGCTAGGTTGCCTGACCTCTCAACTTTGTATGCTCTTTAAAACAATGCATACTGTGCTCTGCTGGCTGATGGCTAGAAGTATCTGTTATGCTAGTATAGAGGAAGAACAGGCTGGCTTTGTGCGATAATAGCAATGTGCTGTCCTTTTGCTTTTCCTTTAAGTAATTTTGTAACCTGAAGACAACAAGTGGCTACTAGGATTATTAGACCAGTTGTTGAAATAAATACACGAGCTTTTCTGAAGAACTGCTTGCTGTAGGTAGTGAGTGTGGCTATGCACACACACAACCACTGGGTTATGTGTTTAGGATATTTTCTCGGGACCTAATGTGAAAAGGGGAAAAAAAAGTGAAAAGCCATTTTGATTTAGAACATATGCTCGGCAAAGCAGGAAGAATATCTTACTTTTGTATTATGGAATGTTAATTTTCCAAATCCCAGGACAAGCTGAAATTATCTGAACTCTAAAACTGAATGTGTAGTAGTTCCGACAAGTGGACGTCAAGTAAAATAATATGCAGCATGAAATGATACTGCTAAAATTGGTATTTATAGACTTCCTAAAGCTGTTAAATTTCATAATGAAAGATGAGGATTCTGTACCTCTGGTTTACATATTTACAAGGTGGTTAGCACTCCTGTAATACTCACTGGAATTGTATTTATGACTAAATGTGGTAGAATGGGTTTTTAATTTATTGGCTGGTTATTTTAAAATATTGGTTAACTGTTGAATATTTTTCTTAGTAGTTCCTTTGTGAGTGCAAGAACAATTAATTGCAAATAAGCAAACACAAAAGTAGATTATATCCCTGAGTGTAATATGTATTTTCTTCCTATCAAGAAGGGATCTGTAACCTTTTTTGGGTTGGATTTCATCGCAGTAATATGGACTGATAATGTCAAGGAAACTTTTAAGTAAATGCTGTCACTACTAATGAGATTAGCTGTACCTTATTTTTTTCAGTTTAATTTCACGTACATATATGTGCACATCTGCATAACGTAAATGTACCCTTCATCCACTCACTTTATATATGCCTTAGGCACATCATAATAGAGCATCTTTTACCCTTTCAGAAGTAAGATTATTGGTCTTGTATATGAACTGTTTTATTTGCTTCTCAGCAGATTCTCCCAGCACACCCTGTTAATGCAGCTTCTGTATATAAGTATATATAAATAGAAGGATATGTAAAATTCTATATTTAAGTATCTTAAGTATGCTTCTGTATCATTTGGTTATTTAGCAATTCCTCCTTCTTCCCCTTTAAACACTAATTGTACCTCGTAGATCACTTTCCAAACATACAGCTGTTCGTTTGAACTGGTATAATATTTTAAAAAGCTCACTTAATGCATAGACTAAATGGCTTACAAAATGTACATGTTGCTGTTTGTGCCAAGGAATCAGAGAGTGCCGCCGGAATGTTTTCAGTTCGACATGTCTGGCTGTTAACAGGAAAGTGGATGTATTTGTCAAAGTAAGAATGCCGGCAGCCCTTGATGATAGTGTTCCTTTTAAACAGATGTGTGTTTTGCTGTGTGAGTATAAGAAATGGAAGAGTTAAAGTGAAAGAAGGGGATTCTGTGCTGTGGGAGAGAGCTTAAGCAGAGTGATGTTTATAGCTATAAATATCTAAAATGGGTTTATGCCAGAGTGTAAGCAATAAGCAATTTCTGTTGTCAAATAGGCAAACTAGTAAATAATATGAGCATTTGTCAGAGTCCTGTACACTCAGACTGGGCTTTTTTAGGTGGGCCACACGTGGAGGGTTTAATGTTTGATATGCAATGTACTTATTTGAGGTTATTTAATGTTACATAGGGGTTTTGATTTAGCATTGTGATATAAAATGTACCGAAATCACAATATCAATGCAATTTACATTTAGCAAGCAGGAAATACAGCAATGGCAATAACGGTTCAATCGTACCACCAATGTGTGATACCTGTTGGTGGTCTCTGTACTCACTGTCATGATGCTGGGCATCACGAGCCACAGAGAAAGAACATGTGGGTTGAAGCCAGCTCAAGCCCATTGCTCTCAAGTTTACTTATTACTGTTGTTATTCAGTTTTTATACTTTATGCTAGGCTGAGCGACACGTACATACCCTCCCCATACTGGTTTAGGGGACATTCTCACTCGTAATGAACTCAAGAACAGTTTGATCAACTACTATTTTGTAGTTAGTTGATCCACTCTACTGGCGTAGCTGTTCATCTAAAACAAAGGCCACCCTTAGGTTCCATTTTTGTTGAGGTTAAGTCAGCTCTGTTTGCAGCAGCTGTGGTCAGTCACACCTGCATTATCTCCCCCAAGCTTCAGGGCATATTGCCCTTACCCATCTCCTCTTAGCCTGCTTCTGTCATTTTATTGGCCAGTCACAGCATTTTACATTGAGATAATTTACCAGTTGTTTGATCAGCCATTTCTGCTGGGGTTCATTGGTTTTCAGTGTTTTGATTTGTGAATCCCAAGGGTCCTTCAGCAGAGTGACCACCCCTTCAGCCCCCATAGACAGGCAATTACACAACCTAAACAAACATGTTTCTCCAAGTCACTTTCATACATTCCCAAGGCCTGGACCACAGACCTCCAAGATGAAAGCCTTCATCTTGTAGCTACAGTGGTAGTCATGGGACTGTGACAAGCACCACAGGGAATCAGAGCTGTAAGGTGACCAAGACATATGAAGGTATGCTCCAGGGCTTTTCTCAGTCATTGGAAGTGATAGAAGCTGGATGAGCACCATATCAAAACCCCAGTCATTGGCATTTTGTGGTTTTATGAAAGACGAATCTGTAAGAAAGATTAATGTTGCAAGTGTTACAGTTATGGTTGTGAATTTGTGGAAGAGTCAATAACTTCTGATTTACATAATTGACTTCCAGGGTAGGGGAATAGCAAGTATTTTTTTAATTCACAATTTTAATCTGATTAGAAATTTTATTTCTCATGGAATCTTAAAAGCCTTTAAATTAATCCCCCTGCCAAGAATTAAGATCACCATGGCTGTTACGGTAATTTAAACTGAAGCAAGTTGTGGTTGCTGAGTCAGTTATTATACTCTGCATATACATGCAGTCATCACAGCTGAAATACAGACAATACAGCAGCCTGGTTCAAAAACATTAATTGAAAAATTGGCTTAGATGAGGAGGCTGCTTCTGCGTGACTGAAATTGGATGAAGGAGTAAACAAAGGGTAATGACAAATAGCTATGTGTCAAGTTGTGGGGATGGTTTACAGTGTTAGGATGATGGGAATTTGTAGTAGGTCCTGTTTTATTTAAATTCTCCACTCATTTTCTAGAAGACCTAGACCACAAGGTAATTAGGTTTATTTTGATTGTTCCAGATAAGGAAATAGAATCATTGTTTTGAAGAGAAAAATCTCAAAAGCTTGTTATTATAATAAATATTTTTTGAGGATAAAGTTTCAATTTAGGCAAATTGAGGGATTAATTAGTTGTGGTGCTTTAGTGAGGAGGAGACAGCAGTCATGGCAACTGGCATGTAGAGATGCTAATGACAGCAAGCTTTTTAGGATCAAGTGGAATCAACAGCATTACCCAGACAGAAATGCCAACTGTGGCTGTAGAGGCTTTGGGGTATTCAAGAGCAATTGTAAACCCTGCATAGTGCCTGTGCGAAAGTCCTCATTGCTCAAAATCAGTGCCTTCCCTGGCACTGTCACAAGCATCCTACCTTGAGGCACCAGAGGATGTTACTGCTGCAGTGCAGGTGTGCAGTGTTAGAGGTACCGCAGTCAGGAAGGGGCCAACCTTCAGTTATTTGGAATTAACACAAGGTAAATGTTGACTGCAACTGTTCATCTCAAGTGCTGACCTAAAGCTTGTCTAAGTCAAGAGAGGGACAGGCACCCTTCCAAATTGACTGTAGGAGTGCAGTTACTTGAGGAGGACTCGCGCTGTGGTTTGATGGTGCGGCTGACCTGACCTAATAGCCCATGAGCAAGCAGGGGGGGTCCCAGCTTACTTCTTTACTTCCACCAGTGTTGCTCTTGGTGAGGAGACTTTGTGTCGCTCCGCCCGCACACCTGCCCATTCTGCTGATTTTGGCAGTTGAGGCTGCATTGCTTCAGCAGTTCAACCTGATAACCTAGCAACAAGCCCTTCATTTTGTTAGGATGGTGCTGTGCTGTGTCAGTAAATGGAACAAACACAGTGACAGGTCCAAGAGCATCAGAGCAGCACAAGAAAAGGAGCAGGAGTCCACAGCCAGGCCATGGTGGTTGGGGTGATAGGGATGCTCCTGGTTTTGCCCAGTAGTAGCAGAGCAGCAGTGCTGAGCTCCTTATCACACTACAGAGCTCTCTGCTCAGGCTGGCTGGGCTGGAAGAATGAGGTTGTTACCATGTATAGCTTTGCTGATACTTAATTTTTCTGTCTACCAGCTGGGGATTACCTCTTCAGGGAATGAAGAGAATATAAATTGACTAGTTAGTTATTTGAAAAAAAGAGAATGTGCAAGTGTCCAGATAAAATTTTAACACAAATTACCTCTATATGTGCAGTAGCTCATGTCACTGGAGTACTTGGGTGAAAATGGAAGTCTGCTTACTGCTATGAGTCTGTAGGGAGTCTCTTAGAGTTGAGTTTGTTTGAATCGTTACAGTAATTTGTTTTTAAAAAAGACAATTAAAGTAAAAATACTCTCTTCCAGAGTGACATCTAGCTTTGCTTTCACTGCAGATTTTGGAAATTAAGTAGCAGTTAAACCTAAGATTAAAACTACTTGGAAATAAGCAAAGAAGAAGTGCTTATCTCCTCCCTACTCCACTGCACATACACTGGCTCACTTTAATGTGGAATGTGTGCTTTGAATTTTTTCTTCAGATGCATGTTGTTATTGGTAGAGATAGAAAGAGTTATTCCATGAAAATGTAGCACATCCATTCGTGGCTAAGCAAATCCAAGCATTCCCTGTCTGCCCTCCCCCAAACTAGACCAGTGATGCAGTAGGTATAAACTTGGCTTAAAATCCCTGTGAGCTGTGGAGCGGCCGAGCTCAACATGGTGTTATCCTCAGAGCTGATGTTGCAAAATCAGCTGTGGTCTTGTTTGAGTCAGTGGAGAACTCTAAAGCTCAGCAACTGGAAAATATCAGTGCATTAACTTTTCATTCCATATTGATCTCCAAACAGAGTTTCGAAGGACTCTATTGGGGAAAAAAAGAGGATTTTGAGCAGGGATTACTATTTCATGTCTTGTAAAGAATGCATTATGCATGTGGCAAGCTAAAGCTTTGAAACTCAACTTCCATCTGCACTCCATGACAGTATCTTTATATAATTCCATGTCTATAAGACAAGGTTTGGAAATGAAATTAGTTCGTGTCATGCACAGTTCCCATAGAGATCAAAGGCAGACCTGTTAATACAACTATTGCTATTCATGAGTTTCATAGGCATGTGAGTTTCAAGTTAATTATAAATTCTTGTTTAATCACTTAACAATAGGGTATCAGAGTCTCATCTGGGCATTATGCATATAGCTCTCACTTTTTTAATTAAAGAAAATTCCTACCTTTTTTCCCAAGAAATTAATTTTGATGGTAATGCTCCAGGCTCTAGCAGGTCAGGATTCACAAAACCTCTTTGAAATGTTGGGCAGTTGTATGATAAATGCTTTTATTTTATTATCCCTTACCTGCCCCTCCCACCTCGAGTACATGATTGTGTGGTAGCCTGTTTGTCACTGGAGATGGCATGAATTGCTCTAGTTCTTATCCCTTGTGTGCATTATCACTAGAAGAGAATGTATTTTGAGATAAATTATTGTATTTATCATTTTAGTTTCCAAATGCTTTAATAGATGTTAAACCTGAAGAGGCAAGGAGGGTACCTCTCTGACCTTCATATCACAGACCACTCTGCTTTGTTAAAATATTGAGGATTGAGTCTAATTATTTTAGTTAAATGAAATCATTTCAGTCCTCTGGAAATTAAATTCTTGTGCACTAGAGGAACCAGCCACAGTGCCAGCAATGCCTGAGGCACTTGGAGTGGCAAGGAATGTTAGATGAGAAACACAGATGAATCAAACTGTGCTGCAGGGAGGGGTGAAAAAGCCTCAAGTGCCACCCAAGAGCAGCCTTCTTCACAGCCCCAGATCCTGCTTGTCCACTGAGATGAGGTGAGCACAATGCATTGTTTTGGCATCACAGAGTGGCTTCTCTGTGCCAGCAAAGAGATTGGACTATGCAGCTCCCATTGTACCCGATGTTTGCTCTTTTTGAGAAAGAGCAAAGGAGAGGAATAAAAGAAAAACTCGAAAACTAGTCAGTTGTGCATTTGGGGGACAAAAAAATCCCTTCTTGTCTTCTGATGTGTGAGAGTTAATTATAGTCATCACACTACAAGTGCTCAGAGCATGCAGAGGAACATACTGGTAGTCTTCCCCATGACCTCTAAAGCAGAAAAGTGTTCAGCAAATTCATATTGCAGTGCTAAGAAGAAGCACCACAGACAGCCATTTCGGCTGGCTTTATAAATGTTCTAGAATCAAACATTAATTATATTAACTCTAGAATTAAACATTAATTGTAAGCCTTAATTAAACATCTCAAACTAAAATTACAGTTTGGGGTTTGCTTTTTTTTTTTTAAAAAAAAAAAAGAAACAGAAATCATCCTGTAATCTGTCAGCATGAGTGAATCTGCCATCTAGTAAGTTGTGTTCTTGTTGCTAAGAAACACCACCTGAATTTTCTGAAGTTTAGTGTTGGTTCATTCTGTACCTCTGTCAGTAAGACTAAAAGTTCTCAGCTGACCTTTTTGTTTTGCAGTTTCCCTGTTAATGCACAGTGATCCAGCCTTCTGTCACAATTAACTGAAGAGGTCAAGTTCTTCAGATGGCTGGTCCTAGGGCTGCTTCCCTGTCCCGTGGCTTTTTATGTGGCTCTTGTCTGAACAGCTCTGCTTTCTGGGTCCTTGAAGTCTGGACCTGAGAACCAAACTCTGTTGTGTAATCCTTACTGGAGGTCCAACCAATGCTGTGAACAGAACTAAATTCCTGTTAGATGCCGGGGACTGCAGCAACCCTGGTATGAGAGCCACTGAACAGGCAACACGCAAGAGGAGACCTTCCACATCCCACCCTTACTTAATTAGGTTCCCTGTAAATCAGTGGCAGATGCTAACCCCATTTGAGACCTTGGTTACCTGTGGTGGAGGGGTAGACTGCATAGCACTGCTGGTTCTCCTGAAATGTGGAATAGAGCTTGTTCTGTGCAGAGGATGTGATTGTCTTTGCTATAGATCTACAAGCACATCTAGTTTGCCATCTGAGGTGGTACACATGAACTTACCTTTCAAGTGACTGAATAAATTAAGACCAGAGTCTGTGTTTCTCAAGGGATTTTGCATGCACATTTTCCTATTTTTTGTATGAACTTACTCTGCTACTATTTTGAAGCTTGGTTGTCAGTAGAGTCTTGGTGTAGTTCATTACGAAGATATGACAATATGTAAATACTTGAGTTGGCATCTTTGGCAAGGTTCTGGGAAACACTCCTTTTTCTAGGAATATGTTTTCCTTTAGATAAATGAAAATCCTATTGTTTGGCTGAGAGGTGACCTCGCACATGGGCAAAAGGTCAAGAGGCAGAAAAGCTTATCCATTTGGCATGTAGCATTCAAAACCAGGCATGTTGCCAGTAAGCTCAATCAGAGCAGAAGATACAATTGTATTTTAAAATAAAGTCTATAATGGCATTTTTTAAATGAGCAGGAAGTTTTCTTTCTTTAATCAAAACCTAGATAATTTAAATCTCTTTTTGGTAATATCCTGACATTGTCCATGGATAGGGGACCCCCAAAGGAAAACGTAAGTGATAATGACTGCCTGTGTCAGCCTGTTCCCTAAAGAGATCATCTGTCCAGCAGACGTCAGCGGGAGTCTGCTGACAGTGGGGTGTGTGCACAGAAACCCAATTGCAGAATTGGAAACTAAATAAGATTGTGATCTTTGACTTCAAATCTCTGTCAGAACTTTTCTCTGTAATTTCAGTGTTCGAGATCTGACAGTGTGCCATCACTCAGGATTTTTCTTTCTATATAATATTAGGCTTATTTTTTCTAAAGGAAGCAACAGTGCTTTTCACTTTTCAGAGTCTGATTGTAGCTGACAGTGCTGATGATACTGGTTGTGGAGGAAACCATTCCCAAACTAGGAGTTCATGACAGTTTAAAGAGTGGTTGTGAGTCTAAGAAGAAGGGTTGTGACTGCAGAAATAGCTGTCTTAAAGTTAATTGTATTTCAGAGGAGGCGTTATGGTTCATAAACAGATGGCACAGGAAGGATTGTTCAGAGAAAGTTTAGACTTAGTAAAGTCTCAAAAATCAGATTAAGAAGACAGATTGGATTCTGGATTGGAATGGTAACATGTAAGGGTTTGGGGGGTTTTTGTTTTTTTATTTCACTTTCCCAAATTATAACCGTGAGATGCTGGGGGCTTTTATATAGCCAACAGTAACTGTAGTAATAGAAAACTGGGGCTTAAGTGGCTGTTTTCACTCTAACTACTAGTTTTGGTTTGTGCTTGTTTGAAAAACAAGTACAATGTGATTGCTGAAAGAAGACAAAGGAATATTAAAAGATTTAGGCTTGAGCATACACATACAGCAACCTTGAGCCCTTTTAGAAATGTAACCTTCTATTTCCAGTTTTCCCACCATCCCTCTTTCCCCACGTTGCTTTGGGATTCTTGAAGCCAGAGTTGCAGGTTTTCCTGCATGGCTTTCACTATTTAACATTTGCAAGTGGCCCATTCCTAGCTGCACTTTTGGACAGGGCCAGTCTTTTTGCCCATCCAAACAGACTATCTTTGCCCACAGCTTATCTCTTGGAAATGAACAGTTAGCATAAGAAGCTCTTGCTTTGGACATGAAACATTCCGTTGGAATATAATGGCAAAGTGTGCACTCGTGTTACAGGCAGATTACTCTGGCTCAACCTATGCCCACCTGTGTTGTGCTGCAAGCTGACAGGGAACTGCATTGCCAGACAGCCCAGGTCTGAAAGGGTCACATTCACCCCACACTAGTCAGGAGCCAGGTATATAAGACAGTGCTATCGGCTCAGGCAATAGCCTATCCTGAATGCAACTGGTTTCTCTGGGGATGTGAGAGATCACAGCTGCCCCTTGGTAAATTCCTCAGCACAGAGTCTGACACCTCAGCCTTCTCTGCTTTGTTCTCCAGTGAGGGAACATCAGCACTGTGCGCCTTTATGTTCCCTTCCTTCCTCCTGGACAGAGTAAAGCTTTTTCAGAACTTCGTCACTGAATATTCCTGCTGTAGTAGGAGCACAACAGTATCACAGTTCTGTGGAGGAATGGAGCACACATCTCTTAAGCAGTTCATGTTCTTGAAGTACATCTTATGCTGTTCCTTTGGTTCCCTGCCTTCATCGCGTTCCCACACGCTACAGATGTCCTTCCCTCTCTGAGCCCATGTGTCTTTAATTCTGTGTGAGCTCCTTGCTGTGATAGGCTGTAAAACTCAAGAATAATATATCTGCTTTATCCCCACTGTTTTGCTGAGAGAACGAACTGAAAAGTTTGCCAGATATTTTAAAGACTCTGATCCTTACTAATAAGTTTACTAAGCAGCTTTTTCTAATTAAATGCTTCTTTTAGTATACCTAATGCTTTGGTCTAAAACCCCCTATTAATTTGAATTCAGACTGATCTTGAATCATTTGCTATTCTTATTCTGCTCTCTTCTTTCCCTTCTTCAATCCTCCTCTTCTTCAGGAAGTGCCTGAGTATCTCCTAACAATCCAGAAACTTATGGTATAGCTTTAAGTTGTCACAGTACTCTCTCTTTATAGATTGTTCTCATCACTCTCAGGGTTTAAGAGGAGGTTTTCTTCAACAATTTCTTTCCAGTTTAAGGTTTGTAATTGTTCTATTGCTGTGGAAATTACTATGATAATGCAAGTTTAATGTTCATGACTTCACTGCTGATAAGAAGAAAAAGGAGCTGTTGTGTGGGAGAAAACCCTGAATTAAGCAAGTTGCATACATTTCATGGGTATGTCAAGGAAGACAACACAAGAAAAGAATTAGAGTTGTTCAGGATTGTTGCTAGGATTTTCTCCATCTTCTCAGGAAAAAAAACCCCAAGTCTAAATATTAAAAAGGGGGAGGAAAAAGAATTCTGTATCAGATCTAGGGACTCGTGGTTTGGAACAGCAGTTGCCTTTCAGGACATCAGTCTTCCACCTTGGGCGATGGCCTTTGGCATTTCCATTTGGAAACAGGATTTTGGAAACCCTTATCCTTCCTTATCAGAAAGAGAGGAGGACACAGACAGAAGCCCTCATATAGCTATAGAGTGAAGGATAAAGGAGTTTCCTACTGGAGATATCCGTGGCTAACTCTCTTGTTTTGGAAGAGAGAGGTGTATTTGTGTATACAGGAAAAAAATTGTTTATCAGTCATTTTGATCAATTTTCATAATAGTCTCCACCCTAGAATTTTGTATGTCTATAAGGAATTAAACAGATGTGATACTTCTGTTGTTTTCTTATCCTCTTCCTTGATAGTATTTAATATTGCAGAGCTCCTTAGTTCCTTCTTATATGTGATTGTTTTAGAAAAGGCTAAACTTTCATGTTACTGCAATTGCTAACCACAATGTTCAGCTTGTCCTTTTTCCTTGCTTTTTCTTTAATGCATGACCCATTATTCTAAACCACATCTATTCTTCAGCATTCCTTGCTAGGCAATTCAAAGTGGGAAACATTAACAACACAGCTATCTGGCTTTGGATCTAAGCATATTGTTCCTGCACATTTTGAAAATAAAACTTATATTGCTTTTTGCCCTCATGTTTGTAAATACACGTACAGTTTGTAGATACATTAAATACATATTCATTCTTCCTTTGATTAATGTGGCTGCCATTCACATGCATAAGGTTTCATAAGTTGCTTGGTGGTCAAGGCAAGGTTTCTGAGGAGGCATTCTGTACATGCACACCAGAGAGCATGGATGCTGTTTTTCATGTTATTTTCTTTAACTACTAAATGCAAAACTGGGAACAAGTCCAAAAATCTTTAATAGCTAGAGTGTATTTCATGCTGGTCTCCTCTAAATTGGCATCCTCCATTGCCAAGTTCTAAAGTGAGGGCTGTGGTGATGATGAATTTCTCTAATGGGTTTTTTGTTCAGGGCTGCCTGATATTTATATTTTCTGTACTGTAGGACTCAGGCAGAAGGTCTCTGCTTATTAAAGGGCCCAATATCTTTCTGGCTGAAATACCCTTAGCACAGAGGTGCTGATGTTTTTGTCTTAGATCCTGACATCCTTTTAAAATTTTTTACTGTTACAGTATGTTTCTCAGTATACTCAATTATGTAATTTTTTTGTTGTTCTTACTGTTATGTCTTGCTGGCTCAGGGTTCACACCAAAACAAATTCTTAAAATCTTAACACACAGCAGTAATATAACAGAACTGTATCACCAGTGCTAGTCTGTAAAAACTAATTTATTGCTTCTAAATAAATATGAGCAGAAGAGACAATGCTTTCTTTCTGCAGGCAGCACTTGAAGAAGTGAGTTGCACATGGAGTGTGAGCATCTTACTTGATAATGGTTGAATTCCCCTGGTAGAGGAAGGGATTTACAAAATACCCTCTACTTCCTTGGGGAATGAAGTAAGCTGAGGTGGGGGACTTCTTGCAAGAGCAATAGAATTTCCAGAGGTGAGAATGAGAACAAAAGAAATGGGAGGGTGCGAGAGAAAAAAAGAGAGAGTTACATATTCATTTAGGAGAATGAAGTGACTGCAAATAAAAAAAAATTAAGGAGTGGCTTGGTGGAGTCATTGGACCGTTGCTGGGTCTTTTCAACACAGCTTTGCATTTAAGTCATAGTTATTGAAGAAAGGCAACAGCTGCTACTGTATAGCATGAAGCAGAGGAACTCGTGGAAGGTCAGAAAAATGATCGTAGATATGAAGGAATGTCTTCCAGAGGGACTGTCTTGCACAAGCCATTCCGCTTTATGTAACAAAAGCCTGGTGACACAGTGCATGGTTCAGTCATGGGAGTGCCTCAGAGTAGGCAAATATTGTACATCTGGAAACATTTAGACAAGTAATTAGTTTCTGGAAAAACAGCAAATTACTCAAGGAAAATGTAGTCCGTTGTGCTAGCTTCTAACTGCATGCCTACAAGATGTACGATTCTCCTGACTGCCTTAATCATCACTTCTTACCAGTTGTATGTGGGGACAGGTCACAGGGTAGTGTCAGTGCTGATGCACTAGGTGCAGTGGCATTTTTGCCCCTTTGGAAAAAGGACCAGTGAACAGGGAGGTGGGGAGGGGTCTTCCTCTCTCACTCACTGCTAGCACTCTGCATCTTACCTGGTTGTCCTGATCCTGTGGGATTTCACCACCTTGGTTAGACATCACCAGAGGAGTCCAGTGCCAGCTGTGGCAATCTCTTTCTTCCTGGGCTTCCTTCACAGCAGATTTCCTCTGTTCCTTTGCTACAGAAACAGAGAAATGTTTTGGGGAAGGGGTGAGGTGGCATAGCCCACTTCCAGCCTTTCCCTCTTCCCACTTTCCTGGCTGGATCAGACACGCAGCGATATGCAGGGACCTTACAGAAACTTACGATGCTGTGCTATTTGTGGCTAATATGTGATGTTTGATAGCATGTGCATTTAGAATCATGGTGATACTCTTAGACTGACATGTTGCCTGTCAAAAGGAATATCACCTGCCCCTGGTGACATGCTGCCCAGCTGCATGTGGGTCATAGGTGGAATGTAGGTACTGCCATAGCTGGAATTAGAAGTAGGGTGATAATTCAGGACCTGATCTGGTGTGTGACAGAATCTGCAGCATCTGTGAAGACAGACTGCTTGAAATGGAGAACTGCAGGCTAGGACAAGAAGTTGTATTTGGCACCCAAGTGTCAGAGGTTAGCACTGAGCCCTGTGTCTTTTTGGCCACTGGTGTGCTAGCATGTTCCAAGTGCTGCCTCCTGCAGAAGCCTTTAAGACAATAATTGCTGTGCTTTTTTGTCATTACAGAAGTAACACTGAAGGTCCATATAAGCGATGCCAGCACACATCAGCCAGTAACTGAAGCCTTCATTGAGATTTTTGCCAACCAGATCTCCATTGCATCTGGAACCTCAGGAGCAGATGGCACTGCCTTCCTCAAGTTTCAGTATAAGTTGGGCAATCAGCTGGTAGTGACTGCTAGTAAACGTTCGTATGTGCCAAATTCTGCACCATGGAAACCTGTAAGATTGCCTGGTAAGAGATCTTTATTTTTGTTCTGAGGTAAGATTTTGCATCTAAAGGAAGCTACACAGTTTTGTATGATGTATTTTAATGCTTGTGATCCTTGGTGGGAGGAAGAACATCTGTGTGTTTCAAAAAGAGCAAGGTTTCTTCCGTAGTTAAATTGTATCATCCGGGCTGTGCAGAGATTCCCTCTGCTCCTGGCTGTCCTTGATACAGTGCTATGTCAGTTTTCAAACAACCGTTGGGAGTTTTTACAGCCCCACAGAAAATAAATTCCCGATCTTTTTCTTTATGGGAACTCAGTCCTTAAGTGCTTTGTATCAGCAGCTGTGATGTACTTGTTCATTTCTCTCCCAAGGTATAGAAACAATTGTTGTGCTGCAGGCTGTAGTGTACAAAAAATGTTCTGGCTTTTCAGTTCTTGGCCACATCCATAGGACAGTTTTAATCTGCAGTTACGTTATCCAGATGCAAGGATTTTATTTTTTTTAACCTAATTACCATTTGGGGTTTTTTTTCCACAGGCAAATAAATATAACAGTAATACTTGCATGTTAGTTTTTATCAGAATGCCTCAAAATTTTATGGGAAGTGGGAGACTTTAATTAGTTGTACAGAAGAAGAAACTTGAGTCATGAAAACTTTCTGTACTGCTAAACAGAACAGATTGAGGGTCGCTTTCAGACTTTGAGACATGGCATCTAGATGAAGATCACTTTTCCAGTTTTTATCTGCCTTTCCTCTAATCCCCAGCCACAGTTAGGGTCCAAGTAGTTTGGGAATGGTCCTAGGCTTTTATTATATGTAAATCATCCCTGAATACCACCTCACCTTTGATAATTAGCCCAGGCCAAAGCCATGCCAGGTTTTAAGTCCACTAATATTTAAATAACATAAATGATCATAGGACAATGTTCAGTCATATGCCTTGGCTCAGTTTTGTTTATTAATATCATAGAATCATAGAATAATCAGGTTGGAAGAGACCCACCAGATCATCGAGTCCAACCATCAAGGAAGTTGAGGATCTGGAGCGAGTCCAGAGAAGAGCAACAAAGCTGGTGAAGGGGCTGGAGAACAGGCCTTGTGAGGAGCAGCTGAGAGAGCTGGGGTTGTTTAGCCTGGAGAAGAGGAGGCTGAGAGGAGACCTCATTGCTCTCTATAACTACCTGAGGGGAGGTTGTAGAGAGGAGGGAACTGGCCTCTTCTCCCAAGTGACAGGGGACAGGACGAGAGGGAATGGCCTCAAGCTCTGAAAGGGGAGATTTAGGCTGGACATTAGGAAAACATTTTTCACAGAAAGGGTCATTGGGCACTGGAACAGGCTGCCCAGGGAGGTGGTTTATTCACCTTCCCTGGAGGTGTTTAAGGCATGGGTGGACAAGGTGCTAAGGGGCATGGTTTTGTGTTTGATAGGAATGGTTGGACTTGATGATCCGGTGGTTCTCTTCCAACCTGGTTATTCTATGATTCTAAGGAGATTTTCAAATAAATAGAAGGGAATAATCCCTTACAGCAGCAGTAGTCAAGGATTAGAACAAGTTGTCCAGAAAGGGTGTGAAATCTCCATCTTTAAAGATATTTGAAACTCAACTTGGACCCCTGTTTGTTTGAAGCAGTTGACCTCCGTAAGTCTCTTCCAGCCATAATTGTTCTGTCACTGTGTTTCAAAATTTACTTGATAATAGAATCATAGAATGGTTCGAGTTGGAAGGGACCTTAAAGATCATCTAGCTCCAACCCCCCTGACATAGGCAAGGACATCTACCACTGTATTAGGTTACTCAAAGCCCCATCCAACCTGGCCTTGAACACATCTAGGGATGGGGCAGCCACCACTTCTCTGAGCAACCTGGGCCAGGGCCTCCTCACCCGCATTGTGAAGAATTTCCTCCTAATGTCTAGTCTAAATCTTCCACTGTGAAGACACATGCTTTTTTCTGTTTAAATAAGATGAAGTGCAGCTTCCTTGGCATCCTTAATGTACTTCTTTAAGACACAATCATAGAGGATTAAAGCATGAAATAACCTTTTCCTGCCTGAACCTTTTCTTGCCTTGTGCCTTATGTCTTTCTGACTGATACTTTTAAGTCTTTTGAATGCAACATGCTCTTCTGGAGGCCTGGCCAACGTTTGCCTGTTGCTTTTTCTTAAATACTGATTTTGAGGGAAGGGTATCAAGCAAGACATTATTTGGTAACTCTATGAAGTTTGAGTAGTGAATCTATACAGTTTCCACAACTGAAATGTGAGCTGAACTCAGAAAATAGATCCCTTTCACCTCTGATCTTCCCCCATTGAAACTGGTAGATGGTTTGCCATTGATTTAATTTTGAGCAGAATCCTTTCTTCTGCTTGCTGTACCTTGAACTTAATCCCTTTCTTTGAATAAAGAAGCAAGAAGTTACAACTTTATATGCTTCATATAGATTTAATAGGGTTGTTCTTTGAATTACTCCTTAAAAAGGACATGACGTAAAAGTGCATGCCCAAAATACTTAGGTTGTAGGTTTTGTATTAACTAAGATGTCTATAGTTTTTAAAAAGCTTTTTTTTTTTCCTATCATACTTGTAGCCAGCATGATATAGAAGTTTTGAAGACCATGGAAGTTTTATTGTTGTTGTTATCTTTAATCTGGGTTGAACGATGTGGACCAGGCAGCATATTTAAATCCTTCTGCAGTGTGCAGTCTGGGCACAAGTATATGGTGAGGTCTTCGTTTCCTGAAAATGTCATTTAATGGTACTAGTAGCTGTCACCCCACAGAGCAGATATGCCATTCTGAGCAGCTATCCACCCACGACAGTGGTTAAAGCTAATGAGCCATCCCTTGTGCTGTGATAAGTGAAGTATGGACACATTTACTTGCTCTACTTTAATGTGGAAAAGATGACTATGAATGGGGAGTATATTTGAAAGTTATAGGGTAGTAATGTTTAAAGTGCTGTAACAAGACTTTGCCAAGAGATCAGGATTCTTCCATCATGGTTGATACGTGTTAGTTATAATCTTATGCTGAAATGCAGCCACTGAGCTTGTGATATTATTGTAATAGCTTTAAGGAGTAAGCATCAAGGGTTTTCTCTTCTTATAACTCAGCAGAAATGAAGTTTTCTTATATTAAACAAAACAATTACTAGCTTTTTACCACTTAAGCAGGAGGATTATTTATTTACATAGTGATAAATGGTAGGAGGAAAAGATTAAGATCTCTTTTTCCATTAAACTATTTATCAGCAGAGCCATGACTCCACTTATTAACAGTTCATTAATTTAACATCACTTGAGTTGTTGAGTGTTCATGATGGAAGATGTTCTCATCTATCTGCTCTTGGCTTTGCGTAGGTTTTTATTTGTAAATAATTTGGAAGAAAATCTATGACTGCTAGTCCATATTTAAGAGAATATTGCAGAGCTGTTTGTGCAATGAAAAGAGGGATTGTTGAGTCAGCACAGTGCAGAATAGGTAGTAGGGTCTGTCAAAGCAAACCCCGTAGCATTCACTGTGGCGAAATGTAGTTCTAGGAGCAGAGGATGCTCATGGTATTTTTGCTCATCTGGAAGGCAATGTGATGCAGAAGATGTGAGTCATGGTAGATGAATGGCTTAAAATAACCTCCCAATGCTGCGCTGCACGAAGGAGGAATAGTCTGATCCATAGCTGTAAAATAAGGTAAAGACTGACAAGATTGAGTAGAGTATTTCAGAGCTTGGCTTTGGTGCAGCCACTCTGAGGAATGTGTGTCCAGTTCTGGATCTGCAGTTTAAAACTGCAGAGTTATGTCAGGGGTGATTAAAAGATTGGAAAATATGGCTTATATGGAAAGACTTGGAAGTACTTAATTTATTTTGTTTAACAGAAAGTTCATGAGGTAATCTGGTCATAATCTGTCAGTACCTGCATATATAACAGGAAATGGGTAAGACAGATTTTTTTCTGTCCAGCAGGCCTGTATAAAAAGAGGATCAAATGGCTAGAAGTCTAACCTCAATAAATTTTGATGGGTACAAAGGCACATAGTTTAACTACCCTTATTATTATTTACTGGAACATTGATGTTGTGGTGTAGTCTTCATCTTTAAAAGAACATCAGATATTTTTTTCTACAACGTGTCCTAGTTTAAGCACACCTATTGGATCTGAAGCAGTAATTAACTCAGAGAAGGCTGTAGTTATACAGGAGAAAGACTGGATCATCACAGTCATCCTGACCTTAAAAAGCATGACACGCTGTCTTTGTTATGCTGAGAAAAGATTTTGCAGAAAAGCCCTGAGGAAGTATACAGGTTTTATGTGCATTATAGCCTGGCATATATGGAAGATGATGTTGGCATGGTTTGTTGAGTTGAACTCCCCAGGGTGTCTAAATTATATTAGTTTTCTTCATACAAATTAAATTATTGGAGTAAAGACAAACACATTTTTTAATTGTGGCCTTAGTGCTACTTACACTAGGCATTCTGATGTGTAGATTTGTTTCACATGTAGAGCATTCAAAAGAAAATTCGCAGCTGTACTTGCAATAACATGTTTGGTTGTTTTATTTTTTTTTTTTAATGTTCATTTATGTTGCTAAGACCATCTCTTAGATGGTGATTCTGATTAGTGTGTTTCTCCTAGTTTCTTCTCCTTCCTCCTGTATTTCTCCTAAACACTAAAATTTCTGATCTTTAAAAAGAGAATAGATTTCCTAAAACAGAATTAGTGTGCAGTCTCCCTATTTGTTTTTAACCTCTGGCCTCTTGAATCAAGTAATATATATTGATTCAGAGGAAATTTATGAAGCTCCAGAAAATCAGAAGAGCTCCTGCTGTTCTTTTAGTGATTTGGTTCTGGAAATGTATTCCTTGACTTGTGATCACTTCAGAATGGGATGAGTACTTTCAGGCACAAACATGAGATGCTGCCCAGATACCAAAAATGACTAGTCTGTGTTAATCTCCTCTCTTTCTATCTTTGAAAGACATGAATGGACTGCAGGCAAATCTACTTACTGTTTGATGGGTGGTAGTGGCTGACTTCATACATATTTTTGGTCTTCTCGGTCTGAAAGACTTGGCATGAAATTAATCCTGTTCTTCCCTCTCCAAGGATGAGTGTACAAACAGACACTGCCACTGTAGAGAACACCAGTACCCAGGGGCAGAGGAGGCCATTGTAGACAGATTTCTTGCAGCAAATTCTATTTATCTGCCCCTTTCACACCTCTGGTAGAATCCTATGTCTAGCACTTCTGTAATGTAGCTGGTGACTCAGTAAGGACAAGTGGATTTTAAAGCAAATTACTCACACTTATTCATCGTACTTTGCTTTTCTGTATGACTTTTCATGTAAGAGTCTTTCATTTGAACGTTTCACTAAAGTCTTCATGAGGTAAGAAATATAACTGTTTCACAGAAAAGATAATTCAGTCAGACTGAGTTAGTATTTCAGTCCTCTTTATGTAATGACAAGTCTTTGTGGGGAGCTGCAAATTATAACTTGAAACCCTGCTTTCCACTGCACTCTACTGTGCTTTGAGCTACTATGCATGACTTTATCAGGAATCAATGCATAGAATGTATGTTTATTTCGATAATAATTACCCTGGCATTTTAATTATTTGTTTTAGAAAGTGCATGTGGTTTCTGTCATGTATAGAATATGACTTTAATAGTTTGGGTGTCCTGCTTTTGCAAAAATGTATAAGTAAGTGCTGTTGTTACTGGATTATGTTTATAAGACTTCAAATACCTCCCACTTAAACCACTTCTCTCCCACAGTGTTCTCTTCACTGAGTCTTGGCCTTCTTCCTGAACGCTCAGCTACACTAATGGTCTATGACGATGTAGTCCAGATAGTCTCAGGATTTCAAGGTATGCTAGTTTTTATGTCGGAATTGAAATTTGAGTGACAATTTAATCAAAAAGTTTGGCAGCCCAGTACTTTCTGAACTCTGTCCTGGGGGTGAAATTGGTATTTCACAGTGAGTTCTTCTGAGTTCTCCCTGAGGAATACTCCTCTGTGGGGTGGTTTTACCAATTTAATTATTAGTTAAATTCATCCCTAACTATTCTGGCTAGTCAATTCACATTTCTCAGTAATAAACAAGTTCAGAGATTAGTGTGCCATTTGAGAGCCAGCGACCGAAATTCTGTCTGTCTGTTGGATGATTTTTCATCCAGCCTCATTTAACCGTCCTTGCAGTAAACATTTCCTGGTGTTCTGATTGTCTAGGAACTTTCTTTGGTTTTGCTTCTTGCTTTCTGCTATGAATGCCATAGAAATTTAGGGCATAAAAAAACTGAACACTTCTCATATCTGCATTGTTGTATACCCTATATAAACTTGCTTTTCTCAATTACTTCCTATGGAGCACTTGAACTGCCTGCAAACCCATATACTACAGGATGAAACTCATTGCATTAGAAGAATAAAGTTTAAAATCACCTTTTCAGTAGGCCAAACACAGAAGTTAAAGCAACTGTAGTATCAGTCAGACGAACACTGTTTTCTGAATTGCACAGTAAAGAATAAAATGTTCTTCTGACCTAGGGATCTGACATAACTTTAGCTGAGGTAAATATGTTAACAAAAGAATAGATTTTTTTAAAGGTACCTTGATGAGCCAAAACAAGGGGACATCCCTCCTGTGAGCACTCTTATTGTGCATAAACTGTGTCTTATTCACGTGTATTGTGATTACAATCATTTTAAACTCTACCAGATAGTTAATATACAGGGGAATACTAACTTCAATAGTAGTCCAAGATAACCTTGTTTTATATAAGGGGATATAATATCATTATGCCTTCATGACAGCTTTTTTTTTATGGTTAGAAACCACCCAGACGCAATATGCTTTTCATTAATGATAATGCTAGATACGACTGGAGCTGAAAAAGCACTAAACAAATTAGGTAGCTGATGGAACCCTCAGAAGGAGCTAGAAAACAGCACAGCTGCCATACGTATATTCTGCAATTTGAGAGCTGGCGTTATCTAATGGGATAAATTAGATTGAAGGTAAACTATGTTAAACCACAAGGGATTCCATTAGACAAAACATGAATCATTGTTTGCCAACAGTATTCTATGAGCATGGTGTATTAAATAATCGTATTCTTATGCAAATGTGCTAATATTATGCAATTAACTTTAAAAGAACAATCTTTTCATATTTACAGCTTCCTTTCTTCAAAAAAAAACAAGGGGATGTTAAAGGGCTAGGGACATTAGCAGCCAAGTGCCACTCATGAAATATTTTCCACATCATCTTCCTCCCTTCAGTGAGTTGATCCAGTGAGTTCCTGATGTATTTAAATTAGAATAACATAACTTATTCTGCTGGTATCGCAGAGAAAGAGAATAAAGGAAGAATATGGTACCTATAGTATTCTAGGAGTTGGAATCTGAACTCTGTCTTGGACAGGAAAAACTATTTTATAGGATCAGCCCATAATCCTTTTCTTGGGAATTCTCTTGTGATGAAACCTAAATGAAAGACAGTCTAGACATGGTACCATCATTTGAATGAAGTCTCTCTAGTCTCTGTCCAAAATCCTTGTGACCTATTTTTTTCTCTGTTACTTCCATAATTTATTTCCCAGTAACTTTGAGCTGCTTCAGGAAAGCTGATCAGGGGTTACCTTAGTGCCAATACATGAGCAAAACAGAACTCATTATACCGGGAACAGACTGGAAGCACTGGTGTTTGAATCACCAGTCCAAGGGAAAGAAAGGCCTGTCTAGTACAATACAGTACCAGCTGCTTTTGAATAATTAATCAAGCAAGCAACTTACCATGCAATTGAGAAGCTGGTCTGAGTTGATGCAGCCAGCTTAATTTTCATGATGGCATTACAATCTACTGCTGTGCTCCACCAGTAATTTTAAGGGACGGAGCTTGCCAGCTACTGGGTCATTTAAGTTATTTAATACTGGCACAGCAATGAGCTGAAATTCAGTATTCAGTGAATGGGAGGTGTATTCGTACCCTCTATCTGCCTCTGACACAAGAGCACGAATTGATTATACTTCAGATGTCCCTTCATAGACTGAAGCTCAAATACTGGTGTGGTGCCATGTCACACATCCAGCGTGGCAGGAGATGCCTTGCAGGAACTCCTTGAAATGGTTACATCTTCAGGTGTGCACTGGCAAACTGCAGCTGACAGCATTTGAGTCATGGCTGGTGTGTTGACAAGGGGATGCTTAAAAAAGATACGATCATTGCTCCGAAGTCCTTCCCCTGACGGCAGTCACCAAGTGGAGAGAGCTCTCATGCCAATTCCATACTTAATGCCTTTGGGCTTTGTTTTTTATAAGTCAAAACTAGGTATTTTCAATAGCACAAGCAATAGTAATAATTACTCCCTGCAAAAAGCATTGACAAGTAGAAAAGTACTCTAACAGTCTGCTCAGCAAAAGTCTTTTTCTGCATTTTACCACTTCCAGTTCCCTCAATAAGTCTATTCCCAAACATAAGGCCAGAACTGCTCCATGTCCTCTGCTAAAGGAATCGTAGAATCACTAGGTTGGACAGACCCACTGGGTCATCGAGTCCAACCGTTGAGTACATTGGATTATTTTCTAAGTAAGGTGGTGGGAGAAGGCAAAAGCATTGGTAGCTGATTCCGTCACAAGCCTTTCACTGGTACCTCCTGATCTTCTGCCACTTTGAAGTCTCTTGTTGAGTTTCATAGAATCATAGTATCATAGAATAACCAGGTTGGAAAAGACCCACTGAATCGTCGAGTCCAATCATTCCCACCAATCCTTAAACCATGCCCCTAAGCACCTCATTCACTAGTCCCTTAAACACCTCCAGGGAAGGCGAGTCAACCACCTCCCTGGGCAGACTGTTCCAATGCCCAACGACCCTTTCCGTGAAGAATTTTTTCCTTATCTCAAGCCTGAACCTCCCCTAGCGGAGCTTGAGGCCATTCCCTCTTGTCCTGTCCCCTGTCACTTGGGAGAAGAGGTCAGTTCCCTCTTCTCTACAACCTCTTTTCAGGTAATTGGAGAGAGTAATAAGGTCTCCCCTCAGCCTCCTCTTCTCCAGGCTAAACAACCCCAGCTCTCTCAGTCGTTCCTCGTAAGACTTGTTCTCCAGCCCCTTCACCAGCTTTGTCGCTCTTCTTTGGTGAGATTCAGCTGAGGAGCTGAGAAGAGAGTCTGGTTGAGTGGCAGTTCTTGGGTGAACATCAGTATCATGGAGTTCATTATGCTATAGTGTGGATTTACTACTCTGCACTGACTTATTGTATGTATGTGCACTGTCTACAAGGGAAGCTGTTTCTTCCATCTTAAAACTTGCATCTGAGCTGATTGCGGCACAAGTTTCCTGCCAGGTTTGAGGCTCAGCCATAAGAATATTTTGCATTACCTGTAGTGTTCAACAAACTGAGACTGGTTTTCTGAGTCTTCCTTGTCTAAATAAAATTTGGCAGCTTATGGCTCTCCCAGTGCTACCAAAAAACCAATTTTTTTTATACAGAACCCCAGAAATTACTGTGACAGACTCAACAACAGTTGAGTTTTAATTCTTAATTAGTTTGGATCTTCTGAAATATAATACCAGTTCTTGGCAACTTGAATAATTTATCTTAACCAGGTATTTAGACAGCAGAAAAACCTACAATTTTACATTGAACTGTTAGTGATAATCCTAGTGCTGATTTCTTTGTGGTTTTTTTTTCTGTTTTGTTACTGTGGATGCTTATCCCTGTGGGCTGTAGGAGCTCATTCAGCAGTGCAGCCAGAGGTTCCCAAGAGCTTGAGCAGATCTATTCCCAAGATATAGTAAACTACTATGGTATTGCAGAGCACTAGTGAGATAAGTCTTCCTCAAGTTCATTGCAGTCAATTTATTTAGTCTTTTATGTTGTTTCCCTTTGCAGTCTAGAAATTGGGTAAGGGAGACTTTTTCCCTTTTCATGTGGGTGTGGTTTCATGACTATCTTAAGAATACTGCCAGTCTTGAGACCCTGCTGGAAATACTTAAATGTTTCAGAAATTAAAGAAGTGGGTTTATAGCTTTTTCTTGCAGAGTTAGCAAGTGAATGACAGCTAAACAATGACCTGCTCTTTGGAGATACTTGCTTGCCTACATAGCAATTTTAGTTGCCCAGTACAAAGTTTTCTTTGTGGAATTTTCTGTTTTATCAAAGCCAGAGCTCCTGCTAGAAAATAATGCAAGAAAATATTCCAATCTCCTGGTTAATGACATTGGCAGTTACAAAGCTTAGGAATTGTGAGTCACCCTCTTTAATCAGTGAAGTTACATGTAACCTAAAAGTGTTGCCAGAGACTAATAGGGGAAGAGAAGCAAAATTGTTTTGAGTTGACATCTTTGAGCCACATAGGCAAATGTGTATTAAGAAAAAAACTGCTTGCCTCTTGATTTTGTGCTGTGTGGGAAATGTTCTGTGAGCTCTGGAGAATACAGTAGCTTCTGATTTTAAAATTAATTTGCATGTTTCACACACAAACTTGCAGATGGACTCTTGCTGTGTGTTGCTAAACAGTATTAATGATGATCATCCATTGAAAGACTACTGACTTTATAAAATGAGATTTAAATAAGACATTAAATGCCACAGTAGATGGAACAGTCTTAAATCATGTTGCAGCAAAGACCATTCAATTAACACCTAGTGATCTTAAAAAAAAAATCACTAAAATTGTATAAGACAGAGGAAAAGAGAGAAATCTTACATGCTAAGTGATCTAAATCTGTTTATATTTGTTCTTTACATGGGAGAATGTGGAAACTCTTCTCACTCCAGCTTTGTCAAGTGTGTCTTTTTATCCATTGGTTTAAACAAAAAGTGGCTGTTAGTACTAGACATGGTTGATGTGGCCAAAGGTTTGTAAAAATTAAATATAGAAATTACACAAGTTAACTGGAACTACAGGTGAAATTGTCCCTTAGCAAATCATTTATGAGAATATAAACTACATTTATCTTGCTGTTTCAAGAGAAGCAAAATTTAAACAAATAGGGTGAACTGGATGCTTTCCTAAGCTTTCACATATCCCATCTCTGAACTTAAAAGCACGTAATAAAATCGGAGGTGATCTGAGGAAATACCATAGTCAAAAAAGCTTCTGACATTAGATGCCTTCACAATCTTGTTCTGTGATACTCATGGAAAAATAATGGCAACTACAAAATAAAAGTAAAAATACTGTTTTTCCTCCTCTTTCAGAAGAGCCTTTTGATGCCTCTGTCCTTCTCAAGCTTATGGCAATTTGTAAAGTAAAAAACCTGTAAATGTGCTTTCATAAATGGGAATACCTAAATATTCTGCCTGCTTTGGATATAAAGTCACTTTTAATTTTTTTAGGTGCACGGACTCAGCCACAAGTTCACTTTCAAAGAAGATCTTTGAAATTACCAGAGAACACTAGCTACAGTGATTTGACAGCATATCTGACTGCAGCCAGTTCACCCTGGGAAGTGGACAGTTTTCCTTTTTTGCAGGGATTAGATGGAAATGGAACAGGTAACACACTATTTAAGTTTTGCTCTGACTTCATATTGGTCCAACCATTGGGATCAACTTTCGATCAGACAATTTTTCCTGTCCCCCATTCCAGCAAACATTCTTTAGAATTTGGGTGATGTCATAGGTTCAACTGCCCTACCAAAATGCTGTTGGAACAAGCAAGATAGGAAGGTCCTCCATCCCTTAAAAGGGGTTACTGAATAGCTAAGTTGAAGATACCTTGGCTTTGGGAGATCAGAAGAGTTTGTTACGCTTGTAGTTTAGAGCTAAGTCTCCAAATGCATAGCACATGCGCATACAATAATGGAGTTAATTGTGAAGTGACAAAAGAGAATTTGACTTGAGGATTCGTATTCATTTCCTTTCTAAAAATAAATAATATACCTATATACCAAGGACTTCATACTCTGTTGTTTCTGCTAAGAGTTCTTTCAGTGACTCTTTTAATACTTTTCAATCTAACTTCAGCCTAAAATGTGTAAATCCATCTAGCACCAAAGGGTAAACAATGAAAATTTACAGTAGAACACAATCAGAGTTAAATTCAAAGGTGTAATATATTTTTAAGACTGCAACTGCCAGATACTCTTCTTCCACTTCTTGTCTAGTCTTGATTGAAATAATTGGTGTTGTGTAAGCTATAGAAGAATTGGGCACAGTAGTCTTTAAATTCATAAAATGCTGGTGTGGAAAGGAGGATAATGTTACCTCTGTGTTTGTATTGGGTTAGAAAGCAAGCAGCGGATTTGCAGTGCAGTGAGAGATTCAGCCTAGTGATTAGGGAACACCTTACTACCATGAGGATTGTTTAAGCTCTAGAATCATTTGCTTGAGATTATTGGACAGAATTAAACAGTCACCTGTGAGGATGACAAGGCATGGCTGAGCCTGCTTTGAAGCAGGCTAAATAACCCCTTGAGGTCCCTCCCTGCTGTTTCTCAGGATGCTTTTATTTTTGATGTGTTGATCTAGGTGACTTTGAATGCTAGGTCACATTTATAAACGGTATGTACTGAGCTTGCTAGCTTTTCCTTAAAAAAAACCCAATAAATAAACGTCCCCTTCCCTCTGTGCAATCCGAGTATCTCCTTTTCTATTACTATTAGAAATATATCTTGCTCCAATCCTTCCGTCTGCTCCAGTACATCTCATCCTATCTCTTTCTGTCTCCTTGTCATTTCCCTACTCTCATCTTCAACTTTTCATTTTCTCTGGGTCATCATACTCAGGCATGATCAAATATCTCTTTATCTGTTTTAAAACAAAGGAATACTTTTATTTCTAAACCCACTGAGCAGACTCTTGACAATGTGTGTGGGATTCCTCTCCCAAATCTTTCCTTAGTACTTTGCAGCCCAGCTCCCCATTAATTTAGTGAAAACAAGTTCTTGCCAGGGGTTCAGATGATCACTTCCCATGGGAACTATACAGCCAGGACATCATCTTTCTCCTTGTTTGACTTCTAGCCTCCTACAAAACAGACAAATGCATCCTTGCTTTTTCACTCTTCTGTATGCTTGCATGATGGAAACTTTCTACTTGAACGTGAGGGCCCTAGATTTGATTTTTATTCACCTGCAGGCAAAAGTACGTCACAAAAGACCAAAATGACTGTGAAACAAATGGAGTTCAAGAGACTGAGAAAAGCCTTATTTTCTGAATATTGTAGCAGTATGGTATAATACAGACTGAAGATACAATACTTTTGTATATGCACTATAGTATAGTTGAAATGTCCTGTGTTTTTAGTAGAAATTTCTCCTGCTGTGGAAACAGGAAGCTTTAAAATCCTAAACTTGCTGACTTCTTTGACTTCCTTTTCTTCATCTCCAAGTGACTTGGTGAAGATTTCACCTGAAAAGCTTTTGAAAGAATAAAAGTGGAGAGCACTACCTGGTGGGGATTTTTTAATATTTCTGTTCTCAAGAGGAAAAAAAATATGTGCAAATGTTAGAATTCTGAAAAAAACGTGGCATTAATTTGCATGGCAAATTTTGGAGTGTTACTGAATACTGCCCCTTCTCCCTTCTCTTCCGTCTCTCCTACCCCCCCAGTTACACCTTTGTTCTTTCACATTTTATTACATGTCTATAGGACTGGAGTGGTCCTTCCATTTGTTTCATTCAGCTGAGTTTTCTGGCTGACATTTATCCAGAGTAACTTTACAATTGTTTTAATTGATACGTCTTGTGTAGGAATTCAACAGTTTTCACAAAAATCTCGGCTGGGTGTTGAAGTAGTGTGGCAGTGAAAATTTATTGCATAGATCAGCATGTTCCAAATATAAAAATTCAGAGTAGTAATGCAAGTAGTAACAAGCCTGTGTAATGTTAGCTTATTGTTTGTATTAATCACTAGTTGGAGAGCAACAAGCAGGTGGTTTCACAAAATCTTGTCCTTTGTAGCCACACTAAGCAAAACGTAATCATTACTTCCACTGGCTTTGTAGTATGTTTGTTTCTTTATAGAAAGTCAAGTCTAAGTCACTGTGGATTTTCCTCTGATTATTTTTAGAGCTCCTTACAGATCACCAGATGTCAAAAACAGCAAGAAATAAATGAAGGTGACACTTATTGAAGTCTACTCCCATTCATTCCCATTTAATCTGTGCATGTGTTCATCAGTTTTGTAGTATGCGAGTGCTTCGTAAACATTGATTTTAATTTACCTTCACAGCAGAAAAAAAAAATTATCTTTTTAATAAGTATTTACATACAGTGCAAGCTGGCAATTGGAAGGATTATTTCTTCTTGCTGGAGGTCTGTAGATTTCAGAAATTTCTTCATCTTCTAATATAACTTCTTCAGCCCAATAGTGAGGGAAACATCACTGCATCTTAGGTAATAAAGGTGCAAATAGTTTTTCACCATCAGAATATCTTTTCTGGGGATGAAAACTCATTTTTACAGATATTAGGCAGATAGGTTTTATCAAGACAGTAATGAAAGAAAAATTCAGAACTTTCAATATCTGAAAATAAGTAAAATGTAATTTAATCTGAGATGTTTATCTAAATGCTTCTAGAATCTGAACTGATATCTTTTGTCATTAGGAATTTTTATATAGCAGAACATGGTCAGTTTATGGTACTTAG
Organism: Clamator glandarius; assembly: GCA_033459285.1. NCBI lineage: Eukaryota > Metazoa > Chordata > Aves > Cuculiformes > Cuculidae > Clamator > Clamator glandarius. The sequence continues at coordinate 4,389,218 of JAUNZM010000046.1, forward strand.
CAACAGGAATTTATTTCTCTAACACCAGCCTGAGAAACTGAGTGACCCAAGATGTTTGGAGACAAGCATCAAACTGACAGAAGTTATATAGGGGCATGGCAGAAGCAGTGGATTGAATGGTCAGGAATAAAGGAATGACTTTTCCCCCATCAATTTCCTCCTCTGCCTCTCTGTTTTATATTCTAAGGCTGTAAGGGGATGATCTTGTGCACTGTTAGATCCTCTAAAACAAATCCTTGTGTAGGCCGGAAGCCTCCCTCGACACCCCACTTGCATTTCCAAACCTTATTTTTCTGTTTCTTCTCTCAGTTAGCTCTGTGATTCTCTTAGACGGCTATCTTCAGAGTGCCTGTTTTCTCAGCACTTTAATCCCCCTGGAAGATACACTTCTGCCCCTCCGTTCACAGTAAATCAAAGCAGTGTGTATGCCCCTTGCGCATGCTTTAATCCATCCTCAGCCTGTCAGCTGTGCAACAGTGACACTTGCTTTGAAATCTGGGGGAAATGTGCATCAGAATAAATAAGCCACATGCAGAGTTACTTCTGGTTATTTTCCATGTCTTCAGTTTGGCACCTCTTGCAAAATCCAAATATTTTAAAATTCTGAGCATTTGTCTCTTTTCTCCCCCTCCCTTTGCCACTTCCTCCCTCCCCTTTCCTTTTGATGTCTTATCTTTGGTGAGCTGTTACTTGGAGACACTGAATTTCATAAAGACCATTCCTTGAGAGTTAATCGCTGTTAACAGAAATTGTAACGATCTTAATGTTTTCCCACTGTTTCCTTGGATGTACTTCTAATGCACGCTGTCACTGAGATACTACATGTTCCTCAGGACTCCCTGTTGTGCCTTGGTGACACAGGTAGCACACTCCTGTTGGGTGTGAATGTGCTTTTCCAGGCAGCTCATGCTGATGTAAAGCACTAGGATTACAGGAGGGGCAGTACCCAGCGCTCTGCCAGCCAGATACCCCTGTTCCTTCTCTCAGATTAGCCTCACGGCAGGATGAGCGGCTGCACAGCCCCTGGAGCCAACACGAAAGAGGCAGCATGGCTGCTGCTCTTAGCAGCAGTGTGGAGCCATGTGGCTCAAGCCCCTTGCAAAACTGAAAGTTCCATCTTTTCCAGTTAAAACTACTACCACTATTGCTTTAGACTCCAGATCTCCTTGGCTTTAAACCTAAAGCTTTTTTTCCCTTAAAAACATATGTGTGTCTTTTGGTGGTTTTCCCTGTCATTGATTAATTTAGTTAAATGGTCAAAAGCTTATTATGCTTTTTGTGTTGTCATGAAGTAACATCCCTTGGCACACAGTTTAGACATAAAGAATTACATAGATAAGATAACATTGTGTATCTTAATAAACCATTTAGCTTGGTTTATTTCCATAAAAGGCCAAAGGAAGTACATCCTGGCATTCTTAAATGCATGTGACCAATCATCCTTGCTGTGTCACTGCCTGTTCAAGTGTCTGTCTGTTAGTTATAATACGGACATGTAAGGCTATAATAAAAGCTCATGAATTATTATTTTTTTAAATTATTATGGTTGTGATACTTGTACAAATTTAAGATTAACTAAAGTGAAAAAAATATATACAGGAGGTTCTTGCATTGTAGCTTTCTTGTCTTCAGAATCTTCCAAAATTTAGTGAAAAATACAAAAGCATATACATTTTGTGTGTTGTGTCTTTTGCGAGGCAGGGAGAATTACAGCTACCATTCTTTGAGAAATATGTTGGTGCAGTACTGCGGCATTGAACCACGTGAGTATCTTTTGAATTCTGGGAAATTCTGTAGTCACAATGTTTGTTCATTCTCTTGGTAGGAAACAGCACTAGGTACGACCTCACCCCTGTCACTGCTGTCAGTGTTCATCTCCTCAACAATGATGGGACTCCAGTCCCTGTGAATGGCCCAATCTATGTAACCGTGCCTCTACCAGCAAACAGCAACTTGAAGCACAATGCACATGTTCCAGCATGGAGGTTTGACCAAAAGTTTGGTAGGTAACATGTACTTGTGATTCCCTAGATGGCTTATTTGCAAGAAACTGATATCTCACTGCATTTATTAGGTTGATATAGTAAGGTCTTCACTGGAGTGTACAGAAATCTGTTTTCCGTCTAAAAGAAGAGAATGCTCTGTCTTATTGATTAAGCAATACATAGTATATATGCAAATATACTTAAGTAGCATCATGTGCCACTTCTAGGCAAAATTTTTTGTAAGTGTAATATTTTGCAGTTATTAAATATTTTATATAAAAACTATCTTGAGAGAAGTTGATTTCACCCAGAGACAGAAGCAGAAAGATGTATTCAGTACAGCATTGAATTGGAAGTCTGAAGAAATGGAAATGAGCCTTATCTTTGCCAGCAGCCAGCTATCTGACCTTTGGTCTGCCTCCTGGCTCTGACTCAGTTTCCTGCCTGTCAGATAGGAAACATAATAGTGACTTCTTTTGTAAATCACTTTGAGATTGACTAATACTGCCACAAAGGAAAGTACATGTAATGATTAAAAAAAAAAAAAACCAAACAAACAAACAAGGAAAAGAAATAGGAAAGTTCATGAAATATTTTGAAAGAAGAGAATGACTAATCAGCATAACCTGTAAAATGCACTCAACTTTTTACATTGCTTTCCAGGAATGTGGTTTAAGTTCTCTATTTCCATTTTGGCTTTTTTTTTTCTCATTGCTAGTTGGTGTACTATGCTGGCCTTCTTTATACCTTCAGCGTGGACGATTAAGGCATTCAAAAGTCTTGTCCTGGTGATTCCCCTTCAGTTATTCTACTGTGCCCAATGAGGTACATACCAGGTGGTTGTTGAGAAAAAGAAGTCAAAAAAAGAGGACTAGGGGATGAGAAAGGCAGAAACTATGGGGAAGCAAGGATGAAAAAGGAGCCAGAAATGTGAGTCTGTGTAGACAGTGGGGGTTTGTCCCTGCAAGGCAAATGTTTTAAGCTAGTTTATGATCTCATCCAGAAGCAGAACAAGAAGCCTGAAACCAGCATGTTGGAGGAAGAAAGAGGTGAAGGGGGAAATAACATTTTTACTTCCTTCCTGCCTCTGTTTCCTGAAAAAGGTGATATATTTTCAAACCATATGCATGATGAATCTTCTGTCTGAGGTTGACTATATTAGAGAGTAAAGCACTAGGATTTAATAAAGAATAAATTTGAATATGATACAAAATCAAATGGTAGAAAAAGAATGCGAAGATTGGATTTGACATTTCCCTTAACTGTGGAAACAAGTTTTCTTGTGGTGCCTTGGCAATAAGTTTTGCTACATTCTTCCTGAAACTGATTATTTGTGATTCTAGGAAGTATTTTTTTCCCCTGGTTCAAAAAAAAAGACAGAGAAGCCTTACTCACGTTTACTTTCTCCAGAAGTAGCCTATCCTTTCCCAACATTTCCTGTCAGCCCACCTCATCACTAGTTACTCAGTACTAGAAAATGGTTCTGATTTTAATTATGGAGTTTTCTCATTTATGGCCACATTTTGATGCCCCTGCAATTTGGCCACAAAAGCTCTTCCTTACTGTGGAGTATGGTTTTTACTGTTACATATAAAGAGCTAGTTACACTATTGTGCACAGTATATGTTAGTATAGATCAATATGGGTTAGTTAATTAGTGCTGCAGGCTTGAGGCTCTGAATCTTAAGACAAGTTCAGCCTTGTTTACTTCTTGATGAGCTGCTGGAGCACTTGAGTTGTTAAGGGGGAAAGGCATGAGGACCAATAAACAAGAAGGTTTTTTGTCAGGCCACTTAACTTCACTAGGCCGTGGAGAGGAAGGTATTGAAGATGTTGCGCTTGGGCTCCAACTCACGCTTGAGCTGAAGTGAGCATCTTTCTGTGCAGCCAAAGATGTTAAACAAAGATGCATTTAAGTCCTAACTGCAGCATGCCAGTTCTAGCAGAATTTTGGCCACATCCCAGCCAATTTAAATTAGAGTAGCTTGATTTAATAAGTGGAGCAGCCACACTATCTTTTGCAGGCTACATTAGCACCTTAAGGACTGTCAAACTAGCCATATGTAGCGTGAACAGGGTGGTACCCTGTCGTTCCCTGTCCATGTTGTGATTGGACCAAGAAGGGAGAGGAGTGAATGATGGCTAGGATAGCTCCATGCTGGAGAAATCCTTAACTGGCAAATAAGTTGTTGTAACCCATTTCCACTGCCAGATCTCTGCCTTGTGAGGATTGGACCTCTAACCTCATTATTCTGATTTTGTCTTTCATTTCAGGAGCTGCTTTTTTCAGTGCTAGTTATGTTGCAGTCTTTCCTTAATAGATTTTTTCAGTGGCTTAAATTTTTATGCTTGTGTCTGAAAATTGAATAAAAGCCAGAGCTGGAAAACTGTGACTGCATTATCAGGCAATAATGCGGTGCTTCTCTCTGGCGTATTAGCAATACAGTGGGTGCTTGTTCGTGCAAGCCGTTGTTTTTGTTTATAATCCGTGTGGTTGTCATCATTCTGCATGAAATATAATTTCTGCTCTAAAAAGCAGTCATACTTTTAGGGGAGGGAATGTAGAAGGGATATAAATGCTACAAATAGATTTAATCCTTAGAATCTCATACTTTTTGCTGAGCTCATGATGTACTAATATAAACTCTGTGTTGCCTGATTGGAAAGGTGCGATTGTTATAGTTTCTACAGAAATCATGCATATTGGCGTATTATGGCAGCCAAAAATAATTAATGACTTTTTAGGATGATTGCTATTAAAAAATCTGTATTTTTATTACTATGGCTTCTGTCCTAGAGAGAGAACTGGGGAGAAAAGGAGGAGAAGCAGCGTAAAGGGTGGCCCAATTGACACTGATGAAACAGACAGCCAGAAGAAGCAGGCTGACATCAAAATAACACAATCTGCTGCATCTGTTTTATACTGTAACAAATGAGATTTTTTCAGTACAAAACAAACTTACTGCCCTGCATAGACAGCAAGCAAATTAAAGCAGTAATACCTTTTTGAATAATTAATAAAATGAAGAGCAACTATGCCCTGGAGAAGTTTCAAAGTAAATGCATATGCCCAACTTGATCGTTATGTTGGATATGCACTCCATGACCTTTCTCTGCAGCATTTCTTAGTGATGGTAGTAGTAAGCACAGATGGATTGATGTTACGGAGTTATATATACTAAAACGCAACTTCATCATTCCATGCTGTTGATATACCCATCTCTCTTGTGTTTCACACTACTGTGGGAGAGTGGTTTTATTTCATAGTGCACGTTTAAAGGTTTGCACATAAGGAGATATGAATTCTCATTTTTATAATCGAGATTGCTCAGTGGGGTTTTCTGGGTTTTTAGCTTTTTTTTGCCCCAAGTGTTGTCTTGTTTTTCTCAAAATCTGAAGGGCTAAAAAACTTTTCTTCCTTATCCATAAACAGATGGTTGGGATCATGACTTCCTCCCTGTGTATTTGCCTTGATGTCAGTAGGATTTACAGCAATATAATTAATCTCTCTATTCTTGGACAACAGATTTCTGTCTAAGACTTCTTTCTAGCCTTGTCTTTTTCAGTCAGAAATGAATGCTACAGATCCCAGTAGAAATGAAACTTTGTACCTCCTGTATCCCTTCCAGCTTCCAGCAGCTGGACTGAATAACACAGCATTTGCTCAGCTGTATTCTCCTCAGCCCCCATTTAAATGGTTTCTGTTTTGTGTTAAGGTGTCTGTTTTTCATTGGATTCAGTGAGCAAAACTTTAAGACCAACATTCTCCATTTTAAGTCCTCAGTTTCATCCCATGTGGTATGGAGGCATTATGTTGCACCTACACCTCTAGAACTACATCTAGAGCCTTATGAAGGACTTCAAAATATTGCTAAGTATTCCAGAATTCACAGTATGGAAATGAGATTTATCCTTCAGCGACAATATTGGTGCATCTGCTAGTTTACTTATCCCACCAACTAACAGGAAAATATTTTGAACACTCTTCTCAGTCTTGTGTGGCAAAGGACTGTGGAGCGAAGGGGTTAAACCATCTTTTGCTCCTCTTCCTCCTTAAAACATGTTATTTCTTGTGTGCCATGTGTAAATGAAGTTCAGAGTACTGTTCCTCTGCTATTCGTCCTCCTCAAGCACCTGGTGTACATCTTTGGTGTGACCTTGTTCTCTTAAAATTCCTAGCTTCTTCACAGAGAACGTTTCCTCATGCCTGAAATCTCAGCCATGAATTAGTGTAAAGTGACGGCAGAATATGGATAAGAGAATCTTCAGGAACTCTTTCTGTAGCTTTATAAAGAACGATACTTTACGTACTCTACCTTGCTTGGTCAGTGCTTTCTGACTACATTTAATGTTATAATAGATTTCTAAATACATTTGAAAGTCTGGTACTTACTTTTTTAGGTGACATCCTGCCTTCAATGGTAAAATTTCCATTGATTTTTATGAAGTCAAAATTTCCTGACATTCCTTCCTCAGCAAAATGAAGATAATGTTTTCTGTGCTCCAAAGAAGTCATGAAGCTATACTTACACAGAAACTTAACCACTTACTTACTTAACCACGACTGCAATATGGTTTTGCTATATTTCATGGGGGTGAAGTGATGCTTGGTTTTTGTTCATAGTGGTTATAGGGAGAGAATGACAACCTTTGTCAGGCAGAAAACCTAAGCGAGTTACTGCACATCATTTCTAAATAAGATGATTTGTAAAACACTTATTTAAGCTTCTCATGTGGTAGCAATGATAGTCTGCTCACAGAAACGTGTGACTAATATTTTCATAGATTGAAAATAGAACATATTACTTTTTGTTATGAATTCAGTTAACTTCTGATTGCCACCATGTTCTGATACTGCATGACAGAAAATAATTTAACAAGAACTTCTACAGTCTGTTGCTTGATCTGATACTGGGAGTGGGTACATGTCTCTGAACTCAGACAGATGGCCTGCATTTGGACTACATGCAGCTGCACGCATGGCCTGGGACTTCGTGCACTTCTCCAGTGGTTTTATTGGGTTTTCTACACATGAGAAATAGGCATGTTCAGGAAAACACATTCTCTGCCTCCAGAAGTTTGAATTCAATATAATCAAATGCAGAGCATTTGGTACTAGGTCAAATTCACTGGTAGTGTGGAGATTTATTTGCAAATTGCACAGAGAAGATGAGTATTTCACAAAGTTCATTGTTATACTATTTCTGTAGTTTAAAAGTTCCTTCACAGTTTGATTTTTTTACTTCCTTTTTTATCTGAGCTATGAAGGTGAAATTATTCTTAAAGACTAAATACACTGAGGAATACAGATTTTTTTTAACTAACTCCTCTCAAAGAATTTATTTTTTTTGTGTTGCCATAGAAATGGCAGCTTCCAAATCCAGCTTTTTATGACTTAAGATGTCTACATAATAGGTGCAGATATAATTACAGAGTAGTAGACAGACCTCAGTATTAAAAAAAAAAAGAAGTTTTTCCTCCAGTGCTTCAAAGTGTAGCTCACTGAGGTATGTTCTCACTATCACAATTCCTCTAGAAATGTGTAGTGAATCACGGGAGACCATTGTGCTTATTTATTAATATTTATGTTGTTTTTACAATGTATATTGTGGCCTACACGTGTGAAGGTGATGTGAATGGATTGTTTAATCCTCTTCCCACCTCTCATACTATACGAGTTGTACTTGTGGCAAAGCAGACATGGTTTGGCATGATCATAGAGCTTAAGAGGACATTGAAGGAATCCATGCAGTGCCAAAATATAGTGATACATGCAAATAATCTGCTATCATGTAGTCAAGGAGATAAAACTGTAAACAAATAGAATGGCTACTGGAAGCAGGTTTTAATAATGGACATTATATGATGTAAATGGCTCTGTAGCTCCACCTACAGAGGGCATGCAATAGAAGGTGCCATGAAGTAGACATCAGAATTTCAGAAGTGTAGGAAAGTGTTTTGCTTGTGCAGCAGCTTGAGTTGGAGAGGACTTGGAGGTTGGTGAAAATACAGGCAGGAATACATAGATGACCATGAGGAGTCCGAGTGGGGCCAGAGGAGGCTGAGCAGGACAACTTTCCTGTGCAGCCTTGGGATGGTATGTGCATCTGCTTCCTCTTCCTGCTTGAAAAAATAGAAACTGAACATGAGCATGATGTGAGGCTGAATGAAGAAAATGGTGTTCAATGTTTTGAATTACCTTGTGATTTTATTTAGTACTTGTTCTAATAATTTTGTCAATAACTGATTATTAAAGCAAATATGAAAGACAGTATCCTTCCTGTACACTGGTAACTAGGGATCGTGGTCCAGCAAGCTTTCCCTTTTGAAATATTATTGTTAACCGATAATTATGTATGGAAATAATTTTCTTTAATAAGACTCCTATTCTGGAAGGAAATGCTGAGGGGACCAAAGCAATACAATCAGTTCTGTACAATGTGCCCTGCCTTCTGCCCAGATGTAATTAAAATTATTAAATAATGAAAACTAGCATGTTCTTTTTTAATGCTTGACAGGTGATTTAAGGGGAAAAATGAGTAGAGATGGCAAAAAACTGGTAATGAATTGAACTGTTAGACTTTGTTTCAAAAATCTTCAAGTTATGATGTTAGAAGTGTTCCTCTTGCAGTACACCAAATAATGCTGGTGCTGCTGAAATAAAAGCAGGATTTATCTCTGGAAAGCTTGTGTAACAGATTCTATAAGAGTGGAAGAAATATCAAGGTATGAGCTCAGACTAGGGACATTTATTCTTTGATGTTGCCTAGCAACTCCAGAAACAAAATTCTAATACTAACTTAAATATATGAAAATTTGAAGCCATGTGTGTTGGGGGGAGGGGGAGAGGAGGAGGAGGAGTGTAATCACTACCAATATCCAAGAAGGAATTTTTAGCTTCCCATTTTAGTGGCTTTTAGCTTTTCAGAAATTGAGCGGAAATAAAACTGGAAATCTCATCCTTTGGTAGTAAAATTTCCCATGCTGATGCAGATTAGAGGTGATATTCGGCTTGAAGAAGAAATCTGATAAGCAGCTTTCAGCTGGTAGAATGAAAAGCTACAATTTCTGTAAGTCGGAACATGCTTTACGGAGTTATTTTCACGAACTTGCCCGTGATTAACTCCCCATAATAATGTTGCCATTTGAAGTGTCTAAATCAATTACCTCTAGAAACACCATTAGTATGTTTTGAATATCTTGCTGTCCCACACTCTCTGATAACAACCTGCATCATTGGTTTTGACATGTATATCTCATTTTTGCAAATATCTGCCTAAGCAGGGCAATTTTACAAGACAGCATCGACATCACAGAAGAGATCCATGCTGAAAGAAAAACGCTTTTCATTAAGGAATTTTTATTTAAAACATTTATGCTATCAAGTAATACAGTTTAAAGTATTTTTCTTTCCTTTTCAAAAGTCTTTTGTCCACAGGAGATAATCTTGTGAATAAAAATAAATTCATATAATGGGATTATGCTGAATTTGCTCTCTGGTTAATTAAATCTTCTTTATTTGTCAAACATGTCGGATGGAAATAATTCATGCTGTAAATAGCACAATTTTGGTTCAGTGTTTGAGCGGGATTGGGTGATCTATCGCAAGTTAACAGGAGTAAAATAAAAGCAAACAGTGTTTGCTTATTGGAGGAGTTTTTTCCTACCAAAAGCTCACATGTAAAAGTAATTTGTGGACAAAACCACCATAGCTGCCGTATATTTAAACACTAGCAATACTTAAACTTCGTGACTGTCCTTAGGGGAAGGGGCTGGCTACAGCATGCTCTTCTGACACTCATTTCCCAGAACTGTTTTAGTCAGTGATAGGAAGAATACACAGTCAAAGTCAGCAGAAGTCACTGCAGCAGTAATGATCTCGGAGACTCTGAAATGGTCCGCTTAGAAAATTAAACTAAAGTCAGTGGTATTATGTGTCTTCCTGGAGAGCCCTTTTCTGTGCTGGGGTGCAAGCTTGCAGATTCTCCTTGCAGCCAGCACACAGATCTAAGAGAGGAATTAGTCTCCTTTCTTCTTGACTTCCACAGGAGTCACACACGTCTCTCTAGAGCAGGTGGCCTGGTGTAGGAAGCTTGCCATTTGATCCAGGCTTCCATGTGTGTGGCCGTGTATGCTGCCAGAGAGATGTGCAGTTCCCTGGATTTCACTACAGTTTAATTTAAAATAATAGGGTCTAGCTTTAAATATATGGAATTAATGTCTGTCTTGGAGGCATCGTGCATCTAGACCGCAAAAGCAGATCCATTCACGCCGCCTGGATCCAGCAAACTGTCATATTGAATAGTGTCTTTGAAGACAATAGGACATCTCTGTTCTGGGCAGACTGGCTGTACATGCAGTGACCTGATTGTGCAGAGAAATAGTCTAGAATAGCTATTCTATAATGGCTTTTCTACAATAGCTGCCTATCTGGACATGCTCCTTGCCAAAAGTGCCATTTTTCAATCTGATTTAGGAGTGAGCTAAATTAAATTACAAAAGAAGCTTTTTTTTTTTTAGTGCAGAATGTGTGCTGGAACAGAGATTTAATGTGCAAACCTTTTGCTGCCGAATTCACTCACAATAACCACTTCTTGCCCCTGTTGGCAAGTCCTAAAAGCTGCCTGAGATAAATAAGCATGTTCATCAGAATCAAAGATACTGTAAAGTAGTAAGATACATCTGTCTAGCAGAATATATTTCTCCTGCTCTGCTGAAATCTAAACTTGTCTCTGATATTTGGGTATTTTTGCAGCCACATGGAGCTCAGCTTTCTTTATCTGATTATTTTTTATTGGTATTTCTTTTAAAGAACTGTCATTTTTATATTCTTTATAGTGTTAATGATGGTAGTTCTCTTACTTTGCTTTTAAGTTACATATATGAAGGAGTGCTGATCAGCTGTTTTAACGGATTTTTGAGAAGAAAATTGCTAAATAACACCATTTATCCCCCAAAGTCAGCAAAGCTAAATATAATTTTGGTGAAGAAAGAGTTAAGAAACTTCTCAGTTCTCCCCCTACCATTAGTTTAAGCCAAGAAACAGCTCCCCTGACTTGAATCCTGGATCAGCATGTTGGCTTCACTGAGCAATAATAGAGGAAAAAGAAGAAGAGAAATGTAAAAATTATCTATAAGCAAGAATGTCTCTATATATAGAAGTTTTCCATGAAGCACCAGAAACTCTTCAAGAATTAATGGCAAATTGGCCCGAATCATGCAGTGCTTACAAACTATACTGAACTTGCTTTTTCTGCTCCAAAGATGCATTGACGTGTTTTCTTTGGAACCACACAATCAGTCTTGAAAAAAAATTATCAGTTCCATTAGATCCATTTATTTGTACTGCTTTTTACTTATAATTCTCTATTGGTTCTTGTTTAGCAGTTATTGTATATTATGTATAAGACTTAGTAAGCAGTGAAGCTAGATGATTGTGCTGACTTGAGCGGGAGAAGCAAGTAGGTGTTATGAGATATTTGGAGAATAATGAATTAAATTATCATAAAACTTAGCCCTGCAGGGAGGTGAGACCTCTCTTCCCTCCTCAATCGTTCCGCTTAATTCTCCTGCAGTTATAATCCTGCCTGTACAGAAAAGAAAATAAATGAGTGCTGCTTGCCCTTACTCCATATGCAGGCTGTAAGATAGGAAAGGATAGAAAAATTAAGAAATTCTTTTCACACTGCCCTTCAGGCTCTTCCCTTGCTTAGAAGAGAAAGTATGAGAGCACACAGAGGGTTGTTAGCTGCATTTTTAAGAAGAGGAATTCATTCTTGGGGCTGTACAGCAATGAACTCTTGCTCACCCAAAGCAGCTTGAAATGCTAGAAGCATAGCCAGTGAATACAATGCAATTGGGTTTTGCTGAGTAGATGATCCAACATTAGTCATTACAGCAAGGCATTACTTGTAGGAAGCCACAAGAACACTGTTTTAGTGTTTAAAGGTAGATGAAAAGTAACTAGGATATTAGAACCTATAAAGGACAAAATATGAGAGAGACCTAGAAACACCCTGGTGGGTTTCCAGAGTACTGAAGGCACATCAGGACTGTGTTGGCTTTTGGCTATTTGATCACACAGGAAACAATGCAGGACTTTGTGTTTCAGTTGTTTCCACTTACACAGTTTTGCCGCTGTTTTGAAGGTTGGAGTTCTTTATTCTCTTCATCCCACCATGTGGGAGAATGCTCTGTTTTATTAGTAGACTACTTAGTAAGAGATGGTGGAAGTATGAGAGGTGAGTTTCATCACCAAACTGTTGGACCAGGAAAGCACCAAAAAGGGCAACTGATGAGATTGTGTACCTGTAGTGCCTAGGAACTTAGTGTTGTCCTGATGAAGGACTTGGAACAATGCCATTTAAAAAGTAATTTTTTTTTCTAGCTGTCATAACCTACCTATGCGCATGATATGGTCAACAAAATCTTTATAACTCTTGTCTGAAGGTGACCAATATCAGGTATATCTGTTATGTTATTGAAACTCTGAACTGTACATGACAGGGAATTACATTTTTCTTTAGTGTTATACAGACTAATAAATTTCCTGAGGTATATCCAGTGGTCAGCAAAAACGTGTGACCTAAACGAGCAGAAGACAACCACGAAACCTGACTGCAGGAGACACTGTTGTTTGCTTCCATTGCAAATACAGAGATTCCTTTCATTGGTAAAATATGAGCAATCTGAGCTGTTGCTTTTTTGGCAGGAGGGCAGCTGAGCTCTGGTTACAGCGATAAGAGTGCAGCCTCTGTTAGATTCTTGATCACTGCATTATGCAAGCAGAGTATTGCTGAGCAAAAGGCTTTTAAAGAAGCATTAGGAGGATTGAGTTCATTAGAATATAGTGTAATGTGAATAAGGCAGGCTGGCCAAAAGTTCCCCCTAGTGAGGGAATCAATAATAGCAGCTGCTCAGGGAGGTAACTGTAAAAAAAGACTACAAAGATAATGAACTTTGCTCTATTATGTATGTATGTGCTTCTGTCTGTGTGTGAATTTAAAGGGCTTAGAAAAGGCAAAAGAAGTATGGGAAGTGTGAGGAATTCATCACCCAACTCCTTCCATTCTTTTTTTTTTTAAATCTGAACTTTTAAATCTCTTTTAGTGTTAAAGTTTTCTTTGCGTAGTTATGTGTTTGAGTAGTAGGTGCATACTCTCACTGTCTGAAGCAGCAGTTTTCTCAGACCCAGTAACTTAGCTTAGATTATTTGGTGTGCAGACCTTGCAGAAATGTCTGAGCTTACAGAAGTTTTCTTACCAATGATCTGTTGGGTACAAGATGATAATGTAGAAACCAGTTCTAGCCCTGTGGGCTATTTTTCACATTGTGGTTTGGAGCTATGAGTATAACATTTTCCACAGAAATTTGTGAGTAGAATACATGAAGGGAAAGTGACAATTTTAGAGGAGAAAATGAATCTACTTTTCCTAGTTTTTCCAGAAATTTCACAAGTAGCTGTGGACAATTCAATTATATTCTTCTTGTTAATGCTGCCCTAAAAGATGTAAACTAATGGCTACATTAGGGTGTTCTGATACGACATTAACAGATGCCACGTGTGCAAATCTGTGCATGTAGATTTTGGTCTTTTTGGTACTACGAATCAAAATTATTTATCTTGTGTGACTGTATATAACAACTGTAATAATCTGTATAATAACTGGTTATTGCTACACTATGCAGACTGGAAGTGATACTTGGAAAACTTATGACACTTATGTCAGAATTCCGTATTCTTGTTACCCACGAGTTGTTTAGTTTCAGAGAGTGGTCACTTATATGTAGAAATTCTCTTAGATGTGTATGGTTTTAACAACCCTGTGTACAGATGGGATTATTTTCTACCCAAAGTTGATAGACTTCAAGAGTGTGCTTGCATGGGAAAAATCAGTATTAGAGAGGTGATACATACTCAGAAAAGCCATTTTCATGTGAATATGTTTGCACATATGGATAGTCTAAGAAACACAGAGGAATTCTTCAGGATCTCAGTGGTATTAAAAAAACAACAGACCAACAGCATCTCTTCTGTGTTCTGCACTCACTGCTAAGCGCGTAGGCGACTGTCATCCACAAGTGCTCATGTTTAGTCCCAAGTGACATCTGATGAGAAGCACTGTTTGGGGAATTTTGGGCAGACTATTTAAAGGAAAGGGAACCACGGGTACAAGATGAAACTTGCTTTTAAAGTGAGCTTTTGAAGCTAAGGTAAATGCAGCATCATGTCCCCACTTTACACAGAAATGCACAGCTGGTAAATGCAGCATCTTAATGCAAATCAGCTTTACTGGTAGTGGCCACCTAAGTGTGTGAAAAACCTCCTTAGTGAGTCAATGCACTCTGTTATAGCACTCATTGGTGATGCCAAGCCAGGGCTGCAGCCTTGGGAAATGCTGCTTCATGGCCGGGTGGCTTCCCAGTGGCTGCGTTCAGTGTCCAGGCCAGTGAAGCAGATCTCCATTCCCTCTGTTCACTCTTCTTTGCTGGGCTGGGGGATTGGCGGACAAACCCATGAGCCGGATCTGTTACCTGTAATCTGATTATTTAATTCTTAGAAGTGCATGGTAGAGCAATCTTGTGTTTCTTTCAAAGAGAGCAAAAATGGGAGCAGTCTACAAGCCACACTGGACATTTAATATATCAGAAGCTAAGGTGATTTTTTTTCATGGAGAGCCCAGAATCTGAGGTCTTAATGAATTACAAAAAGGCAAACAGCTGATTCAGTTGTAAAGTTTCTTTACAGCCCAATTCTTGCAGCAAAATGTATATTCTGCAAATAGAACAGCTCTTAACTAGTACAGATTTTCGCTCTGGACCATGTAAGAGTTTTGTTAACTTCAAAACAATGCTTTAAAATTGTCAGTATTCATTATTTTGAAATGATCATTTGATAATTCTGAAAAATCTAATCTATTTCCTTTGAGAAACATGTTTTAAAAGCCTCATCATCCATTACCAAACAATATTCCCGGAGCTATACATATTCTGAATGACTAACATTGCTGAATCAAAGTGACGGTACAACTTATTATACATTTATTGGCAGTAGCATTCATAAGCTTGTTTTCTGTACAGGAAAACCAACATTTTAAGGAAGTATTTGCTCCACCTTTCCAGAAGCTGATAGCCACATGTGATAGGAGGGTGGTGTGCAGAGCTCAGGTTGTGGAATGAGAAATATGATTTCTCTTCAAATAGTTTTTAAGTGGGCTTAAAAATATATATCAGGAGAATCATTTTAAAAAGAGGAATTTATTATTTAATTATTCTAATTATTTTCTTTAACCCTTTTTTAAGCTTTATTAGTTATATTTAACCTTAAATTGTGTGTACAAAGCTTCTAAGAATGTCACAGGGATGATTGCTTGGGGGAGCCCTCAGATGCTGGTGACAAGAAGGCACGATCTCCCACTTCACAGCATTGCACACATCCCCTAGGGCACATCCCTGGATTTTATTACTGTTTGCTTTTCCAGTTGTTTGCAGAGGAAGGTGTAGGTGAGTGTGACACCTTTCTACAACCTTTTTATTTACAGGGACATGGCTGAAGAGTAGTTTGGGCATTGTACAACAAGAAGGAAATCAATTGACTTGGACTTACATAGCACCTCAGCTGGGCTACTGGGTTGCAGCTATGTCACCTACTATCCCAGGTAAGATGGAATTGAATCTTATTGATACTCCCAGTACTGAGTAATTATTTATTCATGTGTAACATTTGTATTTTTCAGAATGACCTCATCTGAGATGCCACAGCTTGATCAGTAATGGATTATTAGAAAACAGAAATCTGAAAGTAAAGGGCTAAAATCTTTTTGGGATTGTGGGGGGCAACCCTTGTGCTCAAAATCTTTGAGTCATTTCAATGAGAAACTTATTATAGCATTGCTGCTTTGATGCACTTGTGTCACTGCTGCCTGGTAGAGCCATTGCTAGAAAATCAGGGGAGTTATAACATCATTATAATGATGTTCCAGCAGGTAGAAAAATACATACTGTGAAATTTCTGTACAGAAACTCCCGAACAAATGGATTCACCTAAGACCAGCATCCTTCTGTGTTAGTTGTTTCCTAGTGGATCAATTGACTGTAACATTTTTTTTTAAAAGTGATGACACCCATTTTGCCCTGAGTTATGCTTTGAATCATCTTGGTGACTGATTAATTTACACCACAAATAACTTGGCATAGAATGTCTTAGAAGTATGTTAGCAGAGCAATATTGGTAGGTGAGCTGACTGATTGCCATCTGCAAACCTTTTGCCATCACTGTAGAAAATCACTTTGAACCAGGCATTATAAGCATTTCTTTGCCTGTGGAGGTTATTAATGTTACAGCTTGCTCTCCCTTTTTTCTTTCTGTGGCTGTCTCAGATTTTTTAGTACCAGTTCTTCAGCCACAGAGATATCTCTGTGTATGAAAAAGTCAATCAATGAAACAAAAAACCCCTCCTCTTACAGATTTTCTTTATTGGATTCTCTAGACGAAAACCAAATACAGTAGGAATGAAAACATTCTTGCCTGGGCAGTGCAAGCTACATAAACTATATCTAACCAACAAAATAAACTCTAATGAGAGGACTATTTTTAAAGTCTGCTTATATATGCCATGAACTTGATTTGTAATATCTAGAGCATTTGTGGGTTTTGCTGTATTTTACCTTATGCAAGCTTTGTTTTTAAGGTTATAGTAAATGAAACTCCTGGAATACTCAGCTGATTCATGGCTGAACAAAGTTGAGATACAGGTGCAGATCTGAATAAACTATCGTATCTGATTTAGTGAAATCTTACAAAGTAATCGTACTTTAGGAAAAAACAGCTGATCTGAGCCAGCTCTGTCCCAAACTGTAAGGAAGTTACACTGGTCATGGAATCGTGCCTGTAACTCTGATAGGAGAAGACTTATTTGTCTTTGCATTTTAACTTCTGTGGCAGAATTTCTGCTTGTATTTTGCGTTTTCTTCTTCCCAAGAGCTAGATCTGGGTTCCTAAAACTTTATTGCAATGGGAACAAAATTTTCATGAAAAAATCAAATTATTTATCTCTTTGTTTTGCTTCATGTCCTGAAGCAACAGTGTCAATCGGTTATATAAAGGTTGTGGCAGGACAGAATGTATAAATATTTAGATTTCCCAAATGCAATATACTTGATGTTATTTTTAATCAGGTAAATGTCTTTTTGCTTTTTTATCTCTTTATTAATTCTATTTGATTTTCTTATCTCAAAAAATGGACAAAAATGAGCTTTGTATTCCTAGCAGTGGCTCTGCAGCCCACTAAAGATCCACAGATGAGGATTTACAAAACTCGTGATCTAGAACCCTAATGTTGGCCAAGTTTGCTGTCCTTCACAGTATCTGCATGTAATTCTGACAGCTGGTGCTGTACCACCTTGTTTGCAGATGAAAATTTGGGCCTTTATTTCAAAAACCTGATAAGGATTTTACAAAACAATGGGGTTACACATGCATAGTTTTGAGCGGATGCTGTCCACGTGTGTGCCTCCCTTTGTATGTTAGAATATTTACTATGCATTATTGAAACCTGGAGTTACAACAACCTACTGAAGATCTGCTTGGCTTGATCTAGACTTAAGTACACTGCCACATCTTCCAATGGATTCTGCACTGCACCATTTAGTGCAAAGCACCTCAATGTTAAAGAAAAGTTGTTGGCTGCTACATGCATGACAGTGATGGAAGATGCGGTGATGGCTTTTCTCCTGAGAGTTTTAGTGTGCTGTGTAGGCATCAGGACCTGGAATGCAGCATTCACTGATGCATGCTTCCATTCAAAGTAGCTGCTTTCCCACAGAATTATCTATTTGGGCTCACAGTCATGAAGACCAGCACATGCTTTCTGCACAACTAGCTTTCTTCTCCAGAGACTGTCTGCATAATCAGCACCAGGGCTGTGAGTGGCAGTGTTGCTCACTTAGCATCCTGATAACAAGGAAGGATGTCCCTCTTTTTGTTTAAGTGTTGTTCCTCTTCCTGTTTACAGGTTGTTACAGGTCTAAATTCTCTTTTCTGGCCTTCCAGGTCCCATCGTAACACACGACATTACCACCTATCACACAATGTTTCTTTTGGCAATTTTAGGAGGGATGGCTCTCATACTTCTAGTGTTGCTATGTCTGCTTTTGTATTATTGCAGGTAAGATTCACTATCCTGGTTACTTAGTTCATGTTGGAAATACAAGCTTTTTTGGGGGGTCATGAAATTAAAAGCTTTTGTATTGAAACACTTCTACTTCAGCTGGTGGATGGGGGCAGAAGCAAGCAACCAATTGACAAAGGAAGAAACAGTGAGGTCAGATTTCATATGCTCCTGGTTACATGCAGCATATACAAGTCCTGCCTTAGTTGGGATGGTAGTTGAATGAATCACACACCCCTGTACCTGTGTTTTCTTTGTAAGGTTTTCTAAAACAATACAAGCATAGGTCCAAGATCTACATCACTGTACCTGTTATGCATTTGTAAGTGATTTTTCTATTAGTCTTATATTAAAAAGAATGTTAAGTTTATATCAGCAAGTGTATATTAATGAGTTAGTTTGTATTTGCCTCCTCCAGACATTTGCTCCAATTTGTAATTGGCGCTTGAGATATTTCCCAGTTGACATTAGTTATTTAATTTTATCTTTGCCACTGGGAAAAGCTTTTAATTGTTAGGTTATGTAATAAAAGCTCAGTTCCTCTAATATTAATCACTGCTTAAAAATCTCCCGTTAAGGCATACTTGCAGTTCTTGTTTCTGTATACCACAATCATAAATGTGTAACTTCTTTTGTTACTGACTTTTATAGAAGAAAATGTTTAAGACCACGTCAGCATCATAAGAAACTGCAACTTTCCACAGCACTGGACGCTTCTAAGAAGGATCAGGCAACCTCCATGTCCCATATAAATTTAATATTTTCACGTCGCGAGTCAGAATTCCCTGGTGGGTTGTCCGTTGCTAGCAATGGCCGCACTGAAAACTCAGGTGCAAAGGAATTAATTAGTGCTGTGCACATGGAGATGATATCACCTAGTGGAGAAGCAGATATGCATACACCTATGCTCAAACACTCATTCAGTACTTCCCAGGAATTTAGCTCCCGAGAGGAACTGCTCTCTGACAAGGAGAAAGACAAGAGCAGAATTTCCTTGGATGACCTCACTCCCAGCGGGTCTCTTAGGAAAGACTACCACAAATCAGCAGATAGTTCTCCTTTGAAGCCACGAAAATCTACAGAAACAGCTGAGGGCTACGAGTCCCCTATCAAAGATGAGTATAGGAGAAGTTACAATGCCATGCTGTCTCAGCCTTTATTTGAAAAGCAAGAGAGAGAAATTCAAGTATCTATGAACCATATTGCTACTGGAAGTAAATACAATATTCAGGAACAAATATACCCCACACCTTCAGTCCCTGAAAAAGAGCTGCTGGACTGCAGACCTACTGATTGTATGATGTCTCGTTCGGTTGATCACCTTGAAAGACCTACGTCTTTCCCTCGACCAGGTCAGTTAATCTGCTGCAATTCTGTTGACCAAGTCAATGACAGTGTTTACAGAAAAGTTTTGCCTGCATTGGTCATCCCAGGTCATTACATGAAATTGCCAGAACACCCTTTTGTTAGCCAGCCACTGGTTGTCCCAGCTGACCAGCAGATCGATATAGAAAGACTTCAGGCTGAGCTTCCTAACCCTCATGCACGGCTTTTTCCACACCCCCCACAACAGCTGCAACCCCAACAGTTGGCATCCCAAGCAGTATCTCAGCAACATTTGCAAGACACGTGTGCAACTGAATGGAATCAACAAAATGCTTCCATGTCTGAATCTATTTCCATTCCTGCCTCGCTTAATGACGCATCCCTGGCTCAAATGAATAGCGAAGTGCAGCTTCTTACAGAAAAGGCGCTGATGGAGTTAGGTGGTGGAAAGCCACTGCCCCATCCTCGAGCGTGGTTTGTTTCTCTAGATGGGCGTTCGAATGCTCATGTTAGACATTCATACATTGATCTCCAAAGAGCTGGTCGGAATGGGAGTAACGATGCCAGTTTGGACTCTGGTGTTGACATGAATGAACCAAAATCTGCCCGAAAGGGAAGAGCAGAACATCTATCTGCGCCACAGAGTCACCCAACAGTGCAAGAGCACCAGCAGAGGGAGCGGAAGGTTTCAGACAGCACAGCTTACACACAGCTTGTGTACTTGGATGATATGGACCAAAGTGGAAGCGAGTGCGGAACAGCAGTTTGTAGCCCCGAGGACAATGCTATACGATGCCTACTAGAAGGCACTAGTAAGAGAAGCGGTGTGCAGCTGCCCAGCCTGCAGGAGGAAACAAGAACTGTGGATATCAAACCAGAGCCATTAACTAGTCCTGAACACAGAACAACAGTTCAAGAGGATGAGGATGAGGAGGATGAGGATGATGACCAAGGTGAAGATAAGAAAAGTCCTTGGCAGAAACGAGAGGAAAGACCACTAATGACTTTCAATCTAAAGTGAGCTATTGTGAAAATCCACCATTCCGTGGAGTATAAAATTGCCAAATATTCTTTCTGTGGAAGTGCTTGATTTTTTTTTTCCTTTTTTTTTTTTGTTGTGGAGAGAAAAGAGAAAAACAAACTGTGGTGAGCAATGTTTGAAAGAACTTAAATGCATTACTGTGTAAATGTTAGAAAAGAATTAAAATCATTCCTCTGATTTAACGGCTGCCTCAAGTGAGGTAGCTGAACAAAGAGTGTGATTGTTATTCCGTATACTTGATATTGGTCATCCAGGATGTTAAAAATACTGACAAATTGTTTTGGTTGGTTTATGACCTCAATCTCCTTATGAATGGGAGCTGGTAAAGCTTTTGTTTTGTTGGCCAATTTTATGTTGATAATGCTACTGAAAGTATCTTAAAAACAAGAGTTTGACACATAGTGTCCAAAATTGTGCATTATCTCAATGAAAGGCTATGCATTGCTACTTTTAGTAATATTTTGCTTATACTATGCTTTTCTTTTAATTTTACAAGTTGGTTGTAAACATTTTATGTCCTTTATTATAAACTACTCAGCAATTTATTTTAATGTAAAACTGCAGGAAACTTGAGTAGCATCCCTTAGCATTGAAGCCTTTTTATGAAACCAAACTGAACTTTGTGTCGACTAAGATTCCTCCAATTCTGGTCCCATTTACTCAAAGTGCCTTTTTTACAGTAACAATGAACAGTCCCTTCTTTTGCTAACTCATTTTAATTGACCCCATTTGGGATTTTATAAAATTCTGAACTTCTGCCTTTTCTTTTAAGCTGCATGCCAAGAGTCCCATTTTGTGCTGAGCATTTCTCATTTCAATACAGTGTATTCTGTAGCTATCATGTATATTGTGGATTCTGTTTAGCCAGGATAGACTTAGGAGACATTTTAAAGGGCCCAGAGTAGCCAAGAAGATAGTTTCATTGACTGTATATATTGCTAGTTTCCTCTGGAATCGTATGAGCTAACCATGCTCATATAAAATGGACTATAGACCGAGCAAGTGGACTGAATGTGTCTAGAAAAATTTTGGAAAAGAAAATAATAATAATAGTAATTAAATAATGTACTATCCAGAAGTGCCAGAAATTACTCTTCTGTGCTTTCTCCATACAGAGTTGCTTGGTTATCCAAAAATTATAATTGAAAATAAACTGCAAAAAATATCTTTGTGGATTTTTTCCTCTGTTGGTGACCATGACATTATTTTATATTATTTAATAAGAATACTTTTATTTCACTTTTGCTGTACTTAATTGTGTTTGTGTGACTTTCTAACACACTTCCTTATGCAGTTCTGATGAACTTCGGTCAGTACTGACATTTAGACTCCTTTTCAGAGAAGCATTCTCCCTGTCTTGATAGTATGTAACCATTTGCAGAAGTATGACTGGAGACTTTGGAAGTGAAGCTCTGGTATCACAAAAATTCTCTGCGGAGTCACCCTTCCTTCCTGTGGGACCAGTTTCCTTTCTGAGATTTCTGTGGGTACTCAGACTTAATGCGCGCTTCTAACTTCATGAACTGAGTGCAGAGAAGGGAAAGTATGTGACTCTTGTGGAATCCTTCATATACATTCAGTTTATCATGTTTAATTCAATTATTTTTATGCAGCATAAGCAGCAGTCATGCTTAATTCCCTAAAGTGATTAGAGAAAGTGTTACATAGTTCTTATTTATTTTTTAATAATAAGCCCTGACTTGGATTCATTGCATTTTTTTTCAGTAGATTTCAAGGTTTTCTTAGAAGGCCAGTGTTGTAATTTCCATCTTCCTGAATGTCTTTCCTGGGAGTCTGGGCTTGAGCCAAGAACTGATTTCTGATTTCCTGGTTCCCAGTCCAGTGCTCCTCTCCATCCACAAAGCCATATCACCTCTGTTTTGCTTTAATCCGTGTTCCAAAGTGGTATATGTTGTAAAAGAAATCTAAAAAAATATCTGCAGAATGCACTGAGTATTGAAATCACAATATTATCAGTAAGTTATGTGCCAGTCATCACATGTGTTCCAAGACCTTTCCTGTTCTGTTTAGGAATTTTGGTACTGACCACATGTGAGCTGGCTCTGGGGTCTGGATTTCTGCCTGTCAGTGAATGCAAAGTTGCTGAACACAAAAAATCTGCTTTAAACAAGCAGGATTTATCAGGTGTCAGTAAGTGCTGGTAGTACAGTGTCACATTAATCAGAATGCTGCATCAAGTAAACATTGCAGTTAAAATTTCTGCTTTCTAGAATTATTTTGCTACTTAATTCTCAACCTTCTGTTGTCTTAAATCTGTCATTTTTAATTACATAATTTTTCAGATTCCTTTGCTAAGTTTCCATCATTGCTGTCTTGTAAAGTGAGATTATTGCTATTAAATTGCAGTGGTTTGTTTCTTCAATTGTGTTGGTTTAATATGCAAAACACAGTTTGATGGTTTGATGATTTGTGGTCCTAATATAGCAAACATATTTGAACAAACACAATGTGAATATTTTACAAGTCTTCTTTAAAATAGTATTTTTAAGTTGCTGTGGTATCACCAGCAATATAGTAACTTGATTTTGCAGAATGTGTAGTTTATGAAATGTAATTCTCAGTATATCCAACACATCTGAGCTGTGTTAAATGACATTTGAAGAGAGTAACACAAATCAGATTACGAGTTGAGATTAGGGTACGGCTGTTGTACACACTTTGTCCAATCTTGCAGTCCACTGACAAGTTCTGTATTTTAATTTTAAAAAACATACTGAGAAAGGTACTTTGGTAGAAAATGAAGGAATTTTGTTCCCTATATTTTGCAGTCACACAATGAATCATAGAATCATTAGAGCTGGAAAAGAACAACCGTTAGCTCTGCACCACCGATCCTACTAAACCATGTCCTAAAGTGCCACCTTTACACTTATTTTGAACACCTCCAGGGTTGGCGACTCCACTGCTTCCCTGAGCAGCTTGTTCCAATGCTTCACTATTCTTCGAGTAAAGAAATTTTTCCTGTTATCCAATGTAACCCTCTGGTACAATTGAGGCCATTTCCTCTCATCCTATCACTTGTTCCTTGGGAGAAGAGACCAATAACCATCTCACCACAACCTCCTTTCAGGTAGTTTTAGAGAGCAATAAGGTCTTACCTGAGCCTCCTTTTCTCCAGACTAAACAACCCCAGTTCCTTCAGCCGCTTCTCATAAGACGTGTGCTCCAGACCCTTCACCAGATTCATTCCTCTTCTCTGGATACACGAGTACCAAAAAAGGTTATAAAACAGAGAACAAAGTACAACCAAAATAGGTGTTGGCATCAGCAGTTCCAAGTGATCTTATTCCATGTAGAAGATAACCTAGAAAAGCAGTTCATTTCTTACTTTTTGATGGCAAGTATTAAAGGGGGGATAATGCAAAAGATTGTAACAACAAAGCTTATGAAAATAACAAAAATATATTGGACTTAAAAGAATACTAGGAACGGTCTTCAATTAATCTATCAGCAATGGCAATTTTCAGATGAGTAGTGAGTGAAAGAGTCAAGGTGATTTTTAAATCTTAGCCTGTATTATCTAAAGTCCATTTATATCATAAGCCTTGTTGGGATTTAATACCCTCATTAAAGAGTCCATTCACTTAATGGTTTTCCCCTAGCTCCCACTTTGTTCCTGCTGAAATACTTGCTTCTCAAAGCTTATTAAACTGTCTGTAGAGCACCCTGACTTATTGCAGTGATGACCTTTTATTATTTGATTAAGTGCTTTGTCAGGGTACCAGCATGCCAAAACCTCTACAAATAGAGGGAAAAAACCTTGTTCCTACCTCAAGAGAATTTGCAATCCAACACATTACACAAACATACAAAATCATGGTATTGAGCTTAGATGAATCGTGTACAAAGAATCCCCACCACTTAGAAATTACTTGTGATGCATTTTTCTCATACGGGAAAGACTGAGTAGCTTTAGTAGAATGAATTGAGCTCTCCTGAAATACCTTGGCATTATTTTCATCTTCTGCCCTTCATTCTGTCTGTGTATGCTCTTAAGAACCAATTTTATGTCAGTAACCTAACCAATGCAGTTGAAATTGGTAAGAAATTACATGTCCCTTGTAGGTTTTAGCCTATGGAATAGTAGAGGTGTAAATAAACAAGTATTGGATTAAATATTTACTTTTTGTCTGGGAAGGTCCCTACTTAACAAAAAAAAAACCCCAAACCAACAAAAAAAGCATTATTTTCTTCTTAACCAAGAAGAATCCATCTGGAAATTAAAGCTTGTTATCATAGAATCAAAGAATCTTAGAATGATTTGGGCTAGAAGGACCTTAAAAATCATCTAGATCCAACCCCTCTACCATGGGACATCTTGCACCTGATCCTGTTGCTCAAAGCCTCATCCAAGTTGGCCTTGATTACAAGTGTTATAACACAGTACCTCTTAAATTATAAGTAGGCTGTAACAATCCAATACATCACTGGGCTTGGTCAAATGAGAACAATGTCAGTTTGTTTTTCCAAAATGTGTGAATGACAGGTAAGGGGTTGTGGTTTTTTAATCAGTGCTGCCATTTGAGTCACTAGCATTTGAAATTCCTGAAGTTGGAGTGTCTGCCACCTGATGGTTAAGTATTTCTCCATAGATACTGTGTATAGAACAGTCTATAATTTGCTTATAAACACAGTCTGTAACTTCAGTAGCACTAGTAGGCAGTTGAGGCAACATCAGCAGTTGTTTCATGGGCCTGCTGACAATTCCAGGTGCACACATCTCTGTCATCTTTTGAGACCTTGCCCAGCATCTGAACTGGTGTACTGTTCAGTTTGTAACATCCCCATTTAAATAAAATGCACCGTCACTGATGGCAGTGTAGTGCATTCAAGTGTTAGTGTACGTGTTTGCTCTTGCCTCGTGAACAGGACCTTGATTTTAGATGAAAATAAATCTAAAAGAATTTTAACTACTAATTGTTTCAAAAGTTGACAGAAATAAGCAACACAATTATTGTTCTTTTCCTGTTCCTGTGCTTACAGACAAATGTAAGCTGGCAGGTTCAGTGCTAACCTCACTCATATATATATATGATATCTATAATATGATGACATATCCTATGTCAAGATAGAAGATAGATATATAAACATACACATCGGGTATTTTCATGGTATCGTGATACTTTTGTGATATATGTCTGGTGTTTTCATTTATAGGCTGCAGACCATTTGGAATTGGAGCTTTGGGTAGATCAGTAGGCACCAGCCAAGTGGCATTTTCAGGCTAGAGGAGCATTTTTATACATTACTGTCAATAATTCCAACTGGTAAAGTGACACCAGGTACTGTCTTGTATTTGACAGTAATAACAGAAAGGGTATCTAGTTCTTTTTAGCACCAATCCTCTGTTATCCACAGGTTACTTGCTTGCAAAATGTGGCATCTGGTCTATTATCACTCAAGTGAATTAGTTCTTGTTTAATTGATGTGGTGTTCTAGGAATACACAGTGCCAATTAGTATGTTTGATCATAAAGTATCTTTTTCTACCTTGGAAACTTGCAGCCATGGGGAAGGAAAATGTGATGACAACAGGGAGGTACAAATTAAATACTTGTTTACAGTTTATTTTTGTAATTGTACAAAATTGTACATGTTCACATGACTGGAGGTACAGACTCCAGCCCCTGGAGAAGACGGAGGTTATGTGTCTTTTCTTCCTTCTGCCCTGTGTTCAGGGAATGACCCTTGTATAAAGCCAACCTACTTGCTTCCGCCTTCAGTTTTGTGCCATACTGTGAGGCAGCATTGGTGGGACGCACAATGTGACACTCAGTGACATTTCAGTAAAGCTGGTTTTAGGTGGTGGTGAGAGTGAACTTTCTCAAGCTCTCTGCCTTTTTGTGTCTATACCAGTAGTTCTACCTCGAATTTAACACTTCATAATCCAAAATGGAATAACACAATAACAATGAGGGAAGCAGAAAGCAACAGCCAAGGTCCCCTATATGAGGAGTGTTTTTCTTTTGAAAGCTGGATAAATCTTTTATTCCTTGAATCGGCAAAGTGTGCCTACTTTAAAATAAAATGTATGTGTGTGTGGTATGCTTGTGCATGCACGCATGTGGAGGTGTATAAATGCATTTAATATTAAAGCTGGCTTAAATGCTAGTTTCAGCATTTCGACATTCAAACAACGCCAAAGTAAAGGGCACTCACCTAGGCCGCCTGAAGAACCAGCATAACAGCTCAGAAAGGCTTGTATTAGTTAATTAACTTAATTGTCTTGTGTTCTGACATTGCAGAGCCGAAGCCATGCATGATGCTGAGTTTCTGCTGTGCTTGTGCCCACAACTTCTATAAGGTTTATTCACGCTTTCCCACTCGTGCAGACCTGATGTCTGTATTTTAAGTAGTTTACTCTGCATGTGTTGCAACATTTGACTGCGGCTTTTCTTTTGCTATAAAATTCTGAAGGCTAAAATCCTACTGTAAAAACTCCAAAAATTTTGCATAGAAATGGAAGAGTTATAACAGAGTCTGATCTCCCATTTTTTTCATAGGGAAGCTACAGTGTCCATGAGACACTTATTTATTTAAAGTAATTCTCCATGCAGTACGTGTACATTCTGAGCAATCTGCTTCTAACCACCCAGAAGGTATGCAGAACATTTATTAGCATTATCCATTCATCTGCTTTGTAAGTGATGGAAAGTAGCTTGATGAGCACTTCCACCAGCTCCCTCAGTACTCTTGGGTGGATCCTGTCCAGCCTCGTAGACCTGTGTGAGTCTAAATGGTGTAGGAGGGTCACTACCCATTTCCCCTTGTACATCCATCTGTTGCTGGAGAAAAGTCCCTTTTTGTTTGGGAATAAAGAACTATCAGAGACAAAAAGACAATTCTGAAGACCTTCATTTTGGAAAAATACTGAAATGGTCAAGAAATGAAAAATAATTTGTGTACCGATCGAACCCTCCATCCAGAATCAGGGAAAGCGTTTTGACTGTACCTGCAGCCTCCCCACAAAGAGGAGGAAACAGCAGAGGCATTGATACTCGGGAACCATGAAAGGCTGATAGGAGAACAGATTTAGGAGCTCAGGGGACAATTGGATGGTTTGGAGATTGGACGTGCGGAAGTAATTGCTGAGCATTGGTCAGAGCTCCTACAGCACCAGTGTCAACACTGTCTTTGTCAATAAATGTCACCACTAATTCTCATTCACATATGTATTTGAGAAGGGTCTGAAAGAGTTAGGGAAAAAATACATAAAAATGCAAAATACATATATATCTGTAATAATCATTATTTAAGAGTTGATTCTGATTATTAAATATCTTTTAACATACTTTTTTAGTGGTTACTTTTTATTTATTTGATTGTTACCTTTGGGCGTTAGAGACCCTAGGAACAGAGGAATTGCAATGCTGGAACCAGTTTGAACTTGTGTTTGATCTAAACCTTTTATCCTTTTTCAAACAACTATCAAAAACAGATGCTTCAGAAAACCAGGGAAGAAATCTCTACCAGTGGTAATAACCCACAGGATGAAAATCTTCCTACCCTTGTCACATCTGCCCTTAAGCACAAGGGTTTGTGTTTATCATACATAACTTCTAATGCTATGATATGTTTTCACTATACATGTAAAAGTGTAGCCCTTTTTTAATGGTGTCTAGCCCACAGCTCTTGCCAATGCAGGTGCCAGAATGGAGAAGCAGATCCTTCAGGGCAAAGGTAAGATGTAAAATGGAAGAGGTATGGTAGGATCTGTGTTTTAAAACAGAGTTCAACAACAAAATATTGAATGTCAGAGTGCAGCAGAGTGGACTGTTTTGAGAGTGCTTTTCCCCCAGTTTGAATGCTGCAGCCAACACAGGCCAGCAGCAAGTGGGCTGTGGGAGACAGGCAAGGTCACAGCTCACTGAGTGAGGTAGGTAAAGTGGATGAGACAAACCAGAAAGATCAGAGACATGATCTCACATGGATGCAAGTGTGCCACATATGGGATCACAAGCTCATTTCATTCCCTAACCATTTCTACATATTCTGACTGTGACAACTATGTAGGTGTGTTTCAGTGTACTTTGACTCAGTTTTTTCTGACCCTTACATTTCGTTCTGGATCGAAGAAGGCAGTATTCAAGTTCTTAGCACAAACAGCATCCAATAAAAAAAATAGTTATGAGTACTAGCACCATGTTTATGAAGCAAAATCTAACCATATTTGTTTGCTCCATAACTTTATATATATACTTGATAGGAAAATGGAGGAAACATGAAACTATTAGACAATTTTCAAATCAAAACAGTTTTGCTTCCAATTTAAATATTACAAAAAGCTCACAGTGAGTTATTTATTATCATTGCTTGCAACATCAAATCCATTTTCAGTTATAAATGCCGCAAATATTTCAGTGTGGTTTGTAAAGGTAGCAGCAGTCCTATGACTGCATGAAAACTTCAGGCACTTCTCTTCTGCAATGTTTAATACTCAGAGCACATAGACTAACCAAATGACGCCAACACCCTGAATGCTGTATTATATGTCACTAGCTCACTGGGATGTAATTAATACCTACCGCTAGGCAGGTAAACAAGTCTGGATTGCGCCTGGCAACTTGAGGGAAACTGTATCTGTGACTGGCTGACTTTGTTCAGTTGCAGAAGAGCAAAGAGAAGAAGGCCACGACCTTGACAGTGTACTAGACGGTCTGACTTGATGGTTCATCCAACGGGTGAGATCAGACAAAGCTCCATACAGCCCTGGAAGTTAAGGCTTCCCAGTCCTCAGTATTTCTTACCACCAAGCTTAGCTGGCTCTTCCCTCGGTAGCCTAAGGTTCTTCTAAGCTCATGTCGCCGCTGAAGTGTCCAAAGCACAAAGTATTTGTAAGGCTTCATTTTGAGTCCTGAATTTTGCTGTGAGAGTCAACTAGGAGAAAGCTAAGCATGGCAACACCAAAGTCCGTTTGTGGATCTGGGCCTATACTACTACTTATATCCAAGGTGGCTCAAAATCTCTCATAATTGGAGGCACAGGCGAGTTTTGAGTAGCCATGACAGGCCTGTGACCATCTGTTACAAAAAGCAGAGGAGAGACAGAGCCTAGGAAGATAAGTGGGATGGGGAAAGATCTAGAAAGCTAGGATTTGTAGTGATATAGAGGGTCCTCTATACACTGGTCTGTTCCTCGGTGGCTGGCTGTGGTGGGAGCAGCTGGGCAAAGCTACATCTGTAGTGTTTTATTGATCTTTCTCTCTTAATTTCTTCCAATTTGTTGCTATAAGCAACTGGATATTTTGGCTACATCTAGCAGCAAACCTAAACTCACTTCTAAAGCTCTAAGGAGATCTATGAAAATCACAAACCAATCAATGAATAATTCATCAAATGCTGGAATTATTTCAATTGATTTCGTTATATGCTGTTTAGTATTAAGTGACTCACCTGATTAGGAATTCTACTTCCCTTTGTTTTTTTTTTTTTTAGCTTTTGTGTAAAATAACTGCACTTTCTTCTTTTTAATGCTTATAAAATAAAAGGCTTTTGTCTTCCCACAGAATCACAGAATCACCAGATTGGAAAGAACCCACTGGATCATCAAGTCCAACCATTCCTATCAACCACTAAACCATGCCCCTCAGCACCTGATCCACCCGTCTTTTAAACATCTCCAGGGAAGGTGACTCAATCACCTCCCTGGGCAGCCTCTGCCAGTGCCAAATGACCCTTTCTGTGAAAATTTTTTTCCTGATGTCAAGCCTGAACCTCCCCATACATTTAGGAAGAGGTCTTTTTAGTAAACTAAAACCAGTAAGTTCACACCGTCATAAATACAGGTTCTTTACCTAGTAAGTTTAAAATGAAGCATTATTGATAGCTTGATGGTCTGCTTAGGCTGGCACAAGTGTGTGGGTTATGTCTGCAACATTCCCATGCAGCAGCCTGGGAGCTCCCAGACATACCCACCGGTGACAGCAGAGGTCTGGCAACTCCATATGCCCATAGACAGCCTGTTCAGGTGGGTCAGGTGCCATCCACTCTGCGTACTGTCCTGATGGTACATACTCCATTGACTCACTGTGCCTCTCAGAAATATCCGTAAGGATATTCTTCATGCATGCTATGAAGTCCAGAAGAGCAGCCATTCTGCAGCTATACTACTCCTTATCGTCCTTCTAGGGAGACCTTCTAGGAAGGAGTAGCAAGTGGTATCTTGCTGGGAGAGATTCACATTGCCTTTTTATCATTGTGGTGAACTGCAAGAAGTCAGGATCCAGGCTTCTGATACTCCATTCAACTCAATGAAATGAGGAAAATTGTGGTAAAGGACAGAAGAGTGTTAAACCACAGTTTCTTCAGCACAGTGATTCAATAATGCTGTTTAGTCATTGACACACTGTTCTTCACTTTGCCCTACACTTTATCATGAGGGGATAAAAATCATTACATGACTGGATTATCTTCTTTCCAGGCTACTGGGCAGCTGTTCACAACAATTGTTTTTTGTTATTGAACACTGTTGGGTATTGTGTCTTTGTTTTGAGACTTCCTTTCTCTCCTCTACATTACAACCGACTGAACGTTTACTTCTAAAGGTCATTTCAAACTACGATAGCAACGTAGGCACATTTCCCCTCTGAACTGCAGTGATGGCTTGTCATAGGGAAGGCGTATTTGGCCATGAGTTAATTACAGACTCCGCCAGTTTCACAATAGTTGAGAGCAAGCCACCTGTCTAGGCTCTTTTTCTCTCTCCCTTTACTCATTCATGGAAGATCAACATCACCTTAACAATTTAGCCATATTCAGGAACAACTGCTATGTGCTATGTCACAGTTTATTTTATTTGGAATGTACTGGTTGAATAGTTCCTAGCCTTATTGATTTAGTACCCTTGAATATTCCAATCACTGCTGCTCTGTTTCCAAACTGTGAAGACTGAAAACATCTGTCAGATGATGGAAGCACAGACTGTAGTCACCGAAGGTTTGAACATAGTCATAGTGTTCTGTGATAGATTATACATCTGATAAACCCACACCCTATTACCTATTTAGAATCATCTTCCCCTCAGTCCTTTCACAGCAAACCAGGAGGGGCTTCCATAAGTGCACCTGCAGCAGGAAACAAATACTCAGTAGTTATTTGACAGCACGAAGGCAGCACTTTTTATATCATAAAACTCCACTTGATTAGACCAAGAGAAGTTAGGATGTAGTTTAGGAGAATTGTAATAGATGACGTACAGCTGACAGGGTGACCCAGGGCTTTGATTTTTTACCATTACATTGTCTGCATTTGAAATTTCAAGAATCTTACATGGTTGAATTATGAATTCCGGTGGCAACTTGTATGTTGTAAAGGATCAAGTACAGCAGGACACAGAGTGGCCCAGGGCCAGTGCTTAATATGCATAGGTTCAGAGTTAAAGGGTGAGGGCTCTGGCTGTCGGCTCCTTGGCCAGCGAGATCTTCCACCTGACACGTTGCCTGCAATATCTGATAGAACCATAGAACCGTAGAATCACTAGGTTGGAAAAGACCTCTTAGATCATCGAGTCTAACCTTTCCCATCTGCATTACAACACCTTAAATCAAAAATAGGAAAAAGTAATCCAAATCACCACCTTAAATCAAAATGGGAGGACGCAGTATCTTCCTCATACTAAGTGACTTTCAAGAGGGCAGTGGAGATAAGGAGAAATTACAAACGATGGGTATTATTCTTATGTTTTAATGTGAGGTTTGGCGCCACCACCGAGCCAAGCACTTAGAAATTCTGAATGGCTTCCAGAAATCTTGAGACGACCCTGGAAATCGCAAGAGTTCAATTAATTAATACCAGTTTCTCTTTAATCGTTTGCCTGGGTTCAAATCATTACAATTCCACTCCGGTTTCTCTAGCGCCGAGCTCGCAAAACCACAAAAGGCTCCGGGGAAACGCGGAGCAGCGCCCGCAGCGGCTCCCGGCTCGGCCGAGCGACACGGGGACGCGCAGAGCAGGGAAAACGCGTCCCGGGGCCGCCGGGACCCCGCGGCCACCGCGACCCCGCGGCCACCGCCCCGAGCGGCGCTGAGAGAGGGGGGCGGGGGGGAGGGAGCAGGGGGGAGGGAATGGGGGGAGATGGGAGAAGGGAGACGAGGAGGGGGGGGGAGATGAGGGAAAGGGGGAGGTGATGGGAGAGAGGAAGATGATGGAAGAGGGGGAGATGATAGGGAGGGCGAGATGGTGGGAAAGGGGGAGATGATGGGAGGAGGGGAGATGATGGGAGAGAGGGAGATGATTGGTAGGGCGAGATGATCGGACGGGGGAAATGAGTGTAGGAGGGGGAAGAGGGAAGGAGGGGAGATGATGGGGAGGGCAAAATGATGGGAGAGAGGGAGATGAGGGGGAAGATGAGTTGGGGGGAGATGGGGAAGGCGAGATGATGGGAGGGAAGATGAGTGTGGGGGGAGACGAGTGGGGAAAATGAGAGGGAGAGGTGGGGGAGATGGTGGGAGGGGAGATGGTGGGAGGGGAGATGATGGGAGGGTGGGAGATGACTGAGGGAAAATGAGGGAGGGAGATGATGGGAGGAGAGATAAGCGGGAGCGGGGAGATGAGTGTAGGAAAATGAGGGGGGGGGAGATGGGGGAGATGAGATGATGGACGGGGAGATGAGTAGGGGGGAGATGGGGAGAGGAGTGGACGGGGGGAGATGAAGGGAAGGGAGATGGGGGGGAGATGGGTGGAGATGGGATGGTGGGAGGGGAGCCGGGGGCAGAGGAGCGGGGGAGGCGGGGCCCGGCGGCCGCCGGCAGGGGGCGCTGCCAGCCCCGCGGCGCCTTTCCGCGCCCGCCCCGCCCCGCGCCCTCCTTCCCCCGCGATGGCGGAGGACAGCGAGTCCGCCGCCAGCCAGCAGAGCCTGGAGCTGGATGACCAGGACACCTGCGGCATCGACGGCGACAATGAGGAGGAGGCCGAGCACGCCAAGGGGTAGGGGCGCCGCGCCGCGCCGGGGGCCGGGCCGAGCCGAGCCACGGTGGGGGGGCGCCCTGCGCCCTCGGGACGGGGCGGGCGCTGGGGAACGGCCCTGCGGCGAGGGGCCTGCTCGTGTCCCTCGGTCCCACTGAGCAGGACCCTGGGGCCGGCCCTCGCCGCGGGCACCACACGTATCCCTCCAGCACCCGCTGCACCCCACACCTCCCCCACACCGCCATCCCACCATCTCCCTGCACCCCACAACCCCATTCCCCCCATCCCCCTGCACCCCACGCCCTCCACACCCCATCCTCCCAACTCCCCCCAAGCCCCTCTCAGCACCTCCTGCACCCCACACACCCCCTCGCCCCCCAACCACTAGCCCTGCACCCCCCTCTTCCCCAGCATCCCCTGCACGCCACACCCCCCAGATCCCCCCTCAGGATCCCCCTGCACCCCCATACCTCCACACCACCCCCTGCACCTCACCCCACACCCCTATCCCCACACCTCCACACCACCCCACACACGCTCCCCAGCACCTCTTGTACTCTCTCCCCTACAACTCCCACTGTCCCCTCCCCACGCACCTCCAGCCTGGGGACCTGCCTAGACACCCTCTGTGTCCCTGTCTGGAGATGCTCATCCTCGACGTCACCTATTGTACAAAAGAAAATATTACCTCCGAGTCCACATGCTGTGGAGAGCAGGGCACGTGTTTTACCGACAAACTGGCTGGAGCAAACGCTGTTGTTCTGCTTGTAGCTCCTTCTCTGCTAATCTTGCGTATTAGATCTTCCCACTCTGCGGATCAGGCACTGTATCCCGTGGCTTGGGAAGCTGGTGGAGAGGCGCTGATGTGAATGTGGCGCCCTGCGCCTAACCGCTATTCAGCTGCAAGCAGCGTTGCTCTGGCCGGGCACAAGGTGCCAAGGGTCTGCCTTGCTCTGCAGTTGGAGGCTTTTGGGACAAGGAAGTGGGAGGAGTGTATTTTAAAAACTGACTTAATTTAAATTTACTTTTTTGCTTTTTAGAAGACCTAGTTGCAGAAAAAACATTTTGTTGTCACAACTAGGAGTGGCTAGAGTAACCTAAAATAGAAATAGGTTAATCTATACACCGCTACACAAATATCTTCCTCATGAATTTCTGATTCATCTTGTTAAGAGCATTTCTTTAGGTGATTAATGTTTGAGGATGCCCACTGTTCATTGTCTCTGGCCCCTGGGATTAACTTGGCAACAAGCAGCTCTGCGTCTTAAATGTTGCAGGAGAAATCTGAGAGACGTAGGTGACTGCCTGGTCTAAAATGTTGCAGGAAAGGGGAAAACTTTGATGCTTGCTGCTCTGTTAGTGAACTCATGGCAGGCGTGCTAAAATAGTTATGTTAAAAATGCTTACAATAATATAAATTGGGGCTTTTGAAAAGGGACAAATATGGGGCTTTTGTTACACTTGTTTGTGCAAAGGTGCGATGGTTGATGATTCCCCAAGGCCTAAAAGTAACACTGCTAAGAGCAGAGAATGATTTATTGCTCTTTGTAGGAGCCTACCCAACATGCTAGACCAGATTGCTGATAGTCAGGTGATGCCTGTCTAGAATTCATTTGTACCGTACTCCTACTCCAGGTCCTCTTCCGTTTGTGTGTGAGGCTGAGCTGTAGCTGCCCTCTGCAGTATAGCTGAGCTTGCGGCTGTTCCCCCAGGCTGCTGTGACAGCAAGGCCAGAAGCAGTGTGTAAGACACAGCTGGGGAACAAAGAATTGCACTTTGCTGTGTTGCGAATTGCAGCTCTGCTCTACTCCAGCTTGGGTCTCACTGAGCTCTGAGAGATAGCTGCTGTGGCTACGAGATGTACACCGCTCTCCCCCAAACTTGCTTTTTGTTGAATGTCCCAAATGTGTTTTAATTAGGATTTCAAAGTAGCTGCTTTATTCATCTTGGAGTAAGAAAGTGGATACTTCCAAGTAGTATGAATTTTAATTAAACCAATGGTAAATCATTTCAGGAGAAGAAGCCTCTAAGTATTGGTATCAGTTTTCTACCATGTTTCTGGTGCATGAAATCTAATATTGACTTTTGAATTACTTTATTTTCCTGTAATCTTTGAGAATCTTGTTTGCTACTAATTGTCCGCAGGCTGCAGTATTCGAACAAATTCCATCAAATGAAAAGAAAAACCTTACATTATAGCAAAACCAAAGATCTACTCTTGATCTGGGAGATTAACTCACGATCACAAGAGCCTAACTATTCCCCATTTTCTCCCTATTGTGGTATATTAATTTTTGAGGTAGCTTTAAAGTTTGCTCTGAGCTTGTAGAGTAGGTTCTATGTACCTAGCAATTTGTGAGCAGGCTTTACTACTTTAGATTTTGACTGTATCACTGACTTTCTAAATTCTGAATGGTCTCCATTGCTGCCAATCAGTATTTAATCTCATGCTGCCTTAACTCTCACATTTTTAGGAGGAGGAATATGTGTTGCATGTCAGTCTCTTGTAGTCTTACTTTGTAAGTTAAGTTAATTTCTTGACATTTGAAAATAGGTCCTTATAATACTGGCCACAAAAAAACATGTTTTGTATTTATATGTATGAGTTTGGGATTTTTTTTAATTTGCTGGCTTTTTTTTATGTGCTTGAACACTGAATAACTGCAGCAGAAATTACCATTTTACAGCTCTCAACTGTGCAAATGTCTTTGTCCTCTGTTTCTGCTCCTGTTTTTTAGATGCAGGATTATGTATGTCGTGTGACTCATTGCTGTTTTTCTATCCTGCGTCTGCAGCTTGTTCCTGCTAGATTCATTGTGCTGTACTTGTTCTCTTCCATAATAAAGTGTTGTTTACAAAATAGTTTTGTTAGTGTGCATGTAGAAAAATTGTATGTATTGCACCTGAATCCACCTTGCTGAGCCTAGCTTTGTGAGGTCTCTCAGCTCTTTCTAAATAGCTCCTT
Organism: Clamator glandarius; assembly: GCA_033459285.1. NCBI lineage: Eukaryota > Metazoa > Chordata > Aves > Cuculiformes > Cuculidae > Clamator > Clamator glandarius. Next base: position 4,425,627 of record JAUNZM010000046.1, read on the forward strand.
ATGCTCAATGGCAAAAAGGGTTTGGGCATGGAACATTTAGTAAACAGATGAGGAAAAGGTATGACCTTTAAACAACTCCACCTAACCCTCACAAATTATTTACTATGAATGTTTTACTAGTATACTCCTTTGAAAATTGTTAAACGTCGACTTTATAACCAGCTCTACTTTTATATTTATTTATTTTTAATAATTTTAGGGTACTAGAGGCAGTGCTCAGTTTTAGCGGGTGTGATTTACATCTTGGAGTACAGCCTTAGAGATTTGAAAGGGGAGGCAGAGGAAACATGAAAAGCTTTGAAGACTATTTATTGGATTAGGTTTTAAGGCTACTATGTTTTCATGCTCAAAAAAACCTAGCATTTCAAAGTACTGAAATGTATGCAAGTGATATCTTTGTCTGGAGAGGTTATTAGTGATGGTAGTTTGTTAGTAAGTGGAATTTGAAGGACATAAGCCCTTCTGGTCAGGACCTTCTTATTGCCTAGAAGCAGTGATGATCTAAACAGAAATGGGAAAACCTTTTGCATCTAAGCCTTAATTTTTGTTATGAACCAAGGACAGCCCTAGCATTAAATAATAAGACTTGAGTATTTTTGAGTCTTGCCCATATACATAAGATCTGATATTTTATTAAAAAGATACATATATAATGTGTTCAGAAAAATAGTTTTGCCACTTCACTTACAGAAAGTGAAAAAGATACTGTGAAGCCTCCCAGGCCGAGGGCTTTGCAGCTTAAAAATAAACATTTGAAATACATGCTCAGTTTTAAAATGGAACTTCACTTTAAAAAGAAAATGCTAACTTAAAATTGCTATTCCATATAATTTAAAAGAGATGTTGATATTACAGAAAGCTGTTTCTGCTTCAGCAGAATTTAGTGTCCAAAAGGCAATTAAAATAACACTGTGGAATATTAAGTGGGAAAGATGATCTCAAATCAAAACCCAAGAGAACCAAAACAGTTTGACTACCTGAGATGAGTAACTATAACACTCCTCTGGGTTCGTCCACCTCAGCTTTTCATGGTTTTGCTCAGAGCTCTGCGACGTAAATTTCTCTGCCTTTGCCACACTCCTCCCTGAACATAGTATGTATCCCCATTTTTCAATTTAAAACAAAAAAAAACCAAAATAAGCAACCCCAACACATGCAGGGAGAAGCAAAAGTCTTTTTTCACATTTCTGCAAAACACCAGATGTGTGTACATAAGTGGAAAGGTATGTGGGTGGGATCACGGGCTTGCGTTTGTAACTTGCAGACAAAATCACAAAAATGTAGGCCTAGAGTGGCTGTCTCAGTCATATCCACAGCCTGTTTCTGTGGCAAGATTACATCTTTTTGGGGCAGGACGAGATCTTTTGACTCTTCTTTTGCCTCAGCTGAATTTTCGTTTGCACATCACTTCTTTCTTATTTATCAGGCTGACAAAACTGTTATCGTGGATGCAGTTAAAAACATTTTAGACCGTGTTTGCGCTTAGGTATGCCTCAGCCTCCATGTGTAGGCTTACTTTCTGTTAGTAAAGCACGCCTGGTATGAGCGTGGCTCTACTAGACTTGACACAGACAAAATCTTCCCGAAGTTTAGCACTAAGTATGTTCCGTAGTATAACCAGATGTGGTCGGTGAAGTGGGCTGGACTGGGGTGGGTGTGTTGATCTGATACACAAAATAGTTCTATTTCCTTACCTGGCCATTGGGCATAGCATCAAGCCAGGTTGCACATCCTTTTTCTGTTTCTCAGGTAGGACCTTTCCTCCAAGTTGTATCACTTCAGTTCTAACAAAATAACTGAGTAGGAGGCATTTCACCTTAAAGATCAGCTCTTATGGAAGTAGGAAGCTTGTTTTTTTCCAGACTTTGAAGAGTGAGATACAGTTCATGGTGTCATCATGTAGGTGTTTCTGACCAGACAAAGGAGAACTTGGAGCTTAGTCAACACACAACAATCTTTAATTAAGAGAAAAGCTTTTAATAGTAAGCTTTGTTTTTAATCTTATTACCATTGCATATCCTTGGCGCTGTCATGTCCAGCCTAATTACAGGTTGAGCAACAAAGTTCTTCCCAGCTGTTCTCACTCCCAGTTTTAGAGCCTTTCAGTTCTTTTCAAGGTGAAGTATGAGAAGGATAAAAAATTCTGAGATGTTTGCATTTTCCTTTTGCCTCAATTTGCATGATATCTCTGGTTGTAACTTGCGTTAGTCAAACCTGTTTACTCAGTAGAGGTTTCTGTGTGCTGCCAGCTGCCAAATCTCTGGGTTGCGGGCATGCCGAAAGAGTTGAAGGACAAGTGAATCTCTCTTTCAGTCCTCTTTTTACATTCTGTGGTCTGTAACAGTAAAAAAAGACTGACTCAAGCAGGAAACTGTACACAGGTAACTGATCTGGGAATTCTAGATAACCTGTCAGACAAAGATACTTGCCTTCTGCAAAATAAATACTATGTGAAAACTCAAAACCCAAAGCTCATAAGCTGAAGACTGGCATTTGAGAAGATATAAAACAAATTAGTAATTTTAAACACCCTCTATCTCTTACAGCAATTTAGTGTCATCTCCCTTTCCCAGAAAAAAAAAATATATATATATGCATTCCTATATGAAAAGGACCATGATCTGGTCAAAGAATGAACTAAGGTTGTCCTGGTAAAAGTACAGTTTAACTGGGGATAACATTAGTAAAGCTTGGCAAAGCTGCTTTTTCTTCATAGCTGCCAAACTTTTTTTGAGTTCAGTTGTTCACTGTTTCATCAAACTAAATAAAACATTGACCCTCAGGTAATCTCAGTGATCAGAATTCCCCTGTGGTGTAATTGGGGCTGGCTCTCACTGAAGGCTGGTGTACTGGTGTGACTCAGGTCTGAGTGCCTGCTGAAGGGCGTTTGTTCAAGAACGGCGTTTGCTGAAACTCCTAGTAGTCTTGGGTTTGCCCTAAAAGCCCTTGAGGGTCAGCTCAAGGACACAATGGCATCACATTTTTTTCTTTACTTGAGATGTTGGAGGAAAAGGCAGAAGTTTGCGGGCAGTTCAGCAGTTCAGGAAAGTAGAAGGGTGGTGAAGTCCTAATTCTTGGACACATTCATTATTTGCTCTCTCATGTTTATAACCTCTTGCCAGGCCTCTGGATCTGTTCTGTGTTTAGATTCCGTACAAAATGTCAGCTCAGTGTACAAGCCTTCAAACAGATTTAAATTTGATTATTTTAAAGTGAGTGTGTCGAAATTGTTAACGGAATTGTTTAGGTGATGAGGCAGTATCTTCATTCTGCAACAGAAAACTTCCTCCCTGCCTCACTTGTATAACTCCATTGTTTGTTTCTACAGACTTCTAGTAAATACTACAAATTCTCTTCTCTTTCCTGTGTGAGAGTTGGTAGGTCTGCTACACTGATGTCCTCTGAGCAATTCCTTGGTCCAATCCTCCAGGGCCGTGCATTTGTAACTCCCCCCTCTTTCTGGAAGCGTTATTTCACACAATGTAACTGTGAAGGTTAAGGACTTTTCAGGGTTGATCTTTTACTACAGGCTGTTGTAGAGAACTGTCATCACCTCACAAAAATGAGGTTGTGTTTGGTTGTGTGTTTGATTAATTGCAGACTTTTGGCCTCCCATTTGAATGTTTGTGTCTTCTTGCCAACTTCAGCCTGACAAAGTGTAGATGCTAAGGCTGGGCATTGTAATCTTGAAAGTGAGCGTGTTACAGTGAATGATGTGGCCCTCACTAGTGTGTTGATCTTAATAATTTTAGTTATCTTCTTCTGAGTTCTCTTTCTTTTGGTTTGCCCGTGTCAAATCTGGCTCTGTCAGAGTTAAAAATAAGCCAATGTTTATTACATTGCTGTTTTACTTTCCCAGTGTGAAACACCCAAGCTTCCCAAACCCCAACATCTGTCTTGAGATCCATTATGTGTGAATGGTTTTACTGGGAGATTAACCTCTTAAAGAGGGTTCAGTGTTAACTGACTCATTGCTTCCTTATTTGCCTTCCGTCTGAGAGCTGCCAATACTTCTCACACTTTGCAAATTCTAATCTAATCTCGATTCTTGATTGTTTGTCACATTAGAATCTCCTTAAAGAAGAAAGGAGTTATCCATGGTCGAAGTATGTCAGAACTTGCAAGTGCAATGTATACTTTGTTGTTTGTGCTTTTTAATTGAAGTTGACCCCATTGTACTTATTGTTTTATAGCACAAATCTTTAATTAGTTTTGCATTATTTCTCACTGAGACTCTCGTCACTACTTAAGTTACAAACAAAATTCCCTGAAAACAGAATGTTTTTCTATGGATTCTTCTCAAATTCAGTTGCGCCTGATGGTTGAGGCATGAAGGGGGAAAAACTATTGGGCCACTAATAGTTACTGAATTTCCAAGGAGATTATTTTCCTCAGTTCTTGAACTTCCCTGAGTTCCTCTGAATTCTGTTGAATTTGGTCATTTCATCTTTGTGCCAGGTAGTACCTTAGAGAAGAGCCCTGGCTGTTAAATAGTGTCACAATTTGACACTACTGTGTCAAAACACGTAGTTGTGCTGGGGTCTGAGTATAAAACAAATTAGAAAGCACTTGCAGGAAGTGCACTGAAGCATCTTCAATGCTCTTGGTTTCCTCCTTCTGTCCTTTTCCCTGCCTTTACTTCACATTCAAATTACTGTTAGGTTTTTCATATTAAAATGCTAGGTTTTCCATATTTAATTTTTTTTAAATTTTAAGCTCAGTAGTATTGATTTTTCTCATTGCACATTCTCTGAATCTCTGGCAGAAGTCCTGGAGGGGATCTGGGAGCGAAGAAGAAGAAAAAGAAGCAGAAGAGAAAAAAGGAGAAACCAAATTCTGGAGGCACCAAATCAGATTCTGCATCTGACTCCCAGGAGATTAAAATTCAGCAGCCTTCAAAAGTGAGACCCTCGTTCTGTTTTAATTTGTGCTTTCTTTCTAATTTAATTTTACTTTGTGTGTTGCAAATTGGTGGTTCTGCCTTAACGCATCAGAATTAAGTAAATGATTACTGTCCTGAATAAAGACAGAAACAAAGTAAGACTTGATGTTTGCAGACTGTATGAAGCTAGCTGGAGAGTCATCATCACCACCACAGTGATGTCCTGTGAGAAAAGCAGGGGAGGAAGTGTTTTGTCTTTCCTTTTCCAGTAGTTAGAACTCAGGCTAGTGGCAGCTTTGTTGCAGGGAATGTTAATCTGCCGCGGTAATGCTTTTAAATAGGTTTTGTGTTTGATGAATTCCTGTTAGTTCAGCCACCATCTAACTTGGCTTCGTGCAGTTTCAGTAATTTATACAGCACAATACTATCTCACCATGAGCATCAGCAGTAGGGGGAAAGGTGTACCTGCAGCACTAACCAGAGTCTCACTTGGGCAAACAAGCAGCATGCCATCTTGCATAAAAAGCAGTAATCTCTAATGTGGAGATACAGACTGAAGAAAATCATTGCCATCTGAAAGGCCCCTGCTGTAAATAAGAATGCAAAATTACCTGAGAGGATGTACAATTTTTATGGACTTTGTGATAAAATAGCATTGTCTAAATGCTTTTGACTACCATATTCTAAATGAATGGTGAATAATATGGTGTGGTGGCTTTATAGCATACATCTTTTTATCTCAAGAGGAATCTGAGCCTGATAACAGCTGAAGTTTATAATGTAATAAAAAAGTTTACGGAACATTGAGCATATTGAAGTATTTATATTTGTTTCATCAGATTAATGTGGATAGTTACCCTGTTGCATAAGTAATACTATTCGTCCTATAAGATTTGCCAAGTACGTTGGGGATATTTTGCAGAAAAGCTGTGTTCTAGCTCGTTAACGTACTGATTAGATTTTGGGTTGTCCCTCTAGATCTTCTCTGTGCTACCTTCCTTGCTTTGAATGGATACATTTCACATGGAGGACACTTTACAATATGCAGAGAGATCTTACATACTTTCTGATCTTGCCACATGTTTTAATATTGTTTCTATAAAGCATGGGGCATGAATTACTAATATAGAATGACTATTTGCAGGTGATAGCCAAGTAACCTCAAACGCTTCTACAGGTGGAGTGAGAGCAACTTGAATGTTAACATAAAGACATAGTTCTTTGCTGCAGTATCCTGGGGGTTGTTTGGTTCCCTACTGGCCCAACTTATTGCTCCATATGTTGTCTCCAATTGCATTAGAAGGAAGCAGCTTCACTACTTTTTGTCTTCATGTGAAAGATTTTAGTCCTCAGCACCTTGCAGTTTTGCACACCATTTCTCTGGCCTAATGCATTTTGCTGGTGTGTAAGCCTGACCTTGCTCTGAGTTTTGTACTTAGAGTGGAAGTCTTTGTGGCTATTTTAATGTCTCAAGAAGCTTAGCCAGTTTCTTAGCAAGGTTACAAACTTCCATCTTGCATTGGCATAATTGAAAAGCTTTCATTTAAGTCTTTCTCTCCAGTTCTAGGCAGCTAAACCATTTTACTATTTTTATATGGCTTCTACTTTTCTGTAGCTGAAAATGCATCATTGTTCACTGAGGTATTCTTTTTGCCTTCTTTGCTGTGCTCCAGGTGTACACACCAGTAAGTAGATAAGTTTCTCTGCCTTACACAACTTCCTTGTTTTAAGCTTTTCCAAAGCATCTTCTACTGCTCATCTGAGGTAGTTTGAAGAAGTATATTTACTTTCTCTGCTGCTGGAGTGATATTTGGATTTTGTATTCCTTGTGCTATGTGAAATGTATTATAGAACAAAGGCTGTTAGTAATTGCTTGTTCTTGATTGAAAAGAAGTTCACACAGTATTTCTGAGGAAATTGGCATTGTATACCTCTAAGAGAATATAGACAAACTCATTAGGTAATACTCGGAGGGTCCTCTGAACTCATTGAAAATGATTTTGAAAAAAAAAAAGATTTGGAGGTCAGGTGATTTTTTTAAACAGATATCTGGAGATGAGAAAGACAGAACAGTGAGTCTCCCTGGCTTTTCCCTTTTGTATCTATAATATTGGACTTCTTGAACACTGGCACAAGTGTAACCACAGCGATAAGTACTTTTTCACATTGTATGCTTATGATTACCTTTAGGACACTCTACTGCCTATCTCAGAAGACTTTGTTTAAATTGAATTTGCTAATATGCAACGTGTGTCCATTGTTTCTTGTCCTATTATTGTGCTTCTCTGAAATGACTTGCCTCAGTTTTCTTTATATCCTTCCATTAGGCAGCAGTAAGATTTCTCCTGCTCCCTTAACCTTCTGTTTTTAAGCCCGAACAAGCCAAGGTCTCTCATCTTTTTGTCTGTTACACACTTCAGCCCCCCTGGTTATCCTGGTGGCCCTCCATTGAACTCCCTCCACTGTATCAGTTTCCTTTGTAATGGGGAAACCAAAACTGGGAGACACGATCTCAGGGATGCCAGATAAAGGGCAAGACCTGCTGGCTGGTTTTGCCGGTACAACCCAGTATACAGCTCTCCTTCTTTGCTGGCCAGCAAACTGCTGGCTCATGTTCAGCACTCTACCCACTGAGTTCTGTTTTGCAAAGTTGCTTCCTAGCCAGTCCATGCTGGCCTCTTCCGTTGTATGGGCTTCTACTTTTTCCAGTCTGTCCAAGTAGCTTTGAATAGTAGCTATTCCATCCAGCATATCAATCGCTCTATCCAACTAGGTATCATCTATGAACTTGCTGGAAAAACACTCCTTGTAATGAATAGATTTTTAAACAGTACTGACCCTTGAGTTCTCAAAATCCTTCCCCATACCTTCTTGAAGATGGGTGTGACATTTCCTTTTTACCAGTCATAAGATACCTCCCCTAATTGCTTTTAAACTTCATAGGTGCTAGTTGCAGTCACATCAGCCAGCACTCTCCAGTGCGTCTGGTCTGTTCTTTTGGACCTGTACATGATTATGTTGTTAAGTGGTCCCTAACTTTATCTTCTTCTGTGGGTATTGGGAGTCCCACCAGCTCTGCTACAAGGCTTGGGGGCATAAAAGGTCTGTGGTTAGATCTTTTCTGAATAAAGAATAAAAGCATTGCGAACCTCAGCCCTGTTGCACAATTGTGCTGTTTTGTGATCTGAGGAGATATTTCCTCTAACTGAAATTAAATAAACTCACTCATCTCTCTAATTCACAGAAAGTTTTCTTTAGTTTTTCTTGCTTCTAATTAAAGGAAAACAAAAAGGGTTGGAAGTAAACTTCTTAGCTAGGCCAATCTCTAAACATGTTGAAAGGAAAGGAGATTGCTCCTGATTTTTAGTATCAGAACATGAGCTTTTAATTTTACTTATGCTCGTAAGATCTTTTTAGAGCCTAATATCTTTCTTAGATATTGTATTTTCCTCTTTATAACACAGAAAAAAACTCTAGAGACTTAAAATGAACATGCAAAATAAATTACACTTTGTCAGTATTTATGTGTGATTTAATAATCTCCTGATAAGATTTCAGAATTTATCTAGGGACATTAGAAGTATTGATATCGGGCTAATGTGTAATAGACAAATTGGTTTTTAGTTGAGAAGAGTAACTTATATCACTGTAATCTGGATCTAGAAATAGAGTTGGGTTTTTAATGCTGTAATAGTGTTACTCTAGTGTGTGAATATGTAACTTCACAACTACTCAGATGATAGGTGTTTAAAGCATGCCTACAGGTAATATTTTGCAATACTTAATGAAAGAAATTGCATAATGTTTAGACATGTTTAGTACAGGTTTTTATTATAAATAGAAAGTGATGGCTGGCTTGAGCTACAGGCAGGGAGTTTTACTCCTATTGTGACTGAGGCTACTAGGGGCAGGTGCCCATCTAAATGAACCTTTGCATCATTGTCACAGATAATTTATGGTGGGTTTTCAACACGTGAATCCTAGAGACAAAGTGAATCCTAGAGACAAAGTGAAATATGGAAATAGTGACTCATTGATATTCAGGAAAAAAAAAATCTGGCTTCAAATCCTCATGCAGAATTCCTTAATATTTTCCAATTCATTTGAGACTATTCCTTCAAATGTGTTTATTGCACTGCAGTCTGGGAAAACCTAAGCACAAGCATGCTATTAAGATGCCTCAGAACAGGACTAACTACTTGGGAGACAGCAAAACAAACAAACAAATAGATTAAAAAAAGAGAGAGAGAAAAAACCTTTAGGTTTAGAAGTATTACCATTATTCCTCTGTACTGTCCTATGCAGGTAAAATTCTCATTCCAGTTATACTTGCTCAGAGCAATTGAAAGTGAGATTTTTAAGAGTTCTAATTAGAAATTCTTAGCCTTACGTATTATAGAGATTTTTTCAGCTTCTGAGTGCAAAGTTGGTTTATTTTATGTCTGTCTGTTTCTATCAGTTAAAATTATCTTTAGTTGTGACTGTTGGCACAATTGGCATTAATAGCAAGATGGTTAACTCCTACACATGATACGATGCAGTAAGGTACCTACTATAATTGCAAGCTAGTATAACTAAGGTATAAAGTGGGTATTTGTAGCAATACAGCCTACCTGATGTGTGCAGACTGTTAGATGTATAAGCTCCCCTGCTTTTTGCTGGTTTATTGCATTTTGCTGGGGGGGGGGGCAGGGAACATAAGAACCTTTTTATTGTGATACTGGTGCCCTGCCTTAATACTGCAGTATTTGTATTAAAAGCACTGAAGTTTCATGGTTAAATGCAAGCGCTACTCAAAACTGTTAAGTATTTTGTGAAGCTGCTTGTCTGTTGCCTTCCTAATTGTCCACCCCCCTGCCTCTGAAGAGTATATCTAAACTGTGATGAGAAGAGGGCAAGAAAGAATGTGTAACAGTAAAATAAATGAACATTTGTACAATTTGTTCAAACACGCTCCATAATCTGCTTCTTCCATTTCTCTGTATGCAGAATCCAGCCATTCCAATGCAGAAACTTCAAGACATCCAGAGAGCGATGGAACTGCTTTCTGCATGCCAAGGTCCAGCAAAGAATATTGATGAGGCTACCAAACGTAAATACCAGTTTTGGGATACGCAGCCTGTACCTAAACTTAGTAAGTTTAACTGGACCTGGGCATAAGATCTGCCTTAACACTGAAAGAATGTGTGCCAGCTGTGTTGCATGTTCTCGGAGATGGGCATGAAGCTGGACTGTGGCAGTAGGAATCCTTAATATTTTGGATAGCATATATGGAATTCTTGATGTTCTCTAGGAAAGTGTTTGCTCTGCCAGTTGATAAGCAACAAAATACGGTGTTAATAAATCTCATTTTGTTGTTCTCTGTCAAAATGGTTATTGCTATTGAAATAGCATTCCTTTGTGTATTTTGGGTCTGAACTCCTGAACAACTGAACATAGAAATCTTTTCCACTTTAGAAAAAATAAGAACGCTAAGTGTCCAAAAGAGTAAACGTTGATTTTTAATTTTTTATTTATTTGTTTATTTTCCCTTAATTTATTTTTTTATAATCATTAGATTTGCTATCTCAGAGCTAATGACTCCTCTGCTGTAGGTTACAGTACTTTTACTGCTTCCTCCACAGTGTACGCTGCCTTGAAGGCATGCTTCCTCAGAATCCATTCTTTGTTCTTGGTGAGATGGTGAGGTGACCTCTCCTTGCCTTTGATTCTGTAAGGAATTTGGCAGATTACTTTTTATACTGATCCCTGATAACACGGTTGGTAAATTTTAGACCTTGTTGGAGAACAGAGTTGCTGACTCTGTTGTTTTTATGAAGTTGCTTTCTCCACCCTCCTTTTCCCCCTTCATTATTTTCAAGTTAAGCAGCAGTAGCTCTTCAAGTGTCGACAAAACTTGGGGAACCCACAAGTAAAGCAGCCTTAGCGCAATAGCTGTTACTGTTGTGTTCTACAGGTTTCTCTCCATGGCCTTGGAGACTGTAGAATAAGCAGAAATAAGGTAGAGTCTAAAGCACAGAAGCACTCTGCTCTGCCTCTTCGTAATGCAGCATTTCATATTAATCCATTTCTGCAGCTTAATCCACAGTGATCTCCTTCTCCCTGACTTTCTTGCAGAGTCCAGAGCAGAGTCCCTGTATGCAGTATTTTCTTCTGGATTGAACTTACTTGCCCTGGCTTTTCTCCATAAAAACTCCATCCAAATACCTCTGTAAACTAATGGTTAATTGTCACAATAACCCTGCCCAAGGGGAGGAAGAGCCCAGGCAAAGTAAATTTGTATAAATCAAAATATACTCTGGCCATAATGAAGCCTTTTCAGAGCTAGTTCAGGTGTTTGCACAGCAGTTCTAGGAGTTCAGTTCAGGTTAGTCAATACATCTTCCAGCACTTCTATAGAGATTAGAGTCTGTCACTTGCCAGCCTAAAAGGACCAACACATTGGCTCTAGAAATGATTTGTTAGTGCTGTTCAGTAGAAATATGCTTTGTTGGATTTGGCTGGTAGAGGTTTTGTTCAACAGCATTTATGAATTTCTTCTTGATCCTGTTGATTCTTTTGTAAAAGTCTTTTCCTTTATCTGCTGAATAAACATATTGGGAAATCTTCACTATTTATATACTGGATATGTTCAGGTAGAAAAAAATAACCTGTTGATTCAAGAAACAGCTGTAGGGATCTTTGCATTAAATTATCTTCAGAATCCTTCTGCCTTCTAGTTTGTGTTGTTGGCAATAGATCCTTTAGTTAGGACATGTCTGCCATGTAGTGGCAATAACATTTAGGCTGTTGATACTTCGCAGAGTTTGCATAAAGGTGGTAGTAATCATGACTTCCCAAACTAGACGGCAGGCCATAACTCTTTGTCAGGACTGCATGTCATTTGGGAAAAGTTCCTGCCCCAATGGAACACTTGGCAGGTGCAGCTCCATAGAAGATGAACAACTTCTGTTTATAGCTGTATACCAAGACACTGGAGTTGTAAAGTAAGGAGGAGAAGAAAGCACACTTTCTTGTAGGAATTTTAGGAACAATTTCACATTTCACCAGCATCCCTTAAGTTCCCTGGCTTTGCCCTGCCACTGTTCCTGAGTAATCCTGTTGAGTTCAGGTCTGTTCAAGTCAGTGGTAAACAGGACCCAAGCCATAGGATGTTAGCTGTGAGTACAACATGTTTCTCATGGCGAGACCAGGGATCTCATGGCTGGCTAGGTGTTGTGCATGTGCTAGTAAATTGCTGTCCTATATTACAAAATACTGGTTATCAGTTGAAGTAGAGTGGTTTTGTGCATATCTGTAGATACTCTGATGAGGAGTCATTAGTCTGAATGCAATCTGTGGGAACGAAAAGTATAGTATATGCTAACAGTACTAATTTTTTTTCAGTATTTTTTAGAAGCTTCATGTTTCTATCACATAATTATGAGAAAATACACAGTGTGAATTAAATGTGGTTTAGAGAACCATCACAAAAGCTAGGAATGTAACTGCTCTTTTTTTTTTTTTTTCCTCCTTCTCCTCCTCCCTCAAAAGATGAAGTTGTAACTTCACATGGTGCAATCGAACCAGATAAGGACAATGTCCGCCTAGAGCCATATTCTTTGCCACAGGGTTTTATGTGGGACACATTGGATCTTAGCAACGCTGAAGTTGTAAGTAGAACAATTTTTATATGCACCTGAAATCATTGCAGTTTATTCTGATTGATGTGTGTGGATAAATCTTTGGATTTTTTGTGTGTGTTTTCAGCTGAAAGAGTTATACACACTATTAAATGAGAATTACGTAGAAGATGATGATAATATGTTTAGGTTTGATTATTCACCTGAATTTCTTCTGTGGTGAGTAGCAAGTTCCACATTCTGCTCTGGCTGGAGTGCCAAGAAGGGAGTTTTTATTACATCTTATTAGGCAGTAATTTGTAATTATTTCTGTCATCAATTCTAGGGCACTACGTCCTCCAGGCTGGTTACCCCATTGGCACTGTGGGGTTAGAGTGTCTTCAAACAAAAAACTGGTAGGATTCATAAGTGCCATCCCTGCAAATATTCGTATTTATGACAGGTAAAATGCACTATTAATTTTGTATTTGTAACAGAATAACACCGTGAAACAAATTCTAGTCTTGTATCCATTGCCACAGAGAACTTAAAAAGAGAGAAGGAGGCTCAAAGCCACAAAGAGTCAGAATAATCCTGTCTATATAGCAGGCATTTTTTGTTTTTTTTACTCTTCCTCTCCCCCTGCAAAATAAAACCCCAAATCAATAAAAAGCTTGTGAGCTCCTTGCAATGAAGACCAGAAATACATATTTAAGGAATTTCCTTATTGATAGATGATACAGATAATGACAATAGAATTTTCTGACCCTACTGGAAAGTATTTAAAGAATAGTCAGTCAGCTGGACTTCCTTGGCTGGATCTTCATACACTGACAATCATAAAGTATTATGATACTACGTAACTTGTGCTTGGGTGCCATTCTGCATCTTAAAGTAAGGCAATTGATTGACTCTGAATAGAGCTCTGAAAAACACCTTAGACATGGCTTGCATGTTGCACAATCTACCATTGCAGGTGCAATATCATAGATCAGTATTTGCTGCAAATGTACTTTGTCATAGGCAAAGTGACATTTGTTTTTGTGTCAAATGCGCAAGTGTTTCTAACTTTTCCACTATTTAATGTCCTTTTAGTGTGAAGAAAATGGTAGAAATCAATTTTCTGTGTGTCCATAAGAAGCTGAGATCTAAACGGGTAGCACCTGTACTAATTCGGGAAATAACAAGAAGAGTAAACCTGGAAGGAATATTTCAGGCTGTTTACACTGCTGGAGTGGTACTCCCCAAACCCGTGGCAACTTGCAGGTAACCTAGGTGATGTTCACAATAATATCGGTTCCTATAGCTATCATTTCAAAAGAAATATTTTATGTAATTGGCTGGAAACAATAAAAGCGTAACTTTCAAAGAAATTAAGTGTTGTGGCCTTGACTAACATCAAGGTTTGAGTGTTTGTCAGGGTAGTTTTTTGTGTCCCTTTTCCTCCCTTTCCCCTCGTCTTGAATAAAACAGCTTCTCAGAGTAAAGTCTAATGTCAGGTTTGTTTATTGTACTATAAATAGAATAATAGATGCTTCTGTTGACCTTCTGGTGGAAGCCATGGTAGCAATGAAAACATTGTATACCTGTGTTTTTCAAGTGGCGTGTTTCCCTGCTGGAATGCTTCCCTGTTGACCTGGTTGCTTGCCAAAGATGGCAGAACATTTCTGGGAATTTACGATTAGCTTGTTGAAATACTTTTATCTTTCCTGGAGAAAAGAGGACTTGATCAGCATTTGATAAAGACAGGGAAACTGTCATGTGAGAAGAGCTGTATATAATCAAGTATAATTTCGTTTGCTTGGAATGGATTTTATTTCTGCTGGGAATGTTTGGTTCCACCAGCATTAGTTCAGCTGTCTGTCCTTATGGAGGACGGGGTGATTAGAAATGGTGTTTGTACCTATCAACACCAGAAATCCTGTAAGTTTCTCTAAGGAAGTAAGGGGGAAGGAGGGCTGTGCAGAAAGCCATGCTGTATTAGAATAACTAAGGATATTCTATTGCACAGTGATCTCCCAGGAAGAGGAGATGTCCTTCAACAAACTATTTAGACGTGAGCAGAGGGTCCTATCTGTACAAGAAAATAAATCTTACCATTTAAGTATGGTGAGATTATCAAGGCTATGAGAAATACTGTGATTACTTATTATGTATTAAAAGGCATTTGGTTAGATTCGATTTACAATGATAGGAGTCCTGTTTAAAAGCTATCATCTGGCTATAGCTTTTCCTTATCTTTTATTTCTCAAGACTCTTACAGACATAGTATAGGCTTGCTTAGAAATAAATTTGGAGAGGAGAAGGGGCAGTGCAAGAGAGTAGGGAAATGGATGCAAGTAAAGCTGGTGCTGAAAATGCTATTTAACCTCGTTGTTCATTTTATTTCCAGGTATTGGCATCGATCGCTGAATCCCAGAAAATTGGTGGAGGTGAAATTTTCACATTTGAGTAGAAACATGACTCTACAAAGAACAATGAAGCTCTACAGACTTCCTGATGTAAGCAATATGACTTCTAAGAATCCCCGCAGTTATTGTGAGGCTCAAAATAACCTTCCATCTGTCTCTGACTGCACAGGCTTTTGTGTGGGAAGGCAGTGCATGCAGGATATGAAAAAAAGCCTCTGGTTGATGAAAAAGACCTTAAGGGTTTTACTAAACAGAAGAGTGCTGGAAATGTAAATCTGTATATGAAGAAAATATAATTTTTGATCCAAAAGCCTTACACAAACAAAGAAAAAAACCAGAAACCTTGACTTCATAAACACGTGGGATTGAGCTGAAGAGGCTTAAGACTATGCTTGGTATGATTAATCTGATAAAAGAATACTGAAAAAGAAAATTATCAGTTTGTGTCTTAAAATTCTCAGAGAAGTCCATCAGAAAGCTGGCTGAATGTGGTGGGATTGTTGATTCCAAGCTAATTCACAGCTTTTTCGGTTCTGTCAGAGCATGTTATTCTTCTACAATGAGCAGGCTCAGTAAAAGTCACCTCTCTATGTTGTGTACTGTTTATTTGCATGGTCTGGCAATTAAAAAAGAAGAGTGTTCTGGCATAGCTGGGTTAGTTAGAAACAATTTTTCTCATGCTTGCAGCTAATAATTAGGCTGGCAAAAAGCCTTAGGATACATTTCCATGACAGGGCACGTCACTGTAAGTAGTCCGAGATGTACTATTAAAAAGTCTCCTTGCTGTAATTAATAGCCTGTAGAAGCTGGTCTAAAACTTATCACTGAGAGTAATTTCTTTGCATGCAAAAGCTACCCTTCTGTTTGGAGGGGTTGCAGAGTATCGTTTACCTATACTAGATCAGTAAAACTTTTTTTATTTAAGCAAATGCTCCCTTTTGGTTAAAAAAGGGTTTTTTTTTCTCCTCACTCGTAGTACTTTGTAGTGATTTACCTGACTTTGGAGAATTGAGTCTGTTTGCTATATTTAGCTTGATGCTGCAGGCTCTGTTCCTACTTATGTATTTGAGTAATACACTAAGCACTCCTCAGTATAAAGCACATGCCATGGCTTGGTCTGAGCTCCCGCTGTTGTCGGTGAGACTTGTTTCTTGTGCTGCCTGTATGCTACCCGTGCTTGCATATGCAGATTTTTCCCTTGTGTGCTGGCCAGGAGTTTTCAGAGCTTAAGAATTAATAAACAAATTAATTAGGTTTTAATCTTTGAGAGCTAAATATATCTTTCAGCAAATCTTGAAGGCATTTTTTATTGCATATAAAGGTGCAGTAGACAATTTCAGATATAGGTTTTTGGTGACAGCTCATGTTTTCTCATGAAAACAATATAGGAAAAGAATACCTTAAAGAATAAGGATCTTGCAGTGTAAGAGGTGTAACCACAGAGAATCTAGAAACAGAAATTCCCAAAGTACATGAATAAATACCTCCCCAGAATAACTCCTTTAAAGCAGAGGATAATCAACTACACTAATTTCAGACTTCCAGTAATCAAGTCTCTACCTGGCTGCTCTTGCAATTGACTTTGCAGTGATTAGTGTGATACAAGCCCAAGTGTGTAGCTCAGACAAACGAAACAGGAGAAATGAGCCCTGAGAAGAACAAGCCCTAGCCTTCCTAAAAGGAATTATTCTGAAAAGTTAACAAAAGCTAGGGAGAAAACTAATAATCTTTTGCTTGTTTAGATATTAATTGCATATTTTTTCATTTTCTGGTCTTTAAAGTCCAATAAGTAACTTTATTTGTTAAAATAATGTAGCTTTGTAATTTCAGGAGATGTAAGTTATGAGATGCTTTTTTCTTAATAGAAAAGCAGTTGTGCCCCTGTAGAAAGTAAGAGTTAGCAAGACAGTTTGCAAAGTTTATTTTGTGAAATAATTTCTAATTAAACTTTGTCAGTAGACTTTGGTGTATAGCTTGACTGTAATTTTCACAAGTTTGAATTGCAGTTGACTTGTCTAGAGATTAACTTCTGATATGCAAATTGTTTTATGTTTTGTTTCCCTATCTGGACTCTAAGTGGTTTATAAGAAGATAAGAAAGAAAAGACTGACCTAAAAAAGAACCCAAAAAAACCAAAAGAAAACAAACCACAAAAAAACACCCCAAACCCAACAAAAAAACCCATGTGAAGTCTAGGCTGTTTGCAATACTCTCTCCTTCTCTAGAGAGATGAATTTGTTTCACTAACAAAATATAAAGTTTGAAGTGCCCCTGATGCTCAGTGATTAGACTAGAGGGAATTCTGATTGAAAGCCATTTGTAAAATAGCATAATGAAGTAGGTGGTTGGGGTAAAGTAGGCTAATGAAGAATTCGTTATAGCAAATAGAGTGACTTTGCAACCTAATTTCAGCCTTTGCTGTGTATGCAGTTTTCCTTTCAACATCTTAATATTTATTTTTCTTTTGTTACAATAAGGCCACAAAAACTTCAGGTTTGAGACCAATGGAACAAAAAGATACTAAAGCAGTACAAGAATTAATCAACACTTACTTGAAACAATTTAATCTTGCTCCTGTGATGGATGAAGAAGAGGTAGCCCACTGGTTTCTGCCTCGGGATCATATTATCGACACTTTTGTAGTAGAGGTAAAACATGCCCTAACTACTTCTTGAATGTATATGTGAATGCCACTTCACAAAAGTTCATATCAGCATCCAGTTTCAGAAATGCATAGTATTTGAAAGATGTGTTCTGTCAGTAGAGTTTAATATTGTGATTCCAAGCTTTGTTCTTTGTATTTCATTCTGTTGCTGAGAAAGTGGTTGTGATGAACTGCAGTGCTCTTAGAACAGGATACTTTAAAGAAAAAATTTGAAATCCGAAATATCACTATCTTGGAAATATTACAGCAAAGAACTTTACACAAGCACAGTGGGTTGGGGTTTTTTCCCCATTTTTAGAAATATGGAAAAAATGTTCTTCAATGTGAACAGTGCTGCCCAGGGAAGTGGTGGAGTAGTCATCCCTGGAGGTGTTAAAATGTGTAGAGGTGGCACTTTGGGACATGACTTATTAGGCATGATGGTGTTGGTCTGAGTGTTGAACTTAAAAGTCTCTTCCAACCTTAATGATTCTGTGATTCTTTGATTTGTCAGATTTAATAAAAAATTATTTTAATAATAAGTTTGTTTGGAAAAAAAATTATACTACTTTTGGAAGTGTGCTTTGTTCATAGAAGGGTGAGCTTGGGAAACAAACTGGAATGCTTTGGCAATAGGTTGTCAAAATGTTAGCATAATAGACTATGAAGATCTAGAGGTTGGTTTCCTATTCTGAAGTGACTGTTTCAGGCTTCGGTCTTGCTTTGATGCATATATGTATCCTTGGCGAGAATTCTGATTCTTCAAACCTTAGTCAAAATTACCTGTTATAGCATAATAGTTATGATGCGCAAAACTGTGCTGTATTTATTACTTTCTGTAGAACTGCCATGTTAGCGTAACCAATCACAGAATGGTTACTTCTTAATTTACTACTTTTTTTTTTTTGTAGGGCTCAAATGGTATTTTAACAGACTTCTTGAGTTTCTACACATTACCTTCAACAGTGATGCACCATCCCGTTCATAAAAGCCTCAAAGCTGCCTATTCCTTTTACAATATTCATACAGAGACCCCCCTCTTGGACTTAATGAATGATGCACTCATTATAGCTAAATTGGTAAGTTGTAGATCGGGTTTTTTCCGCTTCTGTTATGAAAGCGTTCTGAGGTGTGGTGCAAGGTAAGAACTGGCAGCAATTTATCCATGCCATTACATTCTGTTTTCTTTTACTGTCTACAGCACAGAATGCAGTTGATGAGACGTATACAATGTATCTATATTAAAATGTAGAACAGTAGGCTTGTTTCTCCTTCTTGCTTTGAGTGATGCTACGGAATGACAAGTGTATGAATATCGAGTGTTCATGCAGCACTGCAGATGAGCAGATGTCTGTGATGGGAATTGCGTGCTGAGGCTTGTTGAGCTATAAGCAGTATTGAGTTGAATTTGGGAAAGAAAACTCCTGGCGAATATGGAATCCCATTACTTAAGGCTAGAATACTACCAAAGGAAGTTCAGGAACAGACATTTAAAGGAGTTAAGGTGTATGAAGATACAGGAAGGTGGCTAGTGTAGTTTTCAGAAGTGGCTAAAAATACTACTCCAATTTTTTCTTAAAAGTCAAAGTGAAAAAGAGATAAATGTTGCTCTTCAAATCAAGTGTGACATAAGGAGCTGAGTGGCTGGCCGTTCACTAGGCCACAGATGGAACTGGTAAGGAAGCAGTTATATGGGGTAACCGCAAGGCCTTGCACCTTCCCTGTCTGCATTTGTTTGAGTGTGATGCGTGGTTCTGTTCTTTTATATAGTCTTTATATAGTTAGAATACTGAGGATACTTGTGGATTTCCAAAGCACCTGCTGGGCCTGTCTGCATTATTAGATGCCCAGTTGGGTTACATTTGCAGATCTAGCAAATGAGAGAAGAGATGACGAGAGATGAGGCAAGGGAAGAGAAATGATAAATACACTCCTATTCACAGCTTTTTGTTTGCAAGTGTACTGGGTCTGGCTGCAATGGAGTTAACTTTCTTCCTAGCAGCTCATATCGTGCCTCATATTTGTGCCTAAAACAGGGCTGAT
Source organism: Clamator glandarius (assembly GCA_033459285.1). NCBI lineage: Eukaryota > Metazoa > Chordata > Aves > Cuculiformes > Cuculidae > Clamator > Clamator glandarius. The sequence continues at coordinate 4,445,208 of JAUNZM010000046.1, forward strand.
AGCGCACCAGTGTTTTGGCTATTGCTGAGTAGTGCTTGCACCACCTCAAGGCTTTCTCACATTCACTCCCAGTGAGAAGGCCTGGGGTGGGCAAGAAGTTGAGAGGAGACACAGCCAGGACAGTTGACTCCAACTGATCAAAGGGATATCCCACACCGTGTGATGTTGTGCTCTGCAATAAGAGCCAAAGGAAGGGGTGGCGGGTAGATGCTCCTGGTTTATGGCATTTGTCTTTCCAAGCAGCCATTTTGTATGCTGAGATCCTGCTTTCCAGAAAGTGGTTTGACACCTGCCTGACAGTGGGAAGTAGCGAATTAATTCCTCTTATTGCTTTGCTTGTGCATGCAGCTTTTGCTTTCTCTGTTAAACATTCATTATTTTGATTCACAAGTTTCCTTGCCTTCCTCCTATGTTCTCCCCATCCCATGAGAGAGGAGTGACTGAAAGGCTAAGTGTGTGTTTGGCTCTTGGCTGGGGCCGACCCACCATCTTCATATTCTGCTGTATAAAATCAGCTTAGAACCAAGTCTAGCAAAATATTGGGAATTATAGGACAAAATACCTGACCTCCAATGCAAACCCTGAAATCTGGGGTTATGTGCTTAGATTCCATGTATTCTGCATGCAAAGAGTGGGATTTTGCACAGGATAATTCCCCCAAAACCCTGCATATTTTGTTGTTGAAGGTGACAGTGGGTTTCTAGATCTAGAATGGGAGAGATCTTACAGACATGGAAGAAGTTTGTTTCTGAGGCTGTTCTAATGGTCTCGCAGAGTTGTGGAGCAAGTACCTTTGAACAGGAACTGTTTTTATACCCCTCAGAAGATACTAACCTGAACGTAATCTGCTAGTGTTTAGATACTGAATTAAAACCACATTTGTACACTGTGATTTATTTGAATTTTGAGTGCTTAATTGCAGAGCTTCATTAGTGTGCCTGTAGCTACAGTGTGAATGTATTCTCTCCCACTTCCCTTCCTGCCTTCTGAGATTTCTGTTGCTGCCTACTAGTAACTTTGAATATTTCAAGATGCCAAGTGTCAAATCCATGCCACCTTATTTGTCTTATACATGTGTGTTTTTCACAGTGCATTTAACTGAGCATAGGTTCGTTTGCACACAGAATGATCTTTTTGTAAGGTAGCAGGGAACCTTACTAAAGTCACTGTTTGTGCTTTGTGGCTTTCTTTAAAATAGTCCTAAACTGATGGAGAGCTTAAAATGCTCTTTCTTCAACCCATTTTTTCCCTAATATGGGGTGCTTATTTAAAAGAAAAACCTAAATAAATATCTAGGTTTTGTACTGAGTAAAGAGTGTTCTTTACAATCTTCTTGTGCGTAAGTAATCCTTTGCAGTTAATTGCAAGTAAATGGACTTTTATATCCAGACCCCCAAGCAAATTCATACATGATGGTCACTGTGATGGCTTAACTGACTTTGTATTTATGTTGCTTGTTAAGAGTTGACACGGAGTTACGATTTGAGTGTGTTTGTGTTGCCACATAAACTAATTCAGCTCTGCACTGTTCTGAGGGCGCAGTGGCTCCCAGTGGTGAATTCAGGAGGCTAATCAAAAGGAGTCAGTGCAGGGTGCACAAGTAGGGGAGGGAGAGTAGTGCATGAACGATTGAAGTTCTAAAGACAATGGCATTTCAGAAAAGGACCAAAACACAAAAGCATAATGTTTATCATTAACAGAATCATAAATGGCTGAAAACCACTATAAGTTGCTTATATGCAGCGTTAGCAGGAATAGGCCCTGTGTGTTAAGAAAGTGTATGTGGCTGTAAAATGAAATAATGAATAGTGCTTTAGGGACTCTTCAGACCTTTACCCGTAAAAGTGACTGTAAAATTCTTGTCTGTCTGGAGATAATCTTCAAGCAAAGCTGTACCTTATACTTCACATCTTATTGGGAAAATTTCCTTCTGTGTTTACCTAATTAAACAGCAAGATGTATTCCCATGTCTGTTTCCCCACTTAACTAGCCTAGTCTCTTGGATATTGTTATGTCACTGTGTAAAGTATCATAAGTGCATCATTTGAAATTTTTGAAAGTAAAGTTTACAAAATGTTTTGCTGTTGCCAGAAAGGATTTGATGTGTTCAATGCACTAGACCTAATGGAAAACAAAACATTCCTGGAAAAACTCAAGTTTGGGATTGGAGATGGAAATTTGCAGTATTATTTGTACAACTGGCGATGTCCTGGCATGGAATCTGAAAAGGTAAGGAAGCAAAAAAGAGTTTCTGAATTCTGTTAGGTGTAGTGGTGCATTAATCTACACTGGCCAAAATGGACAGAAGTTTTAAAATGACCTTTTTAATTGGTCATATTTGAGATCCATAACTGAGGTGCAGAAAACTAACAGTGTTTAGATTTATTGCCATACTTGAGCTAAATCAATCTGCTTTTCTTCTTCCCTTAGGTTGGTCTTGTATTACAATGAGTTATGTTTCTAGAACTCTGAGGTCATCGTTTGAGTTAATTTGATCTCCATAACTCTTGGAATGATTTTGTTCAAGAGGAGTAAAAGCACAACATCAGTGATACTGAAGTAGTCCATTAAACCTGAACAACGAAGAGATCCATATGTGACCCAATTTATGCATTTTTCGGATAGATCAGAAGGTCCACGAAACTCTTCTATTACCCATGAAAAGAACAAAAGCACATTCATTTAAGTTTCAAAGCTTAGCTTGCACCTTGATGAGAAGAAGGTATTTTTTTTCCACTCTGTAGAAAAGACTGTTTTGTACAAACTGAACTTCAGCGGTGGATTAGGGTACAAAAATATTTGCTATTATGTGGATGAACTGCTGCATTTCTATTTATTAAGTGGTGGTGTATGTTTGTCAGTGTAACAGAATGAAGGATACAAACTTGAGTATCTTTGCTTATTTACTTAACGTGGATATCATCATTTGGGAGAAAATCATGAAGTACGATACGTTTGTAGCTCTATGAAAGTCCAGGATGTTTCTGTAACTGGAGCAGTATGACAATGTACTGGTCTAACTGGTGCATTTGTTTCTCCATAAGCAACGCTGCCAAATCAATAAAAATACAGATTTGTACTTTGATCTTCAATAGATCAGTGGATTGATTTAACAGTATCGCACTGTTCAGTGCAGGTGTTATCTATGTTGCTGGAATGATAATACATTACTGTACTTAATTTACAGTTGTGGCACAAAACCTTAGTTTTTCCTCAGTAGAATAACATCAGCCTGTGTGTAAAACTAAGAATTTTAGTAGTGCTATTGGGATATTTATAGTTTGAATGTTTTCAACGCTTCTGCAAAATTGCACATGTTCCTTTATCTACTTTGATTTCCTATGAAGTCTGTAATTCTAATGAAAAGTATCTTGTGTAAATACGTATTCATAAATTGTTCCTGGTAGTGTTTTTATCCTGACTTTGGAACAAGAAGTTTTGCTATATACGTGGCTGGTAAGCAAGAGAGAAACGCTCTACCCTCAGTCCTTGGAAGTCTGTGTACTGTGCTTCCTGAATTGTAGGAGGGCTGATCTTTGTTGGGGGAGCTGTTTTAATTCCCTCGCAAATGCTTGGCAACCAGAGCGGCTTGTGAAGCACTTTATATGCATTCCAGCATAGCGTCATAGCTAGATATGATAGCAGTTCTTTCAGCTTACAGATGCTGCAGTAACGTGAGCACTGAGATAATCTGCAGTAAGAAACTTATTCTAGCTGAAAGTGCCAAATTGTGGTAGTGAAGCCTCTGTGCTATGAGGATCTTTTGAATGTGACTTGAATATCTCATGAAATGCAAATGTCTAAACTTTCCTTTTAAACATGGTTGTAATTCTGACAGCAGATTTTGCTGAAAGTTGACTTCTGTACCTGAAAACATCAGTTTAGGCGAAGATAAATTTGTCTGTTCTTCCTGTTAGCCCTACCCACCTCCTTGTAGCAGTGGGATTTTTCTTCCTTTCTGCTTCTTTTCCAGTGTGTGAATGGTTTGTGGTTTGTTTCTTTTTCTTGTTGAACTGTGGTAGGATGATTCTGCCCTAGAAACAGTGATAAATACTTTCCCTTATTGCATTATAGCTCTGCGATTAAAACATTCAGCCTCCTTCAAAGGAGGGGATTGAACGTGGTTTGTCTGATCCCTGGGTGTGCACTAGCTCAGGACCCCGTGAATTTTAAAGGGATTCAAAGGAGATCTTTCAGACATCTAATGGTGCAGTTGGGTTTTGCTATTCGGCCACTCCAATACATGTCTGCTGGTAGCAGTCATAAGGGATGGTGCAGAGGGAGCTTTGAGTCCCTATGTGAGGCCTGAGCAACATTAAGTGCCTGAAAATGTAATTTATGGTAGTGATACCTAAGATAGCAAGGACTTAAGTCTGTGATAGAGTTGAGTTTAAAGTTCTTAACTCCCCAAAGGCAGGAAGGTGCCTTCCTGGCTGAGCATTGCATTGGAGCGCGCTAGGATGAGGAGGAGGTTCCCCAAGGGGCTTGGTGTGTTCTGCTCTGGCTCTGAAGGCAGAGCCTTGGCTATCCTCACTCAGCTGCTGTTTAACGTGAGGTGGGGCAGCAGGGTGTAGCATGGTCCTTGTAGCTAAGGTACTTCCTTGCAAAGAAACTATCATGGCCCAGCTCTCCCTGATCTGGATGGGTGGTCTTGAATGCTATGTGAAAGATATGCTCGTGTTCTCTGCCTTCCCTCCCCTCAAAAAAATGCAAGTGAAAGAAACGGTAAGCGAACATTTTCTTTTCTCTCTTCTCCAAAATCAGAAGGCAGATCCTCCCCAGGACTATTGTTGAGCGTTGAGGCCATGATGGGACCAAATACATCCAGGTAGAAAATAGACTTGGACCTGGGTTCCTGCAGCCTGGCATTCTGCCCTAATCTTGGGGTAGTTGCACATGAATGAAGGAGTGTGACTGCTTTTGTGCTGTCTTCTTGGAAAAGTGTCATTTGCTTTTGAATCCAAGAAGTAAACATCTCTGTCTCATTTTCTGGCTCACATTGCATATTAATCAAGGAGAAGGACAGTAAGTAGAGTTGTTCTCCTGTAGAAGCTGTGCAGTGGTGTAGCTGAAAGAGAGTTATAGGGCCAGAGTGGATGAGGGAAACGAGAATCTGAGCCTGAGTGTTGTGGCAGTTCCTGGAGAGTTCTGTTCATGAACCTGCATGTTGCTGAACAGATATGTGATCCATCATGGTTCTTTCTGTCCGTGTTGAGTGCTCAAACCTTTTGGTTAGCTGTGCTGTGCTGTTCACTTCAAGTGCTTTGCTGAAGATCACAGCATCCAAGGGGATGTGAGTCTGGGATGTGTGTGTCCCAGCCTGCACCCACACAATAGGACAGCTAGTCAGAGGTGGAAATTGTGGCAACTCATTCTCGCTTCCTGAGTAGATTCCTATCTGTGTGGGTGTGCCTGTCAGCAGCTCAACAGTGAAGAGGGTCTTCTGTTGTTTCTGAAGTTGAAAATGTCTGTGCGTTAGGTTTGCCATCAATGGCTGCCAGGTGAGACTCCTCAAAACCTAACAGGTGGTTTTACAAAGACTGACAAACTTAAGGCTCACTCCACCACCTTTCCCACCAGATTTCTGAAGCATCTACAGTTTCTTTCCCAGACTAATCTGTCTATGTAGAAACAAATCCCTGAAGAGAGCTACAGACCTGTGCAAGCAGTGAAGTGCTCGAAAGGTGCTTGCTGCGCTTGCGTTCTTTACCGAAGCTAATCCTCATGCTTTTTTTTAAAGGCTGAGATTTAAATGCTAGTTAGTCAGCATGGGAATTAAATACAGCAGTGCTACCATGCCTTCAAAGCTTTATGCATCAAAAAAGGCAAAACCAAGGATGTGTATGAAAAATTATGAAGCAAGGCAAAAAAGCCCTCACCTCTTTTTGGCCTCAGCCAGAGTGGGCATACATTTTTTCATTAAATGTCTTCTCTTTAAACTTTAGGAACCATCGTGATTACAGAATCACTGCTGCTTTGTACTTCATACCATGAACTAAAATCATCTTTAAATAAATCCAAAATACAGATTAGCTACTTCAGGACAATGGAAATCTGAATTAGCAAAGCCCTGAAACTACTTCATGTAAGTTCCATCTTTAAGGAACAACAAAGTAACTCAAGTTAAAGTATTTTATGCTTTCTTCTAAAGTACAAAACTGGCTTTTGCTTAAAATAGAGTGCCAAGTAAATGCCTAGGCTGTGGATTTTGCTGTATTGCAGCACTACTCCCTTATCTTCCTGCAGCACAACTGTCTCACTAGGAAACTGTCCAGTCCTCAGTAAAGCTCTGAAGTTAGGATGTGGTATGTTTGCAGTCTTGTAGTGGTTATAGCTGTCATCTGCTTTATGTAAAACAGCATACACCTCCCCTCAGCTTCCTGGGTAATAGTCTTAGATTCCATTTAGACATCAAACTGAGTTTATGTTAGTTTACATTTTCCTCATGGGATGTGTGTTAATGGTTTGCATAGGTTTTTTTTGTTTTGTTGTTTTTTTCCCCAAAATGCAGCTGTAGCAATTTGGTTTTGTTCTCTATTGGAAAATGAAGTTTTTCCTTCAGCGTATCTGACACCAGGCATTGGATGGAACCCCAGCTTGTGTACATTCTCGACCAAAACAAGTTAATTGTTCAGCAGAGCAAATTATGAAAGGTCAAAAGGGACATCTGCCCGTGCTGTTATGGCTGTTTACTTGAAACAAGCATTGAAGCAGCTTTAAGAGTTATACTGGCATGGAACTTTGTTTAAATAAACTTTCACTTTTGGTATTGATTTGTTTGAATAATTATACTTATCTCAAATCTTCTTTGCTTGAAGCATGTTCATCTACAAAAATACATAGTTAACGCAATGTTTTTCATTAAGTCCAAAGATGAACGTATCTTTTGCGTACTCATCACTAATTTTAACAATGTGATCTCCAACTGCAAATGAAATATTCACCCCAGCAAAAGACTCACACCCAAGTTTGAGCAATATTTTATTAAAGCAGAGAGTACCTCAACTGAATGCAACATGTTCACCTTGTATTCAAGTGCTTTACACTGTAAAGCCTAACTAAACAGTTCAGTTGAAGCTGTACTCCATTGAAAAAAATTGGCTTAATATGAAAAACCAAACTTGAATCAATTATGCTGAAAAAGCTTTTTTCTTTTTACGAGGTGGTTTCTTTATCTTATTTGGATTTGGAACAAGTTTCTTGATTTTCAAAGGTTGCAAAATTACATTTGAAAGATCGAGCTGATCGCTTTCTGTACGCTTCCGCTTCTGGCTTGTGAGCTCATCCCCCGGGGCCTCAGGTTTGTGATTTTCTGAAGAATCTGTATGTGCATAAGCCATGGATTCTTCAGTTCTGTACTGAAACCATGGCACTTCCAACGCTGGTATCTTTGGAATTATTGCTTCTATCGCTTCAGTAAACATATCAGACTGCTTTTTAAAGCCTAGTGCTAAAATGGATGTTAAGCCAAGAAGTGGTGCAACAGTTTCACTGAGACGGGGAACCTGGCCTGCTGGTGTGGCACGACTGGCGCTCAGCTGAATGAGGTGTGATGTGATCATGGCAGGTTTTGCAGACTTGCAAACCAGCAAAAGCAGCAGTTCATTTTTTTCCAATGCTTTCGTAACTTCATTAACTCCAATAGCAAGCTGCCTTCTGATGCTTATGTCAGTCCATCCTGGGGTTTGTCGATGGCCTTCTGCTTCCTCTTTTTCTTTAAGGAGTTTGCTGGTGCTAGCATCACACTTGATTTCCTTTTGTATTTTTCTAGAGGAACGTTTTTTCTTCCTTGGGGTCTCAATCTTTTTAAGCCCAACATGCTTAATCCTTTCTTCCAAAGTCTGTAGTATAAAATGCCTATCTTCTCCCTCTATGGTTTTCCAGTGAAAATCAAAGGGGTTATCTAAACATGTTTTCACAGTGATTTTCTTTGCTTTACGAAGTGTCGCTGTCCCTGGCTGAATGACAGACATCCTGAGGTTCCTCTGTGTTTTGCCACCCCAGCTGTGAAGGGAAGAGAGAGGTGAAGTAAACATTAGTTCAAATACTGTACTGTTTGCTGTGGATATCACTACTAGAAGCTGCTTCTGGAAACACAGGAGAGAAACATCACATCTCAAAGTGATACTGGCAATTCACCCTCTTCACATTAGCTCAGTGCTAATCCTTAACGAATCCTCTACAAGGCACACGCAGGCTGTGCTGCTTTTTTTTTTTTTTTTTCTTCCCCTAAATAATTAAAAAAAACCAGCAGACTGGGCAGCAAAGTAACAGCAGTGACAAGAGACACTACTGGAGCTGAACGAAAGCAGCTGGAGGTATTAAGAGATTACAAAAAGACAAAACCACACACCCCTGACCCTGCCCCAGGACTGCAAGTTGAAAGACCACTCAGTTTTCACTGTTGCACAGCTGCATTTTAGGAGTGTTATGTATGGAAGAAGCTCAATGACAACAAGAAAAGCCCAAAGTTCCTGAAATTATTTAGCATTTTTTAAGCTTTAATTTGCCTTTTCATTCTTTTATCCATGTCTTGCATTTGCCTGTATTTAGAAGGTATGGTAAAAATCAGCAGGGTCTATTGCTTTATGCTTTCACTGAAGGCAGGCCCTCTTCTACAGGCCTGCGGGAGGTCCCTTTTACTTTGGTGTGATAAAATTAAACAGGAGCAGAGGAAAGATAACTGCTCTAGCTGCAATTGCTCTAGTCTAGACTAAGAGTGAAGATGAATGCACACATGATTACAGGCCCTATTAACTCCTGTGTCCCCAGACTCCTGCCTGGGCTACTATTGCTAAACCACTTCCTTGCTAAACACAGTATCTTCAGTGTTGCACAATCAAGCTTACAGAATGAGATTTCAGATCAGGAGAAGTATGACATGGCTGTCTCCTAGTTACCCACACGGGTATATGGATAGCACTTGTATACATCTCTGGGGTGGCAGCCTTTAGATACTTGCAAAATATCAATTTAGTTTCATCCATTCTCCATGTACTAGTAGTAATCTACCTTGATATAAAAAAAAACAAAAACCCAACAAACCCTGTCTTCACTGAAATCTTCCCAATAGTATGTACTGCCATAAAGCAATATTTATCTGGACAAATTTTCCCTCTATTAAACCCTTGTCTGGAGCCAGCAGAGGAAAAGCATCAAACAGGGTTGTTATCAATGTAATGCAAACTGTGAAGCTGTTATCCACAATGAAAGTCTGAACCACAGAAGCAGCAAAACTAAGTATTCAAAATACTGATGAAGTGCCTCGCATAGCCAGCCAGGCAATGGTCTGTCCAGCTCAGTTATCTGCTTCCAACCCTGCGAACTGGGGAGACCTAGGCTGCCACCCTGCTCACCTCCCAAGCATCTAGAATGGTTGCACCAGGGAGGGAAGATTGGCCAGCTTGTTTTATTATTCCTTTATGGAGCATGTGGTTATCTAATCTCTTCTGCTTGGTGTCACAGTGGCAACAATCATGAAGTGGAAACAACCACCGGAAGCAAGCTACCTTCAGTGGGGCTGGGTTAGAATTGGAAGCTTATGACGGATTTAAAAAAAGGAGTGTTCTGGGTTATCAGTTTTTTGAAGCTTTCCATTAGGGATACTCCAAAGACCTTTTGCAGGGGTATCAAGCAAACCCAGCAGCAGATGTGTACAGGAGAGGAGGCACGCATAGGGGTTCATAGCGGAACAACTGCATTTTTCTTTTCTTACTGAGGGCAGAGAGAGCTGGGGTTGTTTAGCCTGGAGGAGGCTGAAGGGAAACCTCATTGCTCTCTACAACTACCTGAAAGGAGGTTGCAGAGAGGAGGGAGCTGGCCTCTTCTCCCAAGTGACAGGGGATAGGACAAGAGGGAATGGCTTCAAGCTGTGCCAGAGGAGGTTCAGGCTGGACATCAGGAAAAAAGTTTCCACAGAAAGGGCCATCGGGTACTGGCAGAGGCTGCCCAGGGGGGTGGTTGAGTCACCTCCCTGGAGGTGTTTAAAAGATGGGTAGACCATGTGCTCAGGGACATGTTTAGTGGCAGACAGGAATGGCTGACCTCGATGATCCAAGAGGTCTTTTACAACGTAGTGATTCTATGATTCAAGATGGGTGCTACTGAGGAAAACCAGCATGGAATCATGGAACCACAAAATGGTTTGGGTCAGAAGGGACCTTAAAGCACCAGTTAAATCCCCCTGCCACGGGCAGGGACACCTCCCTCTGGATTAGGGAACCTCATCCACAATTCCCATCAAAGCCCCATCCAACGCGGCCTCGGACACCTCCCGGGACGGGGCAGCCACGGCTTCTTTGGGCAACTGGTTCGGTGCCTCCCCGCCAGCGCAGTGAAACCTTTCATCCCGCTGTCTAATCTGAATCTCCCCTTTCAGCTTAGAACCGCCTCCCCCAGTCCTGTCCCTGCACTCCCTGACAAAGAGCCCCTCCCCTGACCCCGCAGGAACGGGAACAAAGCCACGAGGCAAAACCCCCGCCCCGCCCCGTCCCCGCCGCCCCTACCTCTCACTCCCCGCGGAGGGAGACGTGGGGTGCAGCGGCGAAGACGAACCAGGCCCGGCCGCGCGCCTCTCACCTCGGCACCACCTCGCCCGTTCCCGCGCGGCCGCAGCACCGCCCCCTCACTGGGCCGCCTCCGCGCGGGGTGCGCTGGGAAAGCACAGCGGGGCTGGGCGGGGAGGGAGCTCTGAAGTCATCGCGGCCGCTGGAGCGCCTCCTTGAGCACCCGTGTGCTAAACACCTCCGAGGGCCTGGGCTCGAGCTCCTCCTTGGGCAGCCTCTGCCACAGCCTGGTAGCCTTTTCAGTAAAGAAGTTTTTCAATGTCCAATCCATGGGTCCAAAGGAGGGCTACCAGGATGATCAGAGGGCTGGAGCACCTCCCATACAAGGACAGGCTTAGAGTTGGGCGTGTTCAGCCTGGAGAAGAGAAGGCTCCAAGGAGACCTTATAGCGACCTTCCAGTGCCTGAGGGGGCTACAGGAAAGCTGAGAAGGGGCTGTTCACAAAGGGCTCTAGTGATGGGATGAAGGGGAATGGGTATAAACTGGAGAGGGTTAGATTTAGACTAGACATAAGGAGGAATTTCTTTACGATGAGAGTGGTGAGGCACTGGCACAGGTTGCCCAGAGAAGCTGTGGCTGCCCCATCCCTGGAGGTGTTCAAGGCCAGGTTGGATGGGGCCTTGGGCAGCCTGGTCTGGTGGGAGGTGACCCTGCCAGCGGCAGGGGAGCGGGAACTGGATAGTCTTTAAGGTCCCTTCCAAGCCAACCTATTCCATGATTCCATGATTCTATGAATCTGAACCTCCCCATGCGCAGCTTAAAACCACTCCCTCTCGTCCTATCACTTGTCACTTGGGCGAAGAGGCCAACACCCTCTTCTGTACAGCATCGTTTTAGGTAGTAGTAGGCAGTGATAAGGTCACCTCTCAGCCTCCATTTCTCTAGGTTAAACAACCCCAGTTCCCTCATCTGCTTCTCGTAAGACTTGTTCTCCAGCCCCTTCACCTGCTTTGTTGCCCTTCTCTGGACATGCTCCAGGACCTCAATATCTTTCCTGTAGTGAGGGGCCCAAAACTGAGCAGTTTTTGAGGTGCAGCCTCTCCAGTGCCGAGTACAGGGGCACAATCACTTCCCTGGTCCTGCTGGCCAAGCTGTTTCTGATATACGCCAAGATGCAGGCAGTGGGCGCAAAGCCGAGTTGCTGGCTCCCAGCCGGGAGCCTCCTAGTGCTGCCCAAGGCTGTGCTGGGTGCAGAGCTCCATGCCCACTGCAGGGAGGCAGCATAGCAGAGCTGGCACTGGAAGCTGCACTTGGCAGTCCTGCCATGGGCCCAGCGCCAGTCTTTCCTCATTTGAATGCTGCCATGAATGGCTTTATAGGTGCAAGTAGGTCTGCTCTGTGTATGACGTCTGGAGAAGAGGAGGCTGAGGGACAACCCTATCGCACTTTCCAGCTACCTGAAAGGATGCTGTAGCAAGGTGGGTGTTGGTCTCTTCTCCCAAGCAACAAGTGATAGGATGAGAGGAAATTGCCTCAAATTGTGCCAGGGGAGGTTTAGACTGGATATTAGGGAAAAAAATCTTAATTGAAAGGGTAGTTCAGCATTGGAACAGCCTGACCAGGAAGTGGTGGAGTCGCCATCCCTGAGGGTGTTAAAAAAAACATGTCAATGTGCAACATGGTTTAGTAGGCATAGTGGTGCTGGGCTGACAATTGGACTGGATGACCTTAGAGGTCTTTTCCAACCTTAACAATTCTATGATTCTATCTTAGGAAATCATGACAAGTCAAGCCAACAGGCACTTCACAGAGACCACACTGCAACAGGTGCATCTGTTGCTACCATTTAATATGCACTGTATTGTGCGCCTGCATCTCATTCCAGAACTAGAAATGTAATGCCAGGTGTGAGTTGTTTATGTTTGGAGTTTCCCACAGCCTGCCCTGAGCCATTAACTAACAAATCTGTACAAACACCTTAGTGTTTCTACATTCACCTTAGTGCACAATGTGGTTGCACCCACCTCTCATAGCTGAGAGAGCAGAGCTTCCCCAGAGAAAACAATGGCATTGTTGTTTAGTCGTGTTGGAGACAAGAGTTGATAGACCTATTTTCAAATTTGTTTTTAATCTCTCATTATTTGCTGAAATTTACTTAATTTATTTTCCTGTTATTTTCCTCTCTGAATTTAACCATGACTTAACTTGAGGGACACACTCTTTTTACGTGGGTTTATGGAAGTCAGTGGATTTAAAAATTCTAAAGGATATCATATTGTGATTAAACCATACTCAAGGAATGATTAATATAAATGTGTAGAGGTGTGAATAATAAAAATAATTTATGAATTGGTATCATAGGTAGGCAGAGATGGATTATTTTCCTTTAATGGTTACAATTATAGGCTAGTTTATCAATTCATTTAATTTTTTTTTTTTTTTAGTAAAGCAAAGAGAAAAACAGCATTCTCAAGATATTGTGTGTGTAGAACTGCTTGTGTGTGGTGTCCCTGTGATTACCTGTGTGTTTTTCAGAGTTGCAGTTGGAGGATGTGAGGTCCTAGGCAGGGCTGGGCATGGGCAGGGGCTGCAGCAGAGGCAACAGTAGCAATAGCTGGGCTGGTTGTGGTTTGAATCGCTCAAGAGATTCCTTTTCCAAAGAAATGGCTTGGAAATCGTAATGTCTCTTCTCAGGCTGGCAGCCCAATCCTCAGGGGTATGGAAATGAGCTTTAGGCTTTCTGGAGAAACTAGTGTAGGCTTAATTAAGCATGCCCCCACCATCCTGTCCCCGGCATTTGTAGCTGCTGGGCTGTCCCTGCGAGCACCGAGACGCAGCAGGAGTGAGCCCCCATATCCTGGCACAGCCTGACTTTGCCGTGGCGGATGAGCTGAGGTCATTGGTACCCAGCCCAACGCCCTCTGTGGAGCACAGCCGCCGTGCTCACGTCGCTGGAGCAGAGGCAGAAGTGCTGCGTCCTCGCCAGAGAAGGAGCGAGGCCATTCCCTGCGTGTCCTTGGAGCATCATGACTCTCCAGGTAAGCAATACTGCATCTGGTGAGACAGAGATGCAAGGAGAGGAGAGGCAGGGGTGCACTGTCAATCTGTGCAATGCTCTATTGGGACACAGTGGTATTTCATCAGCATAAGGATTATTTCTGCAAAATCAAGGCTACCTTATGGCATGGAAAATTTGCCTAAGCCTTTGGAGGTTAAATAACGCATTACTTTTTGCAAGTGGAGGATGAGAGACATGCTGCTAATTTTGAACTATTCATAGGTAATTTTTTGGAGCCTTTCCTGTTTAGAGCATGGATGAATTATTTTTCTTTACATGTGTGTCTGAGTTTGCTAGGGCTGGATTATACACTGAAAGATAGGTACATAGGGGTTTTTTAGGATCTAGCTAATTACTTGGAGTTATAAAAGGAAGAGGGAAACTTCTGACACTGAAGCAGTGATATGTGTGCATTTGGGAAGCATGAATAATTTTTAAGGGAGTTGTGCATGTTTTTTTAGGGTGTGTGCATCTTTGGACTGGTACATTTTGATGGACTTGCGTTTTAGTAGGAAAGCTTCTACTTTCTACCTTCTAGCTATAGAAAGATTAATTCCACCTTCTCTCTGGTTATAGATTTAAATAGTTCTTGAAGAAATTATCTTCATTGCTGGCTTTTAGCCTCCTACCTTTGTGGCAAACTATGAATACTTTCCTTGTCTTGCCCATGCCCTCATGGGTTAGGCTGTTTTTCTTTATTAGGCTTTCTGTTATCCCTTTCACTTCAAGATTTGCAAGCTCTTTTATCCCGGTCTCGTTATAATGGCTGTCTCAGCTTGGTTAGTGCGTGTGTTTTGCAAAGAGGGAGCAGCATAATGTGCTGACCTAGATGCAGGGAGTGTATTGCCAGTAGCTCAGCAGTTTTCGTCTGAGCTGCAATTGTGTCCAATGGCACAGAGGTTTCATTGTGGCATTTTATGGCTAGGGGGAAGAATCCTATTTCTTCAATGGGTCAGAACTGCCAAATCCCAGACATAATACCACCTTTGTTTAATCAGTGATTGCTGAAATTATAGGTTGTTTTATTCTGCCTTGATTTCATTCTAGAAAATAAATGTATTGGCCTGATGTTAAGCAATGAGCCGTAAATCACTATTAGAAAGAGCTGCATGCGGTATGATGAAGCCATTTTGTTACTGTTTGCAGTTACACTTTCACATAAAAATCAGTGGTTGAAACATCATGATATGCTGCACGTTCTGCATTAGGTACTATAGAGGTTTTCTGTCCACTATGGCTTTAGTTAACAGCTACCATCCATATAAATTAATTGAATCAAGCTGTATGGGAATGAGGGAAAAATGTATAAATGTTTTCATCAGGGAGGCTGTAAAAGCTTTATACATTTTGCAGACTGGTAAAATGTTTTGCTAGAAATGAAGAATACATTCAAGCTTCTTCCTCTGCAGAAAGAGAGTATGTGATAATAGTCTGATGATTTGTGCATTTTTCTTTAAAAGCATAAGTATAAATACAGTCATAAACATATACATATAGACATGCATCAGTCTGAGGAGTTAGAGAGAATTTTATTGTCACATGATTAAAAGGAAATTATATTTTTATGGCCTGCTCCTAAGCACATTGTGTAAGCAAGCAAATCCTAAGCAACAGTCTGTGCACAATGACTGGCTAGAGAGAGAGGATGAAAGCAATGCTTTGTGTTTAAATTTCATTTCTACATATTTCTTGCTGTGTAAGGTATGCATTTGCATAGTTTTAAAGCAGTATCTTGTGATACTTGCCTGTAGATCCAAATAGAATAAAAGTATATGAAAATAAGAAGTATATTAACTTAAGGGTTTCCTTATTAATTTATTTTTTGAGTTAACTTTTGTCTTGTACAAGTCTCACTGTGCTTTTAGTTCAGTTTTAGTGTGAGGCTTAGATCAGAAAACAATTCAAGGCATGTGGAAAATTTCCACTAACTTGAATGGTCCTCGTATGTCAGTGCTGGCAGGGGGTCACAGAATAGAGGCCACAGTATAAAGATGAAGATGAAACTTAGTTGAACTTTAATCAATTGTGGCAACTCAGTTATGTTTTATTAGAAATATCACTTCCTAATCTTACTGTTAACAGAGCATGAACGCTGCTTTTGTTTCTGTGTGTATGGACAACATTAACAGATGTCTGTGATGTCAGTGAGAGGTATAGTCAAGAATGTCCCATTACTGGTGTTTGGATTAAGAATGAAATATTTATTTTAATAAAATTTTGACCTATAAAAGAAATCTTAAGGGTGGTGGACCACCACATTTATTTTTTTAAGCAAATATACATCCCTTTTATACATCTATTGCAACAGTGTAAATGCTGTGTTCTGAGGAGTGTCAAAGATCATAGAATTATAGAACAGTTTGATTGGAAGGGGACTGTAAAGATCATCTTGTCCAGCTCCCCTGCAGTAAGCAGGGACATCTTCAACTAGATCAGGTTGCTCAGAGCCTCATCCAACCTGACCTTGAATGTCTCCAAGTATGGGGCCTCTACAACCACTCTGGGAAACCTGTTCCAGTGCTTGACCATCCTCATCATAAAAAAATTCTTCCCTATATCTAATCTAAATCTACCCTCTTTTAGTTTAAAACTACTACCCCTTGTCCCAGTGCTACACGACCTGCTAAATGGTTTGTCCTCATCATTCTCATAAGCCTCCTTTAAGTATCAAAAGGTCTTCCCAGAGCCTTCTCTTCTCCAGGCCGAACAACTCCAGCTCTCTCATCCTTTCCTTGTAGGGGTGGTGTTCCAGCACTCTGATCATCTTCGTGGCTCTCCTTTGGACTCGCTCAGCAGGTGCATGTCTTTCCTTTGCTGAGGGCTTCAGAGCTGGACATAGTACTCCAAGTGAAGTCTAACCAGAGTGGAGTCAAGGGGTAAAATCACCTCCCTCGAGCTGCTGGCCATGCTTCTTCTGACGCAGCTTAGGATACAATTGGCCTTCGGGGCTGCGAGCACACATTGTTGGCTTTTCATCCACCAGTACCTGCAAGTCCTTTATGGCAAAGCTGCTCTCAATCTCTACATTCCCCAGCCTATATTGATGCTGGGGGTTGCAATGACCCAGGTGCAGGATCTTGCATTTGGCCATCTTGAACTTCTCATGAGTTTCACATGGGCCCAATTCAGAAGCTTGTCCATGTCCCTCTGGATGGCATCACATCCCTCAGGTGTGTCAGCCATTCTGCTCAACCTGTTGTCATCTGCAAATTTGCTGAGGATGCACTCAAACTTGCTGTCTATTCCAGTGATGACAATATTAAACAGTACTGGTCCCAGTATAGACCCGTGAGGCACACCACTTGTCACTGGTCTCTACCTGAACACTGAGCCATTGACCACTACCTTCTGCTGGTGACCATCCAAACAATTCCTTATCCACCAAACAGACCACCCACCAAATTTATGTCTCTCCAGTATAGAGGGAAGGATGTTGTGGGGGACAGCGTCATAAAGGCCTTACAGAATAATAGCTTTCTTCCAGGCCCCCTTCAGGTACTTGTCACTATATGGTCTTCTCAGAGCCTTCTCTTCTCCCGACTGATCAACCCCAACTCTCTCAGCCTGTCCTCATGGCAGAGGTGCTCAAACTATCTGATCATCTTTATGGCCCTCCTTTGGACCCATTTTGACCTACTAGATACATTTCTTTGATGCAGCCCAGGATAAAGTTGGCCTTCTGGGCTGCAAGGATGCATTACTGGCTCATGTCAAGCTTCTCATCAATCACCATCCTCAATTCTTTCTCTACAGGCTGCTCTCAATCACGTCATCCCCCATCCTGTATTGAAACCATGGATTGCCCTGATCCAGGTGTAGGACCTTAGCCTTGTTGAATCTCATAAGATTCACACAGGCTCACTTCTCCAGCTTGTCCAGGTCCCTCTGGATGACACCCCATCCTTCTGGTGTGGCAAAATGGACAAGATGGGGAACCCCCGTACTGCAAGGAAGGTTTGGGTTTGTGACTGCCTGAGGAACCTAAATGTAAGTCTATGGGACCTGATGAGATGCATCCCAGAGTCCTGAGTGAATTGGCTGGTGTGGTTGCCAAGCCACTCTCTATGATATTTGAAAAGTTGTGGCAATCAGGAGAAGTCCCCCTGACTAGAAGAATGGTAACATTGCCTCAATTTTTTAAAAGGGTAGGAAAGATGACCCTGGGAACTACTGACCTGTAAGCCTCACCTCTGTGCCTAGGAAGGTCATGGCACAGATACTCCTAGAAGCTATGCTAAAGTGCATGGAGGATGGGGAGTTGATTAGTGGCAGCCAGCACGACTTCACCAAGGGCAAGTCCTGTTTGACCAACTTAGTGGCTTTCTTTGATGGGGTAACCACAGTAGTGACATGGGAAAACCAATGGATGCGATCTATCTGGACTTCTGTAAAGCCTTTGGCACAGTCCCCCACAACATCCTTCTTTCTAATTTGGAAAGATATGGATTTGATGGATGGACTGTTGGGTGGATAAGGAATTGGTTGGATGGTCATATTCAAAGAGTAGTTTGATGTCCAGATGGAGATCTGTGACTAGTGATGTCCCTCAGGGGTCTGTACCAGGACCAAGGGGCTGGTGAAGGGGCTGGAGAACAGATCTTATGAGGGGCGACTGAGAGAGCTGGGGTTGTTCAGCCTGGAGAAGAGGAGGCTGAGAGGAGACCTCATTGCTCTCTACAACTACCTGAAGGGAGGTTGTGGAGAGGAGGGTGCTGGCCTCTTGTCCCAAGTGACAGGGGACAGGACGAGAGGGAATGGCCTCAAGCTCCGCCAGGGGAGATTTAGGCTTGAGATAAGGAAAAAAATCTTCACGGAGAGGGTGGTTAGGCATTGGAACAGTCTGCCCAGGGAGGTGGTTGATTCACCGTCCCTGGAGGTGTTTAAGGTGAGGGTGGATGAGGTACTTAGGAGCATGATTTAGGGATTGGTGGGAATGGTTGAACTTGACGATCTGGTGGGTCTCTTCCAACCTGGTTATTCTGTGATTCTGTGATTCTGTTTTATATCTTCATCAATGATATTGACAGCGAGATCGAGTGCAGCCTCAAAGGAAAAAGTGGTCTAAAGGAGCACAGTACAAACTGCTGAGGTAATGTCAGGGTCTCGGTTACTTAAACAAGAGCCACTGCACTCAGGCTGAAACCATTGTTGAATATGTCACTGATTTTAGCACAAAGCTGTGGGCTGGTTTTGTACCTATTAAGTATATGTGTAGTAACACATCTTGCAGGATATACTGTGCTTCTGCAAACACAGATTGAAATCAAAAGCTAAAGTAATTACTGAAACCAGCGTATCGTGTTTTAAAGTGCCTATATCTTTTTTGGTTTATAGTAGTGCAGTGACCTCATGGGTCTGTGGTCACTGTATGAAATCCAGCACTTTGAAGTGTACTGGATGTGAAACAGGACTCCAAACTCTGCTGAAGTCTATCCTGAGACCTAGTATATAGAGAGAATAACAGCTATGGCTTTGGGTTGATAATGAATGTGAAAATGATGATGAAAGGAATAAATCTATACTTCACTCTTGTGCTCCACTGTGTTTGAGAGGTGATGTTGAAGGTGATTGTGGTAGTAGCGCTGCTCATTTCTGTGCCAACTGTTGGTCACCTATGGCACTGTATCCCTCAGAGGGTGTTTGAGCTCCACCACTCAAGTCAATACTATGCAGTCAGGGCCAAAAGGATTCAGAGATTACTACTACGAATGTGAAGTTCCATGAACACTTTCATACCTCCAGTGACTGTGAAAGACATACACACTACATTCACTGTATAGTCTGCTTGCATTAATGCATCTGCAGGTATCCTGACATGAGACAATCTGTACTGGATCCAAGTGTTTAGATGTAAAACTGTTGGGGAAAAAAATGTTTACTTATTGTAGCAGGTCTGACCCTATCAGCTAAGTAGCTGTAGTTCCCTTTCTAATAACTTATGGGTTTATTAAGCTGCCTTCATAGGAAAGTGCTTAGGCATACCATGTAAGCTGAGTGAGTAATTGAGAGTATCTAATGATACTGCTGTGCATGCCATACTTAATGTTTTAAGCGTATCTCTTGAGAGGAAAGCTTATACTTTTGCTTTTCTCTCATCAGGCTGACTTTGATAGTGCTGCAGAAGATGTAAAAAAACTAAAAACAAGACCAACTGATGAAGAACTGAAGGAATTATATGGATTCTACAAGCAGGCTACTGTTGGAGATATTAATATTGGTATTCCTATTCTTATATATACCTCACATGTACTCTCATCTTGATGAAATCAAGCAAATGTTGTGTAAATCTGCATGGTAATCAAAGGTATGCATTTATTTTGGCAGAATGTCCAGGAATGCTAGATTTGAAAGGCAAAGCCAAATGGGAGGCATGGAACCTGAAAAAAGGTGTTAAACCAATTAAATTTACATCATGTAGTCACATTTATAGGATGACAAATGCAAAAGGATAATAACTCCTACTTTCCTTTGCAGGTTTATCAAAGGAGGATGCCATGAATGCCTATATCTCTAAAGCAAAAGCAATGGTAGAAAAATATGGGATCTAGAATAATCAAATAATTCCCACTAATACCTAACTCATCAGTAGCTAATGAACTAACTCTGTTGAGAAAAATGTAGTGCTAACTCCTTATTGTGTAGTCTGACAGTAAAATCATAAGCTGTTTGACTTCAAAGGGTATTTGCATACATACTCTATTTTTAGATTGTATCTTATTCTAAATAAATTTGAACCTAATGAATTAAGCTTCCTGTAAGAATTGTGAATTCTTGTGGGTATTAAATTATGTTTGGAGGAGCACACGGAGAGGCTGTAAAGGTAAAATAAAATAGCTGTCATTTTTTGCAAATGAGGTCATGGAATGAAGTGAAGGGTTTGTCCACATGCAAGATGAGAAGAGGGAAAAGATGAATTTTTTTTCAGTTTTAAGACCCAAAAGCAGTGTTTATTTTCAAAAAACAAAAACCCTCCCCCTTTTAAAGGATCACAATAAAGATCTGGAGGAACAGAACAACTCTTAGGCTTAACTGCATGCAATTGTACAGAAGTAATGACTTGCTGTGTAAGCACTATGGACTAATCTTATGCCTTCTGTCATCAAAATACAGGGAAATACTCATAGGCCAGCATTTTCTGTACATCTTGTGATGTGTTTTTTTAATAAAATTTCATTAGAGGATTCCAGCAGATAAAAGTGACCTCCCAGAAGCTTGTAAAAGGAAATATCTCCACTTGTTAGATTATGCCAGGCTGAAAAAAATATTTAGTGTATCAGAAATGTCAACTACTGTGGTAATTTTACATAACTATTTCAAAGTTATTATATAATAATTCTTTTATATCCCATATCAACTGGTTTGGTTCATACATTGAGACTGTTCTGTTGATTTGCTTCATTTAAGAAGAACATAAAGGCCTCTAGAGAACTCTTTATTAATTGTTTTGAAACAACAGGAAAATGTGTAAGTATGAAGAAAGGCATTTCAGCAAAGTAGCTTCTGAATCATATGGTTCATCTTCAGACCCATGAAAGCGGGTAATATCACAAGAGAAGGGGATATTCTTTTCTGGTTTCTCAAAACTGTGCACATAAAAAGTAGTAATAAAGCTTTCCATGTGATTCCTGTATTTGGGGATTGCTTCCACGTAGAAAAAAGCTTTCTCTTTCTTCTTCAAAATGTAACAAACTTCAGGAATTAGATAGTGCAGAATATCAGGAGAAGGAATTACTGTAAGATTCTTAGCTCCTTACCTTATTGCAATTAGGTCTAAAATTTTAAAGAATGTCCAAATAGTTAGGAAAAGAGAGCTTTGACCTGCAGTAAAATTTCTCACCTATGGTAAACAATTATGTTGTTTACCTGTATTCAAGTTCTAATGTTTCACAGCCTTATCAGTGTCAGGTTCCTTATGAACAAAATGGGTCTCATATCCGAGAGGATCCTTGTCTTTGCTAAGGTAAGAAACATTAACCACTCTGTACGTGAATGGTTGTTTAACACTCAGTGTGGACAGCAGTTAGGACCGAAGAAGTTGCTTGTTCTCTAGATGCCTAGAACACAAGGATTCTTTCTCCTGGTTAGGCTAGGGGACCTATAACAAATTGACATGAAGTATATTCCTATACAGTCTGGTTTTACAAATCAGATCTTTTGGTAATCTCTCTTTTAGAAGTCATTTTAATTTGCAACAAGAACAATTATTTTGAATACTTGGGACTAAGAGATCTTCAAAATCTAGGTGTTTTATGAATGGTTCACCCCCTGCACTCATACAGAGCAAGCACCAACACAAATATTAACAGTAAAAACAATTATAATTTATCAGTGTAAAAAAAAGAAACACAATATTGCCATTCTTAGTAGACATGTGCCTGAGGGAAAAAATGAATAAATAGAGTCTTTTTTATCAATAGCTTGGTTTAGAATGACTTTAGAAAGTACCTTGCAGAAATGTATTTTCCCAAGGTTTCTGCAAGTGAAGGCAAGTAACTAACTATTCCTCGAGTTCATACATAAAGCTCCTTCAGTAGGGTATCTAGAAGTGTATGATTTTACCTGTAACCAAAAAAAAAGTAAATGGTTTTATTTCCAATTCTTCTAACAAAACACTTGCAATGTCATCAACTAAGGTGTTCATGTCTTTTAGAAAGGCTCCATAATATCAGATTCTCTTCCAGCAAGCCTTACAGAGAACACTGCAGAAGAGATGGGGGAAGGGAGGGAAAAGAACTATAGCTATTTCAATTAGAAACAGCAAAATAATTTTAATTAAGTTTTTTAATCTATTCTGCAGAAGTTATAGACTATTTAAATTAATCCTTCTTACAATTGATACAGTGTGTTTGCTGTTTTATTACTGGTTTTTTTAATCCTGTGAGAGATTACATTTCCAGAGCTTCCTTTACTCACAAATGTTGCCTCTCCAGTTGATCTGATTCATAAATGTCTTGGGTCAGAAATTCACAAGGTCCTAATCTCAGCTGAGGTTTCAAAGTAACTTTATTACTATAAGTATTAGTATTAATAACAATCACAAATTCATTAATTTCAATAATAGTAAGTTTGAGAGTTGTGTAAAACAGATCCTTTCACAAGAGCAACATTAGAAAGGCAAGCTATATTAGAATCGTACAGTCCCCGTTTTCTTCTTTACAGGCTCTTAAGCAATGCATGTAGTAAAATGTGGAATCATAGTATAAAGTGATGGCAATTTGTATGGATATGAAAGGACATATGACATGCTGTCATTATAGTCCTTTCAAAACTTTTTTCCTGTCACTGTTTAGAGAAAGTGAGGAATGAATAGATTAGAAAAAAATGTTGAATTTCTAAAATATCTTTGACATCATGCATACTGCATGATGATTAATAAAATCCTCATTTAGCACTCTTCTCTTAATACAAAACCATTTCTCTCAGCCTCTCCTTCTATGGTACCCACTTCATTCATAATCAGAGGGACCCCTGCAACACTCACTTCAGTATTTCAACATCCTTCTAGTACAGTGGAATCCAAAATGGACACAGATGTTTGTTACACTGAAGAAACTCTATATTAGTTTTCAATCATGCTTTTGAGACATATATTTTCAGGACTTAATGAGCTTTTACATTTGCTTTATTTGTGGTGCTTAGGGGTGTGGTTTAGTGGTAAACCTGGCAAATTTATGTTCATAGTTGGACTTGATGATCTTAAAGGTCTTTTCCAACCTAAACGATTCTATGATTCATTGTCATGACATCACTTTACAGTAGATGGGCAAATATTAATTGAAAAGTACAACTGAAATCGCAAGCAGCAACAAAATTGCTTTTGCATGGACCACCGCTATGACAAACATCGTGACACACACAGCCCGTCCTGCAGAAAAGATAAAGCAAGAGGTAAAGAAACAACCCAGAGCTGGTTTGATATTTCCCAAATGAAATTGTTCTATAACACACAGCCTAGAAATCTACAAAATGAGTCTTTGTGAACTGCAAGATCATTGTGTCGCCCAGCTGAGTAGTCCAGAACCAGGGAAGCTTCTCAGATATCTAGAAGCTTGCAGGCCTCCACTGTCCTGGAATGGCACATCCTCTGCTGGGTAAAAAACTGGATGGATGGCCAGGACCACAAGGTTGTGGTAAATGGAGCTAAATTCAGTTGGAGGCTGGTCACAAGTGGTGTCCTCGAGGGCTCAGTGCTGGGTCTAGTTCTGTTCAATATCTTTATCAATGGCCTGGATGAAGGGATTGAGTGCACCTTGAGTAAATTTGTGGATGACACTAAGCTGGGAGGAAGTGTCAATCTGCTTGAGGGTAGGAAGACTCTGCAAAAGGATCTGAATAGGCTGGATCAATGGGCTGAGGCCAATAGGATGAGGTTCAACAAGGCCAGGTGTAGTGTCCCGCACTTGGGACACAACAACCCCATGCAGCGCTACAGGCTTGGGGAAGAGTGGCTGGAAATCTGCCTGGAAGTGAAGGACCTGGATGTGTTGATTTACAGCTGACTGAACATCAGCCAGCAGTGTGACCAGGTGGCCAAGAAGGCTAATGGCATCTTGGCTTGTAACAGAAATAGTGTGGCCAGAAGGACCAGGGAAGTGATTGTGCCCCTGTCCTCAGCACTGGTGAGGCTGCACCTCGAATACTGTGTTCAGTTTTGAGCCCCTCACTACAAGAAAGACATTGAGTGTATCCAGAAAAGGGCAATGAAGCTGGTGAGGAGGCTGGAGAACAAGTGTTATGAGGAGTGGCTGAGGGAACTGGGATTGTTTAGCCTAGAGAAAAAGAGGCTGAAGTGAGACCCTATCACTGGCTACAACTGCCTGAAAGGTGGTTGTAAAGAGGTGGGCACTGGTTTCTTCACCCAAGTGATATGTGATAGGACAAGAGGGAATGGCCTCAAGCTGAGCCTGGGGAGGTTCAGATTGGACATTAGGAAAAACTTCTTCACCAAAAAGGTTGTCAAGTGCTGGAACAGGCTGCCCAGGGAGGTGATTGAGTCATCACACCTGGAGGTATTTAAAAGACAGGCAGATGAAGTGCTTAGGGATATGATTTAGTAGCAGACAGGTATGGTTGGACTTGATCTCAAAATTCTTTTCCAACTTGGGGATTCTATGATTCTATGAAATGCATCCATCAGTTAACTGTCCACCTGCAGATTTTGGAAGCCAGGCAAAATGCAACCCTATCCTGTCTACTCACTGAATTTAGATTTAAGGTAGTCCATTCACCAGCCTACCAATAAGTGCTGATGTGGACGAGTCTAGGAGTCAAACTTCACTGGTAGGTCAGAATCTGCTATTAAAGCTGCTGGATTCCTTACAATCAGGCAGGAATCTGAGATATCTGGCTAGGAACATGGAAGCCTTAACAAGTCAGGGCATTGAAAACTTGCTATCTGCAAATCTGTAATAACAGAGCTGGTAGGCTGTAGGACAGTTAGGCAATGTCATTCATTACTGATTTATCTTATCTTCACAACAGAAATTTAATTTGGGCAGCCAATGGATACTAGCATGTTTCAGTGTCCTAAGCATGGTAATCCTATTGGAATTACATATTTCTGCAGCTGTACCAGTACTTTACACATTACCATATCACATATATACTTGTACACATTCATCATTCACATTATCATTAATATAAGTTAAAAAATATGTATTTTCCAGGGTAGGAACTTAGGCTTTTTAGAAAATAATAGGGTCATAGAAAGAGGTGCCCAGTTAGAGAGAATGCACATCTGTAACATGCATCATAATATTCATTGCAGGTTTTTTTAGGACTTATTGTATGGGGGGTGGACTAGGTGACCTTTAAGGGTCACATCCAACCCAAACTATTCTACAATTCTGTCCAAGGGAAAAACAAGAGGTGAAGATTATCATACTTCTTCCACTGGGAGCAGTCTTTCACTGACACTTTTCCATGTGACTAGCAGAGACTCTATAGGCTAAATACTAATTTAGCAGGTCATTAAATCAGGATATATTTTGTGTGCTAACCAAAAGTAACTGTTTTACATAGAACTGCATATAGAAAAAGGTAACTGAACTCAGTGGTTCAGAGAGGAAAGGACGGTTAATGGGGAGCCATTCTGGCATGAAAGGCATGTGGTTAACAGGGAAGCAACCAGAAAGTGCCACTGCTGCAGAAAGAAAGAGGAAAGAAGTCAAGGTACAAAGCCCTGCTCGCGTTTGTTATGACTGATAATGCAGTATAGCCATGCCGACGTTTTGCTCTGAGCATGGCAAGTTATCTCCCAGAAAATATTTAAAAATTGATACCAAGGTCATGAAGAAAGTAAAGAAAGGAAACAAGGTGATCTCTGTTATCATGGAAACAGAATAGTTTGGGTTGGAAGGGACCTTAAAGATCATCCAGTTCCAGCTCCCCTGCCATGGGCAGGGACACCTCCTACCAGACCAGGCTGCCCAAGGCCCCATCCAACCTGGCCTTGAACACCTCCAGGGATGGGGCAGCCACAGCTTCTCTGGGCAACCAGTGCTAGTGCCTCACTGCTCTCGTGGTGAAGAAATTCCTCCTTATGTCTGGGCTAAATTTGCTCCTCCCCAGTTTATACCCATTCCCCCTCATCCTATCACCACAAGCCTTTATGAATAGTACATCACCAGCTTTCTTGTAGCCCCTTCAGGTACTGGAAGGTCACAATAAGATCACCTTAGAGCCTTCTCTTCTCCAGGCTGAACAACCCCAACTCTCTCAGCCTGCCCTCATATGGGAGGTGCTCCAGCCCTCTGATCATCCTTGTAGCCCCTACCCTGGACCTATTCCAACAGTTCCATATCCTTCTTATGTTGAGGATTCCAGAACTGGACACAGTACTCCAGATGAGGTCTCACAAGAGAGGAATAGTGGGGCAGAATCACCTCCCTCGACCTGCTGGCCGTGCTTCTTTTGATGCAGCCCAGGATATGGTTGGCCTTCTGGGCTCTGAGCATTCATTACTGTCTCATGTCGAGCTTCTCATTGGCCAGCAGCCCAAGTCGTTCTCTGCAGGGCAGCTCTCAATCACGTCATCCCCCATCGTGTATTGAAATCGGGGATTGCCCCAACCCAGGTGTAGGACCTTACACTTGGCCCTGTTGAACCTCATGAGGTTCTCACAGGCCCATTTCTCCAGCCTGTACAGATCCCTCCGGATGACATCCTGTCCTTCTGGTGTGGCAACTGTATCACTCAGCTTGGTGTCATCTGCAAACTTGCTGAGGCTGCACTTCATCTCACTGTCTATATTGTTGATGAAGATATTAAACAGCCCTGGTCCCAGTACAGACCCCTGGAGGACACCACTAGTCGGATCTCCATCTGGACTTTGAGCCATTGACCACTACTCTTTGAATATGACCATCCAACCAGTTTCTTATACACCGAACAGTCCACGCATCAAATCCATCTCTCTCCAATTTAGAGAGAAGGATGTTGTGGGGGACCGTGATAAAGGCTTTACAGAAATCTAGATAGATCACATCTGTTGGTATACCTCTGTCCACTGCTGCGGTTACCACATCATAGAAAAGCACTAGGTTGGTTATACAGGATTTGCCCTTGGTGAAGCCATGCTGGCTGCCATAAATCACCTCCCTGTGCTCCATTTGCTTGACCATAGGTTCTAGGAGACCTGCTCCATGATCTTCCCAGTCACAGAGGTAAGGCTGACAGGTAGTAGTTCCCAGGGTCATCTTTTCTCCCTTTTTAAAAACTGAGACAGTATTACTATTCTTCCAGTCACCAACATCTTCTCCTGACTGCCATGACTTTTCACATATCATGGAGAGTGGCTTGGCAACCACATTGGGCAGTTCCCTTAGTTATGCCATCTTCTGTCTTTAATCTTCCTGCTTAAAAATGTATCAATTTAGATAATAATCTTTGGGTTTAGGAACAGCAGAAGAGTAGGATTAAGTAGCAATTCAGCCGATGAACAGTTGATTTTATCCACTTTGCTTTCACAGCACCTATGGTAGCTTTGCTCCCTTTTCTATCTCTACAGTCTGAACAGAGTATTAGAATGTCTTAGTGTTATCTAAAATGTGTGGATAAAAATTTTTGGCTAGGGTCCAACTTAGATAACGTCACAACAATTACCATAGCTACAACTAAAGACTGTAATGCAACATTTAAAAAACTGGCTGTGGCTGATAGTAGCAAATACATCTGGAGCCTCGCAGGGATGGAAGTGAGTAATAGGTTCTGCAGTCCTGTCAGGGTTACAGAGGGTCTTTCTAGAGGTCCCCGAGTCTCTGCCTGGAGGCAGTGATGGCAGGCATCAGGCTACATCCTCAGCCTGGTCCAAAACTTCTACCTCATGTAGTGACCGTTGCATGATGCAGATAGCCTGACATGCACTTCCCTTTCCTGCTCTCATAGCTGTGTCATGTCAGATTGCCTCCTTTACTGCTCCAAGACCTATCTGAGCTGCCAGGAACAGCTTGGGAGCCAGGACTGCAGGAAAGGGGGGCATCTCTGGGCTGAGCCATAGCTCTTCATCACACATCACCCACAGGTGCCAGAGACCTCCTCAGCGTGCTGAAGGGCAGCACTGGCAGGCATCACTGAAAGCAAAGACCTCATTAACCATGGCAAGTGAGGCTGGGTGGGCCTGCTTGCCTCTTTCTCCATACCAGCTTTGCTTAACCACATTGCGAAAGCCTTTGCTCAATGCAAGAATCAATAAGTTTTCTACAGGTTTGTATGTTTAATTATCTTGTAATATAAATCCTTGCTGTATTAAGAGATAATATGCAGACAATCTCCAGACATGGATGAATCACCCAGAAGAGTAAACAACATGAGGCGTTGTGCTCAATTGTCTGTTAAGATGGCATCTTGTCTTGTATCAGAAACAGTGTGACCAGCAGGTCCAGTGACGTTATTCTCCCTCTGTAACCGGCACTGGTGAGACCGCACCTTGAGTACTGTGTTCAGTTCTGGGCCCCTCACCACAAGAAAGATGTTGTGGCTCTGGAGCGAGTCCAGAGAAGAGCAACAAAGCTGCTGAAGGGGCTGGAGAACAGGCCTTATGAGGAATGGCTGAGAGAGCTGGGGTTGTTTAGCCTGGAGAAGTGGGGGCTGAGGGAAGACCTTATTACTCTCTACAACTACCTGAAAGGAGGTTGTAGAGAGGAGGGAGCTGGCCTCTTCTCCCAAGTGACAGGGGACAGGACGAGAGGGAATGGCCTCAAGCTCCGCCAGGGGAGGTTCAGGCTGGACATCAGGAAAAAAATTTTCATGGAAAGGGTCATTGGGCATTGGAACAGGCTGCCTAGGCAGGTAGTTGAATCATCTTCCCTGGAGATGTTTAAAGGACGAGTGGATGAGGTGCTGAGGGACGTGGTTTAGTGATCAATAGGAATGGTTGGACTCGATGATACAGTGGGTCCTTTCAACCTAGTGATTCTGTGATTCTAGTTGTCTTAGGTCAAGAGATAACCCGAAGGGAGTCTCCATACACGGCTGGATAACCTAAAAAAAAAATAATAAAAATGTCGTTGAGGACTTACACGCTTCTAAAATTGGTCTAGATACCCACTGCTTCCCTAAGACTGGCTGCCTCGTTTAGAAGGGCATCCTTTTCAGCGCTGAATAGTAAAATAAAAACACTATCGCCTTCTCTTCCACGTCTATTGTCCTTTTTAATATTTTAACGATCACGCAGCGTCTCCCCCGCCCCGCGGCTCCTGCGCAGCCGCCGCTCCCGCCCTGCCGAGGCTGCCCCGCCCGCCCGCCTTGAAGTAGGGCAGAGGTGAAGCGGGCGGGTGGTGTCCTGGTACCGGATCGGATCGGATCGGATCGGATCGGATCGGATCGGATCGGATCGGATCGGATCGTTTGGTTTGTTGCTCGGTTCGGCTCGGGTGACCCCTCATCCCGTCTCCCTTGTTCCGCCGGCTCGGCTCCCTCCTCCCCGCGGAGGAGCCGCGGCCTCCGCCCTGCTCGGTTCCCGGATCGCTGTCTGTGCCCCTGGGAGTGGGCGGGGGAGCGTCGTCTGTCTCGGTGGGATTTTCATAGACGGTGAACGTTGTGCCGCAGGGCTGCGCCATGGAGAAGCAGGTGATCGCATCCTCCGAGGAGCGGACCTTCCAGTACCAGGACTCGCTGCCTTCCCTGCCTGTGCCTCCTCTTGAGGAATCTTTAAGTAAATACCTCGATTCAGGTAATGTCTTCTTATAATACATTATTATTAATATATATACCTTGACCGGCAGGTCCAGGGAGGTGATTCTCCTTCTCTACGCGGCACTGGTGAGACCACACTTCGAATCCTGTGTTCAGTTCTGGGCCCCTTGCCACTAGAAGGATGTTGAGGCTCTGGAGCGAGTCCAGAGAAGAGCAACAAAGCTGGTGAAGGGGCTGGAGAACCAGTCTTACGAGGAGTGGCTGAGAGAGCTGGGGCTGTTTAGCCTGGAGAAGAGGAGGCTGAGGGGAGACCTCATTGCTCTCTACAACTACCTGAAAGGAGGTTATGGAGGGGAGGGTGCTGGCCTCTTCTCCCAATTGACAGGGGACAGGACAGAGGGAATGGCCTCAAGCTCCGCCAGGGGAGATTTAGGCTTGAGATAAGGAAAAAATTCTTCACGGAGAGGGTGGTTAGGCATTGGAACAGTCTGCCCAGGGAGGTGGTTGATTCACCTTCCCTGGAGGTGTTTAAGGGACTGGTGGATGAGGTGCTCAGGGACATGGTTTAGTGACTGACAGGAATGGTTGGACTCGATGATCCAGTGGGTCCTTTGCAACCTAATGAGTCTATGATTCTATGAATAGCACTGTGTGTGTTGTAATTGGGCTGATCTGAAGATGTTTGCGAATTAATTTGTGGAGATGGCTTGTGTCAACTGATATAATTGGGATGGGGGATCCAGAGAAGTTCAGAAAGCAACAAGTCTTTTTCAAGTTCAAAATGGCAAGCTAAGTGCCCAGAGCAATCTGAGAAAAGGTTTCTATTTTATGTGTATGTGGTTTTCTTAAGCGTGAAGGGGAATGGGGCAAAAGGGTTATCTTTTTGGTTTGTGGTTTTTTCCTCGTCTAAGGTTTAGTGTTTGTTTTTCAGCAATGTGAAGTCCAACACAAAAAAACACCTGAGATTAATCCTATAGTTCAGGAACCAAGAGTGGGAGTGGAAGGACAAGAAGATGGTTGTAGAATGTTAGCCTTGTCTCACTGTGACAGGTTAGAACAACTCAATCACTTTACTCAGTACAAGTGGACACATGTTCAAATATAGGCGTTTTCTTACTCTTGGTTAGAAAATCATAGAATTATGGTATAGAATCATAGTGTGGTTTGGCTTGAAAGGAATCTTTAAAGGCTCAACCTCCCTGTGAGGGCTAGGGACATCTTCAATTAGATCAGATTACTTGGAGCCCTGTCAAACCTGACCTTGAATGTTTCTGAGATGGAGCTTCTACCACCACTCTGGGTAACCTGTGCCTGTGTACATCACCTTCATTGTAAAAAATTTCTTCCTTATGCTTAGTCTAAATCCACCGTCTTAGTTTAAAGCAATTACTCCTTGTATTATCACAACAGGTCCTGCTAAAAAGTCTCTCCCTATATTCCTTATAACCCCCCTTTAAGTACTGAAAGGCCAAAAGAAGGTTTTCCCAGAGCCTTCTGTTTTCCAGGCTGAACAACTCTCTTGCCCTTTCCTCTACAGAGAGGGTTCTGTCCCTTTGATCATCAACTGAGCCCTGGCTGCTAGGCTGATGTAATGCCATTTACCATAACTCCTTCAGCCAGACCTGTCACGCTGTTGTTCACTCAATGTATTATGCACTTCTCTAGCTGTATGCTGGACATTTTGTCCAGAAGGGCTCCATGGAGCCTTCTCTTCTCCAGGCTGAACAACCCCAACTTTTTCAGCCTTTCCTCACAGGACAGTTGTTCCATCCCTCTGATCATTTTTTGTGACCCTCCTTTGGATCCACTCCAACAGGTCTTCCTTGTGCTGAGAGCTCCAGACCTAGACACAATATTCCAGGTGAGGTCTCAATATAGTGGAGTAGAGGGGCAGAATCCCCTCTCTCATCCTGCTGGCCGTGCTTCTCTTGGTGAAGCCCAGTATTCATTTGGCTTTCTGGACTGTGATTGCTTATTGCTGTCTCATGCTCAACTCTTCATCCACCAGTATCCCCAAGTCCTCCTTGGCTGGGTTGTTCTCAATCTGTTCACTGTCCAGCTTGTATTGATACCAAGGAGTTGCCCTGACCAAGTTGCAGGACACCTTCATAGGCACATCTGTAATATTCTTTGCTACAGTTTGTGAGGCAGTTTTTAGCTAATAACATTGCCGTGCTTGAGCACCCACGCTGTTCCCTCTTCCCAAAGATCAAGTCAGTGCTCAAAGGAACTCATTTTTTTTTGTGAAAAATGCTAGCAAAACTAACAGATTTCTTGAACAACTTCTCAGACAGTGGTTTGTGGAATTGCTTTGAATTTTGGCAGCATCATCTGCAGCTGTGTGTCAGCTCAGAAGGAAACTATTATGAAGGTGATCATAGTTATTTTCTTAATTTGTGAAATAAAAAATTAGAGGCACAGGTTTTTGGTTTTGTTTTTTTTTGTGGTGTCAGACCTTGTAGTAGCTGGTCTAATGAAAGATCTTTTTCCATCTACGCATTTTGTTTTGCATGATGACTGCTTTGCTTGTGTATGACTGGTTTTGCCCAGGGTTCTTTATACTTTCTCACCAATTCTATTAAATATCCAGCAGTAGGAAAAGCCAGTGTTGGGCATTTTTGCATAATTTCTCCCCTGAAATGCTTTTTTCTTATATGATCTACTTTAGAGAGCAAAGTTTTCAAAAGAACATCAATGCACACGTGTCTGGCTTCATTTATAAAGCAGAAACACTGACTAGTTCTTTATTATCATATCAGGATTTGATATGCTGGGGGTGACAGAGATACATTACTTAGTATCTTGAGATTAGTTTCCAAAGTTTCTTTAATAATTTCCAAAACTCTGAGACACTGAGCTTTTTTTCTGGAACATCTGCTTTGTGTCTTATCTTACCTGTAATACAGGATTGCTAACAGACCTAGAGTTTTATCCTCAGCAGAAACCTATTACACCAAAATTTTCCTTTCCCAAAATAGAAATCCTTAATTTCACTCAGAGTTCCCTTTTGTTCTAAGTGTAGATGGCCAGGTAGATAGTAATGGGTTTTCTTTGTTGTTCCTTATGTCATCGCATTCTGATACAGGATATTGAAGGGTGGTTTTAGGGAAGAAATGTTGTGTATGTGCATGTCAGAAATAGTTTACTTTTTGTTGTAATACAGATTAAAGTTGTGCTGCCATAGTAGTGAACCTGCAATAGCAGAATTGCCCTTTAGAACTTCATTTTGTAAATCCAGCTGGCTTTCCAAGTTAGTAAATAACTCTTATGGAGTGACACAATCTGACAGTGAATTTGTTTACTCTTGTTTTCTGTTTCTGATTTGTGATTCCATAAATACCTTGTGACATGTCCCTTTTTTTCTTTTTCATACTGAAGTTACTTCCTGTGTACTGTTCCTTGTTCATAAGTCATTCTATAACTTTAATCATCATTGTTGATCTCCTTTAGTCTCACTGGAGATTGTTTGTTCTGCCACAGTCTTCCCTTGTTCTAATCACTTAAAGCTAGAATGTGGAGTGATTGGTTCTAGATGCTACCTCAGTGATTCTCATTGCTTAAGTTCTTCATTTGTTTAGTCTGTGAATGAAAGGAGGCGCTTCTAAAGAACAGTTTGGAAGCTCCAAATGCCCTTTCATAGGTGCTGTGATTTTTTTTCCTCTGTATTTTATTGTTTGGAGGAGGATCCTGGGCACTTAACATTAGTTAGTGTGCCTGTTGATCAATCACTTGTCTGTTTGAAGCCAGTCAGCCAGAAGGGCTGGACAGAGTACGTCCAAATAAGGCACCTTCTTAGGGCTTTGCAGTAGCTGCCCCTGCTTTGAATTCAGGATGACTAATCTTGTTTTAAAAGTAGGCCTTGTGCAGAGAGAATGGCTGTAGCCATGTTATTTAGCCTTTCAGCTCACTCCAGAGATTGAGACTCAGGAGCGTGTGCTCAGCCTGAGAGTATGAAAACCCAAAGCTCCAGCTTCCTGAGTGCTCCTTGACTATGCAACTGAAGAATTCTTTCATGGGGTAGTTCTTGTTTTATGGATGCAGCTCATCTGTGTAGTAAGGAAGACAAGGTCTGTGGGCCTGGAGAATTTGGCAGGATTCACAGGTCTACAGTGAGAAATGAGTTCTGCTCCTTCATGGTAGATTTTAAATGGAAAGAGGCTCTGTCATCACAAAGCCACGTGGGTTGGGGAGGGTTCATCTAGACCAGTTTCCTCCTCAAACCTGGTCCAATTACAGCAGGTTGCTCAGGCTTGCTTAGCTGGATTTTGTATATGTGCTAAGGTAAAGATTCCAAAGCCTTTCTGGATGGCTTGTGATACTGTTTCATCACTCATGATTGTGGGAGAGGGAACAATACCCAAACCAACAACAACAACAAAAACCTTTCTCATTTTTCTTGTCAGAAATTTCATATATTTCAGCTCTAATCCGTTTTCTCTTTTGCTGTTCTTGTGCTTTATCTTCAGTTTGCTTTTCCATTAGAAAAGTTAGAGAAAGCAGCAAGGTCTTCCCTTTGCATTCTCTTCTTAAGCTGAAAAAAACTCAGTTCTTAGCCTTGTCTCATAATCATGTGCTGCAGTACCCTAGCAGTCTTGGTCCCTCCTGAAATAGGGACCACAACTCAACAATTTTGTTTAATTTCTATCTTGTGTGAATGTGTGTATTGTTCTGTAATGACTTTAACTTGAATAAGAGAGGACAATCGCTCTCTCTTACA
This sequence comes from Clamator glandarius, assembly GCA_033459285.1. NCBI lineage: Eukaryota > Metazoa > Chordata > Aves > Cuculiformes > Cuculidae > Clamator > Clamator glandarius. Next base: position 4,479,622 of record JAUNZM010000046.1, read on the forward strand.
ATATTGTGTGGTAGTAAGGTCACTTGAAGGAACCTGAGTGTTGGGCTGCTCTCAGTCTGGGGACACTTTCAGCTCCAGGTTTCCTGGGTGGATACTGTAGACTGCTAAATGGTGTAGGTGGATAACTTTGTCTTTATTTCATTTCTTTATCTGTGTTCACAACTGATGGTGGTTCAATTCAAGCTCCATGTAGATATTGTTTATATTGACTTTAACAAGGCCTTTTGGCACATCAAAAGGTTGTTTGTCTTTGTTTGCTTGTTTGCTTTTAAACTTCCTTGCAGATGAACTGATGAAGTATGGATTAGATGGTAGACAGTCAGGTGGACTGAAAACTGTCTCATCTGCTAGGCTCAAAGGTTTGTGGTCAGCAGCACGTATTCCAGTCTCTGATGGTGTGCCCTGGGAGTTCAGCATTGTTTGGCATCTTCATTACAGACCTGGATGATGACACAGGGTGCACTCTGGATTTGCAAATGATACAAAGCTGGAAGGAGTGGCTGGTGCTCCAGATGGTTGTACGGCTATCAGAGGAAGCTTGCCAGGCTGGAGGAACAGGCTGACAGGAACTTCATGAAGTTCAACAATGGGAAATGCCATCATGTACGCAGGGAGAAATAACCCCCCAACACCAGCAGAAGCTGGGGCCCACTGACTGGAAAGCAACTTTGCAGAAAAGCCCCTGACGTGCTGGTGGATGTGAAGTTGAACATGGGCCAGCAATATGCACTTGCAGAAAGGTAGACCAGCAGCCTTCAAGGCTCCGCTAGAAGGATTGTTGCCAGCAGGTAAAGAGCAGTGATCCTTCCCCTCTGCTCCGTGCTGAGGAGGTCACATCTGAGTGCTGTGGCTGTTTCTGGGTTCCTCAGTACAAGCAAGATATGAACATCGTGAGGTGAGCCCAGTGGAGGGCCATGAAGGTGATTAAGGGCTTGGATTTATCTGACATACGAGAAAATGCTGAAAGAGCTGGGACCAGGGAAGAAAAGTCTTTAGGGACAATCTTTGTGATGTGTGTAAAGGTTTGATGGGAAGGAGTTAAGGAGATTGAGCCAGACATCACAGTGTTATTCAGTAACAGAACAAGTGCAATACAAGACTTTTAGGCATAAGAAAACTTCTTATTTTGAGAGTGATTAAGCACTGCAACAGTTTGCTTCTAGGGAGGTTGTAGAGTCTCCATCCTTTGAGATGTTTGAAACAAGACACAGTCCTAAGGGGCCTGCTGTAGCTGACCCTGCTGAGATGAGGTGTTGGACTTGATAATCTCTAGATCTGTGAAGAAGAAAAAAGTAGTTGTTGCAGATAAGCAGTTATAATTGCAGCAAGACACAGTTGTGACAAAGTAAGGTTTTACTTCTGTAAGGATAGGTAAGTATTTGAGAGCTTGCCAAGCTAATCTCTGTTGTTACAAAAGCTAGATTAGAGGTGATACAGATACACTGTTACTAAAAGTTAAACAAGTATCCTTCCTTGTTTCTTAACAGCTGTAAGCAAACGCAGGGTTAGCACTAGCAAGGCAGGCAAGAAATTGTTGGATTGTAGTGTACAGCAGCCTCAAAAAATTAATCTGACCTCATTGTGTAGGCATTGAATCAAGCAGAAACACCCACTCCCTCCCCTTCTGTTTGCCACTGACTTGCACAGAGTATAAAGGTAACAGAAAAAAACAGAGTGAGGATAAGAAGGCTGTGAGATGTACCTGTATGGAAACTGACCATAGATTGCGTGGTAAAAAAGCTTTAAGAAGGGTTTTAGATTAAAATAATGACTAATTTTGCAAATATGTACAGAGAACTTTGGCTTGTGTGGTACATCATCTGAGAGAAATCCAAAAGTATTTTAAAATATAAAAATAGTTGCCATAAGTGTTGTTCAAAGGTAGGCATAACATGGAGACAGGGAATGAGAATTGATGGACAGGGTGCTTGTAAACTATGAACGAATCTCTGAAAAGTGTGGCAGGCAGATTATGGCTGGTGCAGCTGATGGAATTGCAGAACTTCATAGTATTTCCAGCGACAGTTTTAAATGTATTTGATTTAGTTATCTCTTAGGTATTTCAGGTTTTCAGCAACTGCTTTATCTGCTAACATCTGCATTTATTTAACAGTATGTGTTTGTGTTTTTTATTAGAATAATATTTACAGATTGTTAAAAGGTGTTTCCCTTCAAGTATTTGCTTTAGAAAACTAAGTTTTGAGTATTTTCATCCACTGCTTTGCCTGTGAGTGTCTGGAATAAATCTCTGTATGCAGTTGTCTTTAAAATAAAAACGTTTCCTTTTTACAGTGAAGCCATTTCTAAATCAAGAAGAATATAAAAGAACTGAGGATATAGTTAAAAAATTTGAAAATGGAATTGGAAAAGAGTTGCATCAGAAATTACTGGAAAGAGCTAAAACAAGAAGGAATTGGGTACGTATTTAGATATGTAAGAAAGCCAGAGACCAACGGCATGAGGTTTAACACGGCCAAATGCCGGGTCCTGCACTTGGGGCACAACAACCCTGTGCAGTGCTACAGACTAGGAGAAGCCTGTCTAGAAAGCTGCCTGGAGGAGAAGGACCTGGGGGTACTGGTTGACAGCCGACTGAACATGAGCCAGCAGTGTGCCCAGGTGGCCAAGAAGGCCAATGGCATCTTGGCTTGTATCAGAAACAGTGTGACCAGCAGTTCCAGGAAGGTTATTCTCCCTCTGTACTCGGCACTGGTGAGACCGCACCTCAAATACTGTGTTCAGTTCTGGGCCCCTCACCACAAAAAAGGATGTTGAGGCTCTGGAGCGAGTCCAGAGAAGAGCAACAAAGCTGGTGAAGGGGCTGGAGAACAAATCTTGTGAGGAGTGACTGAGAGAGCTGGGGTTGTTCAGCCTGGAGAAGAGGAGGCTGAGGGGAGACCTTATTACTCTCTACAACTACCTGAAGGGAGGTTGTGGAGAGGAGGGAGCTGGCCTCTTCTCCCAAGTGACAGGGGACAGGACAAGAGGGAGTGGCCTCAAGCTCTGCCAGGGGAGGTTCAGGCTCGACATAAGGAAAAAAATCTTCACAGAAAGGGTCATTGGGCACTGGAAGAGTCTGCCCAAGGAGGTGGTTGACTTGCCTTCCCTGGAGATGTTTAAGGTGTGGGTAGATGAGTTACTAAGGGGTGTGGTTTAGAGATCGGTGGGAATGGTTGGACTCGATGATCCCGTGGGTCTCTTCCAACCTGGTTATTCTATGAAAGCATAACTGAACTGATAGAAAGTTTGTTCTTTAGAACCACCTAGCTTTTTTGAGGTTAGGATCTTCCTTCTATCTGCCACTTGGCCATTTACCTTTGATTTGTTTTATTCAAAGTTGGGTGACTAAGTGTTCACTGAGATGTTAATTCACCTTAACAGCTTTTGAATGCTTTGTCTGTCAGTCTCCACTTCTATCACCACCCATTCCCCCTCTCTCCACCCTGCTTCCCTGCCCCCTCCCAAAAAAGAGAAAGTAGAATTTATCATTTATTCTCTTTCTTTCCCAAATAAAGCTATAGCATTTTGGTCTTTCAACAGAGAAAGGGATACAAAGGGGGTTATCACCAAGTGGAATTCATGAGGCCTTCTTAAATCTCAACATGACACACTCAAGAGTGAGAATTTGCAGAAAATACATTATGAAATGTCCCTCTCAGATCCTCTCTCACACAAATCTCCTTTCCTTCCATTCCTTGTGGAGTAATCTGTCTGATAATTGCAGCAGCTGCAGCTGACATCTGTAAGAGTTTATGATGATGAGTATCAGGGAAGAACTCATCATAATTTACAGTTTAATAATCTTATACAGTATTGAATTTTATTTTGAGCTTGAAAATAGAAAAACTAGATGTATTTTACCCACAGCAGTTAATTTTTAACCACTGTCTCTTTGCCTTTTACATAGGAGTCAATATGCAAAATATTTTTCTTTTAAAAACATAGTAAAAAAACAACCCACCCAGGCCGTTGAACAATCAGGTGATTATTAAATAATTAATGACCAAAGCTTAATTCTAATGCTAAACATTTTTCATTTTCAGCTGGAGGACTGGTGGCTGAATGTGGCTTATCTTGATCTTCGCATATCAACGCAAATATACTGTAATATGGGAGGTGCTGCTCCCTTTATTGAACACTACTGGCCACCAAAAGAGGGAACTCAGATAGAAAGAGCATGTCTGGATATATGGCACAACCTGAAATTGTGGGAGCTATTACGAATGTAAGACTTTAAGAAAAAATATTTTATTCTAAATATGAATGGTCTACCTGTAATTTAGTCACAAAAATGTATTTATGTTCACTCCTATGCATTCTTTGCAGTAAAAGATGGGTTTGTCTTACCTTGATTTAATTGTGTAATTATCATCTCTCTGGTTTAATTTTGATGTGTTTACTACAGAGAGAAGATGCCTGTAGAGAGAGCTGGGAATGCTGTTCTGGATATGAACCAATTTCGAATGTTCTTCTGCACTTGCAGAATTCCTGGAGTTAACAGAGACTCTATCGGCAGTTATTTTAAAACTGGTAAACAAATGCAAATTATGGGTTAATACAGGGAGATGATTTTGTATTAATGGGCTAATGGAGTGGTCATTTTAACCCTAAAATACTTGTTTCCTCAAGCACTAAATCAGATAACTTGTTATTGAGTGCTTATATAAGGAAGCAAATAAGATATTTGATCTACAAATGCCCCTTTTTGTCCAATACTTAGTCCTTTATAAATAAGAATAAAAGAACGCCCTGCTTCAAATTGTGTTACTGGCCTAATGCCTCTAAGTGTGCCAGCATTAAGAATCAAAAAAGTACAAATTCTGTGTGTTACAAATATGGGTAGATTCTGTGTATTTTAAGGACAGAATTTCAGCATTGTAACTCTTTCCACAGAATGCATTTCTCAAGTGTGCTCCAATGCATTCTGATGGGATAATTCTTACTTTCTTTCATTGTGCCATTTCTGGGTTTGGTCCACTGCTTCTATTTTCAGTCTTGAAGTTCTCCATAGTGCTTCTTAAAGCCATTCTCTTAAACTCCCAAAAGTTTTCTGGGGTGCAGGATCAAGAGCTAGGGTAGAAGTGTGATGTTCTTACTAATCCTCCACTAGCAAATACTGTCATATTAGTAATCAGATAACTGAAATCATAACACCCCTCCCATACACATTCTGATGCTTCCAGAGTTGTTCAGCAGTGTCACTCTAGGTGATCATGGGAGATGTGAATTTCTGTAAGACTTGGCAATTCAAGAAGGGTGTATTGCTTTGCTTCATAGAAGATATATAAGGAAATCTCCATACCACAGGATATGACAAGAAAATACAAAGTTGAAGGCAAGTTTCAAGGGTTTTATCTTGGTGTTGCAGTTGAAGAGTCAGTTTAAGTACCAAAACATAGAAGAAACATTAAAAGAGTGGAAACTAAGTGTTCTATTTCAATCACACTTAATAAATAAAACTACTGTCCTGTGGAAATGCAATTTGTCATCCATGTTCCTTTTCTTCCTTAAAATATGGCAAGAACTTTAATAAACAGTCTTGCTTATATCACTTTTCATGTTGTATGTGGCAGGTGAAACCCATTTCCATGTAGACTGTCTGCCCTCAGGTGATGTGTTTAGTCCAGTTAGTTGTCTTGGTGCTCTATGATACATGGAGAAATATGAACAACTCCAGAGAGGGATCTGGGCCATCAAAATATGTAGGTATCTAAGACAGGCAAAAGAGATTGCCCTCTGGAGAGTGACGTTGTTTATCTCCTTTGGCTGTTGAGGGAACCGACATAGTCTAAACACTTGAAGTAGTGTCCAGACTGCAGGGAAAGGCACCTAAAATTTGACAAGTAATATCAGCTTGGAGTTGAAGACCACTCTGCATGCTAACAGAGCCTGATCAGTGGAACCTGAAGAACTATTTATTCAGCCTGCAGCAGAGATCTTAGTGAGAACAGGTGAAGAGTTCATTATATGCCATAAATGTATTGGGTAGATCTCTACCAACTAGTGAGATTTCAGACATGTAATTCTACGTGTGTTAACTTCCAAACTCAATTCTACTCATTGCTTTAGACAGCTACAGTTGCTACATAAAGTAACAGAATTTGATGTCATCCCTTCTGATTTTTGTTATGTTGGAAATTAATTTTGTGATTTATGAAGGAGAGGTTTACATTAAATGACAAATTCCCGACTCTAGTATGTCTTTAATCAGGTAATTATTGAATTGTGTTGTCTGATTTAGAAAGCAGGACCATAAAGGTAGATGTAAAAACCTTATAGCTTACTTCTGTAGATGCATGTTCCTAGGTAAAGAGGTGTACATTTATCTTTTTTCCCCAGGGCATAGTACTGAACTAGAAGAGATAGAGCACAGCCACTCAATTTTTGAAAGTTGTAACCATGTTTCTTGTGGTTTTAACGTTTGTGTTTCATCAGAATCTTTTTCCATCTTTATTTAGTCTTATTTGCAGATAGATTGGTTCAATAAGATAATACTATGCACGTGTACCTGACCTAGTGTGGGCCAGTATTATGTTAGTTTCTGTATGGAGGCCAGGTGGATGTGTCAGTGCTCCCTTTTTATAGATTTGCAGATTACGGTTTGGGCCTGGTTGATGTGGTAGTGCATCTCCAATCTTGAGCTGTGTAACTGAAACTGATTGCATAAACACAATTGAAGGACTAGATCACCTACAAAGTGTCTTAGGAAGAGGTTTGCTGTGTTATATTCATCCCTTTATAAAAAAAACCCTCATGGGACAGAGAAATGTTGCTAGATAACTTTCAGCAGGCAACAATTGTTTCAGCCCAGTGTGTGCCCAGCTACAAGATACAATATAAACAAAATTTGCTACTAGGTAATGACAATGACTTGAAGTACCAAATAACACTTCTGTAGTTCTGTGTATCTTCTGACAGATGTAAAAATTTCTTCAATTGCAGTAAGATCATACAATTAGACTGAAAAAGTTATTCTTTTTTCTTCTTTCTTGTTTTTGACTGTGTGAAGTCTGCCTCATTTTGGACAAAAAATTGGTCTATAGGACTTGCTGAGTGTTTTTCCTTTATCTGTCCACACGGTTGGATTTTCATTTTTTGTTTCATTTCAGAGACTGAAGGTGAATGCCCAACTCACTTAATAGTCCTGTGTCGAGGTCGAGTGTTTTCGTTTGATACTATACATGAAAGCAATATGATGACTCCTCCGGAGATTTTCAGGTTTTCAAACTACCTTGTTTCAAATGAGCTGTCCTATTTAAGCTACCTACCAAAAAGAATCTTTCTCTTTATATCCCCTTCACCCCAAAGAATTAGGTAAGAGAGAGGCCACAGCTTCTCCTCTAGCTGAGGGTTTAGATTTGAGTAAATTCTTGATTAGTAGGTGGCATCTTGCCATGAAACATGATGATCGTCTGCTGTTGTAAGATACCCAAAGAACATCATGCAGAAAGGCTGAATGAATATGTTTCAACAGAAAACATTGTTTATGTATAAAGGTTCTTCACATGGCATTATTAGGATTAAAAGTTACATCACTCCTCTCAGGACCAATCCACGCTCATGATTATCTCATTGCTACCTAATCATTATCAAAGATGAAGCACCACTGTTTTGTTGATTCAAATCTAATACACTTGTGGTCAATTTTCTCAGGAATGGAGGGGTTTGAGTTCCTGTTAATGAGTGCAGCAGAGTCCAAAATCACAGTGTACTCTGATTGCCTTTGTTAGCTACAGAGTAATACAGCAGCACATCACTTGCATTTCTTTTCTTTGCACCAGATCTGTGACAACAAGCCATGTTTATGGCTCTTCATATTCCTGAGCTGCTGCAAAGGAAGAGAGAGAAAGAACTTGGTTCTTTAAATACTGAATTTCAGTACTAGTGCGACTGGCAATGATTTAAAGCTTTTTCATGCTATACCTCTCTTATCTCTCAGTACCACACGGAGGTGCTGGCTTTTCAAATTGGTAGTACAGTTGTGGCCACTGCTCAGTTGGTTGAACTCTTATGTCACAAACAGAGGATCTTTCAGCATAAATCTCTTGTGATCAATTTGGGATTTATATCCGTCTACTTGCTGAAGAGAGGTTGTGCGTTTCATCTAGGAATAAATCAATGCATTTGCCAAAGTGCTGTTTATAGAGCACAACAGAAGACTTTCATAGTTAAAATTAGCAAAAGGTGGATGGCCAAATTCCTTAGGCAAGACAAACACTAGTTTTGAAGGTCTGGTACTTTAATACTTATGATATTTCAATATATTTATTTTTAGTTTCTGTAGTTGTAGCTGTTAGATCAAGCAATAAATGAATTCCTGGAATACAGACAAAAATCCCTAAAGCTTTCCATGATCTATAGAAAGGGTAGGTTGGTTTTGGTTTAGTTTTTATTAAGTGGTGGTGATGATTTTTTTGATTTGTGGGGTTTTTGTTTAGTTTTTTTTTCACAGCATGTGCAATGCTGAATTTGCAAGCTAAAAATTAGTTCTTTGTTAATGACTCTTCAAAGATAAAATGCAAAGCAAAGATAGGAAAGGAAGTATTCTTATGTAGTTCTGTTTCTGTTTAAGCAGTCCTGTAGCTATTTTTCTGCTTTAAATTTCAAGGTTTATCTTGAGTGGAAGTTTTCCCCTTCTGTCTAATTAGTTGCTATAGGAGCTGCAAAATTGCAATATTCCAGATGTCTGCTGCTCAGGAAAGTCTGGTCTGCACAGCTGAAGTCTTAAATCTAGTTTAAAATTGAAATTAAGTGCATACATCACACTTAGGAGCATTAAGTGCATACATCACACTTAGGAGCATGATTGTTGACATTTAAGTTTGTAAGGCCTGGTAGCTGCGATTGAATCAACCATTAGTGACTGAAAATAGTGCAGGCATTCAGCTATATCTTAGGGTCTGAGGGAGCTGATTTGTGCTTCCTGAAAATTGACATTAACTTGTGAACGTGGAACTGAAATTCAAGTGTGGCAAAAAAAGAGAGCTAAAAAGGGTGACTTTTATCTTCTTTCTGTATGTTCTTTAACTTCAGTTTTTGAAATCTTTCTAAAGGCAACTTGCATATATCCAGAAAATATGTCATAGTGAACCAGATGGACCAGGACTGGCAGCACTAACAAGCAGCGAAAGGACAGTATGGGCAAAGGTGGGAATACGGTAACAGTTGATTCCTTAGAAAAGCATTGTGATCACTGGAAATAAATAATTTCACTTAGCTTTGTCTTTTATGCTTTTTAGTTGCGTGAATATTTGATTGATCTTGATCCAAAGAACTTGGCTCTTCTGGAAAAAATTCAGAGTAGTTTGTTTGTAGTCTCCCTGGATGATGCTAGTCCCCATGCAACTCCTGAAGACTACACTGAGGTAGCTATGTTTTTTTTGACAATTCATATCTTGTCTTGTATATATAAGAATATCTTCTGCATATGTGCATGTGTTTCTGTAAAGAAGTAGCACTTCTTACTCTTTTGGAACAAAGAAAATGAAGCACATAAATGTGCAGAAAATACTTCTTGTTGATCCACAGGATTACTTAAATAATTTGAATGGTTAGGATATTGGAAGTGGGAATGGCTGAAATCAGTCTTCATAATCTTTTAGCCTTCTGTGCCTTCAGGGTCCTCAGAAACTGTCATCAACTTGTTACGACTCTTAATTTAAAAACTTAGAATTGTAATTGTGTTTCGTTTTCAAATGAATGAAAGTGTCGGGTGTCTCAGGGAAGACTGCTATCTTCATATAGGCTTGGTTTAGCTGACGGGTTGACAGGGTACTCAGTATTTTTGAAAATCCACAATGTGTAACTTCTGCTTTAGGTTACAAAGCTGGGGCTAACAGGTGACCCAACTATACGCTGGGGAGATAAATCCTACAATGCAATAGTCTTCTCCAATGGAACCTTTAGCTTGCTTTCTGACGTAAGTTGAAAAATCCCGCCCTCTCCTTGTAAATCTTATAAGTGCTTATTTACTAAGTTTCCCCTTTTAGAGTAATATTTTAAAAGTTAGTTTGCTCCTTTTTAGTGTAGCTTTGTCTGGCAAGTTTCCAAAAGCAATCTGCCTTCATGATGTTTGCTATTGCACTGTACTTTAATTACGAACGTGAGTCACGAGTTCAGAAATCATAATCTTTTTTAACAAGTATTTCATCCAAAGACAAAAAAATACATTGCATAAGAAGGCTTAAAGTTAACTCTTTGTATTATGTAGCTATTTGAGCAGCTGTATTTTTAAGTTAGGATTTTTTAAAATTCATTACTGAATGGCCAGAGGAGACTACATCCTGCTTGAAACCTGCTTCTCCACAGCAGTGCTATATTGTGCCTCCACATGTGGCTGTAGAGCAGTTAAACAGTGGGTGAACTTACAGTAGTTCTGTATGTGTTGTAGAACTAGAAAAACAGGTATTGCACTGTGCAGTAAAATTGTTAATCTGCATAGAGAAGAGTGGAAGAGGGTAAGAAAGCAATTTGATCCTCTTGCAGTTATCCAAATAACCTAATATCTTGTCTTATATGATTCTAGCATTCTGCTTTGGATGGCATGGCTTTGATTAGTATGTTAACTTATGTTGAAAAGAAGATATTTGAAAGTGAGGCAAAATGGAAGGTATCTGTCCTTTAAACTTTAAAGTGCATTAGGTAGTGTGTCTTTTCTTTTGGATAACATTTTGTGTTTTCTCTTCTTTCTTTCTGCCTGCATCCTCCCAGGGATCAGATAAAGTGAGAGATCTTCCATGGCCAGAGGAACTTGTATTCACAGTGGATCAAAAAGTTCTAAGTGGAATTAGACATGCTAAAGAATTGTATTACAATAAGGTGGATTTTCTTGCTGCTTCTCTTAATTGTCTTTGATAGTTTGGGGTTTGTGGGTTTTTTGTGTTCTTTTTCTTTTCTTGTCCTATTTGCATGTTTTGAGCTGGTCTGTCTCCATGCTGGAGGACAGGAATGAATATGTAACTGATAAATTGATGAATCAGGGGACTTAACACCATGGTTAAATTTGTTAAATTGTTGGTTTAGGCTGAGTGTATTTTACTTGAGGTGAACCAAGTTGTGATATTTCTTGAATTCTGTGGCTTTTCATTCTTTGGTATGACAGGTGTCTGACTTGCAGCTGGTGAATTATGCCTTCACATCCTTTGGCAAAGCACTTATTAAGAAGAAGGAACTTCATCCTGATACATTTGTGCAGCTTGCCCTTCAGCTGGCTTATTACAAAAACCATGGACGGTAAGAAAAACTCATTACCCAGATTAGGAATAAAAAGATTAGTTTCTTGAATAAAGAGATGTATCTGGAGCTACAATGCCACTGTATAATTTGGTATGGTGACATAAGAATGAAGAATTAAAGGTTTTTTACTGTAAAGACTGAAGAGGAGTGTATTTTGCACCATTGAAATCCATGAGGTTTCTGCTCTTGGCTTCAGAAGAATTGTGTCCTTGTGGCCACAGGGATAATGTGTGTACCTATTATGGAAAGGAGGGCAGGAGACAATGCATGAAAATGTGGTTTTGGGCTGTACAAAGTAAACAATTGGGCAAATGCCAAACACTCACTGGGTTAGGATTCTGTTTATCTGTAGCAAGTGACAGCCATCAAGAAAATGTTTAGTCTTCCAAGCCCATAAAAAAGCCTTGCAAAACCTCATTGTCTCCCTTTCTTTAGCACAATTAGATATGAACTTTTGGGCAGAATAAGAGCTATACATACTGACCCTCCAAATGTCTGACTCTGCATTTTTGGCTGTGTATTTTTTTTGTATTATTGGTAAAAGACAGCATTCTTGCTGATATTAGTGATCCCAAATTTCTTTTTGCTAAATTGCACTGTTATGGCTTGTATAAGTCATTACTGACTTGACAAGTATTGCTTTAAAAAAGGAGTTTTGTCATGTGATTATAATGCTTAGTCACCAGAGATGCCTGTCGTCTTATGAGAAAGGTCACTAGATCTCAGTTTGCTGAATACTGGAATAAATTTTCTGACTAAAAGAGCCTGTGAAATCTATTCTAAACATAGTTGTGTGTTCCATGTAAGTTGTATGTTGAGTGGTAGACTGTCATAGAGCTGTGGATGCTCCAGGTTAAAAGCTGGATGAGTGTAAGTATGCAACAGAGAAGGATTTTATTCTTTTCTTTATAAAAGTATTGGGAAATGCTGCTTATTTCTAGTATTTCTCTTGATTTTGGGGGGTTTGGATAGTGTAGATGGCTTATTTAATGGAAGCATATATAGAAACTGAAGCCTGCATGATTTCGGCTTATATATGCTAGAGGTTGGTGGATCTGTAGTCTGTAGAAAATATCCATGACAATACAGTCTTGGCAGCTTTGGCATTTTTTCAGTCACCTGTCTCATAAGAGCTTGCAGAACTCTTTTGTGGTTTTCTTCAGGCACAAGACTTGAAGAAAATTAATGGCTTACTGATATTTGTAACTAGGCTAGAAGTGTAGGATACTTTGCAGTACTTATTTTTAACATGAGAAAGCATATGGTTTTGTTAATTTAATGAGATACTCTTTCCTCATTTTCCTTCTTAGTCCAGGCTGCTGTTATGAAACTGCCACGACCAGGCGTTTCTATCACGGCCGCACAGAGACCATGAGACCGTGTACTTTGGAAGCAGTGGAGTGGTGCAAATCCATGCTGGATCCTTCTGACAGTGTAAATACTGAAATCCTACTTTAATCATCATGTATTTAGAAGACCTGTCATTTGAACACCTTAAAACTCATTTTCCTATTATCTCATTAATGGCACTTGGCCTTGTTTCCAGTGAGACAGATTTCACGTGTTGAGTTGCTTGAAGTCTGACTCTGATTATGGTGACTGAGGTGAGCGGTCATGTGTGGGCTTGTTTGGTTTTCTATCCTATTAACCTTTCGGTTTCAAGAATGTAAGTTTCTTGACTAGCATTCACACTTTTTTTCACACCTCAAAAAGTAAGAGGATTGGAATCAGTGTATTCTGCTGTGGAGTGATCTGTTGGTTTAATTTGCAAGTGAAATCAGGAAACGTTAATCTAATCGTTGAGTCCAAGAACAAGGTTGAAATCTGTTTGTGTCCTGGTGGCCACAGAGATGTATTCCAGAGTTTGTCTCTGCATAGCTGAGCCAGTGACCTTTTCTTTTCCCAGGAGCTACCGTCTGGTGCTTGACTGGCAAAGCATATCATGCCTTTCTTTCCAAATGAGTGCTGTACTAAAGCTCTTTCTCGTCCTCACTGCACATTTCTCAGAGAAATGAAGCAAGGAGAAGTTTTTTGAGATAAAGGGCTAAATATATTTAGGAAATTCAAAGGTTCAATATTGTTAATGCATCTTAGAAACATACAGGAATATGGCTATCAGGAATTATGCATGATAGGTAATTATAGTCTTCAAGAATGTATTTTCCTGATCTTCTCTGGCTTGTCTTGGTGTGTGCTGCAGCTTTAAAACTCAGGTTTTGTGCTATTATTCAGATCTATTTTCCTATTGCAAATATGTTTTCCTCTTTATTCCTCTGCTCTTCTCTTGCCTTCTAACCAGTGATCAGGATATTATGTCTATACCGATAGAGGTTTGTTACTTCCAACACTAGCTGTAGCCTCTTTCTTTTTCTCTTTGTCATTCTAAAAAGTATCTCCAAATGTCTTGCTATTGCTCTTTTTTTTTAAGATGAACTCTTGAGGCTTAAAAAAGCGTTGAATCTGTTTGATAGCGTTTAAAAATCTACTTTTAAGATATTAGAGATTACCTAAAGTTAGATGTTTCAGAAAAAAATCCTTTTGTCTGAACTGTTCATTTGCCCCTTGTGAGCTTAGCAGCTTGATTTTTACTCAAAATGAGTAGTTACTACCCTTGTTACTCATTCTGCGCTGCAGCCTCTCATGTAATGAATAAAAGTATAATGACTGTTTCTTAAGCAGTTAAGAACCTATTAAGATCTTAGATCACACAAGCCAAGATCTTGGGTGTCTAGAGATGTTTCTCTAGGCCTCCTTTACCAAAACATGTGTTTGTATTTTCTTGTCTCTCTTTTTAATATGTAAGCTTTAATATAAAATCAAAAAGACACATAACGTTGGGCAGAATTACTCCCACGGAAGTAATGTTTCAATCAGCAGAGAAAAGTTTGGAATGCAATTGGCATCTGTGTATGTTTTAATTAGGGTTTGTTTGTTTTCTGCTTTTGCCTCACTGATTTTTTTTTTTATGTTATTTTTTATTTGTGCATTTCCTTTGTTTGGTTCAGTTTGGTTTTTTCCCATGAAAAATGATTATCACGTAAATGCAACCACACCTGCTAAAAGCCAGCATGCTTCTAAATAAATGGTACTGTAGGACATCCTTGGGTTTGATTACTCTAGTTCGCAGTGGCTACTTGCTGTTCTTTCAGCTTTTTTGGGAAAAACCACAAAGCGTAGAATATTATTCAGCTCAAAAGCAATCTAACAACACAGAGATACAGGAAACAAATGAGCAAGTTCTCTTGTAAAAAGGAATTGGAACTAGAAGGAAGTTTGAGAGCAGTTCTAATGTACTTAATTTTTTTTTTTTTGTCTAAAATTGCTAGAAACTGTGAAAGGGATGAACTTGCTGATCTGTGATTCCTTATTTTACTCATCTGGGTTGCTTTTTGGTTGACGTATGTTGTTTTTAATCCTGTCTCCCTTACTTCACACAGAATTATCAGCGACTACAGCTGATGCATAAGGCATTTGCAAAGCACAATAAGATGAGGAAAGAATGTGAGAATGGAAAAGGTATTCTGGGATCAAAAATTTGTTTTATTTTTTTCTTGTGGGTGAAAAGGGAATATTGCTGTATGCTAATACATTGTCTCTGTCTCCTTGTTTACCACCTGAGGAAAAACTACCCCTCAACATTTCAGGGAGAGCAACTGAAACCTAGTCCTTGCACCATTCCTTGTGCCCTAAATACATTCACTTTGAATATTAATTCACTTTTTCTGCCCAGATAAACTTTATTTCAGAATACCTTCTGATTAAATATATGATTGGCTGGAAAGTAGGAAATTCAGTCTTTTAAGGCCGAGGAGAGATTTGGGTGAAATTCTAGCCCCACCTGTGTTAGCATGGGAAGTTATTCTATGAATGAGAGAGAGTAGCTGGGAAATAATCACCTGATAAACCTTCATTTTCTCTACACCCTACTTGGTGAGTTGTCTAGGTAGTTGTGGCCCTAAAAGCCTTTTCACCTTGTCTGTGTAATTGCCAGTAGGGCAGTTTCGCTATGTGGAACTCCTCTTCCCTGTCTGAGATGGAAGTTTGCTTGGTTTTTGTTTTCCACAGGAGTTCTACTGGGTTTGTATTACATAGTTCATGTGCATTTGGGCTCAGTGTTGCAAGCTGAAAGTGATGAAGCCCTCTTAAATCAAATATTTGGGAAATGTTTTTGTACACTACAGTACGAATCTTGGGGCTTAGTTGACTCTGTCATTTGTCTACCCTCCTACTGCTATTTGAGCTTCCAGCTATCCAGACCAGAACAAGCAGAAAAGCAGGAAATGCTGCTGTTAATGATGCAGTATTTGCGTTTATTTGACAGGCTTTGATCGTCATCTTCTGGGTCTTCAGATAATAGCACAGGAGCAAGGACTGCCAGTGCCAGAGCTTTATTTGGATAAGGCCTTCACAGCTAGGTAATTCATATTCTTGTACTGAGGGGAGGTTGTATCCCTTTATACTGAGGGCAGTGTTACCCTGGCCTTATGCATGCTGCTTTCTTGATCTCTAGGATGAAATAACTTTTTTGTAAAACTCACTTTGTTTTAGATTATCTTTAAAAATAGTGGGTTTTCTTTGTTTTCTTTTACAGTGGAGGAGGTGGGAATTTTGTTCTTTCGACCAGTCTGACTGGCTACTATAGGTTTAATGGATGTGCTCTTCCCATGGTGCATCATGGTTATGGCTTTTTTTATAACATCAGAGATGACAGGTAAGGATACAATTTCATTTTGGGCATAGTTCTGTCTCTATCACAAAGGGAAAGGTGACTAACAATTAGAATGCGGAAAGGAAAAGACAGGAGAAACAAGGCTGAATGTGTCAGAGAAGACTGAGAGGTGAGGTACGTGAGAATGGAGGCATTGACATTCTGGGAAAGCATGTGTGGGAGGGAGGATGAATGGTAGAGGTGAAGTGAGCACCAAGATACCGACAATGAGCAGAAAAAAAAGAGCAGGGAAGGTGGAAGAAGGGAGGAACAAAAGAAGTTAACTTAGTTTAAAATAAGGTTTTGGTTTAGAGGTCATTTAAATATACCAAGCAGAGATGCTTTTTAAAAAGTAGCAGTTGACTGAGATGGACCATATGGAGTACAGGTGAGCAAACTATCCATCATTCTTGGCAGTGACACACATTTTTTGACTCAAACTAGACCTCTTTGTGTAACAAGGAGAAGTTAAAACATTTAGCTTCACTTCTCGTAAAATGCTAGGATTTGAAAAGAGCTGACTTTGGCTTATTGGTCTTTTTGATAAAAGTTATTGCTTCTTTATCAAATCTCTTAAACTACTTTGATTATAGTGTGTTAACTTGCTGTTTTGATATGTATGTAATTTGGATGACTTCTTTGTAAAGCTAAATATGGATTGTGTGCAGATTTGATTCAATTTGAGAATACAAACCACTAATAATTTGATCTATGGCTCTACTAAGATAAATAAAACTAGGCAAAAGTTTACCCTTTATTAAGTACTTTAAACCTTAAACCAATATTTTCAAATATAAGCAACAACGTTATGTCACTGTATGTAGTAATGGATATTTAGATCAAAGCATCTGGTTTCAAGATCTGTTAACATTATTGCTTACTGAATGCACTAGGGATCCTAGTACTTCTTAAATGTTGAGACAGTATGTTTGTGACAAGTTTTGCTTCAGAATTTATGTCAGTAATTTAAATGTGTCAAAAATTTAAGTGTGACTTTTATCCTAGACCATGACAATTAAGAGTGGTAACTTTATTGTTTTCCTTATTGCTTATAGGATTCTTGCTGTCTGTTGTTCTTGGAACTCATGTCCAGAGACTGATGCAGAAGTGCTGTGTAGAACTGTGTTCCAGTGTTTTCAGGACATGCTACAATTAACAGTTGCAGCTCACCTGTAAGGTTTATAATGATGCAAAAGCCTTTGTCAGCTCACAAAGTTATGTGTAGTACTTATAAATTAAATGCTGCTCAAGAATACTGTTATATTCAAGTTAGGACATGTAATGAGCTGTGTGAAGTCTACCATTTTTATGGGATTTACCATGGTAATGGTACCCCTTTAAAAGTAACGTAGCCATTTGCAAAAACAATGCAAGCAGTAGTACCTTATCTATGTAGAACTATGCAAACTATGCCTCAACAATGCAAACATACTTGTGAGACAGGGTGTTGGAAGTGGAGAATTTATGGGAGATTTGTATTTATGATCTTAGCAGTAACACTTAGAATACTTTGTAGTCTCCTGATATTGTTTATGCCAGCAGAGTGCTTAACTGCATACTTAAGAGCAACCACAGGGTCCTCATGAGTGATTATACTCCCTGTTATGAAGTAGAAGGACTGCTTCCATCAGGCTGCGAGTTATTTTATAAGTTTATCTTCAATTTTTGCTGTCGGGATTATACCAAATAAATGTGAATGGGGATGGTCCCACTACAGTTGTAGTATGAAAGCACTACCATCTCAAGTATTTTGAAAAAGGAGCTCTCGATAATGAAGACAGCAGCATATGAGTTCCAAATTCCAGAGTTTTCATCTGGTAGCGAACTGTGAATGTCTGCTGCTTTACACTAATAATACATGATAAAAGTAAGCACTGAATGCAGTTTACGATTCTCAGGATTTTAAGACTTGATTCCTCTGTTTGAGCAGCTTTGTATTTTCCTGTCATAGAAATAAAATTCTTCTAAAAATCAGCTTTGTATTGATTGAATTGTGGTTGGATTGTTTAATGTGTAGCACCTGAACTTTGTGACGGATGATATTGGGAACAGATGAACAAGAGGTACCCATTGCTTTGTTTTCTTTAGTTTTTGGAGTTTTGAGAGAGACCAGAGATGACGATTTGTTTTACATGAAGAACTGCATCCTCAGCTAATGCTGAACCAGTCTCTTTGCCCTCTGGAAGCTCTATTGCATAGCAAGAACAGTGTTTCCCTTTTCATTTCCCTCTTCAAAGTGTGATGAGTTCTCTGAGTACCAGGCCAGGGTATGTCAGACTTTCTTGTTGCCTCCTAAAACAAGTTTCATTATTTCAGCCTTTGTCTTCTCTGCCTTTACTGGACTACTTGTATGTCCTGTCTCAATTATATCTGACAACAATTGATTGTTTAATGGTTGATTTAGGGTCTTACAGATTCATACAGAGTAAGAATCTGTTCCTGTTCTGGAGCGCTTATAATAACCCACTGAAAGCTACTTGAAAGTAAATGGCTTTCTGAAATCTGTTAATGAAGCATGAGTTTGTATGATGCTGTGATTTCTGAGAATTTTGAATCAAGTTATGCCTGATGTTGTTTTTTCTTTGTTTGGGGGGTTTTTTAGTTTGGGTTTTTTTTTTTTTTTTTGGTAAGTTCTGTTTTATAACCTTTCACCCTCAATTGGGTCAGTAAACCTGATTGCAACAGTGATGAGGAGAGGTTGCTTTGAACACTCATTTAAAACAGCGTGAAGTCTGGTGAAGGGTGTAACTTTGCATTTATTTTCCACAGACCTGTCCCTGCCTCTGTGGTAATTTCTGGGAGCATAGAAATCCTGGCAGAAATGGAAAAAGGAAAACTATTTCAGCAAGATTATAATTGAGAAAATGTCATTCAATTCCTAGGTTAAGCAGAATTTCTTGTTTGACTGGGAAAGTTCTGTGCCTTTCCTAGAGGAACTGAAGACAAATGTATCCAGAGAGAACAAAATTAAGTCTGTGAGTTGTTACAAGAGTTACCCAAATTCATGTGTCCACAGACTGTATGGTGTTTATTTCCTTGTAAGGAGTGAAGCATTTTTGATTCAGAAAGTTTATGTTATTTGGACCACATGGGACTAAAGTATAAAGTGACATTTTTTTTTTTCTGTGTGGTTTTGGGAAAAGTGTAATCAATGCAGAGGAAGGGTAGTGCAGTAGAAGTTCTGTTTTTCAGGTCAGGGTAATTAAGCTATGTAGTCCCATTGTCAGGACAGGTGCAGGAGGTTGCAGAAATTGGCTGCATCCGTTAGTGCATTGGCAAGTTGAGAACAGGAGCCAGGCTTCTGCGTTGGGAGTGAAGCAGCTGCCAATCCTAACAGGCTTCATTTTCCCCCTGCTCCAGGCTGCACATGCATTTATTGAGAAACTTGTACCTAGAATGGCCCTTTGGGCCCATGTGTGTTGAGGAGCATGTTGCTACCTTTTCTTCTGCTTGAGAGTGCTGGTGTTTTGCACATAAGCAATGGCCACTTTCTTTCCAGATACTTCTCTGAAAACTTTTTCAGCCTTTTGCTGGTGTACATCTCACCATCTTTAAACCTCATCACTTGCTGGACTTTAGGCCTCTGCCCTCAAATCTTCTCCCTGGATTTGTAGACACATCCCTTCACTGTGAGCACAATCTTCTCAGCGCCTAGAGGACAAGAGGAGTCCTTCACACCAAGAGTCCTCTGTTCTGCAGTGTCGTGCTGGTGGAAGAAGATTGGGTTCTTAAAACATGTGTACCTTTCTTATTTATTAGTTATGAGGTTAGAGGAAACTATTTACAAAATTTTACCAGAAACAGAAGTCATGAAGTGTCTTCAATGATCTCATATAAGGGACTGAGCCAGCTGCACTTCAGCACCAGGTACCACCCCCTATCACTTGTTGCATGGCCACTTTAAACACTGACCAGAGAAGAGAGAAATCTTCTTTGGCTTTATTCATCCCTTCCTAGGCAATTTCTACTGTGAGCAAACCAAAAGGTGAACTAAAATACAACAGCTGTTTCCTCAAGTGGTGCCTCTAGTCTGTCATCTGTTAAATTATCTGTGATAAAGCAATGACAGAGGTAATGTTTTTGTGTCCTCAAAGGTTAAAAACTGTTAATCCTTGATGACTGGGTGAGATCCTTGTTTGTACAACTGGAGTGAGAGACTGGGGACAGACTGCTTGCTGGTGTGCACGCATTCATGCTTTAACATGCCCCACAAGTAAGCAGATTTCTCCAGGGTTGCAGTCTGGCCCTTCCTTAGTCCTGCAGACAGGTCTTAGTAAGTTATATCTGGAAATTGCTCCCAAGAAATTGACCTGACTCCTCTGATAAGCCATGCATTTTCTCATGCACTTTCAGCAACATGGAAAACTGCTCCAAATTTTAGTCCTGCTCATTAAGCAATTACAACTTAATCCCTCAAATAGTTCCATTACAATATCATGGTTTAATGAAATAATGTGATGCATAATTTAGTATTCTTGTGTACTTAGTACACACTTTTAAACAAACACCTCTTCCCCCCCCCTTATTTTTTAATATACTTAAGGTTATGAGTTCTTTAACATTACTGATATTCTGGGCTCCATGGCCACAAAGATGCCAAATATTACATTGAAATTATTTTGAAAATTGATAATACTGAAGTGCTTTTGGAATGAGAAGTGGGTACGTTTGTTTTTGTTTTTACAAAAAAGAGCCACATATTGGCGTGTCCAGCCACCATGCAAATCCCTGTTGCTGTTTGGAAAACCAAAGGGCCTTTTCACTTCCTGTATCCCCATGCAGATGTAGTTTCATCTACTGGCAGGATTTGGGGCTGCCATCCCAGAACTCAGGAGACAGGAATGTGTTGATTTGACTACACCAGAGTGGAATCATAGAATCACTAGGTTGGAAAAGACCTTGAGGTCATCAAGTCTAACTGTACCTGTCCACTAAGGACATATCCCTAGGAACTTAGCCATACAATAACTTCTAGTTCCTCTTGTTTGTTGCCTGTGCTGCATGCCTTGGTGTAGATATACTTCAGTTGGGCTATTGATCCCGCTATGCTCCTGAGGGAAAGAGTCTTAATTCCTAAATGACCGTTCGCTGTAGTTTCTAACCCATTGATAATCTTTGTGTCTTTGATGCCACTTGAGGTGCTCTCCCCCACTCCTCTGAGGTGGCAGACCAAAGGTCCTCGCTAGCACACTATCCCTCAGAGTGCCATTTCCAGGCTTCTTTCTAACAAGCCTGGTTTTGTCCTCCTCTCACTTCTTATCTAGTTTAAAGCTCTATTCATAAGCCCTGCTAGCTTCTTGGTAAGTATCCTTTTGCCCCTTGGGGACAAGTGTACATCATCCTTTGTCAGCAAACCTCGTGTTTTGCAGTCCAACCCATGATCAAAAAAACCCAAAGTTTTGTTCCTCACACCAGGTTCCGAGACAGGTATTTATCTCCTGGCTCTTCCTACTCATTCCTCATCATTCCCTGTAGTAGAAATGACAGAGGAAAACACTACCTGTGCACTCTATCCCTTCACCTTTTGTGCAAGGCCTTGAAGTTCCTTTTAATTGCCCTCTGATTTCTTGTTGGGTTTTCATTACTGCCTACTTGGAAAATCAATAGTGGGTAATAATCCGTGGGCTTGACCAGAGCTGGAAGCTTTCTTTCCACATCTCTAACTGAGGCCCCAGGTAGGCATCAGACTTCCCTGTGTAATGGGTCCAGTTTGTGTATCTGGTCTCTTGTTCCCTTCAGAAGGGAGTCTCCTATGACAATGACCTGTCTTTTTGTCCGAACAGAGGACATTTTGATGGATGGCTTAGGGTGTCCTTACCTAGGGGATGTTTCTAGACTGAGACCCATCATCCTCATCAAGTTTCAGTTCCACTTGGAGAGCTTCATATCAGTTATGCAAGGGAATCTTGACAGCTGAGGTTGAAACAGGGAACACATGCCTGCTGCAGAGAGCAGGAACCTGCTGCCATTCTACTTCATCTCCTAAATTTCTCTCCAGCTGAATGGAGACAGGATGAGGAGTCCTCTGTCACATGAGGCATGCCTGCCTGTTGGGTCTGAGACAGGGAGCAGTGGTCAGCTCCCTCTCATCTCATCTCTGATTTCCCTTGTCTCCTACTTGTGTTCTGTACTTCTAAGTACAGAAAGTAAGCACAAGTGTAAACCTGGATTGGGACCTTATCCTGTGGAGTGTGACATTTGAGCTGTGTTTCTACTGAGTGATGTGTCATGGTCATCCCTTTTCCCAGCCACTGGGGCAAGTGTGAGTGAGGAGCCTACATATGGTAGCTGAGCTGAGGAACACACAGAAGAAAGTCTTGCAAAATGATTTCTGCTGCATTAACTTTTTCCCCACTGACTATTAAAGATGTTTCACCCAGAGACAGATGAGGTTTTGGCAGGAGGAGACACAAAGCAAAGCTTAACCCAAGTTTGGTTGGATGAGTCAGTTGTGAATTGGCTTACACAATAATTGTTCTCAGTAGTTCTGATGTGGATGGGAGGAAGAAAAATAAAAATGAGCTGGAAATAAATTAGAGGAGTATGGTATACTCTGTATAATACTATGCTTACTTACAGACTTCTCTCCTTCCTTGTTGTAAGCTACTTATGGAGGGTATTCTTTCAAATACCATGACCAAGTGGGCAGATAACATTTTGGCTTTGGTATAATCTCACGTGAAACAAGTGCTTTATCCTTAGTGCTACTGCACTGAATACAATAGCTGAAGAAACACTGACAAGATAAAAAGAAGAAAAATATATAGACATTGATGTGGCAAATGCAAGAATAATTTTTATGGGCAGATTAGGGGCTTCAGATAAATACACATTCATAAGGCTGAGGTAGGGCAAGAGCTCTCTACTGCAAACTCTGTGATTTTTTCCTTACTGAGAAAATCCATAATTTGCTTGTAGGGAGGAGGATAGTGTGCTAAGCATCCCTTCCTTTCTCACTTTTCTGACTTTATTAGAAATGGATATGTTGATTTCTGTTTCTGTTCTTAATGTGCAAGGTATTGTAGCATATATAGTTCCTTGCAGCTCAGTTTCTTCATCTAGAAAATGGAAGGTATTTGTTGTGGAGCAGTCTGAGGTTTATGGAGAAATTTGCTGTCCCATATTTCCTTTGAATAACCCAGTCATCCAGGCACAATCAAATCAGAGAATCATGGAATCACAGAATAGTTGGAATTGGGAGGGACCTCGAGATCATCTAGTCCAACTGCCCAGCTAAAGCAGGCTTACTTGGAGCAAGTGGAACAGGAACATGTCCAGGTGGGTTTTCAATATCTCTAGAGAAATAGACTCCATAACCCCTTTCAGCAGCCTGTTCCAGTACTCTGTCACTCTCAAAGTAAAGGAGCTTTTCCTCATGTTAAGATGGAGTTTCCTTTGTTCCAGTTTGTACCTGTTGCCCCTTGTCCCATTGCTGAGCACTGTTGAGAGAGTCTGGCCCCATCCTCTTAACACATGCCCCTTAGATATTCATAAATATTGATAAGATCCCCTCTCGGTATTCTTTTTTTCCAGGCTAAATAGACTGAGCTCACTCAGCCTCTCTTCACTAAGAGAAACGTTCCAGGGCCCTTTGTGTCACTCCACTGGACTTTTAGTAGTTCCTTTCTTGAGCTGGGGAGTCCAGAACTGGATACAATACTCCAGATATGACCTTACTGAGGCAAAGTAGAGGGGGAGGATAGCCTCCCTCAACATGCTAGCCACATTCTTCTTAATGCACCCCAGGATGCCACTGATCTTCTTGGTCATGAGGGCACATTGCTTGCTCGTTGTCTACTTGTCTACCAGGACTTCTGTATCCTTCTCTGCAGAGCTGCTTTCCAGCCAGTCAACCCTTAACCTGTATTGGTGCAGGGGGATATTCCTCGCAAACTGCAGAGCCTTCCACTCTACTCTGCTGAACTTCATTAAGTTCCTGAAAAACCTGAGTTCAGCAGAAAAAGGCAAAAGATAAATGAAAAAGAGGAATGAAACCTGGGCTGTGCAAAGGGCAAATGAGGAGAGATGCATGAGAAGAGATTCACTTGAATACATAGAGGAAGGGGACATAATGCTGGGATTTGAGAAGGAGCTGGTGTAACCAGGGCAATAAGCAGCTTCAGCTTTGGCTGCAATTTTTGCCAGATGGGAGCGTGGCCTGTGCTGAAAGCAAACATTGGATGTGCATGGGAGACAAGGTGGCTGTTGAAAAATACAAGCAGATATTTCAGCTGAGGGGAGAAAAGCAAAATATTTGGTTAGAGACGGTTGGAAAGGTGTCGGTCAGAGAGAATAACTCACTGGAAACACTCAGAGAAACTTCTTCATCTCTGACTGGGCATTATCCAGCTTGGGTGTTGAAATTTTCTCCTGTTTTCCACCTGTCTTGACTCAGTGCTCATAATTTCCTCACTTCAGTTTCACTTGTTGCTTACTCCACTTACCTTTTAATCTTGTACACCTATGCTTCCTACAGCTAAGCTGTGTAATTCTGTTGCTAAAAAACCTTGATGGCCATGAAAACAAGGAATGGCTTTTCTCTGCCTGGCTTCACATTGCCTTCTTTTTACCCTGGGCCACCTGAATACATGAGAACTTGTCTGTAGGTAGCTAAACACAGTCTAAAAACATCACTTATTTTGGATTTGTGATAATGTAAGGAAGGAAAAAAGGAATATAAGGGTGAAGACTGGGAGACAAAAGTATTTACTGATTTTTTTTTCAGTTCTATACTCCTAGATTTCATGATACCTCTAGAAAAATCAAACATATTCTCCCACATAGACGAGAAAGAACTTAAAGAGGCAATTAGAAAAGCGCATCTCTGAACTGCATATGTCCACTTCTCACTAGATAGGGACCAAAATTAAAACACCCAGTTTGAGTAAAGTACATAATAGCCTGTGTAAAGGCGAAAGTAAATCCAAAGATATGTGCCTTCTTTACAGAATTTCTATAACAGAAATAGCATATAATCATAATCGTATTGTACATTTGCTTGCGGCAATCAAGAATATGAAGAATATAGTATAATTCAAAGAAATCCAGAAGTCTTTAGTATTTTAAAGTAAAATAATCTCCAGCTTTTCATAAGATCCTAATCTAAAACATCATCAGTCCTATACACTTGAGTTTCCTCTCTATCTGCAAAACCTGGTGTGGACATTGGAGCAGAAGAAGGAATTGCTCTAACTCTAATTATTTTAAGTACATACAATTTGTACTGCCTTGACCTCAATCATTCATTAGATTTACTTCCAAAATTACAATACAGTTGTAATTAAAAGTTTCAGCTAACTGACAAATAATGCAAATCATCAAGAACTTTAGAATTCCTACAAAGTTAAATTACTTCAGTAGAGCAAATCTTAGTATTTTATTTTAAATTTGAATGAAAGCAAGTGACAGTTCATGAAGTTTCACATGATCTGTGATATTACTTTGATAAAGTAGGAGAGTGAGCAAATATAGAAGCCGCTATGCAGATCCACCCTTTTATTTCCTTCCTCAAGAAAATTCCACTGATTTTTTTTACCTAAACATGGAGGTAAAAACCGACTTTCAGTTTGTAAAACGATACATTCTCTCAGAAGAATGGGCTCATTATTATAAGAATTAATAAAGACTCCTATTGCAGCATTACAGCTGCCAACATCATCATCATGTTGACTTCAGGGGGAAAAAAAAAGAAAAAAATTGATTTAGAATGTTGTTTTTGGAACATCATGTTAAATGTCAATAACATCACCTTAAATGTTAATAACATCAACTTTAAGGGAAAGGTGATCATCTAACTTTTTTAATGTAAAAGCTGAGTTTGGTATGAAAGATTTGATGATGCACTGGCAGATAAATAGTGATTCAGTTTACTGGTGTTAATCTCGGTTCATTTCAAAAGAGAATATTTCAGGAATGTTTTAGATGACGCTTGCAAGATTTATCAATACATAAGTTCAAACTTCTCTCTTGAGTCAAAGTAACAACAGTTCAAATATTTTTTATGGCTTCTGAACAATCTATATTAGAGAATAGATATTCATCAGTAGAAAAACAAGATTATATGGATATTTTTAAACATAATGTGATAAATGGAATAACTGCAGTAGAAGTACATCTGCAATACTGTTGAAAGCATGATTACAACGTTTGTAGATATGCTGCTGTTAAATGTATCCAGTTAGTGTGGGCTATAGCAGTGAAGTTGAGATAGTACACATTTTAGCAGAGGCAGCAATGGGAGTTTATTTTCCAGTGGGCTTGTGTAACATGTCATGAGAATGGTGTCACGCAGCTTTCAACTCTGTGGGACACAGTCAGGATAAACTGAACAAGTCTACAGCACCTGCAAATGCGTTTGGAACTGTAGGGTAAACATAGCTAGTGATTTTGAGCTCATCCTTAAAGAAATGATCTTTTGCAGGGTGAATTCTCTGAATTTCTGGAAAATCAAGAGTCTTTTAAAACTCATAATGAAGAAACTCAAAGCCACTGACCATTCCTAAAAATGAAGAGACAGATTTTCCTGGGCCATGATGGCTGCTTGGCTACTAATTCCTATTAGTTTTATATCTTTGAAAATCTCCCTGCTTTGTCACTGAAGAAAAAATAGTGGGCAGGCGTTTTCCAAAGTTTTGACTGAACACTAATGGAAGCTCAGGCCTTAATTTTCTTAATGTTCTGCAAACATTAAGAGATTTTACTTGTAGTTAATTAATATAATCAGCAAATATTCTGATAACAACAATTGACTTAGCTGTGGTAAAGAATCAGGCAAATCAAAACTCAAAATATAAAGTATCTTGGAAAGTGATTTTGTAAAGCATATTCATGGAGCGCTGTACTCATTCCAGCTCATAATTTAGTCCTGATGTGCTCATTTTATGGACAAAGAAAATTAAAAATTGTCTGCTGTCTACAAAGTCAAGTAAGGCCTGGGGCTTGAGTTCAATTCTTTCTTGTGTATTGTCATCCATGTAAGATCTGTGCACTGCGGAGTCCCACTGCCTTCACGGACCACTCCCACGCAGCCTCTGCCCCACTGCATATCGTGTGCTCATGGACTGTACCAGGCACTAATTGATTCCATCAGGTGAATGTATGACTAATTCTACTGCTCGTAAGGAAAGCATGAAATAAATTTGCTTTCTTTTAGTTGTGTTATTCCTGCACTACCTTTCAATGAGTGTTTTTATTCCAGAAGAACCCCTCTTTTAAAAAGAAGTATAGATTTTTACCTAGACCTAGAAATAGATGCTGGGGCTTGTTTTCCTTCAGGATAGTTTGATATGATGTGAGTCAGACATTTTGCTGAATTGCTATGGAAATGCATGTATTTTAAATTTTTCCAGAAACTGGGGATCTGCTAAAATATTGTTTTGATTAATATAGTCTGCCAAAATCAGATATTCAGGTAATTGCCTAACAATCATGTAACTGTTCTTACAAGTAGTCTTCAAGGAAGTTGGCATGAGATAGTGATAATCAGTGACTATGAGATAACTTTAAATACTTCAGGGATAAGAATGCACTCTACAAGGTTACTTGTTTGGCAAAGATTTATGAATAATCAGTAACACTATTTTGAATAATTTTTTGGTTACTCTTTCATGTAAAGATGAACAAGTTTCTTTTTTCCAACACATATATTCTTTTAAAAATAATCTTCTTTTATCTTCTTATATTAATTTGTAACAGAACACTCCTATTCTTGTGAAACAACAGTCTTTACTGTTTTGGTACTTGGCAGCAATCTTGAATTTCAGCCTTCAAGTCAGTAAGAAAAATGAAAAGCCTAGCAGCCCTAAACACAAGAACTAACCTCCAAAACCTTAACTGTACCTGTGTACTTAGCAGAACTTCCTTTCTATATTATTCGCACAAGAAGTAGAACAATTGCTTAGACAATCTGCAGTAAAGAAACACAATAGATAAAGAAACATGAGGAATAAGATATTGAAATATTTAGGCAACATAACTGCTCATAAGTATCTTCTGGCTTCCCTACAAAGCAAACACCATATTTTCTTTATGTCTGTATTACTGATAATAATAGAGTCACATACAGGTAAATTGAAATTTTTCTCTTCATAGTCAACTTAAATACGCTTTGAGGACAAGCTTTATAGTTTTCTCACTAAGAACCTATATTGTATTTTCTTCTGAGAAGGAAGAATGTGCAGAATTGTTTCAGATTGTTCGCAGTTCAACTTCTGTTCTCTGCGTTACCATCTCTTGTCTTTTCCCAGCCACTGTACACTATAAGTATCAGCTGAGGCTTTTAAGTCTCCACTGCATGCTCTGGAAAGACACAGAGAAAATAGATAACAACTTTTACCAGAACCTACAATGATTGCAGCATTGTGAGACCTTGTTTGTTATGTTCAAGTTGCATTATAAGCCTCAGCTGAAAATTGTTGTAGAATTCACGGTAAATTAAAGATTAGTTAATTAATTCACTGAAATTCTCTTCACTGTTTTTCACACTTATACTCTTATAAAATATTGCTAAAGAATACTAATTTACATCTGTCAGATGCCTTTTGATTTGACCTTACAAGGAGGCATTGCTATGTAATTTTATACCAAATTGCCTGGCAGGCAAAACCAAGAAGAATTTCCTTTTTATTTTAGTGTGAAGACCACGAGGAATAACACCCAAAACCATTTTCTAATCATCCTGAAGGCACAGAAATGCCTCTAACAAACTTTCCTGATACAGATTATGGAAAGAAGATAAGATTTGCTGTGCTCAGACTCCTCTGCCAGACCGACTGTGGTATAATATGAGGGAGGGAAAGGGCAGAAGAGAAGATCGCACAGGTCCTGGGCTGCTTGGGGTGTGTGAAAACACAGTCCCCATGAAGCACAGTCTGTCCTGAGACAGCACATCTTGGCAAATGAGAAAAGAGTTCTTCTCAAAGTTATGAAATGAAGTAACACTCTCTTTGTTCCCACACACACATTTCCCTTTGACACAGATCCCCAGGCTTCTGCTTCCCTTCCCAGCCAAGAGGGAATGGAATGAAAATCAGAGTAAGACATGGCAGAACACAGCTATACTGTCACTGTGATGTTTTCACCCACCTTTCCTACTGGTGGTGTCCGTACTTTGCCTTTTAATACTACCTGCATAGACAACTGTGAAGTGAGAGAGACATGACAGGTAGAAGAGAGGAGCTTTGAAATAAATGAGCTGGAGAGAAATGAAGAAAAGGAAATAAAAACAGAATGCTGGGAAAGATTAGGGAACATGAATTCAGACTTGGCACAGGTGTGAGGTATTCAAGACTTTTAAAATGCTTAGTATGCTCTGAATGCTACAGAGTATTTGAGAACATAAATCAATAACTTATCTTTTAAATTTTCAGCTTCATATTTGCCATATCCCAACTTGCCAGAACAATACAAGGCGGAGATTGTCTTCTTTGAGGAGTATATTCTTGATCCATCATCAAAGTACGCAACAAAATGAACAACATGTAAAACATCACTGAACATGCTTTTCCTGTGGTTTCCAATTCCACCCAATTTTTATTAGCATGTCCAGCAAGTGCCTTCATTTGGATCACTCCTGTTACAGTGATAATTGGAACAATGGCTAGAAGCAGAAGAGTCGGCTGCCAGCCATAAAGCAATGGCAAAAGAATCCTGGTCCCCAGATTAGTTACATTTTGCACAATTAGTGCCAATCTAGAACCTGTAGCCTGGAAAAGAGTGAAGCTATTGTAGATTACCCTGTTTTATTTGAAAACTAGATAGGAAATATTTGTTACCAAGATGACTTAGTTTTATTCACCAGAGGTTGTCTGAAAATGCTTAATTTGGTCTAAATATTCTGCAGAATTGGATGCTTTATCTTTTAAAAAATTGTGTTGTACAGATCATTTCTTTAAGTCTTCTATATCTTATCTAGTCTTACTCCTCTGTTTCCATCTGTTTACTTGGACTTGTAGTCCTTGTTTTCTCATATTGCCCAAGAAAACACAATGACATTTCATAAATCTCATATTTTTTATACCTAGAACTGTGATGCCAAACTTGCCAGGTCTACTGAAATATGACATTTCTTAACTTGGAGTCTGAGATGACTATTTTTTCTTTCTGACCATAAGCATGTGAACAACCACAGCACTGCAATGAGGGCAATTTTCACATTGAGACATAATCTTAAGCATTTTGTTAATATTTGTAACACTTAGCAGGGAAACACAATGCTATCTAGACTTCTAAGCATGTTGGATAAATAAACAAATTATCTCCTTGGATGCCTCATTTATACTAGTGATAACAGGTTTGAACATTAGGATGAACTAAAAGCAAAGATATATAACAATATAAAATACATATCCTACCACTATTGTGACATTAAACTTTAATGTAACACCAGAAGAAATATTATGTAATACTTATAGCTGTCTCAGAATTGGTCTAATATTGTTATGTTTTAAAGACCCATTATTTTTTTAGACTAAGACTCAGTGATAAACAGACTTCTATTGCTTGGTTTCTATATGTTAACAACAACAACAAAAAACCCCAAAAACTAAACCAAGCCAAAACAACTGATGTTGTACAGAGAGTTTGCTTTATTATGGAAATAATTTTCCATTTAAAGATTCTATACAACAGTTTATCTCAACAGTGGACAAATGAATATTATAGACGATGTTACTCATCTTCTACAATACGCAAACACAATGCAACAGCAAACAAGATGTTGTCTACTTTTATATATGGTAAAAAAATTCATAGTTCATGGAACAAGGAGTTAATAAATCCTTGGTTTCATCAAGTTCATAGAGCAATAAAGATAATTCTCCTAAGTCTGGGTAATAAAAATACGTTTTATAAGGTTTGAGGTCTTCAGGGTCTCCAGGTCTTTTAGATAGATCTTTGACCGTGTTATATATTTGGGTTCTTTTTATTGTATTTGCATATTTTGGATGTTGAGTAACTGTCATTATGTGGCTTTATTTCTTTTAATGAAATGTAATTTGTATTAGTAAAAATTTATCTAATTGACTCAGAGTAGTCACAATTTACCTTGTTTTACACCTTGGTCCATAGCAATAATACTTACAATGAGCTTATTTACATTTTCTAGTATCAATTTTTTTTAAATCCTACCACACCTGAAAACATTTTTTTAAGGTTTTAGAGTAAATTGACATTTTAGAAAGGAAGGACCTTCATTCTTTTTTTTTTTTTTTTTTCCCCCACTGTGTATCTTCAGCTCTTTGCGAGATTATTTTCCATGTTGGACTGATTTGGGAGCAACTGCTGAAAGACTGCAACTAGCAGACTGCCTAGCATGCTCTCCTTCCCTAGCTGATGTTTCCTGTTGTTCTTTGCATTAAAAGCGTAAGTATAACAACATAATAATCTTTCCCATACAGTTCTTTGGATGCAACACCTCATGTGTGATTACAGAAAAACTAAGATAGACTCATTCAGTGTCTTTCAAGTTATATACTACAGTTTGACTGGCTGTAAAAAATGCAGATGTTTCTGTGTTTTAATTTTTTTTCTTTTTTCTTGTTTTTTTTGGTGAAACTGTGAAAATCAGGAGTAAACATGTAAAGACTGAGAGCCTTATCTGAAACAGTCAAAACATAAATCTGAGGTTCATTTTCCAGGGCTGTATTTGTTTCTAGATGGATTAAGATTTCTGTAGCAGACAGATAAAATAGAATTTATCTCCTTTAACACATGCAAGTAACATGACCATACATTCTTTCTTGATATGGCATGTGAGTAGCATACTGCATAAGGGTACATAAGTGCACATAAACGCATATACTTTTGCTTTTCCATTGCTTTGTGCCACATTATATTTTCTGAAAGGCTATGTGGGCAAAACAGCACAAAGATCACCTTTAGTGCCCTGCTGACACACTGCCTTCTCTAAAAAGACAAGGGTGAGTCAGATTCAGAGAGGTCACAGGAGAACCTCTCCAAATTCACCATCAATGGGCCGATCTGCTTGAGGATGTGTAATTTGCACCACTACTCTGTGAGACACTGAGCAGAAATTTTGCATCTCCAACAGCAAGGAGCTTTGGCTGTTCCTCACATTTGCAGTGCAACCTGAAAAAGAACGGTATCATTTTATTGGTTTATATAAAAATAATGAGGAAATAACAACAAAGATGAGGCACACAATGAAGATTTTTTAATTGTTTTATATGCACCCCTATGATGTTTGAAATGGTGTCTGAAAACACAGGTTGCAAGACATCATTATTAATTGTGCATGAAGTTCCTACAATAGAGTATGTCCATTCAGTTTTATTCAACTCTAGAATTTCAAAAAATTAAATTAACCAGACATGTTGGCTGCCTTCGCATACTTTCTTATACTCTTGAGCGGGATCACATTTCTTTGTTATCCTGTTAGTTATGGAAAACACACACAGGTAAGAATACAAAGACACTCATAAACTGAACAGCTTTTATACCATTTTCATCATTCTATACTCTGGCTTCATGTGCTTTTCTGAGCGGATTGTCTTTTCTGTTCAGTCAGTATTGATCAGTTCTTGTGCTTCTTCTGAGACAGCTGATGCATTATATTCTCCCTGTAACTGATCCCCAGTTCCTGATGACTGAAACGACAGACAGTATGATGCTAAATATTATTTACAGCTGTCCAGAGGGACCTCGACAGGGTAGAGAGGTGGGCCTATGTGATTCTCATGAAGTTCAACATGGTCAAGTGCAAAGTCCTGCACCTGTGTCATGGCAATCCAACATGGATAAAGGCTGGGCAATGAGTGGACTGATAACAGACAGACCACATCTGAATGACAAAACTCCAGGAACCTGAGTCACTAAGGTGCTGGTGATTATCAAAGTACTTGTGTAAAAGAGTTTGTTTTCAAAATCAGGGTGGGAGAAACTGGAGCAGGTGACTTGAAGAGAGTGTGGAGTATCCATCCTTGGAGGTATTCCAAACTCAACAAGATATGGCCTTGAGCAACCTGCTCTGACCTCAGACTCTGCCCAGTGTTCAGCAGGGGTGGGGCTCAATAACTCACCAAGGTCCTCTCCAACCTGAGCTATTTTTTAATTCTATGATTTGGAAAAGTAGTCTGAGAACTGATCAGCTCCAAAACTGCATTGCCACGACCTTAATTTTTACCTTCTCGTATATTTTATTTTTAAAGTCATACTTCTAAAGAAACTTTTTTTTCTTAGAATTCCTATAATTCACAACTTTGAACTACATTTGCACATTTTACTCAATATGAAGTTTTCCTAATAGAAAATTTAGAACTCTTTAGGAAAGCTTTTTTGCCCTATAATTTCTTTACTGAGAAAACACTGCAAAGCTGGAGGTACCTTTGGGAACAATTCAATTCTGTTAAGTCAATGGTAGGCAATATCATAAAAACTATGAAAAAAAATTGTGGAAAAGCTACCTGCATTTTAACAAGCTTGTAGTAACTTTCATTCTCTTCTATTAATTCATTATGAGTCCCTTCTTCTATGATGACACAATTTTCAAGTACAGCTGTAATATTTGTATTTCGAAACATTAAGAAACAATGAGTAATTGCAAGTGTAGTGTGTCCTTTCCTGATCTGGAAAGAGTGTAATGATGGCTCCCTGTTAGAATTGTCAGAAACATATAATATTTCCCATCTTCATATTAGAGTTGAAGAAAATATTGTAATGGAAAATTTTTTTCTTACTGAAGACAAACAGTGTTAACTGAGAAATTTTGAATTTCACAGTATTTTTTCAGTTCCTCCAAGATAAACTAAAGCAAAAATGTAACTTAAATATTGCAGAACATATTTTATTTGAAAGTATAAATTAAGGGACTCTGCTCTTTTTTCATGTCAGACTATTATTTCTAAATACAAATATCTAAAAATGTTCTTGGTTTTTTTGATAATGCCCCTTCAATATCCTCCCAGGTTATGTCTCTGGTTTCCACTGAAAAAGAAGACTATGTACCACTAAGCATGTCAGTGACAATTCTATTTCAGAGCACTTCACAAATATAAAAAAATAACCACATATTAAGTAAGAGCATAAATTACTTGCTCTGAATTAGTCGTTTGACTTAGCTGAAAATATTTGCCTGAAATTGTACTGAAAATCATACTTCTAGTACTCGTGTTGGTTTTCCATCTTTTTAGTTAACCACAAATATAATAAAACCTATAAGTATGTAGTTTGACGTGACAA
This sequence comes from Clamator glandarius, assembly GCA_033459285.1. Taxonomy (NCBI): domain Eukaryota; kingdom Metazoa; phylum Chordata; class Aves; order Cuculiformes; family Cuculidae; genus Clamator; species Clamator glandarius. The sequence continues at coordinate 4,513,760 of JAUNZM010000046.1, forward strand.
AGATGTTTGTACAGGGACATTGTGACAGCATGTGTTGTAATAAGTTGGTATTAATACGTAGTGACCCAAAAAGTGAATCCAAGCTTTATATAATTCAGTTTAAACATCTTCACTTAACATTCTGAACTTCTAGAATAATGGCTTAATAAGTGTTATACAACTAAATAATAAAAAAGAAAACTGCAATGTGTGAAATAGTCTCAATAAATTTCTAGTTAAATCTCATATCTTAACACTGTCACATAATTTTAAGAACTGAAAATAAGAGCCATTCAATCCACCTGATAAAAAATTGTATGTATTTTCTTGGTAGTCTGAAACCTTCACTATGTCTGAGATTATCTTAAAAATTTAATAACACATCGAAATGTAGAAGAAAACCAAATTAAGGTCCTTCATTATGAAAGCAAAGAATTCAGCAGAGGTTTGGAGAAGCCTGCAGGGATAAGCGGTCTGCTCTAGATCTGATGTAAACCTTCTACAGAGGTACATGCTCGGCACAGCAAGGAAAACAAAAAGTAGGCAAGAGGAGGACAAATGAATGCTTGGCAGAGAACAGCTTAGCCTTGTCTTGCTTAACGTCAGCAATCAAAGCTAGTCGAGTCTGAGCAAGTCTTTCTGGCATGCTCTGCCAGAAATGTCAACAGGGAGATTCATCTCACCATACGACATTTTATAGATAGGTGGGGAAGGTAAGAGGCTAAGTAACTTGTTTGAATGTGACGACGGAAGAAATGGGACAACACACAACGATCAGTGTGATCCAAGTGAAGCCATTTATTCAGGGTTCATTGTCTGCTTTTATACATTGAGCTAACTCTCGCACCAAACATTGATTGGACAATTCTATCCTAGTAACAAGCATTCATTGGTCACTGCCCAACCACACAACCATGTTGCCAGGGCACATTTCCCACCATCAACAGCCAGCTTCCTCGTTTGCATAACACAATAGAGTCGTTATAACTTTCTATAACCTTGAGGACCCATGCTAAGGCTTCCCAACTCCACCCAGCATGAGTTCCTCAGTGCTTGGGCTGCTCATTAAATGCTGTAGCCACCCATCATTTCAACTAGCTGTATAAGTTTTATGTTGCAGCATTTAGTTGGTATTGTAGCAAGTATATCTCTATCAGGAGCTCTCTGCCCCTCTCTTTCTGGGATGCACTTTACAGGGCACTAGTTGGGAGAAAGATCTCTAAGTGAGTCAGCAAACAGTTTCAGAGAGTAGTGTGAATTACCAGGAACTAGAAACAGGAACAGGTAATTCAGAGGACAGAAATACTAACTCTCACTGAAAGTAGTAGTAATGGGATGTCCAAGTCAAAATTAGGATCTAAAACAACTTTGTAGGTGAGAATTTAGATTCTGTTGCCTGATTCTTCCAGATGGTGAGTAGAGTAAGGTACTTCTCCTGAGGCAGACTAGCATATGAAGGCAAAATGCTTTCTGAAGGTACTTTCCATAGGTAAACTGCGATCATTACTGAAAATGTTTATGCAGTGGAAGTAGAATCATAGAATCCCTAGGTTGGAAAAGAATTTTGAGATCATTAAGTCCAACCATACCTGTCTACTACTAAATCATATTCCTAAGCACTTCATCTACCTGTCTTTTAAATACCTCAACCATCTTCCTGGGCAGTCTGTTCCAGTGCTTGACAACCCTTTTGGTGAAGAAGTTTTTCCTAATGTCCAACCTGAACCTCCCCAGGCTCAACTTGAGGCCATTCCTTCTTGTCCTATCACGTATAACTTGGGCGAAGAAACCAGTGCCCACCTCTCTACCACCACCTTTCAGGCAGTTGTAGCCAGTGATAGGGTCTCACTTCAGCCTCTTTTTCTCTAGGCTAAACAATCCCAGTTCCCTCAGCCACTCCTCATAACACTTGTTCTCCAGCCAATTCACCACCTTTGTTGTCCTTCTCTGGACACACTCCAGACCTCAGTGTCTTTCTTGTAGTGAGAGACCCAAAACTGAACACAGTATTCAAAGTGCAGCCTCACCATTGCTGAGTACAGGGGTACAATCACTTCACTGGTTCTCTCCTGGCCACACTGTTTCTGTTACAAGCCAAGATGCTAGTGGCCTTCTTGGTCACCTGGTCACACTGCTGGCTGATGTTCAGCTGGCTGTCAACCAAAATCCCCAGGTCCTTCTCTGCCAGGCAGATTTCCAGCCACTCTTCCCCAAGCCTGTAGTGCTGCACAGCGGCTGTTGTGTCCCATGTGCAGGAGTCCACACTTGGCCTTGTTGAACCTCATCCTGTTGGTCTCAGTCCATTGATCCAGCCCGTTCAGATCCCTTTGCAGAGCCTCCCTACCCTCAAGCAGATTGACACTTCCTCCCATCTTAGTGTCATCCACTAATTTTAAAGACTACAAAAAATTATTGCAAGATAAATCTAGCTAGTGAAAGGGAAGAACTACTCTGTGACTTGGGCAGATTTTATAGCCCTTACAGTAGAATTGTTCCTGCATCTATCACAAAGGAGGAATTCCTAGCCATTGATGTTACAAATATCTGCACAGGCTTAGGAATGCAGTGCAAGGTCTTCACATCTCTTAGATCTTACAGTTGTCAATAGGAAAAGTATGCAATGGTGTTTCCACTAATGTATAACGTTTCTTTGCATCTGCTGGTTTGACCATCCTTGTTTTCTTCTGTTACACAACATCTTTTGCCCTTTCTTACCAAGATTACGTGCTACAATATGACCTCTGTTATAGATAAAGCAAGAAGTGAAAAAAAGGACCTTCTCTCATACTAGATAATCTTATAAACGTCTTAGAACCTTGACACAGAATTCACTGTTAGTAGTAATCTTAGTCTTCATATGGGTTCTTATGGTAGAGAATATAAATATCAGATTATTTCAACTGTTGTCTTTAGAAACTGATGAGCTGGAATATTTTTTAAAAGGTGACTTAAGAAAGACTCAACATATTCTGTCTTCATATTCTACCTGGACAAATGGAAACAGATTCCTTTTTAAGGATTAGAGAAAGTGGACTCCCTTCACATTGGAAATTGTCAATTTTCCAAGACATACATAATGAACATATTTCCAGAAATCATTCAAATGTCTTTCCCAGTTAATTGCATCAAGACGTGTCTTAAAGCTTTCAAACAAAATAATCTGTTCTTTCAAAGGGGTGGGTTTTGCATTGTAAATGCAATAAACCAGGTGTTGGTCTGCCACCCGTTTCAGAGAAATACTACCAGATTTACAGTGTTGAAAATTAGTCAGATTAGTACACTGCTATAACACTTTTACTGGGTTAAAGCAAACATTATTACAGTTAGTGTTTTTCATTATATTTGTGACTTACAAGGATCTCCAAACTTTTAGCATTTACTGGAAAAACTGGCTGGATGTCTATGCACAAAGAGTTTTGGTAACTAGAGTTAAGTCTCATTGGCGGCTGGTCACAAGTGTTGTTATCCAGGGCTCAGTGTTGGGGAAGGTTCTGTTTAATATCTTTACCAATGATTTGGATGAGGACATTGAGTACATCCTCAGTAAGTTTTCAAAAACCAAGTTAGGTGGGAGTGTTGATCTGCTTGAGGGAGGGAAGGGTCTACAGAGGGATTTGGACAGGCTGAGTCAATAGGTTGAAGTCAATTCTATGAGGTTTAACAAAGCCAAGGGCTGGGTCCTGCACTTCAGTCATAACAACTCCATGCAACACTACCATCTTGGGGATGAATGGGAAGTGATTATTCTCCTGCACAGGATGCTGGTATTGACAATGCTTGCACTGCAAAAAATATATTAACTAGAAAAACATGTTATCTGCTGCCAAAAAATCCTGACTTTTCAGTTCTTCTGTACTTTAATCATTACAGAAATCTGGAGCTGACTAATTTTCTTTACGCTTAAAAAAAACTTGTATCACTACTACCAGGCAGTCATGGTTTGTGTCAGGACAAACAATTGCCTGACAAACATGGAATCATTCATGCCTGTGACACACACACGGCTGCAGATGAAGCTATAGAAAAGCATTGATGCTGTGAAGTATTATGGACTGCACATGTTAAATAGGGTTAGGATTTTAATCTTGCGTAGCCAGTTGGTACTTGACACCCTGATGCCCCTTTGCAAGTCCTAGTCAAAAGCAGTTATATTTTTAGAACTTTTCCAGAACTTACTGTCAGTTTTTTGAGATAATCTTAGCTATGCCGTTTTGCTTCCTTTCTGCATTTATTTATTTTTACTGACAGTATGACTCATGGAGTCCAGTGAAGAAGGCAAAGATACTGCTTATTTACCCTTTTGTATGACCATATGTTATACTTGGATGAACATTGCTGCAGGATAGTTGTGTGGAGGCACTGCGCTTCTTCAGCTATACCAATGTTATCATGCACCTATTCACACCTTTCTGCGTTTGAGTAAGGACTAAATTCAGTAATAGCACGATTATCTTTTCAAGCTAGAACATATAGCTCACCAGTTTACTGAAAACTTTTTTGCTTATCTTTACCCAGAGAGCTCATGAGAATCCCAGAACAGGACTGAGTGCCAGGATCACAAATGGTGATTTTCAACCTTTTGCAGAGCCATCTATAAATTCAGTGAAAAGAGTAGCCACTGCCAGAAAGAACATCGCCACTTTTCACATATTCCTTCATTATTCTTAGAAATCTCAGCTAAAAAAAAATAACCTAAACTATATTCAAATAAACAAGAAAGCATGGAAAACACAGAAATTAACTCATTAGATACAGTACAATTTCTCAGTGTTCCGTCATGTTGCTAACACCTGCAGTTCAATTCAACTACAAGTTTGCAGCCACACACAGCATACAGCAGCATTCTCCAACATCTCTGTTCCTCAGGCTCTATTTAAATGATTCAAATGCATTTAAGGATCCAGATCAATATCATAATAGCATAGCTTACAGAGGAGTTTAATAAGATAATAGAACATTGCTCTGAGGGAAGCATCACAAATTATTTTCAATAATTAGAATTAACATTCAGTTTGCAATTAACTGATATTTAATACTTATTCTACAAGTCTAGTGTTGAGTTCATCCACATCATTTGCATCAAATCACATACTCTTCTGTGCCATTCATTATTTTTATTTGCTGGCCAGTAGCCAGCGTCTGAAATGGCTGAATGTAGGCAGCAAAAATAGTTGAACGTAGGCAGCAAAAAGAGCATCAGCTCCTATTCGAGAACAGTAATATGCATGTCTGGAAGGAAACAAAAGCATCAGAACCTGAATGAATTCTACTACAAACAGAGCTGGCTGCTGTTTTTCTTTATTCAGTATAATGAGTGTTTTAAAACTTCTTCCAGAATGAAATTTCAGTTTTTATCTTTTGCTAACTTAGGCAACTTCCACAAAGACATATTAAAACCCAGGCTTATAATGACATATTTACTCTTAGAAATACTTTCTACAATTGATGAAATTAAAGACAGAAATTTTAAAAGTACTTAAGTAATGTAAAAGCAAAAGTAAGCCAGATTTTACACTTTAGTTTGATGAAGATAGAACCATTGAATTTTAATTTTTTGTGTGCTATCATCATTTAACTGTTTTGTTTAGTAGTCTTTGAGAAATGATAGTTTGTTTCTAAAAAATGTGTACAATCCCAAGGAAAACCAAAAAATATTAATGTCTAGGTAGTGTTAAAGTAATTACAACAAAATAAGGCTCCACGCATACAAAGAAAAATCAAAAGCAATAAGGATGTTTATCCTAAGTACTTTTGCTACAAGTGAAAGCCAAAAATCTTTATTTGTGACCACAATTAAACAAACAGATTCCTGCAGGTTTTCAGAAAATGGGGAAGAAGATGGGAGCTCTGCTGAATACAGTGCTAGTGCTAGTAATGTAGTGTGTGATGCTCATTGCCATCACTCCTGTAAAGTACAATAGTGGGTTTTGGTTTTTTTTTCTTCCTCTGCAGAAGGAAGTTTTGTTTTAGATGCTAGAATTATCCACCAGGAGATAAAAGGGCATTAGTTTTTCATAGGTATTTGGGGGACTTTCACAAAAGAAAAAAATCCCTTAAAGCTACCTTAGATTATGCTAAACACATACTTAAACCTCCATAAACCCCAAGTCTGCTGCCAGCTACAGGTGAAATTTAACTAATCTGTTAAATCTTAGTACAGTTATTCATGAGACTGAAATTGTACAGAAGTTGCCATTATTTCCTTGTCAGGTTAACTCACATGGCTCATGGGCAGTTTCAGTTGAAGTCCTCAGGAAGGCAGGTAACTAAAGATGTAACAAGAGACAGTCTTCAGATGTGTTACAAAACCAGTTTCAGATGGTTCCTCTCCAGCCCTGGAACAGGTACCTAGAGAGGCTGTAGGGCTGCAGCTGCTGGAGATTTTCCAAACTCGCCTGGACAGGTCTCTAAGAAACCTGCTCTAACTTTGTTGTTTAGCCTAAATTTGAGAAGGACTGGGCCAGATGACCTCCTTTTTATCTAGGATTGCTCTAATTATGTAAAATGCAAAAATGTTGTGACCTGCATACAAAAGAAGATAATTAAAATTGTGTGCTTCCAAATAACCTGTTTTAAAATTAATGCAGTTGTATTGTAAAATTTGCTGTGACTCTCTCCTTTTTTTCTGGATATGGATTTGGGGGAGATAGTGGTGGAGAAGAGACTAGTTAGCAATAAGTATAGTATTGATAAGTTAGAATCAATTGCAAAATCATAGAATCATAGAATCCTAGAATAACCAGGTTGGAAGAGACCCACTGGATCATTGAGTCCAACCATTCCCACCAATCTCTAAACCATGCCCCTTAGCACCTCGTCCACCCGTGCCTTAAACACCTCCAGGGAAGGTGAATCAACCACCTCCTTGGGCAGCCTCTTCCAGTGCCCAATGACCCTTTCTGTGAAAAATTTTTTCCTAATGTCCAGCCTGAACCTCCCCTGGCGGAGCTTGAGGTCATTTCCTCTTGTCCTGTCCCCTGTCACTTGGGAGAAGAGGCCAGCACCCTCCTCTCACAAGCTCCTTTTAGGTAGTTATAGAGAGCAATGAGGTCTCCTCTCAGCCTCCTCTTCTCCAGGCTAAACAACCCCAGCTCTCTCAGCCGTTCCTCATAAGGCCTGTTCTCCAGCCCCTTCACCAGCTTCGTTGCTCTTCTCTGGACTCGCTCCAGAGCCTCAATATCCTTCTAGTGGTGAGGGGCCCAGAACTGAACAGTATTCAAGGAGCGGTCTTAACAGTGCTGAGTACAGAGGGAGAATAACCTCCCTGGATCTGCTGGTCACATCGTTTCTGATACAAGCCAAGATGCCATTGGCCTTCTTGGCCACCTGGGCACACTGCTGGCTCATATTCAGTCAGCTGTCAACCAACACCCCCAGGTCGCTCTCCTCCAGGCAGACTTCTCCTAGTCTGTAGCACTGCCTAGGGTTGTTGTGCCCCAAGTGCAGGACCCAGCATTTGGCTGTGTTAAACCTCATGCCATTGGACTCTGCCCAGCAGTCCAGCCTGTTCAGATCCCTTTGCAGAGCCTCCCAACCCTCCAGTAGATCCACACTTCCACCTAGATTAGTGTCGTCTGCAATTGCTAAGGGTGCACTCGATGCCTTCATCCAGGTCATTGATAAAGACATTGAACAGGGCTGGACCCAGCACTGAGCCCTGGGGAACCCCACTCGTAACCGGCCTCCAGTTGGATTTAACACCATTAAGCACCACTCTCTGGGCCCGGCCATCCAACCCGTTTTCGACCCAGGAGAGTGTGCGCCTGTCCAGACCAGAGGCTGGCAGTTTCTGTAGCAGAATGCTGTGAGAAACTGTGTCAAAGGCTTTACTGAAGTCCAGGAAGATACATCCACAGCCTTTCCCTCATCCAGTAGCCAAGCCACTTTGTCATAGAAGGCGATCAGGTTAGTTTGGCAAGACCTGCCTTTTGTGAACCCGTGTTGACTGGGCCTGATCACCCGGTTCTCTTGCATGTGCTTCATGATAGCACTCAGGATCACCTGTTCCATGACTTTCCCTGGCACTGAGGTCAGACTGACAGGCCTGTAGTTCCCTGGATCCTCCCTGTGACCCTTGTGTAGATGGGTACAACATCAGCCAGCCTCCAGTCCAGTGGAACTTCCCCAGTCTTCCAGGACTGTTGGAAGATGATGGAAAGGGGTTTGGCCAGCACATCCGCCAGCTGTTTCAATACCCTTGGGTGAATCCCATCCAGCCCCCCAGACTTGTGTGTGTCTAGTCGGGCTAGCAAGGCTCTGACCACCTCCTCTTTGATCATGGGAGCCTCATTTTGCTCCTCTAGCTCCTGGGTTTGTACACAGAGGGAACAACTTTATTTAATTGAAATAGAAGCAAGGATTTCCTTGTTCCTGGCAATGTTTTAAAAGAGTAATTCACTAGGCAGTGATGCCAGGAGCTTATGAAAGTATAACTTGCGTGGGAGAGAAATTTTCTGGCATAGGCTATTCTCATGATAAGAATTTTCCTTTTCTTTCTTTCTATGTCTGTCTAGACTAGGTTAGAGTCTAGTGGTAGCTATTTGCCATGTTTTTTAAGTAGATTTGGAAAACTAGGTGGGTTGGCTGATGTAACATTACTGTCAATTATCTGTCATAGACCTATCATAGATCAGTATTTTGATTTCAGATCATTAGACTGCAGTCAGGCAGACTAGTGCCTCTAATCAAGAGGTTCAACCTATAGAAATGAACTTGGAAGAAATTAGGCTGTTAAAATGAGAAGTAGACTGTAAAGAGGGGAAAATTAAACAATCCTGGTGAAGATGGAGGTAGTGGTGGAAAGAATGCAAAGCTTTGTGGTGGTTAGTGGGCTGGTACCAGAAAGAAAAAATGAAAAGGTGTGATTTTTAGAAAAATCACTGAGAGTTCACAGATCAGTGTCCTGTCCTAACACAGGATACTCTGTGAGTTATTAACATGGCTTATGGGGCTGAAAGATGATCTGTGTCAAACAGACAGTGTCAAAATCATGCATGAGTTTTGACTCTGCTTGAAAGATTTGAAGGTTCATACTGAAGGTTTCCATTTGAAAAAATGTTAAAGCACTAATATTTAGCTGTATCTATTATGGCGAAAGCCTTGAGGCTTTGGGTTTGGTTTTTTGTGGGACTAAACCTGTATTCATTGCATTGCCATTATGAGCAGTGCTAGTTTTAGACTGAAAAGTGACAATAAGCATCTTTGACTACAGAGAAGTAAAATAAACTTCTGCTTACAGCTGCCACTTTGGATTAAAATTTAAATTAGGAATTTCTATTCTGAACTTACTTTGTTGATGGACAAATGTGTCATAATTCCACAGTGCCTTTTTCTACCCCTACCTTGGAAATTGTGCACATAAGTTTTGTTTGTTTTTTTGAAAAACATGGAAATGATTTATTGTTTTACATTACTATGAAATATATGCATGTCAAGGAATCACTGAAGAGTTCATATAAGTTTAAGCATTTTAGAACAGCTCCATGCAGTTTCTTTTATTTAAGTAAAAAATGTCTCTCTCTTGGTGAATACAAAGCTGCAGCTAGTATTTACAGATCGAGTCTTTGAGACATTATGTAGTGTGGGATCTAAGATCTGAATTTTAATTTAGCAGTCATTCAAACTGTGACTCATTCTCTCTACCCTAAGGCATTGACAATGTGAGCATTTTTGACAATTGTGTTCATATCCTTTTACGAAGAGATACCATACAAGGTTGTTAATCTGACCTGGTAGTGACAGCAACTCCCGAATGGGATAAATGCCCTAGATGCCACTGGTCAGACCTTTTTTAACCCTGCAGAAGATGGGCTTGCCTAGAGAATTTAGTTTAGGCATGAATGTTCACTTTGAGTTAGATGCAGTCCTGTCCTAGATCTCTACAGCGGCAGTATTAGTGTACTGATCTCCTCAGTTAACAGAGTACAGCTAGAATGAAATGTATGCAGGAGCAAAGACAAAAGGAAATGTTATCATCTTACAATAACAGGGCTTGCTAAAGATAGTTGTCCTTGTGTGTTCTGCTATTTTCCTTCCTATTCTCTGCTTCTGATATCACTTCAGCCCTTGGAATTCATAGCAAAGTATTTAAAGTGGCTGCTAGTCCCGATTCTTACTTTTTGCTTACAATTCACTGCATTAAAATAACTACAGTAATAGATACAGTCCTATCTGAGAAATATAGAAGGAATTCATGGCTAGCCTACATTTTTCTAGATAATTTATCTAGAAGAAATACTAGGTACTTGAAAATAACAGTTCTTTAGACAGTCTATATATACATTTATAAAGTGGCTTTTTCTGCACAACACTTGCTAGTTGAGTGTTTTTACCCTGTATTCAGAGGCAGTGTGTCATGCCCCTCTTCTCCTTCAAGCTGCTGTCTTCTTTCCTTCCGATGACCAAGTCTACAAGGTAGATTGGATTTTTAAGGAGAGGAATAGGAGGAAGAGTTATAAATGTGTGAATAGACAATACATCTTCAGGAAGAGATTAACTGTATGTCTATTTGTACTATGAATGGTTACGATAATTACCCATTAACAAATGTTACAAGGAGATCTTTAGTGTATTGCAGAAATGAATGCTACCAGAAAAAGCTTCTTTCATAGACAAGTGTAGCAGCAAGAAAGAGAAAACAGGTTCAAAGAATTTACTCACATGGAAGGAGATTCAATTAAAGCAAGACTAATGGGGAGCCAGTATAAGGGTGCAAGATTGCTGTACATGGGATAGTTCAGGAAGAGCTCTGAGGGAATGCCTGAAGAAGAGGCTAGTGGAGGTCTAAGAACTAATTTACAGTCTTTGAAGATGGTACATGACCAATGGCATTGGTGAGAAATACTCCTTCAGAATCATTTGAGGGGAGGGAAGATTCTGGAACTTATTTATGCCTTCGTTCTATGTCAGAAATCATAGTGAAATATTTGCTGCATAAGGAACAGCAAATTGCCCTTGTAGGGGCAAGTATGTTAGAGAATGGTGGGCAACTGGACACTTAGTATTCAATACCCTGATAAGAAACTGCAGTAAGTAAGGCTTTCTGGATCTAAACCCCATTATTCTTCTAAAAGCTCTCCACTGATTAGTTCTTTCAGCAGAGGGGCTAGCAGACTGTTGAACTTAAGTAGTTCTTGCTTCCTTTTTCCCGCAGTCAGTGGGGTATGCTTGGGCAGTGATTTGGATTGCCAAAGTGGTATTAATGCTGACATCTCTCTGAAGACTCGTTCCAAAGGTAATGGGGCAAGATGCACAAGAAATGTGTGAAAAACACTGCTAGATTACCTTCCTCCAGAAAAGTAAGGTCTGCCTAAAACTGCTGCAAGCTCTCAAAAGAAGAAAAAGGACAAAAAAAACGCTTTAAAATAACAAATATGTATCATCGTGTGTTTAGGCTGCTTACAGTTGAAGACAAGTGCTGACTATTCTCACAAGGAGAACTCAGAGTTCAGATAATTATCTTATGATATAAAGGTGAACCAAAAATGCCTCAGAACCTAACTGAAAAAGCAGAGGTAGGAAGTAAGATCTCTTATGCCCTGTAGAAGGACACAGTTGAATAATGATCCTTAAAGCAGAATGGAGCAATGCACTGTGTAGACTTGTCCTAGGTCAGCCAACCATTTATTTGGGTCAAGCATTATAATGTAAAAGTGTATTAACAGAATATGGTGAAGAGCACATTTTTGGAGGCCCCTACCTGTCCTTTTAGCTTTGTGACTAAAAATTACACAATGAGGCAACTGGTTGTAGTACAGTAGCTCTAATATGGTGGTTGTCTTCCAAAAAGAAGTTCTGAAAGCAAAGCAACTGTGAGAACCAGCATAGGTATTTTCATTTAAGTCAGGAACAGAAGAAAACAGGTAAGAGATTCAAGACGAATACAATGCGACTGCATCAATCAACATTCTGGGGAGTGTTATTAGTACATTGATGAGCCTAAGTGCCTATCAGTTAGGCTGTGTGTATAAGCACTTACATGTAGATAGAATAGCTCATATGTATAAATCTTGGGAAATCAGAAATTGCTATGATTGAATTGTGGAAGACTGATTAACCAGGCCAATTTTAAACTTAAAAAAAAAAATCTTTACTGCATAGATATTAATTAACAATATACATTACCTCACAATAATTATTAATTAATTAATAATCATTATGACTACATATTAAAAGCAGTTAGTCTTTAACAGTCATCCTAAATTAGCAACTCACACACAATACCTCAAATCTGCTGCTGTGTGATCAGCACCGATGCTTACAGTCCTTGAGAGTCTTAGTCATCACGGTGATTAGGTTCACGAGCTCTTCAATGAAGGAAGCTAACACTGAAAAGAGTGTGCTTCCTTTGCCCAAATTCAAGGTTTTCACCTTTTATAAAATACTGCAGTCTTTAGAGAGTTCTTAGCCATTGACCTCTGATTCCTAGGACTTTGAGAAACTTGTCAAGAGCACTTTTCCAGGCTGCAGCAAGTACCTTGCCTTGCCCAACAGTTATGGTTTTATTTTTTCTTATCTGCTGCTTCTTTTCTGTGTTATGCTTCAAACAGTCTTTTCCAGGTCTTAAGGTTGCACCTCTTCAATGATCAGTAACAGACCGTCACTGAAGTACTTAAACTTCTGGGACCTTTGTTTTCATCCTGTGACCATATTTTCAAGACATTTGCCATCATCTCAGGCTAAAACTACACATCGTAACTGAAGAGATCTAGTATCAAGCTCCAGCTGACCTGCAAGTTCTCATAACAAGTTGATAACAAGCTTAATGTGCCAGGACTGACTGTGCCTTACACAAGGCGTGTGCTTTGGCCATATAGTTGAGTGGTTTGCATAATATAAACTAGTAGTGAGAAACTGGTACATATTTACTCAGTTTTTCCTGGGTTTGTAGGACTTATGATAGGAAGGAGGAAATCCAGAAGTATCAAGACTGACTATTGATATCAAAATAATTACAGTGGCAAAAAATAGCAGTATTGAAATAATTATAGTGACAATTCAGAAATAAGTACTGTCTTTAATTTACATGGTGCATGACCCACTTTGAACATTGACCAGAGAATAGTAGATGCCCTTTTCAGCCAGCAGCTGCTGATGGGTCCCTTGTTCTACAACTTTGCCATTCTGGATCACTGCAATCTTGTCAGCATTTTGGATGGTGGAGAGGCGATGAGCTATCACAATGCAGGTGCGACCTTCTCTGGCTTTATCCAGTGCTTCCTGGACAACCTGCATGAGGAACAACCCAAAAGGTGAACTATTCTGGTAGCTGTAGTGAGATATACCTCAACTGCCATCTGTGAAATACACTGTATTATGACAGTGTGGGAAAGGGAACATCTGTGACTTTAGCTTCCTTTTTTAGAATTAGCCTGTGCTGGCAGAGAGTCAAAACTGTCATAGTGGATGATGCCATGATAGCTAAGAGGATGAAATGGGACCAGACTCAGTAATGACATGCATGGTAGGAGAACAAGAGGAAATGGTTCAGACCAGACATAAGACCAGAGCAGACATAAGAAAAATATTAACTGCCAGGATAATTAAGATTTGGAATGGGTTAAAAAGAGAGCTTGTTGAATCTCCTCTGAGATTTTCAATGACCCTACTGGACACAGCTCTAAGCAGCCTAGCTTGAACTCAGTATTGGCCCTTATTTGAAGAGGAGTCTTGATGAGTCCTCCAAAAGTTCCATCCATGACTGTAAGTCAGTCATCTTGGGTCAACTACTATCATACTAGTTCTCATGATTTCACAGAGAGTCTCATGAATCATGTTTTTCTTGAAGCTAGCACTGGCAGAAAAATACTAATAAGAATCTCTGTTTTCTTTTCTTTATTCTGTACGTTTATTAATGCAGAATAAAACAAGAGATGAAATTTCTGTACATAACTGGCATGTAATTAAGAAAACAAAGACTCCTGGAAGTATTTAATGCCATTTTCCAATTAAACTTTTGGGTTTTATGCCTACAATGGAACAAAATTTAGTCCATAGGGCTTTTCAGGATATAACATTTGTATATTTGTCTCATTAATATTACACACTTTTGTATAATCAAAGCCAATTTTCTATAGCTAGATTTTACTTCTGTTATACCAAGATTGTGTCTTTGAGCTTAAAAAAAGAAATAACTGTTCTAGTAATTTTTTCACTGGAAGTTTGCATATTAGCCATGAACATATCACAAGGACTGGAGAACAATGGGAGAAGCAAGAAAAATTACTAAAGCAAGAATTGGCCATTTCCCAGAAAAAAAAAAGTTCCATCCTCAGTTCCAGCTTCTGAAGTTTGTGGCTTCCAATTCAATTTTGAAAGTACTTTTCCAATTGAAGACTGAAGAATTCCATGCAAAGAACTGCTTTCCTCATTGTTACTTCAATCTGCTTACTGCCACACAGATGAAAGGAGTAAGACCTTTATATTTGTCTATCATTAGCACAAGTATGTAATTTGCATAATCCATCATATTTCAAGCTTTGGCCTTTAGTCTGTGGGAGTCAAAACAATAATCATAATACAAGCACAAATTTAGATTCAGACTCCTGGCTCACAATCAAGTTACCTTTTCACTTTCAGTATCTAAGGCAGATGTAGCTTCATCCAGTAGCAGAATTTGGGGCTGACGTACAAGAGCTCGGGCAATAGCAATACGTTGCTTCTGGCCACCAGACAGCTGAGTTCCCTTGTCTCCTACACGGGTATTGTATTTCTAGAAACAATATATTCAGACTATGAATGCAAATCTGTTTTGAAGTATATATAAGCATACTGACCCTGACACCAGCCACCCATAAACTTCATATTCCATGTCAGTAGCTCTCTGAAAACAGATGACTAAAATTGCTATCTGCCACAGATCTATAGATCTTTCATTAGGGGACTTCGTAGCATCAAGCTTTTCATAAACTCAAAGCAACAACCCCTCTGGGGTTAGAAGGCAATATTATTCTCAGTCAGGTGTTAGAACACCAGACTCAGTGAATTTCTATGACAATACTGGGGATCAAACCATGACCTTAAACACTCCAAGCTAGCATCCTAACCAATCAGTTATTTTAAAACACATTTATTCATCACAAAGGAAAAAATAACAGTGTATAAGATGTATCAGTTTCAGGCCAAATTATATACTATATCTATATGTAAACACAGAATTTTTAGATAATTATGCTTAAAATTTAATTATGTCAGTTAAGGTGAACCAGTAAGGTCTCTGGACTAATTCACATGTAGGTCACCGTAGTCTTGGAGGTATTATATATCTGGTTGCAAAAAGCACCGAAGTTTAATGAGACATCATTATATATCACAAGATCTCTCTAAAAAGTTTTAGAAAGAGCAGATCTTGATAAGTCATTAGAAACTAATCATGATCTTCCAAAATCACAAGCTTTGGACTTCGCGTTTTTTCAAGAAAACCAAAAAGCAGCTTAACAGTCTAAAGTCAAGATGAAGACTTAGAACATACAACTAAGCCAATAACTTCCTGGCTTCAAGAAGTTTTGGATACAAGTTGACAGTGGCTAGAAATTGATTCGTCAGACTCAGGGAAGAAAAAGCAATCCAGAACTATTAAGTAATAAAACATGATTTCTACCTTAGGAAGTTCCTGAGTCAGAAATAATGCAAAGTTAGATGATAATCCAGGGAAAAGGTGATTAAATACTTAGACTTTTTGAATACTTATTCATAAATATACCTTACTGGTCACTGCCTAGGAGGAGATTTGTGTATGGAGAACTTTCATCTGAGCCAAGATGTTCATGCTTACATTATTATGGGTTGGTCAGATATATATATATGAAAGAATTTCTTAGCAATTTTTTAACTGTATGTATACTAGAAACTTAAATTATGACAAGGTATAACTGGAAGAAATGCATAAGAAACTCATCAGCCTAGTGCAGTCTTTTAAATATGCTTGAGATAAATAGCAGATTAAAAAGAAAATTTTAATTCACTTTAAAACACCCAACACTTCCAGCTCTCAATTTTAATTTAACTGTGGATTTTCTTCCCTGATATCTCAAATGTTCAGCTCTCCATCTGACAATGGAGTCCCCCAGTAAAAATAAGTATGGTGAACACAACTAAGAAAGGATAAGATTTAAAAATCAGTTTCAGATCTATTTGCATCTCATGGAATTATTGTATCCCAGGGAATCATAAATGGGCACAATTCTTCCCTGCCACAGTAGGTTACCTCCAGATCTGAGAAAGAGGCAAAAGGAATAACTTACATCTGGCAAAGAGTCAATGAAGGAATGAATGTTGGCTTCTTTTGCTGCATTAACAATTTCCTCATATGACACTTCCCGACTATTATCTCCATATGCAATATTTTCAGCAACAGTGCAGTCGAACAGCATTGGTTCTTGTGAGACGATACCAATCTGAGCTCTCAACCACTGGATATTTAAAGTCTTTGCATTTTTGTCATCAAAAAGCTGAGAAACCAAGCATTTTAAATTTTGGTCACATTGATATGTTTTATTTGAGGCTTACTGTAAATTCATACGCAGTAGGTGTCCAGTTGAAGCTCTTTCCTTAGAGACAATGTAGGGCAACCCTAAAACTGAAATTACTGAAAGTATTTACAGTCTATTGCTTGGTAAGTAGGCATACTCTGAAAGATGTTTCTGACAAGTAAAAGTTATGATAAAAATTATTTTTGTCAATGATGTTAAATGTTTTAGAAAAGAAAATAGATGGCAAATTCTATTACAATATTATATAGAAGAAGATATGTATATTTAATAACATTTAAAGTGTTCTTAACATAAAAACTTCAGGAAATTTGCTCTGAATTCAAAGCCATTATTGGACTACAGATCAGGCATATTTTTACCACACAGACCTTGTTTAATTAATTCATTATAACGTGTGAAACCTAGACTTTTTCCTTCCTATTATCTCATTGTATTTAAATAAAGAACACTGATGAGCCCATTGCTTGCCTTTAATAACACAAATATTTTTTAAACCCCTAGAAAGATCTATTATATGTTATCACATCACATAAAACCAAATAAGCACACCCTCACTTTACATTTTGACATGTTCTTAGAAAAATACTTACCATTTCTCCATCGAGTGGATCATAAAATCTCTCCAGCAGCTGAACAACAGTGCTCTTTCCACAGCCACTGCTACCAACAAGAGCCAGAGTTTGCCCCTTTTCTACTTTTAGATTCAAACCTTGGAGGATTTTGACCTGTGGTCGGTTTGGGTAGTTAAATGACACATTTCTGATAGTTATGTTTCCCCCAAATGTATCCTATAATTGAAATAGCATCACTGTTACATCTCTAAGACAATTCAACAGATGATTCAAATACAATTGCAGAAGACTTTCTTTTTTTCCCCCACTGAAATCAATGAAGCTATAAAATCAAAGTACAACAATGAACCATTTTGAAAATGCTCTTAATTCTGCTGGTTGATTTCTACACAAGTTGCGCCTTTACCAGATTTTTAAAATACATAACTTTATGTATTGTAGGCAGTAGCTGAACTCACAATAGAGAAGTTGGTCCATGTTGTGTTTAGATAAAGTGTTGAGAACATGTTGAGACAAGGAAGTAATCAGAAGGAAAGGAAGAATCAGTTTGAAGGAAGTGAGAAGGGTACTGTCCATATTGTCAATGAGTAATACTGCCAGTTACACATGGCTTACTTACAGGTTTCTCTCCTTCCTCACTGTAACTATCTATGGCAGGTACTGTTTCAAACAGCAGAAACAAGTGGGCTGCTGATATCTTGGCTTTGGCATAGTCTGGAGCAAAAGAGCTGCTTTGTCCTAATGCCATTGCACCAAATAC
The DNA here is from genome assembly GCA_033459285.1 of Clamator glandarius. Taxonomy (NCBI): domain Eukaryota; kingdom Metazoa; phylum Chordata; class Aves; order Cuculiformes; family Cuculidae; genus Clamator; species Clamator glandarius. Next base: position 4,531,561 of record JAUNZM010000046.1, read on the forward strand.
AATAGCTGAAAACACTCTATAAAATAAATCACGAATAAAAGCACATCAATAAATAAACAATGCAGAAAAGGACAAAGGAAATGGGACTACAGTAAATTTTTAATTTTTTTTTTTACAGAGAGGTAAAAGGGGACTAAATTTTGAATGGATAAAGTAGCAACCAATTATTATTTCTTAATTACACATTTAGCTCCAGAAATTTGGTTTGATCCTCTTTTAATGAAATGAAATAAACAAGGCTCCATTCCAAATTCAATGTTTTCATTACTTATTAGCACAAATTCCTTTAATTACTAATACTGCTTAACTGTATTATGTCCCAACTGGGGCTAGGAGGAAAGTGGTCAATGGCTGTTGCACTAATCCTATTCTACTATTGATGTGGTTTCCTCCCCATGGTTCAGTGACCTATAGGAGTTACTGATTCATTTTTAAGTCATCAATGAAAGCAAGAAATCAAGCCTGTAACAAGGTAACAGTAAAGATTCAATTTGCTGTCATAGCTTTGCAGGAAAATTTGAAAAGTGCGCAACCTTCCCAAAAGGTTGAAAACTAGACTCTCAGTTTTACGATAAATGTAGACGTATCATTACAGGCTACATTAGAATGGTTTAAGAACCTGCGGTCCTCAGATATTAATTACTGCCATACAATGTAGGATTGTTCATTACTGAGAAATGGTAACTGACACATGAGACCTCTTAGACAGTTTTAAGGCAAAGTAAAATTAATTAATTTATTATTAATTAATCTATTTGAATTTTTACCTTTAGAACTATATGAACTGGTCTGTTTTATTCTACATTTGAACAGCCTAGAAGGGCTCACACAGTTTCAGGTCAGACAGTCCCTTCCAAATCTGACTGAGCCACTGGAAGCTCACTAGCTAGAGATGTTCATTTAGCATATGGGATGCAGACACTTCCCAATATCTTCAAGCCAAAATGATCTGTTAACCATCTTTAAGCAGGGTGCCAACAAAAGAATGGTATGATTTGCCATTCTTAGATATTGAAGTCACTGGTAGAATCTCGTTCTTTTAATACTTGTTTCCATAGTCCTGTATTGAGCTATTGCCTCTTAAATTAGAAATTATAATTCTTCAGAGTTTATAGAGATCTAGAAGAACAGTGCTTTGGTTATGATAGGGGCTTTCAGGTATAATGTTAAATGATTGGATAAAGTGTGATTACAAACTCAAAATATAAAGGTAAGAAGCTAAAGATAAGCTAGAAAGTAATTCCTTTAATTTTTGTACAGTTTCTGCCCTTAAAGGTCTATAAAGTGCCCTTAAAGACAAATAATTGTACTATTCCTTGTACAATTTTTTATTGCAATGGATATTCCTTCAAGGATTACTGCAAATTAGAACAATATTTCATTTGCAGTACCTGTCTGAATTAAAAAAAAATGCTGTACTTGACTATGGGTGTGTACGATGTTCTATGTACTGTTCTTACATTCATGGTCTATACTTTCATTTCCCACAAAAAAATCATTCATTTAAGTGAGCAAGCTTCTTATCAGAGCATTGTCTACAATAATTCAGCTATCCTTCCCTTAAGATGAACAGTGTCTACCTTGTCAACTCCCATTCTCCAATCATTTAACGTGTATTTTAAAGAAGATTTCAACTTGCAATGAATAAACCTGACATAGAAATAACAAACACAATGATGATCCATTTTAAAAAACATTTTACAATATCATTATGCTTCCTTAAACAGGTACAGCTATGGTTTTCGTAGAATATACGGAGGACCTCACAGCTGCATAAGCAATAAGATTGGTGAGGATAAACAAAGTATGTAAGTAACTTAGTCTTTCAACATCTGGAAAACATAGTAGTCCCAAACAAATACAGAAAAGGAAATCCAAAATCAGGCCTGCTTGAACATCTCAGTCTCTGTAGCAGCCTAGAGTATCCACTTTGTAATATGCTTTCATTATATTTAAGTACAGAAGAAGACCTTGTCTGTTTTCTCATAGCTTACCCAATGGTTTCCTAATATCTCTAGCAGTAAACAAAGACCTTTGCCTGGACTAACAGGGAAAAAGAAGATTGCAAAAGAAATACTTACAAAAACACATCTTTATATTTCATCTGATCATTTACCACTAGATATGCACCAAACCGGAAACAGCCAGCGTAGGTAAAGAACATCATTGCTTGTGAAAGGGCAAAACAAATTCCAAATATATGCGCCTTCTTGACAGAATTTCTGTAAGAAAGAATGTATATTTTCAGAAAAATGTGCAAGCAGGCTTAAGTCAGTGTATGCAAAAAACAGTTAATTGACTTCAGATGACACTCTTATAACAACACAGTCCCTTATCTCTTATTAGTACATGTCCAAGAGAGTTAGTTTTGTTTCCAGCATTTTATTTAATTCCATGAACATTTTGGAATATGGGTGCAGAAAAAAGTGACACTTTTGCTGCTATGTGTCATTATTGTCTTACCATCTCATAGTTTGAGCGTGAAAACACTTTATAATTCAATCCAAGATTATCACTTTGAAGACATAAATAACATGTTTGAAATTGTACTACTGCACAAGAGGGGAAAAAAAGAGAGCTGAACTATTAATCAAAGCCAAATTTTTGTGTAATTTTTTCTGTACCTGTGATTTTGTGTTCATCAAACAAAAAAGTTATTAAATAATTCAATATCATACATTTGAGACACTGTTTCTTTTCAATTGAATCAGTGAAAATTCCTCTTTCAAGATTTACCCTGAATACATGATGCAGAAATTAGATTTTGGTTTATAAAACTATGCCAATAACTAAAAGCAAAGCAGACAAAAAAAATACCTTACTATGAATTCTACCAGAAAATGAAGAAAGAAAATATTTAAATTTTATTTATGCTATTACTAAGTCACAACTCTATACGGATCCTTGTGGGAAAGAACTGAACCAAAACTAACAGGAACTAGATACACAAGTGTGATTTTATTGATTAACAGGCTATTGTAACTTCTGTTTTACACAGCAGATTTGTACATTAATGTAGTATAACAAAAGGCCTAGACTCAATTTTTATAACATAGAAACTCTTTGTCCAATCAGTGGTTTAACAAGCACTGAAATATTAACTGGAAAACACTTATCCTATATCTTCTAGACAAATTGACCTCTAGGGTAATAAGTTCTTACTTAGACTAGAACAATATTGATGTGAAGGTCTTGGACCAATCCCATCAATGTCAGCCCTCAGAATGATTAGGCACTGACCTGCAAGTTGTTTAGTTTGAACTCAAAACCTAGCAGCCGGAGAAAAAAATCTAAAACAATATCTTTTATGTGTAACACTGTGCTGTAATCTCAGTTATACTGGGCAGCAACCGTACTTGTCTCCTAGCGTATCTGTGTACATATGCTGTCATGGATGTCTGAAAATGAAATATTTCACTATAGAACAAATAAAACCTTAATTGACAGATTTTTTTTTTTTTTAGTTTTTTTACTTTAAGACTTCTTAATTTTGATTTAGTAAAGGCAGATTTATATTCCTCTTTTCAACCACAAAACAAAAAATAATCATTCAAATGCTTTCTGTTCTATGTTCTATGGCTTAAGTAGCATTCAATTTAAATTTAAAAGTTTCTACTTAGATATATGAAACACTTCAGGCAGGAGATTATATGACTTTCAAAGCTCACTTAAAATTAATATTTTTATGAAACTAAGTGCCATTGCAATAGAAGACACCTAGATTATCATAGAAAATTAATTAAATCAAAGAAAAAATATTGGCTGGTGGTTGCATTTATTAATAAAGAAAATGCAGAATATTTACATTAATTCTGAGGTAATTAAATTATACATTAAATTATAGACACTAACAAAAAAAAAATCAGTGTTAGGCCAAGTAATATTTGTAATTTATTCTGTAATTCAAATACAGATTTTTTTTTCTAGCTTAGTTATTTTTATTATACCTGTATGGTCCAAGCAAATGTTCTCCATACATCAACTCAAATTTTCTTTCTCGGGTCAAACTAACAACAGTTCTAATATTTTCTATGGCTTCTGTAGCAATCTGCAATAGAAACACAAATGCTTTAAGCCAAAGTTAAGATTAGGTTGCAATTCCTTATTCTAAACTAATAAAAAGAGTCTGTTGGTATATAATTCTCTATTTTTTATAATTGTTATTAAAATTATGGATTTTTGATATCAAAACTAAGCATTTTACATTTTTCTCTTTATGACAGCAAGATTTTCTGCTGATGCTCAGAATTCTTTGGTAAGACCTCTAATGCCTTCCAAATAAGTAGTTAAAAATATTAGACAGCAGTGACTATTATGGAGATACTTTATAAGAAAAATGGCAATTTAGTATTCAACTTCCAGTCCACTGGGGTTGGTCTATAATGAGAATGTCCGGGTTACTTATGTGCTGAGGGCCTAACTTAGATCTCAGCAGTAAATAATTGATCTGATCAATAATGCTTTCTTTAAGCTTGTAGATTCCTTAGATTTGAGTTGTTTGCATACACAAAGGTACCTAGTAACATCAGAAGACAGCAGATGCATACCTATGCGGGAGCAACTGATTAAAGGATTTAGTGTAGCCTGTTAAGTGGTCATAAAGTCTTCCTCAATGACCACACAGTGTGGCTAGGAGCCTGTGTGCTCAATTCAGCCCATATGCATGTAGAAGAGGATGATGCTTAGAAATGGCCAAGAGAAACCATCTGGAACAATCACATCTGTTTAGACACCAGGACTAGTGCTGTATCCCTCTGTTCACCTCTGATTGAAACACTGGGCTTGAGTCCATGACTTACACATTACTCCCAATGCAATTTGTGGTACACAGAGTATTCCAGTTGGCTGCAACTGTTGTTGCTCTGGGAGGGCACCCACACATACTATAGTATACCTGATGATACCACAGGAATGATTATTTTCAATTTCCTAATGCATATCGGGTACAACTGAACACTTATATCTAGGATCTATTCAATTGCCAATCAGTCTCATTTCTAAGGATGAATATCTAGCAGAACTTGCTTATGAGCATAGATACAGTACAAATGCACAGTAGTAAGTCTGTTTATGACTCAGAATGGGCCTAAATAGTGCTTAGCACATTCTAGAGTTTATAAATTATAAAAATAAATATTGGTTACTAATAGAATTCTTTAATTATTATCATAGAAGAGTGATACTCTACAGATCTATGAGTCAAAAACCACAGAGCCTGGCTGTCTCTGGAAGTTAAATATAATGACACATTCTGTACTTGGAAGTAATCGATCCTTCAGCAATGCTTTGGTAAACATGATTTTATACATTATGCAAGTGCAGATAAAATTCTCTAAACCCACCTTTCCTGCAGCTTCCAGCTCTACTTTATCCCTTTTAGCATGCCCAGCCAACATCTTCATTTCAATCATTCCTGCCACTGCAATGATTGGAACAACAGCTAAAAGTAGCAGGGTCAGCTGCCAGCCATAAACTAATGATATAATAATTCCAGTCCCCAGGTTTGCTATGTTTTGGGCAATCAATGCCAGTCTGACACCAGTTGCCTGAAGGAAGAAATAAGACATTTCTTGCTGAAGTTACTGTATCTTAAATAAGGAAGACATTTTCACATATAATGTTCCTGATTCTGAAAACACTTTATAGAGTCTTAAATCAGTTTTGTTATTTTTCAAAATGAGATTTTCTTAAATGGTTTAGCAAAAAAATTATCTAGATCACTTTTAATTATTATTTCCCCATATTCTGATTACTTAGCTTTGTAAGCAGTTTCTGAATTCTTCTTTTAAAGCTGAACAGACTTTAAGCTTACATTTACAGGTAAACATTAAAATCTGTCACATCGTGTAGACCATGCAGCTACCTTTGTAAGCCATCACTCAGAGCCCAATGAAGCAGAAAATTAGATGTTTAATCTACAAATCTGAAGATGCTACAAAATTCCTCAGTTCTGAGAAAAAAGTACGTAACTTCACTTGGTGGTAAAAATTTACTTAAGCATACACATAATTACATTCGGTGTTCTTTAGCCTAGTATTACAGACTCCTGGAAGTTCACAAATTACTTCTAAAGGTAACAAAGAAGAGGATGTCTGTTGCTATACCTTTTCAAATACAGAATCTGAACAATCATAAAAATAATCAGAGGTAATAAAGTGAGCAAATTTAGATGTGCATCTTCAGGTAAATAAGATATCTCCAGCAGACTTCTTAGATGGAGATTCCCAATGAATGTTTCTAATAATGAGGATCACAATACAGCACAGTAGTAAAACCCCAATAAAGTTTACCTGGAAAATATTTTGTAAACATATATTACCATCATTGCTTTAAAACACACCACTGCATTTTATACCAAGTATTTAGTTATAGTAATTTTTAATTGTCAAAGTCAAGATTGTTATCCAACTAGTCAAACCAAAGCTGAAAGTTTACCATGTACTAAACCAAATATGAGACCATTCCAAACAAACATTTTACTTACTCCTTTCACTTGTGACGCATCATTAGCAAGTCTCGTAGTTAATGCTCCAGTGGTGTTTTTAGTATTGTCAAACCAGCTCATGTCCTACAATAAGAAACATTTTTCTTGGCACAATTTTTTTGACATTTCATATAAGCTGCAAAATAAAATGGAGGTCTACCTAGTATAATTGAGTTCAGTGTCAAAAGACTATGTGCGTGTCAGAGCATGAGTTCTGCATATTTAATTAAGACTAACTCCTTCATTGTACAATGAATAATTTTTAGAAAAAAAAATTGTATGCCTGTGGCTAAACTGGTGCATGCACTAACACTGCTGAGAAGGAAGGAAAGCAGTCTGTGTAATTCACAAAACCAAAATCTGCCCTCCCCTGCCATGAGTCAGTCTGAATCTCCTTGGAGGAACTGACTCTTTGGCCATATTCCTGCACAAATGCAATGCTGTTCGGGGCTGAGTTAAGTGTAAAACATTTCAAGGTAAAACCACCCGATTTATTACTTTGTTTATCCCCAGACTGATGAGGCTTCTTTGGACAAAAAAACCCCAAATCAAACTGGTTTATCTAATCAAAGTCAATTGTTGATGTCAGGTACATTGTTTACATTTTATTCAACATGCAACCAAATACCTGATTAAACTTTTATGTTTAATAGGCATTGAATGAAGACTTGCTGATGTAGCACAGGCATTTGTGACCTCAGGACTCAACTGTAAGATTGCCCTTTCATTAGGTCCTCTGTGAGGCTGATTTATAAATCATAGTTTTTAAGACTACAAAGCCTTTCTGTCTGCATTGCAAAACCTCATGTTCACATGATTCAAACTCTGTGTCTATATGTAGCTTTAAGTGCAAGACATAAACCCCCAGAAATACTGTATTGTATATCTGAAAATCTAAAATACTGATCCTGAAAGGTTAAGGTCCCTTTAGCTAACTACATGAATAACTTAAAACCTCTATGAAATATTTCTATTTGAAATCTCAGAAAATGGCATTAGATTTAAGTATACAATCTCACTATTGTATTAACAAAGAACAATAATAGATTTGGGAACTGTTTGAAAGAGACCTTCAAGAAATTTTAAAACCTCCATAGCCGTTAAATCAGACATTTGAAGTAAGAATTACAATGTAAGCTTAATTGCATTGCATTTCTTTAAGTAAGAAAGGGCACCAAGGAAGCAAAACAGGCAAATAATAATGGGATACTGCTCATGGATATAAATTTGTCAGGCTATAGTAACTTGGCTGTAAATCTAAGTGCTTGCAAGGAGTACAGAAAAAGCTCTTGTATTTTTATTGATTTAACACCCTCCTTCTAAGGGTACTCTGCTTAACCACATGTAAATAACCAAATTGGTTTCTAGACTTATTTAATGAATCTTTTCTATAGACAAGTCATAATATGGGAGAATATTATGTCTTTACAATTAATTATTATTAAAACCCCAGAAATCAAAATATTTACTCTCTTTACCTGTCTAAGCATTGCTTTAAATGCCATGAATCGAAGCCTCATTGTAAGAATTTCACCAGCTTTGCCAAACGTGAAACCCTATTTGAGAAAAAGTACAATCCTTAGCATATTATTACATCTTTTGTGTTTATTCAAGAAATATTTTAGATATATTGTCTCTACAATATACAAAGTAGTCAAAGTACAAATATTGCAAAATATTGCAGTCCTGATTGCTCAAAGCAAATATAAAATATTGGTTTAATATTCATAAATTCTAGTAGGTTCACAGTACAGACATTCAAAAAATATTTCTCAAAAAAACCCCGTAGACCATAGCAATACAGTGTTTGCTGAAGAAATGACCGGGTTTTGAAGTTAAGAGGCCAGAATAGGTATGAGAAGCTCTAGGTCAAAAAAGATTCAGTTCAGCATGAGACATATCTAGAAGTATGATTGTGATTTCTGGTTTAACTTGGAGACATGTATTAGGAAGATAGAAATTTTTAGTATATTTCAGATCTGTTTTTTAAAATACTATGAGCAGTTATAATAAAGGGAAAATAATAAAACATACCTGCATAAAGAAAGTAAAAAAGTATAAGATCCCAAGTACCAAAAACAGCAGTGAATATAAGTCACCCTTTTGTCTTAAAATGGTTTTGTCGGTTTCTGAAAAAGTCTGTAAGATATTTAAAACAATAGGAGTTTTGTTTAAATCAACTAATAATCTAAAATACTCTCATAGTTCTCAATAACTATGTTTAGTAGTCTTTTGCATTCGTATAAAATTTGAGCATATGTCATGTATAACAAGCAAATTTCAGGTTGTACCAAAACTTTTGGATTTTGTAAATCTCATATAATTCTTCATATTTTTGTAACGGTTCTTTATCCACCCCTGAACTTCATTATGCAGTGATCATTTAAAATCTGGTTATGTTAGAAATAAATTTTGTGGGCTTTTTGGGTTTTTTTGCATAACTTATTCTAACTTACCCCTATAATTTCTGAAAATACGATTGCAAATGCAGGTTGTAAAGCTCCATTGATAATTGCACATAAAGTTCCAAATACAAAGTATACCCATTCAGGTTTGTTCAACTTCATAATTTTCAGAAATGAAGCTGGAGGTAGTTCTTCATCCTTAAAAAATGGGAATTCTATTAGGACAAACACGTATGCATTTGGAGAAATATGATGAAAAAGACAGTTTAATAGTTGGTTTCCTACTCCCAGAATCTACTCAGGGTAAAGTCAATATATATATATATTTTAATATAATGAATAATTAACTAATTGTACATTAGCTTTTGTTATTTATTACAAGGAAGAGCAAGCTGTGAGAATATAACTACTAAATAATTTTCATTGATCAGTAGTCATGGTATTTGTCAGTGGTGACTGAAGTATTCCCTCTGGGGATATTGTTAAGTGTAATCCATTACTAGATTAATGCAAGTAATTGTTCATTAAGCAGCTTCTAACAGCAATGTATTTGATGCAAATACAAACAAAATTATATTTCTTGTATGGGCTTTTTTAAGTTTTGTTGTAAGAATTGCATGTGGAGCCAAAAATTCTATTTCTGATCCAAAAATTAGTATTTATCTTGTATTGACTATGTTAGTATGGTATGCAAATATATGTCAGTATATTTGTTTTATAGCAAATTTATTTTCAAGAACAAACTGATCCTTTTTATAGATTTTTAAAGTCCTGGTTTATTGTTATAATAATTTATGGTGAGAATAACAAAAAACCTTATGAACATTAGATGTAAAAGGCTATTTAGGATTAGAAAATTCTCATGTTTCTTTTACTCCTATCAAATGTCTCCTTCTTTTTATACATCTCCAGAGGAATTAATTTAATTTTAACACAATTTGTTGAAAAGCTTTAAGGTTTACTAACAGCTCTGCAAATATACTTACAGATGAACTGGTTTTCTCATCGGAATCATCAGTTTGTGCTCCTGGCTTTCTCGTACTTCTGCGAGTTGATCGTCTGTTCAATCCTCTTGTAAAGGATTCTTCAAATTCTGGTTCAGATCCACTTTTTTTGACACTAAGTGCATTCTCATCTTCTTCTGATGATGGAGCTTCAGCTTCTATTGCCTAAAAGAGGGAAGAACATGATGCTAAGATTAATTATGCATATATTACTTTGAACTTTCAAAAGCATGAGGTAATCAAAGTAAAAGTAACTTTGTTTCTGTGGAAAGAGATATGGGGAAAACAATACATAATGCTGTAAAGCAGACACAAATATCTCTCTTCTACATGAGCAGAGCTCTGTCTTCATAACTTCATTAATATGCGAGTATCCCATTTCTGAAGAAAATACTGAGTGGAGGGCAGGGGAATGGAAGTAGCTGCTCTGTTCTATGAATTAACTTCTATCAGAGTTTTAAATGGAGTGTAAACAATTTGCACTCACTTTGGAATCTTTTTGAATGAATTCTCAGTGGATACACTGTTTAATCAGGAAACAAAAAAAAATTACCCCTCTTAGTGCAGAACACTTAAGAACTTTTAACTTTAAATACAATAAGGAAGTTCAGGATGGAACACGTCACAAAGAGATTTTGATTGAAAAATATGAAAAATCTGGAAAAGAGTCCTACTTTTAGTGGTAGTTTTGCCAGGCTCTTTGACAGAATAAATAAATGTCTACCCTCCACTGAGGTATTTAATAACAACCTGACTCAAAGTTGCCTTAAAATAGTATTTCTTTTTTCCCAGAAAGTTTTTATTTCTTACTTCTTTTTGATCTACTAATAAAAGGAACTTTCTGGTTTTCTTTCCATTTTTTGTCATTTTCCATTATTTTTTATTAACTTTCCTCTTTGCGTTTCTTAATTTTTCTTATTATCCCATTTGCTTGAATACAAAGGTACTTTGAATCTAAGGTGACCAAATGCATTCTCACAGCTGTTTTATGAAGGAATGTTTAAATTGACCTAGTTTACTCTTTCCAGTCTAACACATTGACATAGCAGTTTCAGTTTCTTTAATAGGTGGGGTGGTTATGCAGTAAAACACTGGTGACACAGAAGGCTATAGTGAAGCTCAGCTACAGCATATCACATCGGACATGGACCAAAGTATTTTTTTCTTTACTTAATAACTAATACATTATTACATTATATTATTTTCCAATCTCTATGTTTCTCTCTACATACTTTAAAAGTGTACATATTTTTTCAGTCAGCATAGCTGCATTATTTTTCTTTTTCTCCTATTCCTGTACATTTTTTTCTACAGAAATAAATTCAGTATGAAGGATTATAATTAAACAGCTTAAAGTGTGCATGCTCTGTTCCTCTACTATCATCTATGGTATTTTACCTTTTATCATAGTCTAAGAACAAGCAATGAAATAGCAAACTTCTGTAGGCAGATACTCTACATTAACTGCAAAAAAGGAAAATATTAATAATCTTTTAAGTTTAAATCCCTAGAAGATTAAAAGTGTACTATCCTGGGTTTAAATGAGGCTGGTATCAAAACTAGTGTCCTACTCTTTCAAACTAACTCTCTGCTTTCAAAGTACATTTTTTTTCTGTTAACAAAATGTGCTGCAGATTTTCCCATATTCCTGATAGCATACATTATCTCTGAGCATAGAATACAAAAGAGTAAATGAGGCCACAGCTAGAAAAAAAAAAGTACCTGCATGTTAACAAGTTTGTAGTAGATTCCCTTTCTCTCAAGCAATTTAAAATGATTCCCTTGCTCTGTGATAACTCCATCTTTGAACACAGCTATAAGATCTGCATTTCGGACTGTTGATAGTCGATGAGCTACTATAACTGTGGTGCGTCCTTCCCTGGCCTACAAATAACAATAGTTAATATGAGTATTATTAAGTATATTCAGAGATTGTTCATCTTCATATTAGCAGACCTAAGGTAAACACTAAAATGGCTCACAGAACAATATAACTTCAAAAAAAATTTAAAAGAGATTTCAATGAGTACCTTAATACAGAAATTTAATCTTTAGCTTGAAAATTAGTATTAGAGACAATCTTTCACTGCAGCACATAAAACCATCAAATTTTGATCACAAATATCTAAATTAAGCTCTTGATATTTGAAATTTTAGAATGTTACAACGTTACAAGCTTTAACATTTTAAAAGTATTTCACACCAATAATTAAAAAAATTGCAGTTTTAAACTCAAAGTCATTGCTGATTCAAGAACCTTCACTGAAAATAAAATTCTATACAATTACATGTGAAATACATTTCATCTTTGGATACTTATAAGCCTATCATGCATAACATATTAAATTTCACAGCTTGTTGTTTTAATTACCAGGCTGTATGAAAATGATCAAGCAGTGTTTAGCTTAAATAATCAAAATAGTTAACCCAAACAGTGGAATTTTGTTGGAACCTGGATAGAGTTTATCTTCAGAGATTCCCCTCAAAGTTCTATACTGGGACTTATGCTACTTACTATCTTCATCATAGAAATAGTTAAATTTGGTTTAGTGCATGCTTAGTAAATTTGCAGATGGCACCAAGGTATGTGGTGCAGTTAATTTGCTTGAGGGAAGGGTTGGTATCCAGAGGGACTTTGACCAGCCTGAGGAATAGGCACATGTGAACCTCATGAAGTTCAACAAGTCCAAGGGCCTGCACCTGGGTCAGGGGAATCCTCAACAACAACATAGACTGGAGGATGAAGGGATTAAGAGCAGCCCTGCAGAGAAGGACTTGAAAATACTGTTAGATTAAAAGCTAGACATGAGCCAACAATGTACATTTGCAGACCCAAAAGTCAATTGTGTCCTGGAGTGAGTCAAAAGAAGCATGACAAGTAGGTCAAGAGAAGTGATCCTGCTGCTCTGCTCTGATGACACCCCACCTAGAGTATTGCATCCAGCTCTGGAGTCCCCAGTAGAAGGAAAGACATGGACTTGTTGGAGTGCATACAGAGAAGAACCACAAAAATGCTCAGAGGGATGGAACACCTCTGCTAAGGACAGACTGAGAGAGCTGGGGTTGTTCAGCCTGGAATAGCAAAGGCTCTAGGGAGACATTATGGTGGCCATAGGGGGTCTGTAGGATAGGTGGAGAGAGGCATTTCACTGGAACAGGTTGCCCAGAGAAGTTGTGGATTTTCCACCACTGGATGTCAGGATGGACAGGACTTTGAGCCACCTGGTCTAGTGAAGGACATCCCTTTTCATGGCAGAGGGCTTTGACTCAGTGATCCTTAAATGTCCTTTCCAATATAAACCATTCCATGATCATATGATTTCCTGGGTTTTCTGCAAATGTTTATGAGGAACCAAATTTATAAGATTGTGTGACCAAAAAATCTGGGCAAATAACTTCTCTATTAAATGTATTTCCATTAAGAATTCTCCTCAAACTGTCTTTATCTATCTAACAGCAGCAGGAAGCATTACAGTGTTCCAGCAGAATCTGGCTGTGTAAATTCAGAATACCATTTGGGGATACAGCTCTATATTCATCAAGACTACTGAGTTGCACTGGGGATCAGCTGTCCCTTAGTGAGACAACTCTACACTGAGAACAAAACAAGCACCAAGAAGCATTCATATTAACTGTGGCGAACGTTTCCTTTGGAGTGTTTTCTGCCAAGTCATTGATCACTTAGGACATGATGATAGTGCTTACCTTATCTTTTAGGCTTCAATAAAAGTTAATTAAGTAGGTGATTGACAACAATATGCATGTCTGCAAGGCAGATAATTGCAGGGGATGGTATTTACAATGAGAAAATATTGATTTAAACTTAATAATGCAGAAAATATAATTCCATCTTCTCAGCTTAAACAAGAATCCTCTCGTAATATCTGCAGGTTCTCAAAAATTCTCAGTGCAGAGAATATTTCCCAAATACAAGTTTACCTTCTGTGTTTCAAGAGTCTCTCTCTATTCCTTGCAACTCTTTCAAAATATGTCAGGAAAAAGGTAAATATTAGGCTCCTGCTTACCTGCTTCATTTTAGAATACAACTGACCTTGTCCAGTGCTGCCTGCACAACGGATTCACTCTCAGTATCCAAAGCTGACGTTGCCTCATCAAGCAGAAGAATTTTAGGATTGCGAACCAGAGCTCGAGCAATTGCTATTCGTTGCTTCTGACCTCCACTCAGCTGTGCCCCTCTTTCTCCAACCACAGTTTCAAACTTCTACAAGACAACCGCACACATTTCCAAAACTAACACAGTCCTTTCACTAAAAACAGCAGTGTAAAACAAAGGCATGTCAGTGTTATTAACCTTGGCAGCATCTTCTCCTTCCCTCTAAAGCACTACAGGATAAACACCTACTTGATGGAGGTACTTGCCTAATCATTTGAGTCCCTGGAATTCTAACAATTCTTCAACTGCTCACCAAGTCATGATCTAAAAATTTAAAATTAACATTATTCTCAAAAGTTATGAGGAAGCTCTGTATAGCTCTGCTTATTCACAGCTCCAGGGATAACTCTGTTTACAGTAATCCCTTCTAAGGAACGACTTGGCACAAGATGCTTTAGGAGAAATGATTTCTGCAGGGTAGCTTGTTCGCTTACGTTGGGTAGCTTCATGATGAACTCATAAGCATTCGCTTCCTTGGTAGCTTTTTCAATCTCTTCCATGGTGACATCCTCACGGCCATAACGAATGTTTTCTGCAATGGTAGTAGCAAAGAGCACAGGCTCCTGATTCACCACACCAATAATTTCTCTCAGATATCTTACATTTAGGGTCTTAATATCCTGCCCATCAATAGTAACCTAAACAAAAGGAAGCAGAAAAAAACTGTTTACTAAGGGTTTTGATCAAGGAACCTCTCTCTCCATGCTGGCACATGCCTTTTTAGGGGAGACTTTGCTATGTCATTGAAACATGGGCAGTGAGGCCAGAACTAGACTACCAACAACTGTGATACACAGAGCAGTCACATCACTTGAGGTATCTTACCGTGCCTTCCTTGGGATCATAAAATCTCTGGATAAGCTGAACAGTTGTACTTTTCCCACAGCCACTGCCACCAACCAGGGCCACTGTCTGGCCACAATTAATCTTGAGATTCAAACCCTTCAATATCTGTGCACATAGGAAAGGTATGTAAAAAAATCAGTGCAGTGTTTCAAGAAACTCTAAGGTCAACAATAAGATGTTCTTCATATTTATAGCAAAATCTGCTACAAAATAAAATTTATAAACATGTAAGCTTAAATTTGGAGTAACTAATTACTTCAGCTTGATTACATCTCATTTGGTCCAATATAAATGTATTATACAACACACTTCACAATTACTCATATCATGACAAGTTCATATGACAAAATAACAATAATACGACTACTAGCCATAACTAAAATACCATACTGAAACAATATGATTCAATATTTCTGTATTATGTTGTCTCACCTTTTTCTTTAATTCACCATGCAAACTACAGGGAGACTATAGTACCATAAAAGTCACACTTCAATGTGACAGAATGTACCCTACATTGTTTTGGAGGGAAAGTAATTTTAGCAGTCTTGAAGTACCCTTAGGTTTTCCACTTCTATTTGGAATTGCTGGTGGGGTTTATTGACAACAGTGACATTTCTTTGCACAATATATAACCTTTCAATACTAGTCAGCATAAAATGTAGCATTTCACAACCATAGAAGATGAAAGTTTTGCCTTCCTGAAGACTCTTATATGAGGTACATGTAGCTTTTTGGTGCCATGCAATTGCTCTTTCATTTAATATTCAAGAATACAAACTATGTTGTGCTGTGTAGTGCGGCTGTAGAACAGACACATGGCACGTCCATGTCATGTAAACTACATTTTCCTCAACTTTCTGCTTATCCAGCTCATTTAAGTAGGAAGAAGATATAACAATAGGCAAAAAGGAATAAAGTGGGGGTTTTTTCTGCTTTACACAGACAAATCATGTATAGGAGTCCAAGTTGCCCATACTACATTGTACAACCTTTGTGACTGGAAATGTATATTGAAATGGAGAAAAGCATATTTTTTCAGTAATAAACCTTCTGGAGGACTAGGCTGAGTGTCAGCAGTTGCATCAGAGCTAAGTGCATTTTTCCAGACATATAGTCGCGCACCAATATATTCCAATACTTTCCCAATGTACTTATCAATACCTTGCAGCCCTGTGTGCTTGTTACTGTTTCTTTCTTCCTAAATTTCTGCCCTCAGCCCTACTGATACCTTTTCATCCTAAGTACCAACATTTGTGTACTTTAAAGATCAATATATCTGTCTCACTTTTTTAGGAACAAGAATCACAGACAAATCATAACTTTTAGTATGTCTTATTTTGTTACGATATTTTTATAGATCAAGACAGGGAGACCAACATAAGTAATAACAACTGAAAATTTATGAAGCAGTCTTATTTAATCTTCTAGTCATAACGCTATTGATCATTTAGTCTCTAGATCTTGTAGATCTTCTATAAAACAGCTCAAACAAATCTAACTTAAATAGGGTAGCAAATAGAAGTTGATTAAAAGCTGTAGATTACCACTGATCTCGGATGACTACTGATCAGAACATTTTTCCTATATAAAAACAAAATCCCTAATTAAATCAATTTAAGCTTTTTCTAGCAACTTAAAGCAAACAGAGAAGACAGAGTAAGGAGAATAAATTAATCAGTCTTCTGAGAGATGAAGTAATGTGCAGCCTTCATCCTGCCTGTCTGTTACTTTGCTGCACTTAATCCTTTTGGTGCATTAACTTGAAAAGTCTAGTAGATTAAATTTAGGCATAAAGGAACTACTCTTGACTTATCTGACCTCCTCATTTTTCTCTTTATTATAATTTATGATGTAATTGCTAAATGTTTGGTGCAGCCTTAACTTCCTAAGATTATCATCTCTGAAACCATGAGGGAGAAATCTCTATTCATATCATACCTCTATAAATTTATAAAATAATGCACTGAGATTGATAGCTGTCTTTTACTTTACATTTCTATATAAAGAAAAATCAAGCATATTCGCTTTATTCTCTTTCTTGATAGAATGAAAAGATTAAATATTTAACGTATTTATTTGTAAAAATGGCTTTAAAAGAAAGCTTTGTATATTTCCTTTCTGCCTAGTGAAATTAAGAAAGATCCTTTTACCCATATCAGTGATTTTCCTTTAAAGTAGGAAAGGAAAAAGTTACATAGTGCAAGGACAGTCTTTGTGAAAATATTTTCAGAAATCCTTCAAACGTCTTCCACCTCCTCTGCATTAAGATATTGGATTTACGATAGTGCTTTAAAAAGCAAACTTTTCCTCTATCTAGACAGAGAAAATACAAATTCTGATCTCTGATCCATAGATAACAAGTCCTTGCTTTATCTGCTTTCTTTAACTGGTTG
The DNA here is from genome assembly GCA_033459285.1 of Clamator glandarius. NCBI lineage: Eukaryota > Metazoa > Chordata > Aves > Cuculiformes > Cuculidae > Clamator > Clamator glandarius. Next base: position 4,548,870 of record JAUNZM010000046.1, read on the forward strand.
AGATACAGTCTTAACAGAGATGCATCAAAGGTACTTTGGAAACCCACTCGCTATTATTACTATACAAAAACACTTGGGTTAGATGTATAAATTAAGATTCTGATACCAATAAATCTTTAAGTTTTATTGCATAGCCACACTGACTATATCTTCACACTGAAAAATTATTCAGAAAACTTAACATGTTTAGTGAACGTGTACATAATACTAGCTAAAATTAATGTGATAGTAAAGTAGCTTTATATAAATTAGAGAATGAACTTGGAATGGTTGTATTTTCAAAACCAAATTCTTTTATACCACTTTTTTTCCTAACAAATTATCCACATGTGTAACTGTAATATGTAGAAAGTTTCATTTACAATACCTCAATATCTGGTCTAGATGGATAATTGAAATAAACATTCTCGAATTCCAGGTTCCCTTTAATGTGGTCAGGTTTGTGACCTGTCTCTGAAAAACTGTCAATTTGAGGCTCCTGTGCAAAATAAAATAAAATAATTAAAACCGTATTTCCCTTTTTTTTTTTTTTTCATAAAGAAGTCCTCAATTAAACCATTATTCTGCAGACACAGTAGATGTAATTTAGGTGTAATTTAGGTGAGATTGCTGAAACATGTAAATTGTATGCTTTTTTTGCCTCACTACCACATTGATAATCTGCTCACATAAGAGTGCTATTACAATTTCTCCATTTAAGCTTTTGTGTGAATTTAGTACACTGTCTTTAAGACTGTACCCATAGCTAGCCACAATTTGAGATTCAATACGCTGCCTGATGATTAACCTGAACACATGACCTCCAATGAGCTGTTCATGTATAGCTTTCTGTTTGTCCTGAAATATTTTGTGGGAGAAAGAACCATTCCACTGATCATTAAGTAGAAACATATTTATCTTAATTTTTATTAAAAATATCTTAATAATAATGATAATAATAGTAATAATAATAATAATAATAGTAATAATAATAATAATAATAATAATAATAATAATAATAATAATAATAATAATAATAATAATAATAATAATAATAATAATAATAATAATAATAATAATAATAATAGCTATTAATTATCACTTTTTTTTTCCAGTGCAGGGCGGGCCTAGAACTTGAAGCAAGTCTTAACAATAACTCAAAACATTTAATTGCATTTCATAGAGCTTCATTAGCTACTAAGTTCACAGTTTCCCTTGTTTCAGACTCTTGGCAATTGAAATACATATCCAGGTTACTAGGTTATCCTTTTTGATTGGCCAGTGTTCACAGTGCTGGTGGTGACACTGATACCTTGAAAGATACACTTATACACTGACGTTGGCTGCAATCACATATCTATATAGCATCTATCTATCTGTATAGATGTGCCGTTCATGATAAAAACACTAGAGGACACCTCCAACACCCAGTGATTCAGAGATCCAATACTTTTACCTTTGAAGCAAGAACTGATGACTCTAGAAGTCAAAGAGGACTTAATAATTACACATTCTATCTGGTTTTATGTTTTTATTTCTGTGTATTTTACACATTGTTATCTATTACTGATTTCATATCCATAAATAGTGCCTGTACTCTAAGTCTTTTTAAAAGGTCTCTCAGTCCTGAAATTAGGGAGTGCGAAGATACTCACATTGTCTATGATATTAAAGACTGCATAGGCAGCTCCTCTTGCACTAGCAAACGCCTCTATGCTTGGAGCAGTTTGTCCAATACTGAAAGCTCCAACCAATACAGAAAAAAAGACCTGAAAGAGATGTTTACGGTGACACATAGAAAATTCTTATTTAAGCAAAGAATTATATTTATTTATTTATTTACATTATATATCTTTGGGTCAGGAGGCTCCATGCCTGTTAATGGAAGTTTAAGAATCTAAAATCAATGAAAAAATGAGAGAGCCCCTCTTAGGCAGAGAGTAATAATAAGAAAAAGACTTCTGAAAATTCATCTGAGAACTGAGTTCCTGCAGAAAGTGAATGTTGAAAACATATTGTTCAGAAGTGAAAAAGTGAGTGAGACCTGCAAAATCTATGCCAAGAAGATGTATAATTACACTTGACATCTCAGGATATATTGTACTAATCCATTCCTTGGCAAAAGAATTCCAAAGACCAGAAAGTATATTGCATGCATTCCAAAGAACAAAGACATGTAAAGCACTACACTTCTGCTTCCAAAGTGACTGTGAAATAGTATAAAATCCAACTTCTTCACCTCAAAGTAACGAGTCCCTCTGCTAGAATGAAAGAAAGTGAGTGCAAGCAAACAAGAAAAAAACAGAAAAAGAAAAAATATTTTTTTTTCTCAGAGAAGCATAGTTTACTGCTTTCAGCTAACATCCAAACAAAAGTAATAAAAACATGCTGTTCAAATAGAAACCATAATAACTGCCATAGTACATCAGAGCAAAGGTCCAACTCGCCCATCTTTTCTCTGTGATCATTCACCTATGTGATGCCTAATAAGGCAACACCCTGCTGTTCATGTGATAAGAACACCATTCCAATGAACTGCAACATAGACAACAGAAATTGCAAATACTTAAAAAATTAAAAATTACACGCAAGCGCAAGAACCTCACTGAGATGTTCTGCATGGCAGCCTGCCTTTAAAAAGAAATAAACAGGCTCAAAAGACCAAATAAAACATATCAGAGTTATTTTTCACAAGCCTGTGTGATTCATAAATAAACTAAAATCAGTAGTTGAAAATACATACAAATAAGAATCTATGTTTCATCATGTTTAACAAAGTTATTCTTCTTACCATACTTGCTCGATATCTCATACAAAATTAGAGAGGTTGCACCATCAACAAAACAATTTAAGTTATGACTTATGCATTATGGTTTTCTTCCTTTAGTAAGAAATCTGCAAGAATCTAAATAGAAACAACATGCACACATTTTGGTGCAAATCTTTTTGTTAAGAAGAAAGGATGCTATTTTGATGGTTTTGGTGCATAATTCTTATTATACTCAAATAAGTTCCCAATATCACTTTAATATATTTTCTTTAGTATTTCTCACTAATAATGGGAATTTACTCATTAGTACTTACTGTAAGAACATTGCCAATCGTGTAATCATCATTCAAGATCAAGGTAGTTCCATACCAGAAGGCCAATGCATATGATGCATATATCAGCAAAAAAGCAGCACCCATAGAAATATTAGATGTAATAGACTTTTTTATTCCAATTCTTTTAGCATCTTCTAAATTTTTATGGTATCTAGAAGAAAGATAAAGTATCAATATAGACTCAGATTTGTACCATGGCCCACAGCACCAAAAACTCTATGGTTTAATTAGAAAAAGAACACTCACAAAATAAGAGAACATACATAAAATATACGTAAGACACATAACCCTAAGACTGCACAATGGTAAGCCTGGTAGTTAGACACAGAGACTTTAAGGTAACTCCTAAAAAGGCAAACATGACTCGATCTGTATACAAAAAAAAAAAAAAGAGGGCATTGCAGTTCAGGGACTAGCATTCAAGATCCTTAAATAACATACAGGTCAGTGAACTTTGATCGTGAACTACTCATGACAGGTTTTGAGGTTATAGTTGTTAGCTTAAGATAAAAGGTTAAAATATACTGCAAGAATGATGTTTTACAGTATATTGGAAATAGATACTGTTTATTAGTTCCATCAGAACAACTACTAAGTAATCAGATTACCAAAGATGCCAAGATCTCTTCTCATGGCAGAGCCTTTTTTTTAATCTAAAGCTCTCACTGATGTTCAAATGAGTTTGTACACTCTCTATTGGCAACGTATCAACTTAGTACATATTTTTATAGAAAATAACTAATTCTTTTCCAACATGTAGAGAAGCGTAATAGCCTTTAACAGTCAATTTCACTTTACCTAAAAATGCAGGAAGCACAAGACTTACTTTTTTTTGACACTTTCAACATCAAAGATACAAGAACATTTCAAAACATCTGAAGCAAGTACTTTAATATCAGCTGATGAAAGCAAATGTTGTTCTTACCTTCTGATTTCTTTTTCCTGTCCTCCAAAAGCTATCACTGTACGGACTGCTGCCAGAACTTCCTCTGCAACGGCACCTGCTTTTGCATATGCCATTTGCTCTTTGTCAGTGAAAGCAGAGAGGATCTAATACAGGATCAAATATTTTGACTTAAGAAAAACAGAATGAGCTCAAGCACTTCATAACGGTATTTGTAACAGTTACTTTCTTTCAGTATGAAGCCTTTCCATTATATATATGCATCAATGCAGAATGTTCAATGTAAAAATCCTTAAGCACATTACGAAATGAACCAAGTAATTCAACACTATCCATTTTCAGCAGTTGAGGGCTGGGTTTTCCACTCTGCTTTCATCCAGTGCAAGAAATTAGATGACTACTCATACTGAGTGTGGTTCTCCTCAGGCAGATCTCCTCAGCTCACTCTCATCTCTGGCTACCTTAGCCAGAGGGCTCTATAGCTTACATTAATTTGCCACAGTCCATGAGTAGAAACGTGTAATGTACGATTCTCTACTCTTACCTCTTCCAAAATATGCTCACTCAAGACAGAGAAGGCTTATATAATCTTTTAAATGTGAGGGAAATAAAATACTGTAAAACTCAGCAAGCCTCCAAACTACAAATGTAAGTCACTTCAATCCATGGTAAATCAGTACTGCTCACATCTAAGTCTGTCTATAGTTTCTCACCAAAGCTTTCAACAACTCTGAAAAGAAACTATGTCTGAGACCAAGGCTAGGTCTAATTTATTCACTTATGTTTCAGGAGTTGCAATTATTCCTTTCAACAGAACAAGTACTCATGTGGAAGAAGTTTAACAGTTATAGCAAATCAAACAAGTTTGTCCAATTTACTGGAATTATAATATTTAAACTGCTTGAAGGTATTGACACAATTTGTCTAAGAGCTTATGTACCTAGGTGTTGTCTAAAGTTATAATTATTCTAAGCAATGCATTCTAACAGTAAGAACTAGAGAATGTAGATTTGTTTATTTTTTTTCATTAGTATAATACCTGACACTAAATGTATGTTAACCTACCTTTGCCCAGAGGGCTGCTGAAACTCCCAGGAGAGGACTGACTGCTAGTATTACAAGGGTTAATTTCCATCCTCTTATTAGACCAACAATAAATCCTGCTATAAATGTCGTTAGTGACTGAAATAGCAATCCAATTTTGTCACCTATTCCTTCATTAATCTTGGAGACATCACTGAAAAACAAATTACATCCGAGCAGGAAGGAAAATGTAGAAAGCACAAGAAAGATTTTTCGTTTTGTTACACGGGGATCTGTGTAGAGGACAATCTTTATTATTCAATTACCACCAAAAAACAGTTTGCTTCAAGATAGAGCATGATATAATGTGGTCAGAGAAAATTTCATGTTTCTTGTGAAAACATAGTCCTATAAACCTTGTTTTGTCTGGAAATGTTGAAATTCTGCCTACAGTACAAAGTTACTATCACTTTCTTATTTCCAAATATTTGATCTGTTTAGAAGCTTTGGGTTACCTAGAAAGAAAAGATAAAGCCTTTCATGCAGGCAAAAAGAAAGGAAAATCTTGTCTTGTCATTAAAGCTGTTCACACCTCTGGGTCAGTCAGCACCTTGTTCAGCCCCCATTGTGCATAGAAATTAACTGTTTTTTCTCTTCGTGGGGGTAATATCACAGACTGTGCTTTAGTTATCCTCAGAGATCAAGGGCACTTATCAAAATACTTTTCTAATATCCCCGTCATAGTCCAGTACCAGAAATTCTTCAGTCTCTGAGACTCGCCGTGAGAAAACCCGAAAACTTCATTTCACAATGAAATATTTCCATTTCATTTCACAGAGCAATTTATTTTATAATGAAATCATTACATTTAAAAAACCTAAAAACATCGTAACTTATACATGCTTAATAAGATAAAATATATCTAGAAAGGTATAGTATACTTACTCTATAAGACGGGTGTTAAGTTCTCCCACATCATTTACATCAAACCATCCAATGTCCTGTCTCATAATTGCATGAAAAAATTTTTCTCTAATTTTTTTTACTTGCCGGCCTGCTGATAGGGTCCAAAATGAAGTTTGGATATAAGCAGCAAGAAGAACACCAGCTGCTATTGCAGAATAGTAATATGCATATCTGAAAGAAAAAAAACATGCAAGATTCTCTGAAATTAGTTTTAATTAACTAGTCTGTATTTAGCTTGACACTCACTTCCTCTCCTTCTGACCTGAATTAGAGTTTACATGTTTATACTGGAGTTTATACTTCTCTGTAAAATTTGCCAAGTTTTCTGTGAGTAGCATTTAATAATAAACTAAATGAACTAAATGAAACAATTACTAGACAAGAATTAACTTTTCTTTTTGTCACTATAGTAAATACTTTCTCGTAATACTATTTTAGAACTGTTTTAGATAGAATATCCTTATCTCTTAAATATATAACTTTCAGAACATCATAACATTTTTGTTTTAACATGTATAGACAGACCTGATCATATATACCTATATTCACACATGAACTTACATCATACAACATGCCTGTGTATGTAAGAATATATATGCACACATCTTGACGTGAGAATACATTACTATATATAAATCTGTTGCAAGCAAATGTCATTAGATAAAAAAACAATATTTTGCTCTTGATTTTATTCATAACTAATATTTTCCTTTTAGATTCGTTCAGCTCTATGCCATCAAGTGTACAGACCTCTATATTTCTCAGGTTGGAACTGAATTTGAGACATAGTTTTAAACTATTGTCCCAGTTTAGCCCTTAGCCAACAGCTAAACTATAGGCAGCCACTCTATCACCTCCTCCCAGTCCAGAGAGAAGAATCAAAACAGGAAAGCATCTAATACTTAGGAAAATGAAATGCAAAAGGCAAGCCCATAATATCAACTCCTGGCTATGTGGCTGGTGCCATCGTGAGGGGTTTGGGTTCTATGACAATGGAACATTCTTTGATACCAATAAGCTGTTAGGAAGGGATGGAATCCACCTGTCTAGAAGAGGCAAGGGAACCTTTGGCAGTAGGCTGGCCAACTTGGTGAGGCAGGCTTTAAACTGAAGGATTTGGGATGTGGGGTCCCAAATGGTGAAGCTCATGCCATCACATCCAACTGGGGAATAAACCAGGCCAACCAGAGCAGCAGCAAATGTTCCTTAGCTTCCCCTCATGACAAGAAGCAGATGGTCAGCTATCTCAAGGGTATGCACAGCTGTGGTGGATCCTCTTGTGTGCTTCCAGGGAAACCTGAGTGCACAATTACATCTCTGATATACCTGTACACCAATGCATGCAGCACATGAGACAAGCAGGAAGAACTAGAAACCTGTGTGCAGTTGCAGGGCTATGATCTAATTGCAATTACAGGGACATGGTGTGACAGCTCGCATGACTGGAATGATGTCATAGATTGCTACGTGCTTTTTAGAAAACACAGGCCAACAAGGCAAGGTGGTGGAGTTGCTCTTTAGATGAGGGAGCAACTGGAACGTATTGAGTTGTGACTGGGGTGAATAAAGAATGAGTTGAGAGCTTATAGGAAGAATGGAGGGGCAGGCTAACATGGGTGACTCTGTTGTGTTTACTACAGCCACATCAGGAACAGGAGGTTGGTAAGACCTTCTACAGACAGCTGGAGGTAGCCTCATGATCACAGACCCTGGTTCTCATAGGGAACTTCACCTAGGTAAATACCACCTGGGTATTTGCTGGAAAGGCAACACAGTTAGGCACACACAGTCCAAGACATTCCTGCAGAGCATAGATGATAACTTTCTGAAACAGCTGGTGAAGGAGCCAGTGGGAAGAGCTGTGTTGCTGTACCTTGTATTAACAAACAAAGAAGAAGATCTGGTTTAGGACGTGAAAGTTGAGGGCAGCCTTGGCTGCAGTGGCTATGAGATGGTAGAGTTCAGGATCTTATGTGGAAAAATGAAGGCAATGAGTGTCATTACAACCTTCAAATTCAGGAAGGCTAACTTCAGCCTCTTCAAAGATATACTTGGAGGAATCCCATTGGTTAGGGCTCTGGAATGTAGTGGGGTTCAAGAGAGCTGGTCAATATTCAAGCTGTTCTTCCTCTGAGCTCAAGATCAATGCATCCCTGTAATTAAGAGATCAAGTGAAGGAGGCAGAAGACCAGCATGGATGAGCAAGGAGCTCCTGGAAAAAGTCCAAGGGAAGAAATAAATTTATAGAATGTGGAAGAAGGGACTGGCTCTCTGAGGGGAGTATAAAAACTCTGTCAGAGTATGCAGAGATGCAAGGAGGAAGTCCAAGGCCCACTTGCAATTAAATCTGAAAAGGGATGTCAAGGACAACAAGAAGGGCTTCTTCAAGTACATCAGTAGCAAGACGATGACGAGGGAAAATGTTAGCCTGCTTCTGAATGATGTTGGTGCCCTGATGATGGAGGATATAGAGAAGGTGGAGCTACTGAATGCATTCTTTGCTTCATTCTTTACTTCTAAGACTGGCCTGCAGATATCCCAGACTTTGGAGGAAATAGAAGTCTGGAGAAAGAAAGATTGTACCTCGGTCAAGGAGGATCTGGTTACAAATCATTTAGACAAACTAGACACTCACAAATCCATGGGCCCTAATGGGATGTAACCACGAATGTCAAGAGATCTGTCAAATGTTATTGCTTATCTTTGAAAAATCATGGGGAACAGGAAAGTTGCCTGAGAACTGGAGAAAAGTTAATGTCACTCCAACCTTCAAAAAGGCAAAGGAGGACCTGGATAACTACAGGCCAGTCAGCCTCACCTCCATCCCTGAAAAAGTGATGGAACATCTCATTCTAGATGTCAACTCCAAGCATTTGGAGAAAAATTAGTTTATTGGATGTGTTCCACATGAATTCTCCAAAGGGGAATCATTCTTGAGCAATTCAATAGTATTTTACGATGCCATGACTGACTAGGTAGATGAGGGAAGAGCAGTGGATGTTGTCTACCTCGACTTCAGCAAGCTTTTGATACTGTCTCCCATAACATCCGATGAGAACAGCAACACAGTGAACACCAATAAGGTATGGGTATAAGGAGTCTCATGCACACCTCTCCTATTGTATTTAATTTGACTGTAAGCCAACAACTTCTATCCAATAAATATGACAGCATAACTGTTCCTTCTTTGAGTTCTCCCTGCTGGGCAGTGTGGCTGCCGGGACACCTCTCAAGGGTGCTCCTCAAAGCAATGAGACCTTTGATCAATGACAGATCACTAGTGAGCCCCATTGGAATCCTCCCTGGACAGTAGCTGGAGCGCGCACCAGGCAACTCTCCTCTTTAGCAAGGGTTATTTATTTAGCCTAAATAAGTGATATTATAAATAGAATGAAACATTTAGAGTTATAATATTGTGTGATATAGTATACTGTTCGCTTAGCTTTCTTAGCATTAGTAGGCAGACTTGCTTGTGAGAACTAGCCTGTAAGCTGTAAATTACCAATTAAAACTTTCCCAACATGTGTAACTAGCTTAGTCAAAACAGGGCCTCCACAGTAAAGAAGAACCAGAAGATACCGAGGCTTCAAGGATACAAACTACCAACAACAGCTGCAACTAAACAAGATAACAACCTGTCTGAAAGACAGCAAAGGAATCTAATGAGGAACAGGAAGATCCCAGACCTAAATACTACTACTGGGCTGAGTTATCAAGTCTGGGATAAGTAATTAGTCTTTAAGGGTATAATTACCTGAGGATTTCTTTGTGTCAGCCCTCTCTCTGTGGAGCTGACTATGCTGATAGAATCATAGAATCATAGAATCACCGGGCTGGAAGAGACCCACCAGATCATAGAGTCCAACCATTCCCACCAGTCTCTAAATCATGCCCCTCAGTACCTCATCCACCCACACCTTAAACACCTCCAGGGAAGGTGAGGCAACCACCTCCCTGGGCAGACAATTCCACTGCCTAATGACCCTTTCAGTGAAGAATTTTGTCCTTATGTTGAGCCTGAACCTCCCCTGGTGGAGCTTGAGGCCATTCCCTCTTGTCCTGTCCCCTGTCACTTGGGAGAAGAGAAATTACTGTTAAATTATTTATTTTATAAAATCCATTGCCTGAGGGTCTGCTTCCCGAAACCACAAATTTGAACTTCGGTGCAAATGCCCAGAAGGAAGGTGAGTGAATTGAGGATAAACGTGATGAAATTTTGAAATCTTAGCTAAGTGACATAGAGGATGAGGTATGCACATAGGATCTTTTTGATATAAACACACCCAAGCACAGTTTGGGTCAGCTGTCCTGCTTCTGCTCCTCTCAGTTAATACACCTACTTACATTTACAACATGAGAAACTGAGAAAAGTCCTGGATTTCACAAGCAACAACTACAAACATCAGTATTTTTCAGCATCCTCCTCATATCAAAATCTAGAGGAACATCAGCTGACAAGAAGGAAATTAATTCTTTCCCAGACAAGCATAAACTGTGCCTGGCTACCACCCAAACCACTATGTGTTATCAAACTTATTCTCACTCTAAAACTAAAATGCTGCAGCTACTGAAAAGTACAGCTATTGAGATGAAAACTGACTGTATTCCAGCTGAAACCAAGACAACTATTCAATCAGAATCAAATCAGACTTTATTTGATTCAGAATTGACATCATAATAGATTACAGGTGAACTTTTAAACCAGAAAAATATAACTGAACTGATTCCCTCTTTGTAAAACATGATCCAAACCAATGGCTAAGTATTGATGGTGAATATTACATATGATTATAAAACTACTGCATCTATAGAAAATTAAATAATTAGAAATAAGCTTTAAAACTTTTTGGACTTCCCTCAATTGATATTACAGTAAGTAATGCATACAGATTCCTTGAACTGTATCATGAAACTTAGCAGGAGCAAATTATGGAAATCTGTGCACAAATGCTCTGCTCAGTAAAAGGAGAGAGTGGCTTTATAGATAAAACTTTTTAAATTTTAATCCAGTCTTTTTTGTAGCTAAGATAGCATGCCATTTATACGGGGACTTTGGAACTATGCTCATTCTTAAATGAACTTTATCTAAACTGTTTAATAAAAACAGCATAATGCTTAACTGAATGTTGATTAGTTGAACATTGACCTTGATCATCTTCTGCTCCACTAAAACTCTGCATAGAAGCTACCAAACTAAACTCAAGAACACTGCTTCAAAACTCAGTCGTAATTACTTTAGACAATTACTTAATGATGCTACTTCACTTCAAAAAATTCTTCTATGTTTGGACTTTGTTTCATGACAAATTCTATCAAAGGGGATTTATACCTTTGCCAGATTCCGTGCTGATGAAATGTATTTTGTAAATTCACTGCTGAAATGCAACAAAGAGTAAATGCTCACTGCATTGTAAAGTAATTGTTCTTTTTCCTCTTGTGAAATCATTGGGGTTTAGGCAAACTGTTGAGTAACAAACACAACCACGTCCAAGTGTATAGTTCTGTACTTGAACACACTTGTGTAAGAACTTTCTCCTTGTAAACTGTTTTTATTATTATTTGACCTGCTGGCAGGTGTTTTTAGAGAAACACGGGGTGGGTATAAACAGCTTCTGCAAACCAGTGAATGTACTAATTCAAGGCTCTGCCTAGAAACTTTAGAAAAGACAACCTATTCCTGTGCTGCTAGCAAGTAAAACATTCCTCATTCAACAATTTGTTTCTAAAGAGAAACTCAAGCAGATTTTTATTCATACTTCTACTTTCAGAGTTAATATTTAAAAGACAAGGTGGCACACACAATGTTAATAGAAGATCTCCTTCAAACAAATGATCTCTCAGGGTTGTGAGAACAGGTAGTTCTCACTATTTAGATGTGGATGCAGATCTATATCTACATTCACACTTTCTTTGTGTCAGCTTGCATGTTTTCCTGTACTCCTTGTTCTTTAAGCAGTAGTGACTGCTGGACAACAGCCCATTTAGGACAATTGGAGGATTCCCATTCATTTTAGCTGAGATGATTTTATATGAGTTCAGAGATTAAAAGAACCCCAAACCATTAATCAAAACCAGTTCTGACTGATTGTTAGACTAAACGACATAAATGACACACTGATTTACACACTAGCCTTACGCTATAACGGTCAATTAATACCTTGTGTAACTCTACTACATTCTGCTTTTAAAATACAGGTTAGCTATGCTAGAGTAGGAAAAATAAAAATGAAAATGTGATGATTTTAAAACTGTATAACTTCAACCATGCACAAATTATGTCGCTCCACAATTTTGCCTCCAAATTTGCTTTCAAATCACCAGGCACAAGTATATTCTGCTGAAGGTATGGATGCATTACTTACATTCACCATTGACAGATACACTGTGGGAGCAAGAAACTGTGTGCACACTCTCTCGTAAAATATAACTGCCAATTCCCTGCCAGTTCCTTCTCATTACGTGAGAGCTCATCATTTCCAAGTAAAAGTCTTTTCTTAACTAGCTCTTACTCATTTATCTTAGGGTAAAGAACTTTTTTGGTGTAAATAGATTCCTTTTAATTAGAAACTTAACTACTTCATTGTTTTGGTGTTGGCTGGAATAGTTACCTATCTTCATAGTAGCTGGTACCGCTCTATGTTCTGGATTTGGGCTGAAAGCACTGTAGATAACATAGAGCTATTTTAGTTATTGCTGAGCAGTACTTGCACAGTCAAGGCCCCTTCTGCTTCCCCATGAGTGAAGAGTCTGGGAGTGCACAAGAAGTTGGGAGGGGCCACAGATGGGACAGCTGGCCCCAACTGAACAAAGGGATATCCCACACCGTATGACACTATGTTCAGCATAGTAAAGTCAGTGGAAGAAGGAAGAGGGGGACATTTGGAGTGATAGTGTTTGTCTTCCCATGTTATGGGTACGTGTAATGGAAAGCTGCTTTCCTGGAGATAGCTGAACAATTGTCTGCTCCTGAGAATTATTGAATTAATTCTTTATTTTGCTTTGCTTGCACATGTGGCTTTTGCTTTACCTATTAAAGTATCTCTATCTCAATCCACAAGTTTTCTCACATCTAGCTTTCCGTTTTTCCTTCCTCATCCTACTGGGGGACAGTGAGTGTGTGGCTGAGTGGTGCTTAGTTGTCAGCTGAAGTTGAACAACAACATTAATTTAAATGATCTCTAAGTTTTCAGTTCACTGTTAGCAGAAATGATGGTGCACTTCAGTATAAAACAGCACGAGATACTACAGCAAATGCCTTATCTCCTCCTTCTCTCCAGGAAAGACAAATGCCTTGGAGACCACATCTGCATTCCTGAGATGTCACTGATGTTTTTCAACATTTAATGAGGAACAGACTTCAACCTGAAGATATGAAGCTGAAGTAGTACAAGAAAATTTATATGAACTTTAAACATCCTGCATAAACCAAGTCAATAGACAGTGGTTAATAAAGCCTCTTAATGAATCGCATCTATTGGAAGCTGATGTTTCTGTTTATTTTCCCTTTTCTTTATGAAGCTTTGTAGCAGAAGCACCCACTGATTATTGTCTTCTGCTATTGCCACCTCTAGAATGCTAGATGTAAGGCTGTATATAATCTAACTCTGAATTTTCTGTAGTTCAGATAGTTTACTTGAACTTGATGCTTTGGCAGCAAGGTAGGTATTAGTTGGAAATCTTAGTTCTGCTTTTTATCAGTGAATAGCCCAATAGCTCAAGGAATGGATGGATGATAATCAACATAATCTTTTTAGCTTAAGAAGTACCATTTATAAATTCAGAGGAAGAGAAGGAAGATGGAAGGAAATGTGAATGGCATTGGAACACAGAACATCTCTGAAAAGGAATCAGGTGGGTGAGAGCAAGAGATTACAGGGAAATTGTTTGGATGGCTAGGGATGTTAAAATCTTCCCAGTGCCCCCAGTAATCTCATGTGCAAATCTTAAGTTGCACACATTATTCTGTTAAACACTGCTTTTGTTATTTAAAGTACAAAAAACATCTGTGGGAGTAGAATGGCTTGACTAGAAATATGCACCAACATTAGAAAATAATTACCTTGTCATATCTTCTTCCAGCTTGCCAAGAAAATATTCAGTTACATTTGCTGTAGAAAAGTTTCCTTAGAAATGAAGAAAATAGTATATACATTTAATAGGTGAAGTTTTAACAACATTTTTCCTGCATGCTGTTCAGCAATGAATTATTACATTTCCTTTTGAATCAAGTTGATTTTAATGAAAGGAGGAGTGCAACAATCTCAGGTTTCTACCTATTCAAAACCAATGAATATATTAATGTAAGTCCTAACTCCACTGATTACAAAACTACATCAATGTAACTGGAAATTAAAAGGTCTTTCCCAGCATTCATTAAATGTTCATTTTTTTTCTTTCTGAAAACATAAAGCACTTGTATAATGCCAAAACCCATTTAAAATACAGGCCTAGAAACTGACATCAAATCAGTAACTGTAGATAGCTCAAACTATTACGAAAATATTGGCCATAACGTTGGTGTTGGCCATAAAATATTACTCCCCTATGCAGGAACTTAGTGACAAATGTTTTGAGAAAGCTACAGCTGTAGCATTTTGCATTTGCATCATAAAAATCTAATCAATTTATTGTACTTGGGAAGGAGTAAATATTAAATTACTTCTTCTGATAAATGCATTATGCCTGTGTTCCTGTCTTATGGCAGCATCATAAGAGAAAAAAAGGGTGCAGGACAGAAGATAGTAATATCCATTACGTTTTCTGTATTAGCATAGACATTTATTAAAACGTTTAATAAAGTTTTATCAGATATTTCAGGCAACAAACCTATTCACAAGTGAAACATCTAACATATTAATTTTGAGGACAGGGTAATCTGGTTCAACTGTGAGTTGATACCCAAGTGACTGTACTAGTGCTTGTATCCAGCAGCACACACTTGCCCTCATTTGCTTTTAATTTTGCACTTCTGATTTAGCAAATGAGGCTGTTCAACAAATTATTCCAAGAGAAAATAAGTAATTTTATTTTTGTTAGAAAATTTTCTGTTTAATCTACTTACTGATTTTTTTCACTTTGTGAAATATGATTGTCAGATTTCATTCAAGGGAATCAACAGGAACTCATGCTGAGGAGATGGAATATCAGCCCTTTCCTACTTATCATACCCACAGTTGAATATGATATGTTGAATGTGCATTGTGGTAGATAATTTGAAAAAAGATAAAAATAACATGTACTACTTTCTACAGAAACTAAGAATTAGGAACAAAAGAATTCCATAGGATGTCTCTATTGCAGCAAACATAAGAGTTACTAATTGGCATCATAATAAAGTAGCAAGCTGATGTTTTTACATCAATATCTTATATCAAGATTCTTGAATATCCCTGGCTGTTTTCAAAATATGAGCCATTATTCTCTTCATATCAGGTATATTCTTACCTGCGTTACTTATGGTTCCAGAAGTAACAAAGCTATCAGTCACATCACCGAAAATTATCATAGTAATCGGCAGACTGCTTCCATGAGCTATTGCCAGGATAGTGCCTAGTATCATTAGTAATTTATCTGACCAATTGGAGTATCGAAACTGTAAGTGAGAAGAGAAATTCTTTCTAACTGTAGTATTAGAATGCTAACACAATGTTATGTCTACAAAGGCAAGACAATAAAGGAAAATCTATCAATTGTACACCTAGTGTCACAAAAGTACAAATTTATCTGATTAGAAAATCAATTTACAAAACAATTTAAGTGTACTGGAACAAATCATTCTAATATAAGCACTTTCGTACTATAAACTCTGAAAGCCAGAGAAGTGTACTATTTTAATGCATGAACTTCTGCACCTAGGTAAGAAAAGATGTGAAAACAAGGCGTAAGACATTTGTCCTTTTAAGTTTGCTATTTGAAGTTCAAATTATAAGAAATTTTAACAGTATTTTAGTAATTAAGGCTATAATTACTTGTACTGTAAATTCATTGTTATGTAGTCAGAAAGAAATGTTCCTAATGTATACACAGTCAGAAAAAACTGTTCATAATGTACCAGCGACATTATCAAAATTTACTGAAATCTTAAATATCTCTTGCCATTGAATTTGTTAAAGTTTGAGCTCAGCTGTCACAAAATCAATGGCTTTATTTTTTATCATAAAATACTAAATTTACTGTTGTAAATCATAGTGGTATGATGTAATTGTACAAGAGCAAGCTGGCATAGAAAAGCAGAAAAATTAGACATTGGCCAGCATCATGGGATGTAGTTTTATTTCTGTTATTTGCCATAGCATTGTTGCACTTTATTCACACTAAATCTACAAAATAGAAAACATGTCTAAACAAAGACCCAGAATTTACTTTAATTAAATATTAACAGATTAGCTTATTTTAAAATATACAGCAAACTTTAGATTTCTGGAATTTAAATTACTTTTTAATACACCAATTTTAATTGTAAATGTCATCAGTGCCATAGAGTTGCCCTTCACTGCTAACTCAGGTGACTGTATAATGATTAATGGGGCTAATTAGTATGATCAGCACCTAAGTCAGATAATTTAGAGAACAAGACCAGATATAATCTAAGGTATACAGCTGCCCTTTCCACTGAATAGATATCCGAATGTGGAAATCCCTACCTTTCACAAACAAAAACCTAATACAGATGTATTTTGCATGAGAACTTACTAAGGGAAGAGTCCTAAGATTCCATACCTGTACTAAGACAGCTTCTTGAATAAAACTACATCCACCAAAAGAACTGTTTGACTGCTATACTTTATCCAATATTCTGTATCAAAGTATTTTGTAGAAGCAAGACCACATATGCAGTACTCTAATATAATCATAAAAATTTTTGTGTATAGTCTGAGATGTACATGGGTGTGTCTATATACACACATACAGAGAGAGAAAAATCTTACCAGTGTAAGCGGGCTGACCATCTTAGCCTTTTCCGCTTTCTTCTTTTTCTTGCTTAAAAGGTATGATAGACATAGTGCATTTAAAAAGCAACAGCATTTCACAGAAATACTAATGCAATGCATTAATTAAGTTAAAATTTAATTATGAAGTATTTCTATAGGAAACAATTGCATGTAAAATGAATATGATTTATTGATTATTCTTCAGATGATTTTGTTTATACCTACAACTACAGAAAGAGCATCCTGACTGCTTAAATTTAAGTCAAGCTCTTCCCAGTTCACCTCTCTCAAGGGTGCAACACCACCACCAGTCTGCCCAGGTAAATTGTGAAATGGAGAAGTACAGCTTATAAAATGGGAAAGAGGAAGACAACCTATAAAATCAAATTTTCATTCACGGGGATGGAGAATAAATAAAATGTTCAAGGTAGGTAAAATACTTATTCCCTGGCATACTAAACATTTCAACATAATATTTAGCTGATGATACAATTGTATCAAAGATGTCTGTTCCAACATAATTTCTGTCATATTTTGGAGTAGCTTTACAACAAATTGTAGGTAATACTGTGGACACTTATTTCTTAGAAGAGAAAGATAAATGGTCCTTTAGCACCAAACGAATATATCAATTAATGCTACTTTCAGGTTGATACAAAGCTTTCTATTATTAGGCTTTCCGGATAAAGTAAAATTTAACACCCTCCACCCAGGTTTAAGTAAAATATAAAATAAAATCTAAAATAATTTAATAAAATCTTATAAGCTGCAATGCATAACATGTTTGCAAAGTTTAAGGATACTTACTGTTTGTCTTCAGATTCATTTCCCTGGCTGGATGCAGTCATCTCGTGACTATTTCCATCTGCAGTAACCTTCTGCCCCTTTTCATCTCCAGAATGCATTTTTAATTTATTTAAGATAGCTACCTGTAAGATAACATTTGACTGAGAAATATACAACTGTCAAGCAAAAGACAGTAATCTTAACAGCCATTTGTTTGAAACAAAACTATAGATACTTATAGAATCAATAAAGTTACTAATGTCATACATTGTAAGTGAATCCTTGTAATGGGCAAGTATTGAAACAAGTTCAGATGTTTGGAGACATCTTGCAAACATCTACATTTCATATTTGTACTTGTTTGAGAACTGTGGGTTCTTCATTTAATTTACTCTGAAATTCAGCACAGATATACAAAATAAATGAGAAAGTAGATGTTTATTTAAAAGAATATGCAGTTATTTTTAATTTTCCCAATTTTAGTTACCAGTAACTTTTACAAAACATCTCTCATTTAAAAAAATATCGACTTACCGTGAAGACTGTTCTTGGTTTGCGTCTAGTTCTCTGAAAGATTATTCAAAAATCAGCAGAATTTGTATGGTTAAGGACATGCAGGTTGATTGGACTTCGATCTTCTTATGTAAAACAGAGATGATGAACAGCTTTCTCTTCTCCTCCCCCTCCCCCCTGTTGCCTCACCTGCTTTGGAGAGTAAAGTGTATGCACTTTGAACTCTCCCTCCCTTTTCCTAAAGGGAATATTTAGCAAACCGAGTCCTTAAATAAACACTTATTTCATTGTCACTCCAGAAAACAAACCTGAATGGTCTAGTCTTCCAACAGGAAAAGTTCTGCTTATCTACTATTGACATAATTACGCCCCTTAACACTCCCAGGAATCCTCCTTTACCTTATTAGGGATGGTGCTGAATGCTCCAAGTAACTGTTACACTTAAACATGAATCCATACTTGAATACGCAGTGAGAATGAAACCAAACAGTACAAAATGACTGTTCTACTCTTTTGCTTCCTTTCCCTTCTTCTAAGTCTAATCCAGAAAAACACGACCCGTCTAGCCTGAAAGAAAACAGGATTTTACTACCGTGCATATCATTTCTCATTTGAGTAACTGCAGAACAGCAAGATGAGTTTCAAACTCAGTTTAGAAATCGTTTGGAAATAGCTATGTTCAGCAGAAATCTGCTCAATTAGTATCCTGATTTTTGAATGTATGTTCAGATTTTAGACTGTTCAAAACTGATCATTTGGTTTTTTATCAGTAGGCACTACTTCAATGAAAATAATAACAAGTGTTTTAAACATTTAAAAGGAATTATTGCACTTCTTAACTGTTATTTCCACATATATAGTAAGCTAGATACGCTCAACATCTTCACAGAAGCAAAATTTATGAAAAATCAAATAAAAATCCTTCACCTAGAAGACAAGTAGATTTATAGGCATTTCTCTGGAGGGCACCTATCACTTTATTCAGACAAAGTTTACTTAATTGGTTAATTAACCACAAGAGATAATTTTTGTTCCTTTTAGTCATGCTTACCTATAATTTCAAAATTTAATGAAAATTAGTTGATTAAAATGTTCTGGAATACAAAAAGTCATATCAGAGTGAGGATTACTTTAGAAAGGGTAGTTTAACATTATCAGTCAAGCAAAATATAAAGAATTAGTAAATGTAACTAGTATTTGTTAATGAAAAGTCACCCTGAGATATTTGCATAGATTTCTACCCACGTTTGGGTTTTAACTAGTGTTCCTAAGTGCTTGACTTGATCTTAATGGGCTAGTCCATTTTCCAGCAAAGTCTCTTTGTCAATATATTTCAGAGGGAACTGAGTAAAGCTGAATGGAAGACTCTAGAGAAAAGCCAATAAATTTAAACAAATGACACTGTATATGCAGGTCTTTTACAACTGTTTCCCCTTACAGGGAAAATGGAAAAAAACTACAAAATCTGTCACAATGTTACATTATTTAATTCTGATATCTCAATGCTATTGCAGTACAATCACAATAAGAAAGTGAAATAGAAATAAATCAGAATAGCATTTTGTACTGGAGTTTCTATTGCCTACATACAGTAGTGCCAAGAAAACAAAAGACTGTTTTACAGCTGATCTTACCACATTAGGAGCTGAAACAATTTAACTGGCACTATAAAAGTAGGAAAAGTAGAAAAATTGGAACAGAACAGTATCTTGCATCTACTTAGTAGGCTACAACTGGTTCACAATTCAAGATGTACAAAAACACCCTGAAATAACGTAGGTGCCACTCAATGTAACCTGAGGAGAAATATTTTCTCATTCAAAGTCTGGCACACAGTTTTCCCCTAAATATATATGCAGTATTCATAAACCCAGGGTTTGAAAAATACTTTCTGTTGTTCCTCAGATCAGTTATTTGGTTAGAACAATAGCTTACCCCCACCTTTAGAAGCATAACTAGTTGAAACTTCAGCACAAAACTTGAGCACTCTATTTTTCAAATGTTTTTTTCTTCCATTCCAGAAACTGAATTACGATTAGTTTGTTCATAAAATATTACAACATCTTCATATATAGGAAAGGGTTAGATAAGTAAATTTAGATAAATATACACATGGAAAGAGTCTGAAACGTTTAGCAGTGAGTTAAAATACAGAATTATCAGTGTTACCTAACTTATCGGCAGTCCAAAAATTATGTTATAATCATGCAATAGACAACTTAAAAAATTCTGTGAAGAAGAAAGCTGCACTGACAAGATGGATGAATGGTCAGTAAGAGATATGACTTAGAGAAGGATTTGAGATTTGTCTTATTTTATTGTTTCAGTACAACCTCTCATTGCAGTAAAGTATCAGAGAGAGGATTCAAATCATGCATTTATATCAACTAGGAAAAGGGAATTAATTGTGTCTTAGTCTACAGCATTACAATCTCTCCAGAATTTCAAGGGACCTACCGGTCATCTTTCAAAAATGCAAGAAGTTCTTATGCTTAAACTTCTAAAAGGGATGTGTGAATATAATCCAGGAGCCATGTCAAGTAAAACTAAATTGGCTACTGACTTAATAAAGAGAGGGTTCAGTAAACCTTATGAATATTTAGAAGTATTTTCACATAGAAAAGATATCTGGCAGTTCAAGTCTTCACAAAGTAATATTATCCAGGATGTATTGTTCTGCCTTAAATCAAACAATTTCCGTGAAGGGAAATGCAGCACAGAAACAGCTGCCCAATAGGTACAAAGAACTTGTGAGTAATTGCAGTTTTTTAAATGAAACTAGATGATTTCCTCATATACTGGCTTTAATTTAGACAAGGTCAACTCTCCTGATCCTATGAGTAACTTTCCAAAACTTTCAGCTGGCTAAAATCTCTTAAAACAGTTATCACATAACTCAATAGTGGCAGTTTTTCAAGCTGCCGTTGTCATTTCTTCACAGAGTCCCAGTGATCTGCTATGGGATAGGGCTGAGATGGACATGTAGCAGAGTTTTGGACAGCCCAGGTGCATGAAACTTATCATCCATATTTCACTTGCTTGTACAACAAAGGATTTGAATTGTCCAGCAGTTCCCATATCAGCAAATCCCTGCCTCTTCTGATCATAGGATAACAAAATGGTTTGGGAGTGAATTTTGTATAGTTTACGAGCCTTAAAATAGCTCAAAGTTCATAGATTGGTCACCTCTGTTTAATCTGTCTTCTGTGGGAAATTTTCTGACTAGTAAATAGAAAAAGAAAGGTTTTCTTTCTTCTTGGATTTATGAGCTAATGGGACACTCTACTTTCAAGATATTCAGATCATCTTTGTACTAAGTCATTGACCATTTGATACCAACAATGAAAATACAATATTTCATGCTTCAGGGCTTCAGCCGACAGAATTAAAAAGAAATCACCTTTGATGACATTTAAGACTGGTTAAAGCTGGAGGCAGGATACTGGTTTAACTAATACATGCTGAGGCAATCTCATCCCACACAATCTCATTACACACTGATTTCATGTACATTTTTTTGTCCAATGCAGGCCATCAAAGGGGATGACTAACTGACACATGATATGCAAACAAACAACTGACACAGAAACTTTAATCTACCTTTGACATCAGAATCAAAACATTGTGAAATGGTGGCGTGATACCTTCAGAATTTACTATTTTATTAAGCTTATCTATAAAAATAACAAGACAAGAAACTGAAGGAAATACTTCAAAGTCTTTATATATTGTAACCAGAGAAAAGGACACAAACTATTTTTTTCTCTATTTCCTTTTAAGATGGAGAATTGGATTTTTCAGTAAGGCCCAGGTAGGTGAGATGGTGGACAGGGTCTCAGGAATCTTGTAATGATTCCTCAGTGATATTCAGCCCTAGCATAGGTTCGAACAAGCTCTGATTTATGGTACTCAGGGAACTCATATTCCATTTCAGCAGCCTCTCTCCTGTTAATAAATGCTGGAAAAGAACACAACTTTGTACAGGAATTTTACAAGCTTAGTTATCATTCTATCAATGAGAATTGTCTTGTGCGAAGAGAATTATCATACAGTCAGAAAATGACAATTTTTTGTTCCTTGAACTATCTGTGTGCTCAGCCACAACATACCGCCTGGGCTAAGTGTGAGGCCAAAGTAAGTTCTTGTAAGCATGAAGCTTCTATTTGTGTTTAAGAGAAAATTTATACTGAAAAGAATTTTTTAATGATATTACAAAGTACCATTTTCCCTTGTTGAAGTTGAATAAAGCATATATTACTACAGATACATGCAAATTTTTTTCCAGATAATTCTTCTAGCCAATAATATGCCTGGTAACATTGTAACAGTGCAAGTAATCAAGGAACTTGAAAGGTAGTTCCTTCACCAAATCACTTTAATTAGACACATTTTGCCATGCACAAAGAGCCTCTATATACACCACTTAAAAGTATTCAGCAGTTACCATACACAAAGCTAACTTGAATTAATGAAATAATAAACTGAGTATTAGTATGCCTTGAACTGTGGCCTGGCTCTATCTTAAGAGACTTACCTCTGTCTGCAATTGTACCTCTCTTTAACGTGCAGAAGTCCACCCTATCAGCCTTTTTGGAGTTCTTGCTCAGAATTTCATGATTACCTCATAAGTTTGAGAGCATTATCCTGCTGTGCTTTGAATCAAAGACAGATGAGCCCCTGAGGAAAAGGGGAAGGAGTTTACAAACTCAAGTAATTTCACATTAAATATATAACAGAATTAGTATCATATCCTCGACAGAAATCAAACCTATTCATATTGACTTATTACTTCCTATAATACTATTTAAATTTTATTTTATGAATATTTGCACTCTATTCCATACAATTGTGAAATGTCTAGATTACCCAGGAACTTAAGAAAATAAAAACCATTTTTTCAGCTTCAGCCTATTAATATTGAATTCTGAAGTTTTATTCTAAAATACAGTTCATCATATCCCTTACAAATCACAAAAATGAGAAGTGGAAGAGACTTCAGAATGTCACCCCATCCATCCCCCATCCTTCAAATCAGACCAGCTATTCCATCTGTCATTCTTGACAGATGTTTGAGTCCTGTCACTACATTGTCAGTTTCCAAAAATAAAGATGGAGACTTTCAGCCTATCTTAACTGTTAGGAAATTTTTCTGTCTAACCTGAATTGCCCTTGAGATAGGCTAGACCTGATCCACCTTTGCTATCCACAGCAAATATAAAAAACAACTTCTTTTCTACCTTGCAGTACTTTTGAAATTTTAATACTGCTTTCACAATTGTTATCTGTCCTCTTTAAACAAAAAAAACCCAAACCAACCGAGTTCCTATAACCCTTCTGAATAGAGTTTGTGCTACTGACTTTGCCATCACTATCCTCTGGACTCAAGTGTTTCATCACTTTTTTTGCATTTTTGGTTTTGTTTTTTTTTTGTGGAAAGTAGCCCCAAACTGGAGTTTATTTTAAAAACAGACAAATATTTTTTTTTGGCTGGGATAAAGTTAGTTTTCTTCGTTGTAGCTAGTGTGGGGCTAAGTTTGGAATTTGTGCTGAAAACTATGTTGATAAGACAGGGATGGTTTAATACTGATGAGCAGTGCTTATGCAGAGTCAACACCCTTTTTTCCCTCACACAACCCAACCAGCAAGAGGGCTGGGAGTATACAAGAAGTTGGGAAGGTACACAGCAGGGCAGCTGACCCCAACTGACCAAAGGGATATCCCATACCATATGATGCCATGTCCAGCATGTAAAGCCGGGTGAAGAAGGACTAAATGAGGGACATTCTGAGTGATGACATTTGTCTTCCTAAGTTATGGTTACATGTGATGGAACCCTGCTTTCCTAAAGATGACTGAATATTTACCTGCCAACGGGCAGTAGTGAATTATTTCCTTGGCTGGCTTTGGTAATGTGCAAGGCTTTTGCTTTACCTATTATGCTCTCTTTATCTCAATCCATAAGTCTTCTTAATTTTAGTTTTCCATTTTTGATTCCCCATCCCACCAGAGGAGAGTGAGTGAGTGGCTGGGTGGTACCTCGTTGCTGGCTGGGGTTAAACCACCACAAACTAACTCAACTTATTTGTGTTTTAACAGTATGGAAGTTCACTTATATTTAATCTTGTATATTGGACTTTTGTTACTGTAGTAAAATAACAAGATCTAACAATTTTACTCAGTTAATCTCATAGAGATATATTATGGCAATACAACCATGTTCTGCATCTGTCTTTGAGAAGGGTCAAATTCCTTTTTTTTTTTTGTATATTTACTGTTAAACAAAGGTTTGCATACTGTCAGGTAAATGCTGTTCTACAAATAATTGTATTCAGGTGGATACAAACTTGTTCATGAGCTTCAAATCTTTTTTAATGGCCATGCCCATAGACACTAGAGGTAAGGCTTCCTCTTACCAACCACTTCTGCTTCCAGAAACACACTGTCATATGCCATAGATCTGTCTGCTTTACGTGTCACAATGCCAACACATCCCTAACAACCATCCCGATAGATCTACCAGGAGGATTCCAGTTATGGTATCAAGACGTGCCCACATGTGATCACTGCATGAAATAGTTCTAAAGAGACTGGAGTAATTAACTCTCTCACCATACAGGATTTAGCAACTAGAACATCAGATTTCTGTATATTGTGCCAATCAGCTACACTATGGCTACATTCACTGAAAAGATAATTATCTATAGCTATCCTATTGACCCAGACTAGATGCTCTACTATTTCATTAATGTATCTGTATCTTCTCTTAACTACCAATTTCCTTCAGGCCAGAATGGTTCACTAATCTTCATTTCCTGAAGTCCTACACAATGTCGAATCAGAACTCTTTCTCAATACTTCTAGGCACAAGCTATTGGTTTGCTTGCAGATCTTAGCCATCTTTAGAATCATAGAATGGTTTGAATTGGAAGGGATCTTAAAGATTATCTAATTTAAGTCTCCCTGCCATGGGCAGGGACACCTCACACTAAATCAGGCTGACCAAAGCCCCATCCAACCTGGCCCTGAACACTTCAAGGGATGGGGCATCCACAGTTTTGCTGAATGACCTGTTCCAGTGCCTCATCAACCTCATTGTAAAGACTTCCCTCCTATTGTCTAGTCTAAATCTACCCCTCTCCAATTTATATCTATTCCCCCTACTGCTGTTACTACAAGCCTTTGTAGAAAGTCTCCCCACCCTCAGCTTTCTTGTAATCCCACTACAGGTACTGGAAAAGCTAATGCTCACAGGGATCCTTGAATGGTGAGGCTTAGAGCAGTGTTCTGGCACCATCAGAGACAACTTAAGAAACAAAGTGATCTGTGCTCATACAGGAATATGTCATTTTATTACACTTCACTTTATTGCATTTTGTAGATACTATATTCTTTATTGCATTTTTTTAGCAATAAAGTATTTTTTAATTAAGCTGTATGCATTGGGTTTTTAGACACAACACTATTGCACACTGAATAGACCACACTACAGTGCAAGCATCATTTTTATATGCACTGAGAAACCAAAAAAAAATCATGTGACTCACTTTACTGCTATATTTGCTTTGTTGTGGCGGCCTGGAACAAAACCCACAATATCTCCGGCATATGCCTGTATTCCAATTTCCTCACACTTTGCACTCTAAGACTTCCTCCTTTCTTACTCAACCCTGAGTCACTACCTCTACCTAGTTTACTTTCTGATTGCACAAAATGACACATGACCTTGTACAAGGGTCATGACACTAAATGTAATTTCTTTATTTCCATTTATAGTCAGCAATAAATAATGAATTATTAACAGCTCATTCTAACCAAATAAAGTGTTCAGAGTAGCTGTTTTCCATGTCACCATTCTCTGAGAGCAAGTGCCTTTGTTTGTACGGAATGATGTTCAAGAAACTCTCATAAGCTCATTTGAGCACTTATTCAGAGTGAGATACCTGCTACCGTCAGAAAAGGCCTATATGCCTTGTATTCAGTGTCTGCACTTGACATGCTAGGAATGTTCCAGCATAAATTAGAGATCCTAAAGCCCACATCCTAAGGATCCTCAGATTCCCCCTCTAGGCAAGGTATGCTTATTAAATACTGCAGTGATTCCTCAATGAGAGCAGGACCATCGTCTGGAGTTCCTTGTATAGTCAATACTATGAAGCAGAACTGAATGTAGAAAATGGATCTGTTTTAAACTACCTCTAGTGAGTATCCTGGGACTTGGTGGCAGGCAAACCAAGCCTTTTATCTACCACTAGAGGAAATTATCTGATAATGATTCCATGTTATGGACCATTTGCAGAAGACATCATAGCATTTTCCATGGTGTCTGCAGGACACTACTAAGGTAGTGATCAAAACATCTTTTGTGCTAGAACAGTATGAGTAGCAGTGGCCTAGTCTGATAATGGTAAATTGAATAAACAGACCTCCTCCCAATGGATCACATGGATAAAGATAGGTACTAGATTGTCACATCATATTAGATGAGTCATAGATTAGTGTTAAATCATGACAGGAAATAGGAGAACGCAATAATGCCACCATTCACTAATGAAAATTTCCTTTCTTCTTTATGTATATTTATGAACATATATGGAAAAAGAAAGGAGTGAACAACACAGAAAATAAAACAAGTATCTTCTGTACCAGCAAGATATGAGCAGAAATAATTGCAAATCTTACCAAAACTGTCTGTTGTGCATCAACTTTGATCTAGATGATGATAAAAAGATGAG
The DNA here is from genome assembly GCA_033459285.1 of Clamator glandarius. NCBI lineage: Eukaryota > Metazoa > Chordata > Aves > Cuculiformes > Cuculidae > Clamator > Clamator glandarius. The sequence goes on from JAUNZM010000046.1 coordinate 4,575,809, forward strand.
AGCTTTGTCTCTGCCTTGATTTGGGGATATAATACTAGTCTAATAGTGTTTAAGAGTATGTTCTCAGTTTCCGATTTCTAGGTTTACCTTACAGTTTTTGCAATGAACCATTCACTAACTTGAAGACAAATTCTGAAAGCTATACTGTACAGGCAGATTTCTGCACACTCAGAGATACGTTTTAAAAGGAACAGAGTAGGAAAAACAGTCCCTGCTGTGGGTTTAGCTCATTGTGTAAAAAGAGATGGTAACAGTAACTGCAAAAGATCCTTAGAAAACTTGGTTAAAAACTTCTTTTAGGGAACATCAATGGGACTGTAGGAAAGCAACATGGTACAGGTTGAGAAAAAAGAGGCAAAGGTATGAGAAAATTGGATAGAATCCACAGATTTTCTACTGACTTCTCTTGTCAGGCTAACAAAAAGAATAATGATGATGAACGAAAACTGCAGAACATAACTGGTCCCTCTCAGTGAAGCTCTCAGGCACCATCTCTCCCCCTCAATAATAAAGAGTAAGGACACCCTGCCCCTGGTATAGTGGTAAAATTACAGTATAACCAGTGCAAATGGCCAGTAACAATATTGGTGCTGGGTGGTCAGGGAAAGAACATTAACAGCCACTAGTGCTATGATGTTAATTGATACTGTAGTGTCAATAAACACAGTTCCAGCTGGCACTAAAGAAAGCAGAAAAAATTATAAAACTTGTATTATATGCATGAAAGGATGTTCGGGCACATGCATTAAGATCTCTGTCTACAGTTAAATAAATGCCAAGTTCAGGAGCTCCTTCTGAGTGTAGGAATGGGAGGATCTCTCTTATAAACATCAAGGGATTATTGGCACAGCCTTGCTAAAAGAAAATGCATGAGCTGCACATTTTGCTACAGAAGTTTGTGGAATTGGGGCTGACCAGTAGGAGGTGAGGGTGGAGTGATTCCTGCAAGTCATTGATGCTTTGTTATTAAGAATCCGGAGGAAGTAAAACCGGTGCCTATTTGGGTAACAGAATTTCCTGAAGTTTTGTGCATCTGTAAGTTTAATTGTGGAAAAATAGAAGTTGAGTATTAATTGAAGCCCAGACCCTCCTTCCCAAAACCCAATATCAACATGCACAAGAATTAGAGGAAGGACTCCAACATACCATCAACAAGTTCACTGGAAAGTTAAGTTGAGGACAGAGATCTATAGTTTAAACATCCAGGTTTTTTCCCATGTTAAAAGCAAAGAAAAAAAGCCTAAAAGAAGATTTTTAATACTTAAATAAGGTAGCCACCTCTCAGGTTGTTTGTGGTAGAAACATTCCAGGAATTCTTGTAGCACTAAGCAGAACATCTCACCAATTTTCTGTTATAGACATAGCCAATGTTTTCTTTGCAATTCCACTAGGAGAGCAAAGCTGTTTAAGAAAAACCACCCTTTACCTACGAGGGAAAGAAATATTTTTTTTATCTATATACCTTAAGACTTTCAGATCAAATGTATCAAATGTGGATGAAATTACCATCAAAATGTGTTATGTCATATTACATGCGAATGATGTGTTGGTACATGGAAAAACTGAATTGAAAGTCTAGGAATTCACCCAAGAATTAATTGGGATTATTCAAATCACAAGCTTTAAAGATAATCATAACAAAATTCAGTTGGTGTAATCTGAAGTGAAATATTCAGTTTTAGATCAGGAAGGCAGGGTGATGTGGGGATTATCAAAGAGTAGAACTAAGTATGAGGGTTTATATCCCCACTAATAATTATAAATCTAAGATATGCTTTTGGAATTGCTGACATTTTTGTGAGAATATTATTAAATTTGCAGAAATCAGTAAACTGCTAATGAAATTAGTGAAGAAATCTTACAATGAAGAACAGAAAGGACAGAAAGAAGCAAAACTTCAAACCCTGGCATTTTTAGATGTCCAGATTCTTCAAGCTGTCTCATATTCAACTGGCCACTACCAATCTAGATTTTGAGACTGCTGTTTGAAGAATGCAGAAATAAGATGCAAGTTACAGCCTTTGCAAATCTTAATATCAGGGGAAAGAACTCTATTCTTTGTTAAAAACCAGGTTTAGCATCAGCATAGGCAATAAGCTTTGGGAATAAATCAGTAGAGGTTCTTTTGCAGTAGCACATATCACACATACTCCACTAAAATACATTGTCAGTCAAAAAGTACAAACTGGATACATATCAAACCCTAGGTTAGCTTCATAGACATTGGCTTTTATAAACTTTCTGTAGCAGACAACAAGATTTTATCACCTATATGGTTTTTAACCACTGGAACAGATCATAAGTGCCTTTTACCTGTTTACGTGTCTCTCACCAGAGAAAAGCTCCGTTGCTGACTGTGTGCCACAGGATATTCAATGTGGTTCATAGATGGGTCCAGTTTTTTATCAAAAAGATGAAAAATCAGTCCTCTATTAGATACACTGCAACCCCTGTGAAAAATAAAAAGAGCTATCTGCCCTCATTCTGCACAAGCAGCAGAGCTACAGGCTCTTCTATCAAAGTTAAAAGAGGAACCTGAAGGAAATGACCTGGCTTTGTACATAGTTTCAGACCGGATATATCAAGCTTTAACTATTTGGCTACCAACATGAAATAATGATCTACAAACAGAATGGAAATCTAGCAGCCTATCAATCATGGAAAAGAAATCCTGAAAGTAGTTTAAAAAAAAACAAAGAGGAAAAAATATGCAGGTCATCTAAAAGCATACCAAAAATCAAAAACAGAAGCAGCAGTATTGGAATAGCCAAACAGATGCCCTTACCATGGTTGTGGTGGTCCGAGTAGACGTAAAATTTGAAGAAATACAAAATTTGAAGACAAAACAAATAAAATCATACAAAGCAAGGTATCAATGACCTAGCCACTTTACAACTTGGAAACTTATAAATTGTGGGTTGAGACCGCACCTCGAATACTGTGTTCAGTTCTGGGCCCCTCACCACAAGAAGGATGTTGAGGCTCTGGAGCGAGTCCAGAGAAGAGCAACAAAGCTGGTGAGGGGGCTGGAGAACAGGCCTTATGAGAAACGACTGAGAGAGCTGGAGTTGTTCAGTCTGGAGAAGAGGAGGCTGAAGGGAGACCTCATTGCTCTCTATAACTACCTGAAAGGAGGTTGTAGAGAGGAGGGTGTTGGCCTCTTCTCCCAAGTGACAGGGGACAGGACAAAAGGGAATGGCCACAAGCTCTGCCAGGGGAGATTTAGGCTGGACATTAGGAAAATATTTTTCACAGAAAGGGTCATTGGGCACTGGAAGAGGCTGCCCAGGGAGGTGGTTGATTCACTTTCCCTGGAGGTGTTTAAGGCATGAGTGGACGAGGTGCTAAGGGTCATGGTTTAGTGTTTGATAGGAATGGTTGGACTCGATGATCTGGTGGGTCTCTTCCAAACTGGTTATTCTATGATTCTATGATTACTATAAAAGCCAGTAGACAAGGCAAAGCATAGAAATCATAATGAAGCCAGATAACAAAAACTTGTAGAAGGAGAACACTATAAACCCTTCAAGTAGATTTGTTTCAATAAGTGCATGAATAAGATTGTGTAGAGGTTGCATGGGGAGTATTAGAAAACAGCTAGTTGGCCAAAAGACAGACGGGTACATTATTGCTTAATTTGTGCTGTGGTGAACACTCCTATTAAGACAAAAATAACATTAAAATGTTAGAAAATTTATGAACTGCAGGCTAGGATACAAAAACCCAACACTAGACAACATGTAGTCCCACCATATTACCACCTGCCATACAAAGTGGGATTAAATATTGTTTGATGATAATAGAACTGCTGACAAAATGCTTTGAGAGAGATCCAGTGAAGAAAGATACAGCCAAGTTTACCGCAGTACAGGAATTTAGTGTTGTGTTTTCCAGATGGAGTTTAAAAGAATTAATTCATTTGGAGCAAGGAACGTATTTTCTGCATCAAATCATCAAGGAATTATGTGGAGGTCTGGGAAGAAAAGAAAGGTCACACGTTTCTGGGACTGTCATTCCAAGGAAAATTGAACAACCTGATGGGACTATAAAAATAGCACTAATGAAAATGGTGAAAAATTACAGAAGAGTTTGAGATGTTACATCAACTTGCCATTTTAATGGCCTATAAACCACAAAGTTCAAGTTCATGTGATTTAGAGCTATGCCTGGGAGAAAAAAGACTGCTTAGTGTTTTAACTGAAGAATGAATACAGACCCTATCTAAACACTTGAAAGAGATAAACGTTGTTATAGCAACTCAACTAGGAAGGAATGCTCAATGCATGGATAAACAAACAAGAACAAACCACTAGTCTGCAGAATTGCAAGAAGGATGGAAAGTAATGTTCCATGTTTTCTACACAGTCTCAACTGCAAATGGGATGGACTAGCTCCAATTATAAATAAATGAGGAACTTACATATACCAAGTAAAAATGCAGAATGGAAAAATGTTTAAGTAGTTCTAGTTTCAATATTAATTAAGGGAAAGTAAATAAGTTAGCAAAACCCAAGAATGTTATGTTACAGATGTTGCTATTAAATTTAACAGTAAGCCATATGGGAGGTCTCACCAGAACCAGCACCAGTGGAAAGGCTATTAAAAGAAGAATAATAAATTAATTGTTAGGTTCTGAGTGAAATGTGCATCATTTATATTTTTATTAATAAATTTATATTAATAATTAGGTTAGGTTAAAAATTGTGAACATTTATCCGTGTTACTAGGGGGTAACAAGCTCCCTGCTCTTTTACTGACAATAGACTCTACCTCTTCTGGTAAAGGAAAGATCTTTTGTACCAAAGATCACAAAAACATTTGATGTACACCTCCACTTCTTTAAAACTATGGGAGACAAGTGTGAAGGCTAAACAATAGAATCTACATTCCATGATGCCAGAAGTAATCTTACTATTTTAACAAATTACTCTGATTTTAAGGGGATGTATGATGGGAATTTAAGCAGCATAAATATTTGGCTTGGATATTTTATTTCTACTTACTTGGCTAAAAATCAAACTAACTACAACAATTGTCATGGAACCTGAACAATCACACCAATTGAAACGCGAGTGGAAAACATCAGAGTCAGTTAAATCAAGCGTGAGAGCCAGAAGTGAAGTAGAAACTGAAACAAAAAAGAAAAGGTCAAACATGCTTAGTTCAGAGTCGTGTTGTTGCAATTGTTTAACATTTTAAACCAAGGATTGCATTTGAGAAACCTCTCACAATTTGGGGAACACAAGATATTGCTCAGTGGCAGCAAATGAGTGCATATTACTGTTAACAAAGCACATACTTTGACTTTTCCGAGGCAGAACAGATAAACTCCTCCTATTGAAGAGACATTTGTACCATTGACCTAGAAATTAATTCCCTGTGATGGAGTACAACATACAAAGAGGGTTTAGGGATACCATTATAGAGGGAGCAGGAGCTGCAGCTGGAATTTTGGACATCATTTATGCAGAAACTTTAACTAGTAAATTATCAAAATTGGGGCATACTATTTGCAACATTGAAAACACAGGAAGTAAATATGCTAAAAATACACGATCAAATATTATTTATACAAGATTTAACAGTGTCATATGGAATCAAAATATGGACAGAAGTAGCAAAAATATTAGTTTTATAGAAAGAAAAGTACTGGAACTGCAAAGTGGTATTAACCTTGTTAAGCTACTAATAGCGTAGAAGATTCTATGAGTAATTATCATCAACACAGAAGTAATAGGACTGTCAATGTGTAGGATGGCCTAAGTTTCAACAACTGAAATGGGATAGAACTGTGATTTTAGGAGACATGAAGGCTACAATAGCGTACAGAAGCATAGAGATGATTGCAAAACAGCACACCCACAACCTGCTTTGCTACTGCCTGAAAATATCTATCAGTAACCGCACAGAGGCTAAATAGCATTACTGATGGTGCATTAAGGGATTTGAAAAGATTCTGTGAGAAATGGGGTTATAGCCTACGGAAATGGAGTCTAAATAAGCCCCCACAATGGAAACAGAATATTACTCCTACAACAGCAGTAACTATTTGTAGTGGTGCCAATTAGTAGTTAATGATTCTAGGATCTATGACACCAGATATGGATATGTGTTACTGTATCTGTATCCATTTCAGTAGGAATTGCCAGAAAACTGCATTCTGTGTGGAGACGTAAGTCTGCAAAATTCCTCATCTATCTAAATTAGGGCGAGCATCTCCAGCATTCACTCATATCACCAGAATTATAATAGCCAGAACACCACCAGCTTGGAGTTAATTTGGAATCTTCATTAAAAAAAAAACCAAAAAACATTAAGGAATCACAGCAAATAAAGCAAGTGGCTAAAAAAATTGATGAATAGGCACCAAGATGCAAAAGGACATAATATTTTAGAGAATCAACAATCACTAAGATCAGGAATGGTACAAGAACCATGTGTTATTTTAACCATTAATTATTATCCGTGTATTAACAGGCTGTCTTACTGATACAGCTTACAGTAAGTCTTGCAGCGTGTGACAGGAGATCCTGAAGCTCTCTGGAGCTATGCAACTGCAGAAGAACTACGTGGATTTTGTAGGAAAACAATGAGGCAAGACTGAAGCAGTATGACACTCCACCTTCTTGCTCTGAGGCAGTATCCAGCCTTGAATGATCAGAGCTTGACACTGTGAGCTCAGAATCAAGGCATAGAGAACTGAGTTCCCATCCCATCATTGACAGGAAGCATACCAAGATAGAAGACTTCTAGGAGCAGAAAAATACTAAGCACAATATAATCAATATTTGCTTGCAATATTGAGCAAACTCAGCAAAAACATACAAACCTTTTCTAACACAGTTAATTATACAAATAATACAGAACCACAAAGGAACAGACACTTGGGATATAGTTTCATAAAAGGGATATAGAAAAACATCCGCAAGTAATAACATCTAGAAAAGAAGAACTAAGGGTGCAGAATAAGCAAAAAAGAATCTTGACAAAATCAGAACAAGTTCTAGTCTTAAAAAAAAAACAAGTATGTTGGTAGGAGATGAGATCTTCTGCTTTTTTTGATTTGGAAGGGCAGAGGAACATTAAAACATCAAGGATGAGAAAGGAAGAATGGAGATAAAAAGCCATCCACTTCAGTCCTGTCCTTACTGAACAGCTCTCAAATCTAACCACCTCTATAACAGTGATTTAGGCCCACAAGACTCATAATGAATGACACAGGATACACATATTCAGTTGCAAAAAGATATATACTGTTCCTGCATGTATAGGAAGATTATAAATCAAGATTTTAATTTCATACCTGAGAAGAAAAAAGATCTTAACATATATTTTTATCATCTATTACCTGATCAAATGAGGCCACCAAGTGGCAATGTAAATATTTAAACTCACAAAAGAAAAGTGCAATAATTTTTAATACCATTACAACATTAAAATATGCAAAAAGAATAAATAAGAGAAATTAATACAGATTGAACTTTATGCACCCTGACATAAAGCAATAATATAATTTATGATTCACAAGCATAGCTTTCAAAAGCTATTTTCCAGTGTTTCAGTTACAATGCCTTCAAATATTGCTCTCCCATTCATTCCAGACAAGAAATCTTAAACAGATTTGCAACAAGTTTTAAAACTACTAGACTGAAATTTACATTCTCCTTGTCCTAAACCACAAATATGCTTCAGTGTCTACTTTTTGTTGGCCAATACTACTATGATGATGTCATTTTGTAGAATTCGGGTCTTATTCTCATTATCCTTCTGTTCATGATTGTCACCAAAATATGTTCTAAAAAGGCATGTGGTACTCTGCTTTCCACAATTCTTTCCACTCCTTTCACAGAATCAAGTATCAGCTGGTTGCCAAGAAAAGATAGTGGGTGGAATTACATCTTGTAAAACATCCTCAAACCTTTCTTTTAAATGATCCTGTACAAATCTCTTGTAAGGCACAAGACATAAACAAGAACACTGAAGTGCAAGGTCTACAAATAACCTGGCAAATTTACTGATTCTGAGAATTCATGTGGGAAAGTGATTTGCAAAAATGCGACTAGAACTCCAAATGGTACCTAGCAGGTTTCAGTACAAAGATATTGGTAAAACAAATATTCACAGATATCCAGAGGATATTACCACAAAAAAAGGGAAAAAAGCAAAACAAATTTTAAAAAAGCCCCAAACCCTTCAAAACACACACTTTTAAAACAGCAAGCAAGTATGCCTCCTACATATACATAAAGCTAAGCAACTGAAGGAAATCCATGAGATGTGTTCCAAATTATTAGTACACTCAAAACTATCCAAAAGTGCAATGGTAAAATGCACTGTAACCAATTTGTGGTTTTCTCCTAATTTATATCAAGTAATTTTCTCCTACTGCAAATCACAATACAGTGTCAACTTGTCATGGGTTAACCCCTGCCAGCAACCAAGCCCTACGCAGCCACAAACTCCTGCAAATTTGATGGGAGAGAGAATTGCAAGGGTAAAAGTGAAAAAAGAATGTGGGCTGAGTCAAAAGCAGTTTGATAAGTGAGCAAAGCATTGTGTGCAAGCAAAGCAAAATAAGCAATGCATTCAATACTTCCCATCAACAGGCAGATGTTTAGCCATTTCCAGGAAAGCAAAGCTTCATTATTCGTTACAGATATTCTGTAAGGCAGACACTCAGATGTCCTCGCTTCCTCCTCCTCTCTTTGAGCATTTACCACTGAGCACAACGTCATATGGTGCGGAATATCCCTTTGGTGAAATGGGGTCAGCTGTGCTGGCAGTGTCCCCTCCCATTTCTTATGCTCCCCCACCGTACCTGCTAGCAAGGCAGTATGAAAAACAGAAAGCCCTGACACTGTATAAACACTGTTCAGCAATAGTTAAAATATTGGTGTATCACCAGTACTGTTTGGTAAGAAACCAAACACAGGACCAAACTGTCTGCTATGAAGAAAATTAACTCCGTCCTTGCCAGATACAGTGCGCATCTTGCATGGGAAATCTGTCCAAATGGAACTAAACCTTATAAATATTTGAACTGTTCAGAAGTGAAGTTTTGAAGTTGCAAACTGTGCTGAGACACAAAGTCACCGAGAATGGAATTTTCTTCTCCAGTATCTTTAGAAAATAATTCTAGTGAATGGATTATGTCAAATTTCTAAGGGGAGAACGTCACTAATTTTTTAATTAAGAATATCCTTAATGGTGTTTTTGCCATTTCAGTTATGTAAATGATCTGTTTAAAAGGCATCTTATTATTGACTGAATGCCAGTAAATCTGCAGAAACACTTATGAGTCTTTTTCTTTGAGATGTATTTATTTTCATAAAGCCATTGCTATCCATAAATCCAAAACTATTTTAACCAATATTCCTCATTGACGCTACACCAGCCATAGCTGCTGTATTTATTCATACAGTGACACTTCAAATTCCTGCTTCATTAATGCTGTTTCTGAGTATTCAAAGTAATCCATTCCAGCTTCATACGGCTGAAATCAAACAGGAGTGAGTTCCCAGTAGGTTGGGGCTTTTTGTATACTATTTTTAGAACCAGGCATTACTCGTGCCAATGTTTTATGGAGACTGACATCTCAGTAAAGCTGTATACCCCGATACACACAGCTATTGGTATCTTATTAAAGTTTAAAGTTAACATTGATAGAAGGAATCAGTTGAAGTCTGTGCATCAATTCACACAGACATAGTGTTGTCATCAGTACAGTGCATCCATATTATGTATCCTATGTTCAGAAATTCTAGAGCCAAAAGTACTTTTTCTTATGAAATTAATTATAGGAACAATTCTATGAGACATCTCTCAAATGTGAATCAAAACAGTTTAGCCTGCATGTGACTGATAGAAGTCATTTTTCTGCCTGCTTAAAGCAGGGTGAAATTTGAAATTAGGTCACAGCATTTTGATTCTTCATCCAGTTAAGTTTTTAGTATCCCTGTGACATGCTACATATGCTCTCAGCAATCCCTTCCAGTGTTTGAACATCTTTGCGGTCAAGAATTTTCTCCTAGTATCTATTTTTTTTGTAATATCTAGCAGTTTAGGACAATTGCCCATTGTTCATTCACTGTGCACTCCTCGCAAGAGCCTGACTGGGCCCTCCATCCTCCCATTAGGTAGTTGAAGACAACAAGATTTTTCCTTAGCATATTTTCTCACAGAGTGGCATTAAAAATGCAAAAGTTACTACATCAAATTTCCTGATAAATTTATTGAGCTTTCCAAAGTCTAAGGCAGTGGATTATATTCATTTTTTAATATATATTCTTTTGAAGACTTCTGGAACATTTTTACAGTTCCTGCTTACAGTAGTATAAGATAGATTATATTTTATAAGAAATTGTCTTTGACAAAATTCACTTACTTGAGAGCTAAAACCTAGCAATATTGAACCTAAAGCTTAGTTCAAGAGATAAGCCTGATTTCATCTTAAATCTCTTTCAAACATAAGAATTAAAAGTTGAAGTTTCTGGAAACAAAAGAGAAAAGAACAGAGAAGATGTTTTTGCTTGAACATATATAGAAAGTTCTCACATGGCTTGGATTTGTTGTTTATTTTTTGTAAAGTGTCATGGAGGCACCCACAAAACAGACAACCCATCACTGAAAATGCTGATTTACTTAGGACTCAAACAAACCAAAATAAACCATAAGACTGACTTAACAATTCCTAAGTTTTGCAAACAATCCTATAGGAGCATGATCCAAAATGTGCATAATCACTCACCTATAAGATGAGGGCTCTCAGTCCCAGGGAAGTTACCTTGGTTGGCATCCAGATCCAAGTGGAGGCTCCCTGAATGTACGCCCACTGCTTTGAGAAGGAACTGGCTCAAATTGGCTCTCTGGCAGGACTCCATTATATATCATAGTTGAGTCTGAGCTGTGGTCAATTCTAATCCGCTGGGGACCCCATCTTCTGGGACTGTGTGCCTAGCAGCAGTTCTCTACCTCCTCCACAGCAGCTGCATGGGAGGGAGGAATGGGAGTTTCAACAGCTAAAAAGCCCTGGTCTTGGTGTATTTGGCAAGCCCAGTATTTCCCAGGTCCTTAGCAGACCATGAACTTGGTCAGGTCTTTGGCAAGCTCTTTGTTGAATCCTCATCAAGGTGATTGCACCTCCCACAAGTTACCTCATGACTAGTCACAACTGGACTGGTTTCCTGGCACAGTGACACAGTCAACTCTTGTCTCCAAGGGTAAAAGGGAGCACAGTCCTGGTATGGTTTAATGGTCACTGTGGATCACCACTCCTTAATTATTATGATATCCCATTCACAACCAGGTGTCAAGGGGGTATACTCCACCATTAACCACAGATTTCACTACTGTGTGCCTAATACAGCTTATTACAATACGAATTACAGTAATCATAACTACAATCATCACTAAAGAAAATCCAAACATATCAGAATTTCCCCCAACCCGTTAGTCCCCAGTACAGTAATAACTGCTTCTGAGTTTCATGCCACTTTCTTCATTTTGTTGCTCTGATCCTGAGGCAGCATTGACGCATTCGGGATGTGGAAGCAGCATTCATCTATGAACAGGTTTAATATTCCACAAATAATTTTCTCCTTTAGCAACATCCAGCATTAGTGTTTCACCAAGCACTGCATTCAGCACCACCCCATGGAACATCACCGCTCCACTCCGTGGGCAAAGAGACAAAGAGACAAAGATAGTGAAGGGGCTGGAGAACAAATCTTACGAGGAGCAACTGAGAGAGCTGGGGTTGTTTAGCCTGGAGAAGAGGAGGCTGAGGGGAAACCTTATTACTCTCTACAACTACCTGAAGGGAGGCCGGTGAAAGGAGGGAGCTGGCCTCTTCTGCCAAGTGACAGGGGACAGGATGAGAGGCAATGGCCTCAAGCTCCACCAGAGGAGATTCAGGCTTGAGATAAGGAAAAAATTCTTCACGGAAAGGGTAGTTAGGCATTGGAACAGTCTGCCCAGGGAGGTGGTTGACTTGCCTTCCCTGGAGGTGTTTAAGGTGAGGGTGGATGAGATGCTTAGGCGCATGGTTTAGAGATTGGCGGGAATGGTTGGACTCAATGATCCAGTGGGTCTGTTCCAATCTAGTGATTCTATGATTCTATGAATATGAGTTCATCATTTGGGTGAATCCTGCTATCATTCTTGCCAACACATTGTTGTTCAGGTCCTGATTGTCCCCACTGCCAGTAAGAGCACCAAGGAGTGCATTTTTCCGTTGTCCTCTAAGAAAGAACAGAGCTGGCCTCAGCTTAGAAACTAGGCTTCAGGGTTAGAAGTCAGGGGTTATCCACCAAGCATTAATACAGTGAGTTTTTCCACTCCCATCCACAGCTTACCAGGCATATAAGCCTCTGGGTTTTGCCAGGTTATGGGCACAACACCAGTGGAGTGTAGCTTAACGATTAAAGGTTGGCCCACATGTTCGTAGTGGGAACTGGATCATTCTAAACCACTCTTTCAGCTCTTGAACTATCTAAACTCCAATGGCAGTGCGAACAGCTGTCAGTCCTGCAACCACCTTTAATCCTACCAAAATATATCTCTTCCCATGGGATGGTTTTAAAGGACCAGTACAATCAATCTGTTGGGTGCTGCAGAGCCTTGTCTTGTTTGATATGCTCGGCTGGGCTGGGCTTTGTTCAGGTGGTTAGCCTTAAGCCTTATCCGACATTGTGGACAAGCTGTAAGAATTGCTTCAGGTATTCCCATAGACACTGGCCATCCCTGAGTCTGACACTCGTAACAGAGTTGTCTTTTTCCCTGAGTGACCTCACTTAACGTGCAGTCATTCAGCCAACTGTTCTTTGCTACTTACTGCCTGAATTTGGGTTAGGTTGATAGCAAAAAATGCCAGCAAATAAACTCTTTTAAGATTCACTGAAGTTTTAGAAAGCAAGCATCCTTTATTACAGCACTGCATGCATGTAGGAATAATTCCATCAATCATGTGTAACAAGACAAGACCTGGTTACAAAATATATTTTCCATCTATTCCCAGAAATCTTATACATATTCTATTACTTTCCAAGGACTAATTTTAATATTATGAACTTTACAACACCCAAATCTCCACTAATTGGGACACTACCAGTTCTCTGACTTTGCATTCTTTAGATAGAGAGAGAGACTATAAACAAACAAAGATGATTACAGAAGAAGACACATCTGTTCAGCACACATCATACCTAACACAAGATGTTATCATTTCTCAAGAGAATAGTGTCTGAAAAAACACTTTGAAAAGAACATACTATCCGAGGGTCATGATCTGTCTGTAACTTTCAAAAATACAGTTACTTAAATGAGACGTAACTGAAGGTAGAAAATGATTCTGCTTTAGCTGAAACCAGAACGTTCCAATTTTTGCAGTAATAACTACTTCTTGCAATCAAAGTGGTCTACCTGCTGATTCCATTTTGCAGTAGGAGTTCTACTCCTTGCATGATCTTTTACCCACCCCAACTTTAGGGGCCATGATCTGACTATTTCTAACAAACCTGACAGTCCCCAGCTCTCCAGACTATTATATGGCCTGTTTCCTACTGGCATATCCACTCTATGGCACCCTTACAGGTTGCATAGGGATCAGGGTAAATTGTGGTGGTGCCATTCTCTGCTGGCAGCAGGAGGGTGTGCAATTCTCCTACCTGTGTGCAACCTTCTTACCCTTCGGTAATCATTTTCCCAGCAAAAATTTCCAATGTTGGTGCTCTGTATTGCCACCTGGATCCCACTTGATGGGCATTTTCAACAGCCAGAAAACCCCAGTCTTTGTGTCTTTGGCAGCCTGGTACTTGTCAAGTCCTTCGCAGGGCAGCTGCAGCTGCCACATAAAGTATTGGTAAATATCAAGTATGCTTATCATAACTTCAAGAACAACAGAATCTGCAGCTGGAATTGTTTATATGCAGAGATTAAATCTACTTCAGCCTCAGCTTGAACTTAATCAAAAGATTACTCAAGCTGCAAGAACCTTTTAATAGAAGCTATGGAGACAATGAGCCTCAATGAAGACTGAGAAGCTGAAGGAAACCTGAAGGCAGGTTCTTCATTTCTGGGTCAACAAGCAGCGCAGTCAACGTTTTCCTTTGACTATCTGAAAGAATAAGACAATCCATTTCTAGGAGAGCCATTTAATCCCTCAAAAATGTTACTCTTGCTTTCAGAGTAGATAGAGGAAGTCTATCCTCCTTCAGGTGCAGCTTTGCCTCCACTTCTTTTATGCTGTTTCTGGAGAGAGGAGGAAGAGAGGTAGGAAACAGGATGACAAACCACCTCATAGTGAATTTGAATTATCATGTGTTTGGGAAAAAATCCATCCAAGCAAAGATTAACCTTCACCTTAGGGAAGGCAGAACATTTTATTTACCATTTAATATAAAGTTCAATGAATATAAAGATTAGTTCAACCTTATTCATCTATATACTGAGTGGGGTGAGAATAGAGTATATCAAGTAATATATGACTATCTTGGAAGTTTTGGTAAGTGGTAACACTCAAAACAATTTATAAAATATCTTCTATTGAAAGAGAAAAGACTTTTACACATCACTGTGTATGAAAACATGATCTTCTATATGGAGATCTACTTTTGAAAATTCCTACATCAACACAATTCCTCTTCAGGGAACGTAATTAGCAGTCAATAACTACACACAGTTCTCTGTTTGACAGCATTTCGAAGAAATAGCTTCATACCTACAAAGTTACATTCTCTGAGGAAACCATAGTCCAGTGAGGATGTGCATGTCAATAAGTAGAATGTTTTGTATTTCCTGAATAGAAATGTATAGCTTAGACTTTAACATATACCTTAGGAATATCATATGCACAACTCAGTAGAATAATCAGTTACACCACAATTTATGTCACCATTCATCCTTACTGCAAACAAATAGATTGACTTTCTTAAACAGAAAGGGAACTTCCTCCCAGAAAGGATAGGAACCAAATTAATCCATCTCCCCAACTATCCAGTGAAATCCACTCCTTCACACCTCACAAAACACAATTAACCTACTTCTAGGTTTTCTTCAGAAGTGTTGAATCACTCCATCTTCCACTTACTTGAACTTCCTTTCATCATGTGTCTTTTTAACAACTTGACACCAAGGCAAAGCCCTGTACCCAGAATTCTTCTAAGCAGGCTCAGAAATCACATATTTCTTTAAAGCAAAGACAAATGGCTGCATTTTGATTGCACAGTGGATTAATACTTAATTCACACAAGTATTACAGCCTCTAAAGGTTTACTTATTCCATAAAGCAGTGTCTAACTCAGCATTTCAGAGCAGCTTTAACTCAAGCCCAACACCACCACAGCCTACAACCAGGTAAGATCCTACATCCCAGATAGCAGCTCGCTAAGAGAGAATTGAAGACAACTACCAGAAGCCCACAATTTCACAGATGCTCAGAGGGCTACAGGACTCACTCGACTCGCAGACTCACTTGAAGGTGAATGAGGAGAATCATTGAACAGTTAGGGTTGGAAGGGACTTTAAAGATTATCTAGCTCCAAATCCCCTGACACGGGCAGGGACATCCCACCAGACCAGGCTGCCCAAGGCCCCAACCAGCCTGGCCTTGAACACCTCCAGGGATGGGGTAGCCACAGCTTCTCTGGGCAACCTGTGCCAGGGCCTCACCACTCTGAGTGAAGAAATTCCTCCTTATGTCTAGTCTAAATCTGCCCCTTTGCAATTTATAGCCATTCCTCCTTTGCCCCATCACTACAGGCCCTTGTAAAAAGTCCCTCTCCAGCTTTCTTGTGCCCCCCTTCAGGCACTGGAAGGTCGCTATAAGGTCTCTTCAGAGCCTTCTCTTCTCCAGGCTGAACAACCTCAGCTCTCTCAGCCCACACTTGTATGGGAGGTGCTCCAGCCCTCTGATCATCCTCATAGCCCTCCTCTGGACATATCCCAACAGTTCCACATCCTTCTTATGTTGAGAATTCCAGAACTAGACACAGTACTCCAAATGAGATCTCACAAGGGAGGGATAGATGGGCAAAATCACTTCCCTTGCCCTGCTGGCCACGCTTCTTTTGTTGCAGCCCAGGATATGGTTGGCCTTCTGGGCTGTGATTGGAGATTGCCGGCTCATGTCAAGCCAGTATTAGTAACATAGTATTGTAAAGGTTGAAAAACATTTCTAAGGTCACCCAGTCCAATTGCCAGCCCAACATCACTGTGCCTACTAAACCATGTCCTGAGTTGCCACATCTACACATTTTTGGGGTGACTCCACCACTTCCCTGGGCAGCCTATTCCAGCGCTACACCACTCTTTCAGTAATGGGTTGGGGTTTTTCCTAATATCCAATCTAAACTTCCTCTGGCACAATCTGAGTACGTCTCCTCTTGTCCTGTCAGTTTGGAGGAGATACCAGCACTCACATTCCTGCAGCATCCCTTCTGGAAAGGGACGTTTGGCACTGCAGGAGCATCTCCCAAGGACGCGCTCCCCCTTTCACTCCCTGGAGTCCCCGCAGCATCCCTGCTGCCGCATAATCTGAGTTCCCCCCGTGCAGCATCCCTTCTCCCCCACGCATCCCAGCTCCCCCACAGCACCCCCTCTCCCCCCGCACCCCCTCTCGCCCCGCAGCACCCCGGCTCCCACATGATCCCTGCTCACCCTGCAGCATCCCCCCTCCCGCAGTATCCCCTCTCCCCCCGCAGCGTCCCCTCTCGCCCCGCATCCCTTCTCCCCCCGCATAGCCACTCCCGCAGTATCCCTGCTTCCCCCGCAGCAACCCCTCTCTCCCCGCAGCATCCCCTCTCCCCCCGCATCCCCGTTCCCCTCCGCATCCCCTCTCCTCCCGCACCTTCTCTCGCCCCACAGCATCCCCTCTCCCGCAGCATCCCCGCTCCCCCCGCAGCATCTCCACTATCCCTGCATCCCCTCTCCCCTCGCATCCCTTCTCGCCCCGCATAGCCGCTCCCCCGCAGCATCCCCGGCCGCGGCGCACCCCCCGCTCGCTGATTGGCGGTGGCGCTGCGGCGCGGCGGCCGCAGGGGGGTTGCGGGGGGCCGAGCCGCCCCCGCCGCGGGGACCCCGGGCTCGGGACGCTCGGAGGGAGGAGGAGCGGCGCGGAAAGCACGGGGCCCTCCTCCTCCTCCTTCTTGGAGCGCGGCGGCGGGCGCGGCATCCTCCGGATAAGGGAGGCCGGGAACAAAAGGCTCCGCGGCGGCTCCACCTGCTCCCGGCGGGGATGGCGACCCTCGGCTTAGGGGGGATCAACGTCTCCGCCCGCAGGAAGAGCGCCCCGACCCGCAACGCCGCCGTGGAGAGGCGGAACCTGATCACGGTCTGCAGGTGAGACCCCGCCGCTCCCGCTGCCCGGGGGACCGCCCCCCCCCCCCCCCCCCCTCAATCCTGACTCAGCTCCCGCGGGGCGGGGGGCGGACACTGAGGCGTTAAAGGGTCTTTTTCGGTGTGTGCGTGTGTTATTTTCGCAGCGTGGTTGCGTTCCTGGGCGCCGGGCAGGGCGGGCTGAGCTCCCCGCGAGGCTGAACCGAGCCTTTCATCTCCGGCATCGGCGCCGCGCCGGTTTCTCTGAAAGACTGAGGCTTAACGCGTACCGGGTGTGAAGCGGAACCGCAGCCTGTTCCCCCCCACCCCGCCCCCCAAGCCTCCGCGCCCTCCCGAGGAGGCTGCCTGAGGGGTGGTTGTATCTCCAGCATCTAGAGCAGGGGATCCCCAGGACGGGCTGGCGGCAGCGCATTCGCGTTTTCCTTTAGCTCCTCGGGCTGAGCTCGGGGAGGCTTCGTAGCGCTTCCCGTGGTTTTCCGCGTGAGCCTTCCCGGCGCTGTCATTGTTGGATCCATGCGGCGTTTCCAGGCGTGCGGCGCTGACCCATTACATCATGGCAAACTTTTAAATACGGGAATGTGCCGGTGGCAAAAGGCTCCGTTATTTCGTTTGTTTCGGCTGTTAAATTTTTGAGTTATCAAATTTGAATATTACCCGGAGAAAGTCTTCAGCGGAGTCACATGAGCTACTATATAATTTTAATTCTCACGATATTTAATCATATATCAGGACAGCTATTGGACAATTTTGTGCCCTCACCCCTTAATGCTGCCGCACTATTTTTTTAAGCAGTTCAAGACCCCATATCCTTCCCTCCTCTTTTTTTTTTTTTCTGTTATTTTACATGGTTAATAGATTTTACAAGGTGTAACTGTATCATCTGGCTACTGAGAGGAATTTGCTTCAATGTTCCTTCAAATCCTAGTAACTGGGTTTCAGAGTAGCATCAATGCTATTCTGTCTCTTCCCTGGCTTTTATGCTTACCTGTACCCTTACCTGTGAAAAAGGTATGTGACAAAACCAGAAAAAAAGAATGTTTTTATCAAATTTCCTGAAACAGATCAAATAGAAGTTTTCAATTTCACAATTGTTACAGGGTTACAGATCACCAATCTGCAGACTTGAGAGAACACAGATCTTGTCAAGTAATGACATTATTGTACAGGGTATATACAGTTCTTTTTATATCAGTATATTGTATTCGGCAGAGCTTGGGGGTTTTGTGCTTTCTCATTGGAAAGGACCAATTCTATACTCTGTGCTGTTACAGTTTATTTTGGGGCTTGTGGATTTCATGTCCTTGTCCTGTAAGTGGAAATAATGTTGACATGGTTAAAGATGCTTAGAAATATGAGGGAAGTAAAACGCGTGTGAAATAAAGACCTACTCCTGAAACTACTGAAATTAGTGTATTTTAATTTTTTTCAGTAAAACAGTTCAATTTTGCTGTATGTTCACAAAAGCTGAGTTTCTTTGTTTGTGGATACATGTTAAAATTTGGAAAGGATGATGAGGAAAGAGGCTTTGTATTATTATAGTGTTCATATATTTCTTATGGTTTTATTGTTCTGCCAGTGTAGGAGTAAATGTTTAAAATATTTCTCTGCTTTACTGTAGTTATTACACATTTTCTGTTATTTGTTAGGAATAGCCAGATTACTATCAAAAACAGTCCTTTCCAATCATAATCCTATGAGATGTTTCTGGTAAAAATAAGCTCAAATGAATTGATCCAATTAGATTTAGATTATATGGCTTGCTACCATAGAGATCACAAGGAAGATATTCTTCTGAATTACCATCTGTTAACAGTCTCTGATAATTTAATAAACTATTTTTTCAAAGCTTCAACTTTGCAGATTTTTACTTAATGGTTAAACACTTTGGAGTTTCAGTCTTTCCTCGCAGTGATGATATCTAACTCCACATGGAGTTGGATAGTTTCTTATATTCACAGCTTTGGAAGGAACAGTTTGTTTCCACTAAAGTGTTGAGTGGCGCTGTAGCCCATGGGAAGTAACATAGTTCCTCGAGTTCCATAAACAAATAGCATGTGAAAATACATGGTTATGTTTGTGTAACTTCACAGCCATGATTTAAATTGCAATACTTTTTAGGGCTTTTTTTTTGTTTGAATAGGTGTTACATATTCTAAGCTCTGTCTCTCTCCCTACCTTTCTTCCCTGAAGTATGATGCCTTCCATTTTCTGAGAAGTGGTGCTAGTATTTTGAGGTTGTTCTGGATTGTTCACCTTATTTCATCTAGTCTTCCTTAAGATTCATAGATCAGAGATCCACATAGATACAGAACCACCAAAAAAGTAGAGACCTGGAAGTGAGTCATAGCTTAAATACAGAGAGATATCAGTTTATATTGTTGGAGATTATTCTGTATTAATAATTTACATCCTTTACAATGGCATTTTAATGATATTTCCCAGATTGCAAGCTAAATAAATTTGACAGAATCCTTCCAGTCATTTGTAAACCAAGAGGAGCAGAATCTGACAGTGAAAAGTGACAAATTCCTATAGCCATGAAGTTCTCTGCCTATGTGCTTTTTGAATAGAGGCTTGGTGCTGCTTGGGAAATAAGCCTATGGACTGAGATACATCCACAAAAGTTTTGGCTTTGGTTTGGAATTAGTGAAGAAACTTGTGAGACCTTGTGTGTCTTGCAAAACAGTGGAAGAATTTACCCTAAAAAGATTGCTATAGGTTTATCTAATTCAACAATGTTTCAATCTTACATAATCCAGGTCTTTTTAGGGTTGAGGAATGCTACTGTTTCTACATCTTTTTTTTTTGGTTCAAGCAAGCCTAGATTCATGACACAGAAGAATATGCAAGAACAAGAAAACATAAGAGCTTACAAAGGTCATTTAGGAACACAGATATTGGAATTTCTCCAATAGCAGTTACAATATGAAAAAAAACCGAAACAAAACAAAAAAACCAAAACCAAAACAACAAACCCACTATTGTTGCAGTGACACAATGGGAAAGAATTGGATAAAAGATAATTTTTTTTAAAGAGTCTTGAAGAAACAGGTGGTGAAACTATATTAGTCCTGTTCTCCTACAGTTCACCAAAAAGTTCATCTTAGCAACTTCTAGGGTTGTTGTTTTTTTAAGCCGCTCTACTTTCTCAAGCCCCTTTGCTGCAGCTTTTCTGTTAACCTCTGAAGTGTAGGTAGACCTGGTCACAGCATTTCCCCTCACATTCAATAAAGGATGGATATTCCCCTTGGTCCTCCTGTATTTATAGTAATGTTTGTTGTTGGTTTTTTTTTTTTATTGTCCTAACAGCAGAAACAAGATTAAGTTCTAGCTGGGCTCTGGCCTTTCTATTTTTTTCCCTGCACAGCCCCACATCAACCTAGTTCAGCCAGACTGGTTGTCTTCTGTGCCGGCTTGTTTTTCAGCTCACAGGGGTGGTCAGTTCTTATTCCTTTAAGATTTCCTTCTTGGCAAGTGTCCAGCTTTCCTGAGCTCCTTTGCCCTTCAGGACTCCGAATGGACTCTGCCAACCAAGTCCCTAAACAGGCTGAAGCCTGCCTGCCAGAAATCCAAGGTGGCAGTTCTGTTAACCCCTCTCTTTACTTCTCTGATTCTTGAAAACACTATCATTTCATGATCACTGTGCCCTAGCTGACCTCAAACTACAACATCCCCCACAAGACCTTCTCTGTTCACAAAAAGCAGGTCCATCAAGTCGCCTTCCCTCATGGGCTCCTTCACTAGCTGGTTTTGCCCAGGTGGCCAAGAATGCAAATGGCAGGAATGGTGAAGCCGGCAGAACTAGGGAAGTGATCCTTTGCCTGTACTTGGCTCTGGTGAGGCCACACCTTGAATACTGTGTTTAGTTTTGGGCCCCTCACCACAAGAAGGACATCAAGATGCTGGAGCATGTCCAGAGAAGGGGCAGCAAAGCTGGTGAGGGATTTAGAGTATAAACCTTATGAGGAGCAGCTGAGGGAGGTGGAGTTGTTTAGCCTGGAGAAAATGAGTCTGGGGGGAGACCATATAGCTCTCTACAGCTAACTAAGAGGAGGCTGTAGTGAGGTAGGGGTTGGTCTCTTCTCCCTGCTAGCCTGTAACAGAACATGAGGAAAAGGACTCAAGATGTACCAGAAAGATTTAGGTTGGATATTAGGAGGACTTTATTTACTGAAAAGGTTGTCAAACATTGGAACAGGCTGCCCAGGGAGGTGGTGGAGTCACTATCCCTGGAGGTGTTTAAAAGACAAGTAGATGTTGTATCTGGGGACATGGCCTAGTGGCAGACTTAGCAGTGCTAGATCAGTGGTTGGAATTTATGATCATAAAGGTCCTTTCCAACCAAAACTATTCTGTGACTGTTACTCTAGAGTGCCAGTCTAGTGAGAGAAGACAAAGTTGGAAGCAGCAAAGGGAAACGAGAGCTGCTCTAACTGTACCTGGTTGGACCTTTTTCCTTTGTGGCTGTTGTGTACTTCAGACTTGACCTTTTCTTTCTCAGCTTTCAGTCCCCTAGTGCTTCCACATGACTATGCAAGAGCATAGGAACTTATTTTTCTGGTGAGCTGTACACTGGAAACAACGTATGTAGCATCTTTAATAACTGAGTGAATTGCTTACCCAATGCTTCCAGTGTAACATTTTTTCAAATACATCACTTCTACATACCTTAAATCCTTTTTCTAATCTGCATGGTAAGCATGGTAAAGCATGAATATGTAACATGCAAGATGTTTTTGTGACTTTTAACTTACACTTAGAGCTATGTTGCCTCTCTATAGTACTGGAGAAAAAAGAAAAACAAAACCAACACAGAAATATTTGCCTAAGATTTTTTTTTCATTTAATCTTCCACAAAATATTTCCGGACAATCAGTTTTTGCCTGGTAGCACTGTTACCTTCCTGGTCTATGGAAATAAGGTGTACGTACTTGCACTCCCTGTCAGATCTCCTAGAAGCAAATTTCAGCCAAACTTGACATAGCTATAAAGGTTTTTGGTGAAAGTGCAGAGTAGAGAGACTGAAATTAATATTTCTATGGAGAGGGTAGTGGCAGTAGTATGAGCACTTAGAAACCCCAGCATTGATGATGAAGAGCTGTTAGACTGTCTTTTCTAATCAAATCCTAGATACTTAAAAGCTGTTGTCCTTAAAAACTAGCTATAATTTTTCTTCAGTTGAATTGTAGAATGATTTAAAATTAAACAAAAAATACTTACCTGTGATTTTTAGAAGTGAATGTGAATTGCTTTGGAGTGTTTTTCTTTAGTATATCTCCATTTCTGAATATGCAACCCAGATAATATTAACTAGTAAACTTTTAAGCAGGACACTGAACAAAGGAGAAATAGGCATAGCTTCCTATTTTACATTACTCTGTTTTCCAATTTATGGATGTTCGAGTCATGATCATGTCTCTGACTTTTAAGATTATATTCCTATACATATAATAGAGTACATTTTCTGACTCAATGTATCTCCTGTGTAGTACCTGTGAATGAGTGATGAGCTGCACCTACTCTTTTTCACACCTGCAGAATGTGGGCCAAGTCCTCTTGTTAAAGCTAATACTTAGTCATGGCATTGATATATGCATTTGTTTTTCAAAATTAAGATTTTTATTTTTCTATAGATAATTTCAGAGCTCTGGTATGAAGGAAACAATCACTACTGTCATTAGAGTAGTCAATAGCAATGATACCGACTAGGTAGAAATATGCTGGTGGGCATGCATGTCTCTCACTGAAAACTGGTTAAAAATGTGGAGGAGTTGAAAAATGAGTCATAACTTGGCACTGCAGAAGCAGCTTCCTCCCCCACCCTTCTCATTCCAAATTCCTATCCTGCCAAAAACACTACAACAATAGATGTCTGCAGGAAAGGTAGGATGGGAGTTTTTACCAGAAGTTTACTTAATATGACACAATTGAGTTGAACTCTGGAAATATACATGTCATTTCAGTTTGAGTGTAATTAGTTTCATTTAGTAAATGAGCATCAGGAGGCTGTGCTGACTCCACGAAGGAGTTACCTAATCTACAGTAGGGAGCATTTGGAAGTAGTACTGCTGTTTTAAGGTGTCTTAATTCCTGCCCATGCCCATGTTGTATGCTGTTTCAGTATGTGCTGTAGAACTGTTTGTGTTGAGATGCTGTGAATCATATCTGTTATGAATGTATCCATATTTAATAGCCACTCCACCCTCCTCTCAAGTACTTAAAATCTAGATCAGTTCATAGTGAGTCCCCCAAAACCAGCACAATTGAGAGAACAGTGTTGAAGTTTGGGTGTTCTGAAAACTGTCAGCTCAGGCTCTAGTGTGGATCCATTAATACAAATAAGGATCGTTGCAAAAAACCCACGATAAATGCCACAAAATAAGAGTTACTTTCAAGGTTGAGGGCATATGAAACTTGCCTTAAAACTGAAAACTGAGGAACAAGGAGCAGAAAAAGAAATAAAAATGAATTATAATTAAAATGGTAAAGGCATGAGAAAAATCAGTCTTGTTTCTTGAGGTTTAAACTACCATCTTTGAACAAGAATAAAATTGTGTACGTGCAGGTGTAACTAAACACAGCTAACTGGCTAATGGACTAGTTACATCTTGGCTGCTTTTCACAATGGCTTAATTGAGCCTTTCCAGTTTCAAATGTTAGATAATTTAAACTGATAGCTTGTCTGGCATAATAATGAAGCAATATGGTGTTGAATAGGGATTACCCTGATTCACAGGGAAATTAGCCTGTCCACTTTTATGCACAGAGTTAACAGTGCATAAGAATTCATTGTTTTATAATATATTTAGATTATTCCTGCATTATAATGGAAGTACAGTGTTCTCATAATAGGATAAAGTTTATACTTATGATTCTTGGATATGAAGTTTGGAATAAAAGGAGCGTTGATGAATAAAGAAGCATTTTCACTTGAAATGTCAAGTGAAAATAATGATATTTGGGATTACAAAGAGGAATTGTTGTTGGATGCTTTTGAGTGCTTGTTTTTCTACAGCTTTATTAAAATAGTTTAGAAAAGAGGAAAATAATTAGAAAATAATTAGCTCACTTCTGTGTAGAGCGTGTGGGGATTTTTTTTTCTTTTTGTCCTTAAGGCTTCATACCTAAGATGAACAATAATGCCTGTATTTCCAGGCAATTTTTCAACATGGTATGTGTGTTGCTGTGACTGAACTTGAAGACATCAAGGTGATTTTGTGTTTCTTTGCTGGTTTGGTTTATGCAAACTACCGTCCTGCTACAGAGGACTAATAGCTATCCATATGATTTATGATTGTCCTTTACTTTTACTCTAGGTTTTCAGTCAAGACACTGATTGACCGTTCTTGTTTTGAGACTATAGATGATACTTCCCCTGAATTTAATAATTTTGCAGCCATTCTAGAGCAGATCCTAAGTCATCGACTCAAAGGTAAGTTAAATAACTTCCTTTCTGGTGATGTTTTCACCATGAGAATTTGTTTATATGAAACCAGTATACCTCTGTAGAAACTCCTTGATGCGGAATGGAAGTGTTGTCTTCCTTTGTGTGCCTGTGCCTTTGCTGTTGGCTTCCTGATTGTTTGCGTTACTGTGGAAAAGTCAATGAAACCGTTTTTGTGGAACATGTTTCCAACGTGCTCTTTGTAAGCCTTCTTGGCTGGTAATTAAGCAAGTGGATGTTGCTATGGTGCTGAGCTCTGTCTACTTTTCAGCTTTATGATAAGGCTGTATCTTAAGAGCCTGAACCTGAAAGACAATTGTAGTGTTTTCTGCTTTGAAGCTATAGAGATCATGTCCATGGTGCTACTCCCTTTTCTTTCCCCCATGCCTGCTTTTGTTGCCTTCTTTTCCAGATACTGCATTTAGGTCCTTTCATTCCTGTCCCCTCACCCCCCAGTGCAGCTGATTTTTGCTCTTGAAATATAATGGATCTGGATTAGATTGCTTTTGAGAAAGGTCAGTTGCTGGTTTTCCTCTTGTTTTGGAGTAAGATTTTGTCCTAATTAAAGAAAATGTCTGTTTGGATCTTTTGATTGTTCTAGAGGAAACTGCTTTACTAAAAGAACAGAGTGTGCCTTGGCAGTAACAGGCACTAGAAAAGGACTTTGAAAGCTTCTTCTCATTTCTCATTCTGTATATTGTTTCTGAAATTATTTGAGGATTATGAAGGACATCATAATCATCTAAATATAGACATGTAATATGACAATCTACTCCTTTCCATACTTGCTTTTTAATATTCATAACTAAGCTTTGTGAACAACACTGTGTGTAGGCTGACATTTGAGTAGCACAATTACTACCTGCTGTCATTCTACCAGAGAAGGAAAAAAAAAATATCTCAGTGGGGTAGGAACATAGTGTTTGTCACGTTTTGACAAAGATTGTTGGAGTGATTATGGGTACTTAGCAACTTGACACTCCAGCAAAATTGTCCTGTTTTCTCCTTTGCCTCAGCTTCAGTGATGTTTGAGCAAAAATAATTTTGAATTTTATTGATTTTTTTCCTCACAACATTCTTTTGCATCACAGTCTATTATTCAGATCAGGTAGTACAGACAAGAAGCCTTGATAGGTTGGCAAATGCATTACAGGCAAATAGAATTTGCAAGTAAAAAATAATTTCAAATACAAAATAGAGAGAAACAAAAAGCTAAACTGCTATTTTGGTCTTCCTATTGTAATTACCACTATAATTTTCTAAGTTTGCAGAGTTAAAAAATGTGGAAAAAGACAGCAACTTGTGCATACTATTGCAAAGTATACTTTGGTCCATCACTGTGAGTAATTGTTTCATTATATACAAACTTGAAAGGGAAATTGAGATAACCACAACAATTCAAGTTTTAAGAGGTTATATATTATCCAACACTGAACTTGAAAGAAATTGCATTTTATAGGTGGAAATAACTAATATATTCTGAATGCGTACTTTGTGTTAGTAGGAGCACACTAAAAGCAGACTGGTGATTGCAGGGCTGTACAAAATGTTTTAAAGCAGGCAGAACATACCTGGTCTGTTTGTCTATGGTAAGATAAATAGCTTTTTTTTATTAAAGTTGTCAGTTGTCAGATAGTGTAGTTGAGCAGATGACCCAGATTTGAGAGTTTGAGTATATAGACACCTACTTTCTTAAGACCATGGCAAATAACATTTCTTAATCTTTAACTTGTTTTCAGAGGAATTGGGTGAGGAAGGAAGAATTTAAAAAAAAACCCAAATCCAAAACATTTAATTTATATTGCCAAGGGCTAAGTTTACTTTTATTACATAGTATCTAATAATGGCAAGTGTCTTTTTATGGCACTAAATAAAATATGTTTTTAAGAAGTGAAGCATAGTCGTGATGGAATATAGTGACTGTTGCTGCGTATTGGTTTTGTATTCAGACAGGATCCAGACAAAACAAAATGGAAGGAAGAAGGGTAGACATTTTAAGGAGAAAAAAAAATATTCAGCTTAAGGGGGGGTAGACTTTTATGGTTTTCCTGAAACTATTGCTATTATTTATTCTGAAATAATAATTCTTCAGTACTCATTCTCCTGGCTATTCTCGTAAAAATACCAGTTGCAGCAGTATGAACACCATTTTAAAATTAATTTTTTATAGGTAACTGATCTGATGTTGCCAGCTCCAAATAGCAAAAAGTTCAAGAGACAACACTCATAGTGGTTCTGGGTGGTTTTGTTGGTTTGTTTTTTCTTTTCAAAATCATTGAAGAATTTAGTTTGGAAAGTACCTTAGAAGACCATCCCGTCCAACCTCTTGCTTAAAGCAGAGCTGTCTCAGATAGCTAGTGGGATTTTCCAGCTGAGCGTTGAAAAGCTCCATGACATTTCTTAGGCTCAGTGCAGTTTGCTACCAAATTTTATCCCCAACCCCTACTTTGTGCTTACCTTTCCTTAGTATTGGACATGGTCCTCACTGGTTCCTGTGGTGATCCTGGCAGGGAAGTCAAACAGGCCGAAAACTAATTACTTTCCCCATGGATGCACTTCTTTAACCCAGCTGTTCATCATCCTAAGAGTGGTTTAAATGTGGGTGTTTGCTTAGTAATAAAATGAGGTCAGCATAAATGTATCAACTCACATAACAGAGATCTGTGAACGCTGCTTGACTGCGGGTATCTGTTCATGTGATACAGAAGACTTAGCATATATTGCACCAAAATAATTCCAGAAAAGGTAGCATGATATGCCCTGGCCAAAAGACCACATCTGTTATGTTACAGTTATGTATATGCCAATACCAATAAGTAGCAGCCAGCAACAGGCCACTGTTGTTAGAAAAAACAGTCTGGCTCACAGTGTATTTTTCAGTTGCCCTAAAGAAGAAAGAATTAGAGTAAGCTGTATTAACTGTCTTTTCAGAGACTGCAAGCCATTGGCTGCCTTCTGTGCTATAAAGTGGAGTTATCCTTATCTCTGTACTGTATAGTAACTGTATGTGTGGTATAGCTGGCACTCCCTAGAAACACTGGATTTATTGTGAGCGTGGAGTAGACCAAATACTGCAGTGAGGATGATATAAAGCATGTGTATTTCCTGTCATTAAAATAAGCTGTGTGGCATGACTGCTGGCAAGGTATAATAGTACTAGACAGGATAACTGAAGATCTTGAAAAGATAGGAGAGGAGTGCCAGAAAAAAAAAAAAGGTGAGTGACTAATTACTCTTCGATACCTCCTTAGGAATAAGAATTTGCATGGATTTATAATACGGCAAAGAGTAAGTTGTATTCTGAGTGGATACAGAGGCAATGTATTTGAAGGTCTGTGGACCAGATTTTACAAATTTGTACGTGTGTTCGGTAATCTTTAAAGCAAACTCTGTAATCTCATGAGCCTTTCTTTTCCCCAGACAGATGTTTGAAATTTGTTCCTTTCTTAACAGTTCTGTGCTGTGGTGATTAAGCTGCTTCTTGTCATTGTCTTGGTGTTTACTTGTTTTCACTGGTGGCCACAGATTTTTCAAGTCTATTTCCTGCAAGTGTTCTTTTTATCAGATCAGATAAGTAAACAGTGCAAAAATGGTAGGGGCACCAAAAAGTGTTCAGCAACAGTACTGGGGGTTTGATAACAGGTATGCACTGGCCAGTTTAAAACCTGAATTCAATTCAAGGTGATGTCTATATTGACTTTACTATATCACAATGTTTTATGATTTTCTGCCCTTTTCTCTCCCTTTAAATTAGTTTTAACTGAGTTAGTACTGAGGAGCTTCAAAAACTATTGTAGATTTTTATGACCAACATCTCAAACATCTGTGTGAAAACTATTGTCATTTGTATTTGTTGACCTATCAGATTTTCACTGTACTATCTTTTACAGCAAAATATGTTTGTATGCAAACTGCTAGCCAGTATGCATGCTTAGAAGTAGTTTTGGTGTATAAATTAAGATCTGCCTCTGACAACCTTGCTTGAAATTTCTGTAATTTATGAACGTCAAGGATACTGTAAGCGTACTTCTCACCTATATGCTTATTTGCATTTGTCACCATAATGACAGAAGCCAGTTTGCTGTGCTATCTTGACACTTTCACAACTTTGTGTGCCTTATTTTCCTCTATATACATTTAGAAGGTATTATATGCACATCAAATGTTATTGCTAGAGTTGCCTGCTTGTCTCTATCTGATCTATGTTGTTCCTAATTATTAGTGACTATGAGTAGTGATCAGTGCTGCTGGAGCAGAAAGACAAATGTAATAATTCTCTTTCTCATTCTATAAAATGTTCTGGTAGTCTAGGAGCTGTAATTCTAAATGGCTGTAGTAGTGATGTCACTTGTAAATGTTCAGATTTTGTACTTTTTCATAGTAAGTTGAATTATTAAGTAATTCATTTCTGAAACAGTGAAAGACTTTTCTTATGTCTGCAATACAGTTTATTCTTTCCCATATGGTTTTTATTTTAGTTACCTGTTTTTAGGAGGAAAAAATAAAGTACTCGCTACTACCTGCAATTTCATGGAATTTCTTTTTAAACAATGAATATTAATATAATCAAAATTCACTGAGTTCTAATAATTCAGGCATAAATAGCGGTTACAAGGGAAAGGGTATGAACCAGGTCTGCAGAAGACAATTTGTGCTTGTAGGTCTAGGTCAGAGATGAGGAAGAAGAGTTCTTTGAGTAAGATGGAGCTTGTAATTCTGCTCATCCTGAGAGAAACAAGTCTTCTATGTAAGATAGTTGAGGTAATGGAGCTGTAATGGAGGTGAAAAAAGTGGTTTAAGGAAATAGGAGCTGAAGACACTATTGTCATGAAAAAGACAAAGTCTAGGGATATAGCTGCAGTGGCCCTTTATTTGGTGCAATAATGCTATTGGAAGAATAGCTTTTGTTAATGGATTTAATATTTATAGACACATAGTGACACTATTATTGGCTTTGGCTAAAAAGAAATAGTAGAGCTCTTGTGTAATTTGTAGTTTAACTCATTCTCCTTTCTCCTATGTGGAGAAATATCTTGAATGAATTTATAATTGTCTTGGAGGATTGGGTTTATGAGAGACAAAATTTTTAGTTTTTAATGACCCATTCTGTAGTCCCATAATAAGAGAATAGCTATCATAGAAATTCCTCAAAGGAATAGCATGCCAGTTTATGAGCAACAAGTTGTATTAAACTTTCTTTTTTTTTTTGTGGGATAGAAAAAAAATGCTAAATAATTTACTAAAGAATAGAGGGAATTCTGGAGAAAACCTGTGTATAACTTGAAGCATCCTAGATGTTACTGTGCAACCATGGAACTATGTAGAGATATAATTGGACTGTGATTGAGTAGCAATCAAACTGTTTAATGTCCTATTTTTGAAGAATTTCTTGAGCATGGAAAAAGATGCACAAGAACTAGTGTTGTGGGTGTTTCTGTCTAGTTGTCAGGCTGGTGGAACAAAAATGGATTGATACAAATAAGTGTGCGGCAGTATTGGTGAAATAAATAAAATTGACAGTATTGTTTCTATCTGCAGTTCTGTAGACAAGAAGAGAATTAATTTCAACAATATTTAATGTTAAACATGCAGCTTCCATGCTTACCTAACAATTCTGTTTGACAAAAACAAGAACATCATTCCTGTTGGAATAGCTGTCAACTTCTATGTCTTCTGATGACATATAAACTTAATGGAAAAGACCACATACTTTTTCTCCTTTGGACCTCACATGAAATATAAGTTAACGTATAAGTTGTATACACTAAAATTAGCTGTTTGTTTGTTTGTTTTTTGTTTGGATTTTTTTTTTTTTTTAGGATTCTTTAAAATCTAGATACGATTATAGAATTCTAGAATGGCCTGGGCTGGAAGGGACCTCAAAAGATCATCAGGTCCAACTATTAGTGGGAAAGTAGCCCCAGTAGATCACCGAGCAATCTGTCCAACTGCATCTTGAAAACTTCCAGCAATGGGGACACTTATCACACCCCTGGGAAGATTGTTGCAGTGAATGATTGTTATTACTGTAAAAAATTCCTTTCTGAAGTTGAGATGAAACCTCTCCTGGTGCAATTTGAACCCATTGCCTTTTGTCTTCTCCATGTGACTCTTTGTAAAGATAAAGCCTCTATCCTTTTTTGTAACCAGCCTTTAAGTACTGAAGTAGTCATGAGTTCCCCTCTGACCCTTCTCTTCCCTAGGGAGAAAAGACTTAATACTTTCAGTCTTTCCTTGACAAGCAGTTTCTCCAGACCCTTGAACATCTTCATAGCCCTCCTTTGGACCCTCTCCTGTCTGTCTATGTGTTCCTTGAATTGTGGGGACCAGAATTGAACACGTTACTCTAGGGGCAGTCTGACAAGCACTACGCTATTTCATTCCTTGTTCTTCAGAGTTCTTGCAACTGTGTACCTTGAGCAGATTGAGGGCCAAATAGAATTTAATATGCTGAAAACTTTTAAAATCATAGGGAATATACAGCTTGATATCTAGTTTCGTAGTTCTTAAAATACATTCTCTCTATTATTTTCCCTAGTCTTTTCCAACGTTTTTCTGTGTATAGAATGATTAAGGAAGTTTTTCTTCAAATGGTGTTAGTTACTAAGGGGGGCAAGGTCTGATGTTGTAGGGGGAAACCGGTAAAATATAGAAGTCTTTGGTTCACAAAAGGTCCTGAGTTTCAAGTGAAGGCAATTCTTACTGAAGTCTGAAACTCATCTTACCTTCTCATAGAGCTGGCTGCGAGATGAAAGCCCACTGTAATTGTCATTACAGCCAGCTTGCTATATTGATCACTGCAAGCCAAGTAAGTGCTAGGTGCTGGTGTGTATTTCTGTTATAAAGGTATTTTTGTTTTTAAATGATGTGTTTTTCAGGTGTTTGTTGGTAAAAGGAATTGTTTTGAACCAATGACTTTAAAAAACTGTGAAGTGACACTGTCCAATTTTTGCAGAATATCTTCTGTTCTTTAGATAGGTTGAAAAAGCTCCAAAAGTTATTGTATGATATCCTTGCCTTTATTAGTTGGCAGTGGAACTGGTGACACAGAGTCATTCTTACACTTTGCATTTAATTATGCAGGTGTAATCTCCAGGACAGAAATGTTTCTGATATAGTAAAGAATATGAAAAGTATCTGTAGCTTTTCCTGTTGTTAAAATGCCATTGAATTCTTGTTGCTGTCCAGAACATTTGGCATTTCAAAAATACTAAAGTGCGTAAGAGCATTCAACTCAGAAATTCTTTTAGTTTAGTCCTTAGAGCTGAGAAGGTTTGAATCTACAGTAAATGAAGCACCTTGCGATTTTGTTTTTCCTTTGGCATATTGAGTAGTATATATTGATTCTTCTTGCCTTTTTCATAATGTCTTTTATCAAGCTTTGAATTTAATAAATAAATCCATGTGGGAAAGCAATCAGATGGACTACAAAGTTAAGTTACACGTATTTTGTGGAAAAAGAGGGCCACCACTTGACTTCCTTTAGATCATAGACGATAGATCTTTGATGCTACTCTGGCTGTGCTTGACACTGAGATAAGACATGGTAGGTAAAAATATCCCTGTCATCATATTTTGGCATTTTATGGTATGTATGATTTGCAGTATCAGTTTAATAGGTTCCTTCCTGAAATCTGAGCTTTATAACAGCAAATGAATTAGTCTTTATAATAAATAAGAAAAGTTTCAGAAGTGCAACTCAAGACTTCAAATAAAATAAAAATAGCTTAACAATAAGATCTCATTTTATATGGTGAAAAGGTTTTGCCCGTACATAATAGTGGCAGTCACCAGAGGGCAGCGTTCATCTCACTTTTTACACACTTGTTTACAGCTGTATGTTAAGTCTGAAATAAGACTGTTGCATCTGTTTATTTTGTGTGGAGCAGCTGCAAGTAGTACGTAACTTTTCCATTTGTTTTCTAAATGTGATACATTCCAAACTGAAAAATAAACCCATGAAAAATTTTGGTTAAAGCTCCAGACGAGATATTGTTTTGCTCAATTCATTTTGGTCAGCTTCTCAAGGAATGTTCTGTGGATACTTAAAATAAATTGTGACTGCAAAACTTTTCTGGTCATGTATCAACTTCTCCTTCTATGAAAGTACATTTTGAAAAAATCCAGTGTGCTCCTATAGTAAAGATAACATTATCACAGCAAACAGTGGTGTCTCTATATATATGTGTGTGTTTATATATATAATTTACAGTTTTAGGATCAAAACTCTCTTTTCTTAACTGCATTAATGAAACATGTAGTTCTACCTAAAAGAAACAGTAGAAAACTCCTTGCATCATATTTGAAGTCACAACACTGTGTGCTCTATTGTGATTTAAAAGTCCTTGAAGAAATCTTGAGTATTATTACAGCATACTAACAAGGAAAAGAACAAGGAAACTCCAACACGTATGTACAGGAATGCCTCAAACTTGTCTTTGTGCATCAGTTTCAA
Source organism: Clamator glandarius (assembly GCA_033459285.1). Taxonomy (NCBI): domain Eukaryota; kingdom Metazoa; phylum Chordata; class Aves; order Cuculiformes; family Cuculidae; genus Clamator; species Clamator glandarius. Next base: position 4,609,039 of record JAUNZM010000046.1, read on the forward strand.
ACCAAAGTTTTTTTTCTACACATGTAAGCCAGTTTGCAGTAGGAATTTACGGACTTGCTTGTGTAAAATCCTGTCAGTGTGGGCAGCACAGAGGAAAGCATTTTAATTATGTTTATATCCAATAGGCAGTGGGGGTGGTTAATAAATCTTTACATATCTTGTATTTTGATTTAAGGTCAGATCACCTGGTTTGGCTATGAAAGTCCTCGTAGTTTCTGGGACTACATTCGAGTAGCTTGCCGAAAAGTCTCTCACAATTGCATCTGCAGTATTGAGAACATGGAGAATGTCGGTTCTTCTAGAGCTAAGGTAGGGAAGAAAAAGGTCATATTGAATTTCTTGTTTCTTCTGTGTAAAATATAGCTGACATTTCTGTACCCAGAAGAAAAACATATTACTGAGCTTGTCCCACAAAATTTTTCATCGTTTAGAATAAGTATTTTTATGTATACCTAGTAATTATTTTCTTTTAAAAAAAACATTTTTAAATCCGACAGTGTCTCCTTTTAAATTCGTTACTCAGTACAATAAATCTCAAATTCTCTGTTCAGTGGCATATTGCATTATTACATGATTGCCTTCACATTTTCAAACTTACACAATTTTTTGAAAATGCAGCATGTTAAGGGAAATCAGGTTCACATGGACATGCCTAACAAATACTATTTTAAAATTGTAGGTATGTGATTTTTTCCTCTAAGTATCATTTTATTTTTTATATAATTTATGCGCTGATAGAAAAGGAGTCATCAACTCTTGAGTCTGTTGGTGTGATTGTGCAGGAAGCCTTTAATATATTTGTTTGCTAAAGATACATCATTTTAAAGTATTAATATTGACATGACTTTAAAATTTCTGTAAGTAGGTATGATGGAAATGTTAAGGAAGTAATGATTTAATGTGTTCATGTACAGGTAACCTGAATAAGCTTTAAACTGATCTGTCATTAAATCTTAATAGTTTGAGACAGTATACACTAACATCTTTAAAAAATATCTTTGGACAGAGATTACAAGTTCTTTTTACGAGGTTGAAATGCTTTTCGATAGCTTGTATTTCTGTGTAAGTCAGCCTTGATTGATTACTGAGAACCTTCTGACTTGAAAGGATAAGTAGTTTAAAACAATGCACAAATTCTTAATTCTTTTTATCGCTCATTTAACTGGAATCAATTGTTTGAACAAGTATCCACAATGTGTTCTATGACTATTTTAAAAATCCCATAGTCATTTATAGTTGGTGTCAGTGGTAAGGTAGAAATACTTAGGTTGTTATATACAAATATTTTGTAGGTTTGTTGTTTGTTTTAGTTTTTTTTCCAGAAGCATGGCTGTGGTTAATGCATTTTAAATTATATGTATTTACAGAACCATAATTTTCTTCAATAAAGGACAATGCTTGGATCAAGCGGCACCATGATCTAGTACATCTTTGAGCAATTATTCTGATGACATACAGTATTGAAGGGCAGCTTCTTTACTGTGTCTGCTGTTGGTCATTTTTTCTTTTCTATAGACTCAGTTTTAAATTTTATATAGTAAACATATATGTAATTTGCATAAAAGCTTTGAAACACTTGAGGTTCTATGACAAAAAGCTATTGTCTGGTTTACTTATCCAGAACATTACATGCTTTCATAGCACTCAATGTACAGGAGTAGTAAACTGATGATTTAAGTCATGTAGCTTTTCTCGCTTATGTTGAGATGTGGAAATTCAGATGATTTTGGTAACTTACCTCCATACTTTCTGGAGAGATTCATTTTCTAGAATCTGATGATTATACTGCTTATAGTTGAGGTTATTTTAAAGATATGTCTGAATTCCAAGATTTTAATACATATTCATATTTAAAATCAGTAGATAATAAGATGGAAAACTATATTCAGAAATACTTTTTGAATAAATTATTATTTTCTTTTTCTCCGTGCAAAACTCTATACCAAATAGTAAAAAAATAAGCTTATTCATGCAGCAAGTATGGAGACTGGTGCAGAATTTCTAAAAGTGCATGTGGAAGTATTTTGGATGTCCATATCTGAAAAGGCTGGAGGCGTGTCAACGCTAATAGCAGGGGTATGCATCAATTTTACTAGTAGTCCAAATGGGTGTCTGCTTCAGCGTGGAAGCTGTTAGTAAGGATTTCCCAGCACTAGTTACCCCTGTTTTCACTGGGGCTGCATAGGCTTTAGTTGTTAGCTAAACAGCAGCACCAGGGTTTGACTGTTTCACTCATGTTCTAAACAACTGCAGTGTAAAGGCAGCTCTCCAAATAAACACTCTTCTAACTGTAGTGCTCTCTATGTTAATTTTTTTGCTGTTGTTGGTATTTATGAATGCTTTTTTTTTTGTTACTTAGCATCTCCCTAGCTTATTATAAGTTTAGTTTTATTTAGGTCTGTATAAACTAAAAGTAGGACTGTAATCTGCTAAAGGTAGTTTTAGTAGAGTGTTTGTAGTGATATTCAGCTATATGACAGCAAGCAGCAAATATATTAGGCAGAAAGATGTTTTACTACTTATACAAATATTTGTAAGTTTATATGGATTACAAGAGATGTTCCTGGTGTTCTCAAACAAACAATCACAATTATGGCAGCCATTTGAAATGTCTCTTTCTTTTAAGCTACACTCCTGTGTGCCAGATCTGTAAACATAGTGCAACAGGCATTCCTAAAGGTTATTTTTGAATCTATTGCTGTCATACTACAAGTTTTAGGCCTCCTAGATTAGATTTAGTTCCTGTATATTATGTGTACTTTCTTTAATAACACCCTTACTGAGGGGAAAAATACTTTACTTAAATTACACAATAAAAATATGTCACTAAATTATTTGTGGAATCAATTAAAAATTGTGTATTTGAATAAACACAGAGAATTAGTTCTTACTTGAAAAAATTGCCTGGAGAGTTGGTTACCACCACTTTGCAGTGGAATCAATAGGATGATTCAAATACAATTGTCTTTAGAATTAAAAGCTTTCTGCCCTGATTTGCTAGCGTTTATGCACATGAGAGTCTTAAAAAGCTGGAGTATATAGGAAAAGCAACCCCCCCCCTTTTTTTTCCTTCAAATTTTGGAGAACTGTATTTCACAAGAAAAGGTTTTTTGTAGGAATGCGTTTTCTTTTTTTTTGTTATTGCTGTGATGAAGTACATCTTAGCAACAGTTTCTGTTTAGTGGTAATTTTATTAATCAGTTGATTTTACTCGGGTAAGTTGACTATTACTTCTCAGATGTGAAATTAAGTGTTCAGTTCTATAATATTTAAACATTTGCTATCTGTTTCCTCTTGCAGGGTCGAGCCTGGATCAGAGTAGCATTAATGGAAAAGCATTTGTCTGAATATATTTCCACAGCCCTCAGAGACTTCAAAACAACCAGGTGTCTAAGACTTTCATTTTTGCAGTATTTTAACAAATGTTGCTTCAGTGAAGGAGTTACATTTGGAAATTAATGTTCCACTTGGTTTGTATAGGAAAAGATGTCCCTAGTAACAGAGCTGTGTAACCTAGTAAAAGATACCTAGAGTTGGTATCAACTTATTGAACTTCAGCTTGGGAAAAGCTGCAAACCTGAAAATCCGTTTGTGATACAACAAATGTGGAGTAAGTCTGGAATTGTTATAAGGTCCAAAGAAGAGAAACTTCTCTAAAGAAGGAAGTAATTCTGAAATCATAGCGTGATAAGGCTAGAATATGTAATGTGCTAGGATTCTTGATGTAATATGAAAAATGTATAACAGATTTTTGTTGTACCTTCTAAAGGTAAAAGCTGTTATGGACAAGAATATGCTTTGTGATAGGAAATACCCTGGTGGTTTTGAACTGGTTTTAGATAATGTGTATTATATGATACTTTATCTTGTAGCAACTATGTCTTGTAGATTTATGATGAAGTCATCTGAGTGAGCCTGTAACATGTGTGTACCTTATGCTGAACTCTTAAACGTTCTAGACATACTGAATGGACTAGTTAAACAATGAGAATTTTCTCTGTAAGGACTTCTATTAATTTAGAATATAATTTCTGTTTGTAACACCATTTGCCTACAGATCTTAATATATTTTGCCAATATTAAGGTGACTTTGAAACATAACCAGGTCCTATTTTGTTGAAGTTTCCAGACCTGTTGTATTTATTTTACCTAGACTTGCTTGCATTTACAGTAGACAAGAAGCTTATAAAACAAAGATTTCTAGAACAGATTTACTCACATTACCTCAGACTGAAAAGTCATTTCTGGTTTTGAGAGGGAGATGAGGAAGAAAAGGAAGGTGACAAACAATGTGGTCAAGTATTATATTTCTTTGTCCCTGTTTGGTAGTGCAGTTTGTTTGCTAGCTAGTGGATAACAGTGGTATTATTTTATTAGCAGCTTCAAAATAATTTATTTGAACATGGGATAATATTTTATGGGAACATGGGATAATAATTTATTTGAACATGGGATAACCAGGGAGGTTATTCTTCCCCTGTACTTGGCACTGGTGAGACCGCACCTCGAGTACTGTGTTCAGTTCTGGGCCCCTCACCACAAGAAGGATGTTGTGGCTCTGGAGCGAGTCCAGAGAAGGGCAACAAAGCTGGTGAAGGGGCTGGAGAACAAATCTTATGAGGAGCAGCTGAGAGAGCTGGGGCTGTTTAGCCTGGAGAAGAGGAGGCTGAGGGGAGACCTCATTGCTCTCTATAACTACCTGAAAGGAGGTTGTGGAGAGGAGGGAGCTGGCCTCTTCTCCCAAGTGACAGGGGACAGGACGAGAGGGAATGGCCTCAAGCTCCGCCAGGGGAGATTTAGGCTTGAGATTAGGAAGAAGTTCTTCACGGAGAGGGTGGTTAGGCACTGGAACAGTCTGCCAAGGGAGGTGGTTGAGTCACCGTCCCTGGAGGTGTTTAAGGTTAGGGTAGACGAGGTGTGCTTAGGAGCATGATTTAGGGATTGGTGGGAATGGTTGGACTGGACGATCCAGTGGGTCTCTTCCAACCTGGTCATTCTGTGATTCTGTGATTCTGTGAACATGTTAATATTTAATATATTTTTTAATGTTCTTTCAGCAGCATACCTTTTGGAAACAACCTCTCTTGTATTCCAAATATATTAAGTGCGAAGTTTGTTTTGAAGTAATAGTTTAAATACTTATAGTGGAAATAAAAGTTACAGTTTCAGATCTTGGTAATGAGGATTTCAAATCCGCTAGCAATAATGGACGCATTCTCTTTTCCTGTGTAGGATATTGGATATTTAGTAAGTGGCTTGAATTTTTGGTGATGCTTTGCACCATTGATTTAGCATTTTAAATTATGGATTGTACTCCATGTTTATCTAGTAATTATCTATATGAAATACATATGTTACGTGTTAATTTTGAATATGAGATTCATCTACTGTACTACTAACTCTTTTTAAACCCCACTGTTGTGTTTGGTGATCTTAGGGCTAATCTTTTAATGAAGTAGCACATTATCAGCACTGGATCTGCATATTACACTTGGAAGACTGGTGGATTAAGCATGGGCACACAATTATTTTTCTAATAAATTGGTCAGCACAGACTGTTAAGTAGACTGTTCTGTTGTGAGATGTCAACTGCATAGCGCTAAAAGATTTGTGAGTTTTCCAAGGGGACTGTTGTTTTGGCTTGATTATTGTAGCTGATTTAAGAAATATGTCTACTGTTAGGCTAACATCTGCATCTCACTGTTACAAGTATGCCCTGTCTTTTTTGTGTGATTACTTCCTAGACAGCATTTTAAAAGATAAACCAAACACAGTACATATTGTTAGCCAGCAGTGACTTTACAAATGCCTGTGAAATGGCTTGGTAATCAGCTTGTACCGGGATCACAGCTATTAGTTCACAAAAAAAGAGTAACTGTACTGAATCAGACTAAGTCCATTTAGCTTAGTCTTCTGTCTCAGCCAGGGGCTTCTGGTCAGCACAGTGGTGTTGGGCTAACAATTGGACTGGATGACTTTAGAGGTATTTTCGAACCTTTACGATACTATGGTACTACTACTGGCTTGACATGAGCTGACTGTGTGTGCTTGCTGCCCAGAAAGCCAACCGTATCCTGGGCTGCATCAAAAGAAGCATGCCTAGCAGGGCAAGGGAGGTGATTCTGCCCCTCTATTCCTCTCTTGTAAGACTCCACCTGGAGTACTGTGTCCAGTTCTGGAATCCTCAACGTAAGAAGAGTATGGAATTGTTGTAATACATCCAGAGGAGGGCTCCAAAGATGATCAGAGAGTTGGAATACCTCCCATGTGAGGACAGGCTGAGAGAACTGGGGTTGTTCAGCCTGGAGAAGAGAAGGCTCTGAGGAAACCTTATAGTGATCTTCTAGTACCTGAAAGGGGCTTACAGGAAAGCTGGAGAGGGACTGTTCCTAAAGGCTTGTGGTGATAGGAAGAGGGGGAATAGCTATAACCTGAGGAGGGGCAGATTTAGGCTCGATATAATGAGGAATTTCTTCACCATGAGAGTAGTGAGACACTGGCACGGGTTGCCCAGGGAAACTGTGGCTGCCCCATCCCTGGAGGTGTTCAAGGCCACGTTGGATGGGGCTGTGAGCAGCCTGATCTAGTGGGAGGTGTCCCAGCCCATGGCAGGGAGGTTGGAGCTAGATGATCTTTAAGGTCCCTTCCAACTCCAACTATTCTATGATTCAATCATTTGAAGTAAGAACGAAGCAGCAATGTTGAACTTTAAAAAAGCCTGCAAGTACTATTGTAAGAGGGAATTTTTTTTCATATGATTGAATAATTATTTTTTTAGTATATGTGACACATTCTTCCTTACAGCAGTAAAGTACAAGACATCTTCGTAATTTTCTTTGCATTTTGTCCATCCTTTATACTGTTTCCTAGGGCTAATATTGGAAATTCTTTTTGCTTCTGTCTGAATTTTTATGTGCTCTTAAGATTGTGGTGGTTTGTGCTGTGCAGTCTATTGTTTTGCTTCATTTGAAATAGATTATGAATGCCCCTGAGGTTCATGAGTGTTTTATTTAAACTGAATTTCTTCAGTTTTCTGTTAACTAAGAAAACCATTATTATTATTTGAGAGAAACCAATTTTTTTTTTATTGAAGGAGATTTTATGATGATGGAGCAATTGTTCTTGGTGAAGAAGCAAATATGCTTGCTGGTATGCTGTTGGGACTCAATGCAATTGATTTCAGGTATTACATTTGCATGCTTCATAACAAAATGCTTGGGGAAAGTACTTATAAATCAATGCAATATGGAAAACATTGTTAGATTCCCTGGATAGTTTGAGAGACCAAACTTAGGTGAGGGGGAAGTAGGGTGAGGGAAAGAGAGATCTTGAATGGCCGTTCTAGGTAAGAACAAAATTATGCCATAGTTTAAATAGCTGCATGATTACACTGTCTTTCAGGTATCAAAATCCTAAAAGCAATCAGGAGTTTAATTGCAGAAGATATATCAAACGTACTAAGTGAAACTTACAGACAATTGAAGCTTTTAAAGTTATCTTCTTTTAAAGTGCTATAATGAAAACTGTGATTATGTACATGGCTATGCCCTGTTACTCAAGGACAGCATTGTAACTACATATGTAGAAGGTGTAGGTATCTTTAACTTCAGCACTTCTAGATTTTTAAAAACTTAACCTACAAATGACCATTTAATATTAATTTATGTTGTAATTAACTGCAGACAAACTGTAAAGTATCATCAGATTACATGGATTTACCTTTGGAATCTCTAGCTAGACTTTTGTATGCTTTGTTGTATGATTAATTCTGTGTTTTGGGGTAATGAAGGTGCAAGAATACCTTAGATTATATATATACACCAGAATGGGTTTTGTATTAATATATGTGTCTGTGTGTATATATAAAATATCATGAAGTGTTGTGTAAGCACCTGCAAAGCAGACAGCCAGTTACTGAAAATAATGAGGATTTACTTAGGACTTCAACAAACAAAACTAAATCACAAGTTCAGATATCAGTCAGGAATCCACTGCTTAAGTTTCATGAACAATCGTCTAGAAGCATGACCCAAACATGTGCAATCACTCACTTGGGAAAGGAAACCTCTCACTCAACGGTACCCAGAAGACACCCGAAGTGGCAAGGGTTCACTCAGGGATATATCCAGAAGAAATACTCCCTCACCAAAACAAGGATGAGGGCACTCAGTTCCAGTAAGTAGCATCCCAGTGCCAAAGAGAGAGTCCTGAGAGTCCTCCCTGAAGTGCCACTGCTCTGAGGAGGAACCACCTCTAATCAGCTTTCCTGCAGAACCCCCTTAATACCCAACTGAGCCTGATCTGTGGTCAATTCAAATCTGCTGGGGACTCTGTCTTCTGGGACTCTGAGCCTGGCAGCAGTTCTCTGCCTTCCCATGCAGTGGCAGTGGCGGGTGGAATGAGGGGTTCAACAGCCAGAAAGCTTTAGTCTTTGTGTCTTGACAAGCCTGGTGTTTCTCCAGTTCTTAGCAGGCCATGATCTTTATCTGTTTTTGTCAGGGCAGTGGCACTTGCCACAGCAAGGTTTGAGGCCTACTGGTGTAAGGCCCTGTTAATATGCCTGGTTGGCCCCCCTTCACTTCATACGGAATCGCTGCAGAAGGGTTTTATAATACAGCGTAGGGAAAATGGGAGAATTTATGTTTTTCTCCAGTCTCCTAGCAGTTAATATTTACCCTGCAGCAGCACTGATGCTTGTCAAAACCAATTTAGGAGATTAACTGATGGAAAGCATCACATAGTCTCACTGGATGCACTGGGTAATAGACTGTTGCCAAAGGCCTTTGGAGATTTACTTCTCCTTTTATATCCTTATACCAGTTTTGAGGCTTGTTGGACCCTTCTGTGAGCCACATTAATTTGTTTTGAGGAGTGGCCGAGGGAACTGGGATTGTTTAGCCTAGAGAAGAGGAGGCTGAGGGGAAACCTTATCACTATCCACAACTATCTGAAAGGAGGTTGTGGCGGGATGGGTTTTGGTCTCTTCTCCCACGTGACAGGTGGTAGAATGAGAGGTAATGGCCTCAAGCTGAGCCTGGGGAGGTTCAGATTGGACAATAGGATAAAGTTCTTCACTGAAAAGGTTATTGGGCACTGGAACAGGCTGCTTTGGATGGTGGTTGAGTCACCATCCCTGGAGGTATTTAAAAGAAGGGTAGATGAAGTGCTTAGGGATATGATTTATTAGGGGACAGTTATGTTTGGACTTGATGATCTCAAAGGTGTTTTCCAACCTAGAGATTCTACGATTCTATGTTATAGATTAAACACAGCCAATAAGAAGACAGGATGGTTCTTTTGCTGTTAGCTGCTTTGGTTCATGGAAGCATCCTATTAGTGGCAGAGATAATGGGACCATTTGGCTTGAGAAGAGAAGGGATAAAAAGAATCGAGTAAAGTCTTCCCTTTCTGATGGCAGTGGGTATTTAGTTCAGCTGCCTGTGGAACTGCAACTGCTAAACGGGAAAAAAAGCTAAAAATTCTGGTCTTGATGGATGAACTAGCTCATCATGGAGTCAGATAAGTGCTAATACCGTTGTTAGGAGGGGAAAGGGAGTCTGGTTGGAGAAAAAACAGGAAGGGAGAGGTTGAAAAGGCAAGATAGTTTCTCTTGCCAGCATTTAGTCATTAGAGTGGCTTAACTGCATCTGCAGCATGTGTTCTGAGGGAATGAAAGCGTGCTGCAGGATGATAAGAGAGCTAGCCTTTTGTACAGCAAATCCAAACCTTACCAGATTTTATTAGTTGAAGCTTTATGCTATGTGAAATGAAACTTCTTCTGTATTGGCATTTTACTTGGAAGAACTATAGCTGTACATTAATAAGAAGCATAGCAAGAGTAGGTCTGCACTAAGTAAATACTACCATAAATAATCAATTGACTGTCTCACACAAGCCTTAGCGGTACATACTGCTGGCATGAAAGCTTGATTGTATGAGTGCCTTTGCTCTTCCTTTGCCCTCTAATTTCTAATATAAGTATACTTATACTATCTTAATAGTATTCACAGTAACGAGTGTTTCTTGTTGGAGACATTTAAGTTTTTGTCAATGCAGCTTTTAAGAGTCTAGAAATTATCTGGGCATAATAGGAACACAGTGCTACATGACCATTTTTGTTTTGCTACTTACAATTCATAGAATCATAGAATCACCAGGTTGGAAGAGACCCACCGGGTCATCGAGTCCAACCATTCCTATCAAACACTAAACCATGCCCCTTAGCACCTCGTCCACCTGGGCCTTAAACACCTCCAGGGTAGGTGAATCAACCACCTCCCTGGGCAGCCTGTTCCAGTGCCCAATGGCCCTTTCTGTGAAAATTGTTTTCCTAATGTCCAGCCTAAACCTCCCTGGTGGAGCCTGAGGCCATTCCCTCTTGTCTTGTCCCCTGTCACTTGGGAGAAGATGCCAGCAACCTCCTTTCCACAACCTCCTTTCAGGTAGTTGTAGAGAGCAATGAGATCTCCCTTCAGCCTCCTCTTCTCCAGACTAAACAATTCCAGCTCTCTCAGCCGTTCCTCATAGTCTTGTGGTTTAAGTGGCTGAGAAGCTGTAGCCATTCTCTGCATTTTGTATTTCAGATATTTTTTCTCAGTTCAAACAGTCTCTTATAAATGCTGTCTAGCCTATCTATGTGGAACTGTAGATAAGACTTTAGGGTGGAGATGGGGGAACCCAGGTGAGAACAGAATCTAAATACCTTTTTCCCCCTTCACAGCTATGTGGAATTATGCATTTACTTAAAATAATTGTGGGTTTGCTGAGGTGGTATTTTTTGTTGTTGTCTTTGCTCTTCTGTTCTTAGAGAAAAAAAGCCCTTTCAGATGTGCTTCCCAAATACCACTTACGTGACTGCATTGTCAAAAATGGCACTTTGCATTTGAGTTAGTAAAAGCTGTGTCTTATTAGAATATGTTTTTGATGACAGAGATTGGAATGAGGATTATGAGTCTTGTGGAAGCATAATTAATTTTGTCACTTCTGTGATGGCTAAACATGATTCAAATACAATGTTTTATATCCAGTGCAAAATGAATACAGTGTAGATGAGAGGTTTATAGAAGTACAGCCATTTAAGAACTGCAGCCCAATACCAGAAATTATCTGAAAGGAGAAAGACTCTGGAATATTTTTGAGAACTGACTTTTGACTTCAAGTTAGTAGAATGGCTACATATGAACTCTACAAACATTTTAAAGGAGCTCAAATACTGAATATTCCAAGCTCATTGATAGCCTTTCTGTTTTTCTTGCTTCAGCTAACTTTCCTTTTACTGCTATTCACTTGCAATCCATCTCTGTTTTCAGAGAAGGGAATGCCCTGATCTGTTTCCTGATTATATGGAATTTGTTTGTTGGAGTTTTCATTATCCTATAAAATGTTCAGTGACTCTTATTTAATAGTAAAAAATCTAGGCCTTTTTCATTACTAGAAAAATAAGAAAAATCAAATTTAACATTAAGATTCAAATGTAATTGTCATTTAATTTTCTTGTTATAACTTCGTCATTGTTTCTCTGTTTTGTCAGTTTTTGTCTGAAGGGTGAGGGATTGGATGGCAGTTTTCCAGCTGTCATAGATTATACGCCATACTTGAAGTTCACGCAAAGGTACTTCTTATCTTTACACTGATTTTTTATTTTATCTCATTGGTGAAATTTTACTTCATATTGGGCCTCATACTTTTCATTTCACATTCAAAATAAAATCCATATCTAAATACAAAACTGCGCACTCAACTACTTGCTCTTTCAGAACGGTGGAATTATTACATGACCCATCAGAGTGAGTCATGCTAACTTTGTTTACTTGGACTAGAATCACAGTTCATCAGGAAACAAATTTTTTATTTCTTCTGAAGATCTCCAGACCAAGTTGACCTTGGGCCTTTTCTGTGTGGCTATAAACTTTAAAGTAGTTATTTTGTAAATAAAAGTTATATATGGCCTGGTAAATAGTAAGGTAAGACAGATAAAAGCAGTATGCAATGTGAGCAGTTAGAACGTAATAGAAAACCATGACCTACCGGCTGTATTTTGCTCCTCTGATAACCATATGATTAATGATAAAAAGAATGATCACTGTTGAACAGATCAGACAGCGATCTGGCATCTCCAAAAAGCATGGAAATTAATGGAATGTGTTCTATTGTTAGGTTTGCCAAAATGAAGGAAGCAGTTGGGAGTTAGGAGTAGTCTTGGAGACGTACAGTTGAATGTGAAGCATCCTAGCTATTCTTTTGAAGTTCTTATTAGGTTGCATATTAATGACAAATTGCATAGTTCAGTTAAGGCAGGATTATGGAATCACAAGAATTACTGCTTTAAAAAACTAGTAAATGCTGTTAATGTAGTGGAGAGCATAGCCGCAAGGGAAGATTTCGAATGGGAATTGGGATAAATTCAAATTCTTGGTTTTGAAACAGATGTCTGAATTCTCTGGTGTACATTGATTCTGCATGATATGGAGATATTTTAACAACGAATATGCATGCTATATGGGGAGGTACTTATGTTCTGTGAAGTAACTATAACCATAATATTCCCACTTAAATTTATTATGAATTAATGTAACAACTATCACTATCACTTTTTTTCTGGATTTTTTTTTAAAGAAATAAATAAAATATATTTCCAGCTACTACTTCTGCTCTGAATTTCTGAAGGAAAGATTAAGTCACCACTTCCTTAGATAGTGTGTTGTAATACATTGGGCCTTTGTGTTTTAGGAAAGTATCCCATGTGCAGTAGTCTGACTTGCTTAAGACAACTTGCCTAGATAATAATCAAATTTTCACCCATTCTTTAAGTGACTCTACAAATAAAAGCTTGAAAATTAAGTTGTATTTGGTGATCTATCCTATCCCAACATTTCTATTCTTTTTATTTTCAGAGCTTTAGATGTCTTTATGAACTGTAGTGCTTTAATTTCAAGGGGTATTTGCATTTGAATAAACACATTTTTTCAATAGGCTAATAAAAATGATCTTTCAGTTCTGACAGCATCAGCAGTGATGAAGAAGAACTAAGAACACTGGGCAGTAGTGGCAGTGAAGGCAGTACTCCAGAGAACATTGGTCCTCCTATCATCACGGATGAAAACAGTTGGTACAACAAATGCAAAAGGGTAGAACAGAAGTACCGTCTGGCATTGGAACAGAAGGTAAAATATTAGCTGGGGGGGAGGCATTGCTGATGAAGCCAAAGCTCATCACCAGCCAACTGGTGACATATCCATTTAAGTAAAGTCAGAAAAATATATTAAATATTATTTATCTTCATGTAAGTGGTCTTAAAATTTATTATTTTAAGAGTATCTTAGTATCTTTGGTAATTGATTTGAGGGAAAAGAGGTTTGGAGAAGAAGGAAAGAGAATAATAATAATAATTGAGATGTCAGATTTCATAATCTAATAAGGAAGCATTGGATCCTTTTTCCAATCTCAGAGTTATAGGCAGTCTGTCTCTGAAGCTGCTAGGCTGCAAGTTTGAAGTGAAAACTGCTGTAGATGCCCTAGAATTTTATTGACGTAGGTAGACTCATAGTTGAAGGCTTTTCGAAATGATAGTGATGTTAAATTCTAGCATTTAATCTTACAGTAAACAAAAATGATCTAGGAATGAAAAGCAAAACTACCTCCTCTGATACTTGGACTTTTATAAAAAATGTATGGATATTTAGAAAATATATAGTTCTCAGATCTGCTAGAATGAGAAAGGAAAAGAGTGTGTTTGCATTTGATTTTAGTAATTTAGGTGGCATACTGAACATTATGAAAACCAAAGGCAGGTCCTTTACCACCCAAAATACTGTTAGTTAAAGGTGAAGTGATATATACATCCAACCTTTTAGTATTTTAGTATTCTTAAAATCAAAGTGCTTGTTGGTTTTTCATAACAGCATGTTACAACTACAGAGACAGCACTACATAGTGTCTGAGGGGCAGAATAAAGGGGAAGACTGTTCAGAAACATGGAAGAAATAGTGCACAGGGAAAAAGAAAGGGAAGACAGATGAAACAAGAGACATGGTTAATGTTTTCAAAGAGCTTTATTAGTATTTTTAGTATTCTTTTTTTCCTAATGTCAGAATATGATTTGGTGAAACTCTGAACACAGTAAACCATATTGAAAGGCTGGAACTATGTAAGGGTGCTTGGAGGTGTAATTATTTCCCCTAGTTTAGGGCATTAGAGTCCCTAGATTATCTCTCTGCCTTTCTGGTTTTCACTATGGTAAGGAGAAAAAAAATATGTACTTTTTTAGAAGAAAAAAAGAGTGGTGCAGATGAGATCTAGAACGGATATTCTGCCAGTTGAGGCTCACTACATTCACTGTGACCCAGGTCCTGGTGCCAACTCAGTCACATACATATTTAAATTCTAAGGATGGTCATTGGCATGGGTTTGGCCTGGGATAACTAGCACTGTCCCCAACTATTTCAGGTCACACTCTGTGAATTAGTATTTGTCAGGGACCATTTCAAATAACTAGTATGACTGCACATATGGTCCTTTAGAAGTTGAGTTTTAGTATAGATATAGCAAGACTTAGAGAATATCCCTGAGAAGGAGTCCTGGCAATGTTCAGCTCATTAGGTATGGATTGCTAAACATCAGTCTTAATATGAAATGAGTGGAATCAAAGATGGTTTACTTTTAAACCTGGTTTAAATTTTTTCTAAGTAACAGTGAAAAAGTCAGATTTGCTGTGGGATGATAGATAGGAAATGTATGGTTTAAAAATATGCACACAATTATTTATTTTCTATTTTGAGTTCCTTAGACTTCTTGTTTTTGAAATATGACCTTAAATGTTGGCATCCAGGTTACCGGTATGATCTTCTAAGCCATACTTTCTGTATGGAAAGAACTTGTGTTCCTTGGGGCTTTCTCTAGTACAGAGGATATATTTCCTGCTTTTGTAAACAAAATGTGCCATTCAAAAGTAATCTTTTCAAATAGGTAAACAAAATGAAAACCTTTCCCTCCTCACTCCAGCAGTCCTTGAAGCACAGGAATGTATTCAAGACAGCATTTCATCCTTATATCTAGACAAAAACATAGTACCAGTTTGAACTCTGCTCTTCCACACCCTGCCCTTAAGATTGTAAAAATATTCTGGGTTTTAATGAGGGAAGTGTCATCAGCTGTGAAGAAGCATTGAAAAGAACAAAATAGGTGGATATTTATTTTTCTTGGTTCATCCAGGTGGTTTATATTCAAGGACACTCCATGAAGGATACACCATCAAAGTTGTGACAGATATCTATAGAAACTGTATTGATATATGATGTCCAGATCTTCTTGCCAGAGTCACTGGGAAGCTTTATGGTTGCAAAAGCACAAAGATCTTCAGTGGCTGTAGCAGCAAATGGAGGGTTTCGTTTATTCATAAGTGTAAGATCCGGAAACATCCTATTCCTTGAAAAGGCATCCACTGTTATGATAATTAGTATTTAAAATTTTTGAGCATTACAGTTTCAGTGAATCACATTATTCCTTGTCATGTTCTCTTAATGAACTGCCAGTTTACATAGTCAACTAATATAAGGGTGAATCCAAGTTAGTTTTATGTTAATCCTTTGAAAACTGCGGTGCACATAATACAGTTTTCAAAATTATAGGTACTCTGACAGCCATTGACTCTTTCATACTTTTCTGCGTTTAGAATACCTACTTGACAACTGCAGTGACAAAATAACACTTTATTCCCTGAGACACAAAACTTTGAATTGTCTCATTTTCAGTTGGGGTGTGCCTGCCAAAGTTTTACATTATTTGCTTCAATAGACTACGTCTGTTCTATTATAACTTGAACAAATGACCATTAACAGGTTAGATGGACTATTTAATAAAGCTTCTTTCCTGAGTGTTTCTCTCCTTCCCTTTTTGGTACCTTTTTCATGGCAATAAGTTGCAATAACAATCAAGTTACACACAGTGCAATAGGCTCCAGTTAATCAGACACAGAGTGTTTTCTTTCAAACAAAGGGTCTTCCTGACATTTTGTGTGTTGGAAAAATGGATGTTTGTGACAAGAAGACCAAGTTGAAAATAATGTATTTTTAGTAACTAATATAGTGGGTCTGATAGATCCTTCTTTTGCTCTGTTGGCATTCACTTTGCAGAAAAAATGATAAATTCTTTTTTGTGCTTCCTAAGTAAGTATGTATACTGCAGTTGTTAATGGCATAGGTAAGTAATGTTTACTACGGTCACAACTTGACAAGCAATTGCATTGAAACTAAGATAAAGGTATCTGTACCTTCTGAGTTGTTTGAATGCTAGAATAGGGTCAGGTATTATTTTAGCAAGGTATATCCCAGCACTGCTTTTTTGGATCAACAGTGATATGCTGGTTTAGGCCAAGAGTCTTCAGTTATCTTGCTGTCCTATCTTGGATACTTGCCCAAAGCAGATGTGGAGGGAAGAATAAAAACAAAGCCAATGTATATGCACTGTTTTTCCTCTAATACTTTCTTGGCCAGTGCATATAAGGTTTGTCTGTTCAGTGACCTGTGAGGGATCTCTCTTCCCAATAATTGTCAAATATCTCCATGACCCCAAGTAAATTTTGGGCATCCAAACTATTTTTTAGCAAAGCATTCTGCATATGTACCATCTGTTGTGTGAAACGCCACCTCCTTTTCTCTCTTTTGAATCTGGCTCCTACAAGCTTGATTTCATGGTGCCTAGCTCTTGTATTTTGAAAAATTATGAACAGTCACTTCCTTCCTGTCCTCTCCAAGCCATTCTGGAAATAGGATGAGTTTGCCTTTTCCAAGTTGTGTTTTGTCCAGATTAATGAGTCATAGTTAGACATTTGTTACTTATGTAGAAGTTTCTGAATGGTGTAAACTGTTCACTTTTGTATAG
This sequence comes from Clamator glandarius, assembly GCA_033459285.1. Classification (NCBI taxonomy): domain Eukaryota; kingdom Metazoa; phylum Chordata; class Aves; order Cuculiformes; family Cuculidae; genus Clamator; species Clamator glandarius. Next base: position 4,625,917 of record JAUNZM010000046.1, read on the forward strand.
TAAACTGCTAAATTCTTTGTGTACAGTTTATACCGGAGTTTTATGTGCTTTCATTAGAAGGATTGTGCATCTCCATATTGTTATAGATGGAGGTATATACTATTCATAGTATTCTGTTTCTGATACTGATGTTTCATACCCAAAAATCTTTTTGTGAAATGATTTTTGATGTTGCTGGGAGGCAGGAAATTTATGTATTTCCTAATGCATCATTTAGTACTTTGAAAACACTGCTTAGAGCTCCAAGGAGTACCTCAGCAGTCAAGATAACAGCCACAGGGCACTACTAAACTTATTGTATCCAGCTTTAAATAAGAATTGATAAGAAGTTATTGGTATCTGACTTGCTGAGAGTCTGCCTGAGAAGAAAAAGAAACAGATGCATAGTATTGTAACCAGATGTGTAATTTATGCACAGACTTTGTGACCAGCTTGCCATTACAGCTGCTGTTAAATACTCACATTGTGAATTTTTGTAAATGACTAAGTAGTTGAAGTGTGATTAGGACTGCTGCATATATTTTATAGTATCAGCTGGAAAAATGATTGCATGAATGCACATGCAGATTCCAGCTGTTCTTGTCCAGTGTTACTGAAGAAGTGCCCTTTGCCAGTTGTCCTACCTTATGCTTTACTGTAGATTAATATTTATTTCAGTAACTTTTTTCTTTGTCCTTTTAATGTGTGATGTGGTATTGCAGTTTCAAAGGAACTTTAAAATAATGTGAGATATTTTCTATAATACATCTGGATCCCTTTCAATAACCAAACAGATCCATATAGATCCATTGTACTCTTGTCCTTATGCAAATCTAACATCCTACATCTGTTAAGTTGCACGATTCTGATCTTTTTCTTCTGCTGGTAACTGTTCTGTGTAATTTTCATGCTCATGGCATTCCTGTATCATTGCTTCATCCATTATTTTACTCCTCTGTAGCAATACACATAAGTACATAATTTTCCTGTTACCTGTTAGGAAACATCATGTTAACCTTGGGTCAATTTACTAGTCTCAAAAAAAAAAAAAAACTTACAACAAAACCAAAGTAGAACTGTATACATCTTAAACCAGAAAAATGTGAACATGCATTATGAAAAGATTTTTTGACAGTGTGTTCTTTAAAGCTTTCTAACACTTATATTTCCAGGGTTACCTTGAAGAATTGGTACGACTCAGAGAAAACCAGCTATCTGAATCTGTCTCACAGAATAAACTACTGTTACAAAGAATTGAAGATATGGATCTAGCCCATAAAATGGAGAAAGAACAGCTGGAATATATCATTGTGGAACTGCAAGACCAGTTGTAAGTTAGTATAACAGGGAAACATTGTTAGTGCAGTATTACTTAAACTATTTAACTTATTTAACTGTAATATATTAAAAACTTCTGTTCTTGTGAAAACAAGTCAGACTTTTTAAGGAAATGCATTCGTTTTAGCTTTTGTCTTATATTCAGAAACGTCTCCCCTGAAAACTGCAGTAGTGTAAAACAGAATAATTCTGAAATTTCTTGTCTAGGTCTGAAATAGCTTACAGTAAACTTGCTGAAATTTTAACCTTTTTTTTTATAAAATGTTCTTTATATTTTATTGCTTCCAGCTTTAAGGCTACCCTTTAAAACATATTGGGAACAGCTTCCTTTGGAATACTATTTTTAAAACACTGGGCAGGAGAGGATGAATAAATATTTATTTTCTTTGTATAGATTCTGTTTTATTTGCAGGTAGCTCAGACACAGTACTAGTTCATCTGGTAGGCCTAAAAATATTCAAACTGATTAAACAGTTTGCTACTCATTCTTTCTTGAATGAAAAGAAAAATCCTTAACCAACAAGAGGTTTAATTTTTAATAGCCTGTGTGACTCCTGATATGGTAAATATTCGAGTATCATGAGATCCTTACACAGTTTATCCTCCCAGCCCTGTTTATTGGGTAGAAAATTGTTGTCCTTTCGCAGAGACACTCCCTGGTGATGTTTAAAGACCCAGATAGATAAAGAATTGTGGGGTGGTGAATTGCCACAAGACTGCTATAGTAAGCATCTGCAGTAATTATCTGTTCCATTCTGTTCATAACAAACACAAGATAAATATTTTACCTTATATCTGGAGTAATTTACATGTGTCTGAGCCCTGAAGTAAAATGGAAGTCATCTGTGGCCTTTGAAAGACCAAGATGAAGAGGATATAAAGATGTCTTTGGGGTACTTTAGTTCCCTTTGCCTAACATCTCACAGAGACACCACCCAGAAGGACCATTTCAATGCAGTTAAAAGTACTTCTACCTTTTTTTTCCCTTCCCCTTTCTGTCTTGTGGTAGGTAGTTTTATTGCCAATGCTTGAAATGGATTTTATGAAAATCCTCAAGAATACAGTATTTTCATTTTATTTATGCCAGTTTCAGAGCTGAGGAAGAAAAAAGATGGGGGTTTGAGTCCTTTTTTCCCCCCCTTTTTTCTCTGATTACCTGTACGGTTTTGAGAGATACCTGTTCTTGAGATCTATTCCAAACTTACTGAGATAGCTAATGATTCACGTTATATTTCTTTCACCTCCCTGATTATTTTGGAGAGGTGGGAGGGAAGGTGTGATATCATTTAAACCCACTCTGATACTTGGAAATTTTGAATGTGGAGACCTGTTGTTAATTTTTTAGCTGAGCTATACGCAATCAAACTGTTGTAAACATAGTCTTTGGGACCTGATTTTATTTGTGACATTCTTACACAAAGGTTCAAATTGTGGAGCAGTTTCTGTTGTACCTTGACTGTGTGTTCTTGTGTAGCTGTTTGTGAGAGACCACAGTCAGGACCCTGGAGAACACTAGGTATTTGGAGAGACAGGTATAATTTTACAATGTTATTACTTCAAGAGTTGTGTGCTTGTCAGATAAACTCTTCTTAAAGTGTGCCAGGAACTCATGGCTCCTAACTGGGGAGAGCAAAGGGAAGAAATATTCCTAGAAGGTTTCTGATGGTCAATATCAGTCATAATTAATATCTTTTAATCATTCTTCTATACTTTTTTTCCTTGTTTTCCCCCCCCTTTCCTTTTTGGTTTATTTTTCATTCTAAGGGTGGCCTGGCAGTGGAATATCAGTTGCATCTCTAATGTTTCTGTAAAGAGGCATGAGTTTTGACCAACTGCTTTTTCTGATCCAATCATTTTAGAATGGTGTTCATGTAATCCCAAATCTTGGTGGTTTGCTCCCCTACCATTAGCAGCATTTTGAAGCAGTGAATGTATGCTGTAATCTTTTTGAATTCTTAATCAGCAGGTAAGAGCAAGTTTGGGATTGTAATTCTGCCTGAGGCATTCTACATTACTGTTTGTAAAACATTTTGAGATCTAATTTAGGATCATTTGCTGTGTAATGGAAACTACTATAAATAAACATTCTATATTTTCCTTTTAATGATGCTTTTCTATTCCACTGGTGGCTGTTGTTAAGGTAGCAAGTTCTACTGCTTCAGACTTCTCTTGAGTTAGTATTTGTTGATATTTCACAGGAATGCAAGTCAAAAAGTTTTAGGTGTATTCTCCACGGGTTTTCGGAGAATCTGAGTCTGTCTGTCTGTCTCATCTGCCTCCTGTCCCCAGGGTAACACTACTGATCAACAAGGCCTTTTGGTTATGAATTAGATTACTGACAAAGCAGCTTTTCCATATTCACTTCTAATAAGGCAGTTTGCTGTAAAGTATAAATAAATAAGGAGACTGGAGAAATTTGCAAATAATTTTTGGTTTACAGCTGCTATGCAAAACTTAATGTTCTACAAATTTCAGTATTCTAAACTATCTCACACATTTGAGTATTTGAACTACAATGAACAACATAGTTTTTGATTTAGATAAAAGCCATTTCATAGATCTCATAAATACAGATATCTAGAAAACAGTGATGCTGAATTTTTTTTCAAAGTAGTTCTTCAGAAGAGGGTAACATTTTTTTTTTCTTTCAACTTAATTGGATTTCTTTGTAATATGCCCACCCATCTGGGGATTGGACATCTCACTTTGCTAGCAGGAGTCTGATGGCCAATCAGGTTAGAAAAACAAAACTGCAGTAGATTACCTGTTCATCAGTTGGACACATTTAAACTAATGCACAACAGATGAAGAAGAAGTTTTAGACTGGACATTAGGAAGAGATAGGCTTCCTAGAGAGGTCATTGATGCCCCAAGCCTGACAGTGTTTAAGAGGCATTTGGACTATGCCCTTAACAACATGCTTTAACTTTTGGTCAGCCCTGAAATGATCAGGCAGTTGGATTAGGATCCTTGGTTTAAGTCTCTTCCAACTGGAACTATTCTGTTGTCTTCTACAAACACCTTGCTCTTTTACTACTTTTTCAGCACCTCCAGATGAAGTGATCACCTTGTGATGTGTGTCTATTATAAAAATGATCAGACATATTCTGGCTTTCATTTGCTTTCTTCAGAGGTGTTTGCTGTCACTGACACACGTGTTTGCCTGATATTTGTAGTTGAACATGAGAAAACAGTGCTTTTGGCTCCACTCTTCTGTGGAAATAGTGTATTTTTACAGTGAGTATGGGGCAGTTCTTAAGGCCTTAAAGCGCTTAAAATTAATAGCTCTTAAATGCTTAAAAATAACAGCTCACGGGAGAACTGCCAAGAGAAGCCTGTGGTCCATGGCATGTCTAACAGAAGAAAATTGTTTAAATTCCATAACATTCAAAATGTGATGGATGAAGAGGGATCCCAGTTCATCAAGGAACTTGTATCCTGAAGTATTCAAAACTCAGAGGCAGGCATTTCTTCCTCCTCTAAGCTATTGCAAAGAAGTTTTGAATGTCTCTTGGAGGAGAGGCATTTAATTGTGCACTCTATTAGTAAAAAAATCTGAGCAACCCCCCAATGCAGTTATATTTATTTATGTATTTATAAATTATATACATGTACTGATGTAGATGTTAAAACATATAAAAACAGAAATAAAAAAGGATGAGATAAAGATAAAATATATAGTTCTTTATCCCTGTCTTGTTCTGCTGTTTTGTGGAAGGAAGGAAAGTCAAGAAAACTCTTCAGTGTTTGGAATCCTGTGGCACAAATAATACTCAAAATAAATTGTAGGGACACTCATGTCTTACACTATTAAGTTTGTCTGTAGAATTAATAATGTTTTATATGTTTCAGCAAATTCTAAATCTTGTTTTATTTAATTTTTCTGGCTGTTATTTCCAAACTGATCAGGCTTTTCAAGGCCCCAACAGTGCTTGTACTCCATTCCTAATATTTTAACATAGCTGTCTGGTAGATCCAGCAGTACTGTAGTTCCTATCTAGGTAATACAAATGTCTTTGCGAAGAGAGGAAATGGCAGTTTAGTTGCAATCCTGAGAGAACATTTGTTTCTGTGACACGCTTTTAATTACGGTAAATATTCTGTGTATGTTTCCACTCTTGAGCTGTACACAGCCTGTCACTTATGCTTCACTCTTTTCCAGGCATTGACTGTTGGAGTACTCTGTCCACACAAGTATTTTTCCCTGTGTTAGCACTGCACTGAGCTCAGGCTAATGCCTCCTGCCTTTCAGAGAAGTCCATCAGCTCATTCTCAGCAGCACCTGAACATAGCCACAATAGTTCTGTGAGAGCAGCATGCTGGAGTAAGTTCATACATGTTTTAAGTCCAGGAAAATGAGCTTCTCTGTTTCAAGTACACCACATCCTGTCAGATATGTTATGGAGTTCTTAAAGGAAGATTTGCTATATTCTTTGTAGTAAAGATGATTCCTTTCCGAAGACCGATCATGCCCCATTTGCTTAAAAACATGCTTATGAAAATAGTAACTGTGCCTCCTCTCGTTTTGTCAAAGTTCTGTTTATAAATGCTCCTGAGCCTTCAGAGTGCTGCCACAAATATTCTGCCTGAGAGCAGACAGGGGAAGGTCACAGATGAAGGCAAAAAGTTTTAGAGGATGTAGGCTATACCAGTGCTGTCAGGGAAAAGCAGAGAAAAGCTTGTCCAAGGAAATGGAAGCAGACAGGTCTGAACAAAGGCTTTGAAAGTTAGCCTGTTTTGTATCTCCTGGCAAGTAAAACTTTAAATGTGGGTTGTCTGGCTTTGTAATACTCACTAAAAAATCTGGAGAAATAGGAAAGCTGGATAACTTTTTAGCATCCTTACCTTCATTTTCAAATAGTCCTCTTGTAAGATTTTTTTTTTTAAGAAATCAAATTCCTCAGCTGCATAAGTACAGTAAATCCGATTTGTTAAAGCTACTTCATTTTCTTACTGAAAGGAACTGGGAGATTTAATGTTTGATCTTCTTAGCAATTTTCCTTCCTTAGAATGTCAAAACTGAGAATCCTAATCCTTCTTTCCTTTTAAAGCTTTCATAGATCCATGCTATCAAACCATAATTCACATTAGCCACACTTTTATTTGTAATGCTTCCTCCGTGTCCTCTGACTCCCTCAAGTTTGCAGGAGCAGTTTCAAAGCCTTAGCATCACAGCATTTTTTGTTTTCAGTGCCTCCTTTTCTCAGCTTGTCGGTTATGTTTTTTTTAATTAAACAACTTGGGAAAAATTGCCTATTTTGACAGACATTAAAGCTGGTTTTTTAAACAGTGTTTTGGCTTTTATTTTTGTGGAATTCTTTAGAGATTCCTGCAGTATTTTGTGCCTGTTCTGTTTCATGAGGATGTGGATAGACAGCAAGAAGGAATGTTCTGTGTTCAATGAGGTGGAAACCTGTGAAGACATGGGAGTTTCCTTTGTTCCTAAGAGTGTAAGTAGGCAAAGTTCAGCTGGGCATGGTACCTGGATAGACAGATTCCTGCCATTCAGACTGGAGCATGCAGAGTGAGGCTCAGTGGAGAGATAAGCAGAATTAAACAACGTTGTAGCCAAACTCTGACATAACAGAGACCATGCTATTTTTGGAATTTGGAAGGATTGTATGGGTTTATTTCATGACAAAAGCCAGAAGTTTCTGGATACACAGCAGCCCTAAGAAAAGAACTTACTCCGCAAGACGCAGTGCATGGGGAAGTATTTATTTTATACCATCATATTTTAATTTCTCATTCTGAACTTTTTAAAAGAGGATTTTAAAGTTTTATATTAAAATATACCTTTAATTTTAAACAAGCTAAAAGCTTTTGAAGTTATTTGGTGTCTTCAAGGACAAGATGTGTTGGTATATTTACAGCAAATGCTGTCTGACACCAAAGTGAAAAATACTCATTTTTGTAAGGAGGCAGGGTTTTTTCCTTACTGGATTCAAGAACCATACTGACATTCCTTTGACTATTTCATATACGTAATGGCATTAGTATGGCAACTGTCCCTTTCTCTAATGTGTAATACTAAAATCTGTTTCTATAGTGGCATCCTTTCTCTTTCCTTCCATAGCTACACTTCTATGGAAAAAGACATTGCATAAAAGTAGCTAGCAAGAGGGCTTTAAATTACTTGGACATTAGTGCTTTGTGCATTCGAAATTCCAGTATTTTTATCCAATGTAGAATTCTAAGATTGGGAACAGCAGGAAGGCTTTTTAAAATAATAATGACAAGAACTGAACCTTTGAGGGCCTCAGTACGTTGCAGTTGCAAATGATGTGCATCCCCAGCAGGAAAGCATATTGTATGGATTGTGGAGTTTCTTCTTTTGTTAATATTACCTGAACTTCCCTGATCTGTGGCAGAAAGAGAACACTTGCTTTTAGGCATAGGACTGCTAAAGGACCTATATAACAAATATCAATATTTTCCTGTTTTAATTCCACAAAGTTAATTGTCTCATGTCTGGAATGTATGAACCTCAGGCTTTGCTTTCATAAAAGGGTTTGAATAACTTGATATTTGCTGCAAATGGAGGGGATAGAGAACATCAGCTAAAAAAAATGGGGTAAGACAATCATGATGTATAATCATTAACTCCTGGAGTCCAATAAGAGCGACTGAATTTGATTTCTTTGTGCTTTACCCATTTAGGTAAATCAACTTGCATTACCATTTGCTTCAGAGAGTCTCTATTTTTCTTGCTTCATTACTTAACCCTTATATATGTTTACTGCAGATTTTCTACTGTATTCTGGAAGATAATGATGGGAAAAGTTAGTATTTGAAAGTCCTTATACATAAGTGAGGAGAGTTCAACAAAAGTTATTTTTACATTCTTCTAATGTATTTAAGGCAAGTTACATGAAGCTCAATGCCAAACTAAATGGACTTTAAAACAGTAAAAATATTATGATTTTTTTTGTGACTGTGGAAGAATAGCCTCAGGATAGAATGTTGAGGAGAAGTTGGTTTTATATTTGCAAAGACATTAGTTTACCATTGATTCACTGCATCAGCCTCTTTAAGTTTCTTTAGATAAAAGAAATTTTTACTGAAATTATTCTAAAACTTTTTTTTTTTTAATTTGGCTATATTTATTAGTTTAAATAAATCAAATGGAGAATTAAGCATCATTCAGTAAAAAGGAATAGAAAAAGTAATTTTATTCTTTCAAAATAAAATTTAAGTTTCTCCAAAGTAATAGTTTGACCAAAAGAAAGATGAGTTAGAAGTCAGTGTCTGTACAGAGGCAGTCACAGAAAAGTTTGGTAGTTAGTTTTTTCAAAGTTATGAATGATATTTGTAAAATTAGGTTATAACTTGGTTTTCTTTCTTTGAAATTCAGTTTTTGTGTCTTGGGTTTTCTCAATGTTTTGTTAAACTAAAACATAATTTAAAAAAAAATTAAAAAATTTTAAACCATAATTTAGCTGAACAGGCTTAAAATAGAAAATTTGAATATCTGAAGTTATAACCAAGGAAATACAGGGTAATGTGTTACCTGATTTCTTAAGCGAGAAGTTTTTATTAGCTGCCTTTCTATTTGCATAGCAAGTGGCTGGGATTTAGATTGATGCTTTTTCTGTTTGTCATTGAAATGTTATTATACAGCCACTTAACGAAACAAAATTTTCAATATTTTATTATCCAAATTATAACTCAAATTACTCTTGGCAAAGATTTCTATTTACTGCCTATTTTCTCTTTCCATTTCTCCATTTCTGCTGTTCTTTTCTCTGCATCTGTTTTTTTGTTTGGGTTTTTTTTCCCCCTTTCCTCTTGGATCGTATTTTTTGTCCTGCGTTTTTATTCATTCTGCAGTTGCTTTGATTTTGAAGCTCTGACTTATTGTTTGCATAGTTTGAGAGTTATAATAATTCCTGTTCAAGGAAGAACTTAAGAGTAGTCATGGTAAGTCAACATTCCTGTATTCACTTTTTTGTAATTAGAAACACGACATACTGAAGGACCTTATATGCTAGCTACGGCGAATATTTGTCTATATAGAATATCCATCTTACAGTTATAACATCTCTGTTGGGTATCTCTGCTGCAGCTCTTGCTGGCTTAATAGATGAATAGAAGTTAGAAAAAAAGTGATGATTTTATCAACCCAGTGTTTATCTGACCATTTGGGGGTTGATACTGCTGTTTTTACTGAATCCAAGGGCAGCATGTTAAAATGTCATAAAAATATTGAGAAGACCCCTGGTTTTGGTGAAGTTTTCCTGATCTGTTCTGAAGGAAGATCTTGATTTTCTTCACCTGCCCCCATGGAAATGTTTGGTTTGTGTTTTTTGGGTTTTTTTTTTAAATTAGTTCAACTATTGGCAGGTAACTTGTAGTTATCTGACTGACAAGGAAAAAAAAAATCCTTGAATGACAAGGAAAAAAAAAATCCTTGAATGACAAGCTCTGTTTGAGAGGGTATTTATCCTAGGCAAGCATCATAATCTATGAAAAAAAAGCTGTCTGCTATGGGTCCTCCATTTTTCAGCGGAAAGGATCTGATAGTTGAAGAACAGAATTAAAAGCTGCTCATTAATTTTTTAATAGTTTGTTTGCTAGTCAAGTTCAGTATTTTTCAGTCTAAATGTGGGATCTGAGGAAACTGTGTTGTGCCCATTATCCTCCTCCAGGGGAATCTGGCCTGGGTATTCTTCCAAGGAAATTAAGTGTGTCAGTCACATGCTGCAGTAGTATTTTAATAAGCACACACAAGGTTAACATAATGTAGTGTGTTTTCATCCACTCTGGATGTCTGTATCCTGAAATAAAATCTCCACCTTAATTGGACTAGAACTGAAGGGTCCAGCTGCTGATATTTCTGCCAATATTAGCTTAAGTTACTCCAAAGGTCAAGGATATCAAAGGTTGTATAAAATTGATGACAGCAATTTTATTACTGGAGGATATATTTCAAGATCTGTGTGAGATCGTAAAGGAGGACTAAAAACATTGCTGAAGAAGTTTCAAGGGGATCTGTTTTGTGGGACAACTAGTACTGTTGCTGTTACACATGAAGATCTGTTGGCCAGTCAGGAAGAGCAAGAAGATGTGGTGTGGTAGGACGTGCCTGCTTTTCTTTCACTGCAGTGGTTGCCATTAGAAAGTCCGCTAGGAACTAACTACTTTGGTGTCTAATTTGGGGAATACTATGCCTGTGCACAGGGCACAGAGAGAGGGGATATATTGCAGCATCAAAATCTACTGGTAAGTATCTCATTTTCATACCTGCTGATCTAATTTCTCAAAGTCCAATGACATACCAGTCCAGGCAGCTCACTGTGCTGACAGCTTGAGAATTCCCTTTTGGTTTAGAGTTGCTCTAAGAGATTTCAGTTATATTCATGTATACTATCAACTTGAGTTTGCATTCCATGTTTCCTGTCCTAAATAAAGGTTTTTTAAAGCTTGTTCTTTCTTATTCTAATGCTTTTATTTTTTTAAGCTTTTATTTTCACTTTTACTTTTCACTATCAGGTAGTTCTTGAACTGGAACACTCATCTGATATAATTCCCTTTCTTAGGGAATTAGTCTGTTTGGTTTATTTCCTGTCTTCATCTGCTGGTAGGAAGGCAATTTGCCAACTGGACTGGCATTTTCTGGATTTGGAGAAATTAAACTTGCAGGTAAGAAATTATTGTTTTTTCAAAGGCATAATTGGAAAGAGAACTAACTTTTTGTTTATTAAACAAAAAATCTGTGTAAATGGGTCTTTTGGAATAGGCTTCTAATTATGTGAATCTGGATTTGATCCAGGAGAATTTGGAAATCCAGTCTAGGTGTAATGAGAACACAAATTTTATGTGGTTCCAAGATAAGACCTTTCTATATTAGCTTAGAGTAAACTGGAGATTAATTTTTGTTTACTTACTTATTTTTAAATTCCCAGATGTAATATAGTTATACTATAGAAAGTGACAAAGATAATCACCTCTTTATATAATTCCCATTCTGCGTGCAGGAACCCCACATACAAGCTGTCTTTTGTCCTCATCCCCCAACTACAGATGAGCAAACCAAGCTGGGCCACACTTTCAAGATGCAGAAGTCTTAGATATGTTAGTTCAAAGGCATAATTTATCCTTTTGAGAGGCAGCCAAGCTGGGAAAAGCAATGCCAGTACAAACAGAACTGTTTATGTGGTTACCTTACAATTTTTTTTTCTAAAAAAAAAACCTTCTTTAAAAAAAAATTTTTAAATTGGCCAAAAATTTTGATGATCCATTTTCAGAGTGGCTCCTATGAGATTGTGTCAGAGCAACTGAAAGGGCACATCCTGTGGAGCAGGGATGGAAATGAGCAGTAATTTATCAATTGCATTTTATTATTAAATGTGTACCATACCTAATGATATTCTGTTTATACTTAATAAATAATCTCAAAATATTAAAACATTGAATAAAGATCTTAAATAAAATAATAAAATTAGCAAATCAGCAAGTGAACATTCTGGAAAGTACCTGACAAAGACAGGGCCAGTGGAGAAGGATGTTTATCACAAGTCTTCACTAATCTCACTTTCCCCTACTTCTTAAGCACACAATTAAAGGACTGAAATCTGAAATTTAAAAGCATGCAGAGAGGATTCTGGGAATAGCTGTATAAATCTGATATTAATGCTGTGGCTGTTGCTGTTATTCTTGAGTAAAAGTAAATAAATTTACAGACCTAGAGGGAGCATATATATCTGCACATAAAGCAGACATTTATTCCTAACTTGGGTGTATGTTAGTATTGATTAGTTAATGAATCATCTGTATTCTTTTTAACAGGCAGTAGTTCATTAGCAGAATGCTTTTCTTTTAATTAACACTTTTCATTGTTGAAATTAAGCTTCATCCATGAAGCTTAATTTCAACAATGAAAAGTGTTAATTAATGAAGCTTAATTTAAATAGGAGTTCCTGATGCAGAGAACAAAAAATATAAATGTAAACAAATATGTATTAGTTTTTATTTATGCATTCTAGTATTAAGATGATGTTCTCATCTCTTTTACTGCTTGTTTTTCCTAACAAGTTATTAGTTATAGCACTATTTTGACTTTGTATAGTTCTTTTTTTTTTTTAAACATTAAAAATAAACCACCACAATTTAAATGTCTAAACTTAAACAGGGTATCCTCAGCTAACATGGTGAGACTGCATATGTTATACTTCTCTTATATACTTGTATTATGGAAAAATCTATGCTGTGAAGCAATACAAAAGATATTTGATAATTTTTAAAACAGGTTTTTTTGAAAATACTGTCTCTAGCATCACAAATGTCTCTCTCCTGTAATAAATCCCAACAAGCATTTTGTTGGGTTTGCCTCACCATTTTTCAGTATGAGAACAGCAATTCAGCAATTACTTCTGAAAGAATTAGAAATCTTCTCACTCTGCCTGCCATGTCTTTGGTATTTTTGGATTTTTGCAGTTTTTTCAGAACTTTAAACGTGATTTGAAGTTACCTTATGAAAATATTTGTTGGGGTGAAAACCGCTCAGGGCACAAATGTTGACAGTGGGAGAAAAATAATTGTTTTCTCTCTGCAGATCAGAAAAGAGGGCTTCTGCTATTTTTTGCCAATATGATTATAAATGGATGGAAATGGTTGTAAGTAGAGAAGATATGAGTTAGTGGATGAGGGGAAAAGTTCACAGGCTTTTAGAGAACCAAGAATTTTTTTGTGCCTAGGTTCAATCAGTTTAACCCCCACCCTGCTTTTGTAATAAATTCTTATATATTCTTCCTACTCTGCACAAAACTTTCTGTGTTTTCTAGCCTCACTGTTTTAGTCCAGGATACCCTGTTCAGCCATATTCACACACTGCTTTTCTTTCATTCAAAAGATAACCATACAATCTCTTATTAAGATCCACTGAATTCTCCATGTACCAACTACATTCCTGAGATTATTACATTTAGAAGCTATTGTTCTTATCTTAGTTTTAGCTTTCAAGATTTATATTTCCAGTCTGAAGAAAAGCAGTTAACAGCTTGTTGTATAGGCTGAAGCCTGTACAAGCTTGTTTTTACTCATGCTTGATTGTGTTTCCTTTTTTTAAAACAAAACACCACCTTTTTTCCATAGTAGCTCTTTTTGTCTCTCTTACTTTTCCTCTTCCCTGTCTGGAATGTCCTTGCTTCTACTCCTGTACTAAATGGCTTAACGTATTTCCTACAAACCTCATCTTGCATCATCCTTAAACCATCACAGCTACAAAACCAATAGGACAATATTTTATTGATTTTTATTTGAAAACAGAACTGCATACTTGTGATTGTCAGTGTAATTCTTATGACATATTAGGGAGTTTGTTCCATGTAAGTCATGCTTTTAAGTTATGAGGCAATATCCTTCATAAAACCTTGGCTCTTTTGGTCTACAGGAGTTCAGGTCATTTTGGTTTTCAGTTGGTATTTCTTATCAGCAGTTTGTTCTTGGTAACAGAAACAATAAAATAAAAGCTCTTTGTATGTAGGTTATTCCAGTTTTACAACAGACCAGTATTTTATATAGAAACTTATATATTACGTTACATTGCATTACATTATTTTTATGTGAACTTCTGGTAGTTTTGAAATATTTTCCAGTCAAGGCCCAAATACTAGAGTAGTTCCTTTTTTATGTTTGTGTAGATAACAGAAAATGCTATTATACCTTTTATTCTTGAACAATTTGTGAAAATTGTAAATTTCACTAATATCCCTATTTCCCATCCACTCTTCATATCTATGTTTGCTCTATGAAGGCTTCATTCTAATTTTTCCACTGAAAGTTTTTATATGCCAAACTTATTTTACTCTACTAGTACATAAATAAGTTTTGATAGCAATAATTCTTCTTTTGATTAAGTACTCTGACAGTAAACATATAGGAAAGCTTGTAACCTTTGTTGCACTCCTAATCATTAAGAAAAGTCCTACTTCAGATCCTGCAGTGTCACAGCACTAGTTACAATGTTTGCATTCTCAGGAACAAGAGTACTGCTTCAATCTGCCTTGGACAGAATTAATGGTTTTCTCTTGAGAGCTCTTGCTTCTTAGAAAAGAGCTCCTCTTGTCTGACCAAGAGTATGACAACACTCAGTCTTGTGCAGCATTTTTTTACATTTGGTGTTTCAAGATTTATATGCTTCTTTCATTAATACTTGATCGTGTTTCCTTCTTTTTTTATCTCCTTTCTATAGTAAACTCTTTTGTTTCCATTTCTTTTCCTCTTCCTGTTTTTTGAATATTTTTAGCAGGACCACTTTGCCTCATGGTGGTTGAATGTTTGATGATGATGTGTAGATGTGGCACATAATGACATGGTTTAGTGCTGGACTTGGCAGTGTTAGGTATACAGCTGGACTCGATGATCTTAGGAGTCTTTTCCAACCTAAATGCAGTTTAATACTTTATCTCTTAAAATAAGTCTGGTTAAATTGCATAAATTGACACTGTCTTTGCTTATCTTGAGAGAATTGCTGTTTGTAAGTAATGCCTTTTGTAGGTCTTTGCTGCAGTGGAATCTCATGATGCTTTAAAAATAGCTGCAAGAGAGCAAAAAGCACAAGGCTAAAAAAGTAGGCAGTAGCTATCAGCAATTACTGTGAATATTTTGGCTAACCTTCTGTTCTCTATACTACTATTTTATATATACTGAATACTGTCTTTTGACTGATTTTACATAATCAAAGTTATTCTTACATATTTTTAAAGATTCAAAATAAAAGCATAAAAGAATTAAGAGGAAAATAGTTGCTTCTGCATCCTGCTTGATGCTTGGTTTTCTTCCTGAGCATGGTGGAGTAGTTTAATTAATGTTCTGCTGGAACTGTCTTTAAATGTTGTTATGCTAAAATCCCTGGAAGAGTTTGGTTAGGCATTGTTTCAGAATTTTTGTCCACACAGAAAGAGTGAGATTTCAGTTTTTAGTAAAAAGTGCTATAAAGTAAATCAGCATAAAGATTTCTGGAAAATGCATCAATATTTATCAGCATAAAATACCCAGTTCCTCGACTAGCAACTTATCTACAGAGGTGTGGTTTTGTTGTCTTTGCTTGGCATGTTTATTTAATAATAACACTGCTGCTGAGTTGTGTGGTGGTAACATACAGGAGTTGTCTGAATGGGAATTCATACATAAATGTTATATGTTGAATTTGCATTTAATTACTGTGTGCGTAGTTACTAATATAAACTGTCTTATTACAAAACTTCTGTGAAAGCATACGTGAAGTCCTTCTGAATAAGGAGGTGAAGTAATTTCACTGGCTAACCTCATGACAGCTTACTAGGTCACTATTTCCATTTCCTTAAATCAACAAGCCTTCTTAATGCTCGATGTACCTCATAGGATTAGGGGAGTTATATGGGGAAATGAATACCATACAGTATATTAGAAATTATTGAGAGCTTCGGCTTATCAAAATGGTTATTCCTATAGGCCCTTAGAGAGGAGGGTGAGGGACAAGATCCCAGGGTAGAAAAGCTGATTGTTTGCTTGCATGAATGCTGGAGGAACTCATCTTGAGAAAAGTTTTGTTTGCTTGAAAGTAGTTTTGTTTGCTGTGGTGCTTCACCACCTTCTCTTGCAAAATTGCTCTGCATCTGTCTCCTCTCTCAAACTCAGCTACTAAAAACTCCTTAGTCAACTTGCTTTTGTCTTACCTTATTTTGTGGCAAATTTGGGGGGTTTTGGGTGGTGTTATGTGCCCTTAATGAGGTTTTTTATTTCTGAACAGTTCCAATACCATCATAATCAAAACTGCATTATAAAAGTAGACCTGTTGACAGTGTTATTTGTGAATTCACATAAATGTATGTGTGCCGTGACTAGTTACTTAATTTGCTATGCAGTTTGGCATTTCAACATGCCATTTGGCTTTGAACTCCCATGTACATCCAGTATGGCGACACATAACATTAGCTCTTTCTGTCAGGCCATAGACAGTCAAATTGCTTGTGAAGCAGCTTTTTATTGTTGCTTAGTATTTCATGGACTGGAGTATTTTGGGGTTAACAGGCAATACTACTTCTGTCTAGAGTTATTCTACAGGGCAGGTTGTGGGTTGCATTGTACTATTGGAAAAAGCCTGATGTTGTCTTAGAGCCTGAAGAACCATGTACTTTTCTTAATTCTGTATGACTTTTGGCAGATGATTTCCAGTGTTGGCATATTAGCTTCCTTGTATCCAGAATTGTAGAAAACTGATCTGTTTCATTGGGACTATGAGGCAAAACTAATTCAGTTAAGACATTTTCTGTAGTTTAAAAACATAAATTACTGGAAACTATAAGGTGGAAGAAAACAGAATAACTATATGTTATATTTACCCAGAAGCATATAATGGAATTAACATGACAGAGTTTTAGTTAATCCTGCAAAAATATTGAAGGGAGGGGCATTCAAACTTAAAAAAAAAAAATGGAGGGGAAAAAAAGACATCACATTCCCATAGCTGCTTTGCAAAATAATTGGACTGTTAATCACCATCGTGCTGGCATAAAAAATCTTTAGAAAACACCATTGCCTTTTTATTGCTTTTGCAGAAAGATTCTAATTTCAACTTTTTTTTTTTAATCCTAAATACTGTCTTAATGGGTTTCTAAGTTGCTTCCCTTAGGAAAAATAAACAGTTTAATATCCTCTATGAAAATTGTAATCTGTTGGTCACTTGAAGTAGAACATCAGCTTGGTCAGGGCTACATGTCCTGTTTTTCTTTCTGTACCTTAAGGAATAGTATTTAATAGACTGAGATTTACTGCTTTTTGTATTCACAGGACTGTGTTAAAGAACAATGACTTGAGATCAAGACAAGAATTAACTACTCACCTCACCAATCAGTGGCCTTCCCCAGGAGCTCTGGATGTCAATGCTGTTGCCTTGGACACTCTACTCTATAGAAAACACAATCAACAATGGGATGAGTAAGTTGAATAATCGATTCACCTTCAGTGGAACAAGGAAACTCGAAATTATACATTTCCCTTAGCACACTCTTAAATGTATCCTATTGGAATTACCCATTTCAATGTACAAGAATCAGCTGGCAGAATAAATTGGTTTCTCTTGCCTGCCATAAAACTTTGCTTCCTTTGGATTTTTTTTTAAGAAAAGGAAATAATTGCTTTAGGAAAAAACAGTGGTTTGGAAGCAAACAAAAAGATAAGTGTTCAAGAGAAGAAAGATTAACTGCTATGGGGTTTTTTTAGAGAACTTTTTAAGGAGTATCAAAGATTTCTAGTTTAAATATTCATAAATTTGTTAATATGTGTTAAATATTTTAGATATGTTAATGTTAAATATTACTTACTTTGCAGAAAAAGTTTTCAAAGTCTGGACCAGCTTTCAGGAGAAGTTAGTCTTTCTCAATCCTCTCTGGATCCAGGTCACTCACAGGATGGGAAGCAGGATGGAATGAACTTGTTAAATGAAGGTACAGGCACAGTCTAGTGGCTTAATTTTATTTTGTTCTTCATAGCTCTGATCATTAGTCCTTGTAAAACAAATTTTCATTGTGAACAAAGTATGTATTGAACAGCATATTTTTCCTTATTATCCGATTTTTTTTTGGTTTCCCAAAGGGCTATACTTCAAATAAATTTGTATTTATGAAGAATCCTCCCCGCAATATTTATAAGACTTCATGCTGTATTTAAAGCCAATTTTCAAATATGTTGCATACCTTCCTCCTCTATCACTGAACCAGAGACAACTCAGCTACAAAGAGGATCTGTTGTCATCTTTCTGTCCCAACTAACTCAAGTCTTTTGAGTTCTTGAGTTTCCACTTTTTGTTTCTTAAAAGAAAGATTAGAGGCACTGGATTTGCAACTACCACCATCATGCTTCTATCTTGCATTCAACATGTATCTGTGGCGATGCAGCCTGACACTGTTTTTGTTAAAACAAAGATGAACATGATATGAAGCCATGCTAGTATGTAAATGTAATACATGCGCACACACACCCCTTTCAAATCTGTACACTTAGCAAAGTTGAGCTGCTCCATCTTGTGGGCAATTGTGAAAAACAGGAAAATGCTGGAAGAGTTCTGAAATAGCATTTTGGGTACAGAACATAAATTTTTATAAACACTCCTTATATGATCAAGCGTTAGCTCTAAATAGACTTGACAATACAGAGCCTTACTAGGTCATAATTGTAAAATTTCTTGAGCTTAAAATACCAAGAATGTAGAATTTAGAACTTCTTTTAAAACTGTAAACAGTCTAAAAATATAAATTACTTCAAGTTAGCTTAGAGAAAGTGAAAGAGAACCACCATGGCTGTTATGAAGAGTTCTTGTGCAGATCTACTTTCAGCTGGGTTTTTTTCAATATTATTTTTTTGACATTATGTTTTGTTTTATCCTCTGTAAATTCAAGTGTGGGAAAACCACTGATAATAGTAGTTTAGGTTTCGATTTCAAGACTATCTTTAAAGGTAGCCTAATATCTCACTTCTAAATTACTGAGGTTCGTGAGTACCAAAGATTTAATATCATTTCATAAAACACAGCATGTGAACATGCTGTTCAAATACCTCTGGTCTAACTCAGAGTATGGGTACTAACTTCCACACTGCTATTAAGCCCAAGTTTTTAGCTTCACTCTTGTTGAAATCAAGAGCTATGCCTAAACAGTGTTTAGTGCTCTTTGTGTATATTCTGTCCTCAAATGGAATGTAGTCTTTAAAGGGTATTTTTATAGGATTAAATGTTTTCCTAAAAATGCAGACTTTAAAAGAGCTAATCTAGTTCAATCTTTAGGGCAAGATATTCGTTCATTTGAAAAAAAGCTCATTAGAGGAGAAACCTAAAAATCTGCTGGAAACTGCTAATAAGAACCATGAATTATGCAAGAAAACTACCTTTAATTTATGTTTTTTTCCCCAATGAATTGCTGGACAGGCACAATTTTGTTCAGTTTTTTCCTGCATCCTAATCATGAGAATAAAATTATTATTCCAGGAAAGGAGACAATTTTAAGCAATGCTGCTTTATAGATGTGATTTTTAAAAAATCCGTTATATTGGTTTCTTAATAAAATCTTGTGCCAGTGACATTTCTAAGTTGATTTTCATCTCTAGTTTAAGGTAATTTTTTCTGTTCTGCAGGTGAGCCACGAGGATGAAATAGGGTGATGTTGGTAGATCAAATTCTTTATAATGTAATTTATTAGCAGAGTTTGCAGAAAATTACTTTAACAGATATTTTGAGATGGGAACTCATAAAATAAATTTTAAAATTGTCCAATGGAGTCTTATACCTACAGGGATGTTTCATGTTAACTGTCAAGTATATTTGGGTGACAGGGAAGATACCTGCACTGTAGGATTTTTCTAGTGGTCAGAGCCGAGGTTTAAAAAACCAAAATGTCTTTAGTTTTAAAGAAATGTATCCTGATTCTCATTCATTCTAACTTTTTTTCTGAGGGATACAAAATTAGACCTCTGGTACTGATGTATTAGTAACGTCACTTCCATTTATATATAATGTACTCAACTAAAACCAGTGCCTGAATTTAGTAATTTCTGGTAAATGTGTAGCCAGTGGAGTCTCTAAATCTCCCTCCATAGGAGACTGACTACAGCCCAGCCTGTAGTGCACAAGTAGAAATCGCTTTACCACCTGTACAGGGAAGGTATGGAGCGTATTGCATGTCTTCCTGACTGCTGAAGCAGTAAGATTCATAGTAGTGCAGATGAAATGTTATTTCCTATTCTTTTTTTTTTTTTTTTTTGGTCAGATCATTTTGTGCTGTAACAATGATTAGCTTAATTCTTGTTTTTCGTAACAGGGAAGGAAGACACTCCATCATTGCTTGGTCTTTGTGGCTCCCTTACTTCAGTAGCAAGCTACAAATCTCTCACAAGTCTGAAATCAAGTGAATATCTTGCAAGTCCCACAACAGAGATGACAAGTCCAGGCTTAACACCATCTTGAAATAAAAAGAAGGAAGATCTTTGTGTTGTATGCATTTGGTTTGTATTCCATAAAATGACCTGCAATGAAGACTGCTAGTTTTAAGTTAAAAATAAGCTGCTTTATTTTTGCTTTTCATGGTTACCTATTTAATTCACAAATTCTGTCAATTTTCATTCAAACTTTTTCCCCCCAGAGGACTTCTCAGATTTGCTATTTTAGTCTTGACTTACTTAAAGCACTTCATCAGGTATAGGGCATATAATCTGATGCTTATGACTAATTTTTAAAATAAAACAGTTGGAAATTAGCCCCCTACTTAACTGCCATGACCTTTGTTTCTCTTTGCAATAGCCTGGCCCTACTCAAGCCATGGTGCTTCTCTGCAGTGCTTTAAATATCAACTCTTGCAGAACAGGGAATCCTAATGCCAGTCTTTGTAGGCAAATAAATATTTTACCTAAGGATCCAGCTTTTCATCTGTGTATGTTGCGTAGCACCTCAAATAGCCTATTTAACCTATCAACAGCTCTTCTAAAGTTGACTGAATGTTCTGTTTTGCATTCCTGTTAGTATCATGGCACTTAGATGTCTGAATCGCACTGAAGAATCATGCTGTAACACTCTTACTAGTTCTTGAAGTTGCATGTGAATAGCAAATCTAAGTTGATCATCTAAATCAAGCGTACTTAGCAATTTGTAACTGTCAGGAAACTTTTGAGGGACCTGACTTACAGATAATCAGACATTACACAGGAAATGTCTTGTTTTATTTGCCTTGCTGGAAGGATAGGGACCAGGGATGGTGGAGTTAGCATCTTGGGAAATGTGGATTGTGTGTTTATTGGCAAGATCACAAGAAGAGTGAAAAGGGGAAACAAAGACAATGTAATGACAGTATTCTCACGTTAAAGGTTTTTCTCATTCCTGTAGTAGTGCAATAGGTATTTTTCTTGATTAGGTAGTACAGCAGAACTTAATTAAGTCCATTTCCTTAAATTATTTGCCATTGATTTAAATTGCTGATAGAAAAAAAAAGTTTTTTAAATGAAACTAACTTTCCAGATTTCCCTACATTTTCAGAGTTTGCAAATTGATTTTTTAATTTGTTTGCAAATTGATTTTTGAATTGCAAACTATATTCTTAATTGTTTGTAAGATACAATGAATCCTTTATCTATGGATTTTGCTAATCAAGGTAATGCTTATCAGTATTAGTAACTTTTTAAATGAAACTTAAATGCATGTAAGTATGTTGTATTTATAAGTACTAGGGAAAATGCTTTTTTGTGCCAAAGAAGTTTCATATATTGTTTACATGAGTAGCTGCAATACAAGACAGATTTTTAATTATTGCTTTCTCTTAGATGTTTACAGTATGTCACTACACTCTGTAAGGTTTTAGTTGATTTGTCTCTTGTAACAGTACCTTGGCACTACTACTATAATCTAGTCATCTTAGTATGGGCTTGAAAGAAGAGAGGAATCATTCTTTCTTTGCTAAAAACTACAGGAAGTCTTTAAGGCTGTAAGTATAAGGCTATGCTTCTCTGGAACTCAATGCGCTGTTGGATTTAGCTGGTGGAGGTTCTAGACACATCTCAACTCTGTAGTCCACAGTGCTGGAAGTTACTGCATGCACGGCAGGGTAAACAATTATTGATGCCATTTAATGCAGACTTTTAAAACAGCTTAGCAAAATCCACCACCAGACCTTGTCTTTCAAGCCCTCATTTGCCCACCCAGTTAATTTCTCTGTAATAAACTCTGACCATTAAATCCTTTCATGCACTGTCAGAATGCCCATTACTTCAAGGTAGCTTTTTGTTATCATATTAAGCACCTGTTCTCTCATGGCAGTTGAGTCATGTTATTAAATACTGATTTGTAAGCTGGAGATGCATTTTTACTGCAAATACCGTGAGGGAATCCAGATTCCACAAGTTAACGTTCTGCATCAAGGTACAGTGATTTAATTGGTCTTGTTTGCTGTTAAAACACTTCTCCCACTACATCAGTGTTTTGAGGGGGCTATAATCATGATCTTCAGTCATGTTCGCTGATGGCTCTTTTCTTGGAGCTACTGGCATGAAATTCATGTGTCGTTTAACGGAAGTCTTTTATGTAGTCTAACACTATTGAGTTTCTGGTGTCATTTTGTGCATGGGAAATCAGTTCTGTGTGTCTTTCTCTGTTCTAAACATTAATCGTTTTTAAAAAATGAAAAAATGCCAAAACTGTATGTTTTGTTGCCTTGACGTTCCATAAACATTGCATGTAAATTAAACATTTTGTATCATCGCTAATTTCTAGTTTTTGTCTCCTGTTTTAATCATACAGGGTAAAATAAATTCTTTTGGTGAATTACAGTATTACCAAGCTTATAGCTTATAGCAAATTCTTTTCTTGCAAAACAGGGAGAATTTGTTTTTGTTGCTATATTTAATTCAATCTTGTCCAAAATCTGCTGTTACTACTTTCTTTCTCTTAGGCCTTATTTTGAGTTCCTAGTGCAGAATTACTTTGAAAAATCACAGCGGGGGAACAGTCAACTTTCTCCTATGGCAGCACCTCTTGTTGCACCATATGCTGTAACTTAGTGCCTAATGTCTTCATAACTACAGCATTTTTCAGTATGATGAATTTCCATGATGGCCAAGGTACCTTCTTCATAGTAGGATAGGACTGAAGTCCTTTCTGTGGGTTAAGAACACTTGAAAGTTGGTGTCTTAATGACCTGAATACTAAATTGCTTTTGTACCAACACAACCCCTCATTAAAAGAAGCAAAGAATAAAATTCAACCACTTTATTGAACATGCATGAAAGAAGGGTGTAGGGAGTATAGTTAAAAGATAATTTTTAAAAAGTAGTTGTACAAAGAAAGCTCTGATTCCCTAAGTCAGGTGCCTATGGGCAAGGGAAATGCTGCAACGTGTGTGCAGAACACCATAGCAGACAGTGGCTGAGTCTATGAACTAAATGTGCTCTTCCCTTCAGATACATGCTTGGCTGAGTCAAACTGGCATGGAACCACCAGCCAGCAAACTTGGCCTTCTAAACCAGGTGATCCCATACAGTGCATGGGGAATGCTCCCTGGCAGAAAGCCTGGTCCTTCCTTGGAACTTTCTGACAGTGACAGCACCTTCCAAAAACATGTAAGGGAGCTTCCTCCACAACACCTGTGCAGGCAGTTGTCTTCACTGCCTGGGTGTGCTTTAATTTCTTCGAGTACTACCTTAAACTAAAAAAGCTGCTGCAGCACCTCTCAATGTATTCTCCATACTCTCTGGGTTTCTACTGAGCATGATGTACTTTTTCCAGGTTTGTTTAAAATGAAAAATGCTTTAAGTCAAACTGAGAAAAAGCCAAAGACTATTTTAGAATACACATTTAAACAAAATATAGAACTGCAAATAACAAACATGCATAGAATCAAAAATGTTAAGCAAGAATACATGTTTATTGGATTAATTCTGTATCAACGTCCTCATGGAGGAATAATCACATCAAACAATTGGAAGCCCACAACATTCTCTAATAATCATTTTAAATATCCCCCCCAAAAATGTTCAGTCAAACTGAAAATTAACACAGTGGCAGTGGTTATTCTTCATTGCTTTGTCTAGCCTCATTTTTTTTCTCTTTTAACCATCACTGAAGAACAGTCAGCACCTCTTTCCTCCTACCCCTTCTTCCCTCTCTTTTTTTCTCTCTAGCTGCAAAAGAAGTCAGAATCCTCAGTGATATTTTAATGGTTACGTGTATTTTCTTAGTCTTAAGAAAAGTGTAAATTTATCATTTGTGGAACAGTTAAAAAGGAAGCTGTATTTCATTACCAAATATAATGGCAGAAATTCACTGGGACTTCTAGAAAATGCCTTGACAGCTTCAAATTTGGGACGAGATATTTCACTATATATTTTGACTTCACACCATCTGATGAAGGAAAATTAAGGATGTTGTTTTTTTTTTTAATTTACATGAGAAAAGAAGGACTTCCCATATTCACATGTCCTGATCATTATGCCACATGCAGGAGCAACTCTACACAGCCGTGGAATAATACCTGCCTGGAACAGAAAGGGAAGTATTCACTATCATTTCTTTTCAGAGTGAAGCACTCTAGTACCATTTAGTGGTCATAACATAACAATGCCATAGCCTGGCGATACTCGGGCTAGTAAATTACTCATAGAACTACCTAAATGTACTTATTCAACAAAGGCAAAGTTTCACCTCCAGGTAAATATTTGCCTTTGTTTAATGAATGATAGCAGTTCTGCACAAAATTATATGAACCAGTAATTAGAATTCTTCAAAGATGCATAATCAGCTTGAACATTCACACTGTGAATATCCATTTGCACTGTCATGTGAGGTTGGAAACTCTTGTTCTCTCAGTTCCTGTCATGCGGTGACAATCTAAGATTATCTTTGTGTGTACTCAGGTACACAGAGTGGGAAATGTCTTGCACCACCGGAGTTTCCATTTAATTCCCACTCAGCCACAATAAAGAAAAGGAAAAGAAGGTAGATAGTGAGTGCACTTGTGGAGGGAACTGAAACATGGTGGGATGACTCACACAACTGGAGTGCTGCAATGGATGGCTACAAACTCTTCAGAAGCGATAGGAAAGGAAGGAGAGGTGGTGGGGTAGTTCTGTATGTTATGGAGTGTTTAGATTGTCTAAAGGTTAATGATGGTGATGATGGGGTTAAGTGTTTATGGGTAAGGAGAATTAGGGGAAGGCCATATCTTCCAGTCCTCTGAAAAATCTGCATCGAAGTCCAAATTAAAATGACTGCATCATAGGATAGATGGAATCTATGCTGGCCTTTCTATTCCACAAGCCAGTGATGGTATTTTATTATGTGACTTCTACTTCAAAATTTCTATTCCATGCTCAGACTTCTTGGGTTCTCAATAATGTATCTTCTTGAAAGACTAAGAAGGGACACAGGAAAATACCACTGAAGTTTAAGTTCTGCTTCTGAGATAGAAAGAACCAAAAAGTTAAGTATAGAAACTAGTATGAGATGAAGAACAAAAACCAGGGTGGCTATTCCTAAATATAGGTGCTACAACAGTGCTGGCAGTTTGGAAATGTTTAGCACTGGACTAAAAACTGGATGTAACCTTCTCAGTCTAGAAAGACCTCCATACAGTAGCTTCCAAACCTACAATCCATTTAATTTCCTTTGTAACATTTCCTGAAAAAAACAAGCATTACAGTTTAAGAAATAAACAAACTATTTAAATTTGAAAAAAAAAACTTGTTTCCTGAACTGAACCTTTCCCCACCATTTTTAATTGCCAGCATAGAAATATCTGTTGAGTCCAATCCTCCTGTTTTTTTTTTTAAATAAACAATGTCCATCTTGGGAAGTAACTTGTGAAGAGATTAGCAAAATTCTCTCTGGGTGCACACATCTGTTACTTTATATAGGTAAACAATTCCATAACTGAAAGTGTTAACAGAGGCCAAAATATTACATAATTTATGTGATAGCAGCTATAATCACATCCTACTGATCAAAAACTTTCTTTCTAATCTTAGGGTTTTTTTTATAAAGATATCAATATTTACCAGTAAATAATCCAGAAATCCCATTTTTGGCAACAATTTTCCTCATGACTGCCCAGGTGGATGGACACTCCCTCTGTGGAACTCAATACAGTACAAGAAAACGGTGAATTAAGCAATATACACAAGGCCACAGAAAAATATTTTAGAAGTCAGAGGCAGCCACTTCAGATGCAATTATTAGGTTTAATTAACTTTAAGTTAATTTTATCAATACTATTTATACAGGATGATAAAGTCATAGAGTTTTTAAATTAATATAAATAACATGGAAAACCCTGTAGTTACAACCCAAATAAGATACATGAATAGAGACAATATTCCTTAGTGAAGTAACTGATATATTTGAAAAAATTCAACTAGCTTTCAAAGAGCCAGGCTCTCTCCACATCCCGTTATATATACAGCTAAGAGATCATCACAATTCATATTTTTAAATAAGAATTTTCCATTACAGTAAACTGAATCCAAAGATAAGTTTTGATAACTGATATTGTAAGAATTACTATAATAATTAAGCTAGGAGACCACCTTACGGCTAAGTTTACAAAATCAAATCCCTGCCAAATATATAAGTTAGTTTAGGAAACTAGAGGTGTATGAGCTGTGGAACACAGTAACTTGTGGACTAAATCACACACCATAAGCGACCCAAGTGCAGCAGCATCAAGAAGCAATCTGCATTGCAAACATACGCAGCTGTTTTAAACAAAGGATTTTTTTGTGCTGTTTCACTCTGCACATGCTGTTTTCATCGATCAGTAATACGAAAGCAGATAAAAATTTTTTTCTAGATGAAAGTTAAAACATTTTCACAGACTATATTCAGCAGGGTCGTCCCACAGCATCTAGAAGCTGCAAAATATTTTTAAAGCCACAGAGAGACAATATGTAGATATACAGTCAGCGTAAAAATCCAACAGCAAATGGTTTTGGAAAGAATTAAACTAGTATAAATTGTAGATAACCATAATGAAATTTTAAATATATATTAATCTAGTCAAAATCAGCCTAACAAATATATGGCAGCTACTTGTGATTTCGTCTAGTGTTAGCAATGAATTCTCACCTTCATCAGTACAAGGGAAGCATTGAAACACAGTAACAATTAATATTTAAAGCTTTTTTGATCTTTGTCTATTCTGCAATGAAACACATATGTTTTTTTTCAAGAATTATACCAGAAGAAAGTCATTTACCTGAGAGAATGAAACCTCATGCAAAAAAAAGCAAGCACTAAGCTTTCATAATGTCTTTCTCAGCTAGGGCCTTCAAATTAGTTTCTAAGCAGAAATTGTTTGGGTACTTAGCCTTTCTACTAGTGTGTAATCTTAAAGCCATAACCTAACCTCTGTTTAGTCCCTAAGTGGTCCAGGTCCCAAACAATGGAAGAAAAAAAGGTCATGTATAAAACTTGAATCTTATAAAACACATTGGTGCTCTACTGAACACGGAATAAAAAAAAAAAACTTTTTTCTTTCATCCTTCAAAGCTGTTAGGATATTCAATAATATGCCCTCAAAAATAATTTCTTTCAAATCACACAAGAAGGTAAAAACCCCACAACCTGAGCACACTGCTCTCTCTCTCTAGCCTAATATTTACCAAAAGAATACCATCATGAAGAAGCAAATGGTAGTGAATGTGCTAACATTTTATTTTATTTTTATCAACTCAAAAGCCTTTTTCAATAGATCACTGTTCACCTGAATATTTTGTAAGAAATTAAGTTTTTGTCTATTTAAGTATAATTTACTTAAATGTATACAAATCTGAAATTGGTCTGCCTAAATATAATAGCTCTAAATTGTTTTGTTTATATTTTATACCATCTTATTAACCTAAATGGTACTGACTCACACCTTTTCCCTCCTTGATGTCATTATTGAAATCCTGTATTTATCCTAGGACATAAAAATTATCCTGTGACATGTTACAACTTGTAGAAGAAAAAAGGCTTTAGCGATAAATTTTTTAGATAAACTTTAGAAGAAGAGACAAATATTTAAAATTCCTAACACAGTCTATGATTCACTAAATTTTACTTTTCCAAACATTGTGGGATTTTTTTCTTCTCACTAGCAACTTTCCTTTTAAGGTCTCACTCTCCCAAAGTCCAGACTGCGTACATTGTTTTCACTACATCAAATAGCAGAGTTATGACAGCAGTGATCTATCAGGAAAATAAATCCTTTTTAATATTAGAGCACAAACAAATAAAATTTAATTAAAAATTTTAAACTAAAGTGCATACAATTTAAAACCACATATTATGTTCCAAGCACCTAATATTACAGTGTCTTGTGTTTCAAAACACTGTAATTTATCCAGATATACATAATTAGCTTGAATGCTGTACCATGTCTGTTTAAAGTAGATGAACTATAAAGTAGTAGAACAACATATACCATTTCTGAAAGAATAGTATAAAACCATACCTCTTCTAAATACTTTATTTGGGATAATAATAAAGAGTAGTACTAGAAACAAAAATATATACTTACAGAGCCAGATGCTGCTCCTGAAGCAAAAGCAATAAGAAATGTTGGTTCATGCATACCAGCTTCCTTGCACATCATCCTCTTGAAATGTTCATAATTATACCAGTACATTGCTACAAATATAAAAAAGTAAACTTAGATTACAACACATTTGTATGTCAAATACAGAAATTGTTTTATCAAGTACAGATATAAGAATTCTAGTTCCACAACAGAGGCAAAAAGAAACAAGAGGTGAAAGCAAAATAAAAGTGTTCTCTGAGATGACCCTTGGACAGCTGGTCAAGTAAATACTGCAAAAGATGGCTGCATATCCCGAAAGATACCTGTGCTGTATTCAGCACTGATTTCTGTAGGCTGTGCCAGCTGAGAAATATCAAAGTATTTTCTCACCGTGGAGACTGCCAACACACACACCTGGCCTCCAACCATTTGCAAAACTAAAGGTAGGGAGAATCTCAGAAGGCATTCTCAGGGTTTGAGGAAAACCTGCTACTGAAATGTACAAAACCCTAACTTCATATAAACTGATAAATCAAAAATTTGCTTAAGCACCTGCAGGATTCCCTTCCCTTTATATCTTTTACATTTACATTCTCTGCCATCACTACTTAAAGAGTGACTCAAGTGTTAGTGTTAACTCAGTTCTTGTGCTTATTATAAACATTCACAGCTTCAGTTTTATTCAGTCTAGCTAGCCTCTCAAGAAACATGCTTGAAGCTCATCATTTACACTTGGGCTAGCAACACAGCGGGATTCTAATCATAGAATCAGAGAATTATCTGAGTTGGAAGGGACCTTAAAGATCATCTAGCTTCAACCACCCTGCCATGGGCTGGGACACCTCCCACCAGACCAGGCTGCCCAAGGCCCCATCCAACCTGGCCTTGAACACCTCCAGGGATGGGGCAGCCACGGCTTCCCTGGGCAACCCGTGCCAGCGCCTCACCACCCTCACTATGAAGAAATTCTTCCTTATGTCTAGTCTAAATCTGCCCCTCTGCAATTTATAGCCATTCCCCCCTTGCCCCATCACTACAGGCCCTTGTAAAAAGTCCCTCTCCAGCTTTCTTGTGCCCCCCTTCAGGCACTGGAAGTTCACTATAAAGTCTCTGCAGAGCCTTCTCTTCTCCAGGCTGAACAATCCCAACTCTCTCAGCTCGCGCTTGTATGGGAGGTGCTCCAGCCCTCTGATCATCCTCGTAGCCCTCCTCTGGACATATCCCAACAATTCCATATCCTTCTTATGTTGAGGATTCCAGAACTGGACACAGTACTCCAGATGAAGTTTTACAAGAGAGGAATAGAGGGGCAGAATCACCTCCCTCAACCTGCTGGCCACGCTTCTTTTGATGCAGCCCAGGAGAACATCGGCCTTCTGGGCTGCGAGCACACATTGCCAGCTCATGTCGAGCTTCTCATTGACCAGCTCCCCAAGTCCTTCTCTGCAGGGCAGCTCTCAATGATGTCATTCCCCACCCTGTATTGAAACCGCGGATTGCCCTGACCTAGGTATAGGACCTTGCACTTGGCCCTGTTGACCCTCATGAAATTCACATAAGCCTACTTCTCCAGCTGCCTAATTGTTTTCACACAGGAGCTGCTTTCTCAATACTAATTTTTACATTGATTTTAATTCCTCTTGAAAGAGCTAACTTGAGCTAAATGCAGCAAATGTGCAGATTGTACTGTAAGAATACCAGAAACCATGAGGTTGTTGGGGCATCATTCAAACAGTAAAGCTAAGATTGACAGTATTAAGGAAGCATATCTGCATAGAGCATTTATGACAAAATAACTAGAAAATGCATTCAGAAAAGACATTAAGCCTTAGCTTCACTTAATCATTTTCGTGGCATTTAGTTTTGTGCATTTATTTTTTAAAATATATTTTTCTTTACTCATGCATCTAATTGTCTGCTCAGTTCTCACATCCACAAGGTAGTAGCTGCTTTTTATATTTGATTGCTTTAAATTCTCCCATTTTCCTTGAAATAATTCCCAAAATAAATTTATTTTCCAGGTAAGAATACTGTATCTATTGACAGTGCTTAAACTTTCTGGGCACGCAAGCTACTCACCTTTTTCAATACTGGCACATTGTAATCCATGTAACATGCTAAGAAATCTCATTTTCAGATTTATTACATAAATCAGCTGAAAATTTTAAGTACTTCTAAAGATTTGTTTTCAATAATTGCCATTTTTAAGCATAACTTGAAGTGACCTTGAGGTTGTTTTTTTTTGTTAAGGACGGAAATGATAGTTAGAGATTAAGCTGTTACTGATTTCTAAGCATCTGTGCCATTCTTCTTTTAAACTACCAAGAATATTTAGCAGGCAAGCTGTATCTGATAATGTAACTCTCTTGCTTTTTATAGAAAGATCAGTGAACCACTGCTTGCTAACAAGTTCCCATCACATATATAAGACTTCAACGCTTTTACTAGATCCAAGAACTTTTCTCCTGTTGCTGGGATAAGGTGTGTTTGACATATGAATTTAAAATTTGGATCAGTCTAATAAGAACAATTTGCCACTTCACCACAGAGTAACATTTCTTCTTCCACTAGTCTTCCAGTGCCCTTCACAGTCATCACCAGTAGAATATGGAATATGGAACTACATTCTCAGTCTTCTAAGAAAGCCCCAAAATAGATGAGGAAAAGTACAAACAAAAGTAAGAAAGCATAAACTCAAATTCAGTCCACTTTACATCATACAGCAGTAAAAACAGTAAAAGTCTAATTTTCCTTGTAATTACCTATGTAGCTTCCATTATAGCAAGTAATGATGTTTATTATTACATTCATGACAGAACAG
Organism: Clamator glandarius; assembly: GCA_033459285.1. Classification (NCBI taxonomy): domain Eukaryota; kingdom Metazoa; phylum Chordata; class Aves; order Cuculiformes; family Cuculidae; genus Clamator; species Clamator glandarius. Next base: position 4,657,063 of record JAUNZM010000046.1, read on the forward strand.
AAAAATTAAACTGTCCTGGGTAGAAGTCGAGAAATAAATAGACAAATTACAAATGAAGGAAGGTGTTATAGCAAAAATAAATCACCTTATTCCAGTTTAGAGGGTTATATTGCCCAAGAAATACTGGGTAATTACAGTATTCCTTCTTCCCAGCTACAATATTATCCCTCATTTAAAGCCACGGCAAATTTATTTCAAAACCAAACAACAAAACAAAACCAAGAAAACAACATACAGGTATTTTCTCTTTAAACAGTTGGCAACATACATCTGCTTAAGGAACCTGCAAGAACTGGAATGCACTCATCTTTCTTTCCTAGTCTTGATTTCAGAGCTTCGCTCAATTGGTCATAGCAGGTAAAATAGATTACTGTGGTAGGAAGTGCCATTATTCTAAAATATGAGAGGGAATCTAAATTAGTAAAAGGAAAGCAGAAGCATAAAATCAAACCTCTTGCAAGGATATTTTGCTTAAATAACAACAACAAAAAAACCTTAAATCTCCAGCTTTATGTTATGGATGAAGACAAAGCATTAATCCCACGGCTTTGGTTCCCTGCCTCTAGTTCAGATTTTCAAGTCCATAGATTTCCCAGTTTTCCAGTTTTTTTTTCATTTCACTAGGAAAAACTGTAAGTGAAATGATGGTGGATTATCTCAGTCAATATTTCACAACAACTTTAAAGTATTTTGATAAAGGAATAGAACTAAAAGATCTGAATATGAAGCAATCAAACAAAACATAATGGAAATAGCTAGTAACCTTAATTTTTTATTCATTTAACAATCGGTGAGTATTTTCTCTATTTTAATCAACACCTACATTTGCACTGCATTGTCACAAAGACAATGTGTAATTAATAAATATAAGCTTTTTCCATTCCAGCACAACTAAAATGCAGAACTTTCAGTTCAGTTAGGTCCTAAAGGTTTATATATTGAAAATGCCACATGGTGTAAGATAAACAACAAGGCCTGAGCTCCACCACACTTTATACTGTTGTGCCTATATACTGAGCACTGTGTGCAAATCAAAAATGTACCAATGCTTTTCCACTGGGCAACACTTCATGTCTTACAAGACACAACTTTAAAATGCATATTAGGTTTGACCACATGCTTTATTGTTTATGGAGGAGAACATAATTGCAGAGGTCTTAATTACTATCTGTACCAGGCTAATAGGAATAAAAAGACGAAAGATGTTGGTGCTGTTTAGCCTAAAGAGTGGACCAGGAGACCTGATAACACTGTTTAAATACATACGTTGCTCTTGTTGAGAGAAAATGAACGATCTACTTTCCATGACAAAGTCGGATAGCATAAAACCCAATGAAGTTCTTTGAAGAATATGCTAGTTAGATATTTGTAAAAAAAAATAAGTGAAGGCAATGACATGTAAAACGACAGCATCTATGGAAACTGCCATGTTACTTACTGCAAGTCGTAAGTAACAACCTAGGACAGCAATTATCTGTCAAAGACTACCATTCTTCAACAACCATGTTCGATCCTATGATTCCATAATGCTGTCTAGGGGATGGTTACAGTAAGGACACCATCTCTAAAAGGCAGAATGAAAGGTCTGATATTCCTGCTTAACTACAGAGGCTATATCACAGAGATTGCAAGGAGAAATCTGAAGATCTACCAAAAATTATACTCTCTAGATGTTTCTGATCAAACTGATTACATCATGTGTAACTTCAGAATTTACCTAATCTTTAAAATCACTTAGAAATAAGCATACTAATTTGTCTAAACAATGAAGTAACTTCTTTGATGATAAAAATTAACATTACCAAAATAAGAACATTCCACTTACAGTGTTGGGGGAAGTCCACTCCACAGTGATTTAACTCCTTCTCTTTGAATACATTTCACAAATGCATCCTAAAAATACAGCCAGGCACAGGGCAATAATTAGTTACAAACTTCTGTACTCAGTAATATATTTTAGCTGGCAGAACAAAATTTAATGTATTAAAAAGTATGTTTCTAATACGGTTTATAATTGTAAGATTTGGTAATTGCTTATGCTACCTATCAATTTAATCACACAAATAGTTCCACTGAGCTGAAGACAGCATGGGATTGAAATTAATAATTTGCTTCCACCTTTGAAATACCAAAGTATTAAGTTTTTATCATTAACTGACAGCTCCGTGAATAAGTTATTTTCAGAACTAATGCAGCACAGCAGTAACTTGTGGAAACTTTCCCAAAATGATCCACTACAATATTATTTTAATACTGTAATCAGGTACAGAAAATCAGTACCTTCAATCACCAACTACTGACAATATTGCTCAAATGCGGAAAATAAAATCATGGAGCCAGTAACCTGTGAGGCAAGCTGTTCAGCTGCCCCCTCATTTGTCTTAAGGAAAGAACATAATTTTTCTTATAAAAAGTATAAATTATCATTAATCACCACACAAATTACACAGTATAACCACAGGAATACCACTCTACTGATAGAAGGCTCTACTAGAACTTAAACCCAAATAAATTTATAGTATTCTAATTTTTTTCTATGTACAGTTTTATATAAATATAAAACATTCTTACCATTGTCCCTTTGAAATGACCAGGTTTCTTATACCATGCTTGGCTGTCCCCATTCTCACAAACACATATATGGTCCATAAGGTCATTTTTGTATACAAAACACTTTCCTAATAAAATGGTGTATAAGAATATAGTTAATGCTTCTAAGATTGTTCTTACTCAGCAGCAATTTCAAATTGGATATAATTGCAAAGACAGATTTATCTCGTTAGATAAACGGGGGCAAAATAATCTTGGAAAGTCAATGACAACAAATTAAGTATAAAAGGGAACAAACGTACTCCTCACAGTGCTAGATTAATTGAAATTGCCCTCACACGTTCCAGGAGACATGTTTATGTCATACTACCATCTGCTGACAGCTAAAAACAGTGCAAGACCTGAATGTCATTATTGTATGTAACTATGTGAACATCTTTCAGAATTCTAAAATATTTTAAGTAGCCTCAGCATCCATATTACAAATGGAGATATTATATCTTAGACTGTATGAATACTAGATCATCCTCTCCACTTGTTTTTTATTTTTTCTACATCACATACTTTGAACCTATTTGATAAAATATTATTGCCATTACAAAAATATGCTTTGAGCTTCGCATTTTCAGATTTGTGAAGGGTTTAGAATTTACTAAAGAAATGGGATAGAAGGCATAAATATTCTTCCTCATCTACAGCAAGTGTGACTGCAAATATTAATCTCCACAGGCAACATGGAACACTAGCCAACTCCTTTCTTTTTAAATCTTATTTATTAATTTTAACTAAACAACATGAGTTACTGGCATTTTTTTGAGTGCACCATATCTTCATCCATTTAGAACCCTAGAGGCAAGTGTCATAGGTAAGACTTACTGCACTTCCAAAAGTCTCTGGATACTGAGGGAGATGACCTTTGATACAGCATCCTGAACACATAAGCCCTTTGTTTAAAATGTTTTTCACTGTGTCTATTCACTGGCACATTCATTCTTTAGCAATTAAAGTATATATTGCTGTGTTGCCCGTGCGTCCTCTATTACACTACATATTTATTTACCTTTGGGGACTGAAACGCTTTGCATTTGAAGTCGAGTTTTGATAACATCAAGAGGAGTTACTAAAATGAAACAAAGATCTCACTTAGAAACACTCTGCATGCCCTTAAAATGAACAAGAGTACAGATGCCTTACCATAAGTTTCTACAAGTTTTTTTTTTCTGGAGGCAAAAGACAGACCTGTTTTACAATGTAATCAGAGATAAAAAAGAAGTACAAATCCTGTATGGTCTGCAAGTGACCGTATGTATCTCTTCTAATATACTAACGGTTGTACCAACAACAAATACTAGAGATACACAAAGCTCATCTAAAAACCATCGCATCGTTTTGTCTGAAAGGGATAAGACTTGTGCTATCATGCTCTGCTGCTAACCTTTACAAGTGCCATACCACAAGGTATACGAGAGCAGATTTTGGCCTCTAGCATGTAAAACTTTACAGCATTTATTGTGTATTCATTCTTTTTCAAGAAAATGACCATACCATCAATATGCAAAAGAAAAACATTAAACTCATGGTATATTTTACTTCTTCACTGTGTGCAGAAAACTAAAACTTTAGAGTCGTTGAAAATGGTTTAATGGTTTAATGAAGATTTCATTGCTTTCGCTTCAGCACTTCAAATTATTACAGGCCTAGACATGCTGAATCCCACCTCTTGCTGATGAGATTGACCGAGAGCTTGATTCAGTTGCCTACGTGTAAGCAGTTAGTGCCATATAAGTCTCTAAGGTATCCAAAATACCTACACAGTTGACAGACAGCACGTAGGACCTCCAACCTTACTTACCAAGCAGCAGTTGGAAACTAAGTCTAATACTCCAGCTCGTGTGTCACTAATCACATTCCTACAGAAGTTCAGACTAGATATCAGAGAGGTTCAGACAAGATATCGGAAAGAAATTTTTCACAGAAAGGGTCATCAGGCATGGGAACAGGCTGCCCAGGGAGGTGGTTAAGTCACCATCCCTGGAGGTGTTTAAAAGATGGGTAGGTGAGGTGCTCAGGGACATGGGTTAGTGGCAGATAGCAATGGTTGGACTCAATGAGCCAAGAGGTCTTTTCCAACCTGGTTATTCTGTGATTCTGTGAACAGGCAATTGACTCACACCTTAGCAGTCTATTGATGCCTCTCAGTTGACTAACAGTAGGTTGAATACTTGGCTCACATTTCCATATCTAAATATAGGGACCGAAATGTTACTCTTACAGCTCAATTCAGTTACCTAACATTTGGCTTCTAGTAGCATTTTGGCCACTCACGTATATTCTATCTCATCTCCCAGCGGCCACTTCAGAATGGAGACAGTATCCTACACCTCTCAAGGTCTCAAATAACAACATCTTACACTGTACTAGAATCTTATGTACACACAGCTGGAATCCATGTTGAGAATTCCACAGGTCTGATGCAGCTTTGCTTGCTACTTTATCTACTGTCACAGGATATATGGTATAACGACAGACTAAAAAAGACTATGAATATGACAGATGCCTGGTAAGATCCTATTTTCTAAAAATTTGGAAATTTTGTGCAGGAAAAATCATGCTTAGAAAATTGCACATTTCCCTGCAGCATAATAAGTGTTAAAAGTCAGAACCAAAGGCTAGCTTAGGCCAAAGAGTATCTGAAATAAGAAGTATAAGCTAATAAGTTTGGAGACCTCCAAGGGATGAGAAGTATTAAATCTAACCGACCGATGCCTCTTTGAGTATGCATGAGGAAGGAGGTCCTAGGCAAGACAGTTGAGTATGAAACAGAAGATGACTTCCAGAGACTATACAGAACTTTAAAAGCCTAACAAAAACCTATCTATGACCCCCAAGAAAAGGCTTTGACAGTGTAAGACATCACAGCAGAATAAATTTAAGTTACTACTGAAGTGGCAACACAAACAGAACATCTCACAAGGGCCACCCTTTCAGTATTTGTGTCTTCTACTGGTAAGTACATTTTATTTAAAACTTATCTTTAAGAAGCAGGAAGTACAGAAATTAATTATTATTAATTTTGTTTCCTGCAGAAAGAAAGCAATGAATTACTACACCAAGAGGAAAAAAAAATACAGATATGAAAGTTAATAAAAATCAATCTTATTTTCAGGAATGGTTAAAGATTAACAGGGATGGGAACGATTTCTGTTAATCACATTTATTAAAACAGAAAAAAAATATGAGGAGACTATTCTGAAACAACCTCATTGAACTTATTAGTGGAAATTAATAAACCATATATAAGCATCATGTGGAATCTAACTGAAATAGCAACACCTTTGCAGAGATTCTCTCTGTAGCAAGCCTGGTAGTTTGCCTTACCCAACAATGACGTAATCATAGCTCCACAACAAGAGGATACTGCTTGCTGAAAAATGGTTGCTTTATTCAAGTAGCCATCACTCATTTCAGCCATGGCTTTTTTCCTGGAGAAGGAAAACCTGTTAAGGAACAGAAAAACATATTGTGATATGTTTAAAATCTGCAGAAAAATCAAAGGAAAAAAATATTTTAAATTTTCATTAACACATTATGTATAAGCAGCAATAATGTAAATATTCCTTTTCTACTTGTATACAAGTACCTCTGTAATTTTTTGAAATTAAAGTGTTTGTGACATAGTTTATAAATAATGTTGTCTAAATGACAACCTTCCAATTCCTTCTTACATGAATTAAAATGTTTATATTTTTTCTAAACCACTTCCACTATTTAGTACGTATCAACTCTTGCTGCAATAAGGGTTTAGGAGCATGTAAATAATCTGCACAAAGATAAATTTCCAGCCTGTGGCCCATAAACTGCAGCACAGCAGAATAATTAATCTAGCCCTCCTCTTGCTTCTGTCACTCCTGTCAGAAAATCCAGAGGACACCTGGTTGGCAAACTCCTCATGTGATACGCACTAATTAATGTCACTGCTACCATTAAATACTAACTTTTTTAACAAATCCTGCTGTACGGCTCTACAGGTAAGGTTACAATACCTTAGGATTGTACACATAGTACCTAAAAATGAGGAGCTTCCACATCCCCGTACCTACAACTAGCCAGGACAGCAGAACCAAAAATAAAACCAAAATCAATCCAGAACATAAAATCCTCAAATAAAGGTATATTTCAAAATGCATATTGTGCATAAGTGCACAAATTTGTTATTGTTGTAACTTTGTTAGTTTACATTGATCTAAGCTTTTTATTTGCTCTATAGGAACATTATCACAGAATCATAGAATAGTTTGTGTTGGAAGGGAACTTAAAGCCCATCCAATTCCAGCCCCTGCCATGGGCAGGGTCATCTCCCACCAGACCAGGCTGCCCAAGGTCCATCCAATCTGGCCTTGAACACCTCCAGGGATGGGACAGCCACAGCTTCCCTGAGCAACCTGGGCCAGTGCCTCACCACCCTCATGGTGAAGAAATTCTTCCTTATGTCTTGCCTAAATCTGCTCCAGTTTATAGCCTTTCCCCCTAGTCCTACCACCACAGGCCTTTTTACAAAATCTCTCCCCAGCTTTCTTGTGGCCCCTTTTGATACAATAAAGTAGCTATAAGGTCTCCTCGGAGCCTTCTCTTCTCCAGGCTGAACAACCCCAACTCTCTCAGCCTGCCCTCACATGCAAGGTGCTCCAGCCCTCTGATCAACCTTGTAGCCTCCTCTGGACTTGACCCAACAGTTCCATATCCTTCTTATGTTGAGGATTCCAGAACTGGACATAATACTCCAGATGAGGTCTCACAAGAGCAGAATAAAGGGGCGGAATCACCTCCCTCAACCTCCTGGCCACACTTCTTTTGATGCAGCTCAGGATAAAGTTGGCCTTCTGCGCTGTGAGCACACATCACCGGCTCATGGTGAGCTTCTCATCAACCGGCACCTCAAATCCCTCTCCAAAGGGCTGCTCTCAGTCACATCATCCCCCATCCTCTACTGAAACCGCGGATTGCCCTGACCCAGGTGCAGGACCTCGCACTTGGCCCTGTTGAACCTCATGTGGTTTGCACAGTCCCACATCTCCAGCTTTATTGTTATTTTCATGGTTTGTTATTTTCATTAAGTTTTAAATAAAGGATAAGAAAGATTAAACTGCATAACACAAGAAGGGAGGGACTTTTTGTAAGGAGATGTGGTGATGAGATGAGGGAAAATGGCTTTAAATTGGAAGGGGGGAGGTTTAGATTCAACACGAAGAAGGAGTTCTTCACTCTGAGGGTGGTGAGGCACTGGCAGAGGTTGCCCAGGGAAGCTGTGGTTGCCCAGGGAAGCTGTGGCTGCCCAATCCCTGGAGGTGTTCAAGGCCAGGTTGCACAGAACTTGGGCAGCTTGGTCCAGGAAGGTTATTCTCCCTCTGTAGTTGGCAGTGGTGAGACCACTCCTTGAATCCTGTGTTCAGTTCTGGGCCCCTCACCACAAGAAGGATATTGAGGCTCTGGAGCGAGTCCAGAGAAGAGCAACGAAGCTGGTGAAGGGGCTGAAGAACAGGCCTTATGAGGAACGGCTGAGAGAGCTGGGGTTGTTTAGCCTGGAGAAGAGGAGGCTGAGGGGAGACCTCATTGCTCTCTATAACTACCTGGAAGGAGGTTGTGAGAGGAGGGTCCTGGGCTCTTCTCCCAAGTGACAGGGGACAGGAGAAGAGGAAATGGCCTCAAGCTCTGCCAGGGGAGGTTTAGGCTGGACATTAGGAAAAAAATTTTCACAGAAAGGGTCATTGGGCACTGGAACAGGCTGCCCAGGGAGGTGGTTGATTCACCTTTCCTGGAGGTGTTTAAAGGCACGGGTGGACGAGGTGCTGAGGGGCGTGGTTTAGTGTTTGATAGGAAAGGTTGGACTGGATGATCCAGTGGGTCTCTTCTAACCTGGTTATTCTATGATTCTATGATACTGGATGATCTTTAAGGTCCCTTCCAACCCAAACCACTCTGCTTCACCGCTCTGATGGTAACAGCTACTAATCTGGGGAGGAGGCGCAAGTCATTTCTTAACTTGTAACACAACTTCCTTCCAGAGGAGCAACTACAACCCCTTTACAAGCAGCTACCTCGGAAAGCAGAGCCTTCCCCACAGAACTGCGCAGTGCCGAGCAGTCAGAACGGCTCCTCCCTGGCTCTGTGCTGTGGGGAGAGGGCGCCCCGGGAGCCCCGAGGTCCTCCTTCCCGCCCCGCCTCCCGCCGCGCTCCTCCCTCCCAGCGCGAGCCCGGCCGTTGGCGCCGGCGGAGGCGGGAAAGCGCGAGGCGGGCGCGGAGGCCTCGGAGCCGGCGGCTGCGCTACCGCTCTCCGCTCCGCTCCGCTCCCCCCCGCGCCTCCGCGCCGGGCGGAGAGGCGAGGAGGATGTGACCCCGCGGGAAGATGAAACCGAGCGGCGCGGAGAAAGGAGCGCGTCCCCGTAAGCGGCGGTGGGGCGCGGGCGGGCTTTGTTCGCCATGGCGCGGGGCCGGGGCGCCGGGCGGGCTCCGCTGGGGCCGGGCCTCGGGGCGCTGAGCGAGCCCGGGGAGGGAGAGGCCCCGCTGCTGCCAGCTGAGCTCCCCGTGCCCTGGGAACCTCATAGGTCTTCCCCAATGTTGATTCCGGTGTTTAATAATTTCTGCGCTTTAATAAGTAGCACGGAATACTTTTGTTTTGATTGAAAGTGTATTAAAAGTCAGATCGTAGAATCATAGAAAGGTTTGGGTTGGAAGGGACCTTAAAGCCCATGCAGTTCCAGTCCCCCTGCGATGGGGGCTCAAAGCCCCATCCAGCCTGGCCCTGAACACCTCCAGGCGTGGGGCAGCCACAACTTCTCTGCCTAGGCCCTCACCACCCTCATGGTGAAGAATTTCTGCCTTATGTCCAATCTAAATCGTCAATTGAAAGCTATTCCCCCACATCCTGTCCCTGCATGCCCCTGTAAAAAGTCGCTCCCTAGCTTTCTTGTAGCTCTGCAGGTGCCGCAGCTGTCCCCTCACCACCCGTAAAACGTGTTTAGAACTGGTGTTGGTTTAATCTTGTTTAATCCTCAAAACAACTCTCTTCACATTGGCTGTCATGCTGCTGTCTTCATCTCTTCACCGTGTAGTACTTCATATTATTTTTCTTGGAGAAGTTTGTGGGGAGGCAAGCATTGATTCTTCCTTGGTACTAGTTTTCTGCAGAACCAGACCGTTCTAGATGATCTGTAGCTATAGACTGGAGAGAGCCAGACAATAAAGCAACAGTAGCGAAGTCAGCAGGTTAGAGTAAAACAGAGAGTCCTGATGTTAAATAGTAGTAATTTCTTTTCATTTTGTGGACGTATCATAGCTTATTATTTGATGTTATTAATCAACTGAAGCAAAATTTATACTTGTATCATTACCAAAACAATTCTTACCAGAAAGTTGTATGTGAGCTCGCTTGTGAAGTCTTTCCTAGAAAGAGATTTTACTTTTCTAAATGTTTGAATATACTAGATTTGTACCACATTAAGTCAAAAAAAGTCACTTTTCCATTGGAATTTAAGTGTTCACAAGGCAGTTCACACTGAAACTTGAGGTTGGACTCGATGATCTTTAAGGTCATTTCCAATCTAAATGATTCTGTGATTCTGTAATTGTTAGTTTTTCAGCTGCCCAGGCCATTGCATGCGTGTGCTGGATATAGCACCATATTTGATCCCTAGTCGTCTGCAGAATTTGACTTGCACACCTGCTTATCATCCATCTTTTCTGTTAAGATTCTGAATCACTTACACTGTATTAAGCCTCCTCATTTTCCTGTTTCTCTAGTTCTGTTGGTCTCTAGATTCTACAAAGCTGACTGTTGTTCCTGGTTCATTCATGTGTGTTCATAGCCATTATGTTACGTTGCAGCATGGGTGACAGTTCTACTCTGTCTCCTATCTATGACTGTTTTGGGGAGGGAGGGTGTCATGGTCCACAGATAAGCGGATGCGTGATGGTTCATTTCATTTATGATACCGGAGTGCAAAAGTAAAAGCAATAATTCAACAAGTCAAGGGAGTTAATTTCAATCCAAACTGGAACTTTATTAATTGTGCCTGTAAAGTGGCTTGTGATAGAAAGAGAGAGAGAGAATAAGGAGGGAGGTGGAGAGAAAAAAGAAGGGGTTTATAGCTACCACCATGAGTCCACAGATGTCCGACGTCTCTGGGGGTCCCGGTGCAGAAGTCATTCTACTGCTTTTGTCTTTGATCGAGATGATCTCACAGTAAGGAAGATCTTCAGAAATTCGGCTGCTCCAGAGCAGTTTTTTGTGCTAGTCAATACACCTGCGACCTGCCTTTGCCCGTGGAGCTATGCCAGTCTCCACCTAGCAGGCCACACGTGCCAAGAGAGGAGAGTCTGAGGCATGGTAGGCTTTGGAGGCAGGTCTCCTCTCCTTGTGCATGCACTCCTCCTGGCAGCAGTGGTCGCCCTGGGGACTCTCCATGAAGGCCAGTAGTCGTCATCACTTTGTGCACGTGCTCTGTTGGAATATGAGTCTGTGCTAATTCCCGGCATTAATTTTCCTGTCTTTTTCCTCCTTGCTTCATGGATCTTCTACAGTGGTAGGGAGCAGGGAGGCTTGGAGACAAGCACGAAACATTTTTGAGATAAGGAGGTAGGTACAGGTAGATAGGTACAAAGCATTCGTTCCGTACCAGTTTTGGCCGTTTTCATAAAGCCTGCATCTGTGATTTTTACAGTCAGGTTCTGAGGCTTAGAATGAGAAAATTTCTGCTGAGAAATTGTTGAAGCAGAAATCGATCCTTTAACTGACCCTTACAGAGAGGATACATAACAGAGGGACTGGTTTACACGTTGGCTTTTTGTTTCCAGAAGAGGCCTACTCACTTCCTGCAGCAGCTTGCATCCTCTGTTTTGAGCTTCTCCGGAAGAGAAGCAACTAGGTGTCAGTCGGTAAGGAAGAAAAGATAGCGTAGGACTAACAATATGCAAGTTTTGGATGATTCTGTCTCTGTCACTGGTTGTAAATGGATTCCTGTGGAAAAATATAAGAACAGAGAAGGCATAATTACTTGATATTCTGTTTTCCAGCCGTGTTTAACTACAGGGGCTTTGTGAGTTGCATGTCACTTCTGTGCTTCTGAGGCCCCTCAGAGTATTCCTCTTCCTTGTACTTGTCCAGCCTCCCCTAGAAATAGCATCTTGACTTGTAGTTTTGTTTTGTGCTCTTTAGATCTACTAGAATAGGCCATTTAGTGACATTATGTTACTCTTGATTTTTTTATCTATTCTTCTCCTAAGAAATTTACTTTACAGACTGACAGAGTCTCAGTCTACAATGTCATTCTTCATGCCTTTGATCAACCTTGTTACTCTTGAGGTGTAGCTGGATCCTGCCTTTATAAAGTGGCATAGTAAAATTACCCGTATTATTTTCTGCTTCTTAGCAGTTTTTAATTTTTTCTTCTTTGATTGCTACTCAGTATCGAGGCGATGTTCCTGTAAAACTCTACCACACTACAAGATTTCCCTTGAGAAATGAGATGTATTTGTATGTTGAGTCTAACCTGTGTAGATAGCTCTGTGTTGAGCATCAGGAATGTTCATCATTGCAATTTAATTGCTGTATGTGGTTTCTTAGTTTTAAGTAAAATTCACTGGGACAGATAGGGGGTTTGTTACCAGAATGGTTCTGAACTTTAAGCTCAGTTTTCACATGCATCTCAGGTGAGCACTCAAAATTTAAATAAATAAATAGTAGGATCTCAGTCTTGTATTTTTTTGGTGTTTCAGTTACTTGTGGCTGTTTTTTGTTCTAGTGGGTCTACATGAATCTTTTTTGTTTCAGTTGAATAAGAGACAGATTCTGTTCTAAAACAATATTCTTGTGATTATTGGTGACTGTGCAAATAGTGCATATACTGTGGTACAGAGGTAGCAAATATTTGCCCAACTGGGGTAGAAAACTGATGGCCTTGTATAGCAACTGAAATAAACAGGACATTTTAGGGTATGATTTTAAGAAGGTACTTATAAGGGCTATATGTAGTATTATTATTATTGTCTTCATTTACATGTTTAACAGATAACTGTTTTTTAGAAATCTATATCGCATGGCAGCTTGTCCTGCCCATTTTCATGATTTAGGAGTTTTCCCTTTTGAAAAGAAAAAAATAAACAAGTCCACAAGACAGAGACCTGTTTAAATTCACTTTTCTTTTTGCAGCAGATGGAATGCAAGCAAAACCAGAAAAGATAAAATCTTCTCTGAAGAATGTGAAAAAAGACTCAGGAAAACCAGAGAAACTTAAATATAAGCCACTCACTGGGAAGGTGTTTTACCTCGATATTACATCAAATGTGATCTCTGAAAAAATAGGCAAGGACCTCAAAGAGCTAGGGGGGGTAAGTTAACAAGCAGAGACCTTTGTGAAACTAGAAGAAAATCTGTGCATGTGAAATGCCTTTTCCATGTTGTTTGTGAATTCATTTTGTTGTTACTTGTATTTTGTATGTGACAAGATTTTTTTGTTGTTGTTGTAATGTTTAATACACACAATTAGCTTATTAATTAATTATTTTGTGTTTTTTCTGCTAGAAGCTGCTTTGCTACTTGTAACAAGTGGTTTACAAAGATTTGATTTTGATTATTAATTTACTCTAAATTTTATCTAGCTTTAAAAAGGTTTGTTGTTTGAAGTGATTTTTTTTCTGCTGCTTCTGATTATATTGGCACATTTACTTGTTGCAACTAAAGTTAAGGTATTAAGAAACTGAAATTGGAATTTGTGACTAGTAAGGTGCTACTATGGCTGATCTGTAATTGTCATCTAGATCTTTAGAAAATATCACCTTATGAATTCAGTGGTTTTGAGCTTAATTGTTCTAGACTTTTGTCACCTTTAAAGCATGCAATGTAAAATTGAGTTATGGATTCATTGTTCTGAGGTAATTTGCTTGTTTTATGTCTTTGTATCTAGAGAGTGGAGAGTTTTCTTAGTAAAGATATCAGCTATCTGGTGTCTAATAAAAAGGAAGCAAAATTTGCACCAGCTCTTGGTCAGATTTCTCCTGTTCCTAGCCCAGAATTTGCCCAGAATGGAGGACATAGTTCACCTCATCCTAGCAACCGAAAGGATCGACATGACGGAAGTTCATTTAAGAGAGTAGATACTGTAAGTTTGTAAATAATAATACTGCCAATCAGGCATAACCCATGGGATGTGCTCTTAAAACTTTGTGTCTTAAAGATGGCAACAGTTCCTGAGGTGAATAAGGTTCTTTTTTTCATGCTGTGGTTTGTTTTGTTTTTTTTCTAAATTAGGTCAAACGTGCTTTTAAACTAGCTTAGGCTAACTTGTTACACTTAACTATCTCAAAGTAATTAAGCAAAGTTTCAAAAACTAATTTTAAAAAAGGAGCCTTTTGTTCAAATAAACAGGTTACGCTAAAGTCTGTCCTAATATAGTAAGCCTGAATTATAATTAAACCTTGACCTTGTTATCTTTGACGCCTGGCTCAATATGGATAGGCTTGTGATGGCATCCAGTGGTTCCTGTCTCTTTAGCAACACTGCCTACAAATACCTGGCTGCTGTGATGTTGTTAATCTGAATATCTACAGAAGCACTCTTAGGTAGTAGTTCAAGGAAATAATTAAAATCAAACATTATGAATATTAAGTATTTCTGAGCTCCTTCTTAGAGGATCCTGTTAATTGTGACAGTTAGTCTATGAATTTGTGCAGGTTTACGTCAAGTTTCTTACGTGGGCAAGTCTCGCATCCTATCAAAATACAGTTGGAAACAATAGCTGTAGGATATACATGGCATTTAATTAGAAATGTGACCGTGAGCCAGTCAGTGGGCTGGTCTTCGTGTTATATAGGTGCGATCACCTCATTTTGCAAAATAACCTGGGTAGGTAAAGGCATCCTCATTATGAGAAAACAGCATGCAGTGCAAAAGGAGTGATAGAAAAGATGGGGATGTGACAGAGGCTGTGATTATATTCATGACTGTTAGCTTACTTTGGCTGAAGTCCAGCTGATGAAACCTCTTATTTTGATGCGTGCCACTGTGGCTGCTTATTCCCACTGTCTGTGTTTTTCCAGTACTAAAATTTCTTAGGCCATGCAGTGACCTGCTTTACCTGAAGGTGACTGGTTTGGGGTTGGGTTGTTTGAGTGTTTTCCCCAGGATGCATTAACCCTAACCTTGTGGGGAAGATGTGAATTAATGAAAAATAGCAGTACAGTAAACAAGACTATCATCAGTGAAATATGTTTTGGTTAGCAACAGTGGAAATTGCTATACCATTTGTATTTTTTAAATTAATTCAAACTTGCTACAAATGTGTTTCTATTTTATTAAAGGTACGTATGAGCAGAGGAAAATCCTTAGTTGAAAAAGCTATCAAAGAGCAGGTAAGCCATGTAATCTACTGACTCATACTTGAGAAGCTTTGGTTTGCTCTCTAGGAAACAAGCTGCAGTAAGAGTGTTCTTAGTTGTTCAAGGTAGAAGTCCTTCATGGAACGCTTGGACAGATGTCAAAGATGTCTTGAGTAAAACTTGGTTTGTACTTTCTGGGTGCTTCTTGAAAGTTTGAAGAGTTTTATGACTGGTACTGTAATTTATCAGGATTGCTGATATACTAGCATTTGACAGGTGCTCGTGGAGTTAAAGTGCATGTATAAATTCACTGTCTTCAAATCTCAGGTTACTGTGAGATGTGACAATAGAATACAAGTTTGGCTTTACGAAAGGTTAAATATAATCTTTGATGGTGAAGCGCTGTGATACAGAGATGGAAAAGTCAGTTGAGGAGCATGGTAGTCTTTTGGCGAGAAGTAAAGCATCTGTGCTTTGATCTGTTCTTGTATTATATGCTGTAGTGTATTTGTAATTATTTCACATAATCTACTGTATATTGCTTAAAATTATTAATACAATTTACTGTGTGCAGGATTTAGTCCCCTCTGGCAGTATACTATCCAATGCTTTGAGCTGGGGAGTGAAGATACTTCATATTGATGGTAAGTATTATTTATTCGATGAAGCCTAACATGAACTTGTAGCATTAATTTAATTATTTTTCTGTTGAATTAAAAATACTAAAACCAACAAATTACTTCAAACAGGCAAAAATAAACTTAGCTGAGTTAATTCTCCCTCTTTTTACCAGATGTGAAGAACTACATTGAGCAAAAGAAAAAGGAGCTCTATGTTATCAAAAGAGCAGAGAGTTCTTTCAAAGATGGGGTAAGTGGCTCTTTGCCATTTGTGAAACTACCATTTGTTTCATTAACTGAGGAAACATGGGTGTGGTAAATACTACCTACTGTGAGGCTTATAGATGTTATTTTAATAAAGTCTTGCTTGTGTTCAATTTTTCAGACCAGTATTAATTTTATGAATTTTTTAGTTTTATTAATTCATTTAAAGAACATCTCTGAAAACCAGAAAGTATTAGCTATACATTTCAACAATATTAAAAAATAGGTTCCATAGTAGTATCAGTTAAATAACATATAGACTTTTGCTCTTGCAAAGGATATGCAAGAATCAAAAGTACTGAACTGTCTGAAATTTCCATTCTGCTTGCCTCAAAAATAATAAGTAATTAAAAAAATAGTAGTTTGGGTTTAGTATGATGTAGATTGTGGTTAAGTTGCTTTGTATAATTTTCCCTGTGAGACAATGATTAGAAACCTTTTCCTTTTGATGGGCCATTTTGAAGATTCATAGTTACACTTTCTGAAGAAATGCTCTCTAGGGAATCTGTCAGTTGCTTAACTGCATCTTTTCCTTCCTAGTCTTACAAATGACTAGGATAAAGCATCTTTGAGCTATTCTGCTAGTATTTTGCAGTTGGCATGTGAAAATCCTGATTTCTCCAGATTGTAGTGTATGACATAGTGAGACATTGCAACTGTTCGAGCTTGTGCATTGCATCTACAGTTACTCTATAGTATAAATGAAACAATGAAGTTGTACAGTTATGGCTAGTCTGGGCAGGACTCAGTGATAAGTAAATGGAAACATACTGTCTAGTGTATGTTATGTTGCTTTGGAATGCAATATCGCCTAATTATTGAGGCCATGGAAGTCCTCTTCTAAATCATCAGTGTATTAGTCTTCATGGATAGCAGGGCAGGTTTTTTTCCCAAGTAGTATAAAATACTAGCTGTAACTGATTCTCATAAAGGTATAAACCAACAGCTGATGCTTAAATGTAGACTACTGTTTTCTGAAGAAAAAGATACTCCTTTTAATTTTAATCTTCATTGTTAAAAAAAAAACCTAGCCTGTGTAAATCCATTCAAATGAGAAGAATTTTTTTGCTATATGTACTTTTTTGTGTCGTTTTACAGTTTATTGGTAATTAGCATTTATAAAGTGTTGTGAAAATGTTGTCCATATTTACAAATGAACTTTAATCTAAGGTAGGGTGTTTTGAGGGAGGAGAGAGGTAAGTGAATACATTTACCTGCGTGGCTTTTCTTGTTTGGTTTTCTTCTTAGGAAAAATAAATGGAAACATCTGAAGGAGAACATTTCTTTTTTTTGCAGTGTAAAAAAAAAAATTCTTTGAGAAACATATGAGCATATTTTGGAAGTACTAGTGAGCTTAGTTTCCTGCAGAATTTGTTGTGAGTGTGTATGAAGTCATGATTAACACAGGGAGATCCTCAAAACTTGAAATTAGCTAAAGTTAAAGTTTCAAGTAAAATGCAGAATAATACTCACAGGGGTTTTCTACCTCCTCTTTTTTCAATAGGTAAAACAAGTTACTGCTCAGAAGTCAAGAAGTAAGTATTTAAATATTTGTCTGAGGTTTCGTTTTGCCTTACTTTCTGAATGCTTAAGAATGTACTATAGTTCTCATCTGGTTAGGTGTGCTGCTTTATTCTGATTTCCGTGTCTAAGAAAAACATGTACAATTATGGAAATCAATTTTGTCAAAATGTATGTGTAATGAGTTCTAAAATAACATCTGCTTATTCAGCTACTGGACTAACTTAGTGAATGGAGAAAAGTATTTGTTCCTTAATTTCCTTTTGTCCCTCCTTGAACAGGTAAACTGAAAAATCCATTTCTCAAGGTGGAGGATAGAAGTCGGTAAGTGTTCTCTTTGTACATTACATTATGGGGTTCTCAAACTGAGTAATTCATAAACATTAAGGCCACACTGTAGGAAGTGGCCTTCAGATTTCGATTTCGTTTGACTTCCTGACTGTAGATGCCAGGCATGCTCTCCTTTTATAATAAAACACAAAGTTTTCATTTCTTTGTGCTCTGAGTAGGTGTCTGTGTTTAGCCACTGAATGAGATGGAACAGGTAGGACTTTGATAGAGAATACTTGTAACAGGTAATGGAAGAGGAAGGTTAATGTGTAGCTCCGGTTTGTAACTTGTGAGAGTGAGTTCTTTGGGTAACTTTCTGCCAAGGGCTGTATCAGTGGAAAGGAGACCTGGAAGCTTTGCACCTTGGCATCTTTTCTTGGATCCAAAACCTGTAACCCAAAAGGCTAGTAAAGCTTTATATGCTAAATTTCAGTCCTGTAGTCCCAACTCAGTAACACTAATTTCCTGCAAAACTGTTTAGATGTAAAGAAAGGGAAGTGTCCTAATTAAAATAGTCCCTTGAAATTTGGTTTAATTTCCTGTTCAACCACTTCTCTTTAAAGGGAAAAAAAAAAATTTCATCTGATTTCAGTATCCATAGCAGCATGAAATCAGATACTTGCAGCCTTTAAAATTTTATCTTTCTGGTCCTGTAATAGGTCACACCTGATTGTGTAAAGAAATACCAGTTTGCCAGAAGTTGAGAGAACTCAAATTATAAAAGAAGTGCAATTCTGCACAGCATGTTTTGCACCTTTATATTCTTAACTAACTTTCGCTTTGTGATGATGCTTATGAGCTCCAAATTCTTTGACTTGATTTGATATTTTCCTGCATTAAAAAAGATCTAAGCCTGGTTTTACATCATGAATTGGCATAATGGGAACGAGGGACGTGAGGTTAATAGGAAGAATCATACAAGCACCATTGTCCGTACAAGAAATTTGTATATAAATATGCGTGAATTTGACTTCTGAATGTAGTTGTGTACTAAACTCTGGAAACAATTCTGAATTTATATGCATCATAAACAAAGTTTTTTAATTGCTTATACGTAAGTAACAGTTCAGAAGCGGAACAAGATAATTAGCTATCTGTGTTATGTTTTCCAGACTTGTTCTTTTTCTTCTGCCTGGGTAGCTTTTATAATATTAACATGAAGAAAAAAAGATCAGAATGAACTCTGGCACCAATCAGCATTTCAGTCAAATGATTCATTATGTAAACTTCTAGCATGCCCTATTTAAAACATTTTTAATATAATCATAGCACTGGTACAGTTCCTAGTTCTGATACAAGTACAATGCATTAGAGGAATATTATCTTTCTGGAAAATTAAAAGGCCAGTTTTTATGTTTTGTATCATAAATTGATTAAAATACGTTATAAAAAGAAAAGGAAATGGAAAAGTCGAAAAGTAGTGCCTTGGTTGTTATGAACTGTTACAGCTACTTCTCTGGAACACAGATGCAACATCATCCAAATTGTTCTTATTTTTATTGCTTACCCAACATTGTTCTCAACAATAAACAGGTATGAAAGCCATACCCCAGGGAATGTATGAGACTGCTATGGAAACTCATAGCTGATCTATTTTGAGAAAACATGAAGTTTATAGGTAGGAGGGAAGGAATGACTTATTCGAGGATATTTATCCGCTTAGTGTTCAGTGTACTTTACATGTGAAAGAGACGCTTTTTCTGAATTTATTACTTGATTGTATGGTAATTTGTGCTTTAAACTTCTTTTTCCTTTTCTGATAGTTCTAATGCACTCGTTTTGTCTAATACAGCCAATACCGACCGTTTTATCTGCAGTTTCCCAGTTTTCCACTTCTGAACTACTGTGTTCCAAAGCCACATAGTCCATTTGAGGTGGATAAGAAATATCCTTCTGGTCAAAAGCAAACTCAGTCTAAGCAAAGGTGTGTTGAAAACTCGTTATTGAGGTGTGGATAGAGGAGACAGTAATTCTTTAAAAAAATTCTGAAGTAATTGTTTTCCAAAATAATTGCTCTACTTCTATTTTTGTGTAATATTTAATACTAACAGCCATGTCTCATCTGATGTATTCACTGCACTGTAACTGTTGGTGTCTGTCTATCTTTCTATACCCTCTTTGTCCTGTCCTTAGTCCTTTTTTTGGACGTACAGATGCATACATCCAAAAACGCGGCCTTCTCCTATTGCTGTGGGTCAGCATAAGATCTTTTTTCCTTTCTGCCACTGATTTCTTCTCTGTCCTCATCTTGGATGCTGTCCAGTAAGTATTTTATAGGAAGTGGATTTCCTAAGACTTTTTTCGATATTTGTTAGTATAATGCTGAAGTAGGCAGCTAATTTATTTGAGACATTGATATTTGGTCATAGTGTTAAATAATTGTTGATAAAGAGTGCACATTGTTGATAAAAGTCTTAATTTATAGAAGCTAGGCGCTGCAATTACTGCTTCAACTCTTCAGATATGAAAAGTGGATGCCAACTGCCCAGTAGAATAGCAGTTGGTCTTAGAGCAATTCAAGCTATATTTGAGCACTCCAGATGAGGTTATGACTTTTACTAAATCAATTTTGTGATTTTAAATGACTTAGCAGTCTTTAGTTATCTGGTTTTTTTTCTGAGTTGAACTATTGTCTTGAACTTCTAATGCCTAGCATATCTGGAGTATTAATGATTATTTCATTAATTCTAAAATTTATTTGCATGAGAGACCAAAGATACTTAGCTGAAAGGTAGTTTTGCTATATGTGGACCTCTCTGTATGTAGTAACTTTTGATGCTTTTCTGTCTTCAAGGTCTAAAATTTATTTAGATGTGATACTTTTTTTGTTACAAAATAGCTTCTCCACTGTTAAGGTTCATCTCTCTCTTCACTATCATTATATTTATGGACATTTTCAGCTTGTGTTGGCATGATGGATTTTATTTTATTATATTGTGTGTTTTTTAAAAAAAATTACAGTGAATGTAGCAGTATGAAAAAGCAAAGGAACTATAATACAGCAGCAACCCTTCCAATAATAATGCAGTTTTTGATGCTTCTCTTCAGAGGGAGTTAGGCCCATTCTTTTCAGAGCATTAAAAAAGAACGAAAGAATATTATTTTCATTTAGATGCAATAAGGAATATTATACATTAAAAAATTCAAGAGTTTTGCTTGAATGAATATTCGCATTTAATCTTTCAGATTGGTACATGCCAAAGAGATATTTAGGTGGGGATTATTTTATACTCAGCAGATAAATGTGACAAATGTCGGTTACAAGAGGGAGAAAGGGGAGTACCTCCTAGTTTCACCCTTATCTGGGAGGAAATCTTGTTGAAGCTAAGTTGTCAGTTCTACTTGCTTCTGCATCAGGCAAGACCTGCAGACATTATTCAGTCTTCAGATGATATATTTTGTTGCTTACGCTCTGCTTTGCTGGTTCTCTGTGCTTTTTACAGTTCTAAAGAGGGAAGGTGCAAAAGGCTAGTGTAATAGAGTCCCAGTTAGGTGGAGCCTGTCCTCTGGAACTAAACGAATGCTGGGGCAGGTGTCACCAGTTTAGACTTGTTGACAGAAACCAAATATTTAAAGCAGTGTACACTTATGCTTAGCCATGCATTTTGTGAGTTTTGATGTTAAGTCCTGTGCTTGCATCTATGCAGATACTTGGTAAAGTCTGTCAGAATGAGTTTTGGCTCGACAGGGAGATGGCGCTATTCCTCTGATGTAATAGGGAAGTAGAGATTGATGGGTTTGCTTTTTCACTAGCGTATCGTCCTTAGGCGGTTTAATAGTGAATTGCAGCAAGCAGTAGCTCTACTCAGAAAAGGACTCTGAAGGTCATGGAGCAGCTATTGAAAATCTCTGTGTTTTAATCTCCATGAAGAGCTTGAGGTTCGTTTCCTCATATTTCCACTTAGCCTGTACCTAAAAAAACCAGAACAAAATGGCATTTGGTCATCATGTTCAAAAGCTATGCATAACCAACTAATATGACTGTACTTTACTTATACCACAGAATGAGAGGTCATTGTTAGATCCAGTGTTTTTGCTGTGTGCTTTTTTGGCATCAAAAATGCTGACAGTTGAGGTGTTTAGAAGACTATTTTTTTCCTTTTTTTCTAGTTTTGATTTTATCAAACCTTTGTTTCTTCTATGCACAGAGATTTCAGTATGTCCTTTGATTCGTCAAGTGAGATTTTTTTTTTTGTTTAGCAATATTACATTTTTTTATTCTGAGTCAGAGATAGTAGTACATCTGTCCTAACTTGCATGTTTTATGTTTACTTATAGTTCCACTGAACCTGCATGTCTTCTTGCAGTAGTTTTTTTTTTTAATTAAAGCATATATTTTCTCTTTTTTTTCTTCTGTGCATTGACTAATTCTGTAAATAGTTTGAGGGGAAAATAAAGTTATGGGATTATTTTCTCAGTTGAATAAGAATGAATATACTGTGAAAAGCAAGTAAAAAGTAAAGCTCAGCTTCCTATTTGAGACTCATTGATTTATCTTTTCTGTTAACAGAAACAAAATAAATAGTGACAAGGACTGTGGGACTCTTGTTCAGCTCCCTCAGAAGGACAAAAGAAAGAGAGGATATTGTGAATGTTGTGGGAAGAAATACGAAGATCTGCAAGCAGTATGTGAAATGTCAAATATATGCTTTGATGCAGTTGTCTCTCTTACGTGTAGCATCAATAATGGTTTCTACTTGCTAGTTTCACGTATTTTTTAATCTCAGAAAATTTTCTGAATATATCTCCTAAAAAACAGCCAGTGGGTATTTTTTCCCTTTACAGGTTTTGGTTCTTGATTGCTGCCTGGCTGAAGCACTGAAGGCACTAATAGTTCATGTCTCAGAGATACTAGTAATAAATTAATGATATTTGATTGCTGCTCCATATCATACAGTTGACTTGTATATTCATACCGGTAGTATTAGATTTGCTTCATGTTTTTTCTTCAATTCCAGCATCTTGAAAGTGAACAGCACCGAAATTTTGCACAAAGCACACACTACCAAGTTGTTGATGATATAATCTCAAAGTTTGTTTGTGAATTCATCGAATACAAAGATGATGCAAAGAAAATAAAAAGGTAAGTTATATGTTTGAAGCTTTAAAAAACCCTGTGAGTTGAGACATTGAACACAAAGATACTTTAGTTCTGAAATTCTGGATCTGGTATTGTATTAATTCATATTTTTCAGTCTGAACTAAGTCACTGAAATTTGCAATGAAATTGTACCTGTAAACCAGTTCTATAAAGCAGAAATTAAAAAAAACAAACAAACCAACCAACCATTAAAAGTGCTGATGGTGTCACTGGAAAATGAGACTGAAAGTATTTGCCAAAAGATGTCCTACCCATTCTCCATCTTCAGAAAAGGAAGATCTGCTGTACTAAAAGATTGACAGAAGGACAGCAATGTCTGGATGTCTTTTGCTAAAAGCTTTCTGACGTTCTTAGGACAGTAAATGGTAGCCTCCTTGGTCAATCTGATCTCCTTACCAGTGGCAAAACTTTTCCTAGTCTCATCTAGATCTTCCTATCTACACTCTAAGCCTCTTAGCTTCTGTACTGTCTGTGCTGGACAAAGAAAGATTTTTCTTTCTTCTTAGCTCAAAAGCTTAAGTGTGAGAAGGACTTGTTTTGTGTTTTGATCTGTAAGCAACATTTTCTTAATCAGTCAGAACAGTAACTCAATTCATGATTGCACTGAGTTGTTTTCAAATGAGTCCTTACTCCTTATGTCTTTTAAAACACTGAAGAAATAAAGATATTCTTAGTGAAATCAAAAGAAATGCAAATAGTCAGACAACAGATAGCCTAATGAAGGCAAGCCTTTATTCCTTTTGTGATTTAAAAATACTCATGTGATTAGGTTTGAAATACTATGTCAAGAAAAGCATATATTATTATGCTAATTTTGTATGTATATATAATAGAATATTTGTAAGTATTTATAGTCATTGCATTATATTCATTAAATTCTTTTGTTTATAATACCACTGTGAATTGAGATTTACTGAAATACTAGACTACTTATTTAATGTATTTTTAAAACAATTTTACAAGCTGATGAAATCAAAAAGAAAACATCAAATTAAAATATAAGGGACTCTTTTCCTCTAGAAAGTGTGTGTTGCTAACGTAAACACATCTTTTCTTTAAATGTAAAACTAAAAATTGCTTTGTCAGTTTGGTTGTTTTTCTAGAATTAGTTGCGTGTAATTGTTATACATGTCTCTTTCAAGTGTTCGTTAATTATTTTAAAAAATTACATTGTAGGACAAAATGCAGTACAGGACATTTTTCTCCTATTATTGGAAAGATAACGAGACCAGAGGAGCTGAACGAGCGACTGAAAAAGCAACGTATTTCATTGAAAAGCTACTTGTGGAAGGATACTGCAATGCGGGCACTCAAACTGGATCACTGGCCTGCAGAAGTACAACCGAATTCTGTGCAAATACCTACCTCTATTTCTGGATCTGTCTGCTCGGTTCTTTATCATCACCTGTCACAATCTACAGAACTAAAAAATAAGTTCAGAAATAACAATGAAAATATTAAAACTGATTGCTCCTGTGCTGAAAACTCAAGAGAGACTGATCTGTCATCAAATTTCGTACAACCACTCCCTCAAAAAGATGACAAAGCATACACAGAGAACTTGTCTCGAGGTCTTGAGCCGTTTAATAAAGAACTACAGGAACCAGAAATAAATAAAAAGAATATACAGTGTTTTCAGGAAGACGTGTGTACTTTATATTCTCATACACAACTTACAGATCGTACTGAAAAAGACAAAAGCCTGTCACAGCCAAAACGAAAATTAAACAATGCAGTAGTTCTACCAGCAAAGTGTTTGAAAAACACAGATGCCAATCCTACATTTGTCAAGAAACGCGACTTATGTGATAATCATCAACAGAAGCAGCAGAATGTGATTCTGGAGGCTGAGATATCCGATACTGCTATAAACAAAGAACTTAATGAATTGGCTGACAGCACTGTGCACAGTTCTCCGCCTGGAAAGCTTCACAGAAAAGTGAAGATGTGCTTGGGAAGGAATAAAAGAGAAAACTGCAAACAGAGTATAGAGTTAAGCGTAAAGCATACAGATAGACTGTCTGTACCTGAAGAGAAGAGAAGTTCTTGTAGCTCACCAGTGCAGGCCCTACTGGAATTATTTCAGACAAGTGAAATAAACTCAGAATTTGGAGGTTTTTCAGGTTACACTGAGAGCAAAGGTTCGACCAGTATGAAAGATATATGGGAAGGGCAGAATGCAGATATTATGTGGTCACTGTTTTCCTCTCCTTCCTCATCCTCTTTTGCTGGATTTTGATGCTACTTTATTTAATATAATGACTTCCAAATAAACTTTCAAATTTAAGATTTTATTCATGGAAACTTGAATTGCTGTGCTATATGTACAGATGGTTTGGTTTTCAGGTTTTTTAATGCAAAAACATACGTATATGTAAATATGAAAAATAAAACTAAGGTGATGTTTTGGGTTTTTTTCATAAAAGGTATTGCTTTATCTCAGCTGGTAACAGGCTCTGACACCAAAATTGGGTTACATTGATTGCTAGGCAACCAATAAGCATGGTGTAGCTGAATTTAGATAGAATCATTTTCTAAGGTCCCTGATTATGGTACATTCTGAATAACTACATTATAGTAACTAGGTGGTCCATGGTAAACGAGGTGGTCCGTTTCATGTAGACTGCTGCTATTTTGTGGAGATGTGGCTGGGAGACTTTGCTGCTTCCCTTCCTGTTCGTTCTACTGCTGCTTTATCAGAGAATGCCAAAGAGAAAAAGTCACTTGCTCTCCTACTATTTCTTCTGCTGAAATTGTCTCAGGGAACCTATGTAATCACAAAGAAATGAGATTAGGAAAGCATTAGTGGGTTTTTTTTGGCTACTCTGACTTAATTTTTTTTTTTTAGACTAAAATTGGCTGTGTTGTATATTTCAGCCAATGGGAAAGCAGTAGATATATTCTTTAATTTTTCTTTAAAAAAAACCAGACAACAACAACAGGACAGCAACAGCGATGACAACAAAACAGCCAGTTGGTTTCTGATTGACTCTGGTCATTTGTCTGATTTTTCTTCCAGAGTAGACAGCCTGTCTAACTACCATACTGGGAAGCAAAGGGAAAGGTACAAGTGAGAGCTGGGAAGACTTCAAATCTTTGACAGAGGCAATCTCTTTCGGAATTTCCGTATCTGTAAATTACTGCAAGGCATGAGTATATAATTACAGTGGAGGTAATTGCAAAGCTTTCTTAATAAATGTAAGTTTCTTAAGGTCATATAAGAGATATAAAGAAATTATTCTTGTTAATTTTTGCATAGATTACTTTTTTGCATTTTAATCTCTTGCCCATTTAATATTTTCAAACGTACTGTGTCAGTGTTCTTATGGTTAGAGTGCCTTCAGTCATCGCGTCCTGTTGTCTGTCCTTTCTAGGATGTTTTCTACAAGGGGGAGGTAAAGCTTCTTGGTGGGGAGGAATAGGTGAGGAAAATCACATAGAAATACTTTCCTTTAAAGAGTGTGTGAGTTGGAGGCTTAAAGGTGAAAGTAGCTACTTAGTGCGTTGCTGTCATCTTAAAGGCAGCATTTCTTGTTCCACAGTTCATAACTGCCTGCACACTCTGGGAAGAACTGCTGCTGGGCTCTCCGTCTTACTGGTTTGATTTAAAGTTTCTCCTGACTCAGATTCACATCAAGAAAACTGTGTGGAAAGCTATTGCAGAAATGAACACAATTAACATTTTTTTTAAGAAAAAGTTTATCTTTATCTTGAGTGTGTATGTCTGTATATACTTTGCCTATAATTTACCAATATATAGTGTTTTAGGAATGAGTTTTTAAAGTAGAGCATTGAAGCAATTACTTTGTTCTTCACTGTGAGTGACACTTTAATGACAGAATGATTGCTGTCTGATTCGATGAATGCAGTCAGTTTCAGGAATAAGCGTTTGTTCATTTTTCTTGAGAATTTTTGTTGGTTGGTTGGTTTTCTTGGGATGTTTTAGCTTTTAGTTCAGTACTAAAGTCTAAAAAACCTCACATTTTTACCCTAACACATTGCAGTGATCTGTCAGTGAGCATCTCTTGTGGCATCTCCCTCCTCATATCCCCGAGACACGTACTCTTTAGACTGTGTAGTAGCCTCCATCTGACTGGAATGTATATGCTTGGTTACTTATATTCATAAAGATTACTGAGGTAGAGGTATTCAGTGTTACTAAATCTGCTCATCAGGTAACCAGTGTGCGTGTCTTTTATATTATTACGTTATTAGATGCAATTATTAGAACATTTTAACTCAATGGACACTGCAGAGAGATGGTAAACACACTGGAATCTGGCTTTAGAATCTTAAGGAGAAAAAAATAAAATGGGTTTCTTGTTAAAACACGAAGACTACTCATTGTAAAGCAGAACAAGATAGGAGAGTCCCTGCTTCTGGTTGTGAAAAGCATGTTGAAGATTTTGTGTACCTGACTGGTCCCATTAGTGTGTGCCAGAAGTCCTCTCTGTGTAGTACGTTCTGATAGCATCACGATCCACAGTAAGCCTGTTAACTACTTCTAAAACAATTTTATTCAGCATGTTGTGTGTGATTTTCAAGCATTTATTATCTTTCAAGCTTGGTTTAGCATGAGAAATGCATTTTATCTGTAAGTACATCTTTGTAATAATTACAGATTATATAATTACAGCTCGACCTCTTTTTTCACAGGTAGATGAATTTCTTTAAATGCACTTCATTTTTCTATTGGTTTGTTTTCTATGGATTTGAGATGCTGGTATAGGTGATTTTGATACTCTGTTCAAACCAGTTTCCAATATATGAATTGTTGCCTCCTTTTTGTGGTGGTTAGAGAAACCTGGAGCTGTATTCCCATGGTGTCTGCAGCACACCTATACACAGTGTGGGATACAAAATTTTAATGAAGCACACAAATCTTTACTGTAACAAGAAAGGAAAACAGACGCTACTTCAGTTTAAACTCTGATTAGAAAAAAAAATCCCCTAAACTTTTACATTATGAATGTGCTCATTTAAGCAATTATCCTGTGGCCCAGTGACCATTACTGTTTCTTTTTCATAGGTGTAGCAAGCACATTTCTAGGGATGCAAAACACTCTAGCGTAATCTTTAGAATGTTGAAATAGAAGGCATATATATGCATACACACGTACCACTACTGAAACCCTGTGCAGGCACCATATTGGTCTGGTACTTCAGTGTGAGGGTGAGTTGCAACTGATCAGACCTACTTTGTTTTGCTGCCAGAGGAGAGAGCAAAATGATTTTCAGTAGAGACTTAAAATGGAAACCATAGCTATACAATGTAAAGCTTGGATGGTAGCAAAACCACCCACATAAGTAAAGCATTAGAAGTAATGTTTTACTTTAATTATACTTATGCCAGGTTTGGTTTGGTATTTCTGTGGTGGATGCCCAACCACTGCATGTGACTGCTCCACAGTATGTATTTTTATCTGGAACAGAAACGTTGGTTCTTTTCCAGTGACTCTGTAGTGTGGCTGAGGGGATAGAGTTCCCAAAGGTTGGGAATGCTTCTGTGTTTGGTGTGTGCATATGCATATGGGTGTACATACAACTACTCAGATGGGTATATGGTGATAGTGGGGATACCCTACATGTATGAGGAATTTCTGCCATAATTTCTGAGTTTCATGCACACAGGTAAGCCCTGCACTCAGCAGCAGGATTGTCAAGCTTTAATATCTTGCTCAACATCCAGCTACAGAGCACATAACAGAAAGCAAGAGGTAGGTGACTGAAAATCTGGCCTTCCCCTTGGAGTTGGGGGAAAAGGTAGTTACAACCTGAGGAGCCTGAACATGACATCCATTCTGTCATTCAGGTGTTGCCATTGTGCATCAAGGTGGTTGAATCCATGTTCTACCTCAGGTTTGCACCAGAAGGGCAGGCTTCAGTTATCCATTCATGCTATCGCTGTTCTGTGTTATCTCCTGGCCTGTATGACTCCTTTGATACACCCTGAGTGGGGAGGAGAGGGTGGCTGTGCCATCACCTTGCAGTCTGAAGTCTGGTCTGAAGGACTCGGGAAATGTAACCAGTGATGGTGTCTGTCGAGCTTTTGTGGTCTCTGAATGCAGGAATGATGAAAAAATGGTAGCTGTTCTAACTGATGTAGTTATGGTAATGTATGTGGACATGGGATGAAAATATGAATCCTCTTGTGTTCCCTCATTGGAGAATCATTGTGGGCTGTATGGCGCCTGTGATCTCTGGGCCACTAGCTGATAAGCACCAAGGGCTGGTAAAGGTTGCCCATGCTGGGATTTCTGATCAAGCTGGTACTTGATACCACTGATTCCTGTAGCAGACTGAAGATAAGTATAAACTGAGTTCATTAACTAGATTAACATCTCTGAAGGCGATAGGAGATAAATACTTGGAGGTTTTACTGTGCATTCTGTAAAGGTTACTATTTGGCTTCTGATATTCAATGGTGTATTCACTCTGGAGAATGCAGCTATCCAAAACAAGTGCTGAGCATCCCAGATATAGCACCATTAAAAGATTTGGGTTGCAAGGCAGTTGTTTGAATGAGTCCCATTTCATTTGAGATAAAGCAGCTGTAGATTAAGATGGCTATCAGATAAGATGATTGATGATGATGATGATGGATCTCAGTTCAAGATTCTGTGTCTCCACTATTCCATGTATGTAAATAGCTAGGCTTTAAAATGCAGGCTTTCTCTGACCTTCAGAAGAGTTTTACGATGTGGTACTCCAGTGGAATAGTGGATAAGTACCACTCAGTGGAAGTCAGTTGCCAAATGGTGGCAGTCACTTCTGTGGTTCAAACCACCAGGGAGAGTGGGAACTGGGTCTCACACATTTCAGGTGCAGGCACACCAGCAAGTGTTACGTGGGGTTCACCTTCCAGGTGCACAATCTGCAAGCAGGATTAGATCTTTAGAAGGTTCATGGCCCTTGGAAAAGGTAAGAGTCGTCTAGCCACAGAAAGATGCATGAACCTCATTCTGTATCCTGCATTTGGGATGGTTTAGCTGAGTAGCTATGTAGCTTGTTTCTGAGGATAATGTTAACACCTAACTTCCCTGACATACTTTAGGAGTTACTACTACAGGAGATCTAACCTGGAAGCTCTTAAATGAATGCAAGTTTTGTGTATTGTAAAACATGTATGAGATCTATGAATATGTTTTATTTTACTGGTGCTGCTGAGCCAAATGATTCTTTTTTTTTTTTTATATGAGAAATAAAAATCTTAGCTTTCTTTGTCACTGGCTTTTCAGAGAAACTGCCAGTCCTAGATCATGCTTGTAGTTACCCAGCCCTGTCTCCCAGTTCCAGGAGTGGCAAACAATAGTCACAAGAATGGCAAAAATGGATCCCATGCAATGACTAGTAATGGGGTAAAACTCACAACCAAAAAATCCTATTTGTGAACTTTATATAAAAGACTGGACAAAACTGATGCACTTTTTGCTGAAACTGGCTGTTCATTGCTGCAGGTCTCATTCTCTAACAAAATCCTGTCCTTGATGCTGAGAATTTTGAAAGATTTCATCAACAACCTAAGTAAAGCCTTCAGTTTTGAATTAACGCATATTTCTTCTAATCAGCTTTTCATTTACTAGGTTTTAATTCCACTGACTGTCCTCTTACTCACACCACGCTGCTGGGAAAAAAGAAAGCACAAGTTTACTTTCCCTATACCACCTATCTATGATTCTATGGTGTTCCTGTCTGTTCAATGCATTCCTGAACAATCTTAATCTTTCTGGTTTCTGTCACTGTCTTTCTCTGAACTTTGCAATGTCCTCACTGGGAATGGCTGCTGCCACGCTCTAGATCAGACCATTCTTCCAATTTAACAGTAAAACAGATTCTGTATGATGTGCTCTATGTTTACATTACAATTGCATGTTTCCTGTTTTGAGGCAATACTTATCCTCTGAACTAAATAACCAGCAAGTTCAAATGTTTTTTTTTTTTGTACATTAGGTGAAAAGTCACTGCTGTAAATGTACAATCATGCAGTCAAAATGCACTGTTGACTGTAATTGGACATGTAACTGATTCAAGAAAATTCAGTTACCTTGTATTCAGAACATAGATGTGTTTCTCACATGGGAACATTTGAGGTAGTGCATTTATGATAAGAGGTGGCCAGATAAATAGAGGCAGCTACAAAATATTCACAGATCTGCCTTTTATCAAAGAAAAGTCTTAATATGCTTTTAAAAACTTAATAAATCATGACTGAATATCAATCACTGAGAATGTGTTTGGTAAAAAGTGCCCTAGGTTTCAGCTACAGTCTATACACAAAAGTTGCTCTGTGTGTGAAGTGTTATACTTTACGTGGTATGAAGATACTGTAATGTTCTGTAATTTGAGTCAGTGTTACTTCTCCATCATCTCTATGCATACACAAGGCTCCATTGTGTATTCTTCAAAGCAGAAAATTCAGATTTTATCAAAATTGGAAAAACACAAAGCAATTTCTCTATTTTTTCTAGAATTTAGAAATGTGACAATCTCTCGGCATTTTAAAGTAGGCTAGTTGCTTCAGAAATTTAGGCAGTTTAAAAGTCTAAATCATGACTGCAGATTAGTTACTACATACTGTAGTCATTGTACCAAAGCCTATGTTGGACAACTGGGAGGAAATTTTCATGAATAACCCAAATAAATTAGAAATATAGCGTCAACAGTGCTGTTTAGCCTGTCAGAGCTCAAGGAGCATCTGGATGATGCTCTTAGTAATATGGTTTCGGTGGTCCTGCAGCAAGCAGAGAGTTGGACTCGATGATCCTCAGGGGTCCCTTCCCACACAAAATATTCTATGATTCTGTGCTGTGCTGGTAGAAGAAAAAAATCTGCTTCCTGATATAAAAGAGCGTTGATGCTCAGAAGTGGGCCGTCTGTCACAGTCCTGATGAATGTCAAGGAGCTTCCAGTGAAGTAAGACTAAGAAGTGAGTGTCAATGTTCTCTGCCTGATTTCCCAAACAAACCTGGAAAATCCATCAATAAATTATAATATTATTTCTCTGACAAATTCTCCATTCCTAATCACCCATTTCAAATCAATGTGTACAATAAAAAGGGACTACACAGATCAGAAATTCCTTCGTCATGATTCATATCTTTCAGTGTGATAGAGAAAATTTCTACAACTTATTTAAGCCTTTGGTTTTGAATTAATCTTGAATATTTATCATCCAAATGCTTTCTTAGGCAAATGGTAGAAGGACCATTTGTAAACAACAGAGGTTTGCAAGGAGAGGAAACATAATTTTTTTCAGCTCTCTTTTGACTACTCATTTCTAGCACACGTATTTTTAAAATGCATTTATTTTTGTATTAATTGGCTCTATTTCTAAAAACAGTTTTGAAAATTACTTTTTAAATTGGTTAAGGGTTTAACCAAAATAGAGTTGGCATGCTAAAAAAGCCTTGTATTTATGAAATTGCTTTCATGATAGTTCACAACATCCCTGGAGCCAACAGACTGGATAGAACTCTGCATTAATTGTTAGCTTAAAGCAGCCTTGCCTTGAGCAGTGCTCTTTGGTGAACTTTCCACGTGTGATATGTATGCCAAATCTGGACAATGGTAGTGGCAAGAGAAAAAAAAATCTATATGATGTACTGATCCAGGAAATGAGTCTGTAACGGTACCATGTATCTGCTGGATAACAGGTGTAATATGTATCCAATGTCATGAATTCTCACAGAAATACTGACACAAAAAGCTGTGAAATCGCATGCCAGCAGGGACAGTTTGGTGTACCTGAAATAACTAGGGGCTGGCTGCAGCCTGAAATGTAAGGATTTACGGCTTCTGAAAAATGTTTTGAAACATCGCATTATAGTACTGATTCTCTCTTAATAAACAGCACTTTCTGTTTTTCTTTACCCGCTCCACCTGTGGTCCATTTGATACCCCACTGGCTACCCTGCAGCAGAGTCCTGGCAGCTAGTTGTGCACTGTTTCAACAACTGCTCCAGGATTTAATGGACACCTTAAAGTAATATTCTACCTTGTCTGTAGTGTAATGCTGCAGCATAAGCAGGACACAGCAAAACTTACTAGCCACTTTCTCCCCAAAGTTCATTCGCGCTTCTAGATGCAACATCTTGCAGCCACCCTCAGCTGGCTGAACCGTCATTTTGACTGTGTTTTATATCATAGAAACAAATGTGAGAAACTTAATTTCCTCCACCTACCCTCTAATGGCTTCCCTTGATTAGATGATTGATGTAAGCAGGAGATGTTCAGAAGGATCAGTCCAGGACCCCTGGCCTTCTCTGTCGGGGAGGGGCAAGCTGTCCCCGGAGCACGGTCCCTCCCGTGGGAAGCCCACAGAAGGCAACCGGCAGCCTGGGAAGCTCCCAGAAGCAGAAATGGAAGCATCAGGTCCCCTGACTAGTGCCAGCCCAAGCAGTGCAGTTAATATTGACCTACATAATGATTTTAGGACTACAAAAACAATGATTTTTGTTGTTGTTCTTTTCATCTTCCATACTATAATGAGGAGAAGCTTTCAGTGCCGTTTACTGTGACGCCGCCTCTCCATGAAGTGTCTGTAACCGGTGTAAAATCTCGCTGCGGTTAGTCTGACCTCGTATTCTTTAGCCCGGGCCCGCCTCGAGCTGCATCTGCCCCTGCGCTGCTCGCCATCCTCCTCCTCTCCCGGCTCACCTGCTCCGTGTGCCAGGGAGCTCCTTCCCATCAACCAATTGCCGCTCCTGCCCCATTTTCAAAGAGAATCTTAGCCGAAAGCTGGGATGGAGCCTGCTGCCGGGCAGCACCGCGGCCCCCGGGAGGTGGGGGGCCAGTACCCCCCGCTACTTCTGCCCCTCGCTTCGTCCCGGAGGGCACGTGTACCTTGAAATGAAGGATTCTGTGCTCTAATCCTTTTCAACTCACTTCTAAGCGTTTGTGCAGCGGAAATAAACGGGGAGGGAGTGGAAATATAAGAGAATAGGTGGGGGAAAAAAAAAGGGTTACAGAGAAGGAAAGGGAGGATGCTCTGCCGAGGCACACGGGCGGGAGGGAGCTGGAGCCCCGCAGAGCGGGAGGCGGCAGGGACAGCGCGAGTGGGGTAGTAACATCTGAGTTCAATTGGAACGCTAAGCTCACACGTCACACTCCAAGCAATTCCCTTCCGATTCCCAATTTCTGTTTTTCAGAACGAGCCCGAGCGCACAGAACTCAACGCCCCCCCCCCCCCGCCAGAAGCCGAGCCCGAGGTCCGCAGCGCTCGCTCGCTGCCGCCGCATCCCGCGGCCTCGGAGCCACCGGGGCAGGGAACCCCCGACCGGGAGGGCTAGTTCAGCCGCCCCGGGGGCCGCTGCGGTCGGAACGCCGCTCCCAGCGCCCCTCCGGGCGCGTCTCACCGGGCAACGCGTTATCCTTCAGCAGCGAAAACGCACCCGGGGGAGGGGGCGGGCGAGACGCCGCCCGCGCCGCGTTTGGGGAGGGAGCCCCTCGCCGCCACAGCCGGGGCCGCCCGCGCTTCCCCCTCCGCGCTCGCCCCGATCCCTCCCGCATCGGCAAACGACTACATTTCCCAGCACTTCCAGGCGGGCTCCTCGGGGCGCCTCGCATCGCCTCCGCCGGCGGGGGGGCTCGGCGCGGCGGCGGGGCGGAGCTCGGCGGCCCCTCCGCAGCCCCCCCCTCTCCGCACACCGCGGAGCCGGCGGGGCGGCGGGCAGCGCGATGCGGGCGGCCGCCTGCCTCCTCGCCCTGGCGCTCTGCGCCCTGCCCGCCGCCCCAGGTGAGTCGCGGGGCAGCGCTCGGGGCGGGAGGCGGCGGGGGGCGCCGCGCCGGGGGCGCAGCCGGGTGACGGTGCCTCTCCCCCGCGCAGGAGGCGCCGCGGCGGCGACAGCGGGGCGGCGGGGCGAGAGCGGCTTCTCGGAGCGACAGAGCATCAGGCCCCTGCGGCTGCTCGGCGCCGAGGGCGGCGGCGGGGTGAGGCGGCCGGCGCTCAGCACGCGGGTGCGGAGCGGAGCCCCGCGGACGCAGGTAGGCGCAGCGGGGGTGGACAGGGTCCCGGCGGGTGGGGGCTGGGGGGGACGCGGCACCGCCGGGAGGAGCCGCCCCGGTACCGGCGGGTGCGTGCGGAGGCAGTCCCGGTACCGGCGGGTGGAGGAGGCGGGCAGCCCCGGCTCTGCCGCAGCGGGCGGGTGGGTCGCGGGCGGCCCCGGCTGTGGCGGCGAGGGGCTCCCTCCCCAAACGCGGCTGCGTCTCGCCCGCCCCCTCCCCCGGGTGCGTTTTAGCCGCTGAAGGATAACGCGTTGCCCGGTGAGACGAGCCCGGAGGGGCGCTGGGAGCGGCGTTTCGACCGCAGCGGCCCCCGGGGCGGCTGAACCGGCTCCCCCCGGCCGGGGGTTCCCTGCCCCGGCGGCTGCGAGCGAGCGCTGCGGACCTCGGGCTCGGCTTCTGGCGGGGGGGGGCGTTGAGTTCTGTGCGCTCGGGCTCGTTCTGAAAAACAGAAATTGGGAATGGGAAGGGAATTGCTTGGAGTGTGATGTGTGAGCTTAGCGTTCCAATTGAACTTAGGTGTTACTACCCCATC
Organism: Clamator glandarius; assembly: GCA_033459285.1. Taxonomy (NCBI): domain Eukaryota; kingdom Metazoa; phylum Chordata; class Aves; order Cuculiformes; family Cuculidae; genus Clamator; species Clamator glandarius. The sequence goes on from JAUNZM010000046.1 coordinate 4,692,353, forward strand.
CAGGGTAGTTTTCAGATTTCTGGCATATGAAGACCAATCCCTATAGTTTCTAACAAATCGCCACCCCAGGTTGTACGGAAATACACTGATTTTCATCTTGATTAGTGAGCCTCATGTCTGAGGCAGTAAATGACTGTTAAATCTAAAGGGGAGACATTGAATCTACGCTGTTACAGACATTAAAAATGTGCATTTGAGATAACTGCGGATGACCAGGATGGGTTGCAGGCCTACATTTCTTCCTTTTCCAGTTGTCTAATGACTGTTTAAGAAACAAAATAGCTGAAGCGATTGTCTCAGATTTCTTGTTTATAAACCTTAAAGTATAAGCAGTAACAGCTTGCATTCTTTCCGTGTAGTTAAATAATCAACCGTCTCATCAGAGCCTTTTTATTTGCCCCAAATGTAATTTATTCTTAGTAAAAATTTTTGAGTTCTGAAGGCTGCACTTGGACAACAACATCATAGGACTCTTTAAGTTCCGAAATGGGTGCTTTACTTGAAGAAAAACAAAAATGTGCTCAGCATTTCAGGATTTGTTGTAGACCCTTGGACACACACAAGTTCAAACACGTTGTGACATGTCTGTTTATAAAGTAGTAATAGTTGCATTTGCATCCTGGATTAGGATTCAGATGATGGTCTTAAAGAACAGTTAATGAATGTGTTTTGGTTTTCTGAATGTCTCAACTTTTATTTACCAAATCTTATGCTCCTTAAAGTTTTTCAAGTCGTCCTCCTTCAGCTAAATTGCTAGTATTAACACTACACCAACCAGAAAAGAAGTATCACTAGTGGGTTAAACAATGTTAAATGCATTTCTTTTACAACATTCTCCACCTAAATTTTCAGCCTAAATAGAGCCTACGCATGTGAAGTTCAGCATGCAATGACAACTTTTCCTCCAGATGAAGTTTTCCTCTGCTGCTTAAAACATCCACAGCTTCTCCCATGGTTGGTTTTTACCATCTGATGGTTTTTACCCAGTGAAGAATGATGTGGCTAGAAAAGCAAGGATACCTGACAGGGTGGTGCAGTCAAAGGACTAGGCAATGAGGCTGTGGCTGTTGAATTAATACAAAACCATATAATTATGTTTTGAATTGGAAAGAGATAAAAGGAGAGAGAGAGAAAAGCTGGAGAGAAGGAAATTGTATTAAATCGGATTGGATTCCTTTAATTCTTGGATGAGAGCTTTAGCTTCTGAAAGGGCAGAAGTCATACAAGAGGGATGCAAGCCTGCATTTGGAATTGCACAAAGGGAAAGGAAGATGATTGTTCAGGGTAAGCAGAAGCAAATCTTGGCCTTTACAGATCAGGAGTTTCAGAACAGGTCTGTAATCCTGTTGAGCCAAAAGAATGTAATATGAGAGAAAGAGGTAGAAGAAGATAATTTAAGGCAAAAGTGACTGGGAAGTGATGGCAGATTTCTAAAAGTGTATGTGATTTTTATCAGCATTTGTTGAGGTTTTTGACTAGCAACCTTTTTTGGTTTGTTTGTTTGTTTTGGATGTTTCGGTCCATTGCCATCCCTATAACTATTGAGTGACTTATCAACATGCATGCTTTACTAGTAAATAGTAAAAGGAATAGTCTGTGTACTCATCCTAGAAACCCAGAATGTTATTCCTAAACAAAAATCAACGTGCTCATGTTGTGGTTGTCTAAGATGCCAGACTTCACTCTGAAGTCAAGCAAAAGGCAAATATTATAGGCTGTTATATAGTCATGTCATTAATGTTTTAATGTACAGTGTATAGTGGACATAGGAGAATTCACGTGGCTTTGGGTTTGTGCTTTCAATTCTACCACAGAATAGAGTCACTACCAGTATCTGTGGCACTCCCATATTTCAGTTTCTCTGTTTCCCAGTGGAGGCCTATTAGCAGGTGCACAGCACTTAATCTAAAGAGTAGTCAAGATAAGATATATCTGAGAGTGTGCTAATTATTCATATATCATTGATTCAATCCAGGATCCTAGCAAGGGACACCTAATTTACTGTTGCATAAGTAAGTCAATTAGAAGATTAATGTCCTGTATGGCAGTGGCGTTCAGTGAAGCTAAGGTAAAATTTTTGTGTTTAAAAGAGTTAAGTTCCTACCGTGGATGTTCATAAGGAACCCTTCTACCCCATGCCTTGAACCATATTTTGGTATTGTAAGAAGCACATGGGAAATCAGAGGTTTCTTAGTACTTTCCTTTAGTCAATACTCTGCAGACATGTTCTCCATTAGAATGTAGGTATGTGTAAGCATTCCTTCCCACTGCCTGTATTCGTCCTTCTGCCTGTGAAGGAAACTAAAACAGAGCATAAAGTATGTTCTTTACAAGCTTGAGTGCCTGATTTGGAGGACCTTTCTCTTAATAATTTTCAGTGGATCAAGTGTTCCGGTTCCAAAGATGGGATTAATTTTCTAGCTGGAGATTGGAGAACCAGACCTGTATATCCCTTCACCCAACAGATGCCTTCCCTTAATCACAAGTTTAACTTAACAGTGTTGTTGCTTTTGGCTGGAGGTGACAGCCTCCCTCATGATGGTGCTTAAATGCTGGAAGGTGTCTGCACATACCTTGCAACTCACTATAGTGGAGAAGAGTGCCAGTTCTCCTTGAGGCCAGCGCTTTGTGGTCATGCTAATGCAATTGCACATACAGTCGAGGAGACAACACCTTGTTCGCTTGGTGGCTTTCATTACAGTTAGTTGCTTTTGATATATCTAGGTGTTGATGTTGAAATCGTGAAGATTTGCTGTTACTTACAGTGGGAACGAGGTCCTGCCTCAGTGACCCTCTATGGACAGATTCGCTCATCTCTGCTGTCATAGTATGGCAGCTTCTGTTTCTCAACCTGTTTTTCACTTGCTCTTTGCCGGTTGTCATGAAGGTATGGTGGATTCTTACTGAATGAGTAAAAGGGCTGACCTGGTCATAGGGAGCCTAATGTGAAGGGGCTCCAGGACTGAACTGTGCTTGGAAGTAAAGGTACATATTGTTTGTAGTCCAGAGGGACTCGGCAGTTTTCAGTAAATCCATTTATTTGTCTTCTGCCATCTGCATTCCTGATTTATTTGTGATGAAATGATAGAATTTCATACATCGATTTGAAAGCTTGGCTTATAAATTTCTTAAATAACTTCTTATTGCTAATAATCGATTGCAAAGCTATGCTGTTCTGCTTTGTCATGCTGAGCTTGCAAAGCTCTGCTTGCACTTAGAGTTGAAATCATCATTAGTTATTCAGGTGTTGCCCAGTCTTTGCTATTGGATTCTCTGTCGTCTTGGCTTCTTGCTCTAGTCTTCTAACAGGGTATCCCCATCCTTTGGGGGTGCTTCCAAGACTGCTGACTTTGTTTAAAACATTATTGCTTTCTGTTCTGATGTTGTCAACTTCTGTTAGTTTTATAAGCTCCCGTGTTGGGTAGCTCAAACAATTAGTAATTATTTTGGTTAAAAAATGAGTTCTGACTGCTGACGGGCTTATAAAACAGCTCTAGATTTTGAGAGTGATGGATGATGACTGGTTGGCAAGAGAAGTGTCATGAGAAATTGCTCAATTTTAAAAATGTTCCTGACTATGTAACCAAATGACTGCAGTCTCTTTGAGAAACTTAGGCATAGGTTTTGATAAACCTATCAAAAGAAACAAAGGAGGAAGAGGCTAAACTGGGACTGAGGCTGTAGTGAGCAGAAAGAACATGCATTTGTTGTACTGCCAGATTTGATTTTCTTCCTGCCTTGTTGCCCCTTCCTCTTCTTTTAAGGTTTATAGGCATTTGACAAAATGTATGAGACTTTACTGTATGTTCAATATATGGAGTTCTGCGTGCGATGCTTTATTGTATGTTCGATTCTGCAATATTTGTGTCAGGGTAAGATACTTTACCAACCTAGCGATATTCTGTTTCACAAATATGTGTACTGCAGTTAAATACCAGTACTCTTGATGGCAGGTCCTGCCTTCTGAAGTGGAAAAAAAAATTGCTGTAATCCAAAGTTTGCTGTAGATTGCCTCATGCTGCAAGGGCATTGGGAGTGCTTTTTGATTTCTGATGTAGAGGGACATTCAGATACACTTTTTTATAAAACATATATATCCACATTGTGTTTTGGTATTATAGGGAAAGAATGTTTCAATTTTCTAATTTACCCTTCTTTACTTCAGGTCCCCTTTGTAGCCTTCTTGATAAATATACCAGTCTTTAAGTGACTCAAGACTAGCAACTTTTCTTAGGGCTCTGCTTCTTAAAACACTGTTGCAGTTACCTTGTCAAACACTGCTTAAAGGTCAGTCAAACTCTTTTAAAAACCTTCAAGAGCTTGGTAATGTTCAGCTCTCTAAATTGTGTGTCCTTCTAGCTAGTGCTTTTCCCTCTCAGATCAGCCCTGCTGAGGTTTGTGATCCTTCCATTTAGTGTGGCCACCTCCTGCCAGGTTTCTCTGCTTTGAGAGGATGGGGACCCTTGTCTTCAGCTTCCATAGGTTTGAGCCAAAGCTGCTTGTTAGAATCATAGAATCACTAGATTGGAAAAGACCCACTGGATCATCGAGTCCAACAATTCCTATTAATCACTAAACCATGCCTCTCAGCGCCTCGTCCACCCGTCCTTTAAACACCTCGAGGGAAGGTGACTCCACCAGCTCCCTGGGCAGCCTGTTTCAGTGCCCAATGACCTTTTCTTGTCCAGGCCTGTGGCTGTTCCCTGAGTCTGGGTGTGGATGGTAAAGATCAGTGCTATCAGAGGACCAAGCTCACCCCTCTTGAACGCAGGGGTGTGGTGTATTCCTGCAGTATCTCTTCCTCATTCATCCACTGATGTGGTTCAGTTTTTGGTGTTTTTAGTATTGATTGATTTAGTATTGATTATAATCTTTTTAGTATTGTACATTCTAGAAACAACATAATTGTTGGCTTCTTGCATGTTAACTGTAAGTGCTATATTTTACATCTCCAGAAATCACTGTGACACCCATCCTGGCTCTTCTCTCAAGTTTTGACTTCTGTATTTTAAAATATGTTAAATTTGCTGTGGTTGTCTGTGGGAAAACTTTCAGAAAAGGAAGCATTCTAGTCATCTTCTTCCCTTTGGCTTTTCTGTGGCCTCCTGGGTAGTGCATGGGAATACTGTTCTGAGATGGCTTTTGGAGTGCGTAAAAGATCACAGAAGCCTGTCAGGTGAAGTTTTGTTCTTCATAGCCACAGATGCTCCCTGATAGTACTCCTCTGAAGCTGTTGCAATATTTGTGTTAGTCTAAGTAGGAGAAAACATTGCTGCAGGGATGAACCATGCTGAGCCGAGCGTGGAGCCACATCTTGCTCCTCAGATGGAGATACATTTGTTGCAGAGGAGAGGTTTACACACGGGAGATTACATTTGTGAAAACATTTAAATACTGTAGTGGTATGGTTGTGCAAAACCTTGTTGTGCGAGTGTTCAGCATCAAAGGTGTCTGGAAAGCTGCATGGGAGTGCTGAGCACGTGATAGGGATGCGTTCTGCCAGGCTGTGATATGCACTTCCATGATAGGGGTTGCCTGGTTGGGTAAATTCAAGTGGAAAGCGTCATCTGAAATTGAAGACATGATTCTGTAGAACTTAAAGAAAGTGGCAAATGATGTGGAACTCTTTAACTGTTGAGTCAGTAGGAGTCCAGCTTGAAAACTGGGTTCAGTTAAAGCATGATGTTGCTGCTGGGCATTTGCCATCAGACAGTGAAATTTGGCAACTGCTTTGGTAATTTGAGCAGCTGTAATTTGTGTACCTTTACCAAATTCACTCTACAATCTCTCTCTCTTTTTTTTTTTTTTTTGAACGAGTATTCCCAGACCAGAAGACATGCTTTAGAAAATGCATACTTAAGAATATTTATACAAAGTTCAGGAAAAGTTTGTGTGGATAAATGTGTTTTAGTGGTGCCTTAATTCTGAAAGTGTTACATATTTGGACATGGAGACTATAGCCCTGACTTACAGCTCAAAAGGGGCCCAGAAGAATAGCAGTACATGGGAACACACTCTGTTCCAGAAATGTCTCCTTAGAGTATTTCAGCCCCTGAAATTCTGTGGGAATGAAATCCATCAGCTGTTTTGGAAAATGTATACAGTGAAAATGTTGATTCATTTTGATCTTCCAGGCTGCATCAAGAGGAAAAGGAGTTTTGAAGTGTGCTTTTCTCCCACTTTCCAACTTTACAGGGCTTTGGTACTTGTATGTAGGGGGTGAGTTGTATTTAAAAAGTATTACCTGTGTAGTTGATTGAGCAATGTATTGGCTGGCCTAAAAGTCTGCAAGTTTCATCAAGCTCTTCTTAGCCTGTGGTGCTGACAGAATGTCTGTAAACTTTCTGCTGTTGCCTAAGAACCATTTATAGGAAGAGTTATCCATGTTGATAGGCTTTATGTATCAAAAAGTGCTTGTTACTTGCAGTGGGAAGAGCTAATCTTTTGATATGTAAGACCATTTAGACTATTTGAATTTTTTTTTAATAAGTTATTGTGTTGCTTGAAAATATTTTGGTCACAGATACATGTTGCATGAAGGAGCAAAGTTAGTGTGGGCTATTTTTATTATGTTTGAATGCTTTGGTTTTAATGTAAAAAGATTCCCCTGGCAGTGGAACTCTGTTCCTTTGTTTCTGAAGCCAACAAGAAATGCTGAAAAGGGAGCCTTTCTCTAAATATCTGGAAAACATACAGCTAAAAATAACCTCACGGTGCCGTCTGGTTTGCGAGGGAAATGCCTTCACTCCTCTGAACTGTTATATTTGTTTAACTTTCCTTCTTGCCTAAGTGGCGTCCTTGAGACAATAGTCCTTTCTATAGCTGAATGACACAGTGATCCAGATGGGTTTGTCTTCAAGTGCTGTCTATGGCATGTGCACACCTGCACTTGTTTTGTGTTCTGTCCCCTTGCAGATGCATTGTACATTGGTTATTTGCTTCTCAGGCTGCAGCTGTACATGAGTGGTGGCTCATTTGGGTTCTACCCATTTGAAACTGCCAGATGTCCTCAGGATAGAGGATCTTTCATTGAAGAGAGATTTTCCTGGTTTGAGTCCTTGCCCTCTGACATCGTATTTCTTCACAAGGAAGTAGGTTGACCATCTGGCTACATAGTCAAATCTTATAGCATCTAGTGAGATAGACAGAAGTTGTTGCTCTACCACTATTAAATCTAGCATTGTCTTCATGTTATATGTGATCCTCTGATATCTACAGAAGCTGTGGGGAGCAGCGGATACTGCCATGTCCCTGTGTCATGAGGTGAGTCTCTTCTCAGCTCCCCGGTCTTGGTTTTAGAAGTGTGATCTTCAACGGTCATCAAAGGTTTTGTATGAATTGTGGCAGGAAAACATTCTTAGCTTTCCAGGTTTTCAGTTATGACTTTCCTTCGTTTCCCATTTGTAACTCAGCCTTATATTAAACTATTTGTATTATATCCCATTGTGCAAAGACAAGACCGCTAAATCAAGGTTGAATCAACTATGTTTATTTGTTCAAATAACTTACTACACCTCGTTACATAAAAAAATTTATAACCTTACTGACCAATGGATTGGTGTCATTTACTGAGCAGGAAAAGAAGATGGAGCATGGTGCTTGGACGATCAGTTGATAGGTACTCCACCTTCAGGGTGTCTTCTAGTAAAAGGTGTGCATGTAGTCCATCTCAGCTCCTACCCATCCAGCTCAGATCCTTTTATCTTCCGCTTGGGGACCGGAAAAGGGTTAGCAACATCACCAGCCCCTCCCATGGCCAGTGCCTGAGCAGCTGAGTGCCAGCTTGTTGTTTGTCCTATGCTAACAGGGATTACGACACCATGCCCTGTCTCCATAACAACTACAAAAGTATTTATACTTTTCACCTTTCCTTGTTATGCATGCTCCTTGGGCTCTGCTTCAAGGTTTTGTAAATACCAGGCAGTTAAACCACTTTTCTATTTTACTTTTTATCTGATTCCATGCCTGTTACCAGCTTAGTTCAGTACAAACAGTTGCATGCTTTCTCACCACAAGCTGGCTAAGAGTTATTACTTAAGCTAATTCACTCACTACTTTAGACTAAACTTATCTGACATAAAATTTGAGTATACAATACTTTAACAATATATATATAATTTGTCTATGTATCATGTCCCACAACGGACCATTATTTATTGTCTCTGATATACTATTTTGTCATACTTTTCCTAGCCATTAGTCTTTGATGAAGAACCTTGTTAACTGCATTTTAAAAATAAGAGGTTGGGCAGTCTCCAGTTTTCTGGGTTTGCTCCAGTAGTGATGTATTTAAGAACTCTTGTACATTAGTTAAGTGTAGTCTTTTCTACGTGAACCTTTGCTGCTCCCCCTTTCACATAAACACACACACACAAAAAGAATGTGGCTTCACAAAAGATCTTGAAGTTCTTCCTTTCGCTGGGATATGAAGATTTTCACAACCACAGAAGTTACAGTAATAAGTCTCAAAGAAAATAAAGTTAGAACTAAAATTTTCTTAAAGTCATATTAACATCATCCTCTATGCAGAAAAGCACAGTGAGTGTAAGATGCAGTATTATGATTTTTTTCTAGTGCTGTAAGGAAGTGTTGGATTGCCTTTTGAGAAGCAGCATCTTTCCCATTCAGTTAATTAAATTTCTCTGTTTAGATCTGTGAAATCAAATGGTAGTTCATGCTTAAATTTGCAAGCAGTGACAGCTCAATAGTTTTCCTGTTTTCATTGCTGCATCATTTGACCTTGGGTGAATTTTTGCAAAAGGTGAAGTCATGGTGAGGAAGGAGAGCAAGAAGTTTTCAGGGGAAAATAGGGCCTTTTTTCTTAGCCAGTTTGTTGTAACTATGCAAAAATGCCTACAGTTTTGGAATGCTGGGTGAAGGTCTAGTGTGAGATGCATGAGAGAGAGAGCTGAGTCCAAGAGAGAGCCCTGCATCTCGCCTCTGTAGGATCTCGGAAGCATCCCTGCTGTTACCCAGGTATTGAATCTGCAGTAGTGACACCTGTATTAATGTACTTCATCAGTTTGTAGTCAAGTTTCCTTTCTCCTTGTCTTGCTGCTGTCATCCATATTTCTGGGGACCCCTTTTACTTTACTATATTAAGTAAATCCAAAACAACCTCTGATTTCAAACCTTCAAGTAAATAATAAAATAGTTGGGTTTTTTTGTGGATTTTTTTTTTTAACTATTGAAAATAATTACTGGCATTTTAGAGGTACAAGTAGTCCTTGTTTCTGACTGATTTCATTGATACTATCATGTTTGTTTGGAGAAAACCTATTTTAGGTCATGTTTATGACTTTGTCAAGATATTAATTGGCAGAGAGCTGGCAAAGTCCCACCAAAGTGAATTGGGTGATGGCACCGTGCTCTGGCTGATGCTATTTAGCAATCCCTCTGCCTCACCCTCATTTGGCACAGGGAACAGGTAAGTCATCTAGGATTCAAAAATTAATGTGGACCTCAAATTCTTTCCTTATTTCTAGCTTTTTTATCAGAATAAATGACTTATTTACTAAATGCACCCTAAAGAGGCAGCTGTAAAAGCCATTTTATCAAACCATGATTCTGTTCTGCAGTATTTTCACGAAAAAACTTCTGCCCCCAGAGAAAGCCCAATAGATATTTAGATTTATACAACGGATAAAATGAGAGATTGCATTAAGAATGACAAATACTGACTGTTAAATAGTAAATGGGTGCATGTAAATATTTTGAGAATGCTATGGAAAGTAAGGAAGAGATTATGCAGTCCTTTATTATTTATTAGACTCTGAACTCCTGATGAAGGCATTGGCAAATGGCAGTAGAGAGAGACTGAAGAAATCACGTTACATTTGTATTTTATTGTGGGTTTTTTATTTTTAAAAGATTCTTGGGCTTGGAGATTCTTATTTTTGGTTTTAGAACTAGGCTTATTTCTGAATTTTGTCTCAAAGCAAACTTTTTTTTTCTTTCTAGTACAAAAAGTTGTCCTTTTATAATGTGAATATATGCTAATTAGCACTGTATTCCTCTACTGTAGCATAAATGTAAGTGTAATGATTATTTTCAAAACCATGGTTAAAATTCTTTGTAGGTGAATCTACATAAAATATTTAGTAGTCTTAATTTTATTTCATTAGTGTATTTGTTTGAATTTCCCTTGGACTTAGTTTGTCCTTACTGAATGTAAGAAACAGTCATTTCATACACACTTACAGGTTTGTTAATGAGTGTAGGATTTTATTCTCCTATTAAACAGGGGAGGGGAATTAAATTAATATCTATGGAATCTTATTTTGTAAATGTGACTGTCTCACAGAATACCTGCTATAAAACCTCACTGTTCTTACAAGCTCTGAAGCGTAGCTTTTAAGTTCTTTCTTGCTATGACATTCTGTATTATTCTTTTCTTGATTCTCTTGATGCTTTTCTTTTTAGTCTACAAATTTGATCAGAACCTTTTCATTAGAAACCACAATGCTATAAATAGCAGTAAATATAAAATTTCTTGTATCAAAGGGCAAGCATACAAATAGGATTTTCTCATCTTTTTATATAAAAAGACATTCTTCTCTTTTGACAGAAATTGTTTTATTGTTTTCTCTTCAGCAAAATTTATTAAAAAGCACCTGAGTGCTTTATGCATGATATTTCTGGAGTAAAAAACGTATTAAGAGGATTTACACAGTACATCAAAATACATTTTAAATTCTCTTTTTCTTTACTTTGATGGGGAAAAATATTAGTCATCATGTTACTATGCTTTTTTTTAACAACTAATTATATACAGTGTAAGGAACAATTTTAAAATATTTCCTTTTGAAATTTTTATTAATTCGTTTATTATGAAAGTACATAGCTTGTAAATGTTTCACTGGCAGTTAAAACTTTTGATCTATTTGAAATTAAAATCTTGCAGACATATTTAATGTTACATCAGTAGAGTTGGTATACGTTATATACATCGGTTGTAATTTATGTTACCCTGTGGCAGGTGAGGGTTAGAACTAGATGATCTTTAAGGTCCCTTCTAAACCAAACCAGTCTATTATTCTATGTATGTGTATTCCCATTGGAGATAATTATTCTTCAGGGCCAGTTTTTGGAGAAAGCTGATCCTCAGTAGGGGTTACTGAAGGGATTGTATCAGAAACATCATTATTTTTTTGTGTTTTGTTATAATAATAAAGAGTTATACTGGGTGCTGATTCCCTGTCTCCTCTGTTACCAAAGTGATCTCTGAAGCATGGAGCAGGTGATTTAAATAAATTGGGATCACATCTTGCTTGGTTTCGCAGGAAGGTTTGCTTACCACTTCTGTTTTTCTAGGATTCAAGCTTTTAATATTTGTTTAGGTAAAATGTCTGTGCTTAGTGATTTGAAATAATCCTTTCCACTCTGTTTACATTTGATTCCTTTCAGACATTCACTGAGTTACTTAAACTTGGCAATCTTTGTCAAAAGCTCTGTCTTCCCATAGTTTCATTACATGCATGGTATGCTTAGTATTTTCTGTAGGAGGGGTTGCAAGTTAGTATGCTTTATATGCCACCAGAAATTGCATCTGAAATCACTGCAGCTAGTTTCAGAGTTGTTATCAATATTTTCCTTCTTTAGTTGCATGACATAAAAATTTCAGAACTTTTTGATTGTTTCAGAGACATGGGAACTGTGCTTTTCCATTAAGTTGTTACATCCTCCTTTCCTGGTTCTTGTTCATATCGTGCATTGAGAGTATTTCCTCTGCTCTCCAAGAACTCCTGTTTTATGACTCAGCTGTCAACCATTGATGTGTGTTTTTGAAAAAGCCTCCAATTTTTTAAAAAAATTCCTTGGTTTGAGAGCTGAATGACATAATTGATTGTCTTGCTTCAGTGGTTGGTGTCTTTCTTGTTACTTCTGCTTGAACAAGATGGCATAAAGGTACATACTTCCTTTCTTTCTTGGTTCTTTCATTGATGTATGTCTATGACTGCAAGCTTCCTTTGCAGCTGGGCATTTTACTTATTCACTGAGTAGTCAGGGAGGTGTGCTTAAAAATAAGGTAAAGCCAAGACTTTTAAAAATCTGTTTCTTTATTTTGCAGTTCTTTTTGATAGTTTCAGAGGCATGGACACTAGCTGGCACTCTTAGGGTGCAGTTTTTTGTTACATTGAATGACATCTGTTAGCTGTCACTGAAAAGGGAATCTATCTTGCTCTGCATTCTATTTTGCACATCCTCTACTGCTTCTTTCCATCACATCTAGCCATGGTGTGACTATATAGTTTATTTTGTCCAGCAAAAAATGGATCCATTCCAAGTCATCTATAATTTTCTGATGCTGATCTGACTTTCTGGTAGTCACACGAACTGGCAAGGGAGAGCAGGTGGAAACAAATGGCCAGAATGGGGCAGAACTGTCTGGTTTTGGCAGCAGCCTACTGTGCGCAGTGTTGCACTGCATTACAACCACATACCAGGGTTCAAGGTTTCTTTGAATCTAGAAGGGCTACAGATTCTGTAAAGGGCTGAGTTTGTCTGGCTATCCCAATTGTACATCTTGGCATCTCAGTGGGTTTGAGATACACTTGAGATATGCTTCGTTGCATGTGAACTTAAGCTTAATGGTGAGTTTCCTGCATTTGCACCAGTTGTGTTGGGATAGCTACATCTGTGTAATGTTTTTCATCTTAATTTATTAGTAGGCACTTTCTCTCTTAAATCCACATTAATAGCTTCTGTCAGGGAATAACTGTGGTCCAGGGTCACCTCAGAAATACATTAACCTTGTAATTGTTTATCTTGGAGACATGTTCAAGGGAGGAAATTTCCCAGACCAAATCAATATGATGCAATATACCTAGCAGTTAAAAAACAAACTGAACCAAAAAAGCTCTACATTTTTGATCTTACAGCGAATGCGGTGAATACATTTTGGTGACAAATGCTTCATGTAGTACATGCATATTTACAGATTTAAGTTAGACTTTTTATATTCTTCCTTACTGGCAAAGTCTCTTTGTACCAGCATATGGTTATAGGAGAACTGGTTATATTCTGTACACAGAGCTAAGTGATGTCATATGTAGCTATGTTGTTAAAAAACAGAAATAATAAAGTACTGTAGAATCTTCCTTGCATTTAATAATATAATGATGAAAAGCAGGCAGCAGAGCTGCCATAATGCAGATAGGTGAATGAAGGTAAGTTAAGGTCAGCAAACATGCTGCAGTGGAATAAGGAAATTACAAAACTAGCATTGACCTCTAGTACCTTAATCTATTCTTGGCCTGTCATGTCCTCTCTAGGAGCAGCAGCCTAAAAACTCACATCTAGAATTTTAAAATCATTGAAAGTAAACTCTGCTGCCTGAGAGTTGGAAAAGAAGTGCTAATGCGAACATGATAGTTTGCTGATGGTTGTTTATGCTGTATTTGTGGATGTGCTAAATGCTGCAGGCCAGAAGCAGCTAAATTGTGGACCTATGTGTGAGTGGCCATACGTGCTTTGGAAGTCTGTACATGCTGTGTGCGTCCATCGTTCCCTTGCATTTACCAGCTTGCTATGTCACGGTTCATTTTGGGCAGGCTTGAAGCCCATCATTTCAAACAGGGATCAAAATGAGTGATGTGAGGAAATAACTGCGGGTTTGGGTTTTTTTAGAGGCCTTTGGGGATTGGAAGTAGGATTTTTATATACATGGTAATTCATTAGCTATGTTATATTCAGTTAGTAAGTCAAGAATTACATTTGTTCAAAAGAGGTGCTCTTTGATCATCCAGAAATTGTATGAACCACTTCATGAAGATGTGTGGCTTGCGTTACAAAGTGGGTTAGATGTAATGAAGATAGCTGAAAGTATAACTGACTCTGTAAATTGCATCTTTTGGCCTTCTAAGAAGCTTTCCAGTTAGTGCTGCAGTTCTTCTAAAAAGTAATTTAAATATCTGGAATTTCTGTCAAGCCATTTTGCATGCACATTCACTGTGGTGGCACAGCGAGGCATTTTCATGGAGGGCACACAGCCTGAGCATCCTCTAGTAAGAGAAATTGACTTTTTTTTTAATTAAAGGAATCAGCTGTTTATAAATATGTATTAGAATCATAAAATGGTTTAGGTTGGAAGGGGCCTTAAAGATCATCTAATTCCAAATCCCCTGCCATGAGCAGGGACACCTCCCATCAGACCAGGCTGCCCAAGGCCCCATCCAACCTGGCCTTGAACATTTCCAACAGTTCCATATCCTTCATATGCTGGTGATTCCAGAACTGGACACAGTACTCCAGGTGGGGTCTCACAAGAGAGGAATCGCCTCCCTTGACCTGCCAGCCACATTTCTTTTGATGCAGCCCAGGATAACATTGGCTTTCTGGGCTGTGAGCGCCCATTGCTGGCTCATGGTCAAGCTTCTCATCAGTCAGCACTCCCAAATCCTTCTCTGCAGGGCTGCCCGCAATCACATTATCTCCCATCCTGTATTGAAACCATGGATTGCCCTGACCCAGGTGTAAGATCTTGCACTTGGCCCTGTTGAACCTAAAGAGAGTCACACAGGCCCACTTCTCCAGCTCGTTCCTCTGGTTGTCATCCTGTCCTGATATGGCAACTGCACCACTCAGCTTCTTGGTGTCATCTGAAAATTTGCTGAGGGTGCACTCAATCTCGCTGTCTATATCAGGTTTTTCTTTTTTTGACATAAAACCCCCATTCCATTGCAGAGCAACTGAAAAAATGTAATAAATAAAAAAGCATGATTCCTTCAACTTCCCATTTCCTTGTTGCTGTTTTTTTCGAGGGATACGGGTGTTCTCAGCTCTTCTGGGTTTAATGCTTATTGAAAGTCTGCTAGTAGTTTTAGAGAGTGAACTTGATGACTCACATTATCCTATTCTGCCTGGTGTTTCCCAGAGTTTTCAGTAAATCATTTGTTACAGTTGTACTGTCCTGTATTTGTTTACAGAAGTGTAGTTTAGAGTTCTAAGTGGCTCTTTAGTGTTTCTTCGTAGATTCCTCTGTCTACATGTTTCAAATCTTAATGTGCAGGTTTCAGTGGGAAGAAAATAAAAACAAATTGAAACTACTCCAAAATGTCTGAAAGTAGCTTTTCATATTAATTAGTTAAATAACACGCTTGTTCTGTTTCTTGGGAGTTTTCACGTCTAGAAACAACCATTGCATTTCCCTTGGATAGCTGAGTATTTTCTTCCACTGCAGCTAGAATAGATATTCTATTTCTGGCAGATAGTGAGTTACAAAGTATTGCCATGTTTATTCTCTATAGGACTGAATGAGAGCAATTCAGGGAAAATATACAGCAAAGAGAAAGAAGGACAGAGAGAGAAAGAAAGAAAGAAATGAAGCACCCATTTTTCTTTGATTTTAGTGACGGCTCTAGGGGTTGGAGTTTTGGGAGCCTCTGGAGGAGATGGGTTACAGTGTGGTGAGTCAGAGCTTTACAGAAAATGCGACTAATCAGATTCTAGCCTGTTGCTTTCACCTCACTATATGGATTTAAATGAGAATCTGTCTGAATGAACAGTTTCTTTCAGGTAACGATGGCAAGATTTGTGAGTGTATTTTGCCAGGTCTGACCAAACCAGTACTATCTTATCTGTTCTCCACTGGTCTGTGTCCAGAGTCAGGTTAAGGAAAGAGTAATACATTATCCAGGGGAAGTCTTTCACTTTTCTTTGCTCCAGGTTTTGCCCAGGAGGGAAGTTCAAACAGAAGAACTATTTCCTGCTACGTGGTTGGGTTAAGATGAGGGGTTACTAAGGCAGAGCCTCCTAGTCACAGGTTCTGTTGTTGGGAATTCTTGAATAAGCCTCATAATTTCGGAAAGCAGATCTTTTATTCATTATCATAGACTTCTTTGTCCATTTTAATCCAATTTTATTGATTAATGGCATATTGTTACTTAGTAAATATATTTAGTTTCTGCACTCACAGACTTATAATATATGCTTTGTTTTGACTGAATATTAATTCCAGTCTTTTCAATGTTGCAGTCTACCCATATTGCTCGAGCCAGCTTCCAGGTCGATGCTTTTGGATCATCATTCATCCTAGATGTGATGCTAAACCAGTAAGTAATGACTATGTCTTACTCTACATTTGTTCAAGACCTGGTGCCAGTGAAATACCATTTCTCAGTGGAGGTTTTAGAGGCTGTATTTATTTATAGCACAAATGCTATTTCTATAATATTGAGTTCATTTGTAGTAGTATATGTTAAGTTCTTCTGTTGTTTTTCTCAAGTACCATTGTAGGCTTTGATGTGCTGATTGTTAGGACTTAGCAGCTATTGCAGTGTAACTAATGTTGGATGGTAAAAGATGGATTTGTTAAAACCTGGTAGCTGTTAGTATTTTAATAAAGCGTTGAGTTCTGGAGGTGCAGCACTTGCACTACAGTTAATCCTCAAAAAAGAATGAGATAGATAGTTGGGAATGAAGTTTCTCTGGATGCATTTACAGTCTTCTGGGAACAAACAAGCATTATGAGACAGTAGCACACTGTGAACTTCAGGCTATGAGGAAAGATTGAACGATAGTAAACTTAAAGTGAAATCTGGTATGTGGCTTTCAATAATGAGTTTTTGCAGTAGCCTTTTATCACAGCTGTTTTAAAATAGGATTTGCTTTGCTTTTCTGCTCTGAAGTGAAAAAACAGTAAATAATATAGTAAATAGAAATGCTTTGTTAAGTAATTAATCTGCTAATAATTGAGCACAATGTTGTGTGGTTTGGTGTAAGAGTTTTTGCTCAGCTGCTACAAGTTCTTCTGCTATAAAGGTGAACCATTCTGGCTGCAATGGGAATCACTCATATATCATTTTTTTTCACTTGTAATCTCATTTTGTAGGTTTTATGCTTTCTTTGCGTGCACTGACATGAATTAAAAATCACAGAATCCTTGCTGGTTACAGATGGCAGAGGCACTGTGCTGCAAGAAGGAGAGGGAAAGAAGCTGGTTTAAAAGGACAATTGTATAATAAATGCTTTTAAAAAGAATTCTGGAGGAAGTGCTTCCTGCTTAAAAGCATGAAGTCCACAACATTGAAGTTTTTGTTGGAAACTGCAGATTTGTATACTTATTTATACCTTACTGAGAGTAGGTTGCAGTAACCTATTTTTATTTTCAGCGGTAGATTAAATTTGTGGTCCCAGTTAGTTTCTGAAAGCCCAAGATTTACACTGTAGTGTTAATTTCTGGTCATCTTTATAAAAATAAACACATTTACTAATGGTATATGAAAAATTAAGGATGTGATTTTATGAACTGCAACAGATCGCTAGGTGGAATTTTGTTTATACACATGTACATATGCACATAAACACACACAAACATGTATATTTAAAATTTGATTTGAGCTGGATCCTATTTTTACATCATTCTTTTGTTGTCTCTAGTGATATTAGACCAGTATTTGTATGAGTAAGTGTATTGGATCTGGCTGAGATGGAGTTCATTTTCCCCATAGCAGCCCTCATAGTGCTGTGTTTTGTGTTGGTAGCTAGAAGGGTGTGATAATACACCAGTGTTATGGCTACTGCTGTCTCTCTTAACATTCCCCCCTCACCAGTGTGCTGGGAGTGGGCAAGATCTTGGGTAGGTACCTAGCCACGACAACTGACCCAAACTGACTGAAAGGATATTCCAGGCTGTATGACATCTACTTAGCAATAAAAACTAAGAGAAAGGAGAAGGAGGAGGGGCATTCATTATTGTGACGTATTCCATTGTGTTTGTATGTTTTCCATCTATGTACTAATTTTTCTGATAAGTCACACATTTCTTTCTCTTCTTTTTTTTCCATCGGGAATCATTGTCGCCTCTGGCCTCGTCATAGATACCACAAATCTGCCTTGCTTTTATTGCAGTCTTTTTCTTGACAACTTTTTGTACCCTAGTAATTGAGGCTGGTGGAAATATTTATGGGCTCTTCCTTTCCTCTCTCTTCCTCCGCTGCCTGATACTCTCTGTTTTATCTCTTCACTTCACGAAAGAAGTTGCTACTATTGAATCTGGGTGTTAGTTGAAGAAACTTCCTTTCCTAGTCCCTTCCTCTGTCACCTCTTGCAACACAGGCCTGGAAACAAAGGAACAAGCTGGGAAGATGCAGGAGGTGGTCAGGGAAATGAAAGAGGAGAGCTTACGCTGACATTTCAGACTTGAGGAAAACTAAGGCGCATGATGGGCATGTACTGCTGGTCCTGGATGCAAGCGAGAGGAAGGGAAAATAATTTTCCAACTGGCATTACAGAGTGGCAGTTAAATTTAAGATTGAAATGTGCATGCTTTCTTCTTGTTCTCTTTGGATCTTAACCAGTTTTGAATGTGTATTTGTTCACAATAAATGCAAATGTGAGATACACTGAAACATTACCTTGAATAATATTAATAGTAATAATAAAAAAAAGGTAATAAAAAGCTGGTGTATTTACAGTGTAGTTTTCTTTTTTGTTGTTTGGTATTTTGTCCACAGACATCATCATTCTTTCTTTTTTCCCTTGAGTGGCCCTAATATCTCTGCAATGAACTTTTAAAAGATACAGTGTTTCTTTTTTGACTTTTTTTTGCCTTTTCAACTGGATGAAGTATTTACAAAGGAGCTTTCAGATCAAGTCAGGTGTATTTTTAAAAGGTTCAATCCCTTTGGCAAAGGTTAAGAATGCATTAGCTGCATCAGTGTGTTTATCAATCCACTGCCTTGGTGTCCTTATGCATTCAGGGCTGCATCTAATAGAGCTGTTTTCTCTGGCCATCTTTATTAATGCCGCCTTCAGCGTTAGCAAACCCGGGGCCTGACTGCTGGGCTGTTCATTGCCTTCCCACCTTCAGCAAGTGTCCAGCTCTGGCCGTCAACCCTGAACTGTTCAGGAGTTGCAGAGCAATTAAGTATGATATCTGTTTATTTAAGTCCTTCCCCTTGAACTTTTTAATGCTGTGAAAGAATCTGTGGCTCAGTAAATGGCTGTTTCTTTTTTCATGCAGTGTATTTCTTCTTAAATCACAGAATCACAGAATGACCAGGTTGGAAGAGACCCACTGGATCGTCGAGTCCAACCATTCCCACCAATCCCTAAATCATGCTCCTAAGCACCTCATCTACCCTAACCTTAAACACCTCCAGGGAGGGTGACTCAACCACCTCCCTGGGCAGACTGTTCCAATGCCTAACCACCCTCTCTGTGAAGAATTTCTTCCTAATCTCAAGCCTAAATCTCCCCTGGCGGAGCTTGAGGCCATTCCCTCTCGTCCTGTCCCCTGTCACTTGGGAGAAGAGGCCAGCTCCCTCCTCTCCACAACCTCCCTTCAGGTAGTTGTAGAGAGCAATGAGGTCTCCCCTCAGCCTCCTCTTCTCAAGGCTGAACAACCCCAGCTCTCTCAGCCGCTCCTCGTAAGATATGTTCTCCAGCCCCTTCACCAGCTTTGTTGCCCTTCTCTGGACTCGCTCCAGAGAAATGTAGCCATGTGACCATTTACTCTGTCATCTTGGGTTGCAATAATGGGATTAAACAGCAGAGCTCACCAGGAAGCAGAACATGATTCCAAAAGCCTCTTAGAGGCCCTTTTGGTCCTGCAGACCTGGGCTAGAGCATGTTTGTGTGCACGTGAAGCAGCAGAGACCTAATAGCGTAATGGCCCAAAGTGAGGTATGATCATGGGGTAGGAATTGGAAAGAGCATGCTGCAAGTTGGTTAATCAGAAAAACTACAGCATTTGTGCTTGTCTGGAGTATGGACAGGTCTTGGCATGTAATGACCACCCCATGTTCACTTCACAGTAGCCACAACAGGCAAGAAAGATGATCAAGACCCTTCCTAGCTACAGCACAATTCTTCATGCAAGGGATCTGATGTCTCCTTTTGCAGAAACAAGCAGACAGTGTTTCTTGAGCCCGAGTTTGAATTGTGATCACTTCAGAGGTGTAATTTGGGCACCAGGTGCCCTGCTGAGGAGACTCTGCCTTCAGAAAGCTCCCTGGAGTGTCTGGCCACCTGTGCATGTCCTGACTCTTTTTGCTGTAACTAGAAGAGCCCTCCCTGATCATGGCTGTTTCTTGTGAGAGTGAACACATTGGTAGCCTGAAATCTTCAGATTTGTGGTGATGGGGATGTGCTCTAAAGGGTGATGAGCATAAATAAGGATTTCTAGTTTATATCTGGCACTTGAGGACTGCTCTCTTTCCTTCCTCATGACAGTCACTTGGATGGGGCATAATTGCCACCTGCTCTCTCTTCTTGCAACACAAATTCAATACCTCTGGTCCATCTGTTAGGAGAGAATGATCTATAAAGAAGTAGTAGGCTGGGCAAGATACACTCAGAAACCCTGCTCCTTCAGGAAGCTCACACACCTTCTGTTCCTGTTGAGGGCCTGACTGTCCTGGAGGAATTATAACACCGTATAAAACAATGGCCATGACCTGCAGAAGGCTGAAATATTTTAAATGAGGTAAATTTTATGAACTCTGCAGTCACTATTCTCTATGTGGAAAATAAATGCTCCTTTCACTTAGTTTATGAAAAGGCAGACAAATCAAAGAAGTTCTACAGCAAATATTGTTAACGTATTTTCTATATTTCAGTGTTAAGTGAAATTACTTCTGGTTGGTGATACTGGAAGGTTCCTGGCACTCCAGGAAATAAGCATTTTTCCATGCCTCTGAATGTTTTTTGCAGTTTCTGCTGAAAAGGGTGGAGGCATTCCCCATGCCTTGTGGGGAACGTTTGGTAGGAATGGCTTAACTAGAGTTTTGTGAACCTTCTAGAATCAGATCATAAACTTCATTAAAAAATCCTGAAAATTGAAGTGAAATAAAAGGCAACTTGACAGACAGGTGCCAGCTTTTCCATGAGACAAACTGCTGAAACCTTGTCTGTAATTTCTCTTGGCAAATTGTCTCCAACACTAATATCAATCTGTCATGTAAGCTGTAAATGAAAAACATATCCCTAAAATTGCTCTAAATTGTAAACATTTGGCTGTATGGAATTAAAAAATATTAGCTTTTCGACATGATTTAAGAAATGCAATTACACTGTTTCTGACTATTGTAATTTCACACACAGAATCACACAGAATAACCAGGTTGGAAGAGACCCACTGGATCGTCAAGTCCAACCATTCCCAACAATCCCTAAATCATGCTCCTAAGTACCTCATTCACCCTAACCTTAAACACCTCCAGGGACGGCGACTCAACCACCTCCCTGGGCCGACCGTTCCAATGCCTAACCACCCTCTCTGTGAAGAATTTTTTTCTAATCTCAAGCCTAAATCTCCCCTGGTAGAGCTTGAGGCCATTCCCTCTTGTCCTCCAGCTGGATTTAACTCCATTTACCATCACCCTCTGGGCCTGGTCATTCAACCAGTTTTTCACCCAGGACAGTGTGCGCCCATCCAGGCCAGAGGTCAACAGTTTCCGAAGCAGAATGCTATGAGAAACTGTATCAAAGGCTTTACTAAAGTCCAGGAAGACCACATCCACAGCCTTTCCCTCGTCCAAGAGTTTAGTTACTCGGTCATAGAAGGTGATCAGAATAGTCTGGCAAGACCTGCCTTTCATGAACCCGTGTTGACTGGGCCTGATCACCCGGTTCTCTTGCAAGTGCTTCTTGATAGCACTCAAGATCACCCGCTCCATGACTTTCCCCGGTACCGAGGTCAGACTGACAGGCCTGTAGTTTCCCCGGATCCTCCCTGCGCCCTTTCTTATAGATGGGCACGACATCAGCCAGCCTCCAGTCCAGCGGAAACTGGTGTACGTCTTTCCTTCATGTTGTCTCTGTGAGTCTTGAGCTCCTCCTGGTCATCTGCAGGATGGGCATGGGGTTAAGGCGCTCCATGTGAAGTGATGTGCCCTGCTGGGTTGTGCTGCTCGGCGCGAGAGGACCCATCTGCCATTCCTCCTCTAAAACTAATCTGCTTTATGATCTTCGTTACTCTTGTAATGACTCCTGGTAACTGCACGTAGTAAGTGATGGTCAGAGCAAACCTAGGGAGGAGCAGCTTTTCATTTAAGCTGTTTTGGGTCCCGCTGAAGTCAAACACAATTCATTATTAGTTATTTTAATGAATGTCTTGGCTGCACACAGTGCCAATTTTTCTCACTGGCAGCTGGAATTTATTTGAATTGAGGGAATTCAAGTTCTGTTCACTTTCCTTATTCATGTCCTGTAAATGTAGGGAGAGAGGCCCACTTGGGTATAATCCCATTTTGGTAATTGATTCTTACTTAAAATAGTGCCTTTTTTCTTTCTTTTTTTTTTTAACTATATGAGGATGCTTTGAAAATTTAATTGTAAAATTTAGAACCAGTTTACAGTTGTCACAGTATAGACTGGGTTCAGGTCTTCTGAATGGAGTATTGAATTATGTTCGGCACTATTTTTGAATTATTTTTTAAGTGATGTTTATCATGTGCTCTGTAATCAGATCCCCAGCCGACCCAACCGGACTATTCTTTCACAACCTCATTTTGCAAAGTCATTCTTCCACCCTCCCAGAATGTGATAGAAAAAATAGTATGGTCATAATTGCAAACCAGACTGGAGAAATTCTTTCTCCCTGATACTGCTCCTTAATTTCAGTGGTTGATTTTGTTCTCTGGGACACAATTACTCTGCACCTCCATTTGTGGTAGCACACTTTGCTAACAAGTATTTTGTACAAACTATTTTTGCATGGCTTATATATTTTTTTTAAACTTTAATGAAAAATGTCCGTTCTGCAGAGATTTCTGCCGGCTAATTCTATTTGGGCTAAAAGATAAACTAAGATAAACCAAGAACTCAAGCTTTTAGTAGTATATCACTAAACTTATCCTAAGGCTAGGGTAAATATCTGGGATTATGCAGTTAGATCTGTCATCACTAAGCTTCCCTGCCTTCTGTGGATTTTTTTTTTCAGTTTTGTGTTGAAGAAGTATGAGAATTAAGAATTTGTCAAAATAGAAATTGTTTGAATAGTATAAGTACCCTCACTGGTGGAAGTTTGAACAGTAGTTTTAGACTGAAAAAGTCCTGTGGCATTGAGTTTTCCTCCCATCTTGGTTCGTATAGCATATCAACCACCTTTTTGTTATAAAATAGATTGAGTTTCTGGATCTTTGATAAAAAGATCTTTAATAATTTCCATGTCTTTTTGCTAACCTCCCCAGTTTGTCAGTATCCTTACTGAATTGTAAAGTGTTTTGGTAGTATCACATATAAAGTTAGCACAACTTTCCCATTTATAATTTATATACCTATATTACTTTTTATGTTGTTCTCAAGATTCTCCCAAGATTTTGTTCTTTTTCTTTCTTTTTCTAATGTTTCCTTTTTTCTTTTATTTTTTAAACACTTCCTTCTTTCAAGCTTAGAATTGATTGTTTAGTAAATGTGAATTATATTCTTTGATCTTATTATATCGCCACTGTTCCTATTGTTGAATTTGTAATCCTATACAAAAAAAATTTAGTTTTCTAATTTAGTTTTAGGTTAATAGATTTCTGTTACGATTATTATTTTTGATTATTTTTATAGATTTTTTGTTGATTTAGTACCAGCTACTGGTAAAGGCTGTCTTTGGTTGGATGGGGATTCTGGTTAAAATGATAGAAAGGTGATTTATTTCATTCATCTGTCATTTCCAAGTGTGTCACTGTGAGGTAGTTCTGTGTGAAAGAATTCCCCGATGTTCCTGAAACACCATTTAAAGCTTAAAGCTTTGGGACTTCTAAGGAAAATAGCATATGGAAACATTTATATATCTATAAAACCCTTCATAAGATAATTTCCTCAGCTATTAAAAAGAGTTGTGAAAAGGTCAGTCCTTTGCTTTCTTCTCAATAAATGTGAAAAAGAATATTTTCCTTATTTTGCTTCTTTTAGGAAGCAATATTTGCTGGTTTATGGTAATTAAAACATACTTGATTGTCAGCACTGAGTAAGGGGCCTTTCCATTGGCACAAAAATAATTACAGAAGAGGTATTGCTGTGTATTTGTGAGAGTGTGTGTTTAGTATGAAAATGATAAATTATTCTGGAGAGGTATTGTCATTCTATAACTATAATGTTTTTATTTCTTGATGGTTTTTCTTAGATGGCCAGTTCACTTAGGAGCTCTATATCTTACACACATATACAGAGATGCCTCATATGTACAGATCTATCATGTGCTATATTTAGCATATTCTTTAAAGTAAAATGGCTTAAACTAGGGAAAGAATCAAATTACTTAATACATTTCAGGGCCTCATAGTGCTGCATATCTCCAAGTGGTGGTAACTTTAACAATCAAATGACATCTAGTCATTATGAAAGACTGCAAAATTAGTTGTATTTTTGATTTAGCCTTTACAAAGTGACTATGGCAGTCAAAGTGTAATTTCTGGATTTAGTGTTGAAATGGAATTCTATCCTCACTTGCTAACATTAGTTTGGGCATCAGATTTTTCACTTGTGTTTGGATTGTATATACATTGCTATACTTTTGTAAATAACACAAAACAGATCACTGACCTTTCCAACTATTTCTGTACTTAGTTATGCCTTAAGAGCTAGAATAGGATTTGTGTTTACAAAATCAAGCAGCAGCTACAGAAGTCATTTAATAAAAGCGATTATCTTGTCTTTTGGTCACTTAGATTCTCAGATCACTGTGGTTACAACACTGTTATCGTCCTATGAATTGTGACATATAAATACCGTTCAGACTGAGACATGTGAAGAGGGTGGTAGACAGGCAAATGCATGAACTGGAATGTGAATAGTGGGTATTGTCTATGCTGTCATTTATAGGGCATCTCTGCTGTGAGTGATCATCCTTTCTGCTGATACTGTTTCCTTCATATGCTTTTTCCTGTGTTGTCCAGCTGCTCTGCCTTGTTTCTTACTTTCTCCTTGAGAACTCCTTTGACATCATAACCTTCTGCATGTGTGCATTAAAAATAGAACTTAAAGAAACAGAGGAAGTGCTGCGGGCTTCTTAGCTTGGGGCTCAAATACTTCCCTCAGCTAAGCAGTGAAATGAATTGGAAGCCCTTTTTCTAGACAAGGAGTCAAGTGATGCATGGAGCTAGGAATGAAGAAAAGGAGAATAAAACCAGTAAAAATTATTATTCTTTCCAAGGGGAATTGAAGGACCTAGTGGATAGCCATCAGTGTACAAACTTACGATCTTTAATTCTGCAAGATCTCTACATGAGGAATAGATTATTTAACCCTCTTTTACTCAGGATAGCAGTTCTACTCAGGAAATGTGTTTTGAGTCCAGAGACTGAATCGACAGGCAGTATTAAAACAATATGTTTTAACATACAGAGCATCTTACCCACCAAATAACAGTGCTGGACTTGTGCACAAAACCTGTGTTGTATCAAAGCAGTAGACTTGTTTTCTTTCCTTACATTATCTATTACAGAGGGAAGGTGCTAACCTATGAAGTCTACAGCCATTTGTTTCTTTGACTTCATGAGATTTAGGTAGCATTTTTAATGCTTTTTGCTAGGAAGATTCAAGACAAGTGTGCTCACGTTCCCTCAGTTAGTGGCTGGAGAACAGGCTCCTTTTGAGAGCGTTCGTGTGGTGTGTAGTCTTTAATATAATTTTTTCCATTTGCTTGGAACCTGCTGGTAGGTAAAACCTCATTTACCGACAGTTGTGTCATCTTAGTGCAGTAAGTTTGTTACCTTGAAGAAAGCCACAAACAACAAATTCAGTAATCTTGTTTGAAAATTACGTTCTCAACTGTATCAGCATGAGAAGCACACCCAGCGTAATGACCCCTCCTATGGGGACTCTTCTTTCTTCTTCCAAAACATGTGTAAAAATCAGGTTTCCAAACCCCAGAGCACCAATTAGCAAATGCAGATCTGGTAGGAAACTACTGATCCTGCCCCTGGTCTTCTTTCCCTTTTGTTGGGGCGGCTGTGACCAAGGAAGCCAGATGTGCTGGCTACTTGTTGGGGTTTGTGTCCTGCCCTTCTGATGGCACCTTGTGCTGAATTAGGCTTGTTGCCTTTTGACAGAGGTGCCCCCGCAGAGGATGCTTCTGAATTATAGACAAATATGTTAAAAGTCTTACTAGACAAGTATCCTACTGGTAAACCTTTCACTTCTTGCATATAATGCAAAGATACTCTTATTCTGTTGATGTACTGTAGGTCAGGGTTGGCTTGGCTATAACCTGATCCTCTCTCAATTCAGACAGCTAGACTCTTGACACTTTCCTAGCCTTGGACCTGTCTGTGATTCACTGTTACAGTTGTTAGGATCACAAATCACCTTGGGCCCCAGCAAAAGTTGTTAATTAGCCAGCTCAAAGAATGTGGCATTGTGCAAAAGTAACAAGTTGCTCAGAGATAAAGAAAGGAGGCCTAGAAACTGCTTTGACAAAGAACAGGACGTTGTAAACCACAACCTTGGAGATTGCTGGACTGAGACAGCTGTGCAAATTTGGTTGATTTATTATCTAGCTTGCAAAAGTCTGTATGGGGGTTGCATGTGTCTGTGTGAGTATAAATATATCCTTTGGAGCGCTGACTTGGGGTCATCCTCCTTTGTCTGCGACAACCCTGGCCGGCCAGTTATCTGATTTCCTATGCACATTTAATAAACATTTACATTGCTATCAACTCCGTCTCATCTCTTAGTACCTAGACCCTTACACTGTGATGCTTCTATAATGCCTCATCTAATTGCCTGGGGTTTTTTCAGTTATATCATAATTTTCCTTTTAAATAATCTTCTGATTTACACAGAACTCAGTATATCTTTAAAATTCTTCAAATGCCTGATTGTTTCCTACTCCGTTTTGGTTCTTTATTATCCAAGTTCCATTGTGAAATAACAGTAGATTGATCAAGCAATGAAAGTTACCTAATTTACACTGTTCATCACATAGAACATTAAAATCTGTTATTTACACAAATAAGGAATAATTTGCATTGCAGAAATATAGTAAGTTCTTTAATGAAATGTACTGTCAAATAATCCTAGTGGAATCACTGAGCCGTGTTTTATGGTGTATTATTGGAAATAACTCTTTTCTTTTTTTAAATGTCTTTTCTGTTTCTTTTCAACTGTTCAAGGAGTATGGAATCAAGGAGTATGGAATCTCCTTGTAATACCATAAAATACAAATAAATTCATGTAGACCAGAAAAGATCCCTTTATCAGCTGACTGGAGGACATATAATATTTCTATTTCTTTAAAAAAAAATATATGTTAAAGAGTATTTTTTGTGTCCTCATTCTGTTCAATTTACTTTATTTCTACCATCCCAAAGGAAATAAAATGCTGTCATTTAGTGTGATACACAGTGAGACGAAGGAGAAGAATCGTCTTTTACTTTTATTAAAGATGACCTACAAAAGTTATTTCCTCTAAATTGGCCTTCTGCCCTTTTTTGAGATGTAAAATGTCAATTCAAAACAATACATTTTTTCACTCTTGATTTTTCTTGTCTTCTTTCTCCAAAGAAATAAAACTAGTTAAAATCCACCTTTTTAATAACTAAGTTTATTTTTACCTGTGTTGTTTACTTCATATCAGATCTCCTTGTTCTTGCTGAAGAATCTGTTGGGGAGGTTATAAATGTATAGGAAGAGTTACAATTGTACAGGATGTACTTATCCCCTAAAGTAAACCACCCACTCATGATATACAAGACATTGGCGTAAATATCAAAGATTTGAGATTTGCCTTGGAAGAGCAAACAAAGGCTTTCATGTCCAAAGGGCATGACAAATTTTAAGTCCCTGTTTGTGTATTATGAAATATATTGTAGTGGCAGTTGGAGACTCCAAATCATTGTAGAGATTACTTTAATGCATAATTTTGAAAGAAAAATAAAATTACCCTGTCTTTTTGAAGACTGTGAATTTTGGGTATCTTTTGACCAGCTAGCTAAAAAAGCACATCTTGAAGAGTTTTCCTCTACTAAAGAGTTCAATTAGAGCAAAACTGTGCCTTTTCTTCTGTAAGTGTGGTGCTTCCTTTCACAGAGACAACTTTGGTGGCAACAGTAAAATTGTTACTGTTTCTCTGATTATTATTGCTCTTATAATGAATCACTTTCCACTTGGTCTGTCAAATCTTGGTAGTATTCAGTGAAGTTATGCTGAGAGAAAAGGAATAAAAATGAGCTTGGTGTAATGTTTCTGTAATGGAGTTACGCTTTTTTTCAGAGGTATATCTTTCCTTCTTAAAACGACAGCTATTTCTACATATCATTGAAGGGATAAAGAGCTTTATTTAGTATTGCCATGTCTTTTAGCATCACCGCTGTTTTTACTTAATCGTAAGAAGTAAAGTAGTTCTATCACTGACTCCAGAGATGGGAATCCATCCAAAGGCATCACATTATCAATGCATTTCTGTCCATATAAAGCAGCCAGTTTGATTACAGAGGAAAGTTCCTAGAAATTAGCTAAGGAATAAATTTAGCTTTTTGTATTTCACTTCTGTAAGTTGCTCATTGGTAAGTGGAATTCATGAAACTTGAAGCTGCAGAGAAACAGCAAAGATCAGTCTGAATAGGATACCGTAAAGACACTGCCAAGTCTGGCTAAGGAGATTAACATAAAAACATTTCCAGTGTTAATGAAAAACGGGGGCTGGAGCTTTTAATTTATATATGCACAGCCTTTGCTTTGGTACAAAGTTAGAGAGTTTCTTTTGTCTTTCTCTTTTTGTAAGAATCATTAAATCTTACATTACAATGTATTTTCTGGGTGAGCTTGCTGATCTTTAGCCTGTACTTATCCATAATCATTCTTTTATCTTCATTTCTTTTTTGCTATAAGAGGATGTATTGGTGGTTTGCCAGAACATCACTGCTAATGGATTTCTGGTGTACTGGAATTTTTGCAATAGGATCAGGTAGAATAATGTCTAGCGGCCTGCAAATGCATGACATGTTGCCACTTGAGTTAGGCAGTTGTGCTGTATGCATGCTTTGTTCTTCCCTTTGCTTGTCTCCTTAGATAGACTGTGGGAAATATGCAGTTCATCAGTTCTTATTGAATGTGCAGGCTGAATAGAAGTCAATACTGAGATAGATTCCTCCTCTTCTCTACATGAGGAGTGTTGGATCACTTCAACCTTTTTTTTTTTCCTCATGTCTGTTGATCTACAAATACTTTGCTTTGGTCTTAGCCTGGGTGAGAAGGGAGTATTCAGAAGAAAAGGAGAGCATGACCCATATCCATGCTGTTTGGCTCTGGAAGCATATAGGCTTGTCCCCACTTCTGAACCTCTCGTCCATGCAGAAGCAGATGTGCGGTTTGGCTAGAGATGGGTGGATTAGACTGGAGAGATTTGTCACATGCATAGCAGCACAAAACTAGTTTCTTGGAGAACTTCTTTGTACTGACACCCAGTGACTTTGCTATCCTGTATGTTGAGAATTGAGTTACTGCCTGTAACAGTGGTGGGAACAGTGGGAGAGAAAGTGCAGAGGTATAACTTTAGCTTTTGGAAGGGTTAATTTTTCTAGGATTTACATTTTAATATTTATTTTACATTTCAGAAATTGTTCCAAGAAATCTTAGTTCCCTTATAGGTACATGCCACCATATAGCATAGAGGAGTCTTTATTAAGGAAGTTTCTGATAGCCCACTGTAAAAGTATCCCTATACTTGTGCGAGGCTGAATGCTGTGTGATACCTTATGTGCTTTAAAATGAGATTTCACTAAGACATTATTACATTTCTTCCTAAGTAAGTGACCTGTTAACTTATTAAATGTAATTTTTAGTTTGTAATCTTACTCGGGCTCTTATTCCTGGATGGACTCATCGTTGAAATGCAATAACAAGTGTTCGAAAAGTTTTGTATTCTTTGCCTCCTTCCTTAGACTTTTATATTAAACGTTCACTAAAACAAGATTTCATGGTAGTATAAACATGGGAGAAAGCTTTGCTGAATGTCTCCTTAAGCTGCAGGGTAAGCCAACGGCATGAGGTTTAACAAGGCCAAATGTCGAGCCCTGCACTTGGGGCACAACAACCCTAAGCAGAGCTACAGACTAGGAGAAGCCTGGCTGGAAAGCTGCCTGGAGGAGAAGGACCTGGGGGTGTTGGTTGACAACCGACTGAACATGAGCCAGCAGTGTGACCAGGTGGCCAAGAAGGCCAATGGCATCTTGGCTTGTATCAGAAAAGGCGTGACCAGCATGTCCAGGGAGGTTATTCTCCCCCTGTACTCGGCACTGGTGAGACCGCACCTCGAGTACTGTGTTCAGTTCTGGGCCCCTCACCACAAGAAGGATGTTGTGGCTCTGGAGCGAGTCCAGAGAAGAGCAATGAAGCTGGTGAAGGGGCTGGAGAACAAGTCTTATGAGGAGCGACTGGGAGAGCTGAGGGGAGAGGAGGCTGATGGGAGACCTTATTACTCTCTACAACTACCTGAAGGGAGGTTGTGGAGAGGAGGGAGCTGGCCTCTTTTGCCAAGTGACAGGGGACACGGCAAGAGGGAATGGCCTCAAGCTCCACCAGGGGAGATTCAGGCTTGAGATAAGGAAAAAATTCTTCACAGAAAGAGTTGTTAGGCATTGGAACAGTCTGCCCAGGGAGGTGGTTGACTTGCCTTCCCTGGAGGTGTTTAAGGTGAGGGTGGATGAGGTACTTAGGGGCATGATTTAGGGATTGGTGGGAATGGTTGGACTCAATGATCCAGTGGGTCTCTTTCACTCTGGTGATTCTATGATTCTATGAAATTTGAGTGATACTGAGCACTCACTGCTTCTATTGACTTCTTGGGTTTTGTGCAGAAAATGATTTTCAAAGAAAAGAAAACAGAGCAAAATTTAGATAGTTTATTGATATATGTTTATCTCTGAATCATTGTGATGGCCTTTATGTAGATCCATGCTGTAATGCCAGTGTATTAGTTCCACAATTAGTTAATTGAATAATTCAGTTAGAATAGGTAGAAGCTGTCAGAGAATCCAAAGAAACATGTATTGTCTGAGAGTTCTTTGCAAATACCACAATGAATTGTATTACTAACTTTAGTAACTTCCTCTGTGCCTTTTTTAAATAAACCTATATGTATGCACACACACATACACACAGAGGGGCATTTCTGCTCTCCCTCTCTCTTTATAAGGTAGATCTGCACTTAAGACTTTACGTAATTCTTACATGGCTCTTGTTCCTAATAGCAGCCCAGAAAGATGTTATTTACAATCAAATTGTCTAGACATTGTCTGAGTGTGTGGACAATAGAGCCATGTAGGTATTGCAAATTCTGGACTTGTCTTCTTGTGTGGGAGATGTACTTGAACGCCTACCTCCTAGCAGGATTTTTTCAAATTTCGTGCTTTCATTTTCTGTTCCACTCTCCACCCCAAATAAGCAGATTGAAAATGGCACTTCAGAGAAGTGAGATCTTCACTGCTTTTATTTCTTTTGCAGATAAATTTTAAAGGGTGGTTGCCTTTTTTTTTTTTTTTTTTGTTTCAGTTCTTTCACCTTGATAATCATGCAGATAATTCCTGAGTACAACTCACATTTCTCATGAAACAAACATGAGGAAAACAAGGCAATTACTGCTTGGTTCCTTGCAAGGCCTATCGGGGAAAGGATTTTGCTTTAACTACATTAGTTCAGGACAATATGACTGAGATTTTTTTTTATTATTATTATTATCTCTGTACCTCTTCTATCATGGAGAAATTAAAGCAGCAACATGCAAACAATATGCTGACATTTTACTGTGGCAGCAGGTGTAAGAAAAGTATTCAAGCTGACCTTCAACAAGGGGGGAAATAGGGACAGTTTTGGTTGTTTTGGTATACAGAAAGAAGCTTTAAGCTTTTTTCAGACTTGTTCACAGGTCACTGTGCACATAATCCCTTCACTGTGTGTTGCTGATAGCACAAGTTCTTCTTATGTGCACTAGGAGAAGGCAAACCACCATGGTGTTACCTAGGTGACAGTGTGGGACTTTGGGGAATGGCTGGAGTATGAGCAAACAATGAGTTCTTCTCCATACTGTAGATCCAGTAGCCCTTCAATATTTCTGGGCAGAAATCTGCTTGTGAATTCAGACAGCTTAAAGATGTATTAATACTCCTGTGTTGTGTCAGCTGAGTCGCCACAACAGAAAAAGAAGATGATGCTAATGGAATTGCACATGGGCTATGGCAAACTAAATTATGCTCCTGCACTTGGACAGCTGCTGCTTTTCAGTTCTACTTTATCCAAACCTAACAGCTGATTTTCAGTTATGCATTTCATCTTTTCCCTATTTAGACTTGTGTATAGCATAAAATGAATGTTATATGTCAAATTTTGCCCTTGGAGGAACATCAGTAGTTCTGGTTGACTTCAGCAGGAGCTGCAGGCAAGCATCTTAAAAAAAGAACTTGGCCTTGGATCTAAAATCCCTTTTACTGCATCCTGTATTCCAGGAATGTGCATCTCCCTGTTTTCGAAGTCCAGCAGTTATCAGCATTATTAACAAGACTCTTTCAGCTGTCCTGGAGAACCAAACATAAGGAGCTAAAACCTGTATGGAACTAAGAGGCCAATGTTTGAGCACCTTTGAGATCTCAGGTCCTACTTTCTCAGCTGCCACCTAACCAAAACATTTAGAATTTTGTAAGTGTGCATGGACAATTAATACCTTAACCAGAGCAGAGTGATCTTAAACACCAGCCACCTGTAGAAACTGCCTTAGACAGGCTTACAGGGATAGTAAAGTGGTTTGAATAATAATTTTAAGCTGCATTTCTATGCATTATTAATGTGTAGTAGCTATGTAGTCGCATTTTCCCTGGGGTTTCTGAATGTAGCTAAAAACCTCTACTGTGGAATACTGTCCTTACTTGAGGGAAAAGGCAGAATATACCTTCTAGCTGCCAGCTGTGGAGCCAGCAGAGGAGTGTATCAGAAATCAAGAATCCTTTCCCCTTCTCTAAGAACATATGGCAACCAAAATCTTCCAGTTCACTACAAATAAGCCATGAGACAAAGGAATTTAAATTGCCAGTCAGAGTAGACCAGAGTAGGAAATAATCAATGTAGAGAGAAACCACCTGGAGAAGCTAAAAGGCTTAAGCTGCATTTGGTATTTACCAACAGAGACTAATTTTATGCTATTGTAAATAGGTAAAGCAGGATTGCCTTCTTGCTGGTAAACTGGGAACGCTGCTGTCAGTAAACTGAAGCTGGTGTAAGAAACATTTCTATTTCCCAGTTTAATGTGAAGTGAAATTCCCTATACCCGATGACCAAATTTGCCACATGAACTGGAGGCGAGAGTGATTGGCTGCAGAATTTGCCTTTCAGGTGTGACGATTGTTTAGTATGTATAGCAAATGAAAAGCTTTCCAAAACTGCAGTGTTTAAAACATCATCCTGGGATGTGTGAAACCTGATTTGAAGTTTCTTTTGCAAATCAGCCTAAGTAGTGATTTTTAAAATGGATCTGCTAGCTGCCTTGTTTCCTTAGGCATCCATTAGTATGTGAGAGTTGATGTTAGTTAGATTCTAAACTGAGATAGAGAAATGCTTAGTAATCTGTGGCAGCGGTTCATGGATGAAGCTGGTGTCAGCATCAGTGTCAAGAACAAGGATTTGCTGGTGTAGTGGCTAAGAAAAATTGCATTAAATTACTGGGTGTGAACTGGTAAACCCACATTTATGAATTGCTGGTTTTTTTACCTTCTTTGCGTCTCCTTACAGATACTTCAGATATGTGTTGAAATAATTGTTATTATTCAATCTGTGGTCCTTTTCAGTAATTTGCAAACAAATGGTCGTGTTCCCAATCTGTATAATCAGTGGGTAACAAGATTATTTTTAATGGAATATGAGGGTTGGTTTTAGTGGTGTGCAGGAATGCCACACTTCATACATTCAGTTAGCCTTGGTATAAACATCAGTGAGATATTAAGGATTGTCTTAGGACAATTTGTCTGATAACAAGTGTATTCAGGTAAAGTTTATTTTATTGGTAAGGATCCATAGAAGCCATCTCTCTAATGTAAGATTGAGTGGTCCTGTCCAGTTTCTTTTGTATAAAGGTAGTTTTCTCCCTTAGTGCAAATTTAAAGTCTTCAGGTTTATTTTCTTTTAACTGCAAAATATTAAAAAAACATTTTTTAAAGTTTTTAGAATTTTAAGAGGGTTTTTTAAAAAAAAATACAAAATTTAGATATGAAAAAACAGCAATAAAGTATTGTCAGCACCCCCACAGTGTCAAGCTGAACACCCAGTAAAAAAACAGGAGAGTTTTAACCACTTCTGAAAAATGTCATCTTCCTTTTTCAGCCAGTGGCCAGTTCAGAATGAGCAGGATCTTCTCATTATCAACTGACTATTCCCTTATGCTTTAGAGAAGTTTGGTTGCCAAAATATCACACAGCTTTTGATTTTTTCAGCATCAGAGTACTTAGGTTACAGAGGAGGCAGCTGATGCTGCGGTGTTGACATCTACATCATCTTCTCACACTAGTATTGTTAGATCTCAGAAAACTTAGAACATGGTTGCCTGCTTTTTCTGTCCTTGCTGTAACTTGGTTCAAGCATTTCTTCTATCCTTGTATTACTCCCATTGATTGGATTTTTCATTATTCAGTCTAACTTTTTTTTTCTTTTTTTGAGAGAGAGGGAGGAAGAAATACATTCATGGTCTTCTCCTGGTATCACTGGGAGCCTGGCTTTTTGCTGTTAACCTGGGCACTGTTTTCTCTTTGTCAGCAGTCACATGCAATGCTTCGAGCAGTATAGCTGGAGAAGCTTAAAGGTTTCAGTGTTTTTTCTTCTTCAGCTCCATGACAGTGTATGTGATGGGTCTCTAGGATTAGACACTTTTCAACTTTAGGGAGAATACTTGTCGCAGGAAAGTATTATCTTTACTCAGGTGCTCCTTGGAACTCTTCCAGTGTGAGTACCACAGTTACTTGGCTTGACATCAGAAGCAGCGTGACATTGCTCTAGTGGTCTCACAAGTGATTTTTTTCCACAATAGTCCCTCTTCTTTCACAGGGACTTTGCCTGGCTATTTCTTAACTCATGTGCTGCATTGTCTCTTCTCACATGTGGTTGGTTTTGCCCAGGACGTCAGGCAGAGGATATTTTTGTCCTTCAGCTTCTTTATAGCACATTAATCTTAAATTGTATTTGCACTTGGAAAGAATGAACTCTCTCCATGCTGCAGACACAAGAATCTGAGTAACTAAAAGTTTTTTTTTGTCTTGCCCTAAACCTTTGCTGAAAGTTTTAACATAGTTCTCCTAATTTGTACAATTCCCTCTTTTTTTTTTAATGTTTTGCTACTCTTCCTGGCATTAACTCATAGAGCTACTCTTCCAGGCATGTCCATTCTCTCCCAATGACTTTCTCATCTGCTTTTTCTGCCCCATTTTTAAGTCTTCTCTCTTCCACCAATTGCCAATGTGGTTAATAAATTTGTTTTAATTTTTTTTTTTGTTGTATTTTTGTACACATATTTACAGTGTTTTCTTGGTGTGTTTTATAGGACTGGTGTCTCTGTCTTCTCTAAACAAGAATAATACTGTTTCTTAGCTCTTAGAACTATGCAACTCTTAATGAGTGTCTCCACTGCAGAGATTGTTATCAACAGTACCTTCCTTCAGCAACCCAAAAACAATTAGCAGTTACTATGAGGCATCTGCTGCACTACAGGGTTATTGCAGTCTGTGCAGATGTTAGTCCTATTTCTGCTAAAATACTGCAGATCATTTTTCTTCATTCAAAAAGTGGAGATTTCACGGTGACCATACAGGTATATTTATACATAAACATTGTTTTTTCTATGCTCTTGTGTCCTTAGCCACTGTTAAGTTTAGAAGCGTTTTCACTGTGCACTCTTACAATGACTTCTGCTGCCTCCCAAAAATTGAGAGGTGCTTCTCTACAGAAAGGTTGCCTCTGTAATGAGGAGGGCATGACATAAAACAAATTGCCTGTCACTTTCAGGGGACAGTCTCCATGCTTGCAAACTAGTGTAAGGAAAGGACTCTCTAGGACACTCCTCAGTGCATAAAATCAAGTAATTATCTTAGCAGCAGCCCCAGCAGTTTAGCCCTCATGATCCTTTTGAATTGGCCCAGAGACTTTGTCAGGAACTAGATGTTCATAGTGGGGATTTCTTCCTCAGCAGTCTTGGATTCTTTTAGGGTTATTTTTATGTTTCCAAACTGTTTGAACACTCTTATTACTGATCCACAGGTTTAATTGTACAGTGATGGCTTTGTTTTGTTACGCCTTTACCCTACAGAGTATTGCCCATACAAGTTCCACCTATTAGTCTATACCTGGAGAAGATACCTATCCCATGTTGAATTCTGAGATATGTGGACAACCGCTATGTCTTAGATAGGCGGAAAACTCCCTTTCAATTCCCTCTCCCATCCCACGTTGTTTCTTCTTTTCTTGGGAATGAACATTCACAAACACCATTTAATACAGTGTCTAAAACCAGTATGTGGCTAAAGTCTGGAAAAGTGTTTTGGGCTAAAATTAACACACGTGTGCTCAAGTTAGTTTCATTTGCAGTGTGGAACAGTCATCTAGTTCTGATGTGTACATAGTTTTTACATGAGGGTGGCTGTTGTGCAGCTCAGTGCCACTACTTTTATAAAGAGAAAATTAAGTACTTCCAGGCCTGTCTTCTTCTGGACTTCAGTTTACAGATGAAATAGTCAGGATCATCGTTGATTTTAGATTGGCCTCAGATACTTCTAATTTCTTCCTGATGCCTCAGGTTGTTCATATTCTGGTCCCATATATGGTTTTTTTGTCTCAAGTGCCTGAGGAAGTCTTGGTGCTTGCCCCGATAGTTGTTTGTATACTGTGAGTGTGAGTGCTTTCTCTCTGCTTGAGCTACCTTGGTAGACCACCCACGCTGCATGTCTTGTGGTTATTTGCAGTTGAAGAAAGAGCGAAGGTGATCCAGTTGCTGGAAACACCCGTGGGGCTGGGCAGTCCCTGGTCTACCAAGTCCCTCACTTACAGTCTTGAGCAAATCACTTCATCCCACCTTAACTCAGCTCCTGCCTGTCAAGCAGGATAATAGACAATCTGTAACTTCAAAGGATGTTGTGGGCTTTAAAATATTAACTCAGATCATGGGAGTTGATTGCAGAACTTTCAAACCTCAAGCCTTTAACTATGTCTTTCCCAGGACCTACACTAGTAGTAGGTTGCTGAGTGGTGCAGAGAGACTTGTAATAAGCACCCTCAGGAATGCACTGTCCTCAGATACTTTAATAGTGAAAATGGGTGGGCATACGTCAAAGGGAGCGACTAAATTGAAATGAAAATGGGAGAAGGTTGTGATGTCTTGCATGCTGAAACAATCTGTGAGAAGTGATGTGGCTTTCAGCTCACTGCTTTTCCCGTTTTCCCTTGGTGAGTTAGAGCTATTTTTAAACTCAGTATCTTTTAAATAATGCATAAGTTAACAATAGAGACTTGTAGTACTGAAAAAAACCCACAGATGAGCTTAAATAAACCAGAAAATCCTACCCAGACTGCTTCCAGAAGGGTTTCTGGGAGGAACAGAGCACATTTGTCTGTTCAGTTTCCAGGCATTTTTTGCAAAGTTCTCTTTTTAGAGCAAAGTTCCTGTCTTTGAATGGAGATTTTTCATTTACGAAGTGCTTTCTGAATCAAAACAACTGAATGAATGCTGTACTGAGAGAGGTACATGACTTTGCAGGCCACGCATTTTGACATGGCACAGCCAGATTGGGCTGCGCTCACTACCTTAGCACCTCTGTATGACAGGAGAAGTGTCAGAAAAACCCTTCTCCTCTGAGAGTAGTATGCATGAATGGTTCAGCTGAGCTGTGCAACTGCAACTAATGTTGTTTTTCCAAGCAGTGCCAGATCTGGGTCTGTGTACTCCACGGCTGTCCCATGCACAGGCAGTCAAGCCCCCACAGCTCGTGTCTGCGTATGAGCCTCTAAGACCTGAAGCACTAAATGGCTGCCCCAGGAAAGAGAGTTAGTGGGGGTGGTTACCTCCAAATGGCTTTTGCAGCCTATTTCCAGTAGCCACGCTCTGTCTCTGTAGCTGGCACTTGTCCATGGAGAAGGATCAAGGAAACATGGTGGCTGGGAATATTGGCCCTGCCGGACCAATGTATCTGGCTCCGACTGCTCCAAGAAAAAAGAGGTTGCAGACACTGAGCCGCGGGGCAGATTAATTATCCTGGCAGCTTGCAGTTTGTAACCTCTGCGGTAACGAGTAAGGTGTAAGCCACAGAAGCCTGTGCTTGCATGTGAACCATGCTACCAGGCAGAAACTGCAGAACTGATTTAGGTTCTTCTTACATGTTAACCTCAAAAGTGTTGCTGGGTCTGAGCTGGAGAACTGCAGCCCTCTGCTCTGCTCAGCTTGGCAGGGACACAAGCAGTGAATTTAGAGATGGAGCAAGACTGTGAAATTAAGAATGTGCCTGGGGATTTGGATCTGCTACTTTTTTTGTGTCATCTAGATCTAGTTCTGCTAATGAGACCTTTAACTGAAGGAAAGAGGGAATGTCTGTGTTCAGTAATCGGTTGCCTTTATTTCCGAAAAAATAAACTGCAACCGTCTTAAAGAGGAAAAGAGAGAGAAGCACAGAGTATTTATTAAACCAATATCAATCATATAATTTTATTCACTTTCACTTGTATCAAATGCTTTTACACCATCATGTAGACAGTAATAAATATTCATGTAGGTGGAAAGATAGCACTTTCTTTTTTTTTTTCAAGTACATTTGGAAATAATTTCCACTCTCTCTGAAAAACTACAGTCCTGTGCTGGTTTTCAGACACATTATTTAATTCTTTGTGAGACATTTTGGGTGAAATGGTTAGATAATTGGAACTGTTCCATTGTAAAAATTCTCTTTTCTCTCTGTCTTCAGATTTGCAAGTGCTTGTAATAGACAGATGTTTACTATTGATTTTCCTCAGAAGCATTTCTGATGAATGTCTGTTATTAAGACATTAATGTATTATAGGATTTAAAGAAATAAAAATTCTATCAATATGCTCGGTATAGTTCAGTAACTGGTGCAAGACATAAAAATAATCATCTACCTTGTCTCAACACAGAAAATGCTTTTAAGGATGGTATTTGTAATACCTTTTCGTGTCCCTGCATTGAATTTTTACAGGGTTTTGGGGTAGTTGATTGGAAGTGGTGAAATTTTGTGATATCTGTTTTATTTACAAAAATTAAACATGAAGTGACCTGTGTAGTATATAGTAGTCATCCTGTAAAGTATATAGTACTCTGTACTAATGCAGTATTGCAGCACTGCGCATCCATTGACTATTTAGCCATATGGACTAATGTATGTGCCTGGCACTTCCAACAGTCAGTGTTGATGGGTTTTGCCTTTTGAAGTCTTACAGGGTGCATGTCTTATCTTTCCTTATGTTGCAGGCCTGAGGACATAAAAGATGATGCATGTTCCCCGCTATGCCTCTCATCCAGCATTGGCAGAGTACCATATCTTTAAATGCTCATGTGGTCTGCAGCTGTTTCCAGAACTACTTCTTTCCCTCCCTCTCCCCTGACCATTTTCTTCTTACGTTAGAGTCATTCAGAGAGTTGCACTCACCTTTACTCAACCTTCAATTTTGTCATTACAGATGAAGTGAGATGTAAGAGTCTTCTGTCCTCCACCCTATGGCCTATACACAGATGTGACACTTATATTTGGCTTTTCGAGGTTGCCTCTCTTCAAGTGGAGCAGTAAAGGCACCTCCAGGCTGTGTGTTATTTGTAAATTTATTCATTTTCTCAAAAGATGCTTTAGACCAAAGTCTTAAGTTTACCTTGAGGAGAAATGCTTGCCCTCATTCTCTAGTCTATGACTGCATGAAATTCAGGAGAACATGGATCCTTTCATGCTTGGAGAGGTTCTTATTTAATTTGAGAATGTTGCCCACAAAAGAAAACTGTCCCCAGTGTCTTTTGGAAGGCTTTCTACACTCTTTTCTCATTTTCCAGGCTCATACACCTTGCAGCCTCATGGCAGCAATGTCCATTTTCAGGAAGCTTCTTCCTCAGGGCATGGTAAATGGAACAAAACTATGTATTTGAGCAGACAGTGCTGCGGATGATCATATGCCCATGGTTGAGCCTGTGCCCTAGCCGGGCTTATTCTGCTAGGAG
The DNA here is from genome assembly GCA_033459285.1 of Clamator glandarius. Taxonomy (NCBI): domain Eukaryota; kingdom Metazoa; phylum Chordata; class Aves; order Cuculiformes; family Cuculidae; genus Clamator; species Clamator glandarius. The sequence continues at coordinate 4,732,467 of JAUNZM010000046.1, forward strand.
AGACTCAATGTGGGACTTAACACCTACTGCTTCTGGCTTCTTCATTGGTGCTGACTTGTAATGACTCGGTGAGCTGGGGGATTTCTTTTACATGTCCTTTCTGTGTATATGTAGGCTGTCTTGTGTAGCTGTTCCTTTGTGTTTATGGCACATGATTAAAAAACCTAATTATTCTAATTTAGATTAAATCCTGCTGATAATTTATTTGTTTTTAAATGGAAAGCATTCTGGTTCTTGAAGATCTCAGAGTTGCTGATCCACCCAAGAGTCCTGTCCAGCAGTGGTCAGGTCATGGTAGAAATTTTCTTCCATCTGCAAGACAAATGTTTAATAATCTCAGTAATTTCCATTGAAATTCTATCTAATAGTTTTTTTTTAATTTTGTGCACTGTAGTATGAACTAATAAAGTAGGCTTGCCAGTGATAACCCATGTTCTCATCAAAAGTAAAACAAATAATTCCTTTAAAGATAAGATGATTTCCTATTAGGAAAAAAAAGTGTATGTTTGCCAAAATATTATCTAATTTATCAGCTTTTCTGACAACTGAAAACAAAAAAAGAAGTTTGGGATTTTTTTTTTGCAATACTTTATTTTCTTTTTTCTTGAAAGGTGAGAAACATTAACAGAGGTAGGAGAAAAGCCCCAAAAATTCATTGGAAATATTGTAAAAGCTTTCCAAATCTTGGCTTAAAGAAACCTAATGTAATTTAGAACATTTTTCTCACGTATTGTTTTAACAAACAGGAGTACATTTGTGCTTCTTATTATTTTGGTTGTATTATTTTTCTGTAAGCTTTCCTTTTTCTCCCTGGGAAAACATTTTGTTCTGTGTTCTATTCATTATCTGGTGTGTTGCTGTTACCCCGTCATTGACTTTTCTTCAGTCATAGTGTAGGGTTCTTTCCTAAAAGCTCTGAAAAACTTGAATTCAAGACAAGAGTGTAATTCCGCTTTTAGAAATGATATTTTACAAGTCTGGGATAGTAACTCAGGATTTTTTTCCATGTCCTTTTATAAACCTATATCAGTAGTACTGCTAAAATACTTATTTGTATCTTCAGTATGTTGCTGGAACTCAAGTAGCCAAGTAGCTAAGAATAATTGCTTATTTTGAATTATTTTCCATTGCTTTCCAACAAGTTGCTCATTCAGGAAAGATGAATAAGATTCTGTTTTGGTGTGTTGCTCTTATTTAAGTATCTTTGAAGATTAAAAAAGAATTGCTTGGGGGAAGAAATGCATGTGGAAAAACCATTAATGCACTATTTAGACTAAGGGATCTGGTATTTGTGTGTTGAGTTACCACTAGTGAATGGAAGCTGTCCTTATAGAAGTGTAAAGCATGTGCACTATTTATGGTCCATTTATGGCATGACAAAAATGGTAATGAAGTAGAATTTTCTGAGCTTTCACTATGTGGTACTTTCTGTGTTTTAAAATACACTGGGAAAAGATATGAAAGGATTTCAAGTGTACAAAATGATGATACTTAGAAATATGACCTGGACAGAACAATACTGTGAACAAAAGCCTTTGAATACTTAGACTGTGCTTAGGTAGCAGGGAGGGATAATGACAATTAAATAGCCTAGAAGGCTTCCTTTGGCGTTGGAGCATACCTGGATCAGGGTGATGGTTGGAGGAGCTGGGAATGGGGTGACTCCTGAGACGCCTAATAAGTTTGCCCTCTGCTCCTCTATTTTGCAGTTTTAGTCTGTTTGCAGTTCTACACTTCTTGACACCTTTCTGAGGTGGTGATGTGATAGTGTAAATAGTACTGAGTTCTTTCACTATTGGTTTTATAGAGTGTAAGGCTGGGGTTCTGCCTTGCTGCTGTGGGAGCAGTTCTCATGCTCTACTGCACACCAGTGCTTTTGAGTAGCAAATCTAAGTCTACATATTCTGAATAAGTGTCACCTTCCATTTCATTTTCTGTGAATGAAGCTAAAGCACATACATTGTTCTAGGCATGCATACCCATCTATGCTTACAGACCCATTCTTGTAATCTGAATTTAAGCTGGCATGAGTGGTATCTCATCTCAGAATACTTAGTTCTTTGAGGGGCTAAGTGCCCTTGGCTCCCACTCATTTAAGTGTGATTGGGCGCATGCACTTGTGCATGCTCAGATTATAAGGACTGAAGTATGAACTTTGTCTCAGAACAATATCATCATCCTCTGTATAAAGGAAATTTCTTTAGCAACCTGCAATATCTAGAATAGTACTTCACCAGCTCCTGCTTTTTGATTACATCATTCAAAGTTGAAAATGTTTCCTTTCTGCACCTTGTCCTTAATGTGTACTTCCTGCTGACATTATATATTAATTCTGCAAATGCATTATTTAACTCTGAAAAGCATTTTAGGTCACCAGCTGTCATAGAATATGAAAGGAGGCTTGAGATAAGGGAGAACACACCTACTCTATTTTAAATTTGTTTAAATGAATGTTAATTTTATATTATGTGTAGATATGGTTTAAGACTTTGTAGAGAATTTATGATTGCATTTCAAGAGTTTGCTAGTGTTTCTGTTGTTAAATTGACTTTGATGTGAGAATGCAAATAGTTGATACGAAATACAAACCCATATATATTTGGATAGTTTCTGTATTACTTTTTGTGCTTTCACAGTGATAAACTGTAGTGTGTATTGTACAAAAATGAAATGGACTTTGCAAGTGGTGAAATTCTCTGTGAGAAATTTGGCTGTACCCTGGAGACTGTGCACCTCAATCAGGAGAAATCTGGTTGTACTAGGAAAAGAGTTCTGCTCTGTTAAATTTGTTTCCATTATAATATTTCATAAGAAACGGTAAGGTTAGTGGATTTTAATGATGATAGATGCTTCTTGTAATGCAGAAATGGTAGTAGGTCCTTGCTTTACTATTGTAACACAAAATACTAAGCTGTAGTGCAAAGCATGAACTCTGTGTAAAGTGATGATACCGATGCTGGAAGAGCTGGAATTCACCTGTTCTGCAGTGAATCACCCATCCACTATTTGGTTTAACTGTATTTTCCCACAAAGTAAGTTTCCATGAAATGTGGGTATATCGCGAGAACTCCCTTCCACATTTTTATTCTCTTGTTTTGAATGTTTTTTGGCCAGAAATATAAATCTCAGATGTTTGATCCAGTAGTCTGTTGTTTAAATATAAATAGATTGATTTTTCGGAAGTGTTGTGGATTAATACCTTCTGCTTTGGTAACACACATAATGAATGCTCAGCAGCTCAAACTATCTCATGTAGGTTCTTGAGATAAATGTCAGTTTGGGAACAAAGAGGGAAAAGAATTGATAGCACGTCCAGGAGACTTAAAGTGAGGCATAACGAACTTCACTTTAAGTCTTCTGGATGTGCTATCAGTTCTTTTGACAGAAAGAACTCATGTCTCATATAAGTCAGCATTTTTCAGTTAGGCTTGACTTTTTGCTTCCTTTGGGCACAGTGGAGATGATGGAATTGATGCCAACCCAATAATAGTCTTTAGAGCAATGATTAGAGTACATATCTTGCTATAGATACTCTAATTATCAAGCAAATCAGGGCTTTAAATGGGAGTGAACAGGGTTGTGCTGGTCTTTGGCTATATGGAGGTGTGTTTTGAAAAAAGTATTTTGTCTGAACTATTACGATGCTGATTAAAGTTTCGCTTCAGAAAATTTGGAGGAATTATTTTGGTGAAAAGCCAAACTGTTGTAGAGAATAGTCATTTCCACCTACACACAACACTGTAAGCAAAATAAAGGTAAATGGAAAATACATTTATTCCTCTTAAAACATTCCTTAAATTTAGGCACTTTCCTTTTGAATTATCTTTTCTGTAAGGGCATATAGATTTCTGATTATAGCATAAAGTATTTGAGGTTCTATCCCCAAACACTGATAGCTATATGCAGCAACAATTGACTTATAAGGAAATAGGCATCAATGCATATGTCTTTGTGATTTAAGGAAAGCTATATTTATTTTTCTAACTTTCAGTTTAATACTCATCTCCAAATATTAAGATAGGGTGCTGCAGATTTCAGTAATACTAGCAGTGTTTAGCAGATGTGCTGAAACTATTCCTGTGAAAAAACATTATAGGGTTGATTAATTGCTAGTATTATTGTAAATATGTCTGTCTTTTTTTTGTGAGGGGGGGAAAAAAAGATCTGGGATATAAATATATAGCCCCTCATATTTATAACACACCAGACATCTTCTAATTTAAAAATCATAAGCATCCTTGGAGGTTTGTTAGCTTTAATTTATAGCTTAGCTCAGTATTAAATTCTGTAATACTGTGTGGAGCTTTTGGAAGACTTTTTATTTTTCTGCCATCCACCTTACCCTCCCTGATGGTTGCTTGTCAAAAGCATTGCACTGTAGAGCTAGAATCTTAAATCCAGTTTTTATTATAAGTAACACATGACATCTTAGAAGGATTATTTTTAGAAACATAAATAATTTAAAGTACTGAGCAAGACTCTAGAGACATGTAGTAGAGAGAATAATAAGGATATCCTTATGCACTTTTGTACAGGAGAGAATAGTTTTAAACATGTGCTAGTCAGTGCGAGCTGTAGGTATAAACAGTAGTGCCATTTATCTAAATTAATGCTTGCAAAACCGCACCTGATGTTCCTTAAGAACTGCTTGAGAGCTGTTGTGAGTGAGAGGTTCTTGAATCCTCTACTGAGGCACTGCTTTGTATTCCCTGGGGTGGTTCTCCACCTCATTTTCAGGCACAGTGAGCAGAGGTACCTCAGTTAGGAGGCTCATCTCCCAAGAGAGGTGTAGCCAGGAGGGAGAGCATGGGCTCCTGGAGAGGATGGTCAGGGCAGGAGGCTGGCAGGCAGGTGATGCCTTCTTGAGCAACTGCTTGCTTTCTCCACTGATGGTGCAGGGAGGTATCCGATAAAGACCAGTCTCCCAGCTGGGTGTACTGTTTCCCTATGGCTCAACAGAGCAAATGAGGGAGTGATTTCCTTTCCCTTTAAAATGTCTTTCTATGTCTTCGCTCAGCTGCAGAGGTTCCCTTAGGACACCCAGTTAACTGAGAGTGAGGACAAGGGAGGAGCTGGAGCAGTTCTCCTGTTAAAACAATGTCAGCACATTACTGTGATGCCAAGCAAAGATGACAGGAAATTTGAAAGTAGTTTTCTTGTATAAATGCCTGGTCAAATTCAAACTCACCATTCACAGAATGAAAATTTTAATTAGCAGCATCTCCACACTTGGATGCAGATCACAGCTAGAGCAATCGGTGAGACTGTGTCCCTGATTGTTTTATAGATGCTGGGTGTGCTCCCAGCCACAGACCCTATCAACTGGCTGTGTTTTGTATCTCAGTTCTGGATGAATGAGTGGATCTGTGGGTGGGCAAAGGGAGAGGAATGCAAAAGGAACGGTGGCACACAGAAGTTATACTGAGCTCTCTATTCCCTTTACCTAGCAGCAGTGGCACTTTTGGCTATCAGAGGCCTTGAGATGAAGTGCTGTGCAGAAGAAGCCACTCAGTGTACCTGAGTCAAAGGCTCTGAGAGGAATTAAGTTATACTGTGTGCTCTTTAGTGCAGTTCTTTTGTTCTTTCAAGGTTTTCTACCACACTGCTGTATGGCATTTAAAAGGGTCTGCAGCTGTTCTGCACCTTTAGACATTCTTTCTTTCTTTTTTGTTTTTCCTTTTATGAACAAAAATGGATGCCCATACTCACTGCTGGGTAAAAATATGGCTGGACCCAAAGGATGGTGGTAAATGGAGTTAAATTCAGGAGGAGGCCAGTCACAAGTGCTGTTCCCCAGAGATCAGTGCTGTGTCCAGTTCTGTTCAGTATCTTTATCAATAATCAGGAAGAGGAGATTGAATCCACCCTTAGTAAGTTCGCGCATGACACTAAGCTGAGAGGAAGTGTTGATCTGCTTGAGGGTTGGGAGGCTTTACAAAGGGATCTGAAGAGGTTGGACCGATGGGCTGAGGCCAGCAGGATGAGGTTCAACAAGGCCAAGTGCTGGGTCCTGCATCTGGAACACAACAGCCCCATGCAATCCTACAGGCTTGGGGAAGAGTGGCTGGAAAGCTGCCTGGCAGAGAAGGACTACGGTGTGTTGGTTGATGGCTGGCTGGCTCATAGCCGGCAGTGTGCCCAGGTGGTCAAGAAGGTTGACAGCATCCTGGTCTGTATCAGAAACAGTGTGGCTAGCAGGACCAGGGAAATCATCCTTCCCCTGTATTGAGCACTGGTGAGGCTGCACCTTGAGTACAGTTCAGTTTTGGGCCCCTCACTACAAGATGGGACATGGAGGCACTGGAGCGAGTCCAGAGGAAGGCAATGAAGCTGGTAAAGGGGCAGGAGGACAAGCCTTATGAGAGGCAGCTGAAGGACATGGGATTATTTAGCCTGGAGAAAAGGAGACTAATGGGAGACCTTATCACTGTCTACAATTACCAGAAAGGAGGTTGTAGAAGGGTGGGTTTTGTTCTCTTCTCCCAAGTAACAAGTGATAGGACAAGAAGAAATGGCCTTAGGTTGTGCCTGGATACGTTCAGATTAGACATCAGGAGAACTTTCTTCACTGAAAGGGTCCTCAGGCACTGGAATGAGCTTCCCAGGGAGCCAGTTTAGTCAACATACCTGGAGGTATTTAAAAGGTGGGTAGACAAGTTGCTTAGGGATGAGATTTAGTAGTAGGCAGGTATGGTTGGACTTAGTAATATCAAAGGTCTTTTCCAACCAAACGTGTCTATGATTCTAAGCATCTGGCTATGCAGGTGCTTTGTAAAAAAATATCTCTAAATAGACTTACCTTTTCATCTCAGTTATATTTAGCTGCTTGGAGAGACATTAACTTGGAGCCCTTTGTGGAGGAAAGCAAGGCATATGCTGGAATGGCATATTTTCTCACTTCTGCATCTGCTGAAGTTGTGTTCATACTTGCAACTTTTAACTTTTCCTGCAAGATGCAGTTCGCACTGTTACTGTAATGCTTTGCTGTGCTGTGTTTGAAATGTAATTGTTCAATGCCAGTAGTTGCCCAATTGGAAAGAATACCATTCTTTGAGTCCCATGGAGCTGAGATGGCAGGCACCGAGCCTGATCTAAAGAAAATATAACAGTTCTGGAACCTCACCCTGAAAGTAACCTCTGAATGAAGAGGTTAGTCTTTTGAAAAGTAGTAACTGGAGTTGGTGTGCTCAAGTGTGAAGATCATTTTTCATCCTGAAAATATTTCAGGATAAAAATAGACAAGAATAATAGCTTGCAATAAACAAGGTACTTCTAAGAAATCTATTCTCATTTTGTAAATGGGTATATAATGTTTGTGTCTATAGGCTGAAAGACCAAAGGCTACAGGAAGGGATAAAATATTCATAAGTATTTGCATTATGATAAAAAGAAAATTTTCGGTTGAGAGAAATCATTATGGCAAACAATATGGGCATGTAAGGAGGTGGTGATTCAGATTTAAGGCCTTATGTGAAGAATGCAGTAACCTTGGATCTGCTTTCGCCCTGCCAGTTTTTCATGCTAGCATACATATCTTCTGAAATTTAAACCGGTGCTTAGGTGGCAGCATAAGAAAATGCAGGTGGATTGGTTTTGAGCATGGCTGAATAAAATGTATCAGATTCTGAAAGTGCCTCTTGGTGCATTAGGCGCATTAGTAGGTATGCAGGATAAAGCAATTTGCTTTGTTTTTTGAGGCAAGAGAGAGAGCATGTATTCTGCTGTTTTCTAATAATAAGAATTCTCAGCTAGAATTCTTCAAAAAGACAATTCTAAAGATAAGGCAGTGGATTGGTTCTGATTTAAGAGAAGGTGGATATGAAAGAAGAGAATAAATATGCAGAAAAAGCAAGAGAAGACAAATAAGCAAGTAGGGTGTATAACACATAGTGTATTGTTTACAGGTGCCTCCTAGGGATGTGAAATATATCCTATACAACATTATATGGATATATAGCATAAAAAGGTTCTCTCTGTGTGTATGTATAGGATATATATGCATGTAAGAAATGGATGGTAGCAGCAGAGTATCAGTCAGATGAGAACTTCTACCAATGCTGTAAGAGTGAACCGGCTACAAAACACAGGATTTTGTTCATAACTTTTTCTACCAATCAGTGCACTGAGTTAATAATATGCATGCCATTAGTAATGCCAGGGATTTAATCCTATTCCTTTTTTATGACTTAAAACCCAACCATAGTTATGTCAACTAGCAGTGTAACTGGCCTTAATGGAGAGTTTGGTTGCCTTTGAGGAAGAGTGTGAAAATGAGGAATTCTATATTCAGGGAAGTGAGCTACTGTTAGGGCGAGAGGGATGTGATACCTGTGACAAGAAAAGGGGGAAATACTTGAACTCTGTGGGCATTTTGCTGTAGGACTGCTAGTATGCTCATGGTCTTACCCATGCAACAGCATGTGGAAAACCGTCAAAACGGTACTTTCAGAAATAGATCTTCAGTTACAGATGTAGTGCAGTCTCAGCAATGGATGCAGCTCGTAGGGTGCTGCTGACCACTGTTGCTCTCAACAGCTATTGTAGGTTAACAGCTATTGTAGGTTACATCATATGGGTACAAACCATGTATTTAATAGAAATTCTTTGTTGCTATGTGGAAAATAATTTGCATCCTATAAGGACAAATACGTTTTCTCTCAGAGTGTCAAGAAATGACTCTGTATAGAAAGGTCATTTTAAGATATCAAATAACTGTATTCATTTTACCTTACGGAGCAGTGACAGAGATTAAATACAAAAGAAAATTGCGTCTTGCAAATGTTCTTTTTGTCCTAGCACAGGCAATAGGAGATACTGTGAAAGAGCACATGGGATGGACCACTTTCAGGGTCCATTCCATTCACCCCTCACAACATCCATGGCTGGCTAATTAAAGATGCCAGGAGGCACAAGCCTGTGGATACCATTTAGTGTCTGTTTATGAATGTGTTATCCATGACTTTGACCTCTTTCTGGGACGCCTTCTGATGCAATCTGCCTGTACAGCTTTCTGTGACAACATGTTGCAGAGATTAACAAATTGTTGTGTAGGGGCTCTTCTGGGGTACTGCATCATAGTTACACACAGGCTGCTAAAAAAGCAGACAATTTATTAGTAAAGCGTAATAATGCACTTACAAACAGCAAGACAGTTTCAGTAATCATAACCATCAGGGAGAATAATGAAGCAGCCTCCATGTCCCTTTGTTGTAGTATGGTTAGGCACAAAGCTTAGAAGGCGTCCCTGCTACGGCAACATAGGCCATGGTTTGTTGCCGCACCTTGCCACAGGTTTCAGGGTTATTTATACAGGTTGCATCCTACCATGTAGGTATCACTACGTACTAGGAGGCGGGCTCAACTCCGCCCTTAAGTTATATAATTACTGCTCATTATTGCTCATGCGCAAACCCTCATCAAGGGTCTTTCCTCCTCCTAAAGGTCATTATTTTGTTTTTCTTTGGCCGCCTTTGGCTGTCATCCCTCTCACTGACGGTCACTTATAACTGCAAGTTTCATAACTCGGACGGAAAACACAGCTGAGCAAGTGCTTCTTTTTCTTAACTATATAGCTCTGCATTGTTCTCAACACAGTCTTTCTTTTGTGATACATCAGTTACTGGTCAGGCATTTGCTTGAACTTGCTGCAGTTCACTGCTTTCTTGGGCACTTGCTTAAACTTACAATACAATACACAGGTTTACCTCTATTGATCATGTAATTTTCCATCTCCAATACAGTATGACATAGAGCTTTCCTTGAGCTGTTTTACATTGGTCTAATTTCTCCAAGTACTTCCTTATTTTGCTGATGTGGAATTAGGTGAATAACAGTTTTGCATTGATTCTGTCTGTGGCCCACATGATATTATGAGCCACCACCCTCACCCCATCCTCTTTTCTCCAAACTGAAGAGCATTTTGAGTTCAGAGAGGATGATTTACTGCTAGGTAACACACAAGGAGGCAAAGTAACCTGCTGGGTCGTCAGAACTGCCAGAGCTGTCTGGCAAGCCAGACAATCTGACTTGGAACAGCATTAGTAAATGGATTTTTTTGTCTTTCTGAAGCTAGCTGTCTTCTTGCAGTTATATATGCTAAATGAAGATTGATGATTGCAAGTTTGAGGAGCTATGATAATTCCTGGGACTGTGGATAAGTGTTGTCTCACAATTGGCTCCTGAGGATTTGGTGGTTAAGGGACTCTTGTCTTCCCACTGTTCATTCATTTTTAAGATGATCCATGAATTTTATTTCACAGAGTTTTGTGTCATTTGTGAATGTTCTGTGAGATTTTCCTGGTAATGGAGGCTGCTTCTTCAAGAGACTTGTCATCTTGTCTCCCTTAACTGTGCATTTGGATTTGTTCACGTGGTTTAAGAGTGAAACCCTGGCTCACTCACAAATGCAGTGTTAGACCTTTGACTTCTGATCTGGACAATGTTCTGTGGTATTAAAATGCACCTTCTTTATCAGAAAAGAGATTACAGTGCTGCAGCACGTACCTGTAGTTTCAGTTTCTTGCTCTTTGATATGCCTGGCATTGTAGATATTTTTCACATAATGACTCATTTTTCCTTAGCCCCTCTGCTGATCATGGGCTTTTTTCGTTGTCTTTGTAGTTTCAAGCCCATTTCTGTTTTCTTAAAATTCTAGCAGATTGTCTCCATCAGAGTAGTTTCTAGAACCTAATTAATTCCTAGACTTAAGCCTTACTGTTTTTGAATTAAAGCTGTTTTCAGGTGCACCCTTTTCTAAAGTCTACATGTTTTGTGAACAAAAATAAAAGTAGTGGTAACCATTTTTTCTGATCTCATTTCTGAAACATGTCAGGTACTTGGACAATTGATGCATTCATTATATTAACAATTAAAACAAACATCTCCGTAATTTTCAATCTATATATGCTAATGCTCTTTAATTATATAAAAAATGAGAACTGTTCAGAAGAAATTATTCTTCTTGGTGAGTACTACAAAAAGAAATTCTTGGGGCATTAGCACTATTTCAAATTTCAGGATAAAATGCAAGTTCTAACAGCAGGTAACCATGAGCATAAGGGGGTGTTCATCCTAAGAAAAGAAAATGAAATGACAGCACAGTGTGTGTGTGGGGAGCTTTACTGTCGTTAATGATGCACATTTTAGGATAGATGTGTTCAGTGTTAGAGCCAAACTGTAAACATAACCTTGAAGAGATACTGACCCCCTGTGCTTGTCTTTCGTGGCATCATGCAGAAGTTGGAAGCAGTGGCATGGAAATCCTGATTGTTAAGAAGTGGTGATAGGCTAGGGAATAGAGGAGGAGTAGGAATGTGGCCAGTGAGAGGGGACCTGAGGACAGAGGAGGTGAGTATGGTGATGTGGAGTTTGGAGGGAAATGATGAAACAGGAAGAAGCTGGGACAGCAAAATTTGCCTCCTTTATATGCCTATTTTATGCAGCTTAATTTTTTTTTTATTCTCTTTGTGTATTCGGGTGCTATTTGTTGCCAATGTAAGGTAGTCTGAGAGTGAAGCAAATCTGTGCTGGGAATGAGGTGGTTTGCTGGACAGTCCTAGTTTTCCTGTGGGAAGTGCATATGTGCAAAGCAAATGATGATGCCTGGTCCCTTTGACAGGGATTTCCTGCATGGGTCTAATAAAACATCTCTGACAGTGCTGCATTCTCTGGCTCTCCAAGAGCACCTGAGTTGTCCTAACTGCAACACAGGGCAGTATGTATCTGAAATGTGTTATGATGAAAAATATATTGTATTTCTACAATGTGATGTTTCAAACTGGGCATCCAAAACAAATACTTTATGGCTTTCTACTATTGAGGAAAACGCTAACCCCTGCTCTCCTGTAGAGAACTCATTATATGTCTTTTTGCAAATGCTTTGAGAGAGCATCATGGAAATGCCTATGAGTACAGGAATAATTTGTATATTTGCTCCAGGGCAAACTGCTGCATACAGTAACTAAATATTGAGGGCAGATCTTGAAGGAAGCTACCAAATACAAATATTTAATAATATCCATTCACTAAATGATACAGGTGTCCTGTGCAAAATGTATGGGCTTGCATTTAATAGCATAAAGTCATGTTGGGGCACACTGATATGGGTGATATTTTATAATACTTAAGCATTTAATTTAGCACTTTTTTGATAAGTGTTTGTGGACAATACAGAAATATGAGCAAGAGTTGGATTGAAATGTGCTTGAAATAAAAGGTTAGTTTACCTGGGAAGTGACTTTCCATATAGTGTAAACCAACCTGACTGTATGAAGAGGCATATTAAAAGCTAGGATTAGACCACACTAGTAGATTTCTGCAGGAAAATTTGTAGCCTGTGTCTCTTGTGTGCTTGCCTCTTTCCTTTTTTATTATTTTACCATTTTTTCAAATACTAAAATTACCTATCCTGACTTTAAAATAACACTTGTGCAAACAGAATGTTATTGAGGAAACTGCTTTGTAGTAGTGGTATGAATATGATCTCAAAATACCTGCTTATTTTAATAGGACTCTTGAAAAAAAGTAATTGCCTGAAGATATACTGGTGTAAATTACTCATCAGCAAAAGCAGAGAGAGGTTTTATTTACACTTGCATTGCCATGAGGTAAGGAGCAGAGCAGGTGAACCTTGCCCAGACTGCTTTCAACTGTGGTTGTGAAAACGTAAGTTTCAAGCTAAAAAAATCCTACTTTAACTTTCTACCTGATAAGATTCTTGCAAACAGCTGCTGCCTAGACTTTATGCTTGTTAAAGTCTCTAGTTTATCATTGTGGCATCTTAAGTAGCAGTATCTCCCCATGGATACTGGGAAGAATTTACTGGAAGCCAATCCAGTAAATCAGATACATGCTGTCTGTAAGCCAGAGCTTCTAGATTTCATCTCTGATGCCAGAGGTGGAGGCTTTGCGCAAGGCTGCAGAGTTACTCTGCAGTTTGGTATCTGCAGTAGGGTGCTGGGCAGTTACTGTCAGGTCCTGCAGGCACTTTAGCTATTAAAGGATAAAGAGATTAAGTGCATTTTCAAGTCAGATGTCATTTAGGAATCTTACAGAGGAGTCCTGGAGTGGAAGAGTTTGAGAAAATGTTAGTATTTGGAAGAAACTTCATCAGATGTTACAGTCATTTATCATTGTCTGTTACTGAAATGTGAAACGAATCTCCAGGAAAGAACTGAGATTGGGTACGACTCAGCATTTGTATATCATCCCTTGAGATGTCAACCCATTCATAACTCCCTTTGGAGAAGATCTTTACTAGTTAGTAGGAATAGAAACATTAAGAAATTACTTTCTCCTTTTTTCCCTTCATATTAGCAGCAACAACAGAAAAGCACAGTATGAATATTTTAAAAAAGGGAAGAAGCTTCAATTTGTGCAGACGAGCTGGCTGTTTTTCTCAGTTGTTTTTTATTTCTTCCAAGTAGACGCTGTGAAAACTGCTGCTGTATTTGAAAGTAGCTATCTAATTCTGATCAATTAGTCCATTTGGATAATGTAACAGTACAGTCATTAAATTAACTATCCATGTAAAAAGAAATTCAGCAGTTCTTTTGAGGGGAAGAAGGGGATAAAAGTTTCAGAGCCGTAGCTATTAAAGCAGATAGATTCATGGAGTTTGGAGGCAGCTAATCCCCCCTGAAGTGCAAGCAAAGTTCACATGTGAGCAGAGAGAAGGTGTTTGGGTAGGCATTAGGATAAAGGAGAATTAAAATGTCCTAGCTAGCCAGATACAGAAATCTACCAGCTAAGTGGCTTTTATCTTGCTATATTTTTAGTTAGCTCATAGGTGATACTGAGAATGTTTTAGGATCATAGTATAATGCAAAGTACTGCTAATTGTCACATGTACTTTTACTGACTGGCAGATAGAAACACCCCTTCTGTACCCTCACATCTAGTTTTCTATTTTCTTGATCCTTGTTTCATGAAAATAATCAACCTGCCTTCTTTTCCCTGGTGTACAAAATGGGCTGTTCTAAAAACATTATCTCTTCTAGTCACTCTTTCTGTATCTACTAGTCTGTTAATAAAAAGAGTCTTTCAACATTTTTCTCAAAGCAACATGCTGGTAGTTTCTCAGCGTCTACAATAACCTCCTATATGAATCTGATTCCTTCACTTTCCCTCCTTTTGAGGGGGATAACTTGCCCTTATATAATTGAGTTATAATCCAGACCATTCCAGGTTATTTGATAGAGGATGTACATCACTGGGGAAAATCTTTCACTTGATGGGGATTTTCCTCATACTCATGTGCTTGATACCCAGACAGTGCTCATACCTTTTACCTCAGTCTCACATGTGATGTTGCAGGAGGCTCCTTTTCACAGCTTGGTCCTGCAATGTGGGTTAGTGTTAATTTCTCGTATACATGTCTCCATTGTTTCCCTGAACCTATAATTTTCTCTTGAACATCTCCATGTATCTGTTGACTGTTTCATACTGGCATTCATCCCATCCAGACCTTTCTGCTGATTTCAGCTAAAACTATGCCTTCCTTTTCAATAATGCATCTCAGCTCAGATCTCTCATTTGATGTCCTTGTCTGACACCATATTTAATCTGAAATTTCATGTGTACATAATGGAGAGTTGCGGAGATAGAAATCAGGGTGAATAAACAGAAGAAATGATGAAGAATTCCATGTTGTCCAAGGAGACACAGCTAGGATACCAGACATCATGAAGCCAGTAATTTCTTTTGTTTTTTTACACTGATATACCAACAAAGCTGCATTTTAGTACTGTGATTATGAACTCCTTTTATTCCTACCTTTTTTAAGTCTGTAATTGTTTCTATGGCCTCTGAAGAGGTCCTTATCCTTTCTGCTTTTTCTCTTCCATAACTTTTAGGCATTCCATCTTTTAGGCATTGCAGTCTATTAAATCTGGAGAGATAAGTTTTGTTCAGATGCGGATGATGGATAATGGGTATTTTCCTTCTCTTCTTGAAAATGAAAGTTTCTATTTCATTTCCAGGGATAATTCTCAGTTTGTTAGCTATTCCATATTCAAATGCAAACCTGTTCCCTTTAAAAAACTAATGGCCTGTTTTTCCTTCTTTCAAGTTGAAGTGCTTTATAGTTTCCTGTTTCTCTTCCTGTTTTTTTGTTTTGTGCACTGGACCTGTTCTGTCCTCTGGCCACCTCAGATTTTACCTCTTTTTGCTTCTTGGAACAACCTCTTTTTGCTGGATAACCCATCTATTCCCAAAGCTTGTCTGTTTTCCTAATCCCAGGTTCAGTTTGGCAAACATTATATGCAGATGCTACAGTTAATTCAAGGTAGAATTTAAGTGCATATGCATGCATGATTTTGGATAATTTCTTCAGCTGGTGCTCTCTTCTTAAAGAAAATTCCTCCAAATCATCTCCTCCTGTGTACTCTTGTTGTAGTTGTCTGGGAGAGTTGGAATAGCAGAGAGGAGCTTGCTCGTTTTATTGTTCTTGCCGTTATGCTGTTGGGTCTGTTTGGGATGGACTCACATGGTTGTGAGTTAAGATAATGCTCCAAAAATGGTGCTACTGTAAACAAAACTGCACTGCTTGATTTGTAGGCATTTTTAATATAACAGATCTCTGAAAACAGAATTGCTATTATTAGCGCAACTTTTTTTTCCTTGTAAAAGCCATGGATCACATGTGCTTCTTTCCTGTGAAATGTTTTATTTTTAGGTCTTAACACATGCAGGGTTTTGCTATGCCTTTTCAAAGGATTTGTAGCAGTGTCTCAGTGAACGTTTCTAAAAAATATCATTCTCCAGTATTGTCTTTTATAGTGTAGATGTTTTATTTTGCTGTAATTTTCTACATTCTTTGTGTTCCTAAGATTTTTTTGCGATCTGTTTGGTTTTGGATTTTTTTTTTCACATGCAGATTTTCTTTGTAGTTAATACCAAAACTATAACTAAAACTGACAAAGATAGGTTTTAGTACAGATTGTCAGGAAGCTAAATTATTTGTTTCATCTCTACCATAGGAAAGGGATGTACAATTTCTGTTGAAATACAGATTATTTTAGTGCTGATTGCTTAATGTCTTCTGTTGCTTAAATAATAGTCATTGTTTCATGAGTGTTTCACTATAGCTTCTGTTCGTGTAAAGTAGTGGCTTTTATTAAAATAACACAATTATGTGCCTCACTGTTACTGAAGACCAAGCAGTACTCCACCTATGGGATGATTTAATGAGAAGTATATCTTTTGGCATACCTTTCCAAGACTGGGTATAATTGTTAGATTGTAGCTTAGTTTGTAATAGTACTGATTGCATTATTGGATCTTCCAGTGTTGTGTTTTTTATGAAATTTTCTGTGCACTGTGTCATAGTAATAATAATAATAAAGCATAATGCCAGGAGCTGTGCACGATGGTGACCTTGTGGCATTTCCCTTCCAGTCAGGCTCATTTCAGGAACCAAGACAACTGCAACTGACCTTTAGAGGTGGGGGAGTGCCAGAGCCATTTCCAGTACTTTTATCCTGAAAGTAAGGACCGAGCAGAAGGATGAAATGGATGGACCTGTTTAGGAATCCTTCACTTATCCTATTTTGAAAGTGAACACAACTTGAACAACCTGAGTGTGTCCATCAGAGGGGTGGGAGATGTAAGAAAAGCACCTGAATCACCACTGGGCAACCCTGGAGCTGGATGCTGGGGGACTCTATGTAACCCAGGAGAAACGGAGCCCTGCCACGGTCCAGGCAGAGCAGCTCAGGTCAGAGCAGAGGGGCACTTGGTCACCTGTCCTGTCTCAGTGGCCTAAGACAGATGCTTAGGGAAAAGCAGAAGAGCAGAACAAGCATGCATGAGGTTTCCAGAGAGTCCTTTTTCAGGATCCCAAGACTTTATAAGTCAGGTATAATTTCTGTGTATTTGGCAGCCCTCAGTTATGTCTATTAACCTGCTTGAACTAATACAAACCTCCAGCATCCATGGTTTTCCGTGGCAAGAATTTACTCATTGTAACCAGGAGCTGTGCTGGAAAAGGTCTCTTTTATTAGTTTTGAGCTGACTGGCCTATTCTGTTACCTTCTACTTCTTGCATTGTACAAGGCAGAGAATGATCAATGTCTTTGTTTTATCAAGCCCCATGCAATTTCCAGATTGTTGAGAATATAATATATAATCTTCCAGAATATAAAAACATTAATAGCAGAATCTTTTAAATAGCAGTAATTTTTTCAGACCCACATGAGAAGACCCTGTGCTTCTCCTTGTCATCCTTCCAAATACAACTGTAAACTCTCTCTGAGTACGTCATTCCATTTGATCTCCGTCTTTTGTACTGTGTACTTACTTTAGTATCTTGCATTTTATAATCTCTTACATCTTCCTTGACACAAAACCCTTTGTGGCCATCAGATAATCAGGATGACCTTAGTTTATAGCTAAAATAGCTAGAAATAGCTAAGAGTAAAGGTAAAGCCCTAGGCTATAATGGTGGCTGTAGTAAATCTGTGGAAGCATAGACTTTTGATGGAAAGAAAGTGTAATGAATGCTGTGAAACCATATATCTAACTTCAGCAAAGTTAGATACATTTAGTTAAATACATTTTTAAAGAACATATGTCTAAATTTGGAACAGGCACACAGGCATTATAGAAGTTTTTAAGCTTCCCCCAGGTGGATGAGTATCTGAGGTATTTATATTTACTTCTAAGGGGAATTAGAGGTTTTTAATCAGTAACTCAGACAACAGCACCTCTTCTAGATGCTTATCAATAATGGGTCACTTGCAGGCTGCCATGCAAAGCATCAATATAGGTGTATGGGCATGACTAGAATTGAAGAGGTCCTGGAAGGAGAATGAGGGCAACTGGTCATGCTGGTTCTGTAGTGGCTGAGGGAGTCACTTGCTGTCCTGTCCTGTGGATAGCTGCTCAGGTATTTTCCCTCCATTGCATCATCTCTGAAACTTTTTGTACCTCCTCACAAAGGACATCAGTTACCTATTGCAGCAAAATATGGGTTTATAGAACTGTCCTGAGTGTACTTTGATGAGTGCCAGTACTGACACTGAGAATATTTTGATGAGTGTTAGTTCTGACACCGAGACTATTCTGATGAGTGCTCGTGCTGACACAAGGTAGGTTCAACTCTTGCTGCTGAGGGAGCACTGACACTTCCTGCTTTCAGAAGTAACCAGCTGTGAACTCATTGTGAGTGAGGGGATCCCATGTCCGTGGGCAGTTATTCCATGGATATTCCCACTCAGAAATTTATTAGCATCCCTCTTTTTGTTGCCTCTGTGGCTTGCATTTAGATACCAAGTAGTTTCCATTCAGTTTCCATTGACTCATTGACAGTCTTTGTACATTGGTGGTTCTGTCAATGCCTTCTATAGCCTAATCAGCCACCTTTACACCTTGGTGTATAAACTTCGGTGTATTCAGATCACTTCACAACACATTTTTTTTGCTAGACTTCAGGAGCTTTCTGTTCCCTGTTTATCTCAGGAGCCTCTCTATCCATCCAAGTAATTGAACTCTTAATACAAAGCTGCCCAGTACCTGTCCACACTATTTGAAAAGAAGTCTCCTTTGGACAGTGTTATTAATCTTACCTCAGTTTGACTGGAAATATATCTCTCTGATGTATTCTGGGATGACGGTTGTGTTTTTCAGGAAGGTGCCCTGTTGATCTGGCAAATCATTTTGCCAAAAACAAGTGCAGTCACGTCTCTCTACCTTTATAAACCAGGCCTTCCAAAACAACATAACAGAAATTCCCTCCAGCCCTTAAGTGCATAAATTTGCTGTTTGTACAATTGAATTTGATCTTATTTCTAATATCCAGTCCTGAAGATCATCCAGCTCTTTCCTGTGGGAGCTTCTTCAGTCTTCTTTATTCCCCATGCTTTCAAACTCAGCGTTACCAGCGTATTTCATTAGAGTGTTCCTGGTTTTTTTGGTGCTGAGGTCATTAACGCAAATACCAAGCTGGTGGTTTGCAGGGCCAGTATGGAAGGATCCTGCCCGGGGCTCATCCTAAGCAGTAACCAGTGCCTGCATGAGCAAAATGTCTATGACCCTGCTGCCTATTTAGACAGGATGAAGCTCTGCGAAGCCGAGTGGTTGCTACCCAGTTTGCTGCTCAGCTGTCCTTACTCTCCCACAGCAGGTCAGTTTGCCCCTGGCCTGAGTGTTCCTTGCCTCTTCTGCCAAGAAACTCTGTGATCGTTGCCTCCTGTCCTGTCAGTCAGAGTGCCTGTTCTCATGTTTTTTTTACTGATACTTGCATCTTTTCCAGTTTAATTGCCTCTTAGGTAGGGCAATATTAAATCTTTATACAGACTTAATATCAGAAAAATTTTGCAGTCTTTGAAAATGCTTAGTGAAATTTCTTATGTAGATTATTTGCTTGCCTAGAAGATAACTTACAAAGAAGAGGTTTTGACTAGTTTAGCATGGAAGTCTCTTAGTAAATGCATTGTGCTTTTACCTTCTATCTGTTTGCCTCAGGTCTGATTGATATTTGTCTTCAATGTTTGTTCCAAATCCTTGTGTACTTGCGAGACTGGGCTTACTGTTGCCCAGAGCATTTTCCTGTGATGCTGCTAAAGCTGTAGGGCTTCCAGGGAGAGCAACTGTGAGGAATGGGCCCCAGCGGAGGGGAGCTGGAGGACACCTTGGCTCCTGCCACCTGCTTTAGCGCCTACACTAAGTGGGACTGGCCAGGAGCCTATGGTGCAGTTCCTGAGGCTGATGGTTTCACCTACCTATTTAGCATGATCACCATATTGGTCATTTCATTATTGTGGCATTAAGTCCTAATGTACCATTGATTCTGCCGGAGGCAGCTGCGGTTTTCTGAGAGATACAGCCTGCTGCAGGAATGACCACAACTGTTTCCTCATTCTTCTGCTTTTTTAAAGTTCACCTAGCCTCCTTACAGTTCACTTTTGGCATCAAATAGAAAAGTAGCTTGAATTGAAATCATTGTTAGTGGCTGGTTTTGCACCTTCTGTGAAGAACACCCACCTTAGTTTTCCTCGTCCCGCCTTCTGGTATTACATATCAATGAATCCCATGCACTGTGTAACTACATTGGACGTGATTGTTTTATAGATTTTTATGAACATTTTAGAAAAAGTATCGTGCAAGTTTTGCCCTTTTCAAATGTAAATGTTTAATCAGTGCTTGCTGAGACAAGGTGCGAGAACACATGCATCAGGCTTATGATTCTTTATTTCTTCTTCTTGCAGTGACCTGCTATCTTCTGAATATATTGAGAGGCATATCGAGCCAGGTGGGAAGACAGTGGAAGTTAAAGTAAGAATGTCCTTTTTATTCTTTGGGGGTTTTTTTTCTAATTTGCTTTGCTTTTGATGTTAATGCAGATGTACCTATTTTCTTGAAAGAAGGGCTATCTGCTTTTTCAGGTGATTTGTTTTACTCTTCTGAGACAGGCATGTTTCATGTCTCCTAACTTTTTAGCTTTTTAAATAAGACAAACTTTATGGGAAAATTTAGTACATTAATGTTTATATCAAAATGATATACATGAAAGATGTATGTATGATAGTTCTTTTTAGTGATAAATATACTTTACTTTTGATGCCTGTTGAAGGAAATATTTCTGTTTTAGTAGCAAACATTTCCTTGTGCTACTAAACCCCAACTTGTTGTTTCGGTTGTTTCTAATGAGCTGCTTTGTACATTTGAGAATAGCAACATTTGTTGTATAGTATTTCTGAATTTCTAGTCACTGTCTTGAATTGTAGGGGTTTCTTTGTCTGGATGATTTTTGGCATGGTGGGTACAAGATCCTGGTTGTTGTGGTTGTCTTCTGTGCTATATCCTACTGCCTTTACAGAAGTCTTTTGATATTTGTATTGCAACATAAGAGAGTTTTCTTAAGGATCTTTGTTTGGACAATATTTTGTAGATGTCACGTATAAAATTACTGTAGCTTATATAAAATGTGCATAAATGTGATATATGTTGTACATAATGGAAACTTTTTAGATTTGCCTGTGAGATTAACTTTTGTTCAAAGTTTACATTTTATTAAAAAAAGAACCCTGAAGTCTTACTAAATGAGAGATAGCTTAAATACCCTGAAACAAATGTGTTAACCTCTGTAATGTGAAAGTGGAAGTGGCAATGGACAAAGCAATCCTTTAGTCATTGAATACCTGTCCTTTAGTTTATTCCTTTCTAGTGTTGCAAACTTAGAATCTGTTTTTGTTTTACTCTCTAATAATAGTCTGCATACATTATTAGATTGAGGCAAACACATACATGTTCCATTAAATTGTAAAGACTAATTTCTCAGTCAATCATGTTCTGCAATCAGGAAGTCTTGACTCAGATTCAGAATATGAGTCAAAGCAGAAATAAGGATAATAGCTCATATTAATAAGAATAAAACAATCCATTTGTCTGCGTCAAGGTATATATGCAAGTTAGCTAAATTAATCCGAGTCCCATCACTGAATTAGGGCAGATCTGTTTCTGATGAGTAAGCCTTAATCAAGCAAGGAAATGTTTGAAATCAGTAGCTCTTCACATGTAAGTGCAGTTTAATTTTATGAGGAAGGGAAAGGAGGTTTGGGCCTTTCATAAAATGTTTTCTGGACAAAACATCTCCCAGAGATTATTTCCCCTTCAGTTTGCTGCCATGGAGGGTCATGCTATACCTTCAGGGATGACTACCACTGCCTTGCTTAGTACTCTGAAATCTGCCCCAAGTACAGAACCAGTGTTGCTGCATTGATCTTGATGCTTGAGGTTAACTGAACTGGGAATGAAAGATTACAGGGTTGCGCTGCGAAGGAGGGATGTTGCTGCTCGAGTGGTGTGCTTCCTGCTCCATGCTGCCTTCCCTATTGCAGGCTGGGGCATGTGAAGGGGGAGGCACTTTGATACTCTCCTCACCCATCACTCTGGGAGTTTGGTAGGCAGCAGTCCTATAGAAGTGTGCCAGAAAGGGAATGTGTATTTTATGCTTATTTTGCTGCATCTGAGTGCTTGGGACTGGAGAAGAGGCAAGCAGCTGCTCCAACAAAATATCTGGAAGAGCTCATCAGCTGCAGTCAGGCACATTTTCAGAAAAGTTCACAAGTCAAAAGATTTTTGCAGAGTATAGGCTACTGAGTACATCTTGATGCCGGACGCTAAGTGAGTCTAATTTCAATATCCAAAAGCTGTTTAAAAGTAAAATTGGTTCCCACTGACCCCAACCAGTGTTTTTCAGAGCACCACTAAAGTGCCGTGGAGAGCCCTGTTTGTTGAACAGTTTATGAAAGCCCAACAGTATCTGTTTTGTATTTGAGAAACTGAACTCTGTTTTTACGTGAGGTGTTTTGAAAATTTTTTTGCAAATAAAAGTATTTTTCATGATGGTGATTTAGTGCCTTCAGTTTCTGTGGAAACTACCATAATTGATAAAACCACCTTTAAAATGGTACTTACAATGAGCATTAGGTAAAGTATCATTATTATACTAGATTTTAGGGATTATGCAGATTTCTTTCTTATTTAAAAATAGCTAGTAAAAAGATGCAACATATGTATATTGCAAAATATGCACTCTGCTATGCAGCATATTCTTAAGCAGAAGTAAGATAAGAGGCATTTCAGAAGGGAGACAGGTTTCTATCAGTTACTTCAATGTGCTGCTTTTCACCCACCTCTGTGTGATATATCTTTGGCTGTAGGCAGAAACAGGCGGTCTGGCGACATCTTTTGCTGCTTCGGTGGGAGTAATGGTGACAGGAGGAAAAGGTCCATCTGCCCTCCATTGCCAGCTGCAGGCTTTGAGCAAGCCTGTTTATACAGCAAAAGGGCTGCCTCTGTTCTTGACCTTCTTAGTGATGTAAAGACAGGTGTATTTTAAAATACATATATATTTCCTTGTTACATTTCAGTGCAGAAATACTGCACAAACACACAAATAGTCAGTGCTGCTGTTGGACCATCAGCAGTATGGGAGAAGACAGAAGTTTAGAATTGCTGTGGGAAGGCAGCTGTACCTACACTCAGCAGTTTGGGAAAGTTACAGGCATAGATGTGTCTGGGAAGCAGATGCCTGCCTTGGCTCATAAGTGATGTAAAATTGATTACTCCTTTTGCCACTCCTCCCCCTTTCCATCTCCTCCCTGTAAAATTTCTTGTGATGTAAAATACATATGGATCTTCTGCTGTTACTTCCGATGATTCAGAGAGGAGAGGGGGGCAGGGAAATGGAGCAACATTCAGATCATTAAAAATTCCACTTTGAAGGACAAAGGGAGGAGAATCCTCAGTTTAATACACTTTTTATTATAACAGAAAGTTGAATTATATTTGATGCTGCATAATTTGTTAATACATTGGACCATTGTGAAGGTGGAACATGTTACACAGATTTTTGCAGGGTGCCAGCATTTAGCAGCTGCAGAGGAGAGACTTCTCTGTGAGGTATCCTTGTTGATTTGGCACAGTTAGGCAGCACCTAAGACACTCTTATTAAACCAGCAGCGATGTGCGGTGCTTAAGAAAAACAAAACAAGGTAGGTCTTTGAATTATTTCAATATTTCCCCCAACACCCTCCTTTGTTTTAGATTATGTCTCTAACTGCTAGGGAAGCAGCAGTATTGGCCTAAATTCCTTCTGGTAGCAAAGAGAATAATCAATTACTAAGAAAGAGAAAAACCCTTCATGCGTTGCCTTTTCCTGATTGTGTCAGTCCAGCTCATCCTATGCTCACAGCACATAAATACACAACTTGTGTATACTTAATGTTGCTGCAGTATATCTCTGTCCTTTTATCTCCCTCTCTCTCTTTTTTTGGGTTATCATTCTGTCACTAATGCTGTCAGTGAGATGAAAGGCAAAATCCAGCTATAGTACCGATTAATTCACATTGCTAGATTTTTCTCCTTCAGAAGGAACAACTTGTATCTACTCAGTGACATTTTCTCATATAAAATATTTCTGCCTGTGTTCCCTCCAAACATTGGATAATTCATTGAGTTCTTACAAAATCACTTTCTGAAAAAAATTAAGCAATGAAAATAATTCAGATCCCAGTTGGAGAAGTTGTACAAGTAGAATTGTGGTAGATAAATTTTTGGTGGCATGTTTAAATATAACTAAAAGGAACTATATTTCATAGGCAATCCTAAAATTCTTAAATGTGGTGGTGTAAACAAAATATTTGTATTGTGGGCACGAAATTACAGCAAGAATGCTCACAGCATAGAATGATGTTGCTTTTTGCTTCTACTTCACAGCATGTTTATAATGATAGTGTCAAAGAACATAAATGGAGAAATATTAAATGCTAGCTACTGCTTTTCTCCATTGTGGTGTTGATGGAGAAGCTTTTGCCAAACTTAAACAAACTTAAACAAAAAAACATCTTGTTTTAAGATTTTTCTGTCTCAAGCTGTGCTGAGCCATATTGCTGGCCCCCGCAGTGCTCAGCTGCTGCCTGTGCAGCAGTGAGCACTAGCAGGGCAGTGCCTGGTGCCTTCCTCCAAACCATCCGTGGCCGCCCTCTTGAGCTGGGGTGCCCCAGAATGGCCTTGAGCAGCGGCTCTAGCAAAAGTGCCATCGTTGCAGTTGGGGGAATGAGGGTTGTAGGGCAAATGTGTTTTAACACTGCGTGGCAAAGCAGAGCCCTTAGTTTGCAAAAATAATCATTATATCCTTCTGTTATGTGCATTGTTTGGCTAGTAGTGTGCACGAAATGCCTGTTAACTGTAGCTTACACATGTATTTTAATGCCTGTGCACAAGAGGGGGAAATTATTGTTCTTCATTGCCTTGTTGTGATTAAAGTCTCAGCTTGTATGCTGTGATGTGTATTTGAAGGGCTCTTTAAAAGCCTTTTTTCAGAAAAATAATATAGAAGGGAGAAAACCACCAGAATCTTGAAAGGCCAGAGAGGATTGTGGACCCTTGACATAAGGGGTGTTGTGTTTTGTGTTGAACCCCCTTCTTCAAGTCTAATCTACTCAAGAAGTTGTTAAGGTACAGTCCCTTGTCTGAGGGCATTGTCTGTATCTGTCATGCCTTAGTGGCTGTGTTTGATGTGACCTTACCCTAAGTAGCATTCCAACATTTTGCTGTGTCATCATAGGTATGAACAGTTCATTAAGCTACAATAATTTGCGTTGCAGCCAGTGAGCAGGTAGTTTTTATCATTGACTGGTATGTTTATCATTGACTGGTGAGACCGCACCTCAAATACTGTGTTCAGTTCTGGGCCCCTCACCACAAGAAGGATGTTGAGGCTCTGGAGAGATTCCAGGGAAGAGCAATGAAGCTGGTGAAGAGGCTGGAGAAGAAGTCTTATGAGGAGCAGCTGAGAGAGCTGGGGTTGTTTAGCCTGGGGAAGAAGAGGCTGAGAGGAGACCTCATTGCTCTCTACAACTACCTGAAAGGAGATTGTGGAGAGGAAGATGCTGACCTCTTCTCCCAAATGACAGGGCACAGGACAAGGGGGAATGGCCTCAAGCTCCGCCAGGGGAGGTTCAGGGTTGACATCAGGAAAAAATATTTTGCGGAAAGGGTCATTGGGCACAGGAACAGGCTGCCCAAGGAGTCATCTTCACTGGAGGTGTTTAAAAGACAGGTGGATGAGGTGCTGAGGGTCATGGTGTAGTGATTGATATGAATGACTGGACTCAGTGATCCAGTGGGTCTTTTCCAACCTAATGATTCTACGTGTGATTCTGTTTCCACTCTTACAGCAAGTTACTTCTAACAGCATCTTTAGTTTTGAGGACATCCACTGTCTGAGCTCCATCGAAGAATCTCTTAATATTTCTTCAGCTTTTGAAAACTCATTGTTTTGCAATCAAACAGGAAGGCATTTCAACTTACCACAAAAGTCCATATGCTAAGCAGGTTTTCCTGTGAGGGATTACATTTTCTTCCTGAAAAGCAGAGCCCCGGTTGAGATGGCAGGAGGGATGGGAGAGGAGTGCAGGGAGGCTCTGTTCTGGATGGCTAGAGCCTGGGGCTGGTGGCGAGCTGTGTGCACGTGTACCTGGAGCTTGCATAACCTGATGATGAGCCCCTGAGGGACAAAGAAACTGAAAAGGAACAAATCATAAATAATGCAGGAATTACACGTGCCTAGTTCTGACAGGGCTTTTCCGGCTGTGTCCAGAGACTAGAGAAGCTGTTAGTACCAGAAGAATTACTCTCTTGCTTGTTTGAGAGAAGATTTTGAATAAGGGTTCCCGTAACATCGTCAGCGCTCCTCTCCCCAACTCCCTCAACAGAGCTCTGCTTGCCTCTTGCCAAGTTATTAAGGAATCTAGGCTCTAATCTACTTTTTAGTGATAGTAACTACTAGCCAAAGAAGAGCTGACAGGGAGCCTGTGAACCTGACACAGTTTAGCAGGGGATTCCTGCAAGGTTGATCTTCAGACTGCTCTCATCAAATATTTTCATTAATGACTTGCGTAAAAAAAGGTATTTGCATAATAAAGAAATTTGCTAGGAGTACAAAACTGGGAAAATTACACTCTGGAGAAGGATCAGATGGAGAACTGGCTATGTTTGATCAGTGGAGTAAATAAAAATTGGATGAAATTGGATAGAACAAATGCCAACTTCTTTCACTTAGGGACTAATTATAGGTGGTTTTGCTGTACAATAGGATTTCATAAACTGAAAATTCCACAAGATGATGATCAGAGTGGAGCAGGAAATGGCCGTATGGTTCAGACCTTACAGGATGCTGCAATTGCAAGGGGAACTACAGTCCCAGAGTATATTAGTCAAATTACTTCCTGCAAATTTTGGCTAGAATTAATGTTACTGTGTGTGCCCTGATGAAGAGTTACAAAATTTAAAAATTTGTGTGTAGTTTCAGTTACTCTGGACACCTTTTTTCAGCAGTATTGTGCTGTCTCACTGAGTTGATAGGCAATGAGAAATATCTCACTTTCATGTTTTAGCATTGTTTGATTTAGGAGCGCAATTCTTTTGTGGTTCAGTGATATCCTTTTGTAGGGTACTAGGTCAAGATAACCAGCCATTGCTTGCTGGACCTAATGGTCCCGCAGGACAGCACTTTTAATGTCTATTTAAATTAACATTTTTTTTAATGTGCTTATCTGCCTACTATTACTAGTTTACTTTCTATGTGCATCCTGCTACAAAGAAGGAGGAAATGAGAAGTGACAGCTTTCAATATTAGAAGTCCTTCACAGGACATGTTTTTGAATATACTACACTAGAATGAGTCTCAGATTGTGACTCAGAGGATCTTACATGCTTAATTATCTTCTTTTCCTTTTATTTGTGGCATAAAAAATAAATCCAGTGTTTTTAAATAGTCATGAAGGGGAAGAAAACTATCAGAAAGTAGAAGCCATTGCGATCTTAAAATTTACATCCCATTGCAGATATGGGCCCCATTGATGAAGTCCTGGTTCTGCTGAAGTGAGAAGCCAGAGTCAGGCTTAGAGTTAGGGTTAGAGTTGTCCCTATGGAGAGCTGGCTGTGGAGAGTTGCCTAGACCCCTCTCTTGAGTATTCAGCTGTAGATTTTACATGCCCCAGAGGAAAGGCACCAGTCCAGTGCATGAATTTGCAGAAAAGTCCAACAAGACTTTGTGCACCTCATGAGTTATTTTCCATGAGTGACAACATACAGCATGCATAGGCAGTGGTTGGCATCAACCAAGCATTCTGGAAATTCAGACCATGCAAATACTGAGTATAGCTAAGAGAAATTAAATACTGCCTTAACATTAAAGAACATTTAATCCCTTTGTAGATGCTCTTATTAAAAAATAATGCTATCTTTTTGGGTTTAACTTAATCCCTTTGAGGAGGAATTAAGCTAAGCAAACTGGAGTGGCTGTACTTCTGAAAGAGCACTTCCAAGCAAGACTTCGGTGTGCTTTAGTTCGACATCTTTACTTACTTGATCTTGACTTTTGTAAACAGCTATGCCTAGACACATTTGTTGTTCTCTATGGATACCAAACTGGCACTGTATTACGTACAGCTGATTAATGTTTCTAGATAGAGTCTTGACTTCTGTGAAATTTCACTTAAAGAGGAGTTTCTGTCATTCAGAAGTAATGAACCAATAAGAAAATCCAATTAGTATTTTTCCCTGTTTTACTTAGAACTTTATCTTCTGACTGACTGGTATCCACATAGGTCCATGCCAACATCTCTGCTTCTGTGTTGTGTTTTAGTAATCTTGTACATCATGTGCTTATAACTTGGCTTCAAACTCAGGGTAAGCTGATGAACTGATGTGACATATAAGTATGGGTACTTTATAAAGAATTTTCATATAGTCTCTTGAAACATTTGCTCCCTTTTCCCTCTGTACAGGCATGAAGGAACAAGGCAAAAAAGACTGTCATTAAAATTACTTGTATACCACAACTCAGAGACACTAGGCACCGCTACAAGAGCCGACTTTAATAAAGACAGCAGAGTAGGCAGCAAGAGAGGTAACCAACCCTGTTCTCCTCAACTTTATCCAGCAGCTGATAATTAAAATAATTTTCTCTTACACCAAGGTAAGGCAAGACAGGTCAAGAGACTGTTTCCCCAGCAGATGTCAAAGCAGCTCCCAGACCAGATGGCGGTGTGCTGGCATGGATTCTCTGTCCACACCCTGCAGCTACATTTGTTGAGTGTCTTCTCTTGTAGCTACTGGGCAGTAAACAAAAGCCTCATTTGGCCTCTGAACTGCGAAGCTGGGCAGATAGCACATGCCATCTGCTGAAAGTGCCTACCAGGGGTCACTAATGGCAGTTGGACTGAGTTGCCTGTGTGCAGAATCCTGTCACGTACACATGTCTATGTTTTTAAAAGTGCTGCCAACAGTCTTTAAACATGGACATTTTGTGGAGAAGCCTTAGAGGTGGTGATGCTTCATCCTAATTTTGGAATCTGTATTTCTGATTTTAGAATCTGAAATAGTGTTACAACCTAAGGTCACTACAGCACGCCAGCTCTGAGTTACGTGAGTACATGTGATAGCTGTCCTACAAAGGGAGGGCGCTGTTCACATTTTCAAAAGAGTTGTCTTTCAGAACTCTACAGTACACTGTAGCTATGTCCAGAGACCTACTCTGGAAAGCTGTGATACCAGCGTCCCTGGAGTTGTTACTGAGCTGTTACTGCCCAAGGCTCTGCTGCAGGACAGCACAGCCCCCAGCCGGGCTCCTGCATTTGCTGAAGCTCGCCTTTTAAAATAGATATGTCTCTCCATGTAGTTACACAGATCAGAGTCCTATTTTGACTTGCCTACTTACAAACAGAAACTTGTCTGCCGTAAAGGTCACCAAGAGGTTGTGCATTTTCTTCTCCTGTTGGCCTTTCTCGTATGGTCTTGGTTGTCACTGGGGCAAAATTTGTGCAGCATCAATAATTTGTAAATAGGTATAAATTATTACTAAGGAAACAGTTTGAAAACTAGTGACCCACAATGTGTAGCTCTTTGGAAAGCTAATTGTTATCCAGTGTTTCACAGAATGGTGGTATAGTCATTAGCTGGCCTTTTGGGAGCTTTTTGCTGCAAGGAAAGAGGGAGCTGTGTTACTAGGATCTGAACTAGACCAGCAATCTCCTTTGCTTTGGATTAATGGCGTTAAAATAGGAATATGTAGCTGCTGGAAGAAGGAAGTTATTAATTTTAGGTTTACTGACTGACTGTAGCATGAGTTTTAATGGCCAGTGCCTCTCCTAATTGCAGAAAATTGCTTACCTAAAGATATGATGTCAGTGTTATTTGAAAGCTGATGAATACGCAACCTTAATTTTCCTCCCCTGGGAAGGTCATAGTGTCTTTGAGGTGAATAACACACACTGTCAGTGTATGGTCAACAGATGCTTTCTTCACTGAGACTGCAGAGGAAAGTGAGTCACCACCATCACTGACTGCCGTGGCTGTTCTTTGCTTTACTTATTTCACTCCTTTATTGTGAATGCTGGGTAATGTGTTTTTAACTCTCATGTTTTCTCAGCAGCTGGTGCATCTCTGGACAGGGACAAATGATCTTAAAGGACAGAAATGGGGACAGATTTTACTTACATTGCTAATAACTCTTCCTGCTCATTTTTTAGTATCTTTGCCACACTGCCTACCCAGAGAGGCTGCTGGGAAGCTCAGACTAACATGGGCAAAAAATGTTCCATGCTGGTTGACAAGGAGCTGTTGCAGTTCCCAGGAAAAGATGCCCCTGATTCAGGGTTTTGCTGTAATTACCCAACTGCAGTATCAAGATGAAGATTAAGTCATAAACTGGCTGCTATCATAATGATTCATTTTAATTGACCCTGGGGTCATTTCTGATTATATTTTTTTGGTTGTTGGTTGGACATTATTAGATTTTTAGCTCTCCAAATCAATAGACTTCTTATTAAACATCTATATATTGTGTATTCCTCTTGGAAGTAACTATTAAGGCTGAGAGGTTTCATCAAGGAAGGAGAACTTAGTGAGCTGAGGAAGTGGACAACTGTGTGCCATGAAAATTGGCAGAAAATTTGCCTTGTGTCATGCCGACCACAGCATGAAGAGTGACTGTATGCCTTGTGGAGGCAAAAATGCTGAACTCTTCTCTGCTGTAGCATTAGACTGCCTTTGGGCTGAGTGTGTGTGTATCTTGCACGCCTGTGTAACAGGCACAGTCACTAGGCTAACTTTGTCTTGTAGGAGATGATATTTAGCCTAATTTTCTCCCAGACTCGACACTGGCCAGGTTCAGTTTTAGAGGAGAAAGGAGTAACTTTGCTGTTCACCTTGATGTCTGGCATATGTTAGAAGAGTAGTCGTATTTCCTCTTCATTTTAACACGAAACTATTTCCAAGTAGCTGACAAAGGCCAATGTGGAGGTTTGATTTGCTGAGATGATTAATTATTGCCTGGTTTTGGAGAGCAGAGATGGACTCTAAGTAGGTACAGGAAACCAATAGCTCTTCACAAAACACCCTTGATTCTTTGCAGTAAACTGCTATTGATAATGGTGTTTATTTCATCTCTTGGGGGAAGTTGTAATTTTCATATGGGACCAGAAGATTTTTAGGAAAAACAGAAGATTTTTTTTCAGCTCCTATCTCACTGCTTACAGATATCAATAGAGAAGAGTGACAACTCCAATCTTTCAGTCACTGTTTACGAGAGCAGAGTAAAAGACAGATGTGATGGTTATGCTTAGTCTTTTGGTGGTCTTAGATCTCCCATATACTGTGATTCTTCCTGTAGTACAGTGTATTTTATTGCAGCACCAGCGATAAAGGAGCTGTAGTACATATCAAAATGGAGAGGATTTTATCCTCTAATGGTCTGAGTCAAATGATCCAAGAGGTCTTTTCCAACCTGGTGATTCTATGATTCTGTGATCCAGGGAGGCAAAACCAGTTAACTTCTTGTCCAAAATTACGTGTGCTCCAAAGAAAACATTGACTGTTAGAGTCTCTTCAGCTGTCTTGATTCTCAGTACAGAACCACTCCCAGCCTTTGTAGCTTTAAGTGTTTTTCTCATAGGTTTTGTTAACTGATGAAAATGAGTCTCCCAAAAGTACAATATGCGATTTTTAACCTCCCTGCCACGCATCGCATGTTATTGACATGTTTTATCCACTTGAGACACTGTTAAGCAATCACCCCTCCTGAGCCATCCAGTGTTGCTCCCATCTCTTATTTTCTTGCTTAGATTATAACAATACTTAGAACTACATTTAGGAGTATTCTGACAGCAGAATATCTTAGGCTGAGGAATTAAAAAAAAACTCAATGCACTGCGAGTGCATCAAGTACTTGGAAAAAAGATATTTTCTTTTAAACTCCTTAAATTTTATTAACTGGCTTGAAGTAATGTACATTATCTTGATAAGAACATAAGTCCATGTGTAAACAATATACCCCAGATGTTAGCATATAGAAATAAATGTTGTAGTGGTAAGAATTGGTCCCTGAGACTGAGAAGATAAGAATTATATTTCTGTCTCCATTAGAATTACTGTGAATTTCAGTCAATCAATGAGTTGAACAGAATGGAATTTGTGTGTCTGAGTTGTATTTTTCCTAAGCAAGAATTTAGATCTGTTTTTTTTTTTTAGATTTTTGTTTTCTACATCTATGTGCATAAAAGTTTGTTTATGGATTTATTATGGAATAAATTAATTTGGAGGTGCTATCATGAGGCATTTATTTGATTCTCATTAAGAAGATCAAAACATGCTTTTGAGGCACAGACTTGGATTTTTAGTATGAAAAAACCATGTTCCTCCTGGATACAAAGACATGGTTTTGCAAACTAATGGAGCCTGAGATTCTGCTTCTGGTACATATTAGCTATATTATCTACGTACAAATCAATTTGTCTGGTTATTCCAAATTCCTTCCACAGTTAGAGCTCTGTGTGACTCCCTATTAAGTCTTTTCAATATTATTCCCATATTCATGTGCTTACTCTAAATCTTTTACAGGAATACTACTACAAGAGTTCTGTTTAGAGAGTATTTTATGTTTTATAAGGTTTTAGCGCATCGTTATAGTTTGATTATTATTAGATTACTGGACTCTCTCTTTGTTTACTTTCTATTCATATATGTTCTGGAAAGACATTAAAGCCTTAAGCAGTACTGTGACTCTGTGGTGGAGGACATCCTACAGATTGCAGGAAAGGAAATCTTAAATGAAGAGAGCCTAAAGTAATGAAGATACAGGAAGTAGGTGGGTGTGAAAAAGGAGAACAAAACAGAGAAAATGAGCCAAAGTTTCAGGTCAAACAAATTAAAATATAGTCTGTCTAAAATCCCATGTGACTTCAGTTGGTGGCTAAAATGCACGTGAGTGCAAAGCAGAAACTCAAACTATCTCCTTTTCACTTGTACTCTGTCTGAGTGCTTGACACTTGACAGTCTTGAGAAAAGCTGGTCCAGGCACAATTGCTTTTATGTCTTCCACCAGAAACCCCGCTGTAGCCTGGTATGGAGGGTCAGCCCCACAGCTTCTCACAGACATGAGCGAGATAAACACCTGCACAGGCTGCTGAACATTACCTGCATTTATCAGGTAGCATTCAGTAGTGTTTTCCTGCAGACATCTTAGTAGAGAGGTGCTCACGGTGAGTAGAATGATGGGCACTTTGCGGGTCAGTCTGCTGGAAGTGTTCTGTCTGTTTTGGATACATGGAGAAAAGAACGGTGTGGTGGATAGGCAGTGGAGATGACTGTTCAGTCATGCAGCATATGGAGGGAAGAAGTGGTGTGTGGAAGAGAGGAAATAACAAGACAGAATGAATCTGGAAGGTAAAAAATTTGTGGCACCTCTAGTGGAGGATGTGATAGGAATTTTCCATACAAAGTAAAGCAACAAGTCTGCCAAATAGTGTCAGACTTACAGTATGTTCGATAGGGTGTTTCATTTCTCTTGTAATGCTGCTATTACTGATGACTGCAGCTCTGAGCTGCCTCAGGTGTGCTGCACTTGGAGCTTTGGGGTCCAGCAGCAGCACAGCATGCGTGAATGGTCCAGAGAAGATTTGGAGGGGGAACTAAGGACTTCCAATGACCAGGTTGAGATCAGGTCTTTCTCCCTGCAGACAGCCTCTATCTGACAAACAGGCCCTTATACTCTCTTAAGGAAAGCACCTCAAAATAAGAGGCACTGTTTCATAGTTGCTTTCAAAAATAGTTTGCACATCTTGTAGGAAACAGAACAGGTTTTCCTGATCAGAACACAAACGTACTCAATATTCTATATGTTTTCTTGCCTTTTGCCTGATTTTGATGTTTTTTTTTCATACTTGAAAAATAAAATCCAAGTGGATTTAATGTCGTGTCTAAACTGACAGTGCTATGCATCATGCAAGTGACTACTATCTTCTGAAAAAGCAGTAATAGTAATGCTTTTCTCTCCCTATAGTAAATGGGCATAAATATTTACATGGCTGAGTGAATTAGGCTAGGTAGATTATTAATGTATTTGCTGGTAAGGAATAGAAATAGTGAAGTGTTGCTGTTGGGTGGGGGGGGTAAGCACTAAAAACTTCCACAGTCGTTTAACCAACAGTAGTGCGGTAATATAATGCAGATGAATTTGGCAAGACACTAGTAGGTAAGTTCCTATTAGTAGTAGGGAGTGGTAATGAGAATTAAAGAATTTAAGGAATATTAGAATTGGTTTTCTAATTTTGCATACAAATATGGGCATTGTGCAATACTGGACACATTCAGTGCATGTGTAGTAGTGCTTACTTTGCTATCAGTATGAGTTCTGTGAAACTGTTGGGGATTTTTTTGTAAGGTCTGCTGCATTTGATTTGAAAGATGACTATTTTATTTGCAGAAGAGAAGAGGTAAATATTAAGTTTCATTGTATTCCTTGGTTATACTTAAAGTTTCCTTTAGTTTTGAGGGACTAGTTAGCACTTCTGATTTGTTGTTTTTTTAATCAAATATTGTTATTATTTGATAAGCAAACCTTTCTCCTCAGAAGCAGGCAATTGCCATACCCTCAGAGCAGATATCATCTTGTCTGATGTAGTCATGTGCGAACCAGGTGTTGATTCTAAGCCTCCATTTCCATCTCTTCTCCTAGTCAGTGAAGAAAGATGAGCACTTCTGGAGTCATTTGTCTCTAAAACCTGTCTCAGGATGTCAGGGGTTTCACATTGAAAATATCTGCATTTGGAGTAGAAGTTGTGGTGTTTGTCTTGGTACCAAACCATAAGTAAAAAGGAGATATAGGATGAACACCCATGTGAGTGATAGTTCTTGGTGCTGTGTCAGTGGGTTGGCAATGTATTTATGAAAAAGTAGTTTGACAGGATGGAGTGTGATACTGTGGATTTACAGTCTCAGTTTCCAATTTCAGGGAGGAGAGCATTGCTATTATCAGGGAGAAATTCGAGGAAATCCTGTATCATTTGTTGCCTTGTCAACATGCCACGGATTACAGTAAGTCTGCTGTTTGTTTTTACTGCCCTTTGCTTGTTAGTCTTTTAAGCAAAATATAGTTGTTTATAGTAAAATAAGTGCTATTTGTTTTCCTACTAGTTTGTCACCAATATTAAGTACTCAACAATCTTTAGAGAAAATGGGTTTAATTTGAACCTCACAAAAGCCTGGTTTATTTTCAGAATTAACTGACAAAGCACTTAAGTTTTCGTTCTTTTCTTTTTTTTTTTTAAACTAAGGAATTATGACTGTGGCCAGGTATTGTTTTAAGATAATTTCTTATAAAGGTGGAAGAGATAAAATGGCTGAAAATATCCTATTCCTCAAGAATAAAAATCACTGCCAGTATTGATATGAACAATTTGGAAATGATGTTCTTTTCCTGTTGCTACAATGATGTATTTTATCTTTCCTGTCTACTCTCTTCGAAAAGGAAAGTGTCAGTTTAGAGTTTCTCTTGCCCTTTCCATTTTCTTCACAAAATTGCTGGCCTTAAGCTGTCCCTTATGCATAGGATAACGCCTTTGATACAGTAAAATACTGGAAAATCTTGAAGAAAAGTTATAAACTTGTGTGATTTTTTTTGATTAAGTACATCATTTTAGTGATAATATAATTAAAGCATCTGTTATCTGAAGGTTATATGGACTTGTGTATTGACTGTATAGCTTTTGGACCTCTCTACTTTTGGCACTATTCAAAGATGTTAGTCAGGTTTTTAGAGAAACCAAGTAACTTCAATGTCTGTTGACTTGGGGATTTACGGGATCTTAATGCTTGTGATACTGAGTTCAGCTTCAAAAGTCACAGCAGCAAGTGAGCTTGTGTGGAAATTATGCCTTTTTCTGAGAAAGCAGGGCTTAGCTGATGGAAATCTTCAGCTTATTTTCTCTCTCTCTCTCTGACTATTCTGTAGTTTTGGTATCAGCCATATAAGTACACATATTTAAGTAGTATCTTTCTTTTAAATTTATTTATTCCTTGTTAGGAAGGGGGAGAATGCATGCAGAATTGTCATCCTTGCACTTGCCTGCTTTACAGCTGTGTTTATATCTTTTATGATCAAAGTTGAGCAGCTCAAGAAACCTGAGCCCAGATTCGGTATGGACAGTGAGCCTAAAAATAGGAGCATCCTAATGTATCCTGAACCATCACATGGCTTCCATTAGCAGTGATCCATTAGGTGTTGGCCCCTGCTAACTCCTAGGAGAAAAAGCACAAAGGAAGGAGAGCCTGCATGTGTCCTTTCCTGCCCTCCTTTTGTGGGTTTGTTCTCAAGACTGACCCTCCTGCTGCTCTGTATTTTTAAATTACCTGACATTCAAATTGGTCCCTCCTAACATAGTTATGTGATGAAAGATGCATTTTTTTTCCCCCTGTGTAATTCAGCTCTCCCTTGAGAGGTATATTTTTTCCCCTTTTCCTGATACAGTAAGATTTCAGCTGAGTTATCGTTCACACAAGAAGCCATGTGAAGCTTACTGTAACAAGCTGATAATTCCAGCATCCAATTTGAGAAAACGATGTTTTAATGAGCTGTATTGTACTCACATTCTCTGACATGTCATCTCCATCACTACAGCTAGGTGCTCCACAGTCGATTATAAATGCTAAGTAATTACTAGCAGCTCACAGCAGCCAGCAGAGCTCCTTAATTCCAACCACAGTTTGGAGCGTCTTGCTAGAATAAAAGAAGCTGGGGACAGTTATTTTCTAAAAAGGTATGCAGAGGGCAGGAACTGTTCTTTCATGAATCTTAGGACGCGCATAAGACCGAACAGATGCTTTAATAGTAAAAAAAAGCTTCATACTCCCAAAGTTCATGCTAATCTCCTCTCTTACTTATTAATACCCTTAGCTCTTGGCCAGCAGAATTTTCCATACATGTGAGAAAATGTGTTTTATACATAAATTGTGAGTGCTGCTGGTAATATCTATGTTGTGGTCTTCCTTTTATGAATTAAATGAATAACTGGCTGGGAGAATTCTTAAAATTTTGATTTTTTTTTCTCTTCTAATGTCTTTTCTAATGAATAACATATCTCTGCCACCTTAACTCTGAGCGAGCCATTTTGTTTGGAGATTTTTTGTGCGTGCGTGTGGATATGCAGTAACCACAGTTTCCTATGAGTTAACACCAAGAACTCTGAATGCAAACATACTGGTTGCTAGGATATAAATAAGCTATAGTCAGGGACTGCTTACAGCCCTGTGTTGAAAGGCGATTTGCACAGAGACCAGGTTGATCTATGATTGTGCTGCCCACTGCTGGTGAATATAAAACCTACTGCAAATTAGACTTTCTTAACTACAAATTTTGGGTTTTTTTGAAGAATATAGATAATAAAAATCCAGTTTTTTAAAAGGGCTCATGTTTTGTGGTTGCTTTCTCTCCAATACATCTATAAGCACATGATTTGTTCGCAGAGCACTGGACTGTTGAAGTCAGTCGGAAAAGAGCCATGAACGCTTTGAGTAGGCAAGTCAGATCTGTAGGCCAGCTGTGACTATTATTCTTGTTGCTGTTGATCAGAGGTCAGTGCTGCTAGGTGGAACAGTGGCATGAGAAGCACTTTGCTGACAGTGCTTCATCTTACAGAATATGCTTAAGAAAAATTGCATTTTGAGGGAAGGGAGTGTTTCCTGATTAAGAGCTCCTAGATGTGCCTAGGTGTCACCTTATTCCCAGGCAAAGAAGCTTCAGCAAATGCTAGAATGTTTACTTTAAGCTGTGTAGACAGTATTTGTTACTGAAGAATAGGCACAGCTAATCTGAAAGGTGAAACATCCTTAAATTGTAGGTATGCTCATATATGTTATACAGTCAGTAACCAACTCAAGCTACTTCTGTGAATGGTTAACCCTGTAAGAGAACAAAATTAAGAGAAGTATGTTCAACAATAGCTACAATGCTTTACAAGTTTAATATACACTTAAGTTGTCAGGAACAGAATGACAATATTTTACTGGTTGAAAAAAAGAAAGCTGCACAAGAAAAAAGAAAAGTATCAGGGTTTGTAATTCCAGTGGGGGGTGGGTGTTGATGCCTAAAAGTTTGCTAAAGAGTAATCTAAATAAATAAATAATCTTGCTGCTGTTATGCATTATGTGCCAAGTTTGAAGTTACAACTCATATTTATCATGAAATCTAAAGCCCGTAGTAATGGCACTTCAAAAGGGACATGCTGATACAGCCTAACCCAACCATGCATGTATGCCACTGCAATAAAGGCGGAATTATTACAAAATTACGCTGACTTCTTTGAAGATCAGAATGGTAGTTATATAAGAAATGCCCTTTGGTTTTATGATCTTACAGAGTAGTGTCTGTATCAACACTTGAGCATCCTGCATTATGTTAAAGACTAAACCTCAGTACTCTCTTTAACTGAGTAACTCTTAATAGAAAGCATCCTTACAGGAATGTGCCTCACCTTTGCTGTACATTTGAGAGGTAATGTGGAAGCATCCGTTGTTACTATCATAGACTGTTGTCACCCGTTTAAAGAGCCTTAGAATTTCAGTTTGTTCTTAATTTCGAGTTTAACTGTTTTGAAATTTGACATGAAAAAATAGGTAACTGTGTGTGTGGGCAAGAAAAGTGGCAGATTCTGAGATACATAGCAGAGTGCATATCATGAATGTCTTTCAAATAGCTGTGGTTGGGAAGGTTTTATGCCATTAAGAAAGAGACACTGAGTACGTTGCCAGAACCGTGGGTATGGTAGTAGGCTCAGTCCTCTCTGTCTCATTTCACCACAAGTGATTGGAAGCCTGTCTGGTGGGTTTCCTTATATTTTTATAATGAAGATCATGTAATGTCCACATTTATGTGGTAATGCATGTAGACATTAACGTCTCCTAGAAATATAAACTTAAATTAACTCAATTAACTCAAGAAAATACTATCTGTCATAATTATTCTTATTGAGATGTCCCAAGTACCCTTCTATGCCCAGAAGAGCTCATTATGCCCTTTGTACTGTGTGAGGTTACTGAGGAAAGCGTTAGTAAAAACTGTTAAAACCGAAGGATTGACAAAACTTAACAATATTTTTATTTGAGGGAAACTGTGTGCATGTTCCAAATACCTATCTTCCTAAAAGCAAGTCTCTTACTAATCTGTTGCAGGGCGATCTCTCTTGCATGGGGGTGGGGGCTGTGAACTGCATTTTCAGTTGGCTAAATTTGCCGATTTTTGTGATGTTTATATCTGTTGTAGAGGAGACTTGGGGAAGCAAGAAAAGTCTGTATCGCTAGAGAACGTCTTTCTTTCTGAAGTGAAGAAACAAAAGATTGACTCAGAATGACGTTCAGTTCCTGAAACCATTTTGAACTGCTTCTTTTGCTAAATATTTAATTTTAAAAATACATTAACTTCTTAACCTTCAATGCACAAGTATTTGTTTATTAAATCAGTATTTGCATTTCCTACTCTTGACAGTGGGATGTTCTATGATGGAAATCATACTTACCTTATTGAGCCAGATGAAAACTACACTTCAGATGTAAGTAGGAATTACAGTAGTCCTCCTGTGTTGTTTCTTGAATTACAGACATGCACGTGTACAGAGTAGGTGTAAGGCTCTGGGACCAAAAGGTCACTCCCTCTTCCCCAGATCATTTACTTACTGTGAATCCCCTTCACCAGAAACAAAACTAGACCTCCAAAAAGTAGTCCATGATGTGTGTATATGTGTGCACTCTGTAACACTTTGATGCAGAGTGCAGCATCAGAGCTTGCTTAGAGTCCCTTGGAGTCAGCAGGAGAAGCCTGTGAATGCCCTTTCCTCTTGTCTGGCACTTCCTCCTCTGGATTTGTTACATCCCTTTCCTCCTGGTTCAGCCTCACCTCCAGTTTAGCAGCTCCTGTGATTTTCACTGATGTTCCCTGGGCTGGTCACTTAAGCCTAGCTCTAAGCATGTTCAGCTGCTGCATTTAATGTGCTCAGATATTTCAAATAAAAGATAATTAATTGTTGATGATCACATCACAGCAGGTAAAAGGAGGAGAGCATGAAGTAATGGTGCCTTGCAACTTTAACATTCACTAGTGTTGGTGTTGGATAACTAAGGAGCTTTGGAGCTGTCTATTTGATGCTCATGAGATGGATTATTTTGTTCAAGTGTAAAACATGCAATTATTTATTGTTTCAGGATGACTTCCATTTCCACTCTGTTTACAAATCCAAGTTGTTTGAGTTTTCTTCGGATGACCTGCCATCTGGTATGATTTCTAAAATTCATGACTACTGACTTGTTTTAGTCTAAGGCCAAATTTGTTATTTGTATTTTATAGGACATCTTCTGACAGTATGTTGTTTATTTGGATATATCTTCTTTTTCCTGATTAAATAATAAAAATCACTGAAGAAAAAAAGAATCTGGAACACTGAAAGCACTGGAAAAGAACCTGAAGCGCTAAAAAAGACCTGAATCCAACCTTTCAAACCTCCTCTAGACCTTCTGGTTGTGATGTGTGTTTCTTTTAGCAAGTCATGTGGTACTTTTTAACAAGTATCATAGTGTGAGCATAAGTCTGGGAGATGGGAACTTGCCAAATATCGTTGCTATTCAATGACTCTGTCATCTCCGGTCTATTCAGCATCTTTCACTGGCTGTAGTGTGGGTCATACATTTCAGTAAAAATGAATCTGGGAGCAGAAATGGTTTCAAATGCTTGCAGTGATGAATTTCATAAACAGTTTCTATTATGTGTGGAAGGAGAAGAGGTTTTTAGAAAAACGAGTTTTCATCTGAGAAGTTGGCTTGTTAATTCAAGCCAATGTTGCAGTATTTCACAGAATCACAGAATCACAGAATCACAGAATGTGATTCTGTGAATTCAAGCCAATATTGCAGTATTTATGGCATATTCCCATTCTGTCAAGGATCTGCCAGTTTTACAGATGTGTTTTCCTACTCTACAAAATATATCCTAGATAAATAAAACTGTCCTTCGTAGACACTGCCATTTGGGTAGAAACCATCTCTAGGCTAATTTGTTCAGGGGAGTTACAGATGTCCACTCAGCATGTTGCAAACTATTTGTCCTATGGTAACGGTTGGATCTGCGATCCTGTGGTGCTGGGCAGTGGACATAGATGGGGCCTTCTCTGGAGCACGGCGTGTGCAGGTTTGCTAATTGTTAAGTGAAGCAGACTAATTCAGAGAGCTAAGGAGAAAAAACAAGGGAAATTGATACTATTGGGTCACCTCAATTTCAATTCTGAATAAGGAATCTTTCTGTGTCTAAACAAAACATTATCTCAGCTCGTTGCCTCACGTTGTGTGCTGATGATTCTCCAGGTGAGGAGGAGAAGACATTAGGATGGAAAGGTAGCATAGAAGGCTTGTGCAGTGCAGGATATTGACATCTGTATAATGGAGCATCCTATGTATGTGCACCTTAAGCACGTACTGTGGTTACTCCCTATACTTGTGGAGATAGCAGTGTAATGAGAACAATTTATTGAACATAAGGCCAAATGTATTCTTTATCACACTTTCTTGAGGATGTGTCATTTGAAAGGCCAGAAATGATGTAACTACCGCTGAGTTTAAAATAAGATTTCTGTGTCAGATTGTAAAGGTAGGGGACTGCTAGAGCTGGTACTTAGTAGATATCCATCAACTGTCTTATGAGGTTTCTTAACAGCAAAATTTTCTGTTTTCAAGATTTGGAATAAAATTATTATTTTCTGTTTTCAAAATTATGAAGAGGAATTAATTGCAAGTATAACCATCAGTTTCACCTCTACCAAAGCTTCTTGATTAAAAAAAAAGAAAGCTGTCAAAATAGAGCTTCAGGTTTGGTTTGGTGGTTGTTTTTTGATTGTTTTTTTTTTTTTTTTCACAAAAAAGCAGATATGCTTGTATCTCTTAGGATTTTTTTTTTTATTCTAGATAACAATTAAGTGATTGCTGGCTTTGCTGTACTGCCTGATGTGACATAATGGAAGATGTTGCCATTAGATTGAATTAAATTACAGGATTGTAGGAAAGGTTGAAAAGGATATTTAATAGTGGTGTGCTAGTGGTCTTGATTACACAGATATTTGTAATGTGAATAAGAGCTGTATGGTGCTAATCTTCTGTTGCTTTATGTTTACGATCCCATATATGGAGAAATAAACTTTAAGTCACATTCTGCTCTCCCACATGCCCCTACTTGTTTTAGTAAAACTGTTTGGAAAGATGTTTCTGAGGTTTATACTTAAAATTTTGGTAGATGTAATAGATTACCCACAGTTTTCCTTTGACAATGATTATTCATCTCTGTCTTTAAGTCATCCTGTGCACATAGCCAGAGCTCCAGAGGATGAGAGCCACCCGCACCACCTCTGCTTTCCTACCTCTGTGCCCAGAGGACCTCAGTTGTTCATCTCCCAACCTGCTGCACAGCTTGCCCAACCTTCCCCTTTGTCCCTCGCATATGCCGTGCCACCAGTGTCCCTGCTTGGCGCTGCCTCTTCCCTGCCAGTCTGGAGAGTGCTGCCTTTTCCCTTGATGTTTCTTTCTTTTATTCAAACAATATTTCCAATTAGTTGCTAATAGTATTGTTTTGATTGATTTTTTTAAGTACTACCACAGAATCATTATAAGTAGTAGCAAGCACTATACTAGGTCATATCATTATTATTTCTTATATTCCTTATTACTCTCATAATTTATCAGTTTGCCGCACCTAAGGAGATCTTCCTAGATGTCCAGACTTTCTTCTGATATTTAAAAGGGTCTGTGCGTAAGCTAAAATTTCCACTCGGCACTGTGTTAGGACTGGATGTGTCATCAGCTGCAATATTGATGATGGCAAGGAATTAAAAATCAAATAGCAGGGTTTACTCTATATCAGTGTTAGTAAAAGTACTTATCACAGTTTGATAGCACTGTGCTTTTTACGTTCTTTTGCTCTTTGGCTTAAATAAAAATAAGAAAACTATAGCACCAAAGAATAAATTGTATTGTATTTCTCAATGGTCTGAGGAGGTAATGAGGAAGGCTTGCAACGTGTAAAGAATTTGACTTCATAACTTAATAGGCTGTATTTTTTTCTCTCAATTTGTATTGAGACATACAATGCCCTGGCAGGGTCTTAGATAGTATTATGTTATTGAAGGTGTTGTTTTTCGAATAATGTATCACAGATGTCCTTTTCTTTTGAGGTCACTTGAATCCTCATTACACTTTTTCAAGATAATGTGTTCCCACCAAAATTTCCGCTAGGCTTTCTCAGCTATTCACATTTCCTATGATTTTGCTGGTCATGTTCTTTTGCCTGAGGGTCCCTGGCTGGAAATAACCTTCAGCAAATTAATTCAGCTGGTGAATTATGGCATAGTGTTAATGTGTGTTAGTGTGTTCACATTAATGGCTGCATCATTCCCCTCTAGAGATGACTGACTTCTGATAGTGGGTAAAATGATCACATTTGCTGGTTAAAGTTATTTGAGACCCTATATACATAGTGTTAATTATTATTTTGTTGATTGAAAAATTGTATTTTTACAAATTTCATTAACTATAATACAAAACCTAAAATGACAGGTCAGTTATGTGGCACTAGAGCATAGACTAAATTAATCAATATATGTAATTTTGTAAATTTGTAAACCAGAAGTCAAGATGTAGTTTCTCTTCATTGTGAGCTCTAGCGAATGCAGGTCTTTAAGCAATAAATATGGACCCTTGGATGTGATTTAATTTATTTTGGGTCCCTTTTTTAAAAAAAAATCTGTAAGTGCATCGGTGTAACCATGTAAACGTTTTAAAGTAAAGGGCCTATGATTATCCAGGCCCCTCCATAAAAAGTTACCTGTAAACTTCACATCCCAGAATGATGACATTGTTCCCACGATTTAGCCAAGACAATTCCAGTTAGTCA
This sequence comes from Clamator glandarius, assembly GCA_033459285.1. Classification (NCBI taxonomy): domain Eukaryota; kingdom Metazoa; phylum Chordata; class Aves; order Cuculiformes; family Cuculidae; genus Clamator; species Clamator glandarius. Next base: position 4,776,232 of record JAUNZM010000046.1, read on the forward strand.
TGCTTTGCTTTCTTGTTTTGTCTTACCAGTAACTAGCCACTCCTGGTGAAGATTAGCACTTAGGCCTGGTAAATGGGCAATTCAGCTTTGTGTTTTAAGGTTTTACTGTCCAATTCCTTATCAGCATGGCTTTTAATCTTATTATTTGAACCTCATTCAGAAATTGCACAGTTAATGTACAGCAGGTGGGAGGTAGAGCTGTGAGATACTTACTGTCTCACTGGCGAAACAGAACTGTTTAGGATTTTATAAGACAACCAGAAGCTGTGTACAAATGTATATGAGCTGGAAGTCCCTTAACTTACACAGCTTCTATAGTACTGTCTACTTCTCTGCAGGACTGATAAAATCACTCTTGAATAGTGAAAGCAGTTTTCTACCTGTGGAGACTGAAAAGTTGTCCAAAGCTGGAGAAAGTACAAAGAAAGGAACAAAGGAAAAAGACATATTACAAAATGAGCAACTGCAAACATTTGATTTACATGTTTTCTTGGGGTTATGTGAACAGTAAACATGTTTATACGAGATAAGCAAAGAGATTTCTGTTCTGTAGAGAGAAGTGAGGCAGGGACTATGAATATAAAATTACAGATGGAAAAGTACTTCTTGGACATGTAAAAGGGTGAGAACAAGTATTGTCTTCTTCTTAGTTTATAATGTTTTCCTTTACATTTCCACACCGTATAATAGGTTTCATGAAAGGGATCTGGCTAAGGAATAAACTACTTGGTGTTTATGCGTAGAGGTTTAAGAAATTAAAGATTCATTCCATGGATGCACAGTGCTAATAATATTACATGTCTAGTGTTGATGAAGTTTTGGTGTAGAATATCTGCTGTGCTTTCTGAAGTGACACCCACAGATCATCTGTTCCAGCAGACCCAGATTATCAGTAGTGAAGTTTTTAATAAGAGCGCTGTTACTGGGAAGCATCTGTAATGTCTTATTTCTAGCTGGAATTTTAAAAAAAATGAGTTGTTGCCACTTCTGATGCTTGAAAGAATGTCATAATACTGTCATGCTGCATCAGGGTCATTAATTGTTGGGCTATACTCATGTAAACTTTCAATCTATTTGCTTATGTTTTCTGCTTAGAGTTCTGGCAAATTAATACTACATCACAGAAGTTTGTTGTAAAGCCAGGACACAAAAGAAGTAAAAGGCAGGTATGCGCCAAATGCTTGTTTATTAGTAATATGCCATCAAGTTTGTTTTGTGTCTTCTGAATTAATTTGTCCAGATGGAGTCCGGCTGCTGCTGCTGGCTTGGCATGAGGTCTCTATATAAATACAGCTATTATAAACAGAGATATCTAATGTTGACAAAATATTGTTGGGTTCTCTTGGATGTTGCTTGCCTTGAAGAGTTATAAAATTGTTAAACACTGCTAAATTACAAAGCATAGAATCATATGAATGAAATACAAATGAAAAGGTAGCTAAAGTATCTTCTCTCATTTTAAGTATAGGATTGTATCAGAAACTCCCAATTAATGAAAAATGCACCAATATTTTTTTGTGTTGCAGTGGTGACTTGACTTTTATTTAAAATAAATGTTCTAAACTGAGTGTTCATTCCCTGTTTATTAAAGTTGGGGAGCCACTAAGTACAGATGTTTGTCTGTACCCTGGTAAGACAGCAGGAATTCTTTGCATTTTAGGAATGGAGCTCAAATAATTGTACAGGTCAAAACAGACCTGGGTCAAGGGGACTGAACCATCCAGGCAAAAATGAAATACTGACAGCAGTAGGAGATTACTTTAATGTCTCTGACTAATACAAGCCTTTCAGAGGCAAAGGAGGAGTGAGAAACACGTTGGAGAAATTCCAGAAGTCATTCTTGAGGGTCTTGCTTTTTATCAGGTAGTTTGCTGCTTTTCTATAAACTAGTCGTTATTCTGCATTTTTAAATCAAAGTGGTTTAGTAACTCTACTGGAAAACCCAGGAAAACAAGGACACCATGAAGCAGAGTTGTAAATATTTCTAAATGCACGGTGAGCATAACACAGAGGTTATGTCACTGACTGAATTGAAGAGTGTGCAAAGAAATTATAGAATTATTACAGAGATTTTTTCATGAAGAATGCAGGAGGTACCTCTTTCTCTCTGGGGGAAAAAAAATTATAGCACTTACAAGCCAAGGGGTTGGACTAGATATCTTTAAGGATCCCTTCCAACCTAATCATTCTGTGATTTTTATAGATATAGGCCCCATTGTGGATTCTGTTTCTTTCAAAAAACTTGAGGTTGGATGGATTGAGAGACTTGATTTCATTCTATAAGGTCATATAAATGTCCTAGTGGAGGTGAAAGATCTTTTTTTAAAGTGATGCATCTAAGCACCAGAAGTATCATCAATATCTGATACCAGATATCAGAATTAAGAAAACAGAAAATGTATGCAACAGAAATTTTCATTTCCAGTTACCAGTCAAACTCACTTTGTACTCTGTTAGAGTGTCTCACAGTTGCACTGTCTCTATAGGTTCGTCAGATTCCACGTAAAGTTGAAGAGGAAACGAAGTATATTGAGTTAATGATTGTAAATGATCATCTAATGGTAAGACTGACATACTTCAATATCTCACAGTTACTTACATCAAATTACATTGGTCCATAAAGGATAACAATAAAGAACAACATATAGTCAGAATAATTTCAGTAAATTATTCAACCTCAAGAGAAGATACTATGGTCTCATTAACCATTGATGAAATTGCTTCTGAATTTTGGTGAGGTACATTCACCAATAACGCAGCAGGACTGACTATCAGAAAGAAGGGTCATAAATTAAAGCCTTGTGTCATGAAGTAACTACTGTCAGCGTGACATAAGCTGATAAGATTTTCTTTCTGGTTTCTTGAGCACTTACCTTAGTTGTAGCCACTCAGCAATCAATAATGCAGTAATTGCAATTGTGCCACAGCTCTTGACAATGGGGAGATTAATAATGACTAGATTTTTTTTTTTTATACATCCAAATCAATATAGATAATTTTTTTTTGTTAAGCTTGTATACTTTATCTAGGAGAACATAAAAAGGCTCTTTAATTTAGTGGAAAGAGACATAATGAAGATTAGTGAGTTGGAGAGAAATCAGGCTCATTCGAGTGGGAAAAGGCACAGATTTATGTCAGTGATTAATAATTAAATATGGAGTATCAAAGGAAATGGTGAATTCTTCATCACTTGCAGTCTTCAAATCCAGACAGTGTATTTCTGGAAGGTATGGTGGTGTCAAACACAATAGGATTTGATCTTGAAGTAACTGGATAAATTTCAGAGACTGGTGGGGCCCTTCTGACTAGTGACATCAGCTCAGTTTGGGGAGCATAGCAGTAGATTCTTGAATTAAAATGGGCGGTACTGGATGCAGAATTACCTAAACTGGTGTCATTGTGTTTGATTCTGAAGATGTGAAGCCACAACTTTCCCCTGATTCCCCCCCATGAACAACGTTTCCTAATTTTGGTTAAATATAGCTTCTGCGAGAGTCAGTCCAATTAGGAGTTTATTCTCTGAAGCAAATGCCAGTGAACATCTGTGGTTGAAGAAGCCAAATAATTTCCTTCTTGGAGAAGGAAGTGTCATATGCTCTGGGCTTCTCCTTTCCCCCACAGCCTGGATTAGTGCACATGTGTATTTGGATTACTCTGTGCGGGCACTGGATGTGGCACCATGGGAGTGCTCAGCATGGAGCTGACACATCACAGAATTGGAGCCATTTTTTTCTGTTCACACTTCCCAGGAGCTTCCAGAAGGAGCAATAAACCGCGCTTCAGTGACCTCCTGTCTGCCTGCTTAGCTGCTCATCCAACCATTGCTTCCAGTTGAGGAATAAATCTTTTAAAGCCCAAACACTGAAATAGGCTTATGAATTAATATACTGAAAACGTTTCCGTGGGATGCTTAGAGAAGCTGGAGACCTTATAAGATTTTAGTTGCACATAGAGACTTGAGTAGTATGCTTAATTCTCTTTGCTCCTGTGCTTCATTTTCCATTTATTCTGTGGCTTTTTCATTTCATCCTTTCTACGATTTTATTTCACAATCCTGTCCTGCTTTTCTAGTAAGTGTAACTTCCTCTTTTTTGGTCACTTTTCCACCATTCCTGCTTGAAAACATGCCTTTCTTACTCCCTAGATTCTGGGCACTTCTTGCCATTAAGAGATGGACAAGTTTCACTCCAAAATCAAGTGTCACTGGCCATAAGATGTCTTGAAATTTTTTGGAAAATACCTGAAAATTTTGACCCTTTCATCCTAAACTCTTCTAAGATATTTGTAACTTTCATACCCATGGTTCTTGTTTAAAAGTGGTTTTTTCTGCATATAGGAGAGCTATCTTCAGTGTCATCTTTATAGCACTATATTACAGAGTTCAGTAAAGGCACCATTGCAGTTTGATTACTATGGTATTATGAGATGTGAAATGAAGAAATCCAGAAGGCAGCTTAAGAGAGAACTGAAAAAAAAAGAAACCTGATAGATTAAAACAGGGACAGGCAGTCTTGGAGTAACACTTCTGGAAGTCGTGTATTGCCAGTAAAAACATTGCCAGTAATAAAGTTTTTGTTATTTTATATTCCTGTTCCTATAGCTTTTTTCAGTAATGATCATTATTCCTGTTTAGAAAGTACTCTAATAGATCCTCATGACAGTGGTTGTGAAGTATATTGGTAATGTGCATTTCCAGACAACTTTCTGTTGTCCTTTATTAACATTCCCTTCAGCACCAGAGACCAAACCTTGCACAAGGATTTTAGTGTTGATGTAGTTACTTTTTACTTGGTGCTTTCTGGAAATGGAACTTTTTTTTTTCGAAATCTGTATATGTAACCTGTCTGTGTTTATCCACAGTGTAAAAAGCACCGCTTATCAGTTGGCCATACAAACAGCTATGCTAAATCAGTTGTGAACATGGCAGATTTAGTAAGTATCACTCAGCTAAGTGTTTTTACATGTGAGACATTTTAGATGATTCTCCTACTGATACATCCAGTTTTCAGTTCATAGTATACCTAATAAAATATGTGAAGATCACAAATTTTCATATAGGTCCACTGTCAGTCACGTGTGAAGTCTTTGTTTAACATAAAGCATTAGAGGGTTTTTTTGTGTTTTCAAACATTTAAGCATCCTGCTGGATCAATCCCTTGAGCCTGATTTTTAAAGAACATCTTAGATATGACAACTTTTATCACGGAGTCCCTTTGTTGACAACCTGAAACCAAAAGACAATCTGAAATTGTAATAAAACGCACTAAAATTTCTCTAGCAAAGGCACATTTGAGTACATAAGTTAGAATAGGCACGTGTAGGTGGATTATGTAGATTATATTTGTCGTGCTGAATTGCATGAGCTGCTGGCTCTTGCACTTCACTCCAGGAAAGTATTACTAGAAAAAGAAAAATGTGGTTCCCACTCTTGAAAGTATTTGGTGTGGAGTATTAACCCCCAGCACTGAAAGGGTGACCCTTGCTTGTGATTCAGCCAGTATGAAATTATATACTAGTGTAGAGGTATGTAACAATGAAAACTGTGATTTTATAGATCACTATTTGGTACAATAGAACTCTTGTGTGTTGCTGGGTTGAGCTTATTTTTAATGAGCCAATAATTCCAAATCTTTGAGCTATTTGGAATGTTTCTGCATTAATTTTTCAAAACTCCCATCTCTTCTGTATGCAATTCTGTCTGTGTAGGACCTGTAAGGGATCTTTTTGCAGGCTGAGAATTGATTGAAGAATTATGCTTGAAATTTAGATTTTGCTTTGTTTTCATGTTTGTTTTTTGGTTTTAAGTGAGGTAAAATCACCTGGAAAATCCTAAAGCGTGATAGGACCAGCTAAATATTTAGTTATGTAAAAATGCAAGCTATTACAAAAAAAAGGGTAAAGCTCATCTTTATTCTACTTAATATAATTTATTTGTTCGTTCTGTTAATGTACTAGATTTATAAAGAACAACTTAACACCAGGATAGTACTGGTTGCCATGGAAACCTGGGCTACTGATAACAAGTTCACCATCTCTGAAAACCCCTTGGTGACCCTACGTGAGTTTATGAAATACAGGAGGGATTTTATCAGAGAGAAAAGTGACGCAGTTCACCTTTTTTCGTACGTAACCTTGTGTGATGTTTTATTACTATTGTTTTTTTCTTTTTCCTTGGGGGGTTGCTTATCCCAAGTGGCTGAGGCATCTCCTGTTGTGTATGTAATCCACAGTAATTCAGAAAATAATGTTTCTGATGGGGAGGTGGTAAAAAGTTAATGCACAAACTGCCTGTCAGTGCAGCCAGAGGTTTGATTCACATTTTAGTTTTAATGCACCAAGCCTGAGCTGGATGCACTGTAATCCTTGATTATTCTATCTATTACCTACTCTGCAAGTGCAGCTGCATGAAAGGTGATACGTGTTTCCACCTTGGAGGTTAGCTTTTTCAGCAGTAGAGCAGAGCCAGCTCTGCTGTATTATTTGCAAGCAGAACATTGGTTTTGAAACCGATGAGGTTTCCTGCTTAAAAAGCACTATGACCTGCTTTACTTTGTTGAATGACCTACATGCTACAGGATCAGTAAAACTCAAAACAGTTTGTTCAGCAGAGAGATGTGCTGTAAAAATAAGCTGGGAGGAATGTTATTTTCTCTAAACCTCCTAATTGTTTTGGAAATAAGACTGATAAAACATGCCTGCAAAAATAGAAGAAAGATTCATGGCTGATATTTCCGATCCACATGAGATGGACCAGATGAATTGCTCTGTTGGCGTCCTTATCCCTCTCTGCTGACTGCTGTAAGAGTCTATATGAATAAACTTAATAACGCTTCGCTTTCACGTGACTATGGTAGGGTGCAAGAGTACCCAACCCCGGTATTCACCTTCTCAGAATTTTTGTATGTGCTTAATTACTGTCATTGACTCCTGACATTAAGTAAGACCTGTAAGTGGTGCTTGCAGATTTTGGGTTCTCTTTGTCTCAGTTCTTTGTAAACGGGGAATTGGGTTTTCTCATATCTTTAATGTATCTTCTCTGTTGATATTGTAAGGTCTCTGGGGAAAGTCTTGTTCTTATGAATGTTTGTGGATTCACTAGGAAAAAGAGGGCCCTGTTTGTCCTGGGACTGAGACTCTAGGTACACATATATTGTTGATTCCAGTGTTGTCCATAACACCACCACTGATGTTTTAGGTATTGCATTTGTAGATTGTTTAGAAATACCAGTTTCTGAATGTGTGAGTGAGACATGGTTAAGCTGAGAGGTGAGGTTCGCAGATGTGGTGCAATAGCGGTTACAAATTAACTTCAGCCTTCAGCAGTTAGTCCATTGTATTGTTTCTTGATGTTTTCTTGTTTTCCTCTCAAAAAAACCTCAGTTTGCTGCAGCTCAGATAGATCAGTATTCTGAAAGGGAGCAGAGTATATTTTGTCTCCAGTAACAGGCAGTCATTTTTGTGGACGTGGTCAGCACTAGAGAGATGATTAGGCTCATAGTGCATCTGTCCCTTGGATGAGAACAGCTGCATTTGCAGGAAGTTTTCACCTACCTCTGCATCAGGGAGCCACTAATGCATCTCCCTTTAAGTTTCATCCCATTAGCATTGCCCAGCTAGATATGTGTCTTTTTACTAGTCCACCACACGCTGGCAGTGTGGTGGCTTTTCCTGCACTCTGTAGGACGTGCCGCTGGAAGTCACTTGCTGCAGTAGTATGTCAGTGAGCAAAAGGCTAGTGAGTTTCAAGTGATTTGGCAAAATAGTCCCCTTCATGCTTTCTTATACTAGGCAGTCTGAGAAGTTTGGCATGCGAGGTTTGTGAGGGGTTACCTGGTTCTCTTGTCTTATTTTTGCGTAGTTTTCAGCACAGTGGTGCCAACCAGCATATGCAAGTGTCAGTTTCTCATTTGGAAGTCTGAAGGGTAAATACTGGGGATAGATAGGTGCAAACCTCATAGGATGAGCAGGATAAACTTTCTCTTCTTTTCCTCTTTTGTCAAAGGGGCAGTCGATTTCAGAGCAGTCGGAGTGGTGTAGCCCACACTGGTGGAATCTGCTCCTTGCTTAAAGGTGGAGGTGTGAATGAGGTAGGTGAGAATATTAGTATGAGCAAAAACTAGTGGAAATTTATCTGCTCAGAATTTTATCACTGCAGACATGTTCCTCAAAATATCTTGCTGCTTCTTCACTGATAATTTTAGTGCAGCTTTATAGAAGTGATGTCTCAATGAGGATAGACGGGCGAATGAAGGCAGATATGGATTCAAATACACTTTTCAGCATATTCTGCAACATCCTGTCATTCATACCTGCAGCCACAATGGCAAGAGAGGAACAGACTTTCTCTTACTTAATTTGTCCATAAACAAGCATTTAGTTTTCCTTATTTGTCCATTGTCTAGCTGTTCTGAAGCATGAACTCTAACACTGTGCATCCAATTTTGACTTTGGAATGAGAAAAGCTTCATTTCTATCTCAGCTAATTGTATGTAATTGATTACTTTTCCTACCTTTGTTTCTTTCAGTTTGGAAAGCCCAATTTGATGGCAGTCACCCTGGCACAAACCTTAGCCCAAAACATTGGCATTTTCTCAGACAGAAGAAAGCTTATAAGTGGTAAGGTTGTTTGCTTTTTCATTCTGTCTTAAGAGAAAACCTAGAAAGGTAGAGGATCTTGTCAGTGCCTCTCTGATGTGTATTTTTTCCCCATGTTTTTAATGATGTTGGAATGGTTTGGGTTTTTTTCTTGTAATGGCATGAGGAGAGGCTGACATAGCACTGATTTTTTTCTGTTTAAAGGCTGTGATATGCCCCTGCTCATAATTTCTGGCAGCATTGATATCACCATTTCCTTAAAAATAAATCATAAAGGTGTCTGTCACTTCCATTAATTTCAAGCAGATGGATGTCATGCCCGCAGTTTGACTAATATTCGGAAACTAATATTCAGAAATGTAGGACTGTGCTACTGACATGTTCAATATTAATTTTTCAGCTGCATATTATTATTAACCTGATACAGGGATAGGGTAAAGGATAATAGTGGTGGTTCCCTTTCTTTTGTCTAAGCAGAGGGGCAGGTCATAGTTTTGGTGGGGAGGGAGGGAAATGCAACTAAAATAGGTAGAGCCTTGTTTCCCTTTTAACTGTACTTTTAAAATAGATGCAGTAAGCTGATGTTCGTGGATTACAGTAAGGTAAATTGCAGAAGGAGAAAAGTGAATGTGTGCAAAATGTGTGTACAGAACTAGAGACAAGTCACAGGTTTATAAGTGTTGGGCTGAGACCAGAGGAGAGCAGTCCCAAGCAGCCTGGCAGGGCAGAGGGAAGGGCTGCCCTCTGCCCTCTGGAGTGGCATGGGGAGTGCAGGCAAGGAAGGGAGGGAGAGCTGAGGAAGAAGCTGCTAGATCCTAATGTACTGCCTTGTGTTTACAGACCATTTAATGCATTTTTGTGTGCATTAATGTAAGAGGCGTTTTTCAAGAGAAGATTTCCCCAGTCTGGCATAGTAGTAGACATGGGACAAGGCATGAGAGCTGACTTAGGTTTTCCAGGTGTTGGAGGCAAATGCTTTAGTTTCCCCTAGCTTCACTTTAAGAGGCGAGAAAAACAGGACGTATTTTCAAAGCTCAGGATTGCATGGAGTTATATATAAATTTTGAATGAGGATTTATTGGCATACATTGATACACTTTAATTAAAGTGTGCAATAAACCAGCAAATTAGTCTCTTAAATCTGTATTTAAGTATGAAATAGAATTGAGTACAGTGTGATTTTTGTGGTAAGAAACATACTGGTTTGGACTCACAAGACTAAAGATGTAAATTTTCTTTTCTTTTTGTGTGTTGTCAGGTGAGTGTAAGTGTGAGGACACATGGTCTGGATGCATAATGGGAGACACGGGGTAAGGTGTTTCACTATAGCAAAGTCATGTCCTTCATATTATGACTTAAAGGAAAGGTGTGAAATTGCCTTTTGTAGTTTGACAGAACATTTTCTGTAAATAATTTTTCAGAAAGTAAAGTAATAGTTATACAACTATATGTAGAAAAGACACTTCCAAAGAAATGCAGGAATAAGTGAGTTAATGAGAGGACATGTGAGGATTTTTAGTGACCAGAAGTTTAACTCATAAAGCACAGGACTCAACAGCCAAGCCTGTACAGAGAAGCAGAAGAATGCTTATCTTCTTTGCTTCTGCAAGCTTGCTGTTGAGTTGTGGGAGCAAAGATATATCCTGTATGCCTTCAGTCTTCCTGTTGGAATCTTCCAGTTATATCTGTTATTTTTTATCCTCCACTTGACGTGATAATGTTAGAAAACTGCCTCCATTGGAGATTGTGTCTGCTTATACTCACATATAATATCACCAGAGAGATTTTATCTAAAGAGTAGTGAATCAGCAATTTTTTACTGCAGATGAAGTTTAAATTTGATGCTTTCTACCATGTGTATTCAGACCTTAGTTCTTCATATTACCAGCTTGTCTTTTGTCACGTGTGTGAATTTAACTATAGTCTAGTTTTAAGAATAGGCAGTGCTCCAAATTTTTCAATTAATTTCCAACTGACCTTCAAATTTTCACAATAGCTTTGTGGTCAGAACAATTTTGAACAAAGAAGCATATTTCATTAGAAGCTCTTTGGAAGAGAGACTGCGTGCCTTTTTCACCTTGTCTACCTAAAAACATACTAGGTAGGATTTTTCTGATTTTTAGTAAAAAAAAAAGCCAGTCTGAGAAGCATTCTGATTCTTGTAAAACTGATTCTTTATCTAATCTGGATGGGAACCAGCAAAATGTGCCCTTGCAGCCCAGAAGTCCAAATGTATCCTAGGCTGCATCAAAAGATATGTGGCCAGCAGGTTAAGGGAAGTGATTCTGCCCCTCTACTCTGCTCTGGTGAAACCTTACATGGAGTACTGCGTCCAGCTCTGGAACCTTCAGCACAGCAAAGATGTGGGCTTGTTGAAGCAGGTCCAGACAGCAACAAAAGTAGTCTGAGGCCTGGAACACCTCTCCTGTGACAAAAGATTGGGAAAGTTGGGGTTGTTCACACTGGAGAAGAGAAGGCTCCAGGGAGACTTGCGACTTTTCAGGACTTCAAGGAGGCTGTAAAAATGATGGTGACAAACTTTTTAGCAGGACTGGCTGCACAAGGAGTAATAGTTTTAAAAGAAAAGAGGGTAGCTTTAGACTAGATATAGGGAAAACATTTTTTACAGTGAGGATGGTGAAACTCTAGCACAGGTTGCCTGGAGATGCTCCATCCCTGGAAATACTCAAGGTCAGGTTGGACAGGGCTCTGAGCAACCTGATCTAGTTGATCACACTGCAGAGTGGTTAGACTAGATGTCCTTTAAAGGTCCCTTCCAACTCAAACTATAGTATGATTCTTGATTCTATTCTATCATTTTAATGGTCTTTGAATTATTTATCTGAAGTTCAAACCTTTCAAGTAACTAGGTACACAAAATCAGCCTGTATTTACATAGCTTATTGATAAAGGATTGTGAATCTCACATTCTCTGTAGTCATTAGAAACAAATCATGAACACTAGAGCTAGAAAAGACAAATTATGTTTTACAAGCCATCACTCCTGGCAGCGCAAGTTTATTTTGTATAGCGCTTTTGCTAATATTTTTTTATCCAGTGATGAGCTGATACAGGAAAGCCCTTGAGACTCCAAAATCTGCTGGAAGCATAGGTACTTATATGACTAAAGACCTAAATATAAAGATCACTTAAGTTACTTTGGGAAAAAGTCTTTCCTTGCAGAAAGTATCCAAGCAAAGATTCTGTGCATCATTTTGTTGTTAGGTGATGCACTGTACCTTAGATTGACACTCTCTACTCAAATGAAATTTATTCAGTGCAGCATATGAAATAAGGAAATTGAAATATGAGCTGATGTTTGTTACAAGCATGTTTTAAAATGGTGCTACTCCACTGCATAAAAATTCTGTGGGCCAGAAGAACAGTTTCATCTGAAAGGGAAACAAGCAATCTTTGTCTTTTGTGATATGTACTGGAAGGAATAAATATATTTCTGAGGTCAGGCCCTTTAGCAGAGCATGTCATGTTTGTGAGAACTACACACTATGCAATAGGATTTGTGGTATTTTGCATGAGGCAACTTAGTTAAATCTTTTAGATCTCTCACTTCCCATGAGCTCTGTGTCATTGTTGAAAGTTCTTCACTTATTAAAATTATTTATGAGTTGTTGTTACAAGCAGATCATCACTCTGATTCTGAACTGTGTGTTTTTGTACTTCTAGACTGTAACATTATATTTCATCTCCTATTTTGAAAAAAAGAAAATGTACCATAAAAAGGACTGTAGAAAGTAATCCTGCTATGTTATGTCTGTGCAGGTATTATCTTCCAAGCAAGTTCTCAAAGTGTGATATTGAAGAGTATCATGAATTTTTAAGCAATGGAGGTGGAGCCTGCCTTTTCAATAAACCAACCAAAGTAAGCATTACCTTATTGTCGAGTGTTATTTCTATTGTCTTTCTAATTCAGGTGAAACCAAGAAAAATGTAAATTATAATCTTGGAAAAAATAACACCTATGATTTTTGATACTTTTTTCCTAAGATCTAAATTTTGTGCTGACATATGACTGAAAGTAGCTAGTTTTAGTTCATAGTAATTTGGAAATTATATTTAAAAAAACTTTTAATAAGTGATTTCATGTCCAGTGGAGTTCCCAAAAGCTTTGATCTAGAATCATCCCTCCCACAGCTTGTTCTGAGTATTGTAAATAGAATATGTTGCTGAATTTTTTTGCTGCAGTTTCAAGTGTCTTGGTAAAATTTTGCACAGCTTAAATTCTAATTTGTATTGAACTGATGTTTTTTAATACAAAACTCTGGAAGCTAAAGGAAGATGGCCTTTATTTCACATCTGACCCAAGATGAAGAGACAGCTCCTAGTGTCTCTGCAGCAATTGCATCACTGTGCAGTCCAGAGGCCTTGCAGGACCCAGTGGTTGCAAGTGGTTGTGGTATTCTCCCTGTACATTGGCTCTCAGAATGGGGTTTGGAAAACAGGGACTAGTTTTTCTAAAGCTGGAAGTGGCAGGACAGGAGAGAAGGCCCTGAGGAGTAGGAGACAAACATCGTGAGACCCTGTGACTGCTGAGCTGTCACACTTACTATTTCTCAGGCACTGTCCACGTGGCCCCAGTAATTGTCACCAGGGTCCATCTCCCCCTGACCCACATGTGCTGCGGGAGACAAGTGTCTGGTGAGGAGTGCTTGGATCGTCTTAGCCCTGTGTTAGCTCCTTCCAGGACAGCGCATGTGGCCCTGCACAGCCTTGTCTTGGATTGGGGAATCCCCCAGGTGAGGAAGACTGGTGATTCCCTGCTGGACCCTGGTCCTCAGCGCCACTGTAACTTGCCTTGTTTAGCAGGGCATATTAGCTCCCTAAAGGCTTGGGGGCAGGAGTGCTACAGAAGCATTGGGACCCACTTAAGTGACTGACCCATCCCCTCCAAATTTGCTTCTTAATTATGAAGTTAGAGGTCTTGTTGCGTGAGTCTTGGAAATCAGGAGAAGAGGGGAATATCTCTTAAGACAGTATTCATCTTTTCTTTGCTTCTCTTGTCTCAATTTTGGCCTGCTAAACAAGTATATTCACATGAAGGATGCAAAGAGTATGAAATGATCAGCATTTAAGGGAGATACATACAAAATAAGACTAAAGAGATTCCAGCCAAGGTACAAGCACATTTGCAATGGAGCGTTAGTAGTAGGGTTCCAGTGTATTCCTGCTCCATTTACTGAAGCATGTGTTAAAATGTAAAGTAATCAGGATAACAATCTTGACTCTTTTCTATATATAATTAATGTTATCCACTACTTAATGTATGTCTTTCAACAAGCAAAGAGGAGACACTAAGGCACAAAGACAGTCCAGTGTGGAAAAAAGACTTGGTACCTGAGGTGGTCACAGATGTAAAAGAGAAAGTCAAGTCTGGAGTAAGTCACATTCCTTCTGGAGCAGCTGAGAAAAAGTGCATATTCTGACAACCACAAAATTTCAGTAAATGTTATAGAGGGAAAGAGAAGGCATGGAATCTAGATAAACTGAGTCTCCTTATCTCTCAAAGGTCTCCTTTTTCATGATAGAGTGTATTATTAAAAGTGAAGAGAAAGTGCTGTAGTTCATTAATAGGAAGTAAGATTCCTTATTCTCCAAAATGCAGCTACAATTTAGAAATTTGCTCTTATTAAAGATTGATAGAAATATGGGTGGTTTTATGTCTTTAGCTAGTGACTTTTCTCCACAGTCTAGTGTGTCTTATTTGGGCTTGTTTGAGAAATTATGTTTGTTTGCACATCTGTCACTGGGGAAAAAAATAATGTCAGTTTAGACTGACAGCATTTACAACTTTTTCTGACAGCATGTGGAAACCAGGCAAATTTAGAGGGGATGAGTCGGTTGTTTAAGTGGTTCACGATGCTTCTGTTGGTTGGATTGGTTTAAAGTCATAGCCAATGGATGTCTGTTTAATTTGCAAAGCTGTCAAAGATGTGTTTCCTAGCAAAGGGGGCGAAACACAAACTTGACTTTTGCTTTTCAAGAAATATGAGGTAAAGAAAAACTAATGTGACATGGTGCAGTGTTTGGCAGTGCTCTGCTGTAAGATCAGCCGTGAACCTGAAAATTGCATCAATGACTGCTGGAGCAGATTGAACGCATGCTTTTGTCAAATGAATGGATGAATCATATGACTTTTGGGGAAAAAAACCCAAATTGCTTTTCATGTTTTTGTCTTCCATTTCATATTTAGCCATCCCTATATACTGCAGCAAATTGTCCCAGTGTTTTAAGGCAGGAACCTCTGTTACTGCCATCTACTTGCTGTATTGGACAGCACACCTAGAGATACTGAAAAAGTTAAGATGCTGGAAAGATAGTTAGAAAACAAGCAGTTTTATCAACTCTCTAATAAATTCTGAAAGATGATCGCTTGCTTACGTTTAGTGTGATATTTTACATATGCATTTCATGCTGCAGTCTAATTTCCATTTCAATAGAAGGATCTAAAAATAGCACATCAGCCTGTACCAAAAGCCTCGGGCTGGTTTGTGGCACAGTGAAATACATGGGAGGATGCTTCATCTTGTGGGATA
Organism: Clamator glandarius; assembly: GCA_033459285.1. NCBI lineage: Eukaryota > Metazoa > Chordata > Aves > Cuculiformes > Cuculidae > Clamator > Clamator glandarius. The sequence goes on from JAUNZM010000046.1 coordinate 4,791,378, forward strand.
CTGGCAGAAGAGTAGCAGCCAGAGAAAAATACACAGTGCACCATGAGCGATGAACTCGTGCAGATGGCTTGTAAACAGAGTGGTTTCTGAAATGATCCTAGTTTAATTGGAGAACTGGGAGGACAATGCAGAATTTTAATCTTGGTGACGCTCTTATATACCTTCTTATTTATGGAACGAAAGGACTTGTATGTTTTGTTACGCTTGAAGGAAAAAAAACCCAACCCCAAACATTTTCTTTTTGAAGAAATACCTCTAGAAATTTTAGGGAAATGGTAACAATGAAGCTGGAAAGAATAGACCATAGGTATCCATTAAAAGACAACATAGCTTGGGTCCTGTGTGTAAAATGGTAAATGAATCTTGCCTCTGGGAAACGAAAGTACTTGTACAAATACACTGATTTAGACATTTTAGGTTAGAATTTAATGGAGTGGCTGAAGGCAAGGGGAAGAAGACTCACTGATTATACTTTCTCATCTGCCTGTGACATAATTATGGAAAACTGCTGAAAGTTCCCACTGTGGTAAAGAAAAAGGGTAGGAAAAACCATCCAGCTGCAAGAAAAACTGACAAAGAAACTCGGCCTCCCCTCTCTCCCTGCATTCCTGAAGCAATTTTTTATGGCTGTTACTTCTGAAGGTATTATGCAGGCATCAACAGGGGTCACAGCCCCTGAACAACAGCAGTTGCAACCCCTGTGATGATTATGAAAATGTCATATTGTTTTCATGTATTGTCACACCTTTTGTTTTTGCTTGTGGCTTCTGCTCAGACAACTTATGGTAAAAAAATGATCGTTTCACACAGAAGGCACCATGTGACTCTGCAGTGTTTCTGTAGTAGTTCACAGCGTTGTTCATTTTCTCACATTTTGTTTGTGTCATTTCTCGTTTGCTTCTTCTCGAGTTGTGTGTACTGTGCTTTGGTTAATGCATTTGGAGTGCTATCTAAAAAAACATGTTGTACAGAATAAATATTACAGTGATTCTCTTAGAAGAGACATGCCCTTAGAACTTCTGATTTTGTCCTGCAGCTTCTGGATCCTCCAGAATGTGGCAATGGTTTTGTGGAAGAAGGAGAAGAATGTGACTGTGGGACAATAGCAGTAAGTGTAATGTGCTTCAGATTAGCAACTAGATTCTCCAGGACACACCCCTGCCCATCACTGAGGAAGATGGGCAATGATAAGATCCTGCAGGAAGGGATTAATCATTGCTTACCTTCTTCTGTCATGTTTAACACAATGTAGGCCAGCTTATTTTTTTCATCACCACATATATTCTGAACATTATGAGCAATAGCTACCTGAGCAGATTCAGGCCTTAGAAGAAGTTAAAGAATGTTTTTTCCTAGATGCAAATGTGACTCTGGTCATTGCGAAAATATCAGTATTTAATGATTGACACTGCTAAGTTAGGAAAATTATTACCTATATTGCATAGCAAACAGCTGTGCAGGAGCTTCATACCCAACAGCGAATGCTTTTTCTTCTGCTTCTAGATGCCTAAAGGCCTAGTTAAAAACCTGTTCAGGTAGCACATTAAGACAAGAATTAATAAGACCCCAGGGCTCATCTGCTTTTCCCATGGATTCTGTTATAAGTGTGTGTGTTCCTCAGGAGTGTGCCCGTGAAGGAGCAGAGTGCTGCAGTACTTGCACCCTGACGGCAGGCTCCCAGTGCAGCAACGGCCTTTGCTGTCGGAAGTGCCGGGTAAGAGCTATCACCTTCAGTGCAGCATCTTGATGGGAATGCATCCAGGTAGCTGCAGCCACCACTGCACATCTTTTCCTTGCACACCTTGTGATTCCTTTTCTGAAAACTTCCCTTTTACAGTTGGCTGAAAATTGGTTTGTCTGGGACTGTTCTCTATCTTTTAGTCTGGGCTTCGTAGGTCATGGCTTGTTATCAAACACAGAGGTGAATTAAAGCCTTCCACTTCAGACAAATTTAGATCAGGTTGTAGTTCCATGAGGTTTCATTAGATGTCCTTGTTTAAACACATATGTCTTTACCTATGTGCTGCTCCCAATGCCTTACATGTTGCTCTGTTTTTTCTCCATGAGCCTGAATGGGAAAATTATACCACAGAAGCCCAGGAGAAGGATATAGTTAAAAAAGTAAAAAACTAACCCAAACCCCTTATGGCTAGCAGAATTGTTCAGAAGTGTTCATCTGAAAGGCTTCCATTTTAGTTAGATCTGCCTCTGTCCCCTTATGTTTGGACTGACTGATATCCCCACTGAGTGAAGGAAACCAAGTCTTATGTACACTATAAAGTATTGTTCTTGATGCATCAGTAAATAGTAAAAGGGGATTTGGCCAGGCTGTAAGTGAGCCTAGCTAAAAATGGCTTAAAATAGTTGTTTATACTCATTTAGTAATAATGATAATTATTATTAATGTTATTAAAACTGTGAAGTACTGTATGTGATACTTTTATCTTCATCTGTGGGGATCTGAGGGCTTCATTTCCTTAGGAGGAACACTGGTAATAACTGTCAACCACATTCTTGACTTTGTGCTCATCCTAATGTTAAAAAAAGCACAGATTATGCTGCAACAGATCACATTTCCATAGGTACGTTCCTTTTTTTTTTTTTTTTTTTTTTGATATAGCGTGAAGGATGAGCAGATTGCCAGCATGGGTGAATTTTGTTCAAGTATCCAAGTCACACCAGCACCATATAAAAAAAAAAATTAAACTTGTGTACCTACATTTGTTGTAGATATTGCTGGAAGCTGCTGCAGTGTTGGTTTGATAAATGTTAGGAGACTTGTGTCCTGGAAGAGTGCTTATCCTGCTCAATTCCACACTCAATGCACTCATTTGCACCAGTAAATAGCTGGTGGCTTGGCAGATGCAATGGCTACAGCAAGGAAAGGAAAGGCTTCTCACTTCAGTCAGCACATGAAAATTCCCCATTTTTCATTTTAGTTAAAACTCTAAGAAAGCATTGTGTTTAAGGCAAGATATGGAGAAAGCAAGGCACTAATTATCTGTTCTTTTTTTCCAGTTTGAACCTAAAGGAGTTCTGTGCCGAGAAGCAGTGAATGATTGTGATATTGCAGAGAACTGCACGGGAAATTCCAGTCAGGTGATTTTTATATCTTGCATTTAAAAGATGAGCAAAATAAACCTATAGTCTTTCAGTTACTATGAATGTTATCCTTTTGTGTAGCAAGGTGTATAAGAATTGTTCTAAATATGCTGATACTGAAAATACCAGCATGGTACAGAATTTTGGATATGACATTTGTTCTGTGCTTGTCTGATCTGTAATAGATTTGATCTATTATTTTCTCTTTCTATAGTGTTCTCCCAATATTCATAAAATGGATGGATATTCATGTGATAACAAGCAGGTAATTAACATGTCATTTTGTTTTATATTTGTTCTGCTTTTATAGATTGCTTTTTATAGATCTTGGTGTAAGTTCTTTGGAAGTCAGCTAGTACAGTTCTGCTGACATTCCTGAGTTTTGGTGCTAATTACATTTTGGAACTAAGTATTTAAATGAACAGAAAGTAGAATTGCATATTAGTTACCTTAGTGTTGCATGACAAATCTATATATTAAACAAACATGTATTCTGGAAAATCAAATTATTTCAACCTTTTTCTGTGTATTTTCTTCCTTTCCAGGGTATTTGCTTTGGAGGAAGATGTAAAACCAGAGACCGACAGTGTAAATATATCTGGGGTGAAAGTGAGTGTATGTTATTTCTAAGTTGGTTGTTTGTGTGGCTTGAAAGATTATCTTAGCTGAGAAAAATTATGGAAGAGGCATATTCAGAACCACTAAAACCTGCTAAGTCTGTGTACCCCTCCCATTCTTCCCTCCAAGTTTTGTCCTTCCAGCTCTTTCTCTGGTGTTGGTTATCTTACTGGTGAGTATGCTGAAGTCTTAGATTTAACTTCTCATTAATATGCACTCAGGACATGTTGGACCAACAAACCCAAGTCAATCTGAACAAAATCTTAAAACAGTCCTGTGATGCCAGCTTAAAACATTTCATTGAGAACACTGTGCAGAGTTTCACAGGCCACTTGCAGCCCATTGATACTGCAGTTCATGTATTGGGAAGCTCTGTTTGCTTTGATTGTGCATTGCCAATTCCTACAACCTGGCTTTTTGAAGTCTTCATCATTTTAGAAGAGATTTGTTTCTATTTTTAGAAGTGACAGCTGCTGACAGGTACTGCTATGAGAAGCTGAATATTGAAGGGACTGAGAAAGGAAACTGTGGAAGAGACAAGGACTCTTGGATACAATGCAATAAACAGTAAGTTGATCCATTTAGAAAACAACTGATATGAGGTTTTTATCCCTGATTCAGTTCTTAGCTGGCATGAAGATCTCCTGTACAGAACAGATTTCTCCTGACCTTCTTCTGCAGACCTTAGTGCAGGAAATTCTGGAGTGAGAAGAGTGTTGAGAGGAGATAACCTCTATCAAGGGAGCACCATCTGAACTTTGGGAGCACTTGGATCAAAATTGGTCCTAGTACTCTTGGTGAGGCTTAGCAGTGCAGAGGAGAGCAGCTTGTGTTTTCATATCTGTGTGGCGTTCATCTTTTATGCTTGAAGTTGCATAGCTAAGTTGTGTTCAGTTGTCATATTTTAAGCCTCTACATATATTCCTGCAAGTTGCTGCCTAAAATCGAGTTTCACATTCTGTGTTTATGCATTTGATTATTTCTGCCTATGAACCTTTTGCCAGTCCTCATCAAACAGCATCCTGTTTTATCAGATGAGTTCTCCATTCTGTCAATGCCACTTGAATTCTAGCTCTGCCTGCAGGTGAACTAATGTACTTTCCCACCTTTTTGTGCAGTTTGATAATCTCACTTTTGTTCCACGAATTCATGAGTAGAACATATTCAGTAATATGGGAGAGGCCAACTAGTGCACAAGTCTCCACACCTGAGTGTAAAGTCCCATCCACAGCTGAATTAAACGTGGTGTCTCTAGTTCCCTTACATATGTGTTATATGAGAGTTTATTTAAAGCCAGTGTCTGCTGTTTCTCCTCCATGAGTCAGTTACTGTATCTTAATGGGATAATAAATCAGTTTGGTATGTTTTGTTCTTGACAGTTCCTTTCTCAGAGCATTGTTGATAATGCATCTTAAAAAAGACTCTTCCCAGTCTAAGGTCCAGGGAGAATAATTTTCTTGAGAAATAAGACATAACTTATGGGAGTTATTGTCAGTGGGAGAAAGCAAGTAATAACAAATGTGTTACAAAGCAAGTGAAGAAAAACACATTTATTTGATCATCCATTTTCACTGAAATTTATTTTCAGTGATTATCTGTCTGTTCTCTCAATGCAGGGATGTGCTTTGTGGATATCTTCTGTGTTCCAATATATCCAGTGTTCCCAGACTGGGAGAACTTGATGGTGAAATCACATCATCAATCTTGCAGTTTGGAAAAGTCTACAATTGCAGGTAATTGGCAGTCCTGAAAACATCAAAGAGACACTTCATATCCATCTTGCATGAAAAAGCAGTTTTCTCATTCCTAAGAGAACAACCATTTCCATTAATGTTTTCTTTTTCCCCCTATTAATACGTAATTGTTATTCTATCTCAACCTTTGTTAAGCTTCAGGAACTTGACTATATGTGATGAGTGTGGCTGTTTTGCAGTCCTTTCTGTGTAATAGTTAATTTTGCCTATAGAGAGACAATGCTCTTCTCTAGCCTCTTGATTTACATTCTTTATTGTTTGTGAAGTACTTAATGTAGGAAAAATGCATGGGCACGTGCCTGCACTGCCAAAGATAACTGGCAGCTTAATACTTTGCCATATGTTAGCTGAATTCCAGTTACGGACCTGGTGTGTCTTCATAGCTTCACACAACTGTAAGATGAAATAAAGTCCTGCACAAGTAAACTCAATATTTTGTCCAGCACTAGCTCTGACACAGGAAAATTTGTTTTTGTTTTCACAATTACATTAGATTAATTTAGATATACTGTGTTTTGGTTTGCTTCACATTAGGGCAAGTAAGGTAAATAAGCCAATATTTACTCTTTCCTTGTCCTGGGCATTGTGTAACGCAGACGGAAGTGAAAGCAGCAGCCCAGAGTGCAGTTTCTCAAGCAGTCCCATCTAATCACAGCATAAGTCTTGGGGATTGTCTTGGCTGTCTTGCAGTGGTGGCCATGTAAAGCTTGATGAGGAGACGGACCTGGGCTATGTGGAGAACGGGACGCCTTGCGGGCCGAATATGGTGTGCCTCGATCATCGCTGCCTCCCCACTGAGGCCTTCAACTTCAGTACCTGCCCAGGCACCACAGACAGCCAAATTTGTTCTGGACATGGTGTATGTTCTTGTACTCTTTAATCCTTTTTTCTGTTTTTGTTGAATATCTGGTGTTGTGTAGTGAACTAGCTAGGCACTTCAGGGAGCCAACAGCATGACTCTAGAAGTCTTTATAATGGAGAAGCTTTTGAAAAGGAAAGGAGGAGGAGGCATATAAATAAACACAATGCATGCCAGTCAAGGCATCTTAAACAATGAGTCACAGTGAGTACATATTAGTTATGCAAAAATTTTACCAATCAGTCCTTTTGCTGTCACTTCTAACATTATATTTCCTCAGGCAATGTACTGGTGAATATAAAGGTTTAAGAACTGGGAAACTTGGGTGTGTGTTCTTCTAGATGGTCTTTTTAATTCTCTCAGGGCTATGTCAACAGCTGAGAATGTTCATAAGGCTGTTGGATTTTTTTTGCTGGAAGTTATTTTGCTCTGAAGAAGAGGGCAATGAGCTGCCTCTTGGCTAGTGGCAAATTTTTTGCCTACAGCCTGTGGCTTTCCCGTGGCCCTGGCAAGTCCCTTAGTCCCTCACACAGTTTAAAACAGCATCCAAGTCCCTATGGCTGAGCAGAGATCGAAGGAATTGTTCCCTCATAACATCTTCTCTCTTTTACACTCCATATAAACTCCCTTTTTTTATCTGAAATTAACCACTTAATCATATTTTGGAAGAAATAGAGCCATTGAGATTCAGAGTCTCCCAAAGCAATTATAAATGGTTCTATTAAACTTATATTACATTAAAATATATTAAAGTACTTAATACTTACTACATATATTTTATATGAAGTAGAATGTACATTTAATATTTTTTACATAACATAAATTAAAAATTGCTGTATGTTAAAAACATCTTGCAAAATTTTGAAAGCAGTCAAAATAAATGCTATAAGACTGTACCTATACTGTACAGTCTGTAATTAATACTGTAGGTATTAATTACAGGAATAGATTAATTTTGTGATTTTATTCTGAGCTGCACTTTTGGCTGCAGGTTTGTAGCAATGAAATAAAGTGTGTCTGTGATCGATTCTGGGGAGGAGATGACTGCAGTTCTCGCATCAAGGATGATATATTTTTTGATAAAGATGCCATCAACAAAGGTACGTTACCAATGACGGGGAAAGGTTGGATTTGACGAAGCATCATTAAGCAAGGCTAGGTCTCCTGCTCTTTCAGTTAGCATACAACATGATGCATCATTCCCTTCCCTTCCTCCAACAACAGAAGGACTTCATGTCTGTGAAGAGAGGTCTCTGACTTGGCACTGGATGCCAGTGGTGCCGCTCACGAGCACTCTCAGGGCAGATACCTTGCTTGTTCCAGTCATCTGAGTGACCTGATTAAGTATAGATTAGGACAAGCAAAAAGCTATTGGGACTTTTTATATCAAGGTGGAAAGGTAACGTTGCTTACATTATATGTAGAGTCAATTTTTTATTATATGGCAGGTATGCAGCATATCGGTACCCGAATTTTTGGCTTTTACCTTTTTTGAGTGAAAGTTTTCATTCATCTTTACGCTTGCATAAAAAATAAAGATATATTGTGGAAAAATGAGTGTGTACATATTTATCATTATAAATCCTTCTGCGAGGGACAGTTTTACCGTCTTCCATAATGTCCCTTTTCATTAGTTTATTCAGCTATGGAAGGGATTTGAGCAAAAAGAAACAATGGCACTTTTAATCCATTGTAAGCATGTATTTGCCAGGCTGGTTATATGGATGTAAGCTACAGCAGCTTAATATTTTAATATTTATAACATTATACTGGAATACCTGGCACAGCGTTCCCATGTAGCAAGTTGTTCAGTTAAGGGAAGTGGACAGAGAGGTCAGAGCTTGATTTACAAATGATCTTGTTATGCTCACGCTACAGTTGTAGATTGTATTACTGGTTACAATTAATCAACTTAGCACAAGTTGTCCAAGCAGATTTTTCAAAATTTGCGTTTACTGGTTCTGTATATTTTTCTACTAAAACCTTGTATATTTTTTGCCTTTCTTGTGTTTCCAGGTGTTGTTAGCACAAATATAATAATAGGGGCTATTGCTGGCATCATTTTAGTTTTGGCTCTCGTCTTAGGAATAACTGGTTGGGGTTACAAGTAAGTAAATTGTGTTCTTCTTAATACAGTTTAAAATCAGTTTATTTCATATTTATGATTATGTTATGAAAAGAACAATTCAAACATAATCTAAAAATAATTCATATCGATCATATTTATACAGTAGAAATTTTTATAGTATTGGCATTTTTCATGCAGTTATTATGTGTGTGTGTGGTTTTGGAGAGCTTGGTTCTGGTTTGAAATTTATTTCCAATTTAGTTAATTTTTTGTAGATGATCAGATTACGGTCTTACTGTATCTGACAAAGGAAGTATGAGAATACAGTCTGATTTGATTATAAATCTCTCCTAATGATGAAGTAAATTTAGCAAGATTAACTTTCAGTGAGTAAAGCATTTAACCATAAGCTTCCTTAAACAGACGTTTCTATTTCAGCTTAACCTGAAATTAACTCAGGTACGTGTTTTGGTAAGAGAGACTGAAAGATCTGTAATTCACAAGTAAAGTGCAAGTCCTCTCCTGGTGTAGAGCTGTCAGTGTTTTGCTCACTGAGAAGCAAAACAGACTATTTTAAACTGGTCATTTTCAATTTGTCTTCTTTTGTGAATTTCTTCTAGAAACAATGTGGTTTAGGTTTTTTGCATATATTTAAAAAATATTCAATCTACTTTCTTTGTCACCTCTGAGTGAGATTGACTCCTGAAGTCCTTCCTCCAGGACTTCTTCCTGTGCTTGAAGGGCAGGGCAGACTCGGCTGCAGACAGTGCTGGAGCTGGGACACAGCCCCAGCAGTTTGGCACAATGAACTGGCACATCCTCTGCTGGTTTTTTAGACTGAGGTAGGCTGAGGGCAGATAAAAAATATATAAGGAAAGAAGCACTTGAGAAAAAAGACTGAAGATTAGGATAATAAAGGTAGGTTATGCTGTCTCAGCTTCTGGCGGTATCTGAAAATCTTTTAAGTACAATTCCAAAAGTTAAGGCCTCATTTCGAGATCACATGTAGCCAGTGGGATTAGTTTTTAGAGGCTGAGAGCAAGAGTGCAGCTTTCATTGTCAGCTTCATAGTGAACAGACTTAAACTCATCATGAACTGCACTTGCAACTCTGACTTTAGCCGTCAATGTGAGGGTATTTTCCTTGTTTATTCTGATATAGTATGTTTAGGAGTATGTTTATTTCAGAAGTGTTTTATGTTGAAATATTTTGAGCAAAAATTTAATTCTGTATACAGTACTTTTCTCTTTACATGTTTTTTTTCTCTTACTGACCATGTATACCTGCATACTGATAACTCATTCTTCCTTTCTCTTCTCTTTATATGGAAAGAAACTACAGAAGACAGAGGTATGTGATAAAAGTAGTACAATGTATATTAGAAAGTTCTGAAAATAGCTTTTCTTCTCTCTTGCTCACTTACATGCTGTAAAGAAAATATAGTGGTCGCCATAAGGAAAATGTAGTGATGAATTACAATATTTTAAATACTGTTTACTTGAATATATGAAATTGGTATTTATTCTATAGAAGCATTGCTTGAAATCCTGATTTCACTGGACATAGTAGCAAATACAGTGTTTACTTCTAACATAGACTATGTTATTAGGAAAATAGGAGAATATTTCCAATAAGGGAGACTGAAAACTGCTATTAGAGATGAATGTGTTCTCAGGAGCCTGAGAATTGAATAATTAATATTAACATGATGTTCAGGATCCTTTTGAGACAAATTCATTCCTGGAACTGCTTTGCAGTTAAAAATACGATGCATTTAAATTACTGTGCAAATGAAGAGCCCATTCCTTCCCTGCTCGATTGATCTGTAGCTGAAGCATAGTACTGTCATCAGCACAGGGCTGAGCTTTCACCTTTTGAAGCTTGTGGCCAAAATCCGAACAGTTCTTTGTGACTCAGGTTTGGCTCTTTGAAGACCACTTCCCTATCATCAGTCATCTGCCTGCAGCTTGGTCTTCTGGAAACCAGTTGGCTCCTTCCTCTTTCAGTCCCCCACGGATAAGAGGGTTTCTCAAATTCTCCTGTTTTCTGCCTGTATCACCACCTCCTCGTCCAAGCTGCTGCTTTGTTTGTTGCCACTGCCTGTTGTGCTTCTTCTCCATTTCCCTTACCTGTGTGGCACTTTCTCTGCCAGGCTCAAAATACTTGGAAGAAGCAGTAAAGCTCTGCCAAGTGCTGGTTGTGTACTACAAAGCCACAGGAACGGTAACAGGCAAAAGACAAAGCTATTGAGGTCAAGCCCTCTGGAGAGGTTGGTGGGTAGTAAACGTCACCCAGCACAAAGAAGGTAGAATTTCAGGGTTTGGTACTGCTCTGTGGCACACGATGTATCTGTAAACACAGACTGACATGGCCATTGAGTCACTCTGCTGTAGGTGTTTCAGTACTGGCTGAGGACAGAGCAGCCAGGACCTCAAAATACAGGAGACCACCCCATATATGTTCATGCTGGAATACTAGTAAATCTTGGAATTTTTCAAATTCCCTCAACTCCAGAAATTAGTATATAGATAGAGAGCTCTGAGTATGCAGTCAATCTGCGGCTGTGTCTGTGGGCATGGACAGAGTAGAAACCAGCATAAGATGAGTCTTTTGAAGGTGATGTAGATATTTAATAACAACGTCTCCTTCATGCAGTAAATGAAGTTCTGTAGGCTGACTTCTAGGTAGAATAATTCTGGTTATGTGCAAGGAATGCTCCATAAATGGAAAAACAGACATCTGCTAGAGTGTCCAGAGTGTCCTTTTTTTTCCCCACTTGTTAATGATTAGTCCCTAATAAAGATGAAAACAAGCCATTGTGGTATTTGTGAGCATTATGTAAGGAATGATATTTGGCAGTACTAAGCAACTGAAATGAGTAAACTGAAAATAATAAAAAGAGCAAATTAGCAAGGTTTCTGCCAACTGGAATAGTATGGCTTGAAGGGCACAGATATGTGGGAGAAGTTATTTCTGACAGAGTAGTGAGAGGGCAGTTTGCTGAAGAACCCTGGGGAGCAGAACTGCTGACGTTGAGTCAGTTCTCAATGTACTGTTGAATGTACTGGGTGAGGAATGGGACAAGAACCAAGACTCAAGAGGCATTAGAAGAAATAGCATGGAAGTACTGTTTTATGCTAATGATTTATGTGCCATATAATTATATGTTTTAAATACTTCAGGAGCATTAGAAATTCAGATATGCTGTGAAGAGAGCCCTGATCAGGTTTATAGTTGGACACAACTTGAATATGAATCAACCTGATAAATGTGCATCTTAATAGAGTCTGACTGAAGCAAAAAGGCCTTGGAAAGTGCAGGGCTGCATAGGTAACAAAGCTGCTGGTGCTGTGATATAGCAAACTTTCAAAGTAGGTACTTGTACTAGGGAGGATTTTTTGGTGGAAGTGCAACTATAATATTTGCACAACAGTTTTCCTGCTGGCAATGAATTCATCATCTCTAAAAAAGCTGCATGACTTGATTAAGATATTCTAAGGCACAGATAGTTTTATGTACCAAACCCAAGCTTCTAGCACTGGAAAAGTATGAACTATGGTTGGATGTGTGTAGCATTACTTTTATGTGTCTTGGCAGATTGAGTCTGTTGTGGTATCTGAAGTAGCTGAGAAATTCTGGCACTGGCATTAGATTCCCTGCAGAAGAGAACAATTAATAAACTGGAGGGTTTTCTCTTCCTGAGGTTTAAACAGCTTGGTGGATTGCTATTCTTGCATTCAGTAACGATCACAAAAATTAAGTGGAAAGCATCTATCTCAGAAGGAAAAAAGCATTCACTTCCTGAATACGTTTTTGATGCAGACATGCATTCAGCCCAGGCTGCAGTATTTCTACTGTGTGTGGGAATACTTTTCACAACCAGAGCAATGAGCCACTTGAAATGTCTGAACTTGGTTATCTGATGTATCAAGAACCACAAACTATTTTACTTTGAAAACTATAACCTGAGTTTATCAGTGAAATGTTTCTTGTTTTCCCCTGGCAAAACCACACAACCCACTTTTCTGCACATACCAGAAGTATGCAGGAGTTTTCTCTCAGATAGTTGAATTATTTATTAATAGGTTTATTGTGTGGGGTTAACAGTTTCCTTGAGGATCACTATCCTTGCCTCTTGCTTTTAAACTAATATTTGTGCATGTTTTGTGTGTGCTGGTGCCTGTCATGCTTTCTGACTCTACAATGTTTGTTACACTTTAGACAAATACCCCAGGGAGATTATGTAAAAAAGCCTGGAGAGGCCGACTCTTTTTATAGCGACATGCCTCCTGGAGTCAGCACAAACTCTGCATCTAGTTCTAAGAAGAGGTCTGCTTTTCTGTCGCATTTTCAGATTTCTACCTGTTCCATCACCCATTATTCCATTAGTCAGAACATTTCATTGTTTTGCAGCAGGTTTGATTCTTTCTTCTTTCTTTGTGGAATGTGTGAAATAGCATCCTTTGTGCTTTGATTACTGATTTTTCCCACATGTCCCTAGCAGCTAATTGTTATGAATAGGCCAGATTAAACAAGGTTTCCATTGTAAACCAATTATCAATTAATCACATTTTCATCATTGCCCCACTTGAGAATTGTTCTCAAGTAGACTATAATAATAATTACTGACTCAAAAAAAATTATTTAAAAACCTGACAATTCTTAAAATCATGGTCATGTAATCAAAGAAAAGGAACAGTGTCTTGTTTCAATAATAGCTATAAACAGAAACTATTCAATATGTTATTTTTATGTCTTTATTTGTCCTAATTAACCTAGACTTCTGCACAATATTCTTAATGTCTCACATTAAAGATGACGGTGCTTCCATTTTATTCTGCTTACTGGACAGGTATACTAAATGGTCACCATGTGTGGAAGATAATTTTACAAAGACTTTCTGTAGTTTTGTGCTTGCTGTTACGGGTAACTAAGGAGGGCATTAAATTTTACCCTTGATGAGATTTCACTAATTTTATTATTGTTCCAGTTGCTTAAAAAAACCCAAAACATTTTAACATGGAAAAGTCAATGAAAAGCATTGAAAGTCATTTGTAATTGCTAAGAGTAATTTGTATTTGCTAAGGTCATTAGGTCATGATGTTCACCATCCCTCTGCAGTTAAAGATTCTCTAATGAAATAAATCTCCAGCAAGCACTTGAAAACAACTTATGAGAAACAGTATGTTGTACGAGAAGGTCTTGAACTACTTCCTAAGAAAACTGCCATGGTCTATTCTTGTTTTGCCAAGCAGTCAGTAACTGTGCAGTTGATGAAGCCATTTTCTTTGTGGTTATTTCAAAGAAAGTAAAGAGAATGTGTGCGAGGGATACATTTGCAGTGACATTTGCTATTTAGGTGTAGCAGCTTCATACTGTATGCAACTTCTTTCATTCTATTCTAATGAATATGTTATAAGGAAAACTGTAGTAGCGTTTATTTAATTAATTACTTCTAATTTTTAAATTCAGCTTTTTAGGTATGAGAGTGGATAAATAGTTTTTTTTTCAGGGAGCAAGCTTTAAATGATGCACTGTTTGTTTTGGAGGATCTTTCCTTTGGATAAAATTTTGAAAAAAGTCTTGGGAAAGCAAGTTTTTATAGCTTTGTGTAAGCAGGTTCTAATACCAGTTAAAAAAGAAAAAAATCTTTTTAAAAGAATGTCATTCAACTTGTTTTTTACTTGTATGTGCCTTTTCATACTTCATTTCTTTCATGTGTTTCTGTTTATTATTTGTTCCAAAAAGCTAGTGGTTTCTAAGGTCTGTCTGTACTAGAGAGTTTTGTTGTTCCCCACCACCAGTTCAGGTATGTTGTGCCACTGTCAAGTCTTGAAAAGTGAGTCTGACAAGTAGTCCATTAACATTGTGATGGACCCTATATAGTCCATCCATTTGAATGCCCAGAGTGCTATTTCCTACCTTCCAAGCTGGTTTGGATTTGCTCTATGTGCAGATAAAGATTGCATCTCTTGGAAGATGTTAGAGTGACTGGGCCATTGGCTGCCAGGTCTTCTCCATGCTGGCAAGAACTGTGAAGCATCAGGTGATGTTCAAGGATTAAAACATAACTTTCTGTAAATGAAATAGCAAACACCAAACCTACTATATAGCAAGATATTCTTGAATCTGAAAATAGACTTTTAGGACGAGAAAATGATTAAGAAGTCTGTCAGTGTATCTGATGGTTCTCTGACCTTTTGCATTGTAATTAAATTTGAATTCATGAAATCCTGGGCTTACTTCAGTGTGGCTGTGGTTAGCCTGGGCCTTCTGGAAACTGAAGAGCACATTTTAGAAGCCTGCCCTCTAAGGAAAGCAGAGGCTGAAAGATGCAAGAGGATCCAGACTTAGAAACCACAGAGGGAGTTCCTTTAAACAAAACTGCTTTGTAATATATAAGTAATATTTTGACCAGTTTTCAACTCCTCTTGTTTTCTTCTCTTTTGAAATAATTGTAGATCTCATGGCAAGCGGGTGAGCAGCAACTCTAGTTCAACAGGAGGGAGTCCATTGCAAACCCGCATGTATTAGATATCACCACACACATCCTGGCTCTTGGGGGAATTCCAGAGGAAGAAAAAAACTTTAGTTTGCACCAAGCACCTAGCTACAAAGACTGGTTTTTGGCTTTGAAGTATATACTATAGTAAATGGCTGACATGATATAAAACAAATTCAGAATTAGTGGAAATGAGGCAGAGTTATCCCACTGCTGGAGCTACCAGCTGTGGGTGGGAGGATGCTCATCACAAACTCCTGGGCCCCTGACGCTGGTAGCAGTGGGGTGAGGGAAGTGGTCCCTGCTTTCCTGCAGCTTCAGGAGGAGGCAGTGGGAAGCCTGCAGGCACGTTATGCTTGAATATGAGATAAAAAGACTTTGAGATAAGCACAGTGGAAGAGCATCTTCCAGCTAAGAACTGGGGCAGAGCTGCAAATCCACAGGAAATCTGGTGTGTGCTGGGGTTTGTACTTTGCATGGCAGATCTGTGAGAAATCAGTGCTGAAGCCTGGCTCTTGAATGTGGGCATGCCAGACTGCTGCAGTGACAGCTACTAAATGCAAGTGCAAAGTTTAACTGGAAATCCTGAGTGCTCTGCTAGTGCAGACAGACCTTAGTCTGTGTTACGTCACTGGCCTTGGGAATGTGACTCTCTGAACTGCTGGGCTAACACTGGTGTGAGACAGTACCGTTAACAGTAACCACATCTAAGCCCTCCTATTCCAGGTCAAATGGATTATCTCATTCCTGGAGTGAAAGGATCCCAGACACAAAACATATTTCAGACATTTGTGAGAATGGGAGGCCTAGGAGTAATTCTTGGCAAGGTAAGTGTGAACCTTTGTGCTGGCCACGGCGGAAACCAGCCTCTAGGCCATTGCTGCTCTGCTGAAAGTTTAGCTGATCTTAGGACAGCAGCATGATTCCTTAAAACTGTGCTAATTGTCATTAATCTGGAATTTAGACTTAACAGCACCCTCCACAAGTTTTGGGGTTTTTTGCACAATGCTTTGCCACGCAGAAATGACATTGTATTTCTCCCATTCCTCCAGTGTGAGCTAACAGGAAAGAGAGGAAGAAATCTTCATTCTTGCCAATTACTGTGATTTGATCAGGCAGTGTTTCATGTTTTTCCTGAAGTTTAGTGTTTTTTTCAAATGAAAACTTAAATTAAGGAGTTCTTTGCTCTACATAGTTGCTGCAAAAAGCAGAGAAGGATCACCTAAGTGTCGGGTTTAGCTGGTCTGAAGTAAATCAAGGGGGACTGACCTGCGACTTTAAATGGTTAAAGTTAATGAGGTAACAAGTATTTTGCTTGGGCTGCAAAGGGAATATACAGTTTTACCTGGGGTGCAGGTGAGTTTCAAGTTGTTTTACTGTCTGTCTTTATCGTTTGATTTCTTTCAGGTAATATAGGAGGAAACAGAAAGAAAGTCAGAGGCAAAAGATTTAGGCCACGGTCTAATTCAACTGAGTAAGTCCGAACCTATAAAAGCAAAGCCAAAAAGTACAGTTTTCATATTTGTGTTTTATAGGTGGAGATTAAGAGTACTGAAAAGTAGACAGCTGCATTTTTGCTCTGTGGGCCATTCAGATTGCTGACTGATAATCTGGTAAATGGTTTGGCTAATGTATTTCAACCTTTTAAATGTATTCTTTAAACATTAACTATCAATTTTCTTTTTTATGTAGGCTTCCTCACAGTTGTTCCCATAGCAATTCCCAATGATGGTGGCAGCCTCCACCATTGCTGCAGGCTTTGTCTACAGTAAACTGCCATTGCTGAGTGTATCCTGGTTCAATACTGAATTTCTGATAATCTTTTTCCTACCCTTGTCTTCACCTTGGGTTGGCCCTTTGCAGAGTTAGAGATTTGTATCTCTGCGTACCTGCCTGGAGGTTTTAGGAGAGGTATCTGTCTGGTTTGAGAGTACCATGAAGTTTATCGTTTTAAGCCTGAAACGGTCAGTCTTGAGTAAGCCCTGAAATAAATGGATAATTTAAGTCCTTACCAAGCAACTGAACCCCAGACTTTTCCAGTATGGCTTAGAGTTGTTTTCTTATAGATTTATTAGCTACATTTACTGAAGAGCCCATGTGTGCAGTGCTCCCCAGGGAAAGAGCCTTTCTTATGTGCTTAAGCCTGCTGGTTCAGGCTTCTTTTGTGAATGAATGGTGAGTGGCTGGAAACATAATCTCTGGGCTTGTCAAGTGCTGACTGCCTCATACAGCACTTATATGTCACATGGGAATGGCCCCTTCTTTGACCATGGTGGCAACGACAATGCCTTTCACCTGTATCAGTAGTACTAACTTTGCACCTTTATGGGAAATGGGCTTGATACCAAACCTGCTAGAAACTAACAGCGCTAACTCCTCTCTGAGTCCTGCTTTCTTTGGTTTGAGGATTTTGAGTTTGTTCTGAAACTTTTCTTACACCTGCAGTGCACTGTCTGGAGGTGAGTAGGTTCAGAAAGGTTCATAGAGAAGACCCTCTATTACAAGTTGCAGAAATAATAGTTTGATGCGCATTGCAATTATAACATTGTATGGGCAAAATGGCAACATGAAACCAGACATTTTAGCCCTAGATGCCTCAGAGGAGTTTATCTGCAAGTGCCCCTTCGGTCTTGGTCTTTGTGCTGATAAACTCTTACTGAAATGTTATGTTGCTTATTTTCTCTTTTTCTTGATAAAAGCAAAATTGGTTTGACCAGACTGCCAAAAATACAAACGAGGTTGCACATTCTTCTTTAGAAACTTGTCCTGTGCTTTCCTTCATTTTCCAATTCTATTTCTTAAACAAAATCTGTTGGTTGTTTTTTTAAAGAAAAAAAGTTTAAATTAATGATACCATTATTCTGTCATTCAGCAGAGGTGTACATTGGGGCTGAATTGGTCCATAAAGAATGAAACCAGATCAGCTCTCTTTAGCCTAAAGTGAACGTAACTGCATGGTAAGCGTATTGTTTTCAGTAAAAGCAAAAAACCACCATAAAGAGCATATTCTTTTCTCTGTGCTGCTCAGATGGTATATTATACATTTGCTCTGAGAGCTTTGGAGCACTAAATAAGTGGATAGACAGAGAGTATGAGTTGGAAATTTTTTTTTTCCTCTTTTAAAGATGCTCCTGAATTCCACATAATTATCTGCTTTCCCTCTTGCTGGTTATTACAGTCTCTCAACACAGCAGCAGCCCTGGTGGTAGAGGGAGGAGGCTTGTACTTCCCAAGGGCTGTGAGGGAGCCCATTAGGGAAGTGATTCTATGATTCCACGAAGCACAGATTGTGTGTTCCTGGGAGAGACCTGCCAGGCAGAGAAAATGGTCTTTCTCCTGATGATGTCTATCCTGGAGTGCATGGGACTGCATGGCTTGTCTGTGTCTCCTTGGCAAGTCTCTCGTCCCTTGGAGACAGAGCTCCCACTGAGTGATCCATGTGCTGTGCCAACTCAGTAGGGAATGGAGACAATTGCTGAGGGTGCACAGTGGCTCTAGTTGGAGAGAGAACTTACTTTGAGAGCAGAGAAAATTGACTGAGAATGGGCAGCTGTGCTCATTTAGGAAAGCAAAAAGCATCACCAACTGCTTTGAGGATGCCTCAGAATACATGGAGGCTTCTCCCAGACAAATTTACCTTCTTTGTCTGGGAAATATAGAAAAGTATCAAAATCCATTCTGAAATGTTGGAGAACATTTGGAAAGTCCACCTGTGTGGACTGGAGCCCAATGAAGCATACTTCTTGAGATGGAAAAAAAGGTTTAATGCTGTTGGTCTCCTTTTAGTAGTAGAGACAGGATGGTTAACCACTAGAAAATTGGATTCATTTGTGCCGTAACTTTTGCAGAGTTTTTTTTTAAGCAAGTGCACACTAGTACAGTTGCCTACAGAAGTATTTGATACAGGTGTGAGTCTGCAGTAACTGTACATATTATACCCAAGAGGGGTTTTTGTATACAGCCAGGCAGCAGATTGAGACTCATGCCATTAATCATTTAAGCAAAATTTCTTAAGCAGTGAGCACAGTTTGAGCTCTGAAGCCCTCACGAACAGCACTGATGGGATAGTTGAAAGCACATTGGGCAGTTCCTGAAAACTGTATTGCTCATGCCTTTGTGCGGCCCCTTGTACGTAACAGATGCACGAACAAGGCTTCTGATAAGGTTATAACTCTGTGGAGACTGCTAAAGTCCTTTTCAGATGCTTTTAATCAAGTTTCTATATGTTTTACAACAAAATTCATGTTCTTTTCTAAAGGCAGATGGTTCAATTCACACAGAAGGAATGCCAACAGGCCAAGTGTTTCTGCAGCTTTTTCAGAAACAGGTTTGATGAAATGGCAATAGAAACAAGTTTCTATTAAAATCAATTAGAGTTATTCAGGAATGATAACGGGAGCTTTCCGAATAAGCTGATAGTTTAATTGGGAGCTTGTGTTAAAACAGGTCCCAGGGAACATGCGTTTTGCTAAACAGTGATTCTAACCTTTGTTAATTTGCACTGCTTTTCCTATAAGCATTTGTCTTCCTCCTTGTTGTAACTGATACGAACATCTTTGGCTTAGACTTTCTATTATATATTGTCTTTTTGCAGCAGGGTAACCCATGCATCTGAGCCTGGGCTTTCCCTCGCCCACCAAATCCCGGCCCAAGGCATAAGCTCTGGGGGTTCTGACCACCCCCAAACAGGGAGTCGGGATCACAGGTCAGTCTCACCTGCCCCTGCATTCTAGGCTGCCATTTTATGCCGTGAAAAGTCCCTTCCCTCAGTATACAATAATTTCACTGTGGCAAAACATAGTGACTGCTTGGAGGTGCTCCTGCTGATGCAGTGCTAGCTAACCTTCCTCCTCGCCAGCCTGAGGAGTGTTAGTAGTCTTGAGCCCAGGTTTTTTTGCCTTGTTGCATGTTGCGCTGCAAGCCAAATCGAGCTGTTGGTCTAGCTGTAGTCTTACATGTAAGGACATCTGTGTTTTAAAGTCGAATTTCTTCCACAACTAAAATGTGAATTCTGGCCATCACTAATGAATGTGTGGCCAGGAAGAACAACCTGAGAGCATTCTAATGGTTTCACATAGTGATCTGCAGTAACCTGAGTTAACCTTTCTGTAATGGATGAATTGAGGTGGTGAATGGAGGTCTGAAATGCAACCAGACCCAGGAAACCCTGCAACATGGTTGCGCAACAGCTGCATGCTTTGATACCACCTTACACTTTGTTTTCTAATACAGGAAGCCGTATTGGGAGTGTTTCATGGTTACCAAAGACCCTTTCAAATGAAAAAAAAGCAAGTCAAAAGTACTGCAGCAAGTACAAGAAAATGTGTAGTCACACCTACAATTAAAGCTAAAGCAGAAGATTGTTAGTTCTTGGCGATGCTGGCATCAGCCTGTTGCTTCACTTGCAGTTCATCTGTTGCTGCGCTACCACTTTTGACATTTTCTTTCTCGAAGAGCCCAAGCTGGAAAGCATGAAGCACTCCTGATTCCTAATAAATAAGCAAGCTGAGGAAGCTACTTAGAAGCACTTGTGGCTGAGGGCGAGTACTTTCTGAGAGCTGTGGCTGTGCTTGCGCGGGGCGGGGAGGAGAAGTTCCAGAGCAAAAAAGGAGCAAAAGAAGTTGAAAATAAATTTTGTCATCAACATGGTTTGAAATACGGTGGGGGCTGAACAACATGATCTGGCCCAACCTTTACTCATCTGAGCAGGGCCTGTTGCCATGTGTGAGGTCATTGGTGAGAACTGGCCCATAAAAAAGAGGATTTTTTTTCCTTTTTCCATGCTTACAGTTTGTTTCCTGTTTCAGAGTGTGCTAATCTCTGTTGTATAGAGATGGTGATCACAAATGATTGTTTCAACTATTGTCATTCTTATACAAGAAAAGATTTTAAATTGGACCAGGCAGACTCCTGCTTCTACATTGCCCTTTTTTCTTAACATGATGGGGGAATTTGGTAATCTTGTTACTGGGGGCTAAGAGAAACCAGGTACACAGAAATATGTCTTCTTCCCAGGTAATATTACTGTTGGATAATTAAACTCATCTTTATTTCATTATTTTCATGTACCTAATACGAGTATGCAGCTCAGACTTTTTTTCCTAAGAAGTGTGGCTTTGGTAACAAGATTGTGTCCATAAAACATGAGATAACTCTGCAGCCCACCTCCATTAGAGCTTCTTGTAGTCCTACCAAATTAAATGATCATTTTAAAATCAGAGGGTTATTTGCACATAAGCTTAAGAATTGTCACTGTAGTGGCAAACAGTTCAAGTCTTTTAACACACCGAGGCCAGAATTCATTCCTGTAGAAAGGATCAAGCTCAAGTTTCTGTGCTCATTAAGCTATTATCTTGCAATTTATTCTAGATGAGTACAGATGTGTCTTCAACAAGCAAACTACAGGATTGGAGCCAAGATGCCCTTCATCATTATTTGGAGACTATGAGAGAAATTCAGACCATGAGCTTACTGCTGGCCCTCTGCATAGGAGTGAATTATCCTTTAGACATAAAGTGAATTGATTTATCCCAAAGAATTTCCAAATTAATCAAACATATGAGTCTTGTTGTAGGTCAGATTTTCTCATGCAGTTGTACACGCTGCCCAGTCCTCACTTGACATTCATACTGATTTATTTGCCATATTCACTTGCATTTTGGGGATGAAGGCATCATTGCTAAGCTTGTGCTGTGTGTTCTCAGATTTTCTATTCTTGTTCTTCTGCTTTCTCTGTTCCTTCCATTGCTTTCTGCAGGTATTTAAACCCATGGTTCAAAAGAGAATATAATGTAGCTAAGTGGGTAGAAGATGTGAATAAAAACACTGAAGGACCATACTTTAGGTATTTTGTAAATTAATTCTATATAATTTTTAAGAGCTATTCCAGCATATACAAATACCTTGGGACTCCTACCTTGTATAAATCAATACAAGTTACTGTAGGTGCAAAGGGCCCTCTTCTTTTGCTGCATTTTGATGTCTGGTTTTGGCTTCATGTGCAATTCACAATTCTTTTTCTGAATGTTTTAATGAAGCCATTGAAAAGGGTGTGTGTAGTGCATGCATTCTCACCATCATCTATAGCTTGTAGTAGCTTTCTCATCATTTTATGCCAAGTAGTGTTCTATGAGCATGAGACATTTATCACTAATAAAGTAGTATTAACTTAAATAATATGTAATTTACTGAAGCAAGTGGTTTCATAACACATTGACTCTACTCACTTTCTAATATTGTGCATACTAAAATGAAAAAAGAATAAAAAGTAGTGGTGTTTTACCTTCAGCATACAATGAAATAATTAACATATTATAATTGCAAAATTAAATGTATGAGAATATACTTGGTGCTCAATTTATCAAATCACTAATTAATCTGTTACGATTGAATGTAGGGTTCAGCCAAAAGTATCACTTGTTTTTGAGAGGGGAAGGTGCGTATTATTTGACACATTCCAAGTCAAAAAGAAGCATGCATGAGGCTGGCCTGCCTGTTATACATGAATCCAGAGACTGAGAACATTTCAGTAGATTCCCAAAAGAGACAGTCCCACTGAGACAGAAATTTGCATGAGCTGAAAAAATCGGCTAACGTAGGAGACAAGGGAAGACAATTTATGACAAATAATATAAAACATGAAATAAATTGATGAAACTGAAGCAAGAATTGTAGAAACAGAAAGAAAAAGGATACAAAGCAAAATCTTTAGCCAAAAAAGTAAAGGATGGTATGAAGGAGTAGGCATAACAATAATTGTACAAAAGGGCAGAAACATAACTAAATATGTCCAGTGTGTATTTGGGAAAAAACGTGATGGAGTTGTATCACAAGATGCTAATGAAGCACTTATTTTCCCATAGTAGCACTGGCAGAATGGGAATTCAGTCATTTTTAGAACTAAAAATGTCCCAAAGTCTTAAGAGAGCGTAATATTGTCATTTGTTTAAACAGCTTCTGTTTGCTTTTGAGAATTCTTAAATCACAGAGTCAGTTGCAGGAAGGCTTTCCAATGAATAAGTAGGGCAAATGAGGTAAATTTAAGCCTGCCAGACCCGATCTTGGTCCTGAACAAGGAGTAAGAATCCCTGACACGAGCATCCAGGACTTATAGGAGGATGTGATTTTACCAACTGGTATGAATCAGGCTTCTGTGTTGGTGCTTGGACATTCAGGCAGGGTGTGTTGTGAATCCAGGAGTTCTGCTATTGCTGGTTTTAGCATTGGGATACAGGGTCCAGTTCTGGTGTCCACAGTTCAACAAGCATGTTCAAGAACTGGGGAGATTTAAGCCCTGAGAAACCATGGAAGGGACTGCAGGGCCTCAAGCTATTCGGTTTAATGGAGCAGGTAATTGCTTACCTGACCATAAAGTCCACCTAGCTGCATGTGGAGCAAAACTGCTGTGGGAAGTCCTTTAGACTAGCAAACTGAGACTGATAATGACCAAAAGTCACTGGAAGGTGAAATGAGCCAAACTTACAACTAGAAATGAGGTGTGTTTTTATTAGCAAGCCTTCTCCTGAAAATATACTCTTTGTTGTCCTTTGTTGTTCAGGCAAGGCCATCGGTCACTCAACACAGCCTAACCCTATAGCTGTCTTTCACAGTGTTTGTATCAGAGACCCTACGGTCGCAATAAACAAAGACATTGATGGAGATAGCTCTAGTTTAAAGTATATTACTTTAAATGGTTTAGTTAAACAGGTTTAAATTCCTGTGTGGATTCTCTTAATTTGCTTTTCATTTTTTATTATCAGTATATCTTGGTTTAGTAACTAGATGAAGTTGATGGGAGCATACCCTGCCCATGAGGGTTTTCAACCGTTGCACTGAATAAGTCAGATTTGTAATTGTATTTGAGATAAACCAAGCATTTTTTTCCATGTAGATGGGGACTAAGCTCACCCATGTGAGTTTTAAGAGCTGTATATCAGCAGAGATGAAACACAAAAGTTTGACACCATAGAAGCTAACTAATGACTGCCTGCAGCAGTGGCTTTAGAAATGAGAGAGAAACCAGAATAAATTTAGAAACCTGCATGCCCTAGTTAATTGAGTTAACCATGGGGAAGTATTCTGTAGGCACATTATGGAAGGCAAAGAATCAAATATTCTCCTGAGATGAATTGCCATGGACTTATGAGAGGCTGAACTGAATAGTTTCTCCCCAGAAATCAGTTGCAATTTTGGTTAATCTATCACGGACTGGAAAATGTTCCCAAGAATGGTGTGTCTGAATACTATGTGGCTGGGATTTGAGTCTGTGAAGTGATTCACCAACAAAACAAACCAAAACAAATCTTGTTTGGTAACCAGAAAGTCAGGCTGAAGTCAGGTTCTGCAGGTGTTATGTACTTTTTAGGAGTCATAGTTCAGGATAAGACATTTATACCAGATAATAAGATGAGTGGTATTTGTGTTACTAGTCATCTTTTGATGAGTTCTCTTTTCTTTAAAAAATGTCCTGAAAGTAACACTGCTGTTTTGCTTTGATGACTGGTGCTGTTGCAGGTAGAATTGAAGTAGAATCCAGAGAAAAGACAAAACCACTGCCTATCATTCCTAGGAACACTACAGATTTTTGGAATAGAGAGATGCTATTCATCACAAAGACTTTCTCTATCAGCTTAAAAGAAAACCTATATACATCAAAATTTGTCTCTCTGACACCTGGTGTCCTAATTTTTTTTTCCCTGCTGTACAATTATGTTGGGTATTTCTATATAATTACTTCTTATTAATGAGAATAATAGTAGTAGTAGCTGGTGCCTCTAGTGCCAGAAAGCTCCCAGCTGTGGGAATCTCTTCTGTAAGAAAGTAAGATCTGTAAAGAAAAATCTTACTGCTCAAAGTCTAGGTTAGATTTTAATTTTATTTGCCAGGCCATAGCTCTGTAACCCTGGCAATAAACCCAGGCAGGAAAGCTTTCCCTGATTTCAGCTTTGCTGCAAGCCAAGCAATTTACCAGTGTGACACTACTACTTATTTTGTTGCTACTAATTATGGTGGCTACTGCACAGACTGACCGTATTAAATGTGGTTAAGGATTACTTGAAAGAGTCAGGAACCATGATGACCTCAGAAAATAAAATGTCAGAATCCCAAAAATGTGGCATTTCTGTAGTAACTATAAACAGAAAAGACTAGAAGGCACCTTCTGAAGCGCTGAGCTGCCTACATTTGATTTAATGAAAATATTTACAGCAGCTTAGATTCTATGGAAGTTGTTTAAGGATAAAAATAGTTTATAAAGAAAATAGTTTTTTTCAGATGGAGACCCAAGATGTGTACCAAGATGGAAAATGGCCATCTTGCATCAGAAAGGCATTGCCAAGGAGCAGAGTGGGCAGGAGGCAACAGGCTATTCATTTCCCTCCGTTTTTTTCTGTGCTTTGATGTTGTCGCTTTCTTCCTTGGTTTCTTCTCAGCTCTTCCTTAGCTGATCATTAGCCAGAATTGGCTCTGGTGCTCGATGAGGTCCATTGCCTTCCTCTGTGAGCATCCAGCTGAGGCCAGAGCTGTGACCAGGCATTAGCTCCCCGCTCTTGCTGAGGCAGCTTAAAGAAAAGAAGATTTTTCCCCATTACAACTAAAGCTAAATATTGTCCTCTTTGGCAACCAATGATAAAAAATACCTATCGATGTCAATGGGACCAGGATTTCATTTCAAGAATCAGAGAAGAGGATTCATAAAAGCATGAGAGTGCCTGCCTCTGTGGTGTTGCCATGCAGTGCTTAAAGTGTGAATCCCAGCATAGTCTCCCCACACTCTTAGTTTCAGCTCCCAGGACAAGAAGAGGAGCACGAAGTCACCTCGACATCTTTCTGTGTGGTCAGAAATGAGAATTCTTGCAGTGCGTTTTGGTGCCTGGCTTTATTTGGAGTTGGTGGTAGTACTTCTGAAGCTGCAACAGTGTTTGCAGGGCAGAGTACACACTGCAATGCCGTCTACTTTCCTAGTTTTTGGTGTAAGTTTTAGCTGGAAACAAGGTTTGGCATGAAAGCTAATGGATGTGATAGCAGGAGAACTGAAACCCCAGTGAAAGCTGTATGAATCCCACCCTTGACCAAACTGCAAAGTTTTGCCTACCTTTAACCCCAGCATTACCTGCAAGTGTCCCTGAATGCTGTCTTTCTTTCATCCTATAAATGAGAAAGGTCATGCTAGCTCTTTCTCATTTAAAGTACATGTAAATCTGGGATACACAGCACATACACAATTGCAGGGCAGAAAAGTGGTCAAAAACCCCTGAAACAACTATACTTACCACACAGGATGCATCTTAAGATCTGTGAGTGTATGCTTAGCAGTGCTATGTTTTTACAGTCTCCGTAGATGACACTAAAGATGGCAAAAACCAGTACAGAACTTGTATAGCAGAAATAAGGTGTGAGGGGAGGGCAAAGTCATTTCTTTTAAGTGTGCAACTGCATTCTCAGTATATTTGGCTGTAGCTTTGCACATGCAGATGAGCAGCAATGTGCACATCAGTTAGGCCTGCAAAACATGGGTGAGCTGGCAATGCAAAGCAGGGTTGTGAACTAGGAAATGTAAACAGCTACACTGGAGGTCTGGGCTTCAAAATCCTTGAAAAGGCAGCATTGTGTTTGACTTAACAGTGCAAAGCTACCTGGCTACAGATTCAGCTAGTGATCCTGGTCTGAGAACCTGCCGTGCAAAGAAATGTTCAAGATGCCCCGACCTTGGGGGTATAACTGCTGCGTCCAGGAACACCTGCTCAGGCTGATGGACAAGTATATTGGCCAGGACTTTCCCTCTCACCACGTCCTTCTCTGTGATGCCTAAAGTAACCTGTAGGAAAAGCCTGTGGTGTGCAGGAGGCAGCATTGTGCAAGGGATGGGAGATGCCTTCATTCTGTGTGCCGCCTCCTGGCTGTGGTACTTAAATAAACAGCTTTCTAACAGGGCTTGGCAAGTCAGATCTCACATCTCCTAGCTCCTTGCTTGTGATCTCCAGGTTTATTGTTATAAATTTAATAATGAAGATTTCAAATCCTCCTGCAGCTGTGAGGCAAAATTCGTGAGTAATGGATTACTAACAATATGTAAAAATCTGCTTTTCTTATCTTTCCCTCTTCCTCCTCTCCTTGTTTTTTTGATTCTAGATCCACTAATAGTTTGTTAGTGATCTTCATCTGTCCAAGGGTGGACATAGATGAGAAGGCTTGTATGAGTAGTGAACAGCAGGACACTGTTAAAAACCTTTCTCTGGATTTTATTTAAAAAAACCCACCCTGTTTTGCTGCACTTGCAGTTTGGTGCTTAAATCTATGTTGCCGGACATGTGAACATTTTGTTTTATAATGCAGTAGCCGTTTTAACATTTTCTTCCTGAAAATGTTTGTATATGTCCAGCTGATATTAATGGGTGATCAAAGTGCATTTGTGGAAGATGTACTCTTCAGTGTTTGGAGAATTGTACCAACCTAAATCTTTTAAAGGGTGTTGAACTTAGAAGGTACAGCATGAGGCACTAGAGCATCGTGAGCCAGATTGGAAAGCTGTCACCTTATATTCTCCATTGACATCTTGTGGCTCCTGCCTACCATCAGTCATTGTTTGTATGGGAGATGAGAGAGTGTGTTGTTGCAGGGAGCTACAGACACAACAAAATCATGTAGTAGTCCAAAATAAAAGAATAATTATTTAAAGGTAAAACAATTTCACTTAAATAATAGAGATACAAAGCAATTCTAGAAACAAAAGAGTCCCCACCTTGTCTGCAATACTCTCTACATGAAAGGACCCGATCCTGCAAATCCTGAAGCCAGGGATGTTAGGCTGTCTGCTGAGGTGATTCCTGTGGCTCCTTGGTATCAGTGCTGGTGCTCATCGCTGGGGTCTACGGCTACACAACGTGCAGCCTCCTGCTGTATTTGAGGGTCTGGAAGACTTGTCTCTAGAAACTGAGAGAAACCTTCCATCTTCAGGGACACGTTAAGTTCATAAGACAGTAGATAGCAGTGCTCAGGGAGGGTCTTGGTGATACAGCACTAGTGAGAGGCTTCCTTTGAAAAATGCCCTCAGTCTGAAAAACAGAACAAGAAAACCAGGTTAACTCAATTTTTCTACTTTGAGGCTTTTCCTCCGACTGTCATTCTGCCCAGATTTAGAGCCTGATAGGAACCTCTCAAGTGGGAAAAGTACAGAATCTCAAAACAGAAGCATCAGAGTTTTTCTTGGGTAGAAAATTTCAGTCAATAATGTGCTGCTGCCTTATTGACATGAAAAGAATGCCTTTCATGTGATACAAACATTTACTTGCTCCTGCTTACTCTACTCACCTTGTACAGAAATGCTGATTGCCATTGACTAATCAGTCCATTTTTGTATATTCTCATCAGACTCTTTCTTTGGCTGGAACAATATGCACTGTATGATGCTTGCATGTCTAATAATTTGTTATTAGCACTTTGTATATGCCTTTGTTACTTCACAACTAACAGTTTGGCCTCCAAGTGCATGCATATGTGTAAATTAATGTGTTATAAAATCATAGATTTATTTGCTATGTTTGTATCAATATAGGAGATGTGTAAGGTGTACATAATGACACTGATAATTGCCATTTAGTCAGTGGCAGAAGACATTGTTCAGCTTGCATTTACACAATCACTGTTTCTATTTTAGACTTCATAGTGCCATGCCTGTCTTTAATTCTGTATTTATTCAATTGCAGATTTGGTCCGTTAATTTTATAATGATTTATTACAGTGTCATAGAAAAAAGTTTAAGAAATCATTTTGATTATGCAGTACAATTCTAATAAGAAGTAGGAAATTATGTTTTTTTCTTCCAGTGTTCCTGAAAGCTATAATATACCTTTGTTCATGCAATGAAATTATTAGACTACAGATCAAACAACTTTATCTCCCCCAATACTGAGCTAATGATAAGCTATATACTTGGTTCTGAACCAAGCTTCAGAGTAATGGCAGTTGCTGTTGCAGTGCTGCAGTCCAAAGACATCACATTTATTTTGTGTGTTTCAACATCTCAGGACACTATCTCCTGCAAAGTCTCCATCTTCATCCACTGGATCTATTGCTTCCAGCAGAAAATACCCCTACCCAATGCCACCACTTCCTGATGAGGAGAAAAAAACCAACAGGCAAAGTGCCAGGGTATGTGTCCCTTTTCTTGGTGCATTTTGATTTTGTCAGTAACTTGGTGTGCTGGTAGTTTTTCAAAAGGAAAACGTGATAGATCAGCATCTTTGACTAACAGTGAGAGCATCAGTGGCATTTCCTTTGTACCCATAGCTCCAGAAGCTGCTGAAGGCAGATTTTGGCAGCACTTAGGGCAGCCTCAGGGGCTGTGTTTACAGATATCCTTTCAAGTTGCTCTTAAACCTGCCCTAAGGACCAGATCCCACTACATGTCCAGTTCCAGGCTGGACATGAACCTTGGGCAGGTTTGGACTGTGCAGGACTGGGAGCCCTGGGACAAGCATCATGTCTGGCTTTCCTTCCTTAACCCTTCCTGGGGGCTGTCACAGCAAGCCACTCTCATTCAGGATGGGGGATAGCTGTTTTCTGGCTTTATGGAAAGGTAACTACATTGCAGTCAAGGGGGATGTGGAGGGTTTGTATCAAGCCCTTGCAGACTGCTGCCGCATGCTGTGAACCCACCCTGCCCCCCAAAGGTGGGCAGTTACTACTGGAATGTGCGGATGGTGATACTGCTCCACAGGGAGAGATTTCTAGCTGCTGCTAAAAGGCAACACTAGCTATTTCTTCCTTTGTGTCAATTCAGACATAGCAGATATTTGAATAATCAAAAATTCTGAGTATTACATGTGATGGCTTTAGTTCATGTTTCTGTTTCAATGAGACTGCCATCTCTGCTCTCTGCCCTTCTTTCTCCAAGCGAAAAAGGAGCAGAGTGTGGCTGAGGAGACCTGCATGCTGCTACCCCCATGACAGAAGGTTATGTGAGGGGCAGCACAGGGTCTCCCAGGCACAGGTGGAGCCGAGCAGCTTGGAAGAAGGACTGCACTGGTGTTTCTTGGCCCTGGAGCTGCCTCGGCAGTATCTCAAATCCATCACAGAAATTCACACTGCCTTGAGTTAGGCAGAAGAGAGTGGGAAATTAGACTAATATTAGTTAGTGTAACTGTAAGATAAAAGCAGTCTAGTAGACAGTTGATGCTACACTGATATTTTCCTCCAAACTCTCCACACTGCCAGCACATTTACTGTGCTGACTGCAAGTCTATGCTGAAATGCTTGAGGATGCTGACTTCGTGGTATGAACAAATATCCACCAGAGGCTGGGAGGAGACTAGGAGCATTGCCTCAGTAACTAAAGTGAAGTAGATACCGTTCCCTGAACAAGCTGTTCCTGCTGTTTGGGCAACAGCCTGTTTTATCTTGGTGTTCAATATGTGTTTGTGTTCCTTTCCCCCCCTCTCCAGCTGTGGGAGACGTCCATTTAGCTGCACTGTTTTCCTGGAGTGACATCAGAACTGTTTACTTTGGATTTTATAGAAACTCAGCATCACTGAGTCATTGCACATTCATCTGCTCTTCAGACAATTTGAAAGATCAACAGAGATGCTTGTGATCACAGTGAGAACATCCTCTCATCTTGAAGGGAAAAACCCCAATCTTTTCTTTCCTTTTTGTTAACTAGGATTTTATGGATTTGATGAACAACCAAAATCACAACAATTAACAGGGGATAATTAGCCTGGATGTGACAAGGCTATCCCACATGATGACAGTTACACTTACCGAGAATCCCAACTGCCGTCCGTTTGCTAGTTCCATGTAAGAGGTTTTTCTCTGGTTTAATGCAGTGCTGAGTCAGACCAGAGTGGAACTGGGATCGTGCCTCCTGGAGAGCCCAGCTGATGTAAACTTGTACGCTGTATGCATGAACCTTGTGTTCTTTACTTTCCACATGTAAGGGATAAACAACATACTGTAGTAGAAATTAGCATGCAGGAGTAAGCAATATAGGATTTTTTTGTGACAGGATTTCAAGCTTTGAAAGGCAACTGTTTGACACAAACATCAAACAAACAAGGATTATATCTTTTTTTTTTACCTTATGTATTTATAATCTCAGTATACAGATTGTATATATGTCAATGTTTGATAATGTCAAAAATAGCTGTTACATATAAGTGTATTTTGCGAGACGCCTAAAGATACAGTCATGACTAACATCATCACATTTCAAATTTTTAATATTATGAGCAGACAACTTTGGAAATACAGGAAGTACAGCACTGTAAAACTGTGTCTTTCAGAAATTGGTGTTTGACCAAAATCCATACTATCTTTTCAGTATGTTATACTGTCTTGACAATCTCAGTTGTATAGTAGACTGCAGAAACCGGTACAGCAGCACTTTGTCTTAAGTCATCATAATAGGAACCAGCCAAAACATGGTGTTCAGTGACATAACCAGTGTATCCTCTCACAGCTGTAGTCAAGGATGATTCACGACACAGCAGAGACAGAGTCTCTAATTAATGTGCAGTCCAGACGTACTGGACATGTGTGAATACTTCCAAGTAAACAGTTCAGGATGTGGTGATGTGAAGTCCTTCTGGTGAGAGCTGCTATGTATTTTTAACAAAGTATTTCAGATCACTGCACTAGATACTAACAATGCTGGGCAAGTGGACAGTTTCATTGCTATCTTTTATTTGTTACTGGAATCGCCTTCATCATGCACTTGAATGCTATGCTTGCTGCCCTGAAGTTCCCTTGACAATTTTTGGGGGCATTAAACTAAGTACAATTGAGTTTAGCCTAAAAAACCACGGGATGGGTAGGGAACAAACCCTTTACCATGGAGGTGTTAATCTTGTGTAGAAGTGGATGGTTAGATTTTTAACACTTGAGCCTTCTGAAGGTTGTTTTAAAACAAATGTCTTTTGATTAGCAATTTTCAGTCTGTAAGAAATCAGACTATATTGAATCAGTTTATAACTTCCCAGCTTTCCAAAATTGACTAATTTTTAGCTTCGGGTAGTACCATTGCAGAATAAAACACTGATTTGGTGTGGTGCAGTTCAATACTTTGCCCAACAGCCGTATGATCAATTGGATATTATTGTGATGGGAACATCTACGGTGTTTCTGACTCTTCTACCTCTTTCACATGTTTCCTTTAATAAGTGAACTCAGCGCTTGCGGCCTTTTAATATATTTTTTTAACTTTTAAGTCTCTTGATAAAGTCAAATATATGTAAGATTAAATTAAGAAAAGTTTAAAGATGTCAGCAGCTGTAAAGTATGTAAGATTTTTAGAGACATATTTTATGATTAGGCTGTGTGTTGGATTATGACAGAATACTGGCCTTAGAGTTCAAATGATTTTCCTTCACAGTTGGAAGGTTCTGGTAAGTATTTTGGAAAAAGACAAATATGAGAGAGTACAAATGGATGCAGACAGATCATCTGGAAGGAGCCAGTCACTTGTAATTGTTTTAGGAAAAAGATTCTGCACCTTTTTTGAAGAGAAAATATCTGCCAGCACTGAAGAATATTTTTTTGCAAACATTTACTTTGAGTGTAGGTAATTGGATTAAAGATAGTTGGTAGCGTATAGCTCATGAAATTAGGGCCTGATCCATAATCACTTGAAATCAATATGTCTTTTATTGGTTTCACTGGACTTCGAACAGGACCCTTGAGTTAGCCCATATTAGGACATTATGTGAACCCGACAGCCACTGTGTTACTCTGTTGCTCGGAAGCTGTTTTTCCCTCACATATTAGTATCTTGTCTTTAGTAACTGGACTGTTCATCATGTGCCTTTTATGGTATTTTGTTTGGATACAAACTAGCATGTAAGTTCAAATAATCCTTTTAGATTTCTGTGCATATTTTATGTTTACCAGTGTTTACTCTTTCCTTTCCATTTTTGCCTTACCAAGAAGCAGCAAGATTTGGCAGACTGAACTGGATATAACATACTGGCTCTTTGTGTAACATTCATAGCTTCTTGTTTTGCAAACAAATGGCTCTCCTGACTGTATTTTTGATGTAGTATGTACTTGCTGCTTCTCCCTTGTTTTGGTATAATTAATTTGTAGCTTATGATGATACAGTTATATGTGTAGTGTAACTTCTTACAGTCACTTTCACCTTTGGAGATATGTAGTGACTGAAAAGTCTAGTTATAAGCATTGGTTAAATAAATACTTTCACTAGGATGGTCTAGAGTGAAAACATCACAGGACTTGGTTTTTTGCGAAGTTCTTTGCAGAGAATTTTGCATCAGGTTGGTAAGTTGAGACCTTGTCATTGCACTAAACCTGACCTGGTAGGGCTGTGGGAGCCTCCAAGGACAGCAGAGGTCTAAGAGAGAAGCTGTTTCTATACATTTTGTGGTCTTCTGCTTCTAAAATGTAGTGTGTTAGAAAGCTGCCAGATTCATAACCATGAAGACTACAAGTATTTTTATACTTGCAGTTAGTTGCACTGGCAATAGCAATATAAATTGCCGCATAATACCTCATCCATCTTAAAACAGAGTACTTGGATTGTCAATAAGATAGCTGATTTTGACTCAATGAGACTCATGCTTTTATTATGGGTTTTTTTTCTTTTTAATTTTAATAAACAATCTAGTTATTGCTACCTATGCTGTAGATGCTTGTTGAAGTGCGGACCGT
Organism: Clamator glandarius; assembly: GCA_033459285.1. NCBI lineage: Eukaryota > Metazoa > Chordata > Aves > Cuculiformes > Cuculidae > Clamator > Clamator glandarius. Next base: position 4,824,941 of record JAUNZM010000046.1, read on the forward strand.
ATCAGTTCTCAAATAGAAATAATTGTCCATATAAGTATAGGATCTGCAAGGTAAGCTATATTTGAGTTAGTGTTATGTATTTCAACATGGGAGAAGAATCTTGTATCATTGAAAGTAAAATTAGTATAACTAACTGATGGAGACTGGAAAATAGAGGTCATATCCAAATAATAATGCTGCACAATGATGCCACAGCTTAACACCTGAAAATTTACCTGCTAATTCTGAATTTGTTGACATGAGAAATTCAGTAATCCATACTATTGACTTTTGGTGAATATACTTGGGCAATATACCACTAATGATTGTAACTGATAATTTATATATAGTTTTATTATATTTAAATAAGTAGTTTTGAGGAAGTTGTTAATTTCGTACATCCTGTCTTTGCTTAAGTTGTGAACGTAGGTCACTGCTTCCTACTTGTCTGATTTAAACTATGACTTGGCTTTGAAGATAGCTACTTCCAAATGATTTAAGAATTCCTGATTTATAAGATGATGAACCTGCTAAGCTGATGCACTCATCAGATAACTTTGTTTGTGTTAATGAACAAATGGACCTTTGAGCTATAGCCTGAATTAAAATAAAAAAGAAATTGTGTCAGTAGCTAATATACTGGATTCCTCTTAACTGAGTCCCTTCTGCTGTTTTTAAATGAACTGAGAGGTCTTGCCAACACCAACACGACAGCCAAAACTAGGGCTAGGAATAGGCACAATGCACTATTACAGATGTGCATATACTACAAATTCTGACAAAATTTAAAGTCATTTAATGAATGAATGAATAGGATAGCATGTAATATGAAAGAATGATGAGACTTCATAGTCCTACAGGATAACAGATCATCAAATACTATATGTTGCTGTTGTAAGCAAAATTATTGTGCTCCAGTGTAATATCAGCAAGCTGCCGTTCTCTTCTATCCCCTTTCCACCCCTACTGAAAATAATTTCTGTGAAAAATTACGCCCACAAGAGCCTCTTGTGTTAGCTGGCTAAGATCAAAAAGCTGCAAAGTTAGGCACCTTTCTGCACAGTGGCCTGGATAAGGTCTTCCCAGGGCTGTTAGCCTGTCTTTTGCTCTTGCTGCAGTGTATGTGATGGAATCCTGTGCCTCGTGCAATTTGCACTGGTAAAACCATCTGGTGGCTCAGTCATCCTGTGTATTTTTCACCCTCTAGCATTGTTGAAAACTAAGACTGTGAACCTAGAAGTTGTGCTGTGTCCTGTTTCTCCTGCTGCAAATCTGAAGACCATCAATTTCTTTCTCTACGTATTTGTCTATCTGTATCACTAGCAGACTGCTTGGGCCACTGTTATCAGTTGACCACAGTGTGAGGCCCTTTGTCTCATTTTTAAAGAGCTTGAGCATTCTGGTCTTCTCTGAAGCCATTTCTTTCCCAGAATGGATTACAATCAGACTGCCGAGTTGGTGACTCACTATTTGCAAGGCTTCCAAACCCTAGGAGACATCAGCAATACGGGATTTGAATTTGATAAGGCTTCCTAAAGACAAATACAGATCAACTGTACATATATGTACAGCTTGTCATCCCATAACTGCATGGTGGGGTAACGCTCCTGTGTGCCCATGACTATTATCTTAATAGTGCAGGAGAAAAGGAGGCTGTGAAACCAAGTGTGTAGACAATAGTTACAATACATATAGGATTCTTAAGTTTGATATCAGGAGGAAATCAAGTAATACCTTCTATCATCTACACTAAAAAACTCCTTTGACCCAAGTTATTTTCCAAGTCACCTTACCAAAAACGTGTCTGATGCTTCACATATGGATGTTGATGCAAACTAAAGCTTTGGGACAGTAGCTTGTACAGCCAGCAGGTGGCATCATCATTCCACATGTTTTCTGCAGCTATTTTGAAAATCACTACAGCAGTCAACTTTAATGTTATCTCAGCCAAGTAAAGAAAGCAAACAGTAAAAATAAATTTGGGACACAGAAATGTGGTTTTTGTCTCAGACTTCAGAAACTTTGTACCTGACTTCAAATTGGCTCACCCAGCCAGCTCTGCTGGGTTTAGTTCTCTAAAATCCAGTCTATACCAGTTTCAAAATTGCTTTAACTAAGCCAGCTTTGAAGCGTTTATAAAAACTTCTGCTATGTAGACAGGCCACAATTGCAATATAACTCAGAGTGAGGAGAGGAACATTGGAGAAAGTAAGCACAGAGCAGTTAAAAAGAAACACATTCTCTAAGGGAGAAGTATGTGTGTCTTTCTTACTCTATTTGTAATTACTAGAGCATAAAATGTCTAAGCAACAAGCTATTTTTATTTCTGTTTCTGTATTCCTCTGAATAAAAAAAAAAATTTGGTTAAAATAAATCTTAACATGAGGCCTTAAGACCTTATATATTCTAACTTTGGCATGAAGAGTCTATTTTTACAACCATGTTAGAAATTGTACATAGGCCTGACTGACATTGTAAGTATAGTGGTGCTAGCAGCTAAACATGCAATATTGTACGGCTCTGTATAACAGTAAACGCTGATTTATTTTGATTATTGGTACAAGGACTCCTGCTTACTGCCTGTGTAGAGACTGCATATTTGATGCTTCGAAATACAGCCCAGAACATATTCAAACTGTGAATATATAACCTGATTTTTCTTTTCTTAAGGGTAAAGATATACTACAATAGTAGTGTTTTATATAGAATACAGTACTTATTTTTATTGTTGCATAAATGCAAAATTATTTTTTTCAGAATAGCAAAGCATTACATAATTTTTAATCTGCTGGAGAAAACACAATTTATATTATGACCAGTTCTTTCAGCAAAGGTTTTGGGGTGTTATGTATCAATTGCCTCCTTCAGCTTCATTTTGTGCTACTGTTCATTATTGGCATTGCTATAAACAAAAAAAACTCTCTATTTTTTCATTCATACTAGCCCTTATTGGTAAAACATTTAGAGAGGCAAGGAGAATCATGTTTCACCACTGGGGCTGGGCTAGTATTAGCAAAAACAACTGATCTCTACCCTTTTGTTGTATTTGCTAGTTAAAACCCTTTAAAGTACATACCTGATTTAATAGAAAAATAAAGTTTCTGACAAATGCCAAAATGAAGCATTGCAATTTACAACTTTCTAGCTTTGAGCGTGGTATTTTTGTCATAACCATTACAGGCATTGGGCTGTTGAAGTGAATGAATCTGGCTTTCATGTAGCTAAAGAAAATATTGCTTTTTATAAAATAAAATCATTGTAATTTGGGGTTCTAAATTCCTGCTCACTTTTAGTAACAGCATCACAGTATCCACTTCTTTGAGATTATTTAATACAAATGCCTGTGGTTTTCAATGTTACTAACATGTTGTAACATCAGTAAAGTTACTTTCAATGACAAAAACTGTTGTGTGTATTTTGTTCTCATCGGTCCTTAACATTTAGCACTTTCTAAAATTTTTGTAGATCACTATAAAAAATGATGCTGCATGTATGCGGGGAAGAAAGGCTATTAACTAATAACAAAATACAGATGCTATTTTTAATAGAATACAGAAGTTATTTCTTAGATTCCAGGGTTGACAATAATCCTGGAAGCTTCTTGACCTTGGTCTTATGATTCTACTGTTATCAAAGCAAATGTACAATTACAGTTCCTTAGGTTTGTGTACCTGGGGGAAACATAGAATAATTACCTACATTCTAAATTAAACTCGATTGTTTGCACAGAATTCAAAAGCAATCACTTAGTAGCATATAAGCATCCCTCCCACTATGCCTTTTGGGAAAGAGAAACCCTTAATTCTGAGCAACAGGTAACTGGTTCTCCAAAGCAGGTAACTTATTTGCATATTCGTATTGCTTACTGAATCTACTCTTAATGGGGAAGCAACTTTTACATGGGTTCCAGGTTTTACATTGGTTTACAGTGGGTATTTTTTAGTTCTATGACAGCAGATTCAGTAGGCACGCCTTAGAACATTTCTTAGTTTATGTCAAAAGATTATTTATTCCATCAGTCCCTGTGAATACCATAGATGTCAGAAATGCTGGTGGAAAACAAAAATCGGTGCTTTCTTGGATAAGGTAAAATTTGTGCCTGGTTTTGGAGCAGTAGAGTTTTCTCTGTTTTATGTTTACAAGAAGATCCCTGAAGACCCTAGTGGTTCACACTTGTCACACCATTTTGCTGCCCCGTAGCTGGTTGCTGCTAAAACAGCAATTCCGCCTGGGAAAATAAATTGAGATAGACTTAATGTTGGTTATCGATACTCTCACTGCTTCAGACAACTGTTATGCCTTTCACTAAAAAAAAGAAGATAAAAAAAAGGCAAGTATGGAATGTAAGCTAAACCCATTTTTTAAGATAAGCTTTTATTTGTAGGTACAATTTTACTCCCATATATTATTTCATCAATCATTCTCAGGAGGTACTGCAAACTTTGTGTATAGCAGTGTGGAACTTCTGCCCAGAGAAGTGGATGCCCTAACTACAAGAATGTTATATTCACTAGTCCCTAGTGTTTTCTTTCATTATTAGTTTCAGGCCTGTGGTGGATGGAGAACTGCAAAAGCAAAATAAATAAATAGCAGATCAAGGTAAAACAGCTTAACTGAAGGAAAAGAAGCGGAGGGGGGAAAAAAAAGCCACGCAAAGGCAACCACTCAACACCTCCCACCAACCAGTCCCCAGACAACAGCTACTTTGGAGAGACTTATCTACCCCTGCCACAGCTTCACTGCTGAGCATGAAGTTTGGTCCATTCAACCAGCCCACCTTCAGCCTCCTCACTGCAGTCACGTAGTGGGTAATAAGATCTTTATGTTGTGCAAGCACTGCTCACCAGCAGTTAAAACACTGATGCCTTATCAATGCTGTTTTAGTCACAAATCTCAAGCACAGGACTGTATGGGCTGCTATAAATTTAAATCCAGTAGAAGGCCAGAAACACAGTTAAGCAGAAGCATGAGAGAAATGTTGTGTGGATAATGAGCATTTTGGTAAATATGTCATCATTTTTAGGGTGAAATTAACACTATAAGGATGAATATTGTATTTATGCAAAATGATCTAATTAAAATCCTACAGGAAGAAACTTTGCTTCATACTATTACTGTCAGCTGTCAAAGTTCTTACGTACAGCAGAACTGATACTGGCTACTTCCGACAGACAAACCTTTACAGACAGTAGAATGTTGTTTGTAGCATTCAATGTCTTTCCCAGTTTAAGTTGCAACAGGACAGTGTACAATTGTCAGAATGTGGAAGTACAATCTTGTCTATGCATTTAAAATTCTAGGGCAGAAAGAGAACTAGATCCTGAAATGAAACTAGAGGCACTATGCAAAGGAATCTGAATTTAAGCAGTAATACTAGCTGTTTCTTTAGGTGAGACCTGCCAGCTTTGGAGTTACAGCTCGGAAACAAGAGACCTGGATTTCACAGTGTCCTTAGACAGCTAGGGTATAAATTACCTTAAAGCAAGATTTCTGCTCAAAGGATTATTTCTATTGTTTGTCTGGTCATATACATATAAGTATCTAGATAAACACATGCGAGTGGAGTTTTGCTTTCATTCCATAGTGCAAGGACTCCTCCACCAAAGTGCTCTAAACCACTAATATTACAAGGCTACCAAAACAACATCTATCACTCCTCTAGTGGTATTACAGAAATGACCAAGAGTTTCATTACCTTATTTCTCTGGAAAAAAAGTTGTACCTACCTCCATATAGTTGTGCTGCTCCCTCTACCCCACACGTTGGTCTTCCCCTCAAAAAAAAAAACCTCGCCAAAGCCAAAAATCCTTGTAATTTTTATTTCTATTACAAATTAAATACTTTTTCCCTTAAATATCTCATGCAAATAAAGTCTTTCCTTTCTGTATCTGCTTCCATGTAAATTCTACAGCATTAGTAATTACTGCCATGATCTGAAATAATAGTAATATGGCAAGAAACCCTTGAATGTTGGTTTGCATATAAAGGCAATCAGGCTACTTGTTAGAGTTTAAGGTGGAGGAGATGCAAACACTAATTTACATGTAACTGAAGTCTGACAGCTTGGAAGTTCATTGTTAAAGGGAAAGTTAACATAAAAAGACACAATGAAGTTTCTGTATGTTTGAATGTGTTTTATATAATGACACAGTGCAAGATTCTTACTGGTACAAAAGTCCCCTATACAAGAAAGGGCACATGGCCAGGAGAGTTGTCTTGTCGCATCTCGGCTTCCAGGTTCTAAAAAGTAGCCTTACGCTCTGTGCGTGGCGTCACAGACTTCATCTTGAAAACAGCAAGCAGTCAATAGAAGCAACTTAAACTTACCGATATTCTAACAGACCAGCATAAAATTACCATTCCAAAAGCAACTTCAGTTTGTACAAATGTCCTATGCTGTCAAAGACAAAAGGATGTGTATCATCTTATGTCATATACATGACACTGTGTAACACCGAAAAAAGCAAGCTGCGGTTCAGGAGCTGGTTCTAGTGAAGAAAGTGAGAAAATGTAATCACGTTATAGAAAAATTTACTATCTGCATAATTTGAGTTACACATAGCGCACTGCAAGTATATGAAAATAAAAACATCTTTAAGAGTCACAGGTTAGAAATTAAAAAACAGTACAGGAGTAGTTTGTATTCGTTGTCAAAACTAGAAAAGTGCACATGTTTAAAGCGATACCTTCATAAAATATGCAATTTCCAATATTGAGATACACAATCATTGTAGGATTTGGCATGACAAAACAAAGTGGAATGTTAATCGTGATCACTCATGACTTCCTTCCTCTTGGTTTAGATGCTCATAACACACTGTATGAACTGAAAGAAAAAGAATAACCACTTATCAGAAGTATAGTAGAGAACCACTTTTCATTTTTTCTCTTGAAATACCAACTGTCACTATATTTTTCTGTAAACAAATCCAGTCTGTCAACAACAAAGCTCTGAAACTAAATATTAGCTAACAGTTAATTAAAACAAAGCATCTCCCTAATAATGGCAACATAACACCCCCAGAATGCTTGAGTCTAGTGTTCTCCTCTGCACATATGTGACCAGGAAGCCAAGACCTACAAGCCTGACTGTGTGATTTCTGTCTGTCCGTACTGCATCTACCCTGGCCTTTCCCAAGAAAAATGTCAAGCAAGCCTTAAAACAAAAAAAATAAAAAAGGTCACAGAAAGTGATGTTAGCAAGCAATGTAGCTTCTTGGATCTTGAACCACGATGGCACAAAGTCCAGACAGAAATGCACCACGTTTTACAGAACTCTATAAAATAACAAGTTTTTTGAGACAATACTCAACAAAACCTGGAACCTCTGTGCTCTCAGGTAACACTATAAGTATAGAGAAGACAGACACAAATTTAAATTATAACTGTTTGTCTTCAATTTTCCCTTAGTTTTATCCTGTAAGTGTAATGGAAAAGTTAAAAGTTCACTTACATCATCATACTGGAAGTTCACAAAACCTTGCTGAGATGCATCCCTTCTTCTAAAACATTCTGCAAGAATACATCAAGAAAATAAAACCAACATCAGGTAAGAAGAATTACAGTTAATCAATTTTTAAAAATGCATTGTACTTTCATTAAATTTCCTAAATGACATGAGTAAGAATTAATGAAGAACACTGGAGTTCGTTCTCAGACTTAATCTCCTGTTCTTATTTTCATATTTATCATATACAACCATTTAGGTTCTGCTGATAAATACAGTTTCCATATTTTGATAACAAAAGTCTTCTAGTCTCTGGAATAAAACCTGCATTGGTTTTAAGGCCATTTTTCAATGAGAATTTAAAAAAAAAATCATTGGAGGAAAACTATTCCGTGTTACATAAGAGTTATGGTTGACCCCAAGATAACTGAGTAATCAGATTTTATTAAATAAAAATATATTATGAGGATGATAGTGACAAGGCTATAATCCAGCTTACCAGTGAGAGCTCTGAGTTTCACACAGCAGGCTATGTAATCATCAAATGTAATCTTTCCGTGAGTGCTGTACCGCCTTGTAATTGCATTCACTGCCTGCGGGCTCAGTCTAAATCCTATTTAAAAAGAACAAACCCTACATTGAAAAGACAGTCAAGTTAAGGGGATCCAACATATTTTTGACTGGAAATACCATGTGTCAGTTACTGCACAATGATAACTGATAATGGGAAATGCTATAACTCAGCATCAGAAGCAAGAACATTACACAACTTACCCATGTTCATCAAGGCTTTCTCCAGTTCGTGACGATCCACTGTACCACTTCTATCATTGTCAAAACTTAAGAAGTGTTGCTTCCAGCCATTGACCACAGCCCAGAGCTCTTTAAATTCATTAAATCCCAGCGTGCCAGACATATCCCTCTGAATCCAAAGCTAAGAAAAACATTTCTTAACTTTAAAAAATCTAAAAAAGCCCTCTCTTCAAAGGAAACTCACATTTTTATCATCTGTAGTTAAAAACTTTTTCTCAAAGGTCAATACTAACAATTTTACTATTATTAACTTTTCTAGTAGAAAAATAACTGGCACATCCCATAGCACAGACAAAGAGAATACTACTGACCTTGCTCTACCCACTTTTCAGTGAAACCTGATAAAACTATTTGTTCTTTGTGAATTTAACTTACTTCACAGACTTCTTTTTTATCTGCTGCAGTGTAATTTTTACCAATAAAATACAGATCCAAAATAAAACCAGATGCCAAATGAAAAACTACTTTAAGTTAGAATAATACCAGTTCTCTTGCATTCCAGTCAGTTTATTCAAGGCGATATAAAAGCCTTTCCAGTTTTATTTCTGCTTTTTTTCTTTTTAAATGACAAAACGTTTGAACATGAAGATTTAAGTTTTGACTAAAAAACTTTGAAGGCTCCAGCCTGGCGCATATGCCTAAGTCTTCCACAGGTTCTACTGCTGAGTATCATACACCATCCCATTAGACACTGAAACCTGATTCATTCAAGCAACAGGACTTAGGGTGATGTGGATTGTCTTCCGGCTGTGTAGTACAAATGCTTAATTCATTAGGAAGGATTAGAATATGGTCCAATTTGAAAAGCACAATGAGCAATTTGCACAAAACTCTATTCTGACTCTTTGTACATTTAATGGAGAAACAGTTCCTTAGGGATACCACCTGTTGTAAGAAGATAAGTAACCAAGAGCCTCATTTATTACAATTATTTAACCCTGTAAAATATGTAAGAATGGAATTTTGTAGTTCCCCAAACATAATGCTTGTTAAGTCAAGGCTTAAAGGAATCACAACGCATTTCTCAAATTTTTGGCACCCTCTCATCTTTGTTTATGTGACAGAAAAATATTTATATTTCATAGTAAAGGATACATCCAGCATTGAGATCATGAGTCTGCAAGTCTCTAAGTTGAAAGCTGTTTAAATTAAGAGGAGAATAAGTTATATTAAAATAATAATTTTTGAGTTTGCCTACATGTAAAATTTTAAATTGCTTTTCATTACATACTGACAATACTTCATAATGTATAAAATGTTATATAATTGCTCCCACTGTATACAGTTATACCATATTTTGATCCAAATAAGAGCATTTAATTATTACTTGTTAGAAAAGCTGACAGTGGACAACCTGGAGGCAATTAAAATTATCTTTACTGTTAATTTCCTCTTATCTCAATCTATAAGGGTTTGGGGTTTCAAAGTGGTCTTTTATATTTCACTATAGACACCACTTAAGCAAGCCAGTTTTACTCATAGAAGCTCAATTTTGTAAACTGAACACTAGATATCCTGACAGGAGTCCTGCCACAGAATTTTTTTGTTCAGTATCAAAGCTCAATTTGAAAACAAAGCAAAACACCTTTCTAAGAACTGGCTGTCCATTACAAAACAAAACAGTTCAACTCCACAGTTCAGCAGTGGGGAACTAAGGAAGCTGAGAAGGGAAGTTCTATACACACAGAACCCCATTCAGAGAACTTGTGTTTCAAAATAGTCTGTAGAGAAAGAAAGCCCATTTACCATGCAAGTAAGAAAAAAACTCTGCAGAAGACACAACTACAAGCATTTTCTAGTAGATGCTGGAAGAATTAGTATGCTTTAGGATTGGGTATTTTTTTGGCGTACTTAAATCATTAACTTACGTTTATACGATCCTGCAATGCCTGACTGGGTGAGACATCTCTGTAGCTCATCAGCATCTATTTGTCCATCCTTTTGATAACAGAAGATGTATCAGCTATTGTTTTAATTCTCTCTAACAGGCTGGTTATTCCCAGTACCCACTCCCTTTTCAGTGGCATTGATTTAGTTACCTTTTCAAAAATCAACCGATTACCTGTCTGCTATATGACAAAAACCTGCCTTTTATAATCTATATCTGTAATGATGTTTCTTTCATTGATATTTTTGCAATATGCACTAGCATCCAGTGATGTAATAAAAACTGAACAGGATTCACAGGTTTGCTCTAAATCTAACTTTTTAATAAAACAAGCCACACCAAATACAGGTAGTATATACTCGACAGCCAGCTGCACAGAAACCAATATGCAATATTTTGAACAGAAAGACAGCTTCCCATTAAGTATTACTGTTAACTTAGTGAGTACTGTAGTCACTTTAGATGATATGCTTATGATCTCACTGCTACAGTAGGAAATCTGGAACCCAGATCATATACAACCTCTTCTCAAGACAGCCTTAAGACCTGCAAATCTAAAGAAAAGATTGGTTTGGGGGGAATAGTAAGTTGTTAGCAAAATGAGCAAAAGCAGAAAGCAAAGAATTTTGAAAGAAACCCAAAACAAACCCAGAAAAGATACCTATCTGCATGGTTTGGAAAGAGACTCACTTCTAACGCATCCTGCTCAGGGCCAAATAGAGAAAACAACTGCCAATTCATGGAAAGCAATGAGCTGTCAGAAGTGCAGTTGGAATTCTAGGTCACATTCTTCACACACCTAACATGAAGTTCAGTTCACAGGGAGTTTGAGTATAATTTGTTTGACAGAACACTATATCTGTAGATATAAAAAATTATGTGACTTTTGTAAAGCACTAAACAGGAAAAAGAGAGTTGCCTTATATTTGAAAAAGTTATTTGCCTCAGCATTTTCCTAATGTTTTTAAATCCATTAAGCATTTTTTTTCTTCTTTTTTAAGAACATAGATACTCTACTAAATGGCACAGCAGGAATGGCACAGCCAGATGACTTTCAGAAATGAAGTATCATTACTTATAGGACAAAGCAGTTAGTATTTTAAAAGATATTTGATAAGGTCTGATATAAAAAGCAATGATCTCTTGGTTCTATATAAAATTAATGGCAGATAAACCCAAAACTGCATCCAATCTATTCTAACCATAGAGATGTATTTAAAACTTCACAGTCACAGGAAAATAAACATAAAAGGAGATTTGAAACAGCCATGCATATTAAGCAGCAAATCTTTTCAAAGCCCTTGTAACCTGGTAATAGGCAGGAAGACAGAAAAGCATGACTTGTGATCACAATTAACATTATCAAAAACATGCTTGGCTTTTTTTTTTTTCCCTAAGTAGAACTTGAACAGTTAAACTAGGCAAAGCATAGGGGCTTTGCAAACAGACCAAAACAAAAGAAAATTATTACTTCCTACAAAGACAGTCAATTAATTCAATAAATATTTTTAACAGTACTTTTGACTGTCTTCTGTAAAAAACGGAAACATTTTCCTCAAGTCTAAGACAAAATCTCTGTTGTAAAATTAATATAAGGAAAGCTCAGAGATAACATCATACTATACAGGCACAAAAACAACACAGAGAGCAGCAAACTACAACCAAAAACTTAATCAATTCTACAAGTACTTAAGCAAAACTGAGAGATGTTTTTTTACAGACTTGCATGGATGGCTGTAAAAGCAGCTGACAATTTATCTGCTCCATTTCACTGTCTCCTAACAGGGTCTTAACTTCTGCACAGCCATTGGTCTCAAAAACTTCCCATTACAAGGATAACATTTCAAAAGCTACCTGTTTATTTTTATTAAGGAGTGATTTCTACAAACAAAGTATTTAAGAGCAGTAACTTACGTACTCTTAAGTCATAAATTGATCGTACCCATCAGCTCACTGTTTCCTCAGCTTTCAGTAACCATGCCTCACTTCAGAAGCCTGGAGATGGTCTGTTCTTCAATGAAGTCCACCTCTTGCCACTTCTTCTCCACAGGGCTGCACCCTACTTTCTGTTACCTCCCTTTCTGTTTACCCTACAAGGTTACTCATTTTTCTATTGTCATTTACTGGCTCCACTGCAGATTCCTGGCACGCATCGCAGTGGCACCTGGATGCAGAGGTGTCTCAACTGGCTGGCAATTTTTCAGCACATTCAGCAGAATTTAGCTTGGGCCTGCACCTTCCCAGAGGGCTGCCTCACTACACACAGGTCACATTTCAGTGTTCTCCCCTACTACAAAAATACACGGTCTACGTATTTTCATAAGCAATGTTAAAGAACTAATCCGTAGGCTGTCAGATGCATTATTAATTAAAAAAAATGCAGAGAACAAGTCCAAATTACATTCCTAAGCTGGGAATTTAAACATCAGCTTATATTGCTGAATTCAAGCCTTAACGTTGTGATTATGTTTACCTGCGGGTAACAGATCCAGAATCAGAGTTTTAGATCTGCATACAACCCGGAAGCATGCAATAAATAGCTCTATATACGGCCAACAGAGACGGAACTTCAGCTCAATAAACCTAAGTTATTTGCTTCTAAACTTCAGGAAAGCAATTAAAAGTGCAGTGCAGAATGACAGGGAGGAAAAAAAAAAGGCCTACGTCTAAGTTGTGACTGCCTTTTCCCTTAAAAGAATAATCACTCTATCCTACCAACAAGCCCAGACATTGGCACAACTCAAGACTGCTTTTCCATTTGTGAGTACTTTAAGATTATTTAATGATCTCCTTCTTAGTAGTATTTCCTAGTCACAGTCCAAGCCTCCCATTGTTTCTGGCTTTTCTCCTTCCTGAAGTTCACAGTACTCCCCAACCCAGAGCTGAGTCACAATTCAGTTACAACATTACATGTAACTGTGTAGTCTCTGAATATACTTATATAAGAAAAACAGAGCCCAGATGTATGCATGAATTTACACACACATACAAATCCTATATGGAAACAAAGAGCATTATTCGAACTGTATAGTTACTGTGTGTATATAGTATGTGGTATAGCTTTCCAATTCTATATAATACATAGGGTAAGTAAAAGCATGTTGCAGGTTTTTTTTTAAATTTGAAACAAGTTTTTCTCGCTGCAAATTCCTTTTTCCAAAAGGTAATGTAGAAATTAGTTCCGAGAATAAACAAACAAACAAATAAAAAAATGCTGTGAATTTACCTGCCCTGCTACTGCGGCAAAATAACCATACAAAGGATCCTGGGCTTGTCCAGGGAATGCTGGTCCTCCTGGGGCTCCTCCATACTTTAGAAATCAAGAAGAAAATTTCAAATCAACAATTCAGTTAATTGCTATGAAACTACATTATTTGTACTTAAGAATCAACTTGTCTTTTTAGATACGCACCACGTAAAAGTCAAAGCAACCAAAAAATAAATTCCTTAGATAAAATAAAGACACAATTGTGCTATCAAATAGAATCATAGAATAGTTTGGGTTGGAAGAGACCTTAAAGAACATCTAGTTCCAACCCCCATGGGCAGGGACACCTTCGACTAGATCAGGGTGTCCAAAGCCCCATCCAACCTAGCCTTGAACACTTCCAGGGATGGGGCAGCCACAGCCTCCCTGGGCAATCCCTTCCCGTGACTCCCCACTCGCACTGGGAAGGAATTCCTCCTTATGTCTAGTTTAAATCTGCACCTCACCAGTTTATAGCCACTGCCCCTATTCCTATCACTACACACCTTTGTAAAAAGTCCCTCCCCAGCTTTCTTGTAGCCTCCCAAATATGCTCATTTGTTGCAATTTAAACAATTCAGTGTAAAATCTTGCACAGGAGCAGTGTGCATCATGCTGTATCTTATCAAGGTGGAATTTTAGTCTCCCACTATCAGAAAATGGGGTACTCCAGGCAGAACTACTGCAGCACTGCAGATTTTTCTTTCCACTTCAAAAGACTTGAGCAAGACAGATCTTTAGGGAAAATACTTGGAAGACTATGCATTAAGCACAGAAATTTTAAAATAAAATTTATTGTTAACTGAAAACCATGGAACGACAGAAGTTAATCTCGTTTGACCGAGTTGAAGCAACAATCTGTGTAACACTGACTACGCCCTTTCTGCAGACAGCCAGACTTTGACCAGGTGCACCTTACTCTTCAAAGACGCTCCATGATTTACAGCCCCATAAGAGCTTGACACAAGGTGTGAGGGATGTGACCTTACTAGTGGGCAGTGACACAGAATCACACAATCACAGAATCACCAGGTTGGAAAAGGGCTCTGAAATCATTGAGCCCAACCATACCTATCTACCACTAACCCACATCCTTAAGCACCTCATCTACCTGTCTTTTAAATATCTCCAGGGATGGTGATTCAACCACCTCCATGGGCAGCCTGTGCCAGTGCCTGATAACCTTTTTGGTGAAAATTTTTTTCCTAATGTCCAATCTCAACCTTCCTCGGCGCAGCTTGAGGCCATTCCCTGCCTGTCCTATGACCTGCCACTTGGGAGAAGAGGCCAGCTCCCTCCTCTCTACAACCTCCTTTCAGGTAGTTACAGATAATGATAAGGTCTCCCCTCTGCCTCCTCTTCTCCAGACCAAACAACCACAGCTCCCTCAGCCGCTCCACATAAGACTTGTTCTCCATTCCCCTCACCACCTTCATCGTTGTTCTCTGGACACACTCCAGAGCCTCAACATCCTTCTTGTGGCGAGGGACCCAGAACCGAACACAGGATTTGAGGAGCAGTCTCACCAGTGCCGAGTACAAAGGGAGAATAACCTCCCTGGACCTGCTGACCACACCATTTCTGATACAAGCCCAGATGCCACTAGCCTTCTTGGCTGCCTGGGCACACATGTTCAGTCGCTGTCAACCCCAGGTGCTTCTCTTCCAGGTAGCTTTCTAGCTACTCTTCCCCAAGCCTGTAGTGCTGCACAGGATTGTTGTCCCCCAAGTGTAGGACCTGGTATTCAGCCTTCTTGAACCGCATGCCACTGGTCTCAGCCCAGCGGTCAAGTCTGTTCAGATCCCTTTGGAGCCTCCCTACCTTCCAGCAGATCGACCCTTTCCTCCAGCTCAGTGTCGTCTACGACCTTCCAATGGTACATTCAAACCAGGTAATTGATAAGGATACTGAACAGGCCTGGACCCAGCACTGAGCCCTGAGGAAACACCTCCACAAAAGCACCTTGGCCCGCCAGGATGCGCCCCTCCCTTCCCCCTGGAGCCTCCGCCGCCCCGGAGGGCCCGGCCCGGGGGGAAGGCAGAGAAAGGGCTGCCATGTGTCCCCGCCGGCCCCCGCTCACCCCGCCCTGGTAGAACCCGCCGCAGGGCGCTTGCTGCCCGGGAAACGCCATCTTGCGCTGGCACCTGCCCCGCCGCGCCCGGGCGCAGCCACCCGCGCGGGAAGGGGTGGGGAGGGGTTGGCGCTGGGACGGCCTCCGGGCTGCGGAAAGGGCTGGAGGCCGTGCCACCCGTGCGGGGCAAGCGGCTGCCTGCGGTCACCGGCGCAGCCGGGCAGAGTAAGGCGGTGCCGTCGGGAGCTGAGGTGCCATCTCCCTCCCCCCCACCCCTGAGCGGGGTGGTACGAGCCGCCGGCGGGTCCAGCTGTTCCGCGGTGTCGGGGCCCGCCCCGGGGTTGGGGGGGGCAGTGGGTAGCGCCGCCGCGAGCGCTGGAGGAACCGGAAATACCGGCAAATAAACCCTCTTAAGACGCGCTTTGGAGGGGTAGGGAGCGAGTGGCCTTTAACCAGGCGTGGGCGGCGTGAGGGCGAGCTCTCCCATCAGTCAACGAGGCAAGGGCTGATTACGGAATTATTTCCCGCTTACATGCATACGTATGCGTTTTCTCAAAAGTCTTATGCATATTCTGTTACTTTCCAAGGTCTAATTTTAATGTTATTATGAAACTTAACAATAGTCAAAACTCCTGCTAATTTGGAGCTATCGAGACGGCTCTGCCTGACCTTGCATCTGAGATAGAGAAAGGCTGCAAGCAGAGGTGATCACAGTAGACACGTCTGTTTGCCACAGATTACACTGAACACAAGATGCTAACATCCTCATAGAATGATCAGTGTCTGGAAAAACACTGTCCAAAAGGAAACATCCTATCAGAGGGACATTCTGTCTAATTTTCAAAAATGCCATTACTTGGATGAAACTTTACTTTAGCTTAAATCAAAATCTTCCACTTTTTGTAGCTGCTACTTTGTAAGTACTACAAAAGAAAAGCAAGGAAGCTGGTGAAAGGGCTGGAGAACAAGTCTTACAAGGAAAAGCTGAGGGAGCTGGGGTGGTTTAGCCTGGAGAAGAGGAGGCTGAGGGGAGACCTTAATGCTTTCTACAACTACCTGAAAGGAGATTGTGGAGAGGAGGGAGCTGGCCTGGGTGCTGTGAGACTGATTGATACTGAACAATTCTAACAAAGCCTTGAAACAGAGAGCCGAAAGATAAACAAAGGCCAGCTGAGGGGAATGCAGGAGTACCAGCTGAAAGAAAAACAGTTAAAGAGATCTATCAACATAGTTAATTTTAGTGTAACTTGGTGTCTTAGCATGTGCAGTAGTTTAGCCAATAATATGTTAGTAATAGCTTTATGGACAGCTACCTTTAACCAGTAATACACTGTAGATACCCTTGTGGGCACCCAGTTATGTAACCGAAAAGGTTCAATAAAGTGAACACTTGCTGATCATATTGATCTCTGTGTTTGATTCCGAGATGCTCCCGTCAACAATAGGACGGCCTCAAGCTGCGCCAGGGGAGGCTCAGACTGGATATCAGGAAAAAAAAATTTCCACAGAAAGGGTCATTGGGCTCTGGCATAGGCTGCCCATGGAGGTGGTTGAGTCACTATCCCTGGGGGTATCTAAAGGATGGGTAGACAAGGTGCTTGGGGACATGGCTTAGTGGCAGATATGAATGGTTGGACTCAGTGATCCAAGAGGTCTTAGCCAACCTAGTGATTCTATGATTCTATGATTCTTGTATCACTGGAGGCTGCAGGGCCGACGGAGGGGAGCATGTTCTGTGGCGGCAGCAGCTGGGAAGGGGCGTCCTGGCGCACCCTGGGGTGCCTCGAGCCACATGCTCCAAACTGTACAGTGTTTGGAAAGCACTGCCCCTGCTCCCCTGTGAACTGCCTATGTTGGTGTAAAATTGGTTTTTAAATTGCCCATCTGTGATTTTCAAAAAGCTCGTGAACTCAGTAGTTTGTGTGTATGTATCATGGAATGCCTCATGTTAAGCATGTCCTCATCCTTTATTGGTCCTGTAGCTTCTCTCCAAAGTCCAAACACCTACCTGTGGTCATAAACGCAGAGAAAATGTGTAAGTTGCATAATTTCTTCTTCAGTCTGTCAGTCCTAGTTCCTTGGAGGAGGAACGATGGGGGAATGCCAATGTCCCATTGGAGCTAGGAAGCCTTTTTGTGCTGGCTGCCACCAGCAGAGCTCAGTCTTTGGCTTTGGAGATAAGCTGGATGAGTCTCTGCTTTGATTCAACAACTTCCCCCAGGCTGGAGGAACTCACTGATACAATCTGCGTTTTAATCGGTGTTCACCCTGTCTGTTTCTCACTGGCTTTCTGGAGGACTTCTTGGCTCAGGCTTTTACCTCCTCTGGTGCCTGGACAGAACTGCTGCTGATTTGGTTAAGGGGGAGGTCAAGTGCATCTATCACACTAATTTGTAGTGAAGATTTCATTTGGAGCGAGTCACCCTTCTCAGCTTCTAAGTGATCCAGTAAACAAGGCTTTCTATATAGCATATATTTTTATTATTTCAGCACCATTTACACTGATACTCTTGATTGTGGCCAGTAACATGAACACAGGCACTGTGGTATTCTGTGAAATTCGATATTCAGTAGAGTTGCCAAAAGAAAGAGGCAAATCATTATGTAATACCTGCCTCACACGGGGTAGCATATAGAGAGCCCATCTTTTCAGGGCAGTTGAAGTGCCCTAAAATCTGGTCACAGGTCACATTCATTGCCTGTACCATGCGTTCTCACAGTGAACAAAGGGTAGCATAAACCCACTACAAGTCACACATCTGTCTTCCCTCCCTCTGACCCAGTAAATCTGCATGCGTTTAGACCTAACATAAGCACGCACATGGTGTGGGAGTTCAGCCAACCTGAACGGAAAGCCTGGAGCCACGCTGTGCTGACAGTTATATTCCCAACTAGTTCAGTGCTAAGACATCACACTTCCCTGGCAAGCCTGGTGTGGAATTTGTCCTTCCGGAATAGCAACAAAAGAAGTTAAGGAGGAGACAGGAATAAAAGTGTAAAGTTAAAATTTCCAGAAGTGTTTACTTAGCACACCTGAGGGGATAAAAACTTAAGAATAGCTATATTACTTAAGGAGAGGCAAAATATAATTTCCTTACCCTTTTAATTCCCGTAACTAGAGAACACGCATAAATTCATGGAATCATAGAATGGTTTGGTTAGAAAAGACCTTCAAGAACATTGAGTCCAACCATAAACTTAACACTGCCAAGTCCACCACTAAACCATATCCCAAGGCAGCACAGATCTTTTAAGTACCCCCAGGGATGGTGATTCAGCTGCTTCCCCAGCAGCCTGTTCTAATGCTTGACAACCCTTTTTCCCCCCTCTAATAACCAATCTAAACCTCCCCTGGTGAAGACAGTGGAAAGGTCAATATAGTTCAGACCAGTCTCTCTCGGTGCCTAGAATGAATGGTGCTCCTCTGTTCTGCGGCTTTTTCTACTCTTTGACACCACCCTTTCTTTTTCAATAGGAAATAGTAAATATACTGCACATTATTTATATTTAGTTCTGCAGCCAGTTATTTTGTACAAAGATTTCCTGCAATAGCCAAGTTTTCTGTTGGTGTCAATCATGCACTTGAGAGGATAAGAGACAGCAGAAGTAATTTTTATCACTTTACAGGTAAAGAGAGTATGGAAATTAAAATTTTCTATAAATTTTTATGACCCAGTTTGAGCTACCTCAATTTTCTGCAACCCTGTATGACTTCCAGACTTACTGTCCCTCCAAATGCTTTGTCAGATGGTTCCAGTGATGACCACCTCATTTCATACTCCTTTCCTTCTTTTTTTCTCTGTGTTCAGCATTGTGGGAATTCTTCATCACTCACTAGACATCAGCAGGGGTATCACTGAAGGCCTAACACAAAATAACCTTAACTGAGTATAGGGCAGCTAATGAGGTTGTGATTTACCACATCTATTTAATGATAAACATAACAGTCTGTGCATTCCCCAGAGGTGAATGCTTTACAGAACCAAAGCTAATATGAATTGTTTCAATAACGTTATTATCTAAGATTTTGCTGCTTGCAGTTGGATGGTTCCCAAGATGATCTTTAACTGTTAAAGTTATAATCACAGTATAAAGACATTGGAATATAACAATGATGCCTGTCTGTGATTTGAAAAAAAAATTGCAATTCAGCTTACTTTGTCTATCACTTTTCAGCTATCTTTATTCCTTTACCATGCGCCTTATTTGAAACCTTCAGTACTGAAGATGTGGATAATCTAAAACAGATTGATGAGAACTAGAGCAGGATGCAGATGGAAAGAAGGTGTTGCTAAGGCTGATTCTTCTTCGTGAGTATCCAGCTGCAAGAGGGTATTCCTAGTTCCACTCGCAGTTTTATGAATGATTTAATTAAAAATCAGTGACTATCTAATGAAAAAATGGACAAACAGTCCAGGAGGCCAAGCCTGAAATGCATACATAATCTGTGGGCTATAGAAAAACATCGTACTTGTTTGTTCTCTTGCTTAAATTTTCAGTTTCATGGTGGTTTTGTTTTACTATGTGGGCTGAAATATGTTGTTTTACAAAATTGCCTTAAGCTAGGAATTTAAAGGATAGTTTGTTCTCAGGTAGCCTGAAACTAATTTCTGCCACTTTGTGGGTAAAACCCTTAAATGTTAGGGGTTAGTTGTGAATTAGTTATGCAAAAAAAAAAAAAAAAAAAAAAAGGCATTGTGCTATTCTCCCCACTATGTTTTGCAGCGAACTCAGTTCTGCCAAACAATCCAGTTGGAGGATTTAGGAATTATGCTATGCTTGATTACCAAAATTCTTGTAACTACAAAATAATATCATAGCTGGTTAGTTACCCATAGGGCAGTACTTCTGGGCAGAAAACCAGCATGTAGAGTGTAGAAATTGTATTTCAGGTGTCTAAATTATGTGATTGTCTCCATTAGGTGCCTGATGTCCATTTGGGCTCTAATTCTTACCTCCTAGGTTTCATACAATCATAAAAGGGTTTGGGTTGGAAGGGGCCTTAAAGATCACATAGTTCCAAACCCCTGCCATGAGCAGAGACAACTCCCAGTGGAACAGGCTGCTCAAGGCCCCATGCAATCTGGCCTTGAGCACTTCCAGAGAGGAGGCATCCACAACTTCCCTGGGCAACCTGTACCAGTGCCTAACCACCCTAATCATGAAGAATTTCTTCCTAATGTCTAATATAAATCTTCCCTCTTCCCATTTACAGACATTCCCCATCATCCTATTGCTACATGCCCTTGTAAAAAGTCCCTCCCCAGCTTTCTTGTTGCCCCCTTCAGGTACTGGAAAGTTGCTGTAAGATCTCCCTGGAGCCTTCTCTTCTCCAGGCTGAACAATCCCAACTCTCTCAGCCTGTCTTTGTATGGGAGGTGCTCCAGCCCTCCAGTCATCTTCGTGGCCTTCCTCTGGACCCATTCCAACAGTTCCATATTCTTCTTATGTTGGGGATTCCAGAACTGGACACACTACTCCAGATGAGGTCTTACAAGGGAGGAACAGAGGTGCAGAATGCATAAAGTTCACACAAGCGTACTTCTGTGTGTCCAGGTCCCTCTGAATAACATCCTGTCCTTCCAGTGTGACAACTGCACCCCATTTATCTTGGTGTAGTCTGCAGACTTGCTGAAGTGAGGGTGCAGTTGATCTCGCTGTCTATATCATTGATGAAGATATTAAAACAGCACTGGTCCTAGTATGGACCCCTGAGGGACACTACTTGTCACGGATCTCCATCTGGACATCGAGCTGAATATGACCATGCAACCAATTCCTCATCCACTGAACTATCCACTCATCAAATCTATGTCTCTCCAATTTACAGAGAAGGATATGGGGGACTGTGTGAAAGCCTTTACAGTCCAGATAGATTACAACCATTGCTTTCTTGAGAACTGTTTCTTGAGAGTCTGTGCAGATGTATTTTAACCATGTCTAGTACTTGAACTGGGGTGACACCACTGCAGGACTACCAGTATTCACCCTCTTTTGCTGATCCGTGATTTCCATAATCAATGAGACCGGCACAGTTACTGGGGAAATGTTTTTGGCTGGTTTGCCTGAGACTCACCTAGTAAAAGTGGCATGCAAATAAACAACTCCAGGAAAATAAAGTTTATTTCTTATGCACTTGCATGTTTAAATGCCCCGTTACCACAAATGATGCAATGAAGTTCCTGGCATTTGGGGAAATCACAGGTTTCAGCATGCCCAGAGTGAGTGAGATGTGCCACACCCTGTGGAGTAAAATCCCTTTCCTGATCGTGATGTCTCCTTTTGGTGCTTGTTTTCATTACTGTTTTGTTACTACGTGGAGTGTATGTTGAAAAGTCCTAAAATATTTCAACACACATCCCCAAGTGGCCAGTGTGAGGTGTATTTACAGTTCCTGTCACAAAGTTTTGTAATACTTGAGTGCACTCTTAAAGCAATACCCGTGAACACAAAATTTCTTCCTCTAGCTGTGGCTTTTGTAAATATTTTTTTCTCACGTATATAGTCCACACCGTTTTCCTTTTTTTACTTATATTAGCTTGTTTTCTCCTTCTGTGTCGTGTCTTATGACCTTTCAGAATAGCTAAAGACTGAAGGAATCAGCCCCATGCTGTCCCAAAGTGTGCCCACCAGGTGTCACACTGGTACTTCTAATAGGGGCACATGAGCCCAGGCTTGATGGCTTTCAAACGTGTTCCAAGCTGTCCCAGTTTAGTCCCTGGCCATCCAGTGGCCAGCACCGGGCAGTGTAGTCCCAATTCCTGCCTACGAAAAGTGAGAAAGGAATAGGGAGAAAGGCTTTTGTGTTGGAAAAGAAAACAACTCACCAAACACAACTGTAACAGCTTTAGCGACACAATAACAATAAAAAGGAAATGTGATTATTAATAAGAGAATAATAAATACACAGAAATATACAAAATCAAAATCAAGTCCCCTCGATGATGATCACATCACCACTGACACTGCTGGGCAGGCATGGGGAAAGTCCCAGAGTGGACCCAGTGGCAGACGGGAACTGGAATCAGGAACTGGATTCAAGAATGCATGAATTTGGATCAAAGGCAGAAGGACAGATGGAGTCTCTCCAGGACATCAGCCATAGATGACTAGAGCTTGACTCTTGTGATCCCTCAGTTTTATACACAATATGACGTGTATGGAATGGAATACCTTGTAGGCCACTTTTGAGTCACCTGTCCTGTCCACTCCTCCCTGCAGGTATGACCCTTTTTCACTCTTTTGACTTATAGCATTCCACTGACTTCAGCAATGGCCTTGGTGGCTACAGAAATAACTATAAATGAGGGTCTTGCTGCATACCTTTGTCCCATTATGTAGCAATAACTTTAAATATTGTGTCATCACTTCTAGAAGCTGGCACTATCTGAAAACATGTTCCTCAGAAAATGTGATCTCTTAGGAAAGGTTTAACTGAGAAGTCAGAGGAGAATTGATTCTGTTTTCACTGAAACAATAACACCAGGCTCTATCATATACAGATATAAGCTCGGCCAAAGCTAGAAACAGAACCTCCCTAGGCAGGCCTGAGGTACCTCTTCTGGGAGCTGCTCCTTGGGTCTTGGTGCTGATCTCTTATAGAAGCTGTAATATTCCTGAGCTGTCCTTTGTGCCATTCTCCCTTTTAAAGTATCTAACAGTGGTTTAGGAGTTTATACATATTTTTTGCTGTCGGGGAAATTTTTGCATAGCTTAATGCATATATTTTTTGTAATCCACTCTGAAGTTTTTGGCTAATATCTAAATGTTTGAATATGATAGCTCAATGGTTAAGCAGTGTAATTTAAGAATTAGCTCTAGGTCTGCCACTTTCCATATTCCATTTTGACGTATTGTATATGAACTAGATCAAAGGGAACATTTCTCCTCTCTCTGTTGGGGTAATAATCTTTTTGTCCACCTAGAAAGAGTGAGCACTACCTACAAATGAGGTCATGATTAGTGAAGTAAAATCAGAAATCATTAGCCACCTGTGTGTAATAATGTATCAAAACACAGCCATATTTGGTTCATTCAGCTCCAGGACA
Organism: Clamator glandarius; assembly: GCA_033459285.1. Taxonomy (NCBI): domain Eukaryota; kingdom Metazoa; phylum Chordata; class Aves; order Cuculiformes; family Cuculidae; genus Clamator; species Clamator glandarius. Next base: position 4,848,434 of record JAUNZM010000046.1, read on the forward strand.
TGGTACCATGGCTGTTAAGACAGTTGACGCTATGCAGATTGTTCTTATTTTGGGTTTGCTCTAGTGATGCTTCTTTCATGCCCTGTTCTTTTGTAGCTGAATCCTCCCATACATTGTCAATATGTACATTATAGGTGATTCTTCCTTATTCTTTCAGTAAAATGACTGGGACTTTCAGGAAAATAAAATAAGAGTTCTATACCACCTCTTAATAAAAACATGCATGTATGTTGTTTGATATTTTGCACAGGGCTTATGAGAAAGCAAAAATGTAAAGAGACCAGATGGGTTGCCAGCTGCTATAATCTGTGCTTCAAGAAGTTTAGAGCACTCCAATTAAAAAAAAAAAAGCCACAGAACTTTATGGTTTTTGTTTTTCTGATAATGGTATGTTATCATTAAAAGCAATAGATATTTTTATGTAATCTGCCTGCTCCAGGAATATATAGGTGCTAATAATCATGCTAATAATCAGTTGCCATTTTTGCATTTATATTGTGCGTGCTTGCCACATTACACTCAGGAGTGAATTGACCTTGAGCTGTCTAAAAGTACTTCACAAGCTTACAGCAAAGCTGTTAGAGCAATCAGATGGTGGCAGCAAACACTAAGAAAAAGACTCTTTGAAGTCTGGAGCTTCTCTCAGATGTGAGAGTCCAGGCTAGGCAGTGTCTGTCCATGGGTGGGCTCCAGGGTTGGCTAAAGCCCTTGTGAAGCCAACAAAGCTGTGGATCAGCACAGTTATCTCCATGCTCTTCTGGATTAGGGTGTTTGTATAACTCTCTAAGGATGTTCCCATCCTTCTCCTTTTTCTTTTCCACTTTCACCCATAGGTTCTGTGTCTTTGTTAATTTGTGTACCTTTTGTATTAGCCAACATCAGCCTTTCACATACATATTTCACATACATACTTAACAAAACTGATAAAAAAATTTGTTCTCATCATGTTCTAGAGTGGAGGCTAATGAAAATACTAAAGATTAGGAAAAAACTCTGTATATGTTCTAATAAAACTGCCAACCTATTCAGAACAAAGCCAACTCCATAGTAGTTCTGACGTGTAAGATAGTTATATGATAGCTCATGAGCATCATTATCTTGGATATAAGGGACCCCAGTTTTCACTAGCAGTGGGCACAGTGAGTTACCTGCATAGTCCTATTTTGCACTGGAACCTATGATGATGCAAAGGCTGAATCAGCAAACAGCCTTATGAAGCTCCCTGCTGAAAACCTCCTTGAGAGAGGAGCTCACAGGTATGTCTTCATGCTTGTAGAAATGGCCAAACTTTTTCTGTCTGAGAAATAAATAAAACTGCTTCCTCTGGAGGTTTGCTTTGCTTAAGAAGTGAGTGGGAGGAGAGAGGGGAGGATAATGTGTATGGATTAAGTGTTTTATTTTGGTTCCCTCATGAACTTTGTTAATAAAACTAGTCAGAAAACAATTCTCTGCAAATACTGCCCTCTTCATCTCTGAAGTAGAACACAGAGGGTGTATTAAGCGGTGTATCATTGTCCTAGCTGAAAGATCTGGTTTTAAAAGTTGTTTTCAATGTAGATATAGGTTAGGTGTAAGTATGTTTTACCCAAAGAGACAGACTTGACTTTCTTCTGATGCAGGAGTAAGAGCTCAGGGTGTCAACAGTGGTCAGATGCCTCTGATTCTACCTTTGACCGCTTCTCTTTACCTCTTTACCACCTTGTAAACAAGACTTCTTTTTTTTTTTACCTCTGAGCCTTTCCACATGTAAAATCTTTAGGTAGAACTGCCATAATTCAACTAATTACAACATGAATATTCAACCGGAGTAATCTTATTTAAGAATTTATTACATCCGAGATTGGGATTTAAGGCACATTCACAGGGGGCATTAGCACTGCACCTAGTTCTTGTGCTACGATCTCTTTTTAGATTACTTCTTCTGCCACAGGTAACAGATTGAATTTAATTAGTTTATTTTATTATTATGCATTATCTAAAAACTAAGCATCCCTACTTAGGAAGTGGTTATTGTATTTTCCACTAAATTTGTTTTTACTGTTTTCCCTGGCACGTCTCTGACACAAACAGTGTTTGGACTGATCAGTGAAACTTCTCTCCAAATAGCAAAGGGAAAAATCCGTGGATTCTTTATTTACACATACTCAGTGCCTGTGCTAGAGTGACCTACTTAAGCAACTCAACTTTTTTTTTCCCCTGTAACCATGTGGGGAAAGAAGCAGATGATGAAACAGCATGATCCTTTTTTCATTTGTCTGTTTTTAGGCACTCTCAGAAGAATAAGTGAAAGGTACGCAAGTGGTAGCATTCACACACTCATTCCCACATTTTAAAGAATAAACAAGTATTTTGTTATGCAGTGTAACCTCTTGCATTACACAGGCAATTAACATTTCATCTAATGCTGGTGTCCCTGTGATAAACTCAGTGAATTAACCTTGACTAAAGCATCCACACTAGCATCCACTTTTGGTCTAACATTTGCAAAAGGCAGTGAATCCACCCATGCTAAAGAATACTTTCCTGATAACATGAGGATAATTATTCCCACTGGTTTTGTCTTCAAGGGACAACCAGAACATGTTTAATCTAAATTTGTATGACTTCAGCTTCATGCATTTTAGTTGTAACTTTCTCATGATGAGATGATATTTGCTACTGGTGCTTTGCCTCTATAATGTTTGTAATACTTCTCCTAACCTAAGCATTTACAGCTTAATAGTTTTCACGTTCTTTCCTTTGGAAAAAAAGAAGTTGTAATGGAGCCATGTGTTTTCCTATGTGCTCTTCACACACAGCGTTAGTAATCTTGTTATTAAGTTGTTAAGTTAGTATGTTACCTGAAGAGAAGGACTTGGAGGTGTTGGGTAGATGAGAAGCTCAACATGAGCTGGCAGAGTGTGCTTGCAGCCCAGAAAGTCAATTGCATCCTATGTTACATCAAAAGAAGTGTGGCCAGCAGGTCAAGGGAGATGATTCTCTCCCTCTACTTTACCCATATGACCTTACTTGGAGGTTACATTCAGACCTCAGCACAGGAAGGATATGGTTGCATTCAGAACTCAGCACAGCAAGTCCAGAGGAGGGCCACAAAGGTGGTCAGAGGGCTGGAGCACTATATGAGAAAAGGTTGAGAGAACTGAGCTTGTCTAGGCTAGAGAAGGCTCTGGGGAGACATTATAGCAGCCTTCCAGTACTGAAAAGGGGCCTACAGGAAAGCTGGGGAGAGGCTCTTCATCAGGGAGTGCAGTGACAGGACAAGGGGTAATGGTTTTAAGCTGAAAGAGGGTAGATTTAGACTAGACATTAGGAAGAAATTTTTTACTTTGAGGGTGGTAAGACACTAGAACGTGGTGCCCAGAGAAGTCATGGATGCCCCATCCCCGGAGACTTTCAAGGCCAGACTGGATGAGGGTTTGACCAATCTGATCTAATCGGAGGTGTCTCTGCCCATGGTGGGGATGTGAACTGGATGATTTTTAAGGTCGCTTTCTACCCAAACCATTCTGTGATTCTTTGTAAATAAGTACAACAACATCAAATGTCAAATGCCTAAACCTAGGAAGAATTGAAGGTTTCTTTACTCTCAGCCTCTCAGTAGAATTATTTAAATATACTTGCACCTTTAAAGCAAGTCAAACATGCCTTAGGTACACTTGGGTTTACCTGAAGCTTGTGTGGTACTCCCTATATGTTTCTCTCACACCTGCTGTTCTGTTAAACAGTCCAAGAGGTGCATATGTTTGTATAGCTTGTATTTTTTTTCTGCTTTTTCATGAAAGAGACAAGCTACTTTTTCACACTTGTCCAGTTATTTGATTATTAATCGTGATCAATAGGATAGTGACCTGGGTATGTTTTATTGCATTCACCTCTAATTTTATTGGCTGAAATGAATGAACTGGATTCCTGTAGTTTGTGAATATAAGCAATATTTACACATTCTTATACAATTTTTGGTGTAATAGTCTTTTCTTCAGAGTCTTCGTTGTCCTTTTCACAGTGTGAAACTGTATGCAGCCTCTGCTCTCTGCAGCAGTTGAGTAACTTCTCTTTTCTGTACATCTGAAAATTAGAACACCATGTTGGATCTTTCTCATGTCATGCCTTTCCGACTCCCCTAGCACATCTGAACATGGTTCATAAGTCTTTCTAGTAGACCCACTGTACAAGATTTTCAGCTGGTGCTTTCTAGGCTACATCTCTGTGGTCTGGAAGTGTAGTATGCAGTCTTTGTTCCTCTCTAGTGACCTCCTGCTGAGCTGGATTCAATGGTACCATGGCTGAAAATGCACCACCCATTGAATCACTTCCATGAGTATCTGTCCTCATTGCTCATAAGTATTTCCAGGCTAATATTGATTGCACATTTCCTCAGCAATGATTTTATGTTTGTTTGAACTTGTTATGTGTAATGGTGAACCTGCAACTAGTTCTTGATAACCTCCCTAGAAACCTGAGTCCACCTTATTTATATGCTGGAGTTCGCTACAAAACCCAAAATCCTGCACATAGCATACTAGCTTTTTTCACAATATTATTAACAAATTTTACTAGCATTTTTTTTTTGAAATTATGATGTTATTCGTAGTGACTGTGAATTGTTAGTTGTAGTTGTAAATACCTTTAATCTTTCATTCCATCATCAAGAGACTTTAGTGTGTGGTTATATTTCCACATATGCAGTAGGACCAATGTGATTTATATTTCTCCATAAATATATATATAAACTCACACTTTTTCTTCTTACACCTAAGCTTCTTCTCTGGTGTGATATATGAAGTCCATATATAGCCACCATTCTGAATACTTCAGATAAGTCATGGAAATCAAAAATTATGTTGGCTGAATGCTACAGTTAAAAAAGTCAGGCTGTGTGTATGTATTATTATATATATTGGAGAAGGGTAATCAGCTGTCAAAATAATTTGCCAAAAGTTGTGCTGAGTTTTCTAGTGTTTAAATCAAGTTCAGCAGTTCTGTCAGAATATCTTTAATAAAGGAGTTTTCAGCCCGTTTTAATGGATTACCTGCCAGCAATAACAAATGGTAACTAGGATAAAACTGCATGTTGTCAGGAAGCTTAAACTTTACAGCAATCTGCATTGCTGTTGGAAAATTTGTAGAAGTCTGTGAACTGAAAAATATGACAACTCCTGATAATTCAGAAAGGATTTAATTCAAACAGTGTCTACAGTCCATGTTCTGCAGGAAGAGAGAATAGCTGATCACAAGGTTGCCTTCTGGCTCTCTAATCTTTAAAGCTCCTTGTAATTAGAGAACTATCCTCAGCTTCAGGAAACCTGGGTCCAATTCTACTCTTTGCCTCTGACTTCCTATGTGATGTAGAGTCGCTGACACAGGAACAGATCATTAAAGAGCTTGGGATATGTCTGTGTTGACAGTTAATTGTGAATCTAAGTGTCAGCTTCTTTGTGAAAGACAGGGAAGTCTTACCTTTGCCAGGGAACTTCAGTGTTTCCTTGAAGAAGACATACTAGAAGGTATTCAGTGATTCAAGGCATTCAATGTTTAGCATTGTCCCAAAAGTCAGTTTGTAGCTTCACAAGCCCCTTTATCAATCTCAGACTACTGTAACTGGACAGGAGGTATCCCTCAGAACCTGGCAAGATTGAGTGTCTTAACTTGTAAGATTTGTCTCAACAACACTAGGCAGGCTTAATAGCAAAATTAAGATCGAAGTTTCTACAGTCTGACTTGAGGTTTGATCTTTAGACCAATCCAATCAGAGATGGGATTTGGTTTCAAGTGTTTACTTATGGCATTGGAAAACAGAAGCTACAAGCAAAACAAATTAACTGTAATCCTGTATGTATTTAGCATAATTCCATGCAAATATCTCTGCACCCATCCCCTCTGATTGCCTGGACTGGTTCTGAGGGATGGGGATATCGCGTCCTGGGCCTCCCAAAGCTCTGGTTCATCACCACCCCAGCAGGGAGGGAAAAACTGCCTTTTCCCCTCCTTCCTCCTGAGCACTATTCCTTTAGCCACCTCCTCAGATCCTGCTCCACCTGTCCAGCTGTCATTTGTCTTCTTTATCAAGTGTTGGTTTTTGTTTCAGTGTTTCGTGCCACAGTAATGTTTTACCCTTTTTTTCAGTGACATCCTTTGTTTGATTTTGCTTCAGTTCTTAAACTAAAATGAAGATGATGGTGTGTCACACTGCAACAGAGCAGTCCATTAAGCAGCCTTTCCTTCTCTTCTACTTACTCTCACATTCAAATAATTTTTTTATTTAAATTCCATATACTTTTCTCCTGAACAGTTCTTTGAAAACACTTCCCTCCCTCTATGCCAGCACTCAGTCACAGACAATCTATCCCAAACATTCCTGTTTGGGGACATTCTGTTTTGGTCTAGCAGTGTTCAACCACTTGTGTCCTGCAATAATAAGCATATTAGCTACATTACAATAACTTATATTTTTTCATTTCTCATTTGTCTATTTTCTGAAGTCTCTAAAGAGACATTTATAGAGAGTAAACTGTCTCATCTTCCATAAAACTGAGGAAAAAAAAGGTTATAAACTAGGAAAGACCTCTGCACTGATGTTTAATAGCTTGAGTTTACTGATTGCAGTTAAGCTTTTCCTAGATTAAATCTGAGCAAGTGTGAAGAGAAACAAGTACAGTGGAGGAGCTGTATTTGAGGTAATCTCAAGTAAGTAGCAAATCTGATGTGGAAGCATAAGAGAGACAGGAATAAAGGATGTGTGAGAAGCCGTATGAACAACAAAAATCAGTATTTCTGATTTGCAGCATTTGGAGACCTAGCTAGCTAAGTTTCATGCAATTCTCTGAGGCCTCTCAATGTTCTGCAGTGTAATTTTTGTAGCATCATGGTAGTTTAGAAGAAAATATGGGACGGTTCTAGTCTTGTCAGAGCTAATATTTATATAAATTCTAGATTGCCAGTTTCAAGAACATTAAATTAAGGCAATGTGCAACAATAAGAGATGTGCAATTCTTCTCATCATGGTGATGTATATATATGAATAAAAAGTCTTGAGGAATGTCAGTTTCCTCCAGGGAGGAAATCATTCCTGTTAATGTCAGGAACTGGAGATACAAACAGAGATCCACAACAGAAGCATGTATAAGGCATGGGAATAAAAGAGTCTCTGCAGGAGAGAAAAGCTTCCATAGTCTGTGGAAGAGAAACCATATTTAGGTTCTTATGGAAACACCGAAGTTTTATTATATATGTTAATCATAATATAGAAGAGCACCCAAACATAAGTTACATAGTTCCTGTGAGTGTTCACACTATTCACCAGTTCATTATTTGCACCAGTGAATCAAAAAGACTTATGAGTGTTTGTGTCTGATGGGAGGTAACAAGTGCGGAGCTGCAAAAACCTGACATGCTGGAAAAAAGGGTCTTTCTAGACTGGATCATGAGCAGTCATGTCTTGGAATGAGAAGTGACTGTTAGGTCAGGCAGAGAAGGCTGACAGGAGGTCATGGTGCAGAACAAAAATAAGTTGCAAGTTTCAGAACATGCAATGGAGTGTAATGGAACAGATGGGACTTGCTCAGGTCTCTGTGGTTCAAGGTCCAACAGTATCTGTGGTGTCAGCTGCCTCCCCTTGGGTCAGTGGACATCTGACATCCCATTACTGTCTCAAGAGCTAAGCAAATCTAATTAATTAAAACACTTTCTTTTCACTAGTATGTGCATTTTTTTGGTTGAAATGGATATTCCCTAGGTATAACAAAAAGTCAAAGTGAAGTTAAATTAGACACATTGTGCAGGATGTAGAGGTCTAAAAATCAGGCTCTGCTGTAACACCTCCCACCAGAATAAATCTCATGCAATGAAAGCCAACCTTAGTTGTTATCATGACAGTCTCTATGTGACCATTTATTTTAAAAAGTGTAGTTTATATGTTCAAAGTGTTGTCTCTGATTTAGAAGTAAAGTTCAGAGTCAATGCTTTATCCCTGCAGGAGTTCTTAGAATGGCTTTATGAATATATGCACACAAATGCTCTTTTTGGATTCTGGGAACCATATGGAAAATACCTTTTCTAAAATTCATGTAATGATCCTTCTGATGTCCTTTCTGATCAGGCTTTGTCAGTACGTATAAAAGAATATTAAACTACAAAGTGCTTAGTCATGAGAAATGTATACAAGCTACCAATGTTTTTTATAGCACTGGCTATTGTTTTCAAAACATTGCAATTGAACACTTTTAGTTTAACTATCATGTAAGATTACTGAAGAAATTTGGTTTTGCTACATTGTTCAAGAAATAAATATGTAAATTTGTGAACCAGATACTCCCCAGCTGTGCAACAATAGCAGGATATCTGACCTATCATTGTCTGCTGAAGTCAACAAAGAGCCTGCTGCTGACTTCAGATGCAAGGGCTTTGGATGAGCTTTTGAGAGCTGCCGGATGCTCCCCATGCAAACACACAGCATTCTTCTCTGTACACGGCAGATACTGGCACTTTAGTTTTGGAATAAACAGGAGATTGCTAATTGTACCTAGCTGCTTGGCATTTTCAGTAAGTCTCATCTGTTTTTTAGTGTAACAAAGCAATGTGATTATCAGTGCTTGAGGAAGATCTTATGTCTTTTCTGCAGGAGCTACTGTTTTGTGCATATTTGAGACTATGGTTAAGTAGTGGGTGAATATACTGATGTTATTCAGTGGGGCCACAGCTACTTCATACTGTTTCTCAGTGAGGGTAAAGAAGACCTGGTTTCGATTGTCCCCTTTAACACAAGGCACTCAGAAACACAAAAGAGCATGTTCACTGAGAGGAAAGGAGGCAGAGCATTTGCAGAGTTGCTGGGAGGTTGTGCTTTAAGCTCCAGCCCATGAGTTCAAAGATGAGAGGGACAAAAAAGGGCAGATTTTAGGTCTGGATAGGCAGAAACCTTGAAAATAAATCCTTTAAAAAGTAATAAAAAACTCCAATCTATATCCGTGTCTTGGAACTGTTACTATTTGTAATGACATGAATCTAGACTAACTCTGTCAGTGAGACCAGAATTTAACACCCAAAATGGCACATCTAAAGGATATTCACTCTGGCTGCTGCTACTTATTTTCTGCTCTGTCTGTCCTTTTCTATTGTACCAATACACATACACACAAACATGCAGAGTCTTGTTTTCCTCTCTTGCTGCAGCTTCTGCCTCTCTTATCTTCTTTAGGGATCTGTAAAAAGGCATTACAGGCATCCTTCACAACAAGTCTTCTCACTTAGGCACTTTGAGCCCATATACAATCCCTTTTGTAGTAAATGGTTCTATAGATCAATGTGGAAAATCTTTGATGGAGGCTTGAAATGGCCTATATAAACTTATATACATCAGTCTATGAGATGCCAAGTATGGCGTATGCACTAGTGCTGGCTAGTAGGAGTACTTGGTGCTGGAATTATTTCCAAGAAATCTGGCTCCACCAGTTGCTCATACACCAGACTCCTTTTCCATTCTTTTGGGGATTAAGAATAGGTTCTTTTTGGGACAGAAGATGATGTGAAAAGGGGATGTATGTCAAGAACTAAAAAGGACTCCTTCGTTGAGAAAAGTTTTGAGGAGTATTGTTCAGGTAGTTTTTTTTTTTTTTAATTCTTCTTGAGAGTTCTTGTTTGAAAGTATGGTTAGCTAAACTAGTTAGCATGTTCGTACTTCCATATTTGTGGGTATTTATCCTCTGTATAGACAGAGAGGAGAGCACAAGAGGGGCAAAAGATAGAAAGCAATTCTCTTCCTATAAAAACAAACACATTTTCTTAATTGTCCAATGTGAAGGAGACTGTCAGATCATCTGTTTGCACCTTAACAGGAGATCACTATCCTGGCTGGATTCTGGTTTTCTATAACACACATAGCTCACTTTGATGGCTGAGAAAAGATCTACTTTATGTGAGCATCCAAGAAGCAAAGATGGGGGAAGGTGTGCCCAGGCAGCTGCCTAAAGACAGGACTCCATTTTATTACTTGCCCCAAGTGCTTCCGACATCTTTGTGCCACAGAGCATACCAACAGCTGCATTGTATCAAAAGAGGTTCCAGAAATGATAAGAGAGCTCAATGGTGTAGAAAAAAAATCTTTATTGTAGTTAAAACATCTATACTTTCATAGAATATCTGTATTATTGCATCTAAAGGTTTATTTTTAAAAAAATCAGCAATATTCTCTTCATCAGATATAACCATGACATACAATACGGCCCCCTGATATTTTAGGATACTCCTTCAGTTTTGTTCCTTACAACTCAGTGCTTATACAAAAAATCACTGACCAATTTTTGCCTGTACATACAGAGAAACTTAGGCTTGTCAGCACATCTTCTATCTTTCTCGCATTTTTCTCTCTCCTTCATCTCCTTGCCACCTGAGTTTCTGGTAGAGCAGTATAAGGAAGGATCCAGTAATCCTTGGCTCATACATTTGTAACATTAGAGTTCCTGTACACAAACCAAACCAATCTTATTCAACGATCTCTAAGGTATGAACATAAGTCTCTTTAGGATCAGATGTTAATGGAAGATAAATTAATACTGAGACAAGAAAGCTGTTCCTCAGACAGCATCCATCCTGCACCCATTCTATGGGTGCTGGTGGCTTCTGGGGGTGGTAGAAGGGTGTTCATATGCATGTGCACGTGGATCTGTGTGGATCTGTGTGGACCTGTGTAGGTGCATGGAGACCTGAGTGTCAGTGGGGGGAATCAGAAAGAGTGACAGACTCCATCTGACACCAAAGGTTACTCTGATTCTCCCTAGCCCTGGAGAAGGTTTTGAATGACAGAGGAGGGATGTGGGGTACCATTTACTTCTCTCATACCCTACTTAGGAATGGAGGGTGAATAGACAAGGAGGAGTATACTGAACAAAAGAGAGGACTTGCACCTCTGTAGAAGCGTACCTACACTGCAGGAACTGAAGGACCTCCATTTAGTTTTGTATCTTAAGCTTGTCATTGGGGTGGTTTTATGTTACTCAGGGCCTGGCCAAGTTTTTCACTTTTTCTCTAACTCTCCAAGTAAAGGACGCTCAGGAATTCATTTAGATATGCATTTGTAATATTTTTTTTGTTCTTCTCTTTGGTAATACAAGCTAGTCTAATTATACAGCAGACTTGTTGGTAATGTAATTTGACTGTTCTGAGTACTGGGGATTCCGCTCCCAACCCTGTCGAATTCGTGTAAGAGGTTTGTCTAGACAAGGAAATACCAGCACAAATTTGACAACCAGTACAATACATGGAGCAATGAGGGAGAGCATATAGGCACTTGGAAGATACCATTTGTATGATGATGGGCTCAGGAATCGATTTCCACCATAAACCAGCGTGTGTGCAGTGCACAAAATCAGTGTCAGATATCCCAGTTTGGACTAGGGGAGAACAAAGAAAAAAAAAAGAAAGAAGTGGAGGTTAAACCAGTGAATTAAACCACAACAAATGCAGGAAGCATTACGCTTTGTAGAATGTGCCAACTTTGAGACTAATTGGGGACTGCTGAAATAAAACTGTTTTATATAATAGAAAGGGTCATATTTTTTTTTAATAGAGTCATTCAAATGGATCTAGGTGAAACACACTTCTTCATATTTTTCTCCATCAACAGTTCTGATAATTTTTGCTGCTTCACATATACTTCCTAGTGGTGGTCATATTTGTGAAAATGCAAAGAAAAAGCTGCAGTTCTATGGAAAGATCTGAGCTTTTATATGCTATAGTGCTAATCCATCCAGAACTACCATACTGTGCAAATTTTTGGCCTTGATAAAACATTCACTGATAGTAATTACCCCTTCCCTTGCTTTCCCTCCCCTGCAAGCCCAGCTACTGTTGAAGCATGCTCTCACCAGGCTTCCTCCAAACAGGGGCTGAAATTACAGTGTTACCCAGGGCAGCCTGTTTGCAAGCACAACAGATTTTAGAGTCTGCAGAAAGTTCAGATTCTCTTTAGATACTTGGCATTGAGAGGATCTGCATTTATAAAGTCATTTTTCAGACCCATTTTAACTGAACTATCTTGTGAACCAACAAAATATGGCAATAAACAGCTAAAGTATTTTGTGACTTAGTGTAATTGTGGAATTTGATAATTTAGGAGCTCAGGTCTTCCCAATTTTCTCTTGTTAATGCAGTAATCCCAGTTGTATCATAAGCAGCCATGAGACTAGTTGTTTTTTACAGATGAGCTGTATAGTTATGTAATATGTTTTTTCACTGTGTGATGGTGGATAGTGCACACATCACATTTGGAGATACTAATGGATGAGAGCATAGGGAGTTTTCAAGAACAGAGGGAAGAAAGTTTTTTAGAATAAGTCTTCTTTTTACCTGTACAAATCGAAATTCTCGCCAGTTGACATTGTTGCTGACTGAAGGTAAGGAAGTTATTCCCAGAAGAAAAAATAAAAAAAATCCTAAAATCCCCAGAGCCAAATAAGAGTCACTAAGCCAAGCATAAGTGGTGTTGAGTGGTTGTGTTTCATTTTTCAGTGCCTGAAGAAAGAAAGACCGAGTATATCTTGGTGATAAAACTTTTAGGATCAATATGCAGAAAAGTAATGCTTTAAGGCAACTAGGAGGTAAATGTTATATATTAGTGCTCTGAAAGCGTTAGTATCTGGAGATCTACTTTGAGTATAGGCAGAACAGGTGTATTACATATAGGTTCCATGGAACTATAATTGTAGTGTGTCTTTTACACTGATGTAGAACTACCATTGAGGACAGGTATGTGATGCTTTGTTGTTCAATAAGGTCAGAAAGTCAAATATGTGCCATTTTCAAAGTCAGAATATGTACAATTCTTAAAGATTTATGGAGAAATAAGGAAAAATATTTCTTTAAATTACTCTTAATGTTTACATTTTTCCTGCTTATTTTATTAATATGTAAACTTTCTCAGAGACAGTCTGAGGCCAGAAATCCCCTCAACTTAACATAATATCAGCTAGCTATATACATACACCAATGGTTAAAAGGATCACAGAAACAAGGAAAATAACCTGGTTGTAAAGAATATTAGACTATCAGACTGTCCACATTACTTTCTAAAGTTCAAGATAGAAGTTAACAGGGTCAGAGGAAAGAAAGACACAGAGCAGGGAAGTAAACTTACCTGGGAGACAGTAGAACTGCTGATTCTCCATCTTACAAAGGAACGAATTGGGATAACAAGTGTGTACAAAACATGCAAAGAAGCAAATGCCAAGGCTACCAGTCCAAGTTGTTTCCTACACAGCATCCATTTGTCCAGCCAGTCTGGGAAACGGCGGTATTTGGTGCCTCGGTATAACTGAAGAATTGCAGCAAGTACACCAGGGAGATAAACCAAGGCAAGGAGAATGAGTGCCAGTATAGGGCAGATCTGATTTGGAATGGAAATTGCTATAAAAAATGAGAAGTCTTTCTTTTCATAAACATAAGAGTAAATTACATCACGAATTAAGCAGTAGAAGAAGAAGAATGCAGTTAGGCCAAGGGACAAAAAGATGGGAAACTTCCACATTGGAAAGAGCTGCAGAGGGTAATTTTCTATTTCCTGAGCAGCCAAGAGGGATCCCTGATCTAATGGAGTGAGACCCAGTGCACGAACAATATCCATCACCATTTGTTTAGCTTCTATGTCATCTCCACAGACAAACACCTGCAACCAAAAACAAACAGAAGTTTTATTGAGACAGACTTCTGTGACACTCTCTACTGCTGTCCTGCCTGGATATGGATGATGAGCACAAGCTTCCTGGGCTACTTGTTGAATTCCCTACTGGCCTTAATTTCTATAAACAAAAAGTAGCCTCTAGTTACTTTCTTGGCCAACAGGTCCAAGAACTAATAATGAATCTTTTCTTTTTGGAAGGAGATTGTTTCAAGTGGCAGAATTTTATATCTGAAAAGAACAACGTATAACACAGTGCAAGTCTTTGCCTAGAAGACCTGACATACTTTTCTGAAGACCTGCAAACAGTTTGTACGCACAAGACAAAGTAGGGACAGAGGCCTTTGAAATATGACTGCCCAATCAGTAAATTTTGAAGTCTAGTAAAACAGTGAAGCAACCATCTTATATATGAGCGTGCAGACAACACTCCTTTAGGAAATGGGAGAAAGGGGGCAATTTTGGCTTTGACTCTTATTGATATGATAAAGGCTTGCAATGCCTAGGCTTGGAAATCTTTGAGTCTTTAATTTAGCCAAAACCATTTATCTGTCAGCAGAAAGCAAAGCTAGAAGTGGTTTGAATAGCTGCTGAAAATGTGTGTTGTACAAGAGCTCTGTCCCTCACCGTGGCATAAAACAAGGTAATAATAAATTTCTTTTCAAGTAAGCTGCTGTGACCAGCTCTGTGCTCTCTGGCCTTTGGATTAAAATGCTTTGCATTCACTGTTCTTGTGTTAAATTTCTGAGCTGATGGATTCTGATTTAAGAAAAGACTTGATTAATTTATTCACATTCTAGCTTACTTCTGTTGCCTATACTCATTCTATTGTCCCATCATATCCCTTGCCTCCCTTTTTTTTTTTTTGCACTCTTCATTTTATTCTTGCTTTGGAGTATCTCCTCTCTGTTTAACCTTACTATCATGGTGAGCAACTGATGCAGCCCTTGTTACCTTCTGATTCTTTGTCTCTTTCTTCCTTTCTAGCTCTGCTATCTTTCTTTTTTTCCTTCTCTGGTGTCTCCAAACACCTTACTAGGTTCAGAGGCAAACTATAGGTATTCCCTGTCACACTGTATTACAAACCAAATGTAAATTTTAGCTCACATTTGATTTGAAATGGGTGATAATAATGAAAATACCATCTCAGCCTTATGTGATTTGTATGTCCTGTGTGTGTTTTGTCTAGCTCTTAAGAAGCCATATGATATATAACTCTTATGTCATAGGAACATCCCATCACTCAGTCTTACCTGCCGGCTTGCATCCAGTGTGCCCGACTGCAAGGCCCAGGCTGACACAGTGTTAAAGGCTTTCACAACCTTAGCACCTGGTACCAACTCAGCAAGGTACTCTGCATTGGATTCAGGATACTGGTTTATTTTTAGGTTGTTGCTTACATCCACCAAGACTTTCCCACAGAGTATTTCTGCTAGTGGTGTAAGGAAGTTGTAATGTTGCCTCTGGATTGCTATAATGATGACGGCAGCTTTCTGTGCTGCCTCTGCGTGGCTCAACACCTCTGCATCCTTAGGAATCAGGTTGGATGTCTGTGCGCTCCGGCTTCCAAACACGACGGGGTAGCCAGACTGAATCATTTTATGTCCCAGAGCTCTTCCAAAATCTCCAGTTCCAAATATGCACACTGTCTCTCTTTTTTTTGAGGTGTTAGGAGCCAAAGCCATTATGTTGTAAGAATTTCTATTCATCTGTTAAAAAAAAGAGTAATAGGAACAAACTAAGCAATATATCAGTCTCTTGAAAGTGAAAGGTTTGCATCCACTCTGGCTATGCAAAATAAATATCTGAGAGTTTTCTTGCCTCTTAATATGCTTCTTGCACACTCTTCTGAATACACATTCTCTGAAGATTTCTGTACTGTTTTTAAAAAGCAGTTCTGGTTATTCACCTCTCCATCTCTCACAGTACCCTCTTTTCTATCCATTTTATGGATTTTAACATTCAGCTGAACTATTGCAGTTTTTCTCTCTCAAAGGCAAAGCAGGAGGAAAAGATACAGGAGCACAGAGAGTAAATGTTGCACGCATTTGAGAGTAGTGTTTGTTTATTTATCTTTAGAAAGGCACTGAAGAGGAGTGTATATTTAATCAGATTAGAATCTGGAACGACTTTTGTAAAATACTTGAAGAAGAG
The DNA here is from genome assembly GCA_033459285.1 of Clamator glandarius. NCBI lineage: Eukaryota > Metazoa > Chordata > Aves > Cuculiformes > Cuculidae > Clamator > Clamator glandarius. The sequence goes on from JAUNZM010000046.1 coordinate 4,864,254, forward strand.
ATATTATAGTAGGTAGGTGCAAACCTATCTGTTGTCCTTAGTATTTCCTTAATACGACTATGCAGTGCCAGTTTGTTTTATTATTGTTCTTCAGTTTCCTGAAGAATATCCCATGGAGCATTTGGACAGTGGAACTGGAATATTTCACATTGAACAGTTATTTCTGATATTTATATATTACTTGTAATAAAATTCTCTTTGAGGTTTTTATCTATCCTCCTTTATCACTGAACCTGGAAGCTTCAGAGTCTTTAATGTATTATCCATGCAATTGCAGTATGTGTGCTCTGTACTTGCAGAGTGAGACCCATGATACAAATACAGAATCAAAAGGGTCTACTCCAAAGATCTTGCAGTAGGTGCACATCCTGTTATCCTCACTTTGCAAAAGGCAAACTCAGACCAGAAAACATAAGACGCGAAAGAAGTCCTCCAACAAGGGAGCCTGAGAGACCCCTCTCTTGTGGGGTCTCTCAGGCTTGGCCAGTGATTTGGTACTTAGAGCAGACATTTAGTCTACAAAAGTCCCAATTCAAGTCTTTCACTGCATCAGAGATAACTGTCTTAATTTAACATGTGGGAATAAGTAATTTTCCAATTAGCAGGAAAGAAATGCATGAAATTGTTAGCTAGACTCAAAATAATGGCTCTACTACTGCTGTTTATTAAACCTTTGCTTACATTCTCTGTGAAGAGCTGTTCAGAATTCAACTGCCATTTAAAAATACTGAGATGATACTCTTCACTTTGTTTTCTGCTTTTCTATAGCAAGAAGGGATTTCTTTTTTACTTTTAAAAAATCTGGCATGTTTTTAAATCATTTGACCCAAAACTTGCTCTTGTTTGGTTAATAAAAAAGAAAATCAAACCTGAACTTGCCCCTGTGACCTAGAGTTGAGGGCTGAGTCAGGGATGCACCTATCTTTTTAGCCGATGTTATATAATTTAAGCCTCAATAGCAAGATTGGCAGAAAAACGTTTATTCTATGAATCATATGTGAAGATTTTGTCTTGGACTAGCTCTGTATGTCCCTAAGTAGCCCTCAGCTGGCACCAGTGCCTCCTTAGCACTGTTCTTGCAATGAGGTGTAGGAGCCTGGGGGTTTAGAGAGCTGCTAAGGGAGTTTGGTTCTGGTCATTAGTGGCAGGCATTGGTTCAGCCAGAGGAGGGCCTGAGGGTCTGTGTACTCACAGCCTGTGTGGCTTTTGCAGGTCCCACTGGAGGTTTTGCAGTGTGGCAGGATGTTACCCCTAGTTTTCCTGAAGCTGCAGTCTCAGCTACCCAGCTGGACTGTACTTCATTAAGTAACTCACTGAGCATGAAAATAGATCCTCAGAGGGACCCCTCTGAATGTCTCTTGCATATTTGTGTGCTCTGGCACACTCATACAAGTTTGAAGTCCTTTGACGTATTTAAAAATCATTCTCTGAGGCTTTATTAGCATCCCACAAGGCTCTAATGTGACTAAAGCAATAAAATTCCTCTTTGGGGATAGTCCATATTTCAAAGAGAATAGAAGAACTGCGTATGTGATACTGATAAATGGTCCAACTCAGTACCAAGTAAGACTCAACTTTCCTTTCTCAATTTTTCCTTTTAACAAAGTAGGCCTCTTCTAAAATGAAATGTAGAACTTATTTGTAACACATGATCACCCAGCTGAAAACTTCTGTATTTGCCTTCAAGAAATCATTAAGTTATTGCTGAGTGAACTATGCAAATCATTCTCCTCTCCAAATTCTGGAAAAAAACAAAACTCAAATGTATATTGTCAGGTAATATATTTTGTACATTGGTTGACGTTATGTTTTGTCAGAGCTTATAAAAATACTTAATATAGAAATGGATTCACCAGAAAGGAATAAGTGCTTCTGTTGTTCACTAATACTGTACATCTCATTTGCTGGTGAACACTGAATTAATCTTGCCAGAAAAGAGTAAAAAAGGGAGATGAAAAGAAAAATTAATGTAAGGAACATTTTTTTTGAGATACAGTTTCTTGGAGCGCTATGGAAGATGTAAAATATTATTCCATGGAAAGCTGAAGTGGGTGAAAGCTGCCTTTCATTTAGCTTAATAACATTTTTAGCAAGAGAGGGAATTTGCTTGCATAAAGTAAGCCGATTTTACCTTTTTAAGAATCGCCTAATAGGGATGCTCATACCTGTTATGATGGTGAACATCGTATATTAGAAATAAACTGGTTACCAATGTATTTCTTAACAAATTAAATATATTGTAAATCTTATATTAATTTAATAATACATCTTCTAGTTCTGAAAAGCACTTGTAAGACAAGGAAATCTTGCTTTTAAATCCAAGGACTTCTGGACTATGCCTCCTTCTAACAAAGACAGAAATTAATTTAATTATCACCGCTAAATCCTCTTTTTTCTTTCTTTCCTTCTGTCCTTCCTTCCTGCCTGCCTGCCTTCCAGCATGCCTTTATGTCATCTGTCTGTTGTTGAACTAAAAGGAGGTTGTGAGCTTTGCACTGAACTTGTGGAGGTTAATTCAGGCGGTAGGTTATGAGTACATAGACAGCACATAGATAAATTCTGGCTTTGCTCTGTGTGTTTGAAGAAAATGCAGTCTCTGCTGGGCGGTGGGTGAATATAAAGTCAAAACAAGGAAAATGACCTCCCAGAGTCCATGAGAGTAATAGCTGCAATAAGAGAAAATACTAATTTTCTATAGGACAAGGTGTTTTATCGTCATGCAATCAGTATGAAAGTTGTGAAGCAGAAGTACACCACAAGGAGCCCAAGGCAAGTCTGGTGTCTGGGAGCCCAGCCCAAAGGCTGGTACTGGGCTCTCAGTAAGAAGCTGACTGCAGTGGAGGTCTGCTCAATGCCCATGGTTTATGCTAAGTACTCTCAGAGTGCCAGGGAAAGCAGAAACTCCATCAAAGAAACATGTAGCAATCATTAGCTGATCTTTTATACACATAGTTAATATATTATTTGAGAAAAAGCCATAGAGATTTGTGTCCGTATATAATATTTTTGCTTACGTCCATCCCTCTAAAATTAGAACTGTTGTTATTTGAAAGATAATCCTTGCAATCTACTGTAGTGATTAACTGTGCCCATTCTCATGTGCATTGTTGCTGTATTCTTATACAAAGAATTATCCTGTTTTAAGGAAAATAATGATAATCTCTGAGCTGATTACCACTTGGTCAGTAATGATATAAGGAGGTGCTGAAAGAAAAAAAGGAAGCTAACTGTGCAAAGCTGTTGTTTCTACCCACTGTATAAACACTAGGGAAACTAAATGAAGGTACAATGTGTGGTTCAGCAGCTACATGTAAATACTTTGGTTATGTAGGAACCACATTGTCTTGCACGTGAGAAAAAGGAGATATTTCTTAACAGAAGCAACGCCACAGATGAAGTACAGTGCCAAAACTGGAAAGGCAAAGATAGGACTGAGATATCAACTGGGATGGGTAATGGAAAAATCAGAAAGATGTAAGATGGAACATGTTACCAAGAAAAGTTGTGGATGCCCCATCCTTGGAGGTGTTCAGAGCCAGGTTGGATGAGGCTTCGAGCAATGTGATCTAGTGGAAAGTGTCCCTGCTCATGGCATGACATGGATCTTTAAGGACATTTCCAAGCCAACCCATTCTGTTATTCTGTGATTCTGTTTTTCTATGAAATGGCAGATGGGAGATCAGTGGAATGATTCAAAAGGTAGAAAGACAAATGAAAGGACCAGGAAAGAGTAATTTTACTCTTTTCATTTAAAAATAGCAAAACAAATAACTCTGGTAGTTATCTAAAGAGATTATTTAGTTCATCTTCCTCCCTAAGGCAGGATAAACTATGTTTAAACCAAATCTGACAGATTCTTGTCTAACTTATTTGTAAAACCTTCTTGTGTTGTGAATCATGAATTCTTCCCCTCATACTGCTTTCTCAGTCATGCTATTAGACAGGTTTTCCTGTCTTTAATCTGTAACTCCTCTTCCACAGTAGACACAGGTGTCAATTTATCCCCCTTCTCTTTGCAGCAGCCTTTGTTGGACGTGAAAGCTGTTTCCATTTCACCCTTTTCTTCCCTAAAAACAACTCCAGATCTTTCCCTGCAACTCATGCTTCTGAGAGTGGAGATCTTTCTCATGGCTTTCTTCTGATCTTTCTAGGCTTAACTGCTCCAACTGTTAATTTAAAGTATGATGTTAAGATTGAATGCAGTACTCTAGCTGAAATTTTAACAGCTAGAAAAGGATTGTTTCACTCATAGACAACACGTCATCCTGCTGTCATGTTTGTCTTATTCACAACACTGTTGATTCATAGTCAGCTTGTGATGCATTAAAGCTATGAATACTTCTGGCAAGTAGTGTGTGGCAACAGGAGGAACAAACATGTGAAGTGAAACATCTAGTACTGAGCACATGATGTTCACACCATCCATGTGTCAGAGACTTCCACCTTGAACTCATGTTGGTCTAGTGACACAGCTTGAGTACCCATCAGCAGCTACAGTGCATTGGGGTGCACCTAGAGCATATCTTCTGGTTCAGCTTTCATGAAAGGAATCTAGTTTCATGTGCTCCAAGAGCTCTTGTGGCATAAAGCAAAGCTTGATAAATGGTAACCTGTTTCTACATCTGATCAGAACTGAAATACTAATGTAAATACATCCAGTTACACCCAATCCTTTAACTGAACTGCTCCCATGCCACCTGCTCTGCCCTCGATTTCTGTAGTTATTTCTAACACTGAGCTGTATGATGCACTTGAATATGCTATTGAATAGCACCATATTTTTTCAAACTGTAACTTCAATTTGTCAAGTTTATTTTGATTTCTAAGCCTGTCCTATAAAGTGCTTGCAGCCCTTTTCAACTTTGTCAGGCTGTCAGCTTTAATAAGCATAATGTCTGTACTGGCATCCACACCATTTAATGAAATTCTGGAACAGGACTTATGACAGGAGAGATCCTCCATATATCTGCAGTAAATGTAGCCTTCCATTTTGACAATGATTAACTGAGAGACTGAAAATGCTTTTTGATAGTTCAGCAGAACCTTATATTATTTTAATCTAGGCTGCATTTCCCTAGTATGTTTTTGAAAATCTTCTCTAGAATATACCATACCAAAAACATCAGTCATATCAAGTTGTATAGCCTCTGTGATTCACAAGGCCTGTTATCCTCTTACAGGAGGAAGTAAGGTTGGTTTGGAACGATTTGTTCTTGATTAATCCCTGTGCCTATAACCTGTTCCTTTCTTATCTTTCATTTGCTTCTTCTATTTGAGAATTGTACTTAAATGAATTAGGCCATAATTCTGCACCTCCGCTTTCTTTTTACTTTTAAAGATAGCAGTTATTCTTGACTTTCCAGTCTTTCAAAATTTCACCTCTTCCACACAGTTTTTAAAGATAGTTATTAATGGCTGTGGAAATGCTTCTGTTATCTCCTGAACAATGTGAGGGTGACTTCCACCAGCCTCAGTGATCCCAGGTCCTTTAACTCACCTGAGCACAGCCTAATCTGTTTCTTCTGTCATCTAGCCAGAATTATCTCTGCTACTGATGTATACCCTTTTATCACAACTGACCCTTCTGGTGAAGAAAGAACAAAATAGGCATTACAGAGTTGGCCTTCTTGGAGTCATTAGTCAATAGATTTCTCTCAGTTGAGATCAGTTGATTTTCCTTTAGCAGTCTATGTTTTTGCAGGAAACTTCTTGTTTTCCTAGATATACCTTACTAATTATATTACTTTTTGTGCTCTGGTTTCTCAGATCTTATCCACATATGAATACCATTCTTCTGCATTTGTCCATAGTTTTTTATTTATGAAGCCTTTTTGAGTCAGAAGTTTCTGAAAGGCTCACAGCTCCAGCCACATGGCTGACTTACTGCAGTCCTTCCTCTGCATTACAAACTTTATGTCTCTTTATGTCTTCTGACCATACTTTCCTCTCAATTTGTACTTCTTGTGGAATGCCACCTTCCCACCTCAGGATTAGTATAATCGATGTATTATTCTGCTAGCTGGACAAGTCCATTTTTGAACACATGATCTCATCTGGTGGCCCATGGTGGCTCCTAGCCATGGCAAACCTCTATGTTTTCCTCTCTATGATTTCTCAAAACCTCCCACTAACTCTATATTCTTTTATCCTTTGATTCAGAGCAAAAGTTTAGAAGATACAGCAGAATATAGGGACTACGAGGAGATAAATGGCCAAAGCATTGCCAGGAGTTTCATCTGTAAAATCATGTAAAATAATGGTTTATAATTAGAAGAAGAGAGTTAATGGCTATCACAGCTGTGACCCGGGTAGGTTATGGTGTTGTCTGCTGTAGGAACTACTCTCAAGATTTACAATGCTGGTTCTTCTATCTTATTTTTTTTCTTTTTAAACACATTATAAAAATCATAATCACAAAGGTTGTCAAAAAGATCATATGCAGAACAAATATTATGGGAGTGTAGCTTTAAAAAATGAAGCAACAAAGGCTGTCTTTCTATGTAAGCTAAATATTTTGACTGCTATTTCCTTGTAAATAACTATAGGAACAGTGCTACACTATGCAAAATATAAACAGTGCTAGACATGAGAATGGCCTCTCTGGAGCAGGTTGCTGGTTGTTGTAGTACAAAATTCTGGAGGCAAATATAGGTCCTGACAAAATACATCTGGCTAATTTTATAGCATGCTGGGGATAGATTCATCTATGTGATTTCACATGTGGTAAACCATGAATGATGCCAACAGTATTGACTGCACATTCCAGTGAATCATGTATTTGAATATCAATATGAAGAGTCTGTTTTCTAGGTTCACCTTTCTAGAAAAAGCTTGTATCTCCCGATTTCAAAAGGGTTACTTTTCTATAACAATAGAGAGACAGTTGAGTTGGCCCTTCGTAGCATTTAAAATTTACTGCATTGCACAGCTGAAATCCTATAGTGTGCTGCTGCATGAAGTAGTTAATTCTTCCCTCAAGTTCTCTAACCTTTGGTGTTTAACTCTGCTTGTAGAGTAATGACAACAGGACACCTGGGATAAGTGGTTTGGGTTCACACTATGCCTTCCTGTAGACCTCATTCTAAGCTGCTGACATGACTGCTTATGCCTCAACTTAACTTCTTAACTCCACTTCTCTTTTAACCTAGAGGCTTTGTCTGTTTCTGTTTTCTTTTCTTCCAAATCTGTTATTGTCATTACAGTGAGGATCAGATGAACTTTCTCACACAAAATCCACATACGTAAGTCCTCAAACCTCTGCTAAAAGTCTTTTTTAGCCAAAGCTCTGTCTCTTCCTGATCAGGAAGCACCTGAAGATGTTCAGTTCCTTGCATGGATTCAAGAACTTGCTTACATAGTTTGAACCACATGGGCAGGGGTGACAACATTGCAACTCATTTCACCAACAGAGATTCAGACTGTGTCTCTTCCAAAACACTTTGAAACCAGATCCTCATCATACCACCAAAGAAAGCATATCATGACATCTATCTTGATGAGATTACACATCTTAATCCTGCTGGGCAACTCTGAGTTGATCTTGAGTTGGCACTTATTACAGAACTAGTGAAAATAAAATATTTGAAGATGTCCTGTATCTTGCAGACCTTCCTCATACATCTTTGAATAGACTAAACAGGTTTAGTCATGTGTGCTTCCCCAGTGCCTCTGTGTATACTTGATCCTTCCCTACCTGATAAGCCTATATCCTCCTCTAACATGGATGGGCTGCACTCATGGCAATCATGGTGCTTTGACACCATCCTGATGGCATGTACTCTTTTTGGTGGCAATGAGGAACAGTGCCTACACCAAGATTGTCAAAGGTAGTGGTGGAAGTGGATGGGGATTTTGTTATTTTGTTGTTGGGTTGGTTTTTTTTTATATCAGATATTTTTTTTTTCATTGTTTCTTTGAAATTCTTGTATACCTGTAGATAAGCATGGTGAACTCCAAACAAGTAGGTAAATGAGTACATTTTTTATTTGGAGTTACACATTTTTGGTTGGTAATTTTTAGTTGCCCATGCTGTTAATTCTTATTATTGCTTTAGCAGTTCATTGCATGTACTGGCAAGCAGAAATCATCCCTAGCTGGTCAGGGTTTTTTTGTAGTAAACAAGAATCCTTAGGCTCATCATGTATGGTTAAAAGGTGTATATTAGACAAAGTGCCTTAATATACTAAAATTACATATAGTAGCCCATTAAATATAGTAGAAAAAAAGAGTGATTAATAATTTATTGTATATATAGTACTGCAACTTTGGAAGTGATTTTGAGAAGCATTTCACTAGTGCATAATATTCAGTAATCCTGGTGTTTCTTGGAAAACAGGTGAACTGTGATTTAAAAAGTCATTTCAGAAAGACATGTACACTACTGTAAGGCAATCTCATTTACTTAAAATCTCATTTTACCATTCCCACAGAGAGAGAAAGAATGCACTTCATAACAATTACTGTTTCCTATAAGCTGACAGTTGTAGAACCAAATCTGCCCTAAATTACGAACTGCATTTTCTGTTGCTTGATTCATCTAAAACAGAAAGGCATGCGGCTAAACTACTCTCCCACGATTAATTCAATACTTAAACACATAAAGAAAATAGCAGAACACATTAGAACAAATTATTCATTCATTTTCTTTCAAGCAAATAAATATCTGCTGTTCTCAGCAGAAAATCCTGGGCTCCAAGTTTTGACAAAGCTGATAAAAAATAATTGTTTGAGACAATAAATCCTCCTGCAGAGGACATTGCATTTCCCACATCTTCTCTTTTTATCAGGAGAACACTAAAGCTGCCTGGAGGCTTTTCAAACAGATGAAGTATAGGCCTAAATAGATGTGCTTAATGTTGTCTAAATCATAGCAAAGTACTGAGACCCAGCTGTAGCTTGAGTAATTTTCTCAGTCTTTTAAGGGCTGTTGTACTCTTCTGTGGTATATAGATATTAAGCTTTAATCTAGCCCAAACAACTGCAAGAATAATGAAAATATTGCATAAAACGCCTGAAGATGACCAAGGATGAGGAGAGACAGAACTGCCTACAGTAGAAGGAGCACTGCATTCATTCCAGTTGGCCCAAGAGATGTCCTGAGACCTTGAAAGGCATGTTTTCAGATCTACCACGTATGGAGTAGCACCTCCTTGATTCTTGCTGAGTCCTCCCCTCACTGTGAAGCTATTCTTCTGAGCATCTTTTATCTGCCATTTAAAGACATTAACAAATATTTCTGCCTCACAGAGCAATAACACTAGAAATAATGACGTCTCGCTTCCTAGGGGTTTGTGGTTTCTGGCTGATTACAAGAGCTGATTGAAGCTGTTTCCAGTCACAGGACATGACTCCTGTAGCATTCCTTCTCATGCTGATTTTTAGATATTTTAAATATACACTGCCACAGTACAACCTTTTGTTTTTCAGGACTCTTCTGTGGGGTCTTCAGTTGCCTTTTTTTTTCATGCAACATAATGAGAACAGCCCTCGCTCCTCCTGGCATATTTGTTTTGAAATCAGCACTAATAAAATGATTGAGGAACACCCATAAAAACACATAGTCTCAGGTGCCTCTGCGTGATCAGAGAAATCTCACTTCCTACAGAAATCGGACTAAATAATGGACACCATAAAATTATTTACACACAGCCACATGCAAGTCTGTAGCACCCAAAGAGAAGGAAACAAGTGAGAAATGGCTCTGCAGTTGTGACTGTATGTTGTTGTGGTTTGTTGAAAGGCAAGGGAGTCTGAGGCAGAGGATGTCTTGTGCAATGGTTTTACTGACAGCCCATCAGTAGGGTACGCTGTGACTGGAATTACCTAGGATCATACCAGCAACCAAACAAACCCAGACCTTCAGAGCACTGAAAATGTAAGAGTTCAAGCCATGTAATTGTTATGAGCTGTTGGAGTGCGTGATAAGCCTGATTCTCCTCCCATTTACACTAATGGAATTGTTGATTTCCAGTTGTATCAGTTTTGCACTGTGTTGGCACAAGCAGAAAGAAAATGAAGCTTCATAAGACCTGTGGTAAAATCAAAGGCAAAGTGGCTGCTGAGGTGCAGTGACGATGCTCTTGGCTGTCTTACACTCTTAGAAATCTGAGGAGTGGGAGGGAGAGTCTGATGAAAGAAAAAGGAACATGAATATGAAGTTTTCTTGCCAAAACAAATACATGCGAGTTGCACCATGTCTGGAACAGGGCCAAGCAGGTTTTACAGGAAGTTCATTTGTATTCTCACTTAGACAAACCTATACACTAAAATAATGTTAGAAAAAAATGTTTAAAGACATATGATTTAACAGTTAACATGCAATTTAACAGCAGGTGACTTTATCAGCTGTCTTTTTCACTGAAATACATTAAATGTATTTACTTGCTCCTTTTTCATGGACTTGAACACTTTTCTCTCCTACCTCACTACATACAAGTAGCATCTGCAGAGACATACCTGCCTTCATGAAAAAATGAACACTGATATTTTCAAAAATAAAGAAATTATATTCCTCACCAAAAAAGGAGACAGTTTTAAATGCTGTTGTGTTTTTCAGCAAGGAAAAATTCCTACCACTGAATCTTTTAAAAACCATTTATTTCTCAAGATGGAAGAAATTCCTCTTCTTACTGAGCCAATGATTTCAGGAGTCTTTAAGCAACAACCTTAAGCTATAGACTTTGAAAATTATCTGCTGAGAAGCCTGAATTTAAAAACATGCTTTTAAAATAAGAAAAAAAAGAGACGAGAGTAGTAAAAATTTTACAGAACTGTTGAGGACAGCATCCTACACTGAGAAAAGGAAAGATGTAATTTGGTTGGGTTTTTTGGGTTTTTTTGACCTAAGCTCATTTTGAGTTCAGCTCAGGTTGTGGATCTGCTGCTGGTAATTCCCTGGCCTGGCAAGTGGGGATGGGTGTGCATAGCAGTGAGTTGTTACCTCGACTCCTAGTCCACACGTTGGTACATATGAAATCTCTCTGGCAGGATGCTGCCTGTGCACTGCTGCTCTTGGAGCACAGCATTGCTGTCAAATTGCTCGCAGTGCAGCACAAGGCAGCCAGCATTATCCTGTGCCATGGTCTGCTGCACAGCAGCACAGGAGATCTTACACAGTGACTTTTACAAATCTCTGCTGCCTGAGCCCAGTTACACAAAGGCTGTCACCTTCAGAGAGGTCACCCTGGTTTCTGTGTTCTACTTTCTTCTGGGTCTCAGACAAGGCCAGTAGGTGTCTCTTGTTCCTACCCGTGTGAAATATGTAGGGTCAAAGCAGAAGTTATGCTCTTGGTTCTGCACCTCAAAATGATGCAATAAGCAAGAAAGGAGGATGCCAGGCCCTATATGTGCAATTGGAGTGAAGGAAAAGGTAATTAAAGAAATAATTCCCTAAATAAATACTTTTCTTAGTGTGTATCACCAATCAAAACAGCAACTGTTACAGTTAATTTCTCCTAAAAATGCCCAGCTAGCATAGAATCATAGAATCACAGAATCACCAGGTTGGAAAAGACCCATCGGATCATCAAGTTCAACCATACCTATCAAATACTAAACCATGCCCCTCAGCGCCTCATCCACCCATCCCTTAAACACCTCCAGGGAAGGTGACTCAACCACCTCCTTGGGCAGCCTGTTACTTTGGTAGTGCTCTCAGTTGGTGATCCAGAAGTCTGAATTCCATTTCTAATTCAGATTTTTTAAGAAAAAATACCTTCTTTTAGATCAATGCAGGAATCTATTGACCTTCTTCTCTGCTTGTGTAGATTCTCCAGTAATTTTACAAGCAAAATATTTTAGATCTGCTGGGAGCTTTCCAATATTTTTTTCCTCCCTCTACATATATGTGAGGTCACTTCTGAACTCCACAAAAAAAGCGTGACCCTAGCACTGCCAATACTGCTTAGTCCTGGAAACCACTGAGGTCTACTCTGTATAACTTGGGTGAGAGTGAGCTGAATTTGTACTAGGAGGTGTCATGCTGATTTTGTAATTTCCTAATTGGACAAAATAATTCCCTCCTGCAGGCTCACCCTCTCTTGTGGCTCCAACAAGGAAATGCAATACAAAATGAGGAAATGGGTTTTCTGAATAAGCCCATTGTCTTTATTGGATTATCACTTTACGCTGTTATGTTTGTAGCAGAATTTCCCAGTTGTTGTAAACACTCATGCCTTTTTATGTATTTCCTACAGTCCTTGTAGCATGAGAACCCCTGAGAAATCTTTTGTCAAACATTTCTGTGATGTCAGATGATGCCAGAAAGTGTTTTGCTCTTGGGCATTCATCCTCTCCACTAGATTTCTTGGCACTTAAGGCTTGTTTATCTAGAGGCCTACAGAAACTTGTTCATATCATTGATATCACTAATGGATTGGTGACAGGCAACAGTAAAATACTTTGATCCAAGTCCTCAAGTATTGAGGTGTCTGTAGTGGATGGTTGAGCCACTTCCACTGTTGATGAAGCAGTTCATAGCAGATTTTTGTAATCAAGCGCCTTTGAAGTGCCGAGTTATATGAAGCACTGTCGTGGTTCAGGCTGAAGAATTCAAATGAGATTTATTAATAGTCTTACTTTTGTGGGTTATCATACTGTTTATGGAAATGTTTTCTGCACATTCAGGTTGGTCCTGGTGAGGCTGCTCAACTTGGGAAAGGCATGTGGAGGGAAATAATCCAGAATTGAAAACCTGTCCTCACTCCTGATTTAACTTTAATCTCATTTTTTTTCCAAAACAAGTCATGGGATCTGCATCTCTCAGCAGAGGTTTAGACCTAGCCTTGTCACTGAACCATGGTGATCTGCAGCACCTTGCCAGCAGAACATGCACAGCGGCTCAGCCAAGCATGAGAAGAGCAGTCCTGAGAAAGGCAGCCCAAGCCCATCCCTCCAGCTTATTGCCACTAAAGTCAGAGCATTCCTCCAGTAATCTGACCAGGAGAGGATCATCTCAACAGTTTAGTAAAGTTAAAAAAAGAAAAAGCTTGAAGCCACCTTTCCAGTTGTGTCTCTAGTCTCTATGAGCTTGGGAGGCAGCTTTCTCAGTCTTCTAATTATTAAATGCTTTTGCTGGCAGCTCTTCCTGCTCCTCCTCCATTTCCAAGAAGCACCAACATAACCAGTGCTTACCTGAGCTGCCACCCATTGCCTGTCACAGCCCTGCTGGAGCACCCTGCCCAAACCATGGCAGCAGAGAGGAGAGGGCTATCCACAGCAGCCTAGAAAACGCTCCACAAGGAGAGTGAACCCATTTCTCACAGACGCAACTATGACATCAAGTAAGTGAATTTACTGACTATTTTATTGGCCATGCTCTCTCTAAAGGTAATAAATACATGATGGAGAAATTTTGAAAAAGAAGAGACTATGCAGGTCTAAATAGTGATGTCAAAAGAGGGGAACCCCCCCCTCCCAATTTGTTGTTTTAAAGCCTGCAGGGACATCCTGCCCTCCCCCAGTTTGAACTGCAATAAACAGCCATAAAAGTGACATTAAAATACCTGTCCCTACTTTTTCTCCCACAAAACAGCTTTCAAAGATCACAGTCAATATGCATTGAAATAGAATAAAAAAGAAGAAAAATGCCAACATCTGTAAAATATCCCACAGAAAATAAAATGTTTGCAATTCTGCTAGCACTGTAACTAAGAGCAGAATGGGAGGAATGATTGGCTCAAATCGTTAAGTTACGAAATAAACAGGTTTTAATAAAAACAGATTGGTAAGCAGAGAGGGTAGCCTTAAAACATGCAGATTTTAACTACTCTCCCTTAAAGCCTCAGTTGTTGTCTGTGTTTTTGAGGGACTAATTTGTAGGTAGGAAAAAGTGGTTCTGAGCATGTAACACCCTTACTAGGCATATTGGTAGGAATTTTACTTTGGACTAGCTCTGTCTAGTCCTGTAAGCTTAACTGCCTTTAGTAATGAGATTGTTTTTTTTCACCCAGGAGCAGCCAAGACTGTATGTTCCTGGCCTGCTCTGTGATGTGAAACATGGCATGGTACACAGCGGAGGGCAGAAGACACAGTTCCCAAGTGAGCTCCTGCTCTGAAATAAAACAGTAATGTAGGCAACACACTTCGTTATTAATTTCTCAACACAAAGTAGACCCCTTATCTGTTTATCTTTTGTGCCTGGAACTAATAAAAGTAATTTTAAAATGTACCATCTGCCAAAAATTGCATAAATATGAAAGGTGCTTAATATGTTTGTATAAGAAAATTCCAGTATGGAGAAGGAAGGTACAGAGATGCTTGATTTCTCAATGGCTGTTGGAATATTTCAGTATGTAGTTACAGTGCTACTTCATGCTAGCCTAAGTCATTCCTGCTAAGAAATTTAGGAGCTTCAGGAAGACGACATCTAAAAAGAATTTACATCTTCCACTAATTGCACCATTATATAAAGTGTCAACATTCTTGAAAAAATTGGCCTTTAGTCAGAGAGACAGTTTGTTCTTGCAGATTTAGACGGGATATGAAACTTTACTATATCAAAGCTGAGGAAATCTTTAGACAGCTGCAAACGTTCTCTGAATTAATAATGTGGATCTGGTATAAGACAATATTTAAGAAAAATATATTTCTTTCTGCATCATTGAAGCCCTTTGCTTATAAAATATTAAACAGGATTAAAATGGGCATGCTGCTTGAACAGGAAGAGAAAACTTGAAATTCACATATTAATCCAGAAGTGAAAAGAGTTATTAGTTCCAACTGTTAATAGTGACAACTTATGATTTGGGGTAAATCAAACACCTTTAGAGTAGTTATACTTGCCACTAAAATGCAAATCAGAGTTTTAGCTTTAACTTAGTTAAGAAAATCCACTTTAACCTTTATCATTTAAAACCCGCTGTCCAGGACGTATTTGCAGAAGCTTTCTCCACTTCTTTAACTATAACAAACAGCTCTGGAAGATTAAATAAATTTGTTGTCTGCTATGTAAGCTCTCTGAATACCAGCTGACTAATCCAAAGTTCTAGTTTGTCCCAACTTTACAGATATAAATCCTTCCCTGTGTCTCAGTGCTTCCTTACATCACTTCTAGTGACTGAAGTTGTGTAATGTCCATACAAAACCTGTATTAATGTCCTGGCTTTGTAGTTTTTTGTTTGTCAGGGAGAAAAGCTGGGATAAAATTTTATCAGACTTAAAAATTTAAGTTCTAGCCCACCTAAACTTCTCAGGCTAACAGTTTAGCCATTCTGTTCCCTGTTCCCATCTGTGGACGTGAGAGATACCTGCGGCTTATCTCTGTAAAACTCACCTGAGCGTTCAACTTTGTGCAGTCCCTGTAGGCAAGCCTGTGCTTTCCCAGCTAGTGAGATGCTGTTTGTGATGGAGCAAGAGAGACCTCGGGAGCTGCAGAGAGGTCTGGTTGCCTGGAGCAGAGGGCAGAAACCCTGACAGCCTCACTGGCATTTATCTAGTGGAAGGCTGGGTGACTGCACAGGGGAGGGTGAGACGAGGGGATGTTGCAAGCCCTGTCTGTCTGTCCAGGGTGAAATAACTTCCCGTCAAAGTCTCAGGGAAAGTCCCAGCCCTTGTATTTACAGCTGAGGTAAAGCTGTGGTTGCTTTTGTCATGCTGGCACTGACTTGCTCCTTGGCTATTGGCCAAGCTAGGGTTTGGCTGTGTTCCCCCGCTCTTGGAAGACTAACCTGAGAAATGCAGAAGCCAAGAATATTGTAGAGGCATGGCAGCAACTATTTGTCTGTAAGGAGAGCTGCTTTTATTTGTGTCACAGTTCTCCTTCTGCCATTCCAGCTGTGGGTAGGGACAGTAAGAATGTCACATTAGGATGAAAGGAATTTGGCACGGGGATGGTTGAAAGCACCTGATATTTGAGATTCTCTAGATATTCTTGACAGCTACAGCAATCCTGTGGAGTCAGAGCCTGTGATGGATAGTATTGAGAAACAGATCTTTAAGGGATAAGTCTCTGGGAGATTTCAAAGCTCTGTTTGGAATGGGACACAATTCAAAACAGGTGCCTTACGCCTCAAGAGGTCACTGGACTAGATTATAGTCTAGATAGGAGAGAGTGGCTAACAGAGTCCCGCTACCACTGAGATTTTATAAGAAGTTTGAAAAATGAATCAAAGGGTATTTAAATAATATTGCACTCTAGATCTGCCTGCAATGTCTGCCAGCAAAGAGGAAGAAAGTAAAAAAGAAATATTCCTTTACATCGGCTTGCTTTTGGAAGACTTACTGGAAACTAACTAGGAAAACACACTAAGAAGGAAAAGGTACAGAGAACATAAATGATAGGGACAATCTTGGAATGTCTTATAAAAGCAAAGGACACCAAGGCAGTGGACATATCTGGGATCAAATGGCTGACCCATCAATCAACATACTGCCAAAAATAGTGTTATTACATTTAAAATAAAATCTACAGGGCTGGAAAGGAAGACAGTTGTCTCACAGAGTTAAAAATCACAAGGCTAATTCCACAGAAGAGGGGTATGTGAAATAAATGTACAAGTTCATAATAGGTGGGAAAAAAGGACTAGTGCTATGCCTTTCAGAGCATCAAGGTGATCTAAGCATTGAGATCCTATGTAAGAATATGAGCAAGAAAGCTGAGAAAAAATTTGAAGCTTTGAAGTTTCCCAATAGATCAATACCTCATGAATACTAAATGTAAGAAAAGGCTGAATTGTCTAACAATCCTCACACCTCTGTGAGCCCTTTATATTCTAAGGCCATGCTTAGAGAAAGAGCTGGATATGCTTATTGCTCTGAGATGGCTGGAGGAACTGACAGAGTAATTCTTGTAGTTATAAACTAGATGGATGGAACCTTTTGACTGTCCATAGGCAGACCTGAAGCAACAAAACAGGTCTGTTACTCTACCAAGGGGAAACGTGGACAATGATAGCTACTTCTCTGTCCTTAGTGCATCATGGGGCTCCTGGTGGGTGTTCCTATTAGGAAAAAGTCAATACCAGGTTTTTTTGAATATCCATGAAACCTTTGTGAGCTACAGTGTTTTCTCAGATGTCTATTTAGGCTGAGTTTGGCACCTGATGAAAAATGTGATAAATTTTTCAGGCCTTTCAGGTTAGTAAGATTTATACAGATGACATTTAGATCTAATGAAAAATACTGGCTCAGAGCAGCTGTGGGCTGAAACTGGACAAAGAACACTGCAAATGCCATGTGACACAAATAATAACATACTTGAAAAGTTAGCACAAACCCCAAATAAATGACTAGAAAATATTCAGCAATTCATGTTGTCCAACAATATTTGGGTGCTGACTTGTAAGAGAAATGTGTACGTAATGTAGCTTCTTCAGAATGCTGTCCCAATGATTTTGGATGTAACTTTTGAAAAAAAAAGAGAAATGGAAGGAATTAATAAGATATTTCAGACCTGAGAGTAAATCATCTATGGAGGATTTTGAGGCTTATATTGATGTAGTCCTTTTAAATATGTGGGGGGAAAAAAAAGATCACAGTAGTTTATGAGTTAACAAAACTTAGGTATGAATATACTCAGAGGGGAAAAAAGATTTAATCTTAGTCATGGAAATAAACAAAACCATACATTTTTATTTATTGAAGGCCGCTGATTTTTGAAACTGATTATAACTCATAAGGAATTACCAAACAGAGCCTGGCCAGTGGTTATTTTTCATTATTTTTGAGTTATAGAGTTTGACTTGAAGCTTCAATATAACCTTGAAATAGCAAGTGGGATTTCCAGAGCATTTGACAAGCAACCAAACCCAGTGAGAGATTTTCACATCAGTCTTCTTGCAACAATAGCTACCGCGGATACAATGCTTCAGAAAACAATTCATATCATGACTGCAAGGTGAAATATAGACTGAAAACATGAGATTGATGAATGTGACAGTACTACTGGGAAAAATCTTCCAAAGCATAAGTGTGGATAATTTCAGGATTCAAATTTAAAAGGAAAATGCTAGGGACATCATGTATATGAGTCTCAGCTGAATGATTGTGTTTAGAAAGAGAATAAGGTATGTCCTGTGCAGTGTGGCCATGGCAAAGGCCATATCTAGTGGAGGAGTTTACAGAAAAACAGGAAAAACCTGAATCGGGAAAGGATGTGCTTATTTGTGTTCCAAACCATGATTCTGCTTTTCCTGCAATAGCCTTACCATCTATTATTTTTTGCCCCTGACAAGAAGACTCCAGAAGACTGTAGTGTGTGTTACATTTATTTTTGTTGACCTAGCATACCTGACAATAGGCAACTGTTCAGCAAACACGGGCTTAAGGAGGGAATTACACTTTTAGAGAGCTTTTGTTTAGTCCCTCTTGCTTAGTCCAATAAGGCACTGGAAAAATAAATCAAAATACCACACAGAACTACAGAAACAGGTGAATTGCACCCTTGTAGGTATCCACTGGGGCCTTGGAAGCAGCTGGTGCTGCACACCCTGCATGATGCTGAGGCAGGAAAACCCATCACAGTGTGGAATGAGCCCCAAGCTGGGGTGTCAGAGCTGTCAAGGGGCAGGCAGGGCGAGAGCAGAGTGCTGCTTCTGGCTGGGTTACGTAGGTTCAGGGCCCCCTTGCTCTGGAGGAGAAAGGGCAAGGCCACTGATCTGCACACACAGCCAGGTCCAAACCTCCCTTCTCCAAGCTGTGATGGCGCTCTTCCTAGAGCAGGCAGTTTGACATGGAGAGTGTTGACATAATCTTTTCTCTATCAACACCAAAGGCTTTGCTGCAAATGCAGCTATCTGCTATCCCCTGCAGTAATCTGCCTTTGTGAGTCTTTGCTGGGCTGCTGCAGACCTGGGATGGGAAGCAACCACGACCTCTGCAGCCACCAAGAGACAGGAGCTATTTGCCACCCCTCCTGCACAGCCTCTACCTCCATGTGTAGGTGGCACCTCTGTACAGATCCTCCTCTGCCTCCCCTTGTACATCTCAGAGCTTCTGGCTCTGCTTGTTCTCTCACCTCTCAATATTTGCTTTACCCACCCTGGACCAAGTAGGTCCAGCATATTATAGGACCTACTTGCTCACATCCTCTTTGCTATGGCCACTCTCTCCACCTCTGCCACCAGAAATGTGGAGTGCAAGAACGTGGATGCTCTGGATGTGGGGCTTGCCCCCACTCCTAGATGGGCAACAACCCTTACAGCCTCCAGAATTCTTCTGGAAGTGGTGTACTCTGCTTTGTGTCCCTCTCTGGGGTCCCTGTGATATATTTTTTGAGCTCTCAAATCTCACACTCTGCCTTTCTCCTTTTTTGTTTCTGTTTGTTCTCTCCTATCATCACTTGCCCATGATCCTTTTTTTTTTTAGGAAAATAAAAAGAGCAGCTGTGTTAGAAATCTGCATGTTGTTTGTAGGAGTTTGTTTCCCCAGGCTCAGAGATATTGTGGAAGAAGAGATGACAACCTTCTAAAAAAACCCAGAAGGGAAAGAGAGGAAAAGAGGCACAGAGCCTGTCACTTCATGCTGCAAAATCTCCATCAGGCAGCAAATAGACACTGAAACCGCTGAGTCCCAGGATGCACAACTAGGGTTGCTGCGCCTGTGAGAAGCAGTCCTGTTGCCCTCCGGGAGCCAGCATTCCCACAGGGACACCACTGAAAACCTCAGAGGCTGGTGGAAATTTACTGATAAACGCAATCTCAAGGTTGGTGATAAACATTTGTAACTCTCTGTTATGCCACTGTTTGAAATATACTTGGTTATATGTTTTCCATGACAGGAAAGGTATAGTCTTCAGATTGTGCCTTAAAATTTTAGCATCTGAAACAAAAGATCTGGCTATAGCATTGTAAAGCCTTTCTTTGTTATATGCAGCCTTCACAGATTTGAGGACATCATAAATCAAATCTCATGCTAGGTGCTTATTGTGAGTTCCAGAATTGCAAAGGTATTCAGAATGGAAGTCAACACATCTTTCAGGATTTACATGCTAGAGATCACGAAACAC
This sequence comes from Clamator glandarius, assembly GCA_033459285.1. Taxonomy (NCBI): domain Eukaryota; kingdom Metazoa; phylum Chordata; class Aves; order Cuculiformes; family Cuculidae; genus Clamator; species Clamator glandarius. The sequence goes on from JAUNZM010000046.1 coordinate 4,884,196, forward strand.
CATCAAGCACACTAGTTAAGCCAAATCTCAGTGGTGCCAGAGTAGGATGGATTTCTACTTGAAAAAAAGGGCATGCAGTAGCATAATTTAAAAGTAAGCTTTGTTCTGTATGCTCTGTTCCCTATCATGGAGTTTCTGTATAAAGCATAAATTGTTGAGAGTAAAGAATTAGGTTCTCTCACTTTTTAGCTTTTTTTTAGCTTGACATCCGCTCTCCCAGAACCAGTAAACATATGATTCTTGTACACTTCACTATGAAGTTTCCATAAAATGGCATAATCACTGACTGGAAACAATTCAGAGAAACTGTGTGCTCCTTTGCCCTGAAGCTATTCTATGAAACTTGATTAAAAAAATCAAAAGTGTTTAGGAGGCAAATTAGATCATATTTTCCTTTCAAATAAAGTCAACAATGTTTCTTAGACTTTGTTTGACACTATTTCATGTGGTAGTTCACTTTCTTCAGGTGCTCAGGCTGAAGCTGTTGAATGTAGATGTTCGGTGTCAGTGTCTACAGAATGGGAATATCTGGACTGTGGCTGAGCATAAGCTCTAGAACTTTTGATAGCTTTAGTTTTATTTCTTGCACAGTGATTTATTTGTAAGATGGTGAAGGAAATGCTGGTCATGGTAGCAGGTGAGCAGCACAGGTTACTTGAAGTTGCAGACCCAGATAAACAGTGTTTCATAAGGTGCTCCGCAAGTGAAACCACAAGTCAAAAATGTACATACAGAGATGAGCTGTGGTGCAATTAAGTGTTCAAAGCTAGGGAACACGTGAGATTTTGGAGGAGATAGTAATTTCTAGCTTCTTTCTTCCTATTCAAATCACTAACTTCATCCAGACAGTCCAAAAGTGAGGTCATTTTGATCATCTTCTGAAAAAGTGTTTGAGAAGTGAGGAGAGTGCTAAGAAGGGGAATAATTTTTCTTGTAAGAAGTGAGACTGACACATGGGAGGCTTCAAATCGGTAATAACTGAAGCATTTTTCTTTTTTCTATTCTCGGCTTGGCCAAAGCTCTCTTGGATTCCTGCCTATAAGTTGATATCTGCAAAGGAACTACATTCACATATGTATGTGTGAGATGTGTCAGGTTTTCACTAGGTCTCATCAGTCTTCAACACACATGAGACGATCAGTAAAGATGATACTAGAGGGACCTCTTACTTATAATGGTGTCAGTAGGAAATGGGAAAATGCAACTAAACGAGCTGTTCAATTTCTGTTCATTCTTCTGTTCATTTAGTGTTATTTTCTATTTTTTGGCTACCTGCCATTTTGACTTTTAAGTTGAGATTAAAGGCATTGAAGACACATGCACTAAAATATCATGTTTTGTAGGCTAAATAAAGGTAATTTTGTTCATGAGGTGTTTGCCATCTATTCACAGTGTGACACTTCTGTTTCTGAGATGATAATACTGTTAGGTATCAGCCTTCCATGCTGTTTCTGCAGATAAAGCTACCCTGTGACCAGAGACAGCTCTTGCGCATTTATGAAGGCTACTCTGGGTTCCTGCTGCACTCAATCTTTTTGCTTCATTTCTAATTAGTCTTTACTTAAACTACAACAAACATGCGACACTATTGCTCACTTAATTTCTGGGAACATACTTGGCTGATGATTGGAGGCCGAAACATCCTCTGACCTCTTAGTGTAGTTGTTGTTTGATGTGGAGCAATATGCAGGATTTTATCTTCCTAGCATTCCATAGATGAACTATTCTGTGATTTGTGTAAAACAAAGAGTGACATACTTGCAACTGAAGTTTTCTGGGAAAAGCATTCCAGAAAAAGAAGACTCCAAAATACATTGAAATGTTTCAGTCAATGGCCCAAAGCTAAGCCTAGATTCTGAGCTTTTGCCTGATCCTTTCTGGAGCTGGAAGGATGTATTTTTCCATGGGATGTGGGGAGGTATGAACATTGCACAAATGTGATGGCACCATAATGAGAGTGTTTTATTCCTCTAGAGTGTCCTCAACAACTAGAGATACTGTACTTTGAAGTTAACAGGAGCTGGTGTCATATTTCAGGTTATATGTTCATGTCCAATACAATTTCAAAATAAGGCTAGGAAAAGAAAGGCTAATTTAGGAAATATTTATATATAGACCATAATGCCCTTGAGTCTACAAGAAGTGTGAGTACAATAAGTCATTCTAGTGCATGTAGTGCTTTCTCTTAAAAGTTTATTTACGAGCATCCGTAAGTTGGGGATGATGATTTTTCCCCTGCTTAGTACTTCTGACTGGACTTGCTGAACTGTTATTTAGGAGAGGTTAACAAGAGGTGTTTGATATATTCAGGAAACATGAAGAACTGTTCTGGAGGTCTGTATACCTGCAAAATGTTATAGATCTTTCAAGTGAAACAATTGTTGAAATTTCAGTTTTGAAAAAAACATTTTCTTTGTTCCCACATTTGGGATGCAACCATATTATGAAATTTAGGATTCCTTGTGACAGAGAAAATAAGCTGCTGAACTTCTACTCATAACCATACTAGACTATTGTATTCTATTAATATATTGTCTTTACTGCTAATTCAAACATGAGCCACAAAGAGAAATACCAACCCTATTAATAACAGCATAGAAAATGTAGAGAGATCAACCAGAGTCAGTTTGCTGGGCTCTGAAAGAATACAAAAGCCCCAAATGCATTTTGAACATCTCGCATCAGAAGCTAGGTAATCACCCTGCTGTCATAGGCAAACATTTTGCTGAGTTCAATTGCTGACAAACTCAACCCTACTGCCAGAAGGAAACATATGACCTAGTCACAGCAGATGAAGGAGTTACTATATACCAACTGAGCCATACTATCTCTTCATGTCCATGTTCTTCACTTATTCCAGTGAATGCTATCACATTAGTTTGAGCTCTGCAGGGTCTAAGTCCCCCATCAAGCTAGCTCTGACTGCATATTCATGGCATTTTGGCCCTGCTTTAGTACGTCCTGACATCTTGTAAGAAAAAGATATCCAGAAGCAGGCTTCTTAAAAGATATTTCTCATCCAGCTCGAAATATATTGTTTTGCTTCTAGGCTAGGTAGGCATACAGAATAAATTTTTGTTTCCCACCGTTTTTGTCTGTTTGGCTCGTATCAGAAATGGTGTGACCGGCAGGTCCAGGGAGGTTATTCTCCCTCTGTACTTGGCACTGGTAAGACCGCTCCTTGAATACTGTGTTCAGTTCTGGGCCCCTCACCACAAGAAGGATGTTGAGGCTCTGGAGCGAGTCCAGAGAAGAGCAACAAAGCTGGTGAAGGGGCTGGAGAACAGGCCTTATGAGGAGCGGCTGAGAGAGCTGGGGCTGTTTAGCCTGGAGAAGAGGAGGCTGAGGGGAGACCTCATTGCTCTCTACAACTAACTGAAAGGAGGTTGTAGAGAGGAAGGTGCTGGCCTCTTCTCCCAAGTGACAGGGGGAATGGCCTCAAGCTCTGCCAGGGGAGATTTAGGCTGGACATTAGGAAAAAATTTTTCACAGAGAGGGTGATTGGGCACTGGAACAGGCTGCCTAGGGAGGTGGTTGAGTTACCTTCCCTGGAGGTGTTTAAGGGACAGGTGGGCAAGGTGCTAAGGGCCATGGTTTAGTGTTTGATAGGAATGGTTGGACTCGATGATCCAGTGGGTCTTTTCCAATCTGGTGATTCTATGATTCTATCTGCAAAATCTCTTCCCTTCATGCTTTCCTCTTACTGATCTCACAGCACTGGCCATGTTGTTTCTGCTCCTCTTCTCTTTCTTCTGTTTGTTCTTTCAACTTCTTTTAAAGTGCGCTTATTACTAGCAGTGAGCTTTTCTTTGATTTCTCTCTCAGATGGTATCCCAACCACATAAAGACTATTTTTTTTTGTGAACATAGTGTTTACGGCTAACTCAGTGATGAAGGAATGAGATGTCTCCCAGAAAAAGTAAAGATCCAGAGTTGCAGGTTTCACAAGTAGTACTTCATAGGCAGGTATGCTCTGAAAATATGCTGACATCAGCCCTAAGAGACTGCATATGAAAAAGAGGACAATTTCTACCAAGTTCTATTTGGTCTTCTGTCCTACCCACAGTTATTTAGAAAAATCAGAAAGCAAACTGGTAGAAGGTTCAGGTAGACTGTATGAAATGCTAATAATGGAACTGGAAACACCAGAATATATTACAGTAAAGCTCTTGACCATTCTCACATACATCTTGTTATTTTTGTGAGAAGTTGTTTAAATGTGTGCATATACCTCAGAGGACTAATCTGTGTTTTGCATTTTTTTAAGGAATGTCAGGAAGTTGCAATAAATATCTCCATGAGATTTTCACAAGCATTTGTAATATTTCTGCTAGCCAAGTCAACTGAAAGACTAATATTAGCAATGTGAAAAGCTGCTTCTATTGTGACAAAAATTATGCCTTAACGACACAGCCATCTCCTCTGGAAATCAGTACTTACAAAACCACATTTCTGTCAACAATCTTATAGCAATGCCATGGGAAGGTACTAATGGGAAAACAGAGCTGTCAGAATAAAAAGTGTTCATCCTCTCTAAAACAAGCAGACTTTATTTATTCTTCTGAGCAACAGGCACAACTGAACTGTCTCTCTGAAATCTCTGTCTCCTGTAGATAATATGCTTGGTTTAGTACTAACTCATACTTCAGCTTCTGTCTCATGCACTTAGTGGGTTTTGTCCTCATGCAGACTATATGCTCTTTGGAATAACAACTTTCTTAACGTGTTTTTGTGTTGCATCCACAATTACAACTAAGCTTTGTGGGTACAAAATACACCAAACAAATTTCTGTGAACTAAAAGACCACACCTGACACATCAATTCAAGAATTAATTAAGGTATTAGCAGTCTAATCAAAGAGTTATTATTGGACCCATTTTGATAATACCAGCACTCCAGATTTTCCAGTTATTACAGCTCACTCCCAGTCATGATGCAAATGAAACTTGTACATACCGTTTTGTTTGTCTTTATCCTTTCCTCTGGTGATATGTTCATCCTTTTGTCAGTCCTCAAGCAACAAGGAGAGGATTACAGTGAGTTAAGTGTCCCAAGTTATTCACTGGAAGAAGTATGGTGTTGCTGAGGATTTCTTCCATCTTACTCCAGCATCTCCTTGTGGCTATTTTTATATGTTTCTTGGCACGTACTACACGTTCCTCTTTCTTCATTGGTCCACAATTCCACTTTATATCTAAATAAACTACATAGAGTGTATTTTAATTACGTATGCATACTGTTTGTTCTTTGTTCAGTTTGTTATCTCTAAAGCCAGTTTTACTAGTCTCCCAAGGGCTTAATGACCAGTAATTGATCATTAGTGATTTGTTTATAGCCCAGGAGCCTCTGGTTTCATCCTGTATCCATACTTACAAAACCTGTACTATAATCTGTTACTCATATAATCCTCTACACTAGTTTTATTTTAGGTCATGGGTGCCTCTAACGAAAATAACTATTGTTCCGCTACTATCTGTTATACAAAGAAATCTCAAAAGTGTTGTAATAGTAGGCATTATAACACAGAATCACAGAATCACTAGGTTGGAAAAGACCTCCAGGGTCAGCAAGTCCAACCATTCCTATCAACCACTAAACCATGTCCCTGAGCACCTCATTCACCTGTCTTTTAAATACCTCCAGGGATGGGGACTCAACCACATCCCTGAGCAGCCTGTCCCAGTGTGCTTTCCATGAAAAATGGAAAAACGGCCTTCTTGGCCACCTGGGCACACTGCTGGCTTATGTTCAGATGGATGTCAACCAACACCCCCAGGTCCTTCTCCTCCTGGCAGCTTTCTAGACAGACTTCTCCTAGTCTGTAGCTGCACAGGGTTGTTGTGCCTCAAGTGCAGGACCCGGCATTTGGCCTTGTTAAACCTCATGCCATTGGACTCTGCCCAGCAGTCCAGCCTGTTCAGATCCCTTTGGAGACTCCTTGCCCTCCAGTAGATCGACACTTCCACTCAGCTTAGTGTCCTCCGCAAACTTGCTAAGGGTGCACTCATTGCCTTCATCCAGCTAATTGGTAAAGACATTGAATAGGGTTTTTGTTTGTTTGTTTGGTTTTCACTTGATTGTATAGTTAACACTGAAGTTAGACAGTGTGAGACCATCTTCATCTGACATTTACCATCCACAGAGTAGTCCAGATCAAGCTTTGGGCCCCACTGTAGTCAGCAGACAGTTCTGATCCCTCCATCCCACCTCAAAGCAGACAGAATTACATGGTTGACTCACTTCCCTGGGCAGCCTGTTCCAGTGCCCAACAACCTTAAAAAGCTAAGCTAAAATTTAAATGACTATTCAAGTATTATTCTTCTGGCAGGTAAATAATTGTTGTTACAGCTCAGCTAGCTAGAACAAAGCTTCAAGCAGACCAAGACAATTCAAACAAAACCATCCTGCCATGTCCTAGCTCCAAGGCTTTGTGGATTTAATACAAAAGTTGTGGATTCTTGTTAGCAGTGCCAATGCCACACTTGCTGGGCTGTAGGGCTCTACCCTGTGGAGTCTCATTCCTTAGCTACTGCTTCTAGGCAGCAAAGAAAACTTTGTGAAGGGTCTTATCAGCCTTATGAGACCCAAAGGAAAGGACTCTCAGTGTTCCCAGGTGGGTGAGGAGGTGGGTTCCTCTGTTCTGGATTAGTCTGTGTTGTCCAAGAACTGATAGCTCTGTTTTCTCACTTGTACAACACACTGCAGTCAATCAAGCCATGTTCTAACAAGATGACAATATAAAATCTCCTAGGTGGAAAGGGAATGTTAAAAATAATTTGCAAAATAGTACCTTAATTTTCATGTCTAAGTCCTACTGAGATCCATGGCTTATCTCTTCTAAGGAGCCTGATCTGCCGGCTTCATGAAAATAATGAATATATATGTCCTGGAAATGGGGCACATGGAGGCTTTCTAACCACCTGCTCTATGGGAAAGCATTCCTTCCAGGCTGGAGCTTTATGTCCCAGTTTGGCCTCAGGACTTGTTCAGCCCCCTACCCTGGGAGAGAGTAGGTCAACTTTCCATTGGGGAAGAGGGAACACGCTGTGGTGGACCACAAACCTTTCTCCTCTGTCTCCTTTGTTTGGAACAAACACAAAAGAAAGCAAGGTTAAGTACAGCACTGGTTTTTTGAATTGTTTTCAAAATTTCATGTTCCTTCTCGGGGTTTGTTCTTTCTTAAGCACAGCTTGCCTTCCAGGAGTTTGAGGGACAGCAGGGGCAGATGGAGGCAGGAGTGTCTCCTGGACACAGGATACATTTGTGTATCTCCTGGCTGTGTGGATGTTTGCTGAGTGGGAGAGCAGACTGCCAAACTTCCCTCATGGCAGTGAAAACCCTGCTCTTTGCTATGGTGCTGTGAGCTAAGATCATTGTCAGGGAATGCTCAGAACGATTTCTTCCCTCCAGATGCATATTGTGGCTTTTTCTGCAGCATGTAATAGCACTACACAGTAAACTCTGATGTAATAAATGACATGAATCATAAAACATCTGCCAGCAAGGAAAGTCACTATCCCAGATAAACGTTGCAGGCATAGTGGAAACTTCTGCTGGTTTATTATAGCCAGTTTATAGGATTTATTTCTACTTCTGACAGTAGGAAAAATGAAATTCTCAAAACATCTCTAAACCAGAAGAAAACCATTAAATATTAAATTACTTCTGCCATGATGGTTAATGTAAGTGTCTCGCATCAAGAAGAGAGCTTAGATTTAATCAGCTGCTTAAGTTCCATCTCAAATCATCAGAACTGCAAACACTGAATAATTTTTTTGTTCTAAACAAAGGATATATAGTTCCCATGAAGATTTTTATATTCCGTTTCTTATATAAAATCAGGTTTATTTATAAGATTTGGGACTATAAAATTATCAGGGAAAAAGGAATTAAATGATTAGGAGAATACACGTGCTGCTTTAAAAAAGAGTCAAAGGGCTAGGTAGCACAATCCTTTACAAGCCATGTGGTAACTTCCTGATAGCCACAAAAAAACCCAGAACACTGTTTTGGTCTTTGTATAATATAATTTCTATCCTGTATTGGCAAATCTGTGTTTGTTTGAAATTAAATCCCTAACAGTTTTTTTTTTAAAAAAAATCTGGTTTTTACAACATTTTACTCCTATATTGAGGTCTACACATCAATGCCCAATTATGTCATGTTAATATGGAATTGTATTATGTTGACTTGTTTCAGAAATGACACTCGTAAATGATGTTGAAAGATCTTTTTCCCTAGGGGATTTTTTCCTGCCTATTTTAGCAATAATTGGGAAAAACAGGAGTGGAAATAATTAAATAACCTAAGCAGAAATTATCCCGTTACAATAACAGAAGTTCAATAGGGAGGAAGTTGTTGAATGTATGAACCGCTGTTAATATTTATCTTCACAAAAATATTCTCTTGAAGTGTGAGCAGATATGGGACACAGAAGAGACACACCTTTTAAGTGACAGTGATTGAATTGGAGATAAAAATAATTATATGATATATTATTAAATAATTAGTTTTGCAATGACCCAGCATAAATCCAGAAGTGAATATATTTGAATAATTGCAAATGGATGCACAAAAGGAAGACAAATAGTATGTTGATCATTTTATTATAACTGTGGTATATGAACCTATTTTATGAGATGTATTTTTAGATATACAGCCAGCCAACAGAGAAAAAAATCTCAATTGTCTATCTAAAAATCTTCATAAAAAAAACATACACAACCAGAGTGGGACTTTACATCATACAAAATATCCTGCAAACTGGGAGAATGCATACCAGAGTGAGTGGGTCTCTTGCTCTCTCCACAATTATTGTTCTATTGTAAACAGGCAGAAAGCAACTACAGAAATATAGGCCAGCAGCAGAACTGCAGGTGGGCAAGATCATGGTGCCGCTGCAGTAAAAAACAATAGTGTCTTCAAAAGAAAGCACATTGTGAACATAAACGAAATATACATACAAAGGAGGTAACATGGACAGTCCATGTAACCGATTGCAAAACATATTATAAAATACATCTTGAGAAGATTTGTCTTGGAGTTAGTAAAACTATGGTAAATTTATAGTAGGGAAATCAAGAAATGTCAGCACTATTTTCTGTGAGGACAGAAAAATGCACCGTACAGCAGAACTTTCTTCACTTACAGAGGTTTTGTGCTGCTAATATATAATTTCATGTTATAGACAATTCTGCTATCAAACACTTCCTGGAAAACTCTGAAAGGGAGTCATCAGTGCTGGATCACTTGGGAAAACAGGATGAAGTACTTTGAAAATCATGTGAATAAACTGAATAAACAGTTGAAAGATCACCTTGCTGTTCTTTAGCTGAAAAGCAATGTGGAAGCTTGCTATGGTCTGAAGAGTGTACCACAGCGTTGTAAGAGCTTATTCTTTTCCCGGGAACCAAGACAGACTACCTGAGAGGAGTAGAAACATCTAAGCCAACAGCCATGGAGCTTTTAAAACCTTGTGCAGCACTTTCGGGATGTCACAAATACTTGACCCCAATCAAGACAACCAGTTAAACCTGATATCAATAAATGAGTTTGATATCTCTTTCATAGTTGAAGCAATGTGTTGATAATAGCCACCTTTTTATTTTAGCATCATCTATGCAGTTTCTTATAGAAAGCACCAGTATTTTGGCATAACTTAGCAAATACTTTCTGTTTTGCCTAATATTGCTCTGGGAATCTAAGAGTACTCACAGGCATGGATGGGAAGACCTCTTTTTCTTCTCATATGGATGCCTTGTCAGAGGTCAGATGTGCAATCCAACAAAATGTATATTTTGGGATCAAGAAACATTGTAAATGAAAAACTAATTTACACTTTCCATGCCAAATAGAAAGCTAAACTTTTTTGCCTCCAGTGTTTTAATTGTACCTGCTAACTCTGATGACTTAGTGATAGTGTCACCAGTACGTAATACTTTGGTATATGTTGGTGGAGTTAAAATTTAAATTTAAATTACATGGACATGATATAGCGACATTAATATTGTGCTGGAAGCCTACTAATCTTTTAAATTTGGCCAAAGATGCATATTGCCCAAAGGCCTAGTTATGCTCCGAGGAAAGTTGCCATCAACTTTGGTTGCGTAAATCTGGAAACTCTAATTTATGTCTTTTTTTTCCCCCCACGACTTACTCAATGTTTCCTCAGTCTTTTTATGTGCTCATGGGTGTAAGTAGGCTGCAAGATCTAGCTCTAGGTAATTGTATTATCCCAGCTTTAAAAATGGCGAGTTAATGCTCAGGAGGTAGTGCAAACAGATAAAATCCTGCAGGATTTTTACTGGATCTCTGTTAGCAATCCAAATAAGGATAAAGGATATAGACTTAAGTCATACAGCTATGTGAACAATTGAAATTGATTGGAGCTATTGTTGAGCTCACTTGGATCCCTAGTCACACAGATATTTTTGGAAACGATTACATAGCTAAAGTAGCAAAGGAAGCATTAAGAAGGATTGTGCTGATATTCTGGTTTCACTGTCACTGTGAAACTACGTCTCTTCTCTACTCAAGAGCAATAATGCCTTCTATTTTAGAAAAAAAAGTGATCAATATTGGAAAAACTTCTTTGTGTAATACATTTAGGTGTAACCCAGAGATTTGGCACAAAAATATTCCATGGAAAGCCTTGTGACTAATTCTTTAGAAAATAAGACTAGATATTTATTTTAGAAGGTTAGCCAGTTGTTCATTAAATTTTAAAATGTAGATGATTTCCTGCTTGCTTAAACCATTCCATTATGCCTCATGAAACCCTTTGCTTGAAGGCTGCTGTTCACTCTCCTGTTTGCCCCATCCTGTAGCCTGCTGTACTTGTTGCTGCTGTTAAGCTTTCTGTTTACTGCTGACTTTGATAGTTCTGCTTGTGTTGATAGTAAGCAAGTTTGCCAGCACTTTTGCAATGAGTGCAAAGACTTGCAAATACCCTGTATCAGAAGATAAAGCCCACATCAAATAAAGACTACTTCAAGTTTCAGTAATCTATTTAAAATGCCACTCTGATAACTTAGGAGACGCTTGCAACCTACCGCTTAATTGACCTAATGTAAAAGTATTTGATTTCTGTTTATGGCACTGTTACAGCTGGATATTACTTGATCTGTCGTTATTGATTATCAGTACTGATGTTACTAATTAGGGCCATTTGCTGCAAACACTCAGCTTCTCTGAAGAGTGGTTTGTGGCCACCGAGGCTGCCTGGGAGTGAGGAACAGGTGAGTGGCCCTGCTGCCAGCTCTGCTGGTGCTTTGGCAGGGCATGGGGATGTAGGGTGGTGGCTGGGTGTGCACATGGTGTCGTGGCACTGGGGCTGCTCTTTAGGCACGGAGTGCCTTTGATTTCACCTGAAGTCTGCATGCAGAGTGGCACGTCTACAACTGTCAGCCTTTCACCATGTAGGAGCACCGTGCAGAGGAGGGACAACCTTGAGGGTGAAGGTAGCACTAAGGTGCTATGGCAACAAGATGTTTAGCAACACATGTAAAAATCATATAATTGGAGAAGGTCTCTTGTGTCTCTGTATCCCACTGTGTGCTGTTGCAGTCAGCAGTGCTTCACCAAATCTCTTTGCAAACTTTTCAGTCTCCATCTGACTGGATTTCTGCCTGGAGTTCTCCCTTTAAGGAAGCTGCTGTAGTACCTAATTTTCTAATGACTGGGAAATTTGGCTCTAATTTCTGGGTTAGACAGGCCAGAGTGATTTCTAATACTTAATATCAGCAGTTGTTAAGATATAAAAGTAACAGTTCCTATATGTGAAAAGAAATATCAAAACAGAAGAGAATGGTGAAGAACATGTGTGTACCTGTTTTCTTTTGAAAGGAAAAATGCTGATACCTCCGTTGTGATTGATAGCACATCTGTGGTTCCAAAAGCTGTTGCTAGCCATGACAACCTTGCCTAGACTGATGAATGTTCAATTTCTGTACATATAATATAATAACATATTAGAAACATCCGTTAAAATAATAATGACTGACTCCATTTGAATGATCTGAAAGCCTTAAAGAGGGAACAAATGTGTACTGAAAACACTACAATGTTTCTGTGCTTGACAGTTATAAATATTTTTTAAAAATTTCAGCTAGTTGCTTGGCTGACAATTCAATTATTCAGCCTGGTGCCGGAGAATGTCATAAAAAATTGTCTCTGCAGTGACACTGTAGTAAATCTGAAATAAAATATGTCTTTGGAATGAACAAAGAATCTACTTGTTAATTTTATTTATGTGATATCAAAGCAAAAACCATCCAATTCACCTGCTCATGTGATATCTCTCACTCAGCAGTCTAGCACACAAAAAAGTAAGAATTCTATTCTTCCATGTTAAAAACTGTCTCTTTTCTGACAGCACAGTAGTTTTTTGTGTGAGATTTGTACTAGATAACGGTTGGAAAATTAGCCTTTAAAGAATCCGGAGCCCTAAGGAAGACCTGGACAAAACTGCTGAAGACAGAGGTTCCTATGGTGCTCTGAGGCCTTGGACCGCCTGCCACACCAGGAGCCGCGCAGTTGTGGCACCATGGATGTGGTCAGTTAAAAGTCAGTCCTGCCTAGGTTTCCCTCTACAGACAAATTCCCACGTCTTCTCTGTGAACAGGGCAGTGAGGTGCTGACAGAACATTTGTGATTTTTTTTTTCCCTACAGTGACCAGCTTCAAGGGGAGAACTGGTCATTACCACCATGTAACCTTGGGGAATATCCCTGTGGTGAGGACACATTTCTACAACAAGTATCAAACTCTAGGAGGTTTGGCAGGAGGTGACTCGAGTGTGCAGATCAGATTTGATTTTGCAGCAGGTTCTGAGCAGTTGACTCTGAGGTTATGACTGCTGCAGGAGCAGATGCTGCCCAGCTTGGAGGAGAGGTTGCGTACAGACAGCCTTGGGTCAGTGTACACAGACATGTGCAAGACAGGCAGTAAATATTTGATGGAAGGCAGGAATTCTGACCACACTTATCTGGTAAATTCAAGCCTGCCCAGGGCATATGTATCAGACTGTGTTTGTGGAGTCCTGTATGTCATGACGTAGCTTCCAGGCCCTTTATAGGCAAGCCCTGCTACCAGTTCACTCTCCACTAATTGCATAATTTGCCAGAAATGACACCTTCTGAGTGGCTAAGACCCATTTCTGTCAGTATAAAATGCAGCCACCACTCTGGGACTTCCACTAGTTTAGAAGTGGCTATGTTGTTTTTTTACTTTTATGGCTATTCCTGGACCTGCCTGTTAGTAGTCCACCTCTAATCCTCCAGGTTCCCAGGGAGAAAACAAATTGAGACATTCATATTGACGCACTTATCCTCTTGTGCTTTTGACTGTAAAGCTGAGAGGAACATCTGCACGGACGAGGGTGCAAAATTGTAATTGAAATATGTTAAATTCTTAAAAGATGCAGACTCTGGCTTTAAGCTCATGGATATGAAGGGCTTCCTCTTTTTCCCCCACTTCCATCTATGTGGTGGAAAAGAAAAAAGAAAAAAAAGGTAAAAATCATTACTGTATAGACACAGGATTTTAAGGGGAAAGCCATAAACCATTGTGGGGAAAGAAAATCTCCCAGATGTTACTGTACTGGTCAGAGCTCAAAGACCAAAGGGGAAGAAGACACACCAGTATGGGCTGGTGTGAAAAGTAAAGCCAGTTATAGTTAGGTAACTGACTGTGTGCTGTTCACTGAAGAGCTTGCTTTACAAGAGGCAGCACTCTGCACTTCCTAGGGAGACTGGTACGGGCAGGTTTGCAAGGCTGGATAGGCAACGTGACAGGGTCTTTGGAAAACTCAGCTAAATGTAAAGATAAAGGGGGGTTCTTTTTAGGAAGTTTTGTCTTTTGGCTTTGTATGCCAACACTCAGACCTCATGTTTAACAAACATAACACACAAAGCTGCTTGCTCTTTCTGGGTCTCAGTTATGGGTCAGGGTTGTAAACAGGGTTGTAAACACCTGACACGTTACAGTGGTAAAAATTCATGAGTTTAGCTGCTACTGGCATGAAAATATGGCAGCATTTCTTGTGCTCTTGTGTTACTTCACATCCTCTGGTATTACTGTTTCACTCCTGTTACTCTGTGCAGAAGGTTTTTTTATTTTTATGGATATAACTCATAAGCATTGTGCTGGCAAAGACAAAAGGATTACAATGTAGATTAGAAAGGAAAAAGGACTAAAAGGTGTGTTTCCAGAAAAATAGTTAGTGAAGTGCAACATGTTTTCAGGAGCCATCATACTGATAATTTCTATTTCTTGTATGCATAGAAACAGACAGTAAAAATGTAAGCTTAGAATAGCACTCTCAATGAATAGAAGTTGGACTTTAATATTCTACCATATCAGCAATTAATGGAGAAACCAAACACTGTATACACATTGATTCCTTTCTGAGAGCTGATGAGAGAGCTCCTGGCGGCTACCTTTATATGCTTTATTGACTCTCCTTTTGCCAGCAGAGCTAGAGGATGGAGTTTATGATAAAGGCTGAGGTGGAGGGTACTATGCAGAAAATAAGGAATGAGTCAAAGAAAACACATCTTGACAGATGATGTTTTGATGAGCACGTATGTCTCAGTTCACCTTTGTCTGTGTAGGCGAACTTTGTGAGCACAGTAAGCTGAGGTCAAGGCAGTCAGAAGGGGACAGAGAATCTCTTGATGCTGCCGCTGTCCTGCCCTTGTTCTGGGGCCATTTTCACACCCAGCCACAGTATCAGAGGGTTCCAGTTGGCAGGGTAAAGATTCACTGAACTCACTTCAGCAAAAGTACGTAGCTACCGAGAGCCTTGTTCTCGCCTTTTTTTTGGCCTTTGTGGAAAACCGAAGAGCCTGCCTTTAATCAGTACTGTACAACAGTGCCCTCCTGTGCAGGTCAGGTCTGGACAAGCTGCAGAGACTCCCGGGTCTGCAACCTGGGAGTCTCTGGGCTTTGTTTCTGCTGGACCTCTGCACTTACAAGTCTCTTTTGAGTGATGGGTAATGTGAATGACATGCACAGGGAGATAAAATACAAAGAATAAGAGATTAGCGCATTAGCTGGAAAGAGAGTTTGGTGGTATGTGTGGAAACAGCCTGTTTTTTTCACTAACTTTCTTGCTCTGTGAATGCAAATTATTCTTTATAAAACCTATTACTGCACCACATAAGGGCTAGTGTAATTGTTTCCTTCCTTCAACTGATTGCTCATCATTATAGCAAAAAAGCAAGGGATTGCTTAGAAAAAAATCAAGACCCGTTAGCTCTTTCCTTAATTGTATTAGTATTTTTTTTTGTTTAGTCTTTTGTAAGAAACACAGTTTTATTACTGCAAATACTATTACACTATTCCTTTTTTATGGAGCTCTATGACATTATCTTTGTTTTGATGACGGTTGTCATTATGTATCAATTCAAAGAGGTCCTCAAGGAACATTGAGCTTAGGTTGTTTCCTCTCATCACCATGGGCAGCTGCTTTTCTTTTCTACTTTCTGTTAAGGTGCCATTCTTTCAGTCACAAGGGTGTATTTTTGCTGTTGTTGATAATGAGTGTAGGATTAAATCACAAGGCAGACACTTGCTGGGAAGCTTAGCATTAGCTCATGAAATAGGAAACTGAACACTGCAACTGCCTATCCTGTAAAAACTGAAATTAAATAAGCTTCCATTGTTATGAACCAAAAGGACCTTAAACTGTCTTGCGAAGTGTACATTCATTTTCTAATGAATGTATCATTTATCTAACAAATATATTATGATTCATATGCATATGAATAATCACTCTCTCCCAGAAAGAGTGTATGTATGTTTAATGTATATCTCTCAATATAAATACATTGGAACCCTCTCAAATTTTACTGACAATTTTGAGGTCTCAACACTTGTGACTTCTCAGTGTTCCTCAAAAGAAGCAGCTGTTTTTTCAGGAACCAAACCAAACTCATCAGCCTTGTGAGTAGTTTTTTGACAATTTCACCTCCCTATTGAGAGCCAAGCTTCTGATAATCTTGGAAGAGAGTAAATGAATCATTCTGAAATAAATATCTACATATTAAATCCTGAACTTTTTTTAAAGTGTATGCCATCAACCTATAATATTTTTCAGCAGATTTACAAGGTTTTTAGGAACATTTATGAATAACAATAATAAATATGGTTATATTAATAGAGATAAAACATTATTGCTATTATTCATTTAAAGCATTTGGGTTTGCAGTGCTAAGAGGTTGGAAATTTCAGGGACAGGAATAAGGCAGAGCTGTTCTGTCATCAGATCTGGTAGTGTTTTTATCTGATTATTTTTCTAAGGAGAAAGAAAAAGGCAAAAGGAACTTTTAAGTTCTCCTAGCTAGCCAAAACTAAATGGGAGCTGGTTCAGAGACACTAGCACGAAATGGAATATGGAAGCTAAGGTGAAGTCTACCCCACCTCATGAGACTGTGACAAATGCAGTGTGAGGAAGGACAGCTGAGGCCATGGTCACTCTGACCCGCAGTCAGATATCAAAGAATTATAACGTGGATTATGTTGGAAGGGATTTTTAAATGTCATCTAATTCAACCTCCACTACAGTTAGCGGATATATCTTCAGCTAGGTCAGGTTGCTCAGAGCCCTGTCCAGCCTGACCTTGGATGTTTCCAGCTATGGGACTTCTACTACCTCTCTGGGCAACCTATGCCAGTGTTTCGCCACTCACATTGTAAAAAATGTCTTTCTTATGCCTGGCCTAAATCTAATATATTTTAGTTTAAAACCATTGCCCCTTGGCTAGTGCAACAGACTCTGCTAAAAAGTCTGCCCCCAACATTGTTATAAGCCCCCTTTAAGTACTGAAAGGCCTCAGTTAGGTCTCCCCATAACTTTCTCTCATCCAGGCTGAATAACCTGAACTGTCTCAGCCTTTATTCATAGGAGAGGTGTCTCATTGCTCTGATAATTTCTGTAGCCCTCCTCTGGATTTGCTCCAATAGGTACATGTCTTTCCTGTGGTGAGGGCTCCAAAGATGGACACAGTGCTCCAGGTGAGGTTTCACCAGAGCAGAGTTGAGAGAAAGAATCACCTCCCTTGATCTGTTGGCCATACTTCTTTTGATACAGCCCAGGATATGGCTGGCCTTCTCGCCTGCAAGCACACATTGCCAGCTCACGTACAGCTTTTCATCCATAGCATTTCTGAGTCTTTCTTGGCAGGGCTGCTCTCAATCCTTTCATCCCCCAGCCTGTATTGACACTGAGGGTTGCCCGGACCCAGGTGCAGGACCTTGTACTTGGCCTTGCTGAACCTTGTGAAGTTCACATGGGCCCATTTCTCTAGCTTGCCCAGGTCCCTCTGGGTGAAATCCCATCCCTTAGGTGTGTCAACCACACCACTAAGCTGGATGTTGTCTGTAAACCTGCAGAGATTGCACTCAATCCTGCTGCCTATGTCATTGCTGAAGGTATTAAACAGTTACTGATCCTATTACAGACACCTGCAGGACACCACTTGTAATAGATCTCTGTCAGGACTTTGAGCCATTGACTGCTGCCCTCTGGATGCAAACATCCAACCAATTCCTTATCCACCAAAAAGTTCATCCATTAAATCCATATCCAGTTTAGAGATAAGGATGTTGTGGGGTACCATGTTAAAGACTTTACAGAAGTCGAGAGGGATGTGGCTCTGAAGCGAGTCCAGAGAAGGGCAACGAAGCTGATGAAGGGGCTGGAGAACAAATCTAATGAGGAGCGACTAGGAGAGCTGGGGTTGTTTAGCCTGGAGAAGAGGAGGCTGAGGGGAGACCTTATTACTCTCTACAACTACCTGAAGGGAGGTTGTGGAGAGGAGGGTGCTGGCCTCTTCTCCCAAGTGACAGGGGACAGGACGAGAGGGAATGGCCTCAAGCTCCGCCAGGGGAGATTTAGTCTTGAGATTAGGAAAAAATTCTTCACAGAGAGGGTGGTTAGGCATTGGAACGATCTGCCCAGGGAGGTGGTTGAGTCACCGTCCCTGGAGGTGTTTAAGGTGAGGGTGGATGAGGTACTTAGGGGCATGATTTAGGGATTGGTGGGAGTGGTTGGACTCAACGATCCGGTGGGTCTCTTCCAACCTGGTTATACTGTGATTCTGTGAGATGATCACCCTAGCTCTTCCTTTGTCCACTGATGTAGCCACTCCATTATAGAAGATCACTATGCTGGTCAGGCAGGACTTGCCTTTGGTGAAGCCATTCTGTCTGTCTTGAAGCATCTCCCTGTCCTCCATGTGCCTTACCATAGCTTCCAGGAGGATCTGTTCCATGATCATCCCATGCACCGAGTTGAAGCGGAAGTGTTGGTAGTTCCCAGGGTCTTCCTTTCTACCCTTTTTAAAAATGGGTGCAATGTTTCCTTTTTTCCACTCACCAGGGACTCCACTTGACTGCCATGGCTTTTCAAATATCATGGAGAGTGGCTTGGCAACTGCATCAGCCAATTCCCTCAGAGCTCTGGGATGCTTCTTGTCAGGTCCCACAGAATTAGGTATGTTCAGATTGCTCAAGTGGTCACAAACTTAAATCTTCTCTTACAGTGGGAGAGTTTTTGTTCCACCCATCCACTTCTTGTGGCCCATCCAATCAAGAGGGCTGGGAACAGAGATTGCCAGTGAAGACAGAGTGAAAATGTTGAGTACCTCAGCCTTCTCCTCATGTGTTGTTATGAATATGCTAATCTTGTTCATTTAGGGAATATGCTTTCTTTGACCTTTCTTTTCTGGGTGACATATCTGTAGAAGCCCTTCTAATTATTCTTTGCATCACTTGCCATGTTCAGGTCCAGCCACACCTTGGCCTTCCAGACTCCATCCCTACACAACTGGGCAGCATTCCTATAATCTTTCCAGGATGCTGGCCCCTGCTTCCACTGCCTGTGGTTTTCCTTCTTGCACTTTAGTTTGACCAGCAGGTATCAACTGAGCCATGCTAGCCTCTTGCCTTCCTTTTCTGATTTGTTACATCTGGGGATTGAGAGCTCCTGTGCTGTATAGAAAGCATCCTTAAAGGTCTGCCAACTCTGTTCTTCTGCCTTGTTCTTGAGGGCAGTTTCCACAGGGTCTTATTGACTAACTACTTGAACAGTTGGGATTTTGCTTTCCTAAAATTCAGGGTCCTGGCTTTACTCTTTACTTTACGCATATCCCTCAGGCTCTGAACTCCATCAGTTCATGTTCGCTGCAGCCCAGGCTGCCTCCAGTCTTAACATCACTTGCCCTGGTGACCGTCAGGTCCAGTATAGCATCAACTCTGTCAGGGCTGTCTATTTCCAGGCATAAGAAGTTATCCTGAATACATTCCAGGATTCTCCTGGATTGCCTACTGCCCACCACACTACTTGTCCAGCAGATATTAGGTTACTTGAAGTTCTACAGCAGGACAAGAGCCTGTCAGTGTGATGTGACGTGTAGCTGAAGTAAGAAGGCTTCATCAATAGGCTCCCCTTGATAGAGTGGCTTATATTAGACACCAACGACAAGGTCCTCATTGTTGCCTCATTCTCTAATTCTTACCCAAAGACTTCTAACTTGTTTGGAGTTATTCTTCAAGAGACAGGTCTTCACACTCTATCCATTTCTTGATGCAGAGCACAATGCTTCTACCCCTTCTTCCTTGACTCTCCCTTTTAATCAGCCTGTAGCCATTGATAGCCACACTCTAGTCAAGGGATTTGCCCCACCAAGTTTCAGTAATGGCTACTAAGTCTTAGCTTTCTAGCAACACAGTGGCCTCTAACTCCTCCTGTTGTCCATGCTGTGTGCATTGGTGTAAAGGTACTTCATCCAGGCTGTCAGCAAGTCACTTTCTTAGAAGAACAGCCCTTAATTCCATAGAGGTATTTCACTGGTGTTTCTCTGTTGGCTTTCCCCTTGGCTATTGCCTCAGGAGCCCCTGCCTCATTTCTGTAAGACTTAAAGTGTGCTACAAAGCGTACCCAGCATATGTCAGAGCAGCAGGTTGAGGGCCCTTGATAGCAACCTGTTCCTCTAACCTTTGTATGTCAATTCATGGCTTGACACTGCCAGGCTTGATATTAGACCCCTCCACCATAAAGGCTAGTTTAAGGCTCTGTCAATAAGCACCACTAAACTCATGAGCAAAGACCCTCTTCGCCACTTTGAGAAAGATAAATTCTGTCTGATATCAGCAAGCCTGGTGTCATGTAGGCCGTCTAAAATTGTGGCAGTGACACCAGCCACAGAGACATATATTAATAGACTGGGGGTGGGGGTGTTGTTGCTGCTCACAATTGGAAGGAGAGAGGAGAGAAAATAACCTGTGCTCCAGATTCCTTCAACAGCTGTCTCAAGTCCCTGAAGTTTCTTTTGATTGCCCTTGGACTGTATGTTGCAGTTTTATCACCACCAACATGGGAGAGCAGTAATGGCTAATAGTCTGAGGGCTGTATCTTGCTAGGAAGTTTCCTCTAGATATCCTTAACCTGAGCCCCAGGAAGGCTTTTGCATTGAAGGAATTGTTGGATAATGTACACAGATGGTATTGGGAGCTTGGTGAAAACATTAACGTCCCATATAGTGCTGCCCAAGTGAAAGTAGATACAGTTATCATGGTATTTTTCTGAGTTTTGGTTGGCTCTTCCAATTTTGTGAATTTGTAAGTGTCAACTGAATTTGTTCTGACCTGATTTCTTGGGGCTTCAATGCTTATATAAGCCAGATGCCAAGCCTGTAGGGTAATTACAGTACTAATTACTACTTTTGACATATATTTCTAGTGATGAGGGTTTTTTCCAGAAGGCCTTTGATGCTGTAATGCAAGGGCGCTGAGCTGAGACTTTCTTTCTCATATTATTTTTCAATGCTGATGCTTGCTTATTCTGTACTTTTAGATATAGGAATATAATAGTAGACAATAAAGCAAATTCAGCCATAGGTTTTATATGTAATAACAAGCATAAAATAAACCAAGCAATAGATTTTTGCTATGGGGCAAAGATATTTCTGTTTTTCTCAGTAGTTTTGCTATGCAATACCCTTATTTATTTTACTGTTCTTGTATCCTTAGAAATAGGACAAGAATCACCTGAAAGTAAAGGAAGTTGAGAATCATATCGGAACATAATCATGGCTTTCTTGCCAGTTTCCAATAGCAGTCCCCTTGTCAGTAGTCCTTGTCTTTCTTCCTTGTTTTTGCTCTCCTTATTAAGGAGAAAAGAGTTTGCACATGTGTGTGAAACATATTATATCTCCTAACATTCAGTTAAATAGAAATGATGAGATAATAAAAGCAAATACAGAAAAGATGCGGACAAATATAATAATTTTTATAGCAAATACTGAGGTTTGTTAATGAGCTAAACTCATTAGTCTACATCTGGATTACTACAGCCAGTTTTCATACAATCATAGAATCATTTAGTTGGAAAAGACCTTTGAGATCATCAAGTCCAAATGTACCTGTTCACTGCTAAACCATATCCCTGAGCACTTCATCTACCCATCTTTACCTCCAGGGAAGGTGACTCAACCACCTCCCTGAGCAGCCTGTTCCAGTGCCTGATAACCCTTCAAGTGATGAAATTTTTCCTGATGTAAAGTTACTGATCCGGATGAGGGCATTGAGTGTACCCTTATTAAGTTTGTGGATGACACTAAGCTGGGAGGAAGTGTCAGTCTGCTTGAGTGTAGGGAGGCTCTACAGAGAGACCTGGACATGTTGGATCGATGGACTGTTACCGACGGGAAGACGTTCAACAGGGCCAAGTGCAGAGACCTGCATTTGGGACACAACAACACCACCCAACACTACAGACTTGGCAAAGAGTGGCTTGAAAGCTGCCTGGTAGAGAAGGGCTAGGGGGTGTTGGTTGAGAGTCAACTGAATAGGGGTAGGGAGGCTGAGGGGAGATCTTATCACTGTCTACAACTACCTGAAAGGAGGTTGTAGCAAGGTAGGTGTTGGTCTCTTCTCCCAAGTAACAAGGGACAGGACAAGAGGAAATGACCTCAAGTTGCACCAGGAAATTTCAGATTGGACATCAGAAAAAATTCCTTCACTGGAACAGGCTGCCCATGGTAGTGGTTGAGTCACCATCCCTGGACATGTTTAAAGGATGGATAGACTTGTTGCTCAGTGATATGAGTTAGTAGTGGACAGGTATGGTTGGACTTGATGATCTCAAAGGTCTTTTCCAAACAAACGATTCTATGATTCCAGGACTTTTATGTCATCCCTGCAAGGAGTTTATAAAAATACATAGACAGCCTTTTCACAGAGGTTTATGATAGGAGAGCGAGAGACAAACAGTGTAAGCTGAACAAAGTGATCCAGACTGGATACATGGAGAAACTTGTTCCGCATGGGAACAGTTAGGCTGTGGAACAGTTCAACCATGAAGGTTGTGTTGTTTCTGTACTTACTTGTAGATTTTCAAGACCTGAGTAGACAATGTCCTGGAAAAGCTGTTCAAATCTGACCATTATCCTTGCTCAAGCAGGAAGTTGGACCAGAGACCTCCTTGGACTCTTTCCTGCCTGAATTATCCTGTGGCCCATTAATCCTGCAAGAGATACTTGATACCATATCAGGGACCTGTTACTCCAGGGAAGTAGGAAAAGCACTGCGAAAATCAAGGCAGATGGGGAACATGCGGTAAATGCAAGGCTGGCAGTTTCTATCATTTTTTCATTTTTGAAATGGGCCTGACTCATCTTACTGCTTCATGCAGCATTGATCCTTACCATGTTTGTTCTTCTGTAGGACTTCAGAGGTAGGTGAATACAGAATGCCAGATGCAGCACAGTTTCTAGTGGAGCTGGGTAGAAAAGCAACAGATTGTCGAGCACTTATTTTCCTTTTGTGAATAAGTGATCCATTTTTTAATGTCTGATTTATTTACTAATGCGTCTCATGCAATAACATTTTCTGACCTTTACTTATAGTGCTGGAACCTGTGGCCTAATTGCAACTAAATCTGACAAAGCAGCCTCAAATATTAAGTTTCCATGTTTTTAATGAGAGGAAGAAGCAAGGTAATGGCAAAAGACCCTGTTAATGTCTCTGCCATCAACTTAGGAACTAACTGGAATGATAATCTGTGCAGGGGAGATCAAAGGTAAGTACAAGAGATATGAGCCCTGCAAATGGGAGCTTCAATGATATCCCACCTTTAGATGGCATAAAGATACTATAAAATTGTAAAGATTTTTTTTATATATTAAGCAATCATTAAACCATTGTCATGGTAAAAATATACTCCAAAGTCCAACACTCAGGACCCATATTGGGTGATACTGATTCCTAGCATGCCTGCAGTGATCACGATGACAATATGGACTTAAAATGCTAAAAGAAAATTACTGGACATATGCAGTCGCCACATTTTCAAATATTACTTATTAATTCATTTTTCAAATACTAAGAGGTTACAGCTCACAGTTTATGAAAGTACCAGTTCCTGATTCATTTTGTGTAGCAGTCATGTTTGTGTTGCAAGAATGCAAAATAAAGCTGCTTCTGCTGAACTTCTGTCACCATTTTTATTCTCTAAATCTGCTTGATTCAAAGGGAAATAAAATGTGATAATGTCTGCACATACTGGTCATATAGATTCTAACACATCCGCAAATAAAACATTCAGAGGCTCACAGAAAATTATTTACCCTTCACTAAGCATATGAAACTCCTAGCAACTTCAATGGAAGCTGTGCACATGTATTTGACTGCATTCCTGAATTTTGCCTGTGGGCACAGAAGTAGTCCAAATGATAATCTGCAAGAGAAAAAGAATCCTTGGCTTTTTATTTTTAATTTTTTTTTGTATTGAGTTATTTTCTGGTTGTGCCTTCCCTGAGCTCTTCCGTTCATAGATGTCAGAGAATGCCTCAAATGCTAAATCCTAAGTAGTCTTCACTTTTCAGCCATCAATGAAATTAGTTCTGTGATGAAATAAGAATTTACGCTAGCTCAGGAGATCCCCTGCGGTTCTTTGCTCTGAAAAACAAAAAAAAAAGGGACCTAGAAAGGTAGACATCATATATTAGTTGACATATCAAATCCCATGCTAGGGAGAAATTGCTTATAAAAGCAGTTGAAGAAATGAAAAGTACTTATTTGCTGCACATAAAGGAATAGTTCCAAAAATAGCTTTCTGCTCTGCGGTCTCCTGTAACAATAAACAGCCACTTTGGGTCTTATGCTTTGCAGCAGCCACTATCTATGTCTGCTTCAGCATTTAGACTGGCACATTTTAAACTAGACTTGTGAAGCTGAAGATGAGATGCCTGGTTTTGCAGACCACTCAGTTTCTGTGTCTCGGTAGTGACCGCTCCTCGCACCCTAAGATGACTTTGCAGAGGGAGGGAAGCATTTCCCAGTGATGCTTAAAACTCTGGTGCACTGACTCTGAAAATGATTTTGTTACTTCATCTTGCAGTAGTTGAACATCTCAGCCTGTTTTGATGATGAGACGACTGCAGTGGACTGTGCACCACAGTTTGCATAGTTCCCCTATTCCATTACCCAGTAAAGGAAATACTAAAGCACAAGTTAAACCTGAGGAAGCTGAGACATGCTAGATTGAAGAATTTATTTGCCAAATAAATTCAGAGCCTTTGGATTATGCAGCACGTTACTGCCTTGAACTGCATGTTCCTTTCTCCCACAGGAGCATTTGTTCATTCCATGTACAGATAACTATTGAATTTTTTTTTTTTTTTTTTGCTTGTTTCCAGTACTGCTAGGTTTTTAATCACAGAATCACACAGAATCACAGAATGACCAGGTTGGAAGAGACCCACTGGATCGTCGAGTCCAACCATTCCCAACAATCCCTAAATCATGCTCCTAAGCACCTCATCTACCCTAACCTTAAACACCTCCAGGGACGGTGACTCAACCACCTCCCTGGGCAGACCGTTCCAATGCCTAACCACCCTCTCTGTGAAGAATTTTTTCCTACTCTCAAGACTAAATCTCCCCTGGCGGAGCTTGAGGCCATTCCCTCTCATCCTGTCCCCTGTCACATGGGAGAAGAGGCCAGCTCCCTCCTCTCCACAACCTCCCTTCAGGTCGTTGTAGAGAGTAATAAGGTCTCCCCTCAGCCTCCTCTTCTCCAGGCTGAACAACCCCAGCTCTCTCAGCCGCTCCTCGTAAGGCCTGTTCTCCAGCCCCTTCACCAGCTTTGTTGCCCTTCTCTGGACTCGCTCCAGAGCCTCAGCATCCTTCTTGTGGTGAGGGGCCCAGAGTTGAACACAGTACTCGAGGTGCGGTCTCACCAGTGCCGAGTACAGGGGGAGAATAACCTCCCTGGACCTGCTGGTAACGCCGTTCCTGATACAAGCCAGGATGCCATTGGCCTTTTTGGCCACCTGGTCACACTGCTGGCTCATGTTCAGTTGGTTGTCAACCAACATCCCCAGGTCCTTCTCCTCCTGGCAGCTTTCCAGCCAGGTTTCTCCTAGTCTGTACCTCTGCTTAGGGTTGTTGTGCCCCAAGTGCAGGACCCAGCATTTGGCCTTGTTAAACCTCATGTCGTTGGTCTCAGCCCAGCAGTCCAGTCTGTTCAGATCCCTTTGCAGAGCCTCCCTACCCTCCAGCAGATCCACACTTCCTCCCAGCTTGGTGTCATCTGCAAACTTGCTAAGGGAGGACTCAATGCCTTCATCCAGGTCGTTGATAAGGACATTAAACAGGACTGGACCCAGCACTGAGCCCTGAGGAACCCCACTTGTCACTGGCCTCCAGCTGGATTTAACTCCATTTACCATCACCCTCTGGGCCCGGTCATTCAACCAGTTTTTCACCCAGCAGAGTGTGCGCCCATCCAGGCCAGAGGCCGATAGTTTCCGAAGCAGAATGCTGTGAGAAACTGTATCAAAGGCTTTACTGAAGTCCAGGAAAACCACATCCACAGCCTTTCCCTCGTCCAAGAGTTTAGTCACTAAAACAACCAACTAAACCAACTAAACTAACTAAAATAAAAAAAAACAAACCCACCAACCTGAAGCCAACTAAACTAACTAAAATAAAAAAACCAAGCACACCAACTGAAAGACACACAGGTTTGGTCATATGGACTTCTTCCTAATGTTTGCCAATGTAAATGCATCCTCGTTTGTCCCCTAGCCATTGTAAAATCCATTAATATTCTGAGTGCCTTGGTGATAGCAGACCTTCACAAGGCAGAATCATGCAATGCAGCTCTCAGTCACTTGTTCATGTGATGGATTTTAGATGACTGGCCCTCAGGATAGGCCCATGTGGTGTGGTATGACAGAATTTCTGCTTTTCCAGCCTGGCTGGGAAAAACAGTACAGAAGAGGAATGAAGGAATTCAGAAGAGTTCAGGCTTTCAGAGGAGTGCCCTGTGCTACATGTCCCGCTCTGCCCCCACCTCTCATCACTCTGCAGACTCCTTCCCTGGCCCCTATCACCACCTTGTCTCCCATCTATACTTTACCATCCCACCTGGCTTCCGGTCCCCTAGATCCAGACCTTCTCTGTTATGGTTAACCTACTTCAAAATCTGGCTACCTCTTCTGCTAAGAAATTGCACCCTGCCCTCTCCTAGGTATTTTCCCTGTTCTTCCCTATTTCCATACAGATTTTTTTTTCTTGGTTTCTTCTTCTCTGAAGTGCATGGAAGGTGTCTCAGGGACCACAGAGAGCAGCCTGTAACTCAACATCCTGACTCCTTGGCACTTCCTTCCCCAGATGAATCCCTTCTGAGATTGTCTCTGCTTTTTGCCCAGGGCCTTCATAATCACAGAATAACCAGGTTGGAAGAGACCCACTGGATCATTGAGTCCAACCATTGCCAGCAAGCCCTAAATCATGCTCCTAAGCACCTCATCCACCCTCACCTTAAACACCTCCAGGGACGGTGACTCAACCACCTCCCTTGGCAGACCATTCCAATGCCTAACCACCCTCTCTGTGAAGAATTTTTTCCTACTCTCAAGCCTAAATCTCCCCTGGCGGAGCTTGAGGCCATTCCCTCTCGTCCTGTCCCCTGTCACTTGGGAGAAGAGGCCAGCACCCTCCTCTCCACAACCTCCCTTCAGGTAGTTGTAGAGAGTAACAAGGTCTCCCCTCAGCCTCCTCTTCTCCAGGCTAAACAGCCCCAGCTCTCCCAGTCGCTCCTCCTAAGATTTGTTCTCCAGCCCCTTCACCAGCTTCCCTGCTCTTCTCTGGACTCGCTCCAGAGCTACAACATCCTTCTTGTGGTGAGGGGCCCAGAGCTGAACACAGTACTCGAGGTGCGGTCTCACCAGTGCCGAGTACAGGAGGAGAATAACCTCCCTGGACCTGCTGGTAACGCCGTTCCTGATACAAGCCAGGATGCCATTGGCCTTTTTGGCCACCTGGGCACACTGCTGGCTCATGTTCAGTCGGCTGTCAACCATCACCCCCAGGTCCTTCTCCTCCTGGCAGCTTTCCAGCCAGGTTTCTCCTAGTCTGTACCTCTGCTTAGGGTTGTTGTGCCCCAAGTGCAGGACCCAGCATTTGGCCTTGTTAAACCTCATGCCGTTGGTCTCAGCCCATCAGTCCAGCCTGTTCAGATCCCTTTGCAGAGCCTCTCGACCCTCCAGCAGATCCACACTTCCTCCCAGCTTGGTGTCATCTGCAAACTTGCTAAGGGAGGACTCAATGCCTTCATCCAGGTTGTTGATAAAGACATTAAAGAGGACTGGACTCAGCACTGAGCCCTGGGGAACCCCACTTGTCACTGGCCTCCAGCTGGATTTAACTCCATTTACCATCACCCTCTGGGCCCGGTCATTCAACCAGTTTTTCACCCAGGGGAGTGTGCACCCGTCCAGGCCAGAGGCCGACAGTTTCTGAAGCAGAATGCTATGAGAAACTGTATCAAAGGCTTTACTGAAGTCCAGGAAGACCACATCCACAGCCTTTCCCTCGTCCAAGAGTTTAGTCACTCGGTCATAGAAGGTGATCAGATTAGTCTGGCAAGACCTGCCTTTCATGAACCCGTGTTGACTGGGCCTGATCACCCGGTTCTCTTGCAAGTGCTTCTTGATAGCACTCAAGATCACCCACTCCATGACTTTCCCCGGTACCGAGGTCAGACTGACAGGCCTGTAGTTCCCCGGATCCTCCCTACTCCCCTTCTTATAGATGGGCATGACATCAGCCAGCCTCCAGTCCAGCGGAACCTCCCCAGTCATCCAGGACTGTTGGAAGATGATGGAAAGGGGTTTGGCCAGCACATCTGCCAGTTCCCTCAAAACTCTCGGGTGGACTCCATCTGGCCCCATAGACTTGTGGGCATCTAGCTGGGCAAGCAAGTCTCTAACCACCTCCTCTTGGACCTTGGGAATCTCATACTTCTCTTCCAGCCCCTGGGGTTGTGCACAGAGGGAACAATTTTCCTTACTGTTAAAGACTGAGGCAAAGTAGGCATTGAGCACTTCAGCCTTGTCTACGTCCCCTGTTACTGTTGTTCCCTCTGCATCTGCTAGGGACTGGAGATTCTCCCTAGCCCTCCTTTTGCTGTTGATGTATTTGTAGAAAGACTTTTTGTTGTCTTTCACAGTCTTGGCCAATCGCATTTCTAGTTGGGCCTTAGCCCTCCTGACTTTTTCCCTGCACATTCTCACTTCCTCCCTATAGTCCACCCAGGATGCCTGCCCCTTACAGGATGCCTGCCTCTTAAATAATTATATGCAAATAAGATCTACGCTGAAGCCTTGTAGTTTTGGTTAAGCTTTGTGTTCTCACAGGAACATTGATATTTCTAACACCTCATTGTTCCCCTTCATTGTTATTTTGAAACATTTTGGTCAGAGCTTAGGGGCATTAAAATGTTACAGCAAAACAGCTGTTAACAGCATAATTTATGGCCCAGGCATTATATTTTTTCCTTATGCTTATGGCAGTCATGGAAATACTTTTGTGGTCAGATCTGTGAAACTGAAGGGTTTATTGTCTTACTGTGGCTGTGTGAGCCTTCCCAGTGGTAGCTGATGGTGTGAGAACTCTTTGTTTACTGTAACCTGTTGGAGCGGTGACTTCTCAGAGCACTTGAAGCCAATTGCACTCACCCCACCAACAATGCCCTTGTTAGGGGAACAGCAGAAAAAGAAACTCTAACCCAAGACAAGAATCTGGGAAAGAAATTAGAATTATAAGGAACTGAAACCAGAACCTGATAAAAGAAATTGTCAATAACCTTACTCTGCAGGCATTGCTATCAGTTTAGCTTATAATATCTGACTTTGTATTTTACAACCCTAAATCCCCCTGCAGCTTCACTGGATGCATTCTTCGATGTTTGGTGCTTATAACTACTGTGTAGGGCTGCTGAGAGCTGTGAAAACCTGCTCCGCTGAGCTGCAATGGCTGGGGAGATTTCTGTAGTGATCCGTATTGAGGTATGTGCGGGTATGAATAAAGGGTTTATTGCAGTTTGAGAGCACTTTAGGTCCCTGGGCCTGGACAGAGCAAAAGGTGTGATTATAAGACTTTGTCAGAACCTGTTGCATGTCTCTCTTACATTATTAACAGTCATTTTAAAAAATTGCATATAACAGCAATATGAATTTTAATGTGTTTCCTTTATTTTTCTTACACCAAAATCTCCAAATCTCTAAACCCATGAAGAATAATAACAAAACTCTCCAGTAAAGGATGTAAATATTCAGGTTTTGTAATAACACCTAAGAAATGGTGAATCATTCATACTGCCTAACTAATACATCCTGTTCTGCTTCTGCTGGGAATGTAAAAAATCACAAAAGCAGCCAGAGTAATAACAATACAGTGTTTCTTACTATGAATAACATAGATTGAAGTAGTGATTTTCTTGTTCAGGAATTCAGACTTTAACAAGTTTTCAATAGTAATACATTGGTCTGCGTGGTACACTGAGCAAATTCAGCACTGATATTAAGGAGGGCAGAAAAGTGCACGGAGGAAGAATGTTACTCTGTCTTTCTCTTCCCCCTCATTTGTAAGAGAATATAATGGGATCCTCTCTACATCCTCAAAAATGTGAATGTTGATTTATCTTTCTAGAATAACTGCAAACCGATACTTTAACATCATTGATGTGTATATTTTCCCCCTATTTATACTAAAAAATATTGTATTTTTCAATGCATCTCAAATGTCTTGTTATCTTTCATGCTTAATAAGAAGGGCTTGCAACTACCACTGTCTGCTAATTACATGGATTTGTACACCTTGCAGTGGAAAGCCTTCATGCACCAGAGACAGCATGGAGCTAGTGATGGCTATCCAGCTGACAAACAGTCCAGGCTAGAAGTTGGGGATTTCTTTTCTTACAGACATTTCTTCATTATCCAGTCTCTCAGAGAATTATAAGGTTCCAGTCTTGTGCTACCTAATTCCATTATACTACATTTTTTTTCAGGCATGATTAAAAATCATAGGCTCTGGAATGGATTCTAACGCCTATTAAGAATAAGTAGTTAAAATAGATTCAATGACTTCAACATAGATTTTCATTAGTGTAAATTAGATCTGATGCTGGCTATATTTCTTTTGAGAGAGGGTGATAGAGTCTGAATAATATTTCTCTCTGCTGAGGCTGTATTTCTATGATGATCTCCCAGCAATTTTCTTTAGTTGAGGGATATATGTTATCTCCCCAGTGCATTAGTGATTCTTGTAGCAATGTTTAAATCAAGGGGACTTTGTGTGGTGAATATTGCTTTGAGTGAATCCACTATTTTCTTAATTCCTTAAAAAATTCCTCTATTCTCATCCATATTTACTGCCAAGATCTTTATTATGGCAGAAGTAAAACATTTTTTCTTCCGATTTTAATCTCACTGTACTCATTTTCATTAAAAACGAGAAAGAAAAAGGGCACATGATCTTTTTCTTCACCAAAACTCTAGGACAGCTTTTTCATCCCATGTGGACAACTTCACCCTGTCCATATCTTTCAAAGAATCTTGCTCCAAAATCATAATCTTAGTGTTATTTTTCTGTTCCTTCAACTATACATGTCTGAATGGATTGGGGATTTGTTAATTTGGTTGTTGGTTTTGTGTCTTATCTTAATTTTGCACCACTGGAGGTCAAGAAATTAGCTGGACTTTCAACAGTGTCAGCTCATAAAATATCAGGAAATTTACTGCAGTTGGTGGGAATTGTGAAGTGTGTTTGCATTCTATCTGTGCAGGTTTCTTTAAAGCCTCACGATCTTTCTCCAAATTACCTCCAGTTCTACAGCAGCACCTGGTAATGTCACCGATGCCCTTTTTTACCATCCATTCCATGTGTGTGTGTTGATTACGTTGTTCAACTTAACTGGAGTCCAGTGTCCTCAGTTAACGTGCTACTTATATGGATACCTATTCACTAAGAAAAGCATCACTCGCTATTTATTATTCATGCTTAATTAAAAAATGATCTGACATACCCAGTAATAACTCAAGAGCTCTGTGGGTTTTTTTTGATGAATGATAAGCAGAAGTGGTAAAAACTGAAATTAAGAAAAAGTTGAAAAATGTATAGCTTCAGATCCAGCTTTTGATTTTATTTCTATGGTAATAAAACTGCACTAGATTTTCTCCTGTAGTGTTGATTGTTGTCTAGGCCTTTAAATTTCTGTCATTAGGAAAATGCAGGAGGCAACATACTTGTGCATTTATGAGAAATATAAAAAGAAGAGATCCAACTGCGAGTGCACCTCACACTGAGACAAAATTTTCTGTGTTCTTTCTTTTCAAAATGGTCTTTTTGCAGCATCAAGGAAAAGTAGCAAAGGAAATGAAAGCAGCTATATTTAATACAATCTTCACTGAAATCCAAACCCCCAAAACTATTCTTGCTTAAATTAATGCAGGACAGATAAATAATGTCAACAGAGCAATTAACACACACAAAACAGCTTGCAATTTAGCTACTGTGTAGCACATTCAGTGCCAGTGTTAATTAGTTGGGAAAAACTGCATCTTCATCATGAGATAGTAGACCTTAAAATTTTCATATTTATTAAATTCTGTCCTTGCCTGCTAGTGACAGGATTCTCTATGTCTGCGAGTCTATGGATAGCAGGATATAAAGGAATTCAAATAAATGTACTGTAAAATTGGAAAGCTGGAAAATATAGAACATCATTTGGATGGAAATCTAGTAAGAACAAGTGCAAGTGTAAAGAAACCTGAGGCTTTAATGAATTTTGTATTGGAGAAAAGGTTTCATGCTAGAACATGGGACATTTTGCAAGATCTAGCTGGACTTCTGCTTCTCAGAAAGGCTGCAATTTCCTATAGTGAGTACATACACATTGTGATGTCATTGGTTTTATATTTACTGAAAAGACTAGTAAACAAGTATGAACATATCATCCTTCACAAAGTTTGTTAAGGAGAAGTAGGATGTCACAAGGTTCTTTCCTAAAAGAGAACTCATCTGAGGACTAACATCAGTTCAGGAGGGACAATTGTTAAAAAATGTGGAGGGCTATCACAATGTGAATTGTTAATGCTTGATTAAAATGATTGAAGATTTTTTTTGTGATTGAAGTAACCCTTTGAGATTTTACATATTATATTTCAGTAATTTTTCTTGTGCTACTTCCTCTGTCCTTCCCTCCATAAAACTAGGTTTCCTTTATACTTCAGAAGAAAGGTCAAACATGAGGTATATGGTAAGAGGAGGATAAAAAGGAACCTGAAAGAGAGGGAGGAAAAAGTAGAATTATAATAGCAATATGGTCAACGAAGTGTTACTTTTTCAATGAGTTGTTTGAGTATAACAACTTAACTCAGGTATCCTGCAGCCCAAAGTACTATCCTTAACTGGCCACAAAACGCTAAACCACACATTTGGCAATTGCATGCGGCTACATGTTAAAAAGAACTGGTTCATGTATTACAATTACAAATAGAAAGTTAATGCAGCATAAAAAGAGTTTCAGCTGGTGGATATCATGCAAGCAATGTACTCATCAACTCATGTTAAAAAATATACTGACTTGCCCAGTCCTTTCTAAGCTACATCAAAGTTAGAACTTGTTTTTATGTGGAACATTGGGAATAGCAAAGAAAAGGAGGCAGCTAATGTGCCATTTCAAGAGTTTCAAAAAACATAACCTCAGATCTTGCTTAACATACTGAATATGTGCTCCAGTTTTGCAAAAAGTTTTACAGCACAGTCTTGTAATGTCTGAGGTAACATTTGATTCCTTGCAAAGATGCAATATATATTGTGATATATCCTGAAGTAACTAACTATTGTGTGTCACTTTTCCATTTTAGATCACAACAAATAACATGCTTTGGTCATATCTGTCAAATACAATACAATTTATGAATACTATGGGGTTTTTGTGATCCAAAAAGTTTAAAACCGTGAAGACACAGAGTGATAATGTCTGATTCATTAAATTTTGATCCTTATTTAAATACTTCTACATCCTTTGCCTGTGCGTGCTAGCTGTGGGAAATCGTCCATCCTAAGCAGTAACAGCACCCTGAGTTCTGTTTTTCTGACTTCATCCAAAGCTCCTTATTTTGACTAAGTTTCAGTAGACTTCCACTTACTGACCATTAGGACTGCTGTATTATGCATTTTTTTCTCTACTTATATGGCCATGCTTGTTCAGGCTTTATCTGTTTCACATGGGTGCTTTCCTTGTTTCATAGACACTCTCCTAAAATAATTTGATCATACTTTTATTGTCTTTTCCTGACACGTATGTGAAGCGAGGTTGCCTAACATCATCCCTTTAAAAGCTGGATGGTTAAACAAATTACATTTCCAGTGGCTGAGATCTATTGATAGGATCAGGTTCATAACCCTAGGAAAACATATTTACTAACCTTTTCCATTGAGGTAGTAGGGGAGGAGTGGGATTGTTGGCTACAGTCTATGTTTTATGCTGTTCCAGTCAGTTCAGATTTAGTGTCTGCTTTATCCCTCAAGCGGTAGCCAGTTCCTAGGGCCTGTCTGTCCATCTACAGTGCAATCACTCTGAACTCTGAATTCCACATGGAGCAGAATTAAATCATGCTGAAGAAAGATAGGCTAGAAGATAAGGTTAAGTGTGTTAGATGTTGTGATGTATTGGTATCTGACAGAAGCTGCTGTGGGTGCATTTGGTGATGATTTTCCAACAAGATTTTGCTGTAGTCTTTCCTATGAATGGGTGAGAACTGTGTAGACCTGTTGTCACCAGCTAGATTTTGATTTGTGTGCTAGAGAAGAAGTCCTCATGCTTCCTGCCCTTTTGGAAAAGCCTTCCAATAGGAAGGTCATGAACAACTCAAACAAGCAGCAAGTAGAGTCTAAAGCCTCAGTAGGAAGGGAGTGGGAGATCAACACAGATGAAGAAAAGGTGCTGGGTTTTTTGGCTGAGCAGGACTCAATGGAGAGCAGGATTGCAAAGGCTTTGAGCTTCCACACCCATGGGTGACTACAAAAAGCCATACAGGGTTCATCAAAAAATATCCATCAGCAGCACATGTACCTCTCTTTACTCATTCAAATTTGACAGAGTGATTAACCACCTAAAGGGCAAGGATTGCAAGCAATATGTAAGGCTGAGGGTATCATATTTTCAGAGAACTGATCTTCCACACAATTAGTACAGCAGGCTTTCTCTAGACAGAAAAAAACACCAAGAATAAGATATTTACAAAAGTAAGTTTTAAAAACTGTTAGGATGCTTATGCAATCTCTTCCCTTGCTGTGGAGTTTAGGTAATCCCTATTTGTCTATTGATTTCATAGACACCAGACGCACAGCTCATTTTACATCAAAACTTCCCAAGACAGAGCAAATTACAAGAATAAAATCAATATTATTAGATAACATGCTAATGCTATGTATTCATGAAAGAATTAAGTTGAAAAGGATCCCTTGAGGCTATCTAGTCAAAGCTCCTGCTCAATGCAGGGCCATCCTTGAAGTTAGATCAGGCTGCTGATGGACCTATACAACTAGGTTTCAAATAATTTCAAGGATGGGTATTCAACACACTTCCATTAATAAGAGCTGCAAGAGTATGTCTTCGCATTGGATGATGTGTCCCTTTTCTGCCTATGAAGCAAGTCTTAAATGTTAAGATTATTATATTTTGATTGAGAGTCCAGGTCTGCATAAGTATAAATGTGAAAAAAATGAAGCCAAATTACTCAGAGTAACTCACTACAGTTTGAACCTTATGGAAGCTGAAGGCTGTTTTTCTGCTATATGTATAACAGAGTCAAAATCCTAAAAAGGGTCTAGGATAGGAAGGTAGGCTCAATTTGAAAGCTGAGACTGCAAAACCTCAGCACATTTATCAAACTGTTCAACCCCAGCTAGTGACTAGGATTTGTAACAAACACACAAAACCCAAATTGTGTTGATTTGCTCTGCTAGGGTTTTCATGCACAGGCTGCTCAGAGGATAGCAGCAAAAATATTACCTCAGAAAATATATCATAAGAATTATTGTCAATATTGCAGCATAAGCTTAAAGAATTGCCTGCATGAAAGGATATGGGATATTTATTCATTTCAAGCTGGATATGGATATAGTGCCAGCAACTGAGATATTACTTCTGAAAGATAATCCACAACCAGAAGAAGGTGAAGAGGTAAAATGCATGTTTGCTGAGATGACCTAACCTCCAGAAGGGAATGTAGGAATTAAATTTCCTGGTAAATAAGCTGGAACAGATACACTTTATAATACTCCTAGAAAATTAAATGCCCATTATTAGTTTAAGAACACATAAAATCCTTGCTTTTTGAGGGTGTATTCACTGGGAAGTGAGCTAAACAAGCAATGAAATAAATGTCAAAACCTTTTTCTTGAATACAAAAACTCTCAATGGAATACAGAAGAATACATGAGAAATATGATACTTTTCTGATGTTTTAGAAAGGTCACTTTAAGGTTAAGGCAGAAAGAGTTTAGTAAGTTGCTTTAACTGTAAGTCATAGAGCCAGAGGTAAAAAAAAAGATATAGTGGTCTTCTTATTGATCTCCATAGTAGCAAAAGTGGATCCTTTCACTTGAAAGTATATCTGAATCTAAAAAAGGAGAAAAATTAAAAAGGAAACTAAGCTGCATGTGCTCAGAAATTTGCCAGTAGGATCCAAAAGCATTTTTTTTGTTCTCCCCCTGCACAGAGGCATCAGAAGGCCTCTCACAGATGCCATTAGGGCAATCAAATATAGTTTATTTCACTGTCAGTACTTATTTGAGGACATAAATTTTCTGTAGCTGCTGTTTTATAGATGAACAGTACCTGAGATGTACCGCAAGAAGATGCTGGAAACATAGACAGCAGACATTAGAATTCTGCTCCAGAAGGCACTGGATGACTGTAGAGAATCTCGCAAAGTGAAGAAGTTCCATTGGGAGAAATGAAAACATAATCTAATAATCAGGATATTCTTGCTGGAAATTTGGGTTTCTACTGAGATTTCTTGTGAGTTGTATAGATGCCTCCTTAACTAGCTAAGCATTCAAGCTGGAGATAAAACTTTGGATGAAATATGTAAATCTCTTTTCTGGATCCAAATGGAAAGAAGTTTGATTGCCAGGAGGTTAATCTGAGATAGGTTAGCAAGGAGTAATTAATGTAGATACACAAGAAATTTCCCAGAATGTTCAAACATATTTTAAGCTCAGGATGGAAGTCTACCACTTCTCTTATTTATACAACATGCTAATCAGCTCCAGGATTAGAGCCACTGGGAAATTGCTCTCTCAGCCTACAAATTGTAGCCATTATCTGTGTCCAGATGTGCTCACAAGCTTAAGGAACTGGGAGCAACTGAGGCTGAGAAGAACAAAGCTGGTGAAGCCACGAAAAATACCTCTGTCTTACACAGTTTGAACTACAGCTTTTGCTGGCCTGTTTGCTTTGGTTGGGCTGCCTCATATAATAGCAGTTAAGAGCAACTAGCTTCTTGCAGATCAGCTGCACAATGAGGTGGATGCATCTGTAACTCCATACCCACATTGTGTGAAGTCAGTCCACAGCAGAACAGTAAGTCTGATGGGCTCTGATGTGCTGGATTTTTTTCTGTCTAAATATGGACATCTCTGTGTTGCTGTGCAGCATGTGGAAAGCCAGAGAGGTTCCAGTTTGGTGGGCTTCTTCTAGTGAAGGTAAGTATCAACTGTGTAGAGTAAGATAAGAAACAACTTATATGAAATTCTCATTAAACATGGAGTTGATCCTGTTGTTAGCTTCCCTGGAGTTAGTCTTGTGGAGAAGGCATGGAATAAGGTAGGACTCATTTATGAGTATCCATGAGCTCCACAGTGCAAGATTCAGAGTTGTTTGAGGAAGGTGGGATTTAGGTTCCAAACCATCTTACAATGTCTAAAATGTCCCTATATTCTCAAAAAGTGTCAGTGCTTGCCTGTCACAGTGATTTTTACTTCATTCCTTTGTGAAGTCCTGGCTTAAGTGAGTTACACTTTTAGAGGATGTGCATGACAATACTTTAGAGATGCTAGGCTATGCACTCCTTATGCAGAAGATTTGGAAAGCTGGTGTCTTCAGTTTAAGGGCTTGTTTTCCTTACCATGGTGGTGATTTATCACCCTTGCTTACTTGTTCAGCTGCATCCAGTAATGAACATTTAGTTCAGCCACTGTGCAGTGTAGACTACAATTTCTATGTACTCAAAGGACCAGACTTAAATGATAGCTCATTTAAATACGTAGATTATTTAAATGCATGATGTTGAGGGACTTGGTATCCAGTTCTGTGAACTTCACTGTTTCATCAGAAAACCTGCAGCTTTGGAGCTGCCAGTCAAATTTCAAAAACAGGATAAATATTTATTTTTTCACAGAGTCTTAAAGAGGAAAAGTTGTTTAAACATAGTGCATGTCTCTTCATTTGTCATATGTTAAGTTATCAGTAGCAGAATAGCTTTTGTTGATGTCTGCACCTTCAACCCATCAATAAGTAGGTAAAATAGAATAAAAATATCTTGATACTTTCAGTGACTCATAATGAAAAATTTATTCACTTATAAGAAAAAAAGGAATATTTATGCTACAGATTTCAGAAGCAGCCGAGTGTTAACACTGGGGCTTTTCACAGGGGAAGTATTGAAGTTGGATACACCTATAAAGTCAGTCTGGGACTGATCCACATATTGTGTGACAGTAATAGCTAAAGGTCCTCAATGTCTTCTATATTTCTTTTCGAATGACTTCATGACAACACAGGTACATATTCGGTGTTCCTGCAACCTGGGATGAAATAGTAAAAGGGAGGATGATAGTACTGTTATTTTGCCCTTTCATTCCTTTGCAATTTTAAGTTCTTAAAAGCCTGTCTTCCTGGAAAAGAAAGGAAATTTGCCTCATTCCTCATCTTGTAATGAAGGATGTATACTGTTAGAAACAAGAATTGCTTTGAATCTCTGCATGCACAATCAGTACTTAGAGAAAGGTAGAAATGACTGTCATTAACTCTTGCCTCTAGCTTCATATTAATATGTTTTTAAAGCTGGAGATTTTCTGCTTTTGGTAGATGGTTTGTGAT
The DNA here is from genome assembly GCA_033459285.1 of Clamator glandarius. Classification (NCBI taxonomy): domain Eukaryota; kingdom Metazoa; phylum Chordata; class Aves; order Cuculiformes; family Cuculidae; genus Clamator; species Clamator glandarius. Next base: position 4,922,663 of record JAUNZM010000046.1, read on the forward strand.
GGAATAGGTAAGTCAAGTTTGAAATAAGTTCTTGCTTTGAGTAAGGCAGCCTGTTGATTGATAATGCGGCTTGGAAACACTAGGAAACAAATGAAAAACAGGGAAAAAATGAAAGAAGAAATGCTGTTATCACACATACCTTTCTTATTTGTGACTGTCACAAGAGTTGGCATGCATTTATGAAAAGCCTGAGTGGTTTACTGTCAAGGATAGCTTCGTCTTAGTCACCCGTGGACATATTTTATGATATTAATAAACAATAATATTGTCATCCAAACACAGATCTATCTAGCTCAGTATTTTTCCTCCAGTAACAGGAGGTATCAGATGTGTTACAGAAATGCAAAGCTAGCAATTACTTAATATTTTGAGTATACTGGAATTTTCTTTCTTACCTCCTTGAGTGAGAAGTTGTTTTGTTCCTTGAAGAAAGAGTGAGGAGACACATTCCCACCAAAGTTCAGCATTATGGTACCTCTGGTTATTTTCTTTATCAGTGCAAATGCATTATTATTTGGGAGATCTAGGAGAGGTGTTGACATAGCAGAATGTAGTGAAGGAAGTTGGCCACAGGCTAATTGTGCTTTGCCTGAGGAAAGTGTTCCTTATCTGCCTTTCAGTATTAGACAATGCCTTTTTCTCTTATATTAGAAGACAGGACAACAGAAACATGAGGACTCATTTCAAATGTGTAGGAAAGAAATCTGTATAGTAATCAGTGGGAAACTTCGGAATGGCTCATAATCAACAACGAAGCCCTGCTGCTGTGAACCCCAGGCTCAAGCTCATGCTCATGTGCTTTTTCATGAAGAGTTGGTATATTCAAGGGAAAAACAGTGATTATTTTGTGAGTGGGAATGGAAAGCTGAAGGGACAGTTGTGCCACTGGCGACAACACAAGGCTTTTTGGCTTCATGATTTGTATGCTGGGCCTAGTACCATTCTGGTCTTTCTAATGTTCCCTTAGTTTTCTTTTGCATAAATACTGACTTTTACAGAATGTTACTGAGAAAGACCAAGAACTGTATGAAACAGACAGCATGCAGGAAGAATGTCCTCACTGAAACCCTGGAGAAATGTAATAATTCAGGCCATGAATCAGGCCAATGGCTTTTAGGACTACATTAATGCTTTTTGCTTAGATCTAAATACCACTGTGCCTGAATTTGTTTTTTTCCCCTGATCTAATCATGATCACTACTATAAAAAGGCCTTTAAGAAATTATTTCTCTGCATTGTTCATTTTCAGAACCTGGCTATGAAATACAACCAGACACTGGATGAGTGGAATACTCCTGTATATTCCAGTATTCACATGAGATGTGGGATTTGAATCTAGTGAGAAGTGAGTCAAAACATGGCCTGATTAGTCCAGTTAGCCTGCATGGTCTCAGGCATAAGGACTATTCTCTATAACGCTGTTATAAGAGAGATCTTTATTTCTGCTCCAGACATTTACAACATCAAGGATGATTGAGTCTGTTTCCCAAGTTACTTCCTGATAACCTCTTTGTAATGGGCAGATTATAACTTCCAGTTCCTACCTATCAGGACCACATTGAAGCTGCACTCATGAGGCTCAGCTGTGAAGCTTTCACAGCCTCTCAGGTCCAAGCACCTGTCTACAAAACACTTAATTACACAGAAAAAACTGACCCAATTTCTGGCATTTCCCAGCTGTGGAAGGGCACTGAAAAGATGTATAACAAATGAAAAATGTTGAGAAAGCAATTCCCATCAAGAAATAGTCTCAAATACAGCAAAAAGAGGCAGGGTAGCAATTATAATTGCTATACAACATTCTCTAGGGATACTTCCCTTCTTGAGAAAATAAATATAAGCTGCTTGGATGCATGCAAGAATTTGCTAAGAGCTTGCAGCAGCCCTGAACCTTGCAGTTGGGGGTGGGTGGGATTTGAAAACCACCAAACTAATTTCAAATTTAATGGCTGTGATGCTTTTTAGCAGAGTACAGGAAAAAAAAGAAGACCTTGAACAAAAATGATCTAATTTAAAAAGCATGTAATATTCTTTAATTATAGGGGAACAAAAATAGAACTAAAACAGCGGTCAACCAGAACTTGAGCAATTTTTAGCATCTGAAAGGGAGACTGGGACAGAAATTGTGCCAAAACCATAAGTTAGAGCCTCAAGCAAATATTTTTGTCTCAAACTCCATATTGCCAACATCCCCAAATTGCCAAATATCTTCCTCCTGTCAATCTGCTTCTGGTCTTGCTGTGCCAAATTTGTACCAAACCCAGTATTTACCTGCATCTCCACCAAGATTTTCCGTGAGCTCTCTTGGGCCTATGGTTTTCTCAAAAGCATCATGGGTAGGTAAGCAGGTATGGTGTTATGTCAAGTGCTACGTGGAACTTTGTCAGATGCCATTGGTACTTTTTGAGACTGAGATATGGTTTAAGAAGATACTGGAGAAGCAGGACATGCAGTGTTGTCTTCGGAGGAAACCACTCACAGGAGACTCTGAAGATAATATCCCATTGTTCTTAGTCCAGAAGAAGCAATTCATCAAAGTCAACTTGATGGAAATTTGTGAGTTTTTCTGTGCATCCCTTTCTGCCTGAGGCTGGAAGAGCACTGGGTCCACGTGGCAGGGATGGAGCAGATACTTTCCCTCTCATTGTTACCTTGATGGTGTGGTTCTGCTCATACATAGCACATCCAGAGAGATGTATGTGTGTGTGCATGTGAATACACCAGGACTACAGCATTGCTGAGGGGAAGCTGCGCCCACCTAACATAAACATGAGAAACACAAATGGTCTTTACTTGGGATCAGATTCTGCTAGCAGATGTCACATCCACACGTGCACAAACATACATAATCACATGGGTCTCTGGTAGCATATCCAACCCTATGGTGTCCCTAGTAGCCACCTCTCAGACCCCTGAGTTGCCCGGTAGCTGGCTCAGACCTACTGTGCCTTCATTAGCCAGCTCTTGGACCCCTAGTATGTGCCCCCATCTCTACTCACCAACTACTCCCTCTTGAATCTCTCTGCATAAATCTGCACCGACTGAAGAACACTTTCAGCCAGGGTTAATATTTAGGAGTGGAGTGTAACAACAGCATACTCCAGTGGTAAGATGAAGGACTTGGCCACTTTTATCTGCCCTCCTCTGAGGCTGTTTAGCCTGGAGAAGAGGAGGCTGAGGGGAGACCTTATTACTCTCTACAACTACCTGAAGGGAGGTTGTGGAGAGGAGCGTGCTGGCCTCTTCTCCCAAGTGACAGGGGACAGGACGAGACGGAATGGCCTCAAGCTCCGCCAGGGGAGATTTAGGCTTGAGAGTAGGAAAAAATTCTTCACTGAGAGGGTGGTTAGGCATTGGAACGATCTGCCCAGGGAGGTGGTTGAGTCACCGTCCCTGGAGGTGTTTAAGGTGAGGGTGGATGAGGTACTTAGGAGCATGATTTAGGGCTTGCTGGGAATGGTTGGACTCAATGATCCGGTGGGTCTCTTCCAACCTGGTTATTCTGTGATTATGAAGGCCCTGGGCAAAAAGCAGAGACAATCTCAGAAGGGATTCATCTGTGGAAGGAAGTGCCAAGGAGTCAGGATGTTGAGTTACAGGCTGCTCTCTGTGGTCCCTGAGACACCTTCCATGCACTTCAGAGAAGAAGAAACCAAGACAAAAAAATCTATATGGAAATAGGGAAGAACAGGGAAAATACCTAGGAGAGGGCAGGGTGCAATTTCTTAGCAGAAGAGGTAGCCAGATTTTGAAGTAGGTTAACCATAACAGAGAAGGTCTGGATCTAGGGGACCGGAAGCCAGGTGGGATGGTAAAGTATAGATGGGAGACAAGTTGGTGATAGGGGCCAGGGAAGGAGTCTGCAGAGTGATGAGAGGTGGGGGCAGAGCGGGACATGTAGCACAGGGCACTCCTCTGAAAGCCTGAACTCTTCTGAATTCCTTCATTCCTCTTCTGTACTGTTTTTCCCAGCCAGGCTGGAAAAGCAGAAATTCTGTCATACCACACCACATGAGCCTATCCTGAGGGCCAGTCATCTAAAATCCATCACATGAACAAGTGACTGAGAGCTGCATTGCATGATTCTGCCTTGTGAAGGTCTGCTATCACCAAGGCACTCAGAATATTAATGGATTTTACAATGGCTAGGGGACAAACGAGGATGCATTTACATTGGCAAACATTAGGAAGAAGTCCATATGACCAAACCTGTGTGTCTTTCAGTTGGTGTGCTTAGTTTTTTTATTTTAGTTAGTTTAGTTGGCTTCGGGTTGGTGGGTTTGGTTTTTTTATTTTAGTTAGTTTAGTTGGTTTAGTTGGTTGTTTTAGTGACTAAACTCTTGGACGAGGGAAAGGCTGTGGATGTGGTTTTCCTGGACTTCAGTAAAGCCTTTGATACAGTTTCTCATAGCATTCTGCTTCGGAAACTATCGGCCTCTGGCCTGGATGGGCGCACACTCTGCTGGGTGAAAAACTGGTTGAATGACCGGGCCCAGAGGGTGGTGGTAAATGGAGTTAAATCCAGCTGGAGGCCAGTGACAAGTGGGGTTCCCCAGGGCTCAGTGCTGGGTCCAGTCCTGTTTAATGTCTTTATCAACGACCTGGATGAAGGCATTGAGTCCTCCCTTAGCAAGTTTGCAGATGACACCAAGCTGGGAGGAAGTGTGGATCTGCTGGAGGGTAGGGAGGCTCTGCAAAGGGATCTGAACAGGCTGGACTGCTGGGCTGAGACCAACGGCATGAGGTTTAACAAGGCCAAATGCCGGGTCCTGCGCTTGGGGCACAACAACCCTAAGCAGAGGTACAGACTAGGAGAAACCTGGCTGGAAAGCTGCCAGGAGGAGAAGGACCTGGGGGTGCTGGTTGACAACCGACTGAACATGAGCCAGCAGTGTGCCCAGGTGGCCAAGAAGGCCAATGGCATCCTGGCTTGTATCAGGAACGGCGTAACCAGCAGGTCCAGGGAGGTTATTCTCCCCCTGTACTCGGCACTGGTGAGACCGTACCTCGAGTACTGTGTTCAGTTCTGGGCCCCTCACCACAAGAAGGATGTTGTAGCTCTGGAGCGAGTCCAGAGAAGAGCAACAAAGCTGGTGAAGGGGCTGGAGAACAGGCCTTATGAGGAGCGGCTGAGAGAGCTGGGGTTGTTCAGCCTGGAGAAGAGGAGGCTGAGGGGAGATCTTATTACTCTCTACAACTACCTGAAGGGAGGTTGTGGAGAGGAGGGAGCTGGCCTCTTCTCCCAAGTGACTGCCCAGGGAGGTGGTTGAGTCGCCATCCCTGGAGGTGTTTAAGGTGAGGGTGGATGAGGTACTTAGGAGCATGATTTAGGGATTGTTGGGAATGGTTGGACTCGACCATCCAGTGGGTCTCTTCCAACCTGGTTATTCTGTGATTCTGTGATTCTGTGATTCTGTGATTGGTCCTCCCCAGCCTCCCCTGATGTCTGTCTTTCCCCTTCCCTTAGACACCCCATAATATTTATCACATTCCCACCATTTGCCTCAAATATCCCATAACAAGTTTGTTCTTGCCCTTAAAACCCATCATAACCTCGTTCCCACTTTCTCATCAGTTACAAAGTTCTGCTTAAAGCTCCTGAAAGCTTTGAGTGGCTGCTGCTATGTCCCCCATCAATAATCAATGTGAGAGCTCAGGTATGTGGTATAGTCTCTGTTTTTTTGGGGATTGGTTCTGTCTGGGATTTTAATTCACTACTTCTCTTCCACTCTCTTGTTCCAGTCTTTTATGTTCAACCTAACCTGGTATTTGCATAAACCAAATATCCTCTCAGTCCTCACAAGGGTATTTTACTCTTCTCTAACAGACTTTCAGAGGACATTGCTGGAGCTGGCATGCTACAGGAAATGGCTATATTTAATTTTACTCTTATGTGAATTTTGGTCTAGAGTTATATAGTCTCTCTATGGCAGCCTAGCAATTTTAAATATCAAGAAATCAAGTTAATGGAGGGAAAGAAAACTAAATATAAAGTTTTTATTAAGGATCATTAAATTAGAAATCATTGAATGACTTGAAATAAGATTAAAATGTGAGTTTTCTAGTCTATTTTTAAGCTGTTCTACTATTATGGTTTTTTATTATAGAAAAGTTAAGCTAGTCATTTTTTAAATCATCTAAATGCACCTTTTTCACCTTATGTTCTCAGATTTGGCAGTGAAAAATTGTTCTGATTGTGGTTTCTTGAAGTGTAATTACTTTGTCAAAGAAAAATATAATTAGAGCAGATATTTAAAATGCACTGTAATTGTATTTAAGCCATTTGATAATTTGGTCACGTACTGGATGTTTTGTTAATTTAGCAACAGCTAACAATACTGAAGTTGGAAAATCATCTCACAGTTTCTCTTTCTCGTTTTAAAGAAAACATAATTTGCTCTAGCCTTCCATCTATTCACAGAGAAGCTGCAGACACCCGCTTTCTGTGAGCAGCTTAATTTACTGCACAACGAATTGTCCACAGAATACTCCCATTGATAGGCTGACTGGATCAGGTTTTGTTTAAACAATGACTTGAACTTAATATTTGACCATTCTAAGGAGAGAAGTGTAATCTGAATGAGCAGTTGAGGGCTGGGAGCTGAGTTTTAGTTCCAGCTTCGACACTCAAGCAAATTGATGATTTTCAGGTTTACCTTTCTGTAACACAAGGTTGTTAGGTGCTTACCAGATTCTCTGGGTGTTAGCAAGAATCAGCAGATGATAGCTTTGGAGCTGAAAATAGCTATTCTTGTATTAGTTTTTTTATCTGTTTGGAATGGACTCTTGATAATGTAAAATAAGGAATTCCCATGACTTATCTCTAAGATGTCAAAATACCCTAGGCAGAACTTGCCACTCTTTGCTAGTAATTGACTACATCCATCATTCATAACAGGTTCACACAGACCTGTTAAATCTTCCTAACTTGGTGATAAGCTACATTCTTACACAAAGTCAGTGACGTGTCCTTTGCTGTGACAACAGCCATGGGGTAAGGGGGTGGTAGGCACTACTGTGCAACTGCATCCACAGCAATCAACACACAGGGGTCTTGCTTGTTTGATCTGGAAAATCCAGACCTTTGCATCTGTTAATGTCTGCGCAGTGACCAGAGACATGCCAGATGTATCAGGTACAAGGAGGGACAGTCCACAAACCAGATGGATTGGATTAAGCTCTTGCTGGTGAGAACTATGCATGAGCAGTACTAGGAATCTGAGGTGACTCTGTTCAGAAGCAGAAATTGCATTTTTCACCTCAACAACAGGAGGCAGGCAATCCAGAGATAGCTGTTGCACTAGCAATCATGAACAAAACTGGAATGGGCTTTGGGAGGGAAATGAGCAGAAGCTCCTAAAGCAGTGGTGAGGGCAGAGATTGTTTCTGGTCTTTATGTAAAAGGGACTATGGCACAATGTAATGCAGAGATGCACATATCTGCAGTGCTTGGTAAGGATGGAGTTTAAGGTAGCATGGATCATCCCTCAGATGATATTTTTTGTGAAAGTATTGAGGAAAGAGGTCCTCATGAGGGAGCTCACAGCAGAGGGACATTTGTGGGTGTAGGTGTGTCACCAAAAGAAAGAGACTGGCAGGTAGTACTGCTTCATGCACAGGGCAAGTATCAGTTAGTCTTCTTACCCTGGAGTGTTTTCTTGAAGAAAGAGAAAACATCTATTCACTCAATTTTTCTGAAAGCTCTCCTAAAAACTCTTGTGGAGTGTATGCAAGTTAGTGACAGAAGATATCTTATGTGGATCTCATTGCCCAAGAAGGAGCTTTGCTTTTGGTGTCTTTCTGTTCAGCCTGCAAACAGGGAGCTCCCACAGCAACATTTGAGAGCCAATACTACAGTTTTTTAGTCTTCACTAGTGCTTTCCATATGGTCTCTCACTAGCTAATGAGACTTAGAAAAATATTTTAGTAACTGATGGGACTGAATAGAGTTGTGGTCAGAGATAGTTATTTGTCAACTTTTTTTGTATCAGAAGTTCCAGGTGTCTTTTTGTATCAACATATTTTGAGGAGAATAGCAACTATGTGACTCCCTCAAGACAGTCTTTTTGCCACTCTGTAGTATTTTCTCTTTGAATTTTTTCAAAAGACTTTTCATGGTCCCCATTAAAGTAGTCTTTGATTTGTTGAAGTCTCAGGGCATTTCAGCCTGTTATCACTCAGTCTAGTTTTCATTTCAGGCACCTGAAGAAAATTTATTAACACTACAAATGTGTTTACTTTTTTCCTCACACTGTTCTGGTCACACAGCCTCTTTGCCTTGAACAATATTAAATATCAGCAGTGGAAGACCTGAATACAAGATCTAGGAAAAAATATCCCCATGAGCAGAGGGAGAGAGGAGAATCTAACCTTAATGTACTGAAGTATGATGCCCAGCAAATCAATGATTCTGATGTATCAACTGGAAAAACTACCTCACATTGGAGGACTCTTCCTGTACATGTCAGGGGGTGCTTTGCTCTGCATTTTATTGTCAGTTCAAACTGCCTGCTGATCCTTGAGGAAGTTTAAAAGTAGACTGCAGCCCAGGAAGTTTATGATATTTTCCTGCACAGATGGGAGTTGTGGTTGTTTCATCCCTCCATCTCAATTCTTTTGCCTTTTTTTGTTCTTTATGCTTTCTTCACCACTTTAGCTCTCATCCAAAGCCTTCGTTCCCATTTATGTGCCTCATTTCCATCTTTTCAGATCTCTTCCTGCTGTGTGATGAGCTGTTTGCTTTTAACTAGTGCTAGGTCTCTTAGCAAGACCTCTCAGGTTCCCAAAGCCCACTGGGATGAGACAGTTGCCTCTGATCTCTGGTAAAATCTGTCTCTCTCCTCTTATCAAACAAGTAGAAAGAAGGCAGAGAAACGTTTCATGGGCTGATGGGCATTTGTGCTACTCTGGTCTCTAAACAGCTTCTCCTATTCAGAAAAACATTAATACAAAAATGATGTTGGCACCTATCTGTTCCCATAGCTCCCGTACCTATTGCTTTACTTAGGATTGCTGTGCTTTTTACTGAATGGGAAAGATAACAAGATCAGCTTCCAATATATTTCAAGAAATGAAGTTTCAGTAAGAACAGAAGACCCCTATAAATAGCTAGAGAAAAAGAAAAAAGCCAATGAGATCCACAACTGCAAGAGTTTTGGTATTTTATAACACTCAGAGCACAGAGACAGAGGCACTAAGGAAAGGTGAGAACAAAAACCACAGCAGACAAAGCAAGCTAGAATCAGCATAGCCTCATACACCAGTGTCATTAGGACCTCTCTGTGCTCCAGTTTCTGAAAATAACTGTTCATCATTAAAAAAGTAATTAAAAGTAAATATTTTAATTTTATTTTATTTTCCTTTTACAGTGTAAATATACTTAACATTTTAAGCAAAGTTTATGACTATGAATTTGAGGAGACTTTCTGGATTTTTTGAATCCCTCAACTGAATCTCTGTTCCCTGGTGGAGTCAGAAGAGTACCTCGTACCTCACACACAGGATTAGTGACAGCCATCATGGAGCTGACCTTTGTTTTTAATCTTCTCTCTAGTTGATAGTTACATAGCTATACATGGATACAGGCTGTATGAAACAGAATCAATTCTTAGTGCATTACATAGCTATTTTTCACACCTTGGGGTTTGTCTGCCATGCACAAGGTAATTGTAATACAGAATGCTGCATACAAGTATACCAGCCTCTCAGCTGGTATCTTGAAGTTTCTGTGACAGTGGGAATAGCTATCATCCATGTCCAAGCAACATGTTCCATGGACGGATTTAGGTTAGGATAATAGGAATTTTCATGAGGAATTATGGTATGTTTTTAGTAAAACATGTAACAAGTCAGTGGCATTATTTTGGTAATAATAATAATGTCTTGAATTGTACAGAAGAAACACTGCAATGATGCAAGCTGTTTTTCATACATGATCTGCAAATGTCAACTTCTTTATGGCAGTGGAAGATTAAAGTGTTGAAATTTGTATACTATAGCTTTATTTTATTTTGGTTTTAGGCAAAGTTTATTCTGGCTTTCTTAAGTGACTTACTTATGGTGTGTTAATGACATCTTGTGATTATAATGAACAATTTCAAAACTACTACTACATATGATGATTGCAAAGTGGAAAAAATAAGATAATCTTTTTTTCAAAGTGATGTTATAAATTCTCATTCCATTGTAATGAGACACAGAAGAATGTTACTTTATCAGTTTATTTTTCTGTGATATTTAGAATGATTCGAAAATGTGCAGATGCACAGAGAATTTGCAACAGATTTTCTATGTACCCAGGTTTCAATATGGACTTTAGTAAACACTTTTTACAGAGTAAAGATGAGCTAAGTGCAGCTTTTCTACCAAGAGTAAATTAAACCAAGTGATTTAATGTTGCATCCTCTATTTTTCTATTCAACTATTCTTCTCTCATTATCTTCTGCACCCTTCTCTTCTCTCACACATGCTTCTTCTCTCCTTTTCTAGCATGAAGTTCCCCTTACTTTTTCTGTAACTTTGTTCTATCTCATTTCTTTTGAAGATTACTTCCTTTCATTTGATTTTTAGCCCCATTATTTTTTTAGATATTGCTTTTTTAGCTCTATAAACCCAGGGTGTTAAAAGTGGTTTTACTGCAAACTTTCTGCCGTTTTTTCCTGTTTTGAGCAAGGTGACTGGCCTGTAATTCCCTGATCTTCTTTCTTTCACTTCCTGAAAGCTGTGATGCTTGCCTTTTTCCAGCCTTTTTTTCCAGCCATGGTGGATGGTGTCCCTGTTTATGCCTCCCAAATTGTATGAATAAATTGATAGACCTCTAGCTGAAATATTTCTGGATCACTTATCTATTCGTATGCACAGCAGCCTGGCTGGGTGCAGTCAGACTCATGTTAGAGCTGTAAGAGGTGAAAAACCCAAAGTGATGCAACAATGAATTTCCGGCCTATAAAATGAGGAAAACATATTTTTCTTAATTAACTAAGATTAATTTAAATTCCTGGTGCTTACACACAGGACTTGTGAAGGGTATTTGAAGACATTGCTCCCCCCCCGCCCCAAAAGCTAAAAATCCTCTTCTTGTCAGCCCAGACAAGAATTCTGTTGTTTCTTCTAAGTAACATTTGCTACGTCACTAGAACCAGGCAGAAGAAATCAGATAGATTGTCTTTTGGGAACAAAGCAAGAGAAGTAGCCAGGCAGGTTGTCATTTGAGAATAATACAAAGTAATTATAATACTTATGTTTATGCTTAAAAACTATGTTCATTATCTTCATTTTGAAATATGTCATTAAAAGGATGCATTTTAACTATTCTAAATTTTTATTCAGTTGGACGATATTATCTATGTGAGTGTGGGATGGAATTTGAAAATTAACCAGGAGATCTTTCCAGAATATTGGAAGAATGTAAGTCTGTTCTTGTTGAGAAAATATTGGGAAAGTAATTATGATTTTCTTCTGGATTTCAATGTTGGACAGAAAGCACATACAAGATTTGATAGAAAAGTCTCTTTTTAGTGAGTGTGTGTGAACACTTAAAGTACATAACTACATGTGCAGATGGAGAAATGATTACCAGAAAAGAGTAGCTGAAGGGAAGAAATTATGTGCTGAGAGCCAGCATGTGAAAGTCTCCCAAGAAGTGGTAAATGGTCCTATCAAATTCACCAGAATGATATACACCCTGAGTCAGCCAATGCCAAACGGGGCCATGAGGTACCAACACCAACCAGGCACTGGGTGGCTCAAGTCATGTCTGAGAAACAATGGCTGGTGCCTGCTGGCAAAGGCTGAGGGGTTACACATGCTTCAAAGGAATCCAGGGACTGCTGTGAGGGACTTTCCCAATGCTACTAAGAAGTCACTGGTGTGCCAGCGTCCTCTAGTTGTCCACTTCTGAGTGAATATTTGGAGTTGTCCTTCCCACTGTTCCTCCCACTGCATGACTATGAGTGAGTGCTTTTGGGAACTATGTGAGAGAACAAGTGACTTCACTGTCCAAATAGTTACCACTATTAACAACAGCTTCACAACAACTGAATTTACAAAAGGTGTTCTAAAAAATACTGGGTTTGAGCTAAGTCTTCCTCAGCTCTGTTTCTGTTAAGGGAACATGATTTATAACATATTCACAGTGAAGTAGTAGAGTAAACCTTGTGATAATTTCTGATAGCTATATGTTTGAAAACTTATTTAATTATTTTATCATTATGAATTTATGTACAGCTGTTTCAGGAAGTGTTACTCCAGGAGTTATTGCTAGAGTGTCAGGAAAATCCCAGAACTTCATTAAGTTGTTAACAAGCTATTTAACAGCGTTTAAGAATTTTCACAAGGATTAAGAAGTCTTTTACATTTCAGACTTTTACATTGTTAGTCAGGCTGCAAATATAGCAAAATGGTTAGTGAGAATGAAAGAAAACATGATTTATTTTTTTTCTACACTATGTCCATGTTAGTAGGCAGTTTAGTGCAATACAGTCAGTTCTGTAGGGGGAAATGGTGCAGAGGATTCAGATTCCCTGGCATATGCATTTGTACTCTCTACTGGTTCTGTGGACTAATTACCCATCAGCAGTTGGAGCACATCAGGTGAGCTTGTGAAGTTCAGCTTTTCATTTAGGCTTACACAAAGAAATGGAGTTTGAGCGCTCTCAAGTGACTCTGACATGTAAGCCAAAATGGGGTAAACAGGACTGACAGGAGATTTGATTTAGACGTGTACTCATGCTTCAGGCTATCACATTAAAGTAGACCTGCACAATACTAATTAAGAAGTAATGGATCAAAAAGACTGAAGCAACAGGGAATATATAATTGATATAGAAATTCCTCATACATTATGCCAGATCTTTTTATTTTTTTTTAATCAATTTACAATACTATTCATTTCTAGTACATTATTAATCAGATTAAACTGAACACAACAGGGAAATATCATCTGCCTGTATTCTGCAAGACCTTCAGTCACATTTTCTTTTACTTTCAAGAACTGTATATCAGTACTTTCATAACCTCTTCTCAAAATATCTTCTATGGCTCTTAAAAAAATCATGGAACTTAAAAGGTCCAGAGAATAAACAAAAATATCTTAAATGTCTTCTGAACACAAGTAATCTTAATTGAAGTGGATCACATTGGTTTCCAAATTAATTGGATGCTTTAAGACTGCAATTACTTTATTTTTTCTAGGTTCTCATGATTTCTTCTGTCTGTCTTTCTCTCTCTTTCTCTCTTCCTTGTCTTGTAGTTTGTTTGAGCCATTCAGTTACTTGGATCTACTGGAAAATTCCCCATAGGCTGCATTTACTTTCCAGAAGGAGCATAATATGGGGCTGTTACTGAATGAGTTATTTGTGCTTTTATGCTTTTCCTTTACAGAATTCCAAGGCTGCAGCTTTTGATGATATTTTCTGTATTATCTTTGCCATGCAGTTGACTGAGCCATACTGAGTACCAAAAGCACATGACTCTCCATGTGAGATTTGGGACTGTACGTTTGAGCTGGGAGTATTCACTTGGGTAAACATCAATGAACCCATGGAAAAACACAAACCTGAACCTTCTGTTTGATAGGAGTATGTTAGTCCTTTCAAAGCTTTAAATTTTGTATTCATACAAGTGAGTGTAAAGGAAGCAACATGTGTAAGGAAGGTAATTAATTTAAGGGAAGTAAAGTGGCGAGGTGTTAAATGCTAGGACTGTATTTTCCAAGAAGATGGCAGCTTTTATGGCTTTCCAGTCCCCCTTAGCAAGGAGCAGGTAGCACATTCATTTCTGGAACATTCCCCATGTACCAGCTATAGCAGAGCAGCCCACGGGACTACATGCTTTCAGGGCAGCAACACAGAAGATGCAGTGCTGAGCAGCAGTCAGGGGACTGTTTCATGGTTGGGAACCCTTTCAATTTTCTTTCAATATTAGAAAATGGTTTTCAAATTTGTTAGACACCACTGAGCTGTAGAAAGTTGTCAGCACGACAGGAGCCCTGTTAAACATGTCCCAGATGGGCTCTCATGCCTATACAGTTTGCCACGCTCTCTTAAATTTCTGCTCTTGTAATTAAAAATAAAATAAGATCTGGTACTTTGATCTGGGTTCATCCTAATATATGTAGGTTCACCTCTGTGCTCAACCACAATGCCAGGCAGTTTGTTACCGAACAACTGCAATGAATGTCTGTAAATTAGATTCACTACACAATCTCCAGGGAAGACTACAATTGTCAGCTCTCTGTCAGCTAAATAAAAGTAATGAAATGTAAGTTACAGACAGCAGCAAAATTGTGTGAGCCATTCCATTTATACATGTAATTACATCTAAAGGTCCCACGTGTCTTGAAATTAAATGAAGATTGGTTCTGTCAGGTACTTAACAAGGTCTTCTTGGAAAGGATCCTCTTAGAGAAACACTGCAGAAAACGCATAAACAGCTTGACACTGTATGTCAAAATTAAAGTGAGAGAACTTTGCAAGGCAATTCTGCATTGGACCAAGATGGAGAACAACTGCCACATGAAGCTGTGCTTCCCTCCCTATGTTTCTGACAATGAGCATTAACTGAAAGTTGACAAAAGGAGGTGGTAAATGCTGAGGACAAGCAGGATCTCCTCTCTTCGTTCTTTGAATCTCTCAGAAGGCCTTGAGGCCCTGGAAGCTTGATATTGGGGCATGTTGCATATTAATAATACATAAAGCACAATTAGCACACATGGTGTTTTGCAGGCCTGTAACTCATGCTTGGCTCTAAATTTCAGCACAGCATGATGAAGGGATGGGAAAGAGGTACATCATAAATACAAAATAATGTATTGATGCATTATTGAGTGATTTATTTCAGCAATCTTGTCAGTACAGATTTGAAAGCAAGAAAAAAGAAAGGTTCTGTGAAATATTCATCCAAATAAAGTAATGGGATTTTGAGGATAGAAAAATAGCTACAAAGGGGTTGGGTTTTGTTTTCATTTAATGATTCTAATTTTTCAGAGTAAAACCTTGTAGGATAGAGGTTGTGTATTGATGGAGAGAAAACATCAGTAGCTGTAACATCAAATATGAAAACAATATAAACTGACTTTTCCTCATGAAAGAGTAATATTACATAACCCATGTTATGAAACTGGAACCCAATGCCTCCCAGAAGTCCTGAATTTTACAGATATATTATAGTAGTGAGCATCAGCAGGCTGATGGATGACATTTTGTGTGTCTGTTATAGTATAGTGATTTTACTAACATCCAAAGTGCTTTAAAGCCCTGCTAGTTGGCACTATAATTCATGGTCCATCTTAAATATTCACTTATGGATGTTAAGTATTGGATGCTCCTGTTCATATAACATGAATTTTTAATGCTTTTCAAATAGCTGAAAGTGAGTTCATGTGGTACTTTATTATGGCAGTTTTTATAATAGATGTAATAGCTATGTGGTGGAGCATGCTTTTAATGTCCATTATTGTACGTAGGAATAAGTGTTACATTATAGATGTAATTTGTCAGCTGTAGCATACTGTTGCTATAAGAAGTTGCATAAGGAATTTCAAGACCATGCTTACCAATTATAGGCCTTAGATTGTGTCTGTTGAAAAGATAATTCAGCAATTTCATTAGTAAAAAGTAATACAGTGACAGGTTTTCGTATGGACATTTCTGTTGTTCTGTTAACTAGATTTGATATTTGCTAAGAAAACATCTGCTTAAATGTCTGTTTGAAATCTGGATTGCTCCAGAAAAAGTATGATATGTATTTCTATTCAGCAACAAAATAAAATATGGACTGGCTGTCATTACTTGTGCATGCTAGTAGGATATCTGTATGAGGTCATCTGTGCGTTCGTCATTTTCTTAGCTAGTAGAGATGTTTGAGCCAAACTCTCATTTCTTTGAATGGAGTAATCTGCCAAGTGAACCCCAGATGTTTATAACTATGAATTTTCTTTCTGATCATAAATAGCATCACATTTGAAAGGTTGCAGTATCTTTGAAAGGCTGACTTGTTCAGTAGATCCATTCACATGGCAAGGTGCTGTGACCTTGATTGGATGGAGATGATCAAAATCAAGAACGTAGCTCCCAAATATACTGGTAACTCCTCTCACTTACAGAACTTTAGGATTCACTGATGTTTCAGAATGTTGTGTTTCTCTATAGGATCCCCTGACTTCAGTGGAAACTTTTATTTGTTACCTGAACTGAATAAGGGTGGTCTACTTATAAGAAAAAAACCCCAACAACCAAAGCCTCAGGAAACAGTCAGTACGGATTTGGTATGTATTTTAAGTAAGGCTACAGCAAATATGCTCTCAAGAATTTTCAAATGTATCATATAGAACCAAATTCTTGCCCTTTCAGTCAGGGACTGCTCTTTCAGTTTGGAATACAACAAAAGCAGTAAGCACTTTGAACTGTGCCTACAGCAGTAAGTTTACCTTTTGTGAACCCCAGTGGTTTTGATGGTGAAGTATTAAACCTTCTTCCTTCTGTGGCTCACACAAATGCTTGGAACAGTCCACAGAGACAACTTACTTATGTTTTGACAAATTGTTAACTCTTCTGATTTCTGATCTGCTTTTTTGGGAGTATGAAATACTGTTTCTGTTAATCTGTTGTGAGTCTCCATTACACTCTGGGTACTCTTATTTTCATGTGTTTTCATTCAGTTTCCTTGTGCCTTGCTGGGTTAATGCAAGTTGTATTTATAATTCTGTATGTAAAAGATAAACATCAGGATAAGGCAGAATTGCTGTTGTAGAATTAGTCTATTTCCTGACTCTTATCATTATTTTGACAACAATAAACAGTGCAACAGGGCAAACATTTATGTAGATGTTTTAGCTTAATATCCAGAAAATGTTTATTTTCTCATCTAGCAGCTTTTCTACTGCCTGACCTACTCATTCTTCTGAGAAATGATACGAAAATTAAATCAGTGCTTACAATGGGGGACTGCAGCAGAAGGTTTACATTAGAAACAGTCTTAGGAATGTGAGAAAGGCACCTGTCAATCCAAGAACAGTACCTGAAGGGCTCTTAGGTTCTAAATCAGGACTTGCCTTTCACATACCTTAAAGCCACCCTTATCTTGTATCTGGCAGGCTAAGTGGCAACACAGGGAGGACCAAGATCTTGAAGGCGTAGTATTTGAATATCTGCCTCTTAACTTTTTAGGCAATGTGATGAATGCACTTGACCCCATTACTTAAACAAACCACCAGCACTTTGGTTCAGGCTCTAGAGAAGGCAAAAGCCTGTGCCAGAGCCAAGCCAAAACCTCCTCCAGGAAGCCCATGAGGAAGAGAGTGACAAAATAAGCATAAAGAAGCTGTGGGTATAAGGAGCCTTGTGCACAGGTCTCCTACTGTACGCAATTTGACTATGAACTAACCACTTTTATCCAATAAATATGACAGCCCAAATGAGACTTCTCTGAGGTCTCCCTGCTGGGCACTTTGGCTACATGATGACATTCTCCCCTTGCACTGGGCTGTCTCTCAAATGTGCTCTATGAAGCAAAGAGATCTTTGACCAATGACGGATCACTAGTAAGGCCCATTTGAATCCTCCCTGGATGGCAGCTGGCAACTTTACTTTTAACAGGGATTAGTTTTTTGGCCTAAGTAAGCAATGTTTTAAATAGAATAAATCACTTAGAGTTATAATATTGTATGATCCAGTATGCTGTTTGAAATACATCAAAGAAATCCAATGAGGAACCGGAACACCCCAGAGTCAAATATTACTACTGGACTGGACCATTGTGTGAGGTGTGCATAAATGGTCTGTAAGGGTATAATTATCTGGTGATTACTTTGTTCTTGTCAGTCCTCTCTGCAGAGATGACCATACTGCTGTACTACTCTATTTAATTTATGAAATCCAGTACCTGAAAGTCTGCTTCATAAAACCTCAGGTTTGAACTTCAGAGCAAAGAAAAGGCACCCATATGTCTCCTTCATGTAGTAAGTAATAGGGTGACTTTGCCATCAAACTCTGTAAAGTTGCACTTTTATCTAAATATGGATTTTACCTAAAAACTCATTCACAACAGGCAAGTAGATATTTGCTACACTCGGAAGCCCCAGCAAAGCCAAGTAGTTACAGATTTGGACAGCATCATTTCACAATTATTGATGTTGAAAGCTTTCTGTCAAAAAAAAAATTGCTACACATTTTTCTCTTCAATCAACAGCTACAAGAATCCCCTAATACTCTACAGGAAAAGTGTAGGTGTTTAACAGACTGCCTGGAGGTGAAAGGTTTTTACTTCAGCAACTCATCATAGTCTTACATAAGTTGCAGAATTACTTATCATACTGGATATTACAAACTCATAAGAAACCTTCAAGATTCAAATCATCTCACCCACTACATATCTGTGTCAGGGTGCTCTGGCTAATGCTTAGCACTAAAAAACATCACCTTCAAATCAACAACCTGTATTTCAGGATGCTAGGCTAGGCGGTGCAGTTTAATGAAGGAGCAGCCTGCTTTTTCATGGGGATACTTGATCTTACATTGAATTGCTGGTTGTGTGGGAGTATACCAGATCTCTGTTTACAACTCTCTATTCCACAGAGAATGGGATGCCAATGCCTTGCCACTTTAACATCAAAAATTTCTAAGGTAAAACACCAAACATTTTTACAACAGTCCAAGTACTAATAATGCAGCTTGCTTCTGTATACACACTTGCTGTGAAAGAGGAACATCCCTGGGAAAAAATCCTCCATTGCAGGTCAGCTATAAAAGGTTTTCTGCTGTTTTGCCTATGTGAGGAACTGAAAAGGTCTTGATCAGATATTTAGCCTGAGATCCAACTGTTAGACCAGATCCTCATTGCTGGCACTGCTCTCATGGAGAAAACTGGGATTTTGGACAAATGCAGTAATGAATGCTCATTCTCCTTGGGGTCTACTCAAATTCAGATTGCTTTCCCTTTGGGATTTGATAGGTTTTGCATTTAGTTCTTAAAATCTGACACTTAATTGATACATCAAATTTTAATACTAGTCCCAAAGCATTACTGACTAGTTTTCAACTGCTTAAACATTTAACTCTGCAAGGTAGAATAATCCAGTGCTTGCCATAGGAACTGAAGTTTTGACTGACCAAGTTCTTAACCCCACTATACACAAGTTGTTTGCCCAGTGTGGAGGTAATGTCATCCTCTTTCTGTCAAGATGTGATTAGCCCTGTCTATGTTCTAGAAAACTTGCGTACAAACACATACACTAACAATCATATTTTACATTAAAATCATGGCAAATACTACATTTATCTGGTCTCCCTGTTGACAATAAGCAATTTTGAAGCAACACAAAGTCTGGCATAAGCTGCTTTTCACTCTGTATTGAGGGACACTGTGACACAGAGATAACACTACAGGTAGTTTTGTACTTAGTGGTAATATATCACATTGGGTGTCTATATGTGTTAGTACAAATAAAGTGGTTAAAAGTATGTAGAAATCATTGGACTCTGCCCTTATACATCTAAGAGAGGAAGGAATTGCCAGATGAGTAACAGATATGTGTGCTTCTGTGGGAGAATATGTAAAGCTAAAAAATGTTCAGGCAACACCAGTTTCCAGAAGAAAAACATACATGAGAAAAGTCACAGTTTTCTTCCTGACAAAGCTTTATCTCATTAGCTACTGTATTCTCTGATTCCATATTCATGAACACAGCAACAGGTTTGTGTGGTTTTTTTATACTGTCTCTGTTATACAGATTTTCCATTTTTTACTGTATATAGCTTTGATCTATATTTGGATAGCAAGATGGTTGCTATATACAGTAAAATCTCAGATACTATTGTGTAGCCTTGTATCTATTGACGAAATTAGTTGATTCATTGATTATTTTTGCCTTTTTAATAGTAGGTTCTATAAACACTTGAAGATTACAGTGTTATGGTAAGCAACGGATACTTTAAAGCCTACCAAAATTAAAAAAAAAATAAGAAAACAAAAGCAAAAAGCAGTAACCATCAGTGCAAATATTAACTCCACTGTGCAGAATTTTGTATTATTATAGTTACATCTCATTGTAATATATTTTGGTTTTTTACATCAGGTCAAAACAAAGGAAGAATTTTAGTAATTTCTGCTTATAGATAATTTCCCTTGTGCTTCTCAATAAAATGCATAAAGACTAAAATGCTTTAGTAAGCTGCACAGACTCTACAATGTTATATAGGAGAAAATGCAGGCCACCTGAAGATCAAAATTTTTTTCTGGGTTCTGTCATTTTCAAGGCATATGAAGAAAAGCATTTTCAGATGCTTATCCCATCCATTAGCAAATTACACACTTTAGCTGAGTCCTTTTTAAGTGTACTCCTGGCTCAATTGAAGGCAATTGCAAATTGCCATTGGCCTCAAAGGGTACAACTATTTCTCAAAGTGTTCTCAAGAAGATGAATCTCTTGAAGTCCAAGTGTATTAGACCACGAATACAACCCAGAAGAACAGAAGAAAGGACCCTTCACTTCAGCCAGTCAGACAGAGGCCGTGCTACACTTTCTCAAATGGTAGTTTTGAAGATGTATTTTAAGAATATGGTTCTGATATAGAGGCTCATCTATTTCTAAGTTCTGTGCTAGAAACATATTAACAGTATTACTTTGCTTCAGTTGCTGGGGATTTGTTTTCATATATACATTCATTTTTATTTGTGTGGCTTTAATTTTCACAAAAAAAAAAAAAAGTGAGTGTAGCTATCCATGCTTTGTTGATCTGAGAGTCCTTTGAAGCACAAGGGTTATTAGTAGCATTTGTGAGACACCTCCATGCACATGCATACACACCCACACATCTCAGGGAAGAGCTGAAGTTTAGTAGTTGATTTTACAGTTAACAGCCTCCTCTGTACTTTCTAAAGCCTGTGGTCTCCTGAGGATGAGATATGTAGATATTTTTTATGAAGAAATTGCCTTGTTTTGACAAATGCATTATGTTCTCCCACATCTCTAGGTAGTCTTCTCTCTAAACTTGTTGACAAATATAAAACCCTTAAAGTGGACACTAGATTGGAACACATTCAAATACAATGATAAAAAGAAAACCCACAAGAATTCCAAAATCAGTTGGGTTTATACTTTTTCATCTCTTCTTGAGGCTTTATGTCATTTTCTCTTAAAATTTTTATCTTTTAGAGTAGTTTAGCTGTTCTTCTGCCCTGGAAATGCTCAAGGTACACATTATCAAGGGTATCAGCTCTTTCAAATGATAACTACATGGCATCCATCAAAGACGAATTTAGGAAAATAACTAATAAGAAGAAATAAAGCTGGGACTTAGTATGTATTAGAAAGCTGGAGAATAAGTGCACATGCTTTTAGATATCTATCAGTTCCTGACTGATTTTACTACCTAGACTTATACATTGTGACACATAGCTGTTAGATTCATTTTTTATTTTAGTGCTGTTAAAGTTTCTATGTATTTTCCAACTCTCAATAATTTCATGTAGGTTAACACTGCTGAGAAATAAAGATGTTTCTAATTTATGTATCTAGCCAAAGATTAGTTTAATACAGATACATTTTTTTGGTAGATATATGTTGAAAAGCATGTATAGCACATCTATGCTTGTCTCAATGGGCAGATGTCTTAGGGGTAGCCACATTTGTGCTGAGCTTTGGATTAAGGGATTTCCTTTGTGCCAGCTGTCATGTCATGCAGTCAAGGAGGAGAGTATAACTATGCACATACACACACATAATATCACAGAATCATAGAAATGTTTACATTGCAAGAGATGTTTAAGATTATTGAGTTCAACCCTTGACCTAGCACTGCCAAGCTCACCACTAAACCACATCCCAAAGTGCAACATCTACGTGTTTTTACATACCTCCAGGGATGGTGACTCAAGCCCTTCCCTGGACAGCCTGTTCCAATGCTGAAAATGATTCCTATTATCCAGTCTAAATCTCCCCTGGTGCAATATGAGGCTGTTTCCTCTCATCCTATTGCTTTTACTTGGGAGAAAAGACTGACACCCACCTTGCTATAACCTCCTTTGAGGTAGCTGTAGAGAGCAATAAGGTCTCCCCTTAGTCTCTTTTCCTCCAGACTAAACAGATCCAGTTCCCTTGGCTGCTCCTTATAAGGCTTGTGCTCCAGATCCTTCACCAACTTCATTGCCCTTCTTTGCACATGCTCTAGCCACTCAATACCTTTCTTGTAGTGAGGGGTCCAAAACTGAGCAGTGTTTGAGGTGTGGCCCCTCCAGTGTTGAGTACAGGGGGATGATCACTTTCCTAATCCTGCTGAGCACAACATTTCTGATACAGGCCAGGATGCTCTTGGTCTTCTTGGTCACCTGAGCACACTGCTAACCCACGTTCAGCCAGCAGTCAACCAGCAAGCCCAGAGCCTTTTCTCTCAGGCAGCTTTCCAGCCATTTGTCCCCAAGCTTGTAGCATTGCATGGGGCTGTTGTATCTCAAGTGCATGACCTGGCACTTGACCTTGTTGAACCTCATAGATTCATATTGTAACACATGACATTTGCATTAAACATTTTTGGAAAATTTTCCAAGAGTAAAAAAAGGGACCAGCAAAACACCTTTTTCAAGGACTCAGTGGTGCCTCTCTTAGGGAAAACTTTCAAGCACAGGCTTGACAAATGTATGTTGGGAAAAACCTAAATGTAGCACATGCCATTGGATGGTCCAGGAACAGACAAGATGACTTCCTGAGGTCCTTCACAGCTTTGTGATCCTGTGAGTAACGACTCAGTTCACACAAGTGAGAATTCCTCACCAGACTTAATGGTTTGAAAGTTTGGACACCAGTCCAGCTATGAAGTCTGTGACATCTTTAAAATAACCAGAAAGGTATACTCTGAAGTGGACTAAGGACATTGAAAACATACTTTGAAAATGAAGGTATCTTCATTAGTTATATTGATCATAGCCAAAGTGATTGTCACTATCCAAGAGTTGAGTACTTTATATTTCTGTGATCTGTTATCCAGAAAGTATGACTACACTTCTTGAAATATAGTCTTGCCTTTATTTAAATAATGTTATACTAAAAATATGTATAGAACACTGAGAAACTTTTTAATTATTAGTAATGACTTAGGGTTTTCTTAAAGTAAAAAATTAACTTCTGGTTGATTATTTCAAATTTCAGGCTCTATACATCAGAGCTGCAGGTGTCAGACAGTGTAAGACTGTACAAGCTCACTAAGTAGATCCAGAGATAAATAAAACTGGAGACCTAGAAGCACCATTAAGAAACAAACAAAACCCCAAACTCCATAGCTTTTTCAAGGCTCAACCAACAAACTCAGCTAGGCTCTGACTTTAACAATCCCACTGCAATATTTAGGCTGATGTTTCCATAGGAACCAAGGTTGAATTTTTTAAAAGAAAATAATGTACCTAACAATCTTCTACCCCTCATGTAGTTAGTTTTGTTTTGATATATACATGTTTTCTTTGTTAGGCAAAAATAGTACACGGCAACTCTTGGGAAGCAATTAAAACAATTAGTGATCTCACGGTAAGTTTAAATGGAAGAATAAAGTGGAGAAACAATAACTATACACAGCAGAGAAAATATGTTTCGATATAACTCAGTGACTGAACTTTGTCTAAGTATGTGGGCATGTTTAAGCACATATGAACACATATAAAGGCTCTTGGACTCTTCCTTGTACCTGTACATAATTCTAAGTATTCTGCTTCGGAAACTGCCAGCCTCTGGCCTGGACAGGTGCACACTCTCCTAGGTGGAAAACTGGTTGGATGGCCAAGCCCAGAGAGTGGTGGTAAATGGTGTTAAATCCAGCTGGAGGCCAGTTACAAGTGGGGTTCCCCAGGGCTCAGTGCTGGGTCCAGCCCTGTTCAATGTCTTTATCAATGACCTGGATGAAGGCATCGAGTGCACCCTTAGCAAGTTTGCGGACTACACTAAGCTGGGTGGAAGTGTTGAACTGCTGGAGGGTAGGGAGGCTCTGCAAAGGGATCTGAACAGGCTGGACCGCTGGGCAGAGTCCAATGGCATGAGGTTTAACACGGCCAAATGCCGGGTCCTGCACTTGGGGCACAACAACCCTGTGCAGTGCTACAGACTAGGAGAAGTCTGTCTAGAAAGCTGCCAGGAGGAGAAGGACCTGGGGAAGTTGGTTGACAGCAACTGAACATGAGCCAGCAGTGTGCCCAGATGGCCAAGAAGGCCAATGGCATCTTGGCCTGTATCAGAAACGGCGTGACCAGCAGGTCCAGGGAGGTTATTCTCCCTTTGTACTTGGCACTGGTGAGACCACTCCTCGAATACTGTGTTCAGTTCTGGGCCCCTCACCACAAGAAGGATGTTGAGGCTCTGGAGCGAGTCCAGAGAAGAGCAACGGAGCTGGTGAAGGGGCTGGAGAACAGGCCTTATGAGGAATGTCTGAGAGAGCTGTGGTTGTTTAGCCTTGAGAAGAGGAGGCTGAGGGGAGACCTCATTGCTCTCTACAACTACCTGAGGGGAGGTTGTAGAGAGGAGGGTGCTGGCCTCTTCTCCCAAGTAACAGGGGACAGGACAAGGGAGGTTTAGGCTGGACATTAGGATAAAATTTTTCACAGAAAGGGTGATTGGGCACTGGAACAGGCTGCCCAGGGAGGTGGTTGATTCACTCTCCCTGGAGGTGTTTAAGGCACGGGTGGACGAGGTGCTAAGGGTCATGGTTTAGTGTTTGATAGGAATGGTTGGACTCGATGATCCGGTGGGTCACTTCCAACCTGGTTATTCTGTGATTCTATGATTCTATGATCCTGCCTGGCAAATGCTTAAGATGATCCCCAGTCATGTATCTTTATATAAGAATAAGGATAAGAGTAAGAATAAAGCTTTGCATAAAATCAAGTTAAATGAGCTATCAGAAGAATTGCAGTTGCAAGGTGACCTCTAATTTTGAGTGTTTGATGTCAGCTGTTTGGGGCTTGCATGCTGCAGCACTGAGCAGCCATTGGTGTCCCTGGGGTAGAAGAAGACAGCACGGCACCATTGACTCCGGAGGAGTCAAGCTGATGCAGAGCAGACTATTCTAAACACAAATTTATTTCTGTGTGTGTTTAGCATTTTAGAGGCTGTATTCAGCAAACTAGTCACATTTCTTATAGTCTGTGCATCTGTATTACCTGCAGGTAATTGTGCCAATGAATCGGTGAATCGAATTTTGCTGCAAATTCACCTCACTGATCAGAATATGACCTGCAGTGTACACAGGTATGATGAAAAATTACACTGTCACATATTTCATTTTCTTAGTGTCTGGGGATTCTTTCTGTAACCCTTCCATAAATGGTACGATAGCCGTAGAAAAGCTTATAGTAAATCAGTTCTGACACACTGAAAACTAGCTTAGGCTTAATAGAGACTTTATAGTCTCTTAACTGTACTCAAATTTGACAGTGGTTTAGGCTTTTTCAGAGCCATGAACTGGCTAAAAAAACTACAAGTGCTATAAACAAGGATCCAGAAGTGCCTGTAAATAAAGTGAAATGTTAAATGCAGGGCTGACAGCAGGTGAGGCTGTGTAGATTGTGGGGGAGATGAAGACCCTTCTCTTCTCTCTGGGAGGCAGGGGCTACTGAAGCCCACCCTGGAAACACATCTCCTAGTTCTCACTCCCTCACTTTCCTGTATGTCTCTGCTAGATGGATCATTTCTTAATGGGGGAACATGGGGCATTAACAGAAACTTGAAGGAACTTACATTTAAAGCAATCCCTAACTTCTTTCAAGCACTTATGGAGACATTTTTTTCTCTGTGTTTGAAAAGAAAACTATGACCAAGGGGAATGCATTATTACTGTTATTATTTACAGTTGGTATAATCACTCTAAGTGGAACTGATGCATCCAGAGGAAAATGTCTCTAATGGCATCTTAGCCTCTCCCGCAATTTTCCTCATCTCTGGTGGGTTATGAGGCCGTTTGACACAATGAAACAAATTCCAGATGATGTACACTGGTGCCACTATGTGTTGCCAGTGAAGAACTGCCACCATTTGTGCGCTATAACCTGATGCCTTTAACAATCCTTACTCCCAAAAGCTTTCAGTGTGTAGTGCTAGTTTTTAGTAGGTGCGTTGTAAATGTGTTGACTACACACAGTCAAAGTAAAACCACTTTATGTATCAAAATTGCCCTGTGGATTATCTTTCTTTCAGTCATTTAAAGTCTAGCAGAACAATTAGATTACTTTTCTAGTGAGCTGAAAGGGAAAAGAAGTTAGAAAAGTTAAAGGACAGATGCCTCATTCGAGGCCTTAGAAGATGAGCAAGAAAATATTACTTGAATTAATGTTAAGAATTCTGCAAGGTTACATAAGAAAAATTGAAACATTTTGTAATTAGGCTGAAAGTGTCATCATGTTCTTGGTTTTCTACTGAGACATGAACAGAAAAAAATCATTAAACTTATTTCTGAATTACTTTTTCCCTTACATCAGGAAAGCTCTATGTGTCTTAACAGAAAAAAACTTCTGAGACTCCTGTTGAAGTCACTGCTTTGATAAAGCAAATAGAAAGTAAGAAAGAGTACTTGCCCAGTTTATCAGTCGTCTCAACAGGTCTTGCTGTTCCTCTGTCAAGTACCTCTCTGTAATTCTGATAAAGACCTCTCCTTTTTAATAGAACATAGAAGGCCTAAAGCCATCAAAAGGGACTTCAAGGCACTTGGGAGAATGATCGAGGGCTCTGGGGCACAGGTAATATTCAACTCCATCCCAATACTAAGGAAACAGGAGCAGGAAATGAGGAATAAGAAACGGGTTAATGAATGGCTTAGGGACTGGTGTGAGAAGAGGGGCTTTGGGTTCTTTAATCATGGGGAGGCCCACGCACCCCCAGGCTTTCTTACCAGGGATGGGACACGTCTGTCTGCTAGGGGGACAAAAGCCCTCATCAAAAACCTAGTTAAGCTCATAAATCGAGCTTTAAACTAGATGTGAGGGGGGAGGGGATGGAGGCCAGGCAGGATGGGAGTGAGCCTGGAGGTGAGACTTCAGTGCCAAAGGGGTGGTGTGCTGGCGATGCCTGCCAGTATATCACCACTAAGCAAGAGGGGTGAGTGCAGCTCAGGATGGTAGGCACCAAACTGGCACTGTGGCCTTAGTTAAGT
Organism: Clamator glandarius; assembly: GCA_033459285.1. NCBI lineage: Eukaryota > Metazoa > Chordata > Aves > Cuculiformes > Cuculidae > Clamator > Clamator glandarius. Next base: position 4,949,782 of record JAUNZM010000046.1, read on the forward strand.
CAAGGACTGCTCAGTTGGGGATGAGCCCTATTGTGAAGGCTGTAGCTACGCCTGCCCAGCTGAAGTGCATTTACACCAATGCAGGCAGCATTGGAAATAAGAAGGAGGAGCTGGAAGCTGTGGTAGGGCAAGGAGATTACAATGTCATTGCCATTGCGGAGACGTGGTGGGATGACTCGTACAACTGGAGCGTACCCATTGAGTAGGGAGGTCCTAAGAGACATCAATAGGAAGAGGAGGGTCTACGACCTCTGGAGGAAGGGGCAGGCATCCTGGGTGGACTATAGGGAGGAAGTGAGAACGTGCAGGGAAAAAATCAGGAGGGTTAAGGCCCAACTAGAAATGCGATTGGCCAAGACTGTGAAAGACAACAAAAAGTCTTTCTACAAATACGTCAACAGCAAAAGGAGGGCTAGGGAGAATCTCCAGTCCCTAGTAGATGCAGAGGGAACAACAGTAACAGGGGACAAAGACAAGGCTGAAGTGCTCAATGCCTACTTTGCCTCAGTCTTTAACAGTAAGGAAAATTGTTCCCTCTGTGCACAACCCCAAGGGTTGGATGAGAAGTATGAGATTCCCAAGGTCCAAGAGGAGGTGGTTAGAGACTTGCTTGCCCAGCTAGATGCCCACAAGTCTATGGGGCCGGATGGAGTTCACCCAAGAGTTTTGAGGGAACTGGCGGATGTGCTGGTCAAACCCCTTTCCATTATCTTCCAGCAGTCCTGGATGACTGGGGAGGTTCAGCTGGACTGGAGGCTGGCTGATGTCGTGCCCATCTATAAGAAGGGGCGCAGGGAGGATCCAGGGAACTACAGGACTGTCAGCCTGACCTCGGTATCGGGGAAAGTCATGGAGCGGGTGATCTTGAGTGCTATCAAGAAGCACTTGCAAGAGAACCGGGTGATCAGGCCCAGTCAATACGGGTTCATGAAAGGCAGGTCTTGCCAGAGTAATCTGATCACCTTCTATGACCAAGTGACTAAACTCTTGGACGAGGGAAAGGCTGTGGATGTGGTTTTCCTGGACTTCAGTAAAGCCTTTGATACAGTTTCTCATAGCATTCTGCTTCGGAAACTGTCGGCCTCTGGCCTGGACGGGTGCACACTCTCCTGGGTGAAAAACTGGTTGAATGACCGGGCCCAGAGGGTGGTGGTAAATGGAGTTAAATCCAGCTGGAGGCCAGTGACAAGTGGGGTTCCCCAGGGCTCAGTGCTGGGTCCAGTCCTGTTTAATGTCTTTATTAACGACCTGGATGAAGGCATTGAGTGCTCCCTTAGCAAGTTTGCAGATGACACCAAGCTGGGTGGAAGTGTCAATCTGCTGGAGGGTCGGGAGGCTCTGCAAAGGGATCTGAACAGGCTGGACCGCTGGGCTGAGACCAACGGCATGAGGTTTAACAAGGCCAAATGTCGGGTCCTGCACTTGGGGCACAACAACCCTAAGCAGAGCTACAGACTAGGAGAAACCTGGCTGGAAAGCTGCCAGGAGGAGAAGGACCTGGGGGTGCTGGTTGACAACCGACTGAACATGAGCCAGCAGTGTGCCCAGGTGGCCAAAAAGGCCAATGGCATCTTGGCTTGTATCAGGAACGGCGTAACCAGCAGGTCCAGGGAGGTTATTCTCCCCCTGTACTCGGCACTGGTGAGACCGCACCTCGAGTACTGTGTTCAGTTCTGGGCCCCTCACCACAAGAAGGATGCTGAGGCTCTGGAGCGAGTCCAGAGAAGGGCAACAAAGCTGGTGTAGGGGCTGGAGAACATATCTTACGAGGAGCGACTGGGAGAGCTGGAGTTGTTCAGCCTGGAGAAGAGGAGGCTGAGGGGAGACCTTATTACTCTCTACAACTACCTGAAGGGAGGTTGTGGAGAGGAGGGAGCTGGCCTCTTCTCCCAAGTGACAGGGGACAGGACAAGGGGGAATGGCCTCAAGCTCCGCCAGGGGAGATTTAGGCTTGAGATTAGGAAGAAATTCTTCACAGAGGGGGTGGTTAGGCATTGGAACGGTCTGCCAAGGGAGGTGGTTGAGTCACCCTCCCTGGAGGTGTTTAAGGTTAGGGTAGATGAGGTGCTTAGGAGCATGATTTAGGGATTGTTGGGAATGGTTGGACTCGACGATCCAGTGGGTCTCTTCCAACCTGGTCATTCTGTGATTCTGTGAAACCTAACTCTATTCAATAAGGTCACGAGTGAGCTGCAAACCTGAATGTGTATTGGATCTCAAAATCATATAATCATAGAATGGTTTGGGTAGAAAGAGACTTTAAAGGCCATCTAGTTCCAACTCCCAGGGGCAAGGACACCTTCCACTAGATCACGTTGCTCGTGGTGTCACCCAAGCTGGCCTTGAACACCTCCAGGGATGGGACATCCATGACTTCTCTGGGCAACTTGTCTCAGTGCCTCACCACCCTCAGAGTGAAAAATTTTGTCCTGAGGTTTAATCTCAATCTCCACTCTTTCAGTTTAAAATCATTACCCCTCATCCTGTCACTACAATCTCTCACAAAGAACTCCTCTCCAGCTTTTCTGTAGGCTCACCTTTTAATTACTGGAAGTCTGTTCTAAGATCTCCCCAGAGCCTTCTCTTCTCCAGGCTGAACAACCCCAGCTCTTTCAGCCTGTCCTCACATGGGAGGTGCTCTAGTCCTCTGATCATCTGCTTGGCCCTCCTCTGGACTTGCTCTCACAGATCCATGTCATGGATGTACAACTATATGCCATAATAACCCTTCTTCTCTACAACTCCACTATATACAATGGACTAGTGGAGGCAGCCCATGTAGAGGCCTCTTGTCATGTGCAATAAGAATTGTCTATATGAGAGAGGGAAAATAGCACAGAATATATAGATGTCCCAGGTGTGAATTATTTTGTTTAAAAGAAATAATGAAAGAGGTTTCAAGCATTCCTTTTTTTTTTTTTTTCCCCTGTTCCTTTGTAGAAAAGGGAGGGTTTGCAACAGCCTACAGCTGTCTGTTACAGAAGCTAAATGCAGAACTCCCAGCTATAACTGACACTCCTTTATGCTGCCTGCTGTTATTCCTCCTATTTGCTGAAAACTCTAGAAAAGCCTTCAGAAATATGGCAGGTCTCTCTGCAGCTGCTCCTACTGCAAAACCCCCTGAGTCGTCAACCTGTATTTCTCCAATACCGAGGAAAGGAAGTAATATTGTCCCTCAAAGCCAAGAGAAGAAGTGCATATGTGCTGGCAAGTCCCCACCATGTGCTAATTATTCTTAGGATATGTTTCAAGAAAATGTTTCAACATCTAGAAAATAAAAGATGCCGCTTAATTTTCATTGTAATATTTTTGAGGTGTCCTTATTATCTAGGACTGCTATGAAAATCCATGTAGCATTTTGGTATTTTCTTTTGTCTATAGTGGTCCTTTTTTTTCTGTCCCATGAGCCTTGTCAGAAAAATGGCCTATATTAGGATTTTCTTGATGCTGAGAGATTGTTATTCTGTTCATTTTTGAAGACAGTATTATCTCAGTCAGCACCTTATCAAGCTGACTATTACTGTATTATTTTTGCTTTGTCTGCTTTAAGCATCTGTTGTATAAAATCCTGTACTCTGTGACCTCTTTGGTAGGTAAGATCTGTTTTCAGTAATTGTTTTTTATCACATATACCAGTACAGATTTTGTTTTGAGATATACCACATTACATGTAGTAATGATCTGAAGAAGGATTCATTTTTTTGTGATAGAATTTCAGTTACTCACTTTATTCTCCTCTCAATTTAGGATCATGATGATTTATCAAAAGATGCAACCTACAAGATGGGATGTGACCTTGTTCTTCTCATCAGCTTGCCTCCACTTCCTTCTCCCTTCACTGCTACTCTCACTCACTCTCTGTCTTACTGGTGTACTTTTTCATTTATACCTCTAACTCTTCCACTTTCTACAGTGAGCTATTCCTTTCTTTGTGTTTTGACCCCTTGCAACAGATTGTCCCAATCTAATAAAGCTCATAAACAGGAAAAAGCAAGAGTTAAAGACTCCTGATCCTGCTCTGTTTTCATCCAAACTGCTGAAAAGATAAATTTCTTTGCATCTTCCATGATCTCTGTACCCCTGTTTATATCTTTCCACCTCTTCTCTCTCTTCTACAACAAACACATGCTTGTTGTTGTTGTTGTTGTGTTGTTGATCTAAGACCTTTGACAGCAGCCTCTGCTACCTCACTCATTAGAAATGTTCTCCCATGCTGCCTCTCACGTTTTGGAAGAAGAATCCTTCTGCAAAACTACCTCATAGTAGTCTGCCATTCTTTATAGGAAGAATTAATAATTTTTATACTACTCACTTCTGTTGATAGCTGTGCTAGTTAACATTTGATTCTTGCTGACATGCTGACCAGTACTGATTAACTCATCATTCCTGGTGCTAGCCCAACAGCTTTTATTTCTTTCTCGTCTATGATTTTATGCCCATGTTTTATTTATATGGTGTTATGTAGCAGAAAAAAAACACAAGCAACCTGTACCTTAACTACCTTGAGTGCAATAAGATGGACAGTGCTGCTAATGTAGTGTTCTCTTTGCATCATTTCACTCCTAGGATGATGAATCCCCGAGAAGGACTTTATATTAGGTTGAGTAGCACCCTTGGCACATGGAGCTAGGCCAGTGCTTGGATTAGCCTGGATTACACCCACCAAGGAAAGTATTGTGTCATGCTGTTACACCCTTTGGTCATATGGGTTTCAGGCAGAGTATTATGTGCTGTTATTTACTGATCACAATGTACCACTTGACCAGGCACAAAACAAATTTGCAGTCATAAAGCAAACAATAATTACAAATGCCTTTAAAGAGCCTAGACTGTTCCTGTTTTTAACTTGGAGTTAAAGTGCTTTGATTGAAGGCTTAATTATTTTTATTTTTCTCAGTGTAAATTTTTCTGTCAAGGGAATTATTTAAAATCAAATCTAGAGGTTCTGAAGCATCTTGTTTGTAAAAATTTGTTATTATTTCTAGAGGTTTAAACTGTATTTTATATCTGTAGAAGGAAATCACTGTCTTTTTGAAAGAAAATAAAGAATAAAATCCTAATCAGAAGTGTCCGTCCCAAAGAATTTATTATTTTTTACACTAATTCTCAGGAACAACAGCCTGCCAGTTCTCTTATTTGAGAGAATGTCCTTGATTAAAGAAGAAGAACCTCACTCTGTTAGTTGCTGAGCTCAAAAGCAAAGTGAAGGGGCTGTTTTATCTCCGTTACCATGGTAGTTTTGCCTCAGACCTCTTCCAGTCCAGTGTAACTAATGTGGATACTGCCATTGTAATATATTTGTGTCTTACCTGAGTAAATGCCAGCTTCATTGTTGTTTCTCCATAACTCAGTGAGGTTTCTGTTCTTTACTTGAAAAGATTTAAAATACCCATGGTCCAGACTGAAATAAAAGGAGATTTCACATACTTAATTCCTTAAAAGCTGAACAAATACGTGGGTCTCAAAATAAGTCCTCAAAATACTTTTTAAAACACTTTTTTCAAAGTAAATATTAATCTTAGCTATATCCTTCCCTTAAGCTTGCTGCAAAGGAGGAAATAAAGTAAAAAAACATTACTTCAGATATCACTACTCAATTCAGTGGCTTGTAACTGGCGAGTATTTTTTACCAACACTGTTGAAATATCCAGAAGACTGTACCAGCATAAGTACCTATGGGCCTGCAGGTTGATTTGCCTTAATTCTACATATAATTTCCAGGCTTTTTAAGAGATAAAAAACCAGATGAAACAACATCACGAAGTTGTTGGGGTTTTTTTTGTTCATTACAAAGAAGATTATGAGAAGAAACATGACATCTCTCTTCTTTTCAAGCTGAAAACCACTTTACCCTGAAGCAGATTACCAAACTGTAACAACACTTTTGTGATTTCTTCACTTTTTTTTCTAGAGTTTCTCATTACTCACTTACACTGTTATCTAATGCAAACTGACTGTGAGGCATGTACACAATCCCATGTGCCATCTTCATTCCTTACTGACAGCCTGGTCAAGCATGTTGACATATCAGAGCCACTTTTGGGTCCTGCAGCTTCACCTAACCTGTATGGTACTGAGACACCCAGGCTGGAGAATCTGTCCTTTCCACATCTGGCATTTCCTCCTCAGGTCAAAAAATATCCCCCCTGACATCCAGCACCATAGAAGAACCTCCCACTCCTAGTCACAGAAATACACAGAATCACTAGGTTGGAGAGGACCCACAGGGTCATTGAGTCCAACCATTCCTATCAGTCACTAAACCATGCCCCTCAGTATCTCACCCATCCGTCCTTTAAACACCTCCAAGGAAGGAGACTCAACCACCTCCCTGGGCAGCCTGTTCCAGTGCTCTTTCTGTGAAATTTTTTTTTCTGATGTCAAGCCTGAACCTCCCCTGGTAGAGCTTGAGGCCATAATGTCCAGAATGGAAAATCCATACCCTAAAGCACAGGTTTTTTTCTCTGCCCCACTCCCTTACAAGCTTTAGAGTTCTGTGCATCCATATGCACTTCCATACTTGTGTGCTCACCTCTGCATGACAGAGTTAAGCAGGTACAGATGCAGTGCTGTTCCCATTCAGCCTACCCAGTTCAACCCGTTGCAGCCTTGGAAAAAACAGCAGATTTAGCAGAGAGTTAGAATGCAGGTACTTACTATGGACAATTTATCAGCAAACCTTACTTCTTGTATTGGCATGAAAGGGACAGAGGATCAACTTGCAAATCTGCTCCATTTCCCTTGGAGTAGAGTTACAGTATTTCTTGGATCGAAAAAGGGAGCAGAGAGATAACAAATATAGCTTGTTTATAAGACATACTGGAGGAGAACATCCTTTTGTTAAGTACACAATGCATTTTTCTTTAGGTGAATGCAGCTGCCATCCAACAGGCAATTCAGTTGTTGCTAGATTAAATGCACTGTTTCAAATAGTACTAATGAGCAGTTTTGTTAAATGCCAATACATCTTTAAAAGTAATTTATTAATCTTTTTGCATATATGATTCAAGATAACTATCTTGAAGCTCCTAATCTTTTTCATTCTGCCAGTTTGTTTACACAGAAAAAAATCTTTCTGCTGGTGCATTTGGTGTAGAAATAGACATTATGTATTCTGCAGATTTTATGAAATAAAGAGATCCTGGATTTGAAAGCAGAACAGCAGATCCTCATCTTCATTTTCTAATATGGAATTGTTAAAGCACTAACACACACGGTACAGAGTTTTCAGTACAGAATAGCCTTCACTAAAAAGAAGCATATCCAATCTTTCCTTAAACTTGAACTCTTAAATATTGCTTGTAAGTTCCTGATGATTTTTTCTAGGCAAAGTGGGAAAATCAAGCTAAGGCCATTTGATTTACTGACATCAAAATATAAAATGAAATATGTGAGAACATGTACCACTGTGAGAAACACTTTCTTTTATTATTCTGCTGTGGTGTGAGGTTTTTTAGATAATACTCTGGATAGCTCAGAAGGATCCTTTTGCTGTTGCTTCAGCAACCACCTTTTCATTTTCTATAACTTTGTGTTTTCCAAAACATAAAAGGGTTGGGTTTTGTACTGAAATATTCAGCTGTTATTGTTTCTACACATACTTCATTGGCCTGCCACACATCTGTTAACACACCATAAGCAATTTCTCAGGCACATTACAGCTGAGAGTAAATGACTTTTCAGAAACAAGTAGCCACATACGAGTTACATGCATGAGAGAAGTATGTGCCTCCATGGAGAGGCTACATGGCATTTGTTGCCTTCTTCACTGATCCATGTAAAGTCACTTCTCCGCTTGCTCTGGGCCATGTGAAGACTCCTTTTTTTCTTGAGTAGGTAATGGGAAAAGTCAATGGAAAGTAAAACAGCTACTCTAGCAGCTGCGATCTGTGCAGAGCTATAACTCTACAGATAAAAATATATCAAACTATTTTTTAATATTAGATCTCGAGTTATGATAATCTTGGTTGAGCTCTAGTGTTCAGGATTGAAATAAAGGTCATGCAAGAGAACAATCAAAGAAATGTTCACTTAATATTGCATGCCTTTACTCTGAACTACACAGAGCAGGGGAACTGGACTTCTTGCAATGCAAGGGGAGAGATGATACCATTTTTAGTAGAAGAGTTTATGGCACCCTCTGAGCTGCTCCATCTGTGCTAGTAGTATTGCATGAATGACACAGGGACCTATATCATGAAGCACAGTTAAAATACACAAAATAGTGAATAACACCCTAATTCTTTAGACCAGCTACCTCAGTAGACCACAATATGCAACTTCAGCTGGACCCACTTTTAGTATCTATTCCTCTCCCAACTTTTTCATTTCAGCAGAAATGTTCTTTATAAACAGCATCTTTACCTTTAGAAATGGATTGTCTTTCTTCAGATTTTCCCATAGAGGGCTGGGTCTAAAAGATATGATTTTCTTTCTAGGACAAAGTGGCACCATCTTGAGAAGGTTTCCATCTGCCACTTAGATTTCAGTTCTACAAAGCTTTCTGTCTGTAGAAGCTGAACAAAGTACACGATTATTTATATTCTATAGCAGTACTATTGTAATTTTGGTAAAATAGGCAGGAAAAAAAAATCTATCAATTTCTTCCAGTCTACATAGATATTCTCCATTAAGTCTGACATTTGACTGATATTTTAAGTGATATATTCTCTTTCTAATACCTCTCCTAATAATTACATGAATTCCATGTGCATTGTCCGCATAGACACATTGTTGACATACTGATGAACCACAACTGTTACAAGAAAGAGCAAAAGTTAAAATAATCTTAATTGGACTTTGTGTCACTAGGAACCAAATAGTGCCTATTTATTTAGAAGTAGTGTGCGCACTGTGCTAGTTCAATAAACAGAAAACATATTCAAGACCTGTATTAACACACTTAAAAGCAAACAACTAATGGAATATAGTAATGTATCCTTTAATGAAACCAGCATGATTTTTTGCTGTTTTTTTTAATACATGTATAAGATATTAGATAAGTACGTATAGTTGTTCTAATGTTAGACATGAAAGAAGTTTGGATTTTATTTTGAAAATAATTATTTCTTGGAGGAATTGCAGCACAAACAGATTTAGCTGAAAATTACTAGAAACATTCCAGAATGTAGGTTACTGAAACACTGTTAAGTTTCTGCTAATTGGGAAAAGCAGTTAGCTATCTTTCTTCTTTATATTTATTATAACCTGACTTCTTCTTAGAAATTAGTTGAAACATTTCATTGAAACACAGCTCCTATGAAACACTGGCATGCCTGCAGAAGAGTAGAATCATTTCGGCTGAAGAGATGCCTCCTGGGTCATCTCAGTCCATCAGCCTGAATCATTGGTGGATGGATTTCATTATTCTTAAAATAGCTTTGAATATCTTTAGTGATGGAAATACTGTAACCTTCACTGGCAGGTTGTTTCAGTATGTAACTGTACTTCTAGTTATGATTTTTCCTTGCTGTATTTTAATCTAGTTATTAGTATTTCTTGATCAACTTTGTTGACAAATGAGATTAATTGATCCTTATTCTCTTTATAGTGCTCTGTTAAGTATCTCTACATTATTTGTCTCTTTTCAACCTACTTCCCTTTAGTTTTGCATATCCATTCTTTTAATCTTTCTCATGTCTGATTATCCATCTCTTCTCATATAAACTTGAATATCTTTTTAATCCCTCCCTTTTGGTGGGGGCTTTCTTTTACTAAAATAAAACTGTGGAGACTCATAGTGTGGAATTCAGTAACATATCGCAGATAATTAAGTCTGGATATATGGGATATTTAATAAAAGCAGCTCAATGCATAGGACTTGAGGGACCTCTGGGAGTCAGCGAACCAGACATTCTGTAGCCTTGTGTAATATGGGTAATCCCATTCATAAATTTACCAAGAACCATCTTAAAACAACATAAGTTTCTTGCACTCCTGAAATACTGCTTCCTCACTTCTGAAACACAAAACTCTTAAAGATTTCCATTCCAGGGTTGTTCATATATTTTACTTCCTCTGTTCTCTTTCCTCCATGACTTCCAAATCCCTTTTTGTTTACCTACTACATATATGTACAGAATCTCCTGTCCCAACATTTTCTGGTTTTAAACTCCCCTTTTGCTGAGGTTTTTCAGCCTTGTATTGCAAGCCAGTCTGCCCATTCACGTGGTCATCCTAGCAGTCCTCGTTTATTTGTATTGCACCTGAATTCAGTTTTCTTTGAGTACAGGCAGTGAGAATTGTGTCCTACATTCGTGACAAAACTGAGCTGGTTCTTCTACAGTGGCAGTGTCAAGGACTGTGTAATAAGTCTTCTCATGGTATGAAGACCTCACTAAATGCTTCCCGGGATAACTGTTCCAGTTTCATAGCCCCTCTATTGTGAGGGATCATTGTGACCCTGGTTCTGCCTAGTGCAAGTCTTTCACTTTCTCCATTACTGCTGGAGGATAGACTTCTCCTTTATTTCTCTTCGGTCTTGGTACATGATATTGTGCTGTGTGCTGTTAATTTCACCTCACTCCACATATTCCACCTCACTCCACACATTCCAGTCTTGAAGGTCTCTTCATGTTTCAGGCACAAGTTGGGGATGAGATGACAGGTGGCTGAAGCCTGGTCTCTGCTTGCAAAATAATTTAGTGGTTTTCAGTCTCCTAGTCTTCCTGCAGGGATATGCTCCGCAGAAACAGCTGCATAGATATGGTGAATTGACCTTGACTGGCAGTCAGGTCCACAGAGCTGCTCTTTCACTCCACCTCCTCACCAAGACAGAGGGAAAAAATAAGTAAGATGAAAAAGCTTATGTGTCACGGTAAGCACAGGGAGATCACTCACCAATTGTTGTCCCTTTCTTCCCAGGCCAAACTTCACTCCCAACTCTATCTACTTCCTCTAACTCTTCCCCTCTGGGTGGTGTAGAGAGATGGGCAGTGGGGTTGCGGTCTGTTCATAACACTTTGACACTCCTTCCTCCTCATGCTCTTCCCCTGTTCCAACATGAGGTCTCACCCATGGTACATGATCCGCCATGAATTTCTCCAGCCTTTTTTGCCTCTCTAATTCCCATGATCCAGGTTCACTCTGGCTTCAGCAATCTGCACAGGATGAGCTTAGTCCCAACCTGATACATAACTGGCCACAGAAGTGTTGCTAAGTACCCTGAACACCCTCTGTTTTGCTTCCCTGGCTTTAAGAGTTTATTGCAATCAAACACAAACATCTTTGTCAGAGAAATCCGCAATTCTACACTGATTGTGGTTTATGCTTAGAGGCATGAACATGTGAAAACTTCTATGTCATGTAGCCCTCATTGCATTCTGGAGGATAAAGAGAATGAGAAAACAAACAGAGAAACTATTACTCTGTTTTTAAGGCTAAACTTGCACCCTTCGGCAAGGGACATCTTATGAATAAGAGGCTTTTCCGCAGCCATTGTTGGGATACTGAGTGTCCCTTCCCTTCTGTTTTGATTCCACATGCAGGTGTTTAGGACATGCTTGGTGGGTGCCCTGTGTGGAAGGAGGCTGTGGACTGCTCTGGGCCAGTTAAAAGTGGTTCCAGACAGTTCAAAAACGGTGGGAAAACCCTCTGCCCACCAAAAAAGAAGCCAGGCAGGTGAGCCTGTAGCAACTCTGCATGGACATGCTCCAGAAAGCATATTAGTTGCAGGGGTAAGAAACGCCATAGGACACCTGTGAGGAGCCACAAAAGGAGACACAAAGAGACTAATGTGAGGGCCCATGGAAGAAGGCACAAGGAGGAAACATGAGAGGAGGCACTGGAGGACATAAGAAAAGGGGATACATGAAGACAAATATGAGGACACACATTTAGAGAAATAAAATAGAGATTTTGAAGAGGCAATGTTGGGGGCATGGCTGGCGATGTACTGATGGAAAGCTCCATCCTGGAGGAGGTAAGCACTGAGCTGGGGCTGTGAGCGATCTATGCAGGGACAAGGACAACCCTGAGGGACTGCAGCTGTGGATGACCTGCGTTGAAAGAGGGACACCTCTGAGGAACTGTAGCTCTTGGGTGAACCACGTGGCAAACTGAAGGCAGTAACAAATGAGGAGGAGGGGAAGAGAAAAGTGGACAACAGGTGGCGGCATTGTGTACTGACAGGAACCTCATTCACTACCTATCACCTTGTCAATGGGGTTGGGAAAGACTGAGTAAATCACAATGAAAAAAGGGGCAGCAGAAAGTAGGAGTGGGCAAGACTGGTGTTGGACTTAAATTGAACCTGGGGAAAAGAGGCAAAAGGTGATTTCCTTTGTTGTTTGTTTAATTGTCTATATCTTCTTTGTTTCTCAATACCTGAATCAGTAAGGAAAAGACTATGGTACTTGTCAATAAATTAGCTGAAATTCACTGGCTTGAAACTGTTCTGCCCACAACAGTAGGTCAAAGTATCAAGGTTTGCCAAATGGTGTAATGTGCTCCACGCATCCTTTCACATAAAAGGACAGCTGCATTCTCTGCTGTCTCTGGGATACAACCCCTTGGCAGTTATTCTCCTTCCCAGTTTGTAAGGACATGGGGCTCATGAGTATTGGTATGAAATAGAGGAGTTACTAGTTTGTCTCTGTTATTTAATCTTTCCATTTTCACTGATAGAGATGTGCTTAGGTTAATTAAACATTTCCTAGAAGGAGCTTATTACTGCAAGAGTCTACAGTTTAAAAAGGCCATATGTTGCTTTTACCACGGCTACAAAACGTTCTTTGTTGTGTCATCAGAGAAAAGGAGGGCATGGGGACACCTGACACACTACTAAAAATAATAGGGTACCCTGGAGCAGTGAGCAGCTGTAGTGTTGTCAACAGTGTTGACGTAAGTCCAAATCTCCTTTTGAAAACATAAACACAGTAAGGAGGATTCCTTCTGCTCCTTTCCAGCTGCATATTAACTTCCACTGAAGCACCTGCTCATATCCCTTCATTGAGATGTAGGTAGTAGTAACTTCTTCAAGATTGCTTTTCAGCTTGCAAAATTTAGCTGGGCTAGATGTGTCTTCAGTTTAATTCGTGCTATTCCGTAATTGTCAGAAAAGCATTTTGAATGATGAAAGGCTGTTTGGATCTCTGGAGGAAGATGATAGCTTCTCTTGATTTTAGAAAAAAGCCTTTCCAAATAACTGCTGAAATAACACTGAGGTGTTCAAAACAGTTTTTGGCTCTAAATATTTTTTCTGAAAAACCTCACATTAGTAGGTGAACTACATAGAGTTTATTTTAAATTACTTGTTAACTTCCCAATAGTGGTCGTGAGCCTGAGCTATTGTGTAAGCAGATAAAACTTAGTTCAAACAGCTTCTCTATTCTTTCCTTTCAAAAGGGAATAACTCAGTGTTCATTCTTTCATTAAAAAAAATGACCTTCTGTGGCTGGGAGATTATTTGGTAGAGCACCACATTAGCAGAATACATCCTGACCAACTGTACTGGGTCTTAACAAAAGGTAAGTAATTTATGGAATAGTTGTGTCGCATTTTGGTACTCAGCTCATTGTTTGGAACAGTCTTTTTAAAATAACATGCAGGATGGATTTTGCCTCCTGCATTGTAAAGTTGTGTGGGTTTTTTTAAAATTTCCTGTGGTCAAATACCCTGCAGATCAAATGTCCTCTTCTCACTCTAGACATGTCCCTGCTGCACTGAAACTATTACAAGGTGGACAATTGTCTGAAAAAGACTAAGATTATTACCAAAAAACCCTAACATAAAAATATAGCCCATATTACAAATATTATTTCTTAGTTTCTTAGAAATGCTCTTGTGTTAATAAACTATGTCAAGTAAAATATCCTGAATGGTGTATTTTATTTGAACTTTCTAAATAAGTGGGGGAATCAGATGAAACATGTTTATAACCTAGTTTTGAGTTTAGCATCATCTTCTCTTACCCTGTCCTTCCAAGGGCTCAGCCTTCTTCTGAATATGTGGAGGTTTAAACAGTTTGTGTAACTAGAGATGTCACTGGCCTCATCCTTGCTGAAGCACTTGGCCAGCAGCACATGCCATGAAATTCTCATACAAGTGAGATACCCAAATTATTGTCTAAGCAGCTGAGTTCATGAGAAGTTCACAATTTACATGTGCTGTGGTAAGGAGGATATTTGTTACTAGTTTATGGTAGTTATAAACAATTTCTGGGGTCTTGTAAATGAAAAAAAAAAAAAAAAGTCCTGCACTTGGGGCACAGCAACCCTAAGCAGAGCTACAGACTAGGAGAAGCCTGGCTGGAAAGCTGCCAGGAGAAGGACCTGGGGGTGTTGGTTGACAGCCGACTGAACATGAGCCGGCAGTGTGCCCAGGTGGCCAAGAAGGCCAGTGGCATCTTGGCTTGTATCAGAAATGGCGTGACCAGCAGGTCCAGGGAGGTTCTTCTCCCCCTGTACTCGGCACTGGTGAGACCGCACCTCGAGTACTGTGTTCAGTTCTGGGCCCCTCATCACAAGAAGGATGTTGTGGCTCTGGAGCGAGTCCAGAGAAGAGCAATGGAGCTGGTGAAGGGGCTGGAGAACAGGCCTTATGAGGAGCGGCTGAGAGAGCTGTGGTTGTTTAGCCTGGAGAAGAGGAGGCTGAGAGGAGACCTCATTGCTCTCTACAACTACCTGAGGGGAGGTTGTAGAGAGGAGGGTGCTGGCCTCTTCTCCCAAGTGACAGGGGACAGGATGAGAGGGAATGGCCTCAAGCTCCGCCAGGGGAGATTTAGGTTTGAGATTAGGAAAAAATTCTTCACGGAGAGGGTGGTTAGGCATTGGAATGGTCTGCCAAGGGAGTTGGTTGAGTCACCGTCCCTGGAGGTGTTTAAGGTGAGGGTGGACGAGGTACTTAGGAGCATAATTTAGGGATTGCTGGGAATGGTTGGACTCGACTATCCAGTGGGTCTCTTCCAACCTGGTTATTCTGTGATTCTGTGAAATGTATTTGAGGAATCAGTTTTATTATTACTAAGAAAGACCCTATCCTCATTATCAGCCTGCAAATCATTATAGAAAAGTAGCCTGGAAAAGCTGGCTGAATGAACTTATCCAATTAACCCTAGAATATTTTATTCCTTCCTTGTATTCTGCTATTGCATCTGACAGTTTTGCTGCTCCTCTGATCTAATTAAGGATTTTTGGCAAGTGTCATAGTGTTATAAATTTTGAAAATGTGAACAAAACCTGGCTCACAGCACTTGCTTCAAATCACAAAGAGAGCTGAACTTTCATTTACTTCTTGAATTGATGAATTTTCATGAGAAATGTTAACTTCTGTTTAGCTTGCACAGAAATAGATATTTATGTATTTATGTATACACACACATATATATTTACTCCCCTGCTATCATGTTATAAATGCTTGTTTCTTCCTTAGGGTTAATTTTTCTATGTTCTTATTAATGGGGAAAACACTTTATGGTGAAAATAAAAACAATGGGCAGATCTGGCTTTCAAATTCTAGACACTTGGGTCTTTCACTTGTCAAACTGGGGACTTATGACTGGGCTATGTGAAGCCAAGCAATTCCTTTGACTCCTACAGTCCACTGAGAAGTTGGAAGAGATTAAGGTATTGCTTAAAGCACCTTTTGAGGGGAGGTGGATCCCACCCCACCCCCAGCTGCAAACCCCATGGAGGGTCCATGCTGGTGGGAGCAGGAGCATTAAGCCTCTGCTCAGGAGTATATGTCTGACCCAGTGCTGTGGGCAGCAATCCTCAGTGCATTTCAGTCCCATACAGCCCCTCTGCCTGTCAGAGACCACCCTGGGACTGATGTGTTCAGCTCGCATCAGACAAATGAGTCCTAGGAACCTTTGGCTTCTAGTGTCCTACAGGTCTATGGGGACTTTGAGCAGGTGAGCCAGAAGCATCTGCACAGTTGTGACAGAGATAAATAGCCAAGTCTTTAAATTGTGTGCTGGCCTCAGCTGCAATCTGAGACTAGCTGGAATCCAGCAGCTCTTTGATGACTGGCTTTGGCAGAAAACCAGGCTCCTTATCTTCCTTTTATCCTGAAATTTGTTTGAAGCAGAAACCATTATTTTCTATGATACAACACCAGCATATCGTTAAGGTTTATCAAACACTGGTATTATTCCTCTGTAAGTATTTACCTGTCACTAAGTTCTAGAAATATATTAGTAAACTACTCAGTGAAATTGTTAGTAACGGTTGTAGTTTAAAAATGACTATGAGTGTGTCTAGATGACCTCTTCACTTCTCTGATTTTAGGTAATAGCTAGATGCTTGAGTTACTCTACGTCTTACATCCAACCATATAAATCAATAGCTGTAAAAGATTTAACTATAGGTTACTGTTATGTGATAAACATTTCCCCTGTTGTTTCCCAGAATCTGAGTCCCTAAGTCACTGCTAGGCAAGGCTGATCTGCTGTATGATACTCAGGAAAGCAGCTGGGAACTGAGCCATGGATCTAGGCAGTACCTAGTACTAGCCCAAAGCCTCCACAAATGGTTTTACAGACATCTTTCACTAAGTGAAAACCTTTGATCGTTGAGGTAAGTATATTTAACAAGCTACTCCATGAAAATACATCCATTACTTTGACACAAAGAGACTTCCCTGAAAGACTCAGAATCTATTTCAGTGGAAAACATCCATTTGTTAGTCCGTCTAAAACAGTGAAGAAGCTAGTAAAAAGTCACATCTTCTTCCACAAGGGGAAATTCACAAAGAAGAGAGGCACATATTTTTGTTGAGTAATTGCCGCAGAACTCTGTCACTGATGATAATAATGAGAATGGATTGTGTTAATGTACAATAATGTACAATAATTTTTATGTTGTCGGTAGTGTGGAGGAGACCTACCATGAATTTTCAGAGTAATACCAGCTTCTAATTAGTAGTGACCATATAAAATATCCAGAAGTTTGCCACTAAGAAAGATAAACACTGTTAACTGACATATTCAAAAGCACCTAGTATTGACTTCAGTGCAAGGTTAGGACCAACAGCAAATGTTAAAAGAACACAATTATAAGCTAATTTTCTGAAAGACGTTATTTCTAAACAAGAAACTAGGATGGCATCAAGCACATCTGAAAAAGTTGGCTTTTGTAATTGATGTATTCTTTTGGAAGTCTATTTCTTTTAAAAAGATAATCCACTCAGTCATAAGGGATCACTTTTTAAATACCTATATTTTCTTAAATGTCTTCAAATATCTATATTTTGAACAAGGAAAACAAATTAAGGCTGAGCTGTTCTCATTGTTGGTATGAAAATACACATCTCAAATTTAGTACTTCTTGGAATACCAGTATCTGTAATCAGCATTTTGAGATGCCCCATCTTAGTGTTTGGAAAGTGACTTATTTTTTTATCTATGAAAAGATAATTACATACTCAATTTGAAGTGAAAAGGTAGAGAACAGATTAGGTTATGGCAACCTTTCCTCCATCTGCTTTCATCTGAAGTTTGCTAGACTTGCTAGCAAACTTTCCTGAATGTTAAAACCAGTTTCTAATTTATAAGCCACAGATACTCTGCTATGACACCTTCAATTCTAATTGGGAATAAGAGTTACAATTTATCTTTATGAAGTGATTGTTCGAAGAAGGGAGGAGGAGGAGATTTCCTCATGAGTTGAATACTGAAAGACTTCAAATTGCAGCAGCCATTTCATTATAAATTCAAAAGCTAGGGTTAGATTAGCAGGATTCATTAAACTTTGGTGGTCTATGTGGAGCAAGACTGAGCTTCAGGACAACAACATAGTTTGAACAGCAGCATACTTTTTTCTCCTTATCAGTTAGCAGAATTATGTGTTAATGTCAGACAGAAGAACTGTGTATTGAAGAAAAGCAAAATACAATATTGAGACTGTATGGGAGGAGTGGCTGATTTGCAGGTGGGTTGTGCTGCCATCCATAGGGACCTCAACAAGTAAAGCCCTACTTCTGGGCAGGAAAAAGCAGTCACCAAGATATGCTGGGGGCCACACAGCTGGAAAGCAGCTTGGCATAAAAGGACCTGAGGTTCTTGGTGGACATCAAGTTGAACATGAGCCATCAGCGTGCCCATGCAGCAAGGAAGGCAAATTGCATCCTTAGCTGCATTAGACAAAGTATTGCCAACAGGTCAAGGGGGATCCTTTCTTTCCACGTAGCACTGGTGGTGCCACACCTGGAGTACTGTGACCAGTTCTAAGCTCCCCACTATAAGAAAGACTTGGCAATGCTGGAGAGAAGTCAACAAAGGGCCACAAACATGATTAAGAGACCGGAGCACCTCTTCTATGAGGAAAGGCTGAAAGAGCTGGGATTGTTTAGCATGGAGAACAGAAGCTCAAGGGCGATGTATATAAATACCTGAAGGGTGGGTACAAAGAAGACAGAATCAAGCTCCCCTCAGTGGTGCCCAGACACGGACAGGAGGCACACACTGAAACACAGAAAGTTCCCTCTGAAATCAGGAAACACTATTTTTACTACATGCGTGAAGAAGCAATGGCACATGTTGCCTAGGGAGGTGTAGAGTCTCCATCCTAGGAGATATTCAAAAACCTTCTGGAAGAGCAGAGGGGTTGGAACAGATGATTTCTAGAGATGCCTTCCAGATTCAATCATTCTGTGATTCTGTGAAGAGGATGGTAAAGAATTTCATACAAGACAGGTCAGTAATGCACTGAGCCCTAGAAATTGCAAAGTGGCTGATGAAATCCACAGTCATCCTACACCAGTCACAGTTATACTACTTTACTTCCAGCACTCAGGGCATACTGACTGTGTAAGGTATATCAAAGCAGTTATGTCGTGGTTTGAGAACCATATCAAAACCACAATGAGAGATATTATAGTGTGGAGAAAAGGTTTCCTTTGGAAACTTGACTGGAGAGTATCAGTGTTCCTGCAAGCATGAAGTCTAGTCCTGCATCACATGCACAGGTAGGATTCATCTCTTCTAACATTAATCACCCCTATACTAAACAACACCCCCAGGCCAGACATCAAGGTTCCTCCCATAATCAACAGAAAGAGATAAACTCCTCCAGAAAGCCCTTGATCTGTTCTCAGAAGGGTATTTCAGGAAGGAAGGAAGGATAGGTCTCTGGAAGTGACAATCCTATTAGACATTTAAGGCAAGTAAACTAGATTGTACTCTCAAATGTCTCTAGCCAGCAATATCTGCCTGTCCTTTACTTCTCAAGAGGGCCAGTACAGCTGCGTCTTTGGCAACCCTATCTTACCTTCCACTGATTACTTTTGGTTCAGTACTCTTTACTGTTTAAAGATACAGGTTAAAGAGTATTTTCCAGATATGTCACTTTTTTTTTGGAAACTTTCTTTCCAAACAGAAGTCATGATCATGGAGCAAAACATTTATAGCTGGATAAATACACAAACTGTTCAGTTTAAAGCTCTGTAAATCATCTTGGCTCCAGTTAAGTTTATTCCATCTGCTTTTATCATCTGTTGTTACTATAATTTATAATTCCTTCATAATATTAAAATGTCAGTGAATCAAAAAAAGAAACACATCTATGGACCTGTAGTAGGTAATGACATCTAATTCAGCAAGTGAACCAAGTTACATAAACAATCATATTTCATCACCATAGATGCTAGTAATTTTGTAATTAATGTGTATTTGCATAATCACATAATAAGAACTTTATGATTCATGCTTTATGATAATCTGAATGCACAAATTTCTGCCTCAGAACTGTAACTTGCAAAGCTATAATTGTCTTGTCTTTCTTTCTCATTGAAGATATATGAAGACCCAATGACTGATCTGGTCTTGTTACCTCAGGCATTTACTTTGATTTATCCATAGAAAGAGCTTCACATGGTTACTAGTTACTTGTGAAGAAATTTCTAACAATAAAAAAATCATCAAATAATTGAGAGAACAAATTTATTATTTATATTAGGAGAACATATAAGGTAATTTCACAGGTTTTCAAATTTTTATTAACCAGCTTATCTGTTTTCAGTCATTTTCCATAACTGAAAAGGAGATTTGATTTATAGATCAAGTTTATGGGAAAGGGATGCATGTATTTTGAATCTATATATTTCTGTCCTATGTGGTAAAAATGATTTTTCATTAACGTACTTAGAGCTTTTTATTGAGTTTAAGATTCAATTCACAGTGCTTAATTACATCTCATTACAGGCATGATGAGCCAATCAAGGAAGCTGAGTGGTATTCAGATAAATGTAACCACTTCAAAATATCTTTTTTTTTTCAAGATATTGCTTATCAGGATTCAACCTGAAAAAATGTATTTTTAAAGCAATATTTAGAAGACACAAAACATGCTCAGCTCTTAGAGGCATTTTATACAGCTGTAAACATTTGTATTTATAAATAATCCAAGTTGCTAAGTAGAATTTAAAAAAGTGGTATCAATCATTATTATGATCACTATCTTATTCATCAGCAACTTAGACCAACAAAAGATATATGGAGACCTGTATGGTGACTGTGAATGACAACTGTTCAGTCAGGAGCACTAAAGTTGGCAGTATTTGTATGCATTTACAAAGGTTGACACTATGTATTAATGACAAACTTCTAAACGGCAAAGGAATGCAAACAAAGTCAGAGCTGGGCTTGAATGCTAACATGGGCCTCTCTGTGCCTGTCTCCAATGTCCATGCACTTCAGAGGGAAATTTATTACGTCAGCCAGGAACCACACAGATTGCCTCTCTTACCCTACAGCTTTGAACATCAATTTCATTCTCACATACTGACTTTTGACCTTTGTTTCAAATGCTGTTTGGAGTTTTTGGTTTCATTCCACTCAGAAGCTTCATTTTCAACCTGAGACACTGTCCAGGCCAATGGGTTTTGTATCCCTTGTTTGCTGAGACAATGACACAAAAGCAGAGGATGGGATTTTTTTGAGAGGAGGCTGTAGTTCACCAGTGTGACAGCAGCAATGAGGTGTCCCTACCCTTAGCTGTGCATAACACCAAAAGGAAAAAAACTCAAGGAGCTTCAAAAGTTGGAACAGTGATTTGAATAGTTTAGATTCTAATAGCAAGTTATTAAAACTCTTTTGCTCACTCATAATGAATATTTTGCTTCTCTTCATAAGGTCGTTGTCCAAACAGAATTCACATTTTAAGCAATCTCCCTGACTGTAGCTAATATAATGTAGGATAATTAAAAGAACAGCAAAATCTGTTTTTCCCATCTCCTATATGCTACTCAATTATTACTCGTATTTCAGTTCAGTCCTTCTAGTGACTGCAGTCAGATTATCTTTTGTTTACTCTGCCACTATATCTCTACTCTCTGCCATTTGTACAATATTCCAGAAGTAAATCATAAAATACATTTCTGCTCATTAAGGTCCTGAAAAGATACCAGCTGATACCAACTGACACAAGGACAAGCCAGTACGGATCCTAAATCTGATCAAGCCAATACTTTAATTATGAGATTAGGCAAAAATTATGATAATGACTTTCAGGATGGGGGCAGGGGGGGCTGGGTTCTATGTCCAGTCCATTAATGCGTCTCTTCCTAGCAAAACAGAAAAGCAG
The DNA here is from genome assembly GCA_033459285.1 of Clamator glandarius. Taxonomy (NCBI): domain Eukaryota; kingdom Metazoa; phylum Chordata; class Aves; order Cuculiformes; family Cuculidae; genus Clamator; species Clamator glandarius. The sequence continues at coordinate 4,971,300 of JAUNZM010000046.1, forward strand.
CAGACATCAGATCCCTCAGTGAAAAGTCAGATAACTGAACCACTGAAGATTCTGTACTCACAGCCTAGCAAAGATTCATCTCTCTTTGGCATCTTTTTTGATAAGCAATCAGACCTATATTTCTTTAACCCTGACACAGTCACAGCTGGAAGCCCTTCTTACACACAGAGAAATTAGTCAAGCAATAACTCCGCTAAAGCTCAAAAAGCCTCAGGCTCAGATAGATATGACTGATTTTTTTGTATAACAGACAGACCTCTTCTCATTATAACATGCAGTCCTGAAACTTCTGCTCCTTCAGCTCTAACTCTCATAATATCTTTTATCTAAGGCAAAGTGGTACAGATTTTCTAGCAAATATTAATATCTAGCATTTCTCATCTGTAGATGTGAAAGCAATTTGTAAAGCAGATAATTATCATCCTCTTTTACTAGGTGATAAATCTGTGGGCAGCTGGCATTATGAGCTATTCAAGAAATTAAGCTGCCTGTGGGAAAGAGGTAAGTCATATTATAGATTAAACAACAGGTTAACAGATAAGTAACAAAGAGAAGGAATAAATGGTTGGGCTTTACAATGGAGGGAGGCCAGAGATGACAAGAATCTTTACTGTGTCTGTTATACTCAGAATACACAGAAATGAAAAAGGATCGAGAACAAGAAGTCTAATGATGATGCCCAGTTATTCACGATAATAAAAAGGAAAGCTGATTGAAAAGAGCAGGCAAGAAATGTCATGGTACCAAGGAGGGAATAGGATTACAAATTAAATTCTATGTAATAAATGTGAAGTGATGCACAAGGAGAAAAACAATAAATGAAAATTGGGTTCTAAACTACTTATTTTCATTTGGGAAAGAAAACTTACGGTTATAATAACAGACCTTTTCAAACATCAGGACAATTCTGAATAGTGGAAAAAAACCCAAACCCAACATGTATTTTAGCAGTTACTAGGAAAGAAATACAGAACAAAGCAGAATAAAAATTCTCAAGTCATTAATCCATGTTGTGGATGCATTTTAAAATATGGTGTAGAACTGGTCCTCACGATCTCAAACAAGACTTAGTAGTATGAGAAATGGTTCAGAGGAGAAAGAAGTTCAAAGGTTTAGAGCATTTATTTACGAACAAAGAAACTAATCGGGTTGTGTGATAGGAATCCACAACATTAGAGATGACATAGCTAAGTGGGGAAGGAGAAGTTGCTCATTGTTTCAAAAAAAAAGGACAGAATCAAATGCAATTGAGAAATTATATGTCAAAAAAAATCAGTGAGGCATTTTTTCAAACTGCTTCTATTTAAACTGTGTATCTCACTTGCCCAAGATGTGGTAACACAGAAGGGACTTCACAAATTCATAGAAAAAACATCCATGAACAGCTATTAAGAACAAAGATACCATATCTGATTCAAACAAACCCTTACTTAGAGGGCACTGGAACATTGCAATGTGTCGTGATACTTCTGCTCATACACTGCCTGTTACTACTGGCCATTGTTAGAGACGGGGCAGACATTTAGTCTGTCCTAATGAACCATCCTTCAAAGTCTTATGTTTCGCAGAACGGCCATGGTTTAGACCAACAAGGGAAAACTTCTCTGCAGAACTCAGTTCTGCCAATGCAAACCTTCATATTGCCTCTTGCATTTTTCCCTGAAGATACTGATATTCATCCCAGCTGGTAGGTTCTGTAAAGCATGGCTTGTACACCCTGCTATCTCTTGATCATTCATTTTTAGAAAACTGACATTAGCTTTGCTCAGTCAAAAAGCAGAAAAACTTACAGGTAAGGAGTAAAACCACTTCTTTTGATGAAAGTCAAAGCTAAGGCTTTAGTTATATATTCCTAGAAGTTCATCCCCTCCAAACATCAACCCAACAAAACCAATATAGGATAAAACTCACAAACACAAAACAATGACCAAAAGCAACTCTAGACTCTAATTCGTGACATGTTTCTTTCTTGGCCCCTCTGAGCACTGATAAACAGACAGCTATAATGTATTCCCTTTCCCCCTCACCCCACGTGGTGGCTTAACCTTCTCCTCAGTTTTCTGGAACTAAAAGGGGCCATTAAGTATTCTTAGCTTTATCTTCCAACTTCATTTTTGTAATCACTTTATTCAGTAAGTGTTTAACTTACTTTGTTTTCTTATAATTCTTCATCACATAAGACTAGAAGAACTTTCAAATCCTTTAATTCTCTTGATTTTTGGAGCTAGATCTCTTTCTCCAGCCCTTTTTTAATGTAAATTAAGCCTTTGCTGGCAGACTGCTGAAGTGGTGAATACAAAGCTTTATTGTACTTAAAGCAATCAAGGTTCAGTAGGGAAACATGATGGTGTCTTCAAGGCTGTTATAACAGTGTATGTGTCATGTACCAAAAATTTACTATATGGGCATCTTAACAAACCCACAGGTGATAGCTGGCAATTAGTTCTTCAAGAACCTCATATACTAATAATACAATTATGGGTCTGACAATTCCCCTCCTGCTTTTATATTTGGTTAATTTTAACTATTTTAACCATTCTTACAGAACGCCACTCAAAAGCAGAGAAAGGACAGCATAGAAAATGCAGTGAGCTGTCCTGATTGTGTCAGGACAAAGGGTTCTAATTTTGTCTTCTGGCACTTTTTTAGGGTTCCATTCTGGGTAAGTCTTGCATCTTATTCTCAATTTTATAAGGTTTTATTTTCCATCAAAAACAAAACACAGATAGACTTCCTTTCTGTAATCATATATGCCCTGGGAGTAACTTCAGCTGTTTGTGCCCACAAGAAGGTGCTGATAATAGTAAAGTACCTAATTTATGTCAAGGTTTGAGTACTTCACTATCCAAATGACCTAAACAATGAAATTGCTATGGGGCAAAACTGCCTCAAGTAATTAAGAGCACCTAGAATGACTGCAGGCACAATGAAGTAAGGGATATTGAAATTTTGGCTGTGAAAATGTAGCTTATTCTTTATCTGTCTTGAGGGGAACCTGTTTTCCCTCTTTTATATTTTTAACCCTGTTATGGTCTTCTAGGCACTTTTGCCTTTACTGCAAGCACTTTAGTAATAACTTCTTTCTCAGGAGAGAATCATCTGTTACTGCAAATGAAGAGATTTATGGCATGGTTTTAATTTCTAATTAAAAGGACAGATCCCCTAAGTAATGTCTGATGATGTTGGCCATCTATACCAGCTGCAGAAACACCACCTGAAGTCTTTCAGAGGTTGTATAAACACTTACCATACCAGTTAAAACAGCTGGTGACATTGTCTTCTCTTCTTCCTTAGATCACTGTGGTCTAGGCTTCAGTGTCAAGCCATTGGAGCTAAACAAGGTGTCAGAGAGGAGCAAAATACTATTTTTTAAATTAGATTTTGGACACAGTCATGACCAAACAGAAAGATGGAGGCAAAATTCAGACTGAAATGTCAAACTGCACACTGGATTTTAGCCAAACAACATCTGTTAAAGCCTACACAAATCACAGAACCCAATCACTCAGAACTCTCTGAGGACCAGATTCAAGTCTGTGCTGAGGTCCACCCACTTGAGGAACATAAAGGGACCTTGAAGCAGACTTTAATGTGTAGCAGAGGACTGAATAAAGAAATCTGCAGCTAGCATAAAACAGGTGTTGCTATCTCTTCATCAGTCCCTCTGGCCCACATCGTACAAGAGGCATGTCAAGGGCAAAAGGGAGAACAGCCAGAATATATTGTGCACTGCAGAGCCTTGCCAGCATAATGGGAATTTTGGATGCCAGGCATTAAAGAAGTACAGACAGGTGTTGTGATAGAAGTTGTCTCCTTCCCCATATTTCTCCCATTTAGGAAATATCTCAGCTTCCAAAATGTTCCCTGCCACTTGCTGGGAAGAACTAGTTTAAGAGTTTGCAGCAGGAGATGGAACATCACCCAAAATCTCAAAGGTTAAATAACAGAAGTCTATAGCTCTTTAAAACCACCAACTTGTAACCTTGTGGAGAACTTTCACTATACAAAAATGAGGCTTATTTTTGTTTCTGCAAGGGCTTTTATCCAGCTGATCATTCATACAAATTAATGACTGCTGCTAGCTATACAGAGGTTTTTAGTGAAGTGAGTTTGGCTGCAGCTGGCCAGGTGATGTGGGACTCAGGAGGAGTCAATTGAGAGTTCATCCTTCATTCCTCTGAGAGTGCACCAAGGTCAAACGACAACATTTAATGCTTTAGTTTATTAACACTCTCAGGTCTCCTGGCAAGGCAGACTGGATTCAGATCAAGTGCCAGTCTCTGATTGTATTTCTGTCAAATTAACCATAACACATCGTAGTATTTATGACAGCTGGTTGCATAAAGATGGATGATGCCTGATAAGGCATAAAATGAGATATATCTCTATAAAAGATACTTTTCCTCCACAAATCTCTGGATTAAAGCTATGTTTCAACATTTTTTTAAATCATTTTAAGTGGGATAAGGTAATTTCATCATTTTCACTCAGGTGACTCTGCAAGGCCTATGTGTGTAGGCACCCTAGAACTAAATATAGCATCTCTAGGAACCACAGGGTAAGTATAATTGGAGCTGATTGATGACACCTTAAGTAAAAGGTCCCTTTCCACCTAGAAATATGCATGCTAATGAGTTGTAAGGTTCATACAAGAAGATTTCTATTTAAGCCAGTCTTAAGACCTACAACTAATAAAAATAATAGGAAAAAAATGTTTGTGAGATGATATTTTCACATTAGGGCTACAAAAATGTCATAAAATATTCCCAAAGTCCTTTACCATGATGTATCAAAAATACCAAATTTTATGTATTATGGTCATTAACACATAAATTAATTACTGTATTGGCTACAAGAAAAAGTAAACGCATTTCCAGCTAAGGAAATGGATGGAAATTCCTTTTGCCTCTTCCAGCAGAGCACCTTCTAGATAACTGGAGCTCTGCTGCCCTCCTCAAGATAACAAGCACCAAGTGAGAAAGGACTTTCATAAATTTAGGAAAGAAAGAATGATGGTGATTCTTTTCAGAAATCTGAACAATGAACACTTTTGGCATTTGTACACCTCTGCTATAATATATCACTACCTCTCAAGTGGATGGACTGCAAGGCAGGGACTGAGGGAGGAAAATCCCTCCCAATGTAAAGAGAAGATCAGGGTTTTTTTTCACTTGAAGAACTTGAATATACATAAGTCCATTGGGTCTGAAGAGATGCATCATAGAGCTCTGAGGGAACTAGCTGATGAAGTTGCCAAGCCACTCTCCATGATATTGGAAAAGTCATGGAAGTCAGGTGGAGTCCCTGGTGAGTGGAAAAAAGGAAACATTGCAACCGTTTTTAAAAAAAGGATAGAAAGGAAGACCCTGGGAACTACCAACCTGTCAGATTCACCTTGGTGCCTGGGAAGATCATGGAACAGATCCTCCTGGAAGCTATGGTAAGGCACATAGAGGACAGGGAGGTGATTACAGCCAGCCAGAATGGCTTCATCAAGGGCAAGTCCTGCCTGACCAACCTAGTGGCCTTCTATGATTGAGTAGTTACATCATCAGACAAGGTAAGAGCCATATGTCATCAGTCATCTATCTGGACTTCTGTAAGGCCTTTGACACATTGCCCCACAACATCCTTCTCTCTATATTGGAGAGATATGGATTTGATGGATGGACTGCTCAGTGGACGAGGAATTGGTTGGATGTTTGGATCCAGAAGGCAGCAGTCAATGGCTTAATGTCCTGACAGAGATCTATTACAAGTGGTGTCCTGCAGGTGTCCATAATAGGGCCAGCACTGTTTAGTATCAGCAATGCCATAGGCAGCAGGATCAAGTACAATCTCTGCAAGTTAACAGATGACATCCAGCTTAGTGATGTGGTTGACACACCTGAGGGATGGAATTTCATCCAGAGGGACCTGGACAAGCTTGAGAAATGGGCCCATGTGAACCTCATGAGGCACAACAAGGCGAAGTACAAGATCCTGAACCTGGGTCAGAACAACCCTCAGCGTCAATACAGGCTGGGGGATGAAAGGATTGAGAGCAGCCCTGCCAAGAAAGACTCAGAGATGCTATGCATGGCCAACAGATTAAGGCAGGTGATTCTTCCTCTCAACTCCGGTGAGACCCCACTTGGAGTACTGTGTCCATCTCTGGAGCCCTTAGTGCAGGAAAGACACGTACCTGTTGGAGCACGTCCAGAGGAGAAAGGCTGAGACAGGATCCAGGAAGATCTACTTCTGGCCTTTCAGTAGTTAAAGGGGGCATATAAGAATGATGGGGACAGACTTTTTAGCAGGACCTATTGCTCAAGGCCAAGGGGTAATGATTTTAGACTAAAGGATGTTGAGATTTAGACTGGATATAAGGAAGACATTTTCTACGATGAGGGTGGTGAAACACTGGCACAAGTTTCCACAGTGGTGGTACAAGCCTAGTTGTGGGAAACATTCAAGATCAAGTTGGACAGGGTTCTCAGCAACATGATCTAGTTGAAGATGTCCCTGTTCACTGTAGGGGAAGTTGGAATAGATGACCTTCAAATGCCCCTTCCAACCCAAACCATTTTATGATTCTACCTCATTGAGAATAAGGCTACAATTTTCTTTGTTTCCTTCTTCAGTACACTGACATTTTTTGTTC